>JAQPPZ010017220.1:2500000-5000000 GCA_028583015.1 Wollemia nobilis | reverse complement strand
AAATGATAAGTGAGGATGAGATGAGTTGATCTTTTAGGTGGTGTATTGTTGTTTTTTGATGGGGAGCCAAATTAATCACAAATAAAATGACACAATTTTATTTGAAAGACGCAGTTTTATTATTTTGAAGCATGGAATCTTTTACAATAAATACCATGAAAATAAATACACAGTGCTTTGAATTTCAAATACAGTCGCAGCCTTCGTCTCTTCCCAGCCTCCTGAATCCTTCAAAAAAATCCCTTTTATGATCCAAGCTTCGTGCTGCACCATCGTTCGTAACCGTCTTAACGGCTTCTAGAACTGCCATATGGAATGGCCTTAACGACCTCTAAAACTGCCACTTGGAACGGCCTTAACGGCCTCTGGAACTACCACTTGGAACTGCCACTTGGAACTGCCACCTGGAACTGCCACTTGGAACTGCCACCTGGAACTGCCACTTTGGCTTTGTCTGCCAATGTGTCGTGATATCGCGACACTTCTTTGTGTTTTGGCTTTGGCTGCCAAAGTGTCGCAATATCGCAACACTTCTATGACTTGTGACTTCGGCTGCCAAAGTGTCGCGATATCGTGACACTTTTGTGGCTTGTGACTTTGGCTACCAAAGTGTCACGATATCGCGACACTTTTGTGGCTTGTGACTTCGGCTGCCAAAGTGTCATGATATCGTGACACTTTTGTGGCTTATGACTTCGGCTGCCAAAGTGTCATGATATCGCGACACTTTTGTGGCTTGTGATTTTGACTGCCAAAGTGTCGCGATATCGTGACACTTTTGTGGCTTGTGATTTCGGCTGCCAAAGTGTCGTGATATCGTGACCATTATTTGCGCTTGCCATGGTTTTAAAATACATCGTGATATCATGACGATATTTGTGTCACGATATCACGACCATTATTTGTGCTTGCCATGGTTCTCAAAATACGTCGTGATATCGCGACGACATTTGTGTCGCAATATCACGACCAATTTTATACTTAGCAAAATTTGCAAACTTTGAAATTTTTTTGTTTTTCTTTTCGGTGATGCAAGATTGCTATGCTGCCCGAGATGCTCTGCATCAGACACCCAGGGTAGATTTTTTTAGAAGTGATCCTCACTTCTAGGCTGTTAGAGAAAAACCCAAATGATCAACCTCTGATTTGGACAACCATGTGGCATCTTCGATAGGTCGGTTCTTCCATTTGACCAAATATTCCAAATATTGCATGTTTCAGGTACTTCTGCCTTCATGAGTGTCGAGTATGTCTTCAATTTCTTCTTTGTTTGGAGTGGATGCATGAATGTTCCACAAATTTGGACTGGGTGGTTCACTACAACTTCCTGCATGATATTCAACCAAGTCTGAAATATTGAAGATAGGTGAAATATTCAGTTCACTTGGTAGATCAACTTCATAGGCATTGCCTGAATCTCGTTTACCTATAATCCGACATGGTCCAAACTTCTTCATCTTCAACTTATTGTATGTTTTGCAAGGAAAACGTTCCTTATGCAAATGAACCATGACTTCATCCCCCACCTGGAATTCTTTGAAACACCGCTTTTGATCTGCTCGAGCTTTGTAAGTAGCATTCATTTGACTGATATGTTGTTGGACCTCTTCATGTAAAGTCTTCATGTGTGCTGCAAAGTCTTCAGCTTCAGCACTGCACTTGTCTGCTTTATCCATCGATCTTAACTCAGAAGCATTTCTCGGGCTGTACCCATGCACAATCTTGAATGGTGATCTACTAGTACTACGATTGACAGAATTGTTGTAAGCAAACTCTACTTGTGGTAAAATAAGATCCCATCCCTTAGGTTTATCTCCTACTAGACATTGTAGAATATTACCCAAACTTCTGTTGACTACTTTGGTCTGTCCATCAGTCTGTGGATGGTATGCAAAACTGAATTTCAAGTCTGTTTTCAACTTCTTCCATAGAGTTCTCCAAAAATAACCCACAAATTTGGTATCTATGTCCGAGACAATGCTTTAGAGTAGACCATGAAGTCAGACTACCTCCTTGAAGAACAAGCCGACAATGTGAACTACATCACTTGTCTTCTGACATGGAATAAAATGGGCCATTTTCGAAAACCTGTCAACAACAACAAAAATGGCGTC
Source organism: Wollemia nobilis (assembly GCA_028583015.1). Classification (NCBI taxonomy): domain Eukaryota; kingdom Viridiplantae; phylum Streptophyta; class Pinopsida; order Araucariales; family Araucariaceae; genus Wollemia; species Wollemia nobilis. The sequence goes on along the minus strand of JAQPPZ010017220.1, from coordinate 4,997,886 downwards.
ATTTCCACGTTGTGTTCTTGGTAGACCAAGAACAAAATCCATACTAATGTCTTCCCACGATCTCTCTGGTATAGGCAATGGCTGGTACATTCCTGTATTTTGGCTGACACCTTTTGCCATCTGGCACACTCTACAACCCTGCACAAATCTGGTCACATCTTGCTACAACTGGGGCCAATGGTAATTCTCACTAACAAGAGCAATGGTCTTATCACGGCCAAAATGCCCTGCTAGTCCTCCGCTATGCTTCTCTTTGATCAAATTTTCCCTCATGGAACTTTGTGGAATGCATAACTGATTCTTCCAAAAAAGCATCCCATCTTGGATCATGAAATCCAACCACTTAGTGCGATCCACAGTAGTAGGAGACACACATGTTGTCCATGCCTCTACAAAATTTGGATCTGCTGGTATAAACTCTTGAGTTCATCAAACCCAACAACTTGCACTCTCATTTCTATCAACAAATTATGCCTTCTACTCAAGGCATCTACAACTCTATTAGATTTGCCACTTCTATGCTTTAGTACAAAGGTATAACTCTGCAGGAATTCAACCCACTTCAAATGCCGTTGGTTAAGTTTACCTTGACTATTGATATACTACAAAGCTTGATGGTCAGTATATAAAACAAACTCTTTGGTTAGTAAATAATGTCTCCATTTCTTAAGAGCCTGAATTATAGCATAGAATTATTGATCATAAACAGAGTATTTCTTTCTAGCATCATTCAAATTTTCACTAAAGTATGCAACAGGTTTACCTTCTTGACTCAACACAGCTCCAATGGCACTGCCACTGGCATCACAGTCAACCTGAAACACTTTATTAAAATCTGGAAGTGCCAGAATGGGCTGTTCTATCACTTTCTTCTTCAATATGTTCATGTTGGTATCCGCCTTGGCAGTCCACTTAAATTCTCTCTTATCCCCTCTTATAGTTTATGTTAGGGGTGCACAAATACTGCTAAAGTCTCTAATAAACTTTCTATAGAAACTGGCAAGACCGTGAAATGATCTTACCTCTGTCACATTCCTTGGAGCAGGCCATTCAAGGATAGCCTTCACTTTCTTAGGATCCATTTTCAGACCCTCCTCTGAGATGACAAATCCCAGGTATATCAACTCTTTCTGTACAAAACTGCACTTCTGTATATTTATCAATAATTTTTCCTCATGCAGTTTTTCAAAAACTGTCCGAACATGCAACAAATGTTCATCCAATGTTTTACTAAAATTCAGAATATCATCCAGATACACGATCACGAACTTTTCTAGGAAGTCACGCAATACTTCATTCATCAACCTCATAAATGTACTGGGTGCATTAGTCAATCCAAATGGCATAACTAACCACTCATAAAAACCCTCTCTGGTTTTAAAGGTTGTCTTCCATTCATCACCCTCTCTAATACGTATCTGATGATATCCTCTCTTCAAATCAATCTTAGTGAAGTATTTAGCTCCACTCAAGCAATCCATTATATCGTCCATTCTAGGTAATGGAAAGCGATATTTAATAGTAATTTTATTAATGGCTCGAGAATCAATGCACATTCGCCATTCGCCATTCTTCTTTGGTGCAAGTACTACTAGCACTACACAAGGGATCAAACTTGCTCTAATCAAATGCTTCCTCAAGAATTCCTGAACTTGTCGGTTCAACTCTTCATTCTCAATAGGAGACATTCTATGGCTTGCCTTGTTGGGTAAGCTAGATCCTGGCATTAAGTCAATCTGATGACTAATCTTCCTCATTGGCGGCAAACACTCAGGTACATTGTCTGATATAATATCAAGAAATTATACTAACAGATGTTCAACTTCTACTAGAATGTTAGTAGTATCTTCTCTTTTTACAGTAGGAATTAATGCATAACACATTGAATCCCTATTTATACCATCCAAATTTTTTTTGCCATCTACTAAACAAATTCTAGCATTATTGCATACCTTTTCCTCAACCTCCTTTAATGGCTTTAGTTTGTGGCGTACTCCATATTTGGTCAAGGAATAGGTATTTGCATGTCCATCATGCGTTGCATGTCTATCAAATTTCCATGGTCTTCCAAGCAACAAATGGCAAGCATCCATTGGCAAAATATCACATAGGACCTCATCCTGGTATCTTCCAATTTTGAACTTGACCAAGCATTGTTCACTGACCAATGCTCTATGATCCTTCTACAACCATGCAATCTGGTATGGATGCGGGTGTTGTCTTCTATCTAAATTTAACTTAGTTACCATTTCCTCAGAAACCAAATTATTTGTACTACCATTATCAATAATAATATTACATATTTTACTTGAACATTTGCACCTCGTGTGAAACAGGCTTTTTCGTTGATCTGGTTCCTTCTCTTCATTCAAAAAAGTTCTTGTGATCATCACTTCTCTGTGCTCTGCTTCTTCAGAGTGCTTGGATTCAACACCATCCTCAGCAACTGCAGCTCTGGCATTACCTTTAGGCCTTCTTTTTGGTGCTTCTTGGTGTTTGGGACACTCATATGATCGATGCCCTTCTTCTCCGTAATTAAAACAGGTTCCATGGAATCTGCCTCTGCCATATCCGTGTCCACCTCTTCCTCGTCCCCTTTGATAATCATTGTTTTGATTACGGGGTCGGTAAGCATTCTCCTCCTTCTGTTCCTGGTGATTGCTGGTTTCACCATTCTATTTTTGATCATCATATTTAATTCCACTGGTTCTTCCACCAGTTCGTCCGCCACGACATCTTCCTCTTTGCTTGCTGTCAAATCTACGGTTTAGTTTCTCTTCCACTTTTAGAGCAAACTGGTAAGCATCTTCAATGTTGTTCATTCGAACCAGACTCAATTCTTCTTGCATGTTGGTTCTCAACCCATTAATGTAATGGGCTACTCTTTCTTTATTTGCTTCCGTATGACCGGTTCTAATAGAAATTTTAAAAAATTCCTCAATATACTCTAACAGTTTTGCTAGATTGGCGCAAACTCTACATTTTTCTCAGCAGATCTAATTTGTAATCTGCTGGAATAAACTGTCGTTTCAGTTTCTCCACCATTCGATCCCACCTGGAGATCTTTTCTTTTCCTCTCCGATTTCTTTCCAACTGCACTCCTTTCCACCATTTGCCAACATGGCCTTTTAATTTTGTTCTGGAAAATTTAATTCAATTTGGATCTTCAACGTCCTCATAATCAAAATATTCTTCCATGTCATTAATCCAGTCAATTAATTCTTCTAGATTTAAATTTCTAGAATACGTAGAAATGTCAATCTTTGGCCTTTTCCCAATATACGAAATGGCTTTAATCATTCGAGACTCTACGGCACTCATTTCTTCTTCTTCCTCTTCAGACGGGTCTTCAACTCCGTCATCATCACTGCGATCTTCTCCTCTTGGCTCTACTCCTCTGTGCAATTCTTCCTACAATGCCAACACTTGTCTCTACAATGCACGAAAGTCTCCTTCAGGAACCATGTTCCTTCCAGCACCACGATTTCTTCGTGACGGCATTCTGTCTCACAGTTTCTCAGAAACCCGTAACCCCAGATCCTAGTGTGAGCTGTCTCACATTCGACGCTCTGCTCAACACACTCAAAATCTTACTGCTCTGATACCACTTTATGGGGAGCCAAATTAATCACAAATAAAATGACGCAATTTATTTGAAAGACGCAGTTTTATTATTTCGAAGCATGGAAGCTTTTACAATAAATACCATGAAAATAAATACATAGTGCTTTGAATTTCAAATATAGCCGCAGCCTTTGTCTCTTCCCAGCCTCCTGAATCCTTCAAAAAAATCCCTTTTATGATCCAAGCTTCGTGCTACACCACCGTCCGTAACCATATTAATGGCTTTTGGAATTGCCATATGGAACACCCTTAATGGCCTCTGAAACTACCACTTGGAATGGCCTTAATGGCCTCTAGAACTGCCACTTGGAACTGCCACTTGGAACTGCCACCTGGAACTGCCACCTGGAACTACCACTTTGGCTTTGTCTGCCAATGTGTCGCGATATCGCGACACTTCTTTGTGTTTTGGATTTGGCTGCCAAAGTGTCACGATATCGCGACACTTCTATGAGTTGTGACTTCAGTTGCCAAAGTGTCGCGATATTGCGACACTTTTGTGGCTTGTGACTTCGGCTGCCAAAGTGTCACGATATCGCGACACTTTTGTGGCTTGTGACTTTGGCTGCCAAAGTGTCGCGATATCGCGACACTTTTGTGGCTTGTGACTTCGACTGCCAAAGTGTCGCGATATCACGACACTTTTGTGGCTTGTGACTTCGGCTGCCAAAGTGTCATGATATCGCGACACTTTTGTGGCTTGTGACTTCGGCTGCCAAAGTGTCGCGATATCACGACACTTTTGTGGCTTGTGATTTTGGCTGCCAAAGTGTCGTGATATCGCAACACTTTTGTGTCGCAATGTCGCGACCATTATTTGTGCTTGCCATGGTTTTAAAATACGTCGTGATATCGCGACGACATTTGTGTCGCGATATCACGATGACATTTGTGTTGCGATATCACGACCATTATTTACGCTTGCCACGGTTCTCAAAATACGTCGCAATATCATGACGACATTTGTGTCGCGATATCGCGACCAATTTTATACTTAGCAAAATTTGCAAACTTTGAAATTTTTTTGTTTTTCTTTTCAATGATGCAAGATTGCTATGCTACCCGAGATTCTCTTGCATCATTTTTGTTGGGGACTTTAAAAAGAATGTGTCTTGATGCGACCATACCCCATCCTTGTCAGTTCAAGCTACTACCTCCATTTACTTTCTCTCTCATTCTTTTTTTCCCTTTCACACTTTGCAGTGTAGGTAGCTAGAACTGAAGGAGCTAACCTTCTCTAAATATCGACCATCCCTACCTCTTCTAGGCCAAGTAACCATTCAATGTTGGTTGAGGATCATTGGGTGCGCCCCTCACCCTTTTGGTGCCTATTTTTACACCAATTGTTTTTGGTGGCTCTATTGGAAAACTCGTTGAGTTTTTATGTTTTAGGAAGTAAAAGTTTGGTGATACTCTGATTTACCTATATCTTTGCAAATCACCTGATGACTCCTCTATGCGGTAGATCCATATTTCAAGATCAGTTGCCTCTTTTTATGCTTAAGCATTTTCACATCTCAAAGGACTTAAGGTTTGATGAACAAACTTGACCTCACCAATGGAGATAGTATTCTCATCTAGCGACTCTGACTCTAATGCATAAATCAAGACTCCTAAATGCCAGTGCTTCAATGGCCTAGTAGTGCTACCCATAATGGAATGATCCTGGTCTGATCAATCTTCAATGTTGGTATGAGATTCCTATAAGTGCTCTGAAGCAATTGATAAGATATGGTGACACTTTAGGAATCTATCAAGAACACATTAAAGATGTTGTTGTGCTAACATCCCTCCATGGAATAACACATGAATATTTTATGATCAGGCTCTTGGTCTTGTCTCTATAAGGGAGGGTACTATTATGGTACTGTACCCTTGTATGGAGAACCATAATCTCATGGGTGAATTTGGTGGGAGATCTTATTAACACATTTGATGGATTCATGGATCCCTTCCAACTATTTATGCACCTCTCATTCATAAAGAAGACCCCTTTTGATTCTATCGCAGACTTCAACATACGATTTAGAAGGAGTTGGGAGAAGATCCCCTTTGAATACCAATCATCTCCCATTCAAGCTCACTTGTATTATATTTGAGCTTTTAGCTCGGATATAAGCCTCCTGCTATACCAATTAGGGAAAGAATATTTCATAAAATATTTTAGGAGGCTTTATATACTAAGCAAATCCTACTTCAAGTATGAAAAAAATCTTCAAGAGATTCTGCCCTCCCATCCACATTTTCATCTGTTATTGTTACCCTTTCAATCACGTAGTATCCACCATGGATGTCATATGAAGTTGTGTACCATCCATGGCCACAGTTAAGAAGAACAAAAAATATGGATCTCTTGTTGAACCCACATAAAGGGTATGCAAGCATGAATTCTACAGTAAACAATTTTATTGCTTGTACCTCCTCCCAAAAAATAAAGGACTTGGACTAGTTGGAGAATTCCACCTTGAAAGAGGGTGTAAATTTACACCCATTTTCTATCTAGGAGCGCATTTAGCAAGGGCTTATATTTCTTCAGGAAGTATCAACCAGTCAAAAGATAGGTCTTGAGGGGATCTTGGTTGCAGCAAGATCACTCAATAAGTCCTGATATCAAGTGTGCATGGAGTCAACGGAGGTACAAAAATTGGGGAGTTCATATCAGGTGGACCCTAAGAAGTGGTGATAATGGAGCCTATTTCCACATGAACTAGTAATTGAAGAAGGCTCCCACATGGAAAATTTTATTATCACATTGATCATTGATTGCATAAGTATTGGTATGCATGGTGATATACCAAGTTGTAGGTGAATTGTAACTTGGAAAATTTTGAGGTAGTATCAGCTAGACTATAAAAGATACCTCAAGTTTAGTACGATATGATCCGATCATTGTAGATTTACTAGATGATTTCTAGGATTAATTAATGGTTTCGGCATGCCATTTGCATCATAATTTTGTGTACATAAGCCAATAGATTAATAAAAGTGTAGGCATGGTAAGATGATATCATCCTGTACATTGGTGACCTACGATGGATCTCCAAAAAGTATCTTGGTTTTGAAAATCCTTCCTTTGTTCCTGATATTTTGTACATTGGTGACCTATGATGGATCTCCAAAAAGTATCTTGGTTTTGAAAATCCTTACTTTTTTCTCGATATTCTACTCTATGTTTTTTTATGACCCCCTGCCTAATTGATCAAGGCCCAAAATTCATGTGTCATTTTGTGCAATCCCTATAAGGATATCTACTGCAACCTTGAAAGTAGTGTCCACCCCTCCATCAGATAGTAAAATGATCTACAAATATAGCACCTTCAAAGCATGAAGAGCAGCATTTGTTGAGCAATATTGAGATAAAATAATGCTATGACAAAAAGTCCTCAAAGGAACAATGATGGGCTGATAAAATTTTTGTGTGGTTGCATCAGAAGAAATATTGTAAATTCTTCTAGAATTATGTCTATTCTTGAAATAACCTTGGTATTTGGTTGGGTATGTTTATGGAAGTGCAACTCATAGGGATACCCTATGGACTACCATCCAATTCATCCCTTTACCCTATATTGTTTTCCTTCCTCCTCTCTTTCCTTTCCTTTTTTTTCCTCCTATTCTCCTTTTTTCTTTCCTTTCCACTATGCTCCACCTAATCGATGTCTGGGCACTCTGTATATCCTCTCCCATTCTTTCCTTGGTTTTTTCAACTTTTTGGATTTCCTTTGTTAATACCTTTTCTACCTCTATTTTCCTCTCCCTTCCCTTGTGAAAAGGAGTTTTAAAATCAAGATCTATTTCTGGGTTCCTCTCTCCCATAGAGTGGAAAGTCCCTATGAGTCACCAAGAGTGTGGGTGAAATTTTACACCTTATCACCCAATCCTTTGTAGAATTATGGTATTACTTTGACCTTATTTTTCAAAGATATTTGTAAGTAAGGCAAAATAAATGAACTAGATCGCAACAAGGCAGATGGAGAAATAGGCAAATATATGATCAAGAAGGATCCCAAATACTTACTCCAATATTGGGTGGAAAATTAAGAACCCAGGCCTCCACCCAAGGTGGATGGAAGGATGGGAAGGCAACACGGGGATTATTTGTCCTGAATTCTCGTTCACAAATCAAATGGAACTTTAGGAAAAGAAAAGACCAAAGCTGAATCACCCATCTATAGAGTGAAATATTAGGGTGATGGAAAACAAAGAAGTGTTTCCAAAACCTCGTCCAAGGCTTGGGTCATCATACATCAAAATGGAAGCTTTGAGGATCCACAAAAGTGCACAGCTTCGAAGGCAATTAATTTTTGATATTTCTATGACACAAAAGCGTAAATTAGATTAGAAGTTAAGATGCTATTAGAATGATCAAGGGCCCAAATTTGTACAGAAGCACCTAACTTCCTTTGAAAAAACTACCATTCCTTCGTAGAGTAGAACAACAATAGATTATCCTACCATCCTAACAAGATTCTCCCGCCTAATACCATTAATGTTGTATTTTGAATCTATTGTAAAATCTTCTATAAATAGTGGAATGCTTGCCATTCCAAAGGGTGGCTCTATGGCCATTACAATTCATATGTAATTCTTATTCATATTGTAAATAAAAGTATATCACTATTTGGTCTCTCAATTTGTCTTCACTTTTATTTTTCTTAAGTTTGGATGTTTATTTCTACGATGACCATTTAAGCTTGTTCACTTAATTCTATAATCTGGATTTTTTGGGTCTCATTGAGTGGTTCTGGAATTCACATCCACCTCGATGCATTAGGTTTTTATTTTTTCTAAATCTAATAATGTAGGGAGCACTCTAATTTTGTAATCTATATTCCATGCACCTTCTAGTTGGTTTTGGAATTTACCCTTACCTATTGCACCAAACAATAAGTGAGGATGAGATGACCTAATTTTTTAGGTGGTGTACCACTATTTCCATCGATGACATCGAACATGTGTGTCTTGATACAACCATACCCCATTCTTATCAGTTCTATCTATGGCCTCCCTTTTCTTTCTCTCTTGTAGCTTTTCCATTTTACAATTTGTGGTGTAGGTAGCAGGAACTGAAGGAGTCAGCATTATTCAAATATCGATCATCCCTGCCTCTCCTAGGTGAGGTAGCTATTCAATGCTATTCAAGGACCATTGGGAATGTCCCCCATCCGTTCGGTTCCTATTTTCATAGCAACATGTTATAAATCAGGGTAGTTTAAGAAATATGAGTTAAATTATTGGCCTACTGAATAAAGAAATATTAGTTATTTTCAAATGCATAGAAAAACACATAACATTATTATTTTTTGAAGAATTTATAATTCGAAATGATAGCCAAAATTTTAAATGTTTCATGTCCAAAAATATTTTAGCTCAAATTTGAGGAGGAATATATGCATGGTGGAAGAGTATTCTATCACAATAGAAATTTTCTGTTGAATACATTCCAAGGAAAGAAAACTCACTGCCAAACACATTAACTAGAGAATTGAAAAAAATGAAAATGTTTAGTGTACAATATTATCAATGGTAAAAGTGAAGGCTCGACACATAAAAATAATTTCACACATTCTATCAACAAATCAGACAATATTTTCCTCTTGCATCTCAAATCACTTTTAATTATATGCCATACATAGACTTTGCATATAATTCTGTAGGGAGAATAAATGTATTGGTAAATTATGCCCAATGGAGTCATGAAACATCAACAATCATACAATATATGCTCAAAAATACCAATATAGATGATATCATTATCTTAAAAAATGCCACTCAATGCATATCCACAATTTTCTTGGATTTATTTAATACTTTTGTTGTTAACAGTACTTGGTAGGACATGTTAAATTCTCATATTATTAGAATTAATTTCATAGAGGTCGCAAAAATTTTTGTGCATGTGTATTAACAACCATTAGTTCCACCAAATCCACAACCAAGTTCATCCCAGCAAGATAATTTCCAAGATGCACAAGGAGAAAAATGATGATTGTAAACAACATGAATATTTCTTACATGGCATTTAATTTTGTGTTGATATAACCATGATGTAATCTCCTACCATGGTAGACATATGGAAGTGTTAAGACCCCATGGTTTTGATAAAGCTTACAATACATGTAAATATTTTCTAGACTTAAAAAAAATAAAGGGAGAGAAACAGGTTATCTTCTAGAAAGATGCTTTCTAGAACAACTGTCCATATTCTACAAGGACCTTTACAAGTGTCTTATAAAGAAAATACTTCCAAAATAAGTGTCTACTCTCTTATTCCCACTTTACAGATGTCCACTTTTACAATGTACACTCTACAACTATCTATTCTCTCGAAGGCACCATATTGCCTTAGAAACTATATAAATATGAGGACTCCATGTCTCTTTTGTCATGGAGAATTACCTTTACCTTATATTGTGAGCATACCTCTGGTGCAGAGGATATAAGCACCCTATCCATGAGTGGATTTTTTTTGTGTGTTAGTTAAGTACTTTGAGGACAACCTCCTGCTAGGTTGCATCCTGTTAACTTGGAGAAAAGGATAGCCTATAGCCTATAGGAAATCCCATGAGGACATCCCTCACTAGCACTGAGAGGCTAACTTGTAGAAAGCCTACAATATCTCTTCTTTCCTTCTATTTTCAATCCCATTTTTCCTTCTAAAGAATAAAATTTTATTTACTTTTCCTTCAGTCCCATTCTTTTCTATTTTTCCTTATTTCAATTGTTTTGTATTTTTAAAGTCATCTTCAAAGTTTCAAATATTTGTTTTAAAAATTTTATATTTTGTAAATTATACTTTGTTTTATTATCTTATAGAAGGCTATTTTATTTTTAGAAAATTTTTGTAGTTAATATTTTGTAAAATTAAGGAGGCATTGTAAAATAAGAAGCCTATTTTTTCTTTTACAAATTCCTATATTTAATATTTTGTAAAATTAAGAGGGGTAGTATTTTTTTCTTGTAAAGGTATATTTTTAGCAATGATCGACACCTTCAACTTTTCAAATATTTATTTTAAAAATTTTATCTGTTATAAACCATGTGAACATGTGCTTAAGCACATAGGCAATGATATTGATAAAATAAACTAGCTATTAATTTTGAAGTAGTAGATTTGAGCTCTTGAGATGAAGAAAATAAAATTTGAATAGGTCCATTATTCATGTGATTCCTCTTCATCCATAGATTCCAATATAAATATGTTGGAAATGGAGACTAGCAAGAAGGATTAGGAGCCCCTTCACAAGACACTCAACGTTTAATTACTTTTGTTAGTGGTACACTATGCTGTTAGAAAAATAAAGTACAAATACATCATTTATCATAGACAATAACTTATTCAAATAAACAAGGCCAAGATGCAAAAGAGAAAGTGAGAGGTGATTAAAATCACTACAATGAGAGATATTCAATAAAATATATTCAAGTATAGAGTTCACATTACAAGTTGTACTCCTAAGAGTGGTGAGCTAAATGAGACAAAGAGAAAAGTAAAAACAAGATCCAATACCAAGATACAAGAGCCTAGAGCTAGAGACAAGAGCCAGAGCCAAAGCCTAAGCCCAAGTCTAGGTTCAATCCAATAGAATAGGAGATGAATTATTTTAATAAGGGGAGATGTTAGGTATTATCAAATAACATAATAAGGGGGGATGATAGGAAAATATTATATCATTAAAAATATCTATCATCACACATCACGTTATATTGGGAGATTAGATAAATTGTAACTACTAGGTCAAACTCTAATTATGATTATAACCATATTGGGTGGTTATAACCTCCATGGATGTATTTAAATATGCAAATATTGATCGAATTCAGTGGATTAAAATCCCAATAATCATATCAATCATTACCTTTTATTTACCCTTCTAATCTCAAACAATGGTTATATTATTAGTTAATATTTCATGCAATTTGTTGGCTAATAGTCTTCCTCCATGGAAATATTATAATGGTTGATCCAATTATGTGCATCTCAATCCATTCTAGTTCTTGCTACTTTATATAATATCACATCCTCTCCTTAGGGTGGGATAGTATTTTCTTTTGTAATTTTTGAATCTTTCAATATTGAATCATCATATTTGGTAAGCTTTAAATCTATAGTATCATAATTTTAGATCTTTAAACTTCTCCTAACTTAATATTTTGGTAATCCTTGGATTCTTAGCTATGTGGAATCCTGATAGATTTCACACTAGTTTCCTAAAATAAATGGAATCAAATATTACCTAGTATTGATTAAAAAACATGTAGAGAATGATGATCAAATTAAATAGAGTATATAGGGTGTGTCTGGGTACCAAATAATATCATTATCAAATGAATTGAATAGCACTCCAAATAATAAGCAAAATGGTCGATATGATGAGGCATTTATGCCTAAATGTAAGCTACCTATAAATCAAGGTTGTGAGGCTAACATTCAATAAAAAAATATTATATCTTACAAAATGCCTTTTTCATGGTTTAGATGGTTCCAAAAGGAAAATATGAGCAATAAAGTACAAAATCTGGCTATGAATTCAAGATAAGCTTGACCACCACATATTCCCACATCCCTCTTCAAATTGAATGAGGGGGTATGAACACAAACCATACTTGTCATCCCCTCTTAAGGGACACTTGCATACCTCATGTAGCTCCCAAATGTGCATAAATATGACCTTGGACATGATATTGGTCAAATGTTTTACTACCTACCTTGATAAAGGCATAAAAACTAGATCAATATTCTCATGTGCATGAATCCATATCACAAAGCATATCCAAATATATATGTATTTTGTTCATTTGTGAAACACTAGATTGTGGATAAGTTGGATGATGCTTGTATTGTCAAAACAAAGAGTGAATAGAAAACACTAAATAATGTCAAGCTCCTCTAAAATCATTAGCATCCATCTAATATGCGTATCTACCTCATTAGTAGCACAATATTTATTTTCTATGGAAGACTAAGATATAGTTAATTAGTGTTTAGAACACCAATAAATAGGATTGGATCCCAACTAGATCATAATCCTTGTAGTGGAACATCACTCATCAAAATCACTAGTATAATCAACATTTTAAAATATTGTCAAAACCAAAAGAGAACAAATGGAGTAGGGAATACCCATGATAGGTACTCTTTGATTTGAGAATGCTCTTGGTTAATTTCTAATGAATCTCTTGGGATTCTGGTATATAATTGAAGTAATAATTAATAGCTAAAACTATATCTAGTTGAGAGTAAGGTTGATAAATCCTCCCATAAGGTACCAATACAATGTAGCATCCATTAAAGGGGTGGTATAGTCAACCTAAATAAAAAGGGTTATAATTAGAATCATAGTCCTCCATGTTGAAATGTTAAATAATAACCAAAACATACTTGATGATAGAATCTATCTAATAAATCTAAATTCTCAAAAAAAAATTTAGAAGTCCCAAATATGTAATCTCAAAAGTAAAAAAAAAAATCCATAGATTAATATCCTAAATCAAAGTAGAATATTTGTAAGTGATGAGAATATAATTAGCATACAATACAATAACCAAAATATTTCCATCTTAACTTTTGATGTAAACATCGTGTTCAGTCTCATATTGACAAAACCCATAACTAAGGAAAAAGAAACGAATATTTCCATACCAAGCATGAGCATCCTACTTAAGTTCATATAAGAACCTAGTTAGACAACAACCAATGTATTAGTACCCTCTAGCTTAAAACTAGGTGGATGCTACATGTAGATCTCCTCCTAAATATCCCCATGTAGAAAGGAACTCTTTACATACTTCTATTGTACCTTCCATCCATATGAGATAGGAATGGATATAATCACCTTTATAGAGCCTATACTATCCACTGGTGTAAATATCTTAGAATATTCCACTCCCTTCTATTGAGATAATACCTTAACAATAATGTATACCTTGTGCTTTTCCACTTTATCATCCAAAGCATATGATATTTTTCTCTTCTTGAAGATAAACAAGCTCCCAACTATTTTTCTTCATCACAACCTCATATGATGTCAACATGACATATTCCCACTATTTCCAGCCCTTAGTGTGAGAATATGTGAGAGGATATTAAGAATGATCTACCTTTGAGAGAAATACTCAAAACGAAATCTTACAATTTCATTCAGGAGATAAAATAGTTTGTACATATGTTAGAATTTTCTTAACCTCCTTAGGTGTAGGATAGACTAAGGAAGAATCATTTGCATTATATGGAAACTCAACATAAAAATATGAAATTAGATAAAATAGCTCTAAATCACCATTCACCTCAAAAAGTGAAGTTGAAAAACATTAAACTAATGTAAACATATCCTAAATTCAAGAAAGAAGGTGATACCTATGGTGTTTCCCATGAAGGAGCCAAACCAATAGGTAATGGACCTACACTCAAATATGAATATGGAGAATATGAAGAAGAATATCTAATGGGAATAGATACAACCAAAATATTAGAAGAAACAAAAAAATATAAGATGGTCAAAGTAATAGAAGAGTCATATCATAATATTAACCGACAGAGTGGAAGGAGGACCTAGAATGATCTCTTCAAATATGTCATATCTTTGCATCAAAACCTTATGCCTCTAAGGACATAAATATGATATACCTTTGGGGTATCTGAATACACCACAAAAATAAACTTGTGACTCTTTAATACCTCCTAAATATCCTTGGATATGTAATCTTATGTTTATAGATGTAGAATTGGGTATATCATGCTTATCCCCTATCAACCTCTCAAGAGGTGCCATACCTTGTGCTTTATTGGTAGGAGCTATGCTGATGATGTATGTTTCACAAGATAACCTTACCTTAAATTTTATGATCCATCTACTTGGGATGAATCATGCATTAAACCATCTTTGTGATCACCATATTTTTCCTTTTAGCCACAACATTCTATTTAGGAGTATAGTGAACAATCCTTGATATGCAATCCCATGATAATACAAAAAACCATGAAAGGAATGACTAACATACTCACCTACCCTATCTATCCTTATACATTTGGATTTCCTATCAAACCGATTCTCATCAAGTTCCTTGAAGTTTTTAAATTTATTAAAGTCCTCATCCTTAGTGCAAATAGTGTACAACCACACATAATCATCAGTGAAAAGGAATAAGTGCCCATTTTTTGAAAGAGATAGTGTACCCATAGGTTTGAAAATGTCATTGTGTATTATCTCTAAGTGATAAAAGGCTCATTTTATAAATCCTTCTGGAAATTTTTTCTTATGATGCTTCCCTAGAATACATGCCTTACATGCACTACTTGGAGGGGATATGCATGGAATCCCAATGATAGTATAACTTTTATTATCTATATGACCAACCATAGAAAAAAATGTTTCTTTCATTGAAGAGGGGGCAAAAGAAATTGGTCTTCCTTGCAACTTGTGCATTTGGTCAAACTCATTAGAATAGCAAGTGGTAGTAGTTTTAAACCCATTTTCTATATCCTTAATTGTTGTCTTTTTAGCTAGATTCAGTCACAAGTCCCAATATCTAGGATATTCAATAAATTGAAATATTAGAGAAATCAATATAAATGGCCAATATCAATGAATGTAACATTAATAAAATAACAATAATATGGTTTAATAAGCCAATATCAATAACAATATTCATAAGCAAACTTACAATATAATTTCTCAAAATATTGTATATAGATTTCAATATTGATAGCTTTTGTAGCCTAACACTTAATGTAAATCTAACAAGAAAGTAATTACATGATCAAAATAAAGTTGCAATATAAAGAACTCAATAAATATGATAATGAAACTAGAATAACTTAGAAATACTCATAGAATAATCACATGAAAAATGCTCACAAAATACTAAAAATGTTATATAATAAAGATATACTAATGCATGTTATGTGCTATGTGTTTTTGATACCAAATACAATGCTTTATTACAAATATATAATAGTATGTGACTCTTCATATGAAGCATGCTTGACCTGCACTCCTCTTTGAAACTCTTCACTTTCCTATTCTATGGACACATGTGCACTCTTACATAATGGACACGTGTGCACATCCACAGTCACAACACTTTTACACTTAATTACATGACACTTGTGTATTTCCTGCACATTATTACATTACATGAAATATAAACTCACACTCTAATCTAAGACACACACCTAATATAATATGGTACCAAGGTGGTACATTGGCATGTACCAAATAATGTAATATTCTCCAACATCCCCCTATATTACATTATTTGGTTATTAAAGAATTTAGTATTCAATATAGTCTTTTTCCTAACATGAATTTATAATCGACTAGGTGTTGATCTAGTTTTCCTTCCTCTTGAAAGTCTTCAAACTTTTCTTCTTTGATTTGTAGATGACTTTGGTGTGCAACTTGTTGTTGACCTCTCATATTTTTCATCATCTTGAATTTTAGATTGATCCAATATTTTTGTTGGTAGATAGATTCTTGATTCTCATTTCCTGTGACATATCTCTTAGAATATTCAATAATATTATTTTGAACTAAAATAAGATCTTGAGAGAAACTAATTGAGATTAAAGCATTTATTCCATTCTTGATTTACCTTGTAGCTTCTATCTCATTTTGATTTTTAATGAGATACTTATTAACTCCATTTATATATATTTGTACTCAATTATCATTTTGCTTTCTAGTAGCCAGGGTTATGCATAAGGGGTTGGACTCAAAATATACTTGTAAAAAAATGGCAAATCCTAATCAAAATCAAGGTGAATCATGGAGAATCCTAAGAAAATCAAATCGAGCATCTTCACACCAAAATTTGGGGTATTTGAAGCCCTAAAATGTAAGGTCATATTTGGGGCCACTTTTAACCTATTAAATCATCTTATAACTTCATAAAAATACCACCATTAGATCAGTATTAAAAAGAGCTTTCCAACAAGTACAAATATGCCTATGTTTGGATATATATTGTGGCGAATTGACCCTAAGAAAAAATTGATCCTAAAAATTTTAGGCAAATGGGCCGATGTCAAGGGTCCTCATATTCGCCAATTTTCAATTTTGAATCTTGATATTCATCCAATTGGTGAATATTTTCCACTATGCATAACCCTGCTAGTAGCTTGGTCACTGAAATAATATTAGATGTCAATATAGGAACATACATCACATCATCTAACACAAAATTAAAAAATGATGCACTAGGTGTCACAAAACCACATCCATGAGCAAGATAGATTTTACCATCTACAATTTTTAAACTAAAGTTGTCTTTCACTTCTAGATAATCAAACCACCGTAATTGCTTGTCATATGATGATTGGAACTAGAATCTATGTACCAAAGCTCTTTACCTTTTTGAACCATATGATTATCTCTATTTGATGTTATTTTGCATTGTTGGTAAGAATTATGAAGAATGTTAAATGAATTGTGTTCTTGAATCCTTCCATAATGTTTTCTATGATGATAAGTCCCTCTTGGTAATTTCTCCATTAATTTTCTTTGGTGTAGTCTTCCTTATGTCTCTCTAAATTTTTGAATAAAAATTTCACTTTTCTATATAAAAATTGTTGTTGTAAACATTACGGCTCCCTAATTGAATATAATTTCGAATGTTTGCAAACTTATGAAATCCTAAATTTTAAGTAGAATTTCTTGTCTCTCCATAATTAAATTATTATAAATATTCTATGGTTTTTGAATTTCAAGAAATAATAAATCAATAAAGTTACTATTTAATGCTTTAAAAAATAAGACTTTAGAAATAATAAAGCCTACTTATCACTCTAGAAAGTAGTGAAGGTAATATATTATATATTAAACTACTTATCTCTCTATTAGATTTATTTAACCTTAGCAAATAAATAATAACTAGAACTATATACTCTGTATTTCTTGTTTTAACCTTGGGGAAAAATTAATAATCTTTAAAGCCCTAAATAAAATCCTTAAGAAACATAGCTTGGTGAATGATCTCTAGCACTGCGTTATGTGATTCCCTTGAATTTGAAAGAATTATTACTTGGCTACAATCATGCGAGGGTTCAGTGTATCATAATTTGTTTCATGAAATAATATTAAAGACATCCAAATATTTTTAAATTTTACCTGTTTGCTTCCTTATTTTCATGTGGCAAAATGCATGCTAGAATGGTAGACATTTTTTCTTATGCTTGTAATGTTCAAGTGTTTCACTTTCTTGAGTGTTAATATTAGAGTAATGCTTAGCTCCAATGAATTTATCTCTTACACTTCCCTCTATCCACTAATATGTTACCTTTCAATGCTCCTCTTGAATGGCACAAAAATGGCATTTGAATACTCACTTATAAGTTTATTCTACACTTGATATATTTTGCTAGACACTTGGTTTTTGATATTCCATGGATCTAGCTCTTCTATTTTACTTCTTTGACTTCCTTGCTGCTTTTATTCCTACAAAACAATTTTTTGCTCAACCTTTCATATCCTACATTGCTCAAAATTTGGTGTACATTGCTCAATCCCTATGTTCTTTAGTTGGCATCTGCTATGTCCTCTGCACACCTTGGCTCATGTATCTTTGGATGACACTTTCATTGTAATTTTTGTAATCCTTATCTTACGTATCTTGGATAGTGCCTATGTAAATTTAATGGTGTTGATTCTTAGCATATTTCTCAATTCTTCTTATTGTTCAATGGCTATCTCCTGAGGTAAACTCTTCTTTTTTTGGTTCTTGATGCTGATTATGCCCCTTAATAATGTTGGTTGCCTTGATGGCATTGTAATCAATGTTTGAATTGGTTTCCTTGATGGTGTTGTTCACCTTAGTGTTGTTGTCTTCTGTACAATCCCAAAAAGCATACACCTAAACTATTTGCATTATTATATCAAGCGTAAAAGAAGAAAGCATGTAAAACCAAGAGGTAAAAAAAATATAGAGCCTTCTTTAATGATTCTTTGACAAACTCAGTTACAAGTAGGTCCCTCTTAGGGATACCAATAGCTTTATAAAATGATTACAATATTTGAAACCCCTAAACAAGAAGTGATGTAATCCACAGGCCTTTTAGATTCGACACTAATTAATTGAGGGTTTATTCATGGTGTCTCCTTCTCTCTTGTCCAAAGGAAATGTCCTTGGATGTGGTTTTGCCTTTCGTAGATCCTGTTACCTACACACAAAGAAACCACAAAATACATCAATAGCATATGCAACCTCTCATGATGAGGTTTATTTCAAATATTTTGCATGAAAAGACATGAAAGCATGATGAAATATTAAAGGTGAAAATATAATCAAAAGTACATAAATAACTAGGAAATCACCGTGCAAATATAATGGAAAGGACATATCTACTCTAGTATGAGCTGATAAAGCAAAAATAATAGGAAATATATGCTAAGAAATCAAGAAATGATGACTCAAACCCTAGTCATTGTCGCTCAAAGTGGCTGAACCTACAGGCTACTATCGAAGATAGCAGCCACTAATTATGATCTTTTACCTCACAAACTAGGGGTTGCAACACTTAATTCTTCATTCGAATTGATGTTCAAGGGTTGCCTTAGTATCCATAGATGGATTGGAAATGAAAATCATGGGTATTCACATCATATTGGTGTTATTTTTCTATGTATGCTTCTCAATACTTTGAAACCTCCATGGTTGGTCACAAGATCAAAAATATACCAATGGGAAACACTTCAACTCTCCTCAAGGGTTGTCAACTTGCTACTCACTCGGACAGGGCTTTGCTAAATAAAATTCTATATCCATAATTTTTTTTTGGAGGGTGCATATGTAGGCCTACCAAATTCCAGATGTTGGCTTCTTGGAGAAGCCAAGATCAAGATATGCATGAAACTGATTTTTGGGGGGAAAATCCCAGTTCTAGACTTGTATGGGAGTGGTAGTTAGGAGGAAATATAGGATATTCATGCCTAAAGTTGTGTGAATCCAATGCACATTCAGTTATCATTCATGATTTAGGTCCGCATTCGCGATTGACTTTGTTTCAGTGCTAGCTGATGTCCACAGCAATGGCTAGCCATAGCTGCTTTGAGCTTTAGTGGCCTGGGTTGGCAACCACTCTGGTCGATAGCAACTACACCTGAACAAGTTAGAACTAACCCTAGTGAGTGGTTAGAACCACCACTAGCTCTTGGAGAGGTCCAATATTAGTCGTATGGTTTGCGGATGTGCCCATATGATTAATCTCCTAAACATGACACATTTTAGGTGTCTACAAATACCCCTTTTTGTGATGTGCTATAGGAAAAAAAGCGTTGAGTGAAAAAATAGACCACCTAGGGCCATATTGTAGGGTGCATGATGATAATTGATCTGATCAATAATAGATGCCCCAATCGTGAGAAAGACATGCATCTTAGAATCATTGCTTCCAATGGGATGGAAGGCTTAAATTTGAGAAATCTTTCACAAGTCTAGCGACAATAGGGTAGAATCAATGCTACAATTAATCCAATAGGAGAGCTTCAATATTAACTATTTTTTTTCCCCAAAAAATGGTAATCTTATGATAGTTGTTAGCAATTATTCTTAAGACAAATAAAATTTGGCATGATCAAGTGATCCTTTGTTGATTTTGATTATGATTGTTGATATTATGACTACCCCCTCAAGCAACGAGTCGATGAGGGAAGGACAATGAATAAAACGATGAGTCACTTGAGCAAGATTATTGAGTTGGATTATTTAAAAGTGTTGCTTTTGTTGTTATATGGTAGGCCCCATTATAGGTGTGATTTCAACCATTAATAGTAATTGTACATCCTAGCTTGTGGAGTAGTTCAGCCATAATGGCCTTCTTAGAAAATCAAAATGACAACAATTTGGTTTAGTTTATGATGAATCACTCTATAATATACTAAAACCTCATGGAATAAATGCAATGAATGCCTCATTCCTATGGTGCAGTTCGACCACTATGGCCTTCTTTGGGATTGAAGTGAAGCATTGCAATTTTTTGATGACTAATTTGGATCAAATGACCTTATGGTAATTTACTCATCTTGTTGGGTTGCATGGAGCACAAGATGCTGCAACCACCAAGTGTATAGGGTAAATAACTAGGTACAAGGTACATTTGAAATTTATTTGATTTTTTTGTTAATTTTTATGATTTTATAATTATTTTTGAAATTATTATTTTATGATTTTTCTGGTTATTTTGCATTTTTTTATGATTTAGAACCAGTTGATATGCTTGTTTGTCCAATTTAAGTCTCCTCATGGTGATAAATTTGATGTATTTATTGTTGTTTTCTAGTTGCTATCAGAAATAGTGGCCTTGTTTTACAATTTCGTGGCTGTTGTCAGCATTAGGAACCCACAATTTCTAGACGTTGATGCCAGCAATAGCCGCAACAAAACTGAAAAACATAAAAATAAAATTAGGGTTTTTCAATTCATTATTTTCTAGTTGTCATTTTGTTATTTGAGCTCTGAGGTGAGAGAGAGGTAGTGATCCAAGATTCTTCTTGATTACCGAATACCATGGCAGAGTAGGGTGAGGCATCCATGAGTGGAGGAGCTAAAGCTTCACGAGTAGTTCTCTAAACCCTAACTTGTTATTTTATCGATAAAATGAACCAAATTAAGAAATTGGTATATGAACCATATTAAACCCATTGGTAACGAAATGCACCCATAGCTAGGTTTATATTTAGGCTAATTTATGTGGGTCTCTTTTAGTTTTAGGTTTTTTTCATTTTTTTTTTTGGATTTTTGGGTGAGGGCGGCCATCATTAGCGTGTTGTCTCATGGCCGTTGTCACTTAGGGTGACCCCCACTTTTCACAGAGGGGCCATTGTCATTGAGGGTGGCTAGTTCAAATCTCAACGATTAAATTTTTGACCGTTGGAGGGTATCCGTTGTCGACATCAGCAACCACTATTGCGACCACTATCAGCGTGAGAAATTGCAAAACTTTAGTAAAATTATTTGATTTTCTTTATTTTTGATGGATTTAATTGGATTTTTTGGATTTTTTAAGTGCAATTTTTATTTTTGCATGTTATGTTGTATTTTATCATTGTGTTTGTAGCTTTTCTTTATTAGGGTTATTGTTACATCATTTTTGAATTTTTATTGTATTTTTTAGTTTGAGTGCATTTAATTAGGAATGTATTTTTCACTTTTAGATTTTTTTTATATGGGCTCGAGATCCTAGTTTGCTCGTGGAGATCCCACCCTTGATGGACGATGTAGATTGGGACTAGTTTGATGTTGAGGTCTTATGTATATTATGAGGATATCGACGATTATGTTAGACCATGCTTACCTTACTGCTTTGGCCCATATATGGGACTATCGTACGAACACTTTTCATCTCCCAACTGGTGAGATGACCATCACTTTAGAGGATGTATATAGGATCTTCAGGATCCCTTTTCATGGAGAGGTTATCATGTCCTCCCCCACTGATCCTAGATACATAGTATTTTAGAGAGTATTTGGAGCTTGGGTGGGTGCAACATTAGGTGACATTTGGCATGACAGATTCCCTATGACTTGGCGATATCGATAGTTATTTTTCACACAATGGTAGGCTATTTTGATGCATGTTATCTGTAACATGCTTTTGTTAGACACATTAGAAGTGAGGTTCCCATGTAACCTCCTTTATATGGTTCAATATCTTCTAGAATCCTATGAGCG
The DNA here is from genome assembly GCA_028583015.1 of Wollemia nobilis. Lineage (NCBI taxonomy): Eukaryota > Viridiplantae > Streptophyta > Pinopsida > Araucariales > Araucariaceae > Wollemia > Wollemia nobilis. The sequence continues at coordinate 4,975,599 of JAQPPZ010017220.1, read as the reverse complement.
AATTATTATGGCTTGGGATAGCACATTGCTATGCCAATGCTATGATGAGATTTACCAAATTTAGTGGTGTGGATGCGCTAGTGTTGCTTGCAACCTGCTTCTTCAGATTTGGAGTTGGGAGCATATCATGGGGGACCATCCAGGAGGATTACCTCAGGAGATAACTACCATAGCAACATGGGCCCAGTGTTATGGATCTAGGTGGGCATAGGAGTGAGAGGAGTTCTAGAGTTAGTGTCATGCAGGGGATTTGACACACTATACAGCCTCCCTGGCTGGTCTACAGGTGCAAAGATATTATATGGAGGCCTTATGTGGATTGCCCCACATGGCCAGAGGTGGATAGGTATTTGTCTTGTACGAGGCATGATCGATGGATTATAAATCGAAAAGGAGGCATTAGAGTTTTTCCATTACTCCCAGGTTACTAGATAGTTTGGGGTTCGACAAGACATCCCACTAGTGCCAGTATTGTATAGGAAGATCTAGGCAGAGAGAGATATTCCTATGCCTCATGTCACAAATCTCATAGAGGAGGTAGATCCTTCTACAATTTATTTTGGTATAGTGGATTTTGATACTACAGAGGCGTATAACCAGTGGTGGGTGACACGACTATGGTAGGGTAGTGGTAGCTTAGGAAAAGACAAGGATGAGGCACCTGAGGAGGATCCTAATGCGAGATGAGTATGGGTCAATTTTTAGGAGTGGGGCCAGGCTATCGAGGAGTAAGAACCACCAAAGGAGGAGGAGTTAGCTCCAAAGGAGTAGGAGTCTCTCCTCAGGGCTCAACTACATAGTGTAGAGGTCGAGCTTCAGGTAGCTTGATGATAGATTCTAGAGTGGAACTCCTCCATAGCAATGCTACAGACTCAGGTTAGCTCATTAAAGGCACAAATTTTGATAGGCCAAACCAAATTGAGGGGTTTTGAGGGGGAGAGAACTACCCTACAAGTATAGTTGACTCAGTGCAACTTAGGATAGAGTAGCTCACTATAGAGAGATGATGTGTGATCACAGGTTGTACCAACCACTCCGACTACTTAGGGGCGAGCAATTTTAGACCCATGGTCAGATATGAGGTGCCTATAGGGGATCTTGGGGGATTATGAGGCTCATATTATGGTAGATGTTGGATATATTTTCACTTTGTAGATCTATATTAGGAGGCTAGGTGGTACTCCCTGAGAGAGGTATACAACAAGGTTCTCTCACCGGAGCAAGCAGATTGAGTTAGGGCAGTCCTTGGTGTAGCCCAACCATAGGTTAGGGTCCCATAAAGAAAGGAAAGAGGGCACTAGCTCTAGGCCACATTGTGAAGAGGGTAGCAAGGGTGGAGGTGATACTAGTGGTGTAGGCCACTCATGATCATGCTTTTGGCATATTGTATTATTTTTGAGTGTAAGGTTGGATGACCTACACAATTGTAGCCTGTGGGAATTTTTGTACCTCTATGTACACTTTGGTATTGGACACACACTCCCACACACACACACACACACACACATATATATAATTTATCTATCGCTTCTCTTTATGTGTATCACGTGTTTGCTTTTAATTTTATGTGATGCAAAATGGATTTAATGTTTGTGATCTTATGCTATATGATGTGATGTATTAATGACATGCACTAGCTAGATGATTTATGTATGGTTAGTTGATGTGATCTAGATGTGTAGATAGACTACTATGTATGCATATATGGTTGTAATGGTGAATATTAAATACATGTTTAATTTGTTTTGATTATTTATGCATTTATCTGATGTTATGATATGGTGAATGCAATGTATGTAATGTGTTATTTATATGATGATGATATAATGTAAATGAACATGTATTTTAATCACTTAATACAAGAAATGAATGTAATATGTGATTAAAAATCTAATGGATGACACCATAGAATGTATAAAAATCATGAATGTAAATTATAACTCTCAGCATAAGAATTAATTAATTAATCATTCGTATGTGAGATGAGATTTTTGATATGTATGCGTTTTTTTTATAATATTTTGTAAATTAAAATATATGTATAAAATAGTCAGTGGCCATCTAGATATTATCCTATTTCATGATGGAATTTGTGACACTATTTCATACTTCATGTCGCGATCAAAAGAGAAGAGAAAAAGCATGAGGGAAAAAGTGTCGCGATATCTCGACATGAAGTATGAAAGAGTGTCGTGATTTCGCGACATGTTGAGAAAGAAGGAAAAAGTGTTGCTTTTTTGTGATAAGTTAAGCTTGAAGGAAGAAGGGTTGCTTTTTGGCGATAAGTTAAGCTTGAAGGATGAAGTGTCGCGATATCGCGACATGTCGTATTATCGCGACCAAAAAAGAAGAGAAAGAGCAAGTGGGAAAAAGTGTCACGATATCACGACATGTTGTTTTTTCGTGACTAAAAGAGAAGAGAAAGAGCAAGAAAGAAAAAGTGTCACGATTTCATGACATGTCATCCTTTCATGGCCAAAAGTGAAGACCAAGAGCAAGAAGGAAAAGTGGCACGATTTCGCGACATGTCGCATTCTCACGACAAAAAAAGAAGTGAAAGAGGAGGAAGGAAAAAGTGTCGCGATATCACGACATGTTGAGCATGAAAGAAAAAGTGTCACGATATCGCGACATGGAAAAAGTGTCACGATATCGCGACATGGAAATAGTGTCGCGATATCACGACATGTCACATTTTCGTGACCAAATAAAAAGAGAAAGAGCGAGAAAGAAAAAGTGTCGTGATATCACGACATGCAAGAAAGAGTGTCGCGATATCGTGACATGGTGATCAAGAAGGAAATAGTGTCGCTTTTTGATGATGTGTTGAACATGAATGAAAAAGTGTCATGATTTCACGACATGTCATATTTTTGTGTCCAAAAGAGAAGAGAAAGAGCAAGAAGGAAAAAGTGTCACGATTTCATGACATGTCGGTTTATCATGACCAAAAGAGAAGAGCAAGAGCAATATGGAAAAGAGTCATGATTTCGCGACATGTCATCCTGTCACGACCAAAAGAGAAGAGAAAGAACAAGAAGGATAAGTGTTGCGATATCGCTACATGTCGCATTATCGCGACCAAAAGAGAAAAGGAAGAGGAGGAAAGAAAAAGTTTCATGATTTCGCAACATGTTCAGAATGAAAAAAAGGGTGTAGCGATATCGCGACATGTCACTTTTTTGTGACCAAAAGTGAAGAGATTAAGCAAGAGGGAAAAAGTGTCGCGATATTGCGACATGTCGTATTTTCGTGACCAAAAGAGAAGAGAAAGAGCAGGAAGGAAAAGTGTCACGATTTCGGTCACTTTTTTGTGACCAAAAGAGAAAAAAAGAGGAGGAAGGAAAAGTGTAGGGATATCGCGACATGTCGCAGTTTCGCGACCAAAAGAAAAGAGAAAGTGTTAGGAGGCGATAGTGTCGACTGCCTGTGTTCTAAGGTGGGTGTAATATTTTGTAAGGGTGCTGCTCTTTGTTGGCTGTGTGACCTCAGTAGGGGGCTAAGGATAGACGGTCCATATTGAGATCAAGTCCCATTTCAGCATTGTGTTATTTTTGTAATAGGTTTTGGGTCAACCTGTAAAACCCGGTTGTAATGAATATGTACCTTAAGTACCAAAAAAAAAATTATCCTATTTCATGAACACCCTTTAATGAACAAAACCTCACAAAGAAAGTTGATGATTTTTTTGATGAAATTATTTGTTTCTATGAGGGTATTTTTAGGTTTTCGATGAGACTCAAACACCCTAGATGATTAATCAAAAATTGTATAGTGATCATATAAGACTTCTGAAAGATGAAATTTTTTATTATGAAGACCAAGATATTCATTATCCTTGTGTGTGTGAATGAATGCATTAAAGATACATAAGCCTACCCCAATGCCAAGCAGGATTCATTCAGCCCATTTTTGTATTGGTGATCACCAAATGCTCATCATGATCCTAAGTTGGACTCAGTTGGATTAGACCATCAGGCGATACAGGACACCTAATGCTAGCTCTTTTTGCAAATTACTTAGAACTACCCCAATGCCAGATGGGATTCATTCAGCCCATTGTTGTATTGGGGATCACTCTATAGTTTCAAGTAGTGACCACTCTAGGGATTCAAGCTCTTCACCCCCTTCTTTTATTTTGATTTATTAGGATACTTGCTCATTCTTAGTGATGAAAATCATTGTTATTTTGAATTTTTGTTTTCTTTTTTATTATGAGCAAGGGATTAGATTTTATTTTGGGATTTTGCTCATTTTGATAAAGCAAAGGTTTCTTTGGGTAGGAGGGAGCTTGTCCTTTTGTCAATGATCAACACTCTAGACCATGCACATCACCAAATGAGCAAGTAAAAACCTTTCACTTAGGATGCCTAATACCACTTTGTAGTGTTAATATTTTCCTTGTTTCGAAAATGGTTTTAGTGTTTTGATTAGTGATAGGATTTTGATATATGCCAGGTGCTATAATAAATAGACCTCATCTGCAAAAGTAAAGATAAATTTATACAAAATCTGAGAAGATCGCTAGGTATGGTTGAATGATCAAAAAACCCTAGTATATTCCTTATAGAAATAGGAGGGGTTGTGTTAAAAAATACAATTACTCGCATGGGTTATAAATGAATGAAGATTTGAAGATGCATGTTTGGAAAACAAATGTGGTGTCATTTCCAAGCTTGAAAATATAGTCTATCGTAATGCGAATGTAATGGATGCAACATACCTAATGCAATGTGATTACATGAATGTAAATACAAAACATAAGATGTAGATATTTTTGTGTTTTAATGTTTGTAATTGTTTTTGTTTTTTTGTGTTCTGTTTTTGACCAAAGGACTTAAATACCTTTGGATCCTTTTGTGAGTTGACCAAATGGCTTAATATGCCTTTGGAGCTTTTTGTGGGTTGACCAAAGGGCTTATGACGCCTTTGGGGAATTTCATGAGTTGACCAAAGGGCTTATGATGCCTTTGGGGAATTTCATGAGTTGACCAAAGGGCTTATGATGCCTTTGGAGATTTTTGTATCTTCACCAAAGGGTGTATGATGCCTTTGGGGCTTTTTGTCAGTCGACCAAAGGGCTTATGATACCTTTGGAGCATTTTGTGAGTTGAAAAAATGGTTTATGATGCCTTTGGAGCTATTTTTGAGTTGACAAAAAGGCTTATGATGCCTTTGGGACCTTTTGATTTTAATATTTTTTTATTTGCTTGGAATTTTATGATTTTCAAATGTTTTTGAAATTTTGATTATTTTGAATGTTTTTGAATTTTTTATTTTTATGTATTGTTTTGGATTTTGTTGGTTTTATGTGTGAAACACCTTTAGATGAAGAATGTTGAGAGGCTCATGCTCTTCAACATCTTATAACGATGTTAGGTGATATGTCCCAGGTCCAATATTTTTTGAGACGATATAAGTACCTATCTAGTTGGCTGTAAATTTGTCTTGCAGGTGCAATGGTAGGTTTGAATTTTGTTGGTTCTCTTTAAGAATGAGATCCCAAACCTTAAAGTCTCTCAATTGGAATTTATTATTATAATCTAATGTTAGATGATCTTGATAAATGTGGAGATGTTCAAGAGCACTAATGAGTCGTTCATCAAGAAGGCTCAATTGATCAAGGTGAGCTTGTCACACAGTGTCATCATCGATAAGTTCTTTCAATGTGATGTTGGAATTTCTAACTTCAAAGGTGTAATTGCCAACACCATATACAAGTGAAAGCGGTGTTGCCCCAGTGGGCATCCGCATGCTAGTTCTATAAGCCCATAATGCAAGAGGCAACTATAGATGCCAATCCTTATGATTTTCTTGCACTATCTTCTTTAATATGTCTACGATCATTTTTTTTGAGGCTTCTGCTTGCCTATTTGGTTGAAAATAATACAGTATTGCAAAAAAAATTTGAATGTTATATTTGGAGGTTAAATACTGCATATTTTTTTTCTTAAATTAAGGACCATTATTCAAAATTATCTTGAATGGGATCTCAAAGCAACAAATGATATTGTGAAGTATGAACTCCACAATTCATGGTCCTATCATTGACATTAAAGGGATTGCTTCCACCCATTTGGTAAAGTACTCAATGGTCATAAAGATAAATGTATGTCATCCCAAATATAGGGGAGAGATATTTCCAATTAGATCAAAACCCCACTGAGAAAATAGCCAAGCCACTTAAATGGGATGTAAGACCTACAATGATAGGTGCATTAGATTTGTATGATGCTGTCACTTAACACACTTCCTGACATACTCACAAAAATCCTTTTCCATAGTGGGTCAATAATAAACCATTTATAGGATGCGCTTAACAATGGCCATGTTGCTAAAATGGCCATCATAGGTACCATTATGAGCTTGTGAAATCACCCAAGATGATTCGTGGGACTCAAGAAAATTAAGTAGGATTCCATCATAGTTTTGACGATACAATATATCTCCTAGTAAAACATATCTTGTCACTTTTTCTTGAATGGTTGTTTTACGACCTACGATAATCCTTGCGAGATGATTCCAAGCTTAAGGAAATATTGTAATTGGCCTATCCAATCCTAATAAGCTACACCCTCAATAGACAATATGACTTGTTCTCTTTGCGATTCGATGTGCACAAATGCAGATTGAGAAATAACCTTATGGTGAATGATGGTACCATTACCATAGGACCTTGTGAGATAAAAGACCCCCAAGGTGTATTTCATCACTAATTGCGAGAACATCTTCACATGAATGGTAGTGAAATCAAAAAATGGATTTTGAGAGATCAAGGATCCCAAATATGCCATAGTGTCTACAATTTTTTTGGATGTGTGATGGATTTCCTCGATGTCGTACCATTCATGTTGGGCTAGATAAGTGTCAACAAGATCTTTGTAAGCTTTCAGGACTGGGCACCTGCATTGAAATATTCCATTAATTTGGTTAATGATGAGAAGGGAGTCACCAAAGATATTTAGATTTTTAATCTTCATGGTGATTGCTATTTGGAGACCCAATATTAGGGACTCGTATTCATAATTGTTATTTGTGCAAGGGAAGTCTAGCTTAAATGACAATGGTATTGGAGCATCTTGCGGTGTGAAAAACATAATCCCAGCACCACCCCCTTGCTCACACTTTGAACCATTGAAGAACATAGTCATGTCAGCTTTATTATCAAGTTATTTGATTTTGGGTGCTTTCGATAATGCAAATATGGCATCATGAAGAAGTTATATGATGAGAGGCCTACTATCTTGAAGAGGCACCTCTACCAATTGATCAATAATGACTTGTCCCTTGATGTACTTTTGGCTTATAAATTCAAAATAAAATTCTATCAGTAGCATGATCCACTCTATAGTACGTGTATTATGATATGTCTTGCTCATTATATACTACAAAGGATTTTGTTTTGATATCACATACATTGTATGGCTCAGCATGTAGTGGTACAACTTCTTAGTTGTAAATACCACTTCTAAGAACATCTCTATGTATGTGTACCTAGATTGTAACTCACCAAGGTGTAGCTGATATAGTATATTGCTTTTTCTTTGTCTTGCACGTTCTTTTGGGCCAATATGGTACCCAAAGAAAAATTTGTAGCAGATATATAAAGAAAAAATTGCACATCTGGTTTTACTAGAGCTAGCATTGGTGGTGTTTTCAGGTATTGCTTGATTTTAGCAAAGACTTGTTGATATTCCTCATCCTAGTGGAATGGGACCCCCTTGTGTAGTAGTTGATTCATGGGTTGACATTTTTTTGATAGTTGTACGATGAAACACTTTATGGATGCTACTTTGCCTTGTAGGCTTCTTAGCTCTTTGATGTTAGTGGGCAGGGCCATTTCTAGGACAACTTTTACATTTTTTGGATTGACTTCGATCCCTCATTTAGAAATGATGAATTCCAAGAGTTTTTCTTAAGTTACACAAAATATGCATTTCTTGGGATTCAACCTAAAATTGTGCTCTATCAGGCGATCGAAGACCTTTCTCAGGACCTCAGCGTGCTCTTCACATAGCAATGAATTGGCCAATAAGTCATAGATATAATCCTCTAAGATCTTATGCATGTAGTCATGGAAAATATATGGCATAGCCCGCTAATATGTGGCATCAACATTTTTAAGACCAAAGGGCATTACTTTGTAACAAAATATCCCCCATGGAGTGGTGAATGTAGTTTTGTGTTGGTCTTTAGGTTTAATCTAAATAAGATTGTAACTAGAAAAACCATCCATGATGGAAAGCATCTCATGACCTACATTTGTATCTACAAGAGCATCTATATTGGGCAACATGAATGAATCCTTTGATGTTGCCTTATTGAGATCTCTAAAATCCATGCAAATACAGATCGGTCCATTAGGTTTTCCTACAGGAACCATATTTGATACCCATTCTGGATAGTCGATGGGGGTAATAAAGACTACATCTAATAGCTTTTGTAGCTTGTTATTTACCATCAAGGTGACGGTTGGATGCATCTTCCTAATTTTTTTCTTGATCAGTCTTTTTGTGGGATCTAGTGAAATATTATGGAAAACCAATTTTATATTTAAACCAAACATATCCTTGTAGGTCCAAGAAAAGATATTAGGTCTCTATTTCAATAGAGGTATGATGGTGGCCCGTTATTCTAGAGATAAGCTTTATTCAAACTTAATTTTTTTTTGATCAGAATGATCATCGTTGATGTCCACTTTGAATGTTTCCTCTATTGACATGTGTGAGCCCTCCTCAAGCTGGTGAGGAGTGGGGATCAAGTGGATGTCATCCACTGGGTTTAAAGGTTCAAATGAATCAAGGGAAAAACCAACATGATAAACATCATGTACATAGCCTAGTGTAAAATGAAATAGTTGTAGTGTTTCTTCATTGGGGAAGAAATATTTATGCTCTAAGTGTGAATCAAAATAATACCAATCAATAGCATCTAAGTTAAGACACAATGGTTTAGGTGGATTAGCTGGGTTGTGGATTTGAGTGGTCAAATCAATGGAGATCATGTTGATGGATAGAATGGAATATCCAAGACCACGTGGGTGTAACTCTGCATTGTTTATTTACCTTCCATACCCAATATTTGGATCTAAGGGTATGGGGATCTTAGGATTTGATCTATGGATAGACGGGCATATGGGATAATTTGGTTGAAGTAGCTCTCTAAATGTAGGAGGATCAAGGAAAATCATATGATGGATTACATATAAATTGGTCAGTCTTACCCTGAGGAAAGGGCCATGATATACTCTACAATACATCTCATCTATATCAAATGGTTCATTGTGATGGTGCAAGTAGTGAGGTCCAAGGTAGGCCATCTTAGTTTTATCTTCATAATAACTATAATCTATGAGATATCCACTCTCCATATTAATTGGCTATATGAGGTGATGTAAATGTCGAGGCCCAAGGTAGGCCAATTCAGTCCCATCCTCATGATCACTATCATATATGAAGTGTCCATGATCTATATCCACTATCTTTGTGTCAATGCCCTATAAAGACCAATTCAGTATCATCCTAAGCCTCACTATGATATATGATGTACTTATTTTCTTCTCACTCATAACCATAGCCTAGTTCGTCTTCCCACATGATGACTCCTGATGGAGTGAGAAATTTGAATAATACGCAATAGGTGGTTCTATAGTGACCATGGTTACCAACCTATCATCCATGTAGCTTATGTTTGGGTGATAGGGATTCCATTAAATATCTTCCTTGAATCCTAAGCTCATCCTATCTAGAGATGCTTCTAATAAATCATCATAGCTTTGGATATGATATCCTAGGCCAGACCTATTAGTAGGTAACTGATATCGTGGTTCCAATGGATTTTTTCACCCTTGCTTATATAGACCCAAATTGTAGGCATGCCAATGGTTGTGTTCGAAACATCATAAAGGAAACTTAGGGTTGGACAAGTAATGAACATTCGTCATGAATGACTCATCATCATCCTTTTCAATGTCTGAGGCATCATGGACACAATCCAACCCAGTATAAATAAAATTAGTTTGGTTAGGGGGTATTCCCAATGGCACCACTATCCCTATGGATAGGTTTAAAACTCTTGGTTATACCATGTCTTATGAAAACTCAATAATTAGAGTGAAATTAACATTCTACACAAGATATTCACCTAATCCTATGCTAGCTAGGTGAACTGTCACTTGGGGTGCATATGACGTTGATGATGATGCGGGTGATGCAGGTTAAGGAACCTCCTCAACTATATATTGAGAACTTTCCACCTCTATGGGATTTGGAATTTCTATTATTTCTATGGTTGGGACTTCCTTAGGTCTTTCTTCCACCAAGGGTGCTTTTAGTTTCTAAGAATCTTTTGCCTTAGACGTTATTGGTTTCTTAGAAGCACTAGTAGCTTTAGAAGCTAGAGGTGGTACTAATGTGTATGGGTCACCTTACATTGATTTGGATTTTCTTCCTGGATGTGTGGTATGGGATGATAGCCTAATGTATAGGTGCATGAATAGATGGGAAAAATCCCTCGATAATTCAACCTGATGAACATATTTGAATGGATCTTCATCTGATGGTACCACATGTACCTACCCATCGTGCACATATTTAATACATTGATGTAAGATCAAGGGAACACACTGCATGTCCCTTATCCAGGGATTCCCTATGAGGATATTATACTCCATGGCCCTCTCTAATACATGACACATCACATAGATGATATGATGCCCCACCTGCATATGTAGGATGATTGTACCCACTATGGAGCATAGTGCATCATTGAAGTCTCTCAATGTGTAAGAGGTAGGGATGATGATTGACCTAGTAATATTTAAGTTCTCCATAGCCTCGGTTGTTATTATGTTAATCGATGATTCTGTATCAATTTGAACCCACTTGAAAGATATGTCATTAATACATTCAATGATGTGCAGAGGTGGGTTTGCTATGGTAGTAGGGATTAAATTTATTTTGTGATCATAAAAAAGAATCATAGGCTCTTGAAATTGTTGTACTTGCCCCACAAAGTTTACAAATGCATCAAGGTTTTGGGACTGTAGCTCAATTGATTTCAAAATTTCCATTAGGGTCTCCTTATGTCTAGGAGACTATTGAATGAGCTCATATATTGATAACTTAGTCGGTGTCTATTGGAGACTCTGCATAAGTCTACTCTGTATAGTTATCATAGGTCATGCTGGTATACCTGGAATATTATTATGCATTGACCAATTTTGAGGTGCAATCAAGATATGAATAGGAGTTGTTGGAGGGTCTGGTTGGTTGTATCACTAGTTTCTTATAGTCATGTTGACTATTTTGACCATTCCAATGAATCCTTGGGTGGGAGGTTCAACTTGGACTTGATTTACTTGGATGACCTTATTTCTAGGGGCTTCATGGTTTGGCAATAGGTTTCTAAATATGCCCATATCTCTATTGTTGGGTGCTAGTGGATTATCAACTTGTAGCTCACCCTTATTGATCATATTTTGTATAATGCTTTTGAAACCGATGCACACTTCAATATCATGACCCTATTATCTATGATATGGGTAATAATGATCATCCCTATATCCCTGAGTCTTGGGATGGTTAGGGTCATTGAGTTGTACCTCATGTAGTCTAAGTCTCTATGCCTCACTTACTTGATTGAATATCGATGCCATTAATTTTGACAAAGGTGTGAAATAGAAAGGTGATCATCGTTGCCTATTTTTGCCTTGGTTGTTATTTTAGTTGTAATTGTCTAGGGGGGTTGAGCCTAGTAATTATATGATTTCTAGCTATTTCCTCCCTTTGGCACATTTAGTACAACCTAATTGACTACAGTAGGCTTGGCTTACTATTGTTGATTTTTGTTGTTGCGATTATTGTTCCATTCTTTCTTGTTGTGGAGCTTAAGATCTTCTTATTCAACTTTGGTATCCTCTATCATATTGGCTTGTTCTAAGGCTTTATCAAATATATGTATTTTTGTAGTTGCAAGAGCAGTGATATGTGCTTAGCACAACTCTTAGTGAACATTCGGGTGAGCTCAGTAGTGGGAATAAAAAATGGTATTTTTGCCATTAGTTTTCTCCATCAATTTCCATAGTCCATGATTGACTCATCATCATATTGCTTTAGATTAGCCACGTTAGACAGCTTCATTTTATTCTTAATACCAAAAAAAAAGCATTCAAGGAATGCGTCCATCAACTACTCAAAATTGATGATGCTATGCCTAGGTAGTTGATTGAACCACTCAGTTTCTATGTCTAAGAATGTCATGATAAACATTCTTAACATCAAGGCATAATTATGTTGGAGCTAGAAGCACGTGTTCATGAAATTGGTCACATGATCTTGCATGTCTTCCTCTCCCTTAAATTTATCTAACCTAGGCATCTCGAAGTATCTAGGATAATTAGGGTTTGGTAGCAAAGGGCACAAATATTGATTATGTATCTTTCTTAGGGTTGGCTTCTACCCAACCGTGTCTTGTTTCTTGAGAGATTTTATTTTCTTAGTATCTTGTATACCTTAGAAGATATGATCTATTGTTATTGAAGGTTTACTTTTGGTGGTCGGGGAGGTAACTCTGCATTTGCCCTCTTTGGGAAGCTATATTCATCTCCCATGACTATGGATGAAGGTTTAGGATACGTTTGTTCTTTATCTTCCATTTTGTCCTATTATTGTTCATGCTCTGCCTATTATAACTCTAGGTGTTGTTGGTAATTTGAATCATGATGTGATGTGTGGTGAGTACATTCATCTCCTTGTTTAGTGTATCTCTCATGCTAAGAAACGACACGTCTATCATGTTGGTAATACTCATTGTGCATGTATAGGTTAGCCCGAGACAACCTATTTGCTTGTTCCTTGTGATTTATTTGTTCCTCCCTCAAGCACTACTTATTTATGTGTAAATACCTTTTACTTTGTACTTCCTCAAATTCTAGGATGTCTAGGTGCTCTTGTTCTGCACACAATACCTCCTTATCTTGGAGTAATTTTTTCTAATATTGCATATCTTCATACAACCTATGCATGTGGTCATATTGATCCACCACTAAAGGTCTATGACTCTGTAACTCTGTACGAGGAGTCCTTATAGAGAGTCCCTTTGAAGGAGATCCCACTATGTTGTTGCCTCTGTCTATTAGGGCAACATGGTCAGCATGCAATGATCTATGTTCAACATCCCCATGATTTGAATTAGTTTGCATGCTACGAGGGCAATTTGAAGCTTCCTTCAACTTATTAGTGTGCCTCATTATTTTTTGTCTATGTGAACTCCTAGAAACAAAGTGCACAATAGCATTGGTTCTCTGATTTGGTCTCAGTAAAACCCAATCCAACTCATCAAGTTGTCTTAATTTCCATGACTAATATCATGGAGTTCCATTGGCCCTAATTATATTGAGGTCTATTGTTATCCTACCAACTTTAGAGTGGCTAGGAGTTGTGGCGGTTCAGTTATTGGACACAACCCTTATGTTCGACTCCTAAATGGGTTGATCTTGCCTATGTCTATCATGTGAGGATTCGGGCCTTGATGCTCCCTCATGTATATCATGCGATGAACCTGGATATGGTTCTCCAGCTAGGGTTTCTCGAGGAGTATTCCCACTGGTTGATTTATCCCCCTAAAGCTCACTGAACTTTGATCAATGACATTCTATGTGGGGGACTCAATATTATTTTTGTTGTACTTGTGGTTGGGTGAAGTGATAGTTCTCACCTCGATGTTGGACCAAGGGTGGTTTCTCCATGTGAAGACCATGACAATGTGAAATTATCCTTGGTGTAAATTTTAAGACACGCAAACAAAGCAGAAATTTTTTTTATCTCTTTTAAATGTTCTTGGTGTTCCTAAAAATGGTCTTGTGTGTTTTAGATTTCTTGAAAACTTTAACTATTTCTCATCAATGTTTAAAAAATTGTTGATAACATGCTTGTATAGTTTAATGGTTTTCACCTATATGCTCGTAGCTCGATAACCAACAATGAAAGTCATTATCATGTAAACCCACCAAAGTGTGGAGATGAAGCCCACACCTAGTTAGGGAGCATAGGTCCTACCATATCCTCACCCAACCTCACTTTTTCAGTGTCATACCCTCCAAAGAGAAGTACATGCAAATTTTCTAGGCTACATCAGTTCTTGGATCCGGTATTGGCCAAATAGAATGGGTTTGTGGAATTTGAGCCAACGAATGGAGATGAAACCCATCGTCATTGAACTCTAATAATGGTTGGTGATGAAGTCCAACTAACTAGCATTTAAATGAAATGTGGTGTGTGATTATTCTTTTTAAAATTACATAAATAAAAAATGCATCATGAAGCACTCGAATGATTTTTCTATATGCTTAAAGGAACGTTTCTATTTAAGACAATGCACGTCTAATCCTACATGATGTTTAGATAATGCAAGTTTACTTATGAAGAAATGGCCTTTAATTGGGTCTCAAGCATACAAACTCTACACACAATCTAGACTGTTGGAGACTAGGGTGGACTACAATCAAAAGTTCATTGTTCCTAGAAATGGCTAGTATAAAACCTAAGAGAATATAATCATTTTGTCCTAAATTTTCTCTATGCTTTCTAGTTAATAAAAAGTTCATCTACTAAATTCTAGAAATAAACATAGATAGAGAAGTCAAAAATTACAGAGAATCCCACCAACCTAGAATCCAAGTTTGTTGTTGCTCATACTATCTGTTGTTGCATATTTTTTGCCAGATGTTGTCGCTCAAGGCGGCCTTGACTAGCCGTTATCTTCAAAAGTAGCCTAGCTCTACTAGTCATTGTCAACCAGAGCAGTTATTCCTACATGCAAAAAACATAAAATAGATCATCAAAAAATCATTTTTGGGTGTCCCCATTGTGATCACCATTTGTACGATCCCACAAAGTATGCACATAAACTATTTACATCATTATATCAAGCATAAAAGAAGAAAGCATGTAAAAACATGAGGTAAAAAAATATAGAGACTTCTTTATTGATTCTTTGAAAAACTCGATTACAAGTAGGTCCCTCTTAGGGATACCAATAGCCTGATAGAATTATTACAACATTTGAAATACCTAAATGGGGAGTGGTGCAATACATAGGACTTCTAGATTCAACACGAATTGATTGAGGGCTTATTCTTGGTGCCTCCTCTCTTGTCTGGAGGAAATTTCCTTGGATGTGATTTTGCCCTTCGTAGATCCTGTCACCTGCACACAAAGAAACCACAAAACACATCAATAGCATATGCAACCTCTCGTGATGAGGTTTGTTTCAAATATTTTGCATGAAAAGACATGAAAGCATGATGAAAGCATAAAGGTGCAAAGATAAGAAAAAGTGTATAAATAACTAGGAAATCACCGTGCAAATACAATGGAAATGATAGATCTACTCTAGTATAAGTTGATAAAGCATAAATAATAGGAAAGCTATGTTAAAAACTCAAGAAATTATGACTCAAACCCTAGCCACTATCGCTCAAATCAGCTGAGCCTGCAGGCCACTATCAAAGATAGTGGCCGCTAACTATTATATTTTACCTCACAAACCAAGGGTTGCAACACTTAATTATTCATTTGAATTGATGCTCAAGGGTTGCCTTAGTGTACAGATATGGATTGGTAGTGAAAATTGTGGGGATTTATGTTAGATTAGTGTGACTTTATGATGTATGCTTCTCAGTGCTTCAAAAGCTCCATGGTTCATCACAAGATCGAAAATCTGCCAATAGGAAACACTTTGACTCTCCTCAAGGGTTTTCAACTTGCTACTCACTCAGATAGGGCTTTGCTACATAAAATTATGGATCCATAATTGTTTCTAGGAGGGTGCACATGCAGGCCTCCCAAATTCCATATCTTGGCTTATTGGAGAAGCTAAGATCCAGATCTGCATGAAACTAGTCATTGTGGGGAAAGACCCAGTTCCAAACTTTCATGGGAGTGGTATTTAGGAGGAATTCTGGGAGATTCACACCCAAAACCACTCAAATCCAATGCAAGTTTATTTATCATACATGATTCAGGCTTGCATTCATGGTTGGCTTTATTTTAGTGCTGGATTTTATCCATATTAGCGGCTAGTTGTAGCCACTTTGAGATTTAGTGGCCTGGGCTAGAAGCCACTCTGGTCGATAGTGGCTGCACCTGAATAGGTCAAAACTACCCCTAGTGAGTGGTTAGAACCACTGCTATCTCTTGGAGAGGTCCAAGATCAGTCATATAGTTTGTGGATATGCCCATAGGAGTAGTCTCCTAAACATGATGCATTTTAGGTGTCTACATATTCCTTGGTCTAAGTGCTATTGCACTCCTTTTTAGAGATTTTTTACCTCGCTATGGTGTTATCGGGTTTTGACTTGGTGCTCTTTGGCTTCTCAACTTTGTATGGTGAACTCTTCACCCTTCACTACTTCCTTGAGTACTTTAATACTATCATCTATTTTATATGCTATTGCTCTTTGTGCATATGCAAATTTGGATTCTTTGTCCCTTATTCAAGAATGACACTCTTAAACTCTTCTTCTTGATTTTTTTAAACTATTTTCTTGGTTGAATATATTACCCTTGTGGTCTTTCTCTTGTTATTCCTTTTTAGTGTCAAATTTTGACTTCAAACACTTTATATTTCACCCTTTAATATTCTTCCATGCGTTGACTCTAGTGTTGGTGATTCTTTCTTGTTACCATCTTGTTGTTATGTTCTTGCTAATATCATTTGTCCCTTTGATGCAGGTTACACTTATGCATGATTCTCAAAGATAAAAATAAAAGTCTATACTATCCCCATTAAATTTTGTGTTGGTGGCTATAACATTTAAAGATGATGCTTTTGAATACAAGAGCTTTAACTCTTAATTTTGCTACTCTTGTTGCTCTAATATTTTTCTTTAATATTTCAGGTGTAAAACATTATTGAAAGCTTCAAAATTAAATACTCTTTATATGCAAATACTGTGATTATTACAAAGTTCTTTGCTTATTCAATCTTCCCTTTAATACAATATTTTTGAAGTCTTGAAATGTTGCCACACTTATGCTATTTTAATGATGTCTTCTTCCTTTCTTAGAAGGGCTATGTATGTTGACCTTTATCTTGAATTATTACTTTCTCTTCTACTATCTAAAGGTGACCTCTTCTACTATCCAAAGGTGACCTTTATCAAACTTTGACTGCAATGGAGCTTTGAAATTTGATTGCTCCCCCTATGCTCAGTTTAATTATGAGAATTAATCTTCACTACGACCTCCTTCAATGGGTATTTTGTGTATTTTATAGGCTTGTCATTGAATAGGAATTATTGTTTCAAACTCTATGTAAACACCTTTCCATATCTTAAAATTCTTCTCTATCTCTTTCTATCTATTCAATGTTGTTCTTATAGATTTCACTATTTTTTGTGACTAAGTATTTTGCCTTCTCTAGTTTTAATTCTTCTTGTTGTGATGCTATTGTGATTCTTCACTTGCTTATGGCAATACTATGAATATTGCCTTGTGTTCTCTAAACTTGCTTCTTTTCTTTAACATTGTCCTTATGGCTTCTCTTCAATATTGTTCTTGTGACATTTACATACCTTGAATTCTACCCTTGTGGCATTCACTTGATTTCAATATTTTCCTTGTGGCCTTCATTCGTTTCCTTTCGAATACTACCTTGATCTTTTGTTATCTTGAATTATCTAGTTTCTTTGCTATCTAATGTGGACTAGTATGATTCTTTTAATGTGCTATGTGTTGTCCTTTAGCTAGGACTATCCTAAAGATTATCTGATGTCTTTAAGTCTTCTTGAAGTCTTCTTACTACCTTCAAGTTTTTCTTACTCTATCAGTATTTCAATTGGATATTTCTACGTAGGTATCCTTAATGTTCTTTCTATGGGACTTCTCTTGTAGATTCTCTAAAATATTATCAATCTCAAGGTCTATCTTCAAGATCTAAAACTATGCTATGCATTGCCTTATATTTTGAATTTATTATTGAAATAGGTAAACTCAATTTATCTAAAAATTTTCAATGTTGTATCTTTAATCTTCATTGGTTGTCCTTCAACCTAGTGGTATTAATTTTTGCCTTCACTAGTTTTTCTTCAACTCAGTGGAAATACTTGTCTTCACTGGTTTTTACTTATTGAGTGGTAATATCCTCAACTTCACTGGTATTTCCCTAGACAATGAAAATGTACTTAAACTATTTGCAACTTTTAAAAAAAACTTGTGCAAGTAAACTTGTTGTGGCTCTGATACCACTGAAAGCTTTTATAGCCTAACAGTTAACATAAATCTAACAAGAAAGTAATTATAGGATTAAAATAATGTTGAAATATAAATAACTCAATAATAATGATAATAAAACTAGAATAAATTAGAAATACTTATAGAATAATCATATGAAAAATACTCACAAAAATACTAAAATTTTTATAACATAAAGGTCTACTAATGCATGCTATGTGCTATGCATTTTTGATACCAATTACAATGATTTGTCATAAACATGTAATAGTATGTGACTCTCCATATGAAGCACTATTTACCATCACTCTTCTTTGAAACTCTTCACTTTCCTATTCTAAGGACACATGTGCACTCTTACATAATGGATACGTGCACTTCTAGACTCACAACACTTGTTCACTTAATTATATGACACTTGTACCATTCTTGCACATTATTACATTACATGAAATATAAACTCACACTCTAATCTAAGACACACACCTAATATTATATGGTACCAATGTAGTACATTGGCATGCACTAATTAATGTAATATTCTCCAACAAATATTCTCTAATAAATATTCTATTATACAGATACTCTTTGATGATACAATACATGGAGTTGTACCTCTATAATTGAACCTTAGAAAGGTGACTATTGAATACTGAATTATTGTTTTCCTCACATATCCAAGAGATGCATCCTTTCCTATTCCATACATAATATAAATCTCTCATGTCTCTTTAATTTACATCTTGCCACTTGTATACATGACTCTTGAATACCCTATATGACACATTTCACACTTACTACATGACACTTGCAAACTTTACTATATAATACTTGCACACATCATACACATAGACACATACTATAGCAAAATATAAATCACACAACTAATCTAATAACTCACACCCTATTCTAATATTTAAAATAGTACCATTGGGGTATATTAGCATGTATCAAACAATGTAATATTCTTCAGCACCCCCTTGTATTACATTATTTGGTTGTTGAATACTTTAGTATTCAATATTTATATTTCCTCTTGTGTCCATCCATTGCCTCTATCTATTTTTCTTGCTAAACAATCTTGGATTGTTCTTGATCCATATTCTTGTTTCTTGTATTTTTGGAGAAATCAAGCAATTAATCATTAGTCTAGTTTGGAGGTAAACAATACTTTCAGATTTCTTATGAGAAATTGTCATGACCCTCCCTCGTGGGTCTTAAGACAAAGGAATGATGGATTGCTGGAAGGTAGCTTGTGTGAAGTTCGATTGCAAGAAGGTAGTTTGCAATGTATAGAATCAACCCTAAAGAGTATTATATATGTATAATAGTAGGATAAGATATTATAATTAAAAGGGTTTAATTATAATATAATATATTATATAATATAATAGGAAAATAAAGTATTATAATAATAGATTATTTATAAAAGGTTATAAATAATATATATTATTATAATAAAATATTGTTATAAATAAATGATTATTTATAACAATAGATTATTTATAATAGAAGATATTATAAATAAAAGATATGATATATTATTTATAAAAGGTTATAAATAGTATATATATTATTATAATAAAATATGGTTATAAATAAATGATTATTTATAACAAATAGACTATTAATAAATAAAGGACATCATTATTAAATAGGTTATAAAAATGTTATAAATAGCATATATTATGATGATAAAAGATATTTGCATATCTTTGTCGTCATATGGATGAGGGCAGCAGGTTTGAAATGAAGGCATGGGCCTATGTTAGAAGGGAGGGTGGCCTTTGAAAAGGAAGGACATGCATTTATGAGGTGAGGGGGACCTCATAGAAATGCAGACACAGATGTCAAGTGAGAGGAGGCATAGATTTTATCCCTTGGGATAATTTATTTAAAAAGGATGTGGTTGTCTGCTAAGGGTGGTAGGCGGCAGATGATGGTGGAGGAGGACGAAGGAGCGGAGGGGAAGAACATAGACTAGGGACAAGAAAGGTGAGGAACACACTATGAGAGAAGGACAAGCAACCTAGAATCCACTGATCCCCATTTCACAGTAGCATTGAGGTTTAAGTATTAGACTTTAACCTGCCTTTTTTAGTGCATGTTTTGTATGGTGAAAATTGGTGTTTTAGAAACCATAAATTTCTTGGTTGAAAGCTCTATGTTTCTACTCTGTTGATTTTTTTTAGAAACCATAAATTTCTTGGTTGAAAGCTCTACGTTTTTGCCTTGTTGATGTTTTTTAGAAACCATAAATTGTTTGGTTGAAAGATAAGTGTCGGGTGTGTGTTTGGGAGAGAGTCTATCCAAGCTAGATGTAGTGTGTGTTTGGGAGAGTGTCTATCCAAGCTAACATTGTGTGTGTGTTTGGGAGAGCATCTATCCTAAGTTGGGCTATGTTTACATTTTTAAAGAGCATCTATCCAAGATAACACTGTGTGTGTAGAGCGTATGTCCAATCTAAACGTTGTGGGTGTGTTTTTGGGAGAGTATCTATCTAAGCTAAGTGTCAGGTGTGTGTTTGGCAGAGCGTATGTCCAAGATAAATGTTGTGTGTGTGTGTGTGTGTTTGGGAGAGCGTATATCCTAAGTTGGGCGGTGTTTGCATTTTTATAGAGCGTCTGTCCAAGATAAATATTGTGGGTGTGTGTTTGGGAGAGTGTCTATCCAAGCTAAGCATCGGGTGTGTGTTTGGGAGAGCATCTATCCAAGCTAGATGCAGTGTGTGTTTGGGAGAGTGTTTGTCCAAGCTAAGCACTATGTGTGTGTGTTTGGGAGAGCGTATGTCCAAGTTAAACACTATGTGTTTTAAGAGACACTTGTGTAAGATTAGGTGTTGTGCTTTTAGGAAACCTTTAATTTTAATGATTATTAAAGGGCATTTGATTAAATAGGAAACCTTTGATTTTAATGATTATTAAAGGGCATTTGATTAAATAGGAAACCTTTGATTTTAATGATTATTAAAGGGCATTTGATTAAATAGGAAACCTTTGATTTTAATGATTATTAAAGGGCATTTAATTAAATAGGAAACATTTGATTTTAATGATTATTAAAGGGCATTTTATTAAATAGGAAACCTTTGATTTTAATGATTATTAAAGAGCATTTGATTAAATAGGAAACCTTTGACTTTAATTATTATTAAAGGGCATGTGATTAAATAGGAAACCTTTGATTTTAATAATTATTAAAGGGCATTTTATTAAATAGGAAACCTTTGATTTTAATGATTATTAAAGGGCATTTGATTAAATAGGAAACCTTTGATTTTAATGATTATTAAAGGGCATTTGATTAAATAGGAAACCTTTGATTTTAATGATTATTAAAGGGCATTTGATTAAATAGGAAAACCTTTGATTTTAATGATTATCTTAGGGTTTTAATTTAAAAGGAAACCTTTGATTTTTGATGATTATCTTAGGGCTTTTAAAATTAAAAGGGATGGGATTTTTTCCTTAGATTGAAGTTGTGGGTATTTGATTTAAAGAATGAATGAATTGTTTGTTTAAATATTAAAAGGGATGTGATTTTAATGATTTAAACAATAATATTATGCTAGAGGAAATAACATTGGTTAAGCTTAAAAGGAATATTTATGTTTTAAATATTATGCTAGATGAAATAGCATTGGTTAAGCTTAAAATGAATATTTATGTTTTAAATATTATGCTAGAGGAAATAGCATTGGTTAAGCTTAAAAGTGATATTTATGTTTTAAATATTATGCTAGAGGAAATAGCATTGGTTAAGCTTAAAAGGAATATCTATGTTTTAAATATTATGCTAGAGGAAATAGTGTTGGTTAAGCTTAAAAGGAATATTTATGTTTTAAATATTATGCTAGAGGAAATAGCATTGGTTAAGCTTAAAAGGAATATTTATGTTTTAAATATTATGCTAGAGGAAATAGCATTGGTTAAGCTTAAAAGGAATATTTATGTTTTAAATATTATGCTAGAGGAAATAGCATTGGTTAAGCTTAAAAGGAATATTTATGTTTTAAATATTATGCTAGAGGAAATAGCATTGGTTAAGCTTTAAAGGGAGTTAAACATAGATTAATGTTGAAAGCTTTATGCTATGATTTAAAGGGAGTTAAACATAGATTAATGTTGAAAGCTTTATGCTATGATTTAAAGGGAGTTAAACATAGATTAATGTTGAAAGCTTTATGCTATGATTAGAGGAATTATGATTATGTTAAAGGTGTTAACATAGATTGTAATTAGAGGAATTATGATTATGTTATAGTGATAACATAGATTGTAATTAGAGGAATTATGATTATGTTATAGTGATAACATAGATTGTAATTAGAGGAATTATGATTATGTTATAGTGTTAACATAGATTGTAATAAAGAGGAAACTATGATTATGTTATAATGGTTTAACATAGAATGTAGTTAATGGTTAAATTATATTGGAAGAGATATAGTTTAAGAGTAGTTAATTTATATTGAAAGAGATATAGATTAGATGGATAAATTTATGTTGAAAGAGACATAGATTTCATTAGTCAGATTATGTTGTTAAGTGAATAACATAGTTTACAATTAATTGGATTATGTTATGAGGTAGATAACATAGTTGTATTTTAATAGTTATGTTGTTAGGTGAATAACATAGTTATATTGAATACTTATAGATTATGTTAAAATGGAAGTAACATGGTCTATATTGGGAAGTATAGATGTTATAATGGTTTAGCATCTAGCAATGGATTATTAAATTATCTAAAGGTATGGGACTTTAGGTAATTTAGTAAAGGAGAAATGGAAAATGGATTATTAAATTATCTAAAGGTATGGGACTTTAGGTAATTTAGTAAAGGAGAAATGGAAAATGGATTATTAAATTATCTAAAGGTATGGGACTTTAGGTAATTTAGTAAAGGAGAAATGGAAAATGGATGATTGAATTAGCTAAAGGTATGGGACTTTAGTTAGTTGGTAAATGAAGTTGATTATTGAATTAGCTAGAGGTAAGGAACTTTGGTTAAATTGGTAATGGTAATGGATTATTGGATTAATTAAAGTGTGGAAACTTTAGTTAATCAATGTACTATGTGGATTAATTGAACTACCCATGGTTAAGTCGTATGAACTATGTGTTCTACGCATTGTATTGGATACTTTTGGGAGCAAAGGACTATTGGTCCTTGTATTTGTAAAAGACCAAATTTATGCAATAAAATGGAACATATTTAAGGCTGGGTTTTCCCATAAGGGTTTTCCCCAAGGTATATGAATGTGTCATGGATATTGGTTCTCTCCTTGTATTTGCTTTAATGTATCTTTGTTGATGGATTCTTATGTTTATTCGATTGGATGTTTTAGTTCATGTTATTCTTTGCTTGTTCTAAAGTAGATTAACTTTGTAATTGTTAATTAATTAAAAAAAAAGTTATAGTGACATCCCTCAACCAGGTTTGGATTTTGGGGTGTTACAAAAATCCTTTGTTTTAAATAAAATATTCCATTTTTTATGGAACCTATAGCTTTAGTTTTGTTTTGATTCTTGATAATACACTTTTTTTGTTCATTTGTACATTTTAATTCCATAGTTCTACCTATTTCAACCAATTGAGAAACTAAAATAAGATTATTTGATAATCCTAGAACATATAAAACATCATCTAACACAAAATATGAAAATGGCATGCTAGGTATAAAATTTCCAAATCCCTACACATAAAAAATCTTACCATCTACAATTTTTAGTAGAATATTTGGTCTAACTTCCATTGATTCAAACCAATGCAAATTTCTAATCATATGATGACTATGTTAGCTTTTGAGGATATGTGTAGTGGGAAAGATCTATCACAAGGTCTAATAAGATGCAAAAAATTTGAAAGAATGGAATTATGCAATATACTAAAATATACTATAAATAGAAAGTGGTAAAAATACAATGCAGTATGGAGGTTATGGTCACTCCATTGATATAATATAAATAACTATATTGTACTCCATCAAGTATTTCTACCACTATATACTACTCTCTACTATAATGAACTTTATCTACTTGATCTATGAACTTGATATCTAATCACTCACTATGAGGCTCTTTATATAGGAAGATAGATTCCTTGGCCAACACTCTACCTAGTTGTACAAGGGAACACCTTGTACATTACAACTTGCACATTGACACTTGTGTATTTATTACATTGCTTGAATTAACTATATAAGTTCCCCCTAAAATAATCTAATATTATAAATATGTACCAAAGGTGGTACATTTACATGACCCAAATGATGTAATATACTCTAACACCCTTTGTATTACATTATTTGGGTATTGAAGAATTTAATATTCAATATGGATCTTCTTGCTTTTGGAGTTTGTATTATTCTTCTCTATTTTCTATAACTTGTTCAAGCAAGTAGTTAGTATCTTCATAACCTGTTATTCTTGCTGAAAGATCTTTGACTTCATAACCATTTGTAGGTTATTCTAGTTCTTCGATTTCTTCTATCCTTTTATCTAGGTGTCCTTTTTTATTCTCTTTTTGATAATCTAATTGGGGATAATTGGTAGGATGTTGAAACTACTTTTAATGAGGTTTATTTTGATATTGTCATGGTTGAAATTTGCTCCTATTTTTCATCTGATTTCTTTGATTTTGATTTTTGGGATTGAATCTGTAATAGTTAGTACAATGACCTTTTATTTTGCATATCTGACAATATTTGTTACTCCATGGTCTTCATCCTTTTGATGATGAAGCAATATTTCCCTGTGGATTATCTTTTGATGCCAATGTAGTGTTAGTCATTTCATCTTTAACTGTGTTTTCCACCTCATAATTTTGAAGAATATTGATTAATTCATCAAAATAATTATCTTTACTTAGGACTTGTAAATATGTAACCAAATGCTTTTAGTTGTCTAGAAGTTCTCTCATGGTTACTTGGGTAAGAAATTCATATTTACTTTCTTCTCCTAAGGTTAATAATTTTTCTTTAATATCTACTACCTTCCTTAGGAATAGTTCTATTGTCTCACCACTATTCAATTTTAGAGAATATAATTGAGTTTGAATATGAAGGATAGTGGATTTATTTTTCCCTTT
Organism: Wollemia nobilis; assembly: GCA_028583015.1. Lineage (NCBI taxonomy): Eukaryota > Viridiplantae > Streptophyta > Pinopsida > Araucariales > Araucariaceae > Wollemia > Wollemia nobilis. The sequence goes on along the minus strand of JAQPPZ010017220.1, from coordinate 4,950,274 downwards.
GAATATCTTATCTAAGATTTTTCAAGATTTTGTAGATGTCTTTGCTGAACTAATATAAGGTTGTATTTCATTAGTGATAGCAAAGGTTATTATCATTAGGGATTTTGCAACATTTTCTTCAAAATTCTGAATCTCAATATCACCCGTGCTTGGTATTTTTGTTGTTCCTTGAGTTATCTCTCAAAGTTTTTCATATACTAAAATTACTTTTACCTTATTTTTCCATGAAAAATAGTTTGAACTTTTAAGTAATTGGTATTCTGTAAGAAATAATTTATTTGATGCCATAATGATCCTTGTGGTCCCCTTTTAAATTCCCTAGTATTTATTTGATAATACCTTTGTGAAATTTGTGTTTTGTAGAAACCTTATGACTCCCAAATGAATTGAATGTTTGATAAACCTTGATAAATGCTATTATTATCAAGTTTTATAGAATATACCTTGTGTCTCCCTAGAAATTTTGGATATGCTATATGAGTGGTAAAGTGCTTTTGGAATTGGTATTTCAATTTTGGGTTGATTTTGTAATATTTTGTAATCAACTTATCTTACTCCTTATTTCTCCTATTGAACTAAGCACTTTTAAAATTGATAAAGTTCTAATGGTTGGATTTATTTTACCCCTTTAATGTGATTTTGAAACAACTATAATAATTAATTCCAACTCTTGATTTTCCTTGATGAACTTCCTTTTATAGCCTTTTAATGTTTCTAAATTCCAATAATCTAATTTTGGTGTAGTATTCCTTATAACTCCCTAATTTGGAATATTAGAAAACAATAATATTTACAAATAATAGAATTTTAATCTCCAAGTAGCAATCCTTATTTCTCCTAAGCTATTTTTGATGTGTGGTTCCCATTTAACTTTTTCTTTCAAATGTGGTTAATTTCCTTATAGTTTCAACATTTTATCATAACCCTTATAACTCCTTAAATGAAATAAAATTCAATAAAGTATTTTCTTTCATTTATAATGTTGCAAATACTTAAGCATTTGACATAGAATTCAAACATGGATGACAACACTCTTTAATGATTCTCTTGGGTGCTATGATCGATGGTAGACTTTGATTCTACCCTGAATTCAATCCTTGAATGGTGGTGCCTCAAATTTGACTTCTTTGACCTACCTTGACTATATTTATCAAGAGCTTTAAATGCTCTTATCTACTGCAATTCCTTGTTGCTCCCAATGCACTTTCCTCCTTGGTTTTAGGTATATTAAATAGGAAGGATTTCTTTTTTTTTAGGGACAAGTATCATAGACATTTTATTCAATGCTTGGAGGATGTATATTCCTTTTGATACTTGCAATATTTGTTGTTGGATGGAGAATTAATAATAGAGACTTTCTTGAGTGCTTATGACTCGGTTATGTGTCCCATATTTTCTAAAATAATAAATTATTCCTATGTGATTCTTCCTTTTATTATTTCATTTAGATGTGCAATATTTGAGCATTATTTTGAGTGCTCATATGGAAGATGTTAGGGTTTATTCAATGGTGATAAGTGGTACTTTTTATTTTGCATGTACCTTCTTCTTGATTCTTCTTCAACGTATTCTTGCAAAATTCCTCAATGTATTATTTCCTAATATTTCTTTGTTGTATATTCTCCTCAATGCTTCAATGGTGCTTGATACGTGAGTTGGTTCCAACTGTGCAACTCTTTGGTAGCAATTGAGTGGCTTTGAGCTAGGATAATGAGAAACACTTTGATGGAGGTTTTATGACACTCCAATGGTGATTTTGAATGCTCCTTATGGATTTACATCTAAATTTTGATATTGATTTGTTACGTTCAAGCTATTGGGTTTTCTCCCTTTATAAATGATGGCTCCTTGTGCTATGCTATGTATGTTGTGTAGGTTTCTTATTATGGCTATCCAAACCGTGATAGATGTGAGCTCCTTGAATGCTCTTTTGACCTTGCTTGGATGATGCTTCTCTATGGCCACTTTGATATGTTCCTTACTTGTGAAGGATGTGTCTTTATGACACTTAGACCTTGTCATATTTCCTACGTAGGACAAAATATTATGGTGCAAGACAATGTAAATAAATTTGTAAATAGAATACTTTCTTTTGCACCTCTTTTTGCAATATTTTTTGCTAATTTTAATGACATATTTCTTTTAGGTAAGGGTTTATTTGATGTTGTCTCCTTTGATATACAACTCTCTCATTTTTCTTGGTTAATATGGTGATAAATCATAGCTAATTACCACATATATAGAAGCTTTTGAATTATTTTATGCACTAATTTTTACCGATAAATAACCCTTAGTGCACCTCAAATATGAGACTCACCAAGTCTCGATTTGTAGCTTCTTTTACTGATTTCAATGGTGGTTTTAATACCCACTCCTTGGAGGAATCTAATCTAATTTTGGTGGTTTATTTGGGCCATGAAATATTGTAGGTTTTGTGCACCAAATAGTATCTCTAGACACTTTTATAATTTTCTGGTTTTGTTCCCTTGATCTTGACAATCAAAAAACACAAACTAACATTTTTTAGAGTAACTAGTTAAATATCAACTAGTATAGTGTAAATGGATTAATAATACCTCCAACTTAATACACTTTAATGGTAACAATAATCTCACCTTATTGCTCCTGTAAATAAACTCTTAAAGTAGTTTCTGATGCACTTAATAATCTCTGCAATTCTTAAGAGTAATTATAATGAACCCTTAAAAAATCAACAAATTTCACTACAATAAATATTGTAGGATGTAGTATTCTTGCTTTTTAGATAGATAATAGGTAGGTGATACTTTTTTTCTTTCAAAAAAAATCCAACTCCTATTTAATGTGAAAATATATCTACTTTGCTTTTTGTACTTTCTTGAAGACTATAATTTAAGCCCTTCTCCTTGCAACTTTAATCTAGATATAGTACTTAATGCAATTTGATAATGAACCCTAATTTAAAATTTGACTAATTACACTCAAGTTGCTTACCTTTTAATGGCTTGTATAGATGATGTATATCTTGGTGTTTAGATTCACCAAGTTGTTGCCCTGAGATGAATGAATTCTGGAGCTTCTTGTTAGCTATCTAAAACAACTTCTTGCTTCCCAAAACTATGGTCTCAAACCTTTTGTCTTGAGCCTAGGGTTTCGTGGCTTAATCCTTCACGTGGTATTTAATTTTCTATTGTAGATTTAGAAATTCCTTGCTTCTAAAATTTGCCTTCTTGTTGTGAGAGGTAATCTCCAAATCTCTTAGATTTGATAGGCTTATTTTGTTTGAATCCTCCTTCAATATTCTTATTGAACTCTAAATTCAAACATGATCTTCTTCTTAAGGTTCTGAGTATCTTGAGGTCTTCATTGGATTCTTCTTTGATATTTGGTACTCTTTACCAAATTCTTCTCCTCTTGGGCTTGTTGAATGGTGACAATTATCCAAAGTTCTTCACTATCAGGAGCTTATCCTTGGTAGTGGATTTCTCCAATGAGTTCTTCTAGGAACTCTTTTGACGATGCTTTTATAAGCTCTACAACAAGGCTCTCCAAGCCTTCTTATTTTTCCTCCTTGAGACCTCTCCAAGGTCTTTAGTCTTGCAACTTCTATGGTCTTCCAAATGAGACCTTTCCTTCAACCTTTTGCTTGTGGAAGTGTTGGTAATGAGATATTCTTCTCGGATCTCTAAAATCTAATACTTCTACCCGGTGTTGTAGGTGAGTTGGAGAGGAGAGGGCAATCCTCCAAGGGAGGTCTCAGGTTCGAATCTCCACCCTACAAAAAATTTGAATTGGGTACCCAAAATCCAATTGATAATGTTGGTGCGGGCAAGGTCGGGTGTGACCCCCGGGTGACTTTGACGGTATAGAACCCCCTGTTCATGGTCTCTTAGACCAAGGCGGCCCTGCAAGGAGTTTTTTGCTTTAGAAAAAAAAAATCTAATACTTCTAAAATAAGGTACATGATATTTCTAGTCCTTCAATATTCCAAGATTGGAATTTATTAAATGAGATCTTCTATGGATATCTTAAGCTTCTTCTAGAATAGATATTGAATCTATTGTTTCCAATGGGATATTTTCTTGGACCTTTTCAATATTCACTAGTTATTATTGAAACTAGTGGTATGAGTTATGTGCCGAATCCTGGTCTTCACAGTCTTGTGGAAAGACTCTAGCTAATATACAATTCATAGTCTTCAATGGAGATGACCAATATCATATCTTCTATAACTCTTCTTTGGAGTCTCTTCTCAGATCTACAATAAGGCTTTTGTAGCCTTTTCTTATTCATCAATCTTGCTAGTTTTGTAGTCTCTAACAATGGAACCTTTTATATGGACCTCCAAATATGGAATCTTCTAGTTGTTGCTTCTAGTACTAGACTGATTATGAAGATGGTATTCTTCTTAGATTTTTGTAGGAAGCTTCACAACTTTCTCAAAATATCTTTTTCCTGCAACAAAGTACTAGTATAACGATTTTGAATCTATCAATGATGAAACTTCACTAGTTATTTGTCAATCTAGTGGAATAAATGTTGAGTCCTAGTCTTCATAAGTTTTTTTGCAACTCTGTGGAAATACTCTAGCCAAATGCAATCTTAGAAGTAGCTGAGATTTTATTTTCAGTCCTCACTTGTGACTCTCCCTAATCCTATTGGATGCACCATAGCTCTAATACCACTATTATATTTTGAGGATATGTGTAGTGGAAGACATCTATCACAAGTTCTAATAAGATGTAAAAAATATGAAAGAATGGAATTCTATAATATGATTGAAATATACTATAAATAGAAAGTGGTAAAAATACATTACAGTATGGAGGTTATGGTCACTCCATTTATATAAGCTAAAGAACTACATTGTACTCCATCAAGGATTTCTACCACTATCTACTAATCTCTACTATAATAAACTTGATCTACTTGATCTATGAACTTGATATCTAATCACTCACTATGAGGCCCTTTATATAGGAAGATAGATTCATTGGAAAAAACTCTACCTAGTTGTACAAGGGGACACCTTACACATTACAACCTGTACATTGACACTTACGCATTTATTACATTGTTTTAAGTAACTAGCTAACTTTCACCTAAAGTAATCTAATATTCTAGCTATGTACCAAAGGTTGTACATTTAGATGACCCAAATGGTGTAATATACTCTAACATACAAGCTCTTAAATCCTATATCTTAAATATATACACCATGTATCCATTTATTTTTACATATTTTGATGATATTCAAGAGATCTTATTTCATGTTTTTTATAAAAACTTTGAAAATTTCTTCTACCATTTCGACCTTTGAATTGATTTGATGCATTTTTTCTTCTTTGTCATCTATCCATTTTAATTTATTCAAATTAATTCCTTTGGAGTAGAATTCATTTTGAATCCCACATTTAATTCAAGCAATCAATAATTTTAGTCTTAAATCAATTTAAATTTATTCAAATCTATTTTTTATTTTTCTAGAAATCATGTTTTTGAAATCAATTTCAAATTTTTAAAATTTTCAAGTTCACAAAATCAATTTTGAAGTAGAAAACCTTGACTCCCTAATCATCAATATGTAAAATTATATTTTTGCAATTATCAAATACTTAAATTTCAATTTATCAGATCTAATCAATTTATCTCCAATCTCAAATATCAGATTCAATTTATCAAATACCATTAACCTTATAGCTCCAAAAAAAATCAAATTTTACTAAGTCTTAATTTCTCATTCCAATATCAAATGAATTAATTTCTAGCACCCAATATAGAATATCAACCTTTTAAAAAAATCTTAAGGAATAATTCCTTACCTCTCTACCCATGAATTTCACAACACATGCAATAATGGTTCTAACATGTGTGTTATTATTAGGCGTGTAGTAGATGTTAGGTTTTTAATGAACCTTTCTATATTTGGTGAAGATTTTTTCTAAGGATTAGCTTTGCTTTGCTTGGAAATCCTATGTATATTCACATTAAAACTTCATAAAATAATTTATGTTGCTCTCAAGAAGCTCATATTAATCAAGGAAAATTTATTAAGACTACTCTCAATATGCACTAAGGCAATGGATTCAATATTTTATTTTTTCTTGCAAGATTGTTATGGAATGCCCCTTCAACTCAAACATCTCATTTCTTCTCAAGAAGACTCCTCTATTCACTTCTCTCTAGGATTTCTCTTCTTCTTTGTCTAGGTTCAAAACTTACCCTTAGAGGCTTCATTGTCTCTTCGCCACTTCAAAACTATTTTAGAATCTCCAAATATTTTATTCTAAACTCAATATCACATGATTTCAAATTCAAATGTCTATCCTTATAATTCTTAGGTCACCAACCTGATAAAAAAATAACATCAAAGAAGAAATATAGCGTGAATTTGTATTTAAAGGAAAAAAATATTCAACTTCTTTCAATTATTTCTTAATAAGAAATTTTGTTGATTCAAATTTAAAAATTCACACTAGATTTCTTTAGTAATTCTAGATTTCAACCTGTAATTTTTTGCATTCAAATTCAAATTCACGCCAAATTTCTTCTTTGATATTATTTTTTAAATTTGAAACTTATCTTCCTAAATTCTTCAAATATTCACATTAAATTTTTCTAATGCTAGCTTATCTTCTCAAGGTACTTTGATAGAGTCTACACAATTTATCTTTGATACCACTATTGTATTTTTTGCCATATTCATTCATACATACAATATCTAGGATCTTGAGTAGGTTCAAATATTACAACAATCAATATAAATGGAAAATATCAATAAATGTAAAATTCATTAAACAACAATAATATGGATTAGGATACTAATATTAATAACAATATGCATAAGAAAAATTACAATATAATTGCTCAAAATATTATATACAAGCTTCAATATTCTTTGATAAATATTCTATTACACATATACTTTTTTTTTGGTACTATTAAGAGAAAAAAGGGTTTTTATAGGAATCCCACAACCTATACAATCAAAAAACCACCTAGGAAAGAAACAACATAACTAGACACCCCACCAAACTAACAGACAAACAAAAACCACCGGGGCAAAACAGAAAATAAAACTGCACTAAACCCAAGATCCAATAATAGGAATATAAGGGAGATCTGAGATGTTTCTACCATAAAATTCCCACCTATTGAGCAACCATAGCATCCAAATGTGAAACATATTCAAAGAAATCCAATGCACTCTTCAACGAGCTCCAAATATTCCTTTGATTGATGTCAATAAGTTTCAGGTTGTGAAAGACAAACCTTTTCTTTTCAGGGATGTCCTCCGAAGCATAAACATCATTGAAAAATTTATCCCTATGACAATATCATGATAGGACATCCAAATTAGGAGTGGGAGAGAGAGGGGAGGAGCCATCGTACTCATGGTTTTTATCTCACAAATGTTTGGACTTATGGGTACCACTACCCTCCATCGTGTTATTCAGTGTAAGGCCCACATTCACAAACCCAAAGTCAACCACCAAAGAAGGTGATTCTATCTTGAAGAAAGTGCCAGACACAAGAGCATGAATTTCGTCACAAGAAGACTTACCGTGAACACCTCTTGATGATACCTAAATCTTCCTCGAGATATTCTCAAGGCTTGAACCAAAAATGAAAAAATAAATATCATCATTGATATCAGTTGAATCCTCCGAGGCCACTTTGGAACCACCAATAATAGGAAAGGGTAAATCCATGAATGGTTTTAGAATCTCCTCAATAGACAAGCCATGCTCTAAAGCCTCCTGTTTGAAAACAAGCAGGGTAATACCTTGATGAAGGGGAGCCTGACCCCATCCATCTTGCACATCCACAAAGGACTTTCTCATAGAAAGGAAAAAAAACAAAGGAATATTCATACGAACATATCTACATAAATGATTAAGACACATAGCATGGAAACTTCTAATAATATCATAAATGGATTCTAAAGTAAATTAATCCATTAAGACTCTCACCACTCTATCTCAAGGAGGGGACAACGCCAAGGCACTGAAACCGTTTTAGGATCTAGGCAAAAATTCCTCTTTGCCAAGAAATAAACCGGTTTTCTTTAGTAGATAATACCCATCATAGTTATCATAAGCTCCATTCATAATCAGACCAGTAGTCCTTCTTATCAACTTTTTTCGATTCCTAGAAAGACCATGATCTGATCCTTATGCAACCATCATTCCACATAGATACCATCCAATTGGAGAGTAGAGGATTGTGCCCATGAAATTTTTGGATGTACTCCAAAAGGCCCCCATATGCTAGGATAAAATTAACCTCATCATCAAAGGTAATGAAAGCATGTTCCAATTGAGACTTAACAAGATTTTTTTGGGATAATAAATCTTAGCCTTACCCATCGACATGAACAAACCACTCCCTCCCAAAATTAAACTAAGGAATTGGGACAAAAACAACAGAGCCTGATCTTTAAGAGCAGCATAGAAAGAGAAGGACCCATAACACATCATGAAAGAAATACATGATATCCACCTCATAATTCAAATCCCAATCACAAGAGAAATAATTGGGACTCACCATAAGCGGAAACCAAGGAATATCGAGAAAAATCAAGAAGAAAAATAAGCTTAACTAGAGTAGGAAGACAAACTCCAATGCAAAGGGATTCATAGTAAACCCACACATGAGGGAGCACAAACTATACGTTGGGACCAAACTATGAGAACAACCAAAAACCACCCCAAAAAACAAGGGGGAGGACCAAAATACCCTCGCCACATTCGATATATGACCAACCCAACATAAACCACTTGTCACCAACAAAAAAAATCCCCGAATAGGTGTAAGGATGAATAGATGAAAACTTAATAAAATACTGCCATGAAAGAAAACCAACTCATAGAAAGAGGAGGCTCAAAAATTCTCCCCTATCACCATGGGAATATCATTATCAGGGAATGTAAACCAAAGGATATGGGAGGAAAATTTGACAAGAAGCTTCCAGTAATTAAGAGAAAAATGTACAACCTCCCAAATCGAGACAAAAGGAAGCATAAAAGAGATAACGATCTGACATGGCCATACTCGAAGAAGTTTCCAAAATCCAATGCCTAACTAGGGAATCCCACCACACTACTAGATGAGAGGTCATTGGAGGAAAATTGAAATTTAAAATTTGAATTTTGAAAAGTGAAAAGAGGGGAAAACCCTCCTAACACCACAAAAATCAGTCAACATGCCAAAAAATCTAGAAAGGACATTCCAGGTTCAAGAAATAAAGGTGATCCACCGCTAAGACAGAGACCTGCATACTCCACCATCACCCGAGTTTCAGAATAAATAAGAGATGATGAAAGGCTAACTAACAAAATTTAAGGTTTATCCTCATTCGTGAGGTGGAGAATCTTAGGCAAAAAATCCGATTGCCATATCAATAGGCCTTGATGAGATACACCAATATTTGCTAGTAAATCGGCCATCAAGTTCCCTTATCTAAACTCGTGCTGAATTAAAACATATACTCTTTGATGATACAATGCATGGAGCTTTATCTCTATAATATAACCTTAGAAAGGTGAATCTTGAATACTTGACTATTACTCTCCTCACATATCCGAGAGATGCATCCTTTCCTATTCCATACATAAGATAAATCTCTCATGTCTCTTCACTTTACATTTTTCCACTTGTATACATGACTCTTGACTAACCTATATGACATATTGCACACATTTTCACACTTAACTACATGACACTTACACACTCTTACACTTGCACACATTCTATGCATAGATACATACTTTAATGAAATATACACCACACACATAATATAATAACTCACATCCTATTCTAATATTTAAAATAATACCATGGGGATACATAAGCATGCGCCAAATAATGTACTATTCTCCAACATTAAATACCCATTGATCAAGAAAAGAGTTTTCTTTCTTATTTGTATGAGTAGTTGTTGGCAATTTTGACATTATTCCACATAGAAATTTTTGATGAATTTTTTATTGTAATACAGTAAAATATATTAATATTATGATGCAGTATTTTGATCGATATAATATGTTACAGTTTATATTTTATTTTTCCTTCTTTGTTTTCATGCATCCTCTTTTGGCTTGGAAATAATGGATGTTTTAAGGAAAAAATGGCTGGGAGAATTGATTGGTTGCTTCTGTAAAAATTGCCCATCAAAGTTGCAAAAAATGGTGCTCAAAAATTAAGTATGGGAGCTTCACCGAAAAGGAAAATCACATTCACCTCAAAAATGGGGTGAAATGCTCATTCACTTCACTTCGGGGTGAACGTAAAGGAAAAGGGTGAATGATAGTCTTATTCAAACACGTTCACCCTAATTGAGGGGTGAAAGTCCTTTGCACCCCTTGTTGGGGAAAAAGGAGAAATTAAACAATAAATTTTCAAAGAGTTGATAAGTGTTGAAGCCACCTAAAGTCAAAATGCAAAAATCACATTCACCCCAAAGTTGGGGTAAAATCTTCGTTCACACCATTTCGAGACGAACGTCTCTAAAAAGTCGAAGAGGCACACCCAAATGACACCTTGGTTAAATGAAGATATATTCAATGAAAGTATTTTGAAGCATATTAAGTTGTAATGAACTTAGCACCAAAGTTGGCAATTTTTAAATGAAAGGGTGCATTCACCCCAAATATGGGGCAAAATCTTCATTCACCCCAAGTAGGGGTGAACGTCTTTTGATAACTAAGTGTTGAAAATTCAAAAATGTGTTCACCTCGGTTGAGGGGCGAAAGCCCCATTCACCTCTCCCTAGGTCGAACGTGCTATGGATGTAAAAGTGGGCAAAAAACAAGAAGGTTGATTTTGAATGGTCAACTCTGTGTTCTCCCTAAGAGGAAGGCAGTAGTCCCTTTCGCATATTTTGGGTGTGAACATAGATATTAAAGGAAATAAGGTAGTTGTTAGAGGCACTTTCACCCTAAGGCAAGAACATGATTGTTGTTGTTACAAGCATAAAATCTAGTTCCTCAAGTAGCTTTGAAGGCTTTGCCTACCTATGACGAAACTAGCAAAATGGATTATGAGCATATTCAAGATGTGGCTTCTTTGGTGATAATTCATGGCATCATGAATGAAGATATTATGGTAAGGTTGCTGGTGTTATCACTTAGAGGAAATATGTTGTATTGGTACTGGTATTTACCGCCTACCACTATAGCCATGCGGGATCAATTGCTGAAATTATTGATCAAGAATTTTCACAAGTAAGTTGATCGATTTTCTTTGTTGCATCAATTTACAATGATCCAAAGGCATCCACAGGAGGAGATAATATATTTCAATGTTAGGTTTGTCCAAAGTTGGCAAATATTTCTTGATGGTTTTTATCCCATGCATGGACAAGTTGAAATTTATTACCTCAGATAATTTAACTATGAAATTGGCATGGTTGTTCAGCAAACCAATGTGAATATGTTCCTAGATCTGTGTATTCAAGTGCATATGGACAAATCAGACTTAATTGCTATAGGCAAGATTCTCCCGAAAGTGACTATGCCCATTCTTCCTGATCTTCCATAACACTTATATTCTAGTGCATTCTCACAACCTATACCTTCTATGTACCTAGTTCCCTAATGGAGCTTGGGTTCACCTCAAATCACTCCACTTCCAGTACCACAACTTATTTCTCCAAACTTTTTGTAGTTACCCGTACCAACAACACCATAATTTCTAGCACTTGTTCCTTTCTCAGTGCTACCAACATTGCCAATTCCACTATCATTGCCCACCCCATTAGTGCCTCTACCTTTATCGACACCTCTTGTACCCTAAAATTCTAATCCCTACATGAAGTTATTACAAGATGTGCAATCTGCTAACTCAACCATAAGAACAATATCAAACAAAATCACAGCTATAAGGAAGAAGCAAGCTGAAGATGATTTTTCATCCACAAGATTTCAAACACCACCAATTACCTGAGAGCAAGAAACCACTAGAAAGGGACCTGAAAGGAACACAACTATATTGAAAAATGAAGAAACCAGTACATTAGAGAAAGCATATTGATGCTCCATCTATAATTATCCTCACGGATAAGACACGTGTATAGTACACTTGAATTATGTATAAAATTTGGCATAAAGTTCTGCTAGTGAACATGTTAATATGATAATGGAAGCCGATCATAATTTGATGGTCCCATATTTGGAGCAAGTTTCAATTATTACAAGGATTAGAAAGAAGCCCGTAACTATAGATCCGGTAGAATTGAGGCCTTTGAAGGTTCCTGCTAAGTAGAAAGTACATAATGAAAAAGCACAATAACTAGAAAAAACATCTAACACGATAGTGAAACAATAGTATTATGTCTTGTTTAAAGATCTAATGCCCAAGTAATCCCTAAATAATATGAAGACATCAACTTCACAGCTTGCAACTGCTCTAAAAAAAAATGAAGTGAAAGAGCAAGCCAAAGAGTGCCTCAAATATCCATTGTGTACAAAGAGACAAAGGGTGGAGGCTGCTCAGCAATACCGAAATAAGTATGAGTAGGTTGTAGAAGAAAATATTCCTGGTACTTCCAATTATAACATTGTGGAAGAGATGAAGAAGATTCCTACAAAAGTAAGCCTATATGATGCACTACAGTTACCTGGGCAAGTTGACCTACTAAAAGAGTCTCTTAAGACTACAAAATATCAGAAGAAGATTTATTCCCAAACTATGTTAGCATAGATATTACCGAATTCTACCACTAGAAATAATAGACCACCCTCGTTCTATTTGTCACTCAAAATGGAGGGGTGGATTGTGCATAATTGTATGATTGACTTTGATGTCACAACTACTATAATGTGAAAGGCAGTATCTGAAGTCATGGGGATGGAATATACAAGAATTAGTCTAGGAGTATTATAGTTGGATGGGACACCAGTTAAGATAATGGGAGTAATCAAGGATATTCCTATTGTTCTACATAGTAAACCGTAGATTACGGTTATTCAAGAAGTAGTGGTGGTTGACTTGGAACCGTAATTTAGCATGTATCTTTTAAGAGAATTCAAAGAAAAACTAGGAGGATACCTTTCCTTGGGCTATTCACATTTGGATATTCCATTGAAGGGAAGAATAATTCATATATTTTCATATAGAGAAATTGGAAGAAGAGGAAGAAAAATCTACAGGTGTAGTCAACATGATGACTAAAGAATTACAGGAAGTTGATTTGATGGAAGAAGTGCTTGGTGAGATCTACCTTAAATATGAATTTTCACTCATGGATTTCAATACAATGGTCGAAATTGACATTGGTTGTTACACTATAACCAAATCCAAGCAGATTGAAGAAAAAGTCCCTGATTTTCCAGACCCCATTGTAAATCAATTATGGAAGCTATATTTTGATGATACAAGGTGCAAGAATGACGTAGGGGCTGGTATTGTATTGGTTTCTCCTACTGGGTTACAAAAGACGTATTCATATAGATTAAATTGGAGTTTCACAAATAATTTCACCGAATACGAGGTGTTGTGTCTCGATTTAAAGAAAGTTGAAAATTTTGGCATAAAATAGTTGTAAATATTTGGAGACTCTAAAATCATTTTCAATAAGACTACAAAAAAGTGTGTGTCGAAGAAGCACTACTTGAAAGCATATCACAACAAGGTATGGGATTTTTTTGAGTCCTTTACAGCCTTGAATATTTAGGCAATTTTGTGCGACCAGAACAAACATATAGATATTTTAGCCTCTCTTGGTGCAAATTACTCTCCCATGGAGCAAGTAGTTAGGAAACCCAAGATTGTCAGAGTAATTTATAGACCCTCAGTCCCTGATAAGAATCTCTACTGGCAAGTGTTCAATAATTATGAGCAAATAGTCAATTTTTTTATTAATAAAGTTGCAAGCACATATGACAGAGTACTTTTCGAAGAGGAAATGGAAGGAATGATTCAATTGAAGAATAATCACATTTCTAGGGGACTGATTTCATTGGAAAGTTTGTTCGACCAAAATTATAGGGTTGATAAGCATGAGATCAAGTTAGATGTGAAATAATATAAGGAATTGTACATAGAGCTCAAGAAGATCATCAAAATCAGAACCAATTTTACTTCAACAAAATTGGAAGATATCAAAAGTTTGTGTTATGAATTCCTTGATATCATTACATGGAGCTATCATGATTTGAAGGGATATGACAATAATTTAATCCAGCATACCGTCGAACTGCAAGAGGGAGTAAAACCTTTTCGACAAAAATAGTGGCCTATAAATCCTAAAAGTGAGGTTCTCATGAATGTGGAATTGTTAAATATGCTAGAAGCAAAGCTAATATATCCAATTAAGCACTCAACATGGGTGGATGAACTGGTGCTAGTTCGAAATAAGAATGGGAATATATGTCTGTGCATAGATTTTTAGAACTTGAACCAGGAATCACTAAAATATCACTACCCTCTTTCGCAGTTTGATCAAATCCTTCATGTAGTTGCCAAAGTACAAATATTTTCATTGCTATATGGTTTCTCTGGTTATAATCATATTTGGGTAAAATATAAGGATCATCACAAGACAACATTCACCGCTAAGTGGGGCATGTTTTCTTATCAGAGAATGTTGTTCTATCTCTCAAATGTTGGTGCTACCTTTCAGAGAGCCATGGATGTCGTTTTCAGTGAGTTGTTAAATAAAATTATTGTGATTTACCTTGATGAAATGACTATATTTTTGCATCACAGATAATAGTACGTTTCTCATTTGAGATAGGTGTTTGAAAAATTTCAAGAGTTTGGGATTTCCATTAACCCAAAAAATTCTATATTTATTGTCAAGAAAGGGAAATTGTTAGGTCATGTGATCTCACAAGAAGGACTAGTGATTGATCCCACAAGGGCGGAGGTGCTCTTGAAACTACTGTTGCTAGTTAACAGGAAGGAATTGCAGTCATTCTTCAACTAGAGAAATTTAATTAGGAAGTTCTTTGCTAATTTTACTTAGGTAGTGAAACCCATGACCGAACTCCTAAAAAAGAATACAAATTTTAAATGGACCGAGGAGAGGAGACATGCTTTTTGGGAGATCAAGGAAAGAATCACCCAAGCACCAGTATTAATCAATCTAAATTATTCTAAGGATTTCATTCTATATGCATTAGGTGAACAAGAGAGTTATGCTGCCATTCTCACGCAGGGACAAGAAGATGGAGATAAAAATATGATTGCCTTTCTGAGCCAAGTTATTGCACCACACCAGGAGAAGTATAATTTCATTGAAAAATAGGTGTACGTAGTGATGAAATCCCTAAAGAATTTTTGGCACTTTGTCTCAAAAAGAAAAACAATTGTTTATGTTATACACCCAGATGTCAAAAACTTCATTCTTCAATGGGTATGACGTGGATATCCGATCGACTAAGGTCTATGGACGAGCTCTTTGCTAGGAATTAGCCAAAAGTGTAGAATTCAAATCATTGGCTACAAAAAGCGGATATATGTGAAAACATTTGTGCAAATCATACTACGGTAGGTCATGACTTGATAGAGGACCTTATCAAATTCTTTACCTTAGGGAAATATCCATCACATATTGATGCTTCACAGTGTCAAAGGTTTAGGCTGTAAGCACTTAATTATGTCCTACTACCAAGTAGATTGTTCCATAAGAATATAGACAAAGTGCTCTTTAGGTGTTGAAGGGGTCAAAAAAGGAGAATTTCTTAGAAGAGTTTCATTCTATTCTATCTAGTGGCCATTAAGCAGGAAAGCCTATGGCCTTAAATATCATTTGGATTGGCTACTTCTAGCCTACCCTTTTCGTAGACACACCTAAAGTAAGTTGAGACTATGATAACTGTTAGTGGTATGTTGGTAGAACCAAGAAAGGATCATTGTCCTTGCATCTAATTCAAGTGGAAGCACCATTTTAGAAATGGGGTTTGGAATTCATTGGATTCATAGACCCTCATTATTAATTTAAGCATAAATACATCTTGACTACAATAGATTACTTCAGAAGGTGGACAGAGGCCATCCCTACCAAAAAAGGAGATCAAGCTACGGTTATATCTTTCCTTGAAGGATTGATCACCCATTTTAGTGTTCTAGATGCTATTGTAACTAATAATGGGACTCCATTTATTGGGGTGAAGATCACTGAATTTACAAGAAAATATGGGATCTATCTTAAGACATATTCTAACTATTATCCATAAGGAAATATGTTGGCCTAATATACAAATAAAAACTTACTGTGAATATTAAAAAGGACACTGGAAAACAACAAAAAGAGTTGGAACTTATTGTTGAATCAAGATTTGTGGGTAGATCAGATATTAGTAAAGAATTATGTTAAAGCCTCTCCTTACTTCCTCGTGTATGGAAAAGAAATAGTTCTACCTACTCACATTGAGCTACCTATTCTTCAAACCTTTTAGTTGTTCAAATATGATGATGACGAGTATGACCCAATGAGCCCAAGGTTGGCTTAATTATTGTATTTGGAGGAAGAAAGAGAAAAGGTGTATCAAGCCTTCACCGAAAACACTAAAGCAATGTAAAAATAGTTTAGAAAAAAGACAACAAAGTGTAGGTTTCAGGTGGGAGATTTAGTCCTCAAATGGAATGAAAATAAAACCAAGTCGAGGAAGAACCACAAGTTTGATGTGATCTAGGAAGGACCATTTCAAATATCTGTAGTGAATTCAGGAAATACCTATCATCTTCAGGATATGAATGGTTGGAATCTTTCAATACCAGTAAATTGTCTTCGTTTGAAGGCCTATGTTCAATGATTAATTCAAGAGGTACCAGTTTGTGTACATAGTTTTATTTTGCTAGCAAATTTTTATTTGATGCTACTTAAATATATATAAAAAAAGAGAAAAATATATATGCTCCATATCTATTACAGAATCAGGTTCGCCCTGAAATGGTTCAATAAAGATACATTATGATTTGTGACCATAATTAATTGATTTACTAATAATATGAAATTATGAGAAGCTCAGGAGGCTCTGAAAGCTCTAAAAGATTGCTTTATAGATTTGTAAGAAATGTGTCAATGTTGAAAAGCACAAGTAAATTAGAAAATCAAATTTGGAGCTCAACTTCTGAATTGTGGAAAACAACTAGTTGAAAGCGCTTTCACCCAGGATAAAGGGAAAAAGCCCCGTTAGCCTTCCACTGGGGTGAACGTATCCTAAAATTAAAGAATGTCGAAGCTTGTGATTCATAAAGAATGCTCATTATAGTCGAAGGGTAGAAAACAACGTTGTAAAAGGTCAACAATTATTTTGTTTGGCAAATAGAGCAAAAATCCCATTCATCTATAAGGAAAGACAAACACATCTTACAATGAAGAAAACAAAAAAGCAAAGTCAAGTGAATGAAAAATGAAAAAGGGAGTAAAAATAAGTTTCGCCCCAAATGAGGGGAGAAACTCTCATTCACCTCTCACTAGGGAAACAACCTATTTTTTTATGAAAGTTTTCGCAAAGGAATTTAAAAGGGGTTTCAAAAGAGCTTTCACCCTCAAAGAGGGGTGAAACTCCCATTCACCCCTCTTTGGGGTGAAGATACTGATGGTATTAATAACTTACACCCAAATTGCTTTTGGTTGGGAAGATGTGCTTTACAATGAGAGAGGCATGTGCGATGGCCCTTTAGGATGGTCACATCAAAGTTTTAATGCAATGTGTGAGCAAAATTATTAGAAAGAAGAAAAAGGGAAAACACAAAAAACATAAATTGTATAGCTTTGTCTTTGGCATGCGGGCAAATTTAAAGGAAAGGAAAACCCAAAAAGAAAAAAAGCCCTAAAACAATTAAAGTTTTTAAATAAAATCATGCTTTTTCTAAATTTAGGTGAAAAAGAAAGGCCAAAGTTGTTTTAAGAGAAGGACATTCACTATGGAATTACAATCAAACAGGTCAATGGCATTTTTGAAGTGAAAGGGAAAGAAGACAAGTGCACCTCAAAGATGCTTTTTCCCCCATTGTTTTTCTCATAACTCATTTATTTTGTAAGCATAATTAGATCTTTAAAATTATTCTATTGGAGTGATTTTTCTTTCCGATACGTGGCAAATCTTGGGAAGCGTGCATGCAAGCTAAGGCACATTTTTGTTGCATTAAATTTTAAACGTGCACCCATATTGGCATTGGAAGGATATTTGAGGGTTTCGAGGAGCAAAATATCATGCCATCAAAATAAGAAGCATTTATTGGTTCGTAGGTGGTAGGGTTATTATCCCAAGGAAGCTTAAATAGTTAGGGTATGTTTTTTGACAAAACAACATGGTAATGAGAGCACACTTTCCAAGGATGATCTTGTAGCAAATAATAGTTGATACCATTAGAACATTAGGAACAATGTATAGCATGTGAAACAAAGTGCATGTTATTTTGAAATAATCCAAGGGAAATTCAGAATCTACTATGGTGGTTGGAAGGGTGCTCTATATAAAGAAATAGGTAAAAGATTCATAGTTTAATTTTTAAATTTTTATTTTCGCTATGTTTTCAAAAGCTTTTGTTGTAGATATTATAGAGAAAATTTAGAGTAGCCACTAGAGGTATATAATTGGAAAGAGAAGGAAAGAGACGTAGGAGGCTACAGAGCCCAAGAAGTCTAGAAAGAAAGAAGATGGGTCAAAATCCAAGAAGACCTAAAGAAGTGAGAATGTGGATTTGGACCCATACACTGACACTATGGAAGAGATTAGAGACTGTGTGATTACCAAAAAAGGCATGCAATTCCCTATAAATCAATGATTAACAACAAAGAGCCCTCTGACTATGTTGTACCACATGCAATTATTATGGTATTTGTGTACGCTCGTACACCCTTTTTCAGAGTTGGTGAAGTTAATCATTTGATTTTATAATCTGATTACCAGGACAGTGCATAAATCAAATAAAGAAGTACTTTTTACTATTACCGTTGATGAATTTCAAGAAGCATTTTCTTGTAGGTTGATCATATGTGATCAACAAGAAGCTACATATCAATGAGCAAGAGGATAGATATGTATCTACTATGATGATGTGTCGGTTCATGGAGATGTAGTAAATTAATTAACCAAAACTAGGACAACTACCAAACTTGCCAAAGCTTCTCACAAATTTTAAGTGGATATTTATTCAATATTAGCGTGGGTGGTTGGCCTACCAAAAAATTCTACAATTCATAAGTGGCAAGTGGCCCTAGCACAGTGTATATACCAGGGAGAATTTTATGCTTCATAAACTATGAGGTAATGCACCAATATGATTTACTTCAATTGGGCTGATTTTATATCTCAAAAACTACATTTCTAGTTGGAGAAATTACATACTAGAGAGAAAAAATCATTCAAGCACACCTCCTTTCTGGTTTGGTATTTCTTCTTCCATATACACTAGTATTTTTTTTTTATCATCGTAAGGTAAATGGATGAGAGAGAGGAGTCATTTATTAGTTTTAATATTTTGTTTTTGGGGCTTGCAATAGAGTTTCTTTGTGGTGCATACAAAATAGTACCACGGGAGATGAGAGAAGCAGGCGCTACAGCCAAAAAGAGTGACATATTTTTGTTGACTCAAGGTGTGGTCGTAAGAATCTATGGCTTCATGGGTAAGTCATTCCTGCTCCCATAATTTGCCACCAAACATATTTTTTCCACGGAGGTGGTGTGCAAAAAATACTATGCTAATAATGTATATGGATCAAGTTGCTACAAAAGGACAAATTGCAATATGCATTTCAATTTTTGTAGTATAGAAGTAAGCCAGGTCAGGTAGAACAAGCTACTCACGGTGACACTTCAAGACCTAGGGTTGATAGAACTACCGCAATGGTGGATGTATGACCTGTTGGATAAATTTATAGAAATAATCAAGGCCAAGACATTTCACTGTTGTCCATGGCCCAATATTGAAAAGAGGCACAATAATTTTGATGGACCTGACTTAAAGTGGCATGTCAAAAATATGATGTCGTTGCTACCCTGGCATGATTGCTATGAACCAAAGGTTGAGTATAATTTGATAAGGTACACAAATCAGATTCCTCCACCTGGACTATTTAGTCAGGTAAAATAAATCCAACCCCTATGGACCAAGGATAAAATATGAACTGGTGGATAATGTGGGTTCACATAGGGATAATTACATTACCTTTTGGGTTGAAGATAGATGAGGCATTTTTGCACACCTATGATGAGTTTTTTGGCTCCTATCAATCCATCACTTTAGCCAAGATCTTGCCCCAAAGTTTTCAATATTTCTATAATGGTAAAAGTTGGGAAAAATAAGAGCACTCGATAATTGAAGAAGAGACCCCAGAGGAGGAGGAACAGTAGTATGTGTTTCAACAGAGGTCACAACGAATGAAGCATAAAGTTGATGAGGCACATTTGATAGAAAATTCAATTGTTAGAGATGCACCCCCATTTTCAAAAGCTACAAAGAAGTCAAGGACTAACACCATTTCATCCTATACTACTAAAGTTTCGGTTGCTATAGTTCCAATTATTTTTATGACTGTTATTTCCCCTTTGCTAGTGATAGATGCTCCAATGACAGTCACCCAAATATTTCCAATGATTCATGAGCAGTCGGAGGACTAGTAGATGGAGAACCCATAGGTGGAGGTTGTTAACATTGAGGAGGAAGCAAAGGAACAACATGAATAAATTATCTCACAACCACTTCCATCACCAGAATACATGGTGCCTGGACCTAAAGGTACATCTTTCTTCGGAGTATGTAGTGACTGTTAATTTATTTTCACCAATTTTTGCATCAATATCTCCCCTTTAGGTATGCCCTCTATATCCATTTCACTCCCTTATTCTACCCGTTCACAAGTCACTACTGCTTCTTCTTCAATTACCCTATCTTTGTCCTCCCTTTATTTTAGTTTGTTCACATCAAGGTCAAATCCATTTTCGTGCCTTTCTCCTTCCATTGCCACCACCACTTTTGCCAAGGCAATAAGTATGCAAGCTCCTCCCAAAGTGAGCATAACTATAGCCAAACCTGATTCCTCCACTCATTTTTATGTTTCAATCCCTCCCCTTCCAGCCATTTCTTCTGCTTCCTTTGAGCCTGACCACTCACAAGTTTTGATACCTTTCACACCATTTTTGGAGTTACAAGAACTGCCTGAAGTTCAAGTGGCACCAAAAAAACTTGATGTAGAGAAAATCAATCAGGTGCATCTTAGTTCGTCATAGTGGTTGAAGAGCCACATATGGAAAGAAGCATTGGCTCCAGTATGATCACTCAAGAAGGTTTCTTTTGATCTAGTTTCCATGGAATCTCACACAACCAAGATCACTCCCCTGGTCCAGAAGCCACAAGGAGAAATGATGTCGAGTGATTATGTTTGTGAGACTATAACAGAAGATCTAACCAGGATTGATCCCATAAAGAAAATAGGAAATATACATGTTAATAATAGTTTGGTATACTTGGATGGTGAATATCATAAGCAAAGATATTTTAACCATGAAAATAAAATTATCAAACTCAAAAATACCTTGGCTGCAAGTAGAGCGCGAGAAGAAAATACAACCACGAAGAATGAATACTTGCACCAATAGGTAGTAGTGCACTTGAAATAAAGAGATGCAACAAGAATAGAGATGCAAACACTTAGAATGAAACTGGAGGCCATACAAGAATCAACTGGTTAAAAAGGCTACACAAGTCGTGGGCTTCTCCTCGAAGACAATCAAAGAGGCTCACCTTCCCTTGGCTCAGAATTTTAAAAAATTGGCAGCATAAGTATTCTAGGTTTTGCGCTATTTATGGGAAACCTAAATATAGATTAATATGGGGCATTAAATGATAGATAATACCAAGGATATTCTAGAACCCTAAATGGAAATGGCTATAAAAATCCAAGCTCTGGACAATTCTAGTATGCATATTCGCCCCTTGAGTGAAATGGATCACGCTTGGTCTACTACAAATGTTACATTGCGTAGTTATTTTCAGAGAATGAACCTGGTGAGAAAGGAGAGGAAGATCCTCAATGACATAGAGTAGGAGCATATTATTTCCATGATCCATTTTGATGCTTTTGTTGATATGGGTTTTCTAATTTTTACTGATAACTGGGGTGAACCTCTACCAAAAGAACAATTGGAAGTAACCTGGAAAATTTTTGTGGAGGAAACATTAGATATTGATACATGGGAGGAGTACATTATAGAAGCACAAGTGTTTTCACTTATGTAGAAGTTCACTCACATGGAGCTGGTGTTGTTTGAGTTAGCCCAGTGAGTGAAGCATCTTAGTCTAGAGGATGTCCAAAACCTGTGGTATGTGTATGAGTATTTGAGTACTCTTTGCTTATTTACTACACATGCTTGGGAGAAGTCATTCACAGTCTATGAAGTAACCTTTGAAATCCTCAAAGAATAGGAGGAATTAGCAGTAGTAGAGAAGGCCACAGTAGATAAAGTATCAAAATAAGTAGAACAGGCAGAAGTACTCCAAATAGTAGTAGAGGTTGAAGTCACTAAGAAAGCAAAGGAACAGGTGCAAGAAAAAGTGTCTTCATAAAAATTTCTAGTAAAAGCCATCAACGAGAAGACTCAGTAGAATCCCAATGGATGAAGGCCTAGGATTGTTTGCATCCATTCGAGCTGGATAGCCCATGAGCTATCAAAAATATTGGTAATTTTGACATTATGCCACAAAATTTTTTGATGAATTTTTTATTGTAATGTGAAAAAATATATTAATATTATGATGCAGTATTTTGAACGATATAATATGTTACAGTTTATATTTTATTTTTCCTTGCTTTTTGTTAGGATCCTATCCTAATGCTATTTTGTAATTCTCATTTACTTATGTAATGACCCACTCCCAATGTGGGGGATACCATTATAATATTATTTTGTAATACTTTGTAATGTATGTGGCAAGTATGGTGCCTAGCCAAGTGGCACCATCTCATGTAACCATTTTTATCAATATTGTAACCGATGGTAGGTAGGAGATTCTAGATCGAGTGGCATTTTGCATGTAAGCCAACTCTTGAGCCTTTAGGTAGGGTTTCATGAAGTTTTTCTTTAAAATATATGAAACCATGTACAAATTCATATTTTTGCAAGCTAATGAAATTTTGAAGGAGGTTCCCCCCTCGAAGAGGCCTGCGCTTCTGTGTTATTGTGAGATTGTTCCATTTCTACATTTAATTTTTGCATAGTGTTATTGAGTTATTTGATGTATTTGAATTATTTTTTAGTATTTTGTGTGTGCTTATTTTTTATAGTGAGATACTAATAAGTGGTATCAAAGAAATTTCCATCCATTCGACCTGTTAGGTATAATTTTTTATGTATTTTTTATTTCTATTTTTTTCTTTATTAAAAAATACAAAAAAAATACAGTCTGTTTTTTTTTGGCCAAAAAACTAGAAAACACAAAAAAAATAGTCTCTTTTTTAGTAGTTGTGTAGGTTAGAAACCCTATGATAGGGGTTTTAAAATATCATGAAGGAGATGTCATTATTGGCTAAGCTAGATAGCCCATAAAGCATCTAGGGAAGTGAGGGGTGATAAGGCTCCAATATCCAGGCTTTAGACAATGCTCATGCACGAACTTGAACTCCCATGCATCTTCAAGTGTATCGAGAGACAATCTAGGTTTAAACAAAATTTTATCTATTAGGAAACTTTTCAGCCTTGTATTAACCATAGTTCATGGGACACAACATCTCGAACTCTCGTATTGTTAGAGAGGTAGATAGTGTGTTCAAGGGTATGTGTGGAATCCTCCTTGGGTAGTGGCTTGAAATATTGGTCCGAGCACTATTTTTTATCACGGTGGTATAACAAAGGGCCTATGGGTATTACATACTCCCTTACTTAGTGTACCCTAGTTCTACAAAACATAACTTCCACCTGCAAATCAACACCATATCTATTTTGTTATCTTGCATTCACAACCCCAAAAATGTGCATATGGAGAAAGCATTCCTTATCATAGAAAACAAACTTGCATGCACCAATAGTTAGGACAATTTTTTCAAGTGTCTGCAATAGCCCGTGGTCAGAGATATAATAGTCAAGATAGTGACAGAAATAGTCTGGTCAGTAATAGTGATAGTCAGGTTTACAATAACAACCCTTTGTAATAGTCCAAAATTATAGACCTCCAATTTTAGAAATACAACTGTTAGTGTCAGAGAATCCCTAGGGTCAGTAACAGGAACCATGTTACTAACCGTAGTATAGGTTATAGAGGAAGAGATGGTATAGTGATAGGGTGGTCAGGGAAAAGACTACTAGTCAGAGACACTTGATCCCAGACCCCAAATTTTGAACCATAACTCAAAATCAAAAATCGACAACACTAGTAGACTCATCAAAATAGCAATAAAAAAAGTCTAGGGTGCCCGAAATTAGTGTTGTGGGGTATAGCTCATTGTGCCTATTTTTTTGAGCTAATTATTTTGATATACCACACCCAAGAAATTTTTTGGATGCCTTACTAAAAATAGTAACTCCTGAAACCCCACATCTATTTTTAGTAACTTAGTAAAAGAGGGCCCACAATGGCAAGGGCTACTTGTGGATAATACAAGGAGCTAGAACTTGCCACAATATTGGCTGACATACAAAAATGCCTTGATTAATTGACCAGTACAAACATCACCATAAGAGACAATATTGGGGAGCTTCAAATGGATCATGATGCCACTAGAATTTGCTTGGCAGAATAATTTACATAGGTGGAAACCAGATTGCAAGGTACTCTCACATATGAACACCAAGCTGAAAAATCTGAACGAGGTCATCGAAGGGAAACAAAAACTAATCACTATGATCACAATCCGACCTTCAAAATTCCTAGAATGGAATTCCCTAATTTCAGTGGAAAGGATATCAATGGGTGGTTATGTCGGGCTGATCAATTATTTAGACTCCACAATGTCCCTGTATATCATCGGGTTCAGATGGATTCGTTCAACTTAGTATATAACGCCTTACACTAGTTCTAGTGGCTGTGAGCCACTACCCCTAATATATCTTGGGAGGACTTTGAGTTCCAATTATTCACACGATTTGGCCCTAGTGACTATGAAGACTTTACAAGAGCCTTGACAAAGTTGAAACAAACAACCATAGTTCACGATTACCAGACACAATTTGAGAAGTTGGCAAATAAAACCAAGGGCTTGAATGAGGTATTTTTTATGAGGTTGTTTCATGAGTGGGTTGAAATATGATCTCTAGACTGAAGTCAATATGTTTAAACCACAAACCATTATGGAGGCTATCATTTTAGCCTGATTGGCCAAATCTAAACTCTCAGATCAATGGTGGACATAACAATTTTCTCAAGATCGACCTTATGTTCCTCCTCGGTTCCAAAATAATATTGATAATAAACCTCATACTCCTAAGAAAATAACTACAATTGAAATGGATGCACGTCGCATCCAAGAGCGATGTTATATTGTGATGAATTTTTTTTGAAGGGGCATAGATGTGCAAATAAGAGATTATTCTTAATAGATGTAGAGGAACCCGATAGTAGTGACCATAGTGACGAGGAGAGTGACACAGCTAAAGCACCAACTCAACAAAAAGAGGAAATCCAAGAACCTCAAGCAAAAATCTCCATCCATTATCTTCCCAGTATTACCACTCCACAAACCATGAAAGTTGTGGGTTTTTCAAATGCCAATGCCTTACTACTCTTATTGATTCAGGCAGTACACACAACTTTATTGATCCTCAAGTTTCTAAGAAGGCCAATTTCTATATACACACAAGCAATTCCTTCAATGGCATGGTGGCAAATGGAGGCACCTTACCTTGTAAAGGTAAATGTCATAGTGTTAAAATAAATATGGGGGATTATGAACTCAAGAAAATGTTTATCCTCCAATTGGGAGGATGTGACATTGTGTTGGGATCTCAATGGTTGAGCACATTGGGCACTATCTCCTAGAAATTTGCAGAACTATGGATGCAGTTTTCACAACATGGACAAACACACACCCTCCATGGTACCAAAATAGGCCCTTCCCAAATTATCAATTCCAATAGTATGGATAAATTGTTGAAAAAATCATCTAACAGGGTCATTGCACAAATATTTTCAATTCAACCAAGTACTTCCACAGTGGATCAAATTCTAGCAGTTTTGCAACTTGTTCTGACCAAGCATGATGGCATTTTTTAGAACCAACTACCCTGCTACCTCTTCACTTACATGACCATGCTATTCCACTACTACCAGGTAATGCACCACCTAACATTAGATTGTATTAATACCCTCATGATCTCAAGTCTGAAATCAAGAATATGGTACAAGAATTGCTCCAAGTTGATGTTATTTGAACTAGTACCAGCCCTTACTCTTCTCCAGTTTTACTAGTTCACAAGAAATATGGCTCATGGTGATTGTGTATAGACTATCATGAGCTCAAACAAATTACCATCAAGAATAAATTTTTTATTCTAGTAGTGGATGAATTACATGGAGCTATGTACTTCTCCAAGTTAGACCTTCGTTATGGCTACCATAAAATTAGGTTCAAGGATGAGGATATTCCCAAAACTGCATTTCATACTCATGAAGGTCACTATGAGTTCTTGGTAATGCCATTTGGTATAACAAACACCCATTCCATATTTTAGATCCTGATGAACAACATATTTCACCCTCTCTTGTGGAAGTTCATCCTGGTTTTCTTTGATGATATATTGGTTTATAGTCACTTATGGGAAGAACACCATATCCATGTGGATCAGACATTACAATCGTTGGCACAAAATAAAATTTTTGCTAAGTGATCCAAGTGTTCCTTTGGTCTAACTGAAGTGGAGTATTTAGGACACATTGTCTCCAAACATGGCATCAAGTTTGATCCCAAGAAGATTTAGGCAGTTCAAGACTGGAAAAAAATTCACACTCTCAAGGGACTTTGGGGATTCTTAAGGCCTACATGTTACTACCATAAATATTTTCATAATTATGCTAAAATAACAACCCCAATCACATCCATGTTAAAGAAGTACTCTTTTAATTGGATGGGGCTTGCTGACCAAGCCTTCCTCGAGTTGAAGCATGCTATGACCACAACAATAGTTTTAGCCATGCCAAATTTTTCCAAGCCTTTTTTCATTGAAAGTGATGCTTTTGATCATGGCATCGGGACAATGTTGATGCAGGAAGGGAGACCCTTGGATTTCACTAGTAAGGCACTCTTTTTGATCATAACATGGGAAAATCTACCAAGTATATTTTTTCAATCTTACATACCGTAACCCATTGGTGACCATATCTCATTGGGCACCATTTCTCCATTCAAACAGGCCATCAGAGTCTTAAATACTTCTTGGAACAATGGGTTGCTACCCTATAATATTAAAAATGGGTTTCTAAACTTATGGGATATGATTATGATATCACATATAATAAGGGTAAAGAGAATCTTGTGGCTGATGCTCTCTCTCGCCAATTTGAGGCCCTTAATATGTTATGTGCCATTTCCTCACCTATTCCTCAATGGATATATTCCTTACGAAATGAGGTACTTCAGGATGCAGACTTGCAAGATTTGGTGGCCTTGCTTTGTGATGATCCTACTTCATTCCCAAGCTACAATTGGGATGGCCATGACTTGCATTATTGCCAATGCCTTGTTCTTCCTCGCACGTCCCCACTCCATGAGCTTTTCATGAAGGAACTACATATTGCTTCCTCTGCAGGCCATTCATGATTTCTTAAAACATATGAACGCCTCAAGCACACATTCTTCTAGAAAGGTATGAAATAGGACATCCATGATTTTGTAGCAGCTTGTGATACCTATCAATGGGTGAAAGGTGAAACAGTATATTATTTGGGTACTCTTCAACCCTTGTCCATTCCATATCAGGTTTGGACTAATATTTCCATGGATTTTATAGAAGGGTTACCTAAATCTAGTGGTAAGTCTATTATTCTCATGGTAGTGGATCACCTTTCAAATTATGCTCATTTTTTTTCCCTTGGCCATCCTTACATAACCTCCACCATTGCCAAAATATTTCTCTATTCTATTTTTTTCCTTCATGGTATGCCCACCTCCATTTTGTCCAATCGAGGCCTAACCTTCACTAGTCATTTTTGGAAAAAAATGTTTAAGTTGTAGGGAACTCAGCTCAAAATTAGTTCAGTCTATCATCTACAAAGGATGGTAAAACTGATATTATCTACAAATTTTTGGATACCTATATTCGTTGCTTTGCATCAGATCATCCTACTCAATGGGTGAAGTGACTTCCTTTGCTCGAATAGTGGTATAAAACTTTCTATCATACAACAAACAAAATCACCCCTTTTGAGGTTGTTTATGCGTTCCCTCCACTCATACCTTCTTCATACATCCCAGGCAACTCCAAGGTCCAGGTAGTTGACACTAATCTCAGCCAACATACCAATGTTCTCTGCCAGCTAAAGCATAATTTGGACATGGTCCAGAATCAAATGTGACAAAAATATGACCAACATCATTCTGAGTGTAGCTTTGATGTGGGTGATATGGTCTTCCTTCCCTTGCAACTATACAAACAATCATCTCTACAACTTTATCGGTGCTAGAAACTTGCTATAAAATACTATGGACCCTACCAAGTTCTTCAACGGATTGGTTCCACTACTTACAAATTGGCTCTTCCGCCCACCTCCAAGATCCATCATATTTTCCATGTTTCCTCTCTCAAAAAATTGTAGGCATATAGGTACTGATTCAGTCATCATTACCATAATTGGATGAAGAAGGGTCAATATTACTAGAACCTAAACAATTGTTGGATCATAGAACCCACACTCTCCACAACCATACCATCATAAAAGTTCTTTTTTAGTGGCATGGGTTCTAGACAAAATATGCTATATGGGAGTCCCTCCATCATCTCCAGCACCAGTTCCCTCATTTTTAGCTTTGAGGACAAAGCTTTTCGAAGGGGAAGGACATGTTAGGATCCTATGCTAATGCCATTTTGTAATTCTCATTTAGTTATGTAATGACCCAATCCCAACATGGGGGATCCCATTATAATATTATTTTGTAATACTTTGTAATGTATGTGGCAAGTATGGTGCCTAGCCAAGTGGCAACATCTCATGTAACCATTTATATCAAGATTGTAATCGATGGTAAGTAGGAGATTCTAGCTCGAGTGGCATTTTGCATGTAAGCCAGGGTTGTATGAAGTTTTTCTTTAAAATATATGAAGCCATGTACGAATTCATATTTTTGCAAGCTAATTAAATATTGAAGGAGGTTTCCCCCTCGAAGAGGCCTATGATTCTGTGTTATTGTGAGATTGTTCCATTTCTGCATTTAATTTATGCATAGTGTTATTTAGTTATTTGATGTATTTGAGTTATTTTTTAGTATTTTAAATGAGTGTGCTTATTTTTAATAGTGATATCCTAACATTTTTTTCATGCATCCTCTTTTGGATTGGAAATAATAGATGTTTTAAGGAAAAAATAGTTGGGAGAATTGATTGGTTGTTCTATAAAAATCACCCATCAAAGTTGCAGAAAATGGTGCTCAAAAATTAAGTATGGGAGCTTCGCTGGAAAGGAAAATCGCATTCACCTCAAACACGGGGTGAAAGGCTCATTCGCCTCACTTTAATGTGAACGTAAAGGAAAAGGGTGAATGATATTCTTCTTCAAACACGTTCACCCCAATTGAGGGGTGAAAGTCCTTTGCACCCCTCGTTGGGGTGAAATAAGAAATTAAACAATGAAGTTTCAAAGAGTTGATAAGTTTTGATGCCACATAAAGTCAAAATGCAGAAATCGCGTTCGCCCCAAAGTTGGGGTGAAAGCTTCATTCACCCCATTTTGAGGTGAACATATCTAAAAAGTCGAAGAAGTGCATTCGATTGACACCTTAGTTAAATGAAGACATATTTGGCAAAAGTATTATGAAGTGTTTTAAGTTGTAATGAAATTAGTGCTAAAGTTGGCAGCTTTTAAATGAAAGGGTGCCTTCACCCCAAATATGGGGTAAAAGCTTCATTCACCCGAAGTAGGGGCAAAGATATTTTGAGAACTATATGTTGAAAATTCAACAACGCGTTCACCTCGGTTAAGGGACAAAAGCCCCATTCGCCTATCCTAGGGGTGAACGCACTATGGATGGAAAAGTGGTTGAAAACCAAGAAGGTCAAAGTGATTTTGAATGGTCAAATCTGTGTTCACCCCAAGAGGAAGGCAATAGTCCCTTTCACCTCTTTTGGGGGTGAATGCAAATATTAAAGGAAATGAGGTAGCTGTTAGAGGTGCTTTCACCCTAAGGTAAGAGGATGATTACTATTATGAATGGGAAATACATAGAGTCTACTAAAGCAATAGAGGTGCCCTCTCCATAAATGAACATTATTGAAATGGTAAATGTGTGTTCACTTATGTTTAAGTTCGGGAAAATTTGTCTATCAATGACATCAAAGATTTTTTGAGTGCCTGATATAGGTGAATGAAAAACATTAAATATTCATGGATAAGAGTGACTCAGGTTGTGAATCTCGAGAAAAATGAGCTACAGTTCTAAAAGTTTAAGGTGATTTCATGATTTCCAAGCATAAGCGTATTTTATAGGATGGTGAATGTATCAATTCAACGAGCAAGCCTTGCATTTTTCCATGCATCAACACCTAAAGATGCTACTTTCACTAGAGGAATTTCCTTAAAAATTGGATCATTGTCCCAAAAGCATGAATGTTTAGTATTTTCGAGAAGGAATTTTCTTTCTATGGTTCCTAATATTTATACATTTTGTCTCCATATGTATTTAATTAAAGAGGTGAAATCCTCTATAAATACTAATAAATTTTCATTGTAAAAAGAGGTTAGACATTTTGCAAAAAAACTACTCAGGTTCTCTGCATCAATATAAGATACTGTACTTCTGAATTTGCAAGTGATATTGTGTGTGATTTTCTTCTATTTTATGCATTTCTATTTTATGCTCATATTCATTGTCTATTGTTAATTTTAAATTTTGCATCTAAATTTGAACATTGCTAGTGAGAGAGTGAGTCCTAGAATGTGATCCTAGAGGTTATTTCTACAATATTTTAAGTAAATTTTTTAGCTTCTTTTATTACATGTTGCTTTAATTCTTAGGTGGAATTACTGCTATTAGCATGTCCCCAATCATACACCTTCGGCTTGTGGCCCTATTTCCCATCTCTTTTTGTCATTCCCAATTCATTTCCTGCAACTCTAGTCTTAAAATAGTGTAGGATCTAGTAATGGATCTAGCTCTCTTTGGATATTGGCATGGAGGACATTCCTTTCCTCCGGAATTTCAATGTTGGCCATGTATAGGGTGCACAAATGCATATTTGTATAATTAGGCAGATATTTGACCAATAGTAGAATGATAAATAGGAAAAAGGTTAGCATAAATATTAGGGGCATGAAATACCTCATGAAATGATGAAGATCCAATTTTGATTTCTGCACATCTTACAATCTATATCAAAGACTCATCTCCAATGACAAAAATCTTCTAAAAATATAATTTGTTAGAACCCTATAGGCAATGTTTGTGCTTCCTCATATGCCTAGTTGCCCTCGAATATGTAATCCACTCATCTAAATAAGTGAATATTGAATATGTTGAGTGTACCACTACATATACTTGTGAGGATTATCCATTATAAATATCATCATATTTTACATATATGAGAGCAGCATCATCATCCCCCATTCTTGTTGCTTCCTCAAATTTTTAAATGTAAATCCTACAAAATTCCACCTTATGATATTCCTTTTTGTAAAAATCACATGTATGATTCTTAAAAGGCTTCTTAATATTATCCTCATTATGCTTTTTCTTATTGTCATTTTGAGATTTGAAATAGCTTCCTTTGGATTAGAATAAATGAAAATAAAATTTATCTTTACCTATGTCTTCTAGTCTAGTGGAGAAAAAAGTACTTGAATGTCTCATCAATTGGTGGTTTAGTGGAGTCCAAAAAGTATACTCAAAGCATTTTAAATACAATAATAAATATCTCATATGTATCTAACATATTACTAAAGATAATATTAAGCATCTTAATATTTTTTCCTTATTCAATGCTTATTATTCTTCTCTTCTCTCTTTAAATCTTGTTGCAATTTGAATATCTTCTTGTAGTTTATTGAAATGATTGATGTACCCATGAACAATATAAAATGAGTCCCTTAAAATTTTTGAAGTAGCAATTTAGGTTCTATGTTGTTACTATCATAATAATTATCAACATCAAGGGATATGACACCATAAGTGTCATCATTCTTGTTCATGTAGAGTTGTTTCACTTCTTTAGTGTTTACATCATGAGGCTCCTCATTCAAATACTAGATCCTTTACTTTGAAGAAAAGTTTCAATCTTGATTTTCTAGGTAGCATATTTTGAAACACTCAACAATAGCACATGGTAATCAATTAAAGTTTTATAAAAATAAAAAATCTTATGTGCATTTATGACCAACAACAATACCACCAATACAAAGATATTGAAAAATTGAACTATTTTAAAAAGAAGGCTCAATATAATTTTGTATGTAAATGTTATGGCCTATATATGTTTGGCCCTATAATTGTAAAACATTCCTCCAAAACCTTTGAAAATTTTGAAATATATTTCAATACTTATATCAAATAAGAGGCCACCACATGTCACTACATGAGCAATTGAGTAGGTTTCAAGCATGTGTTGACTATGTAACATACCAATGAATTACACGATGGCACTTTTCATGATCTAATTTATTCTTTGATCCATGAACCATACTATGCCACTTGTTACATCCTGATTTGTTCCATAATTTATGCATTTCCAAGACTATTGCTAGTTGCACAAGCTACTTATCAAGTTTGCTAAAATGGAAATATGCAATTTGTGGATATTATATTTATATATACCCAGTGGAATATGGATTGACTTATTGATTTTCATACATCCTACCACATCGACCCAATAAAAATTACCACATTAGGACACACAACACCTTCTGTATTAGTTTCCATGTGATGCCTTGTGATTCATATATAAATTGCCATATCATCATCTACATCAACATCTATGCTAGTTGGCATGTGTCATGTCATATCACCTATATGGATTACTATGTTAGTTGTATATATTTCTATGTATTCCATGTTCATTATCACCACATCACCTATAGGATATTTCATGTTAGTCAAATAGACTATAACATTAATTGTATATAATTTCCATGTATTGACCATACCTTGCTACCATGTCATCATAAGATGCCCTATCATTATAGGTGTGATGTCATCATAAGGTACCACATCATCAAGGGATGTGCTAATGTTATAATCCAAAAAAATACGACACTATGAATATTTTAACTAAGGATATCTCATGCACCAAGCCTCAACATAGGCATGGGTAGCCATCTCCCTAACTACATTGATTGGGATATGAAGGCCAAATATTAAATTTAAACTCAAATTCAAGGTTGCAACCCCTTTTTTATGCCTTGATAACATGTTCCTGGATCATGATGATGTAATTCCATGCTTGCATGCATCTTTTTCCTACCAATATAGAGAATAGTCCCTATCATATTCTAAATTCAAATTTTAAAATTTTTATTTTTGGAAAAATAAAACTTTTCTAACACAAAATTGAGGTACATGAAAGCAGATTGAGAAAAAGTATTGAACTACGAGCCCTTGTTAAATTTCACAAATAATATGGATACTTTGATAATTCATTTATATCTATTATGGTTTACCATTTATAATCATTTTTAAGTACAACTAATCAGGACATCCTCTCATTGATATGTAGTAGAAAAGTTGTTGGACCATTTTTGTAACATTATCAAGTGGCTTAGATGTCTTTGCTAAACATATAAGCTTACCCATGGATTCATTGGAACCAAGTAATTTACTAAAGATATTCAACCTCTTTTGTTCTTCTTTCATAGGGGCCATGTAGTCTATATTGTCATCTATGTTTCTTTTCCACACAAGAAACCAAAAGAGAAAAGGAAATATATTTTAAAATAAAATCCATAGAAACCAAGGTTTTCAAAAAACTTAATCTTGAAACTAAGAAATTCATTTGGTTAGAATTTAAAAACAAAAGAGGATTGAGTGGAAATGAAATAAAATTAGGAACCTATTAGTGAATGTTACTCCTAGATCAAATATACTAGTTCTAGTGAGAAACTCATGATCCAAGTCCACCTGGGTATTTTTTTCAAAAAACCCTTCTATTCTTGTCAACTTAATAAAATAACATAACCATCCCTATAATATTTGAATTTGGGAGAAGCTATATAAGCCACACTATTGACAAAAGCAATAAAGTGATAGAGATTTACACCCAATTTTATACCATGATAGATTTTATAGTAGATTCATGATACAAATGGAATCAAATATTACCCAATATTGCTTGAAAATAAATATACAAAGAATAAAGAACAAATAACATAGAGCATTTTAGGGTGTCTATGGACACCAAATAATATCTCAATTAAATAAATTGAATAACACTCTAACTAAGAATAAAAATGACTAGTATGATGGAGTATTTATACCCAAATACAATTTACCTATAGGTTAGTGTTGTGAGACCAACCTTCAAGAATAAAATATTACAAAATATATTTTTAAGATTTACATGGGCATAAAGGGAAAATATAAATAATAAAAGTACAAAATTTAGTCATAACTTCAAGGGAATATTAACCACCACATATTCCAACAAATCCATGCCAAAATACTCAAGAGGAAGTTCACGATATCAATATTACTAATGTAGTAAAGCAAGGGTTTCATACACAAATCATAAGGATAGTTGATCCTCTCATCTCAAGATGAGATTGAATCTTTGTTTTTTTTTTTAACTTTTATTTTATTTTGTATGTTTTGTTCACTCTATTAGTTAAGATTTCAATTTTTTCATCTTAGCATATTTATGTTAGGCATATCTTGTTATATAGTCAATTTTAAGCTCATCTATTAATTATTTTATCTTTTATAGTTTTGCTATAGAATCTTGCGATCTTGTTAGACTTCGGTACACATTTTTAATTTATTTTTAGGATATTAGAAATTTATTTACTCTATAAGCTCTTATTTTGATATTTTTGTGAGTAGCATTATATTAGAGTAGCATTATCTCTAGCGCTAGTAGTGCTATCACTAGTATTATCAATTAGTAGTGCTTTTGTGGTTTTTATTACAATGCTAAATCTCACCATCTTAATTTGATTTTCTATATCTTCTTGTTTATTAAAAAAATAAAGCTTTGACTATGGAAGACCCCTTAAAACCTAATTTATCATAGAGTGGGCTTGTGCGTAAGTACATTTTGCCATGAAACAATGATACAAATTTACAAGAATTAAGATTAAGGCAATCAACAATGTTTATAAGAAAATAATAAATTTTACAATCCCTATGTTCCCTTATCATTAGGTCAAATAATTTCCTTACTTTAGTTGTGTTACTAGGTGTGCATCCTAGTTTATCTTGCACATTACATTAGGGTAGATTTGTGTGTGCAAGGAATGGAAAAATTATTATAGTAGAGGTTAGCAAATATTGAAAGGTGTTTTTAAATATGTTTACCCCCATTTTAGATTTGTTGTTCTAGCTTGTAATCATAGGGATTGCTTGATTTCTCAAATTTGTTTGTCTTTATTTCAAATCTATTGCCTCAATTTACAATCATAGTGTTTTATTACTTTTGTATATGTATGTTTTCTCAAATTTGATTATATTTACTTAATATTTGTTGATCTAGTTACTATTAATAAATTGATTAGACTTGCATATGCATCTTTTATTATTATTATTATTTAGATATTAGTCACATTCAAAAATCTATTTGTTTAGTTTGTAAGGAAGGGAAAAAATGTATATAGTCTATGAAGTGTTTTTATTATCTCATAGTTTTGCTTTGAGGATTTCAAAATAGTTATTACATCTTTAAGAAATATAAAATTCCATGTAGGTTAGAAATTTGTTTTGTTACATGGACTTTCTTGAACCCTTACTCGAAAAGGAAAATAAAATATTTCTTTGTTTACATTATAAAAGAATTCATGTTGCTTAGGGATCTTGTGCGTACGCATTATTATGTGCTTGCATTGATAGCTTAAAAAAAAGTAATGCTTTTGAGTTATTATTCTTAGATTATTCTAGAAAAAAGTAGAAGTGCGTAATGATCTTAGAGGAAACCATAGGCATTTTATTAAATTCACACATCAAAATTATAACCATATCACATCCTCCAAAACCTGTCTTTGAGGTACAAGGAGTGATATAGGGAGAGTATATGACCCATATCCTCTGATCCATTATTCCATCTCCATATTTTAATAAACCTGACATGAACACCATATGGATCCTTAATATCCCTTCCCACACCACCAAAAGTAATTTAAAGCTTAAAATATCCTACCAAAATTTTCAGTCAAGACCAGTAAACTTTGTTTGTGTAGATTGGATCACTTAATCCATATAATAATAAAAAACCAAGTGTTATCACTACTAAGAATATTTGTTATTCCTTTAGTAATCATCATATGAAATTCCTAGATATATTGGCTATATAGTAATATTGGGTCACCTGCAGCCCACATAGGGTCTCACATGTACCTACACTAATAAGGCAATATCTCATAGTGGGATAGTGGGAGTCATAAGGAGAATTTATTATGTATCACATATTGGTCTTGACTATATATGTGAGGGATGATTCAACATATTGTTAGTCTTCCAGGGTACTAGATCTACTCTCATTTATCAATGGGTATATTGATAAGGAATGAGTATATAGAAATCCATTAATACATAAGGAGACCCCAAACATATATATACTATATTGGTATATTGAGGGAAAGAGTAATAAGGGAGGTAAGTGTTGGAGAACATTACATTATTTGGTATTTTGAAGACAAGAAAGGAGATTTTTTTCTTTTTGGGGACTTGATAATTTTGAAGATGAGGAAGGGAAATTTTTTTGCTTTTGGGGTTTTGCTCATTTTGGAGATGAGCAAGGGGATTTTTTTGGGGGGGATGGGGAGGGAATGAGGGAGAGCTTATCCTTTTGTCAATTATCAACCTTATAGACCATGTGCATAATAGGAGAGCAAAGGAAACCGTTTGATTTTGAGGCAAGAAATAATTTATAGTTTCGTATTTCCTTATTCAAAATCATATTTAAGAGTGTGAAAATGTGTTGGGATTTTGAGATAAGCAAGGTATAATCAAAGCAATACCCCACCACTAGAAATAAAGATGGCATTCTACAAAATATGAATGGAAAAATAGGGATAAATGAATGACCATAAGACCTTATTGAACACCCTATGACAACTACCTCAAGGGAGAGTAAGAGAGAGTGTGACAAACATCAAGAAAGGGGAATGTGGATGGTAATGAACAATTATATGGGTATTTTCCTTAAGAAATTAAAAAAATTAAGAGGTGTGTATAAAATAGTTAGTGGAAATGAACACCATTGCTGATGGTCATATGGTATCTATCCTATCTTACATGGATCGCATAATAATCAAAATATTTCAAGGAAAAGTGTAAGCGATGACAAGAGAAAACGCTTGATCAAGACAAATGATAGCACATGTGGTGAGATTATTAGTGCTTACAAGAAAAGACTAATACAAGTGCAGTGATACAAATTCCTAATGCAATATGATGACAAGTGTAGCTAGACAATATAGAATGCAAAAATGAAGACATCTAAATGCATGGTGCAATAATTGATATTCTACAATGCAATGATGATGTGGAATATGTAATGCAATGGTAATGTTGTGTTTTTGTACTTTTGTTTTTTTGTTTTTTTTTGTGTTTTTATTTATGCATAAAATACCCATAGATGGAGAATATTAAGGGGTTTAGGTTCCTCAACACCCTCAAGTAAAGCCAACTGATATGTTTCCAATCCCACCTTCTATGTTATTATGAATGGGGCTAACCACTTTGTGGTGAATTTGTTGTGCAAATGGCTAGGTAAGTTAGAGTTATATTGATTCTCATTGAGCATAAGATCACCAACTTGGAATGCCATAGGATGAACCCTTGTATTATAAGCTCATTTAAAATGATCTTGATGAACATGAATATTATCAAGAGCATTAATTCATCTTTCATCAAGAAGTGTAAGTTGATCAAGATGAGCTTGTCATGCAACATCATCATCGATGAATTCTTGTAATGAGATGTGAAACAACCAAAATATGGCATTTGATCTAATAACACATTAAAGACACATGCTATTCAGGAAAATGTATTTTATTTATGATAAATTTTGAATAGATTACAAATGGGGGGAATCCCCTATTTTCCTTTATTTTCAAAAATGTTACAATAGGCCTGATGTCTTCTTTTCACATTCCTCAGTGTATATAGGCTTACGACCATCATGAGGTTGTATTTATTTGTTGTTTCCCTCCTTAGTTGTGTGATAAACCTATAAAAAAGGATTAGTGGGTTGGGGGGCTTGCCTCAGTCAGGCCCCATAGTAAGAAAGATAAATTAACTCATAAAACATAATAAAAACTGAAATAAATGATGTAGAATCTCATAAAAACACCAAATGAAGCTTACCTCCAATATTTGGGTTGATTTGGGACCTATACACCCAATTCACCACCCAAGGGGTAAACTAGTGCTAGATTCATGGGGCAGGGGGGCGAATTTGATTGTAACTACTATTCTTCAAAAATATTTTTGTGGAGATGTTCCTTTGTTGTTGTACTATTGATGTGCAGGTTCAAATTAGTGTTTTTGTGCTTTTGTACGTATTTTGGTAGAGTTTTTGTACTTTGGATATAAGTGGAGAGAGATATAAATGAAGGTTTGAGCCCACTATTTATAAGAAAACCCAAGGTGTAGGAGGGATAGTCAGGAGAACTAAGCCCTAGGGTGAGATTCCATGAAGGTTAAGTTAGGGTTTGTAAGGTGGCATCCTCACATTCCCTTGATGAAATATCTCATCCTCACACATGTGTGAGGAGATATTAGGGTTAACTACGGTTAGTAAACTCTAGGTTAGATGTGGGGTTAGGTTAGGGTTTCCTAAGAAATATCCTAACTAACCTAGTGCACACACATGTGGGAGGGAGTTATTAGGGGAAATTAGGGATTAAGGACCTAATTAACCTTTTTATCCCTAAAAGTGAACTTAAGTGAAGTCACTTTAAAATTAGATTTAAAAATTGACTCAATTAATACTTTTGCTAGTTAATAGCCCCGTGGGGGTCTCAATTAAGTATAAAGGAGTCTTGTATCACCTTACGAGGTTGGTGGATGGTTTTACAATGCATGGAAGGTGTTCATGATGTGATTTAGGTAGTTTATTAGGGTTTTGGACCTAAAAACTAGTGAAGTGGTGTGTGGAAGTCTACACAATGCTACGATGATCTATGGAGATCTATGCTAGTCTATGCATGTCTACGGTAGTCTACACCTATCTATAGTAGTTTACACAGGTCTATGAGGATCTAAAATAGTCTATGTTGGTCTATTATAGCCTAAGGGTATCTAGGATCACCTATGTAAACCTACAAGTGTTCAAAAGGATCTACAAGTACGCAGGTCTTTGAATCTATGACTTTTGGGTGTCTACATTTTACCCCTTTTGTAATATACTATGTGAAATACAATTTAATACAAAAATGTGAAGCTTTTTGTAGGGAAAAAGGGATAGAAAGAGAATGGAATCCAACCAAAGGTATGTAGTTGCTCGAAGCGTGACCATACAACATTGACTAGGAATCCAAGGGAGAAAGGGGAAAGAATGGGATCTAATCAAAGGTATGTAGCTGCTCAAAGCGTGACCATACAACATTGATCGATAGCCAAAAATGAGGGGGGAAAATAATGGGATCCAATAAAAGGTATGTGGCCGCTCAAAGAATGACCATACAACATTGATCGATAGCCAAAAATGAGGAGGGAAAGAAGAGAAGAAGAAAGAAATAAAATGAAAACAAATGCTGGTAAATGGAAATGGATGATTGCGGATGCAATTTAGTGGTTTTTTTGAGCCTGTATGACATTTTTGATGTCATACTAGTTACTTTGGGGAGGCAACTTCTGACTTCTTTGCTTTTGCGACCAGATGAGCATGATCTAAAAGTACGAATAGAACAAATGCCTATTCAAATATTTGTTATAGATTGATTGATGAGTACATGGTGACAAGTGTCAAATAATTTGAGCTAAAGGGACATTTGGATTATTCAAACGTGTCATTCATTATGCATCATGAATACCAAAAATCCTTTTCCAAATGTTGCGCTAGGATTATTTCAAACGTATCATTCATTCTGTATTCGACATACATGAATGCTAGATTGAATTCTCCATCAAAAAACATAGCTCTCATGATGTAACAAATATCTAGTTGGGATTGAGATTTTTTCATAATATAATCTTTAACAAAAAATTTCATAGACAAATGCGATATTCATGCTTTTGGATGTTCTATTGGTTGGTTGCATGCAAAGCTGACTTTGGATATGAATACCCCCTCAAACGAGGAATCAGAAATGAGGTGAATGGTATATGGTGATTTGGTGATGCAACGATTAATAGAATACTAATGCATGATAAAAATGATAAAAAAGACAAATTAGAGGATAGTTTGGGAGGTTTTCTAGGGTTTTGGAAGAAAGTTGCATGATTTCCTAGGGTTTTGGAAGCAATTTGATTGATTTTGGTGGTCATAAGCTCAATTCGTAGGGCGGGGGGTGAATTGAATTTTGATTCATGGGGTGAAGGGTGAATTGGACCTAAATCATGGGGCAGGGAGCAAATTAAGATTTTAGATATATTTAAACCAAATTTTGATTTGGGAGGGCTCATTTTGATGGCGATAAGCTTTGGAGAGCGTGTGGAAGGAGCATTCGATGATGTGTGAACATTACGGTTGGTGATTTCAAGTGAGAGGATGACATGGAGCTGACAACAGGTGCGGGGATCCACCAATAAGTGATTTTACTTGCCTTATTTTGTATTTTGTTTTATTTTCCAGAGAAATGTGAATTAGGGGGGGAGGTTTTTGTCTTATTTTAAACTTTTTTTGCAAATTTTAATTGAAATTGGAACACAAAGTGTAAAATTAGCCAAATGGGTATCCAAAAATGTAGTTTGTTTTTAGGTTTGACTTGTTTTCGCATCAGTTTGACCGGGTAACGGGTAGAGTAGGCTTATAGTTTGACCGTCTATTTTTGGAGCGATGGTGTACTATTTTTGCAATGTGGTTGAATTTTATCCATAAAAGTAGGAAATAGGTATCCACTTTTACGACTATTATTTTTTTCTACCTTTGTTTGGCCTAGTTTCTGAATGTGTGGTTGTAGGGTGCAAATTAGAAAAATTTGGTTGTTAAGTTTTCCACCGTAGATATAGTTTTTTTAGAAATCGATGATACTTTCACCATGAAAGGGCAAAATAGGTATCCAAAAATATTATTTGTTTTGGTAGATGATTGCATTTGGTGTGTGTTTTATTTACGTGCCAAGATGTAAGTAGTGTTAAATTCAAAATTAGTTGTTGGGAGTCTGATTTGCATTATTCTCAACATTTTTTTGAACTTTCATTGTGAAGTGGGCAAATAGGTGTTCAAAAATGTGATTGTGTTTTTGATATTGTGTGTTTTGGCGTATGTACCATTTGGATGTATTTGTGGTAAGATTGACCTTGAACTTCGTGTTGGTTTGTATACTATTTTTGAATTTTGTCTACATTTTCACCATGAAATGGGTAAATGGGTATTTAAAAATGTACTTTGTTTTTGTATGTCTGATGGAATGACGTAGTTTTGAATTTTGTGCCACAGTGGGTATGTAGGTAATTTTATATTTGACTGTTGGGAGCCAAATATGTACTATTTTTTGCACCTGTTAAAACTTTTACCTTGAAATGGCAAAATGGGTATCCAAATATGCGACTATTTTGTTGATATATTTTGATATGTGAATTGTGTATTGTTTTATGTCTCGAAGTGCATGTCAAATTAAATAGTATAATTTGTATATTGTGATGGTTGAGTTTTATTGGATTGCATCATTGTGTTGATGGTTAATTTATACTCTTTTATGCTTGTTTGTGGATGAACAGGTGAATATGCTCGAGCCTTGTCATTGCATACGTAAGATGAAGAGTGATTTTGACAAGCTGATGAACAATGTTGATGATCTGGAGTGGTTGGATACCATACGGTTCAGAGGCATGTGGGAGTGTAAGAGTATTCA
Source organism: Wollemia nobilis (assembly GCA_028583015.1). Lineage (NCBI taxonomy): Eukaryota > Viridiplantae > Streptophyta > Pinopsida > Araucariales > Araucariaceae > Wollemia > Wollemia nobilis. Next base: position 4,908,043 of record JAQPPZ010017220.1, on the reverse strand, counting down.
TACCAAAAGGGCATACATATCCGCATTAAGCAAGTGATGGGATGCGAATCATAATACTTTTCATTTTCCTATAGGGGAAATGATAATTACACTAGATGATGTGTAAAAGATTTATAAGTTATCAATTGAGGGTATTTCAGTTAAAGCAGCACCAGATAATTCTAATGAGGTTGTATTGGAGTGATTCTTTGGTGAGGGTTGGAGGGATATAGATGTTGGGAAGATGGATTATGAGTGGTTATGGCTTAATAAGAAGATATCTAAGTGCTAGTGTGTAGTGATGATGATTATATCTAGCTATGTGTTACCTGACACTTTCGGGGTGTTGTTTACCTAGAACATGTTGGATGTGGTGAGAGACATGATAGAGTAGAGGGTTGTGTTTGCATGGGCACCTACACTAGTAGCCCAGGTATATAGAGAGTTGCATGATGTTGTTCATGTTGTACAGAAGGGTTTGATCTAGACTCCCCTACTGTAGGTATGGGCATGAGAACACATATCCATTAATAGGTCATCGCTATTGCCTCACCTTGCCCATGTTGAGGGCAAGGAGTATTTACCCTATGCTTTGATATGGAGGACAAATGCAGAGAAGGGCATTAAGAGGTCACATGAGGGTGATCCTTTTGTGTGGAGGGTCAAGTTTGGAGAGATGACACCCAATGACATTAAGTGGAGGCCTTGGTTTGGTGGGCTGACCTGTGAGAGGGACGATGAGCAGTTACGTGCCATTCATCAGGGTAGATGGCTAGTGGGGTGATATACTCATAGGTTGAGTACTTTCAATTTGGTAAAGTGAGACAATAGTTTGGGTTGCGATAAGATATTATGGAAGCTCCTATCATCTACTTTGGGTAACAAGGTGATAGGGGAGAGCATCCTGTTGTTCTACCATAGGTTGGTTAGAGTGATCCACCTATGGTTATCCTAATTGTATATAATGTAGGGATGACATCAATGTTTGAGGCCTGGTGGGCGATGTAGACTTGGGAGCCCGACATGGACGTGATTGATCGATGGGTACCACCTGGTGGTGGTGTGCCTTCAATAGAGGGGAGAGTAGGTAGAGGGACTCGAGCTAGGTTAGAGGAGGGAGATGGTAGTAAGAGGGAGGTTCCTCTATGATGATCTTGGTGATCATTGGATGGTGCATTGAGTTCACAAGGAGTGGGAGTAGGAAAGGTTCCTATGATTATTGATATAGATCTTGTCGAGGGGGGCATGCCCATGGGATAGGCGATTGGGGTGGTAGAGGAGGTAGGCGAATATGCTATGAGGGACGGCATGGATAAAACCATTGATATTATTTATGAAGGAGATTTTGTTTGAGGTTCAGGAGAGGCAAGATGTAGATGAGGAGGCTTGACTGCTAGGTGATATGGTTCATCAATTATATATTGAGCTTCACGAGGAGGAGAGTCACAAGAAAGAGGTGACCGATCTCGATGAGTGATTTATATCCATGGAGAGTGTGGGTGAGGTCACCAAGACTAGATATGCCAAGGTGGTAACCGAGATGGAGTAGATGAGGGTGGATATGGAGTATATGAGAGTAGATATAGCTAGCCAATAGCAGGCACAAGAGGAGGCATCACAAGCCATTGAGAGGGTGACTGATTTATTGGTTTTAGAGTTTCCTAAGAATTCTCTATGTGAGGCTGCTCTAACGGTGCATGGGATTGCACTCCTAGATTATGATCAGGTGGTATCCCATTATATATCATGATCATGAGTATGGTAACCTTCATAGTATAGCCAATGTAGTGTTGCTTCAGTAGAGCATATGGGTGCCAGGACTAAGGTATGAGATCCACCTATCGAGGTTCAAGCTTCAGGGACTAGGGTGGAGTCTAGCAGAGTTGTAGAGGTTTGGGTAAGCCATGAGGGGAGTGGGGAGACTCCTAGTGGTATATAGAGTTACTCATGATTGTAGCTAGTGGCTATTTTGGATGACGGATGATGGGCATGGTATTAGTTTGTAGCCTACGGGCAATTTTGATGGATGATATATATATATATATATATATATATATACCTTTTTCATTTTGGTTGTTATATATACATGTGTTTTTATTATGGTTTTGAATATATTATCTTTATGTTTGTGTAGACAACATAACATAATTTGTAGGTATCTATAATGCATGGTTATATATGTGAGATATGGTGTAGATCTATGATCGTACTGTAGTATGAATATACTATAGAATAGTATGCATGATTGTATTTCGAATGCAATGTAATGTGATGTAATGTAATGTAATTTGTAGTGAATGCATGTAATAGAAATACGATGATGCAATGTGAGAGAGTGTATGTAGGATAAATGCATTGATGTAATGTTTGATAACTTTATGTAACATAGATGTGTCGATGCATGTATGAGGGGACTGAAATGCACCAAGGAAGCACTTGTATTATTGCATGTACCTATGTAAATAAGATCCATTCCATGATCTCAAAAACGTGGGATGGTATAAGGCATTTGTAAGGGCTTTGCCCAATGTAGTTTTGGTAATAAAATCTCAGACCCAAAATTATGCAAGTGTTTGTAACGACTTATAACTAATCAGACTGGTTCAAATTCTATCATGGACCTGTGTGTGTAAATGAGTGAGGTTCATTTATCCATTTTGAAGAAGGTAGGATTAACCCATTTTAGACATGGCCAAACTAGCTAGCTCATCCATAAGAAAATAGTGATTTGTACAAAATAGGGTAGCTAATGTGATAGATATATCACCACTTGTAAGACTATTCCACTAGTAGACAGGCTCTTGGAACCTATTGCTAGCAATGGAAATCATCCCATGGTGTTATGTTAAACCTAAGGACCAAAGGCGATGAATCATAATACTGGTGATATCTGGAGGCTTTTCATTTTGTTTTCTTCCCCTCATCTATTGTTTACCTATTTATTGTGGTGCTCTTTTTCTTCTCTTTTATTTTCTCTTTTTTTTTGTTTTCTTTTTTGTTTCTCTTTTTCTTTTTTTTCTTTTTTTTTGCATGGGCGTTGGCTTTTATTTTCTACCCCATTGTTTTACTTTTGCTTATGCTTATCCCTTTGTTTATCCCTAGGTCGTATGTTGACCATGCAATTGATAGGACGAGCAGGGGAAACCGTTCGCTAGACGACAACATCTACTCAAGGTGTCATCTTCCCTAGACTCAAAATTTGTTTAATGTGTAACCTATTGGGAATGGTCCATGAGAGAAGTTGAACCAACCTAAATAACCATAAGGAGTATGTAAAACCTGTCAGCTAGGGGTGAAATTTGATTGACTAAACTAGTAAGTAGTCAAAGCTTAACACAACACCTATGTATACCCTAATCCTAAAAAGGAGGAATGGAGTTCCAAGTGGTGATGCTAACAAGTGCATGTATTACTCCTATTGAAGGCACCATTTTTTGGGGGGAGAATGTACAAACTTGAAATAAAATGTTAATGAAAAATATATGGATATATGAAATGTGTGTAATGCAAATGATGTCAGTGGAGGAATGTAATATCTAAAAGAGGAATCTCATGAAGGGTAGATGGATAAGTTTGAAAAACTTATCTGTAGATGAGTATGGTGTATCATAATGATAAAAAGTACGATTCTTCAATGATGGTTGCCCAAACATGTGGGGTGTGTGTGTAATAGGTGAATAGATTGTGAGCTATACACGAATATGTAATAATCACAAGAAGAAAGAGGAAGTGAGAGTAGGATGTACAAATGTAAGAAGTTAGAAGAAATAGGTCTTGGGTAACCAAAAATATGGGGGATTACCAACAACCAATGAAGATATAAGAGAGGAAGTAGTTCAACGTAGGTATGTAGCCACTCGAAGCATGGCCATACAACTATGCAAGGAAGTAATAAGTAGAAGAAGAAAGAAGGAGAAATATGAGAGCTACTAACGGGTAAAGTGGCATGGGTTAAGTCGGGAATAGGATGGTGAAGTGATGTTACAACTAGTACTTTGGTGGTTGGTGTAATTTGATATGTTGTGAATATAGCGAGCTGGCACTATTAAGGTTTCATGTGGTGGCAAATTTATAGGGATGATGTGGCATGGAGGACTCAAAAGTTGGCTAAATGGTATGGAGCATTCAGGTGATGGAGTTTGATTGCCATGCAAAATTTTGTGCACCAGGTTCTTGAATGATCGGTATTATTTAATGTCATGACCTGGTTGATGATGATAAATACAATATTGGATCTCATGGTAATTACGTGGTTTAGGATGCGAGGGGTCTATGGGCCAAATTTTAGGTAGGTCAAGAAGACCTTGATGCATGAGGTGATAGAAAATTTCTGATAATGGAGTGAATGGAATAGGCATGGGGTAAATGTAAGGTTCTAATGGAGGTGAACGAGGGGTGGATGAAGGGAGGTGCAACGGTGGAGGCGCAGGTCAAGAATTCGATGTGGTTCAAATCTGAGGTCATGGAATGGATCTTCATGGAGGTGAAGATGCATGGGTCATGGGGGATTTGCGTGGATGAATGTGGCAATGTAAATGGCTCATATTTAGCTCAATAGCCTTGATATAGGAAAGGATATGTTGTATATCATAGTGTGGAGGTGATAGTATTGGAGAATGTGGTGATCAAGACCCCAATGTGTATGGAGTGTCCTAGTATGCATGAGAAGATGAATGAGGTTATGATGATAAGGAGGAGGAGTGGAATGACCTTGGGGATTGTGAGGCTTGCTAAAAATGTAAGCCTTACAGTGGTGAGGGTGGTGTATGGAGGACATGTGGCATAAGAGATGGCTCTAGACAATGGCATATGTGGGATGGAGGTATGTGTGTATGGTAAACTTGGATAGCTTGAGTTGCACAGGCCTATAAGGCTTGGGCATAAGATGGACCCCCACTAGAGAGTAGGATCGATAGCCATGAAGGATGGATCAAATAAGGAGTGTATCCTCTATTAGGAGGGTAGTAAGATCCTAGAGGGTGGTGGGGGGAATCAGTTAGTGAATAAGGGTTCTTGGTATCTTCAGACAGATGAGATGGAGACCATTGTATTTGAGGATGGGATATTTCCTCATTTTCATAAAAATAGGACAAGGAAACATGGCTATATCCATAATTGGGTGAGTAGGATGAACCTCAGTGGTGAGGAAAAAGGCATCGGAGTGGAGTGTAATGGTCTCAATGTGAGGAATGTGAAGACTGCCTAGTATGAAGGGTGACTGGTGGTTGGGCTAGGTCAACTGGTGTGATCAGTATAGGAGGTGGTGGTGGAGGGTCTTGCATGATGATGTGTGTGGATGCTATCGTATCTTGTTGTTGATGGTGTGGCTATAGATGATGTAAATCCTGAAAGAAGGAAAAATATACCAACAACATAAAAATGATATAAAGTGGAAAGTACATGCAAAATATTTAAAGTAAAAAGATATGCATTTATCATGATGTGCCTAGTGGGTGATGTGTTTATGCATAGAAGTGTGTATGACTTGTGATAGTTAATGCCTGTGTGTGTTAGGTATTGAATGCACAAAGGTACAAAATGTTAATAGGCTCAGGTTCATCAAGGCCTTCGAGAGTAGCTAAGCGATAGGCACCTAAAACATATTTGTGTGTGATGGAAAATGGGCCCAGCTAGTTTTAGGTAAACTTGTCTCACTGTTGGTGAGGCTAAATTGTGATCTTTTGGTTTTATTTACATCAGCACTCAATATCTTTCTCAACTCAATTCAGAATATAGAACAATTTGTTTCATAGAACTTGAACTATCACAACAACACATCCACTTGACTAGGCTCAATCAAATCTACTCAACCAATCACTCAATGAATTAATCATTGCTTACAAACCCTAGTACAAGCACAAGAACACTCACTCAAATTTTTCCAACAATGCATGTCAATCAATCTCACATAACAATTATACTCATATTTTATGCAAACCCAGTTCATGTTCACTCAACTAATCACTTCAACATAAATGCTTATCAAACAACGTTTTATCAAAAACTCTTTATTACAAAAAATCTTGAAGCATTAATTCAAAACACACTCAACAATGCTTACCAAACAATCCTTTTTACTACAACTTTGCATTCACAACATTCAACAATCACTCACTAGGAAGATGTGCCCATACCTTTTTGTTTGATGTAGAAGTGGCCATAGAAAACCTATCTCAATCACAATTTCATTCTTTCCAATTTCAATGGTTAGATGATAAAATATCACTCTTAACACTTTCTCAAATATTCCTTAGACAAAAAAATAATCAAAGCTCAAATACACCTTATTGCTCCTTCTTGGAATTAACATTCATCAAATAATTACATGAAAAATAATTATTTGGATACATCTTATAAACTTCAAATTAAAATAATATCCAACACCACAAAACCTGAAACAATCTTCCTAAAACACCTTATTGCTCTTTTCAAACACTAAAGCAATTAACACCAAAAATTTATTTTGCATAAACCTTATAACTCCCCTTAAAACCTTACAAGCCAAATAAATTATGCAAAAATTAATTTTTAATAGCTCAACTATTTCCTCCAAAAATTTTGGTGCTCAACTAATGCATACATTTTTCTTCTCCTCAAAAGGAATTTCTGCGTGATTCGAACCACCGTCTCCCCAAGCGCCAAGTGCCTTAGAACTTTGGTGCCCACTGCATGGGCTATATACACCCACGTGAAGGAAGGAATATTTCCTTCCTTTTCAACATTCGTCCACCATCGATTTCAACATAAAACAAAAATAGTCCTCCCACATATTTGAACATGTGCTAGTCGTTACCCTCACGTCTTGCTCACGCTACGGTTGCCAACTGCGCTACCCGCAGTTGGTGACCAAATATCCCTCCTTCGTGGATCAAATCCTTTTGCCTCCTCTAAGCACTTTAATAAAAATAAAATCCTCTTATTGCACAGCACGATTCGCATAAGCTCGCATAACATTAAATATAATTCGAAGGCATAAAAGACTTTGGTTAAGGTGGGGTAGTCCCCCTTTTATACACACTTGGTTAATTTTCTCCCCACGTCGGCGCTTGATGTCGAATTTGAATTTTCAAAGTTTGACTTAATAACCCATGGTAGGGTTAATTAAATTTAACATAAATTAACTTGTAATTAATATTAAAATTAATTAATAATTAATTTAAATAACTTATAAGTTAAGTAAATTAATTAATAAATTAATTCATAATAAAAATTATATTAATTAATTTAAACTTCCATGTATAATATTATAAATAAATATTATAATATTATTCACTTGGGCTTATTCTTTGCACTTTGGACCACATCGAACTTCCTGGAACCGAATCTTGATCAACTAAAAATGGACTATCCTTTTGCACTTATTGGAGAACCTAAAACTGATGTTGTGCATTGAAACTACCACTGACTGGTGCTGAAAGATTGACATCAATGAACACTCACTCTTGACATCAATGACAACTCATCAACTAAAAATTTCCAACAATCTCCCCCTTCGTCATTAATGGCAACCCAAATTATTTTTACCAAAACTTGATTTTTTTCCTATTCTTCTCCCCCTTGGAAATTGCTTCCCTTGACTCAATACTCTCTTCTTGAATCAAATATGTATCCCTTACTCAAATCTCTCCCCCTTTGATATCAATGGCAAAGTGTCACCTTTAGGGCTCGGGGCTAAGAATGAGTCTATTATCTTAGTCCCTCCCCCACCTCCTCTTGAGGTGGTTAATTATGGGGTGGGAGTATTTCTACTCCCAACAAACATTGATCCTTACCTTTGTCCCCTTTCATTCTCATCTGATCCTTTTGATTTCTTTGACTATTCTTGTTCATGTCCATATTCTCATTTTTTTTCATGTCCATATTCTTGTTCTTGTTCCTTTTCCTGTTCATTATTGATTCTAGAATGTTTTCTCTACACCACTTTATCGTATTTCCATCATTATTGCACTTATAACACTTACTGTTATTATTCCTTGGAGGTGCAAATATCTTGGGATTTCTCCTGGTGAAGCCATATCTATTCATGTCATGAACCCTACAATTAATTGCTTTGTGACCAAATTGATTACATGAGCAGTAATACCCATGGAAAAGTTGCATGTTCCTGAAGTTCTCATACTCTTGTATTTCATGTGTCTTGCATTGTGAAGCCATATGCCCAAATATGTGATATAAGAAACATCGTCCATTGAAATTTCCTTGCCTTGACCTCATTGGTCTCTTAGTTTATTTTTCTTTATATTGGTTCTTGTTCCATATGCTTCTTCTTTGTGCATTGTTCCTTTCCTTGTTGAAATTTCTATTATCCAACTCTTCCTCAAAAGTCTCACTTTCTCTCACATTGTCTTCCTCTAAAGTTTCTTCTTCTTCAAAACTTGAGGTTGACTCATGTTGTTTATTTTGAGCTTGTTCAAAACTAAGACCTATCTTACTTGATGTAGGATTTTGTGCCTTTATGATCTTATCCAAATTATTTGAGCTTCTTCCAAACTTATGTAGCTTATCCTTAGAATTATCTACTTCTTCCCTTAGTAGGGCTACTTCTTGTTCTAATTTTTCACATTCTAAAGCCTTTTATTCTAACTTATCCTTGAATTTCTTTGTCTTAGTCATTGACTTGTTTATATCCTCTATAAGCTTTCCTCTCTCTTCATAACATTATTGAAACTGAAACTCAAGTTGGGAGTTTTTCTTTCTTACCTTATTTAAAGTTTTAAGAGCATAAATAAGCTCTCCCTCAAGATCAACTTCTCCATTTTCTTATTCTTCGTCTATTTGTTTACCTTTGAGAACATCTTCATTATTTTCTGACTTGTCTTCTGTAGGATCACCTCCTTCTTCTTATAGTGTCATTAGAATATTCTCTTTTGGTCCTTCAAGTGTATCTTCATATTCATCATCACTGAAACTAAAACCATTCCTTGTACAACTATCTTCAATATGTCCAAAATTACCACATCTAAAATACTTGAGAATTATTGGTGACCTTTTCTTAACTTCTTATTTTTCTTCAATCAAAAATATGACTTCATATTTATCATTGTATGAGAAACTCTTGTCACTATCACTTGAGTACTTACTTTCCTTGTCTGCATAGTAGCTCCTCTTTTGTAATTGAAAGAAATTTTTTCCTTGTTTTCCTTGTCCATCCTTACCTTTATTTTGGTACCTATATCTTTATGATTCCTTGTTCCTATGATCCTATTTTTCTTCATCATTGTTATTTTTAGCTTCTTGATAATCAGTTGCATAGTGACCATACTTTCTACAATTGAAACATCTAACAAATTTTACATCCTTAAATCTTCTTGAATCTTTATTCCTTCTGCCATAATTAGCTTCTTCATCACTGGATGACTCATTGCTTGAATCTAACTTTTTCCCTTTGTCTTATTAGTAGATTTGAATGTTTATTCCTTCCAGATATTAGGTTCTTCTTTTGTTCTTATCTCAAAAGCTATAAGAATACCAACTAACATATCTCTTGTCAAAATATCACCATATTTTGATTCATTTATAGTAGATATATTTTCACTAAACCTTTTTGGAAGAGATATTAAAGTCTTATCTCAAACATCAGATTCTTCAATCTCAAGTCCAAGTCCTTGCATGATGTTAACAATATCATATACACAAAGTAGATAAGTACTAATATTTTCCTCATCCTTCATTATTAATTCTTCAAATTGTCCTTTGATATTTTGTATCTTTGCCTTTTTGACACTTTTATCTCCTTCATATATGCTTTTCAACTTATCCCAAATTCCTTTTACATATGTACAATGCATAACTTTTATGAATTATGTTCTATGTAAATCTCTCAAAATTGCATTCATTGCTTTTGAATTGTAATGTTGTAGAAGCTTACCTTATTTATTTGTAAGTGGATCAACTGGTGGCATATATCCATTTTCAATTGCTTCCCAAATTTCATTGCTAAGTGCCATTAGGTGAATATTCATTCTCATACTCCAAAATATATAATCGCTTCCATAAAATACTAGTGTTGAATTATCTGAGGACCCATTATTAGAATCCATTGTGTTCTTGTAAGATTTTTCCTTCAAGTTGTTAAACTCTTCCAAATGAACCCACTCTAATACCAATTGAAGAACACAAGCTTATACTGAGAGCGGTGGGTGAAAAATATAAGATCACTTTTATTTTTCTTTCCAAATCAATATTATGCAATGTATAGATAGAAATATCAACAATAGTAATCAAAGCAATGCACAAATCACCACACACAATAGAGACAACAATTTAATGTGATTCACCCAATGTGGGCTAGTCCATGGAGAAAATCTTTCACTAAAATTTTCTCAATAAATCTCTTGGAAATCCTTTCTCTATTACAATTTTTATGGACCTATGTCCAAAGGAGACACCAATACCCTAATCAATTTCATGGATCTCTATCCATAGGAGAACTCTTTCTCCTTAGCTTTGACTGGTGATATTTTAGAAGAACTGCTACCCCCACTACTCTGGCTAATGGATCTCTATCCACTGAAGACACCTATCCTCATTGCACTAGCTAATGGATCTCTATCCACTGGAGACTGTCATCCTCTATAATCTGTCACCTTCAAATACCTATCTCAAATTTACACTAAACACAGTCCTTCGATCTAGCACAAATTTACTCAATATTTGTCTCTAGTCTGGCATAAACCTATCCTCAAATTTGCACCAAAATCTATCCTCAAATCTATACTAAAAATGGTCCTTCAGTCTAGAAAAAAATTATCCTTAATCTTTGTCCTTTGATCTGCACTAAACACAATTCTTTGGTTTGGTACAAATCTATCCTCAATATCTATCGTCAAGCCTTAACACAAAGCTTGAATTAATCTCAAATCAACTATGCTATATCTGCCCCAAACCTTAACCCAAGGTCTGAACAAATTAATCAATCAATTCTGCTCTCAAGTCTTCTCAAAGACTTATCTCAAATCTGCCTTATAAGCTTCCACAAAAGCTCGCACTAATATGTCTACAAGTCCTCTCTAGAACTTTTCTAAATATGCTCAACAAGTCCTCACTAGAACTTGTCCAAATCTTCTCAATAATTCCTCACTAGAAATTATCCAAATTTACTCTCAATCTCTATTCTCAAACTGTATTGTAAGCTTCCACAAAAGCTCACACAAATTTGTCCACAAGTCTTCTCTAAGACTTGTCTCAAATATACTCAACAAGTCCACACTAGAACTTGTCCAATATCATAGAAACATAAAGAGAATTGTTAGACTCAATATGCTTCACATTCACCACAATGCTCAATCACTTTCAATCACTCTTTTTACCACATAAAAATATAGAGAATTGTTAGAGACTCAATATGCTTCACACTCACAAACTCTCAATCACTTTCAATATCTCTTTTATCACAAAAATATATAGAGAATTTTTAGAGACTCAATATGTTTCACAATCATCAACACTCAATCTCTTTCTCAACTCAATTCAGAATATAGAACAATTTGTTTCATAGATCTTGAACTATCACAACAACACATCCATTTGACTAGGCTCAACCAACTCTACTCAACCAATCAATCAATGAATTAATCCTTACTTACAAACCCTAGTCCAAGCATAAGAACACTCACTCAAATGTTTCCAATAATGCTTATCAATCAATCTCACATAACAATGATACTCATGATTTTTTTAAACCCTAGTTCAAGTTCACTCAACTAATAACTTCAACAACAATGCTTATCAAAAAAGGTTTTATCAACAACTCTTTATTCCAAAAAACCTTGAAGTATTAATTCAAAACACACTCAACAATGCTTACCAAACAATCCTTTTCACTACAACATTGCATTCACAACATTCAAAAATCACTCACTAAGAAGATGTGCCCATACATTTTTGTTTGATGTAGAAGTGGCCATAGAAAACCTATCTCAATCACAATTTCCTTCTTTCCAATTTCAATGGTTAGATGACAAATATCACTCTTAACACTTTCTCAAATATTCCTTAGACACAAAGATAATAAAATCTCAAATACACCTTATTGCTCCTTCTTGGAATTAACATTCATCAAATCATACATGAAAAATAATTATTTGGATACACCTTATAATCTTCAACTTAAAATAATATCCAACACCACAAAAACTCAAAAAAATTTCCTAAAACATCTTATTGCTCTTGTCAAACACTAAATCAAATAACACCAAAAATTCATTTTGCATCAACCTTATAACTCCCCTTAAAACCTTACAAGCCAAATAAATTATAGAAACATTAATTTTTAAGAGCTCAACTAATTCCTCTAAAAATTTCGATGCTCAACTAATGCATACCTTTTTATTCTCCCCAAAAAGGGTTTTGGCATGATTCAAACAATTGACTCCCAAATTGCCAAGTGCCTTAGCACTTTGGTGCCCACCACATGGGCTATAGACGCCCATGTGAAGGAAGGAAGTCTTCCTTCCTTTTCAACCTTCGTTTGTTGTCGATTTCAACACAAAACAAAAATAGTCCTCTCGTGGATTTGAACCTACACCAATCACTACCCTCACATCTTGTCCATGCTGTGGTTGCCAACTATGCTACCAATGCTTGGTGACCAAGGTTCCCTCATCGGTGGATAGAGTCCTTTTGCCTCCTCTAAGAACTTTAATAAAAATGAAATCCTCTTGTTGCACAACACAATTCACACAAGATCGCATAGCATTAAATTTAATTTTAAGGCATAAGAGACTTTGGTTAAGGTGGGATAGTCCCCCTTTTATACACACTTGGTTAATTTGCTCCCCAGGTCGATGCTCGATGTCGAATTCAAATTTTAAAATTTTGTATTAATAACATACCTTAGGGTTATTTAAAATTAACATAAATTAACTTATAATTAATATTAAAATTAATTAATAAAAAATTATTTTAATTAATTTATAATTAATTTAAACTTCCCTATATAATATTATAATGAAATATTATAATATTATTCACATGGCGTTCTTCTTTGCACTTTGGACCACATCGGACTTCCTGGAACCGAGTCTTGATCAACTAAAAATAGACTATCCTTTTGCACTTATTGAAGAACCTGAAAATGATGATGCCCACTAAAACTGCCACTGACTGGTGCTGAAAGATTGACATCAATGACAACTCATCTACTCAAAATTTCCAACATCAGTATCGAACAAAGGACCATAGGGTTTTAGAAGGATCTCGAAACCTAAAACATGCCAAGATCCGAAAGATTTGAAAGCTCACATATCAATGCAAATAAGACTTATTTTTGTTGAACATTAGATTTAAAATTTGGAAATTCCCTCCTAGTATAAATGGAAAAATAACTACAAAAAGAACAAATAGGAAACAACCACTTCCTACTCATTTGAAACTAGAAAGGCTTCCCCTCCTAAAAAGGCAACGACATGAACAACCACCAAAAAGACCAAAAATTATGAGAAAAAACCTACCAAAGCCATGGAAAAAATATAGACAATTGGATGATACCTGAGATCACCCATAGCTTCTCCAAAATGGATCTAGGAATAAACTATACCCTAACAGAGTAGGCTTCCAATCAAATAGATCTAGAATCTAAGATCCATCCAAGAAATAAGAACAAACCACTAAAATAGGGTATGAAAAAAAATATAGGGCCTCCTAATAGAAACAATTTAGCATCAAGGACAACACCTATTAATCAAGTCAAAAAAGTAGAACCATATCCCACTATCTAGAAAATCACCACTACACAAAAGAAGAACAACATCTCATCATATACAACCAACAACCAGTAAAGATCAAGGTTTAGATAAAAGAGCTCCCCACTCACCGTTACTTCAGGAAGTGGCTCCTTGAAACCCTAGCTCCTACTTTGTAATTTGAAGAGTGATTTGATCAATAGCTCCCAACATCCTATGCACCACTACACGAAAGAAGAACATACCAACATCTGCAACCAACAACCAATACAGATCAAGGTTTAGAGAAAAGAGGTCCATGCTCTTCACTCCCTTGAGGAGTTCCCAACATCTCATGTACCATTGCACAAAAGAAGAACAACATCCCAACGTCTACGACCAACAACAAATAAAGATCAGGGTTCATAAAAAAAGCTCCGCACTCCTGGGAGTGACTCCCTTAGTAACTAATATGTTTAACACATTACTTATTAATGTAAAACAACCCACATTCAATATCTTCAATGTATATTTCTCTTGAGCTTCTCTTTTCACTTTTTTATCTTTTGGAATATTTTATTAAGATCAATTTTCATGTTTTATTATTATATTTGATTTGTATCAATATTGAATCTTTTATATTCCAAACACTTATATCTTAAAATAAAATATTTATATATCTTATGTTTATGTAAAATTTAATTGAATTATTTTTTGTATGATAAGTTTTATTCATTAATTCTTTAAGATTATTTTATAAATATATTTTTGGTGACTCTCTTACATGTTAGTATCATTTAAAGAATTCCACCTCATTATTGTTTAAATAGAGGTAAATTGGTTTGTTACACTACTTTTATTTATTTTACAAGTTATGATATTATTTATCATATATCTTTCATTATAAATATTATTTGAACAAATCTAAAAAAATATCTCATTAAACCAATTTTACCCAAACCTCAAAATGACTTCAGATCTTTATTTTCTTTAAAATGTTTTTTCTCTCTTGATAGAAAAAAAGCAATATAGAGAAATACCCCTTTCTAATTCTTTGAGATTATTTTATATATATATATCAAAAACAATAATATAATAGAATCAATCATTAATAATTAAAAATTCTAAAATATTTAATTGTTGTATTTTATATTTATATAAAAACTTTAACTGAATTTTTTTGTGTATGATAACTTTTTTATTAATTTTTAATATTATTTAATAAATATATTTGTGGTGACTCTCTCACATGTTTATACCATTTAAATACTTCTACCTCATCATTCAATGGAGGTAAATTCGTTTTCTATACTACTTTTATTTATTTAATGAGCTATGACATTGTTTGGCATATATATTTCAATATAAATATTATATGAACAAATCTAAAAGAACGTACCATTAAACCAATTTTACCCAAACTTCAAAAGACTTAAAATTTTTATTTTCTTTAAAATGATTTTTTCCAATCTAAAATAATGTACCATTAAACCAATTTTACCCAAAATTCAAAAGACTTCAAATTTTTATTTTATTTAAAATGATTTTTTCCACATAGCATATTCGCAAAATGTGAAGGAAGAGATTTGAACCTGGAGATTCTTGATTTCAACTAGAGAGTTTTAACTACCCACTTGCTCTCCAACTCCTTTACATGAGTGGATACCTATCTATCCCTTTTGATAGAAAATAAGTTACATATTAATTAATAGAGAAACACCATTTCTAATTATTTTAGTTGTTTTTAATTATACTTATCCTAAAAAAATAATATTATAGAGTTAATTTTCAATCAAATATTCTAAAATATTTATTTGTTGTATCTTATATTTATATAAAATATTTAACTGAATTATTTTTGTATGAAAAATTTCCTCCATTAATTCTTTAAGACTATTTTATAAATAAATTTGTGGTGAGACTCCTACATGTTTATACCATTTGAAGATTTTTACATTATTTTTTGAATGGAGGTAAACTAGTTTGTTACTACTTTCATTTACTTTATTTTTTTTTTTATTGATAGTAAAAGGGGTTTTAAAAGGGTCCCCAAACCTATTACAAGTAGGATTTTAAGAGGCACCTCCAAACCTTACATCTAGCGATAAGACATCAAGAAATATTGGGTTGGATTCCATGAATCAAACCCACAAATCTAATAAGACAACCTCCTAAAAAATAAGCCACAAATTTTTATCAATAAAATACAATAGATTGTCCCATGGTCAAACCACCGTGTACTCTGAATCTAAAGCAACAAAGAAAAAAAATACAATAATGAAAATGCTACCGGTTAAAAATAAATTTACAAATAAAATTACCCAAACCAAAGCATTTGCTACCTAACATGAAAGGAGAACATATGAATCCTGTCATCACAATCAAAAAATTTATCCAAAAAAGAACATAACAAGAGAATCCCTCATGAGAATAACCGGTTTAAGAAAACAACACTAGAAATACTGACCAACTAAATCTACAAGATAAAAACCACTCAGGAGATCTGCATAAGAAATTTCATGAAACCTACAAATCCCGTTGAAGCCAACCAAAAAAGTGCATAAGAAATTTCATGAAACCTACAAATCCCGTTGGATCCAACCAAAAAAGTTTCAAGAACAACCACTCTTAGGTACAAGAAAAAAGAGATAGCAACATTTTGCATCACACCTGAGAGGGAGAAGGGTAAGATCCCAAAAAAATAAACCTTAAAACCTTGGGATCAAACACACCACCACTGCTAGAACTGGAGAAAGATATCTCAAAAGCTAGGAAACCCACCAGAGACATGGGTCCAAAAGTCGAAAACCACTACAACATACAACATAACAACCCACTTTCACCCCAACTGGTTTGGGTCAGTATTTGGCCCTGTCTCCTCGAAATAGCCAGATACAACAAGAAATTACCAAACTCAGAAGAAAGCGGTACAAACCAACCACGAACTCCACTACTGGTAGAGAACCCTAGAAATAGAGTCATCCAAGCACCATCCAACCATAGTAACCAAGCCAACCAAAGAAACACTATCAGATTTCTACAACCAAACACCATACCAAGTTCACCCCAATGGGTTTGGGTCGGTAGATGACCCTTTCCTCTCCTTGGAAAGCCAAAAAAATATGAAACTACCGAACCCAAAAGAAATGTTGCACAATCCAACCAAGTCCCCAAAACTAGCAAACAACCCAATAAATGCATCCACTTAACACACCCATCAACCAAAGCGAGAGCCAGCCAAGGGGTCAATAACCAGAATTTTCCACTGCATTATAACAACCTAGGATCACCCCTACAGGTTTGGGTTAGCATTCAGCCCTTTGCCCCAAATAACAGTGATAATGCCAAACTCATAAGAGAGCAAAACATACCAGCAAAAGCCCCAACAAGAAAAACACCCTAGTCATGAACCAGAAGAGATAAACTAAGTATGACTAGCAGCTAGAATGGGAGAAAGGAAGCCTCCCACTCAAAGGGTTTCAAAGTGTCAAATTCAAAGAGAGAGTAAAACCCTTGCAAAGGAAGTCATCAGGGAGTAAACCCTCATGAACCCTCTCTTCCACAGTGAGGCTCAGGCCCTCTTTACCATATGGTGAGGCTCACGCCCTCTCAACCATGATAAGTCTCACTTTCAAAAATTTACAAGCTACAATAATGTTTGACATATATTTTTCAATATAAATATTATATAAACAATTTTACAAGCTATAATAAAGTTTGGCATATGTTTTCAATATAAATATTATATATACAAATCTAAAAGAATGTCTTGTTAAACCGATTCTACCCAAACTTTAAAATAATTTTATTTTATTTTATTTTTGTTTATTTAAAAAAATAAGTTATATATTAATAAAAAATAGCTTTTTAATAATTGCGACGTGGGTGAGTGTGTGAGGGTGGGTATGTGGTGGCTTTGTGTTAAAATCTCTATTGATAAGTACAACTCTCGATTTTATGAGGGGTCATGATTGAGAGGAGACTGCTCAGCCTTATGCGTCAGTGATAAAAATTTCTCAAAATAACCAAAAAAAAAAATACATTTTTAATTTTTAATTTTATTTTTATATATTTATCATAAAAATAATATAATAAAATGAATCATTAATAATTAATTTTTTTAAATATTTATTTCTTGTATTAAGTTCTAATATCTTTACCATACTTCTTGTAAAATATTTCTTAACTATTGTTCTCACTTGTTTACATTGATGTTTTCATGATATTTTAAAATCTCTACTCCACCACATGTATATTCATTTGCATTTTCATTCATTCTTATCTTATTATAATTAAAATATATATATATATATTTTATATTGAGTAATATTTTTTATACACATTCATCATGGGATTGAACCTGGGTCACATCACCCGATAATGCAAGTGACGTCCCTACCAATAAACCATACTCAAGAAAATTAAAATACTCACTTTTAAAAAATAACAATTAATAAATATTAATTATTATTTTTTTAAATAATGTAAATTATAATAAACACAAAACCTTCCTTTAAAATAAAACTCTAATAATATACTAAAATAAAGAAAATCTTAAAAATATTAAAAAAAAAAAAAATACTTACCAAGAATTTCTTATAAGTCAACCCCGTATAAATACATATAATTGAAAAAGAGAAATAAAGTTGCTACGATATATTTTGATCCAATTTCATGGAAGCACACATCGCACAATCGTTCAATAAAATATATACAACCTTTACGTTAAGAAATTAAAATTATGATACGATGATTTTATCTTATTTCAAATATAGGTTATTGGTATCCTATTATGTTGTTTTTGCTAAATTGATATTTTAAATATTAAAATTAAAAATTAATAAATAAATAATTATTTAATAGATTTAAAAATATATAATTAAAATAGCTAATTTTAATATAATATATATTTTTAATTTTTATTTATTTATTTAATTTTTATATTAAAAAAAATAATTTAATGGGTGAATTAAGATAATTAATAAACTTGTTTTATCATTCAAATGTAATTCATCCTTTTCTAGATAGGTTGTGCTTTGAACTTTAAAACTTTCTACAAAAATGTCAAAACCCTAACCATTAAACCCTAATTAAAACACAGACATTGTGATCATAGAATTTATAAAATATACTTTTAGAATTTTCTACAAAAATGTCAAAACTCTAGCCATTAAACCCTAATTAAAACACATACATTGTGATTATAGAATTTATAAAATACACTTTTAAATTATGCATAGTATATAAATTCTAATGTTTAAAATTTAGATCTTTGTAAATTAATATTTGACAATGTATGTAGAGGAGTTGGAGAGCAACTGGGTAGTTAAAACTCTTAAAAAAATTGACAATGCTATTCTATTTGTGATGAAACTTGTTTTTTAAGTTACATAAAAAAATCGATAACTACTTTTAAAGACATGGTGGTACTTGTAGTGGTAGCTCAAAACGTTTTCATGCTGCCTTAATTTGTAAGCAACCTTTCAACTTTCACGTGAATTTCACATCTTTGGGATACTGGCCAAACGATAAAGATAAACGATAAACGGGTTCATCTCCTTCTAGCAGACGTAACTAAACCATTTTGAGTGGGTGGGTAGATATCTCCGACCGTTTTCAAAACCAGCACACGTCAGAATAAATTTATTTCGATGAATTTAATAATGAGCTTTTAGAATTTAGACTTGCAAGTGGCCGGTAGCTGACTGTGTATTCCATAAATCACGTAAGCCTTTTGTATATTAACGGCGATATCATTTAAGAAGGGGAAAAAAATAAAAAATGCTTGGTGAGGAGATGGACGGCACTTGAAATGTAAATCCCAAAGACCCTACCATGATGCACAAAATACTATGATGTCAATCGCTGTTCTTCTAGAGGAAGCCCCACACAAATGTCCTCCTCACTCGATTGTGTATATAGATAATTTCTTTAAGGAGATCTCATGGGTCCCAAAATTATCATATATTTGTTAAAATTATCTCTTTAAACAGTCGAGGAAACGTACACGATATTGGAAGGTAAAGCATAGTTTTTGTTTTGTTTTTTTTTTTAATTATTTTTTTATTAACACTTAATACAACCCTTTATTCCTTAGTGGCTTGAATTATTTTTAGTGGTTTGAATTTTAGATAAGAGGTTAAAGTTATATTAGTATAGTGTTTTATAAAGATGGTAGAGTGGATTTTAATATTTATAAATATATTAAATGGATAAATATTTTTTAATGTTTGAAATAGAGAAGTCATAGGTCATATGAGAAGATGTTTACCTATAAATAATAAATTATAAAACTATATAGAAGATGCAAAGGATCTTGAATATACTATTATTAAGTCATATTTTAGTTATAAAATACTATCCGTAATAATACTATCCTTGTGAGTGTAATCTACAGGCAAGGATGCCACTTGCATTATCGGTGATGTGACCCGGGTTCAATCTTCATAGTTGATGTGTATAAGAAGTAGTACTAAAAAATAAATAAATAAAATAAAATAAAATGAAATTTTACTATTAAACCTTTAATTAAATATTTCAATTTTTTTTTTAATAAACTCATTCATACATATACTTACAAGAATTTGAACTTAGATTTTACAAAAGTGAAATTAATACCTCGACCACTACATTCAATTATAAAATATTAATTATAATTATTTTAATTATTTTTAGAGATTAATAAGCATTAAAATTGAAAAAGAAATTGGTAGTGTAAGAGTACAACCTCATATTCTATAATATTAGTATAAACAAGAGTGTTACTTTAAAAATTATAATTGTTAAGTAATAAAAATTTTTTATAATTCTTAATACAATAATAACAAGCAACTCTTCTTTTCTACAATGTTAGTAGAAATAAGAATATTATTTTAAGTAAGACAACTTTATATATATATATATAATATGTTTTATAATTGGTTGATGGTTTTGTTTTTAGTATGTTGTATTTAATAAATAATAATTAAATATATTAAAAATTGTATACCTATAAAATTGTAAATTTTAAATAAGTTTGATTTGAGTAAACTAATTAAATAGTTTAATAATATCTAGGTAAATAATATTTTTAAAATAAAAAAATATTTTTAAGCTTGTGGTAATATTAAATATTCATTTAAAAAATAAGAAGCATAATATTTTTAAACATTCACATGAATGTAAGAATTTTTGTAGAAAACAATAAGTATATATGTCTATACTAAGAAGTAATCCTCTATAATTTTAGATAACCTATATTGAAAACCGTATTTTATTTACATTCTTTAATCATAATTAGAATTAAAGAACTCACAAAAAAAACAAATAAAATAAAATCTTTGTGATCTACAAGCTCTTAAATAATATGTTTATATTTGACTGACGTATAGGGTTGAGCAGTTTCCTCCCAGCCATGACCCTTGGTAAATCCGAGATCTATACTTATCAATATAGAATTTAACACAATGCCACCACACATTCACCCTCTCACACATTCGCCCATGCCACAATTTGAACCTTGAACCTCTTAAAGAAAATTGAAAGCCTAAACCTGTACAAAAAAATAAAGAAAATAAAATACAAAAAATTAAAGAAAATAAAATAGTACCTTAATGAAATTTTGATTAATTATGCACATGTTGATGGTCATTCGAATTGCTCTTCACAAAAAAGTAAGGAAAATAAACTATTACCTTAATGAAGTTTTGATCAATGATGCACATGTTGATGGTCATTCTAATTCCTTCTACATTTGATTCTTTAGTTCCTATTAATTATTCAATGTTTGTTATATTGAGCTATTCTTTTGAATCTATATAAAAAAACAAAAATTAATAATTAGAATGTATTATGAGTGAGTCTAATGTATTTTGTGGATGATAATACTTGTTTTTATTCATAGCTTATAGGGGAAAAAGTCAAACAATATATTAGGCTAGATAATAACATTGGAAAAAAACATGTTGTTTTTACTAAATAATATATAGTTACTAAATAAATCACATAAACTACACTATAAAAAAATATAGTTACTAAATAAATCACATAAACTACACTATAAAAAAATATATTCACATCACATTATATATTTTAGTTCAATTTCTATATAGCATTATCCTCCTTTTCAATTATTTTATTTTTTGTAAATTATTTTTCCTTAAAAGCAAGTGGATCTCATACATGGCTTCATAAATATGAGGTATGGGTGATAGGGATTAATAAACTAAATATTATTTAATTAAAAAATAATTATTTAGCTTTAGGGGTAGGCTTAAAATATTATTCATAATATTTTATTTTACACTCTTTTTTATTGTCAGAGATGCAACCTTTTGTCAGTTGTAGTCTTTTGTAAACCCATCCATGGTTTTTTATTGTGGTTTTTAATTATTTAGTAGGGATTGATCAATGAAAATATCATGCAAGTATTTTGGTGATCTTGTCATGTATCATCATTGGAGTTCAATTATTTTGTTGTTGGGTGGAATGATAGAGATTAATAAATTAAATATTAAAACCTTAAAGGGTTTAATTAATAGGTCTAACATATTATTCATAATAATATGTTTTGCAACCTTTATTATTGTTATATTTACAACCTTTTGTTAGTTGTAGCCTTTTGTAAACACATCCATGGATTTGTGTCATGGTTTTTGATTCTTCGATGGTTTTGTAAAGGTTTTCCATACCTATAAAAGTAGGGGCTAATCAATGAAAATATTAGATAAGTATTGTGGTAATCTTATCTTGTAATGGGTAATATATAAAATGTTCATCCTTATTAACATGCTTCTTTCCTATCTAAACATGGTGTGCAAAATTAGATGTAATGCTTCAATACTAAATCCAAATCCATTGATAGTTTGTTTAAATGAAAGAAGCAACCCATCCATTAGAGATTCTACGATGCAAAGTAGCACACCAATTTTATGGAACAAGACTTATAGCAAATATCAAATCACAATAAAGAAAACTAATGTTGAGCATGATTTTTCATAATAATATCCATATTTATAAGGAAGAAGGACATGTATTACATCATATTTACCCTAATTACAAGGCTTTATAGTATACTTCTAGTTCAATAACAATGATTTTGATAAAATTAATGTAGGATAAAAGAATCCATTTAAATATTAGTATAGGTGAAAATAGCTTACCATTACAAATAAAGAAGAGG
The DNA here is from genome assembly GCA_028583015.1 of Wollemia nobilis. Lineage (NCBI taxonomy): Eukaryota > Viridiplantae > Streptophyta > Pinopsida > Araucariales > Araucariaceae > Wollemia > Wollemia nobilis. Next base: position 4,885,243 of record JAQPPZ010017220.1, on the reverse strand, counting down.
AATGTATGCATATCGAGAATATATTGTTAGCCAACACAAATACATCTTTTTATGTTTATCATAGTGCAAATAAAAAAAATAAGCGTGCTTATTAAAAATGAGATAACCACCAACATGAATAACCCAAACATATTAGCTTCCATTATATTCCATTTCAATATAGCATTAACAATTTCTAAAGAAATTAATCTTTTAAATAAAATTTAGTTATTTACCAAACTTGAGTTAGAAATATTGTTTTATTACCTTCAACATTTTTAGAGCAAAATAAAATAAAATCATGTCATAGATAGTCTCATTGAAGAAGTGTGTTCCATTGATGGTGCTCATAAAAAGGTTGTTAGAATATATGTAAGGAAGTCCATACCACATAGACAGCATGTAGTACATCAAACAAGAAACATGTGGAATGCCAAAGATCATTATTGTGCATATGTTTTTACAATAATCTAAAATATGATTCTCTAGACAACATTGGACACTAAAAATTTTAAAAAATAAAACCTATATTTTACAATAAATCTATCAATATAAAAACCATTCCTATAAATATGAACTCTTAATGGATTATAAGCACTCACAAGGAGTCTAAAAAGAGAAAATAATGTAGTTCATTTATTATCCATTATGTAAAGAAAAAAATAAATACAATCAACATATTTCACCATTGCATTAACAATGTTGGTTAGGCTATGTACATATATATGTATGCTGGTCCTCTATAAAATTAAATAAATAAGTAAGATAAACACAAATACCCCAAGGTAGACATCAAATTAGTGAACATGCCTTGACATTTTTATTTTCAAATATATTTAATTGTAATCAACATACACAATACCTATAAGAGCCTCTCAAATATTGTGTGTGAATGCCTAAAGATGTGGTTTTCTAGGATATGACTAACCAATTTTTGAATAAAAATGATAAATATTAAATTATATAATCACTGGACTCTATAGTTGAATAAAATTTACACGTTAGCTCAACCCAGGATATGAGTGAGATCATTACATTTTATAAATTTAATTTTGAGGATATGCCACTCTAAGACACAAATCTTGGACTCTATATTGGTTTTCTATATTTGACTTGCAATATAAAACCATTCTCCTTCAGAAAACAAGACTTGTCATTTACCATTAAGTCTAGGTGCAATAAGAAAAATGGCAATCAAAAATAGATAAGCGAGATCTAACTTGTAGCCATGAATGTCGAATTTATTTGGATAGTTCTAGTCATAGATGATATTGACATCAAAAGTTCTAAGTTTAATGAACACTTCATCTAGAATAATTTGACAAGGTCTTCCAAAAGTAAATTTTAAATGTGATGACAAGTTGGATTAAACCAAGACTAATTTCTAGTTGATCAAGTCACATGCAATATGATTCTAAATATTTATTATAGAATATTCATTTTTTAAAATAATATGTATGCTTTAAAATCAAAATATAGTACACTAAAGGTTCCTTGATTAAGTGAATCTTTTTGTGACACCATAAACATGTACATCCAACATTGGGCCTTTTTTTTATTGTGTTATGATTTTAGGACAAAGATGGAACAATATCACCCTAGGTTACCAAGATCTTTTCAAGAGTTGATGAACTAGTAATCTAAATGTATTTTGTATTTAATACCTTATCTTGCCATGAAATATTCTTCTAGTTTCCTATATAAGCACCTTGAAAGAATACATGTCACACAAATTATTTCCAAGGCTTAAGACTATTATTAGATCTAGCTACCCATTTTGTAGAATTATATTTTCTTTGAGTTAGGGGATCCAAAATACCAAGTCCTCCATTATTCTTGAGTACCATGCATGATATTCCCACCATTCCCAATGATATATACAATTTAATGCAAATATGATTATGAATCCTCTAGATTAGTTTTTGATAAGCTAGCTAGAGTAAGGAGTAGTACACATGATATGCAATTCAAATCTGGATAATTACATGGTATTTCCTAGGTAACAAGAGGAATTTCACAAGCCCTACTAAAAACTATTTTTGAAACATAGCAAGGACCGAATTCCACATGCCTTTTATAGAGGCATTAATACCAAATGAAATTCCTAGGTATTTGGTAATATGTACATGAGGGATCACTTTCCATCCTATGAATAAATTATCCATTTTGAGGGTTGTAAAAATAGCATAAAGACTGAATTTTAGAATAATTTATTATAAGATTTGTTAGTCTAAATTTTGGTTCTTAAACCTTATATTGAACTTCATAAGAATATTAAAAAAATAATTGAAATTATATATAATTCTATAGAAGTGTGGCTCTATTTTAATGATAGTTATTTTGTATTTTAATTTTTAAAAATTAACATCAAAATAAATGTAAGAAATGTGGCTACAAACAAGTGATTTTTAATGATTCATCACTTAATATTGAGGATCCTATGGAAACCATTAAGATTTAATCAAAAAATAAAATAACCAATCACATTTGCATCTAAGTACACAATGAAGAACTTTCATCAACAACAACAAATTCAAAAGAAATAAATACCCATAGTATAAAAGTATTTAACATTTTGATAATAAACCATTTCATTTCTTTAGTAGTTATAACATAAGATTCAATAGTACAATAGACTTAGAAAAATTAGAACCACAATACTTTGTCCCTCCTCTTCATCCTATATATATAATCTTTATTTTAAGTTTAAAAGGATAAACAACTTAACACCTCTCAATTTGTTTATCCTAACTAACTATTATTTTGATTAACTAAATATCTATTTTACTTCATTACAACAACACCATGAAATAAATTTTTGGACATGTTTTACCAAAAGGGAAAGGAATGGGTAGGCCACGAGCTTAGAAATAAATACATCCATTAATTGTTTTTTCTTTGGAATTTCTTTATCGGTATATTCCCTAGGTTTTGAGTCATTCATCGAGGAATTCTAAGTTTAGCTTATGCACACTAAGTAATCTAGCATTAATCTTGTCCTTTTTGTGCTCCTTTTATTCATTGATCATGTCCATGACCTTATTTAGCTTTGGGAGTTGGTTTTTAATTGACAATAACCCCACAATTTTTTCCAAAACTCATTTTTAAAGTTTCATAAGTTTTAGGAAGACTTCATTTCAATGAATATCAAATTATCAATCATTGGGTATCTAGTGTTCCTCACTATTTTATTCGAGATCGAATAAACCTTGATGTCAAATACAATGAGACTGCCATCCATTTTATTTATTTGGTTGAGTTTCTTATCAATCAACTTGGTCTAGACCTCAAAATCATGCTCTAATTTTGTGTTTCTTACCTCTTCTAATGTTTTCCATATCATAGGATTGTTGTATTTTCATATATATTTCATCCCTATATTTTCCTAGTATAAAACTTTGAATTTCTATTATAACACTAGTGGTAGTAAATATGGTTTATCTCTATCCAATTCTATGGGAGCTAGTTTATCTTGGGTCTATAGATTGACAAACAATTGATTTTATCTTCTTACATTGAATAAGATTTTTCCACCATTACCTTGAACTCCTTATGTATCTTATTGACTATATCCACTAGGGCCCTCTTAGTTATAGCAGTACCACAAATTTTATCAAGATCCATGGCGGTATTACCTAGATCTTGTTCTTCTATAACTTTATTTTCCTTTTTCCTCCTAATTGTATCTGTTATTTTTTTGGTAGGATCAAAAACATTTATGATTTCCTATAGTTATGGAATTTTAGACTCAAAATATCCAATGCCCTCGTTTTTATGCTTATCACCCTAGATTTGTCAAAGAGACTTGTTATGTGCTCTTTCTCTACTCACAATGTTATATTCCTTGTGACTAGGTCTTTAGCATTATCTTTTGTGATATTGAACATCAATTTGAGTAGTCTAATTCTCCCTAGATGTTTGTGAAGATTCAACTTGTGTAGCAATGCCAATATCCTTGCTTGCCCCATTTTTGGTAGATGTCGTATTAAAGTTTTTGGAATCTTGTTTGATCTTAAAATTATTTTTCCCTATGATAAAATACATTAGACACTACCCATGTTTTAATATAGACTCATAAAAATTCCATCAAAATATTAGAGATTTATTTCCTTCCTAATTATTTCTAAGATTTATTCATACTTTAGTAACTATGTGAGAAATTTCTCATTATCATCTTGTGTTTGATCCACCAAGGCCAAGGACTTCTCTCCTTCATATACCTTTATTTCATTCATTGTAAGGTGATCTATGGGCTGACCAGAGTCATTGAGAATGTGTTTCTCATCATCCTTTATTTTTAGTTTCTTTTCTTCCCCTTGATTGGAAAAAGTTTTATTTTTTTCTTTAAATGGTTATTTATTGTTGTCAATTTAACCATCTATATTTCCTCCAACAATTTTGTCCATCCCTCTAGTTTTCTTTTTCTTATAAGAGGAGTTTGTAGTCGTTCCTTGAGAGTTCACCCTTAAGGAATATTATTTTAGGGACTAGTAGGATTGTGATTATTTAGTTGATGCTCAAACTACTTAATTTGTTCTTAGAGTATAATGTTGAATGGGTGAGCCTATAGGAAAATCACCGATCATAACATCAACTTTTTTACTTGAACATTTTCCACACATTTTTAATGTTTCCTTACATTTTTTACTACTTACTTTTTTTTCTTGTATTAAGTAAACTCAAGACTATAAAAAACTGTTAATTCCTTTATAACTATTTTATTAAAGGTCTTATTAATATCCTTAATGTTCTATGATATCATTTTCATAATCATTTTTTTTTATATTCATATAGGCTTAGCCTCACTTATTATTAATCCTTATGAAGTTTATTTGTACTTTTTTATATCAATATCTTTTTGTGTTATATTTTCTCTCTTTTTTTATTTAAGAGTCTAATTTTACATTCTTCATTATTACTAAAACTTTCATTTTTTTAAATATCTTTGATTTTTTTGTGTTCATAATGAGACTTATTATATGTAGGTGTATACTAACATGTAGAATTTGATGTACAAGCAATGAACTCACAAACACTTTCTTCTTTGTATTTTCCTAGAAACCCTAAAGTGCAAGGATGATCCTCCAAAGTAATTATTTTCTTATGCTACTTTAAAAATCCTAAATATCACCTAGAAAACCTAGAGGACAAGAATGATCCTTCATAGTAATTACATTCTTATGCTATCCCTGTAACTCTAATTTTTCATGGATATCCTCCATACTCATTTCATTATTAGGTTTATCTTTAAAATTTGAAGTGCAAGGGATATACTCTACATTACTTTTATTTTTAGTGCAAGGAGAGGATGTTATGCTATCTAAAAAAAAAAAAATGATTTACTTGGACTAAACTTGACATGTTTTACTAATTTAGTGTTAAATATTGCTACTACATATTCCTTAGAACCTTTATTTGCGTCTAAATTTAAATTTGTACATTACACTTCCTCTTCCCTTATGTTCTACAATATTTCTTATAATGGTGTATCTAAATAAACCATGATGGTTTTCACCATATAATGATTCATATGTGTTTGTTTATCATTGTTTTGTTAACAAAAAATCCTTGATCTAATATAGCTTCTACTATAGTATGATCTCCTTGACTTATTTTAAATCCAAGTTTTTTAATATCTTTCTTCATAATTTTCACTTTGCAATATCTTGTCGTGTATAATATTATATCATTTATGGTATTAGAATACACTATTTTCATAATCCACATGTTAGTATTATTATCTTTATTCAAATTCAATCTTAATATATCATGGTAAAGATCAATGGCAACACATATCTAGGTATACAACATGCCTTTGTTACTTAGCGATTAGTTCCTTATATATGATATTATTATCAATATCATTAATTATTTTATTATTAAAAGGATGATATGGAATTTCAAAAATCCTTCCCAAGATAGAATCCTTTTTATATGAAATCATGAGATTCCGGAAATAAAAGGAAAACTATAGCTATGCAATATAAGAAAAAATATAACACTTTAATCCTATGCACGAGACAAAGAAAGGAGATAAATTGGAAATGAAAGAAAGATGTATGAAAGCACAACCCTCTTTATTCAATTTTCTTATCCTCGGTTACAAAGACGTCTCCTCCATTTTTAGGGGCTAGGAGCATTAAATGGGTCTTTGTTACAATTGTGACTTAGTCTTCCTCCTTCCGCATGCCCACATGTAATACGGGCGGGCCAAAGTGTTGCCGCCGCTTATTGCTGATGACTCCTCGCTTCTTGCTGTTCTCCCTACGTTCAAAGAAATAAAAGAAAGCGTTAGTAGCACCTGTTGCACATAGAGAAAGTTTGTTCTTTTGAAATTAATGAAAGATGCGTGCAAAAGACTGATTAGATCGGGAAACAAAACAATTCTACGCAACTATGATAGAAATCGAAAAACGTCACCAGATGGCCACTGTCATTAAAACCGTCGGCCAATCTACTGTCGAATTGGATGTCGCTACCTGCAAGTTAGTAGGATAATAGAAACCGTGAGAGCATGATAATATTCGATAAAACGTAATGCAAGATACATTCAAACATACAGCGTAGTGCAGGATATATTCCAACAGAAAACGTAAACTATTTAAACAGCATAAATTAAACTAAAACTAAGAACGTGTGTGGGGTGCCCAAGCGGGCCGCCCCCGTTAAAACTTGACTTCGGCGCCAATCCACTAGGGATGGGCCCAAAATCTCAGAGAATGAGTTGTCGTCAAATTGATGGTTTACTGTGTCCAATGTCGGGTCTGAAGGTTCGGATTCACGCTTTCGAAAACCACCCAACAACCTCTCTTGCGAAAGAGATTCTGGATGTGAAAAAGGTGAATCAAAAGTGATGCAATCGGGTCTCTGGTTTAGCAGCACTTCGTTGCTTAAGAAATGCCTGTCAACCTCTTTTGGGCGGGAAAGTCCGCCATTTTATAGACCCATGGGGTCTCTTTGGAGGGGGCACGCGGGGATGCCACGTGGCGGCCATGCCTTCTCAAAAGGGAGGAGACTCTGTCTTGACTAGGGCTTACCTGACTGCCTTCGCAATAGTCCGCTAACTGCCAATTTGCCCACCTACGCGCGCATGCACAGCAGGTAGCAATAACTGACTGTTCTCGGCTGCCACTTGTCTAACGTCTGCTTTGATGGCTTTAACGGCACTTTTGAATGCTTGACTTCTGCCTTTGATTGATTTTAATGGCACCTTTGATTGGTTGAATGTCGCCCAGGCCTTTGATTTTAGTGGCACGATATCGCGACGTCGCGATATCACGACACTTCGGCCGAGGCCTTTCTTTGGGCGCCGAAGTGTCACGATATCGCGACATCGCGATATCGCGACACTTCGGCCAAGGCTTTGCCTTGGGCACCGAAGTGTCGCGATATCATGACACTTCGGCCAAGGCTTTGCCTTGGGCGCCGAAGTGTCGCGATATCGCGACGTCACGATATCGCGACACTTCGACCAAGGCTTTGCCTTGGGCACCGAAGTGTCGCGATATCGCGACACTTCGAGCTTGGGGTGTCGCGATATCGCGACACTTCGGCCAAAGCTTTGCTTTGGGTGCCGAAGTGTCGCGATATCGCGACATCGCGATATCGCGACACTTCGGCCAAGGCCTTCTTTTGATTAAGGCTTGCTTTTGCTTAAGGCTTGCTTTTGCTTAAGGTTTGCTTTTGATTTTGATTAAGACTTTGTTTTGATAAAGGCTTGTTAAAACGACCGACTTTGCTTTGTTTACTTTTCGACCTTCTAAATTGCTGTGTAAGTGGCTAGGACCACTGTTTGACCTCTGAGGGCTGCCCTGAAAGCTGTGTGTGTCAATGCGATCAGTGTTTGTAGTCACATAATCGGATTGGTGCTGTTTTGGTGTCTACAGATGCCCCTTTTTGGGAAGCACTGCGGGTGATGCAGTGCTGAGCAAAAATAGATAACCAAAGCACTAATGATTAGGGTTTCTTGGTAACCTAACCAACTTTTGATGCCCCAAGTATGGAAAGGGCATGCATTCTTGAATCCTTGCTTCGACGAGCTAAGGAATTTGATTTCAAGTGTTAACCTATTTTGGTGAGGTGTGACTTGAGCTTGGACATTGATCAGTCATGATTAGGCAAAGGGCGTAACCTTTTGTCCACAGGGGAACCTTGTGTTCATGCTTCAGGAATGCCAAGTGTTTGATCAATTTGATTGTTGCTTGTTTATTGCCCCAAGCAGGAGCGTGATTGTCTTTGTCAATGATTCTTTGAATGCATGTCATTGCTTTGATTGGGTGTGTGCTTGTTGATTGGTGACTAAGTGTGACTACCCCCTCAAGCGACGAATCGATGAGGGAATGACCTTCATGAGAAAAGCGACGAGTCGCTTGACCCAAGATGACTTGTGCAAGGGTGCCTTTAGATGTTTTACCATTTAAGCATGTGCAATTTCCTGACATTTGGACCTATTTTTGGTGGGTGTTAACCCTTTTGGTGATGCCATAATGGGGTGAAATCATCAAAAACCCGTCTTCCCGTGGAGCGGTCCGGCTATGGTAGCCTTCTTGGGGAAGTAGGAGAGTGACAATTTGAGCCCCGACATCGATTTTCTATGCCAAGAGGTTAAGTGCAAGAGCACTTGTGTCCGGCAATGCTTATTGCTATGTTTTTGTGTTGCATTTTTGTGATGTTTTTGTTGTTTTGATTTTCTTTCTTTGTGTATATGTCATGATTTTATGTTATGCATAATGATTGATGTTGATGGATGCATGCTACTTTATATTGATGTATGCATATGGTATGATAAATGCGATTGTTGTATGTTGATTTATTTTGATGGATGCATATGTTGTGATGAATGCAAATGTTTTTGATTTATATGTGATATGCGGAAAATGAAATGGATGGATGGACTTTGTGATGTTTGGCTATGGCACCATAGACTGTTTAGGACTCTGTTATTTTGTCTTTTAGGCGATTGCTGTGGTGGATGACTTTGTATGTATACATGTGGTTTTTTTTTTTTTTGTATTTTCTGATGGTATTGTAAGGATGAAAAGTAGCGCAGTTGGTTTAGAAATGTAGCTAAGGTTTTCTGAGACTCAGACGGTTTTAACTTACTAGCCATGACTGTACTTTATCTTACAAGACTTTTGAACAAGGTATGAATCGGACTTGTTTTTGACCAAGCTATTTCACATCCCCGTGTGTGCAATTGAGTTCATTTATGTGGTATTTGTCAGGATACCGCCAGTGCCAGATGGGCTTTCAACCGAACTCGTATCGAGGATCACCTAATTAGCTCCACTAACTCCTTTGTTGTATTTAGTTAGATTAATCTGCGGTGTTATCCAGGATACCATAAGCTAGCTCATCCTTATGCAAACATTGGTCCGTACACACGCAAAGCGAATGTGACAGACATATCGTCATGCGGGTAGGATACCACCATTGCCGGATAGGCTATCAACCAAACCTGTAATGAGGATCACCTAGATGGTTTTCGAATGCTGAGAATTCCAGGGATTCAAGTTCAGGATATTTGTTGGCTGAATGATTTAGAAAGTTGCTCGTCTATATAGTGATGAAAATCACTATTTATTTTCTATTAATTCTTTTTGAGCAAGGATTTTGAATAGTGGTGATAACCACTGTTATTTGATTTTGTATTTTGAGTATTGTGAGTTTGGGCTGGTGAGTGGCCTTGATCCTTGTGGACTTGGGGACGACTACGCATCCTTTGCAGGGACATGTAGTACGAATCCTTACGACGTTGGGGACCAAGGGGGTGATGGAGATTATGGAGTAAGGGCATTGATCTTTTAGGCCTTGGGGATGACTACCCATCCTGGTTAGGGGCGGATAGTACGAATCCTTACAACTTGGAGACCAAAGGTGAATGGAAAGTGTTAGGATGATGATTTGTTGGAATTTTGTTTGTGAATGGCGTTGATCCCTTTAGGTCTTGGGGATGACTACCCATCCTTGGCAGGGACGTGTAGTACAAATCCTTACAACTTTGGGAACCAACTATGATTGGGATTTGGCAGTGGTGAAAACCACTGTATATGGAGGTGAATGGATAGGAAAGAGCTTGTCCTTTTGTCAATTCTCAGCATTCTGGAACCATTCGCACATGGGGATGAGCAAGATAACCGTTTCACTTATGGTGACCTGGATTACTGCACAGGTTTCATCTTTCGTTCACACAACTTGGGAATTTTTATGTGTTTTAATTTGTGTTGGGATGTTACGTAACAAGGTGTATTTCAAGTGTAACTCTACCTTCGTAAAATCTGTCTAACTCGGTACATGACGTAGCTAAAAAGCAAAATGATGACTGAATTACGAAAACTCTTGATACATTAAAAGACCACTGACTCTAGTGTGGTAAAAAGCAATGCATGGTGTTTTTGTTGTTTTTGTAAAATGGAACAATGGGGAACAAGATGGACTAGCAGAGCAATTACAGCCTATGGTGCCTTTGACTGTATACGACCACAAATATGCAATGTATGGATGCAATGCTTTAATGCAGCTATGTATTTTTGTATTTTTGATGGATTGATTTTTGTGAATATGAAGATGAGGTGCGAGAAGAGCTCTCTATTGATGAATTTGAGTATGCCTAGAAATGAGATGTAAAATTTTTTTGTTGTTTTTGATGATTTTGTGTTGTTTTTGAATTTTCTTGATTTTTGACCAAGCGATTGTGGAAATCCTTGGAGCATTTTGGGATTGACCAAGCGATTTTAGGGATCCTTGGAGCATTTTGGGATTGACCAAGCGATTATAGAATCCTTGGAGCATTTTTGGGATTGACCAAGCGATTATAGAATCCTTGGAGCATTTTGGGATTGACCAAGTGATTACGATAATCCTTGGAGCATTTTGGGATTGACCAAGCGATTATAGAATCCTTGGAGCATTTTGGGATTGACCAAGCGATTTTAGGATCCTTGGAGCATTTTGGGATTGACCAAGCGATTATGATAATCCTTGGAGCTTTTGGGATTGACCAAGTGATTGTGATAATCCTTGGAGCATTTTGGGATTGACCAAGTGATTTTAGGATCCTTGGAGCATTTTGGGATTGACCAAGCGATTATAGAATCCTTGGAGCATTTTTGGGATGACCAAGTGATTGCGATAATCCTTGGAGCTTTTTGGGATTGACCAAGCGATTGCGATAATCCTTGGAGCATTTTGGGATTGACCAAGTGATTATAGAATCCTTGGAGCATTTTGGGATTGACCAAGCGATTATAGAATCCTTGGAGCATTTTTGGGATTGACCAAGCGATTATAATCCTTGGAGCATTTTGGGATTGACCAAGCGATTATAGAATCCTTGGAGCATTTTGGGATTGACCAAGTGATTATAGAATCCTTGGAGCATTTTTGGGATTGACCAAGCGATTATAGAATCCTTGGAGCATTTTTGGGATTGACCAAGCGATTATAGAATCCTTGGAGCATTTTTGGGATTGACCAAGTGATTGTGATAATCCTTGGAGCTTTTGGGATTGACCAAGCGATTATAGAATCCTTGGAGCATTTTTGGGATTGACCAAGCGATTTTAGGATCCTTGGAGAATTTTGGGATTGACCAAGCAATTGGAGATAATCCTTGGAGCTTTTGGGATTGACCAAGCAATTTTAGGATCCTTGGAGCATTTTGGGATTGACTAAGCGATTACGATAATCCTTGGAGCTTTTGGGATTGACCAAGCGATTGTGATGATCCTTGGAGCATTTTGGGATTGACCAAGCGATTTTAGAATCCTTGGAGCATTTTGGGATTGACCAAGTGATTTTAGGGAATCCTTGGAGCATTTTTGGGATTTGACCAAGTGATTGTGATAATCCTTGGAGCTTTTTGGGATTGACCAAGCGATTTTAGGATCCTTGGAGCATTTTTGGGTTGACCAAGTGATTGCGATAATCCTTGGAGCTTTTGGGGTGACCAAGTGATTGCGATAATCCTTGGAGCTTTTGGGGTTGACCAAGCGATTGCGATAATCCTTGGAGCTTTTTGGGGTGACCAAGCGATTGCGATAATCCTTGGAGCTTTTTGGTTTGGATTATGGCTCTTCAGGGGATAGAGGTACCCCCAGCTTGATGGTCTTTGTGCTTCCCGGATCTGGCTCTGGAGGGATGGGCACGAATGGATCGGCCCTATGCACGGATAGGAGGACAGGGTCTACCCTCGGCACTGATGTTGCTATGAGGTCTCTGGGCGGAAGTTGATCTTTGTGTGCCCAAAGTGGCGGATGTAACGCTTGGTCCCACTGCGGTGGGTTAACGCGCCACTCATGCCCTAGTATTATGTTTATCTGTTGACATGCTTCCTCGATTTTTATGGGATGTCGATGCTGTCGCATGTGATTGTTGTGGGCTATCTCTGTTTTATCCTCACCTTCGACTAGTGAGTACAGCTCATCAAAATCTAGAGATTCTGAGACATGGAGGACTGCATCATCAGGTAGCCCTACGGTTAAAGGTTGATCCTCTTCGAAAGGAGCCTCATGTAAGTTGGGCCTTGGGAGCTCCAAAATCTTGGTCTCTACCGACTCTATGTGCTCTAGCGCTTTGCATGTATCGGGAGATTTGAGCTCCTCCTCTTTGGTTGGTTCTTGTTGAGGAACTTGGGGCTTATGGAGGGGTGGCCAGATAGCACCCCCCATGCCTTGGTAGGGATTTTCATCCCACTCTTCTTCTCGCTCTGATTCCTTAGAGGCTTCTTGATGAATTTCTAAGGGTGGCCCATAAACCTGAGTGGGTTCCTGAGGAAGGTGCCCGTCATTGGTTATAAGAGTAGCCTCCCGCTCATGTCTGGGAGGCATCGGGGGTGATGCTTGATGAGGTCGCGGAGACTTGTCTCGCACCCAGGGGTTGTGCCTCTCATAATGTTTTGTCTTATGTGTGTGAGGGGTTGGAGTCCTCTCCTACATAGTGTGTTGGAACAACTCATCCTTCTGGTGCTGAAGGTGCTCTTTATTTAGAAGATACCATTGCTCTAACTATTGTCGTTCTAGCTCAAGTTGCGTGAGTTGCATCCGATGTGCGAAATGCTTGACAGATTCTAAGATAGTTGGTCTTGCCGTCTCATGTCTAGAAGGGTTAGATGCCTCTCTGACATATCTATCTCGGTCATAGTGATCCAAGATATCTATAGGCAGCCTCCCTCTGTTGGAGGTAGTGACATTTATCCGAGGCTCTGGCCTCAGTAGGTGATCCTGATAGCTAGCATTTGCAGAGGCGTCTTGCTCCCATGATGTATATTGCTCTTGAGGAAGGTAAGGGTTTTCCTCATGCTCTCTTTCATAAGTGAAAAATGGACGGGCGGAGTTGGCTCACCCCGCCTGAGGAGCCTTGTGCTCTGGATTTGTCTTTGTAGTCCTGACAACTAGAGGGGGTGAAGGAGGGATAGTGTAATGATGTGGTTCCTCCCATTGAACCCTATGTTGACCTAGCGCTTCATCGCGCGGTGACCGCTCATAGCGAGCATCTAAGGGAGCTCTCCTATGACTGTACCCCTCATGGAAGGGTGTGTGTTGAGTGCTATGTTGAACAGGAGTGCTCCTCGAAGAGGTGCCCCTATAGTCCCATTCCGTCGGGGCACGGAGGGGACTGCCTTGTGTGTCAGGCCGCCAAGGTGGTATGACCAAATCCTTGGGGCTATACCGGAGGTGACTTGTGCCTCCTTGGATATTCCCCATAGCATCCGCCCGTGATTGGGCTTGGTTGTGGGTGAGCACCATTGTGGTGCTCTTCTACTAGCTAAGCAGATTTTTATCTCGTTTATGATGATTTTTTTTTTGTTACACTAAGCAGAAATGAACACACACATACACAAACGGTGATTATCTCTTTTAAGGATTAATAGTGTGTCCTAAACTGGTTTAGTGCATTTTGATGATTTTGTTTTTGTTTTTGCAAGTTTTGAAGAACGTTTAAATGCATAATGTTGGCTCATATGACTCCCATAAATGGTCGCCCCTTCAATATACCAACTAGGCCGATATACCAACCTCTCTATATACCCGCCCTTACGAGAGGGAAACTATAGGTACGTGAGAGCAGATGGTACGTGGAACATAGGCGGTACGGAAGGGGGATTGTCCTGTTAATGACACCTACCATAGAAGACTTATCCTCGCGTGCATGGGAATCACCCCAGCAACACTCGATCAGCTTTCGTCAGGATTTACGCCTAACAACAGTGACAATCGGGGAAATGGATGCAAAGCCAAGCCAAGGTGGTGATGAACCCACCGTTGGTCTTGCTCAAGGGCTGGGGTCTTACGACCAGCTCCTTGGTTTAATTTACCACGTGATGTGTGTGGGGTTATTTTTATTTAAAAATGAAACAGGCAGCAAAAAAAAAGAAACTTTCCCTAAGCCATACAAACACTAAAAACCGGAAAACAACAAATAGAAATTTGACGAAACGTAAATTTTTTTTTTTTTTTTTTAACAATTAAATAAATAAATAAAGCATGAAAATTGATGAACTTTTGAATGCTTGACTTATGCCTTTGATTGATTAGATTCGCCTTTGATTGATTAAATGTTGCCTAGGCGCAAATGCCGCGACGTCGCGATATCGTGACACTTCAGCCAAGGCCTTTATTTGGGTGCCGAAGTGTCACGATATCGCGACACTTTGGCCAAGGCTTTGCCTTGGGCACCGAAGTGTCGCGATATCGTGAGGTCGCGATATCGCGACACTTCGGCCAAGGCTGTGCCTTGGGCGTCGAAGTGTCGCGATATTGTGACGTTGTGATATCGCGACACTTTGGCCAAGGCTTTGCCTTGGGCGCCGAAGTGTCGCGATATCATGACGTCGCAATATCGCGACACTTCGGCCAAGGCAAGGCCTTGGGCACCGAAGTGTCGCGATATCACGACACTTCGGGCAAAGCTTTGCTTTGGGTGCCGAAGTGTCATGATATCACGACGTCACAATATCGCAACACTTCGGCCAAGGCCTTCTTTTGATTAAGGCTTGATTTTGCTTAAGGCTTGCTTTTGATTTTGATTAAGACTTTGTTTTGATAAAGGCTTGTTAAAACGACCAGTTTTGCTTTGTTTACTTTTTGACCTTCTAAACTGTTGTGTAAGTGGCTAGGACCACTGTTTGACCTCTGAGGGCTGCCCTGAAAGCTGTGTGTGTCAA
The DNA here is from genome assembly GCA_028583015.1 of Wollemia nobilis. Lineage (NCBI taxonomy): Eukaryota > Viridiplantae > Streptophyta > Pinopsida > Araucariales > Araucariaceae > Wollemia > Wollemia nobilis. The sequence goes on along the minus strand of JAQPPZ010017220.1, from coordinate 4,870,101 downwards.
TGTGATCAGTTTTTGTAGTCACATAATCGGATTGGTGTTGTTTTGGTGTCTACATTATAACTTCTATCTCTATAGAAAAATTCACTCAATGCTTTTAAATATAGTGTATTTCTCCACCTAAACCATAGGGTACTACACATTATTTTATCTACTTTTATAATGCCAAAGAATATGGTGAAGAAAAATCCTTTAAAAATAATGATGGAGAAATTTGAATTCAATCAGCACTTCCTCTAGATCCAATTGTGAATCTCCATAAAAATAGGGATATATTCATGAAACGTACATGTTAAAATCTTCCAATTTTAAGAACTATTATGTTTTGCTCTATTATATTATCTATGATAATCAAATATAGTGTAATATATACCATAGATTCATTGTTCCTCTTGTTTCCACTTAGAAAAAAACATCCATCTATATAGAGCATCCTTAATTCTAGCTCAAACATTCCAAAATGAATTTTCTAACATGCTAGCTATTATTTCCTCATAAAAATCCCTTACTTTAATTATTTTTCTAAAAATATAGGGAATAATAAAAGGTGATGCTCACACTCTTTGCCTTCTTACACTTGTTATACACTTTACCTACTCTTTTCCAAAAATTTAAAATATGAAATGTTAGGATTTCTCTCAACCTATACTCAAAAATATTAAGATTCACTTATGGAATTTGAACCATGGTTCATGGTGTGTGTAGACACCAAAACAGCACCAATCCGATTATGTGACTGCAAACACTGATCGCTTTGACAAACACAGCCCCCAGGGCAGCCCTCAGAGGTTAAACAGTGGTCTTAACCACTTTCATAGCAATTTTGTAAGGTCAAGAAGCAATTTGGCACACTTGGACACTTTGCCCAGTATTCGTCTCACCCAGGGATGAATTCAAAATAGAATCCGTCCCACCCCAGGACGAATTCTGAATCCGTCCCTGGGTGGGACGAATTCTAAGCTTAACGGGCAAAAAGGCAAATGGTGCCAAGTGGCAGCCCAGAACAGTCAGTTAAGGACTCCTGCCTTGCACGCGTGTGTAGGTGGACAGAGGGGCCGTTAGAAGACTGTCACAAAAGGCATTTATCAAAGCTCAAGTCAATGGAGGACTCCCCTCCCTCATGGGAAGACAAGACTGCCACATGGCGCCTATGGCCAACACATGGCATTTGTGCTTCCCTCCCAAAAGAGACCCCATGGGTCTATAAAAGGTGGGACTTTTCTCACCCAAAATATACAGGTTGAAGGAGTTTTCAAGCAACGAAGTGCTGCCGAGTTGAAGACCCACTTGCATCCCTCTTGGTTCACCTTCCCACATCCACCAATCTCTTTTGCAAGGGAGGTTGTTGGGTGGCCTTTGGAAGCTCGAACCTGACCCAAATCCAACACATGGACACCTGAACCAACCAATTCGCCGACCCCCCAATCCTAAGAGGTTTTGGGCCCATCCCTGGTGGATTGGCTCCAAAATCAAGTGCCAACGGTGGGAGGCCCACTTGGGCACCCCCGCACCTCCCAAGTCCTATTTTTAGTTTTTGAGCATTTTAGATTATTTTTTAGATTGCATTTTGTGTTATTAGGTTTGATTAACCCATAGCTGCAATTTTGTAACTTTTGGTCAGATTCTAGTATGTTTTGTGTTGCTTTGTCGTTTCGCTGACTTGCAGGTGTCAAGGTCAAATTCCCGAGGGTGGAGGCCAAATTGGGAGAATCCGACCATCTGGGTCGTCCCAAAATGGCCCCAATTACATAACCCCCCTATTTGCAGGCGTTTTGCAGGTCTCGGGATCCGACATTGGAGCAGCAGCAGGTCGGTTTCTTCAACACAGAAGAATTCGTCCCACCCAGGGACGAATTGCGATCAGAATTCGTCCTGCCCAGGGACGAATTCCGGTTGAAGGTAGATTGGCCAGCTGTCTCGGTGAAGTGGCCTTCTCGGTAACTTTTCTTATCTTCTATCAAGTTTTGAAGCCATTTGGACTCACTGTATTTACTGTTTCAGGCAAATATTTACATGCATATTTCGTTAGTTTTAGAGAGCAAACACTTTTCATTTGCGGCAGATGCTACTGACATCTTGGTTGTTTCTTTGTTCGCAGGAGAAGCAGCGGAGGTTAAGAACTCATCGACATCAGCGACGACATCATCTTGGCCCGCCCATTGCAATCGTGGGCACGCGGAAGGAGGAAGACTAAATCGCACATTGTAACAATGACAAATTTAACGCTCCTAGCCCCTAAAAAGGGAGGAGACGTCTATGTAACCGAGGATCAAGGGATATTTGAATAAAGAGGGCTGTGATTTCTCTACATCTTTTCTCTCCTTTCCAATGTGTCTCTTTTCCTTTGTTTTGGTGCATAAGGTTAAAGCGTTACATTTCATCTTACATTGCATAATTAGTGTTTCCTTTGCCCGAAATCTCGTGCTTTCAGTGGCGATCACGGTGGGACCCTGTTCCCTGGTTTTTAAAATCATAGAAACTGATTAAATTTTTGTGTTTTGTGCTTGACAGGTACATTTTTTTTTGTTGCAGACTGCTATTCGTCTCTGATAGGGACGAATTCTTTTTTGCAATTCGTCTGACCCTGGGACGAATTCAAATTCATCTCTGGGAGGGACGAATTATGTTCTGCAATTCGTCTCCCAGAGGGACGAATTCCTACCTGTAGATTTTCAGAGCAGAAATTCAGAGACAACAGGAGCAGGCAGAGAAGAGGTAGGGATTTTCATGATCTCTGTTATATTTTTTTGTTTCTATTTCTGTTCCTTTGATTGTTTTCATCTTGTCCTGCATTGCATAAGAAAAGTCATGTATGCTTGTTTCATTTTTGTTGAATAAAACGAATCCCACACACATCACGAAACAATTTTAAACCAAGGAGCTGGTCGTAAGACCCCAGCCCTTGATCAAGACCATTGGTGGATTTCATCACCACCTTGGCTTGATTTGCATCCATTTCCCGATTTTCAACTCGTTGTTAGGCGTAAATCCTGACGAAGACAGACCGAGTGTCGCTGGGGTGATTCCCATGCGCGCGAGGATAAGTTTTCTATGGTAGGTGCCATTAACAGGACAATCCCCCTTCCGTACCGCCTACGTACCACGTACCTTCTGCTCTCACGTACCTATAGTCTCCCTCTCGTAAGGGCGGGTATATAGAGAGGTTGGTATATCGGCCTGGTTGGTATATTGAAGGGGCTACCGTTTTGGGAGTTATATGAGCCTTCATAATGCATTTAAACGATCTTCAAAACCTACAAAAACAAAACAAAACATCAAAATGCACTAAACCAGTTTAGGGCACACCAATAATCCTTAAAAGAGATAATCACGGTTTTGTGAATGTGTGTGCTTAATTCTGCTTAGTGTAGACAAAAAAAAAAATCATAAACAAAAGATAAAAACTTATTTAGATAGCATAGAAGCACCGCAATGGTGTACACCCATAGTCAAGCCCAATCAAGGGTAGAAGCTCCGGAAGGTACACAAAAAAGGCACAAGTCACCTCCACTTCAGTCCCGAGGATTTGGTCATACCGCCTTATAGGTCTAACCTACAAAAGAATCCAATTCAGAATCCTCGGTGGGGTATGCCTATTCAAAGCAGCCCCTTTCGGGAAGATGCCTTACATGTAGACCTTGACATAAATAGAGAATCACCTCTTGAAGTTAGGCATGAGTGGCCACCGCGCGATGAAGCGCTAAACAGGCACACCATCCATTTGGAGGGGCAACGTGGATATGGCGTCCCTTCTTTACCTATCATCAGAACAGAGAGACCAAATCCGGAGCACATGGCTCCTTACATAGGGCGACCTAACTCCGCCCACCCCATTTACACCCGTGAAAGGGAGTATGAGGAAAGCCATCGCATTCCTCGAGGGCAACAAACAATGCGGGAACCTTGCATTTCCGCACCAGCAGGATATCATGATCACCCCTTGAGGCCAGAACCTCGAGCACATACCGCCTACCTCGACAGAGGGAAGCGACCCCTTGAGATTTTAGAGCATCAAAACCGAGGTAAACCCATAGGAGGAACATTTGAACCTTCTAAACAAAATAGGGTAGATCAAATTGACCCGGCTGTCGCCAGATATACCACCCGTCAAGCCCAAATCATGCGGCTTAAACAAAGTCAGCAAGAGATAGAGTATCAATACCGCTTGGATAAAGAACGCATGCAACGCGAAGCGGATGAGTTACGCTATGAAATACCTGAGAGGGGGCCAACCCCTCGCATCCAAAGAGCTGAACAGTATGAGAGGCATAATCCGTTGGTGCAAGACAGGTCTCCACGACCTCGTCAAGCTCTGCCTCCAAGACCCCATAGATTCGAGAGGGAGGCAACTCCCCAAAACAATGATGGGTACCTTAAGCAAGAGCTTGATCAGGGTCATAGGTTTCGCCCAGAGACTCCTCAAGAATTTTATGAGGAGTATGAACCAGAAGAGGAATATGTTGAAACTCCCCATCAAGGCAGGAAGGATGCCATTCGGCCACCCCTCCATAGGCCTCCAGTTTACCGTAACTTGCAACAAGAGCGAACAAGAGAGGAAGAAATAAAATCTTCCGATGCATACCAAGCGCTATTGGAGCGTTTGGAGTCTATGGAGACAAAAGCTACTGGGCATCAAAAACCCACATTACGTCTACTCCGCAATAATCCGGTGCATCCCTCAGTGCCTACACCTCTTTACCCCGAACACTTCAAGTTGCCTCAATTGGCAGCTTTTAAAGGTGAAGAGGACGCACAGGAACACGTTACACGATTTCTAAGCCAATGCTTCGGCATCCAAGATAATGATGCATTATTGCTTAGAACATTCATAACCACATTCGTAGGCCCTGCCTCGGATTGGTTCACACAACTGCCCAAACACAACATAAGCAGCTTAGATCAGCTAGTAGATGCGTTTCTTGAACGTTTCGCCTTCAACACAAGGAAGAAGGCATCACTTAGTGATCTTGCTAGCCTTAAACAATTTGAGGAGGAAACAATGGCAGCGTACGGGAACCGATGGAGAGCTTTGCTTTCTAAGTTACCCTACCGTCCTCCCATGTCGGACCTCACGCAAATGTTCGCAAAAAGTTGCTTAAAATCAATCTCCGGTCTATTGTTGCTGCGACAATACGACAGCTTAGAAGAAGCTTTGGCGCAAGCCAGAGTCATAGAAGAGATTAAGATAGGCGAAGGCGCAATTGCCAAGCCTAAGAAGAAAGAGTGGAATAAAACCACTAAAACTGGGACAACGCAACCACAACACGCTGCAATCAACCAAGTTGCGATAAATGTTCCCGTGCCTGTGCAAGAAACGTAGCCTCAAAAGGCTAACTACCAGGCAGTGCCTCCTGCTTACGAAAGAGATAACAGAAGACAGGAGCAGTATCAGCAGCGTCGCCCTAGGCGACAATTCACCCCATATGCGGAGTCTAGGGACTCCTTATTTGACCGCTTGTCAGCGGAAAATTTAGTTACTCTGCCAGAAATCCAAATTTTTGACCCTAACATTCCCAAGCCTAGGGGGTATAGGGAGGAATTGTATTGCAGATTCCATAGGCGCAGAGGACATGACCTAAATGGGTGCTGGAAATTCAAAGAACTAGTCCAGGATTTGATCGACAACCGAACATTGGTCGTGGACAACCCCATCGCACCAAACAACCAACAAATGGGGGTATTCAAGGACCCCTTGCCTGCCCACGAGGCACATACAAAACCGCTCCAGATTAACGAGGTGCGACAAGATCTTCCCATGCAAGGATTTGTGGGAATGATTAGCATTGTAACAAGGAACAGAAGATACCCAACAGTTGCCCCCGAGGTACCTACGAGGGAAGTTCCGTCGACATCGCAGCCTCAACAATGCCCAACGCAGTTACCTCCGCCTAGACCTGAGGTCACGATACGAACCAAACTCACGCAGAGTTTGCGGACCACGTCGGCTAGGCTGTCCATCTACGAGCTTATTCAACAATCAGCTCCCCATAGAGAAGCTCTTATGGACATTTTAAAAGCCATTGAAGTACAACCCCACGAAGCAAATTCTTTCAACGCCTTCGTGGGACATGTGAAACAATGTACGGAGCCTGTCATCACATTCAGAGAAGACGAGGTCAAAACGATATCAAATGACATGCCGGATCCACCCCTGCACGTTATCGCGCGGGTCAACGGGATCCCGTACAAGAGAGTGCTGATAGATACTGGCTCGTCCAGTAACATTATAACCACTGCAGCGTTGAAACATTTAAAACTGCCAGCCTCTCACATCACCGCTTCCACGTACACACTGCGAGCTTTTAACGATGCAATTTGCTCGACAGTCGGCACGGTTGTTCTGCCTATACCGGTAGGACAAAAGTCAATACCCACACTGTGCCATGTGCTGGAAGGTGAAATGGCTTATAATATACTGCTAGGGCGGCCTTGGATCAGGGACATGAAGTGTGTCCCCTCGATCGCACACCAGTGCTTGAAGTATGCCTATGAAGGGCAAATACATGTAGTCCCAATGGACTTAGAGCCCTTCAAGTATTGCAATGCGGTACAATTCATACCTCAATCGACCCTCCCATCAACGCATTTGGATTTTCAATTAAATCCATCTAAACAGGGTCCAATACCGCAGGCACCACTGGTGGCCAACAAGGCAAAATCCCAGCCAGGTGAGACTTCATCATCGGCTCCTTCATCATCAATGCCACCTATCATGGCCCAACAGAAGGACAAGGGAAAGCAAATCATGGAAGAGGTTAAGCCTCTAGAAGAGGGGTTGCCCACGATTTCAGCGATATCAACAGAGGAAGCGCCCAACGCAACGCAAACCAAGATTCCTGAACCACCAAACATGGAATGGACTCAGGAAGGACTACCGTTTCCTCCCACCCAATCATCAACAATCATCGTTGAGATGGCCAGTACAGGCCTGGGGGAATACATAGTGCAAAATGTTGTGGCAACCCCCACACTGGAGTCGATACAAGACATGGGAAGACCTCGCCTTCCCATTGGAACAATCGTCCCTCTAGGCTACCCACCGAACCAGACGAATTTTGTGTATGGGGGCCTTGATCATGGTTCTGAACCATGCGAACAAAAGGAAACAGATGAAGAGCCTTTTGTTGAAAACATCAATTATCTGTCGAACCCAGAATTTGCCCTAAAATATCTCGACCAATGCAATTGGCATGGGTATGGGCTAGGCAGATATGACCAAGGGATGCGGATCCTTTGCCAACCAAGATATCAGATGCCATATGACAAGTCAGGGGTAGGGTTCAACCATCCCCCGCCATTAGACATCTTGGTTGAAAATATGCAAGGCCTAGAAATAGGCAACAAGGGGGGATTGGCACAAGACCCGTACGCCAATCCAAACACAGAATACACATTGGGAGATTATCTCCCATGGTCTACAAACACCCCTAGAAACAACAATAATCCCTCTCCTTTGCTAGAGAGAGGTGAAAGTTCAGAGAGCAATCCTCAAAGAGAACAACAACGGCTGCCAGACATTTTTCTGAAACTGTTCCCCTTAGAGGTTCCAGATGAAATAACACAGTCTCAAAAGAATCAGGTCCCTCCACTAAGAGTGGAACAACCGCAATGGGACCAGATTAATTCACTGGAACAGGAAGAGTCCTCAATGTCGCAAGCAACAGATGCTGAAGAGGATGAACAATTTTGGATCTATGAAAGCGATTCAGAAGATGAAACTGAGATGGACTATCTCAGACATGCGCGACGACATCACCGCGCTCTAACTCATGAAGATCTAATGGGACAGATGGGTATACTGTTAGGGCATGAATGGCACGTAGACCCAGCGAGGTGGGACCAAGTGTTGGACCCATGGCTCCAAATTCAAGATGAGCATCGTCCACCTCGAGATCCCATCATGACAACAGTGCCGAGGGAAGACCCCGCCCTCCTTTTCACACATAGAGATGAATTCGCACCTAGGGAGGATCCATTCATGCCCATACCTCTAGAGCCGGATCCGGAGTGCAAAGACCATCAAGCTGGGGGTACCTCTATCCCCTAAAGAACCATAATTCAAACCCAAAATGCTCCAAGGATTATCGCAATCTCTTGGTCACCCAAAAAGCTCCAAGGATTATCGCAATCTCTTGGTCACCAAAAGCTCCAAGGATTATCGCAATCTCTTGGTCAAACGGTCCCCAAAAAGCTCCAAGGATTATCGCAATCTCTTGGTCACTCCAAAAAGCTCCAAGGATTATCGCAATCTCTTGGTCACCCAAAAAGCTCCAAGGATTATCGCAATCTCTTGGTCACCAAAAAGCTCCAAGGATTATCGCAATCTCTTGGTCAACCAAAAAGCTCCAAGGATTATCGCAATCTCTTGGTCACCAAAAAGCTCCAAGGATTATCGCAATCTCTTGGTCAATACAAAAAGCTCAAGGATTATCAATCTCTTGGTCACCAAAAGCTCCAAGGATTATCGCAATCTCTTGGTCACCAAAAGCTCCAAGGATTATCGCAATCTCTTGGTCAATCCAAAAAGCTCCAAGGATTATCGCAATCTCTTGGTCAAATACCAAAAGCTCCAAGGATTATCACAATCTCTTGGTCAACCCAAAAAGCTCCAAGGATTATCCAATTTTGGTCAAAAACTCAAGATTGTCAATTAAAAATAATTTATAAAATTAAAAATTTCTGGTCAAAAAATCAAATTTGAATTTTGCAAATCAAATCGCAATTCAAATCAATCTTGGTCAAATCAAGAAATTCAAAAAAAAACAACAAAAATCATCAAAAACAACAAAGATTTGCATCTCAATTCTAGGCATACTCGAATTCATCAAAAACAACAAAAACACCAAGCATAACTTTTACCACACTACAGTTAGTGGTCTGGGAATGTACCAAGAGTTTCAGTGATTCAGTCATCATTTTCCTCTTTAGCCATGTAGTGTATCAAGTCGAACAGATTTTACGAAGGTAGAGTCATACTTGAAATACACCTTGTTACGTAACATCCCAACACAAATCAAAACACTAAAATTCCCAAAATTGTGTGAACGAAAGATGAAACCTGCAAAATAATCTAGGTCACCACAAGCGAAACGGTTATCTTGCTCATCCCCCTGTGCGAATGACCCCTAGAATGCTGAGAGTTGGCAAAAGGACAAGCATCCTCCCTACCCAATTCCCTAAGAATCCCTAAAGTTCTCAATAGTTGCAAAACACAAAAATTTGCAAAATGTCAAAACTCCATAATTTGACAACCTACAAGTGCACACATCAAAAGGCATAAGCAATAGTGATTTTTATCATTCCATATCCCCAATCCCTTGCTCAAAAGAAAAAAAATCAAAATAAACAGTGATCTCATCACTACAATCGAGCAAGTATCCAAATACAATTGAAGAAAAGAAGGGAGTTGACCTTGAATCCCTGGAACTCTCAACGATTCTATAGGTCATAAGGCAAGCTTTTGTACCAATTTGGTTGATAGCCTATCGGTAACATAAGTAAACCTCCCGCATGACGATATATCTGTCACATTAACTTGCGTACAGATCAATGTTTGCATGTGGATGAGCTAGCTTATGGCATCCTGGATTACATCGCAGATTAATCTTAGTACATACAACAAAGGAATTCGTGGAGCTAATTAGGTGATCCTCAGTACAGGTTCGGTTGAAAGCCCACCTGGCACTGGCGGTATCCTAACAAATACCACATAAATGAACTCAATTGCACACACAAGGATGTGAAATAACTTGGTCAAAAACAAGTCCGATTCATACCTTGGTCAAAAGTCTTGTAAGATAAAGTACAGTCATGGCTAGTGAGCTAAAACCGTCTGAGTCTCAGAAAACCTTAGCTACATTTCTAAACCAACTGCGCTACTTTTCATCCTTACGAATACCATCAAAAAATACAAAAAAATAAAAACCTGTATACATGTAGAGCCAACCATCACAAAATCCTAAAAACCAAAATAACAGAGCTTCTAAACGACCTATGGTGCCATAGCCAAACATCACAAACCCCATTCATCCATTTCATATCTCGCATATCACATATAAATCAAAACCATTTGCATTCATCATAGCATATGCATCCATCAAAATAAATCAACATGCATACATCCATATTCATCAACCATCATGCACAAGATCAAAGAAAATCAAAACAACAAAAACAACAAATAAATGCAACACAAAAACAAAAAGCAATAAACATTGCCAGACACAAGTGCTCTTGCACTTAACCTCTTGGCATAGAAAAATTGATGTCAAGGGGTCTACATTGTCACTATCCTACTCCCTAAGAAGGCTACCATAGCCGGACCGCTCCACGGGAAGACGGATTGTCGACAATTTAATCCCCAAATGATATCACAAAAGCAAAAAAAAAAAAAAAAAAAAAAAGAAAAAATTGCCAACAAAAAACAATAAAAGAAATAAATATGCGGACACAAGTGCTCTTGCACTTAACCTCTAGGAAAAGAAAATCGATGTCGAGGTCCAAATTATCGCTCTCCTACTTCCCCAAGAAGGCTACCATAGCCGGACCGCTCCACGGGAAGTTAGGTTTTCGATGATTTCACCTCATTACGACATCACCAAAAGGGTTAACACCCACCAAAAATAGGTCCAAATGTTGGAAAAATTGCACACGCTTAACGGTAAACCCTTTAAAGGCACCCTTGCACAAGTCATCTTGGGTCAAGCGACTCGTCGCTTCTCTCACGAAGGTCATTCCCTCATCGATTCGTCGCTTGAGGGGGTAGTCACACTTAGTCACCAACCAACAATCACACACCCAATTAAGGAAAACGACATGCATTCAAAGAATCATTGACAAAGACAATCACGCTCCCGCTTGGGGCGATAAACAAGCAACAATCAAATCAATCAAACACTTGGCATTTCGTGAATCATGAACACAAGGTTCCCCCCGAGGATAAAAACGCCCTTCACTTTTTCATGACTGATCAATGTCTAAGTTCAAGTCACACCTCACCAAAACAGGTTAATACTTGAAATCAAATTCCTTAGCTCGTCGAAAGCAAGGATTCAAGAATGCATGCCCTTTCCATACTTGGGGCATCAAAAGTTGGTTAGGTTACCAAGAAACCCTAATCATTAGTGCTTTGGTTATCTATTTTTGCTCAACGATCGCGTCACCGTGCGTAGCGCTTCCCAAAAAGGGGCATCCGTAGACACCAAAACAACACCAATCCGATTATGTGACTGCAAACACTGATCGCTTTGACAAACACAGCCCCCAGGGCAGCCCTCAGAGGTTAAACAAGTGGTCTTAACCACTTTCATAGCAATTTTGTAAGGTCAAGAAGCAATTTGGCACACTTGGACACTTTGCCCAGTATTCGTCTCACCCAGGGACGAATTCAAAATAGAATCCGTCCCACCCCAGGACGAATTCTGAATCCGTCCCTGGGTGGGACGAATTCTAAGCTTAACGGGCAAAAAGGCAAATGGTGCCAAGTGGCAGCCCAGAATAGTCAGTTAAGGACTCCTGCCTTGCACGCGTGTGTAGGTGGACAGAGGGGCCGTTAGAAGACTGTTACAAAAGGCATTTATCAAAGCTCAAGTCAATGGAGGACTCCCCTCCCTCATGGGAAGACAAGACTGCCACATGGCGCCTATGGCCAACACATGGCATTTGTGCTTCCCTCCCAAAAGAGACCCCATGGGTCTATAAAAGGTGGGACTTTTCTCACCCAAAATATACAGAGTTGAAGGAGTTTTCAAGCAACGAAGTGCTGCCGAATTGAAGACCCACTTGCATCCCTCTTGGTTCACCTTCCCACATCCACCAATCTCTTTTGCAAGGGAGGTTGTTGGGTGGCCTTTGGAAGCTCGAACCTTACCCAAATCCAACACATGGACACCTGAACCAACCAATTCGCCGACCCCCCAATCCTAAGAGGTTTTGGGCCCATCCCTGGTGGATTGGCTCCAAAATCGAGTGCCAACGGTGGGAGGCCCACTTGGGCACCCCCGCACCTCCCAAGTCCTATTTTAAGTTTTTGAGCATTTTAGATTATTTTTTAGATTGCATTTTGTGTTATTAGGTTTGATTAATCCATAGCTGCAATTTTGTAACTTTTGGTCAGATTCTAGTATGTTTTGTATTGCTTTGTCGTTTCGCTGACTTGCAGGTGTCAAGGTCAAATTCCCGAGGGTGGAGGCCAAATTGGGAGAATCCGACCATCTGGGTCGTCCCAAAATGGCCCCAATTACATAACCCCCTTTTTGCAGGTGTTTTGCAGGTCTCGGGATCCGACATTGGAGCAGCGACAGGTCGGTTTCTTCAACACAGAAGAATTCGTCCCACCCGGGGACGAATTGCGGTCGAATTCGTCCCGCCCGGGGACGAATTCCGGTTGAAGGTGGATTGGCCAGTTGCCTCGGTGGCGGTGGCCTTCTGGTAACTTTTCTTACCTTCTGTCAAGTTTTGAAGCAATTTGGATTCACTGTATTCACTTGTTTCGGCAAATATTTACATGCATATTTCGTTAGTTTTAGAGAGCAAACACTTTTCATTTGCAGCAGGTGCTACTGACATCTTGGTCATTTCTTTGTTCGCAGGAGAAGCAGCAGAGGTGAAGAACTCATCGACATCAGCGACGGCATCATCTTGGCCCGCCCATTGCAATCGTGGGCACGCGGAAGGAGGAAGACTAAGTCGCACATTGTAATCAATACAATATTTAACGCTCCTAGCCCCTAAAAAGGGAGGAGACGTCTATGTAACCGAGGATAAGGATATTTGAATAAAGAGGGCTGTGATTTCTTTACATCTTTTCTTTCCTTTCCAAATTGTCTCTTTCCTTTGTTTTGGTGCATAAGGTTAAAGCGTTACATTTCGTCTTACATTGCATAATTAGTGTTTCCTTTGCCCGGAATCTCGTGCTTTCGATGTGAAAATATTCACTTTGAACTACTTGCTCTAAAATCTATGGGAAAAAACATAGAGGTTCACCCATGGGATTGAAACCTTGGTCTATAATGTGAAAATATTTGTTCTACAGTGCATACATCAATCCAAATGGACTCTAAATGTTAGTTTTAATCCATGGAATTATAATCTTGGGTTATGATATGAAACTAAACACTCCTAGAACCAATTATCTCAAATTATTTGAGCAAATGCTAAGATTCACCCATGGGTTTTGAACCCTGGTTTATGATGTGATCCAACTTTTCACTCCCATCCACTTACTATAAATCATATGGGCTATAATATAAGTGTTAATGTTCACTCATGAGATATCATCCTTCGATTTTGATCTAAACCTCCCCAAAACAATTTCTACCAAACTCTATGTGGTAACTAGTAAATATTTTTCTTGAATAAAAAATAATATTATAAAAATAAATATTTTTTAATACAAAGGAATTTTGATAATGTACTAGTATGAATTATTTTATAGTAATTCTAATACATCTTACATGGGTGTCAAGCATCTACTATTTATCAACACTGACCTTTATGTCTCTTGAAATTTTAACCTAAAAGTTCTCCATGGAATACAAACTATCTTAATTACTCATATGGTGTACATATTTCAAAATCAATTTTAATGTGATACTTTTCTATTTTGTTCCTTTTCTTTTTAAAAAAATTCAACATGTTTTTTTATGTTTTTATTATTTACTTTTTTGTTCTATATTTTTCTATCATTTTATAACTTATTATATTTATTGTATAGCTATATAAAATTGGTGTACATTTGTATTATAGTTTTTTTTTTCTATATCTTATAATGATAGTAAATATGAACTATCTTATGAATCTTAGCATTGATAAATAACAAAGAGTAAGAAATTAATTAAAATAATCATTGGATCATTTAGTGAAGTGCTTCTAGTATTTCTAGCATTTCTTCACATGTGAACAAGTACATATATCCATGTAATGTCAAGCATTCATATTTTTGTAACTCAATAGGGTGAAACATTATTTAGTCCATAATAATTCAAAATAAATAATTCATACAAGTACATAATGAGTTATAACATTATTTCTTGCCTAATTATGTTATCTTTTTTAAAATTGAATTTTGGTTTAAATCAAAGTACAAATATATAAAAGTACTTATAAATATTACCAAAAATTTTATTATTTTACAAGAAAAATTTGTTACAATTTTATATTCACAAAATTAAATTAAATAAAGTTTAAAATACACAAACATTAAATGTATTACATCACCCTATGTATTTTTATTAAATAAAATAATTATAAATAAAAAATATATTTTAAAATAAATTTCTAATAAAAAAATAGTATGCTCTCGCTCTTGGTTCTTCACGCTTTTCCCTCTTAGGGTGAGGCCCCTATATTCCCATGTTTTCATTTTGGTTGTTCTTCAATAATAGTACGCTTTGCTTTGGCGGTGGATGGTGGTTTCTATTGCTAGTCGAGGGACCTTGCTAGTTCTGTCTCTTATGGGTGTCATAAGACATTGTAGATCTAACTAGTCCCTTGTGGGGGAAAGAGCTACATGTCGGTTCAACCTATGGGGGTGATTTGGGGTTTTGGTTGTTGTGCAGATGGTTTTGGTTGGTGGTCCCTTATTTGGTTCTTGACCTGCTTGGCTTGGTGAGCATCGGTCTTCTTGGTTTGGTTGCTTGATGGGGATCTAGGTCAATCAACTCTACTTTTCTTATTGTTTTCAACATGCCACTGAATATTGCTTGAACCAAACCTGCTAGGATGAATGTAGGGTGTTGTTGTTGCAGTAGCTATTGGCTATTTTCCTTAGTTGTTGTCAAGTTAGGGTTTCATTGCTCGGGTGTTTGGTTGGTGTTTTTGGCTGTAGATTTCCTTTCTCCAGATATTTTTATGGGAGTGTTGTTGTTGCAGTTGCTCAGTTTGGTTGGGTGTTTTTGACGCAGGGCCCACTTGTCTTTTGGGTCTTTCCTCCTTGGCTTGAGATGTTTTTAATGGGTATCTTTCTTACTCGATATTGGATGGTGCCCTAGTTAACCGAGCCTTTGGGTTCCTTCTCTCACTTGATAGGGTTGGTTCTTTTGGTGAAAGCTGCTTGGTGCAAGGTCCTTTCCTTCTAATTCTTTACTGCACTTCCCTCTTAGTTGATGAATTCATTGGTGTGTGTGAGTTGTATATCTGGATTTTCGATAGATGGCTTATTCCTATTTGTGCATTTGTACGAGGATCCTCATGTTCTTTGGTGTCGCTAGTTTTGTGGTGCCAGTATTTCTTGTTTGTTCTTTTGCATGAGGATTTGTTCTATGGTGCCACAGGGAGACTTGGTGTAGCTCATTGGTTTTCATTGGAGAGATCTCTATCTCAGTGAGCTAGTGCCAGTGGATTTTTGTTGGATGGTTTTGGAAGCCCCAAGTGATTTATAGTTTGAATCTATTGAGCGGGATTTTTTTGGATATTTGCAAGTGGTTCTTAATAGCTTTAAATAGCTTTGTCCTTCGGGTGGTGTGAAGCCCATTGTTTCAATGGATTGGGCAGTTCTTACGTTGCTTTTGTTGATGGGGTTTGCCTTGTCTTTGGTAGGGCAAGTAGGCTTTTTAAAATTTGAATTTTATTGCTTTCACGGAGGAGAGGTTCGTGCGGGTTTTCAAATTATGCATTTTCAATTTTTTTGCATCTTAGTATCTTTATACTCGCCCCTGCTGTTGGTTTTATTGTTCTCGGTATTATTGATGTATTTTATTGGTTTGTGCTGTCGTTTTTCTCCTTTGAGGTGGATGGTTGTTAGTCTCCTTTTGAAGATAGTTGTTGGGGGTAAGTTTGATTTTTTCTCCCTTTGAAAATTGTTGTAAAAAGTTGTATGATTCCTTTCAAAACCCTCTTTCCTTAATAATATCAATAAAAATAAAAATAAATAAATAAATTTATTCATTTAATACACATTATGTTACATGTCAGCTTATATTAATATTTTTACTTAAAAGAAATAAATTTATTTGAAGTATACAATATGTTACATGTTACAACTAACTTGTTTGATATAAATGTGAAGGTTCATGAAAATCAAAATATTTTTAAATATTTTTTTTTATTTTTTTTATTTAAAATAAACATAATATTAAATGTTAAATTAATTTATAAAAAAAAACTATTTGTAATACACAATATGTTACATGTATCCGACTAACCTGTTTAACTTAGTTTTGAAAATGTTCCAGTTATAAAAGACCACTCTCATACAAGATATTATTTACATAATATAATTATGTAATTATATTTCAATTATAAAATATGTTGTATAACTTACTAAATAAAATTTAAACAGGTTATTGTTGTGTGGACCTGATAGATTCTTTACCTTAATGGTCAAACTTGAGTTAATTCAGTTTACTTTGCCTATCATACTATCTACTCGTATTTACATAAAAAAAACTTTTTTTAATGAGTAACTTTCATTACATTTTTCAAGCTTGTGACACTATTATTGGTGCGATGATCTTAAATACTATTCACTTCATTTTTAATAATGAAGTTTTAGGGATTACAATGTCCAAATTTATTTATAATAATTGTATTCAAAAAATAAAAAATAAAAGAATATAATTTAATAATATTTTTATTTTTTAATATTAATTTAAAAATTAAATATTAGTTAAAAAATATTTGAAAAAAACGGTCTAACTTGTAATTATTTTAAAACTATTTAACAGACCTAATTGTTTTAATATATACTTTTAACTTACTCTTCAGTTAGTTTTTAAATTATTACAAATATTACTAAAGAATTGGTTATATTTCTAAAGAACACGTTAGTCATACACATATACCCAATTACCTTGTAGGAGCTATTTTTAATTATCTCAAAAGTTTGAAAAAATGGGTTCAAATAGTCCCTACACACTTTTAAAGATCTCACCGAACCTGAAAATTGACATGAAAGAATACTTCTCCTGCAAATCTTATATGAAGGATTAAAGTTTTAGCCAGCATTGACTAGGCGTTCAATTTTTTAGCTAATCTGTCGACATGTATGTTTAAAACATAACTTATATAAATATAATCAGACTTTATTATTAAATAAGCGGATAGGATTTAACTAATCGATCTCATCAATGCACTTTAACAGAACAATATCCTATATCCTTGCCTACCTTATATATATATATAAACTACATGTCATTAGTGCGGGCTTCTGAAGTATTGAAAATGACATTTCCCTGTCAAATTTCAAGCTATTGGTCGAACATGCGCTAGCATGGATTTCTCGTAGAAAATCTTACACCGTATCCGTCAATTGACGCTAAACTTCTAAATCAGCCGCCTCATTCTCTGATGTCTAGGAATTAGTCTGCACCTGTCAGTGTCCAGTGGGAAAAGTTATCCAAGTCCAAGTCCGGTATTCATTTATTAATAGGTCATTTGCCTCTATACGGAAGATTATGGTTTAAGGATACATCGCCGAAATTTGTACTGTCCCATAGTGGGTAGTTAGGTTATCAATGAATTGACGTTGTGATATTACTTATGGCAAGTGACAAATTCGTTGGCAGTGACGAGAGAAACTAGTTAAAATGCGTGGCAAATTTCTTGGCAGTGGCAATCGAAATTTATGTCACCCAAGTAATCTGCAACTCTAATCGATCTCTAACGTTTAAAAAAAATAATAATAATTAATATGCAAACATATTTAGGTGTTGTAGTTGAGTTGAAGAGGAGAGGGCAATCCTTTAAGGGAGGTTTCAGGTTTAAATCTCCACCCTATCAAAAAGTTGAATTGGATATCCAAAACCCAACCCGCTGTGTGGTCTCTCATACCAAGGTGAAGGTTTTTAGCTTAAAAGAAAATAAAAAAAAATGCAAACATACATGCTTTTTGGATTGTGTAAAAATTGGCTATTGAAAGGGGCAATCGAAATTTATGTCACCCAAACAATCTACAACTCTAAAGTTCAAAAAAAATATTATATGCAAACACACATGCTTTTTGGATTGTGAAAAAATTGGCTATTTGAGAGGGTGAATGCCTACAAGGAACATCGTAATGCTTATGAGAAAATCAGAAAAGATATTCAATGTCCAATTCCATCCACGTTAACACTTTAACATTAAAGGTTAACAAATATAATCTATTAAATATTCATCTAGGCCTGCACTCATGGAAGATGATTAGAATTCAGAGAAAGTATGCAGTTATCACCAGTGCCATAAAACAACTACATATCAATTTCCTGATCTGTGTTTTACAAATAATTCAGCAATAATTTCAGTTCTAAGACTCTTCACCGAGCACAAAAAATTTGTCACTCTGTGGATTGCATTTTAATTCAATGCGAAAGACAATAAATAAAAGGGTCAATTCCCTAGGAGAGACAACCAGAAACGCCTTTGATCTTCTCGATCACAGTCATCATCGAAATCCAAGTCGAAATCCTTGGGCACAAGGATCTCTGCAAACGATGATGGGTGTAAATCATGAGGATTTGGAGGAAGGCCAAGCTCATCATCTGATGCCTTCTCTAAATATTTGATATACCCATCTGGAATGGGATCGCCTAATTCCTTGATATATTCTTCTTCTTCTTTGCCATCTTCAGCGCAACTCACACTACTGGATGTAGACCTAGCGTCATCCGGTGCGAACAACTGATGCAGTTTGTTGAATCTGCCTGAAAAATGAGAATGCTTAAAAGAAGTTCCAGCCGAATCCAAGACAGATTCAGAGTCGCACGTTTCCTCCATCAAGTCGGCTTCATGACTTCCTTCACATATGGAATTGCCCCATTCGGATTTCTCAAAGCAGGTTTCGCAACATGTTTCTATTTTTGTCGTGGACGTCCACTCATGAAAAGGAATTGAATGTATTTGCTCTTTTTCCATACGTCCTTCCGGGTCTCCCTCCGTGCTAACAATCGGAGAGCATTCTCTGTAGTCTTAAAATATCTTAGTGATCTCCCAGCGACCTAAATACTTTGAAAAATAAAATAAATAGCCTAATAGAAGCTTGACATGTGATTTTCTCAACCACTCCATTCCATCCGATAAAACATATTTCATGATGTAGTTTTGTGTTTGGAGTTCACTACTGGTTTTCTTGCAAGTTAGGATTTATTAAGAAGAAATTTATTAAGAAGAAATTTAGATTCAAATTTGGATTAAATGGATCAATAATTTTTAGCATTTATTAAGAAGTGATTTTTTTTTATTTTTATTAAGAAGTGATTTAGATTCAGGTATGTCTATTTGCAAAGGTAATAGTTTGACCTTATAAGCCCACGAATATCAATCTCAAGCAAAGGGTGGTCCCCTCCCCAGGTCAAGAAATAAGCAA
This sequence comes from Wollemia nobilis, assembly GCA_028583015.1. Lineage (NCBI taxonomy): Eukaryota > Viridiplantae > Streptophyta > Pinopsida > Araucariales > Araucariaceae > Wollemia > Wollemia nobilis. The sequence continues at coordinate 4,850,822 of JAQPPZ010017220.1, read as the reverse complement.
AGGTTATAGGAAGTAGCTTCAAAATTTTAAAAATAAAAAAAATTGTAAATGTAACTGATTCCTTTATATATTTATATAAAGGATCATTGATAAGAAAAGTTTAAATGGTTTGAAATTCCTACTACTTAATATAGATTCAAATAGGTAAAGTGTTTTTAGTTTTCAAAGTGTTTGATCTTTGTTTAAGTTGTATTTCTAACTTTTAGTTAGAGCTTATAGTAATAGCCATTTATCAAAATGATAAGATTATAATACAAACAATTGAAACTAAACTTCCATTATTTCCTTTTAAACGCCTAATCCATGTATATGGGAAATGGCGTAAGAATAATTTGAAAGGTGGTTTGTCGAGCTGCCAGGTAGCACGTGGAATGCAACCGACCCTGACGCAGAAAGTAGTTGTACGCAGCAACCCACATTTTTCTACACGGATCGCATTCCTTCTAGAAGATTTTAGAAATCCCACCCAAATGTCCGCCACCCTTACTTTTTTTCTTTTTCCTAAAGTTTTGTCGCATTGCTCCGTTTAAAATGTGAAAGTGTCATAAGTCGTTTTTGTCGGTAAAGGCAAACAGAGTCCATCACTATTAGTTTAGTCATTATGTATTAGGTAACCTTTTGATGTGTCATTTAAAAAACCTCAACATTATTTAATTCTTAAAATAACAATACTAATTTTTATAAATAATTATTTTGTATATAATTTTATTTTTAAATAAAATATTTATGCAAAGTTATTACATTTTAATATAATTAAATTAAAAAATAAAATTTTATCAATATATTAACTAATAAGTTATTGATAATTATATGTATATGTTTTCATTTTGTTATATATTTATGTTTATTATTTTTATATATTTCTTTACATAAATTATATTAAACTATTTTTTAATAATAATAATAATATATTATTATTATTATTATTATTATTATTATTATTATTATTATTATTCATTCAACACTTATAATGTCTTAAATTTTAATATAAAAATTTAATTATAAAAAAAATTACGATTTTAAGATGTTAGATTTCAAATCTTGTTATCAAATATAATATTACTATATGATTTATTAAAATATTATATATATGGTGCTAGCATTTCAATCTTGAGAGATTACAATTATTACACATATTTACAATATTAAAAAAAAAAACTTTTTAAGCTTATATAAGTTAAAAACAAAAGATGTATTAATATCTGCAATACCACTCCACATAAATATAATTATTTAATAATTTTTAACTGGTTATATAGGATTAGGATGTATTCATTATTGTGTCAAAGTCTTATTATAGCTGTAACAATTTACAAATTTTCCAAGGATTTAAGAGGTTTAGGCATCATTGATCCTCTTTACAAATTTTCCAAGGATTTAAGAGGTTTAGGCATCATTGATCCTCTTACCCATAGCAAACGTTTGGCTGCAAAATAGGTTCCTAGAGCCATCATTGGTGATGAAAATTGAAAACACCTACTTTGTTACAAGATATCTCTAACTCACAAAGGTAAATGGAAAAAAACCTCATAGGAGGATAAGGTCCTTAATGCACCTTACTTTACTGTTAAAGGATCTATTTCGGTTACCCAAAACAAGAAAGCATAACAATCAGTTTCTCATTTATTGGCTTGGAAGTTTGACTCCTTGAGACTTGGTCTAAGAATTGGTATAAATAGTCTTTGGTGGAATAAACTTATCCTCCATAATGATAAACCTTTATCTTTATGTAGTGTTATTCAAGGTCTAGTTTTAAAAAAAGGTATTAATAGAATTAGAGATATTTGGGATCCAGGTAGTTGCTCAATTCTTACCTGGAACTAGATATGTAATTATTGCTCCTTGCCCTCTAAGTTCAAAGCATTTTATGGATTACTTATGGTTTCCATCCCTTGTGAGCTCCTTATAAAGTTAGAAACAACTATCCATAATATATGGAATGAATGGATATGGCTTCATGGTCATATAATCTACTTCTCCATAGGATATAGTTTTAGCAGACTTGAACTTTAATATTTTGTTACATGTGGGACAAATTCATTTCCAAGTATATGGTACTTTTAGCACACCACTAAATGTTATTGAAATATTTAATCAACTTTCTCATATGGTTCAGGATATTTAGAAGGTCCAATAGAAAATTAAAAAGAAGGTAGTTAACAGTAATAAGCAAGTTCAGGTTCTAATTACTTTTCTTTCTTCTTTGAAGACTTTAGAAGATATCACATAAGACACACCCATAATTTCTCCTTGTAACAGGCTCTCCCACATATGAGTGTTGATATCTAATGTATTACAACAAGATATAGCTATAGTCTTTTTGTTGATATTAGCTTCTATTATTATGTATATTCAATTATGGATTTTTACTCCTTATTAACTTCATTTTGTTTTGTAAGTGGTGAATAGTGTTAGCACTATACTATTATAATGTTTTGGTTAATGAATTAATATAATCTAGCTTTTTTCCAAGAATAAAAACTTTAACAATTTAACAATATCATTATTATTAATTGAAAAGACTTACACCTCAAATATTAATAAACAATTATATAATAGTCTTCAATATCTAATATTAATAATTATCAATATTTCTAATATATAAAAAAGCATATAAGTTTATTCAAACCATGAGCTAAATATGATATTTAATAACATTCCTAAAGATACATAAAAATGTGATATAAATGAAAAATAAGGTGTTTATTATGTTGTTTTGTTTTTATATAAAAATACAAACATTTATGTTTTTTCTTTTTTATATATGTATTGCATATAACAATTTAATAATATTACCATTATCAATTGAAAAGACCCACACCTCAAACTTAGTATTAATAAATACTCAAATAATAGTCTTTTATATTTAATATTATAGATATCAATATTTTCTAATATATAAAAAAAAAAAAAAAAATCATGATTTAAATATAGTATTTAATGATATTTCTAAAGATATATGGGCATGTGATATAAATAAAAAATAAGGTGCTTATTAAGTTGTTTTTTTTTTTTATATAAAAATATGAACATCTCTATTTTTATCATATGTTATATTATTTTAATTTTTATATAACATAATTATATATTTTTAAGATATGTTATAAAGTTTAATATTGTATTTTTATTATTTTTTGTTTTCAAATTTACAAATATTAATTTAAATATTTGTATTTATGTTATAAAAAACAATATGACAAAGTATAATATTAATCATATATTGCTTATATGAATATGTAGATATGTACAAATGCTAGATTAGAAAGCCTCTTGTTCAGAGAGAATATTGCATGAACAAAAGAAACAACATAAATGCAGGTTATGTCAGGTTTTTATTATTAGAACATGTATGGTCTATATAGAAAGTCAAAATTTATTTTATATAATTTTATTTAAGTCAAAAAAATTATTTATTTATGCATCAAATTAAAATTTAATTTAACGTTAATGATTTGGTATTTTGTATAATATTTTATCTATAGAAGACATTATCAGCAAAGATGAGTTTTAAGATTATGGAATGATAACATCCCTTGATAACATGTGAAACATTGTAATATACACCAAACATGAAGTCATGGTTTTTAGGGTGTAAACAGTTTTACCAAATGGAGGTACTGCCTTAGGAGATGTCACAAACCTCAAGGGTAGAAGTTCAAAAAAATATTGTATGCAAACATACATGCTTTTTGGATTGTGAAAAAATTGGCTATTGAAAGGGTGAATGCCTACGAGGAACATCGTAATGCTTATCAGAAAATCAGAAAAGATATTCAATGTCGAATTCCGTCCACGTTAACACTTTAACATTAAAGGTTAACAAATATAATCTACTAAATATTCATCTAGGCCTGCACTCATGGAAGATGATTAGAATTCAGAGAAAGTATGCAGTTATCACCAGTGCCATAAAACAACTACATATCAATTTCCTGATCTGTGTTTTACAGATAATTCAGCAATAATTCCAGTTCTAAGACTTTCACCGAGCACAAAAAGTTTATCACTCTATGGATTGCATTTTAATTCAATGTGAAAGACAATAAATAAAAGGGTCAATTCCCTAGGAAAGACAACCAGAAACGCCTTTGATCTTCTCGATCACAGTCATCATCGAAATCCAAGTCGAAATCCTTGGGCACAAGGATCTCTGCAAACAATGATGGGTGTAAATCATGAGGATTTGGAGGAAGGCCAAGCTCATCATCTGATGCCTTCTCTAAATATTTGATATACCCATCTGGAATGGGATCACCTAATTCCTTGATATATTCTTCTTCTTCTTTGCCATCTTCAGCGCAACTCACACTACTGGATGTAGACCTAGCGTCATCCGGTGCGAACAACTGATGCAGTTTGTTGAATCTGCCTGAAAAATGAGAATGCTTAAAAGAAGTTCCAGCCGAATCCAAGACAGATTCAGAGTCGCACGTTTCCTCCATCAAGTCGGCTTCATGACTTCCTTCACATATGGAGTTGCCCCATTCGGATTTCTCAAAGCAGGTTTCGGAACATGTTTCTATTTTTGTCGTGGACGTCCACTCATGAAAAGGAATTGAATGTATTTGCTCTTTTTCCATACGTCCTTCAGGGTCTCCCTCCGTGCTGACAATCGGAGAGCATTCTCTGCAGTCTTAAAATATCTTAGTGATCTCCCAGCGACCTAAATACTTTGAAAAATAAAATAAATAGCCTAATAGAAGCTTGACATGTGATTTTCTCAACCACTCCATTCCATCCGAGAAAACATATTTCATGATGTAGTTTTGTGTTTGGAGTTCACTACTGGTTTTCTGGCAAGTTTTAGTTTTGATAGAAATTTAGATTCAAATTTGGATTAAATGGATCAATAATTTTTAGCGTTTATTAAGAAGTGATTTTTTTTTATCTTTATTAAGAAGAGATTTAGATTCAAACTTTAGAGGTAGGTATGTCTATTTGCAAAGGTAATAGTTTGACCTGATAAGTTCACGCTAGCCCACAAATATCAATCCCAAGCAAAGGGTGGTCAAGAAATAAGCAAGTAGCATAAGGGTTATAGAAAGTAGCTCCAAAATTTAAAAAGTAAAAAAGAATTGTAAATGTAACCGATTCCTTTATATATTTATATATATTGATTGATAAGGAAAGTTTAAATGGTTTGAAATTCCTACTACTAAATAAAGATTCAAATAGGTAAAATGTTTTTAGTTTTCAAAGTGTTTGATCTTTTTTTAAGTTGTATTTCTAACTTTTAGTTAGAGCTTATAGTAATAGCCATTTATCAAAATGATAAGATTATAATAAAAACAATTAAAACTAAACTTCCTTTATTTCCTTTTAAACGCCTAATCCATGTATATGGGAAAATGGGAAATGGCCTAAGAATAATTTGAAAGGTTGTTTGTCGAGCTGCCAGATAGCACGTGGAATGCAACCGACCCCGACGCAGAAAGTAGTTGTACGCAGCAACCCACATTTTTCTACACCGATCGCATTCCTTCTAGAAGATTTTAGAAATCCCACGCAAATGTCCGCCACCCTTACTTTTTTTCTTTTTCCTAAAGTTTTGTCGCATTGCTCCGTTTAAAATGTGAAAGTGTCATAAGTCGTTTTTTGTCGGTAAAGGCAAACAGAGTCCATCAGTATTAGTTTAGTCATTATGTATTAGGTAACCTTTAGATGTGTCGTTAAAAAAAACCTCAACATTATTTAATTTTTAAAATAACAATACTAATTTTTATAAATAATTATTTTGTATATAATTTTATTTTTAAATAAAATATTTATGCAACGTTATTATATGTTAATATAATTAAATTAAAAAATAAAATCTTATCAATATATTAACTAATAAATTATTGAAAATTATATGTATATGTTTTAATTTTGTTATATATTTATGTTTATTATTTTTATATATTTCTTCACATAAATTATAATCTTAAACTATTTTTTAGAATATATATAATAATAATAATATTAATATGCATTCAACACTTGTAATGTCTTAAATTTTAATATAAAAATTTCATTATAAAAAAAGTATGAGTTTAAGTTGTTAGATTTCAAATCTTGTTATCAAATATAATATTACTATATAAATATAATATTACTATATGCTTTATTAAAATATTATATATGGTGGTAGCATTTCAATCTTTAGAGATTACAATTATTACACATACTTACAATATTTAAAAGAAAAAAAAATTTTAAGTTAAAAATAAAATATGTATTAATATTTGCAATACCACTCAACATAAATAGAATTGTTTAATATTTTTTAACTGGTTATATAGGATTAGGATGTATTCATCAATGTGTTCAAGTCTTATTATAACTGTAACAATTTACAAATTTTCCAAGGATTTAAGAGGTTTAGGCATCATTGATCCTCTTACTCATAGCAAAAGTTTGGCTGCAAAATGGGTTTCTAGAGTCATCATTGGTGATGAATATTGAAAACACCTATTTCGTTACAAGATCTCTCTAACTCACAAAGGTAAATGGAAAAAAATCCCATAAGAGGTTAAGGTCCTTAATGCACCTTACTTTACTGTTAAAGGATCTATTTCGGTTACCCAAAACTAGAAAGCCTAACAATCAGTTTCTCATTTATTGGCTTGAAAGTTTGACTCCTTGAGACATGGTCTAAGAATCGGTATAAATAGTCTTTGGTGGAATAAACTTATCCTGCATAATGATAAACCTTTATCTTTATGTGGTGCTATTCAACGTCTAATTGTTTTAAAGAAATGTATTAATAGAATTAGAGATATTTGGGATCCAGGTAGTTGCTCAATTCTTACCTGGAACTAGATATGTAATTATTGCTCTTTGCCCTCTAGGTTCAAAGCATTTGATGGCTTCCATACCTTGTAAGGTCTTTATAAAGTTAGAAACAACTATCCATAATATATGGAATGGATGGATATGGCTTCATGGTCATAGAATCTACTTCTCCATAGGATATAGTATTAGCAGACTTGACCTTTAATATTTTGTTACATGTGGGACAAATTCATTTCCAAGTCTATGGTACTTTTAGCACACCACTAGATGTTATTGAAATATTTAATCAACTTTCTCATATGGTTCATGATATTCAGAAGGTCCAATAGAAAACTAAAAAGAAAGTAGTTAACAATAATAAGCAAGTTCAGGTTCTAATTACTTTTCTTTATTCTTTGAAGACTTTAGAAGATATCACATAAGACACACCCATAATTTCTCCTTATAACAGGCTCTCCCACATATGAGTGTTGATATCTAATGTATTGCAACAAGATATAGCTATAGTATTTTTGTTGATATTAGCTTCTATTCTTATGTATATTCAATTATAGATTATTTACTCCTTATTCACTTCATTTTTTTTTTTAAAGTGGTGAATAGTGTTAGCACTATAATATTATAATGTTTTGGTTAATGAATTAATATAATCTAGCTTTTTTTCAATAATAAAAACTTTAACAATTTAACAATATCATTATTATTAATTGAAAAGACTTACATCTCAAATATTAATAAACAATCATATAATAATCTTTAATATATAATATTAATAATTATCAATATTTTCTAATATATAAAAAAGCATATAAGTTTATTCAAACCATGAGCTAAATATGATATTTAATAATATTCCTAAAGATATATGAAAATGTGATATAAATGAAAAATAATGTGTTTATTATGTTGTTTTTTTTTTATATATAAAAATACGAACATCTATGTTTTTTCTTTTATGTATGTATTGCATATAACAATTTCATAATATTACCTTATCAATTGAAAATACTCACACCTCAAACTTAGGATTAATAAATACTCAAGTAATAGTCTTTTATATTTAATATTATAGATATCAATATTTTCTAACATATAAAAAACATAAATTTTGATTAAAACCACGAGTTAAGTATAGTATTTAATATTATTTTTAAAGATATATGGGCATGTGATATAAATAAAAAGAAAGTGCTTAATAAACATTCTATTTTATTTTATGAAAAACCTTTTATATAACATAATTATATATTTTTAAGATATGTTATAAAGTTTAATATTGTATTATTATTTTTTACATTTTCAAATTTATAAATATTAATTTAAATATTTGTATTTATGTTATAAAAAACAATATGACAAGTATAATATTAATCTCATGTGAATATGTAGATATGTACAAATGCTAGATTAGAAAGTCTCTTGTTCATAGAGAATATTGCATGAACAAAAGAAACAACATAAATGTAGGTTATGTTAGGTTTTTATTATTAGAACATGTAGGGTCTATATAGAAAGTCAAAATTTATTTTCTATAATTTTATTTAAGTCAAACAAATATTTATTTATACAACAAATTAAAATTTAATTTAATGTTAATGATTTGGTATTTATTTATTTATTGGTATTTTGTATAATATTTTATTTATAGAAGACATTATCAGCAAAAATGAGTTTTAATATTATGGAATGATAACATCCCTTGATAACATGTGAAACATTGTAATATACAACAACTATGAAGTCATGGTTTTTAGGGTGTAAACAATTTTACCAAATGGAGGTACTACCTTAGGAGATGTTACAAACCTCAAGGATAGAAGTGCTAACAAGGATTTTTTAGAGGGGGACTATTTACTATTTCTCTTTCCTTTTTCATGCATATAAGTGTCTTGGTCCATTATAATGATTTATACTATATATTATAAGTTTTTGAGCTTGAATTTAATTTTCTCTTTTTATTTTAATGTATGTTACCAAAAGACTTAGCATTCCAAATATTCATTTGGTTTTTTAGATATTTCATCTTTTAAAAAAATATGTATATATATATATATATATATTATCCCTCAAAACATGTTTCATGCCACCTGTAGACACCCAAAAGTTGCACATTCTTGCTTCTAGGTATTTGTAGGCCACCATAGGCCATCATAGGCCATCATAGGCCACTTTAGTCATCTGTAGGCTACCTTGGTCACTTGTAGACTCCAAACCTATAAAAACTAGGTAAAATACACCTAGGATGCTTCCTACCCACTTGGAATCCATCTACTAGCCCCCTAAGGCCACCTAAGCCCTTTCCTACACCTAATTAGGATCCCATGGGACCATTTCCCACTAAAAATATTAATTAGGCTAATTAACATTCTAATTCATCATTGACTTTCACTTACATGCACTTTATCCCTTAAGTGAGTTTAATTAGGGTTCTAAGCCAAATTAGCCCTAAGCACACTCCCACACATGTGTGCACCATGATATTAGTTAGGATATTTTTGAAAACCCTAACTAAACCCTAACCTAACCTAGGACTTAGCTAACCCTAGCTAACCCTAACTCTTCCTCACACATGTGTGAGGAGGAGATATTTATTTAGGACATGTGGGCTTGACACCTCCTCAAACCCTAACCTAACTCCACTAGGGAGTAACTCTAAGGTTTGGTTTATCTAACCCCTTCTCTTGAATGTAGCCTCTCCTATAAATAGAGGGCTCCCCATATCATTTTACCTCTCTCTCCCCTTTCAATCACCTTACAAAAACTCTACCAAAATCATACCAGAGCTAAATCTAACAATTCCATACCATGCAAACAACATCAAAGCATCCAGGGAGCCCATCTAGAAAAATATCTCCACCAAAAAGTAGTCACAATCCAATTCGCCCATTTTCCTATGAATACGGTTTTCAATTCATAGGCCACCCTACAAATTGACCTTGTAGTGGCTATACACCAGTAAAATCAACAAGTATTAGTTCTTTGATGTTTTTGCAGCATTTTCTTTTAGTTTTTATTATTATTTCATGCTATTTTTATGTCTTTTATGACTATGGGTCTTGATTGAGGTAGGCCCCCAAACTTACTAATCATCTTTTGTAGGTCTAAAAACTAGGTGCAAAAGAAAAACCACACCAGAAAAACATATCGGTGGCCCACGCACACAGAAGCCCACCTTCACTGAGGAGCTCTTAAAGACATCATCAGGATGTTGTGTATTTTGTAAAGAAAATAGGGACATTAACCTTTGTAACCTATAAAGAATTCCTTTATGAAATAAAAGTGGTATTTATGAGTAGTTTACATTGTGTTGAGTTACTTGATCAAATGAATGTCTATTTTTATCATCTTCATTCTGGAATGCCTAGTGGGACCCCCAAAAAAGGTTACATTAGGCTAGTTTTCTCACAAATCTAATGCAATCTTTGGTTTTCTATGCTATTGCAAGTACCCTCAAGGAAGAACAAAATCTTCCTAAGACCTAAAAAGCACTTCAAGCCAGTAGAAAATGAGTTTGAGGCTCCTAAAACCGATTCACCCCATAGCCTACAAATTAGAACCCAATTCGTAGGTCACCCTATGAATTTTATCATATTGCTTTACAAAACCTTAACACAATAGGGTATTGCAGCAGAAACTTCAAAATACCTATCAAACATCTCTGTAGTCAGGTATTTCCATTGGAATTTGTTTTTTCCTATATTTCTTTTTGCATAGCAAGTTCACATTCAAAATGCATTATGTTATTTTGTACCGTTGTTCCTTTTGAAACAATAATTAGGTCTATCATAGTGGTCAGAACTCCTTCAATTTGTTTCAAAGTTTTTTGATGTCATTTAATTCAAAATTTGCATTCCTCTTTTTTCTTTGTTATTTACAATCGTCAAACTAGTTCTTCATTCCTTTTTTTAGGTTGCATTTCATTCCTTTATGTATGTTTGATAGGCATTTTTAGTTCCTTTACAAAACCTACATTTAGATTAGAAGATTTTATTTCTCTTATGTTTTAAAAGCATTTCAATTTCATCTTTCAAAAATCACATCTAGATTAGGTTTTTAAAATCCCTTTTTGTGTCAAAGATTTAAATTCCTTTCTTGCAAAATCAAAGCTCAAATATCTTTCATGTTTTTAGATTAGGAATTTGATTCCTTTTTGCATCCTTTAGCCTAAGATTCAAATTTATTTTTGTGTAATCAATTTCAAATTTCTTTCAAATCAATTAGATTCTCTTACACAAATCCCTTAGGTAACTTGCATATTTCTTTTCATGTCACTAGATTAGGGTTTCAATTTGTTTCAAATAATTTAGATTAGAAATTTCCCATATCTTTCACAAATCCTCTAGGTAACTTGCATATTTCTTTTCATGTCACTAGATTAGGGTTTCAAATTTCTTTCAAATATTTTAGATTATAAATTTCCTATTTCTTTCACAAATCCCGTGGGTGACTTGCATATTTCTTTTCATGTCACTAGATTAGGGTTTCAAATTTATTTCAAATCATTTAGATTAGAAATTTTCCATCTCTTTCACAAATCCCCTGGGTAACTTACATATTTCTTTTCATGCCATTATATTAGGGTTTGAAATTTCTTTCAAATAATTTAGATTAGAAATTTCCCATCTCTTTCACAAATCCCCTAGGTAACTTGCATATTTATTTTCATGTCATTAGATTAGGGTTTTAAAATTTCTTTTAAATCATTTAGATTAGAAATTTACCATATCTTTCACAAATGCCCTGGGTGACTTGCATATTTCTTTTCATGTCTTTAGATTAGGATTTCCTATCTTTTTTGCATTTTCTAACATAGGATTTCAATTTATTTCTACACAGTTAGTTTCAAATTTATTTCATATTTCAAAATTAGGGTTCCAAAATCCCTCTTATCTCGTGCTTCAGTTTCCTTGTTTACGTATGACATAGAATACATCCTTATTTATTTTATAGAAAGGCACATAGGACTAGTTTTCATTTTAAAAGAACATATAAATCTAGTTTCATAAAATCACATCTAGGGCTAGATTTCATTTCTGAAAAGGCATTTAGAGAGTCATATTTGCTTTTTGTTAGCGGTAACAAACACACCTACACACACTCATGTACCAAAAATAGTAGTGTAAGGATTGTATTTCATCACAAATTCCCCACTTGAGACTGGTGAGGACAAAGTTCTACCCTCCACCGGCTCACTACATGTCTAGTCACCATAGTAGCCCCCAAGAGCGGTTTTCTAAACTTCATCACTAGAAAATCCCCCACTTTTGAGATTGGTTTTTTGGAATTCATCACCAAAAGGGACCTTCAGAGTGGGATAGGATTATATGCCTTTGTTCACAAGGATCACATAATTAGTGAACACGGTAACTATCGTTCTTGACTAAGCTCACCCAAGAGTGAAGCAAACACCCGATTGGATTAGTAGCAGGTCTTAGACAGTACCACCTCTTCTCATGAGAGGATATTATACTCACTTTAGTATTTTGAGTTCTCCCCCTATTGGCTATCATTTTACTGCACCTTCCATATAGGTCACCACTTGCTTGTTGAGATATTGTTCTATTATGTGCACCCTTGGGTGTTGCAGGAGGCTCCATGCCTATGATATTCCTATTCTATTTAGAAGTTCACCCCACTTCCCATATTTATTTTCTAGCAACAAGTTCCAACATTGAAATACACAAAACAAACAAACATTTTATTTTTTGCATCTAAAATTGATTCCAGTTAAAAATGTTGTTTGCATGTTCATAGAAATGCTTTCAGCACATCCACCGATCAGCCACACATTCATTGACTGTGTATAGCCTGACACTTCTAATTTTTTTATCAAATTCATAGTTTGAGTCCAATTCATAGGTCAACCTACAAATCAGGTATCAATTCACATAGTGCCTTGTGAATCCTATTTCTAGGCATAGAAACTATCCAAAATTCATAGGATTACTCAAAAACCCCACACATATCACACCTAGAACCTCAAATTTCCATTTTTGAATAGTTTTTGAGCATAAATTCACCACACATGACAACATGCATGTTGTCAATGTATTCAAGCATGCGAGCAAGCACGCCTCGAGGAGGAGGTATTTTTTGTCGCTTCCATCTCGTCTACTTCTTCCTCTACTTCTATAGGAGAAGATGCTACAGTCAAAGTAGACCTACCCATAGATTCATATTTATCTCACACACATACTATGTCTCATGATGAGATTCCCATTTCATCTGGTGAATATGATCCACTTCTTCCCCATTCACCTTCATGTAACCCACGTTCCACTCTTTGTGATCACATCATTTACATTGCTTCAGGACATCCACCTCCTCTCTTTACTATTGAAGAAAATATCACTCCTACCTCTCCTACCTTCACACATCCTTTATTTCAAAGTCTATCTCAATCACTCTTTGAGAATGATTCTTCCTTGCTCAATCACACTTGCCTTGAGGTCAGCTCATTTACCCATATTGTTGGTATGATCTCATATCCCTCATCCTCCACTCTAAGCATGCAAGAACCTTCATAACAAATCCATCCACTGTAGCCTCCTTTGGAGCCACAGTGCGAACCCCTCACATAATTATATCAAGATACTTTTCAAGCACTGCAATCACTGTATTTTCAACAATATTCCTTTACATCCTTTGATGCTACATCACAACCACCTTCCCACTTACAATAATTCTCATTCCAACTACACTAATAGAATTCATCTCCCTCATCTAGTGAGACTATTTTCACCACACCACCTCCTTAGGCTCCTCCTACATTAAAGCCCATGATACTTCTCTCTCATTACCCCCACCTACATTCCACTTACCTAGAATGTATGGTATACCATCTTCCATTTCACTTCCATATTCATCTATCTCCAAATCCACATCCCTCCACCACCTCCATTTCAAGATCCACCTCCTGGTTTATTCCCCACTTGTGATCCACGACCTACATCTAATCCTACCAATATTTTAGGCTATTATATGCCACCTACCTTTTCCACCCATCACACTCCTAATTAGATATAGATATCATCTTCTGACACTTCATCTCACCCAACACCGATGCCACTCATATAAACAACACTACCTCTATTGTATCCTATTGCATCCACATTCTTCACAACACCCCCTTCATGGTCATAACCTCTTACGATCCAACCACTACAATAGATCCTTATCCTATAGATATTGATACAAAAACTACAAGCCCCACAAAAACAATACTACAACCCTCAATAGATGCCTACTTTATCATAGGGTATCCCCTTAGTTTTGAGCTCCTATGCTATCCAACAGCCTCACTTGCAAGCACCATTACAATATGTTCCTCCCCCATACTAGGAGGAACAAAAAATATTGTATCCTCCACACTCCCAAGCTCCACCTACCCCTACCCAATCCTCTACACCCTTAGAACATGAGCTTTAACTTCTCCAAGATAAACTTAAAATTCTCAGCCTTTGTACATTTGATTATGGGACACAAAAGCCCACATATGATGAACTCTGCAACAATCCAGTTCACCCTTCAATTCCTATTCATCCTTATCCTTATTTCTTTGAGATCCCAAATTTTGATAAATACAAAGGCAAAGAGGATCCTCGTGAACATGTCAAAAACTATTGCTCAGCTTGCTATCAGCTTCATAGTAGCAACCTCATCATGTTATGTACCTTCTCCCTCTTGCTTGGGGGACAAGCCCTAGATTGGTGCAACATGCTCCTATGCCATAAATTGTAAAACTTTGAGAAATTGGCCGACTCATTCTTGGAACACTTTTCTAAAAACATTAAGAGGAAAACTAACTTCTCATATGTCTATGCCCTGCGTCAAGTGGACGATGAACCTATTACCAATTTTATTGTTAGATGGAGATCGGTTATACATGACCTCACTCATAGCCTCCAATACATTGAGTTAGTTACACTCTTCTCAAAGAGTTATCATGAACATATTTCCACCTTCTTACAGCTTCATCAAAGTCATACCTTTGAAGAAGCTATCATTCACACCAAGGTCATCGAGGACATAAAAGTCCAATTTGGCAAAATCAAACTTTAGAAGAAGACATTATGCTTCAAATTCTTATTTCAATTGCAATGTTCCAAATTAACCCTTCCCTAAACTACCATAAACCCATCAAGTGATAGTAGGTTCTCTAGATTCTTCATCAATCTCACAATATCCTCCTCCACAAGAGTAGATGTTCCAAACTAATGCACCCCCTCCATCCAATTTGTAATGATCTTATGGAATCCATCCTCCACATAGATATCGTAATTGGAATTCACTTTTTGAGACTCTACCTACTTTATTCTAGAGGTTGTTTGATGCTGGTCATGTTACATTACCGAAAATTTGATTCATAAATCCAAATTGAACCAACCCTCATGGGTACATCAAACATGCCTTTTGTGTCTGCCATAGTCAGTGTGGCCATGTTGTCTATTCTTATCACACCTTTCATGACTTAGTTTAGGATCTTATCGATCATGGTACTATTCAAGTTTCAAACCCCCTTGCACCACAAAATCAAAATCAAGGTATTTATCAGAACCCATTACCTAAACACAAGGGGACTAATCCTCATGGGACTCAACCCACTCAATAAGCCCAATAAATGCAAGTCAATCATGTCCACCACAATCCTTCTTCCCACCCAATAGTTGGTGTGATTAGTATCACTAATCGTAATAAGAACTATATATCGTATTGGTATGTTCCCATTACCATGATTCACTTTCGCTTTTTACCTTCCTCCACCTACATATAATTCATTTTTGTTATGTTGTGTTCACGATTATTCCTTCTCTTACCTGTTATTATCCTTCCTACTTCTTCAATTTCACTTCCTTCTTCTCCATCATCACCCATTGACCATTTCACTAATCATGTCAATTTTCCATTTCCAAAGGCTTGAAATTGCACATTTATCACTTCCAAAATAAGGATCATCTTTGACCCAACTTTTCTCCCATAAAATCATATCCAAATTTACCAAAACTTTCGACATTGAAATGGGCTCAAAAATATATTTCCAATGGTATAAGTTTTGTCCAATTATAACATTGTTTGGTTCCCTAAACTACCAAAACATTGTGCAAGGGTAAAAAATCCATTTCGCAGGCCACCCTACGAATTCAAATCCAGTTTGCAGGAGACCATCCAAAATCAGGTCCAGTTCATAGGTCACCCTATGAACCCCAAATTTTATATTCCATTTTTCATGTTATGCATAATTTTAGCCCTATAAAACACCCATTTGTATTTTTTACCATTCGTCACATCTCATTGTTCATCATTTTTTAATTACATATTCATTATTCCACCATTCATTTCATCAACCTTCTACAAAGATTTTTGAAGAACACAAGCTTATACTGATGAGGGGTGAACAATATAAGACCACCTTTTACTTTTCTTTCCCAAATAATATTATACAATATATCAATGGAAATATCAACAACAGTAATCAAAGCAATGCACAAATCACCACACACAATAGAGACACCAATTTAACACGGTTCACCCAATGTGGGCTACTCCACAAAGAAAATATTTCACTAAAATTTTCTCAACAAATCTCTTTTGGAATCCTTCCCTATTACAATGTTTATGGACCTATGTCCAAAGGAGACACCAATCCCCTAATCAAGTTTGTAGATCTCTATCCACAAGAGAACTCCTTCTCCTCTGCTATGGTTGGTGATCTTATAGAAGAACTGCTACCTCCACTACACTAGATTATGGATCTCTATCCACTGAATACTCCTATCCTAAATTAGAAGACATGTCCTTACTATAATGGCTAATGGATATCCATCCACTGGAGACTATCATCCTCTATACTCTATCACCTCCAAAGCTTGCTCTCAGCTCTGTCTCAAATTTGTACTAAATACAGTCCTTTGGTCTAGCACAAATTTGCTCAATCTCTATCCTCAAATCTACACTAAACACAATCCTTCGATCTAGCACAAATCTACTCAATATCTATCTATAGTATGACATAAAATTGTCCTCAAATATGCACCAAAATATATCATCAAATATGTCCTCAATATTTAACACAAAGCTTGACTCAATCACTAATGAACTCTAATAGAACTGCCCCAAAACTTAACCCAAGGTGTGAACAAATCAATCAATAAACTCTACTCACAAGTCTTCTCAAATACTTATCTCAAATATGCATTGTAAGCTTCCATAAAAGCTCACACTAATCTATCCACAAGTCCTTTCTATAACTTGTCCATTCTGCTCAACAAGTCTTCACCAAGACTTACCTCAAATCTGCTCAACAAGTACTCACTAGAACTTGTCCAATATGCTTGTAAGATTTCACAAAGGCTTACTCAACTCAGTCCTTAAGTCCACTCTAGGACTTGCTCAAATCTATCCACTAGCTTTCACAAAAGCTTTATACAACTCAACTCAATCTATTATAGAAAACCTCTTCAATCTCATAAAAAAGTTTCACATAGAATCTTGTTCAATCTCACAAAAATATATATAGAATTGTTAGAGACTTAATATGCTTCACACTCACAACAATACCCAATCACTTTCAATATCTTTCACAAATAAATTTAGAATATATAACAATGTCTTTCACAGAACTTGAACTATCACTTCAACTCTTCCACTTGACTAGGCTCAAACAACTCCACTCAATCAATCACTCAATGAAACATTCTTTTCTTCCAAACTCTAGTCCAAGCATATGAACACTCACTCAAATGTTTCCAAAAATTCTTATATAACAATGATACTCATGATATTGCGCAAACCCTAATCATGCATATGAAGGTTCATTCAATATTTCCAATAATTCTTATCAAACAAGGGTTTTATCATCAAATTTCACTTAGAAAAAATCTTTAACAATCAAACTAAACAATGCTTATAAAAAAATCCTTTTCACTTCAAATTAGCATTCATAACATCCAACAATCACTCTCAAGGATAATGTGCCCTTACCTCTTGTTTGAAGATGATTTGATCTTAAACACCTGTCTCAATAACAACCACTCTTTTTTCCAATACTAGGGTTAGATAGCAAATATTTGTCCTTAATAAATCCTCACAAAGATATTTCACCAAGTCAAAATATCAACATTTACTCAACCTTATTTCTCCTTTCAATACAATTAATTAACTTTATTTTCAACAAATATTTCTAACTCCTATGGCACACCTTATTACTCCTCTCAATAAGCTCAAAGCACTCAAAAATTAAACCCTAAAATAAAACAATGCTTATCCTTTTATCTCACTCATAAAAACCTTTATCATATGCAATTTCCACTTTATAAACTTTTTTAAATTTGTTTTTTTGCAAATTTTGTAACCTCCACAATTTTTGGAACCAAACAATTAGTGCATACCTTATAGTCCACAAAAGGGCCTCGACGGGTTTCGAACATGGAACCTTTCCATAGTCGGGTGCCTTAGCAAGGCGTGTGCCCACCATGTGGGCTATGAGACTCCACACAAAGAAAAATACTACCACATTTCCTTTGTATTCCATCGATCATGCAAACTTTACCAAAAACCTTCCTCTGCTTCGCAAAATGAAAACCCGCAGGATTTGATCCCTATACCTCATGATTACCAATGTCTTAGCACCTCCCTTGTTCCAGTCATGCTATAGAGTGCCTTGGAATATGAAATCGAAACTCCTCCTCCTTGTCTTATCTTCTGCCTTGAAAAACCTTCAAAAACACATGATCGCTTCCCTTGCAATGCGCACAAAAATCACACATAACTCTTTGATCATGGATGAATTAAATGCCTTGGTTTTTACCCTCATTTATATGCATAATGTGATATACTTCCACGATGTCGACAATTTCAAATATTTCAAAATTTAAACTTTATAACCCTAACCTTAGGGTTAATTAATTTATAAATTAATTTATAATTAGATTATAATTAATTTATAATTAATTTAATACTCTAAGAGTAAATTAAATTAATTTATAAATTAATTTATAATTAATTAAATATTTGGGTCTTGTCCTTTTAATATTATAATAAAGTATTATAATATTATTTTTCTTGGGCCTTCCTTTTGCCCTTTAGACCTCATATGACCACCTGGGAGCAAACTTTCTTTTGCACTTGATTAAGAAACCTGAAACTAATGCTTACTAATCCTATCTTCTTGACATCAATGACAACAAAACCTTGCTCATATTTCCAATAATCTCCTCCTTTGTCATTGATGGCAACCCAATTACCTTTTACCATTTCCTTTACCTTTTTCTATTTTTCTCCCCCTAAGAAACTGCTCCTCCTGACTAAATGCTTTCCTCATAATTCAAATCTCTCCCCCTTTGTCATCAATGGAAAAGGGTCACCTTTGGGGTTCGGGGTTAATAATAAGACTCTTAGCTTAGCCCCTCCCCAAAATCCTCTTGAGGTGATTAATTATGGGGTGGGAGTATATATACTCCTAGCATACACTAATATTTACCTTTGTCCACTTTATTTCTCAACTGATTCTTCTGATTCCTTTGACTATTCATGTTCTTGCTTGTCTCTAGAATTTTTGCTCTACACCACTTTGTTGTATGTCCATAATTATTGCACTTATAACACTTAATTTTTTTATTCCTTGGAGGTGTAAATGTCTTGGAATTTCTCCTAGTGAAGCCATATCTATTCATGTCATGAACCTTAAAATTCATTACCTTGTGACCAAATTGATTACAAGAGTAGCAATACCCTTGAAAAAATTGCCTATTTATGAAGTTCCCATATTCCTGTCTTTCATGTGTCCTACACTGTGAATCCTTGTGCCCAAACCTATGACATGAGAAGCATTGTCCATTGAAACTTCCTTGCCTTGACCTCATTGGTATTTTAGTCTCTTTCACCCTATGCTGGTTCCTGTTCCATTTGTTCCTCATTTGTGCATTGTTCCTTTCCTTGTTGACCTTTTTGTTTTCCAATTCATCCTTAGAAGTCTCAATTTCTCTTACACTCTCTTCTTCTAAAGTTTCTTCTTATTCAGAACTTGAGGTTGACTCATATCCTTGTTTCTTTTGTACCTATTCAAAACCAAGTCATGTTTTGCTTGATGTAGATTTTTGTGTCTTGATAATCTTATCCAATTTCTTTGAGCTTCTACCAAACCTGTGTAACATGTCCTTAGAATATTTTACTTCCTTCCTTAGTGAAGCTACTTCATGCTCTAACCTTTCACATTCTAAGACCTTTGCTTCTAACTTATATTTGAACTTCCTTGTCTTAGCCATTGACTTGTTTAGATCCTCTATAAGCTTTCTTTTCTCTTCATCACATTCTTGAAATTGAAGCTTAATTTGGGATTTTTTCTTTCTTAACTTCTTTAATGCATCAAGGGCATGAATAAGCTCTCCCTCAAGATCAACTTCTCCTTTCTATAATTATTCCTCTATTTTTTACCTTCGAAAACATCTTCATTTTTTTTTAACTCATATTTTATAGGATCACTTCCTTCTTCTTCTAATGCCATTATAATATTCTCTTTTGGTCCTTCAAGTGTATCTTCATACTCATCATCATTGAAACTGAATCCATTCCTTGTACAACTATATTCAAGATGACCAAATTTACCTGTTGAGTGGTATTTTCACCCAGCTGTGAAAGTACACTCTCCTTTAGGATTTGGGTTCCAAATCCCCTCTTGCAAAGAAGTTAAACAAACAACTTCTCCAAGGTCTCCGTTGTATTAGCATTTGCATATGTGTATTAGTAATCTCAAATAAAGATATTCAATTTAAATGCTTGGAACACCTTAGTGATTGCAAGTAACTGTAAACAAGGGGCAATGTTGATTTATTTCACCATGAAACTTTAGTGATTGTTCATTGTTTTTTAGATTTTGATATTTTTTAAATGTCTATTTTAATGCCTTGAAAAGTTAAAACTTCTGGAACATAAAAAGAAATAAAAAATGCAGAAAGAATGAAAATGAAATGCAGAAAACTAAAAATAAAATGCTTCCAGTATGATGCTATCCTATTACGACAAAACCGAAGATGTGAGGTTTCCGTGCATGCAACCTAACCTATTGGACCTGCAAACAAGCACAATCCGGATAAGCTAAGTGCTGGTTCCTAGGGTACGAAATAAAATTCAGATTTCAAATATTCGCCTAATGTAACCCAAAAAACATGGCATTAACATTATCTATAAATTCGAAATCTGAAAGAATGAAAGAATAAACATTAAATCCATAGCATGCAAAGAAAATCTCCTTCTTTCTTGCCCACAAGATGCAAATTTCTGAAAACTTCTGCATTAAAAATATGTCATTTTACAATAGCAGAATTTTTGGTTTTCCCAAACCAGTCTGTAGAAGGAAAACAACTCAAACAGGTCCAGAATGGCCTTTTCGCCTTCAGCTCTGCAACTCTGCTCGCAACAGTTTCCAACCCTTTCTGTGGAAGAAGAAAAACCAGTCCAATGTGGAAGAAAATATCCAGAGAAACCCAGTGCCAAGGCCTTGCCTTTATTACTGCAATCTTCTCTGAAGAGTTCCCCCTCCTTCTGGCCTCTTTGAATGGCGTATTTAAACTTCTGAAAGAATTGTTTCTCCTTCCATGATGGTTCATTTCATTTTCCGATGGTTGTTCGTTTCACCTTCCCTGACTGTTCGTTTCACCTTCCCTTGTATGCGTGTGCTTTGGCTTTCCATTTTGTGGCCCTTCGCTGCGTTTTCTCCACATGGGCTTGCGTCCATTTCCCTCCGTGTGTAACGACCATCTTAAATGATTTCAAATCATTAAATATTCCCTATGTAATGCTTTGTCTTCTTCATTGGATTTTGTCCTTATGTCCACGTCACTATGCAGGTCCGTTACCTTGGCAAAAATGGAACATGTCGCGATATCGCGACACTTTTGCCTCCTTGCTCACTTTTGTTGCTTTTAGCTGAAAATGGAACATGTCGCGATATCGCGACACTTTTTCTTTCTTCCCTCTCTCTTTGCTTTGAATCGCGAAAATGCAACATGTCGCGATATCGCGACACTTTTTCTATTTTTTGTATGCCGTGACAGAAATGCAACATGTCGCGATATCGTGACACTTTTCCTTCTTGTTCTTTCTTTTCTCATTTGGTCGCGAAAATGCAACATGTCGCGATATCGCGACACTTTTCTTTCTAGCTCTTCCTCTTTGCTTTGAATCGCGAAAATGCAACATGTCGCGATATCGTGACACTTTTTTTTTTTTCTCATGATATCGTGACACTTTTTCTTTTTTGGCCGCGATGGTGCAACATGTCGTGATATCGTGACACTTTTTCTCTTTTGGCCGCGATGGTGCAACATGTCGCGATATCGTGACACTTTTTCTTTTTGGCCGTGATGGTGCAACATGTCACGATATCGTGACACTTTTTCTTTTTGGCCGCGATGGTGCAACATGTCGCGATATCGCGACACTTTTTCTTTTTGGCCGTGATAGTGCAACATGTCGTGATATCGTGACACTTTTTTTTTTGCCGCGATGGTGCAACATGTCGCGATATCGCGACACTTTTTCTTTTTGCGGATGGCAACATGTCGATATTGCAACTTTTTCTTTTTGGGACGCGATGGTGCAACATGTCGCGATATCGTGACACTTTTTCTTTTTGCCGTGATGGTGCAACATGTCACGATATCGCGACACTTTTTCTTTTTTGGTCGCGATATTGCAACATGTCGTGATATCGTGACACTTTTCCTCCTTGTGGTATTTTGCTTTTTTCCTTGATCTTTAGCCTATGGGCCACTTCGGTCTTCTTGGAACACATGCAAAAAAGGTGGGTCCCCAATTTTGGGGTACGTTGTGGATCAGCCACAACAAATGGCGACTCTACTGGGAAATGCTCCTGAGCATTTCGGTGAGAACTCAACCTGAAAAACACACAGACTCAAATACAAGCGTTAGCGAATGTCCCAAGAATGAAACTAGACGAGAAATACATGAAACATTAGAATTATTAAGCATCAGCTCGGTGTGTGCAATGTGCTTCATTCCCTATCATTTGAAATTGATCAACATTCCATTGTCAGTTTCACTTATGATTCGTATGCAAGGCTATGAATGATTTGTGCAGGATTTGATGTATGATGAAGATGCTAGAGATATAACAACCTGCTTTGCAAAGGCTCAGACCTTCTAGTATCATGAACAAACATATTAAAACTATCAAACCCTCTTAGGACCAAATATATGTATACTGAATTAATTTACTAGATCCCCAAAGTTGGTTATGTGTCACCACCATCTTGAACCCATGTGCAAGTGTAAGTGAAATCAGAGCTTTGGGGAATAGGATTCCCAACCTAAGCGAGATGGGAATTTAATCCTATCCTTACTACTCTAATCCGGAATTCATTACCTCATCTTGAACAAAATGATTTAACTTGTTATGGATGAAATTGTCAGGCTAGCCTGTCCGTTTGAGCAGTCAGTGGTCTTGCTTTTAGACAAGACATGTTGCCACGCATGAGCATACTCCACTGCCAGCCAGGCGTCTATAGCCCCGATGGAGATTAACCCCATAATCCATGATTTGGCTCTACTTTGATTTCTTGGACCTTGGGGATGACTACCCATCCTTGCAAGGGACATGTAGTACGATCCTTCCAATCCAATATTAATAAAGAAATGAAAAATATTTTCTTTTGAATTTCAAGTTCTTGAGTGGGCAAAATAGAAGCTTTGGGGAATCGGATTCTCAACCTAAGCGAGATGAGAATTAGACCCTATCCTTACTACTCCATGAAGGTCAAATCAGAGCTTTGGGGAATTGGATCCTCAACCTAAGTTCGATGAGGATTTAACCCTATCCTTACTACTCTGATTTTAGGCTTTAAGAACTTATGGGAGTGGTAAAAACCACTGTTTTAAGGATTATGTTGCATAATAGGACAGACACGAAATACTCCTTTCGCCTCACCTTTTCTTCCAAGTATGGTTTTGACCATTTTTCTCAAGATCCTTTTTAATATACGTAGAACGTGCTTGGTTCAAGATAGTTCGGGCATCAGTTCCCAACCTTAGGATCCTTTTAATATATGTTATGTAATAACCCTAAGAGGATTCGACACCTTTTCAATGATTGCACATGAAATGAAGATGCAATTGAGATGGAATGTATATGCAATGCGGAATGTACATGAGATATGAATGCATTGCTCCTTTTGAAATGTGGATGGAGTATACCACCTACTTTGCCATAATTTATAAAACTGACAACTTCTTGCATCACAAGTTCCAAACGATACTCTTTAATGTGTTTGCGATATTCGTGGAGCTTTCTGCAATACAATTCCGATGTTTCATATTCTCCTAGTCTTAGTTAACATTCATAAGGACCTAAGTTAACAAACCAAAAGCGTCCAAAGGACCAACACACAAAACTTAAAACCAAAATGAGATCTAATCCAAAACTAAAACACGAAAACCAAAAGTATATACAAATGTACAAAACAAATTTGGATTATCATTTTCTCGGATCCCAAACCTGATTAGAATTCTTTAAAAGACATATGACGTGATACGCATACCAAGTTTTGCAGGAATCCAACAAAAACAAGACCAAACCAAACAAAGAAACAAACTTCCACTTGCCCCTCTCACCATACCAATTTGATTTCGTTCCATTAGTATTCCTATAGGTGAGATTCAAATTACCAATTTGATTAGACAATGGTTGATTTTCAATTCTTTCTTGTCTATTCTTTAAGGTGCAAATTTCATAATTCCATTCATGATTTAGAACTAGGCTTTCTTTATTCAAAATGAAATTTTGTAAGCAAGAGCCTATTTCTAAAAATTTCAAAGCTAATTCATTTTCCATGTTCTTAGGCCAATCAAAATTGTGCAACAATTTACAAGCATCTAGGATATTTACTAAATGGGGATCATTAAGAATTTTTATCCTAGATTCAAGAATTAATTGTTGATGAATTTGATTTAGCAATTTAAGTGCATCAAGCTCCTTTTCATTCATTAAAGTAAGGTTATCAAAGGTGTGGTTAGAAATTAATCCTTGTTCTTCATTCACCTTCAATGGCATTTCATCATAAATATCATTTGAATTATACAAATCTTCACCTAAATCTTGGATGTTTGGATACAAAGGTTTAGATTTTACCTTTTTCACATTTTCATTTACCAAAACTTGGTGAGGATTTGCAATTTCCTCTTTTACCTCATGGTCTTCATATTCTTCATTGATTACTTGTTCATCAAACATACCAAAATTGGGCACCCAATTAAAAACATGCCCATCCTTTTCAACCCTCAAATATTCTTGGTCAAAGTGTATGTCAAGTAACTCATCTTCATGATCAATCACTTTCGTTGCTTCCAATAGATCAACCACTTTGTCATTTAATTCCAATTCTTTGTTCACTATCCATGGTATCTCTTCCAACACATCCTCAAATTGTACAGGAGTTGTACTATCTTCCTTTGAGTAGGCGATTATGTTGTCCTGTATATCAATTGGCACACAAGTTTCATTAGCAGTTTTGGAGTGAGTGTAGTCTTCCCACTTCTTCCATGAATCATAGTAGTCATCCTCCAAGTTCAAATTGTGACGTTCAACTACTTCTTCAACATCTTCCAATTCATCAACATGTTTCTCATCCAATTCATCTTCACCTTCCATAGATGGTCCAGTTATTTCCAAAAGTGGGTTATTTCTTGAATTCAAATTGGTAAAGCTATCATAATCCAAATTAGTAACCCATGATTCGATTTTATCACAATTTGGAGGGTGAAGAATTTTTTGATCATTAATTCCAAACTTCTCATCGAGAGTGTCTTCCGAGAACAAGTGGTGAAATTCTATCATATCTTCAAATTCATTTATTGATTTTCTTACAATTTCACTTTCAACCACTTCCTGTTCCAAGATTTCATCCTCTTCTTCCTCATTCTCACTCTCTTGACGATATAGAGTTTCCACCACCAAAATGTTGTCCGCTCCTTGTTGATGTTGGGGTGGACCCTCATTTGGCACAAGTTCCAAATCATCCACTTGAGCTTGGAGACAATGGGTATACATAGCAATTTCGGGACAATTCCTTTCATTATGCTCCTTTGTATTATGCAATCTACACCCCTTTTCCCATGCAAAATCAGAAATATTAAGAATGGAACTAGAGTGACTTGATCCTGCAGAAGTATCTATCTGATTAGCAATAGAGGAAGGCACACCCCCATTGTTTGGCTTCGTATTCCACTGTTTCCCTCTATCGTTGAAGTTTCGATTTGGGTGAGGGGCATGGGATTCATACTTCTATTTTTGAACCAAATCATTACTCAATTTGTGAACCATATTTTTGAGTTCTTCAACCTCTGAATAAATCTCTTTTGGTTGAGCTATGTTATTGCTAGTTCCAATAGGATTTGCGTAATTGGTGAGATCTTGACTTAACATTTGAGTTGGATTTTGAGCCACTTGATTTGCGTAGGGATTCACACTTTGAATCGGAATTGGATTGGGTGCGTAATCGGGTGTTGATGAATATGGTTGTTGATAAGGCAAAGCATTTATGCCTGATATTTGCGGTGCCATGATCTGATTCATCATAGGAGCTTGACCATATGGACCATATTGTCCTACCATAGGCATCTGGGAAAACCCATAACTCTATGGTGTCATTTGTTGCTCAATGGTCATAGCTTCATTGTAGGCTAGAGCAAGCGTGGTAACTTGAGGATTTCGCCTTGCAAACATTGCCGTCATAGGATCCAATGCCCCAAAATATATTTGCAAAGCTACTACGGGATCAATGGCAAAATGCCGAATTGCTCTATTATAGCACTTCTGAAATCTCTGATTAAAAGTTCGGATTGGCTCACCCTGGCCTCTTTTGCATGTAATGAACTGATTATAGATGATTGTGGGATCTAATGGTGACCTGAATTGGTTGACAAAAGCATTCTCCATTTGCGTCCATGACGTAATGGAACCAGTAGGTAAGCAAATGTACCATTCGTAGGCCACTGGGTCTAGGCTCATGGGGAAGAGTCTACAAGCCACATCTTCATGTTGAACTTGCAATCTTATCAAAACATCCCTATAGGCCTGAATATGTTCTTCTACGGTCCTTGGGCCATCCGGTTTGTATTTGGGCAAAAATCTCTCTATATTCTTAGGGATCTCGTGAATATCCCCTGCAATATTCAAAGGAATGTTATTGGCTCCGTACCAAGGAGGTGGTGGAGGTTGGGCCATTTGATTCAAAATCGATGATGATAACCCTACAAGAGCCGTGGAAAATACCTCGAAGAAGACCTGCGACACACAGAAAATTTTGCAATTAATGGAATTCAAAGAATAACTTCAAAATCAATTTGTTAGTCATGAATGAAAGAAGGAATCATGACAAAGCAGTATTCTAAAAATGTAAATTAGTTTCTGATTCACCAGATCGCATATGCGCAAGTGAAGAGCATACTCCTAGTGTTGTAGGCTTTCTGATTCACAAGATCGCATTACGCGCAGGTGAAGAGCATAATACCGACAACAAATACATTTTTAGACAAAATAATTCCTTACAAATGAGCATGAAATGACTAGCAAATATCAAACATGTAACGTATGAATAATCATGTTAGCATCAACCAAGAGGTGTATCCATTAAAATCGAATGAAAGTAATTGCATGGAGACAACCTCGTTAGTCAAGAATTTTTTTTTTTTAAATCAAATCAAGACAGATTATTCCTGTATGAACAATCAAAAATGTTAGAACAATGCATAGCAATTCATGTCCTCCTTTTAACACTACAAGGCTGTATTGTTAAAAGAGGGCTAAAGATAATAACCAATAGGGCATGAAATATTCAAAATTTAAATCCCTATAGCATTTAAATCACACTGAAATAAAACAATTCAGGCCCTCCTTCTAGCGCCAATATGTTGAGTGGTATTTTCACCCAGTTGTGAAAGTACACTCTCCTTTAGGATTTGGGTTCCAAATCCCCTCTTGCAAAGAAGTTAAACAAACAACTTCTCCAAGGTCTCCGTTGTATTAGCATTTGCATATGTGTATTAGTAATCTCAAATAAAGATATTCAATTTAAATGCTTGGAACACCTTAGTGATTGCAAGTAACTGTAAACAAGGGGCAATGTTGATTTATTTCACCATGAAACTTTAGTGATTGTTCATTGTTTTTTAGATTTTGATATTTTTTAAATGTCTATTTTAATGCCTTGAAAAGTTAAAACTTCTGGAACATAAAAAGAAATAAAAAATGTAGAAAGAATGAAAATGAAATGCAGAAAACTGAAAATAAAATGCTTCCAGTATGATGCTATCCTATTACGACAAAACCGAAGATGTGAGGTTTCCGTGCATGCAACCTAACCTATTGGACCTACAAACAAGCACAATCCGGATAAGCTAAGTGTTGGTTCCTAGGGTACGAAATAAAATTCAGATTTCAAATATTCGCCTAATGTAACCCAAAAAACATGGCATTAACATTATCTATAAATTCGAAATCTGAAAGAATGAAAGAATAAACATTAAATCCATAGCATGCAAAGAAAATCTCCTTCTTTCTTGCCCACAAGATGCAAATTTTTGAAAACTTCTGCATTAAAAATATGTCATTTTACAATAGCAAAATTTTTGGTTTTCCCAAACCAGTCTGTAGAAGGAAAACAACTCAAACAGGTCCAGAATGGCCTTTTCGCCTTCAGCTCTGCAACTCTGCTCGCAGCAGTTTCCAACCCTTTCTGTGGAAGAAGAAAAACTAGTCCAATGTGGAAGAAAATATCCAGAGAAACCCAGTGCCAAGGCCTTGCCTTTATTACTGCAATCTTCTCTGAAGAGTTCCCCCTCTCTGGCCTCTCTGAATGGCGTATTTAAACTTCTGAAAGAATTGTTTCTCCTTCCATGACGGTTCATTTCATTTTTCGATGGCTGTTCATTTCACCTTCCCTGACTGTTCGTTTCACCTTCCCTTGTATGCGTGTGCTTTGCTTTCCATTTTGTGGCCCTTCGCTGCGTTTTCTCCACATGGGCTTGCGTCCGTTTCCCTCCATGTGTAATGACCATCTTAAATGATTTCAAATCATTAAAGATTCCCTATGTAACGCTTTGTCTTCTTCATTGGATTTTGTCCTTATGTCCACGTCACTATGCAGGTCCGTTACCTTGGCAAAAATGGAACATGTCGCGATATCGCGACACTTTTGCCTCCTTGCTCACTTTTGTTGCTTTTAGCCACGAAAATGTAACATGTCGCGATATCGCGACACTTTTTCTTTCTTCCCTCTCTCTTTGCTTTGAATCGTGAAAATGCAACATGTCGCGATATCGCGACACTTTTTCCTGTACGGCCGCGAAAATGCAACATGTCGCGATATCGCGACACTTTTTCCTTTACGGCCGTGAAAATGCAACATGTCGCGATATCGCGACACTTTTCTTTTCTTTCTTGTCTTGGTCGCGAAAATGCAACATGTCACGATATCGCGACACTTTTCCTTCTTGTTCTTTCTTTTCTCATTTGGTCATGAAAATGCAACATGTCGCGATATCGCGACACTTTTTCTTTCTAGCTCTTCCTCTTTGCTTTGAATCGTGAAAATGCAACATGTCGCGATATCATGACACTTTTTCTTCTATAACTTTTTCTCTTTTGGCCACGATGGTGCAACATGTCGCGATATCGCGACACTTTTTCTCTTTTGGCCACGATGGTGCAACATGTCGCGATATCGCGACACTTTTTCTCTTTTGGCCGCGATGGTGCAACATGTCGCGATATCGCGACACTTTTTCTTTTTTGGCCGCGATGGTGCAACATGTCGCGATATCGCGACACTTTTTCTCTTTTGGCCGCGATGGTGCAACATGTCGCGATATCACGACACTTTTTCTTTTTGGCTGCGATGGTGCAACATGTCGCGATATCGCGACACTTTTTCTTTTTGGCCGCGATGGTGCAACATGTCACGATATCGCGACACTTTTTCTTTTTTGGCCGCGATGGTGCAACATGTCGCGATATCGCGACACTTTTTCTTTTTTGGCCGCGATGGTGCAACATGTCGCGATATCGCGACACTTTTTCTTTTTTGCCATGATGGTGCAACATGTCGCGATATCACGACACTTTTTCTTTTTTGGCCGCGACAGCGCAACATGTCGCGATATCGCGACACTTTTCCTCCTTGTGGTATTTTGCTTTTTTCCTTGATCTTTAGCCTATGGGCCACTTCGGTCTTCTTGGAACACATGCAAAAAAGGTGGGTCCCCAATTTTGGGGTACGTTGTGGATCAGCCACAACATTACCACATCTAAAACACTTGAGAATTATTGGTGACCTTTTTCGAACCACTTATTTTTCTTTTTCTAGAAATAGAACTTCATCTTTATCATTATCTGAGGAACTATAATCACTATCACATGAGTACTTAATTGCATTATCTGCATATAAACTCTTATTATGTATTTGGAAGAACTTCTTTCCTTTCTTACCTTGTCCATCCGTGCTTTTCTTTTGATATCTATGTTTTTCTATTTCGCTATTCTTATGATCCTATTTTTCTTCATCATTGCTATTTCCTGCTTCTTGAAAATTAGATGCATAGTGACCATACTTTCCACAATTGAAACATCTAACATATTTTGTACCTTTAAAATTTCTTGGATCCTTTTTCCTTCTACCATAATTTGCTTCTTCATCACTAGATGACTCATTATTTCTAGCTCTTCCTCTTTGCTTTGAATCACAAAAATGCAACATGTCGCGATATCGTGACACTTTTTCTCCTCTGACTACGACCCATCAATATGTCGCGATATCGCGACATTTTTTCTCTTCTGACTACGATGATGCAACATGTCGTGATATCACGACACTTTTTCTCTTTTGGCCGCGATGGTGCAACATGTCATGATATCGTGACACTTTTTCTCTTTTGGCCACGATGGTGCAACATGTCGCGATATCGCGACACTTTTTCTCTTTTGGCTGCGATGGTGCAACATGTCGCGATATCGCGACACTTTTTATTTTTTAGCCGCGACGGTGCAACATGTCGCGATATCGCTACACTTTTTTCTTTTTGGCCGCAATGGTGCAACATGTCACGATATCGCGACACTTTTTCTTTTTTTGGCCGCGATAGTGCAACATGTCGCGATATCGCGACACTTTTTCTTTTTTTGGCCGCGATGGTGCAACATGTCCCGATATCGCGACACTTTTTCTTTTTTTGCCATGACAGTGCAACATGTCACGATATCGCGACACTTTTTCTTTTTTGGCTGCGACAGCGCAACATGTCGTGATATCGCGACACTTTTCATCCTTGTGGTATTTTGCTTTTTTCCTTTATCTTTAGCCTATGGACCACTTCGGTCTTCTTGGAACACATGCAAAAAAAGGTGGGTCCCTAATTTTGGGGTATGTTGTGGATCAGCCACAACATTACCACATCTAAAACACTTGAGAATTATTGGTGACCTTTTCCAAACCACTTATTTTTATTTTTCTAGAAATAGAACTTCATCTTTATCATTATATGAGGAACTATAATCACTATCACATGAGTACTTAATTGCCTTATCTGCATATAAACTCTTATTATGTCTTTGGAAGAACTTCTTTCCTTTCTTACCTTGTCCATCCGTGCTTTTCTTTTGATATCTATGTTTTTCTATTTCGCTATTCTTATGATCCTATTTTTCTTCATCATTGCTATTTCCTGCTTCTTGAAAATTAGATGCATAGTGACCATACTTTCCACAATTGAAACATCTAACGTATTTTGTACCTTTAAAATTTCTTGGATCCTTTTTCCTTCTACCATAATTTGCTTCTTCATCACTAGATGACTCATTATTTGAATCTAGCTTCTTACCCTTTGTATTCTTAGTAACTTTGAAGGTTGCTTCCTTCTGTAGATTAGGTTCCTCTTTTGTTCTCATCTCAAAAGTTGTGAGAATGCGATGTAATTCATCTCTTGTCAAAAGATCACTTTATTTTGATTCCTCTATAGCTGAAATATTTTCACTAAACCTTTTTTGAAGTGACCTTAAAATCTTATCACAAACATCAGATTCTTGAACTTCAAGTCCAAGTCCTTGCATGGAGTTAACAACCTCATCTACACGAAGTAGATAAACACTAATTTTTTCCTCCATTTTTTGATCTTCAAATATTCTCTTGATATTTCACAAGTTTACCTTTTTGACATTTTTATCCCCTTCATATATGCCTTGCAATTTATCCCAAATTTCCTTTATTGATTTGCAGTGCATAACTTTTATAAATTCTATTTTATGAAAACCTCTCAAAATTGCATTCATTGCTTTTGAATTGTAATTATGTAGAAGCTTACCATATTTATCTGTAGGTGGAGTAGTTGGTGGTGTGTATCCATTTTCAACTGCTTCCCATATTTCATTGCCAAGTGCCATTTGGTGAATATCTATTCTCATACTCTAGAATACATAATTATTCCCATCAAACACTGGTGCTGAATTATCTAAGGATCCAC
This sequence comes from Wollemia nobilis, assembly GCA_028583015.1. Taxonomy (NCBI): domain Eukaryota; kingdom Viridiplantae; phylum Streptophyta; class Pinopsida; order Araucariales; family Araucariaceae; genus Wollemia; species Wollemia nobilis. The sequence continues at coordinate 4,818,524 of JAQPPZ010017220.1, read as the reverse complement.
TCTTAGAATCCATTTGTGTTCTTGTAAGATTTTTCTTCAAGTTTTTAAACTCTTCTAAAGGAACCCACTTTGATACCAATTGAATAACACAAGCTTATACTGAGAGGGGGGTGAACAATATAAGACCACTTTTTAATTTTCTTTCCTAAACAATATTATGTAATATATCAATGCAAATATCAATAGCAATAATCAAAGCAATACACAAATAACCACACACAATAGAGACACCAATTTAGCATGGTTCACCCAATGTGGGATACTCCACAGAGAAAATATTTCACTAAAATTTTATTAACAAACATCTTTGGGAATCCTTCCCTATTACAATATTTATGGACTTCTATCCAAAGGAGACACCAATCCCCTAATCAAGTTCATGGATCTCTATCCACAAGAGAACTCCTTCTCCTCTACTCTGGTTGGTGATCTTCTAGAAGAATTGCTACCTCCACTACACTAGATTATGGATCTATATCCACTAAAGACTTCCGTCCTCACTCAAAAGACTTTTCCTCACTACACTGGCTAATGGACCTCTATCCACTAGAGACTGTCATCCTCTATACTCTGTCACCTCTAAAGCTTACTCTGATCTCTATCTCAAATTTGCACTAAATATGATCCTTTGATCTAGCATAAATCTAATCAATCTCTATCCTCAAATGTACACTAAACATAGTCCTTTAGTCTAGTATAAATCTACTCAATCTCTATATCTGGTTTGGCACAAACCTATCCTCAAATCTATACCAAACTATGTCCTCAAATCTATCCTCAAGCTTTAACACAAAGCTTGACTCAATCACTAATCAAATCTAGTAGATCTACCTCAAAAATTAACCCAAGGTTTGAACAAATCAATCAATCAAATCTAATCACAAGTATTCTCAAAGACTTATCTCAAATTTACATTGTAAGCTTCCACAAAATCTCACACTAATATGTCCACAAGTCCTCTCTAGAACTTGTCCAATCTGCTCAACAAGTCTTCACCAAGACTTACCTCAAATCTACTCAACAAGTCCTCACTAGAACTTGTCCAATTTTCTTGTAAGCTTTCACAAAGGCTTACTCAACTTAGTCCTTAAGTCCACTCTAGGACTTGCTCAAATATTTCAACTAGCTTTAACAAAATCTTTATATAACTCAACTCAATCTATTACAAAAAAACCTCTTCAATATCATAATCATGTTTCACATAGAATCTTGTTCAATCTCATAGAAACATATAGATAATTATTAGAGAATCAATATGCTTCACACTCACAACAATGCTCAATCACTTTCAATATCTTTCAAAAATCAATTTAGAATATAGAATAATTTGTTTCACAAACCTTGAAATATCACTTCAGCTCTTCCACTTGACTAGGCTCAAACAACTCCACTCAATCAATCACTCAATGAAACATTCCTTTCTTCCAAACCCTAGTCCAAGCATATGAACACTCACTCAAATATTTCCAACAATGCTTATCAAACAATCTCACATAACAATGATATTCATGATCTTCCACAAACCCTAATCATGCATATGAAGGTTCATTCAATGTTTCCAATAATTCTTATCAAACAAGGTTTTTATCATCAACTTTCACTTAGAAAAACCTTTAACAATCAAACTCAACAATGCTTATCAAACAATCCTTTTCACTCCAACTTAGCATTCATAACATCCAACAATCACTCTCAAGGATAATTTACCCTTACCTCTTGTTTGAATATGATTTGACCTTAAACACCTGTCTCAATCACAACCACTCTTTTTGCCAATACTAGGGTTAGATAGCAAATATTTGTCCTTAATAAATCCTCACAAAGATATTTCACCAAGTCAAAATATCAACATTTACTCAACCTTATTTCTCCTTTCAATACAATTCAACAAATATTTCTAACTCCTATGGCACACCTTATTACTCCTCTCAATAAGCTCAAAGCACTCAAAAATTAAACCCTAACATAAAACAATGCTTATCCTTTTATCTCCCTCACAAAAACCTTTATCACATGCAATTTCCACTTTATAACCTTTTAAAAAATATTTTCCGCAAATTTTGGAACCTCCACAATTTTCAGAACCAAACAATTAGTGCATATCTTATAGTCCACAAAAGGGCATCAACGGGTTTTGAACACGAAACCTTTCCATGGCCATATGCCTTAGCAAGTCATGTGCCCACCACATGGGCTACGAGCCTCCACATAAATGAAAAGGTTAGCGTTGTTCCTTTGTATTCCACTAAGCACACAAAATTTACCAAAAACCTTCCTCTGCTTTACAAAATGTAAACCCACGGGATTCGATCCCTGCACCTTGTGATTGCCAATGTATTAGCACCTCCCTTACTGCCAGTTGTGCTATAAAGCTCCTTGGAATATGAAACCAAAACTCCTCCTTGTCTTATCTTCTGCCTTGAAAAACCTTCGAAAACACATGATTGCTTCCATTGCAATACACACAAAAATCACACATAACTCTTTGATCATAGATGAATTAAATACCTTGGTTTTTACCCTCCTTTATATGCATAATGTGATATACTTCCACAACATCGGTGATTTCAAATATTTTGAAATTTAAACTTTATAACCCTAACCTTAGGGTTAATTAATTTATAAATTAATTTATAATTAGATTATAATTAATTTATAATTAATTAAATCTTTGGGTCTTGTCCTTTTAATATTATAATAAAGTATTATAATATTATTTTTCTTGGGCCTTCCTTTTACCCTTTAGACCTCATATGACCATCTGGGAGTAAACTTTCTTTTGCACTTGATTACAGAACCTGAAACTGATGTTGCCTACTAAAATTGACGTTTACTACTCCTGTCTTCTTGACATCAATGACAACAAAACCTTACTCATATTTCCAATAGTTTTATCCATTTTTCTACATATTCCACAACTAGGGAATTTATCATATCCTTCCAATCCATAATTCATTATTTAAAGGAGTTTTTCCCTCTCCACCACACCCTCCACATCTAGTGAAGTTTCACTTCCTTGCATCCCTTCATTAAAAAATCGGGGTAATTTCATATTCTCCCCATACATCATTCAAAACTAGGGGTAATTTCATCTTCTCCCAATATATAATTCAACATTGGGGGTAACTTCATCATCTCCCCAATCCATCATCCAAAACTAGGGTAACTTCATCTTTTCCCCATCCATCATTCCAAATCAAGGGTAACTTCACCCTCTTCCCAATCCATCATCCAAAACTGAGACAATTTCATATTATCCCCATACATCATTCAAAATGGGGGTAATTTCATCTTCCCCCAAATCCATCATTCAAAATGGGGGAAACTTAACCCTCTTCCAATTCATCATTCAAAACTAGGGGTAATTTCATCGTCTCCCCATACATCATTTAAAATGGGGGTAACTTCACCCTCTCCCCATACATCATTCAAAATTGGGGTAATTTCATCTTCTCCCCATACATCATTTAAAATTTTGTGGCAACTTCACCCTCTCCCCAATCCATAATTCTTAATTGGGGTAATTTCATCTTCTTCAAATCCATCATTCAGACAATTTCACCTTCTTCCATGTCATCATTCACAACTGACAAAATTCATCTCATTTCCACAAAAAAATTTATGACTTGGAAAATTTTCTCCCCCTCCTTCTAAATGATTTTGTAATTCGGGGATTGTATTCTCTTTTTAAACAACTTCTATGCTTGGGAGAGTTTTTTCCATATTTCCAACCATAGTTTCCTTTCATGGATTTAATTCTCCTTGCATACTCGCACTTCACCACCACATCTACTCACGATGATGCCACCCAATATTGCACTCACAAATTAATCACCATCAATCACATGATATTTATATATCCTCAAAAAAAGACATCCTTCTGTTAAAGGTTGTACCCTTTACCATTCATCATCAACTCATTCAAAAACAATAGGTTTTGCCACAAATCTCATAGCATATGGCCATCATAATCAATCACCATGTTCAAAAGTTTGCATCCTTTACCTTGACCTTATCAAATCAAATCAATCACCAAGTTCAAAAGTTTACATCATTTGCCTTTCCCTCATCAAATCATATCAATCACTATGTTCAAAAGGTTACATCCTATGCCTTCTCTTCATCAAATCAAATCAATTGCCATGTTCAAAATGTTGCATCATTTTGCCTTGCTTTCATCATAATAGGTTTCTTCAAAATCCTTAGTAAAATTTTGAAACATTATTTTTAGAATCTATTAAAAAAAACAAATGTTTCTATTAAAACCTCAAAAATAAATAAATAAACAAACAAACAAAATTCAACACAAAGTTTTTTCCAAAAACCTCAGCAAGAAAAAATCAAAACAAAGGTTTTTTCCAAAAACCTCAACAAAAATTTGGATAGATTTTTTCTGAAAACCTCAGCAAAAATTTTGATAGGTTTTTTCCAAAAGCCTTACCAAAATTTTGGATAGGATTTTCTAAAAATCTCAGTAAAAATTTGGATAGGTTTTTCCAAAAAACTTAGCAAAAATTAGGATAGGGTTTTCCAAAAACTTCAGCAAAAATTTGGATAGGTTTTGTCCAAAAACCTCAGAAAAACTTTGGATAGGGTTTTCCAAACACCTCACCAAAAATTTGGATAGTTTTTTCCAAAAACTCAGCAAAAACTTGGAACTAGGTTTCTCCATAGACATAACTTAGCATAGCATACACATAGGAGTAGCACACACATAGCCTAGCATAACATAGCATACACATAACATAGCATTAGCATAGCCTAGTCATAGGCGTAGCATAGACGTAGCCTAGCATAGCATATCCTAGTATAGCATACACATAGCGTAACGTAGCATAGCCTAGCATAGCATACAAATAGGCGTAGCATACACATAGTCTAGCATAGTCTAGCCTAGAAATTTTTCAATTCTTTGTCCTTGAAAATATTTTGCTTCTACAGGTAACCTTTCCTTGCTTGCACATTCTTGTACATTTGACATAGAACACAACAAACATCCAAAGAATGAGAACAAAAATACAAATAAATCAAAACCGTCCACTAACAACGTATCTTGCATTTTATTTTCCTCTTTTATACCAATGTTCTACATCACTTGGATTTATATCAATGTTATATGGTCATGCTTCGAGTGGCTACATATCTTTGATTTGATACTATTTCCATCTTCCTCTTCTTATCTCTACCTCTTTTGGTTCTTGATCAATATTGTATGGTCACACTTCGAGTGGCTACATACCTTTTATTGGATCCTATTCTTATCTTCCCCTTCTCTCCACCTATTTTGGTTCTTGATCGATGTTGTATGATCATTCCTCGAGTGGCTACATACCTTTATTGGATTCTATTCTTCTCTTCCATTTAATTTTCATTTCACAGGATCAGTTCCCTATATTTTCCATCATAATCATCGATCAATCATGCCGATGACCATGAAATATTGATATTAAGTTTGATTATTTCAAGCATTCATTCACACATTTTGGAATTGGTCTTGTACATGAAACCCCATATTTCAAGTACACCTTGCATCCATCTATCTCACTTCCTTTACATTATCAAGAAACACATTAGTCGCATCCTCTTATCCATTTTTAGGCATTTTGTCATATCATGTAAACATCACCCCTGGTCATGTTCTTTGTCTTCCTTGTACATAAGCATTCCATTGCTCGTATACATAACGACATAAGTTCTATTATTAGTTGCATGTTTATGAGAAGACTTTTTGTTGTTCAATCATTCATGGATAGTTTAATCAACCTGTATCAAACGTCATCAAAATCTATAGGATTTCAAGGCTTTCTCTAGCTGAATCAAGTTCGTTCATGGGCATCTCACACTACATATTTTATCACTATGGGGATTGACTGAGGTAGGCCCCCAATCTTACTAATAATATTTTATAGGTATAAAACTAGGTGTAGAAGAAAAACCACACCAACAAAACATATTGGTGGCTTGCACATACATAATCCCACCTTCACTGAGGAGATCTTAAAGACATCATCAGGATGTTGTGTATTTTGTAAAGGAAATAGAGACATTAATATTTATAACCTAAAATGCATTCCTTTGTGAAATGAAAGTGACATTTCTAAGTAGTTTACATTGTGTTGAATTACTTGATCAAATGAATCTCTTTTTGTTAGATTCACCACCATAACACAAAAAATTAGAAAAAACCATGGTCTTGAGGCCACATAAATAAAATAAAAATGGATATGAATAACCATTACTAAGTAGATGATATCTCAAGAGAATGGGTTTGTGATCCGATCTTACTTACAATAAAGTATTTAAAGAGATTGTATACTCTTTTTATGACCATCAATTATATTGTCTACTCTTTTTATGACCCTCACGTTGTATGTCTTTAATTTTATTTGCTTGGACTTTAAACCTCTTAGTCAAAGACATATTGATAATATTATATGTTCTACTAGGTTTAATAGAAACAATGATGTGCTACGAATTTTGACCAGATACCAAGGATTCTGATGTGGACCGAATTGACAGAGGATATCACCAATGCATGATTGAGCCCAGAAAAAGGCAGACAAGGTGGACAATGAACAGGGAAGACCACAATTTAATAATGATAATGATGCATGGACAATGGACACGTGGCATTGACATCACAAAAATTGGAGTAGACAAGGGCTTTGAAATTGATAGAGTCAGGTGGACATGGAGGAGGGTGTTTGGAAGAGGGACTGATGGACGTGGTGTATGCTAGAAAGTTGACATCAACACAAAAGTTGACATAGGTAAATAGATAGGATGGGGATGAATTTCCTAACTAGACACTAATCAAGAATAGAGATCCAACTAGACTGACAAGGATGATGAAGTCAGCACGATGGATGTGACTGAATAACAATTATCATGATATGTGGAAAATTCCATGATGATGATATAGAAGGTTGACCAAGGCAAGGATGCACAAATCATCAAGTAGACTAGAGGACACACTGATAGAAAAGATGCATGAAAGGTAAATCAAAAGTGTAGAACATCACCAAAAAACTACAACAGGCAACATGAGGCACAATAGTGATTGAAAACAAGTTACAAATGTACCCAAGTACTATCAGAATACAACATATCAGGCATAATGCTACCTAATATCGATAGATCAATAGTAAAAATTATATGAGGCCACTAAAAATGTTGGGAAACTACCAAGGATATGGTGAAATGGTTTTTGGCTCATCAATAAGAGCTGCAAATGAGCTCATATCTACATTAGGAGCTACATCATCTAGTGGAAATACGTTGGGTATATCACCTAGAGACCCTAGTTTGAATCTAGGTGTGGCTACAAATTCTTCAAGTTCAGGATGAGCGACAGAATCCTGATCTTCTTCACTGTGATCTATGTTGGAATGAACGAGATCTTTGGCATCTGGTTCTTCATCAACAATAGTGATGATGTCAAATTTGAGTTACTGAAGACTGGCGATGAAAGCATATTGAATATTGATAAGGTTGGAAGAAATCTCTAAGACTCGACATCATGAATGACGATCACAAACAAAAAAGATCAATAAATGACAAATCCAAGTGTTAGAAATATTGAGTTATCATTGATTTCAAAGGGTGCATGGTACTCAAGGTAGAAATATTCTTCAAGGATGATGAGTTTATAAGGATGGACAAATTATTCAAGGTAAGGTTTATTGCAAAGCAAGGCAAATATTTTTGTGGAAAGGATTATAATATTTAATATCCAATTTAAATATTATAAAGAGAAGTTTGAAAGCAAAGGACATAAAGGTTTAAAAGTGCTTGGGACAAAGGTTTAAATTTTACAAAGGCCAAAGGTTTTAAGAAGATTAATATTATAATATTTTTTAAAATATTATAATGGGATTTTATGGTTTTGGTGCCAAAGGTCAAGCGCAAAATAAGTGGAGCCGATGTCATTGGAACCTAAGGGTAAAAGCATATAAATATATGCTTTAATTATTTTTATTGGTTGGAGTTGCATGGAAGTTTTCATGAGAGCCATTTGAATAAGTCGAGCATCAATGAGTAGGCGGCAGAGAAGGAGAAGAGTGGTGAACTTGTAGTGACAGGGAGCATAACATTCAAATACAAAGTCGTGCAAATCATGTTTTAACCATCGGGGTAGCCCAGTTGGCCACATAGCTCACGGGAAGCACTGTCAGGTAGAAGGTTGAGGGTTCGAAACCCCTTGATGTGTGTTTTATGGAAATATGAGTTGCTGAAGAGATATATTGTTTTTTGCACATTGAGGTTTCAAGCGCTTCAATAGCATAGCTGATTAGAAGGCTCATGGCAAGGTACTACACCTTGCAAGGTGAAGGGATCGAATCCCATTGGCAATAGTATAAGGTAATTAATTTTTATTTGAATAAAAGGAGCCCTAAAGTAAAGTTTTTGAAATTTATTTTTGCATAAATAAAGGGAGTCATAAGGTATAGTTTTTGAATTAAATTTTGCAAAAATAAAGGGAGTCATAAGGTATAGTTTTGAGATTAAATTTTGCAAATGATAAATGTGATTTAATTTTTGCAAAAGGGTTCTTGATGTTAATAAAGCTTTATATTGTGAGTTTTACAAGGGAGATATAAGGTGTTATTTTTAAGCTTTATTGTGAATGTTTTGATAAGTATTTATGAAGTGGTTGATTTGATATTTGATCAAAAAGGGAAAAATAAAATTGCTAACCTGTTTTGAAGTGGCAAAAAGGAAAATTATTTTGTGTTAAGATAGGTTTTGAAAGCACATCATCATCAAGGTAGTTTTAGAGGTATGGTGATTTAATCCTTTACTCAAGGTGTGTTTTTGATGAAGAAAATATTTTGATGTCATATGGTTGGAGGTATAAGGATTGATTGAGTGTGCATTGCTTTGATAGAAATTGGAAATAAAAGTGCAAGGGTTTGAAAGTAAATTTGATGTGCATTAGTGTTTGATTGAATATGAGAGTAATGGTGAATTATTATTGAATATATACTAGCAAGGGTTTGAGAGAAAAGTGGTGCATTTATTTTGAGTCATATTGGGAATGAACTTGCAGGGTTATACCCCAATCTTGTGAAGCAATTATATGCATTAGTTTTGATTTATATTGGTAGTAAATGTGCAAGTATTATAGTACAAATTTGAAACAAATTTTTGTATTATCATGATTGGTTGTGGGAGTATATGAAAAATATAAACTTGTGGATTATGATTGGTTTTGGAGTGAATGTGCAAATCAACAATTACCAGGTCATTTATCAAGTGCTAAACTAGAGCTACCTTTGAAATGAAATAAATGTGAGGTATGTGAAAGTGACAGACTTAATGAATGTTAAGAACATATTGAGTATATTTTGTATATGTTCAAGAGGTTAAATAAATTCTGGGTAGAATATGTCTAAATTGCTTTTGAAGAACACAAGCTTATACTGAGAGGGGGGGTGAACAGTATAAGACCTCTTTTTACTTTTTCCTTTATACTTCAAAATAGTAAAGCAATATCAAAGCAATGCACAATATCATCCACAAAGTGACACCAATTTTAACGTGGTTCACCCAGAATTGCTGGGCTACATCCAAAAAACTTTTCTCTAAAATTTATCTCAAAGTTCTTTGGGAATCCTTCCCAATTACAATGTTTATGAGCCTCGACCCAAAGGAGATACCTTCCCCCAATCAGAATTTATGAGCCTCTGCTCAAAGGAGATACCTTCCCCTCTGCTCTGGAAATGATCCCTCAGAAGATCAACTGCCTCTACCTCTTTCTAGCACGTGGAACTCCTTTCCACCGAAGACCTCCTGTCCTCAATGCTTAGCCTAAGAGACCTCTGCCTTCTATGATCACGTCCACAACAGCTCAGCAACCTATACCAAACACAATCAATCGATCTAGTACAAGTCTTCCTCTGTCTATCAGATCTGTCCAACTTTGAACAAATCAATCCTCTCGCATACAAGCCTTCTCAAAGACTTGCCAATCTGTCCTCGGGTTCTTCTCATAGAACCAATGCACCTCTGTCCTCAAGTTCTCTCGATAGAACTATCAAACTCAGCTCACAAGTCCTCTGCTAGGACCTGTCCAAATCTGCTCACAAGTCCCCATCGAAATCTGTCCAAAAACTGCTCACAAGTCCCCACCGGAACCTGTCCAAAAACTACTCACAAGTCCCCACCGGAACCTATCCAAAAACTCAGCAAGCTCACCAAGAAAAACTTTCTTAGTAGGAAATCACAAAGTGAATTTTTAGAGACCCAATGTGATTTTTCAAACTCATAGAAGCATAAAGAGAATTTTTAGAGACTCAATATGTTCTATACTCAAATCCCAATATCAAAACTCAACTCAAATCAACTCAGCTCAATCTCAATCTCAAATCTGAAAACTCAACTCAATATCTAAAATGGATAGGATAGAATGTTTTCTTTCAAGAACATGAAACCCCAACAATTGCCAACTATGCAAAGAATCACATAACAATGATACTCATGTTCTTTTCACCATCAATTAGGGTTTCAACAACAATGCTCATCAAACAAGGTTTAGTCAACCAACATCATTCAACTCAACATCAACCTTGAAGCATTCAACCAATCATCACAAGAAAAGGAAACAAGTAGAAATCCTTTTCCCTCAAAATATATTTGAACAAAATAGCCACCAACACAATATCACCAAATGCAAAGAATAACTTGCTCAAATCAACTCAATGGAGTAAGCCCAATATCATGAATCAAGTAAAGCAATAACTTGATCAAACAACCTCTATGGAAGCAACTCAACCATCAAACTCAAAACAGCCAACCAAGGGTTCCACCAACTCAATGCAAGTAGCAAGACTCACAAACATAAACCCTAGTGCACAATGCTTCCACTACCTCAAACCAGAATTATGCATTCACCAAAACTCTCATCAAGGATAACAATGCATAAGAAGTCTTCAACAAACTAGAAAATAGGATTTACACCCAACCAAAGGAAACCTAGTTGAAAACCTTTTCACTCCAACCTTATTTTAGAAAAACATACACCAATCATACTCATAAGGAAAATGTGCCCATACCTTTTTGGAGTAGAAGAAAATTGATCCTTAAAGCTGTCACCACACACAACCCTCAAACTTCCAACCAAGTTAGGGTTAGAACCAAGATAAATGAGCATATATAAAAACTTTCCTTAATACACCTTTTAGCTCCTCTTCTTTAAAAACAACCACCAAAGAAGCCAAAAACACAACAACCAAAACTTACACCTTATATCTCCATTTTTAAATTTAGCATAGCAAAAGACTAATCTCAAAAATACAACCAAAGAAATATCCCCTTATTTCTCCTATGTCTTTTAAACAATGCTAAACAATGCCAAAAATCATATCAAGAAAATAATCACACCTTATAATGGCTGCCCTTGAAGAATCCGAAATTCGTAGCACAAAACATGTTTTAATAAAAACGTGACTAATCCATGCACAACTCCCTCCGTGGGGATCGAAACGCAGACCTCCGCCTATGCAAGGCCCAAACGTAGCCTTCGCTGCCACTAGCCCACAAGGGGCTTACGAAGTCCAAGACGGACTTCCTTCCACATAAACGGTCAAGCTTTCCGAAAGCTTTTCAAACCATGAGCTCTCCTCTTTCGCAGACGTAAACAGAACATTCGATCGCAGCCAAACCAATTAATTGCCTTCGATTTTCCAAGTGGGTTTAACCTTAGGAACCTTCTCATATTTATAGTCCATACGTGGACTTTAGAACACGTCGACTGCAAAGAAAAGTAATTTCAAATTTAATCGAAATTTGCTTTCTAAAGGGTTTAAAAACCCTTAAAGTATTTTTAATAAATTAAAAATAATTTCTCCCTTAATTAATTAATTAATTAAAACCTTGAAGGGTTTTAAATAATAATTAAATAAATAATAAAGAGAACCTCCATTGGTTTTAATAAAAACCATTACCAATGGAATCTCTTCGGATTCTCTTAAAAAGATTCTCTTGGAATCTTCCACCTTTGAAGCCAACACATCCTCTTAACATTAATTTCATTTCCTTTTGACATCAATGACAACTCATAGACAAGAAGCTAGGATCTCAAACCCAAAATTGCCAACAATCTCCCCCTTTGTCATTGATGGCAAACCATGCTTCTCAACAACACTTAAACTCAACATAAACAGCTCCCCCTCTCTTGAGGCTCTCCCTCTTACTCATATCTCTCCCCCTTTGTCATCAATGGCAAAGGGTCACCTTTGGGGCTTGGGACTAAGAATGAGCCTCTTAGCTTAGTCCCTCCCCCACCTCCTGTTGAGGTGTTTAATTCCGGGGTGGGAGTAAAACTCCCAACAGGCACTAATCATCATCAGTGTCTATAGCTGCCTTACCATGTCTTCTCTTGTTCTCCTTGTCCATATTCCTATTCCTGTTCCTGTCACTATTCCTGTTCCTATTACTGTTCTTGTTCTTGTTCTCATCCCTATTCTTGTCCATGCCTTGATCCTTGGACCTGATCATGCCATTGTTCCTGTTCCTATACCTTGGAAGTTCAGCTCTACATTGTCTAGTTGTGTGACCTTCATTGTTGCACTTATAACAAGTAACAATGTTATTTCTTTTATGTATACCTGTTCTTTGAATCCACCTATTCTGACTAACCCTGTTCCTGTTATTAGCCTTGCAAAAAATTGCCTTATGCCCAAACTGTTTACAAGAGTAGCAATACCCTTGAAAGAAATTACCACCTCTGAAACCTGTCATTTACCTTCCTTACTTGAGTCATGCAATGTGAAGCCATGTGACCAAACTCGTGACAAGCAAAACATCTGCCATTAAACTTTCTTGTAAATGACCTTCTAGGTCCTGTAAACTTTCTCCCATTTTTTTGTTTCCTATTTTCTATTTCTGTGCATCTATCACTCAAGGACTCCTTTCTTGAAATACTTTCCTCATCGGAACTCTCTTCCTTTTGGAGTCTCTTACTAGACTCTCCAACTTGTTCCTTGTGTGGCTTAACAAAACCAAGGCCTATTTTATCTATTGTCTTTCTTTGACCTTTGATGAGTGACTTAACCTTTTTGGAGCTATCTTGAAACCTCGTAAAGCTTATCCTTGTACTCTTTAGTTTCCTCTTTCAAAGAAGCCATTTTCTATTCTAACTCACTATACTCAAGAACCTTAGACTCTAACTCATCCTTGAGTTCTTGTGTCTTAGCTATAGAGAAGTCAAGACTTTCTATAAGATCATCTCTCTCCATACAACATTCATCTAACTTATCCTTGAGTCTAGCATTCTTCTTTCTTTCCTTTTTCAAAGCACTAAGAGCACTAATAAGTTCACTTTCAAGATCCTTTATTTGTTTGCTTTCTGAATCATCAAAGCCTTTTTCAGATTTCTTATCACTAGAGGTGCTACCCTTTTCAAAAACCATACATGCATCTTCCTTATAGTTTTCTGAAGCATCCTCATACATACTAGAAACCAAATCATTATTTGTGCAATCATCCTCAAGGTGACCAAAATTTCCACATCTAAGACATTTCATGATAATGAATCTATGTTTCGGTTCTTCCTCTTTTTTTGATATGAACAACATCTCATTTTCATCATCACTTGAAGAACTTTCACTATCACTACTAGAACACTTACTTGCTTTGTCTAGGTAGAAACTCTTCTTGTGCTTGTGAGAATACCTCTTTCCTTGATTATTGTGCTCATCTTTGTTTTTCCTGTGATGCTTGTGCTTTTCAGAATCCTTGCTCTTAGAATCCTATTTATCTTCATCACTTTCATTCTTGGGAACAATACAGTTAGTAGCATAATGACCAAACTTTCCACAATTTAAACATCTTATATTTTTCATACTTTTGTGCTTTCTAGAGAACTTGCCTTTCTTGCTGTAATATGCCTCTTCATCACTAGAAGACTCATCACTATCTTGAAGTCGTTTACCCTTGGAATTCTTGGTAGCCTTGAAAGCTGCCTCTTTCTTGACATCAACCTTCACTTGAGTTCTCAACTCAAATGCTACAAGTATACTATGGAGCTCATCCTTTTTCAACTTATCCAAATCTTTAGCTTCCTCAATAGCAGAAATATTTTCACTAAATCTATTAGGAAGAGATCTTAAAATCTTATCACAAACATCATTTTCAGCAAGCTCAAGACCTAAGTCTTTCATGGAGTTAACAACCTCATCCATACGAAGCATGTAGTCACTAATATTTTCATCATCATTCATCTTGAGTTGTTCAAACATACCTTTGAAGTGTCTCAACTTGGCCTTTCTGACATTTGTATCACCTGTATGAACCACCTTCAATTGATTCCACATTTCACTAGATGTCTTGCAGTGAATCACTTTGGTGAGATCTGCTTTATGTAAGCCTTTTAGGATTGCATTCATTGCCTTTGAATTGCTGTGATGTAGGAGCCTTTCTTCTTTAGTATTAGGACCATGTTTAGGAATAGTGTACTCATCTTCAATCACTTCCCAAACCTCATTCCCAAGTGCCATTAGATGAACCTTCATCCTTGCACTCCAAAGACCAAAATTTGACCCATCAAGAATAGGTGTTGCATTGCCACTTGAATGATCCATTGTGTTCTTTACTAGCTTTTCCTTCAAGCCGTTAAACTTTTCGAAGGCACCCGCTCTCGATACCAATTGAAGAACACAAGCTTATACTGAGAGGGGGGTGAACAGTATAAGACCTCTTTTTACTTTTTCCTTTATACTTCAAAATAGTAAAGCAATATACCCAAAGCAATATCAAAGCAATGCACAATATCATCCACAAAGTGACACCAATTTTAACATGGTTCACCAAAAATGGTTGGACTATGTCCACAAAACTTTTCTCTAAAATTTATCTCAAAGTTCTTTGGGAATCCTTCCCAATTACAATGTTTATGAGCCTCGGTCCAAAGGAGATACCTTCCCCCAATCAGAATTTATGAGCCTCTGCTCAAAGGAGATACCTTCCCCTCTACTCTAGAAATGATCCCTCAGAAGATCAACTACCTCTACCTCTTGCCAGCATGTGGAACTCCTTTCCACCGAAGACCTCCTGTCCTCAATGCTTAGCCTAAGAGACCTTTGCCTTCTATGATCACATCCACAGCAGCTCAACAACCTGTACCAAACACAATCAGTCGGTCTAGTACAAGTCTTCCTCTCGTCTGTAATATCTCGTCCAACTCTTGAACAAATCAATCCTCTTGCATACAAGCCTTCTCAAAGACTTGCCAACTATCCTCGGGTTCTTCTCATAGAACCAATGCACCTCTGTCCTCAAGTTCTCTGATAGAACTATCAAACTCAGCTCACAAGTCCTCTACTAGGACCTATCCAAATCTGCTCACAAGTCCCCACCAGAACCTGTCCAAAACTGCTCACAAGTCCCCACCGGAACCTATCCAAAAATTGCTCACAAGTCCCCACCGAAACCCGTCCAAAAACTCAGCAAGCTCACCAAGAAAAACTTTCTTAGTAGGAAATCACAAAGTGAATTGTTAGAGACCCAATGTGATTTTTCAAACTCATAGAAGCATAAAGAGAATTTTTAGAGACTCAATATGTTCTATACTCAAATCCCAATCTCAAAACTCAACTCAAATCAACTCAGCTCAAACTCAATCTCAAATCTGAAAACTCAACTCAATATCTGAAATGGATAGGATAGAATGTTTTCTTTCAAGAACATGAAACCCCAACAATTGCCAACTATGCAAAGAATCACATAACAATGATACTCATGTTCTTTTCACCATCAATTAGGGTTTCAACAACAATGCTCATCAAACAAGGTTTAGTCAACCAACATCATTCAACTCAACATCAACCTTGAAGCATTCAACCAATCATCACAAGAAAAGGAAACAAGTAGAAATCCTTTTCCCTCCAAAGATATTTGAACAAAATAGCCACCAACACAATATCACCAAATGCAAAGAATAACTTTCTCAAATCAACTCAATGGAGTAAGCCCAATATCATGAATCAAGTAAAGCAATAACTTGATCAAACAACCTCTATGGAAGCAACTCAACCATCAAACTCAAAACAGCCAACCAAGGGTTCCACCAACTCAATGCAAGTAGCAAGACTCACAAACATAAACCCTAGTGCACAATGCTTCCACTACCTCAAACCAGAATTATGCATTCACCAAAACTCTCATCAAGGATAACAATGCATAAGAAGTCTTCAACAAACTAGAAAATAGGATTTACACCCAACCAAAGGAAACCTAGTTGAAAACCTTTTCACTCCAACCTTATTTTAGAAAAACATACACCAATCATACTCATAAGGAAAATGTGCCCATACCTTTTTGGAGTAGAAGAAAATTGATCCTTAAAGTTGTCACCACACACAACCCTCAAACTTCCAACCAAGTTAGGGTTAGAAACAAGATAAATGAGCATATATAAAAACTTTCCTTAATACACCTTTTAGCTCCTCTTCTTTAAAAACAACCACCAAAGAAGCCAAAAACACAACAACCAAAACTTACACCTTATATCTCCATTTTTAAATTTAGCATAGCAAAAGACTAATCTCAAAAATACAACCAAAGAAATATCCCCTTATTTCTCCTATGTCTTTTAAACAATGCTAAACAATGCCAAAAATCATATCAAGAAAATAATCACACCTTATAATGGCTACCCTTGAAGAATCTGAAATTCGTAGCACAAAACACGTTTTAATAAAAACGTGACTAATCCATGCACAACTCCCTCCACGGGGATCGAAACGCAGACCTCCACCTATGCAAGTCCCAAACGCAGCCTTCGTTGCCACTAGCCCACAAGGGGCTTACGAAGTCCAAGACGGACTTCCTTCCATAGAAACTATCAAGCTTTCCGAAAGCTTTTCAAACCACGAGCTCTCCTCTTTTGCAGCGTAAATAGAACATTCGATCACAGCCAAACCAATTAATTG
Organism: Wollemia nobilis; assembly: GCA_028583015.1. NCBI lineage: Eukaryota > Viridiplantae > Streptophyta > Pinopsida > Araucariales > Araucariaceae > Wollemia > Wollemia nobilis. The sequence goes on along the minus strand of JAQPPZ010017220.1, from coordinate 4,801,593 downwards.
CCTTCAACTTTCCAAGTGGGTTTAACCTTAGGATCCTTCTCATATTTATAGTCCATACGTGGACTTTAGAACATGTCACTGCAAAGAAAAGTAATTTCAAATTTAATCGAAATTTGCTTTCTAAAGGGTTTAAAAACCCTTAAAGTATTTTTAATAAATTAAAAATAATTTCTCCCTTAATTAATTAAATAATTAATTAATTAAAACCTTGAAGGGTTTTAAATAATAATTAAATAAATAATAAAGAGAACCTCCATTGGTTTTAATAAAAACCATTGCCAATGGAATCTCTCCGGATTCTCTTAAAAATATTCTCTTGGAATCTTCCACCTTTGAAGCCAACACATCCTCTTAACATTAATGTCAGTTCCTTTTGACATCAATGACAACTCATAGACAAGAAGCTAGGATCTCAAACCCAAAATTGCCAACAACTTTAGTTGAAGAAAGCAATTAAAGGTTAGATAAACCACTTTATGACATAATTAAGCAATATTTGGGAATAAATGAACATAGTTTGTATACAAGATTTGAGCAAGTTTGAGCAAGCCTTTTGTGTAGGCTTGGAGTAGATTTGAGCAAGCCTTATGTGTAGGTTTGGAGCATATTTGAGTAGGTTTTAGTGAGAAGATTTGAGCAAGCCTTGTGTGTAGGCTTGGAGAAAATTTGAGCAAGCCTTGTGTGTAGGCTTGGAGTATATTTGAGCAAAGTTGAGAGTAAGTTTTGGAGTAGATTTGAGAAAAGTTGAGAGCAGGTTTTGGATCATATTTAAGCAGAGTTGAGATTAGGTTTTGCAACATATTTGAGCAAAGTTGAGAGCATGTTTTGGAGCACATTTGAGCAAGCCTTGTGTAGGCTTGGAGCAAGTTTAAGCAAGTCTTGTGTAAAGGCTTGGAGTAGATTAGAGCAGAGGGGATTGATCTCTCTTGTGGATAGAGGTCCATGAACTAGAGCAGAGGGGATTGGTGTCTACTGTGGATAGAGGTTCATGAACCAAATCAAAGGGGATTTGTGTCTCCTGTGGATATAATTTTATGAACCAGAGCAAAGGGGATTGGTTTATCCTATGGATAGAGGTCCACAAACCAAAGCAAAGGATATTGGTATCTTCTATGGATAGAGGTCCACAAACCAAAGTAAACGGGATTGGTGTCTCTTATGGATAGAGGTCCACAAACTAGAGCAAATGGGATTGATTTCTCCTATGGATAGAGGTCCATGAACTAGAGTAGAGGGGATTGGTGTCTCTTATGGATAGAGGTCCACAAACTTGAGCATAGGGGATTGGTGTCTCCTTTGGGTTGGTACCCATAAATAATGTAATAGGGAATTGGTTTGCAAGATATTTGTTGAGAAAATGTATAAGAATTATTTTCTTCATGGATGTATCCCACATTGGGTGAACCACATTAAATATGTGTCTCTTTTGTGTGTGATGATGTGTGTATTGTTTCATTATTGTAATTGATAATATTGGATGATTCTGCTTTGGAAAGAAAAGTAAAAGTTTCATCTTATATTGTTCACCCCCCTCTCAGTATAAGCTTGTGTTCTTCACCAAGATGAATGCTCAGATAAAGAGCTGAGGGTTGGGAGTTAGAGGGACCCAATATGAGAGTTTTCAAGATCAAAATTGCATGAAGGTGTCTACAAAAGGAAAAGAATGTTCACCACTCAAGATCCATGGGTCGGTTTTATCATTCATTTTTGAACCAATATGGCCTCAGGAAGAGGATATTGTCCAAACCCTTTCACCTTGCTTTGACACCAATGATGTGGGAAACACTCTTAATAAATGACACAAAATGACACAAATGAAAACTGTTAATTGCATTAATCAAAAATATATTTATAGGCATGTTTATATTTACAATTCAGCATTTAATACACATGATCTATGTGAGTATTGAATGCAATACATCATGATCCATATAAAAAGGGATAATATTATGGAATATAATATTAATCCCTATCAAACAATAATTTTTTATTTTTTATTTGTGGAAAACATCCCAAAAGGGATGCCACTTTTTGGTAAGAACCAGGGAGGCAGGGGTATCCATTCTACCAAAAACACCCAGGACTCAAACCTGGCCTACCACCTTTGACATACTCAAGGAGAAAACAAACACACAAAACCAATTTAAAAATAAGTAAATAACAACAAAAATAATAAAATAAAATAAAAAACATGCTCCTTGAGTGTGTCAAAAACAAAAACACAACCAAACACACACAATAAGATAAAAGAAACCACAACACAAACCACATAGAAAAACACAAGAACCACATAACAAAACACAAACAAGACAAAAACAACAGAACACTAAAAAGACATAACCCAAAAAAACATGAAAAATAAACACAACCAAAACCTAAAAAATTTTAAAAAATAAAATAAAAAACAACCAACAACAAACAATAAACAAAAACAAAAAATATAGAAAACACTCACACATAAAAACACGAAATAACACAAACAAAGAGAAACCCAAGAACAAGAACGAAAAAAACACAAGAACAATAACAAAAAAAAAACAACAAAAACACAAGAACAAAAAACAACACAAACAAAAAAACAAATCAAAGCAAAAGAACCCACCCACCTTAAAAAACTAAACAAAAAGAAAAAAGAATAAAGAAAAAAAAATTGAACAAAACAATGACCTATCTAGACCAGAAGACTATTAAGGCAAGAATCAACAGAGGAAACAAAATAAATAATAGAATGAGCTAGGGAACTTAAAAAAAACCGAATGAACCAAAGAGAAGCAAAAAAAAAAAACAAGAAGAAACTAGGTACCTTCAGAACTGGTGCCATCCAAAGAAATGATAGAAAGAAGATCTTCCCTAATTTGAGAAGCCCACCATATAGGAGGGTGGCCATAACAAGTAAGATCACCTTTGTCCAAAGCCAAATTAGCTAAAACATCAACACTCTTGTTTTGATCTTTGACCAGATGATTGTTATCAACTTTTAAAAATCCCATCTGGGTTAATTGAATCTTCTCAATAATTCTTTTTATTCTCCAATCCACCTTATGATTCTTAGGATTCTTCAAGAGATTAATCATAAGTTGAGAGTCAGACTCAACTAACACCTTTTCCCATCCAACCTTAGTAGCCTCCTGAATGCCTCTAAGGATACCATACCCCTCAGCAAGGTTATTGGAAAGAATACCCAAATTCTCAGCAAAAGTAAAAACCAGGGATCCATCTGAAAGTCTACCAATTCCTCCCACACTGGATTTTCCAGGGTTCCCTCTAGAGGCTCCATCAGTATTGACTTTTCCAAAATCCTTAGGAGGAGGTTTCCAATTTCTAGTCCTATCCATATTACTAATACTCACATTCCCTTTAAGTTGGTTGCCCTTAGAATATTTAATCTTCAATCTTTGCATCACTTGATCCCATCTTTGGTGGGAGTTTTGGGCATGATTAAGGAGTTTATGGCCTGATTCAACTAAGTTGTCTATGGTATTTTGCCAAATATAGTGAATATCCTTCCTATCTTGATTAAAAATTTGGTCGTTCCTTTCCTTCCAAATATTCCAAAGAAGAATGGTAGAACCCATCCAAACTAACTGCCTATTAAAATTATCAACACCCTCTTGATTAGGCCAAGCCAAGTAAAGTGGCCATTCTCCTCCATAGCTCAGAGGCTAAAGTACACTCAATAAAAATATGGTTGATATTTTCTACATTCTATTCACACATTTCACATCTAAAAGGGCCATGAAAACCATGCTTCATAAGTTTCTCACCAGTAAGCACCCTACGATGCAATAAAAGCCAATTAAAGAACCTCACCTTAGGCCAGATATTTTGAGCCCACAATCGATAAAATATGTCAGAAGAATGGTTGGGATTATTATGGCATAAGGTCAAATAACCTTGAGCAACTGAATACTCACCCTTAGTAGTGTTGTTCCATCCAAAACAACTCTCATATGAAGTATGCCTTGGATATCTTATCTTTGCCTTTCTCGGATTTGAATAGGCCAGTCCTCAATAGGGATCCAATATCTACCAACATTTGAATTACTAGTATGGTATCGATAGTAATTAGCCACCTTTATCCAATTAGCTCGATGAAGCTTCTCCATCCAAGGCCTCCAATCGAGAAACTGAGTTATCAAATGCTTGTGACCATCCCAAGAATCTATCAAAAAATTTGCATGTTGACCATTATGAATGATCCAAAATATTTTTTTCTTTATCAAATCCTCACCAGTCTTAAGAACTGCTAAAATGGGAGAACCTTTGGTAGGAATTTGATAGCGAACAAGGTCTTCAGAAATTTTGTTCTCAGCATATTTAGCATGGATGTTATTGGCCCAAAGAGCATTGGGGTTATGCAACATCCTCCAATATAATTTAGCAGCTAAAGCTTTGTTGTTATTAATTGAAGAATAAATTTGTGTTTCGATCTCCTTCTTTGAGCCATTGAATTCTAGATTTTTGCTTCCATAAGATTTCTTCTATTTTTTCCCATTCCTCTAACTGAGTTGTGAGTTTAATTTCATCTGCACTTGTCTTCTCTGTGAGACCATCTAAACGGATTTTCTTATTCAAATTTTCAATATGAGCAATAACTTCATGTTTTTTTTTATGAAAATCCCCAAACTCTTTCCAGTTCCAAGTCTTGATTTTGGATTTAATGTATTGCAATCTTTTGGCAAAACAAAACATCTTAGTCCCATGCCTAGTTTTACCTTCCTTCCACCATTGTTGCACATGAGATTTGAAGGAAATGTCTCTAAGCCACATTAATTGAAAATGAAAAGGAGAGAAAGTCATATTGCTTTTCCACATTTCCACCATGACTGGCCAATGATCTGAACCGGCATTATTAAGAGTCTTCACTTTAGGAATGTGACCATGGATTAAGAAATTTTTAGAGAGCAAAAGCCTATCCAATCTCTCCATTATACAAGCTAAGCCTTGCCTTCTTTTAGACCAAGTCATAATGCCATTATCTGGTTGGATATCCACAAGATGTAGGTTTGCAATATATTCGCTCATGAGGTCAGTGCTTTTGTCCAAATTTCTATTTCCCTCCCTTTTCTCATCCAGAGAGAGGATGGTATTGAAATCTCCTCCGATCAAGATCCAAGCTTTAGGAAAATGAGAGATAAAATGAGTAATATCCTTCTATTGTCTTCTTTTTTCCTCCAAAGAAGTCGGAGCATGAACAGTAATGCAGAGCATAATCTTGTTGGAATGTCTACTTTGAATAGCTATAGCCAAAAAACCCCAACTGCCAACCATATGGTGAATAACTACCTCTTTTGGGTCCCAAATACAAGCAATGCCACCCGAAGTCCCTTGGGAACTTAGGGAAACCACTTTTCCAACTAGAAAAATTTTACTGGTAATTAAGTCCATATCCTCCATTGACATCTTTATTTCTTGAAGGAAAACAAGATGTGGATGATTTATCTGAATCATTATTCTAATTTCATTTTGTTTTGAAAGACTCCCTTTGAGTCCTCTAATATTCTAAGTGATGATCTTCATTAATACCAAGGCTAAAAAAGTTGGAAAGGGCATTAATCTTACCTTCCTCTACAATATTTTAACCTTCTTTTACCATATGATATTTATTGGTATTGTGACCTACTTTTTGATTAGAATCCATATTCAATTTTTTTCCCTATTTCTTGACTTATTCCAATTGAATATGAGATGGCTTCTAACCTTGAAGAATGCTCGTACATAGCCAAAATTTTACTAGATGTTTCAATGGAGTCTATATTAGGACCTCCATTATTTGAATTTTTAACATTTGAAATATTGTTTTTCTTGTGTAAATTTTATCCTTTTTTTTCTATTGAAAACATTTGATTTGTTGGTTTGTCTCTGAGTTCTTCCCTTCATATTTAGATTGTGTTTCTAAGATTTCAGTTTCCATTATTTTCTCTTCCTCACTTGGGACATCATTTGCAGAAAGGATTTCAAACATATTAGCAGATGACTTTGATTGATCCTTAATAACTGGTTTATTCTAAGTGTTCTTCTTCTTAGGTATTTGGAAACCTGCTGAGTTTATATCTTATTTCTTTTGATCAAGAATTTTATTTGGGCAAGCACTGGCTAAATGACCATATTCATGGCAAATTCTACAACGAAAATGAATTTTCTCATAGTCCACTACTTTCTCCTAAGTGTCTTCCCCAAATTGTAATGTGATATTTTTAGGTAGGGGTTTGTCAAAATCCATTAAAACACAAATTTGAGCATAAATAATATGTTAAAAATTTTGTGTACAATCAACAGTCATCATAAAAGTTCCTAAAGAGTTTCTAATTGAAGAAAAAATAGTAGGATTCCAAAATTCAATAGGGAGGCCAAAGAGTCTAACCCACATGGGATCCATAGAAGGCATCTCTTCTTCGACTTTAAATTTAGTATGCCAGGGCTTCATGAAAAGCCCTGCCCTTCCAAAAAACCAAGGACCCCCTTGAAAATTTTTCTCTTTATCTTCATTATTATCAAATAAAACAAGAAAATAACCATTTGGATAAATAGAGATTTGTAACTCACCTTTATTTTTCCAGCTTTTTGCAGCCCAAAATTTGAAAGCAGATAGACTCGGACGAAAACCCACAAACCGACAAATTAGTCCTCTTTTTTCCAAATCTTCAATGCCAGTCTGAATGTTACCCATAGCAAGCTTAACAATAGGATTTCCATCAGCTACTTTAAAACATCTTGAATCTGTTTTCTTGGGATCAATCTTAGGCATTCTTAGAGGTTTATGGGAAGCCCTAATATAGATATTAGAATTAGGCTGAGGTTGTCCACCATGAAGGTCATCCCTAAAATTCATGGGACTGAGTCTTCAAAATTCTTACCCTTGACAGGGGTTTTCACAGTAGAATTATTTTGTGGGTGCACCTTAGCACCAGATTCACTTGAGATATGAGCCATTTTTTGATCAACTGCTTGAAACTTGGTTTGTGATCTCTTTTATCCTTGCCCTAGATGTTGTGCAAAGGTATGGTTTTCACTTTTCTTTTGTGCAGCAAATTGGAAGCTATTTTCACTCAAGTTCACAGTATGATCTGTTGAAAGACAAATTTCTAACCCATATTGTATCCCCTGCAACATTTCTTGCTAAAATATTGAGCGTAAACCACAAAAATATTGGCCTCTAGGACCCGAAGGCCCTAAAAAACAACCTTTGGAGCTACTTGCACTCAACCCAGATGAAACCCTCGTATAGCCACTTGCCAAATATCTCGTTCACACATGGGGATGCACTAGGATCTATGTTGCTCCAAATAATATAAAAATTGGTGGAGACGTTCTAGGGTTTTTTAGGCATCTACCCTCAAAATTTCAGCTCAATCCGAGTCCGGATGAGTGAGATATGGCCGAAACGAGTTCGGCAGTTTGGGTAGTCCTGCGAAAAACGTCTAATCAATTTCGACTTAGTTCTCCAGGTCTTGAAAGTGTTAGGAACCTTCCAATTAAAATCATTTTTTGATTTTGAATGCAACCATGAACTTGCAAAATATAATTCTTACATTCAAAAAAATATTTTTGACCACTGTTTGGCCCTGACTCAAGTGTAGTTCCCTTAGCCTATACATTATTATCATTTTCCTTTGGTTCAAATTTGTTAAAAAATGCAACTTCAAATTCTTCCCATGTGAATGTGTTTTTATGGGCATCCACAAAGTCTAAAAATCAAGAAGAATATTCCTCTTGCATAGAATAATAAAGGTTCAATTTCCTTAAAAAATAGATTCCTTAAACTTCTACAACTATTGCCTAGCATTATTATCGTCTCTTCCAATGAATTCTATAAACTCCATGTTTTTTTTTTAAAGTAGCTAGGGTTTAAAATAACTAAAAAATATCAAAAATAAAATTTTTGAGAACTCATATATTTCTCTCTTCAAACAAGAATTTTTTTGAATATTTTATTCAATACAAAACAAACGGTAATTGACCTACTTACCTAGATTTAAAGTTATGAAAATTTTACCTTTTTTTCGACAACCCCAAAAACAACACCAAATGCTCAACTTGCAACAACTATAACTCCCTCAATACTTATCAAAATTTAACAAGTAAGTGGTATTTTTTGTAGTACTCAAAATAACCTACATGCTGATGCAAAAATATTATGAAAATGACTACTAAAAAATTTAATACATTTTTTTTCTTTTTGAAAAAATATTCATGCAGCCAAAGAACATCCTCAACAACCCAACTTCAAAGAGTTGTAACTCTTTCAACATATATTATAATTTCACAAGTGAGCAGTCATTTTTATAGTAATCATAATAATCTACATACTGGTACAAAATGATTTTGAAAATGACTGCTAAAAAATTTAATACAATGTTTTTCTTTTTGAAAAACATATCGTGTAGCCAAAAAATAGCTTGAACAACCCAACTTCAAACAGTTATAACTCTCTCAAAAATTATTAGAAATCCATAAATACATAGTAATTTTTAGTACTCAAAATAATCTATATACTAGATTCAAAATCATCTGCAAGTGATTGCTAAAAAAATTAATACAATTTTTTTTTTTTTTGGAAAAAAATTTGCGCGACCAAAAAACTACAAAAAAAAATCAACTTCAAAAGCCATAAATTTCTCAATACATATCCAAATTAAACAAATGAGTAGTCATTTTTGTAGTACTCAAAAATATCTACACAATAGAGCAAAACCCTTTTGAAAATGTTTGTTGAAATAAAATATATGGCCTCTACAAAATGTGATGCTTTTTTAAATGTGCCCTAGATCTACAAAAACAAACCTACTTTGCCAAAATCACTGCTTTGATACCAAATTTTAAGAACCTCTCTTCTCATTACCATAAATCATCCACCAATATATCAAAATATTCAATATGCATCCATAAGTAAATTAATTGCACAATAAATTGCTCAAAAAATAGAGATTGATTATACCCTTGAGGTAGGAGAACACCATACAATGCTCCCTTTGGAAGGAAGTCCATAAGATATCTAGATCCATGAGCCAAGACTTCTCCAAAAATACATCCTAGATTGATTTTACAAAGGGGTACATCTCTCTTTATACAAGAGTGTGATGGTTCACATTCAATGAGTTACAAGATCACACATGTGGTGGTTCACCTTCCATGAGTTACAAAGTGCATAATAATAAGATAATATTCCTTGTGGTTACATATGGTAATATTCTCCCAATGGTTACAAATATGATTCTATGACATACCTATTTCTAATTTGACATGTGTTCTTACTTAATAATTAATTTAGGGCTCATACAATTATACAATACAATATTAAATTATTAATTATTAAGTACCTATCTTGGTGCCTAACATTTGCCAAGATAATAGAAAACCTAAAATTTCCCAAGACCATAGAAAACCAAACGTTTATAAGATCACAAAAATCTAGGATTGTTCTATCATCACAAAAGCCAAAAATTTACCAAGATAACAAAAATATAAACTTTTGCCAAGATCACTCATCAACCTGATATCTCATTCAAAAAATATTGTATTTTAGTAAAAATCCAAATCAAATTCCTATGGTTGTCTAGAAACTCTAGGGTATTTGAATGTCCTAGAATATTTAAAGGCTCTAGAATGACCATCTACTCTATTGCTTTCTCATTATTGTCTACCATCACATATTTATCAAACTCTTTTCCTTGTAATTATCAAATTACAATACTCTTTTCTAATAGCACTATTGTCAAGTGCATCTACTATCTTGTTTAATTATTAGAAAATATAGGAATACTACATGTATGCAAATTTTTAATCAAGTATTTCATTATTCCCAATATGATATGGAGTTGTATTGAATTAACCTTTTTTCTTGGAGAGAGCACTTATAATAAGGCAGAATCCCCATATATGTGTAGGTATCTTATTCATTGTTCTATAGACAACATCAGTCCAATCTCATATGCCAATGCCTCTACTAAATTTTTGGAAGCAATTATTACGTTGATACAATACTTTAGTGTAAGTCTCCCATCCTCTCTCATCTACAACTGTTATACCTAGATTTGGCTTAGGCACCTTGTCAAAGAATAAAACAAGATAATGCATCTTTGGTGGCATTATTACTAATACATTCATGCTGGTTGAGATGAAATTTTTGAAGATCTAACTCATTGATTAGATTTAATTCTTACATATTCAATATTTGTTGGTTCTATTTATGGTTGAAGGTGACTTTCATATTAGTCACTAGGTCTTTTATAATTCTTTAGCAAGATTATTATTTTTCTCCCCTATACCTTCAAAGATCAATCTATTTATATCCTTCCAAATATTCCAAATAATAAATAAGGAGATTGATCTCCAAATATATTTGATTAATGGCTTCCCATTTAATACCTATTTATATTTTAAATATCAATTGACAAGACAATCTTCCACATTCCAAGTTCCTAATAAGGCAGATCCAAAATGATAGGTTGTATTTAACTAGATGGAAGTGGTTGTGTTACAATAAAAGAATAAGTGGGGCTTAGTTTCATTGTCCTTGATACATTTAGGACACATATGAGGACCAACAATATTCATTTTTATCAAGTTATCACCCATAAGAATCTTATTCTATAAAACCAACTAAAAAAGGACTTGAATATTGGATGGAAATTTTTATTCCAAATTATTTCTAATATTTTATTAGGAAATCCATCTAGTTGCATCTATGTACCCATTTGAATTATTTATTCACCTTATTTATTTATATCTCACCAAATGAGCTGCTCCAAACCTTCTTGTCTCAATAGTTTCATGTTATGCTTTTTCTTCAAATGTTTCCATTCTACTATTAGGAGTGATGACAATGAGGCATTTCTTCATTCCACTTTGGTATTATGCCAATAAATTTTATTAAGCTTTTATGTCAATAGATATTGTAGATATTCTTTTGAGAGATGAGATACAACTACTTAGTAGAGTATGTTTCTAAGTATTGTATCATTCCATAACTCAATTTGAGATCCATCTCCTAGAAGCCAAGAGATCTTGTTTAGGATTAATTACTTGAATTCCATATTATGTTTCCATATTAGAGAGGATCCAGATCTTGTATTTAGATTTCTCATTATATGCATTCATATTATCGATTTTGCATATTTAGATTTAAAAACCCTTTTCCATGGGAAGTATGGAGACTAATATTCTTTTCCTATAGTTCCTTGATTATGTTTTATACACATATTATTTTTAGTCCCCCTTGATCCATTCCCTTAACAATTGAATCGTAGCTAATCAAATGGATTTTTTAGAGCATGGTATAATAAAATTTGATATATTGGAAGTGCAAGCAAGACTAATCTAATAAAAACACTTCTTCCTATGAAACTCAACCATCTATTACTATATGCTTGTATTCACTTCTATAGCTTCTCAATAGTTGACATCTAATTTTTTTTGGTTTGATGTGGAAGCCCATCAGTACCCCTAAGCATCTAGAACATTTATTTAGCCCTTCCTTAAATCCAAGGATTTGAGCAAAGCCTCTATTTTTTCTGGCTTTGTATTAATTATAAAAATTTAACTTTTATTACAATTAATTGAAGTGCTTGAAACTACTTCAAAGCAATTTAGATAGCTCTTAAATTTTTTGATATTTTACTTGGTTGCTTCTCCTAGCAATATAAATTCATAAGAACATTGTGCATGTATGATATGTCTGACACCTTGGACAACTCTAATACCTTGTAACTTCCCTACCCTTATCATACTACTAAGAGATCTTCCTATTATTTTTACTAGTAATATATAGAGGCATGAGGATAAAGGATAGAGGATAATGTTTTTCTATTTAATTCCTTCCAAACATTAATACACATCAAAAAAAAATAAAAAAAGGAACCAATCGTGTAAGATTATAGTCTTACTATTCTATAATGTTAGTATAAATAAGATTGTTACTAAAAATTATAATCCTTATATAATAATAGCAATAAAACCTTCTTATATACAATGTTTAGTATAAATAAGAGTGTTACTTTAAAAACCATAACTTTAATATAATATATAATATATACATTGTTGGAAATATTGAGTTGTCATTGATGTCAAAGGTGCATGATAGGCAAGGCAAAAATATTCTCCAAGGGTGATGAGGCAAAGCAAGGTATATCTCAAGGCAAGCATATATTTCAGTTGAAGCAAAGCAAGGAAAATATTTTTAAGACAAGGATTATAGTATTTAAATATTAAATTTAAATATTATAAAGATATGGACAATTGATTGGGACAAAAAGGATTTAAATATTGCAAAAGGACAAAGGTTTAAAAGTTTCTTGGAAAGAGTTTTAAAAATCACAAGGTGGATAAGGGTTTAAAAGTTGCTTGGACACAAAATTTTATTACCACAAGAGAAGGGCAAAGGTTTAAAAATAATATTATAATATTTTTAAATCAAAATATTTAAAATATTATAATTAAGATAAGGTGCCAACGTTTGAGAATTATTAAACCAAAATAAATCGCGTGCTGAACTCCCAAAGAATAAGAAAAGGTATATATACATGAAGGTAAAAGATTTAATTTCTCCTCTAATGTTGTGATCATTGAATATCTTTATGCAAGTAAACTTTGGAAAAATCTCCAACGCGAGTGTGTCAAAGCAAAAAAATTATAAGTGGTAAGGGAACAATAAATAAGAAAATGTTTTTAGAGCAGTGCATAAGGAATAAAGGATTACTTCATTGGTTAAGGTATCTCAGGCGGTCATCTAGCCCTTGTTAGGGCGCTACGAAACAATCAGTGTAGATTTTGAATCCAGCTAGGGATATTCTTATTGTGTGAAGAAACTATGGAAGTTTGATGTGTTATATGCTGGTTTTGTCTCCTTCATTCTCGAGCTAGTGTGCAGCCCAATCAACTGGCTAGGTTGTACGAAGTCCCTACCACGGGAGAGATCTGAGGGTTGAAACCCATCAAGTGTGTTTTTCTTGGTGTTGACAATAGTTTAATGATATTTTATAGTGCATGAGGGTTTTTATAAAGTAGGAGCCATTTTGTTGCTACCCGCTGGGCTAGCCTAGCTGAGCGCGTGGAGGACATTGTGCTATGAAATATTTAGGGGTCAAACCCCCTCCAGGACAATGAAGTCTTTTGGTGAAAGGTAAGGAAAATATTTTTTATTTTAATTTAAGTTTGGAGTTATAAGGTGCTACAATTAATTTTTATAATCCTAAATTTTGGGGAGTTTTGTCTATCATAAAAATTGTGAATTGAATGCTATGAGATTGGAGTTATAAGGTGTACTTTATGATTATTATATTTTGTATGTGTTAAAAGTGAAATATAAGGTGAATGTTAGAAGTTGGAGTTATAAGGTGTACTTTATGATTATTATATTTTGTATGTTTTAAAGTTGAAATATAAGGTGTATCTTTTGATTATTGAATATTATAAGTTGGAGTTATAAGGTGTGACATTGGCAATTTAAATGTGTATTTTGTATATGATTAATGAAATAAATAAGAGGGTATTTTGATAGTATTAAAGATTTATATTTTTTAATAAGGGAGAAATAAGGAATTATTTCTAGAACTTTATTGTTTATATTTTGATAAGGGTTGTTGAGTGGATTTTTTGATATTTTATTAAAAGAAGAAAAAGAGATTTGGTAACCTGTTTTGAAGTGGCAAAAAGAACATAAAATTATTTTTCGCAAGACATGTTTAGAAAGACCATGCAAAAGAGGATCATCTTCATTGTGGTAGTTTTAGAGTTATGGTGATTTAATTCCTTTCTTAAGGTGTTTTGGTTGAGCAAAATATTTTTGATGTCATAAAGTTGGAGGTATAAGGAATTATTGGATGTGCATTGGTTTAGAGTGATATTGGAAATGAAAGTGCAAGAGTTATAGATCATTTTGTGAAGTAAATTTGTGCATTGGTTTAGAGTGATATTGGAAATGAAAGTGCAAGAGTTATAGATCAGTTTTGTGAAGCAAATTTATGCATTGGTTTTAAGTGATATCAAAAATGAAAGTGCAAGAGTTATAGATCAGTTTTGTGATGCAAATTTATGCATTGGATTTGATTAGTTTTGGGAGTACATAAGAAGGTGAATCATCAAATTTTAAACTAAAGCTATCCTTTTGAATGCAATAAATCTGAGACATGTGAAAGCGACAAACTTAATGAATGTAAAGAAAACATTGGGGATTTTTTAATGCATATTAGTTACTATATGTTCAAGAATATAAAAAGAACTCTGGGTAGAATATGTTTGAATTACTTTAGTTGAAGAAAGCACTTTTGGGAAATATATGAGTATTGTTTGTATGCAATATTTGGGAAAGATATGAGCATTGTTTGTATGCAATATTTGGGAAAGATATGAGCATTTTTTGTATGCAAGTTTTGGGAAAGATATGATTATTGTTTCTATGCAATATTTGGAAGAATTTAAATAGGTTGTATGAGCAAATCTGAGCAAATTTGTGAGAAGGATTGAGTAGGTTAGTGAGAAAATTTAAGCAGGTTTTATGAGCATATTTAAGCAGGTTGTATGAGAAAATTTGAGTAGGTTTATGAGTAGGATTGATCAGGTTAGTCAGAATATTTAAAAAGGTTTTATGAGCAGATTTAAGTAGGTTTTATGAGAATATTTGAGCAAGTTTTATGAGCAGATTTGAGCAAAGTTGTGAGTAGTATTTGGAGTGAACCATAGCAAAGTGGATTGAGGTCTCCTATGGATAGAGGTCCACAAAGAAGAGCAGAGGATATTGAGGTCTCCTATGGATAGAGGTCCACAAAGAAGAGCAGAGGATATTGAGGTCTCCTATGGATAGAGGTCCATGAACCAGAGCAGAGAGGATTGAGGTCTCCTTTGGATAGAGGTCCATGAACCAGAGCAGAGAGGATTGAGGTCTCCTTTGGATAGAGGTCCACGAACTAGAGAAAATGTGATAGGTGTCTCCTATGGATAGGTGTCCACAAAAATTGTAATAGGGAATGAGTTTCCAATAATATTTTTGAGAGTTTTATAAGAAATATTTCTTTGTATATGTAGCCCAAATTTGGTGAACCATGTTAAATCTATGTCTCTTATGTGTGTGATGATTTGTGCATTGTTTCATTATTGCAATTGATAATATTGGATGATATTGCTTTGGAAAAAAAAGTAAAAGTTTGATCTTATACTGTTCACCCCCCTTAGTATAATCTTGTGTTCTTCATGCATAATAACATGTTTTACAGTTGGTTGGAGAATTTTTATATGAAAATTAATTAAATATGTCAATACTATAATATAAATAAGATTGTAATTTTTTTTTTTAAGCGAAAAACCCCTTGTGGGGCCACCTTGGTCTGAGAGACCACGAACAGGGGGTTCTACACCGTCAAAATCACTCAGGTGTCGCACCCGACCCTGCCTGCACCAAAATTATCAATTGGATTTTGGATACCCTATTCAGATTTTTGGTAGGGTGGATATTTGAACCTGGGACCTCCCTTGGAGGATTGCCCTCTCCTCTCCAACTCACCTACAACACTTGGTAAGATTTTAAATTTTAAATAAGCTTGATTTGAGTAAAATAATTTAATAATTTAATAATATTTAGGTAAATAATGCTTTAAATTTTAAAATTATTTATAGTTTTGTGATATATTAAATATTATTTTAAAGAATAAGAAACTTAATATTTTTAGCATAACATGAATTTAAAAGAATGCTTAGTTAATAATAAGTTTATATCTCTATACTAAGAATTAGTTGTGTGCAATTTTATATGATATTTATACTGAAAATCATTTTTCATATATATTTGTGAATAATAATTAGAATTAAAGAACCCACAAGCAAAACTATTACTTATCTTATTTAAGCATAGAAGTCTTATATTTGTTGTATAACATTGTTATAATTTATATAATTATTTTATGTGGACTAAGCAATGATGACCTATTATATATATGAAAGTACCTTCACATGATGAGATTTGAGATATTATTTGCACACAAATTCTTGATAACTTGTTGAGGAATATCCGCAAGTAATCAAAGAGAGACAAACAAATTTTAAGATTTCAAAAGTATGATGATGGAAGGCTTTCACTATACTTAGATTATGTTAATTTCCTTTAATTATTTCTATGCATGGGTCACTATTATACACATTATTATTGAATCATCATTAATAATCTCTTTTATGGATTTGTTCATCATCTATTACATTATATTAAAAAAAAATTGTATAGTTTTAATTCATTGAAACTACAAAGTGATTGCATTTAAAAAAAAAAATGTAAATCAAATAATACCTTGGTGAGATTTTGATCAAGCTCTTGAATAAAATGTCATCTTTGTGAAGTTTGAGCAAGGATAGACATGATTGTAATGTTGGATTTAAACAATAAGTTAATAAAATATTATCTTAGTGGAGTTTTGAGCAATGATGCACATGTTGATGGTCATTGGAATTGATTTTTCAATTTCTTGTATAATTGCTCCTTTAACTTCTATT
Organism: Wollemia nobilis; assembly: GCA_028583015.1. Lineage (NCBI taxonomy): Eukaryota > Viridiplantae > Streptophyta > Pinopsida > Araucariales > Araucariaceae > Wollemia > Wollemia nobilis. Next base: position 4,785,117 of record JAQPPZ010017220.1, on the reverse strand, counting down.
TATTCTTCAATGTTTGTTATATTGAGCTATTAATTTGAATCTATATGCAACAAAAAAAATACTTTTAATAGTTAGAATATATCATGAGTGAGCTAAATATATATTTGTGGATGACAAAACTTGTCTACATTCATAGATTATAGAGGCAAAAACCAAGAAATTTTCTAAGATAGATCACAAATTTTATTTAAAAGAATAATAACATTGAAAACAAAAATTGTTGCTTTTACTACATAATATTGTTACTAAATAAACCACATGAAATACACTATAAAGAAATATGGAAGCAAGTAGTATATTGTGAAAATATTCCTTTTATATACATAATTTGTCATGAATATGACCATATAACCAAGGGATTTACACATAAGGTCCCTAACAAAGAGAAAGAGGATGGGGACTTGGTAAGGTTTCAAATCCCAAAATAAAAGAACACGAAAAAAAAAGTAGCAAAAGAGAAAATAGTAATTTCACCTAACACCTTTGAAATTATCTCCACAAATGAGCAAGTAGATGATGAGGATGGAAAAATGGAAACATGGATTATGGAAGCACAATTTTATGAAGATAGGGAACAAGAAGAAATGCATGATGAAAACATAATAACAGAGACAACCCTAATTCTGAGAAACAACAACTGGGGAGAATTATCTCATCTAGCATTAGAATTTCCAAAAAAGAACAATATTGAAAATCAACACAAATGCAAAACAAAAGGATAAATTCAAACCACAAAAAAAACTAGATTCTCAAAAATACTATATAGATTTGAATAATAGTGCTTTGGTTCTAAGTAAGCATCCTATAGTCCTAGAAAAAATAAAGAAAGATACAAATAAAAATATGAGGATGGATATGAATCAAAAGGTAGGATGCAAATCCAACCAACATCATCTAGTAGAGGAAGGCCAAAAGTTAGTTGAGGAAGGTAAGGTAACAATACTTACCTAGTTGTTCAAACCTTGTTAATTATGAATATTATTACTTAGAATATTAGAAAAAATTAAGGAAGTCCTTATAAAAAATCAAAAATTAGAAGAATGGTCCAAAAAAATTAGCTTCAACTTCTCTTTATCTAGGAGACAAAGGTTTCAACTAAAGAAATGGAAATAATAGTAAATAAGATGTGTCCAACCAGTAAAGTAGTGTCCCTTAGCACCCAAGGGGCCTTGGGAGGAGTGGAATGTCTTTGGGACCCAAAGGAAATTATAGTTCAGTACATGATGGGAAGCAGGGGATTGCTAGCAGTGGTTGCCCAAAATAGAGATTTAGATCAAGTTATTCTTTATATAAATGTGTATGCTCCATGTACTATGGAAGAGAAATGATAAATATGGAGGAATATAACTTTTATCACCTCAAAATTACCTAAAGTTTGGGATTTGATAGAAGTATATTTCAACTTCATCCTATCCTTAGAAGAAAAAATGGGAGGAAATAAGAATTTGGATGGGATTTTTGAACTCATGAATGAATACATGGCCAACCTTCACCTAGTAGATATCAAGCCAAGCAATGGTTTGATGACTTGATCCAAGAGAAGACAAGGATTAGCATGCATCCTTGAAAGATATTTTTTTTCTTTTAGGTAAGTTTTGATACAATGACACACCCTAAAGTGAAGATATTAAATAATACAGAATCTAACCATTGGCTAGTTTTAATTAAAGTTTGGAGAACCAGTGGTAAACTAACACCATTTCATTTTAGTTAATGTGTCTCAGAGATGAATCCTTCAAGATAATGGTGGTAAGAAGGAAAGACAAGACATGGTACAAAGATGTTTTATTTTGTCAAAAGTCTACAATTTATTAAATAAAAAATAAAGATTTGGAATTGGGAGGAATTTGTAGATGTCAGCGCAAATAAAAAGGAAGCTTTAACTCAACTTGAGGAGTTGAAAGAGCAAATTCATATTGAGGGACTCACAAAAAATACAAGCAAGATAGAAATTAATCTTTCATATTAGGTGAAGGAATGGGATAGAAGAGAAGAACTAATGTGGAAGCAAAATTCAAGGATTCAATGGCTACAAGGAGACCAAAACACAAGTTTCTTTCACAAGTCTCTCCTAGCCCAAAGAACACATAACTTTATCACCTCATTGAAGAATGAATATGGATATATAGTCCACACTGGAGAAGGCATGTCTTCATTAGCTTTGGATCAATTTTTACCATTTTTATACCCAATTTACTTAACCCAAAAACCCAACAAAAATTCTTTAGTAGATACTTGTTCTTATTTTTGATGAGGAGAATGTGGCCCTGACTGCACTAGTAACTATGAGGGAACTGCAAGAGGTAGTTTTCAAAATGTAAAAGGGGAAGACCCCAGGTTCATATGGATTTCCTATTGAATTTTATCAGGAATTTTGGGATGTTTTGAAGGATGACACTCTAGAGGTGGTAGAAGAGGCTAGAAAGGCAAAAGAAATCCTCAAAGAAATCAATAAGACACATATAACACTAATTCCAAAATATCAATAAGTAGATAACATTATTGGTTATAGACCAATCACTTTATGTAATATTATTCTAAAAATCATCTCAAATATTATGGCTAAAAGGCTCAAACCTTTGCTACATAATACTAAAAATGAGTGAGCTGAGATTTAGCGGGTGCGATGGGAGTGAGGGTTTGAATTTTCTGGGCAGGAATCTCAGCCAAGGCGGTAGAGGTAGAGCAGGTATGGAAGGGTCGGGTGGGAACCTCAAGCATGGATCAAGCAAGGATCCAGATGAAGACGGTTAGGCTATGGAAGATTTGGATGTGGGCATCACACGAGGGACCAACCCTCCTTAGAAAGACCCCGACAAAAAAGATACGAAGGACAATGCGGGGCCCAAGAAGTGGCTATATTTTGCTGAGACTCTTAGAGGAAAAAGAAAGGAGGTTCTCTCTCTTTCGCCCCTAGTTCCAGTAAATAATAAAATTTCAGCCCCGACAAGTTCCATGAGCCATTTTCTTTTAATGGAAGAATTATCCCTAACAGGCAAGTTTTTGGGAGGTATGCCAGACATGGAGACTATCAGGGCTTGGGCAACGGGTAAATTGTGACTGGTAGCACCTTGGAGTTGGTATCTCTAACTCGAGGGTTCTTCATTATCCATTTTAACAATATGGAGGATGCTAACCATATTTTAACAGGAGGTCCTTGGTTTCTAGGCAAAAGGAGCATTTTTCTCAGACGATGGGGTGAATATTTTGACCCTGAAAAGCAAAATATTAACATTGCCCCTATTTGGGTTTGTCTCCCAAGTCTACTTGCCTAGTTCTTCAATGAATATTGGTTGCAAAGCATAGCCAAAACTATAGGGTAATTGATATCCATTGACCATGCGACCTTGGCTAGGATAAGGATGACTCATGCATGAATCTGCATAAATTCTAATTTGAATAATTAATTGCCAAGGTTTGTGAAGCTAAAGTATGGAGAATACTATAGAAAATAGCTAGTTATATATGAGAACAGACCGGAATTCTATGTAGAATGTAAAAATAAAGGACATATGTGCAATCAGTGCCCTAACCTGGAAATGAATAGAGAAAAGTAGAAGCAGGGAATGATAGACAGAGGAAATTTGATGAGTTTCCCTGGTAGAGGTGATTTCAATCAGGCAAACTATGTATACCAAAAAAATAAAAGAGAGGGTGCATGGTCCCAGCAAGACAAAGGAAAACAATAGGTTGATGGCAACCAAAATACTTGGGTAAGTTCCAATCCTCTAGTTTCAAATAAATTTTCAATTCTATCCAATATGGGAGTAGGAGGATTATCAGAAGACATGGAAGTCCAGCACCTTTAGGCTAACTTTTCTGACTCTCTCGAATCCCCATCCATGTCAGTATCCTTAAACCCTAATTCTAAAATTACTATAAGTCCCGTGGGAATCACAAATCCAAACCCTAATGCAAGATCTCTAGAATCCACATCCAAGTCAGGATGCTTAAACCCCAATGTTGTAAATACTTCAAGCCCAGTGGGCATCCCAAATCCAAACCCTAATGCTGAAGAACTTAGGAAGAAATTTGAGGCATTGGAAAATAAAAAATCTCATCTCCCTAACATCATCACTAGGAGTGAAGTGAATCCTACTGAGGGGTCATCCCGCAGACCAGGGGAATACAGGAAAAAAGGATAATATTTGGATGTAGGGGTGGAGATATGTGAAACTTTTCAAACTGAGGAATATGATAGTGTGTTTCTGCAACAAATTACCTCCCCTCAGTTTAGTCCTAAAAAAACCAAGAGCATTGTGAAGTCTCCTATAGATTTTGGCAGTGAAAAAATAAGAGGGAGAATATCAAATGCTGAGCATCAAAAAATTAAAACTGATAATGACATTGCCAATGGAAAATAGAGAATCTTGTTTCAATAGGTTATTCCGGGTTCTGAAGACAACAAATTAGGAAAACCCCCTCAAGGGAGGGGGGAGGAATAAATCCTAAACAATCTAAATGAAGTTCCTCTCATGGAATGTGAGAGGCCTCAATGGCCTGCGCAAACATAGGGAATTTAGTGCAATAAGAAATCAAGTTAATCCAACTATTATCATGTTGCAAGAAACAAAAAATGATGAGATTCAGTCAAAAAAAATAGCAAAAAAAAATTGGAATCAAGGGGAGATGGTTTGCAAATCAGCCAGAGGAGCATCTGGAGGCCTTATGACTTTGTGGGATCTTCGGATAGTAGAAGGCACCATTATTTAGAAAGATGACAGGGTTCTTAGTGTTTTATTTAAGGAAATAAACAACAACATGTCATGGATCCTTTCAAATATTTATGCTCTGATTTTAATTCAATGGAGAGCTCTACTATGGGAGTACTTAGGCAATCTGAGTGAAATCTTCCATAATGTCCCCTATATTATGGATGGGGATTATAACACTCCTCTTTACCCTTCAGACAAAATGGGTGGAAATGGACCACCTATCAGGAGCGATGAGTTCAATGACTATAAACTCCAACATGTTGATGTATGTAAAACTTAGAGGAACGAATTATACCTGGAGAAATATGTGGATAGGGTGTCATCTCATTCAAGAAAGGATTGATAGATTTTTTCTATCAAAGGATGCTACAACTTTGTTCAATATTTCTACCCTGCAAGCCCTTCCTAAAATTTCCTCTGATAATAATCCAATTTTTTTGGAGATCCCTAACTCTATGTCCTTCAATAAACCTTTCAAATTTCAATCTATGCGGATCAAACATTCTAGTTTCAGAGATAACTTAAGTCAGTGGTGATAGCAACCTATCAGGGGTAGTGCAGCTTTTAAACTTGCTAGCAAATTAAAGTTTGTTAAGGAAAAGCTTTGAACTTGGAACAAAGAGGTCTTTGGGAACCTCTTTGAAAATAAAAAATAGGTTGTTGAAAGTTTGAAGATAATTGATCAAAGGATCCAACATGGTGATGCTGATGAAACTACTAGGTAGGAGGAACGAACAAAAATAGCAGAGTTTCATAACATTTTTTCCTGTGAGAAAACCTATTGGAGGTAAAAATCAAGGGCTTTTTGGTTGAAATATGGAGATTCAAATTTCAAGTTTTTTTACGTCACCATGCTTAGAAATAGAAGCAATAACAAGATAAATATTTTTAAAAAAGTAGATGGTTTTATTACTCAAGACTTAACAGAAATCAGAAAGGAGGCAGTAACTTATTTCAATTCTATCCTTGTTCAGGAATCGTAGTGCAATGAGGAGGCCAAAGATATTCTCTTGCAATCCATTCCTAGCATAATAAATGAGGACATAAACCTTAAGCTTCTAGATCCCTTTTCTAATGAGGAAATTAAGGAAGCCTTGTTTAACATGGAGCCAGACAAAGCCCCGGTACCTGACGACTTTCCCCCTCATTTCTATCAAGATTTTTGGGACATCGTAAGTGAGGATGTAATTTTTGCTATCAGAGAATTCCAAGCAAGCAATCATATCCCAAAATGTATCAACTCTACTTTTATTTCTCTAATTCCTAAGAAGCAAACCCCTAAATCTATGGTTGACTTTAGGCCAATCAGTCCATGCAATGTTTATTACAAGATCCTAACTAAAGCCATTGCAAATAGAATGAGAGATATTCTGCCCTGCATCATAGATCCATGCCAGGGAAGCTCTGTCTAGGGCAGGTCAATCTTGGATGGAGTTATCACAGTTCATGAAGCTTTGCACTCTGCTTATAAGACTAATAGGTATGTTTTGCCCTCAAGCTTGATATGAACAAAGCATTTGACAAGCTAAATTGGGACTTTCTGATTGATGTCCTCCTTAAGTTTGGTTTTCACCACCAATGGGTTAATTTGATCAAAGAATGTATTTCTAAAGCATGGTTCTTAATTCTAGTTAATGGAAAAACTACTGGTTACTTTCAAATTTGCAGAGGAATTCGGCATGGGGACCCTATCAACCCCATGTTATTCATCATTGTGGCAGAAGCTTTAGGCGAAACCATAAAAAATGCTTACAGTTCAAGGCTAATATCGGGAATCAAGGCAACATCTCTCACTAGGGTTGTTTCTCACCAACAATTCATCGATGATACCCTTATATTGACTAAGGCATCAGTGGTTGAGGCCAAAATAATTAAATACATCCTGCAACTCTACGAGGACGTTGTCTGGTCAGAAAGTTAATTTTAGTAAAAGCAAGTTATATTTCTTGAACACCCCCATTCAGAGGCAAGGAACGATTGCAAAAATTTTAGGGTGTGATGTAGCAAACCTCCCCACTTCGTATCTTGGTCTCCCTCTTTTCATTGGTTCTCCGAGAGAGTCAATGTGGTACAGGGTTATTGAAAGAATTCAAAAAAAACTTGCTAGATGGAAAGGTCATATTCTATCTCAAGCAAGAAAGCTGACCCTCACTAAGGCCTCTCTTCAGAGCATTCCAATATATTTCCTCTTCGTTTTCAAAGCCCTTGTGAAGGTTTTCCAAAAAAATGAGAAACTCCAAAAAGAATTTTTATGGACTGGATCAGAGGAGAAAAAAAGGATACACCTTGTAGGATGGATAAAAGTGTGCAGACCCAGGGAAAATGGGGGCTTAGGTCTGAGGATAATTGCTCATATAAATCTGGCTTTACTAGCTAAGTAGGTGTGGCATCTCATTTTCGGTGAAGAAAATGAATGGATAGCTATCATCAAATGAAAGTATCTTCAAAATATGGAATTTCTAAGTGACTTAGTTCCAATCAGAGGTTTTGCTTTTTGGAAAGCAATTCTTAATTGTAATGAAATCATCAAAAAATGTTTAATATGGGTTTTAGGCAATGGTGAGAGGATAAATTGCTGGAATGACAGGTGGGCTAAGGTGAACCACTGACGCAATATCCTAACTTAGCCCGAATCAGAGATATCATAGAATAACTCATTGGCAAAAAAGTCTACGATTATATGGTTGAGGATAGAGGTAGTATGAAGTGTAAATAAATAAGAATTCAGGGATTTCAAGCAGAATAAAATGATCTTTGTAACATTCTCGGGCAATAGTTTATCCCCATGAGACCCAAGAAATATCAAGTGACCTAGGCTCCTATGGAAAATGGGCAGTTCACTATTAAATCAGCTTACAAGCTTCTACTTGATGACAAGGATTTTATCCTCCAAAAGGACTTAGTTTGGATAAAAAACTTAATTCCAAAAATGCTAGTCTTTTCATGGTTGGTTATCCAAGGAAGAATTCTAACCATTGATAATATGATGCGTAAAGGTATTTGTATCACTAATCATTGTTATATGTGTAGGGCTAATTGGGAGACCATTTATCACATTTTCCTTGAGTGCCATTTTTATTTGACTATCCTAAGTGGGATTTTTTAGGCCTTCAATATTTCATGGGTTAAACTAGCCATTGTACTTGATTTGTTCATCCAGTGGCCTTTCCCATTTTCAATACAAAGACTTAGATACATGTGGAAAATTTGTCTCAATCACTATCTTTGGCAGGTGTGATTAGAAAAGAACCATAGAGTCTTTAATGAGTCTATCCATGATCATCAAACTAGCATTGCCAGGATCCTATCCTTTGCCAATGAGAATGTGAACCTTATCCCTTTTGATAGTTGTAAACCTCATCTACAAGAGACCATTATTGCTCAATATTTAAGCTTAACCTTTTTAGATGAGTCTATGCCTAGGGTAGTCAACCCCAGAGCCAATGTTAAGTGGTCTCCACCTCCTACGGGTTGGTTTAAGCTTAATTTTTATGGAGAAAATAAGGACAATATCGGTAGAGCAAGCGCTAGTGCCATTGTGTGAGATCATAATAGGAATATGATGCTTGCATTTTTTGAATATTTAGGAACAAGGACGAACAACGAAGCTGAAGCTAGAGCTATGTGGAGAGGTCTTCAAATGACTCAAGACTTAGAATGTAATTTGATCATAGAAGGAGACTCTATGCATGTTATAAATCTCCTCAATAATTGGAAAACACCTCCTTGAAGGATTAAAACAATTTTTGAGGAGGCTAGGATCCTTTTCCAGGGAAGACAGGACAGAAAATCCCAACATGTCTTTCGAGAAGCTAAAAAAATTGCTGATAAGCTGGCCAATTTGGGTGTCGATGGTGACAAACTTTTCAAATGGGAACACGGTGTCCTGAGTGAAGTAGAGGAGATTATTCAACAAGAATGCCAATAATGATAGTCGAATTTACCAATAGGGAAGGCACTGTAATTTTGAAGGCTAGGAGTATTCCCATCTCTTTTTTGAATTGGACTCACAATAAAAATTATCTGAGCTGTCAGTCTTCATGGATGCTTCTTGTAAATACCACAAAGACTAATGGGGATAGTCACATGTTAGATAACATGGCTCCTAGTTGTCTTAGTAATTTGAGGTTGGTTGATAATCACAAGGAAGGAAAGAAACGACAATATAAGACTTCGAACCAAAGCCATGTGGACCACCAGATAGCCACCACCATAAATCTAGCCAACAGGTTCACTTCTCCAAGGCTGATTGGCCAAGATAGTATGTGGTACCAAAGCATGTCATATATGGAAGAAAGCAATTACCAAAGAATTATTAAGAGTAATTGTCAATACAAAGCTTGTGGGAGTTTTTTTTAGTACTCTGCTATGTGTGTCTGCAGATTTTTGTTTCTCCATTGTCTCAAGGAAGGGATCCGTGTCTGTTTCTTTTTTGTAATTATGATGCATGTGTGTTTTCTCAAGGTATACCCAAAATGTTGTATGGTAATATTCTTTTTGATAATAGGCTATGTGCCTTACCGGATGTAATGGCTTTGGCGACATGTAGATTTTACATATATAGGATCCTTAGTAAGGATATGTTCATCAACAGCCTTGGGCTAGTTTTTGTAAAAGGTTTTGGGTCAACCCGATATTAATGCTATAGTATCTTATCTACCAAAATAAAATATCATCTCTCTAGAACAAGGGGGAGTTGTAGAGAGGCAATAGATAGTTCATGAGATAGTGTTAGCCCAAGAAGTAATTCACTCTATAGATGCTCAAAAATTTCCATCCATGGTCATTTGATTGGATTTGTCCAAAGCATATGATAGGGTGGATTGGAACTTTCTCATCCAAGTAATGGAAATTTTTTGATTCTCTCAAGAATGGATAAAGTGGATCAGAGGTTGTATATATTTAGTTTCTTAGTCAGTTATTCTCAATGGTCATCCCACTCATTTTTTCCTAGAATATAGAGGCATAAGGCAAAGACATGATAAAAAATGGAGAAGGAATATTGGAGCAAGTAGTAGATTATGAAAATATTCCTTTTAGATGTAGAATATATCATGAATATGGGAGAAGTGTTGAACATCCCTAAGTTAGTGCTTAAAGAACTAGATAAAATTAGTCACAAATTTCTTTGGAGAGGATAAAAAATGGTGAAGAAATGGGCCCTAGTAAGGTGGGAGACCCTATGCCTTCCTACTCATGAAGGAGGATCTAGATCTTCGATTGATAGTCAAGAATAACAAGGCTTTGGTAGCAAAGTTATATTGGAGGTTAACTAGCTACCCCAATGCCTTGTGGGGCAAAAATATGAGAGCCAAATATGTAGAAAATAAAGAGCCCTCTGATATAATTTGACATCAACTACCTTCTAGAGGGTCCCCAATTTTAAAGGTACTCAAAATTAGAGAGGAGTTGATAAAGAATAAGCTCTTTTGGAAAGTTTAAAATGGTCAAAAGATATATTTTTGGATAGAATCTTGGGATGGACACCTTGCCCTGTCAATTCACAGAGGTCGAAAGATGTTGGATCCCAGTAGAAAACTAACCAATCCAACTCTCCAAAGATTAAAAAAATAGATATTCACAGACTCCTTCAAATGCAATCGCTCTAATGGTCACAAGATTGAGGACTACATTGGTTGAAATAGCTCAGAGTATAGAGTTTACACTATAACTCAAGGTTATTTAGCCTTAAGCCATATTAACCCCATCCGGCATAGGATCTATTCAAACATTTATGGGCTCAAAATTTATGGCCAAAAGTTAGGTTTTTCAACTAGTTGCTACTTCATAAAAGGGTACTCATAGGGGAGTAGCTTTTGAAGAAAGTGTTAGAAATATTGAGTTGTCATTGATGTCAAAGGTAAAAATATCTTCAAGGATGAAATGTTGAGTTGTCATTGATAATAAAGGCAAAGATATCTTCAAAGATGATTTCATATGTTTAAATATTAAAGTGGAAGGTTTATATTTAAATCAAAATATTTAAATATGTAAAATTTTAAATAAAGTGGAAGGTTTATATTTAAATAAAAATATTTAAATATATAAAAGGTTAAAAAATATAAAATTTGCATGGGCTGACCTCCTTGAGCACAACATACAAAAGATATTTTGAAAATTCAAATATTCAAATAATGGGTTGACCTCCTTGGGTGTGAATGAAAAAAAGCATATTAATATAAGACCATTAATTCACTTTGGCAATGGCATAAAATTCGAATATTTCCTTCATATGGAGAGCAAGCAATGGGTAGAAGATAAGGGAGGAGAGGAGTGCAAGTTTAGCAGTGTAGCAGTGATCGAAAGAAAACTTTATTTATTTGTTCATGCCACATTTATCTCAACCAAGTGGTTAGACCATTCGGTAGCCTAGCTTGCGTTAGAGCACTACGATGTAGAAGGTATAAAGGTCGAATCCCATCGATGTTTGTTTTTCTATGTTTTTCTATTTGAGATAGCACAATAATGAATTCAAGTATTATATAATGCCCTTTTGGATTCATCTACTAGGTTGTTGGCAATTTTGGGTACCTTGGGTACATTGCCTTTGCTCATGTGTAGATGTTGTCATTGATGTCAAGAAGGTCTTGAAGCAATTTGGTTTGATGTCAAAGAATGTGTCTTGATGAAGGTTTCAGCATGGACAGTGAGTTTCCAAGAAGATCAGGGTAGCCCAGTTGCAAAAGATCAAGAAAAAGACAAGTAAGAAAAAGTATGCAAGCGGTTGGAAAAACTGTCGCGATTTCGCGACATGTTTTAGGAGAGAGAAAGCACTGGAAAAACTATCACGATTTCGTGACATGTTTGAGGAGAGAGAAAGTTTGGGCAAAAGTGTCACGATTTCGTGACATGCTGGTAGGCAGAGACGAAGCAGGCAAAACTGTCACGATTTCGCGACATGTTGGCAGAGAAGAAGAGCAAGATGAAAAGTGTCACGATTTCGTGACATGTCGCATTTTCGTGACTCGGACAGTGCAAGAAGGCAGAGAAAGAAAAGTGTCACGATTTCATGACATTCTACAAAGGAGGTTGTACGGACGAAAAAATGTCACGATTTCGTGACATGTTGCAGAAGAGAGAGTCCGCAGTGTGAGCTGTCGCGATTTCGTGACAAGATCGAAGAGAGAGAAAGTTATTCAGGAACTGTCATGATTTCGCGACATGATGCAAAGTTCCAAGTGAGGACTGTCACGTTTTTGCGACATGCTACAGAGGTCAAGTTGAGGACTGTCACGATTTCGTGACATGCTAAAAAAGCTCGAAATGAGAAGCGTCGCGATTTCACGACAGGTAGTGGAGAAAGCGTACGAAAGCCAGAAGTGTCACGATTTCATGACAGGCAGTGGAGAAAGCGTACGAAAGCTAGAAGTGTCACGATTTCATGACAGGTTGTAGGAAAAGCTTTCGAAAGCTGAAAGCATCATGATTTCATGACAGGATGAAAGAAAAATGTATGGATGTAAAAAGTGTCATGATTTCGTGATAGGCAAAAGTGAAGAAGCCAACAGGATGAAGATGTCACGATTTCGTGACATGTCACAGTTTCATGACCAGAAGGCAAGTGCAGACTCTAGCGTAGGAAGATGTCACGATTTCATGACATGTCACAGTTTCATGACTCTAAGAGGAGAGAGACTGTACGACATCAGTAATGTCATGATTTCATGACAAAAGCTGAGAGGAAGGCCATGAAGACTAAAGTGTCATGATTTCGTGACAGAAGTGAGATGACGTCAGCAAGAGGCAAAGGTGTCACGATTTCATGACAGAAGCACAAAGGAAGTCGACAAAGGCCAAGGTGTCACGATTTCGTGACAGCAGGCTATAGAAGGTGTACGGCTGTAAAAGTGTCATGATATCATGACATGTTGTAGTTTCACGAGAAAAGCTACAGAACAACAGAGGCGGTTGAAGCCGACAGAGTTAACCTTGAGCCGACGAAGTGTAGGGTTGTGCAGTCGATGTTGTTTTAGGGATATACAGTCGACTAAGATCAAGAATCTAATCTTGAGATTGTCAGTATAAAAGGAGGGCTGTTCGGAGAGTTTGATTATCGAATGTGTGTGTCGAATTTGTGCAAGTAAATTTTGTTGTGCGTAAGAGAGCGAGTCGAGTCGAATCGATCAAGTGTGCATTCGAAGTGCGATTTGCATAGATAGAGTGCGAGGAGAAGTTCGATCGTAGAGGTGCATAAGTGGAAGTCTGATCGACTGCTATGTTTGCGTAGAGTGTGAAGACTATGCTGTTGTGTTTGCATAGACTGTGAAAAGTTGGTTTTGACCAAGTGCGGCTGTAACAAAAAAGAATAGAGGAAGAGGATAGATTTGTGCTAGACCGAAGGACTGTGTTTGGTGCGAATTTGAGGAACGGCTTTGCAATGACAGAGTTGAGGACAGAGATCTCCAGCCAGAGCAGGGAAGACAGGTGTCTTCTGTGGATAGAGTTCCACTTGCTAAGGGCAGAGGAGGTAGAGGTCTTCTAGAGGATCACCACTAAGAGCAGAGCTAGGGGAAGGTGTCTCCTTTGGGTTGGTGCCCATAAACTTTGTAATTGGGAAGGTTTCCCAAAGAACCGTGATATAACTTTTAGAGAAAAGTTTTATCCGTGGAGTAGCCCACATTGGGTGAACCACGTAAATTGTTGTGTCACTTTGTGGATGGTGTGTTGTGCTTTGCTTTGATTACTGTTGTTATTATTGCTGTCTATTCACTGCATTATACTATTTTGAAAGTTGATTTTAAAGCAAATTAAAAAGTGGTCTTATACTGTTCACCCCCCCTCTCAGTATAAGCTTGTGTTCTTCAATTGGTATCAGAGCAGGTTCCTTCGAAAAGGTTTAACAGCCGGAAGGAAGAACTGGTTAAGAACACAATGGATTTTTTAGGTGGCAATGCAGCACCTATTCTTGATGGATCAGATTTCGGTCTATGGAGTGCAAGAATGAGAGTTTATCTAATGGCACTTGGTAATGAGGTATGGGAAGTGATTGAAGACGAATACACTATTCTTGAACATGGTCCTTATACCAAAGAAGACAGGCTCATGCTTCACAGCAATTCAAAAGCCATGAATGCAATCCTGAGAGGCTTACAGAAAGCAGATCTCACCAAAGTTATTCACTGCAAGACAGCTAGTGAAATGTGGAAACAATTGCAGGTGGTTCATACAGGTGATGCAAATGTTCGAAAGGCCAAATTGAGACATTTTAAAGGTATGTTTGAACAACTCAAAATGAATTATGATGAAAATATTAGTGACTACATGCTTCGTATGGATGAGGTTGTTAACTCCATGAAAGACCTAGGTCTTGAGGTTGCTGAAAATGATGTGTGTGATAAGATTTTAAGATCTCTTCCTAATAGATTTAGTGAAAATATTTCTGCTATTGAGGAAGCTAAAGATTTAGATAAATTGAAAAAGGATGAGCTCCATAGTATTCTTGCAGCATTTGAGCTGAGAACTCAAGTGAAAGTTGATGTCAAGAAAGAGGCAGCTTTCAAAGCTACCAAGAAATCAAAGGGCAAACAGATTCAAGAGAGTGATGAGTCTTCTAGTGATGAAGAGGCATATTACAGCAAGAAAGGCAAGTTCTCTAGAAAACACAAAAGCAAGAAAAACATAAGATGTTTCAACTGTGGAAAGTTTGGTCATTATGCTACCGATCGTACTGTTTCCAAGAATGAAAGTGATGAAGATATACAGGATGTTAAGAGCAAGGATTCTGAAAAGCACAGGTATTACAGAAAGAACAAAGATGAGCACAACAATCAAGGAAAGAGGCATTCACACAAGAATAAGAAGAGCTTCTACCTAGACAAAGCAAGTAAGTGTTCTAGCAAGTGATAGTGAAAGTTCTTCTAGTGATGATGAAAATGAGATGTTGTTCATTTCAAAAAAAGAGGAAGAACCGAAACATAAATTCATTGTCATGAAATGTTTTAGATGTGGAAATTTTGGGCACCTTGAGGATGATTGCACAAATAATGAATTGGTTGCTAGTATGTATGAGGATGCTTCAGAAAATGATAAGGAAGATGCTTGTATGGTTTTTGAAAAGGGTAGCACCTCTAGTGATAAGAAATCTGAAAAAGGCCTTGATGATTCAAAATGCAATAAAATAGAGGATCTTGAATGTGAACTTACTAATGCTCTTAGTGTTTTGAAAAAGGAAAGAAAGAAGAATGCTAGACTCAAGGATAAATTAGATGAATGTTGTATGGAGAGAGATGAACTCATAGAAAGTCTTGACATCTCTATGGCTAAGACACAAGAACTCAAGAATGAGTTAGAATCTAAGATGCTTGAGTATAGTGAATTAGAACAGAAAATGGCTGCCTTGAAAGAGGAAAATAAAGAATACAAGGATAAACTGTACAGGTTTCAAGAAAGCTCCAAAAAGGTTAAATCTCTTATCAAAGGACAAAGAAAGACAACAGATAAAACAGGTCTTGGTTTTGTCAAACCACACAAGGAACAGGTTGGGGAATCCAATAAAAGATTTCAAAAAGAAGAGAGTTCTGATGAAGAGAGTATCTCAGAGAAAGAGTCCGTGAGTGATAAATGCGTAGAAATAGAAAACAGAATTCTGAATGCGAAGAAGAAGTTTTCGAGACCCAAAAGGTCGATTAAAAGAATATTTTACGATAGATGTTTTGCGTGTCACAGGTTTGGTCACACGGCTTCACAGTGCATAGATCAAATAAAAAGGGTAAACAACAATTTCAGAAGTTTTAGTTTCTTTCAAGGATATTGCTACTCTTGTCAACAGTTCGGGCACAAGGCAATTTTTTGCAAGGCAAATAACAAGAACTGGGTTAGTCAGAACAGGCGGATTCAAAGAACAACTATGCCCGAAAGAAATAATACTGTTACTTGCTATAAGTGCAACAATGCAGGTCACACAGCCAGATAGTGCAGAGCTGATCTTCCAAGGTACAGGAATAGGAACAAGTGGTATAAACAGGTCCAAGGATCAAGGTATGGACAAGAAAAGAGATGAGAACAAGAACAAGAAAAGTGACAAGAACAGAAACACTGACAAAGAGTTCAAGAGAAGGCCCGACAAAGAAATTGAAGACACTGATGATGATGAGTGCCTAATGGGAGTTTCACTCCCACCCTTGTTTTAAATCACCTCATCAGGAGGTGGGGGAGGGACTAAGCTAAGAAGCTCATTCTTAGTCCCAAGCCCCAAAGGTGACCCTTTGCCATTGATGACAAAGGGGGAGAGATATGAGTAAGGAGGAGAGCTTCAAGTGAAGAGGAAAGCTTCAAGTCAGGGGGAGCAAAACTTCAAAGGTAGATTCTCAGTTGAGAGCATAGTTGGTTTCAGTTTTGGCTCTTGAGTAGTGTTTTTCAGTTAAGGGTTGCCATCAATGACAAAGGGGGAGATTGTTGGCAATTTTGGGTACCTTGGGTACATTGCCTTTGCTCATGTGTAGATGTTGTCATTGATGTCAAGAAGGTCTTGAAGCAATTTGGTTTGATGTCAAAGAATGTGTCTTGATGAAGGTTTCAGCATGGACAGTGAGTTTCCAAGAAGATCAGGGTAGCCCAGTTGCAAAAGATCAAGAAAAAGACAAGTAAGAAAAAGTATGCAGGCAGTTGGAAAAACTATCGCGATTTCATGACATGTTTTAGGAGAGAGAAAGCATTGGCAAAACTGTCACGATTTCGTGACATGTTTGAGGAGAGAGAAATTTTGGGCAAAAGTGTCACGATTTCGCGACATGCTGGTAGGCAGAGATGAAGCAGGCAAAACTGTCACGATTTCGCGACATGTTGGCAGAGAAGAAGAGCAAGATGAAAAGTGTCACGATTTCGTGACATGTCGCATTTTCGTGACTCGGACAGTGCAGGAAGGCAGAGAAAGAAAAGTGTCACGATTTCGTGACATTCTGCAAAGGAGGCTGTACGGACGAAAAAATGTCACGATTTCGTGACATGTTGCAGAAGAGAGAGTCCGCAGTGTGAGCTGTCGCGATTTCGCGACAAGATCGAAGAGAGAGAAAGTTATTCAGGAACTGTCATGATTTTGCGACATGATGCAAAGTTCCAAGTGAGGACTATCACGTTTTCATGACATGCTACAGAGGTCAAGTTGAGGACTGTCACGATTTCGTGACATGCTAAAAAAGCTCGAAATGAGAAGCGTCGCGATTTTGCGACAGGTAGTGGAGAAAGCGTACGGAAGCCAGAAGTGTCACGATTTCATGACAGGTAGTGGAGAAAGCGTACAAAAGCCAGAAGTGTCACGATTTCATGACAGGTTGTAGGAAAAGCTTTCGAAAGCTGAAAGCATCGCGATTTCGTGACAGGATGAAAGAAAAATGTACGGATGCAGAAAGTGTCACGATTTCACGACAGGCAGAAGTGAAGAAGCCAATAGGATGAAGATGTCATGATTTCGTGACATGTCATAGTTTCATGACCAAAAGGCAAGTGCAGACTCCAGCACAGGAAGATGTCACGATTTTGTGACATGTCGCAGTTTCGCGACTCTAAGAGGAGAGAGACTATACGACGTCAGTAATGTCATGATTTCATGACAAAAGCTGAGAGGAAGGCCATGAAGACTAAAGTGTCATGATTTCACGACAGAAGTGAGATGACATCAGCAAGAGGCAAAGGTGTCACGATTTCACGACAGAAGCACAAAGGAAGTCGACAAAGGCCAAGGTGTCACGATTTCGTGACAGCAGGCTATAGAAGGTGTACGACTGTAAAAGTGTCACGATATCATGACATGTTGTAGTTTCATGAGAAAAGCTACAGAACAACAGAGGCGGTTGAAGCCGACAGAGTTAACCTTGAGCCGACGAAGTGTAGGGTTGTGCAGCTGACGTTGTTTTAGGGATATACAACCGACTAAGATCAAGAATCTAATCTTGAGATTGTCAGTATAAAAGGAGGGCTGTTCGGAGAGTTTGATCATCGAATGTGTGTGTCGAATTTGCGCAAGTAAATTTTGTGCGCAAGAGAGCGAGTCGAGTCGAATCGATCAAGTGTGCGTTCGAAGTGCGATTTGCGCAGATAGAGTGCGGGGAGAAGTTCGATCACAGAGGTGCATAAGTGGAAGTCTGATCGACTGTTGTGTTTGCATAGAGTGCGAAGACTATGCTGCTGTGTTTGCGCAGACTGTGAAAAGTTGGTTTTGACCAAGTGCGGCTGTAACAGAAAAGAACAGAGGAAGAGGACAGATTTGTGCTAGACCGAAGGACTGTGTTTGGTGCGAATTTGAGGAACGGCTTTGCAGTGATGAGTTGAGGACGAGAGATCTCCAGCCAGAGCAGGGAAGACAGGTGTCTTCTATGGATAGAGTTCCACTTGCTAAGGGCTAGAGGAGGTAGAGGTCTTCTAGAGGATCACCACTAAGAGCAGAGCTAGGGGAAGGTGTCTCCTTTGGGTTGGTGCCCATAAACTTTGTAATTGGGAAGGTTTCCCAAAGAACTGTGATATAACTTTTAGAGAAAAGTTTTATCCGTGGAGTAGCCCACATTGGGTGAACCACGTAAATTGTTGTGTCACTTTGTGGATGGTGTGTTGTGCTTTGCTTTGATTACTGTTGTCTATTCACTGCATTATACTATTTTGAAAGTTGATTTTAAAGCAAATTAAAAAGTGGTCTTATACTGTTCACCCCCCCTCTCAGTATAAGCTTGTGTTCTTCATGGGTTAGCCCAGTTAGTTGTCTATCCCGTGTTAGGGCACTACACTGTAGAAGTATAGAGGATCGAATCTCCTCGATGCCAATTTTTGCTATAGTTTTATTGATTGACAGAGCACAATGAAAGTGTCAAGTATTTTATCATGATTCTTGGTTTCATACACTTGGTTAGCTCAGTTGGTCATAAGCCATGTTAGAACACTGTGCTTCTAGAGGTTAGAAGATCGAATCTCATCCATAGTTGTGCAAGGTAAGGGTAAAGTTTTTTTTTTTGCAAATTAATAAAAGGGAGATATAAGGGTCATGGTGTTAGTTTTTATTTTTGCAAATTAATAAAAGGGAGATATAAGGGTCATATTGTTATTATAAAGTTTCATTCTACAAATTTGATAAAAGGGAGATATAAGGTGTAATGTTGTGTTTTTAAAGCTTTATTTTGTAAGTTTTAAAAGGGAGATATAAGGAGTTACTTTTAAGATTTATTGTGTATGTTTTTAAAATAAGTGATAAGGGTTTAAAGTGGTTGATTTGATATTTAAATCAAGAAGGGAAAAAGAGAATTATTGACCAGATTTGAAAAAGCACATGCAAGAGGAAGATCATCATTCTTGAGGCAGATTTGGAGGGCACAAATTTGGAACAAGTCAAGGTGTCAAAGAATATTAAGTGCACATATTCACCCAAGCATTCAATTAACAAGGAAGGACAATTCAGCCATTTCAAGAAGAAGAAAATGTGCACATGATAGTGGAAGAAGAGCAAGGTATTAGCATCTCCAAGTCAACACACAAGTAAGTTATCTAAGCTAGACTTGAGCTACCTTTAAAATGTAATAAATGTGAGATATGTGGAAGCGACAGACTTAATGAATGTGAAGAACATATTGGCCATTTGAAGCTTACTACATTAGTGCATATCATTCTCTATATGTTCATGAAGATAAAATAATTCTGGGTAGAATATGTCTGAATTGCTTTTAGTTAGAAAAGCAAACTCAGGAAAAGGTGAAGAACTTGATGTTATTATCAAGAAAGTTTTGGAGTAGATTTGAGCAGTGTTTGTGAGAAGGTTTTGGAGAATATTTGAGTAGTGTTTATGAGAAGGTTTTGGAGTAGATTTGAGCAGTGTTTGTGAGTAGTTTTTGGAGTAGATTTGAGCAGTGTTTGTAAGTTTTGGAGTAAACTTTGAGCAGGTTTTGTGAGTAGGTTTTGGAGTAGATTTGAGCAGGTTTTGTGAGCATGTTTTAGAGCATATTTGAGAAGGTTTTGTGAGAGGTTTTGGAGTAAACTTGAGCATAAGGGGATTGGTGTCTCCTATGGATTGGTATCCATGAACTTGAGCAAGGGGATTGGTGTCTCCTATGGATTGGTGTCCATGAACTTGAGCAAGGGGATTGGTGTCTCTTGTGGATTGGTGTCCACGAACTTGAGCAAGGGGATTGGTGTCTCCTGTGGATTGGTGTCCACGAACTTTAGCAAGGGGATTGGTGTCTCCTATGGATTGGTGTCCATGAACTTGAGCAAGGGGATTGGTGTCTCCTATGGATTGGTGTCCACGAACTTGAGCAAGGGGATTGGTGTCTCCTATGGATTGGTGTCCACGAAATTGAGCAAGGGGATTGGTGTCTCCTATGGATTGTTGTCCACGAACTTGAGCAAGGGGATTGGTGTCTTATGTGGATTGGTGTCCATGAACTTGAGCAAGGGGATTGGTGTCTCCTATGGATTGGTGTCCACGAACTTGTATAGGGGATTGGTGTCTCCTGTGGATTGGTGTCCATGAACTTGTATAGGGGATTGGTGTCTCCTGTGGGTTAGTGCCCATGAAATTTATTGAAGAAATATATAAGAAATATTTTATCGTGGTTTTCTCTCGAGAGGGTGTTTCCACGTAAAATCTTTGTCTCTTATGTGTATGGTGATTTGTGCATTGTTTCATTATTGCATTGATATTATTTGAGGTTATTGCTTTGGAAAGAAAAGAGAAAAGTTTTATCTTATAATGTTCACCCCCATCACGTATAATCTTGTGTTCTTCAATTGGTATTAGAGCGGGTTCCTTCGTGAAAGCCTAACAACTTGAAGGAAGATCTTACAAGAACACACATGGCTAGCCAAGAAGGTTTTTATTCAAATAGGGCACCATTGTTTGATGAGACTAACTATGCCTTATGGAGCATAAGGATGTGGAATTATTTGATGGCACATGGCTATGATATATGGCAATCCATTGAGGATGGGTTCACACCACCTACAACTCCTCCCACGGATAGAGATGGCAAGAAACCATTTGAAAATAATGCCAGGGCAATGAATGCAATATTAAGTGGGTTATGTGAATCCGAGTTTGTGAAAGTCATGCAATGCACCTCAACAAAAGAAATATGGGACAAGTTACAAAGAACATATGAAGGAGACGACAAGGTTAAATGGCAAAACTTCAAAACCATAGGAGGAAGTTTGAAGACTTATAGATGAAAGATGAGGAAGATATTGCCAACTATCTACTATGAGTTGATGAGGTTGTCAACACCATTCGTGGACTTGGAGAAAATATTGAAGACTCTAAGATTGTTCAGAAAATATTAAGGTCACTTCCCATGAGGTTTGATGCAAAGGTTTCAGCAATAGAAGAGATGAAGGATCTTAAAACCTTAAGCATGGACGAGCTACATGGAATTATCACAACCTATGAGATGAGAACTGAAAAAGATCAAACATCCAAATAGAAAGCAAAAATTAAAGCTTCAAAGAAGACAAAGAATAAGGAACCAGAATCAAGTGAAGAATCAAGCAGCGGAGAAGAAGCTAACTTTGTGCGAAGGAATAAGAAGGGTCCAAAAAAACACAAAGGTATGCATTCTGTGAAATGTTTTAATTGTGGTAACCTTGGTCACTATGCATCTAATTGCCCACAAGCTAGAAGTAGTAGCAATGAAGAAGACAAAGGAATATAAGAAAAAGAAAGAAAGAAAATTTTATCATGAAAAGAAAAACAGGCATGGTCAAAGCAAGCATGAGAAAAAAATCTTTCAAAGACACAAGAAGAGTTTTTATGTTGAAGAAGCAAGCAATTCCTCTAGCAGCAATGATGAAAGCCTCTCCGATAGTGAAAGAGAAGAAATCCTATTCTTAGCCATAGAAGAGAAAGAAGATGCTCCTATTTTCAAAGAGTAGGAAGAAGAGAAATATTTATAAAATGAAGAAGAAACCATGGTTAACATAGAAGAGGAACTTTTTGCTCTTGAAGAGTTAAAGAGGGTTTGAAAGAAGAACTCAAGATTGAAGGCTCAACTACAAGAGGATGAGAAGACAAAGACCAAGCTATCACAAGAACTCATTGACCTGAAAGTTAAAGTTGAAGAGGCAAAGCAAATTGAAGAAGGTATGGTTGAGAAGTTAAAGACAAAAGAGTTGGAATGTGAAAAAATGGAACATGAGGTTGTCTCTCTGAGGAAGAAAGTGGAAGATTCTAATGATAAGCTACACAGGTTTGGGAAAAACACAAAAATCATGGGTGATATTTTCAAAACACAAAGATCTTCGACTATGAATACTGGACTTGGATTTGAAGAAGGTCAAAGAAAATAAAAGGGGGAGTCAAGATCAAAAGGAAAAGAGGCATCAAAGAAAATGATTAAATAGGAACCTAAGACCTATGCTGATGTATTGAGAAATGGAAGCATCAATAAGGAAGAAAACAAAGCATCATCATGGTCCAAGGACCATCACAAAAATAACAATGAAAGACCATGCGGTAATATCCTCCAAGGCAATCAGACAAGTTTCAATATTTCTTCCATGGTTATTGTTTCTCATGTAACAAATTTGGTCATAAAGTTGTAAATTGCAGGATCTGTGCTAAGAATAATTTTGGCTTCACCAAGAGGAATTTCAATTCATTTGCACCTCTCATGGACTACAACATCATATGCTACAAATGTAATAATTTTGGGCATACATCTA
Source organism: Wollemia nobilis (assembly GCA_028583015.1). Taxonomy (NCBI): domain Eukaryota; kingdom Viridiplantae; phylum Streptophyta; class Pinopsida; order Araucariales; family Araucariaceae; genus Wollemia; species Wollemia nobilis. The sequence goes on along the minus strand of JAQPPZ010017220.1, from coordinate 4,762,771 downwards.
GATGGTGTAGAACATTGTTCCCTAAAATTTTTAAGTCAAGCAAAAAAGAGGATGGTAAAAATGTTCAAAAGGGTATGTCCTCCAAAGTTTGGAGAAAGAAAATATAACAAGAAGAGGACCATAGTAATTTGGGAGTTTTACTCCCATCTCATCATTGATTGTCTCAGTAAGAGTAGGGAGTAAGGGACCGTTGTCAAGTATCTTATCTTACAGCCCCGAGGAACCTTTGCCATTGATGTCAAAGGGGGAGAATTTTAGTAAGGGGGAGCAGCTTGTCAGGGGGAGCAGTTTGTGATCATGTTGCAATAAAGGACAATTTCATTGTAGGGTTGCCATCAATGACAAAGGGGGAGATTGTTAGAAATATTGAGTTGTCATTGATGTCAAAGGCAGAAATATCTTCAAGGATGAAATGTTGAGTTGTCATTGATAATAAAGGCAGAGATATCTTCAAAGGTGATTTCATATGCTTTAATATTTAAATGAAATATTTAAATATTAAAGTGAAAGGTTTATATTTAAATCAAAAGATTTAAATATATAAAAGTTTAAATAAAGTGGAAGGTTTATATTTAAATCAAAATATTTAAATATATAAAAGGTTAAAAAATTAAATCTACATGGGCCAACCTCCTTGAGTGCACCATACAAAAGAGATTTTGAAAATTCAAATATTCAAATAATGGGCCGACCTCCTTGGGTGTGAATGACAAAAAGCATATTAATATAAGGCCATTAATTCACTTTGGCTATGGCATGAAATTCGAATATATCCTTTGTGTGGAGAGCGAGCAATGGGTAGAAGACAAGGGAGGAGAGGAGCGCAAGTTTGGTGGTGTAGCAGCGATCAAAAGAAGACTTTAAATATTTTTTCGTGCCACTTCTATCTCAATCGAGTGGTTAGACCAATCGGTAGCCTAGCTCGCATTGGAGCACTACGGTGCAGAAGGTCTGAAGGTCGAATTTCATCAATGTTGAAGAACACAAGCTTATACTAAGGGGGGTGAACATTATAAGATCAAAACTTTTACTTTTCTTTCCAAATGATAACAACAATAATATCAAAGTAGTAAATGAAACAATGCACAAATCATCACACATGAGAGATACAAATTTAACATGGTTCACCCAATGTGGGCTACATCCACGAAGAATATATTTCTTATAAATTTTCTCAACAAATATCTTGGGAACCAATTCCCTATTAGAATGCTTATAGGCACCAACCAAAAGGAGATACCAACCCACTAAGCTCAAGTTCATGGATCTCTATCCACAGGACACATCAATCCCCTTTGATCTAGTTTGTGGACCTCTATCCATAGGAGACACCAATCCCATTTACTCTAGTTCATTGACCTCTATCCACCAGAGACCTTAATACCCTCTGCTCTAATATTCTCCAAACCTTTACATAAGGATTTCTCAAATTTTCTCCAAGCCTACACACAAGGCTTTCTCAAATCTGCTCCAAAATACTCTCAACTCTATTCAAATCTGATCTAAGCTTGCTCAAATATGCTTCAAGCCTACACACAAGGGTTGCTTAAATCTACTCCAAGCCTACTCACAAGGCTTTCACAAATCTTCTCCAAGCCTACTCACAAGGCTTGCTCAAATCTGCTCCAAAACTTCTCACAAGACTTTCTCAAATCTTCTCTAAGCCTACACACAAGGCTTGCTCAAATATGCTCCAAGAATTCTCACAAGGCTTGCTTAATTCTTATTACAATCATAGTTAAAATTTGCTCAATAGAACTATTCAAATCTGCTCCAAGCCTTCTCACAAGGCTTGCTCAATTTTGCTCATAATCATAGCTTAAATATGCTCAACGAAACTACTCAAATTTGCTCCAAGCCTTATCACAAGGCTTGCTCAAATATGCTCGTAATCACATTTCAAATTACTCAATAGAACTACTCAAATCTACTCCAAACAAACCTTTTCATATCTGCCTCAATCCTACTCATAGAAACTGCTCAAACATTCCCAATTCTTGCACACAAACAATTTCATATATCTTTCACTAAAGTAGTTTATACATATTCTACTCAAAATTTGTTTAACATCTTGAACATATAGAGAATGATATGCACTAACAAATGCTCAATATGTTCTTCACATTCATTAATTTTATCGCTTTCACATGTCTCACATTTATTGCATTCTAAAGGTAGCTCTAATCTAGCACTTATAACTGATCTGGTTATTGCTGAGTTGCATTTTTACTTCAAGGCCAATCACAATGCATAACTCTTTATCGTTTATTCACAATGTCAATTATGAAAAATCCACAAGTCTATTCTTTTCATATACTCACAAAGTCAATCATGAATATGCACAAATTTTCTTCACAAAATTGATCTATAACTCTTGCATTTTCATTTCCAATATCACTCAAAACCAATGCACAAGTTTGCTTTCAAATCCTTTCTAGTATATTTTCAAATTCATTCAACAATAATGCATAACTTGTTCTCAAACCCTAGCACATATGTTTCAATGTCATTCAACAATGATGCACAAATTTGTTTGCAAACCCTAGCATATGTGTTTCCAATTTCATTCAACAATGATGCACAAATTTGTTTTCAAACCCTAGCACATGTGTTTCCATTTTTATTCAACAATGATGCACAAATTTTGTTCTCAAACCCTAGAATTTATATTTCCAACAATGCACATAAAATTAATCCTTATATCTCCACCTTATGACTTGAGACTATTTTCTTTCAAACAAGCCACCTTGAGAAGGAGTGAACATAACATACCTCTAAAACTACCTTGATGAAGATGTGCCCTCAAAAACCTATCTCAAAATAATTCCCTTTCTTTGGCCACTTCAAAACAAGTTAGCAAAACTCCTTTTCAAATATTCCACATAAAACCCTTTCAAAATATGTGCATAATAAGGCTTATAAATTATACTTTAAAACTCCTTTTAGCCTCACAAAATAAAGCTTGTAAAAGTGACTAAATCCTCAAATTTCCCTTTTCTATGTTGTGCCAAAAATACAAATAATAAGGACCACAAATACACCTTATTTCTCCTTTCTAGAACAAGCAAAATTAATTCCCTCACACACTTTACAATTTTTCAAATAACCTCATACACCATACAACTCCCACTTTTCTATATACAAAGATAATGCCTTTATATCAAATATATTTTTCAAATAGACCAATGCACCATACAACTTTCTCTAAATCAAATTAAAATCAATTTCAAATTCTTTATTTCATTGTCGCAACTCATTCAGATTTAATTGATTAAAATAAAAAATTTCAAGTACCTTATGCATTGTTGCAACTCGAACCCGTGACCTCCAAGCCATTGTGCTTCCTCAAGTGCTTCTAACTAGCCATACTATCATAGCTGATAGCACCAAAATGGGAGGTGAAAAATATATCTATGTTCTACGTTAACCCAAGGCTCAAAACATGTGATGAAAAGACGTCAGGGGATTTTGACCCTGAAACCTCAATTATAACAATGCTAGCACAAGCCAACCAGCCGTTGGGCCACCCCAATCATATGGAACATCTCAAGCGCACACAAAATATGTCAATATCTAACACTCGAACCCTTTGAAAGTTGTTATCTTCCTTCCATTCACACTGGAGGGATATCCAACTTAGCACATATGTTGCAAGATCTTAAAACCTTTGTTGCATCAAAAATAAATCAAAGTATATCATTAGCGTGATTGATTAGAAATGAAAACATTGCCTCCTTATTTGTATGCACTCCATTATTTCTTGGTGAGTCGGCTCACATTTTCATATTGGAGATTAACCTTGCTTTTCAAATGATGTTGGCACCAAAACATATAACCTTATGTTATATTATAATATTTTAAAAAATATTATAATAATGGCTCTTAAACCTTGGTCTTCCTTTTAAATCCTTTTAAAACTTTGCCTTCTCATAATATTTAAAATAAATATTATAATACCTTTGTCCCAAGAAAACTCTTAAACCTCTTTGTCCTTATAATATTTAAAATAAATATTATAATACTTCTGTCCCAAGCAAACTCTTAAACCTCTTTGTCCTTATAATATTTAAAAATAAATATTATAAACCTTTTCTTTACAACAATTTTCCTTGCTTGAGATATATCCTCCCTTGCATATCTATCCAACCTTAGAAGAATATTTCTACCTTCAATACTTGTCCATGCCTTGTTGCTTATTAAATCCATCCTTATAAACACATTACCCTTGAAGAATAATTATGTCTTGAATTCCTTGTTCCTTTGACATCAATGACAACTCAATCTACTTAATATTTCCAACAGGAGCCTATATTGTTGTGTTTTGTTGTTTGAGATAGTGCAATAACGAATTCAAATATTATATCTTACCTTTTTGGTTTCATCCACCTGGTTATCTGAGTTTGTCACAAGCCATGTTAAGGTGTTATGCTACTAGAGTTCAGAATATCAAATCTCATCCATGACTATGCAAGGTAAGGGTAAAGCTTTTTTATTAAATTTGATAAAAAGGGAGATATAAGGTGTAATGTTGTGATTTTATTTTTGCAAATAATAAAAGGGAGATATAAGGGTCATATTTTTATTATAAATTTTCATTCTACAAATTTGATAAAAGGGAGTCATAAGGCGTAATGTTGTGTTTTTAAAGCTTTATTTTTTAATTTTTAAAAGAGAGATATAATGAGTTACTTTTAAGCTTTATTGTGTAAGTTTTTAAAATAAGTGATAAGGGTTTAAAGTGGTTGATTTTATATTTAAATCAAGAAGGGGAAAATAGAATTATTGATCAGATTTGAAAAAGCACATGCAAGAGGAAGATCATTATTTTTGAGGTATATTTTGAGGGCATTTACTTGGAACAAGTCAAGGTGTCAAAGAATATTAATTGCACATATTCACCCAAGCATTAACAAGGAAGAACAATTCAACCATTTCAAGAAGAAGAATGGTGCACATGATAGTGGAAGAAGAGCAAGGTATTAGCATCTCCAAGTCAACACACAAGTAAGTTATCTAAGGTAAACTTGAGCTACCTTTAAAATGTAATAAATGTGAGATATGTGGAAGCGATAAACTTAATGAATGTAAAAACATATTGGCCATTTTAATCTTACTACATTAGTGCATATCATTATCTATATGTTCATGAAGATAAAATAATTATAGGTAGAATATGTCTGAATTGCTTTTAGTTAAGGAAAGCAAACTAAGGAAATGGTGAAGAACTTGATGCCATTATCACACAAGTTTTGAACAGTATTTGTGAGCAGGTTTTGGAGTCCATTTGAGTAGTATTTATGAGTAGGTTTTGAAGCAGATTCGAGCAGTATTTGTGAGCAGATTTTGTAGCAGATTTGAGTAGTATTTGTGAGAAGGTTTTGGAGTAGACTTGCATAGGTTTTGTGAGTAGGTTTTGGATCAGATTTGAGCAGGTTTTGGATCATATTTGAGCAGGTTTTATGAGTAGGTTTTGGAGCATATTTGAGCAGGTTTGATGAGCGTGTTTTGGAGCAGACTTAAGCATAATGGGATTGGTTTCTCCTATGGATTAGTGTCCATGAAATTTAGAAATGGGATTAGTGTCTCCTGTGTATTGGTGTCCATGAACGTGATCAAGGGGATTGGTGTCTCCTGTGGATTGGTGTCCATAAACTTGACCAAAGGGATTGGTGTCTTCTATGGATTGGTATCCATAAAATTGAGCAAGGGGATTGGTGTCTCATATGGATTGGTGTCTACAAACATGAGCAAGGGTATTTGTGTCTCCTGTGGATTGGTTTTCGTGAACTTGATCAAGGGTATTGGTGTCTCGTGTGGATTTGTTTCCATTACATTGAGCAAGGGGATTGGTGTCTTTTATGGATCGGTATCCATGAACTTGAGTAAGAGGATTGGTTTCTCCTATGGATTGATGTCCATGAACTTGTATAGGGGATTGGTTTCTCCTATGGATTGGTGTCCATGAACTTGTATAAGGGATTGGTGTCTCATATGGGTTGGTGCCCATGAAATTTATTGAATAAATATATAAGCAATATTTTATCATGGTTTTCTCCTGAGAGGGTGTTTCCATGTAAAATATTTGTCTCTTACGTGTATGGTAATTTGAGAATTATTTCATTATTGCATTGATATTTTTTGAGGTTATTGATTTTGAAATAAAAGATAAAAGTTTTATCTTATATTGTTCACCACCCCTCTCAATATAAGCTTGTGTTACTCAGAAAGTATTTAATGAAACATTTCAATGTGTAAAGTGCTAGGATAAAAATGAAACACTAAATTATTTTTTCAATAAATACCCCATAGCTTCTAAATTATGGAATATGATGGCTTCCCTTCTAAATTTAAGATGGTCCAATGATCAATCCATAGAATAGATATGGAGAGTTTTGAGAAAACAAGAAGGAAAATATTGGTATGTGAACCAAATATTTTGGATAGGAATGATTATTCTTCCTTGGAACATTTAGAACTAGTGAAACATGCAAATAGTCTAGCAAGAGAGTAGGGACTTCCACTATGTATGGATAAATACCATAGAAAATGTGATAGATATTGTCCAACATTTATTAGCTCATCTACACAATTCAAATCAACTATGGGAACAAATGAGTGCCCAATTAAAGATTAGCCATGAATTAGCCCAATAGAGAAGGAAGAAAGTGGTCAATAAAATGATGGATAGAACAAAGCAATGGTAGCCTCCCCCAATTTTTTTTGGATAAAATTAATACATATGGAGCATCCATAGGAAATCCTAGAAGAGCTAGTATAGGAGGGATAGGAATATTGGAGGATGGTACTCCGATTTTTATTTTTCCAGAAAAATTAGGAATTTTATCCAATAACTTAGCAAAAGGGTAGGATATTTTGAGATTTTTACAAGAGGTATTGAAGGTTGGTTGGAGAAGAATGATAGTAGAGTTAGACTCTCAAATTATGATCAATTACCTTAAATCAACTTCAAGGTATGAGAAGGTAGACTAGATAATTCAAAGGATCATAGATAAGATTAGGCTAATAACAACTAGTTTTAAAGATGTTGTTTTCAATAATTTCCCTAGAGAACAGAACAAAGTGGTAAATGCTATGGAAAATTGGGATCTAGACAAAGGAGATATTAGTTGCTATGGTTTCCCTTTGAGGTGGTGGCCAAATCAAACTAGAATTGATCTTCTCCTTGTTTAGCATCTCAATGGCAATGATGGAAGCTATGACTAACTTGATAAGCAATGCAAGGTTTTATTCATGACTTGACCCCAATATTCCAATAAAAGAAAAAATTGAAAACTAAAGACCTGATGATCCTAAATCCCCTGTGACTTTTTAGATCCTCATTGTGGCTGTGAAGTTTTATCAAATTCTTTTGGAAGTCTTAGGGTAGATTATTATTCTCTGTTTTAGTGCAGTTCTTCAATTCTAACCTTGATAGAGGTTGTTAGAGGTTCTTGTATCTTTAGTCAATTTCTCCATTGGTAGGATGGTTGGTTTTTTGGGTAGGAAAAATAGTTTGAATTTCTAGTTTTTATTGGATTGCATCTTGGTTTGTAGCCATAAGACTAGAGTTTATTAGCTTTGTAATATATTATTGAGTCTCTCTTAATATATTCTATTTTTTAACAAAAAAGAAAAGAAATACACTATAAATATATATATATCCCCATATCACATTCTATATTCGAATTCTATATCTATGTAGTGTCATCCTGCCTTTATGATTTCAATTAATTTTTTAAATTCTTTAAAAGGATATGGATCTCATATATTGCTTCAACAAGATGAGGTGTGGGAAATGTCTAAAATTTCCATCCTTATTAACATGCTTCCTACCTCCTTGTAGATGGTGTATAATTAGTCATAATTATTTGAGACTAAATCTAAACCCAATGGTAATTTTTTTAAAGGAAAGAAGCAACCCACCCATTAGAGATTCCATCATACAAAATAATAGACTAGTTTTATTGAATCAAGACTTATAGAAATGATTTAATCACAACCAAGAAGACCAAATATAAGCATGATATCCCATGATAAAATACATATTTATAAAGGAAGAAGGATATGTACTACATCCTCTTTTTCCTAATTACAAGGATTTGTCATATATTTTTAGATTAATAGCAATTATTTCAATTATTTAATTTTGATAAAATTAATGTAGGATAAAAGAATCCATGTATATAATAGTAATAGTATGGGTGGAAATAGCTTACCATTATAATGAAAGGAGAATATATGCATATGGAAAATATAGTGATACCCAAACCAAATAATAGCTTTTTATGTTTACCATAGTGTAAACACAAAACAATGTGTGATTATGACAAAGGAGACAACCACCAACATGAATAACCCGAATGTATTAGCCTGAATTATAGTCTATGTCAAGATAACTTCAACACATTTATAAAGAAACTTATTTTCTAAATGAAATTTAGTTTTTTACCAAACATGTGTTAAAACTATTTTATTATTACCTTCAACATCTTTATGTATATATGACATAGATAGTCTCATTAAGGAAGTATGCTATATTTATGTTGCTCACAAAATATTTTTAGTCTATATGTAAAGAAATTCATACGACATAAAAAGAAAATAATAAATCAAAAAAGAAACATGTGGAATACCAAAGATATTTTTTCTGCATGTTTTTTTACAATAATATGAAATATGATTCTCTATAGACATTGCACATTAGAATATTAAGAATAAAAAGAAACCCATTTTACAATAAATATGCAAATATTAAAAAGATACCTATAAATATGAACTCTTACAAGATTATAAGTACTCATTAGTAGTCCAAAAGAGAAAAAAAGAAGTTTGTTTCTTGTCCATTATGTAGGGAAAGAAACAAATACAATCAAGTGTGATTATTTTACCTTGCTCATTATTTCCATAATGTAGAGGGATTTTTAAATTCCCAAAATCCAAAGATATAAAATAAAACAAGAAATAAAATATGAATATCATTTACCATACATACCAAATATAAAAAGAGGAACATCTATATCTTAGGACCTATAAGTTATTTTCTAATTTGGTGTATATAAACAAGAAGATAAAAATGGATGATCTTGAATCAAAGGAATATGCAAAGTTGTTATTCAAATGTTAATATCATCTTCATGTCATCTACCTTGTTCAAATATATAGTAAGAAAGTACCTATGCCTTCACAAAAAACAATAAATATAATACTACTAGGTAATAACAGTAATGAGGTTAAAACTATCATATAAAAAACATTAATTTATGGGTGGTGAAAATAATGTGCTAAATAAAAATGACCTTGATATATATATTCTACAAAAAATAAATATAGTCATAGTTATGGTTTAATAAATGTAATGTAATTGAATTGTAATAAAATGAGTATATGTAGAAAAAGCATCCCCTTTATGATCATTGGAGAGATAGATATCTACTAGGGTTTGCACCCAATACCATTGTCGTTGCATGTAGAAGCCTCAACATAGGTGAAATGAGTGCATAGGACATACACACGACAGATAGGAGAAATCACTAAGGGCCTTCAAGCCCATGGAGGAGTCAAAACATAGGAAAACCATAGGATGATAGCAGGATGATGAGAGGAGAAACTGGCATTTAAAACCATGTTCACTAAGTGGTTTCAAACATAAACAAAAGAGGATATAAATAATGTCAATATTATGTGGTTAGATATTTAGTATATAAAAAAAGTGAATACAAACCAATAGTTAGATCATTAGTATCTAGGAAAAGTGATTACAAATTAGTAGGACCACTTTTGCATAGAGGATCACAAGAATTTTTTTTTTATAGAACAATCTAATGGGGGAAAGTCCAAACCAACAAATAAATAGCCCCAATTGTAGAATACGCCAAGGACCCAAATCTAGGGGGAGTATCAAAGGAAAAAAGGAGATTGTACAAAAAATCTAAATGGAAGTAAATATTTCCAAACCTAATGTCCAAGCTCACTTGAAAGGACCAACCATAGTAACACCTATGAAAAAGAAAGATAATGGGGAGATACCAAAAAATATGAGCTTCAAATACACTCTTTGAGGAGACCAAGCCCAAGTAAGAGGTATTAACAATCCAAGAATGCCAAGAATAACATTAAGCATGCTAAAGGTAGATCCAAGGAAAATAGAAGCAAGATGCATGAGAGAAATATATGGGTCTCCAATAGTGAAATTGGAACCAAATAATATCCAAGATGACATAGATTTCATAAAAAATGAAGGGGTATCATTTGCTAATTTATAGGTTTTAATCCGATCCTATTGACTATTGAGTTATAGGATGGCAAATAGTGGTGAGCCAAAGGTGAGTTTCAATTTTTTTTTATCCCAATGTGTGTATTTATACTCATGTTTGATATAGGAAAGGATCGAGAAGATATATTTCAAGGATGACCATAGTTCTTTGGTAGATCAGTGCTCTTCATGAAGCCTTGGAATACAAAATTTAAGGTAGAGGAAATACCTTCAACTCAACCCATTTAGGTCACACTTTTTGGTCTCCATATAGAATTTTGGAACTTGCAAGTCCTAGCTATAATTTTTAACACCATAGGCACTTTCATTATGATAGCCGATAGTACTCAAAATTTTGAGCATTTTATTTATGCACAAATATATGTGTTGATACATTTTGATAAACCCCTCTCAAAAAAGTTCACATTACTATTTGGGGAGAATACATGGGAACAATAGGTGGACTACAAGAATGTCCACTTTAGATGCAAAAGTCTCCATGAATATGACCATTTGGTTAAGGATTTTCCATACAAATTTTAGGAGCAAAAGAAAGAAGATAAGGAAAATGTGAGATTCCAAATACAAAAGAAAGAAAAGACAAAAAATAAGTGTAACATGGAGAAGCAAGTGCTCTCAACAAGCATGTTTGGAAGCCTAGTCATGGATGACCTCCTACATTAACAAGAATATGGAGCTAAAACAAATATTTTAGAAACATATATTTAGCAAGTACAAGGAGAAATAAATATGCAAGAAGTTAAACATATCAATAGAGAAATATTGATGGGGTAAAGTAGTGATAAGGGAGAACTAAACTAGATGGCAATGAGCTATCAAAAAATAATAAATAAGAAAATAAATAAATGGAAAAAAATAATTCATTAGATGGAACCACCAATAATGCATTGATACCCTATAAACATACATTAATAGCTACGAGGGTGAACTAGAAACCTGGTAAAAATATGAAGGTGGACACAAATTAGAAGGCATGAAGAAATTCCAACCAGTATCACATTATGAAGGAAGATAAGGTTACTGATTAAAGTCGTTACATGGAATATTAGAGGACTAAATGGAAGTAATTCTAAACAAAATATGATAAAAAGAATAATTCAACTAAACTAGCCACCAATTATCTTCCTCTAAGAGACGAAGGTATATTTTGAGAAATGGATAAAACAAAAATAAGGATATGGAAACCTAGTAAAGGAATACCCTTGAGTACCCAAGGATCTTCAGGAAGAGTTACATGCTTTTGTGACCCTAAAGAACTAGTGGTCCACTATACAATTGGTAGAAAAGGACTAATTGGTGTGGTAGAAAAAATAGACAATATGGGCAATAAATTATCTATTTGAATGTATATGCCCTAAGCACTATTGAATAAAAGAGGAAGTTGTGGAGGGACATAAACTATATCTCTTCACAAATATTTGGAGCATGGATATTGATGGGGGAGATTTCAACACCATTGTCTCTCTAGAAGAGAAGGTGGGAGGAAATTGGCCTCTAGATGGAGATACATATATCATGAGTGAATACATAGGACACCTACAATTCATAGATATCAAACTTGATAATAGTTTGATGACTTGGTCCAATAGGAGACTAAGCCCAACTTGCTTTTTGGAAAGACTACACTGGTTCTTAGTATCAAAAAATCTCTTGACACAAGGACATATCTCAAAGGTAAATATCTTAAATAATGTAGGGTTAGATCATTGGCCTATAATGATAGAAGTCTAGAAAACTAATCCAAACCAAGACCCGTTTCAATCCAAATTCATGTGGCTCAAAGACAAATTGTTAAGACCATGAATGCAACAATGGTGGCAAGAATAAAAATCAAGACATGACACACACATATTTAGTTTTTCCAAATAACTATAGTATATAAAAAACAATATTAAGAGATGCAATTAGGAGGGATTTAGGGATGTCAAAAAATGAAATTGGAATTTATTGAATGATTAGATAAGAAAGGAAGGGCTCTCAAAAAAAATATTTAAAATAGAACTAGATCTTACAAACCAAAAGGAGGAATGGGAAATAAAGGAGGAACTATTATAGAAAACATATCCAGAATCAAGTAGCTAATAGAAGAAGATAGAAACATAATATTCTTTCATAAGTTTCTTTTAGCCTGGAGGACATATAACTTCATATCTTCTATGAAAAATAAATTAGGGGAGACAATTCACAAATGGGAGGACATGAACACAATATCATTAAACTATTTTAAAAATTTATTCATAGATGAGACCTTGGATCTATAATTCCAAAAAAAATGCTATAGGAAATACCCACACTCCATTATAGGAGAATAAAATGATATACTAGGTGCACCAGTAACAATGCAAGAATTGTAGGAGGTAGTGTTCAAAATGTAAAATGGGAATAACTCCAAGTTTGGGTGGATTCCTTATTGAATTATTCCAAAAAATTTGGGGCATTATGTAGTAAGAGCTTCTAGAAGAGATAATAAAAGCAAAGAAAATATTGAAGGAAATCAACAAAACTTACATAACACTAATACAAAGGCAAGGGAAGTAGAAAATATAAGTGCATACCGACCAATAGAATTATGTAATATTTTATTCAATATTATCACCAAGGTTATGGTTTAGAAGCTAAAACCCCTTGTGCACAAAATAATCTCACCTAAACAAGGTGGATTCATATAGGGTAGATAAATAGTGGATGAGATAGTGCTTGCCAAAGAAGCAATACATTCTATGGAAGCATATAGGTCCTCCACTATGTTCATCCAACTAGACCTATATAAATCCTATGATAGAATGGATTGGTACTTCTTAATACAGGTTGTCTAAGGCATGGAAACATTGGATAAAAGGTTGCATATCATTGATTTCATACTCATTTATCATCAATGGATGTCACACAAAGTTATTCCTAGTATTAAGAGGTATTAGAAAAGGGGATCCCTTCTCCCTATACCAATTCATTATTATAGATGAATGTTTGGGTATAATATTTGATTAGAACCGAGATAATAAGAGACTCAAGGGAGTTTAAGTTGCTAAAAAAGTTAGCCCAATCATCCATTTACAATTTGTTGATTATTCCATGTTGTAGGAAAAGTAACCATTAAAGAAGAGTCTTTAATAAAGTAAATCTTGAACTACTTTACCAAGGCAAAAGGCTAGATGGTGAAAAATTATAAATCCAAAGTAATCTTCTTCCATTGTTCACCTCGACAGGAGACCTTAGTGTTGTATGAACTTGGTTTCTGGAAAGCCTCGCTCCTAGCTATCTATATGGGAGCCCTAATCAAAAAATATAGATACAAGGAGGATTGGACATGGTTGATAGATAAAATCAAGGGTAAAATAAAAAAATGGAAAAAAAGTAGCTATAATCAAGAGGGTGTATAACCTTAATAAAAATCACCATTACAATCTATCCCCATTTGTGTATCATCATTTCTAGATATCTCAAAGGTAGTGCTTTGATATCTTGATCACATAAGTCATAGATTCCTTTGGATATATGCTAGTGAGGAATGGAAATGGACCTTGGTAAAGTGGGAAACTTTGTGTTTGCCTAAATAGGAAGGGTACTAAGTTTTAGATCTATAGTAAAAAATAACAAGGGATTAGCATAAAATTGTATTAGAGAATGATAATTTGTCCCAATGCATTATAGGCTTGAAATTTGTGAGCAAAGTATGTAGAGAACAAGAGTCCAATAGAGATTGTCGTATATCAGTTGTCCAATAAAGGTTCCCCTATTTTAGAAATACCCAAAATAGGAGAGAAAATGATCAAGGAAAGGTTATTTTGGATTATTAATAATAGAAAATATATAGATTTCTAGTTAGACTTGTGGGATGTACATCAAATTTTGGTGATTCAATATCCAAATTGCATATTAATTATGGAGGATATACATAGAAAGAAATTGATAAAAGTAGAAAATACTCCAAGTACCAAACACAACGACTAAAATTTGGAAGATACTATATTCCACCAGAAGAATGGCCAATCCAACTTCTAAAGAGACTAACAAAAGAGGTTGAATAAATTATACAAATGCAATAATTATCATGGTCCTATGAGAAGGATTGATTTGGATGGAATAGTAGTACTAAGGGGGTGTATATAGTAGTACAAGGATACAAATCATTATTTCCTAGCATTGCTTATCTAAATTAGGATCCATTCACACAAATATTGATGCAAAATTTATGGCCAAAGATTAGGTTCTTCAACTGGTTACTCCTCCACAAAAAGTACTCATAGGGGATAACTTATTGAGGAAGAAAGTCTATGGATATTTTAGATATAAATTATGTATGGAGGAGAATGAAAATTTCAACCACATTTTTTAGAATGACCCACAATGATGAAGCTATGGAAAATAATGACATCTTTTGTAGGTCTATATTGGACCAAAAATTAGTCTATAGAATATATGTAGAGAGGATGGAAGAATCAACAAGGAGGTGATGGTTATGTGGGGTAGATAGTGTGGATGGAAATGATAATCTTACCTTGGAACATCTAAAATGAGAAAAATAGAAGGATATTCAAACAAGATATTAGAGATATCCATTTTATGTGGGTGAAGACCATATCCAATATAATGGAGACTATCCAATTTGTGTTGAAGAAACCACAAAAGTTACATTACCAATGAGAACGAATAGTGGCATAACTCAAGATCAATCTCGAGATGGATGAAGCTAGAAGAGTTAAACCATGGTACAAAAGTATGGATAGAACCTAAAAATGGTAGTGACCACCATTATATTTGGAAATATAAATACATATGAGGCATGAAGGGGTAACCTGGGTAGGGCTAATGTAAGGGAAATAAGTAGATTACTAGATAGTACCACAACATTCATATTTGCAACGAAGTTAGGTACACTTTCCAACAAAATTTTTGAGGTATATAAAATTTTGAGAGGATGCAAGAGGCTCTCAAGGATATATGGAATAGAGACTCTTAGTTATTGATAAACTACCTTAAATACCCATAAATAATCAAGAATCCAATTGGTCAATTCAAAATATTATAGATAAATCCAAATGAATATAATTAGTTTTCTAAAGGTGATATACACCCCATGTACCAAGAGAGCATAATAAGGTTTTGATGGTATGACAAACTAGTATTTGAACAACGGATATCCCATTTGCTATAGGTACCCTCCTAAGTGATGGGCACAGGAAATAAGGTAAGAGCTTTTGCATATTAATTATATTGATGATAAAGTTCTTGTTAATGTGTAGATATTTAGAGCTTTTTGATACCTATTTATTGATAGAAATTTTGGTTCTTAGTACAATGGTTGAGATAGACACAATTGATGTATCCAATGTCAAAATATAAGTGAAAAGCATGATGGCCTATAAAATCCATAGATGTATATGATTTGATGATCAATGTAATATAATCACTCTTTTTACAAAAAAAACAAAAATGTAACATGATTGTTGTAAAAATAATAAGCCATAAATACTAGATCAAGCATCAAATATAAAATTACATCATATTTAAAAGTGTCTTCATAGATACATATAAAAAAACAAATAGGAAAAGAAAAATCATCAAACAAGATAAATTTGCTTCATATTTTCTATACAAAATTCTGGATGAAAAATATAAATTCAAAAAAGTAAGTTTTATTATCTTAAAAATAAATAAAATTAAAATTAAAAATTGGTATTATGTTATCATTCTTACCAATTAATTGATATAATTCATTACATTTGTCATCTAAAATATTTTATTATTGGGTAGATAAAGTACTTTTTCATTGTTGTGAAATTGAATATGATATTGTTTCCTAAGGAGGGCCCAACAAGGATGCCTCCAGATCCTCTCTTAGAAAAGTAAATGAAAAAATCTCTAATACAGACTGAAAAAACACAAAAATCTACACTTACAATCCTCTTTATGGTTGCTATAAAAAGATCAACATCTCAAAGATTTAATGGATGCTTTCCATATTTAGAATCAAGTCCAAATATTATCATTGAATAAATTATAGTAGAATAAATAGTCTTATATAGTGCCAATCATGACCTGATATATAAATTCATGGATATTCACCCTACCCTAAATTTTTTGCTTTCACGTGTTCTCAAAATTGGGAGCCTCTTCGTGAGTATTCTTTATGGTTTATTAGTTATGGATATTTTATTATTAGTTTTTCCTCACTTCTTGACATAAATAGGGCTTTCGAATAAGAAAAGCGAAATTATGGTTCAACAAGATTATTTTTCATCCTTAGAGAGTGAGATTTGATCCCTAAATTGAACCCACTATTTTCCTAGTTTGGATCCATTTGTATGCACTCCCAATAGAGTAATGGAGTGAAAAGGTATTTGAAATCATAGATAATTTTCTTAGAATATTTTTGAGTGTTTCTTGAGAAATGATGGAAGGAAACACAATAATTTATGCTAAATTATGCATGGAAATGGATCTCGTCTAGCCTTTTCTAATAGAGCTGGAAGTCAAACTTGTAGGACTATCTTGGATTCAGTAACTAGATTATGAGACACTACCCTTTAGGTGTAGATTTTTCCATACATATGGGAATTTTTATTGGTCCTACCCAAGTAATATGATCACAAAAATGAGGGTCTTATAGGAATGGAAAATATTTGTAAGGAGGATAAGTCTACAGTCAATAGCCAATATTTCTCAAGGAGGAGAAGCACAAGAAGATGGTTTTGAAAAGCCCAAAAGAAGGAGAAGGCAAAAGAAAAATATGGTAAAGATCAAACCCAACCCAATCCCTCAAATATGTATGAGATATTCAAGATATTTGTGGAACAGGAAGAAAAAATCATTGAAGTAATGGATAGGAATACTAAAAATAATAATAGCCATGCTCAAGCCCCTCTTTTGACTCATATCCTAGAGTAAGTACTAGAGTTAAATGAGTTACCAAAATCACAAATTATAAGGGTATTGATAGTTCATAAGTAGGAGATGTCAATAATAAAGAATGTCATCATGGGTGTGATAGAAAAGAATAAAAAAAATCCAACTCTAGGGATAAGCTAGGTGGAGAAGAAATCAAAGAATATCTGTTGGCAATTTTGGGTACCTTGGGTACATTGCTTTTGCTCAAGTGAATAAGTTGTCATTGATGTCAAGAAGCTTTTGAAGGAATTTGATTTGATGTAAAATAATTTGTTTTGATGAAGGTTCGGCATGACAGGTTCGAAAGAAAGTAAGTTTGAAAAATGTCGCGATATCGCGACATGTCGCATTTTCGCGACTTAAGCAGGAGAGAGAAAGCTTTTTAGAAAAGTGTCGCGATATCGCGACATGTCGCATTTTCGCGACTTAAGCAGGCGAGAGAAAGATTTTTAGAAAAGTGTCACGATATCGCGACATGTCGCAGTTTCGCGACTCAAAGAGGAGAGAGAATGAACGGAGTCAGAAATGTCACGATTTCGTGACATATTGCAAGGAAGGTTGAACGGACGAAAAAGTGTCACGATTTCACGACATGTTGCAGGAGAGAGAGTCCGGGAGAAAAAGTGTCACGATATCGCGACATGTCGGGTTTTCGCGACCCGAAGAAAAGAAAAGCGCTAAGGAGAAAAAGTGTCACGATTTCGTGACAAGTCAGAAGACAAAGTGGAAGCAAGATAAAGTGTCACGATTTCACGACATGCTGCAGATGAAAATGTTCCAAGTAAGAACTGTCACGATTTCATGACATGCAGCAAAGGGAAGAGTCTGAAATGAGAAGCATCATGATTTCATGACAGGTTGCAGAGAAGTCGTACGAAAGCTGAAAGCGTCACGATTTCATGACAGGCTGCAAAGAAAACGTACGAAAGCTAGAAGTGTCATGATTTCATGACAAATTCAAGGAGGAAGAGCTCAAAGGTGAAAGCATCATGATTTCATGACATGTTCCATTTTCGCTAGTGCAAGCAGACAAGAGTGCAAGGAAGAGAAAGTGTCACGATTTCACGATAGATTGAGATGGCAGCGTTCGGTTGGAGAAAGTGTCATGATTTCATGATAAAAATAGAATGCAGGTCTTCTATAGGAGAAGTGTCATGATTTCATGACAAAAGAGAGGAAGGCTATGAAGAAGAAGTGTCATGATTTGAAGGTGGGAAGTGTGATATCGTGACAAAAGCAAAGTTGATGTTGACTAAGTCAGAAGTGTCGTGATATCGTGACAAGAACGTGGTTGAAGTCGACAAAGGCTGAAGTGTCATGATATCGTGACAAAAGGCAAAAGAAAGTGTACGGTTGCAAAGGTGTCATGATATCGTGACATGTTGTAGTTTCATGACAGAAGCTATAGAAGAGTTGTAGAGGCAGTGAGGCCGACAAAGTTAAATTTGGGCCGACGAAGATTAGGGTTTGCAGCCGACGTAGTTTAGGGTTGTGCAGTCGACTAAGATCAAGGTTTTGATCTTGAAAGTGTTAGTATAAAAGGAGGGCTGTTTGGAGAGTTGTGAAGTGATCGAATGCATTGTTGAAGTGCGAAGTTCGAAGATAGTGCGCAAGTTAAGTCCACGGGGCATAGAGAGCGAGTCGTGCCGAATCGAGCTAAGTGCGAAGCAGAGCGCACAGAGAGCAAAAAAGCGCAAAGCTATTGGGTGCATCATTTCTGCGACGTTCGGAGATAGTGCGCAGGCCTTGATGGTTTTGGACAAATCATTGAGAGGGATTGTTGGACAGATTTGAGCAAGCTTTTGTTGAGCTTGTGGAGCAGTTTGGGCAGGTTCTAGTGAGAACTTGCAAAGCAGATCTGAGACAAGTCTTGGTGAAGACTTGGGTGAAGATCAAGCAAGCTTTAGTGGAAGCTTGTGAACAACTTCTGTGAACCAGATTTGAGGACCAGTTGAGGACAAAGATTGGTGCAGTTTCGAGGACATTTGTGCCAGACCGAAGGACTGTGTTTGGTGCAGATCAGAGAAAGAGAACGAGGACATTTGTGCTAAACCGAAGGACTGTGTTTAGTGCAAATTCGAGGACCAATTTTGGAGGTGATAGAGTTGAGGACAGAGGTCTCCAGCCAGAGCAGGGAGGACAGGTGTCTTCTATGGATAGAGTTCCATTTGCTAAGGGCAGCGGAGGCAGAGGTCTTCTAGAGGATCACCAGCCAGAGCAGAGCTAGGGGATTGGTGTCTCCTGTGGGTTGGTGCCCACGAATTCGAGATTAGGGGATTGGTGTCTCCTTTGGGTTGGTGCCCATAAACATTGTAATCGGGAAAGGTATTCCCAGAATTTTGATTGATAAAATTTAGTGAAAGATTTTATCCGTGGACGTAGCCCAGCCATTCTGGGTGAACCACGTTAAAATTGTTGTCACTTTGTGGATGTTTTCATGCATTGCTTTGATATTGCTGTGGGTATATTGCTTTACTATTTTGTAATATAAAGGAAAAAGTAAAAAGAGGTCTTATACTTTTCACCCCCCTCTCAGTATAAGCTTGTGTTCTTCAATTGGTATCAGAGCGGGTGCCTTCGAAAAGTTTAACAACTTGAAGGAAAAGCTAATAAAGAACACAATGGATTATTCAAGTGGCAATGCAACACCTATTCTTGATGGGTCAGATTTTGGTCTTTGGAGTGCAAGGATGAAGGTTCATCTAATGGCACTTGGTAATGAGGTATGGGAAGTAATTGAAGATGAGTACACTATTCCTGTACATGGTCCAAATACTAAAGAAGAAAGGCTCCTACATCACAGCAATTCAAAAGCAATGAACGCAATCCTGAAAGGCTTACAAAAAGTAGATCTCACCAAAGTAATTCACTGCAAAACAGCTAGTGAAATGTGGAAACAGCTACAGGTGGTTCATACAGGTGATTCAAATGTTAGAAAGGCCAAGTTGAGACACTTCAAAGGTATGTTTGAACAACTCAAGATGAATGATGATGAAAATATTAGTGACTACATGCTTCGTATGGATGAGGTTGTTAACTCCATGAAAGACTTAGGTCTTGAGCTTGCTGAAAATGATGTTTGTGATAAGATTTTAAGATCTCTTCCTAATAGATTTAGTGAAAATATTTCTGCTATTGAGGAAGCTAAAGATTTGGATAAGTTGAAAAAGGATGAGCTCCATAGTATACTTGCAGCATTTGAGTTGAGAACTCAAGTGAAGGTTGATGTCAAGAAAGAGGCAACTTTCAAGGCTACCAAGAAATCCAAGGGTAAACAACTTCAAGAGAGTGATGAGTCTTCTAGTGATGAAGAGGCGTATTACAGAAAGAAAGGCAAGTTCTCTAGAAAGCACAAAAGCATGAAAAATATAAGATGTTTCAATTGTGGAAAGTTTGGTCATTATGCTACAAACTGTACTGTTCCCAAGGATGAAAGTGATGAAGATAAACAGGATTCTAAGAGCAAGGATTCTGAAAAGCACAAGCATCACAGAAAGAACAAAGATGAGCACAACAATCAAGGAAAGAGGTATTCTCACAAGCACAAGAAGAGTTTCTACCTAGACAAAGCAAGTAAGTGTTCTAGTAGTGATAGTGAAAGTTCTTCAAGTGATAATGAAAATGAGATGTTGTTCATATCAAAAAAGGAGGAAGAACCGAAACATAGATTCATTATCATGAAATGTCTTAGATGTGGAAATTTTGGTCACCTTGAGGATGATTGCACAAATAATGATTTGGTTTCTAGTATGTATGAGGATGCTTCAGAAAACTATAAGGAAGATGCGTGTATGGTTTTTGAAAAAGGTAGCACCTCTAGTGATAAGAAATCTGAAAAAGGCTTTGATGATTCGGAAAGCAAACAAATAAAGGATCTTGAAAGTGAACTTACTAATGCTCTTAGTGTTTTGAAAAAGGAAAGAAAGAAGAATGCTAGACTCAAGGATAAGTTAGATGAATGTTGTATGGAGAGAGATGATCTTATAGAAAGTCTTGACTTCTCTATGGCTAAGATACAAGAACTCAAGGATGAGTTAGAGTCTAAGGTTCTTGAGTATAGTGAGTTAGAACAGAAAATGGCTTCTTTGAAAGAGGAAACTAAAGAGTACAAGGATAAGCTTTACAGGTTTCAAGATAGCTCCAAAAAGGTTAAGTCACTCATCAAAGGTCAAAGAAAGACAACGGATAAAACAGGCCTTGGTTTTGTTAAGGAACAAGTTGGAGAGTCTAGTAAGAGACTCCAAAAGGAAGAGAGTTCTGATGAGGAAAGTATTTCAGATCATGAGTCCTTGAATGATAGATGCGCAAAAATAAAAAACGAAATTCAGAATGAGAAGAAGAAGTTTTCAGGACCCAAGAGGTCGAATAAAGGAAAATTTCACGGCAGATGTTTTGCGTGTTACAGGTTTGGTCACATGGCTGCACATTGCATGGCTCAAGTGAAGAAGGTAAACGGCAATTTCAGAAGCGCTAGTTTCTTTCAAGGGTATTGCTACTCTTGTCAATAGTTTGGGCACAAGGCAGTCTATTGCAAGGTTAATTACAAGAACAGGTTTGATCAAAATAGGTTCGGCCAGAATAGGTTTGGTCAGAACAGGGTTAGTCAAAACAGGCGGATTCAAAGAATAGGTATGCCTAAAAGAAATAACATTGTTACTTGTTATAAGTGTAACAATGAAGGTCACACAGCTAGACAGTGTAGAGCTGAACTTCCAAGGTACAGGAACAGGAACAATGGTATAAACAGGTCCAAGGATCAAGGCATGAACAAGAACAGGGATGAGAACAAGAACAAGAATAGTGACAAGAACAGGAATGATAACAGGAACAGAAGAGTGAAGAACAAGAATAGGAATACGGGCAAAGAGTTCAAGAGAAGGCCCGACAAGGAAATTATAGACGCTGATGATGATCAGTGCCTAATGGGAGTTTTACTCCCACCCCAAAATTAATCACCTCATCAGGAGGTGGGGGAGGGACTAAGCTAAGAGGCTCATTCTTAGTCCCGAGCCCCAAAGGTGACCCTTTGCCATTGATGACAAAGGGGGAGAGATATGAGTAAGGGGGAGAGCTTCAAGTGAAGAGGAAAGCTTCAAGTCAGGGGGAGCAAAACTTCAAAGGAAGATTCTCAGTTGTGGGCACAGTTTCTCAGTTGTTAGCACAGTTGGTTTCAGTTTTGGCTCTTGAGACGTGTTTTCAATAAAGGTTTGCCATCAATGACAAAGGGGGAGATTGTTGGCAATTTTGGGTACCTTGGGTACATTGCTTTTGCTCAAGTGAATAAGTTGTCATTGATGTCAAGAAGCTTTTGAAGGAATTTGATTTGATGTAAAATAATTTGTTTTGATGAAGGTTCGGCATGACAGGTTCGAAAGAAAGTAAGTTTGAAAAATGTCACGATATCGCGACATGTCACATTTTCGCGACTTAAGCAGGAGAGAGAAAGCTTTCTAGAAAAGTGTCATGATATCGCGACATGTCGCATTTTCATGACTTAAGAGGGAGAGAAAGCTTTTTAGAAAAGTGTCACGATATCGCGACATGTCGCAGTTTCACGACTCAAAGAGGAGAGAGAATGTTCGGAGTCAAAAATGTCACGATTTCACGACATATTGCAAGGAAGGTTGAACGGACGAAAAAGTGTCACGATTTCATGACATAATGCAGGAGAGAGAGTCCGGGAGAAAAAGTGTCGCGATATCATGACATGTCGGGTTTTCGTGACCCGAAGAAAAGAAAAGCGCTAAGGAGAAAAAGTGTCACGATTTCGTGACAAGTCAGAAGACAAAGTGGAAGCAAGATAAAGTGTCACGATTTCGTGACATGCTGCAGATGAAAATGTTCCAAGTAAGAACTGTCACGATTTCGTGACATGCAACAAAGGGAAGAGTCTGAAATGAGAAGCGTCATGATTTCGCGACAGGTTGCAGAGAAGTCGTACGAAAGCTGAAAGCGTCACGATTTCACGACAGGCTGCAAAGAAAACGTACGGAAGCTAGAAGTGTCATGATTTCATGACAAATTCAAGGAGGAAGAGCTCAAAGGCGAAAGCATCATGATTTTGTGACATGTTTCATTTTTGCTAGTGCAAGCAGACAAGAGTGCAAGGAAGAGAAAGTGTCACGATTTCATGACAGATTGAGATGGCAGTGTTCGGTTGGAGAAAGTGTCACGATTTTATGATAGAAATAGAATGCAGGTCTTCTATAGGAGAAGTGTCATGATTTCATGACAAAAGTAGAGAGGAAGGCTATGAAGATAAGTGTCGATTTTGACAAAGAAAGGAGGTCGACGAAGGGAGAAGTGTCATGATATCATGACAAAAGCAAAGTTGATGCTGACTAAGTCAGAAGTGTCACGATATCATGACAAGAACGTGGTTGAAGTCGACAAAGGCTGAAGTGTCACGATATCATGACAAAAGGCAAAAGAAAGTGTATGGTTGCAAAGGTGTCATGATATCGTGACATGTTGTAGTTTCGTGGTAGAAGCTACAGAAGAGTTGCAGAGGCAGTGAGGCCGACAAAGTTAAATTTGGGCCGACGAAGATTAGGGTTTGCAGCCGACGTAGTTTAGGGTTGTGCAGTCGACTAAGATCAAGGTTTTGATCTTGAAAGTGTTAGTATAAAAGGAGGGCTGTTTGGAGAGTTGTGAAGTGATCGAATGCGTTGTTGAAGTGCGAAGTTCGAAGATAGTGCGCAAGTTAAGTCCACGGGCGCAGAGAGCAAGTCGTGTCGAATCGAGCTAAGTGCGAAGCAGAGCGCACAGAGAGCAAAAAAGCGCAAAGCTATTGGGTGCATCATTTCTGCGACGTTCGGAGATAGTGCGTAGGCCTTGATGGTTTTGGACAAATCATTGAGAGGGATTGTTGGACAGATTTGAGCAAGCTTTTGTTGAGCTTGTGGAGCAGTTTGGGCAGGTTCTAGTGAGAACTTGCAAAGCAGATCTGAGACAAGTCTTGGTGAAGACTTGGGTGAAGATCAAGCAAGCTTTAGTGGAAGCTTGTGAACAACTTCTGTGAACCAGATTTGAGGACCGATTGAGGACGAGAGATTGGTGCAGTTTCGAGGACATTTGTGCCAGGACCGAAGGACTGTGTTTGGTGCCAGATCGAGAAAGAGAATGAGGACATTTGTGCTAAACCGAAGGACTGTGTTTAGTGCAAATTCGAGGACCAGTTTTGGAGGTGATAGAGTTGAGGACAGAGGTCTCCAGCCAGAGCAAGGAGGACAGGTGTCTTCTATGGATAGAGTTCCATTTTCTAAGGGCAGCGGAGGCGAGAGGTCTTCTAGAGGATCACCGACGAGAGCAGAGCTATGGGATTGGTGTCTCCTGTGGGTTGGTGCCCACGAATTCGAGATTAGGGGATTGGTGTCTCCTTTGGGTTGGTGCCCATAAACATTGTAATCGGGAAAGGTATTCCCGAATTTTGATTGATAAAATTTAGTGAAAGATTTTATCCGTGGACGTAGCCCAACCATTCTGGGTGAACCACGTTAAAATTGTTGTCGCTTTGTGGATGTTTTCATGCATTGCTTTGATATTGTTGTGGGTATATTGCTTTACTATTTTGTAATATAAAGGAAAAAGTAAAAAGAGGTCTTATACTGTTCACCCCCCCTCTCAGTATAAGCTTGTGTTCTTCAATATCAGCTCTCAAGCAGTGGGCATAAAATCAAATAAGGAATTGATAGCCACTCAAGGAGACAAATTGATCACTGGGATATCAATGAGGCTAATAGACTCTTATTGGTCCCGAGGTAGCCATTTATTATACAATCATGGAATATTAGGGGTTTAAATAGTATAACCCATCAATTCGTTGTTCAAATTATCTTAGAGAAAAGTAAAATAATTCTTTTTCTTATCTAGGACACAAAAATGTCATTGGATCTCATTTATAAAACAATAAATAGACTTTGGAGGGGTGTTGGTCAAATGGAAGTGGTTTTCTAAAGGGGCCTCAAGAGGAATAGTTACCTTTTGGAACTCTCTTGAATGGATGATAATAGAACATATATGCTGGAGGGGTGTCCTCATATTGCATTGTAATAACAATGTGACAACTAAATAGGTTTTAATCATAAATTTTTATGGGGCTCAAAACCTAGATGGTCATATATGTCAATGGAAAGAAGTGCATAATATGAGAGTCTTAAGAGAGGAGTTAGACTAGATTGTTGATGGATATTTTAATGCTAATTATCATCTAAATATCGATAAGGAGAACCATACAAAAATTAATTATCATACAAATGGTTAATTTTGGGGGGTAGAATAATTTTTTATAGTAAGTCATTTAGGCCATACCAATTTATTAATTTTTATCCGTTCTTCCCCACATACCATATTGAAAGAGTTGGACAAGATGGATATATATTTTTTATGAGGAGGAGTAAAAGAATAGAGGAAATGGGTGTTAGTAAGTTGGGATAAAATAATTCAACCCAAGGTAAAGGGAGTTTTGGGATTGAGGAGATCAGAGCTAAATAATAAAGATTTACTGAAGGTAGATCTCCCAATCACCTTTTTTTAGTGTTGTTTTAACTAGTAAATACTTGGGACAAGTGAACCTAAATGAGGTGATTCATTTCTCTTTGGATGGTAATGTGTTCCTAGTGTGGAAGTATCTAAAGTTAAGATCGTAGGTAGTGAAATATGGATTATTTTGGAAAGGGGAGAGGGAAGAAGACATGATTTTAGATAGATTCATGGGATAAATAGCCACCTGTTATTTTTGAAATCCCAACACTATAAGTAGTAAAAACAACCATGGAAAGTAGAAGTTGGATCAACATTGATATTTTTTTCAACACCAATCAATTGGGAGATTACAAGCTTAAGCAGTTTAAGAAGTTGGATGAGTAGCCAATTCCAATCCCTCTAGAATTAACACCCATCATGACTAAAATCTTGGCAGAAATATTTCTCATAGGTATATATGAGGAGCATGAATTAGATTGGGGCTAAAAGAGCCTTGGAGTGTTCAAAGTGAAGGATGGATATGATAATATATTTATACAACATCCTTCTCATGCATATAAAGTTGAGGATTGGAGAAATATTTGGTATTCAAAGGATTTACCAAAAGTAAATATTTTTTCCTAATAGTTCATGCACAATAGAATTAATACTTTTGATAATCTGATATGTAGGGGAATCGTTGATCCATAACAATGTGTTTTATCCTAAAAATGTGAGGAAACATATTACCACTCGATGACTAAGTGGTTGTTCACATGTTAGATCTAAGAGTGATGATTTTTAGCTTATAAAATAAAATCCAAAGGTGATTTGAACCAGATTAATATTTTAAAAATATGGAAGAGGGGTAGATTTAGATTTGAAGATATTTGTATCAAGTGCAATATTGGATTAAACTTTATTTGGTGGAAAGTGTGGTTGAAGAGAAATAAAATACTTTTTAGAGAAACCTTTTCATCCTTGGATGGCATCTGGTTGATCATTTGGAAAAAAATCATGGAAACTATGGTAGTGTATGCTAAAGAGGAAACTCAAACTAATATAGAGATGACATAGAGTGAAGACAAAGTGTAGGAGGGGCAATATAGAGCTAGCTGGAAAACACCCTCAGAAGGTCGGATTAAAATTAATCTTGATGGAGCTACAAAAGGTAATCCATGTAATTATTGAATTGTAGTGGCCTATAAGAATAATATTGGGATAGTGCTCTATTGGGAACTGCAAGACCTAGGTAGGACAACAAACAATGAAGTAGAAACGTTAGCTATAAAATATGCTTCTATATGGATGGTAAGACATAGTTATAGGAGGAAAATAATAGAATTGGATTTACAAATCTTGGTAGGATATTTGTATTGCATGAGGAACTTTGCTTTAGAGGCATGGATTTGATGATTCTTATCACCAAAATTAAGAAGTTGTGGAGGGAACTGGATGTTGTGATTCTAATTTATGTGGGTAGAGCTCTGAATAAAGTGGCATACTTCCTATCTAATATGGGCAATGATAAGGAATGAGGGGTTTAGTGGCATAGTTTCATGGCTATTGAGGATGAGATGATAAGACAGGTTAGTGAGAAAATCCAATGTTTGGCTAATTTGGACATCTATTGTAGACATATATTTTAGAAGATTTATCTCCAATGCATATCTCCTTTTAGTTTTTTAATAAAAAATGATTAGTTCTTAGCATCTTGGGTTTTAGAGTTATGAAAGTTTGTTAGAAACTTAAAAGGAGGAATGAGTGCTCTTACTGGCTAAGGCTAGGAGGATTCTAATTTTAACTTATAAATAATATTTTTTAATGTAATTATCAAATCATTTTTCAAAAAAATATTATTATAGTAAAATAATTTAACCATAAAAATGAAACATAACTATATCTTATAAATTCTTCTATATATTTTATTGTATTGTATGGCCTGCTTGTATAGGTGTTTTTTAATTTATTTGAAGGTCCAAACAAATTTCCTCTAAAATAAATATTTGGACAAGTAGGTGGAAAGACCTTAAGTCTCCATTAGTGTTAGGGATACCTTAAACTCTATGTAATTGATCTAGTTGACGCACTCTCTATTCAATTCAAAATATTTTTAAGTTAGGTTTTATTTGTGTTTAAATTAAAAAAAAAATTAAATAAAATTTTAACTTTATAAAATATTTTAAAAGTATTATTTGTATATATACATTTAAAAATTATAAAGTTTTTAAGACCCATGAGGGATACTATAGTGGTCATTCCTTGGGTTTTCATCCACGAAATCCAATTTCAAACCCCAACATGAGGTTATTGGGACCCCTATAAAATACCATCTAAACTTAAATTTTATAAGAACATTTGGGAGGGAGTGCAATAGTGAATGCGAGCATAATCCAGGAGTAAGTGTAGTAGCAAGTGCAAGCATGAGTCGAGAGTGAGTGCAATCATAAGTGAGTGCAAGTGTGATCCAAGAGTAAGTGTAGTCAAAATAAGTGTGAGTGTGATCCAAGAGTGAGGAGGAAGTGTGAGCAAGAAGTAGAAATAAAATTGTGATCTAGTTGAAGAAAATACAACATGATATGGGAGGAAGAAGACTCTAAGAGGGTGTGCAAGCCAAGATTCATTCATGGTAGAAGATAAAAAAGTTCATCTGGAGTGCTTCAATGCTTCAAAACCTTATGATGAATGTATGGAACATTGTTTCTAAAACATTGTTGAAGTGAAAGAATATCCAGAAAAAAATATACAAGGGCTATTGCAACCCAAGAGGGAGTGCAAGCTGAGAGTGAGTGCGACATAGGAGAGAGTGCAAGTTGAGAGGAAATGTGAGCCAAGAGGGAGTGTAATCCAAGAGAAAGCTCCATTAGCTAGTATGGAAGGAAAGTCATATTTGAAAGCCCTAATGGAAATTCAAGATGCCCTAGTTGGAAGTATGGAGGCCCAAGTTGGAGATAAGTAGAAGAGAAAATACATGGCAAGTTTGATCCAGGTAGCAAATGTTACACCAAAAGTGAGTATCAAAGATGAGATGATTGAGCATGATATAATGGTTCTTAAAAGTAGAGGGTTAATATGTAAGTTCCATAGATCATGGCCAAGGTTTTTGGAGATTTAAAATTGGATCAGGTGAAAATGGGGATTAAATTAAAATTACTCTATGATTTTTCTTCATAAATATTTTTTCTCATCATATTTTTTGATATAGAAATTAGGGTAAAATAATGGTTGGTGGTCCATGTTTAAGGGGAAGAGATGCACTTTATTTGAGACCATGGAATAAAAATTTTCTAGTTGATATAGAAACTATTAAGAAGCTTCTAGTATGGGTAAGGATTTTTGGAATTTCATATCAACTTATAAATAATGATTTTCTAAGGAATATTAGAAATACCCTAGGGAAATTCATCAAGGAAGGACTATTTACTAAGGAGTGAAAGAATGCTATATATACTCGCATATGTGCTGCTATGGATATTTTAAAACTTTTACCACAATCCATTAAGGTAAAACCTAAATCAAGAGAATGGGATCAATAAGTAGATTATGAAAATATGTCATTTCGTTGCCACAATTGTTATGATATTGGACACATGGAAAGAGTTTGCAAAGTAAAAACTACGAAGAAAGAGTGAAAATTCTAGCCATGAGATAAACTTCAAGATGAAACAAGGAAATCATACAATAATAAAAGCTAGATCAGATCAAGGATATTCCATTCTAAAAGAAGAGGAAAATAAATCCTATCTACAATATCATTTGGTAAATTCAAAAGGAATTAAAGGTGTAAAATAAGATGTAGAGAGAAATCCTAAAACAAAGATATCAAAAGAGGTCAATTTTATTCCAGGTAAATCATCTTCATTTTCCTCAAGTAGTATATAATAATCTCCAAGTAATAAGAGTTGAAGGGATGAAGATGTTATACTTTGCAATTCAAGGTTTCAAAAGCAACATAGTAAAAAATAAGTATGGAGGTTACCCATCATAATTTAGGTTTTTTAGAGAAAAATAAAAAGTTATTTGCTACAAAAGAACATCCTTGCACTTTAGGGAATCTAGGGAAACATAAAGAAGATTGTACTTTTGAGGTTATTCCTTGCACTTTAGATCCTTGAGAATAAGGTAAAACTAAAGATGATATGTCTTACTATGAGTAGTGTGAGAATATTGAAGAGATTGGTGAAAATGAAAGTATTGTTGGGAATGGAGAAAAGGTAGGAAGACCCAAGAAGCAAAAAAAAAGAGAAAAAGGAACCCATAGGGATATTGATATGGGAAAACAAAATCAAATATCACAAATGCTAACAAGAAGTGGGGCTAAACCAATAAATAAAATAAGAAAATAACAATGAAAATAATATCTTGGAATATTAGGGGAATGTATAAGAACACTAAAAAAAGGTATTAAGAAATTGTGAATTAAGAAATTATGAGGTTGTTGTAGATATAGAAGTTGGGAAAAAAAAAATTTAGCCATTAGTAGTGTTGAATTTCATCTTGGTAGAATTTGTATTTTATAAGGAATTTGATATAAAAGGAGTTGATTGTGGAAACTTAACAATTTAAGGAATATGGAGATTGATAGAAAGGAAAATGAAGAATATATTTAATTGAAAAGCAAATTTGAATATGCTATAATTAACTTGTTAGAAATGTAATAAGAATAATTTATTGTTTTTTTTTAATGAGAGTGGCCCCCAATAGAAGCCACACATAGATTTTTAAAAAAACAATTTAGAAAGTTTTTAAATTTATTAAATATTTTTAATTATTTTAATAATGTTTTTTATTAAATTATAAATTTAAATTTACTTTTATATATTTAATTTTAACTTTAGAAAATTTTAATCTAAATCAAACTAAATGCTACTGGTTATTTATAAATTTATTTATTTTATTTATTTATCACTAAATAATTGCCCATAAAAAAATGTAAATGCATCAATTGAAATCAATTGATGCATTTACATTTTTTATGGGCAATTATTTAGCGTAAATGCATCAATTGAAATCAAATCACCCTTACTTGATCATTTCTGAAGCTCGACGTCTCCCTCTTAGCTATCTAGAGAAAATTGTTCAACGTGTCTTCAAAGAAGCCAATGTTGTTTTTGATATGTTGGCCAATATTGGTCACTCACAAGGTTCATTTTCTAGCATGATGACTTCCCTCTGGAAATTATTGAAGTCACTTCTAGAGATCGTCCTTCCCATCCCTAATCCCTGGTCTGTATCTCGACATAAGGATTCCGAGGATGGTGTCATCTCACACGTGTCACCTCCATCTCTACACAAATACCATTCCCATTGGTCCTCATTTAATTGCATAGGCACCCTTTGTCTTTCATTACCTCATGTGTACCCTAAATTCCACCTCCCTTATTTCCCATACTATCCACCAATAAGCCACCCTCAACCCTTTTCAAAGTCAATTTTGGGTCCTAATACTCACCTTACCCCAAGTGCCAGATATTATGTGCCTTGCCCTATCTCGATTACATGAATCTATCCTCATAATTTTAACCACCAGACGTTTGTCATCCAACTCTGTGATCGTTCTCAAACCATGATCGTTCCTTCACGTCATTCCAATTGCACATGCAATCCCAACACCATATTTGTCTATGCCACCCTAAGCATTCATTGTGGTAATTCATTTTTGATCATTCACATTCCCCAATTCATGATTATTACTCGTACTAGTGACCATCAATGCCTTACTATTATTCTTTTCATTTGTAGTTCTGGAGAGATGTTAACGGTTTTGTATTTTTTGAAACACCACCATCCGTATTATGCGTCATCCCAATGCATTTCCCACACCGATTTCCTCGACATGTGTTTTGGTTGAATCATTTTTTAATCCAATGTTAGAATCCTTTCAAGTCTACCAAGTCCTACTAGCATATTATTCATTTTGAGGCCTTACTCCCTAGATACAATTCTCCCATGGCAATTCTTGAGCCTTCCACTCTTCACCTCGACCCTGTGGTCAAATATATCCTCCAATCCTGCATTCCTTTCCTAAAACAAATGTCCAGTAATGAATAATATATCACACACACTATTGCTAACTCTTGGAACGATGGATAGGTCATTGTGCATGGCCTTGAGGTCACCATCGATGTGTAGTTGCTTGCTGAGGTGATAATATTACCAAAAAACGAGAGGAGTGTTCAAAGAGACAAGTATTCCATGGCATTGAAACTAGTGTTTTTCCCTAACAAAGGTAAGGATATTCTTACTACTGATGGAGGGGTGGAGTAAACCAAAAAAATTTCTCCTTGGGATCATGTTATGATCCTGATTCTCCAATTTTTTACAGTAGATAAAATTGATTGCACCCTTAGAAGTTTTCACATTGCATTCCTCAACCATTTTTGTGGCAACCACAAAATCAATATCCTTGACTATTTGTTTTGTTCCATTAAGCTTTCTATTTCTAATGTTCGATAAGGTAAAACCCACTGTATCGCTCCAAATTTTTTGCATCCTTACCTTCAGGCTATAGGATCCGTGCCTGGAAGGAGGATGGGAAAAGGATGGCGCGGTACCTCGGACTGAGAGGCCTTGCGAAGGTCCCGCCTCTCGGGGGAGGTGTATTATGGTGATTTTTCGATGGATGGTGGGTTCACCAGGAAACGTTTGAATGGCGCTTTCCACGCCTAGGTTGGGAATGTGTTTAATGTGTTCAGTTTTATCTTTAAACATTCGAGTCCTAGGTTTGGCCAAATGAATCTAAGTTGTTCTATTATGAAAATGCAAGCTAAATGAAATACAGAAAATAGATTTTAAACAAAAAATAGAGAGAAAAAGCTAAATTACAGAGCCATACCTGATCCGGATGTCTGATGGAGATTCTGATTTTTGAAGCAGTCCAGATCGTCTGGAATTTGACAGAATCGTCTCCGACCTGCAGGATCGTTTGAGATCTGACGAATTCATCAAAGACCTGCAAA
Source organism: Wollemia nobilis (assembly GCA_028583015.1). Taxonomy (NCBI): domain Eukaryota; kingdom Viridiplantae; phylum Streptophyta; class Pinopsida; order Araucariales; family Araucariaceae; genus Wollemia; species Wollemia nobilis. The sequence goes on along the minus strand of JAQPPZ010017220.1, from coordinate 4,730,188 downwards.
CAGAGAAATAGACACAAAATACAAAAAATGCAGCAATGCTAATAGAGGATAAAGATGTAAAATGACAATAAAGATGTTAACAGATAATCCTAAATAGAAATGCAAGTAAATTACGATGTTTTAATAGTTAATCATGATTTCATTATGCAATTAGACTACATGGGTGAACTCCAAGATGCATAATAGCAAAAAATAATAAATAAACTGACTAGATGCAAAATAGAACAGGAGATGAAAAGAGAAAAATGCAAACTCTGGCACTGATTGCCCCCAATGCAGACTGCAGTCGAGATCATCTTGAATCGGTGCGAAATCATCTCGAATTGAACAGGATCGTCCACGACGAACTGAGCTTGCTCCGGCTGAAAAATACTAAGGTTCCTGCAACAAAATTTGGATAGGACTAGTGCAGATAGTAATTTGGGATGTTTCAATGCGTATAAAGTCAAGTTACAGGAAATATCAGCCAGGGGAAAGTCAAGGGGGAGTCCTAAGTTTAAATAGGCTTAGGAGGGAGGTTAGAAGGTTGGAGATCATCCCAATTTGGGAGATCTCCAATGGGGAGGGTCTCTAACGGCGCAGACACGCTTCTGCCCGGATTAGAGACGCCGTTGGAACAGAGGCTAATTGAGAAAAATTAGTTTTGGGACAAGATCGTCTGGACGTCCTAGTCCAGACGAAATCGTCCGATCTGAGGCGATATCGTCTGATCGACGACGATATCATCAAACGGTCAAAACAAATTCTAAAAATGGCGCGAGAAAGGAGGAAACGGGTTAAACGACGGTTTGGAAGCGGTTTTGGGGGTTAAAATTTGAATTTGAATATTTACTAGAGTAATTGTAATTATTTAAGGTTTTACTGCGCCAATTTTAGGGTGCTACATTTTGCCCCCTCTTTAGCGAATTTTTTGAAGAAAATGCGTTAAAGATGAGTTCTTCTCGATCTACGAGAAAGCAAAAATTTATTCCCATTTTTAGGCGACGATTCTAGGTCGAATCGTACGACAGCTTACTATGGTGCCCCCTCCGTGTTTTTACCCAAATCGAACGTTTGAGGTAAAAACATGGAAAAGCAAAATTTTAAAATGTTTTTAATTGTTTTTGAATAAAATTAAGAAAAATAGGGTAAAACCCTAATTCATTTGTTACTGTTCATTTTCCTAGTTTTTAGAGCTCTGGAGACAAGATGGTTGAGACAACGCACAGATCAACAGAGGTCCGACATGGGCTATGGGTAAGGGTCTAAACTGAATTTAGAATGCTTAATTTTAGAATTTCATGCTTTTTAGATTAGATTTGATTGATTTTTGAGCATCACGGCCATTTTTGGGCCATCATCGTCGTCGAGACGAAATCGTCTCGATATCGTCGATTTCGTCGAAGGGCGAAATCGACGATAGGGGGACGATTTCGTCAAATAAGGGACGATTTCCTCATGCAAAATCGGAGACGAATTTGCTCAAATTTGGGACGATATCGTCCAATAGTGGACGATATCATCATTTATAAAATTGAACTTATTTTGACTTGCATTTTTAATTAATGATTTATTAATGATTTTTATTGTTGATTTTGTTTATGTTGCAGAGAGGATTACTAAAGAGCAGAGAATGGAAATATGGTGGGTTGAGGGATGACTTGGCCACCCTATCTCAGGCAGAGCGAGATCAGTTGGCTCAGGTCGGCTTGCAGCATGTGGCAGAGATGCCACAAGTTTCTACAGATATGGGGCTATTGATAGCCCTAGCAGAGAGGTGGTATCCGGGTTCTTCATGTTTTTGGTTATCGATAGGGGAGATGACTCCCACACTGGAGGATGTATGGAGGATTTTGAGGATCCCCATACAAGGATGGCTGATCACTCCCACGGCCAATCAGGGCCACGCGATGATGCGACTATGTGGCGATCCGAGCTTCACCCTAGAGAAGGGCGGAGTGAATATCGAGTCACTACACCAGATGCCTGGGGCATCTAGACTCACACGGGTTTTGGCTGGGGTGGTAGGTGGACTTTTACTGTGCCACCAGAGCGGATGCAGGGTACCATGGGTACCGACAGATGTGGTCTATGACATGAGAGACCACGGATACAGATTTGCTTGGGGGAGCTTTGTACTCTGCCGGTTGTATAGGATCCTTCATGGGGTCGTATACAAGGGCGACCGATGTCTGGTTATGACATCACTACTACAGGTTTGGTGCTAGGAGCACATTGCGGTGCGGAGGCCGATAGGGCTCCCACCGATAGGGATTGATGGGGAGAGGCCCCGAGTTTTCTACCGGTGGCTCCGAAGAGGGGCACAAGGTGGATAGATCTGCCAATGATCCCGAAGACTACTTGACGACCTCGTCTCCGACCAGATCACCTGGAGGCCTTGGAGAGATCATCCAGGGTGGGCCGAGGATGGACAGGAGCCGGCTCACATCAAGAGTCTCCTGGCTGAGGATGGAGAGGGGAGAGGTGGAGCTCCATCGGTATGACCGAGTTTTGAGGTAGTTCGGTCTACAGCAGGGGATTCCATCTCTGAGAGACTACGAGTTTTCCGGACTATCCGGGATAACACTACAGTTAGCGGGGCTCCAGATATGCAACGATTCTGGAGTCAAGACGTGGATGATGCCCCCATTCAGCCAGTGGATGGGGACGACGCTGGGGTAGCCGATGGCTATGATGCCTGGTACATAGGCATCCACCCTCCTCGGATGACGAGGGCTCAGGGTCCGATTCACGTAGTTGTGCATCGGATGGGGAGGCGGTGCCAGGCAGCCATTGAGGCAGCATAGGGTCACGGTGGGAGAGAGCAGAGGAGGCCACAGGCTCAACAGAGGCCATGGCAGTGGGAGAGGAGGGAGGAGAGACCCCCTTCTCCATAGAGAGAGAGGCCACCATCACCCGATAAGGGCAAGGGTGTTGACACTAGGGAGAGCAACGAGACAGCGACTCTTCGAGCTGAGGTTGCCCGCCTATGGGCTCAGGTGCAGACATTGCAGGATGAGGCTACATGGCTTAGAGCTCGGGGGAGGAGCGAGCACTCAGGATTTAGCATGCGCTATTGCCCAGGTTACATTCTATCAGGCTCTATATTACCAAGCGATGCCAGCAGAGCAGAGGGTGCCATTACCAGCTCATATTGCAGAGCCTGTCATGATGGGGTCATCTAGGACATCATCACGATCGACATCCAGGACTCATGGCACCACACGGACTGCGATGGGGCCACCTCCTCCACCTCAGGGGGGGAGGAGATGAGGCTGAGAGCTCGAGGGGTTCTCGAGGCGAGGCTACTGCACTACACAGAGATTGTATATTTGATTGAGAGGATTGAGTATGCCAAGATGTAGATTGTGGCATACCAATCTATTTTTGATATGATGTACATATATTTGATATATATATAGATGAGATATTTTTTGATCATATGACTTGTCTTATGCGTTTGTATGATGCTTTTAATGTTTTGGTGTGATTGATTTGATGATTCATGTAATTATGTCATTGAAAAATATTATGGTTTAAATGTCATGCTTTAAAAATTTAAATGAAATAATCTGATGTAACAAATTGGTTGTTGTGATGATAATTTGATAAAAAATAAAAGGGACTTTTAACAATAATTTCAAAGGACATTGTCGCTGTTATAGACCATTTCATGGAGTCGCCGCTCACTCGGTCGTCAAGCTAATCCCAATATAGAAATATTGCTAAAAGTAAAAGGGTGCTTAAGAGACTGCCTTAAGACTTTGGTGTGATGATGCAAATGATGATGATGATGATTTTGTTTTCAGACTTTTCATGAAAATATTATGCATGAAATATTTTAAAATGATTTTTGCTAGGCATAAATTCCTAAGTGTGATAAAATGTTGAATAATTCCTTAGAAATTATACCATGGTTGCAAATTTGCATATTGACATAATGACATGAAATAGTGATAGGTGTTTGTTTGTTTTAAAGCATAATTGTATAACATAATGATTTAAGTCATATGGTTTTTATGATTTTTAAATAAATGGGGAATAAAAATTGATACAATGGTTTGCGCTAGGCATAGAATATTTAGATATAGACTTATACCATCATCGCGAAAATCAAAGAAGAAAATAGATTGTTTTATTGCATGGTTGATTTTTAATTTTTGAAAATAGTCAAAAATATGAAGATGAGGACTTGCGCTAGTCATAAAATTCCAATTTTAGTTTTGGAACTATACCATCATCACGAAAGTCGACAATATATATATATATATTTTGTGTGTGTGTGTGTGTGTGTGTGTGTGTGTGTGTTTTTGATTGTATGGTTTGAAAGAAATTTTGATTTTTGATTATGTATGTAGTTGTCTTTATACTAAACAACTGTACTTTAAAGAAGAAAATGAATTTATTCCAAACGATTTGCAAAAAAATATTTCAAAGTATCTTAAAGACAAAAGTTAGATTTATAAGGAATCCCATGTGCATATGTGAGTTCATTTCCAATCTTGATTTATCATAATGATACACAAAATCTCTCAAATACAAATGTGTGTGCAATTGCATTGTTCATTTACCACTTTGAGCAAGATACTATGATACAAGTGATTTGAATGAACCAAATAAGTGTTCATTAACCATGATTTAGATGCATATAACCACACCAGACTACTATGTAAGTCGGATTATCAAGAGCTAGCTAATCCATAAGCAGACATAGGTCTGTACAAAAGAAGGTCGCTAATGTGACAAATATATCGCCACGCTAGGGATTACCCAAGGCCAAGCAGAGTTGGGCACAAACCACCTGCTATGGGGCTTACCTCACAGTTTTTGAATAATTGAGAATTCCAGGGATTCAAGCTCATCAACCCTTCTTTTCTTTTCAAAGGGTAGGGAGAGGGATTTTATTGCTTTTGCTTTTGCTTTCTTTTGCTTTTCTTTTGTATTTTTGTATGATTTTTGAGATAATGCTTGAAACATTGCTGTAATGATATAAAATAACATTTTTCTTTTTCTCTTTTTCTTGAACTTTGCTTTTCTTCCTATGCTAGGGATACTTGCTCGGATTAGCTATAGAGCAAGGGATTTTTATTCTGGGTAGGGGTGAGCTTGTCCTTTTGCCAATTCTCAAAGATTCTAGACCATGTGCATGATAGGATAGCAGGGGAAACTTTTCGCTCAAGAAACCACTTCTACTATGTAGCATAGCATGGACATTACAAATATAATCATTTTATTGTGAAAGGATGTGCTTGGTTTAAGTAAATAACAAGATCAATTCTCTGTGCTCAAACTTTATTTAATTGAATTTTGTGAACTTTGATATAAGAGAGATTAGTAATCATGCCGTATAAAAATCAAGATATTTATTTTGTGTTTGTGAAAGTGAGGGATTCGAAATAAATGCTAATTTATCCAAAATAATTTGAAATATATAACTGCAACATTTGTAAGAAATATATACAAATACTTTTTGGAGAAGTTTGAGAATGTTGACTCTCTCTTTCTTCTTTATTTTGTTTTGGTTTCGAAAGAGTCAAGAGTATTGTTGTTTTTATTTTTATTATTTTTGTTTGTTTTTGTTTTTGTGTAAACAATTTGATATATTTTTAAAATAAGACAACATGCAAAATATGTACAAATGATGAAATGACTAAATTTTATGCGTAATATCGCTTAAGATGCATAATATTCATAGGTTCTTTTAGTTCTTTACCATCTAAGGTAGATAATTTATATGCTCCTGATTCAAATTTAGCAGTGATAATGTATGGTCCAAGCCAGTTGGGCTCAAATTTACCTTTAAGGTCTTTAGTTGCATTAGTATTTTTTTGATTTTCTTTTAAAACAAGGTCACCGATCTCAAAGGATCGATGACGAACTTTTTTAGCATATGATCTTTTAAGCTTGTTTTGGTAGGCACGGAGATGCTCCAAAGCATTGATGCATTTTTCATCTAGGAGTTCCAACCTGATTGAGTCTGCCAGCTCGATATTCATCTCCTACTTCGGTATCTTGAAGTAGTAGAGCCAAAGAAGGAACTTCTAATTCAAAGGGAAAAATGGCTTCAGCACCATAAACCAAAACAAAAGGTGAAGTTCTAGTGGGGGTTCGAACACTAGTTCGATAGGCCCACAAGGCTGGATATAATTGAATGTGCCAGTCGTGGCCATATTTATTGACCAATATTTTGAGAATTTTGATTAAGGTTTTGTTAGATGCTTCTGCTTGACCATTACCCTGAGGATAATAGGGAGTGGACCAACGATGTTGAATCTTATATTTTTGGCATAATTTCTTGACATCTTTATTTTTGAAACAAGTTCCATTATCAGAGATGAGATTTGCAAGAATTCCGAACCTACAAATGATTTGATTAAAAATAAATTTAGAAACTTGTGTGCTAGTGCAGGAAGCTAAAGGCATAGCTTCAACCCACTTCGTGAAATACTCGATGGCGGTTATGATGAATTTGTGTCCATCAGATGACACAGGATTGATTTTGCCAATAATGTCTAAGCCCCATTTTGAAAAGGGCCAAGGAGATGAAATAGCCTGTAGCTCTTGTGCAGGGGCATGGACAAGGTCAGCATGTTTCTGGCACTTGTCGCAATGGCGCACATACTCATGTGCATCATTTTCCATGGTAGGCCAAAAGTATCCTATCCTAAGGAGCTTTTTAGCAATGACACTACCACTGAAGTGTCCTCCACAAGATCCATCGTGGGCTTCACTCAAGGCTGATTTGGATTCTTCTAAATTCAAACATCTTAATAGGATACCTTCAAAAGATCTCCTATATAAAGTATTGCCAATTATTACAAATCGACTTGCTCGTCGACGTAATAACCGACGCTGGTTTCTATTAGAATTGGCAGGGAAAGTCCCATTTTGGAGAAAATCAATTATATCCATATACCAAGGATCAGGAGTAGTTTCATTGATTAGAAACACATCCAAAGGTTCTAAGCATGACTTATTTGAAGCAGGTTCCTGGAGTCGACGAATAATGATGGTGGCATATTCGTCATCTAACTCCAAGGGCAGAAGAGATGCAGCTACGGCCATAGCGTCAGCCGCACGGTTGCTAGTTCGAGGAATAGCTTCCAAGGAAACTTGATCAAATAGAGACATTAATTGTAAAACATAGGCTTTATATGGGCATAGTTTATCATCTCTGGTCTGATAAACTTCATTAATTTGGTTTATGACAAGTTGAGAATCACCAAAAACTAACAGATGTTTAATTTTTAGCGCCAAGGCAGCTCGTAATCCAAGGATTAGAGCTTCATATTCAGCAGTATTGTTGGTGCAAGCAAATGTTAATTTGAAGGACAGAGGAATAAGATGTTTTTGTGGGGATATTAAAATAATACCCGCACCAGCCCCACTCATGCATCGGGCTCCATCAAAGTATAAGGACCATTGTTCAATATGGTTCGCCTCTAATTGAAGGCATTCATCAGGAAACTCAATGATGAGGGGATGGGTAGACTCTAAGGGTGCAAGCAACTAATTGATCTGCTATGATTTGACCCTTAACATACTTCTGTCCTATGAATGTGAGGTCAAACTCGCTTAGAGCAAGAACCCACTTGGCTGTACGACCCGATAAATAAGGTCGACTCATGAGATACCTCAAGGGATCATATTTAGCAATGACATAAGTTTTTTGACTAAGCATATAATGGCATAATTTTTGCATAGAAAATATGACTGCTAGACATAGTTTTTCTAATGCTGTGTAGCGGGTTTCATAATCGATGAAGGTTCGGCTAATATAATAATTAGCACGTTCTCTCTTCGCATCATCAAGCTGAGCTAACATAGCTCCTAAGGCATAATCTGAAGCTAAAATATACAGGAGAAATGGGCGATCCGGTCTAGGTGGAGAAAGCACAGGTGGGTTAAGGAGGTATTGTTTGAGAAGTTCAAAAGCTTCTTTACATTCGTCATCCCAATTAAAAGGGACATCCTTCTTAAGGAGCTTAAGAAAGGGACCGGTTTTGTCCGCCAACTTATCGATGAAGCGACGGATAGCTTGAAGTTTACCTTGTAAACTTCGTAATTCAGATATATTGGTAGGTGCGGGCATATCGCTGATAGCCGCAATCTTGAAAGGGTCAATTTTGATACCACGTAAAGAAACTAAAACCCCTAATAGTTTACCGGACTTAACTCCGAATATGCATTTAGCTAGATTTAATCGAATAAGATATTCTCTTAATCGATTAAAAACTTTTCTCAAATCATCTAAATGGTTATCTTCATTAATAGAGCGAGCTATAATATCATCTACATAATCATGTAGGATATCATGCATCATATCATGAAAAATATAAGTCATAGCTCGTTGATAGGTTGCACCCGCATTCTTTAAGCCGAATGGCATCACTTTCCAACAAAAGGTACCCTAAGGGGTAATAAAGGCTATTTTAGCCTGATCTTCAGGAGCTATCCCGATCTGATTATAACCGGAGAATCCATCCATTAAGGACATCATCCCACTCCCGACAAGTAAAGTCAATGATTTGATCCATGTTTGGAAGAGGAAAATCATCTTTAGGGCATGCAATGTTAATATCTCTAAAATCTGTGCAAACCCTAACTTTGGTAGCTTCTTTCTTGGTGACTCGGAACTACATTTGAGATCCATTCAAGGATAATCAATAGCTTGTATAAAAACAACATTTAGGAGTTTTTCTAACTCCCCTTTGACTAGCAGGGCCACTTTGGGATGCATTTTTCTAAGTTTTTGTTTAATAGGTTTAGCATCCGGATGGACTACTAGATGATGCATGACTACGTAAGGGTCCAGACCTGCATATCTTCGTATGTCCAAGCGAAGACATCTTCATATTCTTTAAGGAATGCAATGTATTGCTCTTGTTTTTCTTGACTTAATTCTGACCTAATATTGATTATGTGAGGATTATCCTCAGCTCCAATGTTAACTTTAATGACGTTTTCGACCTCCATGTGTAGATCTCTTTCAAAATTAGGTGGGGCGGGTGAGACGCCCAATTCTTGTAATTATTTTAAGGTTAAGTTGGATAATTCATCTTGAGGATTAGTGGCCTCAAGCTGGGCTATAGTTGGTATAGAACCATCAAAATAAAATCCATTGTGTAAAATTTCTTCAACGGAGACATCGTGGAAGATATCTCCTTCCAACTCCTCATCGGAGTAAGCAATCATTTCAGGGTAAGCTATGGATAGCATGTTACATGTAAATGGCTGATTTTTTAGAGGCAAATCATCACGCCTATCCAAATAATCTTGATAACATATGAGTTGATCATCATCTTCAAAAGGGAAGGGTTGACCCTTACAGCCACGGTTCTACCTCGAAAGGTTCTTTCATGCCATTTTGGAAAGGTCCTAAGCCTTTCCCTTTATATCCCATTTTAATCATTATAGGTTTAGCTTTAATATACTCATTAGTAAAATAACACCGAGCATATCCATCATGATGAGTTTTGATATTTCGAGGTATTCTTCCCCAGTCATATCCTTTATAAATGAAGGCACAACTCCCGACTTGGTAAGTACTTCCCATAGGTTGTGGGAGGCCCAAAGTACGAGGAGATGGCGGCAAGTTATTTAAAAGAATTGAATCTTGCATGAAAGCATTTGTTTTTTTTGATATTAAGATTGTGGATAAATCTGTAAAAGTTCATCATAAAGAGCATAAGATGTAGAAGGATCATTCCCTATATCTTTAGATGTGGAAGGTATGATAGATGTTGATAATGTGGAAGTGTTAATGAATGGGTCTATAGGTTTTGAAATTATAGGGATAGAACATGAAGGATTGGTTGTGGATTGGAAGATCTTTTTGAGGTTCTAGAGTGGTTTGTTTAGAAGATTGTTGATCTATATATGAGGGTGAAATGAATGGAGGAGAAATAGGTGAAGCTATGGGTGTGTGTTTCATAGTTTTAGATGAAAAATAAGAATTAGGATGTGTGGATGACAGAGCAGGGCAAAATTGAACTCCAACAGGTTCTGCCAAAGCACACATATCAAAGGGTCTAGGATCACCATGGATAGTGACCAACTGATTTTTAAATTCGAATTTAACACATTGGTGTAAAGTGGATGGGACAGCCCGCATTGCATTGATCCAAGGATGACCCAAGAGTATATTGTACGATGCGGGGCAATGTACAATAAACACGGTCGTATCTAAGGTTCTAGGACCAACTTGCAATGGGATGGTAAGAACTCCACACGTTTCTTGTGTTTCATCATTGAAAGCTTTTATAATCATGTCAGTTTTCTTCATTTCATCACTTCTAAAGCCAAATCGTTGGTAGAAGTCAAAAGTACAAATGTTTAGAGATGAACCATTATCAATCATGACTCTTTTAACAACTACATCTCCAATTAGAGCAGTAATATATAATGGATTATCCTTATGTAAACTGTGTTGTGGGATATCTTTATCCCGAAAGTCAATACAATCAACTTCTCGAGTGATGATAGTATTGGCCATGGCTTCAGAGTTGAATATTTTGAGGTACCATCATTTGGCTTAATGTAAGCATCAACTCATCCCTATGGGTAGGAGAAGATCTTAATAAATCCAAAAGGGAAATTCTGGTCGTAGTATTGGATAATTGCTCATTAATATTGTAAGGGGGTTTAGGTTGAACATTGGAAGCATGATTCCCTTTATTGGGATTTTTCAAAACAAATGGAGCTGATCCATCATTCTGGTTTGGTTCTTGTTGAGAATTTTGAGCCTGTTGTCGGGTAACGACTCCAATGGTACCTACAATGTTATATTGAAGATGCTGAACTGGTCTCGATTGAGCGTTTATGGCTTGTTCATTAGGGAGGAATTGATTAGAAGAGGGTCGAGTAGTAACTCTTCTAGGAAATGGTTCTTCCGGAACCATAGCATCTCGTGATGGGTTGAATAGGATCTCGATTCATTTTTAGAACTATTCGATTGGTTTGAAGTGATGTCTATTTCACTTTCAGTATCTGATTCTATATCACTAGGATCTGGAGTTTGAAAATTATGTAGGGGCCTGGTCGTGACCAGGGATAAAGTTGTGTCAAATATTTGAGGATCCTGAATAGGTAATTGTCCGCTAATAGTCCCTACATATCGGGTAGGAGGAGGAACATTATGATGCTCAATTTGATTGGCCACCTCTTTACCATGTCTTGGTAAAGGATGTTGAAATATGTCTAATGATTGATTAGCATTTTGATTTTGATTTTGGGGAATGTTCTTTTGAGCGTTATTAGGAGCATTTTGTTTAGGTTGGAAGGCTTGCACCTCCATTTCATTATTATCAATCAGATCTTGTATTTTATGTTTCAACCTTTTACAAGCGTTGGTAGAGTGTCCAGGTCCTCTATGGAAATCACAGTGTAAGTCAGCTCTGTATCCGGGTATGGTTGGATCAGGTTCCTGGATAGCTGGTAATTGAATCAAACCTCTTTCGAGTAATTGAGGTAAAATAGTTGATAATGGTTGATTCAATCTAGTAAATTCTCGAGGAGGTTTATCAGGAGGTTTCAATATAAATTTTTTTGTTGTCTTCATTGCATTGATATTAGCAACATTTCTGTTGTCAGTGACTCCATCACCTACGACTTGTTTGTTTTTATATTGATTTTTGGATGTTTTCTCATCATCCTTCTTCCTAAGTTGGCCTCTCCTAATGAGGGCATCTTCTACTCTTCGAGCTAAATCTATAGCCTGATCGAAGGTAGTTAAAGTAGCAGTTGATAACTCATAAGATATTTGTTCTTGCAAATTATTGATAAAAATGTCCAACATTTCCCTATAAGGTAGCACAAAGTGCAGCTTTTCCTGTCAACCGCCTCCATCTAGCTAAGAAATCAGCAAAACATTCATCTTTGTCTTGTTTTAAGTTGTATAAATCTTTAATGGTTACATGCCTCTCGATGTAGGCACTAAATTGATGGACGAAAGATTCAGCTGCTTCTTCAAAGTTTCTCAAAGAATGAGTGGGCAATTGATAGTACCACTCTAATGCCATTCCACCTAAACTTTTCGGGAACATTTTTAGTAATAGCAAGTCATCATGTGATATATCATGACATGCTATCCTAAACATGCGAAGATGCTCTATGGGATCTTCTGTTCCTTTATATATAGGCAGGATGGGCATGGGAAAATGCTTAGGGTACGGTTGTGCTACAACTATGGGATCCAAAGGTTGACTACATATCTCTCGATAATTGTACGAGGGACGGTAGGGATCTATCTGGTCCATGCGCGAAGCTAACCGCTTCACCATGGCTTCCAGATTACTAGTTTGCCCACCATATTGGTCTAGTAGGGCATTAATATGAGATTTGTGAACATATGATGGAGGGACATGCATATTAGATGCTATATTGCTATTGTGTAAATTGTTGGTAGGAAGGGTGTTATGAAGAAATTTTGAAGTTGTATTATGTTGTATCCCAGATTGTTGAAAATTGGTGTTTGGCTTCATTTTAGATTTTTGTTTACTTGAAGCATATTGATCAATAGTTTGGCGAAGTAAAGCAGTGAAGGAAGTTTTCTTTTGTGTGGGCATGATTTTAGGCTCAATAACAGGTTCCTTAGGAGGTTGGGTAACCTGTTGTTTTGGCATGTTCTGAATCATAGTGACCATATCTCTATTGGATGGTCCAGCCTTATCACTTTCTTGATCAATAAAAGACAAGGGATTAGTGTGCACATCAAACATATGTTCCATGGCTGCTTGAGTGTCACTAATTTGCCCTTTATCAATACGAACTGCCATATTAAGAGCACCAATGTTATTATTGAAAAATTTCCAAAAATGATCTAAGTTATCAAAAGCAATAGTTCCATCTGGAGCTATTCTAGGGGATGAGGATCCATCCTCTTTAACATTTTCTTCTTGTTCATTGTCTTCACCTAGGTCATCTTCTGGTTGATCTAGAGTTTCTCCTTCCGGAATTGGATCCTCAGGAAGGACATTTGGGTTTCTAGTTTTATCTTCTAACCAATCTTCTTCTTCTCCTTCAGTTTGTTTACCATTCCTAAGTTTAGGCATTGTGCTTAACTTAGATTTCAGCAAATATATAAAATATATATATATATATATATATATATATATATATATATATGCAACAAGCTTAAGAGGTATATATTAATTATATACCTACTACAATATTTAAAATGAAATGTTTTGGTTTTTGTTATGTTTTTTAGTTTTTCTTGTTTTTGTAATAATATTGTAAAGATAAGAAACAACACAATAAATGCAAGAAATAATAATAATGAAAGCAATGATCTAGTTTTCTATAAATAATTTATAAATGTCATTAATGGGCTCAAGTTCTTCAGGAGTCATGAAGTGTTCTTCTTCAAATTGAAAATTTTCTTTCAAGAATTTAATGAAAAGGGCTATAGTGATATTATCCTGTCTCATATTCTGGTTGATAGAAGTAAAGCTCATGGCAATACTCTCGATATAACATAACTCGAGGAACTCTATTCCATATTTCCCTATCCATAAGAATGACCTCTTGGTCTTCTACACGACCTAGGAACTAGTGTATAGTGGCTGCGTTCTCGAGGTATTCCTCGAAGGTGAACAATTTTGAAGACACAAGAGCTCTCCTATAAGCTAACCATCTATGGCAAGCTCTCTAAAGTTCATGATAAAAGACGAGTTGATGAGGATCCAGGATTCTATCTAGGACAAGCCTCTTGATTTGTTTAAGTTTTGTTGACCTAGATGAAATGACACCTAGTCTTCTATCAAGTTCGTCCCACAAAAGTTGATTTCTATCCTGCTTCGTGCACACTAAGCACATAATTGATTTCTATGGCTGCTAATTGGTTTTCAACATTTATAGTAACTGCTAATATTTTCTTAGGAGCTACCATCTAAACATGATATGCAACTTATTAGTTTTAAATGATTTTAAATGCATCTATGTTTTTTGTTTTTTTATTTTTTGTTTTGTTTTCAAAAGGTTTTAAATGCATTCACGTCGGGTTCACCAAAATGTATCGCTCCAAATTTTTTGCATCCTTACCTTCAAGCTATAGGATCCATGCCCGGAAGGAGGATGGGAAAAGGATGGCATGGTACCTCGGACTGAGAGGCCTTGCGAAGGTCCCGCCTCTCGGGGGAGGTGTATTATGGTGATTTTTTGATGGATGGTGGGTTCACCAGGAAACGTTTGAATGGCAGCTTCCACGCCTAGGTTGGGAATGTGTTTAATGTGTTCAGTTTTATCTTTAAACATTCGAGTCCTAGGTTTGGCCAAATGAATCTAAGTTGTTCTATTATGAAAATGCAAGCTAAATGAAATACAGAAAATAGATTTTAAATAAAAAATAGAGAGAAAAAGCTAAATTATAGAGCCATACCTGATCCGGATGTCTGATGGAGATTCTGATTTTTGAAGTAGTCCAGATCATCTAGAATTTGATAGAATCGTCTCCGACCTGCAGGATCGTCTGAGATCTGACGAATTCGTCAAAGACCTGCAAATAGAGAAATAGACACAAAATACAAAAAATACAGCAATGCTAATAGAGGATAAAGATGTAAAATGACAATAAAGATGTTAACAGATAATCCTAAATAGGAATGCAAGTAAATTACGATGTTTTAATAGTTAATCATGATTTCATTATGCAATTAGACTACATGGGTGAACTCCAAGATGCAGAATAGCAGAAAATAATAAATAAACTGACTAGATGCAAAATAGAACAGGAGATGAAAAGAGAAAAATGCAAACTCTGGGCACTGATTGCCCCCAATGCAGACTGCAGTCGAGATCATCTTGAATCGGTGCGAAATCGTCTCGAATTGAACAGGATCGTCCACGACGAACTGAGCTTGCTCCGGCTAAAAAATACTAAGGTTCCTGCAACAAAATTTGGATAGGACTAGTGCAGATAGTAATTTGGGATGTTTCAATGCGTATAAAGTCAAGTTACAGGAAATATCAGCCAGGGGAAATTCAAGGGGGAGTCCTAAGTTTAAATAGGCTTAGGAGGGAGGTTAGAAGGTTGGAGATCATCCCAATTTGGGAGATCTCCAACGGGGAGGGTCTCTAACGGCGCAGACACGCTTCTGCCCGGATTAGAGACGCCGTTGGAACAGAGGCTAATTGAGAAAAATTAGTTTTGGGACAAGATCGTCTGGACGTCCTAGTCCAGACGAAATCGTCCGATCTGAGGCGATATCGTCTGATCGACGACGATATCGTCAAACGGTCAAAACAAATTCTAAAAATGGCACGGGAAAGGAGGAAACGGGTTAAACGACGGTTTGGAAGCGGTTTTGGGGGTTAAAATTTGAATTTGAATATTTACTAGAGTAATTGTAATTATTTAAGGTTTTACTGCACCAATTTTAGGGTGCTACACCCACTATGTCATTCACTAGGGCCTCCATTATATTATTTACAAGCATGCTTTAGATGCTTTTGGTAGGAATGCCCTCATCATCACCGTTCCTCTTCCCCGCATCCCCCCTACTAACCCTATCCCTCTTGCTCCCCCTCTTCCCCCTAGTTCTTCCTCCCACACTTCCCTTGGCTCTTTCATCGAGGGACCCTCTAACCATAGCCCCTATCAACCAGCTCGCCCTATCCCTATACATATTGACCCCTCACCTTCCCATCCCCCTCGTTACCCAATCCCTGTAAAGTATGTTAGCAGCTCTAGTACTAAAAATAATATTCAATAGGTCCCCAACGATGATTTCGACCTTGAATTTCACACCCCTATTTCTACTATAGTCAAAATTGAAGCCTCAAAGGAGTTTGAGCTCAAACCAAAACTGATCATATGCTCTTCTTCTAAATTCTTTAATCAGGGACTTTCCACCCTAAGAGCCTCTCCATGGTTCAATAAATTCAAAGCAGAGGTTGTTTCCCTAGCTAAACCCTCTAAACAACATATAACTCATGATTCACCCCTGCCAAAGACCTAGTTTAGGTGGACTTGAAGATTGATACCACTCATCCTCAGGGACCAACAATAATTTCTTTATAAAAAATTATACTATGTTTTGTGATCCTCAGCCATCTAAATAGTTTTATGACCACCCTATTTACGGTTGCTAAAGCAGTCAAGTACTAGTGGACGGTCATCTAGTAGGTGGCGAATAATTTGGAGGCTACTCGCTCACACCTCAGTACCATATTCAATGATACAATGGACTCATGCACCACCCATGGTAACAACTAAAGGATCACCCCGACTCACAGGGTCTTCCCGTAGGATGGGATCATCCATTGGGGTGGGTAAATCCCCCTTGTTTCTATGGCCCTGTAATTTTTATTTTTTGAAATATGTAAATACTGTAGCATACTATGTCAAGATGGCTAATAATCCTGATGTAATTCAGTTCCTTTTTTGATGTATTAATTTTTTAGGGGTCCTATCAAAAGCCTTACACTAATATAATTTTATTTTTTATCGATAAAAAAAAATCACCCTTACTTGTACACTAAAAAAATATATGCATTAATTGATAGCATACAAATTATGCATAAAATAAATAGTTATATTTTTTTACTTTATATATATATAGATTAATTGAAAGGTGATGGTTTTTACAGGGTCCCACAACTTGAAACAAACAATCTCGTAGGAAGCCAAAAAATATCCCAATATAAAAATGACCTAGAGGAACATAAAACAAGACAAACAAAACCCCGCTGCCCTACATGTCCTAGACAAAAATATTATTTACATTTTTTCTAGGTAAACTTCCAAATAGCTCCTAGGCATCACCTAGGATTAAACAAAAATATTTTTCCCCAAGAAACCATTTTTCATCAAATGGTCCAAGAGATGATTCACATCCTCTGTGAATTCAATTACAATTTCTAGAGTACCTAGGATGAACCTCTGATTGTCTTTTGATAAAATTTATCTCTTGGAGGTAATTGCAATGGGTCTCCACACAAGGAGTTCTAAGAGGAACCATCACTTATATTTCAAAGTTGATTTTTCACTGTCGATTAGAAAAAATAGGTCTCCATGTCAAATGAAAGAATTGAAGTCAATAAATCCATGCCAAAAGCTAAAGAAATTCAAAACATCTTGGGAAAAATTAGTACAAAAGATACCAACACAGAAAACCACAAAAAACACTCAAAAAAACCATCAAGGCCCACCAACGAAGGAAGGAGAAAAAATGCCAATGAGCATGCCCTTGGAAATGTGGTACAAAGATAGGTTATCCCAACCCCCAAGAAAACTCCAAAAGGACTCCAAAAGTATATCAATAATTTTCTACAATGAGAAGGCCATTCAAATCAATAGGGAAATTAGACCTGTACTCAAAGTTGCAAAAATAGGCAACCCCCCAATTGGCCAAGAAGTCAGCCAATTTGTTTCCTTCTCTCCAAATATGGGCAATATAAACTTCTTTTATACCTCAGAGGATTCTTCTCATTTATTTCACCATATTCCTTAGGCTCCAATTTGGAGGTTTGTTCAAATTAAGCATATTAATTAGGCTTAAGGAGTTGTCTTCCATAGACACATTCCTAATCCCTAAATCTTGCATAGTCAATATAACTTGATAATATTGGTTCATCCAAACCCCATAAGGGGGCGGAGGTCCAAGGTTCAAATCTCGGGCCTCGTCGGACTGAACGCTTGTCCCTTTCCTGGTGCTTTCAATGGCGTAAAAGGTTTAAAATGATTGTGGCATGGTGGTTATAGGGATAGACTGCACGAATATCTATGTGGCGACTTTTGAGGTGGACAACACAGAATACTATGGCGGCCATAAAAGCTGGATAGCCTGCCTCGGATTCATGGTGGCTATCGATTCCACCATGTAAATACAAAAAAAATATAACTTGATAAGCCACTCTGGCCTCAACAAAGAAGGAATTTTGCATGAAAATATGCTTGGAATACACCACAATAATACTACCATTATCATATCTAATAACTCTTACTCCAACTAACCCTAAGTTTCCTTTGGAAGGACATAAAAATAAGTCTTAGCCAACCACTGATAGAAAGTCTCAAATTGGGAGTTTGGATTGAAGGCCTAGTAGAGAGAAAACCAAGATATCGCGTAAGATCTAATTTCAATACTGGAATGCTCTAAGCATCATTTCCCAACTTAGAGAAGTTAGAAGCCATATTCTCCATAGCCCCGCATAGGGATTAAAACCCACCTGGAGGATGCAACATCTAGTGTTTTTGAAAAAATGCACATTCCTTTCTTTCTAGAGTCCCCACAGGAGGTGAGGAAGAAGGAATTTCCATAGACATCTAAAACTAGGGGAAGAGAAATGGGATTTCCATTGAGAGACAATCTCAATAAAAGAGTTGGGTAAAACCCAACTAATAGCCAACTTATCCAAAACCACTACACAAACCCCTCAACTGCAGAAAATGTGCTCTATCGTTTCCTTATTAGACTCGCATAGATAACATCTCTTAGGTAGCATCATACCCCACTTTTGAAGGTTCTCAATAGTTAGAATTTTATTCTAGGTAACCAACGAGGGAAATATCTTGACCTTTGGAAGAATATTTTGGATCCAAAATTTTCTATTAGGGATCCAAAACTAAAAATCAAGCTCAGTCAAAGCATAAGTTATGCGAACTAAAAAGGATCCTTCATATTCATCTACCCAAATGGCTCTATCTTCCACATTCACAAAGGGTAAGATTTGATGATTAGAAAAAAACTCAATCCTCTACTAAGTCGTATGCACATATTTGTATTTGATGTTCAAGGATGGAATCATCCATTTCTTATACCCATTGACAATGGTGATGAATTCATCTAGTTTGAAACATCCCAAGGCTTTAGATGATAGTTTAGCAATCATGAGGTCTGGGATCATGGCAAGAGGATGGACTTCAATCCATGCATCCTACCAAAAATCAATGTATTTACCATCTACTAAGATCAAATGTATTCCTTGGAGAAGGAGGGGATGAACCTTCAACAAACTTTGCCAAAAAGGGGAACCAACAGTGGGAAACGGGTCTGAGAGGAAGACATTAAAATGTTATTTCATTTTCAATATCCTAAAAATCCAATTGTTCATTTGAGATCAGCTTCTAGGCTTGCTTGGTGACTAATGCACTATTCATTCTTTGCATGTACTTTAAGCCCAAACCACCTCTTATCTTATGGCTATAGACCTAGTCCCAAGAAACTAAATGGAATTTTCCTTTCAACTCTGGACCAGACCAAAGGAAAGCTTTCAGTGTTCTTTCCATTTTTTGAATAATGTTACTCGATATTTTGAAGATTGAGTTTTTGGCCAACACAATTTTTCTAGCCTCTCTCTACAAAACCCCATTCCACACAACCAATTTTTTCTACATCCTATAAATGATGGTGTCCCATAGAGAGATCAGTATATGACCATGGAAAAAAGGGAGTCTTAGGTAAGAAGATGGAAAAGAGGATATACTACATCCTAGAATGATGGTAATTTTTCTTTGTTGATCTATAGGGCTATTCATAAATAACAACTTACTTTTTTAGAAGTTTAGAATCTATCCTACAGCTCCATAGCAATTTAGCACCCTCTTAATTTCCCTAGCCTATAAAATAAAGGCTAGACAAGATAACAATGTATCATTAGCAAATTTATGGTGGGGGGTAGGATTTCTCGATAAATAGGATTTTAGGTCCTTGAAAGAGGGATTCAAAGCTATGAATCTCCCTAGCAGTTCCACCATCAGGATGAATACATAAAAGGATGGAGGATCCCCTTGATGAATACCTTGGTAAATATGAAGAAATCCTACTAGAGCTCCATTGATCAAAACTAAAAATTTGGTTGTAGACATATAGGCATAAATCAAGTCTAACCATCTCTTCCCAAAGCTAAAATTATTCAAGACACAAATATATGAAGGACCAAGCAGCCATTTCATAAGCCTTATTCATGTCTAGTTTTAAAAAGAGACCAGCCTTGTCACTCTTTAAGATAGAGTGGATTAACTCGTACATAACGATCACTCCATCAAGAATTTTCCTTTTGGCAACAAATATACTTTGAGTTTTATCAATAAGCATAGGGAGAAGAGGTTTCATCCTTTTAGCCACAACTTTGGTAAAAATATTATAGACCGTATTGCAAAGACTGGTTGGTTTGAATTTATTAAATCTGGAAGTCCTATGGGATTTAGGTATCAATAAAAAAGGTAGAGTTTAATCCTAAAGAGATCACTTTAGACACTTAAACATCTTTGAGATATTTACATACATCCTTCCCACAAATGTGCCAGAACTTTTGGAAAAATAGGGAGGGAATCTGTCAGGATCTAGGGCTTTAAATGGTCCCATATCATCCACAACTGCCTTAATAAAACTAGCATTCAGTATCAAGTTCATCTCTTCTAAGTTCAGGAAAGAAATTGTAGTTAAAAGAACCTCTTTCAATTTAACATTATTAGGGGACTTGGACCATAACAATGAGTTGAATTGCAACACCACCTCTGCCCTAATTTCCTCAAGGTCACTAGCACTACTTCCATTAGTTTTATTGATTTATCTGATTCCATTAAAACCCCTATGCTAGAGGGTTGAATAATGGAAGAATTCCATATTCATGTTGCCTTCTTTCAGCCAATGGGCTCTATACTTCTGCTTCCAAAGCATCTCTTCTTTAGCCATTGTGTTATGGAACTATGAAAATAGATATTTCTCTTCTAGAGAGAGTTTAAGAGAGAAACCCTCCATCTCCATTGTCAATTCCAAGTCTTTAAAGTGAGCTTTCATTATTTCTTTGGTCCTAAAAATATTGTTGAAGGTAGATTTATTACAATATTTAAGATTACCCCTGATAAATTTTGGTTTCCTTGCCAACTTTATGAGACCTTAAATCTGAGTATATTTCACCCACCAAGCTCTTAAGGAGGCTTCCAGATTCAGGTGACTACACCACATCACTACAAATTTTAAGGGCCTAGGATGGAAAGCAGATTTTAGTGGAAGTTCAATCCACAGGGGGTTATGATCCGATCCCACTTTAAGAAGAGTGTAAAGGGAAGCCTCTCCAAATACAAGAATTCCCAACTTGGAAACTACAACTCAGTCCAACCTAGACAGTATAAGTTGGTTTCCTGATCTGCAATTACTCTAGGTGAAGTTCACCCCTTTAAGATCTAGATCCATAAGATCTACATCCATGATAAAATTCACAAATTCTTCCATGATTATGGGGTCAAGAGGGTTACCACATCTATTATAGAAGGATACATGGGATAATTAAAAGAAAGCATCAATATGGATTGAATATAGTAATTTTTAAAAAATGATATAAAAAGAAAGTATAAATATGGATTGAATATAGTGATTTTTTTGGGATGTATGTTATGTGTTTTATTTTTATTTTTTAAAATATGTATATACTTCTTATAACTATATACAAAATATCATATGATATCTATTAAGAACTATATCATATAATTCATGGGTGGTTAATGTAAAGTGTACTTAATACCATCAAAATAGATTGGTTAACCATGCAATTGATAAACCATGTTTAGTAAACACACATGTGTAGCTATTAAGCAACTACAAGTGACATTTAAAGAAAGTTTTAATTTTTAAAGATAGTGATAAATATTAGTGGACCACTCATTTTTGTAATTCTTATGTATTGATATTTTGTGTTTATTTTTTCTATTATTTTCACATAGTATTAGAGCTAGATCTAATAAACCAATGTAATCCAAAGCCAAAGCAAAGTATATTTGAATTTTGATTTAGTGGCCTATGAAAACTATCCATCGTTTGCTCTCACCTTGTATTTTCAAAGAAACTCGTGATAAAAAAAGATGAAACTAGTGGGGCATTATTATTCAAATCCAAAGCAAAGCAAATATAAGAGTTGAGTTTGTGGCTGACTACAACAACCCACCATATTACTCTTACATCACCTATTTGAGGATCATGATAATGATAATGGTGAAGGAAATGGGGTAGTAAAATTTAATTCTAGCCCCAACACTCAAAGTGTCAAATTCCTTGTAATTTTTCATTCATTGTGGTGTTTAATGAAAAAAATTTCCATAAATGGAAGTCCCATATAGAGATGATCCTCATGACAAACATGTTTTGGGTGATTTTTAAATCTAAACCATTGAAACTATTAAAAATGTGGAGTAAGAGCATATCAAGCATAAACAACATATTTTTGTGGATTGTCTACACTATTTACTAGTTGGGAAACATTAAATATTTATGAATAAGTATGCGTATCCCATGATCTATGAAATAAAATGTGTGGTGCATGTGAATCTAAGAAGACCGACTATACAATTACTATGATTAGGGATCAGATAACACTTCAAACTAAATTTGAATACAACATCATTATTTTTTTAACAAGCTATAAGATATTAATGACTACCACTATACATTATAGTTAAAATTTTGCATTTATAATGGAAATATATTGTTCTAAAATCTAGTTATTGTACCACAATTAAACTATACATATATATAAAGTAATGCTTGAAGTTCTCCATAATTTTATAGAAGTTTTTATCCTTATTAATGATAAATAGTTTTATAATTTTGAGGGTTTTGACGATGTGGAAGGGTTTTTTTGGAGGTGGAGGGATGACGATGGGTGGGAAGGCTAGTTTGGGAGAGCACGGGAGTGCCAGTAGGTCGAACCAGGGGCACGACAGGGTGGAGGGAGGGCAAGCAGAGCCTAGGGACGTCGAGGATCCACCAAACAAATGGGGAGATGGACCTTGGAAGTCGTATGCTCTGGTAGCGGCTTCTAAAACCCTAAGTGGGCTCTCCACCAAGGAGCTATTTCTGTTCGAGAATGAGTTGGACATCCCGATGGAAATTCTCTCAAGATTTGTGGAATTTGAAAAATTTACCCTCATC
The DNA here is from genome assembly GCA_028583015.1 of Wollemia nobilis. Classification (NCBI taxonomy): domain Eukaryota; kingdom Viridiplantae; phylum Streptophyta; class Pinopsida; order Araucariales; family Araucariaceae; genus Wollemia; species Wollemia nobilis. The sequence goes on along the minus strand of JAQPPZ010017220.1, from coordinate 4,707,338 downwards.
GGTAAGTTTATTGGTGGTCATCTCGACATGGAGACCATCTACAAGTGGGCGTCTAGAAAATGGCGGACCTCTGGTCACTTGGAGCTGGCTGCCCTAACCCGAGGCTTTTTCACGATTAGACTGAGCAACAGGGAGGACTACTATAAAATCTTTGCTAGAGGTCCTTGGTTCTTGGGCCGTAGGAGTCTCTTTCTAAGGAAGTGGGGTTTGGACTTTAACCCCGATACCCAAAATATCAACATTGCTCCAATATGGGTTAGGCTCCCGAGTCTCCCCCTTTTCGGCTTGCATGAAAATGTAATCAGAGGAATTGCTCGATCCATCAGGGAGTTGGCCACTATAGACCCTCCCACAAGGGTTCAAACATGATTTGTCCAAGCTCAATTTTGTGTTTTTGTGGACTTGGAGATGGACCTCCCTTCCTCCATGACTCTACGGTCTAAGGGTTCTTTTCTACACAAGCAAGCTATTGTTTATGAGAACAGACTAGCTTTCTGCCCCCAGTGTAGTTCTCAAGGGCATCTTCAGTCCAATTGTCCTCTTCAAAAGCTAGGGAAGAAGAAGCGGGATCCCTGCAACCCTTTGGAGCATGGTGAAGGTTAGACGAAGCACCCTGTTGCGAAAGACCATGAATCTCCAGGTCCATCCAGAGACCATCTCGAATCCTCCTTACCATATGAGGAAATCACCATTCAACTAGACTCCGAGCTGTGCGGTGGATGCTCCCAACTAGGACCATAGGGGGAAAAGGAATAGGACCCCCCCTTATCACCACATTGGCAGATTCGCCCAAAATTTTTGATCGACACTCTCTCGAGGCACAAAAGATATTGGAAGATTACCTGCTGGGAAGAAGAGGTTACCAGCCTGGTAATATTAGCCCTCAAATTACGAGGAGTTGAACGCAAGGGGTGGATTTTTGTGGTAATAGGAAGCAAGGCCGTCCCCCCAACAAGGAAAAGAGAGACAAGGAAACTGTGGCTGATGTCGCAAATGGCACCCAATGGTTGCTATTTTAGGATGAATCTGATTCTTTGACAGGTGATGTGCTTATCCCAAAACCTCCCCTCCAATAGGGAAAGGGAGGTAGGAAGAACCTCAAACCATACAGATGAAAGTCATCCTGGATGTGAGAACCTGCGATGGGAACGACGAGCGGGCTCATGGTTCTTTGGGACCTAGAGAGTGTTGAGGGCAGCTTCTTTTCATCTTCCAGCAGGACTTTCAACTTTTTGTTTCAGTCCCAAGCCATCATTTTTTCTTGGATCCTATTCATCGTGTTTGCTTCGAATTCTGCCTCGGAGAAAGCAGAAATGTGGAAAGTTATTTCCCTGATAAGGGAGATTTTTTGTAGTTTTCTTGGCTATATTTTTCTGCTTTCCAATGGTCCATTTTTTATATTGGCCATAGTTTCCAGGATAATCAGGCAAAAATGCCTCCTTGTAGCCCTCGGGCAATTAGCAGCTTTTTGTTTTTTCTGCATACAGGTTTATTCATCCAGCCAAGAGGCATGAAGCACCATTTAGCAAGGATGATTTTGTATATAAGGTTTCGGGATCCTCTATAAAAACCCACTGTTAATCTATTATAATAATTACAAAAAAAAAATAGTTTTATAATTTTAGGATATTGATAAAAATGAATATACAAATTATAGTTACAAACCAATAATCCTTAAATTGCATATCGCTCAATCTCGAGGATCTTAGGAAAACCACTTATTTTGAGTAATAATTCAAATAATAAAATACCCCATAATATAAATATATGAATGAAAAACTTTTGATAATAATAACAATTTATTTTATGTCAAAAATAATTTCATAATAGAAGCATTTATTTTTTCAATGACAATAACATATGGCAAAGTACAATAGTCTTCTTTTGATAATGAGAATATGGATAATTATTCCTTCTATTTTATCCCATTTATATAATATTTTAGTTAGTTACATAAATTAACCAACTCAAATGCTTGGAATTGACTTATATTAACTAATCAAAATTGCACTTAATAAATATACCATCATCATTAATTACAATTTCTATAAAGGGAACACTTGGTCCTCCAAAAAATCACATAATATGAATTTATTGCTATGAGGGGACGAAACATTAGGGAACAAGATCACTAAGAAGTGGGTCCATTAATTACATTTCATTTGATGGTCTTATATTGATATCTTACCTAATATTTAATCTATGCACAAAGGACAAGTGAAGTCTCTCCATGGTTTGTACCCTATCATCAACCATTTATTTTTTGTGCTCTATTTTCTCTCTACTAGTATGCATGATATTGGTTAACTTTGGAAATTGGTTCAAGAACAACCCCCCAAAATTGCTTAATATTACTTCATCAAAATAATTAATCTTTAGGAAGGTCTGGCTCCATTGTGAGGCAAAAGTAGACATGGTTATCATTTTGTCATATTCATCACTAGTTCTAAACTCTATTAATACCTACTCCTTGGTGATATCCATCTATTTTTTTGACTTGATTAGATGTATTATATAATTAACTTGGTTTAGTCCTCAATATCTAGTTCCAGCATTTCATTTCTTATCTCCACTTGGGGAATCCACATAAATGTCTTGCCATGCTATCCTACATGTTGAATTTTTGCTTTTTCCCACTTGATTGCCTTTAAATTACACTATGCCATTAATGGCTTCCAACGTAGTTTGTATGTTTCTATTTCTATATGATTTGCATCATCCTAGGACTATAGATTGGCCAACATTTGATTATGATTTGTGTATAGTAGCCAAGCCTTGTCTTCAATCTCCATGAATTCATTATGTAGCTTGTTAATCATGTTGATTACGACTCTTTTAGTTGTGGTAATATTGTAGATCTTGCCATGATTGATCATTATATTTGTAAATATTTTCTATTATTTAACTTTATATTATGTTTCCTTTATATGTCCTCCATGAATTTTTTGTGGGTCGGGGCCTTTGATGTCTTTCTTAGGTTACAAAACTTTAGAATCAAAATATATAATATCTTCTTTGTCAATATTGTTCACCCCAAATTGTCAAAGGGCTTTTTTGTATTCTTATTTTATACTTGTATTCTTGTTGGCCAAGTCATTAAATTTTTCCTCTATTGTATAAAAATATCAATCTAAGAAGACTAACATTTCCATGACTATCTAAATTAGGTAAATCATACATGACAATGTTCAAGTCATATCTTGTCATGTTTTAATTAGATGAAGTGTTGAGCTTTATGATAAATTATTTAGTTTCATATGATTATTACCTCTTTTTTATGTCACATTTGACTCAAACCCCTTTGGATTCGGGGTTATCAAGATATTATCAAATAAAATTGATTGGGTAGTCTCCTTTTGGATATTCTCCAATTGTTGATATTCTTTCAATATTTCTACAAGGCAATCCTCATGGTCGTCAATCTTGTATTATTCTTAGATATTTTCTTCTTCCCTTATCTCGGGATAAATTTATCTTCCTTCTAAGTTGATGAATGTTATCATATAATATTTTCCCATGTTTCCACTCCCACAATTCCTATTCATACCTTGAAATATTATCTTTATCTATGAGGAATATGTAAGAATACCTTGGGAACTTGTTCTTCAAGAGGATTCATGTGGATATTGTTGTATCTTTTGATAACTAGTTGGCTCTCTCACCATTTCTCTATAATAAAGTTTTAAAAATATAGTAGGTGATCCATTGGAATAATCACCTCCTATAGTATAAACTTTTAGTACTCTAGCCTCTATGCTAAGACCATTATAGAGAATCTAAAATCATATTGGAAGATTTTAGTGCCAAGCTAGTGAAAGGAATTGGTGATGCTTCCTACAAAGAAGAATCATAAAGTGAGTTTATTATTCACCACAAATTAAAATAAAAATTCTTTATACTAAAGAGATCTACAATAAATGGTACAAAATTGAGCTATATAAAGAAAATTTTCTTGTAAAGAATCATAAAGTCTAACTTTATAGTTTTGGTTGTAGGTAATATTGAGGATTATTTTTGGGTGTTTGGCAACATTATGTCTAAAGAAAATATAATTGCCTTTGCTAGTAGCATTGATCATAATAGTTACCTATGGAATGAAGGAAGGGAAAATAAAATTATGTAAGCATGCTCTAGATATCCACACTAAGGATAGTGTAAATGTTACCAAGAATTGGCACTTCAAATGGAATATGTGAATGATATGTGATAAGTAATCATGTGCCATAATATACATATTTAATAATGCACTTGTAGACAACATTCTAGAACACTTCCACCATTTAATGTGTTTTTAACCTCTCTCTCCTTCTCACACATGGTATTGGAACAAAGGTTTTGCCTTGTTGTGGTTTGTAAATAGGAATGAAGTAAATTTTGTGTATAGATGTTATGAGGCCTTTTCCTAATCCATAATATTTTGGTTCTTACTATACTCTTTAATTTGTATATGACCTCACAAGGAATATTTGGATTTACTTTCTAAACACTAAATTTGAAGCATTTGATCATTTTGAAGGCTTCAAGGATGAAATGAAAAATAAAAATGGGAAGAAAACAAAAATATTGAGAGACAATCGAAATGTGTTTAACACCTATGATTTTCATAAAACTTGTAGATATCATAATATAAATAGAGAATTCACATTTTCCTACATCCCATAATAAAATGGTGTTATAAAATACAATTACCTCATTATAATAGAGATATAATGATGTATGGTCCATCCAAGAAATATGTCAAAAAACTTTTAGTATAAAGTCATTGATACTATAATTTATCCCATAGATCAAGACTTGACAAAGTAGTTCTTAAGAAGACTGTAAAGTGTAAATGGTTAGGAAAGAATCCTTCCATTAATAATTAAAAAATACTTGGATCTATTTTATATGCTTATAATCTTGATGATAAGAATAAGAAGGATAAAAACATGAGCATAAAATACTTGTTTATAAGTTATATCAAATCTATGGGCTCATATTACCTCTAATATCCATCTCAAAAGAATCTTCTTATTATTCAAGACATTTTGATTGATGAGTGAAAAATGAAAAATATTTTAAGGGGGATTTGAAACAAAATATTTTTCTTTCATCCTATATTGCCCCATTTTCGTATTATTGAATATGTAATGGTGAATCATTATAATAAAATATAAATGCATTATACTATTATTATGTCAATAAATGACTCTAAATCAATTGATTCCAATGCAAAAAGATGAGAAAAAAATCCAAAATAAAAATTTGACCCAAGAAAGTGTATTAATATGCATTAAATATCTTAGTGGTGTGGGTGTTTTTTGTGTTTTCCTCACCCACCCCTCTTTTTTGTAAAAAATGATCTAAGGCTACAAAAAATTATGGTAGAATAAAGTGTGGAAGTATCTAGATGTAGTGGCACAGAGAAAATGGATCCATCTATAGATAAGTATGAAAAACAAAACCAAAAGATCCAATTTTATCAAGGAAATTTTAAGCTAAAGTCAAGTGCGACACCGTAGTATTGCAACATGTCACTACAACATGCAAGGTTAAGAATACTCGAAGGCAGAAAACATTGCAAAATTGTGACATGTGGTTGCATAATGGTCATAGAGGCTTGGTGAGGAACGAAGTGATAAATTATCATGACACTGCAACATGTATCCGTGTCACAATCATAAAATCTGAAAAGACTTGAAAGTTGAAATTCATCACGACATCATGACACATCCCCACGTCATGGTTGAAAAATATTAAGAAAGCTTAAAATGAATTTATGCACAACATCATGATATTATGACATGTCATCACATCACGATCACACAAATCTAAGAATACTCGAAGGGAGAAAATGTTGTGACATTACGACAAAGGCTCAGGGAAGAACAAGGTATAAAATTATCACAACATCATGAAATATATCTATGCTATGGTTGAAAAATATCCAAGAGGTTCAAGGGGCTAGGAAATTTCATGATGCTATGACATGTCCCCATGTCATGGTTGAAAAGGCTTAAGAATCCTGAAGACATGAAAAAGAGTGCAACACCGTGATAAATCATGGGAGATAAAATATTTAATAGAGTTTAGCTTGTTAGCATCATTACCAATCAATGATGGGTAGGAATGGACTAGATTTAAACTCATCTCCACTAATTTTTGACATGTAGGAAATGATTGATCAACAATCATAAATCAAGCATGTTATCCTAGTTTAAATCATTGATGCGACATGGTGTATGTGTTGAGCTGGATATCTGATATTTTATTGTAATAGTTTTTCAAATAACAAAAACCTTTGTAATATTAAAATATTAAAGCATAATGAAAACTAAATAAGAGCAATGGCCTCTTATGAAAGGGTCAACTCTTAGGCATTTACAAGTTGCATGTACAAAGAGTTCTTGAAGAAAGCAATACAACTTAGATCCTTGTTTGGCCTCTAGTTCCCAATTTTGCAGAATATGTATGTATGGGTGGATGGAATTTTCTATTTTAGCTAGATGAATGTATAGTGCATTAATTCTATTTCTTGGATTTTTGCATATACTTGTCCTCTGGTTTGGAATTTAATTATGTTAGGTCGTAAATTTACTAAAGAATATTATTCTGTAGTTGATAAAATTGGTTGGTCTATTAGGAGGTTTTGATGTTTGTTTTGTTTCATGATATTTGTGCACTCCTTGATTTTTCTTAATATGTACCATATTAAGTTCTAGCTTTAGATACTTTTTTCTTTTTACACACTTTTCCTTCCATTGTAGATTTTAGCTAGTTAGAACCTTACAGGAGCCACCCTTCTCTAGAGATTGACCTTGTCTAGCTTTGCAACATGACTAGTCATTCAAAGTTGGTAAATTATTGTGTGCACAATTTTACTTAGGTAGATTTTGGACCAAATTTTTTTGGCATACCCAGTGGGACCTATGGTCCCACAATTTGGATAATTCAGGCTTTGTTGACACACTATTTTAAATTTTTTATTTTTTGTTGTCACCTGGCCACTCTACTACCATTGTAATCTAGATATATGATAGTTCACATTTAAAACCCTAGTTATAAATTACTTCATCTAGAGGACCCAAGACTTAATGAGTAGTCTTGACCTCACCAGTAGAGAAATTATGCTCACCTAGTGATTCCCACCTAAGAAAAACATCCAATAAATTTGAAAAGATCAATGTTACACTAAGGATCCATGGATTAGAAACATTATACTTAGTGGGAAAACATAGGCTCTCTTAATATTCCACATCCTCATAATATACCCAAAACCAAAAAGCAATGAACCCAAAAAAAAGAACTGCAAATATGAACATAGAAATCCCAAATCACTCCTTTATTTTTTTTTGTATCCATGGCTGAGAAATGCCAAACATTTTATAGCCTTAGAAGGATAAACCTAGAGAATTATAGACACCAAAAAATATTTACAAAAAATCAACTAAACTTAGAAAGTTACAAAAATCATCTAATCTTAGAAAAAAGCAATGACTCCTAATCTAAACAAGATCATTGAATGATATGTTACAAAATAAATTATTTATATTTAACATCCTTCCTAAAATATGATTTGTGAAAAATAATTTCCCAATCCTCCCTCAAATTTGATTTGTGAGAAAGGTCTCTCATCGCCAAAAGATTTTTCAATTTATTAAAGTCTTCTTCCTTCAATGGCTTTGTCAAAATGTCAGCAACCCGATCTTTGGACCTGCAATGAGAAATCTTGATTTATTTATCTTTAACTAATTATCTACTAAAGTGAAATCTGATATGTATGTGCTTGTTTCTTCCATGAAAAACATGATTTTTTGAAAGATGAAAGGTATATTGATTATCATAAAAAATAGTGGTCTCTTCCATGGGGGGCTACATCAATTCTTAAAGCATCCTACATAACCAAATTGCTTGGCAACCAACTGAAGTGGTTGCTACATATTCTACTTCTACTATGGACAATGCAATAATAGTTTATTTTTTGATGACCATGAAATATCCCTTGAACCAAGATTAAAAGCATATATTTAAGTACTTTTACTATCATCTATGTATCCTACCCAGTCACTGTTTGTGTAACCAACTAACTTCAAGGTATTTTTCCTTTCATAAAAAATCACATGATTTGTCATCCATTTCACATATATAAGTATTCTTTTACCTTCCTGGAAATGTGTAGCATGGGGATCCTCCATGAACCCGCTTATCAATATTATTGCGTACATGATATCTAGCCTTGTTGTAGTTAAGTACATTAAACTACCAACCAAGCTTTTATACAAGGTAGAATTTACATTTTTGTTGTCATCTTATTTTCTTAACTTCACACCCATATAAATAGGTGTAATTAATGATTTTCAATTATCCAACCTGAATATTTTCAATAAATCATTGGCATACTTCTCTTGAGAAATAAAAATCCCATCACTATTTTGAGTGACTTCAATACCAATAAAATGATGCATCAATCCAAGATCAATCATTTCAAATTCATTTTGCATTGCAACTGAGAATTCTCTAAGCATGTTTACATTATTCCAATTAAATCAAATCATCAACATAAATGCAAATCATGATAACATCTCCTTGCTTATTTTGTTTTGTGATTAAGGTGTGCTCATAAGGACATTTTTCAAAACTATTTTTCAAAAAATATGATTCAATCCTTTCATACCAGACTCTAGGTGCTTGCTTTAAACCATACAAAGCTTTATTTAGTTTGAGAACTTTACCTTTATGACCATATTTCTCAAAACTAGGTGGTTGATCTATGTATATTTCATCCTCCACTACACCATTCAAGAATGTTGATTTGACGTCCATATGAAAGAGTCTCCAACCCTTTTGTGCTGAAAGAGCTAAAATAATTCAAATAGTATCCATTCTAGCAATAGGTGCAAATACTTCATGATAACCAATACATGATTTTTAATTGTAGCCCTTCACTACCAACCTGGACTTGTATTTAATCACTTCTCCTTGCTCATTGTACTTGGTTTTATATATCCACTTTACTCCAATTGGATTTTTATGCTCTACAAGGTCTCTTAGTTACCAATTTTGATTCTTTTCTATGGTTTCAATTTCTTCATTCATAGCTTTAATCCATTTATCATCTCGTACTAATTAAAATGTAATGGGATCACAATCAACCTCAAAAAATGCAAAATGACAAGCATATTCACTTACCTCTATTGTTTCTTGATATATGTTATACAAGCTCCTTATATTTTACCTTCTTTCTAGATATTCAGATGTGGGTGATGAAAATTAGCTTCTGGTATTTGGTGAAGAAAGGTTGCTTCCTGGTGAAGAAGAGCTACTTCTTGGTGCTGATATGTGAATGCTACTACTTCTAGGTCATTTTTTACCAACCAAATTTTGGTGTGTACTTACTTCTTCATCTTCAATGCTGACTTGCTATTAGTTGTCTTTCAATTTCATCTTCATAAAACTTAACATCTCTACTTATCACCAAATTTTTTATTTTTGGATTGTATAGTCTATATGCTTTTGATTATTTACTGTATCCCACTAATATACACCTTTTTGCCTTATCATCTAATATCTTTCTAAGTGCATATGGGAGATGAGAATAAGCAATGCATCCAAAAACTTTAAAATTATCTACTCGAGATTTGAATCCTCTCTATGCTTCTTATGGTGTATACCCAAAATTTTCTTTGTAGGGCTCCTATTTAGAATATAACCTGCACAAAAAACTACCTCTACCAAAAAAAATTTAGGTAAATTCTTAGCTTTAAGCATACTCCTCACCATATCTAGAATTTTTTTGTTCTTCCTCTCAGCTATGCCATTTTGTTGAGGAGTATACCTAGCTTTTAACTACCTTTTTATACCATTCTCAATACAAAAATTTTGAAATTCATGTGATATGTACTCTCCACCTCTATTAGTCCTTAAATTTTTGAGAAAATAGCCACTTTGCATTTCAACTAATGCTTTAAATTCTTTAATTTTTTTAAAGTATCAGATTTTACTTTCAATGGATACACCCAAAGTTTTCTACTATAATCATCAATAAATATCAAGAAATATCTCATACCGGATAATGAGGTGACTTCAAGTGGTCCACATAGATATGAGTGTACTAGCTCCAATGGCTATGAAGCTCTCCAAGATTTCCTTACTAGAAAGGGTTCTCTATGGTATTTTCCAATAATGCATCCTTCACATTCTTAATATGGCCTTTGGATGAGTGGTAAACCTATTACCATGTTCTTCTTCTGCAAAAGATTTAGTCCAAAAAATTCAAATGACCAAATCCAAGATACCATATTCATTGTGAATATTTTACTATGGTATTAAAACAAAGGCATATTTCTCTCAATGCTAAGAGGAAACATCTTATTAGCAGTCATGGGTATTTTGGTTATGATTGTATTCTTACCATCAGTAATAAAGGATGTACCATTCTCAAACTTCACAGTGTGGCATTTTTGCAGAAGTTGACCAACACTTAACAAGTTATGCTTTCAACCTGGTACATAAAATACATCACCAATGAATTTCTTCTCACCTTGATTTTTTTTGAGTAATATCCTCCCTTTCTCCATGATCAGTGCAGTTGTATCATTACCCATATTTACTGCTAATTTGATGGACTCATCCAAATATTAGAATATCTCTTTCTTCCTATAATATGATTACTACACCCACTATCAACATACCATTTATCTTCATTTATTTCTTGTTTTGTGCTACATGTTAGTAACACATATTCTTCTTGCCATTCACCTTTATTTACATATTGAGCTTCCCGTTTGCTTTCATATGCTATTTTTTCTACATTAAGATGCAATATGTCCATACTTTTGATAATAATAGCACTGAATAGATAACTTATCATACCTTTGAGAGTTGTTGCCTCTTTGCTAAAAATTTTCTCAACCTCTACCTCTTTGCTAAAATTTTTCTCTGACTCTACCTCTTGGTTGAGTGTAGTTGCTAGTTTATTCATCACTTATGTTACTTATTCGACCTATGCCTCTTTGCTGAAAGTGAAATCCTCTTACTCTTGGACTTCTTCCTCGTCCTCTTTGTGGGAATGAAGCTTTTGATGCTTCTTTTTCTGATATTAAAACCTTATTTTTGAAGGTTTTATCTAGTGGTTCATTTGTGGATCTATTTATTCTATGCTCATTTTTACAATGAACCCATAAGTTCATCTATAGACAAAGTTTTTAGATCTTTAAATCTTTTCTACAATATTTTGATTGCTCATAACTTCATCATTTGATTTCATATGATTAATTAACCCCATTGCACAAGTAAATAAATCCCCTAAACTTTTTGAATATGATATTTGTAAAAATTCAATAAATATTCTAAGTAATTGTAGGTGGACTGTTCTTACTCTATATGTACCTTCAAATGATTATGTAAGGAGATATCATGATTCTTTTGCCTTCGTAGTGGTTGTAACTCTTGGGAGGAGGATTTCACCAAGACCCTGCACTATAAGAAACAAATATTTTTCATCATTTTTTCTATTGTTCCACAATATGTTTATTTGATTCTTTGTAAGTGCTACTAATTTTGTTGCATCCGCTAGTTCTGAGTATCCATTCTCCACCAGATCCCATAGATCTTGTGATATGAACAAAAGCTTCATATGAAAAACCAAAAATCATAAATTTTTCCATTAAATTTGGGAATTTGGAGCTGCATATTATTGGTATTCATTGACATTTTGAACATAGCTTTGATACCAGATGATGGAGATAATAAAATAAATAGACAGGACACTATTAAAAGAGAAAGCAAAAAATAGAGCAATGAACCCCAAAAAAAGAATTGCAAATATCAACACAGAAAGCCCAAATCATTTTTTTTTTTGCATCCATGGCTCAGAATGCTAAATATTATATAGCCTTAGAAGGATAAACCTAGAGAATTCTAAACACCAAAAAATAGTTACAAAAAATAATCTAAACTTAGCAAGTTACAAAATCATCTAATAGTAGAAAAAAACAATTAATCCTAATCTAAACAAGATCATTGAATGATCTGTTACAAAAAAAAATATATTTAAAATATTTGAAGACCTTACCAAATTTTTATGCCACAAAAAAGACTATATTTGAACATTGTCAATATGTAGCTTCCCTGGTTACTATGCACAATATTGCATCTAAAGATGTGATGTTCAGGTTACTCTTCATTTCTATAAAAAGGAAAGTGTTATGGTACAAATATTTGGAAGATGGAAGCATTTTCACATGGGCCAATTTGGTGGAACCTCTTATTGATACGTTTGATGAATCTGGAAATCCTTTCTTACTGCTCACTCAGTTCTCATTCAAATAATAAGCACCTCATAAAAATATCTTTGATTTTAATATTTTATTTAAAAGAATGTGGAGAAGAATTCCTCATCATTTCCAGCCATACCCTAATCAGACATACCTATATTATGTTCATGCTTTCCACTCTGATATGAGACTTCTTATCCAACAATCTAGAGAAAATAGATTTCCATAAATTTTCAAGCAAGCCATTCATACTAGAAATATGCTAATTCAAGTAAGAAAAAGACCTCTAAGATAAACTAGCCATCTCCTCCAACATTCTATAAATTCATTCCATTTTTCATTCCCTAAAGAGGTAAGGTCAGGTTCCTATCAAATGATAGAGGGTGATATTCCTGCTACTACCCATGAAAATGGGTATCAAATAGGGTAGAAATTAAAAGAAAAGATTTAGAATTTGGTAAAGGATGTTGAAAACATGAAAATATAGCTCTTAGAGAAAAAAGAATAAAACCTCAATTACTATGGGTTAGTTACACATTATCTTCATCAACCTAGCTATTTTTGATGACAATAAGGGAAAATATAGGTTTAGAACAAGAGATACAATGTAATAGTGATGAAGAGCAAGGAGGCAATCCAAATTTATTTCCAGCTATGACCCTATTCCATAATAAAACCTAGGTTGAGGAAGATAGGAGTCACTTTGGATAAATACAAATATTTCCATTGATAGATAGTATAATGACTTATGATGCAATACAATATGATGAACACTCGGAAGGGATATGTCATAACATCTTAGCCTAAGACATGTGAATATAATGACACCCTACCTCTTCTATAACAAAGCATCAATGCAAGGGTCAAGTGCTTATTCAAAGCCCCTCCTCACAAAGTCAATCAGTAAATTAGAAGAGGTAGGAGGCATATAAGGGATTGTATTTTCTTGATGTAATAGTGGAACAAAGAACAAATATGGTGGAACAGTTTCATAGCCTTTTCAAATAACCTGTGCTTGGGTTGGTAGGGTTAAGGAGAGATTTGATAGTATCATATAAAGTGAACTTGACTAACATCTCCATAAAAAATTTCCAGGGATCAATGATGCACTTCCACGAGAACCCCTTCCTATTACCTCAACAAGCCATTCTTCTTTGTTCTATTTTTCTCTCTTTTTGGAAAAGGGTATTTTGCATAATTGTGTAATAGATCCAAAAGCTCAGGTCTCAATCATGCTAATAGAAATATGCAAAAGTTTGGATCTGATACCAGATACACAAAAGCCAAAAATGTTGTATTTCAAAGGAAAGCAATTTAAGAGGATGAGAACACTGCATAAAGTTCCAATGTTGATATATGGGTATCTAGATTTAGTTTTTATCCAAGATATAGAATTAATTGAAATATCCCTATTATTTGAGATATGTTTATCTCAAATTTTTTTTAAATAGATGGAAGGATGTGTGATCTAGGAACAAGATCAAATACTATTCCCATTTCTTGATAAGGTTATCATGGAACCAAATCAGGGTATGCGTCCTTTCTATGTTGAGAGTTATATGGAGCAAAGTATGAACCCTATTAAGAATATTAAATGTGAAGGAAGGTTAGAATAAACCAATATAGCAAAAGAATGGTTCACTTATTTTGGTTTTGGTTATCCATCCTCTGGTTAGAAAACCTATAACAAACTAAGGTTTGGTCTTCAAACCCCATGGAGTACATAAGATTAGAGATGTCATGGCTCTTGAGGAATGACCCAGAAGATAAATATAGTAGAAGAAAATGAAATATGGATGAAAACTAGGTGGGATTCTAGGAGAGCAAATACCTAAATGCATCGCATGAGCAACTATAATTTAGTTGCAAGGCTAGTAGGATAGGATTAGATTTTTGACGTACCATTTAGACCTAAAGCACAAAAATTTTAGATCAGGAGGTAAAATTAGAATAATTTTTTACTAGGTTCAATGATAATTGGGAACTAGGGTGAGATGATCACAAATAACATCTCAATTTTGATGTTATTTGGTTTGGAAATTACAAGTTTAGGGGGGTGAGTCCACAAAAAAATTGTTGAAAGATAGACATGGGCAAACATGTCATCTTTTGGTGTACATAGTCGACAAGTCCATAAAGTGTCTTATTACAACCATAATGGGTAAGTAAGGTAGGCCCATGTGAGAGTGCATGTATTACATCACCATATGCATATACTTATGATAAATAAGAGTTTATGAATATAGGACAAAAAAAATCATTAATTTTTTTAGAAGAATGGGATTTGAGAAAATAAAACGTGTTATCTGATGTAGTCGTTGAAGCTAATTATTCAACGCTATTTTTTTGCCATTCAAATTTTTGTTTTACACTAGGTTCCTTCCTTGGATCCTTCATTTTATTCCTCCCCCATTGTTGTTTTATTGACTCTGTAGCCCAATGGATAAAGACAAATTGTATGCATGTGGAAGTCTAATCTAGCATAAGCAGGAACCCAAAAACTTGTGTGCATAAGAAAAAATGTCATCCAATATGTGTTATGATAGTGGATGAATGCAAGAAAATACGAATCTAACATTTGTTTGATGCATGAATAGACAATATGAGAGGTGCTAAAATATTTATGAAATTAGGAGGAAGTACATTTTTTGACATTAGTTGACAAAGTGACTTTGGTCAGACTTGCTCTTTATAAGGATGAGCATATAATGAAGAACAAAATATGATATTATTTATACAAGGATGAGTTCGAAGGTGTAAATAAAGCTTTGTATAATAAATTATAAGCAACTAAATAGACCTCTGCTTGTATGTGTGGAAAGTGAGAGAGACATAAGAAAAATAGATGATGGCCAAAAAATAGTGTCATCTCATGGAAATCTGTCTATTTTGGAGGCAACTCTGATCTGTAACAAAATATATATATTGAAGTATGTTTTTGCTGGGCTTTACATTAGTTTGTTTGTCTCCAATTCTCTTTTTTTATCTTATCTTTTCTTTGTACCCAATACCATTTTTTGCTTTCATCGATGTACCCATCCCTCTAGTGCTCATTTTATGGTTTTGCATTCTTTTCTTTGTCCATATCCTTTCCATATCTATATATCCTTTATTTCTTGTAAATAGCACATTTTCATGGGTACATGTACCTAGATTTCATTCTTGCTTTTTGATTAGAGACCATTTTCATTTTCCCTTCTCTTGTGTTAGCCCTCCCTTAGCTCAACATACCTTTTTGTCCTTCTTTGTTCTAGGTTGAGTTGTTTTCTTTATCCTAAAAATAAAGTTGTCTATGATCTGCAACTTTTCAAGAAAAGTCCCCCTATGAGTCACCAAGAATATGGGTGTTTTTTATATTTTCCTCACCCACCCAACTCATTTTTGTAAAAAATCTAAGGCTACAAAAAGATATGGTAGAAGCAAGTGTGAAAGTAGCTGGATGTAGTGGGATGAAGAAAATTGAGCCATCTATAAAAAATTATGAAGAACAAAACAAAAATGTCCAATTTTCTCAAGGAAAGCTTAAGCTAAAGTCAAGCATGACACCGCAACATTGTGATATGTTGTTGCATTGTGGTCATGCAAGGTTAAGAATACTCAAAGGTAGAAAACGTTGCAACATTGAAAAATATCATTGCATCATGGTCATAGAGGCTTGGGGAGGAACAAGATAAAAAATTATCATGATATTACAACATGTATCCGTGTCACAGTCATGAAATATTAAAAGACCTAAAAGTTGAAAATCATCATCACATGTAACCAAATCACAATTGCAAAGCTCAAGAAAGCTTAATCTAAAGTCAGGTGTGATATTATGACATTGTGATATATCGTCATGTCGTGGTCACACAAATTTAAAAATACTTAAAGGCAAAAAGCATTGTGACATCATGATATGTTGCTATGTCAAGGTCATAGAGGCTCAGGGAAGAACAAGGTAAAATATTATCTTGACATTATGACATATATATGCCATGATTGCAAAATATCCAAGAGGATCAAGGGGTCAAGAAATGTCATGGTATCATGACATGTCCCCATGTCATTTTTGAAAAGGCTCAAGAATATCGAAGACATGAAAAAGAGCACAAAAGCATGATAGCTCATGGGAGATGGAATCTTTAGAGGAGTTTATGGTGGAGAACATAACTAACACAGTAAAGGAGACAAGGAAAACAAGAGCCAAAATTTCTCATCCAATAGTTTCAAAAGAATTTACAGAGAATATACAACAATCTGCCGTTTTGCCAACCCGTCCTCATTACAATTCTTAGGTTTTCTCGAGGCCCTGAACCTCTGTGTTTTCAAACTTCCCATGATCTGTAACAGCCACCTGGCTCAATACTGGAAAGTCACATTGATGGGACTCTAGGTGAGGTGCGCGACTGGCCACCATAACCACCGAAATCTTCTTCTGGAACTGTTGCTTCGTTGCTAGTTGTCTTAACTGCGTCTCTAGATGTAATGCACGAGTGGCCGACATGCTTGCTGGAATCTTCCTCTGAGACTGTGCTTCACTATCGCTAGCTTGTCGTGCATGAAGGAATGCATTTATGATAGCCTGGACTACGTGTTTTTCTTTTGGTCATGATATCGTGACATGTCGCGATATCGCGACATTCTCTTCTTTCGCCTTCCTTCCTTCTGCCTTGGTCGCGATATCGTGACATGTCATGATATCATGACATTCTTTTCTTTCGCCTTCCTGCTTCTACCTTGGTCGCGATATCATGACATGTCACGATATTGCGACCTATTTCCATCGCGTCCTCGTTCTTTCGCTTTGGTCATGATATCGCGACCTGTCGCGATATCACGACGTTTCTCTATCGCGCCTCCGTTCTTCAGTTTCGATCATGAAATCATGACATGTCATGATTTCATGACCTTTCGTCCTCCGCGCCTTCACTCCCTGCTTTGGTCACGATTTCGTGACATGTCACAAAATTGTGACATGTCACGATTTCATGACCTTCTGTCCTCTGCGCCTTTGCTCCCTGCTTTGGTCGCGATTTCGTGCATGTCACATTTTGCGACATTCTGTCCTCTGCACCTTTGCTCCCTGCTTTGGTCATGATTTCACGACATGTCGCAAAATCGTGACATGTCATGATTTCGTGACTTTCTGTCCTCCGCGCCTTCACTCCCTATTTTGGTCGTGATTTTGTGACATGTCACGAAATCATGACATGTCATGATTTTGCGACATTCTGTCCTCCGCACCTTCGCTCCCTGCTTTGGTCGTGATATCGCGATAACTTTTCTATCACGATATCGCGACACATATTTTTCTTTGCAAAATACTTAGAAAATTTTGGTTGATGCAAGATTGCTCTGCTGCCCTCGGATGCTCCTGCATCAGACACCCGGGGTGGATTGAGAAGTGATCCTCACTTCTGATCTGTGAGAGGAAGACCCGGGCGGTCAACCTCTATTTTTGACAACCAAGTTGCATCTTCTACAGGTCTACCCTTCCACTTGATCAAATATTCAGAATATTGTTTGTTCCTGGTGCTTCTGCCTTCACGAGTGTCTAATATTTCCTCGATCTCGTCTGTGGTTGGGTTAGACGCTAGAATGCTCCACAACTCTGTACTTGGTGCCTCTGTATTGTCTCCCTCATGGTATTCCACTAAATCTGATATGTTAAAAATAGGCGAAATGTCAAGCCCACTTGGCAATTCCACTTCATATGCATTGCCTGAATCCCGTTTTCTCAGTATTCTGCATGGCCCAAACTTCTTCATCTTCAACTTGTTATAAGTTTTGGCAAGAAATATTTATTTTCTGAGATGGACCATGACTTCATCTCCCACTTCGAACTCTTTGAACCATCGCTTTTGGTCTGCTCTTTTCTTATACTGAGTATTCATTTTTGTAATTTGTTTCTTCACTTCTTCATGCATGCTTTTCATATGTTCTACAAATTTCTCAGCCTCGGCACTGCTCTTTTCCCCTTTATCCAATTTCCTCAGCTCAGAAATATTTCTTGGGCTATTTCCATATATGACCTGGAATGGAGATTTGTTTGTACTCTTGTTGACATAATTGTTGTATGCAAATTCCGCCTGCGGCAAAACCAAATCCCATCCCTTGGGTTTATCTGCTATCAAGCATCTCAATAAATTACCCAGACTTCTATTTACCACCTCTGTCTGTCCATCAGTCTATGGGTGGTATGCAGAACTAAACTTCAGATCTGTCTTCAACTTCTTCCACAATGTTCTCTAGAAATACCCAACAAACTTTGTATCTCTGTCAGAAATGATGCTTTTTGGTAGACCGTGAAGTCGTACCACTTCCTTGAAAAATAACCCTGCAATGTGAACCGCATCACTTGTTTTCTGGCAGGGAATAAAATGTGCCATCTTGGAGAATTTGTCAACCACCACAAATACGGAGTCATTTCCCTCTCGTGTTCTCGGCAATCCAAGAATGAAATCCATGCTGACGTCCTCCCATGGCCTCTCAGGTACAAGTAACGACTGATATAATCCAGTGTTCTGCCTCATGCCTTTTAACATCTGGCATATTCTGCAACTTTGCACAAACCTTTTCACATCCTATTGCAGTTGCGGCCAGTAGTAGTTCTCACTCACCAGGGCAATGGTCTTATCCCGACCAAAATGTCCAGCCAGTCCTCCGCTGTGTTTTTCCTTGACTAAGTTTTCCCGCATGGAACTCCTTGGAATGCATAATTGACTCCCTTGAACAACATTCCATCTTGGATTAGAAAATCCAACCATTTTGTCCTGTCCAAAGTAACAGGTGCCAAGCAAGCCGTCCAAGCTTCTGCAAAATCAGGATCTTCAGGGTACAGACCCTTCAGTTCTTCAAATCCTACCACTTCCACTGTCATTTCAATCAACAAATTCTGCCTTCTACTTAAGGCGTCTACAACTCTGTTTGATTTTCCGCTTCTGTGCTTCAACACAAAGGTATAACTTTGGAGAAACTCAACCCACTTCAAGTGCCTCTGATTCAGTTTTGCTTGGCTATTAATGTACTGTAAGGCCTGATGATCAGTAAATAGAACAAACTCTTTTGGCAACAAATAATGCCTCCACTTCCTTAGAGCCTGAACTATAGCATAAAATTCTTGATCATAAACTGAATACTTTTTTCGAGCATCATTGAGCTTCTCACTAAAGTAAGCAACAGGCCTGCCTTCCTGACTCAGTACAGCTCCTATTGCACTACCACTGGCATCACAATCTACCTGAAATACCTTGTTAAAGTCTAGAAGTGCCAAAATAGGTTGTTCTATGACCTTTTTCTTCAACACATCGAAGCTTTTATCTGCTCCCAAGGTCCACTTGAATTCTTTCTTATCCCCTCTCATTGTTTCTATAAGGGGTGCACAAATGCTGCTGAAATTTCTAATGAATTTTCTGTAAAAGCTGGCTAGACCATGAAATGATCTTACCTCTGTTGTGCTTCTCGGGGTAGGCCATTCGATGATAGCTCTCACCTTTTATGGGTCCATTTTTAGACCTTCTATTGAGATGACAAATCCCAGGTACACTAACTCCTTCTTTACAAAATTACACTTTTTCAGATTAATTAATAACTGCTCCTCCCACAGCTTCTCAAAAACCCTTCTGATGTGCACCAGGTGCTCCTCCAGGGTTCTCGCTAAATATTAATATATCATCTAAATAGACAATGACAAATTTGCCTAAAAAATCTTTCAATACCTCATTCATCAGCCGCATGAAGGTACTTGGTGCATTGGATAGCCCAAATGGCATGACCAACCACTCATACAAACCCTCTCTGGTCTTGAAGGTTGTCTTCCACTCATCTCCTTCTCTGACATGGATCTGATGGTAACCACTCTTGAGGTCAATCTTGGTGAAGTACTTGGCTCCACTCAAACAGTCCATTATGTCATCCATTCTTGGCAATGGAAATCTATATTTTATTGTGATCTTGTTGATGGCTCGAGAGTCTGTACACATTCTCCACTCTCCATATTTCTTTGGTGCTAGCACTGCAGGTACTGTGCATGGACTCAAGCTTTCCCGAATCAGTCCCTTCTCCAGCAACTCCTGGACCTGCCTATTTAGCTCCTCAGTTTCTACAGGCATCATTCTATGTGCAACTTTATTGGGCAAGCTCGATCCTGGCACCAAATCGATATGGTGACTGATCTTCCTTACTGGGGGTAAACCCTCAGGCACATTATCAAATATAATATCTAGAAATTCCTCCAACAGATCTAGGACTTCTGCCGGGGTATCTTTGCATTCTTTCTCCCTGACTCTAGGAATTAATGCATAACACATATGTTCATGCTTCAAATCATCTAAAAATTTTCTCCCGTCAACTAAGCAAATTTTGGCACTGCCACATACCTTTTCTTCCACCTCCTTCAGGGGTTTCATCTTATGACGCATTCCATTCTTTGTCACGGAGTAGGTGTTGGCATGGCCATCATGAACCGCACACCTGTCAAACTACCATGGCCTTCCCAACAGCAAATGGCACGCATCCATGGGTAGGATGTCACACAGGACCTCATCACAGTAATTCCCAATGCTAAATTTTACCAGGCATTGTTCACTAACCAAAACCTTATGGTCTTTCTGCAACCACGTGATCCGATATGGATGCGGGTGTCTCTTCCTCTCCAGTTGTAGCTTTGTAACCATTCCCTCTGAAACTAGGTTATCCGTGCTACCATTGTCAATAATAATATTGCAAATCTTACCCACGCATTTACACCTTGTGCGGAATAAGATTTTCCTCTGATCTATGCCCCCATCTTCATTCAGCAGGACTCTCCTTGTGATCATTACTTCTCCTCTCTCTGCTTCTTCAGAATGCTCAGATCCAGCATCTTCATCAGCGACCACGGCTCTGGCATTTCCTTTTGGCCTCCTATTATTCCTTTCTCGTTGCTGTGGACACTCGTATTGGTGATGTCCCTCTTCTCCACACTGAAAACAAGTTCCATAGAATCTTCCTCTTCCTTGGCCACGTCCAGCTCTGCCCCTTCCCCCTCGGTAATCATTATTCTGATTATAGGGGTGGTAGGTATTTTCTCTCCTTTGTTCCTGATTACTGCTACCTTCTCCATTCTTCTGAGAATCTTCATTTCTTCTTCCACTGGTCCTTCCACCGGTTCTTCCGCCATGACCTCTTCCTCTTTGCTTGTTCTCAAACCTCCTATTGAGCTTTTCTTCAACCTTTAGGGCAAATTGGTAAGCGTCCTCTATGGTGGTCATCCGGACCAGACTTAATTCTTCTTGAATACTTGCTCGTAACCCATTAATGTAACGGGCTACCTTCTCCTTGTTGGCCTTCGAGTGGCCTGTTCTAATCATAATTTTATGAAACTCTTCTGTGTATTCTTTTACAGACTTACTTGATTGCCTCAAACCTTGCATTTTCTTTAGTAGGTCTAACTCATAATCACCCGGGATGAACTGCCTCTTCAGATTTTCTACCATCCATTCCCATTTTGTTATTCTCTCTTTTCCTCTTCTATTTCACTCCAGCTGCACTCCCTTCCACCATATGCTGGCATGACCTTTCAGTTTGGTCTTAGCGAATCTGACCCTATCAGGATCCTCAACCTCCTCGTACTCAAAGTACTCTTCCAGATCGTTGATCCAATCAATCAATTCCTCTAGATCAAGGTTCTCAGAATACATGGAAACCTCCATCTTCGGCCTCTTCCCAATCTGGGATATGGCTTTGTATAGTTTGGCTTGAGCAGGATCTACTGCTTCTTCTTCTTCCTCAGGTTGGCCTTCTTCTTCGTCATCTTCCTCTTCGCTACCTTCATCTCTTCTTAGTTCAAATCCTCTACGCATCTCTTCTTGTAGGGCTTGCATTTGCCTCTGCAAAACTCGGACAGCTTTCGTTGTCGCCATGCCTCTCCCACCAATAGGGTTTCTTCTTGGAGGCATTCTGCTTACTCTCTCACAAGCCCTTCCATAGATCCTGGTGTAACTGCCTCACGTCCGACGATCTGTTACACACTCAGGAACTTTTGGCTCTGATACCACTTGGTGGAGAACAGAACTAACACAGTAAAGGAGACAAGGAAAACAAGAGCCAAAATTTCTCATCCAATAGTTTTAGAAGAATTTACAAAGAATATACAGCAATCTGCCATTTTTCCAACCCATTCTCATTACAATTCTTGGGTTTTTATCGAGGCCCCGACCCTCTGTGTTTTCAAACTTCCCACGATCTGCAATAGCCACCTAGCTCAATACTGGAAAGTCGCATTGATGGGACTCTGGGTGAGGTGCACGACTGGCCGCCATAACCACCAAAATATTCTTCTGGAACTGTTGCTTCATTGCTAGTTGTCTTAACTGCGTCTCTAGATGTAATGCGCGAGTGGCCGACATGCTTGCTGGAATCTTCCTCTGAGACTGCTGCTTCACTATCGCTAGCTTGTCGTGCATGAAGGAATGCATTTATGACAGCCTGGACTACGTGTTTTTCTTTTGGTCGTGATATCACGACATTCTTTTCTTTCGCCTTCCTTCCTTCTACCTTGGTCGCGATATCGCGACATGTCACGATATCGTGACATTCTTTTCTTTCGCCTTCCTACTTTTGCCTTGGTCGCGATATCGCGACATGTCGTGATATCATGACGTATTTCCATCGCGTCCCCGTTCTTCCACTTTTGTTGCGATATTGCAACCTATTGTGATATCGCGACGTTTCTCTATCGTGCCTCCGTTCTTCAATTTCGATCATGGAAATCATGACATGTCACGATTTCATGACCTTTCGTCCTTCGCGCCTTCGCTCCCTACTTTGGTCACGATTTCATGACATTCTATCCTCCGCACCTTTGCTCCCTGCTTTGGTCATGATTTCATGACATGTCACAATATTTCATGACATTCTTTCCTCCGCACCTTTGCTCCCTGCTTTGGTCATGATTTCGCGACATGTCACGAAATCACGACATGTCACGATTTCGTGACCTTCTGTCCTCCGCGCCTTCTCTCCCTGCTTTGGTCACGATTTCATGACATTCTGTCCTCCGCACCTTCGCTCCCTGCTTTGGTCACGATATCGTGACACTTTTTTTGTCGTGATATCGCGACACATATTTTTCTTTGCAAAACACTTAGAAAAATTTGGTTGATGCAAGATTGCTCTGCTGCCCTCGGATGCTCCTTCATCAGTTTAGCTTGTTAGCATTTATTATTGATAAATAATGGGAGATTGTTTCAAGAAGGAGGAATGGACCAGATTTAAACTCATCCCCACTACTTTCTCACATGTAGGAAATGACTTATCAAAAAGAAAAAATCAAACACGTTGTCCCAATTTAAATCAACAATGCTACATGGTGTCTGTATCAAGCTAGATAAATGATATTTTGTTGTAATTATTTTTAAAATAAGAAACATCTTTGTAATTTTAAAATATTAAAGCATAAGAAAGATTATAAATAAGAACAAAGGTTTCTTATGAAAGGGCCAGCTCATGGGAATTTACAAGTTGTGCGTACGAAGAGTTACTGAAGAAAGCAATACAACTCTGACCTATATTTGACCTTTGGTTCCCCATTTTGTAGAATATGTATGTATGAGTGGATGGATTTTTCTATTTTAGATAGATGAATGTATAGTGCATTAATTTTATTTCTTGGATTTCTGCATACACTTGTCCTCTGGTTCTAGAATTTATATTTGCTAGGTCATAAATTTATTAAAAAATATTATTCTACAGCTGATAAAACTGGTTGGTTTGTTAGGAGGTTTAGATGTTTATTTTGTTTCATGATCTTTGTGCATTCCTTGATGTTGCTTAATCTGTACCATCTTAAGTTATAGCTTTAGCTACCTTTTTTCCTTTTTGTACCTATTCCCCCAATTCATATTTTAGAAAGTTAGAATCTTACAAGAGCTAACCTTCTCTAGAGATTGACCTTATCTAGCTTTGCAGCTTGATCAGTCATTCAATATTGGCCAAGTCTCAGGCACACAATTTACCTTAGGTAGATTTTGGACCAACAAGTAGCATGGTTATAAAGATGAGTATTTTCAATATGCTTCAATTATATCTTGTTCTCAACAAATAATAAGTTATGTTGCTAGTTATGCTCTTATAGAAAAAGTCATGAAATCCCATGATATTTATTTCAATGATCAAGAAAATAGAAATAAAAAATAGGAATATTTCATGGAGGAGTATGGGTACTTCATGAAAATATACATGGGAGTTAGATATTATTTACTCCAAGAAAAAATATTGTTAGTTTTCAATTGTTGTACAAGACAAAATTTTGCTCTGATGATGAAGTAGATATGTATAAATCACACCTTATAACATATGGGTTTATTCAAAGGGAAGGCTTTGATAATGAGGAGGTATTTATATGGGTCATCAAAATGTTCTCATTAAATTAGATTCTTTCTTTCGTGGATTGATTTGGGGAGGTATATCAGATGGATGCAAATTCTACATTCCTTCATGATGTTCTCAATTAGCAAATCTGCATGGCACAATCTCTAGGGTTTGTGTAAAAACAAGTTGAACACTTAGTGTGTCACCTAAATAAAATCTTATATAGTGTCAAGGATGTGATATGTACATGGTATGTCATGATTTATATATATTTGGAGGATGAATTTTGAAATAACTCCATTATTCTCAACTTATATGTCAAAACATAATACATCCATAATCATCATTATCATGTACGTTTATGACCTCGTTATAATAGAAACCTCTAAATATGTCATCATAAAGGTAAAGAGAAGGTTAAAACAAATTCTTGAGATGATATATTTAGAAAGCATACATTGCTTCTTGGGTATTTAAATGTCATACTAAGGATATATTATTGGTGTTTGAATAAGGATAACATATATATTAATTAATTATTCTCTAGGTTTGATATTAAGGATATCAAAATATATGAAGACATCATATACAATATGCACTCAAGTAAATACTAACACAATCACATCTCTAGTTTATCTAACATACTATCACTATTTGGTAGGAAGTATTATTTATTTCACCAAAACAAGATCCAATTTTCCTTTGTAGTTTAATTGGTATGTCACATTATGCAAGAACCACAAGAGGATATTTTGGTAGTTGTGAACAACATCTTATGTAACTTGAAAACAAATTAATCTTGGGTTGAAATTAAAGTACTATAGAATATGGGAAATATAATTAATTGGTATTATTAGTGTTTATTAATCTGCCTATGTGTGGTCTACTGGAAAGGACACCACTTGCATTATCGGTGATGAGACCTGGGTTCAACCCCCATGATGGATGTGTATAAGACATATTGATTAAGAAAAAATATTATTGAGATGAATTAGATGATCACAATTTTGGAAGTAGGTTATGTTTTTGAGCTTTGGAGAATTAATAAACAATGTCATATTCTTAGCAAATGTAGAATATCATTCCTCATCCTTTGGGATAATTTTCTAGAGTTGTATTGATAATGATACCCCTTGCTCTTCCTATTGAATTGATAGTTGTATTTGATGTTGACCTTTTTAGCTAACAAAAAGAGAAAAATAGGAACACAACACACAAAAAAACAAAAAGAAAAAATTATGCTAAAGAAGAAGGGACATGCCTTTAAGCCTTCCATATCCCACTTCATTTTCATTGTTTGAAAAGCATAAATTGAATGTATTGCTATATTTTTTAAATTTTATCGAGAAGAGAAGCATTTTTAGAAGTTTTATGAGAGCTATTATAAAAATATTATTGTCATGGATGAGTTAATATTGGTTGCTTTTTGTTTTAGTTATTGTTCATTTTTTACTATATCTATCGTAAAACAAGGGACTATACTTTTTTGTTGTTGCTTATATTAAGTAGGGGACTACTTTTTTTGTTGTTGCTACTATAAATAGGGGACTACATTTTTTGTTGTTGCTGCTATAAAATAAGGGATTGTGTTTTTTGTTGTTGTTGCTCTAAAACAAGGGACTACATTATTTTTTCTAATATGAGTTCTAGTTCAAATTCTTTAGTGACATCCATATATTTAGTAATACAACCACCTATAGATAAGTAGTCGTAATTAAGAGAGGTAAATTGGTTACAAGGATTACTTGGGATTATTTAAAAATTTCAATTGTACTAATAATCCAAGTTGACAACTAGAGTACAATGAAATTGTCCAAGAATCTAGTATTTCATGCCCTAAAAAAACATATTACAATCCAACTATATTATTACGTAGATCTAGTAGAAGAAGAGAATCTTCATGTGGAATATATCTCAATTGTAATACAGTGTGATAGACATCTTCATTAATTCCTTGACTATAGATCAATTTAAGAATTTTTGATAGTGTTTATGTCGGAGAGAAGTTATTATTAATGGGGGGTGTTGGCATGCCTAACTCTTTCTAATATTCTAGGTAATATTTGTAATAATTATATCACATTAGGGGAGGATATTGAAAACCAAGTGGAACACTTAGTACATTGGTGATTAATATAATTTGATGTTAATAATGTAGATATAAACTATAGTTAACCATTTAATTAATAAACCATTGTTAATAAATGCATATGAGAAGCAATTTAAGCACCTACAAGAAGAATGTATGCATATGAGAATGTATGAGAAGATTTTATTCATGTAACCATTAACTCTAAAATATTTATCACACACATTGTAATCTTAAAACATACATAAGAACATTATAATTCATATCATAAATAGATTTTATACATATTAATTACCATTGCAACATTTAACTTTAATATTCATTTACAATCAATGTTACTAGAGAATAAATTATGCTAACCATGTCACAATGTTATAATAAATATTTTACTAAGTTACATCCCTTTTATTTTATTTTTAATTAATAAAAAGTTGCATATGTTCTTAAAAATGATGATATATATATATAACTTTACATTAATTTTGAAATATAATTATATTTTCAATTTTCAATTTTACAATAAATAATTATATTGATAATATTAAAATTATTAATTTAATATAATGACACAAATAACAAAATTTATAATAAAAACTTTCATCTCTTAAAATATTTATTTATATATATCTAATGTTATATAACAAAAATAATAAAATAATCCCCTTGTGGTCTACCTTAAAGACGCCACTTACATTATTGGTGATGTGACCCGGATTCATTTCCCAATGTGTATAAAAAATATTACTCAAAAATAATAATAATAAAATACCATAAAAATATATTAATATTATGTATGTTAAGATAGATAAAAATAAATAAAATTGCACAACAAAATGATAACAAGTTATTTTAAGGTGCATCCAAACACCATCATATCGTATGAAGATGTTGTTTTTGTATATAGAAAGGTATTATGAAAACACTTTACTCTCCATAACTCTTATACAATGGGAATCTTATTTATATATATATATATATATATATATATATATATTGGAATATAATTATATTTTAAATTATAAATTTTACAATAAATAATTATATTGATAATATTAAAATTATTAATTTAATATAATTACACAAATAACAATATTTATAATAAAAATATTGATCTCTTAAAATATTTATTTATATATATAATATTATATAACAAAAATAATCAAATAATTCCCTTGAGTGTGGTCTACCTCAAAGATGTCACTTGCATTATCGGTGATGTGATCCGGATTCATTTCTCATGGTGGATGTGTAAGAACTATTACTCAAAAATAATAATAATAAAATACCATGGGTCTAGTGGTTGGACATGGTTTATCTAACATGGAGTTACTGGTGATGATATAGTTGATTTGGGGTCTAGTGGCTAGACATGGTTTATCTGACATGGAATTATTGGTGTTGATGTGGTCGATTTGGGGCCTAGTGGCTGGACATGGTTTTTCTAACATGGATGCCATTAAATATCCCCTTTTCCCTTATGTGGTTGTGGAAATCTTAATCTTTAACTGGTTGTTGGTGTTGATGTGGATGATTTGGAGCCTAGTGGCTAGACATGGAGTTGTTGGTGCTGATGTGGTTGAGTTGGAGCCTAGTGGATGAACATGGTTTGTATAACATGGTTTGTCTGACATGGAGTTGTTGGTGTTATTGTGGTTGATTTGGAACCTAGTGGCTGGACATGGTTTGTATGATATGGATGCCAACACATATTCCCTTTTATCTTATGTGGCTATGGAAATATTAATATTTAACTAGTTTTGTGTGCTGATGTGGTTGATTTGGGGCCTAGTGGATGGACATGGTTTGTCTGACATGGAGTTGTTGGTGTTGATGTGGCTGATTTGGGACCTAGTGGTTGGACATTATTTATCTGACATGGAGTTGTTGGTGTTGATGTGGTTGATTTGGGGCCTAATGGTTGGACATGGTTTTTTTGACATGGATGCTAGCACATATCCCCTTTTCCCGTATGCGGCTATGGAAATATTAATCTTTAATTGGTTGCTGATGCTAATGTGGCTGATTTGAAGCCTAGTGGTTGGACATGGTTTGTCTGACATGGAGTTACTAGTGTTGATGTGACTAATTTGGGACCTAGTGGTTGGACATATGGTTTATCTGACATGGATTTTCTGGTGTTGATGTGGCTGATTTGAGGCCTAGTGGTGGACATGGTTTTTATAACATGGATACTAGCACATATACCTTTTTCCCTTATGTGGCTATGGAAATCCTAATATTTAACTGGTTGTTGGTGCTAATATGGCTGATTTGGGGCCTAGTGGTTGGATATGGTTTGTCTGGCCTAGTTCATTTTTGTTTTTGTCTGTGCCTTCTTTCTAGTTTAAATTTGGTTGTTTCGTTCCACTTTGGGATTGTTTGTTTTCAGTTTAGTTAGTTCGCTTCTGGCTAGCTATCTTTGCTGCATTTGTGTAAAAGGTTTCGGGACCTTTCAAAACCCTTTTTAGCAACCAATAAAAAAAATACCATAAAAATATATTTTAATATTATGTATGTTAAGATAGATAAAAATAAATGAAATTGCACAAAAAATGATAACAAGTTATTTTAAGGTACATCCAAACACCATCATATCATATGAAGATGTTCTTTTTGTATATAGAAATGTACTATGAAAACACTTTACTCTCCATAACTCTTATACAATGGGAGAAAGAGTTAGTAAATAAGAAGGCATGTGATATATCATCCTTAAATATAAAACATGTGTATAGGAGTTATATATAATAAAATGAAAATCTATCATAACATACATCTAAAAAATTATTATATTTTTACCTGGGGTGCAATGCAATGGTTCGAGCTTTGGCTCTTCTTTGGGAGGTCCAAGGTTCAAACCATGGTGTGGGCGAGTGTGTGAGGGGGTGGGTGTGTGATGGATTTGTGTTAAATTCCCTATTGATAAGTATATATCACATTGTATGCCAGTCATAGGGGTTTCTCACAATAACCAAACCAAAAAAAAAATATTATATTTAATTTATATTTATTTTATTTTACTATAAAATTTAAAAAAATAATAATTATTTATTTTATTATTATTATTTATGTTGTTAATTAATGTATATTTGTGCATATATTTGTTTAGTGTGCATAATTGTGATTTAATTTGAATCAATGTATTTATTTTATTTATTTATTTTTTACAATTTTTTTTGTGCATTTTATTTTTTATTTTTTGACTAGGGTAAAAATGGGATTTTGAAAGGGTTTGAACCCTTTTACAATACAAAGTTAGCCCATCAACTGCTAAGCTGCCAAGGGTAAGTAGCCAAAAATCCCTTGGATGCAAGACAAGCAATATCCATCCTAGACCTTAATTAGTTGAAGTTCTCCCTTGTGAACTTTTTTAGGTTCTCATGGAACACCTTCTAGGGGATCCATATCCTATCCTCTTCTTTAATGGTACCAAAGTTCACCAGTTGCTCTGCTGGTTTGTTACAATATTTCTAATATGGTGCACAATGTAAAGAATGTGCCAATTAGATTCTACCCCCTTTTAAAAAGATTGATAATATTCAAGGAGTCTCCTTCAAAGATAACTTTTTTAGCACCTAGATACTTAACTAGAGTTACACCAAGATGTAAAGCATTAACTTCAACTTATCACTAAATATTTTATTAGTTTATTCTTAAACAAAATTGCGAGAAGTTTGTATTTTATAAATAAATAAATTTATAAATAACCATTATGATTAAGTTTGATTTAGGTTAAAATTAAAATTAAATTACATACATATACTTAAACTTATAATATTAAAAAAATATTTAGTAAATTTAGAAACTTCATGGTTTTTAAATGTATATATACAACTAATGTTTTAAAAAATAAAATTGTATTTATTTATTTATTTATATTATTTAGACTCAAAAGAAATTTGAGTTTGAAAGATTTTGAACTGAATAATTGAGGGTGGTGTGTCCACCTCATCAATTATACATAACTTAAGGTGTCACTGACCCTAGTGGAGACTTGAGGTATTTCCACTTGATAATCCAAATATTTATTTCACATGCACTTTGTATAGACCTTGAAATAAATGAAAAATCACCTCTACAAGCAAGCCATACAATACAAGAAAAATATTTTGAGGTGGCGAGAAGGGCATGCTCCCCCAATGATGACTACGCTCCATCATAGAAATTATCAAAAGGTGAAGCTTGCATTGTACGAGTAATAATGCAAAGTGTCAAATTTATTAATTCATAATTTCAAACAATATTAATATCATTAGTTATTAATTTAAGGTTTTTAAGAAGATCGATATTGAGTAATAGTGGAGTAGTGTTGAGCAGTGTTAAGGTAGTGAAGGTGAGCAATATTGGAGGAGTGCTTGAGCAGTGGCTGAGTAGTGTTAAAGTAGCAAAAACAAGCAACAGTGGAGGAGTGCTAGAGCAGTACTAGGGCAGTGGCTAAGCAATGTTAGGGCAATGAAGGTAGTGCTAGGGTAGGTAAGTGCTAAGCATTGGTTGAGCAGTGTTATGGTAGCAATGACAACAATAGTGGAGTTGTGTTGAGTAGTAGATGAGAAGTGTTACAACAACAAAGGCAAGCAACAATGGAGTAATGTTAGAGTAGTGTTGAGTATATTAAGGTAGTGAATGTTAGAAATAGTGGAAGAGTGCTAGAGTAGTACTGACCAATGGATGAGTTGTGTAAGGGAAACAAATGTGAGCAATAGTGGATCAATGCTAGGGTAGTGTTTATCAATGTTATGGTAGTGGAGGTGAGCAATTATGGAGAGGTTCTAGGATAGAAGTAAAGATGAGCAATAGTGGACTAGTGCTAGAAAGTGTTGAGCAATGGCTAAGTAGGGTTTAGGGTAGTGAAGGTGAGCAATAATGGAGTAGTGCTAGGGTAGGAGTCAAGGCAAGCAATAAAGAGATATAGGTGATACTAAAAACATTATGGACATAATTTCAAAGGGTCCATGTGGTATATAGTTATTCAAAATGTGAGAGTGGGAATGAGAGCAGGAGCTAGGAATATGATGAGGTGGCAAATGGATATAATATGGGTGGTGGAGAACTTGGTCATACAAAGATATCTAGGGCTAGGAATCCACAAGGTAAGCCTCTAGGTGGGTTTGGAGACTCTCAAGGACCACCTAGGTATTTAGACCCCCCTAAGGGCCTATCGAGTTTTTGCTTTCATTTTAACCTTGGTGTGGGGTCCTTCATAGATGTTGGTGCTGATTTATCGAGGAAAGTAGTCTCCTCTATGAGAATCTATGACCTCTCTTCTTATGAATGATCCCTAAGGGTGTCCCATGACTACAAGGATGAAGGTACCTTTAACCTGGTAGGAAAGTTCTGAGGAACTCAACCTAATATTGATGCCTGTAGAAGATGAGCCTCAACTAAATGGTATATCAAAGGTTTTATAGAGATCATGGCCCTTTCTAAGGTCTTATTCCTTATCAAGCTCAATGATAAATAAGACATTAACCATATCCTAGGTGGTGGACCATGGTTATTTGCTAAAAGGAGCTTATTTTTAAGGAAACTGGGGATGGATTTTGCCCCTAACACACATATAATTTACTCTGCTCCCATATTGGTGAGGTTTTTGGGCCTGCGATTCCAGTTCTAGCATGAGGATATTTTGAGGGGAATTACCAAAATGATTGAAGAATTGATGATGATCGATACCACCACTACATCCAAATATCAAATGGTGTATGCAATAATGTGCATTAATGTGGACCTATCCTATGAGATCCTGACTCAATTGAGCTAATTTCATATTATGGATCTCGTACTCAAGCCACTAAGTATGATAACATACTAGTATACTTATCTAGTTGCAATAAGGCTAGACACCAAGCAAATAATTGCTCGAATAAGGTTCCCTAGAATAAAAAGGTTTGGACAATAAAGGGGAAAAGAAGAAGTTACAAGTTGAATTTATGTATCCAAGAAAACATTCGAATGATAGTTTGGGTGTGAAAGACGTCACTACGATTGAAGATCTTGATGCTATATGAAATCCAATTATCCAGACGACTAGTGGTGCTCCCACAAATAAATCATTTGATGTCATTATTCAATTATGTAAGCCCACCTCTAAATCTATTCCCTCTAAGCCCTTTGTGAAAATTCAATTTGATTACTTAGCATTTTTCTAGATACTAATCTTCCCATGGAAAAAATGACTCACCCTTAACCTATTAAGTAAGGGTTGTTCTCCCTAGGTAACCTAGTTGACCATCCCCAACCTATGACATCTCCTTCCAAGAGCTCAATGAGCAACATGCATGACTCCCATTGTAAGGTGGCTGATTTAATTAAGGTCATGAAATTCCCTTCCAAGGGGAAAAATATTTGGGACACTATCTTAGGCCTAGTTATGAGAACTAATAAGAAAGGACCCATGGATATTGGAGTGGACACAAAAGTGGTAAAATCCATGAACAAGTACGTTAGAATATGTGCAATGAAAGTAAATATTATAGATGATTTTTAATTAAGTCTGTCAATGGATGGATATAAATGTCAGGAGGATTCCTCTCTCACCTTAGCAAAGTTAAAAATGCGTAGACTATGTAAGGCGAGGGTAGGAAAAATTCAAAAAATCCTAAATGAATATCCTATCATGGAATTTTAGAGGTCTAAATGGAGTCACCAAACATACACTTATCACCTCTATGAGAAGACATTTATCCCCTCACATTATTCTCCTTCAAGAAACTAAGCTTATAGAAAATAATTTACTCAAATCTAAGAATCACATTTGGAAGGAATCTTTTTCTGTTGTCAACCATGATCATGGTGCTTCCGAAATAATTCTCTATTTATGAGACCCCATGAAGGATGATGGGTTTTTGATTTCCTCTTCTGACAGAATCATTAACATCCTCTTTTCTTGTAAAAATTCCTACAAGAGATGGGTTCTTTCCAACATTTATGCTCCCAAATCCATTTCTAAAAGGTGCTCCATTTAGGCTCTTCTTAGCTAGATAAGATTCACTTTTTTTAATGAATGTTGGATGCTTGCATGTGACTTCAACACTCTTTTATATCCCTCTAATAAAAAATGTAGGAATGCTCTCTTGTCTAAAGGCATGATTGATTTCTCTAACCTTGTTAACTTGAACTTTATGACTTGGAGCTTTGATATAGGAATTTTACTTTGAGTAATAAACAACCTGGTTCTATTCTCATTAAGTTTAGGTTAGATAGAGTCTTAATATCCAAATATAGCCTTGAAATTTTGGGTTGTTCCTCCCTAACCTACCTCCCTAATATAAGATTAGATTGAAACCGCCTTGTTCTTGAACTTCTTCTCTCTCTATCTAACTTCAGAAGACTCTTTACATTTTAGTCTATGTGGACCCTCCACTCTGACCTGCAACCAAAAATTATCAAGTGGTGGTCAAAAAGCTTTCTAGTCCCTCTAATTTATCAGATCTTCAAGAAGCTAAAATATCTTAAAACCAATATGAAAATATGGAATAAAGAGACTTTTAGACACTTTAGCAAGAAAAAAGAAGGGTTGAAATCACAATTGAAATATTTAGAGCTTGCTCAGGAAGTTAAACCTCTTGAAGAGAATCTTAGAATTCAAGAAAATTTATTGTTATATGAATTCCACAATATCCTCAAGAGAGAATTTTTTCTAGACGTAGATATCTAGGGTTCAATGGCTAAAAATTGGGGACAAGAACATGATTTTTTTCATATGACAACCCTTAATCATAGAAGCCATAACAAAATTAAATATATTATCAAATAATATGGATCTAGGCTGGTTGACCCAAAGGATATCAAAGATGAAGCTATAAAATTCTTTCAATCCCTGCTTAACTCCTCTAGAACAAGTGATATCAATGCTAAAAGAAGACTTCTAAACATAATTCCTTCTCTCATCTCTCAAGAACAAAATTCTAGGTTGACCTCCCCCTTCACTCCTAATGAAATCAAAGATGTAGTACTCTCTATGGTGGGTGAGAATTCCCTTGGCCCTAATGGATTTCTTACACTACTTTTCTAAATGTTTTGTCATATCATAGGTTTTGATGTTATTGTTATATTTTATGTTTAAAGATTTAGTTTCCTCCCTAATGATGTCAATTCCACTTTTTTCATGCTCATTCCCAAAAGTGTTGGTGCTAAAGATCTTAAATATTTTAGATGCATTAACCTTTGTAATACCATATACAAAATATTAAAAAAAGTGCTAACCAATAGGTTGAAAATCATCCTTCCTACAATCATTGACCCTAATCAAGAAGGTTTTGTGCCAGGTATACAAATTTTGTATGGTATCATTAAGGTCCATGAACTAATTAATTCTATCAATAAGAGTGGTAAAGCAAGTATGTTTCTCAATCTCGACATAAGTAAAAATTATAATAAGGTCTCATGAAACTTCTTGGAAAAGGTGCATTGCAAATTTTGTTCTCATATTGGATGATCTCCCTTATTAAACAATTCTTCTGTACCCCTTGATTATTAGTTATTGTGAATGGGGAGGTCTCTGGATATTTCAGCAATAGCAAAGGCCTTCGATAGGGAGATCTCTTATCCCCATGTCTCTTCATAATTCTTGTTGAAGCCTTGAGTAGAGCCTTAAAGATAGCTACTTCAAAAAAGAGCATTGAAGGAATAAAACGTGCTTCTCCAATTGAACCTATGACACACCATCAATTTGTAGATGATACTTTTCTCTCCACTTCCCGAGGAAAAACAAATTTTAAAAATATTGAACAACTTTGAATTAGCTATTGGGCAATACATCAATTTCTTAAAAAGTAAACTCTTTTTCTTTAACACCCCTTTTAGTAGTTAGAGAGCTATTGCCTGAATTCTTGGTTGTTCCATTGTTGTTCTTCCTTCTACTTATCTTGGCCTACCCGTGTTATCGAGAAGATGCAAGGAAGATCTCTAGAATTCACTTCTTGAGAGAGTTCAAAAACAAATGATAACCTATAAAGGAGCTCTCCTTAGCCAAGTAGGTAAGGCTCAATAGGTCAAGTCCACTCTTCAAAGTCTCCTAGTTTATTTTTCATATCTATTCCAAATTTCTAATAAAATTGCTTAAAAACTAGAGCAGGTCCAAAGAGATTTTTTATGGGTAGGGACTAAAGTCAAAAAAATATTTCACCTCATATCTTGGGATTAGGTGTACTAAAAAAAAAGGTCTTGAGGGTCGTGGGTTAAGGAAAATCAAAATCATGAACAAAGCCCTATTGGAAAATAAATGTTAGAGGTTTATCACTCAAGATAGCATTGATTGGACCCATGTTATTAATGCAGAATACCTAAACATAGGTCAAAATTTTATGAATGATCAAAACCTCCCCCATGGTTCAGTATTTTGGAATAGTATTGTCAAATCCAAAAATATCATCTAAAGAGGCATCAAGTGGAGACTTGGAATTGAATTTAAAATAAATTATTGGGAGGATCCATGGTTGGATGATGTTCCCCTCATGGAGATTCCTTTTCTTGCTACCCTTAGGCCTTGACTTGCTTACACCATTAGACCTAAAGTGGTAGATTTCATTGAAGAAGTAGGTGGTCTGAAGAAGTGGATGGTTTGAAGAAGTGGAGG
This sequence comes from Wollemia nobilis, assembly GCA_028583015.1. NCBI lineage: Eukaryota > Viridiplantae > Streptophyta > Pinopsida > Araucariales > Araucariaceae > Wollemia > Wollemia nobilis. The sequence goes on along the minus strand of JAQPPZ010017220.1, from coordinate 4,671,085 downwards.
GATATTAGGAGTCCTTCTCTAAAGCAAGATGATGCAACATCTCTGAAGACCCTTTCCCTCAAGCTAAGAACCCACACTATCAAAAAATATTCTTGTAAAGATTCTATAGTCTGGAGGGAGGCTGAGAAGGGCATATTTTCTATTAAATATACTTATCATGTTGTGGATATAAATGATTTTTTTTGGTTCCCTTTCTCTAAAATGTGGTCCAAAGAGCTCATTCCTAAGGTGAATTTCTTCCTTTGGATTGCCATCAAAAATAAAATTCTATCCCTGAATAATATTAAAAAAAGAGTATTAATTTTGGCCAACTATTGCTATCTCTATGGTTTGAATGAAGAGACCACCTAACACATTTTTATAGAGTGCCACTTCTCCCTTGAGATCCTCTCCTTGCTTCTTTATTCCTTACAAACCTGTTGGGTGAATCCTAATTCTTTTTTGGACCGTTTTGAGTAGTGGTCTCTTATATTTTTTATTCCACCTTGTGTAGAGCATTGTGGAAATTTTGCCTTCCCCATTTTTTCTTGGGGGTCTAGAAATAGTGCATTAATAGGGCCTTCAATAACCTTTCATGAAACCTAGCCCAGGTTAGTTCCAAAATTTGTTTTGCTCTTTTTGAAAATGTTTCTAATATACCCTTTGGACCTTATCCCACTCCCCTTTTTTAAAACATCTCTAATTTCTAACTTGGGCCTATCTATCTTGGAAAGCCCTCAAGAAAATCCTCCTAGAAAATAAACCTCATTAACTCCTCCTCTTAGGGATTGGATCAAATTTAATTTTTATGGAGCTTCTAAAGGTAATATTTGCCTAGCAGGGGCTGGAGGTCTAATTAGAAATGATAAGGAGGAGATCATTTTCACCTTTACTAAAAATATTGGAAATCAAACTAACCATTTTGTTGAGGCAAGAGCACTTTTTCAAGGTTTAGCCCTTCTTTTTGGGATGGGTGTCTACAAATTCCTTATAGAATAAGATTCACTTAAGATCATCAACAACATAAATGGTAGATCCTCCACTAGTTGGAATATAGCTAATATTTTTAATGAATCAAAGAGGGTCCTAAGTAACTTTGAAAATTGTCAATGTTGACATACATACAGAGAAGGCAACTCATTTGTGGACATTTTTGCTAATATGGTAACCCAAATTGAAGGACTAAAGGTGTGGAAAGAGAAATTTTTGCACGATCTCATTTTGGTAGCAAGAAGATACTATGAGCATCTCAATAAATATTTATAACATGTTACTTGCCAAGAGCCTTTGGGCCTCCCTCTCCAAGACTGTAAAGATGTCAACTATCTATGTTGAGGAACTTGCCTAGATGTTGAGGTATTTCAAATACCCTCAAGTCTTCTTCTCTAGAAATATTGATTAGTTCAAGGGGTTCTCCTACTCTTGATTTATCTTGTTTTCTCTCCTTTTTTATCATGTGTTTTCTGGATGTCTGTGGGCTTGCTTCCTATCTCATTTTTCTTCTGGGGCACTTTTGTTATGGTTATTATGGTTGGTTTGGTTTAAGGTCTTCACCCTTTATTCTCTTCTGGTCTTTATGGGTTGTATGGGATTGTTCTCTTGTTGGTTTATTTTTAGACTTGGTTCATATTCACTTGGTGTTCCGCTCTATCCTATCTCTTTCGAACAATGATGTAATTATGTAAAATATTCGGTGACCCTTTCAAAACCCCTTATTTCCATCTCATCAAAAACATATCATTAGTTTTTACTTTTATATATTTTCAATGTTGAATAGTTGAGTTTGGAAGATTGTCATTTTTTGTATGTGTTGACCATTTTAAATTTAATGTTTATGTTAAAAGGATCTATTTTTTTATAATAATGATATGGGACACAATGAATGTAATTGGGCTTCCAATATCATATTTTTTATTTTTTTATGTGCATGTATGGATACTTTTAAAAGATAATTTAATTGTACCATAATGTTTGATCTTTGAACTTATAATTTTTTATTATTATAATAATTATGTTATTTTATTTTTGTAATAAAAAATAGGGTTTTTAAATGGTTTCCCTTTTCCTTTCACATTAGCTTAGTCACATCAAGCTATATAGCCTATTTTAAAATTAGTGTGAGCCTAAAGTGCAAGGAATACAATCAGTACAACTTTCATTTTTATTGTAAGGAGAAGATTTTAAGCTACTTGAGGATAATAGAGACGATTTACCTTGATTAATATTGAGATCCTTCACCTCATTTGTTTTAAAATTTGTCTCCCCATATTCCTTTGTTTTAAAATTTTCCTTTCCCTCTTCCTTCACACCCTTAGCTCCTCATATATTTGAACTTGTTAATTGTACTTCCTCATACCCCATATCATTTTTTCTTCTAATGGTTGATTCGGTTAACTATAATAGTGTTTGTCATCTAATGATGTAGAGGGATTTTACAATTATTTTTTTTGAATTTAGCGATAAACCCCTTGTAGGGCCGCCTTGGTCCTAGAAACCATGACTAGGGGTTTATACACCTTCAAAATAATTTGGGAGTCGTGTCCAACTTGACTGCACTAGCATAATCCACTAGAGTTTGGGTACCCAATTTATGTTTTATAGGTTTGAGATTCGAACCAGTAACCTCCCTTGGAGGATTTCCCTACCCTATCCAACTCACCTACAACGTGGGTGGGATTTTACAATTATTAAAATCATAACTATGACTATATTTATTCATGGTGAAACATGCATACACTATATAAAAATCAATTTAATTTTAATCTTATTTTTTAAAAGTACTTGGACATGGATGAACTACATAAAAATTGTAGTCATTAATTTTATTCTTATTCGAGAAGATACATTACAAGCATACTAAAGAATATATGTATAATAAAATATTTAACTTATTCTTCTCATAGGAAACATGCACATTCCTTTGTCAAAGTCATTTTTGTTCATCACATCATTGTCATCAACCATAAATTAAATGTCTCTTATATGATAGTGTGTACCTCATTAAAGTTATTAACTAGTTGTAAAATATTAATTGTTTGTTGTGAAGGTATAAGTACTTTCTTACTATATATATTTGAACAAGTTACTTGACATGAAGATGACATCAATATTTTGATTAACATTTTTTCCTTTTCCTTTAATTTAAGGTCATCATTTTTATTTTCTTATTTATATACACAGAATTAGAGAATTAACCTATAAGTCCAAATATATGGATGTTGCTTATTTTATATTTTATATGTATGGTATGTGATATCAATATTTCACTTCTTGTCTTATTTTATATTTTTGGATGTTAGGCATTTACAAATCCCCCTACATCATGGAAATAATGATGAAGGTGCAAGTCTTACACTTGATTTTATTTGTTTCTTTCTTTATTTACATAATGGACAAGAAATGAACTATTATGTTTTCTCTTTTTGGAATCCTTGTGAGTAATTATAACTCTTAAGAGTTCATATTTATAGGTATATCTTTCATATTGATAGATTTTTTGTAAAATAGGGGTTTTTGTTTTGTTAATTGTCTAATGTGCAATGTTGTATAAAGAATCACATTTCAAATTATTGTGAAAAACATAAACACAAAAGTGATTTTTTTTATTCCACATGTTTATTGTTTGATGTACTATATGCTTCCTGTGTGGTATGGACTTCCTTAAATATAGTATAGCAACCTTTTTATGAGCACCATCAATGGAACATGCTTCTTCAATGAGACTATGTCATAATTTTATTTATTTTTGCTCTAAATATGTTGAAGGTAATAAAAAAATATTTTGAACTCAAGTTTGGTAAACAACTAAATTTGTTGATTTTCATTTTAAAAATAACTTTATTTATAAATTTATTGATGTTATCTTCACATGGACTATAATGGAAGTGTCATGATCCTTCCCTCTCTAGAATTTTTAAATAAAATATTTGTGAAATTATTGTGATATATTTAATGATATATTATAAGGTTTTAAGTTATTTTGTTGATAAATGACATGTTACTAATGGACTAGTATTTTTGTAGGAATAGACATCATCACAAGTGGGCATAAAATTGATGGGTTATAGAGTCAAAATGATCTGACATATAAGATAGCTATTTTGAAACTAGTTTTGCCTTTGCATTATTGACATGTTATACTTGCACTTACATGATAGATGGCATTAAGTGAACATAACTAATATATTTTATGAAGGACTAAGGTAAGAAATATTTTATACTACTTCCTTAAGAGGATTTAAAGGTTAATATTGCTTTATTAAAATTATGAATATAAAAAAGAACCATTTTCTATTTGTAACTTTAGGATAGAGGAAATAAGGACACTTACAACATAATTTTTGCATTAGTTTTGGTTTGGCAAATGAACCCAACTTAGCAAAATACATCTACGAACATTTATGATTTTGTTACCCTGAATGAATTCTCTCTATCTTCCATCTTAAACCTTACTGGAGAGAGGAGGGGGAACGGTGGGAGTTTTGAAAAAATAAAAAGGAACATAGGGTTCTAGAATCATCTCCATCATTGCACCATAAGAGCGGTCATTTTCTTGAAAATTAAAGAGGAAATGTATAGCCAACATTATAACATCGAAGAACATCTGGGATTTACTTTATCATTAGAAATATTTATTTTATGTTACATTGTGCATGTTATCTCTTTGATGGAAATCTTTGCCCGTGTGTGTGTTTTCGACATAGACCAAGTTGATTTATACCTTAGATTGTGCTTTCAATTCAAATGGTGGAATGTATATGGAGAGACCCTATAAGATTAGTCTAAGATTCTATATCTGTTTTTTCTTTATATATTGACCATTTAAGTTTATTCACCATAGAAAAAATTTGACAAACATTACTTTCCTCTTAGAATCCTTTGCTTCACCATACACACCTTAGATTGCACACTGCATAGTTTATTTGGATACATAATACTTAGAAGACAAAATCTAGTATTGTTTTATTTCAAGCTTAAACCTTAGGTTCAAAGAATGTATCCATTAGGGTTAAATAGAAGGCACCCAATGTCTTCTCCACCTTGGTTGACTAGACCCATCTTTGAATCAATTTATTGAGCATTTTGTAGTACCTTGAGATCTTATTTAGAATAGTGATTGAAAACCAATTGCAAGCTTGCACATTATAATCGAATGATATAAAAGCTTTTACCTAGTTTAAAGTTATGTAGGACCTTGATGCACCTTGCCGAAGCCATAACTTGTGAACCGTATGCCCGTTTGCCTTGAAATTTAACAGGTGGTTTTGCGTGTGTGTTCTGCATCAGGCGAAATCTCTAATTGGCCTGAATCTCCAAAAAAAGTGTTTTCGGGACCTAACTCCTCCATATAGTGTTCCAAAATTAGCTTTTAGAATAGGTTCCCAAGTTTTTTGGGTTTTTTTGGCTATTAGAAGTTTATTATCTTTTGTTATACCTTAATTTGAGACCTAATATTTTAAATTAAGGTTTTTTATTGTAAGAGGGATATGTGCACCAAATTTGGGTGCAATCCGACTCATTTTTATTTTTAGAAGTTTTTAGAAAGAACTATTTTTAGCAGTTTTAGAAAAAAGACATTTTTAGGGTTTCTTTAGGGTTTATTTGGTTTTCGGTTGCTATATGATGGATTGTAATATTTTGTAGAGGGGGTATGAATTCAGGAATGAGAAGAATATCAATTTATAGTTTTCTTCCATTATTACATTTATGTTATGTGATTGGAGTCCATTTTGTTGGTCTCTTGTAGCTGAGTTTACACCAGACCCACACATTCCTCTTGGAATATGGTCAACTTATTTAAAATAGGTTTTAAAAATATGTTTTAAGGGGTAGAATTCATATGATGGGATTTCTCCTTGGCATGAAAGAACATGTATTAGAAGGGACTTGCTATAGTCTCCTTGTTGTTTTTTGAGAAAAGGGGTTATGCAGCATTTATGGGGAAATGATAGGAGGGCCTTGGTGTTTCAGAATAAAAAATTAAATATTTTGAATGAGGTTGTAATGAAATGTTATCTTCTTTGATATGCAATAGAATATCTTGTATTCTTTAAAGAGAAGGAAACAAAAATATAGTAGAATAAAATTCATAATAAAGGATGGTAATATTTTATGGTATTTGTATTTATGTCCATGCCCTAAAGAAAAAATTAATAACTAGTTAGAAAAGTCTATTGGTTAATGAAAGAAAAGACATTTTTTTTTTATTCTTGAAATTAATCTATTAAAAAAGAATTGATATATTCTAGAAACATAGTAATATTATGATTATGTTATTTAGAATAGGTGGAATAGACTTTTAGATCATGCTTATTCTCTAAAGAATAGAAAGATATTAGTAAGGGAATATTTTATTTTACAATCATGATAATCTTAAATGATTAAAGAATGTATCTTTTTGTAGTAAGATTATATTATGGATTTGTGAAGGATTAGTGATGTTTTGATGACTTTGCAAAAAGGGGTTAATTTATTATTTGAAAATGAATAGTTAGGTTTGATTTATAAAATATAATTATGAGCTATTTGCGATATGAATATTTGGATATTTATGTGAAATTGGTATTCTTTTTATGAAAAGAGAAATCTATTGTTTTATGTAAAAGAATGATGGATTGGGCATGGGGCCCAATAAATAGAAAGGAACTTATGGGGGTTCCACAATTACTCTTTTGTAAGAACATTTTTTTGGTAAGTTAAAGAAATTTATATTACTGCGGGCAGTTAAGAACAACAACCTGGGGCTGAATACATCCAATGTAAAGAGACATCCTTAGTACCAAAACAACATTAAGGACTAATATCAACAATATAGACTGCCCCACGTAGGGTGGAAATGACACAGACCAAATTGCCCCACACCAAGAGGCTCAACATAACACAACAGACTAGGTCTTCGACCCGAAGACCACAAATATGATAAAAACTGACATGAGGCCAACCAAAGGAACACAATAAAACTCAGGTATGTAGAACCTGACCTAGAATACTAATAGAACAAACATAATGTTAATTATCGGAGACATCCCCAAAGAATAACACAATGAAAACCAACACCCTAATAAGGAAAAACCAAGTCAGTTCAGAGAATGAAGTGCCAACCCTCGCCCACACTACCATTGGTTGAGTCATCATTTGGGTCCAAATACTTGTGGACCAAAGTTTCCACCTCATGGGGTAGGTTAGTTGTCCACATAACCAAGTCATCCACTTCGACCCCCATTCCTGCCAGCAAGTCTGCAACACGGTTTTCTTCAAGGAAAGAATGCTGAAAAATAACATTGTCATGTATGTCCCCAAGCATTTTGGCTTCTTCAATAATGTATTTAATTCTCCAGGATGAGCATGAATTGGTCCTCATATAATTAATGATGTTCAGGGAATCACCTTCCACAATCAATTTTCTTGACAAATCCTTAGATAAAATGAGACCCCTCCATAAATCCCTAGCTTCAGCTACTTGATTGGTTTGGATCCCAAGATGCTGAGCAAAAGCCATGAGGATGCTACCATTGTGATCTCTGAAAATTCCTCCTACCCCTGCCATCCTAGGATTACCACGAGCTACACCATAAAATTTAATTTGATCCACCCTTTCGGGGGTGGAGTCTATCTACACATTGCCCTCTTGTTAAGGACACTTTGGCTAGGTAAAATATTTAAGGGAATGCCTAGAGATTGACAAATACTGACTTCAAAGTTTGAGGGCTATTTTTTTGATGGAGGAATAAGGGAGACATTTTCTTTTACAAAAGTCATGATCTTGTTGAAAACTAATTTGGGATCCCTTTTGAGGTTTGAGAAGACATGCCTATTCCTCTCTAGCCATATTTGCCATAGGAAATGATTATGACAAGACTGCCAATAGAATTTGAGACAATTACACTTGAAAGGATTTTGCCATTGCTCGAAAAGATCTAGAATATTCCTCAGTATTACCCACATCATACGAAAATACTAGAACACAAGGCTGATGACAAATTCAAAAAAAGGGTAGAGGAGGAAGAGATGACTCGGGGACTTCCAATTATCGAGACAAAGATGACACCTATTGGGAATTATCAAACCTCACTTCATTAGGTTGTTAGTGGTGAGAATTTTCTCCCGGGTGGCAAGCCAAGAGAAAAAATTAACTTTGGGAACTAAGTTTTTTTTCCATACTTGACTAAAAGATGATAGGGCTAGGTTGCCCAATGATAGAATGTAAGCCATCTTAACAGAGAATTTACCCGAGTTAGTTGCTTCCCAGAAAAAATGATCTTCAAAAATACGAGATGGAATAAAGAAAGATTTGAGAAGATAATTGAGTAATATAGACTCAGCATTTAAATTGACACACCTGACCTCTTTCCAAATATGTCTTCCATTATGCACATGGATAAAGTTGCCAACTTTGGGACCAAATGAATTATCAGTGAAGTTTTTTAGCACAGCCAAGGCTGGATCCTCAATTAGAGGAGTGATTCTGACCCACATATCTTTCCAAAAATCTATTTTTCATCCATTCCCCAGCTTCCATCTCAGACCTTTACGCAGTAGTTCTTTTGAAGCATTGATTGCCTTCCAGAAAGCAGATCCTATAGAGGGAACCAGATCATTCAAAAAGTCCCTACCTTGTAAATATTTTCTCTTGATAATTGGGACCCAATCATTGTTACCATTGTTGACTAAGCACCAAGCTTGTTTTGTTATGAGTGTTATATTAAGAATATGAATTCTTATCAAACCTATTCCACCTGCTAATTTTGGTTTACACACCTTGTCCTAGTTCACTAAGTGAAAATGATTTCTTTCTTCTGAGCCAGACCATAAAAATTTCCTTTGAATTTGTTCAATTTTGTTATAAACTATGCTTTGTGAATTAAATATAGACATGAAAAAAATAGGGATGCTCTATAGGGATGCCGAGGTAAGGACGACTTTGCCAGCTTGAGACAAAATCTTTCCTCTCCAACCTGAAAATTTCTTTTTAATTTGCTCTATCACATTGTCCCATCATGACTTGGAAGAGAGTGCTGAAAAAAGAGGTAGGCTGAGATAAGAGGATGGAAGATATGATATTAAGCATCCAAGAATCTTTGCAATTTTCCTTTGCCTCAGCAATAGAGTATTGAGAAAGAAAAGCCTACTTTTCTTGAAGTTAACTTTCTACCCTGTCGCTTTCTCATAGAGTGAGAGAATATGTTTGATCACCTTGGCTTCATCCATCGATGCAAAGGTTGAAATAAGGGTATCATCCATAAATTTTTGATGAGACACCGGGTTTGTGAGTGATGTGGCTTTAATTCCTAAAATTAGACTTCGGTTGATCACTTCTTTGACTGTCCTCCCCAAGGCTTCAACCATTATGATGAACAACAATGGGGAAATTGGGTCACCTTGATGTATGCCTCTATTGCTATGGAAAAAACCTACAAGTGATCTATTTACTAAAATAGAGAACTAAGGTTTGATTATGCAGCCTTTGATCAATTAAACCCATTGGGAATGAAAACCAAAATTGAGGAGAACAATCACAATAAAATCCTAGTTTACTCTGTCATACGCTTTGTTCATGTCTAGCTTCAAAATGAAAACGGATTTCTTAAAGTAAGTCATTGAGTGTAAGGCTTCATGGACCGTGATAACCCCATCAACTCAAGGAGAGGACTCTTGAGTATTAGTATATTGATAAATGAATGGGGTTTAATGAGAGGGAATTATGGGGTTCCCTCACTTTGTAAAAAGGAATTTACAAAATTCTTGTAATGAAGGGACATAAGAATTATGAAGATTCTTATGTAATAGATAAAAACTATGGTCAAAAGGAATAATGGATTTCTTTTTGTAGATTGGCTAATAGACTTGCACTAAAAATAAATATTGACTATTTTATGGTTAGGTTTTCTCTCGAAAAGGGTTTCCAGGGTATATGATGTGTCTATGTGTATCATTTGAGTTGTGGAATTGTTATTAGTATTTATTGATCTATTGCTATGTAAATAAATAAATGAATTTATTTATTTTTATTTAATGAGAAGTATCAGCATAAAAAAAGATAGATGTTTAGATTTTATTTATTTCTTGCAATAGAATATGGATTATGAAATTATGGTTTTTAAAATTGATTTAATGGAATAAAAAAGATAAAGTTGTCTTAGATTCACCTTGGGATATGGGTATTCTTTCTTGAGAGGTTTTGTTGGTAGAATGCTAACCTAATTATACCCCTAAGGTTAGAACCAGAACTAAGGGAGACATGATGTGACAATCCCTTAGGTTTATAATGGGCACTTCAGTAATAGATCACTGAAGTGTGCTTCAAGATATGGTGAGCTTAGAATTCCATTGTAACTAAATTCTTGTGATGGGTTATTTAACAAATAGTGAGATACCCATGTGAGAGAGTTATCATGCAAATGATATTCATAGGAATCTAAACGAACAAGGGAGAATTCCTATGGGGGATGTCATTTGGTGTGGTAGTCATTGGAAACCCTGATTTATGGATGGGTGACCAAATGGGAGATGCCACATAAATGATAATAACCTCCATTAAGCTATTTGAAGAATAGTTTAATGGTGCACAATAGTTTTATACTAAAATAGGTGTGTAAAACTATAAGAAGCTTGCACCTAAATTACTAGTTATGGAATGATTGATACTAGTAAAGGATTTGGCATTCCTTTTCTCAAACAAACAAGATGGGGTTAATCCTAGCACTATGGTAAAAAAATCCTTCAAAATAGAGAAACAAAATGGGGTGAGCACTCAAATGTGTCCTTTAAGTTGTATGTGTAGTGTACAAGGTAAACCGTAGAACTACTACGGGAGATTGGCCACTCTTATCAACCCAAGGGATTCTGCAACATCTGAAACTTGTAATGTAGTAAAAACATCTATGGAATCTATATGAATAGGTCTTGGTTAAACTTGAAACTTATAAAAAAAAATTGGGTTAGATTTTTGGGTTGTTACATGAAGCTAATATATTTGGGTTATTCATGTTGGTGGTTGCCTTCTTTGTAATAATCATACTCTTTTTTTTTGTATTTGTAAACATAAAAAACTTTTATTTGTATTGACTATCACTATGTTTTCCACATGCATATATTCCTCTCCTTTATTTGTAATGGTAAGCTATTTTCACCTACACTATTACTTGTAATTAAATGGATTCTTTCATTTTATCTTAACTGTATAAAAAACATTGTTGTTTAAAAACTTAAAATGTATTACAAATCCTTGTAATTAGGATAAAGAGGATATAGTATTTGTCCTTATCAAATATCAATATGTATATTATTATGAAATATCATGCTCAACTTTGGTCTCCTTTGTTGTTATTAAATCATTACTATTAGTCTTATTTCAATAATTTTGGTGTGCTATTTTGTATGAATGAATCCCTAATGGGTGGATTGCTTATTTCATTTAAAAAAATTATGAATGAATTTGGATTTAATCTTAGAGCATTATATCTAATTTTGTATGCCATATGTAGGGAGGTAAGAAGTATGTTAATAAGGATGAACATTTTAGACATTACCCATACCTAATCTTCTTGAAGCCATGTATGATATCCACTTCCTTTTAAGGAAAAACAATTACAAAAAAAAATGAAATCATAGAAAGCTAGGATAATGCTATATAGAAATAGAACTAAAATATTCAATGTGATATGGAGATATGTATATTTATAGTGTTGTTTATGTATTTTATTTAGTAACTATATTATGAAGTACAAGCAACAATATTTGTCCCCAATGTTGTTACTAATTTAAACAAAAATTGTTATCTAGCTTAATAGATTGCTTAATTTTTACCTCTATAAGCTACAAATAAAAACAAGTCTTTTCTTCCAAAAGTATATTACCCTCATTCATGATATATTATAACTATTATAATTAATTTTTTGTTATATATAGATTCAAAATAATAGCTTAATATAATAAACACTAAATAATCAATAGGAACTAAAGAAGAAAATATAGAAGGAATTGGAAGATAAATTCCAAGGATTGTCAACATGTACATCATTGCTCAAAAATTCACTAAGATAACATTTTATTTTCCTTATTGTTTAAATCCAAAATTACAATCATGTAGACTGTTGTTAAAACTTCACACAAATGAAAATTTATTCAAGATCTTGTATTTTCTTGATCAAAATCTCACCAATTAATTATTTTTCTATTTTTCTTTAAATGCAATTACTTATTGTATTTCTATTTATGAATTAAAAATATACAAAATTAGTTTTTAAAATAATATAATAGATGATACAAAAATCCATGAATGGGATTCTTAATAATGATTCAAAAAAGTGTGTAATAGTGACTCATGCATAGGAAAACTTAAATGAAATCAATGTAATCTATCTATATTGCAAGCCTTCCATCACCGTACTTTCCAAAACTTCAAATTTGTTTGCTTCACTTTCATTATTTATGTGTATTCCTCAACAAGTTACAAGAACTTATGTGCAATTAATATCTCAAATAATCATGTGAGAGTACTTTTATATATGTAATAAGTCATTATTTTTTTAATAGGTTATACATGGTTTCTATTGGGGGCTACTCCCATCAAAATACCAAAATATCATATTTGCTGCAACATACCTTTTTATCACAGTTTTTCATTTATTTTTTCCCTTAAATATATTCTTCAAATTCCTTGAAGTGCTATGTTTCCACAATAATATCCTTGAAACCATTTTAATTAAGACATAAAATATCACTTGGCCAGTTGCCTTCTAAAATTTCAATTTCATCGGGATGAAGATCAACATCATAATTTGCTAATTTATCTGCTACCCAATTTCCTTCTCTATAAATATGCTCACACTGCTAAGATATTGCCTCTAGTAATAGATGATGAACAATATAAAAATCATCCCCAAGATAATGTCAGGAGAATGCCACCCTTTTTTTTCCAAAGGAGATAGAAAAATATTAAAATCACCCCCAAGAATCCATAGATCACAATGAACCATTATTGTATTTGACAAAAATATAGTAAGGTCCTTCGAACATTTTTCATAAGGAATAACTATAGTTGGAGCATATATATTTATAAACCCAAATTTGATGTTTTTCTCTTTCCTACAGAATAATATAGCAACCCAATTACTTATTGCTTCTAGTAGTTGTCCATCCCATTTGCGTTTTTCCCATATTATTGCAATACCACCTGAAGCTTCTAAAGAATAAAACTACTAAACAATCATTTGTCTTCTAAATCTTCTAAAATACATCCTTAAATTTCTCACTTTATTTTGTTTCTCTTATTAAAATAAACTCAGAGCTATAACAACCTATTAATTCCTTAATAATTTTTTTAGAGGTTTTATTCATACCCCTAATATTCCATGATATCATTTTCATCAACACTTTTTATTTTTTATCAGTGGGCTTAACCCCACTTATTTTTAACACCTGTGATATTTTTATTTGTCTTCCTAGATCAATATCCTTTTGAGTTTCTTTTTCTCTTAGTTCTTTCTTTTATGGCCTTCCTCTCCTTCCATTCTCACCAACACTCTCATATTCATCAATCTCTTCTATTTTTTATATTGTTCAAAATGAGACTTATCTTCTAAATATTTTTGTTTCCCTAAAGAATCGAAAGTGCAAGGAATAGCCTCATTAGCATTTTTTATGTTACCTTGAAAACTCTAAACTACATAGATGATCCTCCAACATTATCACTTTTTATATGTTGGCCTGGAAACCATAAATTTACTTGGATATCCTCCATAATATTTTCTTTATTATACTACTCTTGAAATCCTAAAGTGCAAGGAATACACTTTGTACTTTGTAAGGAGAAGATTTTAAGATACGCGAGGATAATAAAGGTGATTTACCTATATTAAGCTTAACTTCTTCACCTCATTTGCTTTAAACTTGGTCTCCCCATATTCCTTTGTTTTAAAATTTTCCTTCCTCTCTTCCTACACAACTTTAGCTCCTTCTATAGTTGAACTTGTGAATTGTACTTCCTCATTCCCCATATCATTTTTTCTTCTAATGGATGATTCGAGTGAACTATAATGGCCTTTGCCATCTGATGATGTAGAGGGATTTTTCTATCCACTTTCTTAGAAGTGGAAAATCCTTGAGTTTACCTAGCTTCTCTTGTAAGATGGTCTTCTTGTTTGAAATTGAAGCTACCCTCATGCCCAAAAAATTCCATCTCTTCCTCCATTTTCACTTTGTAGTCTCTTGCCATGTGCCTAGGTTTGTGATATTTACAACATGCAATAAGTCATTATTGGTTAATAATCCACAAAATAAATGGTATAAAGTATAACAATGTCATACAACAAACATAAATTTTCCATGCATCAATAAGTTAAGTAATAGTTTTGGTTGTGTGCTCTTTAATTCTAATTGTGATTAAGGAATATAAATAAAAAATAATTTTTTATATAAATATTATATAAGAATGCACACAACTACTTCTTAGTATAGACATATAAACTTACTATTATCTACAAATGCTCTTAATATTAATGTTTAAAACTATTTTTCCTTCTTATTATTTAAAACAATATTTAATATTACCACAAGCCTATAACAATTTCTAAAATTTTAAATATTGTTTACCTAAATATTATTGAACTAATGAGTTATTTTATTGAATCAAGCTTAATTAAAATTTACAATCTTATTCATATTATACTCTTAATATGTTTAATTAATTTCCATAAATATATTATAATAAAAGTGAAATCTACAACCAACTATAAAACATGTTATTATGTATATGTCAAATATTATCACAAAATTATTAATTTTTTAATTAACATTATTATTATTATACTATCGTCATAGAAAACAAGGGTTGCTTGTCATTGTCGTATAAGGGTTGTAATTTTTAAAATAAAATTTCTTTTCATTTTTAATATATAAATTTTAGGAAACATATTTTTTTAATTGAAACAAGAGGATATCCTAGCCTTGATGGGGTAGGAGGAGTGGGAACTGAAGGATGAAGAGCTAGGGAAAGAAGTTGGACCTAGCGAAACCAAGAACTAGGTTTCAGTTTCGGGTGGTTTGTTGGGAATATCTTTTTCTTGTTTTTTTTGTTTTGTTAGTCTAGTCTCCCCTGTGTGGGATTAAGATGCCTTAGGCTATCTCAGAATTTTAAGAGTATTTATGGAATTATTTTGGTAGCTTTGTTTGGGTTCGATCCTGTTGGATCTCTGGATCCTGGTTTCTCTTTTGGTGGCTTATGGATCTCCCTTAATCTCTTGAAGTTGTGGATCTATTTTGTAAAAGGTTTTGGGTTCCTTTCAAAACCCCTTCTTCCACCAAATCATATATATATATATATATATATATATATATATATATATATATATATATATATATATATATATATTATAATTTTTAATATATTTAATTAATTTTTATAAGTAAAATATAATAAAATAAAATCTATAATTAATTATAAACCATGTTATTAAGTATATATTAAACATTATCAAAAATATTATTAATTTTTAATGTAACATTCTTATTATGATAGTAACATCCTAGAAAATAAAATTTTCTTGTTATTTCATATAAGGGTTGTAGTTTTTATAATAACACTTATGGGTCTTTCTTAGTTTTTTATGTTTTTGTTTTGTTATATGTGCTTGGGTGTCCTTACATGGGTTGATTTGCTTGGGTTGATTTGTATGGGTTATGGGGGTTGGTTGTAGGTCGTCTGGTCTTCCTTTTGCCTATTTATTTTATTTTTATCCACCTTGGTGGTGGCTATGTTGGTTTCCCCGCATGGGTTTTGGATGCTGGTCTCTATTTAGCTTGCTAACATCCTTCCCCCTAATGGGGTGTTAATTGTTCGTTTTATTATAAGGTTTGAGATCCTTTCAAAACTCCTTTCAACTAATAATATATACATATTTAGGAGAATAAATTATTTATATTATAATTTTTATAAATAAAATATAATAAAAAATGAAATCTATGACCAACTATAAAACATGTTATTATGTATTTATTAAACATTATCACAAAATTATTAAATTTTTAAGTAACATTCTTATTATTGTAGTACCATTGTAGAAAGAAGGGTTGCTTGTTATTATCATATAGGGGTTGAAATTTTTAAAATTACACTTCTTTTTTAATATATAGGGGAATTGGTTTAATATATTTAATTAATTTTCATAAATAAAATATAATAAAAATGAAATCTATGATCAACTAAAATACATGATGATATTATGTATATATTAAACATTATCACAAAAGTATTAATTTATAAATTAACACACTTATTATTATAGTAACATCATATAAAATGAGGGTTGCTTGCTAATATCATATAAGGGTTGTTATTTTTTTAAATACATAGGGAAATCGGTAACACCATTAGGTGTTGCCATTCTAAACCCTAGCATGATGGGAAGTCCATAGGATCTTAAAAAATAGTGTATCACTACCATCCAACCTATCCTTATTTGGCTCCATTGTGGTTTGAACCTCGGAACTCCCCAATGAGATATGAAAGCCCTAACCATTGTGTTATTCTTGTTTACTTATCCTAAAAATTTAAAAAATAAGGATTACACCCTTACACCACTAGTTTCTTTTTCAAAATTTTTTGGTTGAAGTAATTTAAAGTACAATAGGAAACACAATTGGAGCCACACTCCATGGGTGGGGACATAGCAACAAGGGGTCTCCCTCCCTATGATTTGAACTTAGGTCATCGATATGAAATGCCAAAGACATACCATTGAGGTGTTCCCATAGGGATACTTACAAATTTTGATGGCTATTAATGTTTGGAAGGAATTTAAAATATATATTAAAATTAAAAGGACTTTTTTTAAGGTGAAAAAAATATTAAGAAGATAGATTCAAAGTTACAATAATTACAATTGGCCTACCACTTTTTGCCAACCCCAAGACAATACTAACTCTAGCATCTCCTTGGACCAAAAATTTATTAGTGTGATCCAAATATAAGAAACACCTATCCTAAGTATAATTTTTATAAATATAATTCTAGAGAATCTAGATTTGCTTCTCTTTCTTGCCATGACTTTGAGAACTATTCCAAATTAGAATTAATAGTGCTAAAAGTAGCAACATGATGTTAGACCAAAGGCTAATCATCATAAACATATACCCTATTCCTACAAATGTCATTGCCTAAATCATTGTTGGATAGTAATAAAACTTCTTTGTTCACCTCCATACAATGTATAGTGTCCCTATTTGATCAAATTTCAATCAATATCCAACAAGATGCTCAATTTCCTGTTTAGCTAAAAATTCAACTATTGTATTCTTCTCTCTGCATACATAAAATAGAATGGAATACACAAAATGCTTTCATATGACTTTAATTTTACTCATTGTTTGTCAAATATCTTCTCAAAATACAAATATTACATTTGTGCACCCTAGACAGGGCCAACATTGAAATATCGAAGGAAAGAGATGTCCTTCGGGCCAATCTCCAGAGAGGGATGGATCCCTTACTAATCCTACATTGGTTTTAAGCTTAGAGTTATGGAAAGAAATGCAAATAACAAAAATAAATGGGAAATATAGCCATAGGCTGAAATATGTAGGATTGGGCACAAACTAGTAGTAGGAATCCACTTACAATTTCTTAGAGATAAAAGAACATAAAAGAAGGCAAATAATCCACTTACAATTTCTTAGAGATAACTTTCAGAGTTGCATTCCAGTACTCACTCCCTCACTAACAATGTTCAAATCCAGATACAAAATTTTAACTTAGCAAATAACAGATATGAATATAAAATAGAAATGCTTAATGTAGAAAGAAATTACACACAGGAATCATTCATAGAATCAGAAGCTAGGTTTCTTCTATTTACGTAGAAAACTTGAAGTGTTTTTTTGCAGAGTGTCTATCCTCCTTTGTTACATGAAAATATCTAGTATTTATAGAAGTTTTCACCTCTTTCATTGAATACACAAAAAGACAAAATACCTCCCTAAAAACCTTCAAAAATATTCCTTTTGTAGTAGGAATCCAACTTTGGAGGAAAAATTCTTGAGAAGTTAGCAAGTGTGGACATTGATGCACAAAAAATTGCAAATATGGTCATTGAATTGGTACCTCCCTTATTCCTTGAAAATTCACTCTTACCAGAAATTCCACCAAACCTGAGCCTTATTTTGAAAAGAGGTGAAGTAAATAGGAAATGTCTTGGAACTCATGAAAATCATCCTGTGATATTTAATCCTACACTTTTTTTTGCATGAAATCAGCAAACGTAGTCATTATTTTATTTTAGAATTTCCCAAAATAGACATGCAAAGTATTACAAGAGTTTGAAGAAACAAAATAGAACTGATTGATTTATTCCAAGGATCAACTTTGTATAAATAGCAAAGTTGATCATTGAGAGTCGTTGGATTACAACTCATCAAACCTGATGAAGACACCACTGAGAGTTCACCTGACACATGGAGGAGTGGAAACTCAAGTGTGTCTATCCTAGTAGAACTTAAGAGAATATTCACTTATTCTAACACCCCCCTTAAGTGATACTAGGGGTGGTTTTTACAAATGAGTCCCGAAAAGAAGGCCTGATGAGGTACTCATGTACAATGACTTCCTTTTTGAAGAGATGGTAAAAACCCTATGGGAAAAGCCATCAATAAAAAAGAAATAAGGAAGAGGCTTGTCTTCGGATGGCGAAGATTGTCCTCTTAATACAAAAAGAATGATGAGTCCCGGAAACATGGCCTGATGAGGTACTCATTTACATTATAGAGATGGTGAAAAAACCCCTTGGGGAAAAACCATCTATCACAAGAAAAATATTTAATATAGAGGCATGTCTTCGGATGGCGAATATTGTCCTCATACAATTATAGAGTCCCGACAACTTGGCCTGATTAGGTACTCATTTACAATTTATAGATGGTGAAAAAACCCCTTGGGGAAAAACCATATGTCACAAAAAATATCCAAGATAGAGGCATGTCTTCGGATGGCGAAGATTGTCCTCATAATATACATGTTGTTGGAGAGATGATAAAAAAAAACACAAGGGAAAAAACCATTCTCCAAATAATATAATGAGAGGTGGAATACCTCTGTGTCAATGCAGTTGTATTACTCCAAGTTTATCTCACAACTGAAGGTAACACGGAGAAGGAAATGACTTGGTGAAGATGTCTATAATTTGATTCTCAGTTGGAATATAGTCCAAGTATATGTCCCCATTCTGAATGTGTTGTCGAATGAAGTGCATATGTATCTCAATGTGCTTGGTGCGCTGATGCTCAACTAGATTTGATGCAATGTGAATTGTGCTCTGATTGTCACACCAAAGAGTTATAGGTTTGTCATGGGACAAACCAAATTCCCTTAGAATTTGATGAAGCCAAAGAGCTTCCTGACTTGCTAAAACTGCTACCCTGTATTCTACCTCTATAGATGATAAGGCTACTGCTTGTTGTTTTTTGCATAACCAGGCTATTGGCGAAGAACCAAGACAAAAGACATAGCCAGAAGTTGAACATCTATCTTCTACTGAACCTGCCCAATATGAATCTATGTAGCCAATGATATCCATGGATTTTCCCTTATATAAGAGCCCAAATTGAGTAGTTCCTTGCAAGTAGCGGAGGATTCTTTTTGTTGCTTGCCAATGACTAAAGTGAGGTTGATGGGAGAATCTAGATATGAGGCCAACAACATATGAGATATTTGGATGAGTATGAGTAAGGTATAACAGACTCCCTACAAGTTGATGGTATAGAGTTGCATCACATAGAGGGGATGAGCAGGAAGTACTTAGATTTATGCCAGATTGAAAAGGTGTAGGAGAAGGTTTGCAGTCTGACATTTTAAACCTCTGAAGAAGATCTAGAGTGTATTTTTGTTGACACAATGAAATACCTGCATTTGTTTGATTTATTTGGATCCCAAGGAAGTAATGAGCTAAACCTAGATCAGCCATATCAAATTTTTTAGAGAGGGAGTCTTTTATAGTCTGAATGTGATCGAAGGTACTACCAGTGATTAGAATATCATCAACATATAAAACAAGAATGGTGATTTTTCCTTCATCTCTCCAAATGTAGACTGTGTTATCAGACTCACAATGAGAAAAACCTACGGAAAGAAGGAAGGAGTCCATATTTTCATACCAAGCTCTAGGAGCTTGTTTGAGACCATAGAGAGACTTGTTTAGCCTACAAACAAGAGAGGAGTCTTGAGTGAAACCAGTAGGTTGTTCCATGTATATTTCTTCCTTTAAATCCCCATGTAAGAAAGCACTTTTTACATCCATTTGAAAGACATGCCACTTTTGGGAAGCAGCCAGAGCAAGAACCAGTCTTACAAAATCCATTTTAGCAATTGGAGCAAAGGTTTCGGCATAATCAATTCCTTCAATTTGAGAGAAACCTTTGGCTACTAGGCGAGCTTTGTGTTTGTCAATTTCTCCATTAGGACCATACTTTGTTCTGTAAATCCATTTACAATGAACTAATTTCCTTCCTTTAGGCAAGGGAACTAAATCCCAAGTTTTGTTTTTTATTAAGGAAGAGAATTCATTTTCCATGGCATCATCCCATTCTTTAATACCAGTTGCTTATTTGAAGGACTGAGGATCAGAGGAAATAGACTGACAGACAAGACCAGTGCCTATGGAGTTGGTTGATCTGGATGATGGAAGATTTTGGATGTAAGGAGTAGCTTCTTTAACAATGGTGCGGGCCCATTTTGGCATAGAGGAAGGAGTAGAAGGAGTGGAAAGACATTGAGTTGGAGTTACAGGTTCCTCATCTTGATTATCAATCTCTAAGTTAACCTCTAGAGTTGGTTCTTCATAATATTGAGGTTCTATTATAGGAGAAGGCTCAATGGAGGAAGAGGAGAGTTGAGGATATTTCTGAGGGAATGTTTCATCAAATTGTACATTCCTATGAAAAAATACCTCATGAGTTGAGGGATCAAGGAGCCTGTATGCTTTCATTTCCTCACAATAACCAACAAATATGAGCTTTCTACTTTTCTTATCTAGAGCCTTCCTTTTCTTCTTTGGGATGTGCGCCCAAGTAGTACACCCAAAAATCTTGAAGAAGGAAACATCTGGTTTTGAACCAGTCCATGCTTCTTCAGGAGTTAAATGATCAAGAGCTTTATGAGGTGTGCGGTTTTGAATATAATTGGCATAGTTAATAGCTTCTGCCCAAAAAATTTTTGGAAGATCTCTTGAATGGAGCATACAATTTGCCATTTCCTTTAATGTTCCAGTTTTTCCTTTCTGCAATGCCATTTTTCTGAGGATTATGGGAGACAAAATGTTGATGAATGATGCCATGACTTGATAGAAATATGGAGAACTCATTACTGCAGTATTCCCCCCATTATCTATGTGAATTTGCTTGATTTTGCAAGAGGCCTGATTTTCAACTAAGGCTTTGAAGACTTTAAAGTGGGATAGAACATCACTTTTATATTTCAGGAAGTAGACCCAAGTTCTTCTAGAAAATTCATCAATAAAGGTTAGAGCATACTTTGCTCCTTTGAAAGAAGGTTCTAGAAAAGACATCAAGTCACTATGGATTAATTCTAGAGGGGATGAGGCTTTTAGAGAACTACTTGGGTGGAAAGGATCTTGATGTTGCTTTCCAAGGGCACATCCAGGACAAAATCCATCAATAGAAGAGACTTGGGGTAAACTTGTTACCATATCATGGGTGCTCAATTCCTTTAGGTAGTTGTAACTAAGATGACCAAACCTTTCATGCCAAATTTTGCTTTCAAGATCTCCATGAGCCACAAAATAGGAGGCCCCTTCTAGATTTTTGAATCCTTTGAAGTGAAATAGGTGAGTGTTGTGATCAATAACTCCTTTGGCTATGAGAGAATGGGGATCTTGAAAGTCTCTTATCTCAACTCCTGTTGGAGAGAAGAGAACTATTTTCCCCTTTCCAAAAGTACAAATATGATAGACGGAGAGGAGATTTGTGGCAATGTTTGGAACATAGAGAACATTATTTATAGAGCCACCATCAATGGTTATGTCCCCCTTTCCTTTGATTGGGATAAAGGAAGAGTCACCCACTTCTATGCTACATGTAGAACTTGAGGAGATAGAAGAGAATGACTCATCTGAAGCAGTCATGTGATGAGTAGCTCCAGAATCTAGGACCCAGTAATTAGAGGAAGAATTGGAGGTTTTCCCTTGAACATTTAGGGCTTTCCCTATTTTCTTTTTATTGTCTATATTTTGATCCTTCATAGCTGCCTCTAGTTGTTGTAATATTTTCCAGCATTTGTTTGTAGAGTGACCATTATTTTTGTAGTGAGTACAAGTTATGGGATTCTTTTCCTTATTTTTGAATTTTTCTTTAGAAGAGATGGAGGCTACTAAGGCTTTTGAGGAAGAGGAAGAGGAAGAGATTTCATATCTTGCAAGTTTTGTTTCTTCCCTAGTTAGTCTATCACAAAATTCTTCTAAAGAGGGCATTTTAAAGGTTGCACCAAGAGCATCTTTTGTAGATAGAAATGTGGTAGCAAAGATTTGAAATACACCATTTAGTTTAGAAAGGATTAGATAAATGCATTCTTCTTCAGACTTAGTCTTCCCACTACCTTTGTATTGAGTGAGGACCTCTTTGAATTTGGTGAGGAAGTCAACAATATTGCTAAAGTCCTCAGGAGATAGAGTTGTTAATTCTGCTTCTAGTTGCATTGATCTAATTTGATCTACTTTTCCAAACAAAGTTTTTAGTTTCTCCCAACTTTCATGAGGAGTTTTACAATCTGTAATGTGAAACCACAAACTTTCATGAACATTAGAGCTAATAATACCCATAGTTTCATACATTTTCCCTTTGTGAACAAATATTTCATATTCTTTTTCAAACTCAGGTTGCTTTTCTTCTAATAGGTGTGTGAGCCCTTTCTGAGAAATGAGATTTAAAATTTTGGGTTTCCATGTATGGTAGTTATGAGGAGTGAGAGGATCAATTGTATTCATTGAATTCATTTTGAAGTTAACCCAAAGTTTCCCCCTTTAACTTTAAAATATAGAATGCAATGGATATTAATTTTCAGAAGCCCCAAGGAAATACCAAATTCCCAAAAATTACCCACCCTAACGAGAGGGAGACTATAAGTAATTTGAGGATATGTGATATTCAATGAGGGTAATGAGAACAAATATGCCAAAGCTTTTTAGGAACACCAAATAACTCAAAAAATACCCGCCCTAACGAGAGGGAAACTATAAGTATTTTGAGGATATTTGATATTAAGTTTGTTTTAAGGATTACAAATATGCCAGGCCTATATATCTTGTCTTGTCAAATACCCGCCCTTACGAGAGGGAAACTATAAGTATTGATAAGATTTGATACTTGGAACTTAGGCTTATATCATCCAGGCCTATATTGGTTATCGTAATAACTCGCCCTTACTTGAGGGAAACTATAAGTTATAGGATGTCCAATATGGGTGAGTGGTGATATAAATTTGTAAAAAAAGTTAAGGAAGAGACAATAACTTTTATTTCCCAAGATTAGATATAACTTAAAAAAATTAAGAATTAAGTTATACTTTGCCAAAAAAATAAATATTATTTTTTTCTTTTATTTTGCTTAATGAAAAGAAAAATAGATATTTCTATAAAAAAACTTTTGATTTAGAAAATTAAATAAACAAATAATAAGTTCTGAAAATGTAGAGAAATGTCAAAATAAATATACACTTTTCCACTTATATGTTACTAATATATAGTAAAGAACTTATGTAAGAAAGAATTAATTTAGAAATGTATAATATAAAGTTTTGCTTAATGGAAAATTATAAAGACAAAATGTTAATTTTTATATTTTCCTTAATGTTTTAAGCAAATAAAAAATTATACTAAAATATAAGGCAATAAAGAGGAGGTGAAATGAAAGGATGCAATGAGAAATCCCCCCGAATATGAGATAGGTGCAAAAAAAGCACCTTATCAACCCCACCAAAGGAATTTATATTAAATTTTACAACTGCTTTGATTTTCGAGCCAAGAGAGGCCGAAAATAAAAGGAACGAATTAACCTTTTCCAGATGGCTACAATATTGAAATTACCAAAAAATAAAGGTAACATATAATGAAGCCTAAAAAAGTGTAGAGAAAGAAGGTGAGTCGTCAGAGTTGCTTCAGATTTTCGGGTTACCTTGAATACCAGAGTACTTAAAAGATGAATCGTTGGGTGCCATAGCATAGATGAAAGTCGATAAAATGACATATCTTTAAGCACTTCACCTGCACAGAAAATATGTTATATATATAAAAAATAAAAAATTAACAATACGAAGAGGGAGTGCTTGAGAGGATTGTGCCAGTAGTCAGAGAAGTTGAAGAGGAAACACTAAGAGTTCTCTGGGAAGACAATGGTGCCACACACCAGAAGGCACTGAAAGGAAGGTGCAAAGGGCTTTGCATGCAGAGAAGGTGATGGTGCCACAACCACCAGTGAATTCAAAGAGGAGGAGCGAGAGAAAGGGGCTTTGATTGTGATGTCTCCACAGACCTACAAAATAGAAATAGCTTGCAAAATAGGAGAACAGATAGCAATGGGCCTAAAACAAATCACTTAAAGCTCTATCAAAGAGACTCATAGCAGTAAATAACTATGGTATTAAGCTTAAGTAAGTGGTTTATATAGCAAAAATACTCGATTATCTCCCGGAGCGTTGAAGGACAAATAAATGGGAAGAGAATCGAGTTTTATAAAATCATGAGATCTTCGAAATGTAATTAATGGAGAAGTCGTGTTGAGGCGAAGTCTCAAGCGCGCCAAGGCTAAACGGTGGTCAAATGAGGCCACGTTTAAGATAAAGAACTCTGGTCTATTAATTAGACCAAGAGTCTCTTTATATGACACGAAGAGTGATTTCCATTAAGTAATTTATAGACGAAGATACAACGATTTCGAATAAAAAAATGATTTTTAGAAGATTGCCCACCAAAAGAAATAATTGCTATGAATATTTACTCCATGATAGATGAATCGCAGTGAAGGCTTTGGAAGCCGAACGATCTGCAATTAGTTGGAGAAGAAGATTAAGGAAAAACATAGGCGAGTGGGAAAAAAATGGCCTCTTAAAAAATGCGTAGATTTATAAAATTCTCCGTATATAGAGTATGCAAGGATGGCTATGGAGCCGGATGAACTACGCTTGAAGAAGGAGAAAAAATATAAATTTAGCATATGAGGAGGGCATTAAAGATAAAAAAAATCACCTAGAACGGGATGCAGTGTCTTTAATTATTTTAAAGCAAGTTGCGTTCGTTTTAGAAGGAGATTTTTATGAAGCAAATTTTGGAGAAACAAAATTTTTAGAATGCATTCAAGTTGCATATACAGAGCAACGAATACAATGAAAGAAAATTTTGACAAATTGCATCAATGGTTAAAACAATAATTAGATAAACTAAAAAAGTATTACCATATGCAAATATCTCAAAAAAATTGCAGCTAAGATCAATCTATAATATATAAAAACCTCTTTCCTCTTTAAAAAAAAAAAGAAGAAAGAGATTAAGAACCAATTCAAGAAACCTCCTTCAAGAGAGAATGCTACCAGAATCTATCTTGCTCTGGTACCATGTTAGAATTTCCCAAAATAGACATGCAAAGCATTACAAGAGTTTGAAGAAACAAAATAGAACTGATTGATTTATTCCAAGGATCAACTTTGTATAAATAGCAAAGTTGATCATTGAGAGCTGTTGGATTACAACAACTCATCAAACCTGATGAAGACACCACTGAGAGTTCACCTGACACATGGAGGAGTGGAAACTCAAGTGTGTCTATCCTAGTAGAACTTAAGAGAATATTTACTTATTCTAAAATTTCCTTCAATCATTAAATTCTCATCATTTTTTTGATCCAAGCACCTTTGACAAGTCTTATTTGATGCTTGAAATTAATTTTACCCAATATAGAGCAACAGGAAAATATGGGTGAAAGCGCTTTATTTAAAGTTATCCATTTTCTTCTTATCCATGCTTCCTTGTGGGGAGAGTATCCACAAAAACCATTAGCATTTATAGTTTCACCCCTACTTTGGCTTTGAGTCGTGCTTTACCCCATTATATATTGTTTCACACCAAGGAAAAGGAAATGGAAGTTTCATCCCTCATTTTGGGAGAAAGTATCATTGACCACATCCCTTTGACTATTCCTTGCTTATGGCATGCATTTTCAATTTGAAACAACATTCATCCCAAAGAGAGGTGCATGAAGCTTTCGCCCCACATTTGGGGTGAAACTCAAAAAAACTTTTAAAATTCATCTATGCATGGGGCCCACCACTTGCTTTCATATGCCTTTGCACTGTGATGTCACCCCAAGGAGGGGTGAAAGGCAGTTTCATCCCTCCATTGGAGCGAAAGTACTTTTTACTTTTCAACATTGGGCTCGATGTATTTTTCATATTATATTTTTCTTCTTCCTTTAAAATATGTTCGCCCTAGGGAGATGCAAATGGGGACTTTCACCCCCCTTTGGGGTGAAACACTTTTAGATCCAGTGTTCCACAATTTTGGAATTGGACCATGCACTCTACTTTGTATTATGGTTTTTCCCCAGTGAGGGGCAACAAGTATTTTCGCCCATCATTTGGGGCAAAAGAAGCTTGAATTTGCAACTAAGGCTCTTCACTTACGCTTTTCAAGGAACTTGCTATAATTTTTCTACACTGGGAGTGCTCTTGCTTTCTTCTTTAACCTTAGTTTTTTATCATAGGAATATAAGTGTTTAAATGCGATTTCATCCCAATGAAGGGTGAAAGGGTTTTTCACCCCTCTTTTGGGGTGAAAGTCTCTTTGACTCATCAACATCTACTAACCTTTTCTTTTGTGTTTCAGTACCTTCCTTTTAAATTATGTTCCCCTCAAAAAGAGGTGAATGGGGCTTTCACCCCTCCTTAGGGGTGAATGTGCCCTTGATTGCTTATTTGTCCTGCCAGGGCATATTTTGCAACTCTTTACAAAACTAAAGATGTTTCACCCCAAGGAGGGGCGACAAAGATCTTCCCCTCTCACTTGAGGAAAAAATACTCAACCTTTCTAAAAAAATTTATGCATCACGACTTCAGGTATTCAAACTCTTTTTAGGCATGTCCATTAAAATTGATTACTATATCTTACCCAAAATCATGGTGAAATTATTTTAACTTCTTTTAATTACAAGTGCTCCCATCCACACTAATTTTGCCATTACTAGAAACTTTTAACTTCACCATTTCTTGGCACCAAGAGTATGAAAATCAAAAGAAGAAGATTAAAACAAAAATTAATTACAACAAAATATACTGACAAAAATTGTTGCATTCTTCATTAATTATATTTCACTTCTTTTACAATAAAAACTATCAATAAAATTTCAACAAAATTTTAATGTGGCAAAGTGTCAAAACTACCAACATTTCAGATGACTCTCGGGGTATCCAACTCATGTGTATGTAAATGATCCCAGGCCTTTATCCATTAGACTCTCAAAGGTCTATCTTACGGGTTGTATTGGTTGATGCTTCTTGTTAATATGCATTTCCCTATCCCTGCTTAGTTGTTTCCTTCTTAGCTATTGCCTGCTCAGCTATTGTCTTCTCTTCTTGTTCCTTCAAAATTTCATAGGTGACCTCATAAATCATAACTGCTTCAACCCAAGCATCTGTGGTAAATAGGGGAGGAAAACTAAGCAATTCATAAATGTATAGCAAATTTTGAATATCCTCCAAGCTAATGCGTTTAGATATTTGAGCTAATTCAAACAAGGATGACTCCATGCGAGTGAACCTTTTCATTAGAGAAAACACCTATTCTTCTATAATTGGCTCTTCCCAACTATCAATTTTTGATGTATCCTGCACAAAATTCTTCTAGGCCTCTTCCAACTGTTGCTTCATTAGTGGCTCACCCCATTCGTTTGTAAAACCTAGAAATCCCATGTCAGCTAGAGCATCAAAATGAACCATTGAAATAGAATTCTCTTGTTCAATTATGTTACAAAATTTCCTGCCTTCTCTCACTAGGTCCAACCTATGAAAATAATTGCATAACATAACCTTGATAGTAGACAAGGATCGATCCATCTCACTCATAGGGTGAATGCTCATATTAGACTGAGCCAGGGCTTGGATATTTACCGCCAACTCCAAATGTGGCTCTAGCATATCCTCAGTATTCTCCACTAACTGTTGGCCCAATTGAATTTGTATTTGGACCTAGTAGATATATTGCAGAACCAAGATCGTTTCCATCGCTAGCTTATCACAACTTTTAGCCAACCAAATTTGGGACTCCTTAATTTTTTTTAGAGAAGACCATGACCTGTGTAGCCTTCTCTGCCATATGGTTTTGTATGGAGTCAAGTTGTATCCTTACTTCCTGCACCTGCAACTCTACTATATCATTTTCTTTCTAGTGGGACTCCACTTGTTGTCACCAATGTTCTATCTCCCTTGTCATATTCTCCTACTATGCTCTACTTTCAACCAGAGCTTCTTCAAGCTTGATAATATTTGACTCAACATCATAGAATCTTTGCTTGTAGTGCTCACTATGAAAGTAAACTGAGCTCATATTTACTTGGATGTTTCCCATATTCTTAGTAGGGAATGTTTTTTAGGTCCTCTATTACAACTTCATAAGCATAATCTCTCGGATTCATCTCTCGTTGTGGTTTTAAGACTAAGGGAATCATCTTAGTAGTGTGGGCCTTCAAGGTAACTAGATCGAAAGTGACTTTCTTGAGTGGCTTAGCTGAAGTGAGCACCTCCTTTCTCATATGAATCTTTAGCCACTATGAAAAACTCATATGAGCTTGACTGATCTTCATTGCAACTTGTTGTTCAAGCATCACCTCAAACTCGGGCAATGCTTGCAACTCTAAAAACAAGGTGAAGGGGAACATAGCCTGTGATCGATCTAGTTTGAAGGAATAAGTGGAAATAGAAACAAGAGGAAAACCAAAATAGTAGAATGGATGGAATCATCAAGGATGGCTACAGTTACACTCACTCATGGAGGAGCTTGTGTACTCACAACTTTGAAATAAATGATAGAAATGGAGGGTGAGGGATGCAAAAATGGATATGGCCTGACGCAAACAAATGGAAAGAATGGGAGGCCAAAGAGAGGGGAATAGAAAAAGAATCAATAACAAGTGGTGGTTAAGATATCAAGAGCGAAATGGAAGAAGAAACAATGTCGAACGAGGGAGCAACAACTAAAAAAATGTTGTAAGTGAAGTGACAATAACTACTTGCTCTTGAGTGGAAGAAGGAAAAAGAGACGTACCTTTAGGCTTAGGCACCGTGTGAGCCAATGATGGAGGTGGCTATGAGATAGGCTCCTATTGAGTTTCTTGCTTCTCTGCTTCTACCTCAAGGTATGTGATCTCCATTTTCTAGTCCAAGTATTGTTCTTGAATTAATGGAGGCTCCTGGGAAGTGCTAACTAGAGCAACTGATACCAGTGGAGGAGGATTTACTATAGATGCAACAACTGCAACTACATATGAATAAATTACACTGGTTGTTATCTTATTTGTGGCCTTCAAAAAATAAAATACCTCTTCTACACTTTGTTTCACTCGCTAAGATCTTCTTTTAAAAACCAATGGTTGTTCCTCTTCCACATGTGCCGCTTCTTCGACTGTCGGGTGATCTTCTTCGGCCACACTTTCTTCAATATAAGATTTCTAAAAACTTCGAGGTACAAAATTGGATAAATTTATAGGTTGATAGATGTCGATAAATTCATCATATGCATCGAATAATGCTTCATCCATCTTCAACCCATAGGCTGATGTAATTTTTTCTTGATGGACCCGCATAATCCACCAGTTTGTGATCTTTTCCTTAGACCACATAGGAAGATGGTCTTTCATCTGGATAAATATTCTCAAAGGAGGAATATGCTCTCTGTGCACTGTAGGATTATATTTAGCCTCTTGTTCATAAAAATCATGCCACGATGGAAGTGACATCATGGCTTCAACATGTCACTCCAAATCATGCCCCTCACGATTATTGTGATTTTTTTGAATATCAGGCCATGGACAATAATGAAATTGCTTGGCCTTGATCAACTCCAAAAAATTACCCAATGGGTCATACCTCCATATTTGAGGAAATTCCACCAAACCTAGATCTTGGAGAACCTCTGTGAGCAATCTATTATGACCAACCTGGCTCACATCTATACTATCAAATCTGAATGGCATTGTGCATGTTGTCCTTTTGTCGCATCCTACTCCATAAACATCATTAATGTATTCATTATGGCATACCACCTCCATTGCAAAGATATGCTTTGTGGTGAAATATGGGAGTAGGAATGGCTTGCTTGTGAAGCCAAAACTCCGCACAGCTACACCTTAAGTCAACAAGAAGATATCACCCTTTTCTACAGTGACAACCACTTCTCTCATTTCCCATGATACCCTTTCACTCTTGCCATAAATCATCTCAATTGTAGGGCCCAAAAATAAGCAGTTAAAATTATAAATGACTCCCTACTTGATAGAGTGGGAGTCCACATATAAACTGATAAAACCTTTTTCACCTCATAAACTTGTCTAATAGCTATAAACAAAAAGTGTTGATGCAAATGGAAAAAGAAATACCAGACGAGGAATTATGTGTGCTTGAATGATGTCACCTCCCACATATTGTTTTTTCCAATTGAATGTGCATATTCTGAGATATAAAATTTAGCCAATCAAAATAAATTGGGCTTGTACTTGACCTCATCACTATCAGAGAGTAAAACACCACTTGTGATATGCACTATGCAAGTTCTGCATACCACTTATGAATTGTGGAAATTACAAAGAGACCAAAAATCTATGCTAGCATTGAAAATACATTTGGGCTCTTAAAATCTAAAAGTGGCTTTGATAGATTTGGCAATTGCCCTAGATGTGGCTCTCTGATTGATTACATCTTCATAAATTGTCGCATTGCCATAATATATAGGTATTTCTCCTCTCTTTTTTTGAGGTGTAATTTTTTGGAGATCATGTCGGAGGGAGGCTTCAACCCACAAGAAAATTCTTCCCTCACTGTGTTGGAAGAGATGGTGAAAAGCACTTTACTATTTGCCTTTCAAACAACCCTAGTAGTTGGGTTATAATATCTGGCAATTATCTTCACCAGCTATGGGTAGGAATGTACAAATGTACACAAATACTAGAACAACTATGCATAATATGACATAGTTAAAGGAATATATGGCATAAACCCCTACTTGATGGTGAAAACCACATCTGGGTACAGTTTGACCACACCCTTGTTAGCGATGATGCAGTGTCCAACTTCTGCCATGGTGTCAGAGTATGGGTCCAAGTCCACGTTCTCATTCCTTCGACATTTCTTGGACTTTTTTTTGCCCTCTATTTTATTTTTGGTCTTCTTTAGCTCTGTGGAATATTTTCTCCTACAATTATCTTACCCATTGTGGGTATCCCGATAATTCTTTACAACACTCTACAACTAAAAACTTGAAACTACACATGTAAAATTTAAATTTTAATCTTTGGGTAGTTTTACCTATTCTATTTATAAGGAACGCCTCCAAATACCATAGTAAATGTGGTGAATCACTTTGGTGAATTCAGAAGGATGTGCACCTTGGTCAAATCAACTGGCACTATTCTCCATGATTTAACAATTATTAACCTTCGTTCACCACAATATATATTTTTTTAAATTGTGCTTTCATCACGTTACGCCCTTGAGCAGTGCACCATGGCTTCCTAACGACTACTTTGAAAAGATAGATCTACCACAAATAAGTCAATCAATGTCTTTTAGGAGGACCAAGAGATTTTATTCCTTGAAAATTCCAAAACGTTGCTTTCTGAAAATCTAAGTGAAAGCGTTCCACTTGGGGCACTTCGAAACTACAATGAGATCACTTTGGAAGTATACTTTGATTCCTCTCATTTTCTCTTTAAAGCACCTTCATGCTAAACCCTCCTTTTAAATCAAATCAACGCTTTTCAATTTCATCCCAATTATAGAAAAAGTACTTATAAAATTCAATTTTTTTTTTTTTATAAAACCTTCTATATTGGAGCTTTAACATTGTTTTTTCTTCTTTTTTGATTTAATTTTTCCCTCCTCCCTCTTTTGATTTAATTTTTTCCTCCTCCCTCTTTTGATTTAATTTTTCCCTCCTCCCTCTTTTTATTTTAATAGAGCTCATGAAAAATTGAAAACTCTTTCCATGTCTCTTTCTTCCCCTATTTTAATTCATTTAAATTATTTTCAGCATTCACTTAATTGGGTAAAACAATAATTTTAAAACCTTTTCTTCATTTTCTTTTTCCCTTTTTTCTTTTCTCCAATTGATGCACATAAAGCAATTTAACCTTTTATGAAAACTAAAAATAATTTAAATTGATTTTTCTATAATCACTTAATATCACTTTTGAAAACAAATTTCGGGACGAATCCGATTTTCAAAGGGAGAAAGGGTGAAAATGATTTTTCTCTCTTATATATATATATATATTTATAAAGCAATAAAAATATTTGCAGAAGATAAAATTTATACATATTTACATACTTGCACCCCTAGTCATATTAGTGAAAATAAGCCTTCAGATGAAGGTCGTTAACTGTAATCAGAAGGTCCCAACCATCCATGTCTTGGAGATGATAAGCATTCACTGAATTTACCCTCTAGAATCGAAATGAACCTTCACAGATCATGTTAAAATTGTTGTGCTTTCCAGAATTGGCTTTTTTCTCATTCCATTTAAGAACAAGATCTCCAAACTAAAACTTTCACTACATCGTCTTCTTGCTGAACCACTTCTACATTATTCTATCATATTCAATGAAAGCAGCATATGTATTTTCTCTCTCCTCTTCTAGCTTCAGAAGTTGAGCCAACCTTATTATCATGGGATCAAATTCATCATCTTCATACTTGAACAACTGCAAGGTCTAGAGAACTGGGATCTCGATGTGAGTTGGTAAAACTACTTCCTTTCCATACACCAGGGAGTAAGGAGAAGCTTTAATAGAATTCTTAACTAATATGTAATCTACCCACAAAGCTTTATTTAACAATATATGCCAGCTTATTTTGTTGATTTTGAGTGTTCTCTTCAAGATATGGAGCAAATTCCTGTTTGTGGACTCGGCCAAGCCATTTACCTATGGGTAATAATTAGAATAGGTTTTTAAATAAATCCCATACTTGCTTGCAAAATCAATAATTTTTGCCCCAATAAATGGAATCCCATTATCTATCACAATGGCATCTGGTACACTAAAATGAGTAATTAGTCCTTTGAGGAAGGAGATGACTGTAGCCTGGTCTACTTTCTTGGTTGGAATAATTTTTATCCACCGAGTAAAGTAAGCAGTCGCTATCAAAATATATTTATGCTCAGTGGAGGAATAAGGATCGATGAATCCAATGAAATCTAAGCCCCACTACTAAAATGGTGCTTCTACCTGTATTCGATGTAGGGGTAGAGATGCCTTTTGACTCCTTCCAATATATCACTGATAATTATCATGGCTTTGGCTCACCTTATATGCATAAGAAAAAAGAATAGGATAGAAATATCCAGCCTGGATGATCTTCAAGGCCATATGACTTCCTGCATAATTCCCACTAAATAATCCAGAGTGGAACTCCTCTAATATCTTCTTCTTTTTTGACTCTTTCATGCATTTGAGGAGTACCCCATATATGTTTTTATGGAATAACCCACTTGGCAACAAGACATATTTAAGGGCCTGCAGCCTGAATCTTTGTCGTTGTGAGCTATCAAGATGTGATGGACACTTTACAAATGTGAAGAATTTTATAAGGTCTTATGTCCAATCATTATCACCTGATACTTCATTGGCAAGAATACTCTCACTGATAACCTCATCATGTAATAGTACTAGCGATTGAGAAGTTGTGCTCTTAGCCAACTTTTGGGAGAGCGCCCAATCGCAAACCAATTTAGTTGGCCAAATTTCTACATCATATTCTTGAATATTAGAGACCCATCCTACTCTTTTGTCACTCATATCTCCTTGAATGATGTAATTTTTGACATCTATATGGATAACATAGATTATTGTCTTGCTTTGTGAGATAAAATTCTAGAATTTCTTTAGGGATTTCATGACTGCATACACCTACTTCTCAATAAAGTTGTACTTTTCATGGTATGGAAAAATGACCTAGTTTAGAAAAGCAATTGGTTGTTCATCCCTATCATCTTGATTTTGTGTGAGGATAGTGGTGTAACTTTCTTGCTCGTCCACTACGTAAAGGATAAAATCCTTCAAATAATCTACATTAATCAATACTAGTGCTTGGGTGATTCTCTCAATCTCTTGGGATGCCTACCTCCTCTTTTCTGTCCATTTAAAGTCTGCATTTTTATTCAAGAGTTCAATCATTGGATTTACTACCTAGGCAAAATCGATGATGAATTTCTGAATGAAGTTGATCTGGCCAATTAGTGACTACAGGTCCTTCTTATTGACTGGTATGGGTAGTTTTAAGAGAGCTTTAGCTCTCGCAAGATCAATAGCCAACCCTTCCTATGAAATGACATGTCCCAAGATTTTTCCCTCCTTGAAAACGAAAATTGATTTCTTTAGGTTGATGGAAATACCAAACTCCTGATATTTTTTGAACATTTGTGTAAGATAAGAGACATGCTCTTCCTTGTGATGTGAGAAAATAGTCATTTTGTCAAGGTAATTTACAATAATTCAATTCAAAAACTCATCGAAAGTGATATCCATATCCCTTTGAAAGGTGGTGCCAGCATTGAAAAGACAAAAAGGTATTATTTGATAGATGAAGGTACCCCACTTTGTAGTAAATGACATTTTGTGCTAGTCTTCATTATTCACCTAGATCTAGTTATATATGAAGAAACCATCAAGCAATACAAATATTTGCCCTCCAATGACTATGTGAAGAATCTTATCAATCTGCGGTAGGGGATAGTGATCCTTCAAATGTGCTTGGTTCATATTGCAAAAGTCCACACACAAGCAAATGTCCCCATTCTCATTTTGAACTAGAACCAAGTTTACCACCCACGTTGAGTGCTTGATAGGATAAATTATTTTTGCCTCCAGTACTTTTAGCAACTTTGCTTTCATCAACACTTCAATTTTTGAATTGATAGGCCATTGTTTCTACCAAAAAGGTTTCACCCCTTCTTGCAACTCGATGGTGTGTAGAATTACATTTTTATCATATCCTTTCAGATCATGATAGCTCCAAGTGATAATGTAAGAAAATTCGTAACACAGATTCTTAATATCATTGAGCTCCTTTGGTGTATAGTCTATTCTAACTTTGATGATTTTATCAGGCTCCAACTATATTTCTTTATAATCCTTTGATTCAACCTTGATATTGTGTTTCTCTGCTCTATCATTTTGATCAAACAGTCTTTCAAGTGAAATTAGTCTCCTAGGAATGTGGTTATTCTTCAACTGAATCATTCCTTCCATTTCCTCCTCGACCAATATTCTTTCTTATGCACTAGCATATTCCTTAATCAAGAAAATAACTATATGTTAATCATTATCGAACACCTGCAAATAGAGGTTTTTTGGGACCAAATATCTATAAATTACCCTCACGATCTTCAGTCTCCTTAGCACTTGCTCTATGTTGTAATCACAATGACACTGAGAGGGGGGGTGAATCAGTGTGTTCTTTAAAAACTTCTAAAACAATTAGATTATAAAACCAGCAGCAGTTTAAAGCAGATAAAAGAGATACTAAATGCATCAAGAAAGCATCACACATAACACAACATTTTAACGAGGTTCACCAATGTGGCTACTCCTCAAAAAGACTCGCTTGGACTACCATCCAAATCCAACCAATGCAAAGCTACAACTTTACATAATCCTTTACCAAGACCAACTGGAAGGAGCACCAACCCCTTAACTTTATCCGCTTCAATAGAATGGAGCACCAACTCCTATTTTACCAAAGCACCTACCGGAAAGAGGCACCAACCCCTTAATTTTCCAACACCAACTCGGACAAATTGTTTACCAAGACCAACCGGAAAGAGGCACCAACCCCTTAATTTGCCAAACCAACCGGACTTCAATATTGAATAAAAAATGTTTGACATATACCTTTGTTATTGCAAGACTCTAACCGGTCTACATCACCTTTGCAATCTCTGTGCACTCGCTCTCTCTTGCACAATCACTTCACACAGCTTTGCCGCACCGCTACAACAGTACTTTGCAATCAACTTTGCCCTTCGCGCTTCTCTCGCACACTCGCTTTCTCGCACACACGCTTCGCACACTCGTGTCGTTTCACATTCTCCTCTCGCTCAACACGAACTTCACTTTCACAAACACTATGCTCGCATTCGCACTTTATCTTTACACCCCACTTTTCAAACTCGAAGTACCCTTGCTTTTATAGAAGAAGTTTTAGGAACAAACCCTAAAAGAACGTCGGTTGAGAAACCCTAGAATTTGTCACCGCCAAACCCTAAAATCCGTCGGCCCGATTTAACTTTGTCGGCCTCAAACACTTCTTCCACCTTCATCACTTTCCCGTAGCTTATTGCCGCGAAATAGTAACATGTCGGCCCTTTTAATTTAATTTAATATTTTAATTTAAATTTTAAATAAAATAAAATTTAAACTAAATATTTAAAATTAAATATCTTCATCACCGGGGCATCTTTTTCAACGAAACGAAGAGCCAACTTGGGTTTTAAGAAAAACCCATTTCAAATCTGTTATCCATGGTTTTAAATAAAACTTTTTATTTTGACTCGCCTTGGTTTTCACAAAAAACCTTTAAAATTTAAACTAAATATTTAAAATTAAATATCTTTATCACCGGGGCATCTTTTTCAACGAAACGAAGAGCCAACTTGGGTTTTAAGAAAAACCCATTTCAAATCTGTTATCCATGGTTTTAAATAAAACTTTTTATTCTGACTGCCTTGGTTTTCACAAAAACCTTTTCGCTTCTTGACATCTCAAAGTCTCTGAAGACTTCTTCTTCATTCCTAATTATGTTTTCTGTTTCGTGCATCTATCATTTAAGGACTCATGATCCGACTAACTTCTGAACTTTATCCTCTCGCATCCGAGTGACTTCTAAACCGCTCGTCCATTGCATCATTAGATCTAACCGATCGTATTGACAACAATGACAATCCTCCCGCAACACCTTGCTCAACACCGAACTCCTATCCATTGTACTTTGGCCGCACCTTGTTGTTCAATAAACTCTTGTCCATTGCATCAATAAATCTGTCCGATCGTGTTGACAACAATGACAATACTATTTGCTGCACTTTGCTCAACAATCTCCCCTTTGGAATTGTTGGCAACACATGTGCAATTTTCCTGTAAATCTTCTCCCCCTTTGACAATAATACCAAAGGGTTGCTGCAGACTCCCCCGAGTCTATGCACAATATTCTTAGACACAAATTATTACAATTAGCAAATATTCCAAGCATGAACAAGAAGAAAAACAAGTACACAAATGCTCCCCCCGAGTCCAAGACCACTTCATTTCACTGATTGACAACATCATGATAAGCATAATAGGCATCAATAAAATCAACAATGTGAATAGCAACAATAACCAATGAATGACACCATCACCGTCAACTTCACCAATATAACATGTGTAAGAACATGACTGAACCACTGTCTTCTGTGCAACTACCCTCCGTTGCTTTGCAAACTCAAACTTGTCCACTCGTTAGTGAAGGCATACAATAATCTTATATAGCCAACTTTTTGTTCTCGCAATGCCAAGGAACATCTCGCATACAACTTCACCATGCATCTTGGATATATTCTCAACAAGCTTGAACCCAATGACAGCTTGTTTGTCTCTCTCTCAAGTGAGAATCCAAGCAGGCTACCTCAATCCACTTTCAACTCGTGCAAGTACCAAACACCGTACCACAACGACAACCAACATCTTTTCTCAACCAATTAGGGCTTTAGCAACAATGCTTATAGACAAGGTTTAACCAACATCATTCAACTCAAGATTAACTTTGAAGCATTCAACCAATCACTACATGAAAAGGAAACTAGTAGACATCCTTTTCCTTCCAAAGGTATTTGAACAAGACAACCACCAACATAAATCACCAAGGCAAAGAATAACTTGCTCAAATCAAACTCAATGGAGTAAGCCCAAATCATGTATCAAGAAAAGCATTAACTTGATCAAAACAACCACTATGAAAGCAACTCAACTATTCATCACCAGGCTGGAAATCATCTCGCTGCTCATTAAAAAAACTTTTTTTTTTCAATCTTCCCATTCAACATGCTGATTTCACTTTTGTCAACAGAATTGACAAGTGACTCACATCTCGTACCAATTTTTGTCCAAAGACCGCAATTTTGCCGCCAACTCTTACTTTCAACTATGCATGTCGGAAGAAGACATTTTGTCAAACACTTTATGGCCAACCGTAGTGCACCTTACTCAGCCTCAAGCTTCTTATCCTTGGACTGGCATTAAATCAATAGTTAAAACAAAACTGTCTCGTGAATTAAATATATTCACCAAGGTGTCATGAAAGATCCGGCAATCTTCACATCAAAGAGTAAAAACAAATACATGCTGCTCGAAACACAAATACACAGCTAGGGCAAGCATTCTTTCGTTGAGCAAATTATCCGGACTATTATGATTCGTAATTTTGAACAGTGGTATTAAGAATCATCAACAATACAACAGTGACATATCTCAAAACTACCAATGGTGACAACTCTCAAATTAAACACCACACTTCACGGCATTTCCACAAACCACTATATAAACTGAAAAACACACTTTAACAACTATACAACATTAACCCGATCGCTTACCTTTCATCCTCATATACCTAGACAAATACATAGGAGCATTAAAATAAAACTTTAATATTGCTCCTCCTGAGGATGTGCCACCTGGAGTTGTTAGAGCAATGGCAGAGTAGCCTCCTTCAGCCCAAGGAGACACAATTTCCTTTCTTCCTCGTCTTTCTCCGGACTTTCCCGAACTTGGGCTTGGGTTTTTCAACAACATCCCTATTTTGCTCCCGTTCGTGAACTTGAACATTTCTCTTGTGGGGTTGTCTCTTGTGCATTCTTGATGGATGATTATTTTCTTTTCTTTTATGCACATGATATGTTCCTTGTCGGTGTTGTCCTCTTTGTGTCCGATGAAATCTAGGGTTTTGCCTTAGATTAGATATAGAAGTGCTTGGACAGAACCTTGCTATGTGCCCTTGACCATTGCATTTAAAACATTGCACATGTTTTATTCCCTATCCGTATTGCATTCTATGTGTATGATGAAATCTATGGTATTGCCTTAGATTGGATACATAAGTGCTTGAACAAAACCTTGCTATGTGCCCATGGCCATTACATTTAAAACATTGCACAGGGTGTTCACTCAAAAAAATAGAAGTATTTTTATCAGCGATAACTCTTTGATCTATTGTTCACCCACAATAAATTGCCTTGTGACCAAAGTGGTTGCATTTAGAACAATAGCCATAAAAAGCATTATTATTAAAAGAGTGAGAGTGAGAGAACCTCTTTTGTCGTGGTTGCTTTGTCGTAGATCTTCTTTGATATTTTCTTCCTTTTGAGGATTCAACTTCGGACTTTTCTTGTTTCAATCCTTCAACCGAGGACTTCTTCTTCTCCGCATATTTGGAGGATGAAGGTTGTTCACCTTCATATCCAAGACCAAACTTAGCTGTGGAGCTTCTTTGTTGATTTATCATTGTATCTAGCAACTCTGTGCTCTTCTCAAATTTGAGATTTATATTGGCCTCTTTTAGTTGTTTCTTCAATGAAACAATCTCTTCTTCTTGTTGGCAGCATACAGAAGAATATCTTCAATCCTTTTGTTCTGTTCTACTTGCAGCTTTAGATCAACAATAACCTGTTTATATTCCTCTTCACTTGTGTCGTATACATCATTCTTATTATCCAACTGTGTCTTCAAGGCTTCTTCTGATTTCTTGGCCTTTTGAACTTGTAGGAAGAGATCTTCAATCTCATCCTCATATTCTTCTAATTTCTTGGACAGTATTTTGTTCTTTTTCTTTTCTATTCTCCACTCTTCAAGAGCAGATATCAACTCTCCTTCAAAATCTACTTCAGCCTCAAGATTTTCATCACAAACTTCAGGATTCACTTCTTCTACCTTTTTCGGTTCAAATTTCTCTTCTACAGAACCGAAACCGATCGGGATGCCTTTTTGGATGAGGATCTATTCTTCTTAGCCATTGTGTACTAATCCAAGATCAACCCCGACTGATTTAGCCAAAATTGGGAACCTGGCTCTGATACCAATTGTTGTAATCACAATGACACTGAGAGGGGGGTGAATCAGTGTGTTCTTTAAAAACTTCTAAAACAATTAGATTATAAAACCAAGCAGCAGCTTAAAGCAGATAAAAGAGATACTAAATGCATCAAGAAAGCATCACACATAACACAACATTTTAACGAGGTTCACCAATGTGGCTACTCCTCAAAAAGACTGCTTGGACTACCATCCAAATCCAATCAATGCAAAGCTACAACTTTACATAATCCTTTACCAGCACCAACTGGAAGGAGCACCAACCCCTTAACTTTATCTGCTTCAATATAATGGAGCACCAACTACTATTTTACCAAAGCACCTACTGGAAAGAGGCACCAACCCCTTAATTTTCCAAAGCACCAACCGGACAAATTGTTTACCAAAGACCAACCGGAAAGAGGCACCAACCCCTTAATTTGCCAAAGACTAACTGGACTTCAATATTGAATAAAAAAATGTTTGACATATACCTTTGTTATTGCAAGACTCTAACCGGTCTACATCACCTTTGCAATCTCTCGTGCACTCGCTCTCTCTTGCGCAATCACTTCACATAGTCTGCTGCACTGCTACAGCTAGGCTTTGCAATCAACTTTGCCCTTCGCGCTTCTCTCGCACACTCGCTTTCTCCGCACACGCTTCGCACACTCGTGTCGTTTCACATTCTCCTCTCGCTCAACACGAACTTCACTTTCACAAACACTATGCTCGCATTCGCACTTTATCTTTACACCCCACTGTTCAAACTCGAAGTACCCTTGCTTTTATAGAAGAAGTTTTAGGAACAAACCCTAAAAGAACGTCTGTTGAGAAACCCTAGAATTTGTCAGCTGCCAAACCCTAAAATCCGTCGGCCCAGATTTAACTTTGTCGGCCTCAAACACTTCTTCCACCTTCGTCACTTTCCTGTAGCTTATTGCCGCGAAATAGTAACATGTCGGCCCTTTTAATTTAATTTAATATTTTAATTTAAATTTTAAATAAAATAAAATTTAAACTAAATATTTAAAATTAAATATCTTCATCACCGGGCATCTTTTTCAACGAAACGAAGAGCCAACTTGGGTTTTAAGAAAAACCCATTTCAAATCTGTTATCCATGGTTTTAAATAAAACTTTTTATTTTGACTGCCTTGGTTTTCACAAAAAACCTTTAAAATTTAAACTAAATATTTAAAATTAAATATCTTTATCACCGGGGCATCTTTTTCAACGAAACGAAGAGCCAACTTGGGTTTTAAGAAAAACCCATTTCAAATCTGTTATCCATGGTTTTAAATAAAACTTTTTATTCTGACTAGCCTTGGTTTTCACAAAAAACCTTTCCGCTTCTTGACATCTCGAGTTCTAAGACTTCTTCTTCTCATTCTCGAATTATGTTTTCTCGTTTCGTGCATCTATCATTTAAGGACTCATGATCCGACTAACTTCTGAACTTTATCCTCTCGCATCCGAGTGACTTCTAAACCGCCCGTCCATTGCATCATTAGATCTAACCGATCGTATTGACAACAATGACAATCCTCCCGCAACACCTTGCTCAACACTGAACTCCTATCCATTGTACTTTGGCTACACCTTGTTTTTCAATAAACTCTTGTCCATTACATCAATAAATATGTCCGATTGTGTTGACAACAATGACAATACTATTTGCTGCACTTTGCTCAACACTCTACAGGACAGAAATTAGCACCAAGGGAAGCTAGGATATTTGCATGCTTATTCTCTTTCTGTGAAATCACTTGAACATTTAGTGATGTAAAAGACTCAAACAAATCCCATACCTTGTTGTCATAGGCCTTTAAGTAGTGTT
The DNA here is from genome assembly GCA_028583015.1 of Wollemia nobilis. Lineage (NCBI taxonomy): Eukaryota > Viridiplantae > Streptophyta > Pinopsida > Araucariales > Araucariaceae > Wollemia > Wollemia nobilis. The sequence goes on along the minus strand of JAQPPZ010017220.1, from coordinate 4,628,912 downwards.
TCTTTAACACACATTTGTTTGTAATCTAATTGACGATGAGCTTAGAATCTCCAAAAATTTACAACTATTTTATTTCCAACTTCTCTGCTTTCTTCAAACCAAGGTAAAATGCTTCATATTCGGTGGTATTATTTGTGCTGATCCAAGTTGATGTAATCCTAAGGGAGAAACAAGAACAATCGTGACTCCTGCACTATTCTTGCATCTCATGCCATCGAAATATAACTTTCGTAATTTATCAGAGATAGTTCCAGGAACCAAAAGCTTTTGCTTCAATCTGTCCAAGTTTAGTTATGGTGTAGCGACCAATCTTAGTCTCTACCATTACATTGAAATCCATCAATGAAAATTCATCTTGTAGATGGAGCTCACCAAGAGCTTCCTCTATCAAGTTCACTTCTTGCATCTCTTCAGTCATCATTTATTGACTGCATCTATGGGTTTTTCTTCGTCCTCAAGTCTTTCTATGTGAAAAGTGGAAGACTTTTCATTATAGATCTAGATTCTCTTTCCATCAAAAGGAATCTCCAAATGTGAATAATCTAGATAAATATATCCTCCTAGATTTTTTGTAAATTCCCTCAAAAGGCACATGCTGAAGTATGGTTCTAAATCAACTACCACAACTTCTTGAATAATCGTGATCTATGGTATGTTGTGCAGAATAATGGGGATGTCATTAATCACACCCGCAGAATAATGGGGATGTCATTAATCACACCCACTGTCTTAAATGGGGTCCCATACAACTATAATATACCTAGAATTCTCCTCATATATTCAATCCCCTAATCTCACATACTACCTTTGACATGATAGTAGTCGTGGCACTGCAATCGATCATGTAATTATGCATGATCTATCCTTCCATTCCGAGAGATAGGTAGAATGAGGAGGTCTATTCTTACAAGTGGTATAATTTGTCACTATCTGTGCTAACACTATTTGGGTAATGTTTTTATTTTTATCTTCTACAAACTTAAGAGACTCTTGCAATAGATCAACCTATCGAGGGAGTCACAATGCATAAAAAAACTCATCTTTGCATGGATTCTCTTCATTTCTTCAATGATATTATAGTCAGTAGTACTAGAGTTTTTCACTTCAGTAGCTAGCTTATGTTTATTTTGGTATTGCTGAGTAGCTTCTACCCTTTGATGCTTGGTCAATGATGGGTACTTAAGGTGCTCTTTGATTTGTTCCTTCACCTCATTTTGTACTTGATCAATCGTAGGTTGTGAAGTTGATGCCTTTGCTTGCAACTTTTCTTGGGCTTGCTTGGGCAATATATCATTCAATAACACAAAATATTTATGTTTATTTTTTATGATAGGTGTTTTCACTTGCGGCTATGTCTTTTCACCTTGTCCCTTTTTTTTAGAGGGGACCTTCAGCAGCTCCATTTTTTTTGGATCAACGGTTACCAGTTTCTTCCCAGCCCTTGTAAAAACTGAAACTTGCTCCAAGGAAGGGACCATAAAATTATGATCAACTTGCATTATCATATTGATTTTCCCACTAGCCAAACTTTCTGCTAATGTCTATACATAGTTCAAATGAACCATGCCTGTTTCTTCAGCATGAGGATCATTATAGGTAGAGCACTAATATGTCCGCTCTAATGTACTAGCTTCTTCATTTGCCAACATAGTTGTGTTTCTTTCCCCATCCTTTCTAACCAAAGCTAGTTGTTCTCTAGTAATTGGTGGCATATGGAATCTCCTTGATCAAAAATATGCTTTAGCTTACTTATTTTTAATGGCTGTGATTTCATTTGACATTGTCTTGACTATCAAATTGATAGACTGCAACTCCTTCAACACTTTATCCTGTAGATTAGGATTTGAGGGTGTTGGGGGAGGTGGTAAAGGAAATGGAATAGGTGGATATGGTAGTTCTGGGAACAAAAATGGGTATGGTAAATGTGGAACAATTGGTGTAGGTAATTGTGCAATGTTTGGAGCAGGGAGTTGTAGAACTGGAACTGATGTAATTTAAGGCAGATTAAATCTCCATGAAGGAACAAGATGCATAAAATGCATAGGGTGTGAAAATGCATTAGAATACTGATGTTGTGGGAGATATAGAATAATGGGCATTATTACTTTTGGAGGTAGCTTACCTATGGCAATAAGATCCACCTTGGACTTTTGTGCTTGCATGTACAAATTTGGAAAGGTATTGACATTGGATTGTTGGATGACCATACCAATATAATATTTAAAGGCTCAAATATAGTAAAATATGACTTGTTCATGAGTGGGATGAAGACCATCAGAAACTCTTTCCCAACTTTGAGTGAACCTTATGTTGAAATTTACTATTTTATCTTGTGGATGCCTTTGGATGTTTGTAAATTGGTGTGACAGGGAAAAATGATCAGATCACTCATGAAAATTATTAATTAACAATTTTTCCAACTGGTCCCATGTGGTAATAGTAGTGGGCAATAAGGACTGGTACCAATACAACACATTTCCTCTAAGAGACAACACAAGCAATCTTACCATAATATCTTCATCTATGATGTCATGCATTATCACCAAAGAAGCCCAATATTAAAAAATCTTGTAAGCAGTATTTCCTATACCATCATAGGTAGGCAAAGCCTTCAATGCTGCTTAAGTGACTAGATTTTGTGCTTGCATATTTAAAAATCCTGAGCTGTTCCATGCTAGAAACTATCTTGGTGGCTGCGATGGTGGATTATGAGCCATATTAATTGTTGGCAATTTGAGTTATTTTATGTTGTCATTGATGTCACATGGATCATTGATGTCACATGCATCACATTGATTTTTGATGGCCAAATGATATTTTGGAAAGCATGGATAAATATAGGGTTTTTGTAAAAACCAAGGTAGGAAAAATAAAAGGTTTTGTTTAAAACCATGGATGGCAGATTTGAACTGGATTTTTCTTACAACCCAAGTTGGCCTTTTGTTTCGTCAAAAAAGGTGCCACAACGATAGAGATATTTAATTTTTAATATTTAGTTTAAATTTTAATTATTTAAAATTAAAATTAAAATTTAAAATTAAATATGCAAGATTTCGATAGACGTCATCGAAAATAATAAGGAGGCTATATAAAGGGGATACCTAAGGTTCATAAACTGATCTTTTCTCGTGTTTAATAATCGTTGGCTAAGCATCCGAATTGAGCTCGTGCAAAAATATTTTAGAAAGTAGAATCAACGAATAAATGAAGGTTGGTAAAAGTCCAAAGTCATCATGGGCAGAATGGCACATTGGTAGTTGGATTTTGGCTAAGGTGTGTGGCAGCACAAATGTCAAGGTTTCGAATCCCCTTGACTATGTTTAGAAGGCATTGGAAGAAAATTGCTCTAAGTGCTTTTGATTTGCAAAAAGGGAGAAAAGGTTTTAAAGTGCATTGTGCCTTTCCCTTTAGAATGATCGGCTAGCTCGTGTGGCAACCTTAGCCATGGCTAAGGTGCTCACGATGTGGGCAAGTCGGGGGTTTGAATCCCCTTGAAGAGGTAAATACATTTTTGCTCTAATTAATTTGGTTAAGCCCTAAGTTCAAGTTATAAACTGGTTAGGAATAATTAAAGTTTTTAATTAAACTTTGTTTTTATAAGGGTTGTGATTATTATTTCAAAGGTGGATGAGTTGTTGATTTAATTTGATTTTCATGAAATTGAGAATTAAGATATGGGAGAAATAAAGAGTTGTTATAAAATATTTTTTGAGAGGTTTATTGATTATTATATTTGATAAGGGTTTTTATTAAAAGGACTTTGGTGGATGTTTTTATTAAGTTGGTGTAAAAATATGTAAATTGAGTTATGCTTTATCTTGTTATTATTATTTGAAGTCCACTAACCCTTATTGAGATTGAAAAGGGAAAGTTGTGTTTAGTATGGCATATTTTGTGGACAACTTCTTGGCATCAAAAAGGTATGGGCACATTCTCCTATTGATTGTTTATGATGGTTGATTTCTGAAATATCATTGGAGTGAAAATGATTTATTGTGGTTTCCTTTTCAAAAGTGGTTGGTTGAATGCTTCAATGTTTTCTGGTTTGAGAGTTGTGTTTAAACATTATTTTATAAGCATAGTTGTTGAAGCCCATTGGTTATGTAAAGAACTTGAAAAGAACATGACTATCATTGTTATGTGATATTTTTTATTGAGTATTGTTGGAAATATTTGAGTTGGTTGATACATGCTTGGACTAGGGTTTTATGAGAAAGAGTTATCCCTTGTGGTGATTGGTTGAGTTGAGTTGATTGAGCCTAGTCAAGTGATTGTGTGAGGTGATTGTTCAAGTCCTATGAAATAAACTATTATATAATTCTGATTTGAGTTGAGATTGAGCTTAGAACATATTGAGTCTCTAACAATTCTCTTTATGCTTCTATGAGTTGACTTGATTTGAGATTGATTTGAGTTGAGTTGAGATCATAGTGGATCATTGTTGTCATCCATTGTAGAGTGCATTGCCATTCATTGTTGAGTTCATATTTGAGCCTTGCATTCATATATTTGTGGATAATATTTGAGTACTACTTGAGAATGATTGATTGAGCCTTTGAGAAGGCCTTTGGGATATATTTCTGGACAAATTTATGGCAGTTTATGTATGATTGATTGAGCCTTTGAGAAGGCTTTGTGGACAATTTTTGGGACAACTTTATGGATAGTTTTAGACTGATTTGTGGATAGATTTGGGATAGATTTTGATGAGGTTCTGAGTGGGCCTGTTGAGCAGAGTTGAGGAAGTTCTTGGTGATCTTGCTAGAGCAGATTTAAACAAGTTCTTAGTGATATTGTTGGAGCATATTTGAGCAAGTTCTTGGTGAGCATGCTAGAGCAGATTTGGAAAAGTTCTTAGTGAGCTTGTTGGAACATATTTGAACAAGTTCTATGTGAGCTTTCTAGAGCATATTTGGACAAATTCAGTGTGAGCTTGTTGGAGCATATTTGAGCATATTATGTGTGAGCTTGTTGAGCATATTTGGACAAGTTCTGTGTTAGCTTTTTAAGAAATTTTGGAGAAGTTCTATATGAGATTTTTATGTATATTTTGACAAGTTCTATGTGAGCTTGTTATTGCCTAGATTTGAGCAGATCAAAGAAATTTGGAAAAGTTCTGTGTGAGCTTGTTATTGCCTAGCTTTGAGCAGATCAAATAAATTTGGACAAGTTCTGTGTGAGCTTGTTGAGAAGTTTTGGACAAGTTATGTGTGAGCTTGTTATGCATATTTAGACAAGTTTTGTGTGAGCTTGTTATTGCCTAGCTTTGAGTAGATCAAAGAAATCATTGTATTGGATAAGGATCCTTATTTATGTGTGAAATATTATAAGGATATTATCTTGTGGAGTACCCCACATTGGGGGAACCATGTTAAATATTGTGTCTTAATTGTGTATGGTGACTTGTGCTATTGCTTACTATTGCTATTTGATTTATTACTGCACACTGCTATATTTGGTTATTGCAATTAAGGACATTAATTGATATTGGTTTGGAAAGAAAGTAAAAAGTGGTTTTATATTGTTCAACCCTCCCTCTCAGTATAATCTTGTGTTACTCAATTGGTATTAGAGCGGGTTCCTTCGAAAAAGCTAACATCTTGAGGGGAGACTCTACAAGAACACAAATGGCTTCACAGAATGGATCATATACAAATAAGGACTCAAGGAATTTCAAGGATATGAGGAAAGTTAGATGCTACAAGTGTGGTGATCTTGGTCACTATGCACACAAGTGTCCACATGAAGGAAACAATGATGATGAAAAACAAGGTCATAGAAGAAAAGAATATGGAAAGCATAAGCATGACAAAGATGACAGATTCAAGCAAAACAGGTATGAGAAGAAGAATATTTTTCATAAGGTAAAGAAATCTTACTACATTGTAGAAGCAAGTGATAGCTCAAATTACAGTGATAGAGACAAGTTAGATGATGAAAAGGAAGAACATCTATTCCTAGGAATATAAGGTGAAAGAGAAAAGTGATTTGTGTGTGGTCAAAGAGATCACAGACTAGGATATTGCAATGGCTTCAGTGATAGTGAAGATGAGATGACACATCAAAGAAACAGGCATGGTCAAAAAAATCATGAGAGTTTGTTTGCTATACAAGATGATAATGATCTCAGTGATAGTGAAGGGGTATCACTTTTGGTAATAGAAAAAGAAGAGGATGATCCAAGAAAACAAAAATCAGAAGTCAAAAGGCTAAAAGAAGAAATCAAGAATCTGGAAATCAAGATTCGAACAGATGTCAAAATCAAAGAAGAACTACTTCAAACAATCAGTGATCTAAGAAATGAGCTTCAAGATGCAAAAAGGATAGAGGAAAGGATGAATGAATAACTAAGGGTAATAATGGTAAGACATGACACATTAGATGAAAAGGTTCAAAAAGGAGTGGAAACATATTCTAAGGTTGTATCTTATTTCCAAGAAAAGTCACACTCAAAATGAATAAAAGATGAAAGCAAGAAAGCACCTAATATTTGTGAGGAAATTTCCAAAGTTCCTATGGCTCCAAATATTCAGTTTGGTTATTTTTTTGAGATAGGTGAATCAAGTTCAAAAGGAAAAGAAATACTTGAAGAGAAAAACAAGGAAGAAACTAAGGAAGAGGATTTAGATACTACAAATAAGGTTCAAGAATGCAATGCACAAGTTGAAAATCATCATAAGGATAATGGTCAAGAAAGGTATGAGGAACCAAGGCATGAACAAAGGGCTTTTAAATGACATTTTTTTTCTTGTAATGGATTTGGACACAGGGCTATACACTACAGGGTCTATGGATCAAAGGAGTTTTATTTTTCTAGAATGAACATCAAAGGAAGAAGGTATGGTTTTCAGAGACATTGCTTCTCATGTGATAGTATTGGTCATAGAGCTTCTCAGTGCAAAGGAAATGAGCAACATGGTTTTGGTTTTAGAGCTACACAATTCAGAAGTCATGGTTATAATGGTCATGAAAACAAAGCTTCACAATACAGGGTTCAGGAAAGGAATGGATATCAAAATTATTTCAAGAAATATTTCAGGATATGGGCACCATTCAAAGGCTACAATATCAAGTGTTTTAATTGCAATAACTTTGGGCATATTGCAAAATGGCATAGGACTCAATTCCAAACAAATTCAAGGCAAGAAGGTCAAACAGGTTCAAGACAAGAAGATTAGGTAATTTATCAAGATAATAAAATCATAAAAACATGGAAGGAAGTTGATAGAGGAAAGAAACAATGTAATATGGGAGTAAAAGTACTCCCACCCCAAAATTAATCACCTCAATAGAGAAGGTAGTGAGGGGGCTATGCTTAAGTCATATATTTTAGCCCCTTAGGTGTACTTTTTGCCATTGATGTCAAAGGGGGAGAGATTTGAGTAAGGGGGAGAGCATTGAGTTAGGGGGAGTAGGCTCCAAAGACAACATTGAGTTAGGGGGAGCAACCTCCATAGAGAGTATTGAGTCAGGGGGAGCAACTTTGATTCTCAAAGATGGTTTTTGCAGTGATTGTGGTTTTTGCATTAGAGGTGTTGCCATCAATGACAAAGGGGGATATTGTTGGAAATTTGAGTTATTTTATGTTGTCATTGATATCACATGGATCATTGATGTCACATGGATCACATTGAGTTTTGGTGGCCAAATGATATTTTGGAAAGCATGGATAAATACAGGGCTTTTGTGAAAACCAATGTAGGAAAAATAGAAGGTTTTATGGATGGCATAATTGAATTGGGTTTTTCTTTAAACCCAAGTTGGCCTTTCGTTTCATTGAAAAATGTGCCCCGGTGATGGAGATATTTAATTTTTAATATTTAGTTTAAATTTTAATTATTTATAATTTAAATTTAAATTTAAAATTAAAGATGCACTATTTCTGTCGATGTCATCAAAAATAATAAGGAGGCTGTATAAAAGGGATACCTAAGGTTCATAAATTGATCCTTGGTCATGGTTAATAATATTTGGCTAAGCATCAGAATTGAGCTCGTGTGAAAATATATTAGAAAGCAGAAGTAGCGAATAAACGAAGGTTGGTTGAAGTCCAAAGTCATCATGCGTAGAATGATACATTGGTAGTTGGATTTTGGCTAAGGTGTCTGGCAACACAAACTTCAAGGTTTTAAATCCCCTTGACTGTGTTCGGAAGGCGTTGGAAGAAAAGCGCTCGAAGCGCTTTTGATTTACAAAAAGGGAGGAAAGGTTTTAAGGCACGTTGTGTCTTTCCCTTTCGAACGAGCGGCTAGCTCGTGTGGCAACCTTAGCCAAAACTAAGGCATTCGTAGTATGGGCAAGTTAGGGGTTCGAATCCCCTTGAGGAGGTAAATACGTTTTTTCTCTAATTAATTCTATTAAGCCCTAAGTTTGAGTTATAAGGTGGTTAGGAATAATTAAAGTTTTTACTTAAACTTTGTTTTTATAAGGGTTGTGATTATTATTTCGAAGGTGGATGAGTTGTTGATTTAATTTGATGCTCATGAAATTGAAAATTAATATTTAGGAGAAATAAGTTGTTATAAAATAAATTTTTGGAGGTTTATTGATTATTATTTTTTATAATGGTTTTTATTAAAAGGACTTTGGTGGATGTGTTTATTAAGTTGGAGTAAAAAGGTGTAAATTGAGTTATGCTTTATCTTGTGATTATTATTTGAAGTCCACTAACCCTTATTGATATTGGAAATGGAAAGTTGTGTTTAGTGTGGCAGATTTTTTGGACAACTTATTGGCATCAAAAAGGTATGGGCATATTCTCCTATTGATTGTTTATGGTGGCAATTTCTGAAATATCATTGGAGTGAAAAGCATTGATTGTGGTTTCCTTTTCAAAAGTGGTTGGTTGAATGCTTCAAGGTTTTCTGGTTTGAGAGTTGAGATCATAGTGGATCATTGTTCTCATCCATTGTAGAGTGCATTGCAATTCATTGTTGAGTTCATATTTGAGCCTTGCCTTCATAGATTTGTGGATAAGATTTGAGTACTATTTGAGCATGATTGATTGAACCTTTGAGAAGGCCTTTAGGATAGATTTTTCGACAGATTTGTGTTAGTTTGTGTATGATTGATTGTGCCTTTGAGAAGGCTTCATGGACAATTTATGGGACAAATTTATGGATAGTTTTAGACATATTTGTGGATAGATTTGGGATAAATTTTGATGAGGTTCTGAGTGAGCCTATTGAGCAGAGTTGAGCAAGTTCTTGGTGAGCTTGCTACAACAGATTTGGACAAGTTTTTAGTGAGCTTGTTGGATCATATTTGAGCAAGTTCTTAGTGAGCTTGCTAGAGAATATATGGACAAGTTCTTAGTGAGCTTTTTGGAGCAGATTTGAGCAAGTTTTGTGTGAGCTTGCTAGAGCAAATTTGAACAAGTTCTTAGTGAGCTTGTTGGAGCAGATTTGAGTAAGTTCTGTGTGAGATTGTTGAGCATATTTGGACAAGTTTTGTGTGAGCTTGTTAAACATTTTTAGACAAGTTCTGTGTGATCTTGTTATGTAGATTTGGACAAGTTTTGTGTAAGCTTGTTATTGCCTAGATTTAAGCAGATCAAAAAAATTTAGAAAATTTCTGTGTGAGCTTGTTATGTATATTTGGACAAGTTTTGTGTAAGCTTGTTATTGCCTAGATTTAAGCAGATCAAATAAATTTAGAAAATTTCTATGTGAGCTTGTTATTGCATAGCTTTGAGTAGATCAACAAAATTTGGACATGTTCTTTGTGAGCTTGTTGAGCAGTTTTGGACAAGTTATATGTGAGTTTGTTATGCAAATTTGGACAAGTTCTATGTGAGCTTGTTATTGCCTAGCTTTGAGAATATCAAAGAAATCATTGTATTGGATAAGGATCCTTATTTTTGTGTGAAATATTATAAGGAGATTATCTTGTGGAGTACCCCACATTGGAGGAACCACGTTAAATATTTTGTCTCAATTGTGTATGGTGACCTGTGCTCTTGCTTACTATTGCTATCTGAGTTATTAATGCACACTACTATATTTGGTTATTGCAATTAAAGACATTAATTGATATTGGTTTTGAAAGAAAGTAAAAAGTGATATTATACTATTCGCCCCCCTCTCAATATAAGTTTGTGTTCTTCATTAACCAGAGGGTTTTCTTGATATAGAGGAACACTAGTAGCAATACTAGCTGGGATTGAAGGTACAAAAAACACTCCCACTATTTATGAAGATATTACGAGTAATGTAGGAGTCGATGTGACTAATCTGGGGTATTATCCTAATTTTTGGGTATCAAGCTCAAAGAACTCAACCAGGTTTTAGGATTTTTGGTATTTGATCTTATGATCATGAAGTGCAGCTTTCACCAACTTCACGTTTGGAGGCTTTTGGGTATAGCTAAGTCTCTATATGTTCTAATAATACAACAATAATATGAACATCAAACCTCAATAATATTGAAAGTGGAACCTTTAAAAGTACCATAAGGCATGCCAAGAACTGTTGGTCAAATATTTGCCTAAAACACAAATATTACATTTGTGCATATTAAATATGACCAACATTGAAATGCCAAAGGAAAGAGATGTCCTTTGGGCAAATATATAGAAAGGGTTGGATCCCTTACTAATTGTACATTGGTTTTAAGCTCAGAGTTGCAGGAAAGACATGTAAATAATGAAAAGTAATTGGAAATATAGCCACAAACTAGAAGATGTAGGATTGGGAATAAACTAGCAGTAGGAATTCAAAAAAAACATTATGAGAAAATAGAATAGAAATAAGGTGAAGAATCTACTTACGATTTCTCAGAGATAACTTCCAAAGTTACATTCTAGTACTCACTCTCTCACTAGTAGCGTTCAAATCTACATACAAAATTTAAACTTAGCAGATAACATGTATGAATATAATATATAAATGCTTTATGTGAAAAGAAATCAAAATAGGAATCATTCACAGAAATATGAATCTATGTTCCTTCTATTTACACAGAAAACTTGAAGTGTTTTTCTGCAGAGTATCTATCCTCCTTTGTTACATGAAAATATCTAGTATTTATAGAGATTTTTGCCTCTTTCATTTAATACAAAAAAGAGAAAATTCCACTGGATCAAGAACTAGCAAGAGGAATTTCCTCCTCAAAAACCTTTGAAAATATTCCTTTTGTAGCAACAATCCAAATTTGGAGGAAAAATTCCTGAGAAGTCAACAAGTGTGGACGTCGGTGCACAAAAAACTGCAAATATGGTCATTGAATTGGTACCTCCCTTGTTCCTTGGAAATTTTCTCTTGTCAAAAAGTCCATCAAACCTGGGCCTTATTTTGAAAAGAGGTGAAGTAAATAGCGAATATTGTGGAACTCATGAAAATCATATTGTAACATTTAATCCTACACCTTTTTCAGCATAAAATCAACAAATGTAGTCATTCTTCACTTCAATCATTAAATTCTCATCATTTGTCTGATCCAAGAACTTTTGACAAGTCTTATTTGATGCTTGAAATCAATTTCACCCAAAATAGAGCAACAAGTGAAGATGGAAAAAAGCCCTCTATTTAAAGTTCTCTACTTTATTCTTATCCGTGCTTCCATGTGGGGAGAGAATCCACAAAATCTAGTAGCCTTTATAGTTTCACCCCTCCTTTGGCTTTGATTCATGCTTTGTCCCATTATATATTGTTTCATCCCAAGGAGAAGCAAATGGAAATTTCACCCCTCATTTGGGGAAAAAGTTTAGTTGACCACATCCCTTTGACTATTCCTTTCTTATGGTGTGCATTTTCCATTTGAAATAGCATTCGCACCAAAGAGAGGCACCTGAATATTTTGCCCCACCTTTGGGGCAAAACTCCTTAAAAAACCTTTTAAAATTTGTCTACGTGTGGGGCCCATGATTTGATTTTAGATGCCTCTGCAATGTGCTATCACCCTAAGGAGGGGTGAAGGGGAGTTTCATACCTCCCTTGGACAAAATCCCTTTTAACTTTTCAACACTAGGCTTGACGCATTTTTCATATTATATTTTTTGCTTCCTTTAAAATACGTTCACCCCAGGGAGAAGCGAATGGTAAATTTCACCCCCTTTGGGGAGAAAATGCTTTTAGTTCTAGTGTTCCACGATTTCAAAATCGGGCCACGCACTCTCTAATTTGTATTGTGGTTTCGCCCCACTGACGGACGACAAGGATTTTCACCCCTCATTTGGTGTGAAAGCACCTTGAATTTGTAACTAAGGACCTTCACTTATGATTTTCAAGGAACTTGCTATAATTTTGGTTCACTTGGATAGCTCTCACTTTCTTCTTTCACCTTGGCTTTTTATCATAGGACTATAAGTGTTTAAATGTGATTTCACCCCAATGAAGGGTGAAAGGGTTTTTTGCCCCTATTTTGAGGTAAAATTCTCTTTGACTCGTCAACATCTACTGATATTTTATTTTGAGTTTCAATGCCTTCCTTTTAAATGATGTTCACCTCATAAAGGGGTAAATGGGGTTTTTGCCCCTCCTTAGGTGCGAACGTGCCCTTGACTGCTTCTTTGTCCTACCAGGGCATATTTTGCAACTCTTTATAAAAACAAAGACGTTTTGTCCCAAGGAGGAGCGATAGAGATCTTCACCTCTCACTTGGGGTGAAAATACTCAGCCTTTCTAAAACTTTGTATGCATCATGACTTTAGGTCTTCAAACTCTTTTTGGGCACGTCCATTAAAATTGATTACTGCATCTTGCCCAAAATCATGGTGAAATTATTTTAACTTCTTTTAATTACAGGTGCTCCCATCTGCACTAATTTTGCCATTACTAGAAACTTTTAACTTCACCATTTCTTGGCACCCAGTCCATGAAAATCAAAAGAAGAAGATTAAAATAGAAATTAATTACAACAAAATATACTGAAATAAATTGTTGCATTCTTCATTAATTATATTTCGCTTCTTTTACAATAAAAACTATCAATAAAATTTCAACAAAATTTTAATGTGGCAAAGTGTCAAAATTGCCAACACTCACTATGTTCTATATTTTCCATGCACTTTGTCTAACATTCCTAATCTCATCTAGTGAGGCCACCAAAATTTAAGAGTCAAACTCCACTATGATCTTTCAAACTCGATTATCGCAAGCATTGAGAGAACCTTGTATGATTTCCAAAGTCTCTACTTCATTATTTGTTTCTACTCTTAGGCCTTTCAATTCATAATGAAGAACCTTCCCTTTGTAGTATCTTTTGAGGAAATCAATGCCTGCTACCCTTAGGTTATTCTTGGTTGTTCCATCTATGTTGATTTTTCCTAGCCTTGAGGTGGGAGTTGCCAAGCCCCATGAGTCTACCTCATGGTAATGTTCTCTTCTTGTTGGTATTTTTTCTCCCCCACATGATCTTTTATTGTTTATGTAACCTTGATTATTATTTTTTTTCCAAACTAGCAATATTGGAGTGTGTTCCTCTCTAAAAATCCTAGCATTTCTTTCCAACCATATGTGCCACCAGATAAAGCTTGTATCTAGAGATTGACCCAATTAATTTGATTTATTTTTTAACCTTCTTCATTTGTAGACCTACCATATATTAGTATATGTTAACAATTGATTGAGATAGCCCTTGAAGAGATCAACCCATCGACTCCATGACTTCAAGGTAAAGTCAAACTAAAATAACAAATGATCTATTATCTCCTCCTTGGTATTGCATATGATACATTTAGAGGGACCATGAAAACCCTCTCTTTTGCAAGCTATAGATAATGAAGCTCCAATGCATAACCTGCTAGGAAGAGAATTTAATTTTTGGTCAACCCTTTTCCAACCATACTTTATCCAACATCCAATTGAAGTAGATGGGAGGGAAAAATTTATTATAACCATCTTGGATTGTATAGATGCTTAAATTTCCATGATCCCAAGCTATCTTATCCTTTTCCTCATTTCTTGTAATGTGGCATTGTTTTAGTATCCACTCTAAAAGTGGTAACACATTCTGAGATATGAAGACTGACTACTCTTCCAATTGCTTTAGTTGCATAAGAGAGAAGGTCCCAATATACTTTGTATATAGATAGCATATTATCATGAACCAACTTATAACCTCCAAATTTTTTTTAAGGGGCTATAAATTTAGAAATTTTGAATTTAGGGGGAAGGGGTATTGATCCCAAGAATCAATCCAAAAAATTGCTTTATCCCCTATAATGAATTTCAAAAATAGTATTGGTTTTACCACTTTATTTCCTAATTTTAGCACCTTCCAAACAACAACACCTTGGCCACTCATAGGTATGTGACTTGCTTCCTAATGGGGAATGTTACCCAAATACTTACCAGTAATAGCTTTGCTAAACAACAATTCTTGACTAGAGATCGATCTCTAGTAAAGTTTTTCTACTAGAACTTAGTTATTCAATGTTGCTTTTTGAATTCCTAATCCTCTGTTTGCTTTAGACTGGCAAATTTTTTCCAACTTACTAGAGCCCATCACTTACCCTTCCTTGGGCCATCCCAAAGAATTTTTTGTCTAAGTGAATCTAGCTTCTTTAGGATTCCAATTAGATTTTTAAAGATAAAGAACTTGTAAACTAGAATTGGTTGAATCACCGATTGAAGAAGAATCATTGTTCCTCCAAACGAATGCTAGCGATGTGTCCAATGATTTACCTTCTCACCAATTTTTTCCACCAATGTTTTCCATTCTGCCACCTACACTTATTATAATCAAGTGGAATCCCTAAATAGTCCAACGAGATGGAACCCTATAAAAAGCCTAAGATGTTTAAAATCTCAACTTTAATTATTATTATTTTTAACTAAATTTAATAGTAAAAACTATAATATTCTAATAAAAAGGTTTAGAATAAGGATATTATTATTACATTCTATTTTTATAACTAAAATATAATTCAATATCCTATGCAACCCACCTTTTATTTTATAATTTATATATAAACAACCTCCTTTAATTATTCCATAGAACCTGTGTGATATACACACTAGAATTTAAAATTTACTTATCCTCCATAAAAATCATTCCCCATAAAAATGAACTATGTCCTATAAAAATTTAAAATCAACTTTACTGAACTATCGTGTACGTGTACATGGCTGTATAAAAGTATAATTTCAACAAATATATCATTATTTTGGGACCCTTCAGATTTCCTTCAAGAAATTATCTATATACACAATTTAGTGTGGAGGACAATCGTGTGGGGCTGCTTCTAGAAGGACAGCGATTGACATCATAGTATTATGTGTATCATGGTTAGGTCCTCGGGATTTACATTCCAAGTGCCATCCGGCGGCTCACCAAGCAATTTTACTTATTTTTTTATTTTTTAATTTTTAAGTGATAGTGCCGTTAAAAATGGCGGGACATATTACATCCACCAAAAATGGTTCAGTTACGTCTGCTGGAAGGAGATGAACCCCTATATCGTTTGGCCAGTATCCCAGAGATGTGAAACACACGCGAAAGTGGAAAGGTTGCTTACAAATTCAGGCAGCATGAAAACGTTTTGAGCTAGAACTTATTAAAGAATGGACGGATAAAAATAAAACAAGTCCTACAACAGCGATGTGTATCACAAGCAACAGAATAGCATTGCCAAATTTTAATTTGCAAATAACATTATTTAAATTTTAAACTTCAAAAAAACATTAGAATTTACATACTATGTATAAGTCAAGCTTTTATAATTTAAAGTTAATCAAAAAAATTATATTGTATTTTATAAATTATATGACTCAAAGTGCATGCGAGTTAAAAGTAAAAAATATAAGAGTGCGTTATTTTAGTTATACGTATTTTTAATTAAACAGATATTTATTTATTTCTAATTTTTTAATTTTAATATTTAAAAATATTAATATAACAAAAAAAAATATAATAAGATAAAAAATAATAGCCTATATTTAAAATAAGATAAAATAACCAATAGTTTTCTAACCTATAAGTTGTGTATATATTTTGTTGAACAATTGCATGGTGTGTCTCTATCAAATTAGCTCAAAAGATATCCATGTCTACTTTATTTTTTTTTATATGGGGTTACTTATAAAAAAGTTATAACAAAAAATTTCCTTACTAGATTTTAAATCTTATATAGAGACAGAGTGTGTTAGGACATCGATATATGTTAATATATGTTATTAAGGATTCACATTAGAGGGAGACTTCCAATTTCTATGTTCCTAAGGACACTCTTTGCATTATATATAAACTCAACTCTAGTCGAACCAAGACTCCACGTAGGGACTAGAGAAGAGAAAGACTTCCATATGAGAAATGAAGACCTTCCACACCATGGGGAGCCCCACAAACCATTAGAAGAACTAGTTTCAGTTGCCAATACCACCATCATTGTATTCATTTTTTTCAAAGCTTATTTTATCATCAATTTTTTTCCCTATTATACACTACATTAGACTTGACCAATGTTCTAATTTAGACACATCAAAACTCCATAAAACATTTAGAGGTAAATTTCCTTCATAATTCTCTCTAAGTGTTATTCTTATTTTAGTAACTATGTGAGATATTTCTCATAATAATCTTGTGTTTGAACCACCAAGGACAATATCTTCTCTTCTCCATTCTCCTTTGTTTCCTTCATTGTAAGGTGATCTATGGGCTGAGTGGATTCATCAAGAGTGTGTTTTCCATCATCATATTTATTTATTTTCTTTTCATCCCCTTGTTTAGAAAATGTTTTATTTTCTCTTTTAATGGTTCTTCAAGGTTGTCAATTTCACCATCTATATTTCCTCAAACAATTTTATGCATCCCTTCAAATTTATTTTTGCTTATAGGAGGATTTTGTAGATGTTCCTTGAGAGCTCACCCTTGGGGAAGAATATTATAAGGAATGTTAGGATTTTGGTGATTTTGTTGATGCTCAAACTACTTCATTTGTTCTTAGACTATAATGTTGAATGGGTGATCCTCCAGGAAAATTTTGGACCATAACATAAACTTAATTTTACTCCAATATCTTCTACATATTTTAGAATGTATCCTTACATTCATCACTACTTATTTTGTTGATTGTATTAAATAAAATCAAGATTATACATACCTATTAATTCCTTAACAACTATTTTCTTAAAGGTCCTATTCATACCATTAATATTTTATGAACCATTTTCATAATCAATTTTTATTTTCATTCATATAAGTTCTACCTCACTTCTTGTTAATACTTATGATATTTAATTTTTTTCCATATTGATATCTCTTTGAGCTTCATTTTTTCTTTATTTTTGATTTAAAATTCTTATTTTCCTTTCTTCATTCCCACTAGAACATTCATTTTCATCAATGTGTCTAATTTTTATGCATTATTCATAATGGGCTTTATTGTATGTAGGTTTATGCTAGCATGTAGAATTTGAAGTACAAGTAATGACCTCACAAACACTTTATTCGATATATTGCTCTAGAAAACCTAAAGTACAAGGATTATCCTCCAAAGTAATTATTTTTTTATGCTACTTTGAAAATCCTAAATGTAGCCTAGACAACCTATAGGACAAGGATGACACTTCATGGTAATTACATTATTATGCTTTTTCTAATAACCCTAAGTTTCCATGGATATTATCCATACTTATTTTATTATTAGGTTTATCTTGAAACCTTAAAGTGCAAAGGATATAATCTAAATGGGTTTCATTTTTATTGCAAGGAGTTAATTTTATTCTATTTTAGAAAAATGAGGATGATTTACTTGGACTGAACTTGACATATTTCATTACTTTTATGTTAAATATTTTCACTACATATTTCTCAAAAGCTTTATTTGCTTCTAAATTTAAACTTGTACATTGCATTTCTTTGTCCCTTGTGTCCTACATTGTTTATTCTAATGGTGTATCTAATTAAACCATGATGGTATTCACCATATAATGATGCATATGTGTTTCCCATATCACTTTATTCGTATCAAAAAAATCCTTGATCTTATCTAGCTTGCACAATGGTATGATCTTCTTTCTTTATTTTGAAGTCAAAAAATTTCATGTCATGGGATATCATTTGTGTATAGTCTCATATCATTTGTGGTATTAGAATGCATTTTTTTCGTAATCCACATGTTGGTATAATTTTCCTGATGAAACTTTAATATTAATATATCATGGAAAAGATTTTTAAATATCATCCATAGCAACACATATCTAGGTGTACATCATGCCTTTAGTCCTTAGAAACTAGTCCCTCCTATATGAGAGTATTATCACTATTTCTAGTATTTTCATTATTAAAAGTATGATATCGAAGACCAAAAATCCTTCCCAAAATAGAATCCCTTTTGTAGTTTTTATCTCTATACAATAGTCCCACTTTTTGGTTTTAAATATAGCACATATCACCACCTATACCATATGGTACACTACGTTAATTTATCTATTATTTCCATGTCAAAGAACATGATGAAGAAGAATACTTTAAAAAAATAATGAAAGAATTTGAATTTAATGTGCACTTCCTATTGATCCAATTGTGAATTCATAAAAAATATGGATGTATTCATGGAACTTACATGTTAACCCCTCTACTATTTTTTTGGTAAAATTAGGAAAAGAGAGTTTTGAAAGGAATCCCTCAACCTTTTACATCAACACCACCAAAGGAGACAAACAACCAAAAAACACATCCACAAAGGACTGAAAGAAACTCCCTATGCATAGGGACATCACAAGGAGAAGCAAAAGGATAAACCCAATAACTAAGAGGGGAAATCCAAAATGAAAGATAAAAATAGAATCGAGCTAGTTCTAATAAATCTTAAACATCTCCTACTCGAGAAGGATAATCCACACAACACGAAATGAAAAGTACACCACAACATAGTGTACTAATAGGATGAATTTGAATTTGAAATTAAAAGGAACCACACATCCAAAATGGATGTTGTTCCAACGCTTCAAATTCAAACCTTGAATATTCCCCTGATAAGCAATAAATCACATCTACAATAAGATTTAAAATATACTCTAGAAAAATGAATCATAAAACTACTCCAGGATCTGAAAACCAATTAAAAAAAACAATAATCCACGAAAAATAGGAAACTTGCAACACCAGGGAACATAGTAGCAATGTTGGAGGTAGAGCAGAACCAAAAGTAGAGAAAGAACCAGAGAACAAAAATATTCAACAACAAGACACAATCACAAAAAAATTGCAACACAAATCGTGACTCACGATATCTCAAACACCCATGGGAGGGGTGATTCTAAAGACATCCAAACTAAGCTGCCTACTGCTATGCCCATTATTTAAAATTTTCTTCTGATCAAATCCAGGAAGGACCAAATAGATACTATAGAGTCGAGTTCCATCTTCTTAGATCTTCCCACTTTTCTTTTACCTCCTGTGACATTGCAAGATCAACTCCTAGATTTAGGGCCAAGGAGACCTTTCTCTAAAATAAGGCTAGTGATAACTTGCTTCAGAGAGACCAACATACTTTTCATCCATAACTTATTAGAAGCTAACAAAAATTTTATCATTGGATTTGAGCATGCCAATGGATACTCTACTGAGTGTTGTAAAATAGGCTTATCCATAGCCAAACAATTGAAAGAATTTTGCAAGAAAAAATATGAGGGGCTTACCTCCCTTTTCTCAAGATGACCTGAATCTAGAACCACCTTTGAAATTTTGAGAGATTATTCCTCATCCACATCCTTGACTAAAATATTTGGAGGAATAATTTCATATTATTGAATGATATGATCCCTACTAGCTTGGGGCATTGACATCTCTTTTGAGGAAGAGATCCTTTATTTATATTTTGAAGCCATTGGTTGATTTTTGGGAGTCCAAATTTCCATAGGACGAACTCAAAGTTAGAATTCAGTCGAAGGGAGTAGAGAGTTTTATGATGGCCACCCTTCCCACAAGCCCGAGGCTTATAATTGTACTCTATGGATTGAATCCAACTATCCAAATGATAAATAAGTTCAATTGATCTTGGAAGCCTCTTCTCAATGTTCGCCATAATGCACATTATAACATACTATATTCAGACCAAAGAATTTGAGGTGCTATCAAAGGAGACAAAGTCTCTAATAGTTTTCACCACTACTTTGAAAACACTAACATGCTAGAGATGGGTGGGAAAGTCTAGTAATTTAACCCAAATGGAAACTAAATTGAAATTATATGTTGTTAGGTTAAAATTTAACCCCCATATTCTGAGAAATAGGTACCTCTTATCGAAGAACCATGAACCATATTCAAGAATTTTTCTCGAATCAGATTCACAACTGAGCATGATTAGGAAAAAGTTTCTAGGAAGGGCAACAATTTCTAGGGAACCAAACAGGTGCCATTTAGCCATAGCCCAATGCTTTAGGGCATCCAGGTCCGACCTTCCTCCTTGAAATTTACCCACCAGATTCCACTTCCCATTCTCAATAATATTATTAACAACACTATCCAGGATGTGAATATGGTTTGTCTTAGAGTTAACAACATAGGGAATGAAAAAATCTCCCTCGGATCTTGCCACCGCTTTGGCAAAGGAAAAATGGGTGGGGGCTTTCCCAAAACCCATTTGGGGGCTAGCATTGCACTTACCTCGGTCCCTATGAGGAAGGAAGTGACTAACCTCATTTGGTAGCCCTGAAACAGTAGTAGCGGGTTTGACATATAGAATATCCATGCCTAAGACCTCAACATCGCTCGCTTTATATTACCACATCATTAATCCAAATTTAGAAAAATTCAAATATTATTTGGGAGGTTGGAAAGATAAATTCTTAACCATGGATGGATGGTTAACCCCTCTACTTTTAAGAATTATTATAATGGAGTAATTTGAATTCAATCTACACTTCCTATTGATACAATTGTGAATCCTTGAAAAAATATGTATGTATTCATGGAACTTAGATGTTAACCCCTCTACTTTTAAGAATTATTATATCTTTTTTAATTATATCATATTTGATAATCTCATCTAGTGTAACATTTGTCATAGATTCATTTTTCCTCTTCTTTTGAATTAGGAAAAACATCCATATAACTAGGGCATCCTTCTTTACCTAAGACTTTCAAAAATGACTTTCCTACCATACTAGCTAGCATTTCCTCATAAAATCAAATACTTTTAAAAATTTCTTAAAAAAATAGGAAATAAGAAAAGGTGATGCTCACATTAGTGTCCTTATTAAACCTTTAGCACAATTTACCTACTCATTCTCAAATATATTATAATAAGAAAATGTTAGGATTTCTCTTAGCTCACACTCAAAAATATCAAGATTCACTTATGGCATTTGAACCATGGTTCATGGTGTGAATCTCCTCACTTTGAACCACTTGCTCTAAATACCATGAACAGAAAAGTTGAGGTTCACCCAAGGGATTGGAACCTTGGTCTATAATGTGAAACTCTTTATTATACATTGCATACCTCAATCCGCATGGATTATAAATGTTAATTTTGACCAATGGGATTGTAATCCTAGTATTTGATTTAAAATTAAAGACTCCTAAAACCAATTGTCTCAAATCTCTTGAGCAAATGCTAAGATTCACCTACAAGAGGAATGTATGCATATAATAAGCTATGAGAAGGTTGTATTCATTTAACCATCAATTCTAAAAGTTTTATGGCTTACATTGTAATCTTAAAGCATACTAAAAAACATTATAATTCATCTCACAAATGCATTTTATACTAATTAATTACCATTGCAATAATTAACTTTAATATATAATCAATGTTTAATTAATTTGGACATTAAATATGGTAACCATATCACAATGGTACAATACATTTTTTATTAAGTTACATCCTTTTTATTTTATTTTTAATTAATATAAATTTACATATGTTCTTAATGTGATGAATATATATATATATAATATATATAATTTTTTTTTTATAAAATATAATTATATATTAAATTCTCAATTGTACAATAAATAGTTTTATTAATAATATTAAAATTATTAACATAATATAATTACAAAGATAACAAAATTTATAATAAAAACTTTGATCTCTTAAAACATGTATATATATATATATATATATATATATATATATAGCACCCTAAAATTGGCACAGTAAAACTTAGTAAATAATTAAAATTACCTTAGTAATAATTCAAATTCAAATTTCAACCCCAAAACCGCTCCCAAACCGCCTGCTACCCATTTCCTTGTTTTCCGCACCATTTTTAGAGTTTGTTTCATCCGTTGGACGATATCGTCTCCGATCAAATGATATCGCCTCAGATCGGATGATTTTGTCCCAAAACTAATTTTTCAAAATTAGCTTCTATTTCAACAGCTTCTCTAACTCGAGCAGAGACGCGTCTACACCGTTAGAGTCTCCCCCCGTTGGAGATCTCCCAAAATGGGATGATCTCCAACCTCCCAACCTATTTCCTATGCCTATTTAATCTTAGGCCCTCCCCTTAACATTCCCCTAGCTGAATTTTTCTATACTTTAAGTTTTACATGCTTCAGGATATCCTAGATTATTGTTTGCCTTTGTCCATTTTTGAATTTTCTTGTAGGAACTTTGTTATTCTTCTGCAAGAGCAAATCTCAGATCATCGCAGACGATCCTGTCCAATTCGAGATGATTTCGTACCAATCCGAGACGATTTCGACTGTAGTCAACATTGGGGGCAATCAGTGCCCAAAGTTTACGTTTCTTTACTCTTTTTTGTTGTTTTGCTTTGCATTAGTTAAGCTTATTACTACTTTGCATCTTGGAGTTCACCTCATGTAGCCTAGATGCATAATAAAGTCAAAGTTAGTCATTAAAACCATGCATTTTACTTAATTTCTTATTTAAAGTTGTCATTCTAGCATTCATAATTTCATTTCTATCATTTTCCCTTGCTTTTGCAATTGTATTTTTTGTTCTTGGTATCCATTTTTGTAATTGCAGGTCTCCGACGAATTCGTCTGACAAATTTGTCAGATCTCAGATGATCATGTCAGATCAGAGACGATCCTGTCAAATTCCAGATGATCTGGACTGCTTCAAAAATTAGAATCTCCATCAGAAATCCAGATCAGGTATGGCTCTTTAATCTAGCTTATTCTCTCTATTTTTTGTTCAAATCTATTTTTTGTATTCATATAATCAACATTTCATATAGCTTAGCTTATATTCATTTGGCCAAACCTAGGACTTGGATGTTTAAAGCTAAAATTGAACACATTAAACTCATTCCCAACCTAGGCATGGAAACTGCCACTAAAAATTTCCTGGTGAACCCCACCATCCATCAAAAAATCACCTTAATACCCCTCCACCGAGAGGCAAGACCTTCAAAGGGCCTCTCAGTCCGAGGTACCGTCCCATCCTTTTTCCATCCTCCTTCCGGGAACGGATCCTTTAGCCTGAAGGTAAGAATGCAAAAAATTTGGAGCGATACATTTTGGTGAACCCGACGTGAATAACATAGGCATCTTTTTTATTCAAAAATATAAAAAAACAAAAATATATATATATGTATACAAAAAAAAAGTAACAAAATCATCATTTCAAGTTTGTATGTTTTAGATTCAATTCTAAATAGTATATACTACATATTACTTTTAGAAGTACTAAAGAAACCATGAGTTTTTACTCAAATCAATATGATCCCATCAGTAATGTTGGAAGAATTCAACTAAATACATTTTTTGATTATGACCAACCTCATCCCTATTCAACACCACCTCCATCACACTTTTCTCATTTTTCATCCATACCCCAACAGGACAATCCCTTTGCCAATCCTCTTCATAACGATATTATATATTCTCCCATATATCCATATTATGTCTATCAATCCACATACAGTCCTCCTCCACCCCTTCAATATTCTTCTTTCAATACAACACATTCATTTCAACAAGAAAATACTTATTCTTTCAATTCTACCATGCAATCACCTCCTACTTCGCAATCTTCCTGTCATCATTCTACCCATAATAAAGAAAGTAGAGGTGAGAAACCATTAGGCCCTTTTATGATTGAATTCCTAAGGCACGTATCAAAAACCTCTCAAAAACCTTCATCACGTAAATTTACTAAGCTCAATCAACCAATGGATATAATTCTCAAGCATTTACTTGATACAAATAAGATTGAACTTATAGACACCAAAACAACACCAATCCGATTATGTGACTGCAAACACTGATCGCTTTGACAAACACAGCCCCCAGGGCAGCCCTCAAAGGTTAAACAGTGGTCTTAACCACTTTCATAGCAATTTTGTAAGGTCAAGAAGCAATTTGGCACACTTAGACACTTTGCCCAGTATTCGTCTCACCCAGGGACGAATTCAAAATAGAATCCGTCCCACCCCAGGATGAATTCTGAATTCGTCCCTGGGTGGGATGAATTCTAAGCTTAACGGGAAAAAAGACAAATGGTGCCAAGTGGCAGCCCAGAATAGTCAGTTAATGACTCCTGCCTTGCACGCGTGTGTAGGTGGACAGAGGGGCCGTTAGAAGACTATCACAAAAGGCATTTATCAAAGCTCAAGTCAATGGAGGACTCCCCTCCCTCATGGGAAGACAAGACTGCCACATGGCGCCTATGGCCAACACATGGCATTTGTGCTTCCCTCCCAAAAGAGACCCCATGGGTCTATAAAAGGTGGGACTTTTCTCACCCAAGATAGACAGGTTGAAGGAGTTTTCAAGCAACGAAGTGCTATCGAGTTGAAGACCCACTTGCATCCCTTTTGGTTCACCTTCCCACATCCACCAATCTCTTTTGCAAGGGAGGTTGTTGGGTGGCCTTTGGAAGCTCAAACCGGACCCAAATCCAACACATGGACACCTGAACCAACCAATTCGCCAACCCCCCAATCCTAAGAGGTTTTGGGCCCATCCCTGGTGGATTGGCTCCAAAATCAAGTGCCAATGGTGGGAGGCCCACTTGGGCACCCCCGCACCTCCCAAGTCCTATTTTAAGTTTTAGAGCATTTTAGATTACTTTTCAGATTGCATTTTGTGTTATTAGGTTTGATTAACCCATAGCTGCAATTTTGTAACTTTTGGTCAGATTCTAGTATGTTTTGTGTTGCTTTGTTGTTTCGCTGACTTGCAGGTGTCGAGGTCAAATTCCCGAGGGTGGAGGCCAAATTGGGAGAATCCGACCATCTGGGTCATCCCAAAATGGCCCCAATTACATAACCCCCCTGTTTGTAGGTGTTTTGCAGGTCTCGGGATCCGACATTGGAGCAGCAGCAGGTCGGTTTCTTCAACACAGAAGAATTCGTCCCACCCAGGGACGAATTGTAGTCGAGATTCATCCTGCCCAGGGATGAATTCCAGTTGAAGGTAGATTGGCCAGCTGTCTCAGTGGCAATGGCCTTTCGGTAACTTTTCTTATCTTCTGTCAAGTTTTGAAGCCATTTGGACTCACTGTAATTACTGTTTCAGGCAAATATTTACATGCATATTTTGTTAGTTTTAGAGAACAAACACTTTTCATTTGCGGCAGATGCTACTGACATCTTGGTTGTTTCTTTGTTCATAGGAGAAGCAGCGGAGGTGAAGAACTCATCGACATCAGCGACGACATCATCTTGGCCCGCCCATTGCAATCGTGGGCACGCGAAAGGGATTTTTTTTTTTTGGGTTTGTTTTTTTTTTTTTTGTTTTTTTGGAAAGGAGGAAGACTAAATCGCACATTGTAACAATGACAAATTTAACGCTCCTAGCCCCTAAAAAGGGAGGAGATGTCTATGTAACCGAGGATAAGATATTTGAATAAAGAGGGCTGTGATTTCTTTACATCTTTTCTTTCCTTTCCAAGTTGTCTCTTTTCTTTGTTTTTGTGCATAAGGTTAAAGCGTTACATTTCGTCTTACATTGCATAATTAGTGTTTCCTTTGCCCGGAATCTCATGCTTTCAGTGGCGATCACGGTGGGACCTGTTCCCTGGTTTTTAAAATCATAGAAACTGATCAAAGTTTTGTGTTTGTGCTTGATAGGTACATTTTTTTTTGTTGCAGACTGTTATTCGTCTCTGACAGGGATGAATTCTTTTTCGTAATTCGTCGACCACGGGACGAATTCAAATTCGTCTCCGGGAGGGACGAATTCGTTCCGCAATTCGTCTCCCAGAGGGACGAATTACTGTCTGTGGATTTTCAGAGCAGAAATTCAGAAGCAAATGGAGCAGGCAGAGAAGAGGTAGGGATTTTCATGATCTCTGTTAAATTTTTTTGTTTCTATTTCTATTTCTTTAATTGTTTTCATCTAATCTTGCATTGCATTAGGAAAAGTCATGTATGCTTGTTTCATTTTTGTTGAATAAAACGAATCCCACACACATCACGAAATAATTTTAAACCAAGGAGCTGGTCATAAGACCCTAGCCCTTGATCAAGACCATTGGTGGATTTCATCACCACCTTGGCTTGATTTGCATCCATTTCCCGATTGTCAACTGTTGTTAGGCGTAAATCCTGACGAAGACAGACCGAGTGTCGCCGGGGTGATTCCCATGTGTGCGAGGATAAGTCTTCTATGGTAGGTGCCATTAATAGGACAATCCCCCTTTCGTACCGCCTACGTACCACGTACCTTCTGCTCTCACGTACCTATAGTCTCCCTCTCGTAAGGGCGGGTATATAGAGAGGTTGGTATATCGGCCTGGCTGGTATATTGAAGGGGCGACCTTCTTGGAGTTATAAGAGCCTACATGATGCATTTAAACGTTCTACAAAACCTACAAAAACAAAACAAAACACCAAAATGCACTAAACTAGTTTAGGGCACACCAATAATCCTTAAAAGAGATAATCACGGTTTTGTGAATGTGTGTGCTTAATTCTGCTCAGTGTAGACAAAAAAAAAAAAAAATCATAAAAACGAGATAAAAACTTATTTAGATAGCATAGAAGCACCGCAATGGTGTACACCCGTAGTCAAGCCCAATCAAGTGCAGAAGCTCCGGAAGGTACACAAAAAGCAGGCACAAGTCGCCTTCACTTTAGTCCTGAGGATTTGGTCATACCGCCTTATAGGTCTAACCTACAAAAGAATCCAATTTAGAATCCTCGATGGGGTATGCCTATTCAAAATAGCCCCTTTCGGGAAGATGCCTTACATGTAGACCTTGACATAAATAGAGAATCACCTCTTGAAGTTAGGCATGAGTGGCCACCGCACGATGAAGCGTTAAACGGGCACACCATCCATTTTGAGGGGCAACATGGATATGGCATCCCTTCTTTACCTATCATCAGAACAGAGAGACCAAATCCGGAGCGTAGGGCTCCTTACATAGGGCGACCTAACTCCGCCCACCCCATTTACACCCATGAAAGGGAGTATGAAGAAAACCATCGCATTCCTCGAGGGCAACAAACAATGTGGGAACCTTGCATTTCCGCACCAAGAGGATATCATGATCACCCATTGAGGCCAGAACCTCGAGCACATATTGCCTACCTCGACAGAGGGAAGCGACCCCTTGAGATTTTAGAGCATCAAAACCGAGGTAAACCCATAGGAGGAACATTTGAACCTTCTGAACAAAATAGGGTAGATCAAATTGACTCGGTTGTCGCCAGATATACCACCCGTCAAGCCCAAATCATGCGGCTTAAACAAAGTCAGCAAGAGATAGAGTATCAATACCGCTTGGATAAAGAACGCATGCAACGTGAAGCGGATGAGTTACGCTATGAAATACCTGAGAGGGGGCCAACCCCTCGCATCCAAAGAGCTGAATAGTATGAGAGGCATAATCCGTTGGCGCAAGACAGGTCTCCACGACCTCGTCAAGCTCTGCCCCCAAGACCTCATAGATTCGAGAGGGAGGCAACTCCCCGAAACAATGATGGGTACCTTCAGCAAGAGCTTGATCGGGGTCATAGGTTTCGCCTAGAGACTCCTCAAGAATTTTATGAGGAGTATGAACCAGAAGAGGAATATGTTGAAACTCCCCATCAAGGCAGGAAGGATGCCATTCGGCCACCCCTCCATAGGCCTCCAGTTTACCGTAACTTGCAACAAGAGCGAACAAGAGAGGAAGAAATAAAATCTTCCGATGCATACCAAGCGCTATTGGAGCGTTTGGAGTCTATGGAGACAAAAGCTGTTGGGCATCAAAAACCCACATTACGTCTACTCCGCAATAATCCGGTGCATCCCTCAGTGCCTACACCTCTTTACCCCGAACACTTCAAGTTGCCTCAATTGGCAGTTTTTAAAGGTGAAGAGGACGCACAGGAACACGTTACACGATTTCTAAGCCAATGCTTCGGCATCCAAGATAATGACGCATTATTTCTTAGAACATTCATAACCACATTTGCAGGCCCTACCTCGGATTGGTTCACACAACTGCCCAAACACAGCATAAGCAGCTTAGATCAGCTAGTAGATGCGTTTCTTGAACGTTTCGCCTTCAACACAAGGAAGAAGGCATCACTTAGTGATCTTGCTAGCCTTAAACAATTTGAGGAGGAAACAATGGCAGCGTACGGGAACCGATGGAGAGCTTTGCTTTCTAAGTTACCCTATCGTCCTCCCATGTCGGACCTCATGCAAATGTTCGCAAAAAGTTGCTTAAAATCAATCTCCGGTCTATTGTTGCTGCGATAATACGACATCTTAGAAGAAGCTTTGGCGCAAGCCAGAGTCATAGAAGAGATTAAGATAGGCGAAGGCGCAATTGCCAAGCCTAAGAAGAAAGAGTGGAATAAAACCACTAAAACTGGGACAATGCAACCACAACATGCTGTAGTCAACCAAGTTGCGATAAATGTCCCCGTGCCTGTGCAAGAAACGCAGCCTCAAAAGGCTAACTACCAGGCAGTGCCTCCTACTTACGAAAGAGATAACAGAAGACAGGAGCAGTATCGACAGCGTCGCCCTAGGCGATAATTCACCCCGTATGCGGAGTCTAGGGACTCCTTATTTGATCGCTTGTCGGCGGCAAATTTAGTTACTTTGCCGGAAATCCAAATTTTTGACCCTAACATTCCCAAGCCTAGGGGGTATAGGGAGGAATTGTATTGCAGATTCCATAGGCACAGAGGACATGACCTAAATGGGTGCTGGAAATTCAAAGAACTAGTCCCAGGATTTGATCGATAACAGAACATTGGTCGTGGACAACCCCATCGCACCAAACAACCAACAAATGGGGGTATTCAAGGACCCCTTGCCTGCCCACGAGGCACAAACAAAACCGCTCCAGATTAACGAGGTGCGACAAGATATTCCCGTGCAAGGATTTGTGGGAATGATTAGCATTGTAACAAGGAATAGAAGATACCCAACAGTTGCCCCCGAGGTAGCTGCAAGGGAAGTTCCGTCGACATCACAGCCTCAACAACACCCAACGCAGTTACCTCCGCCTAGACCTGAGGTCACGATACGAACCAAACTCACGCAGAGTTTGAGGACCACGTCGGCTAGGCTGTCCATCTACGAGCTTATTCAACAATCAACTCCCCATAGAGAAGCTCTTATGGACATTTTAAAAGCCATTGAAGTACAACCCCACGAAGCAAATTCTTTCAACGCCTTCGTGGGACATGTGAAACAATGTACGGAGCCTGTCATCACATTCAGAGAAGACGAGGTCAAAACGATATCAAATGACATGCCGGATCCACCTCCACGTTATCGCGTGGGTCAACGGGATCCCGTACAAGAGAGTGCTGATAGATACTGGCTCGTCCAGTAACATTATAACCACTGTAGCATTGAAACATTTAAAACTGCCAGCCTCTCACATCACCGCTTCCACGTACACACTGCGAGCTTTTAACGATGCAATTTGCTCGATAGTCGGCACGGTTGTTCTGCCTATACAGGTAGGACAAAATTCAATACCCACACTGTGCCATGTGTTGGAAGGCGAAATGGCTTATAATATACTACTAGGGCGGCCTTGGATCAGGGACATGAAGTGTGTCCCCTCGATTGCACACCAGTGCTTGAAGTATGCCTATGAAGGGCAAATACATGTAGTCCCAATGGACTTAGAGCCCTTCAAGTATTGCAATGCGGTACAATTCATACCTCAATCGACCCTCCCATCAACGCATTTGGATTTTCAATTAAATCCATCTAAACAGGGGTCCGATACCGTAAGTACCACTGGTGGCCAACAAGGCAAAATCCCAGCCAGGTGAGACTTCATCACCTACTCCTTCATCATCAACGCCACCTATCGTGGCCCAATAGAAGGACAAGGGAAAGCAAATCATGGAAGAGGTTAAGCCTCTAGAAGAGGGGTTGCCCATGATTTCAACCATATCAACAAAGGAAACACCCAACACAACACAAACCAAGACTCCTGAACAACCAAACATGGAATGGACTCAGGAAGGACTACCGTTTCCTCCTACCCAATCATCAACAATCACTTGTTGAGATGGCCGATGCGGGCTTGGGGGAATATTTAGTGCAAAATGTTGTGGCAACCCCCACACTGGAGTCAGTACAAGACATGGGAAGACCTCGCCTTCCCATTGGAACAATCGTCCCTCTAGGCTACCCACCGAACCAAACGAATTTTGTGTATGGGGGCCTTGATCATGGTTCTGAACCATGCGAACAAAAGGAAAGAGATGAAGAGCCTTTTGTCGAAAACATCAATTATCTGTCGAACCCGAATTTGCCCTAAAATATCTCGAACAATGCAATTGGCATGGGTATGGGCTAGGCGGATATGAGCAAGGGATGCGAATCCTTTGCCAACCAAGATATCGGATGCCATATGACAAGTCGGGGGTAGGGTTCAACCATCCCCCGCCATTAGACATCTTGGTTGAAAATATGCAAGGCCTAGAAATAGGCAACAAGGGGGGATTGGCACAAGACCCGTACGCCAATCCAAACACAGAATACACATTAGGGGATTATCTCCCATGGTCTACAAACACCCCTGGAAATAGCAATAATCCCTCTCCTTTGCTAGAGAGAGGTGAAAGTTCAGAGAGCAATCCTCAAAGAGAACAACAACGACTTCCAGACATTTTTCTAAAACTGTTCCCCTTAGAGGTTCCAGATGAAATAACACAGTCTCAAAAGAATCAGGTCCCTCCACTAAGAGTGGAACAACCGCAATGGGACCAGATTAATTCACTGGAACAGGAAGAGTCCTCAATGTCGCAAGCAACGGATGTTGAAGAGGATGAACAACTTTGGATCTATGAAAGCGATTCAGAAGACGAAACTAAAATGGACTATCTCAGACATGCGCGACGACATCACCGTGCTCTAACTCATGAAGATCTAATGGGACAAATGGGTATACGGTTAGGACATGAATGGCACGTAGACCCAGCGAGGTGGGACCAAGTGTTAGGCCTATGGCTCCAAATTCAAGATGAGCATCGTCCACCTCGAGATCCCATCAGGACAGCGATGCCGAGGGAAGACCCCGCCTTCCTTTTCACACATAGAGATGAATTTGCACCTAGAGAGGATCCATTCGTGCCTATTCTCGTAGAGCCAGATACAGAGTATAGGGAACATCTAAAAGAATCAAGTCATCACACCCGCAGTTTTGGAGACCAAATTCATTCCATCCACATGATCTCCATTGATTTGACCGCACCCATCCGCAATCCGACCAATCCATCACGGTCATTGCATCTAGACATGGATGCCATCGACTGGGATCACGTCAATTCACCATTGTCACCATCAGAGTACTTGGCCTTTCGGTGAAATGCTTCATTTTACCCCAAGGACAACTCAGGATATTTTTCAAGTCGAAGAGGGACCCGAGGTTCCAAACGTAGATCTTAACTCGGCTGATGATATCCATTTAATCCCAACTCCACATCAGTTGGAGGACGGATCCCACATGTCAGTCGAAGAGACGACTGACGTAGACATCGGCACAGATCCAATGAATCCACGGATTCTCAAGCTGGGGGTAAGCCTTTCCCCCGAGGAGCAAGCCGAATATATTGCCCTTCTCAAAGAGAAGAAGGAAGTTTTTGCATGGTCGTACAAAGATATGCCAGGACTAGACCCGCAACTAGTCATGCACAACTTAACGCTTGATCCGAAAATCAAGCCTGTAAAGCAAAAACTAAGAAAGATGCACCCAACAGTGGCCTTGATGGTCAAAGATGAATTGCAAAAGCTATTGGATGCACAATTTGTCATCTGCGTGGATTATCCGCCATGGTTGTCCAACATGGTTCCCGTCAAGAAGCCCGACGGGAGGATTCGCATATGCACCGACTT
This sequence comes from Wollemia nobilis, assembly GCA_028583015.1. Lineage (NCBI taxonomy): Eukaryota > Viridiplantae > Streptophyta > Pinopsida > Araucariales > Araucariaceae > Wollemia > Wollemia nobilis. The sequence continues at coordinate 4,596,743 of JAQPPZ010017220.1, read as the reverse complement.
TCGAGACCTAAACAAAGCGAGTCCTAAGGATGATTTCCCCTTGCCAAGCATCGACGCATTGGTAGACGCTACAACAAGTCACGAAATGCTCTCCCTAATGGACGGTTTCTCAGGATACAATCAAATTCATATCAATCTTGAAGACCAACTCAAAATGGCATTCACAACGCCTTGGGGGACATTTTGTTATAAGGTCATGCCTTTTGGCCTTAAAAACGCTGGCGCTACATACCAACGTGCTATGACTTATATCTTCCATGATTACATGCACAAAAATTTGGAAGATTACATGGATGATTTGTTAGCCAAGTCTCTCTTACGCTCAGATCATCTCGGTGACTTAAGCAAGATTCTCGATCGCCTCATAGAGCATAAGGTCAGATTGAATCCCAAGAAGTGCGTGTTCGACGTCACATCCGGAAAACTCTTGGGTTTTATAGTCTCCAAGAGAGGCATCGAAGTGGACCCAAACAAAGTCAAGGCAATCCTTGAAATGGCTCCCCCAACCACTATCAAGCAACTCAGAAGTCTGCAAGGAAAGGTCGCATCGATTAAACGCTTCATAGCACAATTATCTGACAAATGCCGACCAATGAACAAATTATTGCACAAGGGGGTCACATTTCATTGGGATGACGAGTGCCGATCGACCTTTGACGAAATCAAATAATACTTGGCTTTGCAGCCAGTATTGGCATCGCCTAGACCAGGTGTGCTGTTCTACTTATACATCTCGGCTATCGAGGTGGCACTGGGCGCAATGCTAGCCCAGAAGAATGAACTTCACAAAGAACAAGCTACTTACTATCTTAGCCGCACCCTGGTCAGTTACGAACTTAACTATGCATACGTTGAAAAACTCTGCTTGGCAGTGGTGTTTGCTACCAAAAGGCTACGCCACTACATGCTGAGAAACACTACGTATGTTGTGTCTAAGGAGAATCCATTGCGATACATGATGAGTCGTACTTATCATAGTAGTCGCACGGCGAAATGGATCATGTTGTTGACGAAATTTGACATTGAGTTTATTGGGCAAAAATCTATAAAAGGACAAGTCATAGCCGATCAACTAGCAGAGGCTCCTCTTGAAGACGATCAGCCTCTGGTCATAGAACTACCCGATGATGAGGTCTTCCATGTCTCAGAATCGCCAGATTTTGATGAGCCTAAGTCTCAGGCCGACATAACCTTATTTTTTGATGGTTCTAAATGCGAGCAAGGTGGTGGCGCAGGAATTGTATTCTTCACACCGTAGGGCGCTCCAATGCCCCTGTCATTTAAATTAAACTTCCAGTGCACCAACAACAATGCAGAATATGAAGCCTTGCTCCTAGGTCTTCAAACAACAATCGCCATGAATATCAAAAGACTGAACATCTTTGGTGATTCGTTGTTAATCGTCAATCAAGTCAAGGGGGTATATCAATGCAAATGTCCAGTTCTGAAGGCCTATAAAGCCCTCGTGGATAAATTCTTGGCAAAACTTGAGTGGTATGACATCGAGGCACTCCCTCGATCATCGAATCATTTTGTGGACACAATGGCCTCCTTAGGGTCACTAATCCCGCAAGACCTTTTCGGTGATATAACAACCATTCAGGTCAAAACCTTATCGCAACCCGCGATGGAGCGCGCAAGCTCAGACTTGACGCCAGGAATCCACATGATCCAGATCGAACCATCTTCGGATAAGTTCTTTCGAATCCGAGACTATTTGAAACATGCCAAGCGGGGGTCTTTGTTCTCCCCCACTCCCATTAATAGCAACACAACGCTATTCTTACAAGTTCTATCCCAATCAGCATTTGTTAGGGAAGAACTCCAAAAGGGATTGGCTGTTCAAACTGTCGAGGTATCCGATCAACAGGACTGGTATTTACCCATAAGAGACTACCTCAAGTTAGGTAATCTACCCTTTGGATTGACGCAAGCCACAAAATGAACATTCAAACAGAAAGCGGCAAAATATGTCTTGATAGGAGACATTTTGTATCGTTGCAGCTACGACGGAATTCTTCTTCGTTGCTTGGACCAGCAAGAGTCCACTTGGGCAGTCACCCAAGCGCATGACGGTACATGTGGCGGCCACTTCAATGGTATGGCCATTGCAAAGCGCATTCTTCGCATGGGCTATTATTGGCCATCTTTAGAGCGAGATTGCTTGCGCGTATGTCAAGAGGTGCGTGAAATGTCAACATCATGCCAATTTAATGCACGCACCTTCCCAGGCCCTACAGACAGTCCAGTCTGCTTGGCCATTTTTGTAGTGGGGCCTCGATCTAATCGGAAAGATCTCCCCTGCATCGTCAGGCCGTCACACGTTTATCATAACGACCATAGAATATTTTACCAAATGGGTGGAAGCAATTTCGTTAACCTCTACGACAGGACCCCGCATTGCGGAGTTCATTTTGCATTACATCATATGTCGTTTTGGTATTCCATCCAAAATAATCTCGGATAATGGGCCATCATTCAAGAACAAAGACGTGTGTGCTTTAACCACAAAGTACAAAATTCAGCACAACTTTTCAACACCCTATTATCCGCAAGCAAATGGGCAAGCAGAGGCGTCAAACAAAATGCTAGTCACCATCCTTAAAAAGACCGTTGCAGACAGTCATAAGGATTGGCACATACAAATCCCACTTGCCCTTTGGGCTTATCGCACTAGCATTCGGACGCCCACTGGGGCAACTCCGTTTTCACTAGTGTATGGCTCAGAGGCAATAATGCCTCTCGAGTTGGAAATTCCTTCCCTCCGCATATCAATGCAAGAATTCATCGATGATGACACTGCACGGCAGGCCCGGTTAGACCAACTTACGTTGCTTGACGAAAGACGCGTTAATGCTCTCGAGCACTTACGTATCTATCAAGAGCGGCTTAAGAGAGCTTACAACATGAAAGTTCACCTAAGAGACTTTCGGGTTGGTGATTTGGTTCGAAGGAAAACCAACAAAACTCTAATTTGCCGTCCCATATGAGAGAAAAATTCATGGAAAATTGGCTAGGTCCTTATGTCATTGATAGCAAAATAGGACCGGGAACGTACAAGCTAGCTTCTCTTGACGGTATCAAGGAAACAGAACCCTTGAATATCAGTCATTTGCGACCATTTCATATCTAAGAAAGCCATATACCAAAAAAAAAAAAAAAGCTCCAAGGATTATCGCAATCTCTTGGTCAATCCAAAAAGCTCCAAGGATTATCGCAATCTCTTGGTCAACCCAAAAGCTCCAAGGATTATCGCAATCTCTTGGTCAACCCAAAAAGCTCCAAGGATTATCGCAATCTCTTGGTCACCAAAAAGCTCCAAGGATTATCGCAATCTCTTGGTCAATCCAAAAAGCTCCAAGGATTATCGCAATCTCTTGGTCAACCCAAAAGCTCCAAGGATTATCGCAATCTCTTGGTCAATTCAAAAATCTCCAAGGATTATCGCAATCTCTTGGTCACCACAAAGCTCCAAGGATTATCACAATCTCTTGGTCAATACAAAAAGCTCCAAGGATTATCGCAATCTCTTGGTCAACCCAAAAAGCTCCAACGATTATCGCAATCGTTTGGTCAAAAAAAATCAAGAAATTCAACAAAAACAAAACAACAAAAATCATCAAAAACAACAAATATTTGCATCTCAATTCTAGGCATACTCGAATTCATCAAAAACACCAAGCATAACTTTTACCACACTACGATCGGTGGTGCGGGAATGTACCAAGAGTTTCGGTGATTCGAGTCATCATTTTCCTCTTTAGCCATGTAGTGTACCAAGTCGAACAGATTTTACGAAGGTAGAGTCATACTTGAAATACACCTTGTTACGTAACATCCCAACACAAATCAAAACACTAAAATTCCCAAATTGTGTGAACGAAAGACGAAACCCTGCAAAATAATCTAGGTCACCACAAGTGAAACGGTTATCTTGCTCATCCCCCTGTGCGAATGACCCCTAGAATGCTGAGAGTTGGCAAAAGGACAAGCATCCTCCCTACCCAATTCCCTAAGAATCCCTAAAGTTCTCAATAGTTGCAAAACACAAAAAATTTGCAAAATGTCAAAACTCAAAAATTTGACAAACTACAGTGCACACATCAAAAGGCACAAACAACAGTGATTTTCGTCACTCCATAACCCCAATCCCTTGCTCGAAAGAAAAAAAAATCAAAATAAAAAGTGATCTCATCACTACAATGAGCAAGTATCCCAATACAATTGAAGAAAAGAAGGGAGTTGACCTTGAATCCCTGGAACTCTCAGCATTCTATAGGTCATAAGGCAAGCTTCAGTACCAATTTGGTTGATAGCCTATCGGTAACAGGAGTAAACCTCCCGCATGACGATATATCTATCACATTAACTTGCGTACAGATCAATGTTTGCATGTGGATGAGCTAGCTTATGGCATCCTGGATTACACCACAGATTAATCTTAGTACATACAACAAAGGAATTCGTGGAGCTAATTAGGTGATCCTCAGTATAGGTTCGGTTGAAAGCCCATCTGGCACTGGCGGTATCCTAACAAATACCACTAAATGAACTCAATTGCACACACAGGGATGTGAAATAACTCGGTCAAAAATAGGTCCGATTCATACCTTGTTCAAAAGTCTTGTAAGATAAAGTAGTCATGGCTAGTGAGTTAAAACCGTCTGAGTCTCAGAAAACCTTAGCTACATTCCAAAACCATCTGCGCTACTTTTCATCCTTACAATACCATAAGAAAATACAAAAATAGAAAAACCATGTATACATACAAAGTCATACATCATAGCAATCACCTAAAAACAAAATAACAGAGTTCTAAACAGTCTATGGTGCCATAGCCAAACATCACAAACCCCATTCATCCATTTCATATCTGCATATCACATATAAATCAAAACCATTTGCATTCATCATAGCATATGCATCCATCAAAATAAATCAACATGCATACATCCATATTCATCAACCATCATGCACAAGATCAAAGAAAATCAAAACAACAAAAACAACAAATAAATGCAACACAAAAACAAAAAGCAATAAACATTGCCAGACACAAGTGCTCTTGCACTTAACCTCTTGGCATAGAAAAATTGATGTCGGGGTTTACATTGTCACTATCCTACTCCCTAAGAAGGCTACCATAGCCGGACCGCTCCACGGGAAGATGGATTTTTGACAATTTCACCCCAAAATGACATCACAAATGGGTCAAAGCCCACTCAAAAACAACAAGAAAATCAAAACAACACAAAAAGCAATAAACATTGCCAGACACAAGTGCTCTTGCACTTAACCTCTTGGCATAGCAAAATTGATGTCGGGGTTTACATTGTCACTATCCTACTCCCTAAGAAGGCTACCATAGCCGGACCGCTCCACGGGAGGACGGATTTTCGACAATTTAATCCCCAAACGACATCACAAAAGGGTCAAAGCCCACTCAAAAACAACAAGAAAATCAAAACAACACAAAAAGCAATAAACATTGCCAGACACAAGTGCTCTTGCACTTAAACTCTTGGCATGGCAAATCGACATCAGGGTCACAAATTATCACTATCCTACTCCCTAAGAAGGCTACCATAGCCGGACCGCTCCACGGGAGATGGATTTTCGAAAATTTAATCCCCAAATGGTGTCACAAAAAAAAAAAAAAAAAACAACAAAAACAACAAAACAAGCAACATAAAAACAAAGCAATAAGCATTTCCGGACATAAGTGCTCTTGCACTTAACCTCTAGGCAAAGAAAATCGATGTCGAGGTCCAAATTATCGCTCTCCTACTTCCCCAAGAAGGCTACAATAGCCGGACCGCTCCACGGGAAGTTAGATTTTCGATGATTTCACCTCATTACGGCATCACCAAAAGGGTTAACACCCACCAAAAATAGGTCCAAATGTTGGAAAAATTGCACACGCTTAACGGTAAACCCTTTAAAGGCACCCTTGCACAAGTCATCTTGGGTCAAGCGACTCGTCGCTTCTCTCACGAAGGTCATTCCCTCATCGATTCGTCGCTTGAGGGGGTAGTCACACTTAGTCACCAACCAACAATCACACACCCAATTAAGGAAAACGACATGCATTCAAAGAATCATTGACAAAGACAATCACGCTCCTGCTTGGGGCAGTAAACAAGCAACAATCAAATCAATCAAACACTTGGCATTTCATGAATCATGAACACAAGGTTCCCCCTGAGGATAAAAATGCCCTTCACTTGTTCATGACTGATCAATGTCTAAGTTCAAGTCACACCTCACCAAAATAGGTTAATACTTGAAATCAAATTCCTTAGCTCGTCAGAAGCAAGGATTCAAGAATGCATGCCCTTTCCATACTTGGGGCATCAAAAGTTGGTTAGGTTACCAAGAAACCCTAATCATTAGTGCTTTGGTTATCTATTTTTGCTCAGACCTCTGCGTCACCCGCAGCGCTTCCCAAAAAGGGGCATCTGTAGACACCAAAACAGCACCAATCCGATTATGTGACTGCAAACACTGATCGCTTTGACAAACACAGCCCCAGGGCAGCCCTCAGAGGTTAAACGAGTGGTCTTAACCACTTTCATAGCAATTTTGTAAGGTCAAGAAGCAATTTGGCACACTTGGACACTTTGCCCAGTATTCGTCTCACCCAGGGACGAATTCAAAATAGAATCCGTCCCACCCCAGGACGAATTCTGAATCCGTCCCTGGGTGGGATGAATTCTAAGCTTAATGGGAAAAAAGACAAATGGTGCCAAGTGGCAGCCCAAAAACAGTCAGTTAATGACTCCTGCCTTGCACGCGTGTGTAGGTGGACGAGAGGGGCCGTTAGAAGAGCTGTCACAAAAGGCATTTATCAAAGCTCAAGTCAATGGAGGACTCCCCTCCCTCATGGGAAGACAAGAGCGCCACATGGCGCCTATGGCCAACACATGGCATTTGTGCTTCCCTCCCAAAAGAGACCCCATGGGTCTATAAAAGGTGGGACTTTTCTCACCCAAAATATGACAGAGTTGAAGGAGTTTTCAAGCAACGAAGTGCTGCCCGAGTTGAAGACCCACTTGCATCCCTTTTGGTTCACCTTCCCACATCCACCAATCTCTTTTGCAAGGGAGGTTGTTGGGTGGCCTTTGGAAGCTCGAACCGGACCCAAATCCAACACATGGACACCTGAACCAACCAATTCGCCGACCCCCCAATCCTAAGAGGTTTTGGGCCCATCCCTAGTGGATTGGCTCCAAAATCAAGTGCCAACGGTGGGAGGCCCACTTGGGCACCCCCGCACCTCCCAAGTCCTATTTTTAGTTTTTGAGCATTTTAGATTACTTTTTAGATTGCATTTTGTGTTATTAGGTTTGATTAACCCATAGCTGCAATTTTGTAACTTTTGGTCAGATTCTAGTATGTTTTGTGTTGCTTTGTTGTTTCGCTGACTTGCAGGTGTCGAGGTCAAATTCCCGAGGGTGGAGGCCAAATTGGGAGAATCCGACCATCTGGGTCGTCCCAAAATGGCCCCAATTACATAACCCCCCTATTTGTAGGCATTTTTTAGGTCTCGGGATCCGACATTGGAGCAGCAGCAGGTCGGTTTCTTCAACACAGAAGAATTCGTCCCACCCAGGGACGAATTGCAATCGAAGTCGTCCCGCCCGGGGACGAATTCCGATTGAAGGTAGATTGGCCAGCTGTCTCAGTGGCGATGGCCTTCTGGTAACTTTTCTTATCTTCTGTCAAGTTTTGAAGCCATTTGGACTCACTGTAATTCTTGTTTCAGGCAAATATTTACATGCATATTTCGTTAGTTTTAGAGAACAAACACTTTTCATTTGCGGCAGATGCTACTGACATCTTGGTTGTTTCTTTGTTCACAGGAGAAGCAACAGAGGTGAAGAACTCATCGACATCAGCGACGGCATCATCTTGGCCCGCCCATTGCAATCGTGGGCACGCGAAAGGAGGAAGACTCATTCAGTGATTGTAATCAAACTCTATTTGCGCTCCTAGCCCCTGAAAATGGAGGAGACGCCATTGTAACAGAGATCAAGGGATATTAATGAAAGGGTTGTGTTTTCTCTATTTGCTTTTCTCTTCCAATGTGTTTCTTTTCCATTTCATGCAATTTACATTTCTAGGACTTAAGCGTACTTGATTTTGAATGCAATCGCACTTAGTGTTTCCTTTGCCTGAAATCTCATGCTTTCAGAACTCCCTTTCATAAGACAACTTGATGCCACAACAGATTGGTTTAAACCTGAGCTACATTGTGAATATCATAGAGTAGATGGACATATGACACAAAATTGTAAAGATTTAAGATGTGCAACTCAAGATTTGATTGATAAGGGTCTTTTTAATATAAAAGAATTACAATCTATAACTGATTATAAATCTCTAGTAAACTATCAAAATCCTACACAACAAATACCAATAATCAATCAAGACATGGGGATCTCCCAAGAACCCTTATTCAATTATCAACAACAGGAAACCAATAAAATATTGCATGTTAATGTGTCTCATCATGATGATATTACTAATATTGTAACAAAAACTACAAATGAGCAACCTCAAGTTCAATCAACTCAATCTGATATTCAAGACATGGATTCCTCATTTGACCAACCTTCAAAACTATCTTTGACTCTAGAGAATGATCCAAAATGGAATGTAAGCATAGAAAGCTTATCTTTAAAATCAAAAGCTCAATCTGAAATCCCCTTTGATAGCCAACAACAAGTGATTAATCCTCAAGCAAATATATCCCTTTTAGAAGTATTACAAAGTTATCACAAGGAAATTTTGTTCAAAATACCTAGCCAACAATTTGTTCCTCATCATATTTTCTCTAAGAACATAATTAATGGTGTAAACCTTCTTGAGGTTAACCATATTTCATTCTATGATGAGGAGATTCCTTCCTCTACTCCACAAGAAGACTACTATCTTTACATTACAGGATCTAGTAAAGAAACACCCGTTAAAACTATCATGGTAGATAATGGCTCCTCTCTTAATTTATGCACTTATCAATTATTCCAAAAACTCAAATTAAAGGAAGAAGATCTTAATGAATCAAATGTTATTATAAAATATTTTAACAATGAAATTCAAGAAGCTCAAGGTACTATAATTTTTCCCCTTAATATTGGACCCAATATTCTGGATACTTTGTTTTATGTAGCATATTTCCCTTCACCTTACAACCTACTTCTTAGAAGTCCTTGGATTCATACGATGAGGGTTGTCCCTTCCACTCTTCACCAATATTTGAAATTTGAACTTGCAAGTAAAATTGTTACCATACATAATGACCCAACACCATTTGAAGAATATTTAACGGTTGAAACATCAAGTTCTATACATTCTCTTTTGTCACAATTATCTTCTATCCATCACTTTTCTTCATTCATATATGATCATCCTTGTTTACCAAATAACACCCATGCATATATTTCACATATACTCCCTCTATATTATCAAGACTGGGAAGATAGTGATAAGAATGAAGAATCTTCTTATCCTTTTGACATTTTATTTTGTAACATGATCCATTTTACACATATAAAAGTAAAATCTTTTGCTACATTATTCTATATTATAACAAAGCTTTTGTTATCACTACCTTTTATTCATCACCTTTTGTTCTTACCTTCAACACAACCAAATTATCCTTCAAAACCTCCTTTGATTTTGAAACAACCTTACATACGCTATACTCAGATAACCTTGTATAGTGTATATAGATCATCTTGTATATACCACCAATTCCATCATCTAAAAATTCATATAAAAAAAACAATTAAAAAAAAAAACAATCACATTGTATGTCTTTCAATTCATCAATTAAAATCAAATATATAAAAAAAAAAACATCAAAATCGTCAAAACCTTCAAAAACATCTTTTATTTTTATATCTGTCAATTTGTGAAGTATTGCAGTTATATTTTCAGTTATTTTGGATAAATTAGTATTTATTTGGAATCCCGCACTTTCACATTCACATGAATAAATATCTTGATTTTATTTTTTATGATTATTAATCTCTCTTATATCAAAGTCCACATTTGAATTAAATAAATTTTTGAGCATAGAGAACTGATCTTGTTATTTACTTGAGCCAAGTATATCTCTTCACATTAAAATGATTTCATTTGCACACTCGATATGATGCGACATAGTCGAAATGGTTTTTTGAGTGAAAAGTTTCCCCTGCTATCCTATCATGCACATGGTCTAGAATCTTTGAGAATTGACAAAAGGACAAGCTCACCCCTACCCGGAATAAAAATCCCTTGCTCTACAGCTAATCCGAGAAAGTATCCCTAGTACAGGAAGAAAAGAAAAGTTCAAGAAAAAGAGAAAAAGAAACAAGTTATTTCAACATTATCTCAAATATCAAGCCAAAATACAAAAATACAAAAAAAAGAAAAAGAAAAAGAAAAGCAAAAGCAAAGAAAAAGAAACAAACAAAAGCAAAAGCAATAAAATCCCTTTCCCTACCCATTGAAAAGAAAAGATGGGTTGATGAGCTTGAATCCCTGGAATTCTCAATTATTCAAAAAATGTGAAGTAAGCCCCATAACAGGTGGTTTGTGCCCAACCCGCTTGGCATTGGGTAACTCCTAGCGTGGCGATATGTTTGTCACATTAGTGACCTTCTTTTGTATAGACCTATGTCTGCTTATGGATTAGCTAGCTCTTGATAACCCGACCTACATAGTAGTCTAGTATGGTTATATGCATCTAAATCATGGTTAACGAACACTTATTTGGTTAATTCAAATCACTTATATCATAGTATCTTGCTCAAACCTGGTCAATGAACAATGCAATTGCACACACATTTTGTATTTGAGAGATTTTGTGTATCATTATGATAAATCAAGATTGGTAATGAACTCACCTACGCACATAGGATTCCTTATAAATCTAACTTTTGTCTTTAAGATACTTTGAAATATTTTTGTAAATTGTTTGGAATAAATTCATTTTCTTCTTTGAAGAACAGCTGTTAGTATAAAGACAACTATATGCATTATCAAAAATCAAAATCATTTTCAAAACATGCAATAAAGTTACATTTATATATAACTTTTGACTTTCACGACGATGGTATAGTTCCAAAACCAAAATTGGAATTTTATGCCTAGCGCAAGTCCTCATCTTCATATTTTTTGACTATTTTCAAAAATTAAAAAATCAACCATGCAATAAAACTATTATATTATTTTCTTCTTTGGATTTCGCGATGATGGTATAAGTCTATACCTAAATATTCTATGCCTAGCACAAACCATTGTACCAATTTTATTTTTCATTTAAAATCATAAAAACATATGACTTAAATCATTATGTTACACAATTATGCTTTAAAACAAAACAAACACTTACTCTATTTTCATGTCATTATGTCAAAATTCAATTTTGCAATGATGGTATAATTCCTAGGGAATTATCCAAAAAATTTATCACACTTAGGAATTTATGCCTAGCAAAAGTCATTTTAAAATATTTCATGCATAATATTTTCATGAAAATCTGAAAACAAATCATCATCATCATCATCATCATTTGCATCATCACACCAAAGTCTTAAGACAATCTCTTAAACACTCTTACTTTTAACAATATTTTTATACTGGGATTAGCTTGACGACCGAGTGAGCGGCGATTCCATGAAATGGTCTATAATAGCGACAATGTCCTTTGAAATTATCGTTAGAAGTCCCTTTTATTTTTTATCAATTCACATCACAAACCACCAATCGTTTACATCATATTATTTCATTTAAAATCTTACAGCATGATATCAAAGTCATAATATTTTCAAACGACATAATTATATGAATCCTCAATCCAATAAGCAAAAAATTCAAACATTAAAGCATCATAAAACATATACACAAGTCATATCACAAAAAAGATCATAAATATATATCAAAATTATGTACATCATACCAAAACCAAAAAAATGAACAGTAAAAATGAATTAGGGTTTACCCTATTTTTCTTAATTTTATTCAAAAATAATTAACAACATTTTTCAAATTTTGCTTTTCCACATTTTTACCTCAAACGTTGATTTTAGTAAAAACACGAAAGGGGAATCATAGTAAGCTGTCGTACGATTCGACCAAGAATCATCGCCTAAAAATGAGAATAATTTTTGCTTTCTCGTAAATCGAGAAGAACTCATCTTTAATGCATTTTCTTCGAAAAATTCGCTAAAGAGGGGGCAAAATGTAGCACCCTAAAATTGGCACAGTAAAACTTAGTAAATAGTTAAAATTACCTTAGTAATAATTCAAATTCAAATTTCAACCCAAAACTGCTCCCAAATCGCCTGCTACCAATTTCCTTGTTTTTCATGCCATTTTTAGAGTTTGTTTCATCCGTTGGATGATATCATCTCCGATCAGATGATATTGCCTTAGATTGGACGATTTCATTTGGAGCAGAACGTCTGGACGATTTCATCCCAAAACTGATTTTTCAAAATTAGCTTATGTTTCAACAGCTTCTCTAACTCGGGCAGAGACGCGTCTGCACAGTTAGAGTCTCCCCCTATTGGAGATCTCCCAAAGTGGGATGATCTCCAACCTCCCAACCTCTTTCCTATGCCTATTTAATCTTAGGTCCTCCCCTTAACATTCCCCTGGCTGAATTGTTCTGTACTTTAAGTTTTACATGCTTTAGGATATCCTAGATTATTGTTTGCCTTTCTCCCTTTTTGAATTTTCTTGCAGGAACTTTGTTATTCTTTAGCCGAAGCAAATCTCAGATCGTCGCAGACGATACTATCTAATTGGAGATGATTTCATACCAATCCGAGACGATTTCGGCTGCAATCAACATTGGGGGCAATCAGTTCCCAAAGTTTGCATTTCTTTACTCTTTTTTGTTGTTTTGCTTTGCATTAGTTAGGCTTATTACTACTTTGCATCTTGGAGTTCACATCATGTAGCCTAGATGCATAATAAAGTCAAATTTAGTCATTAAAACCATGCATTTTACTTAATTTGTTATCTAAAGTTGTCATTCTAGCATTCATACTTTCATTTATATCATTTTCCCTTGCTTTTGCAATTGTATTTTTTGTTCTTGGTATCCATTTCTGCAATTGCAGGTCTCCGACGAATTCGTCTGATGAATTTGTCAGATCTCAGACGATCATGTCAGATCAGAGACGATCCTGTCAAATTTCAGACGATCTGAACTGCTTCAAAAATTAGAATCTCCATCAGACATCTGGATCAGGTATGGCTCTTTAATCTAGCTTATTCTATCTGTTTTTTGTTCAAATCTATTTTCTGTATTCATATAATCAGCATTTCATATAGCTTAGCTTAGATTCATTTGGCCAAACCTAGGACTTGGATGTTTAAAGCTAAAATTGAACACATTAAACTCATTCCCAACCTAGGCGTGGAAACTGCCACTAAACGTTTCCTAGTGAACCCCACCATCTGTCAAAAAATCACCTTAATACCCCTCCCCCGAGAGGCGGGACCTTCAAAGGGCCTCTCAGTCCGAGGTACTTTCCCATCCTCCTTCCGGGCACGAATCCTTTAGCCTGAAGGTAAGGATGCCAAAAAATTTGGAGCGATACAATATATAAGCTCTCTTTCGAGAAAAAAGCCAACTGTGAAACCCCTATGTATCTTGAAAACCTTACTTAGGCTCTCTCTCAAATGAAGAATTATAAGTCCCACGGGATGGATGGATTCCCCTGTGAATTATTCAAAGAATTTTGGGATTTCATTGGACCAAATTTGCTTAAGGTCTATCAAGAAGCAATGATCACAGGTTCCTTGGGTTCTATAATCAATAAAGGCAATATTTGATTCATATCCAATTCCTAGGGATCCTAAAATTATTACCAATTGGATGTTGATCACTCTTTTGAATGTTAGCTACAATATCATTGCCAAAGCTTTGGCTTTAAAGTTACACCTCGTTATGCCTTTAATTACCAGGCTTGAACAAACTATGTTTGTTCAAGGTTGATATATCTTGGATAATGTCCTGGTAGTATGGGAATGTATGGAATGGGCTAGACAGTCTCAGTAGGAATCTATATTTATAAAAATAAAAATTAAAAAAAGCTTATGATAAAATTGAGTGAAATTTTATTCTTACCATGTTACAAGCACTTGGCTTTGGTCCGAACTTTGTTAAGTCTATTAGTATGCTCTTCCAAGATGGTTCAGTTGTGCTCACTCTAAATAACACTCAATCTAAAATCCTAGGCCTATTTCGTTTGGTGAGGCAAGGTTGCCCGTTTGCTCCTTCTTTGTTTACCCTGGTTGCAGAAGCCTTTGGATACCTCTTGGCTATCCAAGTGTCTCAAGGAAAAATTTAGGGAATTACTCTTCCCATTTTGCCAGCTCAGTTGGTTAATGAGAATTTGTTGATGATTCTTTCTTGACCATTAGGGAAGATTAGCAATCTTTGTCGAGTGCTTTGCATTGCCTTGATATATTTTGTGCAGCTTCAAGCTCCAAAATTTATTGGCATAAGACTACCGCTTTGCATTGCCTTGATATATTTTGTGCAGCTTCAAGCTCCAAAATTTAGTGGCATAAGACTGCCTACTTTCGACAGTATACTAATCCTTATACCCAAATTAACTTTCTCAATATCCTTGACAATGGATTCAACCTGGTGAAGTTTTTAAGTTTATGGGTATTCCTTTTGATTTTTAGATTACCTCTACTCAACTATGGAATCATGTGATCCATATATTTGAGAAGAATCTTTGTTACTAGATTACTAAGAAACTCTCCCTTGTAGAAAAATTCCAAGTTTACTCCAAGATTTTGGCTACCACTCATGTGTATTTTGCTTCCTGGTGGACTCCATCCTAGGCCTGTTACCAAAATCTAGAGAAGCTATTACGAGATTTTATTTGTGACAGCTCTTCCAAAAAGAAGGGATTTCATAGAGTAGCCTAGGAAATTTGCTATCTTCACAAGTCCTCTAGCAGGATGGGTCTATTTTACTATCAACGCTAGGGATTTGCTCTATGTGCAAAGTGGGTTGTTAGAGATATTGATGGCCCAAAAGCCTGGAAGGTCCTAATTCATCACTGTATTTATACAAGCATTCCTTTGGGTAAGAAATTTTGGTAAGGGATGTCTCTCCCCTCTATTGTTATAGCCCCTGTGTTTATTAAAATTTAAGGCTCCTTTGTGATGCACATAATTTGACGAGGCTCTTAAAACCTGGCTATATTGGTCTAGTGATGGGCAAAAAAAAAGGGGCTTTCATAGTCTCTCTTAATGTGTGGTGGTCATCTGTCATTACTTACCAAGGCTCCCCTTTGACCTTGTTTCAATGGATTCATGCTTAGCAGTTTTTCAAGAAGGGAATTGCTACCATTTCTGATTTCTCCTCTTCTCATACCAAAGATTGGATTCTTTGGGAGGTCTTCATATGAATTCATAATTTTAAGCTGAAATATAAGACCACATATGATGTTGTGTTAGATAGCATTCCCTTCTCTTTTTGACAAAAAATTACCATGCATTTTTAGAAAACTTGATGGTCGAACTGGACCTCACCGAAGAACATCCTGTTAATTTAGTGTAAGGCATGTTTGGGATATTCTTGGCTTTCTCCACACTTGCCTATGGTGGGTTAGTTGAATGAGTGTTGGGACATAATATTTGGGCCTTCACAATGGAAATTGCATTTTAACATGGTATGGGCCTCTTATCTTGAGCCAAAGTTGACTTTTCTTGCTTGGAGTCTACTTGCTCAAGGTTTACCTATGGGGCATCAGCTGAAATATTTGGGTGTGGTTAATCCCAAATGCTATTTTTGCAATGAACCTAAAGATTGCATGCATGTTTTCTGGTCATGCCGTAAAGCTCAAATGGTATGGAAGTGGCTAGAATATTTCTTTCGACCTTATATGATTGCTTATTTTCTTGGTACCATTCCTTGCTAGGTGATGCTCCTAATTTTTCTATTCCTCTTGTGCTTGTCTGAAATATTTTTAGAGTCAATACTCTTTTTCACTTATGGAAGACTAGAAACAATATAAATTTTTCTAGAGACACAATTTCTAATTCCTTTTCTTTAGCTAATAAGTATGCTATATTTTTTGACTCTTGGCTATAGATACAAGTTCAAGTGGAAAAAATTCATATTGACATTCAATACCTGAGGACTCTCCTAGACCATTGAGCCAATGCACCGTGCACTGTCAGTCGGGTCCCCTCGGATTTAACATCACAATGGCATGCTAGCTCTCATTCTCGGTCTCATCAAGGATGTAGGGCATTACCACAGGCTGGGAAACACTGGTTTCAACCTCCGTCGATGACCAAACATCATTACTCTATTGGTGCTGGTAATTCATAGCTAATGAGTGGATGAGATGTACATCCAAAACCTTCACACTAGGTTGTGGACTAGGGACATGCGATCGTGGTGGTACCAATTAATCCTCTGGGATGACATGGTGATGGCCAAAACCCCTACCCCCAAGTTATAAATGCACAAGAGGTTAATGACGTTGTTGATATGCACGATACTGGCATTGATGATAATGTATGGGATATGCCATGATGACATTGTGGACAATTTTATCCTCTGACATCTGGAAATGATTTCTATTTTGTGGATTCATGTTTTTATTTGATTTTTGGCTAAGAGGATGATTTTAATTCCCTCATTTTTGTGTTAGCCAGCTAAAGACTTTATATTTTCTATTTGGTTTCTTCTAACCGTATGCGATTAGTGTAATTTTTGGGATCCTACTAGGGTGTGCATATCCACCCACTTTTTGTATGATTAAGTTGTATTTTTAATATAGTATAGCGTTTTTCATTCAATAAAATAAAATAAATAAATAAATATATAACAAAAAGAATAAAACACCATTAAATGTTTATACTTAATATATTAATATTATATAGGTTAAGATATAAGAATTTAAATTACACATTATTAAGGAACAAATGATAACAAGTTATTTTAATTTACATACAAACACCATCATATCTTAAGAAGATGTCTTTTCTATACAAAAATGTATTATGAAAACACTTTTACTCTCCAAGAACGGTTCACGATGGTGGTATTATTGTTGTTCAAGGTTCGAAACCTATGGATTGTGGTTGTTTTTAGTGGGGAGAGAGATCCCAAATATTTCTCTTCTACTGGCCCATGTTTTGATTTGACTAGCTTTAGGGGTCCTTATGGATATCCACCGATTTTCTAGATCTTGCACTTGTTGGGTCCTTTTATGGGTCCTAAGTAGAGGAGTAGAGCATACTTTACTTTGTTGGATATTTTTTCAAGCTCAAATTCAATTTGGGAGAGGACCCTTTGGGTCCTCATTCAGAGTCTGTTCTCTAGGTTGTTGTCTTTCCTGGTTGCAAAGGTAGATATGTAGATTTTTGGTAGTCATGTTTTAGTTCCAAGATGATAGTTTCCTAGGTCCTATTGTTTTGGGTGGATTTCCCCTTTGTAACCTATATGTTAGATTGGAAAATTTTGTAAATCACTTTTCCAATTGTGTGTGAATTCTAGACAACAATGGTTCATCTGGTCAAGTTTTTTTCTAGATTGTGTTTGTTAAACAAGTAGTTCATGTTGTTTACCCAGTGGTTGATGTTCTGTATCTCGACCCATGTTACAAATATTCGGAAGGGAGTTTTTATTTTAAAAATCATTGGCTAGTTGGTGTGTTCCCCCATGAAAATACTTTTTCTTTATGGGAAGGAATTTTTTTTTCAAATTTGACTTGTTTGGGTGCAGGTCTGTGTTTCATGGCTTGGGCGAGAAGCTGTATTGTAATGTTGAATTTAAAATTTCTTAGGCTAGTGTGAGAAATTTATGGGGGTTGAATTTGATAGATTTTTTATCTCTCAATTCATTTAACCCTTAGCTTGTGTTTGGTTGTGTTGATCCTTGGGATCCTAGTATTTTTCTCTACTTCTTGGGTCCTAATTTGTTGGATCTTGTTTTAACTCGTCTTTTCAATTTCTCTAGTAACTTTCTTCTTGTGGCTCTATCCTATTGTAAGTGGCTTGGGGTTTCTCTATCCATATTTGTAAATTTTTGAGGAACATTTCAAAACCCCTTCTTATACCTAATAAAAAAACACTTTTACTCTTCATAACTCTTATATAGAAAGGGACAAAGAATTAGTAAATAAAAAGGTATGAGATATATCATCTTCAAATATAAAACATACATATAAAATATATAAAATAAAATAAAAATTATGATAACATACATCTAAAAAAAGTTACCATATTCAATTTATATTTATTTTTTTTTAATATAAGGTTTTTCAAAAAAATAATTAATTATTTATTTTATAATTATTTTGTATGTTGGTAATTAGTTCATATTTGTGTATCTCTACATATACATATATTATTGGTGATTTGATTCCAATTAATATATTTACATTTTTTAAAACAATTTCTTCTTACATTTTATCAATAATTTTTTTATTAATCTATTCTTAAATAAAATTGGAAAAAGTTTTCGTTTTATAAATAAATAAAATAAAATAAAATCTTAAAAACCAATATGATTAAGTTTTATTTACATTAAAATTTATAAGATTAAAATTAAAATTAAAATTAAATTTTGTATATATAAAATATTATTAAAATATTTAATACATTTAAAAAATTTATACATATAAATTATATTTTTAAAAAATAAAATAAAATTTTTATTATTTAGACAAACAAAATCTGACATCGGAAGATTTTGAACTGAATAATTGAGGATGGTGCGTCCACCTCATCAATTATACACAGCTTAAGGTATCGCTGACCCTAATGGAGAATTGAGGTCTTTCCACCCGCCTGTCCGAATATTTATTTTACAGGCACCTTGTATGCACCTTCAAATAAACGAAAAAGGTACAAGAAAAATCTCTTGAGGTGGCGACGAGGGCATGCTCCCCCAACAATGACTACGCTCCATCGCAGCACAATGAATGTGGTTGGCTCCCAATCTCATATTTTTTTTTGGTTGATGTGCATGTATGGATACTTGTTAAAGATAATTTAACTCTACTTTTGATGTTTGATTTTTGTATTTATGAAAAATAAATTATAGGTTAGTTTTTTATTTTTATTTTTAGTTTTTAAAGTAGGATTTTAAAAGGTTTTTTTTTTCTTTTACATTAATTTAATTATATTAATTAATGTAGTTTATTTTGTGTTATCTGAATTTAGATATTGGTGTGAGCTACATCATTCATATGTTTCAACCATCGAACTATGGTTTCATTGACAATTATGTTACAATTATTAAAACCATAACTATGATTATATCTATACACGGTGAAACATACATGCATTATATAAAAACCAATTAAATTTAAATTTTATTTTTAAAAATACTTGGACATAGATGAACTACATCAAAATTGTAGTCATTAATTTTATTTTTATCCAAGAGTATACATTATAAGCATACTAAAGAATATATATAATAATATATTTAACTTATTCTTCTCATGGGAAATGCTCATCACATCATTGTCACCAACCATAAATTAATGTCTCTTATATAATAGTGTGTACCTCACTAAAGTTATTAACTAGTTGTAAAATATTTGTTGTTTATTGTGAAGGTATAGGTACTTTCTTATTATATATTTGAACAAGCTATTTGACATGAACATGTCATCAACCTTTTGATTAACAATTTTTCCTTTTCCTATTATTTAAGGTCATCCCTTTTTATTTTCTTATTTTCTTATTTATATACGGTTGAATTAGAGAATTAACCTATAGGTTCAAAGATATGGATGTTCCTCATTTTATTTTTATATTTAATATGTATGGTAAGTGATATCAATATTTCATTTTTTGTTTTATTTTATATTTTTGAATGTTAGAGTTTTACAAATCATCCTACATCATGAAAATGAAAACAATGAGGAAGGTGAAAGCCTCACACTTAATTTTATTTATTTATTTCTTTACATAATGGACAAGAAACGAACTCTTTTATTTTCTCCTTTTGGAATCCTTGTGAGTAATTATAATATCTTAAGAATTCTTATTTATAGCCTTCTCTCTTATATTGATAGATTTGTTTCAAATTAGGGGTTTTGTTTTATTAATTTTCTAATGTGCAATGTTGCCTAGAGAATCACATTTCATATTATTGTAAAAAACATATGCACAAAAAAGATTTTTTCCATTCCACATGTTTATTATTTAATGTACTATATTCTTTTTATATGTCGTATGGACTTCCTTAATTATCGTCTAACAACCTTTTTGTTAGAGTAAATCACTATATAAAATATATTTATATAGAAAAGCAATTATAGTGTTTCAAACTTTAACGGCAGAATTAAAGAAAAATTAGACAAACACACACAGAAGAAGAGACAACGATTTTAACGTGGTTCACCCAATGTGGGTTACATCCACCGAGAATTTTTAGTCCTTCATTTTCTCAATCCAAGCAATAGAGGGTTACAACCTACAACAAACATCTGTTGTAATTTCCTCTCTATATTTCCAAGGAATTAACACAGTAATTTTCTTTGTCATAGTCTTCTTTGTTTTTCCTCACAACTATATATAAGAAAAAACAAGAAAAAACAAATTGCTTTTCTTAATACATTCCAAGATTAACATTGAGTTCCCAACATCTAATTTTGGGATAAAAACAAAAAAACTTTCCCTGGTTGTCCTGTTGTAAATCTGGAAACTTTCTCTGGTAGACTAAAACACTGTAAATCTGGAAACTTTCCCTGCCCGTCCTGCAGTAAATCCAAAAACTTTCTCTGTTTAGCCTCCTCATAATTAGGCTCCATTCCTGACAATCTCCCACTTGGAGACTAATTCCATTGCACCATACTGCAACCAAGGACTGAAAAATTCTCATCATGGCCTCTTATTCCTTAAGGCCAACTGAAGTTGAGCAAAAACTCAAATTTTCTCTTGACACCACTTTTGTAAGCATATCAGCAGGATTTTGTGATGTGTGAACCTTCCCTAATTTCAAAGATCCATCTTCCACTACTGATATAATGAAATGATACCTGAGTTTGATGTGTTTAGTTTTTGAATGGAATGCTAAATTCTTTGCAAGGTGTATAGCACTCTAGCTATCACTCCACAACCTATTATCCTCTTGCTTCTTCCCCAGTTCTTCCATTAGTCTTTGCAACCAAACCATCTCTTTGCTTGCTTCTCGTAGCGAGCAACATATTCAGCTTCAGTGGTTGAAAGGGCAACTACGTGTTGGAGTTTAGAAATCCAACTAACCGCTCCTCCTCCTATAGTAAATATGTAGCCAGTAGTGCTCCTTCCACCATCAAGATCACCTGCCATATCAGAATCTACAAAACCTTTCAAGCATATATTAGAGCCACAAAAATTCAAAGAATAATTTGAAGTTCCTCTCAAGTACCTGAGTATCCATTTTACCGCTTGCCAATGTCCTTTTCTCGGATTACTCATAAATATACTCACTACTCCCACTGCATGGGCAATATCTGGTCTTGTACAAACCATTGCATACATCAAGCTTCCAACCGCTGATGCATAGGGAACCTTAGCCATATGATCTTGTTGTTTTTGTGTCTTGGGACACAAATCTTTGGTGAGTTTGAAATGCTTTGCCAATGGAGTAGCAATAGACTTTGCATTGTTCATGTTGAATCTCTTAAGCACTTTTTCAATGTATTTTTCTTGTGATAATTTCAGAGTGTGACTCTCCTTGTCTCTTGTTATCCTCATACCAAGGATTTTTTTGGCTTCTCCTAAATCCTTCATGGCAAAGGATTTAGCCAACTTCTTCTTGAGCATGTTTATATCTTGCATATTTGTTCCTGCAACTAACATGTCATCCACATGCAATAGAAAAATAACATAGTTACCATTTCCAGTTTGCTTAAAATATACACAGTGATCACTTTGACATCTTTCAAACCTTTGATTAGCCATGAACTTATCAAATTTTAAATACCACTTGTCTAGGAGCTTGTTTTAACCCATACAAGCTCTTTTTCAGTTTACATACCCAATCCTCTTTACCTTTTACCTGAAAGCCTTCTGGTTGGTGCATATAAATTTCCTCCTCCAAATCACCATGAATAAATGCTGTCTTCACATCCAATTGCTCCAGAAACAAATTTTCTATAGCTACAAGACTCAAAATAGCTCTAATAGAGGTCATTTTTACAACTGGAGAAAAAATCTCGTCAAAATCAATACCTTTTTTCTGAGCAAATCCCTTGACCACTAGTCTTGCTTTGTATCTCTTATGCCCTTCATTCTCCTCTTTAATCCTATACACCCATTTATTGGTCAAAGCTCTTTTACCTTTGGGTAGCTCAACAAAATCCCAAGTTTGGTTGTGAAATAAAGAGTCCATTTCTTCATTCTTTGCAAGCTCCCACTTATTCCTAGTATCCATTTGTAATGCTTCCTGAAAACATTCTGGCTCACCAGCATCAGTATACAAAACATAATCAGAGAAAAATTGAGGAATTTTACTTATCCTGGTAGATCGTCTAACAACACTTTCTGGATATTGAGGTGCTTGTTGTTGCTGTTGTACATTTTGATCTTCTACCACTTTTGGAGTTACCTTTTCTATGTGTCCATCAAGGTCTATGTATTCATAATTTTCCTCTTCTGTTTCTTTCCCTACAACCGATCTTTATACAAGTTTTTTTCATTAAATATGACATCCCTACTTCTAATGACTTTTCGGTTATCACAATCCCATAATCTGTAACCCAAGCCATCAATACCGTAACCAATAAAATAGCACTTTTGGGCCTTAGCATCTAACTTATTTCTGTTCTCTTTGTCTATATGCATAAAAGCCTCACATCCAAATATCTTAAGGAAAGAATAATTTAATGGTTTACCTGTCCAAAGCTCTTTCAGAATTCCTCCATCCAAGGCACTATACGGTCCTCTATTAATCAGATATACTGCAGTATCAATAGCATGAGCCCATAAAAATAATGGTAAGCTTGCATGTATTCTCATGCTCCTAGCACGCTCCATGATGGTTCTATTCATTCTTTCTGCAACCCCATTTTCTTGAGGTGTTCTTGGAACTACCTTGATTCTTCTAATTCCATTTTTAGAACAAAACACATCAAATTATCTACTGCAATATTCTCCACCATTATTCGACTTTAGACACTTTAACCTTTTTCCAGTTTCATTTTCAACTAATGCTTTCCAATTCTTAAAGGTATTAAAAACATCACTTTTATTCTTAATGCAATATATCCATGTTTTCCTTGTTGCATCATCAATAAAAAGTACATAGTAAGAGGAACCTCCAAGAGAAGTTACCTGAGCTGAGCCCCAAACATCTGAGTGCACAAGCTCCAATTTATCTGTCTTCCTTTCCTTGCCATCCTTGAGAAATCTAACTCTCTTTGCTTTACCATAAACACAATCCTCATAGAATTCCAAATCAATCTCTTTTAACTTAGGCAATAACTTTCTTGAATGTAAAATTTTCATACCTTTTCCACTCATATGGCCAAGTCTTTGGTGCCACAAAGATGCACTCTCACCTGTAGAAACTAAATTCATGGAGCAGTGAGAAAAATTAGTAAGTAAATAAAGAGTACCCACAAATTTACCTCTAGCTACTATCAATGAACCTTTAGTAACTTTCCAAGCATTTTCTTCGAATGCAACCGTGTATCCTTCACCATCAAGCTTACTTGCCGATATAAGATTTCTATTTAAATCTGGTATGTGTCTCACCTCTTTAAGAGCCCATTGACATCCATTTTGGGGATTTAATCAAAATCTTTCCAATACCCATGATTTTACATGGTTGGTCATTTCCCAACAGAACTTGTCCATAATCTCCAAAAACATAATCTATGAAGTATTCCCTATGTGAGGTAGCATGGAATGAAGCACCACTATCAATTACCCAATAATCACTATTTCTATCAAGAGATAAGATTAAAGCATCTTGTAGAATTTGTCCAGTAATATTGGCTTCTGAAGTGTTACCATTATTATCATTACCTTCATTTCCATCACCCTTTCTTTGCCAATAGTCCTTCTTGAGATGACCCTTTTTGCCACAGTGCCAACACTGTAGCTTTCCTTTTCCACGTGATTTGGATCTGCCTTTGTATTTGCCACGATGTGAACTCTTGCCTCTTTCTCTTCCTCTTCATCTGTTCTCAATAGTTAAGGCGGTGCTAGATGATTCTCCTATGGTTTTTCTTCTCATGTCCTCACTGAGTATCACACCAACCACATCATCAAATTCTAATTTATTTGAAATCGAAGCAGAGTTACTTACCGCCATTACCAAATTGTTCCAACTTTTTAGAAGAGAGCATAATATTAATAAGGCCCTAAGCTCATCATCAAAATCCAATCCTACTTGAATGCAATTGATTAGTGACGAGTATTAAATTCATTTAAATGATCATGCACGAGATCCTCCTTCACTCATTTTCATGTTAAATAACCTTTTCATTAAGAATACCTTATTTGATGCTGATGGTTTCTCATACATATTGGCCAACTTATCCATGACTCCCTTGGTAGTCTTTTCATCGAGAGATGTTGAAGGCTACGGTGGCTCCCAAGCACGGCCTCACAGTACCCAATGCCTTTCTATCAAGGAGACTCCACTCCTCATCAGACATAGATGAAGGTATCTCTGTTTCCCCCTCAAGAGGTAAGTAAAGATCCTTCTGGTACAAGTAATCCTCCATCTGCATCTTCCAGAATTGAAAGTTTTGGCCATTGAATTTTTGAACTCTAAACCTCCCTTCTTCCGTCATTGCTCCCACTTGATCCAGAAATTCTCCTTATGTCAAGTGCACCCAACAAAACAACCGCTTTGATACCACTTGTTAGAGTAAATCACTATATAAAATATATTTATATAGAAAAGCAATTATAGTGTTTCAAACTTTAACGGCAGAATTAAAGAAAAATTAGACAAACACACAGAAGAAGAGACAACAATTTTAACGTGGTTCACCCAATGTGGGTTACATCCACCGAGAATTTTTAGTCCTTCATTTTCTCAATCCAAGCAATAGAGGGTTACAACCTACAGCAAACATCTGCTTGTAATTTCCTCTCTATATTTCCAAGGAATTAACACAGTAATTTTCTTTGTCATAGTCTTCTTTGTTTTTCCTCACAACTATATATAAGAAAAAAATAGAAAAAACAAACTGCTTTTCTTAATACATTCCAAGATTAAAATTGAGTTCCCAACATCTAATTTTGGGATAAAAACAAAAAAACTTTCCCTGGTTGTCCTGTTGTAAATCCGGAAACTTTCTCTGGTAGACTAACAGACTGTAAATCTGGAAACTTTCCCTTCTCGTCCTGCAGCAAATCCAGAAAATTTCTTTGTTTAGCCTCCTCATAATTAGGCTCCATTCCTAACACTTTTTGTAAGCATGGTAAATGGAAAATTAATATTCAATGATAAATTTATTTTATTTTGGAGTAAATATGTTGAAGGTAATACAAAAATATTTCTAACTCAAATTTTGTAAACAACTAAATCTGTTAATTTTCATTTAAAAAATGAGTTTCTTTATAATTTTTTTTGATGCTATCTTGATATGGACTATAATGAAAGCTAACACGTTTGGGTTATTCATATTGGTGGTCCTCTACTTCGTAATAATTACACTTTTTTTTTTTAATTTGTAAACAAAATAGCTATAATTTATGTTGACCATCACTATAATTTTCATGTGCATATATTCCAATTATATGAAAGTACCTATACAAATATATAATAAGAAAGTATCTATTCCATTTGTAAACATTACAATCATGCATACATTTGTTCAAACATCACAAATATGACATATTATTCAAGAGCTTGTATTTCCTTGATAAAAATCTCATGAATTTATTATTTTATTTACTTTTTATTTAAATGAAATTACTTATTGTATTTATATTTATAAATTAAAAATATACAAAATTATTTTTTAGAATAATATAATAGATAACACACAAACCCATGAATGATATTCTTAATGATGATTAAAACAGTGTGTAATAGTGACTCATGCATAGACAAACTTAAATGAAGTCAATGTAATCTATCTATAGTGCAAGCCTTCCATCAACATACTTTTAAACACTCCAAATTGGTTTTTTCACTTTCATTGCTTATGTGTATTCCTCAACAAGGTACCAAGAACTTATGTGCAATTAATATCTCAAATATAATCATGTGAGAGTACTTTTATATATATGTAATAAGCCATCGTCCTTAATAGTTTTATATAAAATAAAGGTATAAAGTATAACAACAATGTTATACAAAAAACATAACTCTTCCATACTT
The DNA here is from genome assembly GCA_028583015.1 of Wollemia nobilis. Taxonomy (NCBI): domain Eukaryota; kingdom Viridiplantae; phylum Streptophyta; class Pinopsida; order Araucariales; family Araucariaceae; genus Wollemia; species Wollemia nobilis. The sequence goes on along the minus strand of JAQPPZ010017220.1, from coordinate 4,570,423 downwards.
CAATAAGTTAAGTAATGGTTTTTCTTGCAGGTTATTTAATTCTAATTATGATTAAACAATATAAATTAAAATAATTTTCAATATAAATATTATATAAAAATACACACTAACTTCTCTTTAATATAAACATATATAAAAATATTACATATATGCTTGCTATTATCTACATATATACTGTTAATGTTAATATTAAAACGATTTTTCTTTATTCTTAAAAAAAATATTTAATAATACTACAAGCCTTTAACAATTATGTTGTTTACTTAGATATTATTGAACTATTAAATTATTTTATTAATTCAAGCTTATTTAAAATTTACAATCTTATTTATATTATAATTTTAATATATTTAATTTATTTTCATAAAAAAAAAAAATCTACTACCAATTATAAAATATGTTGTTATATATATATAATATTATCATAATTGTTAAATTTGTTTGACACTCTTATTACTATATTAAGATTATTACTATAGTAACATGGTAGAAAAGAAGGGTTGTTTGCTATTTTCGTGTAAAGGTTTTAATTTTTAAAATAATAGTTAATTTTTTTAATATATACAAGAATCAGTTATTTATATTATAATTTTTATATATTTAATTAATTTTTAAAAATATAATATAATATAAATAAAATGTAAAAACAAATATAAAACATGTTATTATGTATATATTAAACATTACCACGAAATTATTAATTTTTGAATGGAACGCTCTTAACAATTATTTATTAAACATTATCATAAAATTAATATTTTGAATGTAACGCTCTTAACGTAACGCTCTTATTATAGCGACATTGTAGAAAACAAATTTTTAAAGTAATATAGTTATTATTTATTAAATATTATTATAAAATTATTATTTTTTAATGTAATTTTTTTATTATTATTATGGAGATAGTGTAGATAATAAGGGTTGCTTGTTATTATTTAGGTGTTATAGGTGACTTGGAGAGGGTAGTGCAATCTTCCAAGGAAGGTTCTGGTTCCAATTTCCACCCTACCAAACTCATAAATTTCAGTTGATAATACTCGTATGGTGCATGACTCAATTTTGACGAACCTTTTGGTCATGATTTCTCGCACCAAAACAATTGCTAGTTAAAAAAAATTATTTTCAAACTAACACATTTTTAAAATATAAAAACAATTGATTATATATACCCGGATCACATCATGATAATGAAGTGGCCTGCTTACTGGTAAACCATACTCACCGAAATTTATATTATAATTATCATATACTTAATTAAATTTTATAATAATAAAAATAAAATCTCTCATCAACTATACAACATGTTATTATGTATATTGATTTTTAAGTAATGGTTGGTTGCGTGTCGAATGGCATTTGGTGTAATGACAGTTGGCTAGTTATTATCATCCATATAGTTGTGAGGTTGATTTCTCTTGTGTTTGCTCGAACGGATACTGATATTTATAAATATTTGTAAAAGATATTCAATATAAAATATATATATATATATATATATATATTTGGTTGCTTGCTATTTTAAATATGCTCTTCATCATGTGTTTTTATAACCTATAATTTAATTGTTATATGATATATGCTTTAGAAATTAAAATTTACTCACCTCTATAAAAATCATTCCACAAAACTTATGAACTATGCCCTGTAAACATTAAAATATACTCTACAGAACTATGGTGTACGTGTACTTGACTGTATAAAGAAAAAAAATGGTTGGTTGCTTGCTATTTTAAATATCCTCTTCATCCTATATTTGTTTCTATAACCTATAATTTATATATAAACACCATCATCTAATTGTTATATATGCTTTAAAAATTAAAATTTACTCACCTTTATAAAAATCATTCCACAAAACTTATGAACTATGCCCTATAAACATTAAAATATATTCTACATAACTATCGTGTACGTATATTTGACTATTTGAAATAAAGGATCGTTTACTTTATTAATATAAAAACAAAAAGTAGAAAACAGCTGCCTCAAGACAATCAAAAGACCAAATACATACAACACAACGAATATAATAACCATTTATACACATCACAAGGATTACATCAGCTGACAATATACATAAATGAAATAAGCCGACTAATACAAACTAAAAGTATGAACATCAATTACAAAGACTAATACTAATAACTACAACCCAAAAACTAGCAGTAAGCCTCATCAACGCTTCCAAAACAAATAACTGAAGCAATAAAGGACTTCGAATCTGCACAAAACCAATATTTTATTTTTATTTTTTAAAACATGGTGGAATCGATACGAATCCGGGCAGGTTGTCCAGCTTTTATGGCTGCCATGGTGGAATCTGAACAAAAAAGTACAAAAAAGCTACCCGAAGGCAATCAAAGACCAAATATATACAACACAAGGAATATAACAACCATCTTCGCACAGTCCGCCCCTATAACCGCCATGCCACAATCATTTTAAACCTTTTACGCCACTGAAAGCACCAGGATAGGGACAATCGTTCAGTCCGGCGAGCACAAAATGAATTATTAACTGCTGGCATTTTTCAAATTATACTCTGAAATAAATGACTGAAGATAGTACTGAAGCGTATGCACCTGAGTAAAACTGTCAAGCTGAAAATGAAGGCCCTGAAGCTGAGGAAAAACATTTGCTTTCTTGGAACTGAATTTGGACTTGAAGGAAATCATCACTCGAGCAACCTGAAGCAAAATTTTAAGTCTTATGAGTCTCCTTAGAGACTCAGTAAGGGTTCTCATAACTTGCCGAAACAACTCATCATTTCTAGCAGACCATATGTGCCATAATATCTCAGTAGATAACAACAAAACTCAATAATATAAACTGAATGATATGAGCATATCTGATATCCCAATTATGCATAGGAGAGAAATAAACTTCATATTGTAAGAGCATATAAACAATAAAAAAAATATATGATCTGACAAAAAAAAAGTATATAAAATAATTTTAACAAATATAAGAAATTAATCTATATACACAATTAAGTAAGTGTGGAGGACAATCGTGTGCGGCTTCTTCTAGAAGGACAGCGATTGACATTATAGTATTTTGTGTCCAACATGGTAGGGTCCTCCGGATTTACATTCCAGGTGCCGTGCAGGGACTCACCAAGCAATTTTTACTTATCCCCCACCTAGCGTCCGGCGGCTCACCAAGCATTTTTTCCTAATGGGAAACCCTATTTAACCATGATTTTTTTTTTAAGTTCAGTTAAAAAATTTAACATAAAGCCGTTGGAAAAATAAAAGGCTTACGCTCAAAATAAATCCATTCTACGTGTGCTTGTTTCGAAAATGGTGGGATATATCCATCTACCCAAAATGGTTCAGTTACGCCTGCTAGAAGGAGATGAACCCCTTTATCGTTTAGTCAATATCCCAAAGATGTGAAATACACCTGAAAGTGGAAAGGTTGCTTACAAATTCAAGCAACATGAAAACGTTTTGAGCTAGTTCTTATTAAAGATTGGATAGATAAAAATAAAACAAGTCGATGTGTATCACAAGCAACAGAATAGCATTGGCAATTTTTAATTTGCAAATAACATTTATCTAAATTTTAACCATTAGAATTTACATATATGTATAATTCAAACTTTTATAATTAACTTAACTATAAAAAAAATGTATAATCAAAATTATATAATTCTATTTTATAAATTAGATGATTCAAAGTGCATGTGATTTGAGTTAAAAGTAAAAATAAAGGAGTGTATAGTAAAGAAGATATTTTAGTTAGACATTTTTTTAAATTTATAATATATTTATTTATTTTTTATTTTTAGTTTATTTTTAAAAATAACCTATATTTAAAATAATATAAAATAATCAGTAAATTCTTAGCCTATAGGTTGTGTATATATTTTATTTAACAATTTATGGTGTGTGTCTCTGTCAAATTTGCTCAAAAAATATTCATGGCTACTTTATTTGTTTCAATTATATGTATTTATATGGAGTTTTTTTTTAGATTTTAAAGATATATTATCGAGACATGGAAACATCTCAACATTAGGTTCTTGAAGTTTTATATTGGAGGGAAGGACACTCAATGGTACTTTGAGTTACTTATACATATATTTTGATGTCTGACCGACTTTATTATTTTTTAATTTTGGTGGTGAGTGTTTTAATTGTCTTTTATTAGAATGAAACAATATATAATTGAATATACATGTGGTGAAGTACAGATTCTGTAATATCGTAAAACCGTGAATGTAAATAATTGAGAATAATAGTAAATAAATATTTTACAATTGTCCCTAAGGGTCACCAATAATTGGCATTTTATATCAGTGACCTGAGTTCAAATCATGGGGAGGGAAGCACCTTATTGCTATTGGAACTTAATACCAAAAACAAATATTTTAAAATATTTTTTTTTAAAAAAGAATATATTAAGAGAGACTCAAGAATATATTATAAAGCTAATAAACTCTAGTCTTTTGGTTGCTAGCCATGAAGCAAACAAAAAAAAACCACAAATTCAAACTAAATTGCCTACTCAACAAACCATCCAACCTACCAATGGAGCTTAAGACTATTGAGACAAGACCCTCTAACAACCTCTATCAAGGATAGAAAAGAAGAACTACACTAAAATAGAGAAGAATAGTCTACACTAAGAATTTCAATAGATTTAGATAAAACTTCACAGCCATAATGACAATCTAAAAGATTAAAAAAGGGAGAAACAAATCTTCAATTATCGAATGTTGCTCTTTTAGATCTTCAATTATTGAATCAAGTTAGTCATAGCTTCCAACATTTCCATCAAGAGACTGAACAAGGAGAAGATCGGTCCTAGTTTGGTCTAGCCACCACCTAGGAGGGAAACCATAGCAACTAATATCTCCTTTGTCAAGAGCCCAATTTTCCATAGCATCTACCACTATGTTCTATTCTCTAGGCACATGATTGAAAACAACCTCTTGAAAACTAGTTGCTATTAACCTAATCTTATCTATGATCCTTTGAATTCTCTAGTCTACCTTCTTAAGACTTGACTTTTATTTTAGGTAATTGATCATAATTTGAGAGTCTAACTCTGCTATCACCCTTCTCCAACCTACCTTCAGTACCTCTTGCAAACCTCTCAAAATACCTTGCCCTTCTGCCAAGTTATTGGATAGAATTCCTATATTTTTTGCAAAGGTAAAAATTGGAGTACCATCCTCCAATATTCCTATCCCTCCTATACTAGATCTTCTAGGATTTCCTCTAGATGCTCCATCTATATTGATTTTTCCAAAATTCTATGGGGGAGGCTATCATTGCTTTGTTCTATCCATCATTTGATTGATCACTTTCTTCCTTCTATGTTGGGCTAATCCATGGCTAATATTTAATTGGGCCATCATTTGTTCCCATAGTTGATTTGAATTGTGAGGATGAGTTAATAAATGTTGGATAGTCTCTATCACATTTTCTATGGTCTTTAGCCAAACATAGTGGATGTCCCTACTCTCTTGCTAAAATATTCACTTGTTTCATTCTAGCCAAATGTTTCAAGGAAGAATAGTCATTCCTATCCAAACAATTTGATTCACATACCAGTATTTTCCTTCTTGTTTACTCCAATCTCTCCATATATGTTCTATGGATTGATCATTGGACCATAATAAATTTAGAAGGAAAGCCATCATATTCCACAATTTAGAAGCTATGGGGCATTTTATGAATAAATGGTTTAATTTTTCAATGTTATCCTAACACATTACACATTGAAAGGGTCCATTAAATCCTTTCTTCATAAGCTGCTCCCCTATGAGTACCCTTTTATGAAGAAGCAACCAGTTGAAAAACCTAACTTTTGGCCATAAATTTTGAGCCCATAAATGTTTGAACAAATCCTATCGGATGGGGGTTAATATGGCTTAAGGCTAAATAACCTTGAGCTACAATGTACACTCCATGCCCTGAGCTATTCCAACCAATGCAGTCCTCAACTTGTGACCATGAAGGTGATCACATTTGAAGGAGTTTGTGAATATCTTTTTTGATCTTTAGAGAGTTGGATTGGCTAGTCTTCTACTGGGATCCAACATCTTCCCACCTCTATATTTCTTGTTTGATATTTATAATATTTGGAAACTTTTATCCAATTCATCCTATACATTTTCTTCATTATAGGCCTTAATTTTAGATGTTGAATTCGCATTGCAAGGTGTCCATCCCAAGATTCAATAAAAAAAATTGGCTTTTGACCATTCTAAACTATCTAGAAGAGCTTATTATTTATCAACTCCTCTCTAACTTTGAGTATTTTTTAAAATTGGGGACCCTCTAGAAGGTAATTTGTGTCGAATTATATTAGAGGGCTCTTTGTTTTCTATATATTTGACTCTCAAATTTTTGGTGCACAAGGCATTGGGTGGCTAATTAACCTCTAGTATAACTTTACTTCCAAAGCCTTGTTATTATTTACTATCGATCTAAGACCTATACCCATTCATGAGTACTTAGGAATATGATCTCCCACATTAGTAGGGTCCATTTCTTCTCCATTTTTTATCCTCTCCAAAGAAATTTATGACTAATTTTATCTAGTTCTTTAAGTACTAACTTAGGGATGTTCAACACTACTGAAACAAAGATTGGGATAGACTAAAGAACTAATTTGATAGGAGTTATCCATCCCCCTGAGAAAATCCATTTATTGGTCCAACTACCTATTTTGTTATGCACTTTCTCTAGTAACCAGCTCCAATGCTCTTTATTTTGGTTACCAAGATTAACTGGAACACCCAAATATTTAATTAGAAAAAAAAAATTTTGAATCCTAATTTATCTAATATTAAAGTATCTTTTCTAAGTGAATAGTGAAAAATAGTACTTTTGATTTATATTTATTAACTAGTTGTTTTGAGGCTCTAGTGAAGCCATTAAGAATTTGCTTTATTAAGGTTGTTTCCTTTATTGTTATCTTCTCCAAAATAGTGAAATCATAAATAAATTGTAAATGAGAGATATGACTCCTTTAGCTATTGTGACTCCTCACCTCTAACAATATTGTTCTTTAGCAAATTTCCTCCCTAAATATTCTGCTAGGATGATGAATAGGTATGGAGAGAGAGGGTCTCCTTACCTGATGCCTCTATATGATAGGAATAAATAAGTGGGATAACCATTGAGAATAACTAAATAAGAAAATAAATATATACAACCTTTGATCCACTTTATCCATTCTTGAGAGAATCTAAATTTTTCCATTACTTGGATGAGAAAGTTCCAATCCACCATATCATATGCTTTGGATAAATCTAATCGAATGAACATGGATGAATATTTTTGAGCTTCCATAGAGTGAATTGCTTCCTGGGCTAACACTATCTCATCCACTATTTATTGTCCCTCTACAAATCCCTCTTGTTTTGGAGAGATGATCTTATGTAGCAATGGTTTGAGCCTTTCAAACATAATATTTGAAATAATTTTTAGAATAACATTACATAAAGTGATTGGTCTATAACTAGTAATGTTATCTACTTCTTGAGCTTTTGGAATTAGTGCTAAGTATGTCTTGTTGATTTCTTTGAGGATTTCTTTTGCCTTTCTAGCCTCTTCTACCACCTCTAGAGTGTCATCCTTCAAAACATCCTAAAATTTATGATAAAATTCAATAGGGAATCCATTTGGGCTTGGGGTCTTCTACTTTTACAATTTGAAAACTACCTCTAGCATTTACATCATAGTTACTAGTGCAGTTAGGGCCACATTCTCCTCATCAAAAATAAGAACATGTATCTCCTATAGAATTTCTTGTTGGGATTTTGGATCAAGCAATTTGGCTATAAATAGGTTTGAAAAATGGTTCACAACTAAAGAAGACATGCCTTCCCAAGTGTGGACTATATCTCCATATTCATTCTTCAATGAGGGGATAAAGTTACAAGTTCTACAGGCTAGGAGAGACTTGTGAAAGAAACTTGTGTTTTGATCTCCTTCTTGTAGCCATTGAATCCTTGACTTTTGCTTCCACATCAGTTCTTCTCTTCTATCCCATTATTGCACTTGGGTTGAAAGATTAATTTCTATCTTGATCATACTTTTTGTGAATCCCTCATTTGCTCATTCAACTCCTCAAGCCGAGATAAAGCTTTCATTTTATTTGCCCTGACATCTCCAAATTCATACCAATTCCAAGTCTTAATTTCATATTAAATATACTGCAATATTTTAACAAAATAAAACATATTTGTACCATGTATTGGCTTACCTTATTTCCACCATTGTTGTAACCTTGACTTGAAGGATTCACATTTAATCCACATTAACTAAAATCAAAATGGTGTCAGCTTACTACTAGTTATCCAAACTTCAATTAAAACTTACCAGTGGTTAGATCTTGTATTATTTAAGATATTCACTTTTGGGTGTATCCTTGTATCAAAACTTATTTGAAAGTAATAACCTATATAGCCTTTCAAGGATGCATGTTGAGCTTTATCTTTTGTTGGAATAAGTCATAAAACCGTTGCTTGGCTTGATATCTACTAGGTGAAGGTTGGCCATGTATTCATTTATAAGTTTTGAACTCCCATACAACTTATTTCCTCCTAATTTTTCTTCTAAGGAGAGTATGAAGTTTAAATCTCCTAGTATCAAAGCCCAAGCTTCAAGGAATTGGGAGGTGCTAAAAGCAATATTACTTCATATTGATCGATTCTCTTCTATAGTACATGGAGCATACACATTTATATAAATAATAACCTGATATGAATCTCTATTTTGGTTAACCATTACTAGCAATCCTCTTCTTCCCATCATGTATTGTACTATAATTTCCTTTGGGTCCTAAGGACATACTATTCCTCACGAGACTCCTTGTATGCTGAGGGACACTACTTTATTGGTTGACCACATCTTAGTTGCTATTATTTCTATTTCTTCAATTGAAACCTTAGTCTCCTTGAGAAAGAAAAATTTAGGCTAATTTTTTTGGATCAGTCTTCTATTTTTTTATTCTTTATATGATCTTTTTGATGATCTAGCTTGTTTATGGTTTTAATATATCCTTTGGTTTTGCACTTATGTTGATTATCCATATTGTTTTTTTTAAATCTAATGCTATATGAGATCGTTCTCCCTACTTGTTGTTTCTCAAAATTAGGGTAAATATCTATTATTATATTTCCATCATGCATTCCTTCATGTTCTCTCTTTTCATTAAACTATGCTTCCATAATAAAAGTTTCCATTTTATCATCCTCATCATCTACTTGCTCATCTATGGAGATAATTTCAAAGGTGTTAGGTTAAATTATTCTTTTCTCTTTTGCTATTATTTTTTCCTTGTGTCATTTTGTTTGGGGATTTGAAACCCTACCAAGTCCCCATCCTCTTTCTCTTTATTAGGGACCTTATGTGGATAATACTTGGCTATATGGTCATATTCATGATAGATTCTACATCTAAAAGAAATATTTTCATAATCTACTACTTGCTCTCATATTTATTCCCCATATTGTAAGGTGATCTTCTCTAGAAGTGGTTTTTCAAAGTCAATTAGAACACAAATCCTTGAATAGATTATATGCTTTAACTATTGAGTGCTATCAAAAATCATCATGAAAAATCCTAAAGTATTCCCAATTAATGCTAATACATTTGGGCTCCAGTATTCTGTTGGGAGGCCAAATAATTAGACCCAAACATGGGTAGTTTATGGCATTTCTTCCTTGAATTTGAAATTGGTAGGCCAAGGCTTCATGAAGATCCCTACCCTACCAAAAAACTATGCCCACCCTTGAAAATTTACTCTCTATATTCTTCAGTATAAAATATAATAATGAAGTAACCATTAGGGTAAGCAAATATTTGGAACTCACCTTTAGTTCTCCAATTTTTGGTAGCCTATTACTTGAAGGTAGTCCTCTCCTCTCCATAGCATCTATTCCTACCTAGACATCCTCTATTTCAACTTCACTAAAAAGGATCCATTAGCTGCTTTCATGCAACCTATTTTTATTTTTTGTTAATCAAACTTTGGCATCCTCAATGGTTTCCTTGGCAGCCATTGGTTTTTTTTTCTCTCGGGGGTGATCCTCCATGCATTGCTTATTTAAAATTTAATTTTTGAAGTAGGTCCTTGGGCTCCATTTCCTCAATTGTTTGTTCTATGTCTGGTTCTTTTTGATTGTGTGTCTCAGATATAGTTGTAGCTTTACCCATATCCAAATCCACTATCAGCATGTTATCTCCCTTTGTTTAGCCCATATCTTGAGTCTTGTTTATGTTTTGTTTTAGCCCTTGTCTATACTTTTGAGGAGGAGCTCCTTCCTCCTATTTTTTAGCTATGAATTGAAAAGGGATATTAGTTTTATTCAATACCTATAGATTCTGTTTGATTCATTGTTCTACATGCATGAAGAAACATTTAATATTACTTCACCCCATTTACCTTACTTGTTGTTCAGTTGATTCAATGCCTAGAAGATTATCCCTATTGATCAAAATATTTTCACACTCATGCTAGATTTTTAAAAACCCTCTAGGAGACCCATGGACATCCTGATTTTGTGGCCTAAATGGACCTCTTTCAATGTTCTCCACTACTCACACTCAGTGCATGCAACCTTCACACTAGCCAAGAGGTGCTCTGAATATTGAAAACTGTAAACAATTATTAACAGTTCATGTTAATAGTTTTCAATAAGCTAAGTATTTTTATTGTCCCCATTGATGTCACTATTGTAAAATATTTAATTGTTAATAACTAATTGTATATTTTTATGAAAAAATATATTAAAAAAACATCAAAAATAATTAGAAATGGGTGTTTTTTTTGTTAGTTATAGAGAAACATGGTAAAGATAATTTTTTTTAAAAGGTTATTTGTTCTAATTTTTAAATATAGTGAAAGGTATTGTCCTTTGTGAGCATGAACACATATTTTAGTAGTTTAATATAAATGTTTAGAAATATTATATCTATGTGATGATGTCAAAGTCCTTGCTTGTCCCCACGTTGTTAGACATTATATTCATTTTTTTGAAAAATTATTTTATCATGTTCTTTTTTCCTATTATACACTACATTAGACTTGACCAATGTTATAATTTAGACTCATCAAAATACCATCAAACAATTATAGGTCAATTTCCTTCATAATCCTCTTTAAGTGTTATTCATATTTCAGTTACTATGTGATAATTTTCTCATAATCATCTTGTATTTGATACACCATGACCAACACCTTCTCTCATCCATGTAACTTTATTTCCTTCATTGTAATATGATGTATGGGCTAAGTATATTCATCCAGAATAGGTTTTCAATTATCATATTTTTTTTAGTTTCCTTTCTTCCCCTTGTTTGGAAAATGTTTTATTTTTATTTAAATGGTTCTTCAATGTTGTCAATTTTACCATATATATTTCCTCCAACAATTTTGTTTATCTCTTCAATTTTCTTTTTCTTATAAGAGGTGTTTTTAGGTGTTCCTTGAAATCTCACTCTTGAGAAATATTACTGTAAGGAATGACATGATTTTGATGATTTAGTTGATGCTCAAACTACTTCATTTGGTCTTGGACTATAATGTTGAATATGAGATCCTCTAGGAAAGTCTTCGACCATAACATCAACTTTTGCCACTTCAATCTCTTCTACATATTTTTGAATGTATCCCTATATTCATCACTACTTATTTTTGTTTATTGTATTAAATAAACTCAAGACCATACATACCTATTAATTCCTTAACAACTAATTTTTAAAGGTCTTATTCATTTCGTTTATATATTATGAACCATTTTCATAATCAATTATTATTTTTATTCATATAAGTTTAGCTTCATTTCTTGTTAATACTTATGATATTCAATTTTTGTTTTTTCATACTGATATCTACTTGATATTCCTATTCTCTTTGTTCTTGATTTAAATTTCTTCTTTTCCTTTCTCCATTCCCACTAGAACATTCATTTTCATCAACGTTTGTCATTTATTATGTATTATTCATAATGGGCCTTATTGTATGTAGGATTATGCTAGCATGTACAATATGAAGTACAAGCAATAACCTCACAAACATTTTCTTCTATATATTTCTCTAGAAATCCTAAAGTACAAGGATGATCCTCCAAAGTAATTAGTTTCTTATGTTACTTTGAAAACCTTAAATATTGCCTAGAAAACCTAGAGGACAAGGATGATACTTCATAGTAATTACATTCGTATTCAAATCTAATAACCCTCAGTTTCCGTGGATATTATCCATACTTATTTCATTATAAGGCTTCTATTGAAACCCCAAAGTAAAAGGGATATACTATACATTTCTTATATTTTCATTGTAAGGAATAAATGTTATATACCAAAATAAAGATGATTTAATTGGACTCAAATTGACATGTTTCATTGTTTTTGTGTTAAATATTTCCACTACATATTCCTTAGAACCTTTATTTGCTTCTAAATTTAAAATTATAAATTGCATTTCCTTGTCCCTTGTGTCCTACATTGTTTCTTATAGTGGTGTATCTAAGTAAATTATGATGGTCTTCACCATATAATGATGCATATGTGTTTTCTTTATCACTTTATTGATAGCAAAAAAATCCTTGATCTTATCTAGCTTCTACTATGGTATGATCTCCTTGCTTTACTTTAAACTCAAAACTTTTCATCTCTTTCTCCATAATTTTTGCTTTGTAATCTCTTGTCATGTGTATAATCTCATATCATTCACGGAATTAGAATGCAATGTATTCAAAATCCACATGTTGGTCTGATTTTCTTGATGCAACTTTAATATTAACATATCATGGCAAAGATTTTTAAATATCATCCATGTAAAGACATATATAGGTGTAAAAAATACCTTTGTTCCTTAGAAATTGGTCCCTCATAGATGAAAGTATTATAAATATTCTTAATATTTTTATTATTATAATGATGATATGGAAGTCCGAAATGCCTTCCCAAACTAGAATTGCTTTTGTAGTTTTTGGCTCTATAGAAAAAAAACTCACTCTATGGTTTTGAATATAACACATCTCTCCACCTATACTATAGGGTACTGCACATTATCTTATCTATTATTTCTATGTCAAAGAACATGATGAAGAAGATTACTTTGAAAATAATTATCGAGGAATACACTTTCTATTGATCCAATTGTGAATCCCTAAAAAAATAGGAATATATTCATAGAACTTACATATTAACCCCTCTACTTTTAAAATTATTTTGTATTTCTTTAATATCTCATTTTTGATAATCACATCCAGTGTAAAATTTTTCATATATTCATTATTCCTCTTGTTTCTAATTAGGAAAAGCATTTATATAACTAGGGCATCCCTACTTATAGCTAAGAATTTCAAAAATGACTTTCCTTCCATGCTAACTAACATTTCATGGTAAAAATCCTTAACTTTTAAAATTTCCTAAAAATCTAGGATGTAAGAAAAGGTTATACTCACATTATTTTCCTTCTTACACTTTTAGCACAATTTACCTACTCCTTACCAAATATATATAATAAGAAAAGGTTAGGATTGTTTTTTTCTCACACTAAAAATATCAAGATTCACATATGGCACTTGAACCATGGTTCATTGTGTGAATCTCCTCACTTTGAAAAACTTACTCTAAAAACCATGGGCAAAAAATGTTAAGGTTCACCAAAAAGATTGGAACCCTGGAAAATACTATTTGTTCTACATTGCATGCCTCAATGCACATGAATTATAAATATTAATTTTGACCAATGATATTATAATCTTGGTTTATGATATAAAAGTAAACACTCGTAGAACCAATCGTATCAAATCCCTTATCCAAATGCTAGGATTCACCCATGGGATTTGAACATTGGTTTATGATGTATCCAACTATTCACTCCCAACAACTTTCTCTAAATCATATAGGCTATAATATAGATATTAATGTTCACACATAAGATAACATCCTTTGTTTTTTGTCTAAACCTCTTCACAATAGAAAAATTTATGTGGTAACTAGTAGATGTTTTTCTGGAATCAAAGATAATATTATAAAAATAAATAATTTTTAAAGTTATTTTGGTAATTGACTATTATAAATTTATTCATAGTGATTCCAATACATCTATCTTGGGTTTCAAGCATCTACCATTCATCAATACTAACCTTTGTGTCCCTTGAAATTTGAACCTAAAATTTCTCCATTCAATACAAACTATCTTAACTACTCACATGGTGTACATATTTTAAATTCAATTTTAATGTGATACCTTTTTATTTTGTTATTTTTATGTTTATCTTCTTGATGATTTCATCCTTAAAAGAATGAAAGTTTTTTAATAGGTTTTTAATGTTTCTATTATTTATTTATATATTAATTCTATATTTCTATGTCATTTTCCTCCTCTTCTTTAGAAACCATGATATATTTATTTTATAGCTATGTAAAATTGATGTGCATTTGTATTATAAATTTTTTCTTATATCATGTAATGGTTGTAAATATGGAATACCTTCATGAATATTATCATATATAAATAACAAAGAGTAATAAATTAATTAAAATATTCATCAATATTTACTTTGATTAGATAAAATACAAGGCTTTGAAAGGGACCTCAATCCTTTTTGACAAAGTGATACTGCTAGAGATCAAGGTCCCACCCTAAATCTCTGGTGAAAACACCAGTCTAAATTGAACCTAAGCGCTAAAGAAGATTTAGAACTTTGAACCTCCCACTTGAACTAAAGATTTCAAATTTTGAAACATTCCGCCTAGTGGGAGAAAAGGAAAACCATTCTTCCAACACCATAAAAACCAACGAACAACAATCCCACTTATCAAGAAACCAAGATCAAAAGCCAAGAAGGTTCACCAAAGGAAAAATCGATACTAAGAGATCTAAAATAAATACCAACAATCTAAACCCAGTGTAAGCATCAGAAAAAAATTTACAATTAAAAACATGTGGATCCTACAACCCATTGCAATCCAACAATAAAACTGAAACTGATCATACAAAACTAAATAAACCATTATACATTCACATGCACTTGAAAAAAAAATAGCTTTGAATATAGTCCAACCCACTGAAAGCATCATGCATAGAAACCATGGTTTGTAAATTTGAAGTTGAGAACTCAAAAATAATTGGCTTATGGAGTCCCAGGGGTGCTCAAAATAAATCACAAATTTGGTCTTCCCACCTAATAAAAACTCCCACAACTAGGATTCAACCTAAACTAAATAACCTGCAATCTATCTCACAAGCAATTACAACAAAATGGGATCTACAGTGCTATAATCCAGTTTTAAACATAAAAATTTAAACATCTCACTTAGATCATAATGCTCAAGAAAAAACACTATAAATATAATATTTTCTATCTAAAAGGGAACATTCAAGAAAACCCACCTTTTAGAGTAAAGCAAATCTAGCACAAAAAGAACCCTGAAAGCATAATAGAGGATCAGCTAATAGAAGGAACACTGCAAATAAAAACACTAACCAACAACTAGAAACCAATATGTCCAAGATGGGGTACTAAGATCTAGAGTTCTACATCAAGAGGCACTCAACAAAAATAGCATCCGTGGAACAATATCTGACCAAGGAACACAGGGTTTAAAAGAAGACCCTAGAACTTCAAAGAACCTCAAGAGTGCTAAAAATATTACAAAAATTTACTATTTTGAGAAGAACCATGACCGTACTAGCCGAAATAACCAAAGAACTACTATGAATCGAAAAGGAATAAATATTGCACAAGACTTTCTCAACAAGAAAGATGAGCCCGAGAATCAAACCCTCTATAAAAGCTAGAAGAAAACCCATTAACTATAACAAAATTGTTGGAAAAATATTCCTCCCCTAAAAAATAGGAAAATAGAGCACTAACCATAAAATATATCTAGACATAAAATTTGTTGGAAATATTTGAAAAGAACCCAAAACCACCATATGAAGGGTCAACTTTGAAATACCAGACATGTGGGATGAAAGCACAACTCATCCTCCACTATAACATGCACGTGATCTCCCCCAGGAGTTCATGTCAGGTAGGGCAATACCATGAATGATAAGGAGACATGGACTATCAAGAACACGATTAAAGAAATGCTTCTAGTTTTTTATCTTTATAATGATTATTTCTACACATATTAAGAAGTACATATATCCATGTAATATCAAGCATTCATATTTTCCTAAATATAACTCAATATTATGGAGATAATACTATATCATACATTTACATAGTATTGTTAGAGTATATTACATCATTTGGATCATGTAAATGTACCACCTTTGGTACATAACTAGAGGAGTTTAATTTAGAGTAAAGTTAGTTAGTTACCTCAAGTATTGTAATAAATGCACAAGTATCAATGTGCAAGTTGTAAGATATCATTTGGAGCAACACAGATCCTAGCGCATCCCTATGTGTGAACGAGATATTTGGCAAGCGGCTATGCGAGGGTTTCATCTGGGTTGAGTGCAAGCAGCTCCAGAGGTTGGTTTTTAGGGCCTTCGGGCCCTAGCGACCAATATTTTTGTGGTTTATGCTCAATATTTTAGCAGGAAATGTTGCAGGGGATCCAAGATGGGTTAGAAATTTATCTTTCAACAGATCATACTGTGAACTTGAGTGACAACGGCTTCCAATTTGCTGCACAAAAGAAAAGTGAAAACCATACCTTTCCACGACGTCTAGGGCAAGGATTAAAGAGATCACGAAACAAGTTTCAAGTAGTTGATCAAAAAATGGCTCATATCTCAAGTGAATCTGGTGCTAAGGTGCACCCACAAAATAATTCTACTATGAAAACCCCTATCAAGGGTAAGAATTTTGAAGACTCGGCCCCAAAAATGAATTTTAGGGATGCCCTCCGTGGTGGACAGCCTCAGCCCAATGCTAATATCAATCTTAGGGCTTCCCATAAACCTCTAAGAATGCCTAAGATTGATCCCAGGAAAACGAAGTCAGGATGTCTTAAAGCAGTTGATGGAACTCCTATTGTTAAGCTTGATATGGGTAACATTCAGATTGGCATTGAAGATTTGGAAAAAAGAGGACTAATTTGTCGGTTCATGGGTTTTCATCCGAGTCTATCTACTTTCAAAGTCTGGGCTGCAAAAAGTTGGAAAACTAAAGGTGAGTTACAAATCTCTATTTATCCAAATGGTTATTTTCTTGTTTTATTTGCTAATAATGAAGATAGAGAGAAAACTTTTCAAGGGGGTCCTTGGTTTTTTGGAAGGGTAGGGCTTTTCATGAAGCCCTGGCATACTAAATTTAAAGCCGAAGAAGAGATGCCTTCTATAGCTCCCATGTGGGTTAGACTCTTTGGCCTCCCTATTGAATTTTGGAATCCTACTATTTTTTCTTCAATTGGAAACTCTTTAGGAACTTTTATGATGATTGTTGATTGTACTCAAAATTTTGAACATATTATTTATGCTCGAATTTGTGTTTTAATGGATTTTGACAAACCCCTACCTAAAAATATCACATTACAATTTGGGGAAGACACTTGGGAGCAAGTAGTGGACTATGAGAACATTCCTTTTCATTGTAGAATTTGCCATGAATATGGTCATTTGGCTAGTGCTTGCCCAAATAAAATTCCTGATCAAAAGAAAGAAGATATAAACTCAGTAGGTTTCCAAATACCTAAGAAGAAGAACACTCAGAAAAAACCAGTTATGAAGGATCAATCAAAGTCATCTGCTAATATGTTTGAAATCCTTTCCACAAATGATGTCCCAAGTGAGGAAGAGGAAATAATGGAAACTAAAATCTTAGAAACACAATTTAAATATGAAGGGAAGAACTCAGAGACAAACCAACAAATCAAAGGTTTTCAACAAAAAAAAAGGGAGAAAATTTACACAAGAAAAACAATCTTTCAAATGTCAAAACTTCAAATAATGCAGGTCCCAATATAGACTCCGTTGAACCATCTAGTAAAATTTTGGCTATGTACGAGCATTCTTCAAGGTTAGAAGCCATCTCAGATTCAATTGGAATAAGTCAAGAAATAGGGAAAAAAAATTGAAGATGGATTCTAATCAAAAAGCAGGTCGCAAGACCAATCAATATCATATGGTAAAAGAAGGTGAAAAGCTTGTAGAGGAAGGTAAGATTAATGCCCTTCCCAACTTTTTTAGCCCTGGTATTAATGAAGATCATCACTTGGAATATTAGAGGACTCAAAGGGAGTCTTTCAAAACAAAATGAAATTAGAAGAATGATTCAGATAAATCATCCACATCTTGTTTTCCTTCAAGAAACAAAGATGTCAATGGAGGATATGGACTCAATTGCCAGTAAAATTTGGCCAGCTGGAAAAGTGGTTTCCCTCAGTTCCCAAGGGACTTCTGGTGGCATTGCTTGTCTTTGGGACCCAAAAGAGGTAGTTATTCACCATATGGTTGGCAGTTGGGGTTTGTTGGCTATAGCTATTCAAAGTAGACATTCCAACCAAATTATGCTCTACATTACTGTTTATGCTCCGACTTCTTTGGAGGAAAAAAGAAGACAATGGAAGGATATTACTCATATTATCTCTCATTTTCCTGAAGCTTGGATCTTGATCGGAGGAGATTTCAATACCATCCTCTCTCTGGATGAGAAAATGGGGGGAAATAGAAATTTGGACAAAAGCACTGACCTCATGAGCGAATATATTGCAAACCTCCATCTTGTGGATATCCAACCGGATAATGGCCTTATGACTTGGTCTAACAGAAGGCAAGGCTTAGCTTGTATAATGGAGAGATTGGATAGGTTTTTGCTCTCTGAAAATTTCTTAATCCATGGTCACATTCCTAAAGTGAAGACTCTTAATAATGTTGGTTCGGATCATTGGCCGATCATGGTGGAAATGTGGAAAACCAATGTGAGTTTCTCTCCTTTTCATTTTCAATTAATGTGGCTTAGAGACATTTCCTTCAGACCTCGTGTGCAACAATGGTGGAAGGAAGGTAAACCTAGGCATGGGACTAAGATGTTCTATTTTGCCAAAAGATTGCAATACATTAAATCCAAAATCAAGACTTGGAACTGGAAAGAGTTTGGGGATGTTCATAAAAAAAACATGAAGTTATTGCTCATCTTGAAAATTTGAATAAGAAAATCCATTTAGATGGCCTCACAGAGAAGAGAAGTGCAGATGAAATTAAACTCACAACTCGGTTAGAGGAATGGGAAAAAAGAGAAGAAATCTTATGGAAGCAAAAATCTAGAATTCAATGGCTCAAAGAAGGAGATCGAAACACAAATTTCTTCCACAAATCTCTTCTAGCTCGAAGATCTCACAACTTTATTTCTTCCTTAAAATCAGATTCTGGAGATGTTGTTTATACTTGGGATGGCATGAACTCTATTGTTGTTGATTACTTTTCCAATATTTTTGTTGCTACTCCTCTTGACTCAGCTTCACAACAAAATGTTCTTCAAGCAATCCCTTCTCTTATCACTTCTGAGGAGAACTCTATTTTGACTTGCTCCTGTTACTATCAATGAGCTTCAACAAGTAGTTTTTAAAATGCAAAAAGGGAAAACCCCAGGTCCTGATGGTTTTCCCATTGAGTTCTACCAGGAGTTCTGGGATATCCTTCATGTTGATTTATTAGAGGTGGTGGAAGAAGCCAGGAAAGCCAAAGAAATTTTGAAGGTTATCAATAAAACTTATATTACTCTTGTTCCAAAAGCTCAAGAGGTTGATCATATCTCAGCTTTTAGACCTATTGCTTTATGTAATGTTCTTCTCAAAATCATTACTAAAATCATGGCGAGAAAGGTTGAAGCCTCTTTTGCATAAGATTATTTCCCCAGAGCAAGGGGGTTATGTGGAAGGACGTCAAATAGTAGATGAGATAGTTCTTGCTCAGGAAGCCATCCATTCCATGGATATGCAAAAATCTCCTTCCATGTTCATTCGGTTAGACTTATCCAAAGCTTATGACAGAGTGGATTGGCACTTCCTTATCAAAGTTTTGAGGCAATTTGGTTTCTCTAAGGATTGGATGGATTGGATTATGGGATGTATCTCTTCAGTTTCCTACTTAGTTCTTATCAATGGCAGGCCTTCTCGGTCATTCCCCGACTTCCAGAGGTATTAGGCAAGGTGACCCGCTATCCCCTTATTTATTCATCATTCTTGTTGAATGCTTGGGTAGGACTATAACCAAAAAGAGGGAAAACAAAACCCTTGAGGGAGTTACCATTGCTCATGGAGCTAGACCTATCTCTCATCTTCAATTTGTGGATGACTCTACTCTTTTAGGTAAAGCTACAGTTAAGGAAGCTTCTAATATTAAGCAAATCATTAGCTATTTTTCTAAGGCTTCTGGGCAGTTGATCAATGAAGACAAATCTAAAGTTATTTTCTTTCACTGCTCTGCTAGACAGGAATCCATGGTCTTGGATAAATTAAGATATAAGAAGACCTCCCTTCCAATCACTTATTTAGGTATTCCCATAAATATTCAAAGGCAGAAAAATAAATATTGGAATTGGTTGTTGGACAAAGTCAAGAAGAAAATTGGAAAGTGGACCAACAAGTGGCTTTCTTATGGGGGTAGAATCACCTTGGTAAAATCAGTCCTTCAAGCTATTCCTATTTATGTTTCTTCCATTTTGAATATCCCAAAGGCTGTTCTTCGAGAATTGGATCAAATCAGTCATCGTTTCCTTTGGAGTGGTACTAAGGAGAAAATAAAATGGGCCTTGGTGAAATGGGATACTTTATGTCTTCCTAAGAGTGAAGGGGGGTTAGGATTCCGGTCTTCTATTAATAACAACAAAGCTTTAGCTGCTAAATTATATTGGAGGATGTTGCATAACCCCAATGCTCTTTGGGCCAATAATCTCCATGCTAAATATGCTGAGAACAAAAGTCCTGAAGACCTTGTTCGCTATCAACTTCCTACCAAAGGTTCTCCCATTTTAGCAGTTCTTAAGACTGGTGAGGATTTGATAAAGAAAAAATTATTTTGGATCATTCATAATGGTCAACAGGCAAATTTTTGGACAGATTCTTGGGATGGTCACAAGCCTTTGATAACTCGGTTTCCCGATTGGAGGCCTTGGATGGAGGAGCTTCACCGAGCTAATTGGATAAAGGTGGCTAATTACTATCGGTACCATCATCGGTAATTCAAAGGTTGGTAGATATTGGATCCCTATTGAGGACTGGCCTATTCAAATCCCAGAAAGGCAAAGACAAGATATCCAAGGCATCCTTCATATGAGATCCCTCTCTTGGTCCCATGAAAAAGATTGTTTTGGATGGAACAACACTACTAAGGGTGAGTATTCAGTTGCTCAAGGTTATTTGACCTTATGCCATAATAATCCCAACCATTCTTCTGACATATTTTCTCGATTGTGGGCTCAAAAGCTCTGGCCTAAGGTGAGGTTCTTTAATTGGCTTTTATTGCATCGTAGGGTGCTTACTGGTGAGCAACTTATGAAGCATGGTTTTCATGGCCCTTTTAGATGTGAAATGTGTGAAGAGAATGTAGAAACTCTCAACCATATTTTTATTGAGTGTACTTTAGCCTCTGAGCTATGGAGGAGAATGGCCACTTTACTTGGCTTATAATGGTCCAATTTTTTTACTTTTGAACAGCTTTGGAGGGATTGGCCTAATCAAGAGGGTGTTGATCATTTTATTAGGCAGTTAGTTTGGATGGGTTCTACCATTCTTCTTTGGAATATTTGGAATGAAAGGAACAACCAAATTTTTAATCAAGATAGGAAGGATATTCACTATATTTGGCAAAAGACCATAGCCAACTTAGTTGAATCAGTCCATCAACTCCTTAATCACCCCCAAAACTCCCACCAAAGATGGGATCAAGTGATGCAAATATTGAAGATTAAATCTTCTAAGGGCAACCAACTTAAATGGAATGTGAGTATTAGTAAGATGGATAGGACAAGAAATTGGCAACCTCCTCCTAAGGATTTTGGAAAATTCAATACTGATGGAGCCTCTAGAGGGAACCCTGGAAAAGCTAGTGTGGGAGGAATTGGTAGACTTTCAGATGGCTCCCTAGTTTTTACTTTTGCTGAGAATTTGGGTATTCTTTCCAATAACCTTGTTGAGGGGTATGGTATCCTCGGAGGCCTTCAGGAGGCTACTAAGGTTGGATGGGAAAAGGTGTTAGTTGAGTCTGACTCTCAACTTATGATTAATCTCTTGAAGACTCCTTCTAAGAATCATAAGGTGGATTGGAGAATAAAAAGAATTATTGAGAAGATTCAATTAATCCAGATGGGATTTTTGAAAGTTGATTACAATCATGTGGTCAGAGATCAAAACAAGAGTGTTGATGCTTTAGCTAATTGGGCTTTGGACAAAGGTGATCTTACTTGTTATGGCCACCCTCCTAGATGGTGGGCTTCTCAAATTAGGGAAGCTCTTCTTTCTATCATTTCTTTGGATGGCTCTAGTTCTGAAGGTACCTAGTTTCTTCTTGCTTTTTTTTTTTTCTTCTCTTTGGTTCATTCAGTTTTTTTAGTTCCCTAGCTCATTCTATTCTTTATTTTGTTTCCTCTGTTGATTCTTGCCTTAATAGTCTTCTAGTCTAGATAGGTCATTGTTATGTTCAATTTTTTTTTTTTTTTTTTTAGTTTTTTAAGGTGGGTGGGTTCTTTTGTTTTGTTTTGTTTTTGTGTTCTTTGTGTTGTTTTTTGTTGTTCTTGTGTTTTTTTTTTTTTTTATGTTTTTTGTTATTGTTCTTGTGTTTTTTTCGTTCTTGTTCTTGGGTTTCTCTTTGTTTGTGTTAATTCATGTTTTTATGTGTGAGTGTTTTCTATGTTTTTTGTTTTTGTTTATTGTATGTTGTTGGTTGTTTTTTATTTTTATTTTTATTTTATTTTTTTAATTTTTTAGGTTTTGGTTGTGTTTATTTTTCATGTTTTTTTTTGGTTATGTCTTTGTAGTGTTATGTTGTTTTTTTCTTGTTTGTGTTTTGTTATGTGGTTCTTGTGTTTTTCTATGTGGTTCGTGTTGTGGTTTCTTTTATCTTATTGTGCGTGTTTGGTTGTGCTTTTGTTTTTGACACACTCAAGGAGCATGTTTTTTATTTTATTTTATTATTTTTGTTGTTATTTACTTATTTATTTACTTATTTTAAATTGGTTTTGTGTGTTTGTTTGCTCCTTGAGTATGTCAAAGGTGGTAGGCCAGGTCCGAGTCCTGGGCATTTTTGGTGGAATGGATACCCCTGCCTCCTTGGGTCTTACCCGAAAGTGGCATCCCTTTTGGGATGTTTTCCACAAATAATAATAAAAAAAATGTGCAAGTTGTAAATGTACAAGGAGTCCACTTTTACATCAAGTAGATAAGTAGAGTAAGGGGTGAGGAATTTATCTTCCTATATAAAGGCCTCATAGTGAGTGTTTTCTAGGCAATACTATGTAGTAGTAAATATAGAGAGTGTGTGGTATAGTTTAGTAGTCTAGTACAATGTAATCCTTTCATATATATTCATGGAGTGTTCATGTCCTCCATTATATATAATTATACTATTTTTATTACTTTAATTAATGATATATTTTTTAGTTATGTGTAAATTTTTTTATCATTATTTTATCACATATTATTGTGCCATTAGTTTATAGTTAACTAAGATTAGTTCTCCTGCATATTGTGGTTGTATTTACTACACTACAGTCTCATAAAATTTAACAGTGGTATCATAGCACATGGTAGATCAGATAGGAGACAGGGAGAGCCACAAGAGAGAATGAGAAAAATCCAAAATTCTCATTTACATAATTTTTGAGATTGCATTTGACTAGTCTTTCCACAAGGTTGTAGAAAAACTCATGAAGACTAGGACTCAATATTAATGCCACTAAATTGATAATTCAACTAGTGGAGATTGATTATCTCTAGTTTTAGAATTTATTCCATTATAGTCCTAATACTTTGTTGCAGGAAAAAAGATATTCAAAGTGTGTTGGGAAGCTTCCTACAAAATATCTAGGAAGAATATCTTCTTTAGAATCAAATCTAGCACCAGAAGAAATAAATGGAAGAAAACATATTTGGATGCCTAAATAAAAGGTCCCATTACTAGAGATTGTAGACCTATAGAGTGTAGAAGAAGAAAAATCCATAGGAGTCTTATTGCAAATTTGAGGGAGAGAAGAAGATTCCAGAGAAAAGTCCTAGTAAAGATAAGAGATCGGTGATCTCCAGTGCAGATTAAAGATTTCACACCGAAGAAGAGACCATTAGAAGGTCTAGTTAAAAAATCTCAATTCTAGAATATTGGAGGTTGGTGATATCCATTGAAGCCTGTAGATTGCTGAGTAAATAAGGACTAGCAATGTCTTGTTCCAGATTCCAGAAGCAACAGACTAAAAATATCAAAGAAGAATATCTCATTACCAAAACTTCCATAGTATAAGGTTGAAGGAAAGGTCTCATTGGGAAGACTAGAGAAGCTACAAGATTGAAGACCTTGGAGAGGTCTCAAAGAGAAATAACGAGAAGAATTGGTGTAGAGCAAAAAAATGGTGCACCTAGCAAAGGAAAATGAAATGCACCTATTTATCTAAGCATTCAAAAGAGACATTAATGTAAGCATGATGAAAAATAAGTGAAATAAATGGGGGTTCTATTTATATTAATCCATTTTTCAAATACACGGTTACAAAACATCCCCTTGAGGGCTCTTAATTGATACAATTCATTACAAGGTTCAAAGGATCTAATCCTTTCAGAAACTCAAGGTGTGCTTCAGTGTCTTCCTCGCACTCATGAATTGAAGAGCGGGTTTTTGGTACCACTATGATGATCTATCCATAGTCGGACTTGTAGCTCCTTCCTTGCATGCTAAAATACTTGGATCTACACACAAAGAAATCAGATTTGTTAATAGCATATGCGGATTGAGATGAAATCAAAGAGATGCATGCAATAGTGAATATGAAGAGTGAAATAGATGATGCAAAACTACTCCAAAATGCACCAAAACTTAGTATAATGCATATAATCTACTTTAGAGATGATCTATGCTAAAACAAAGATGAAATTATATGCAAAATCCATGGCCATCCCTGGGTGTTCCAATTGGGACTGTTAGAATGAAAAACCTAATAGAAGGTCCAAAACTACTCAAAATTACACCAAATCCTAGTATGATGTATATAAACTACTCTAGAAATGATCTATGCTAAAATTGAACCAAAATTATATGCAGATTCATGGCCATCCCTGGGTGTTCCAATTGTGACTATTAACCATCCCAGTGGGGACGACCACCAAACCTGGTGGTTTTTACCACCAATTCCTCTGGGATCTAGTTCAAACTACTCCTAGGGGTGTTGTCATCAAATTTGGTGATCTAATTCATAGAAATGGGTGGGTTTTGGAATGGATTTGCATATTTTTGAGTGACTTGGAAACCTCCTTCGATTGATGAAGATTTCAAGTGAAAACACATGGTGAAAGGGAGAGTGAATCTCGGTAGCACTTCATTGCGAAATATTGCAAAGACCTCTCTTTTAAATTGGGTGGATTGACTCCATTTTATAGCCCAAGAGAGCCACAAGGTCAAATGGGCAAGTTAGGGCATGCAAGGTAGGTGCCACCACTTGTCAAAACCCTGCCATGCATTGGGTGGGAGAAGTCTCCAAATTGGGCCTCCCATTTGTAGGTTGTGATGGATTTGATAGGCCCTCAATCTATCATAAATCATTGGGTGGGATAAATGGTAGAATTTGATTACCATTTGTCCCACCCTTGAATTTTTGAGGGGCCTAGGCCATGGTCGTCCCACCCAGGGATGGGACGACCATGAATGGTGGTCATCCTAGGGTGGGACGACCATGGCTACATGGCCCAAAACTTCCCAAAAGTGGGGTAGAACTTCCCAAAAGTGGTTAGGACCACTATTTAACCCCTGAGGGTTGCCCAAGGGGGCCATATGGTGTTGATAAGAGTGCGTCATTGTAGTCTAATCGGATTGACATGATTTTAGTGTCTACAGATGCCCCTTTTTGAGATGCATTGTGTGAAACAGAGCGTGAAAAATAGATGACTAAACTATCAAATGATTAAGGTTATTCAGTAACCTAACCAACTTTAGATGCCTCCATCATGGAAGGAGCATACATTCTTGGAATCCTTACTTTTGACATATTTGAAGGATTTGATTTTGGTATACCTTTTAGCCACACTACAATGGTAGGTTTTGGGGCTTAGGGCATACTTGGTCTTGGTTCCTTATTTGGCTTATAAGCCTATTTTGGGATACGTGTCCCAAGGCTTCAAGGACATCAAGACTTTGTTTTGTTGAATTGGTGCTGAATTATATGCCCCAACGTGGGCTTGAAATTTGTCTTTGGCAATGATTCTTTTGAATGTATGCAAGTTGCACTTTTGAGTGTTTGATTTTGATTTTGTAATTATGACTACCCCCTCAAGCGATGAGTCGATGAGGGCATGACCAATGATGAAAGCGATGAGTCGCTTGACCAATATGACTTGATTAGGGTTCCTTCAACTTTACCCATTATAAAATTTATCAATTTTGTTAGGATTTTGATGGTTTTGTTGATATTTCATGGAAGAAATGAAATGAATACCTCGTTCCCGTGGAGCGGTCCGATTACAATGGCCTTCTTTGGGATTGAAGTAGAGACTTTTCAATTCATCAATGAATAATTTTGGTTCAATATTTATCCTTTGTGAATTTTATCAGTTTTGACATGTTTTTGGTGGTTTTTAGGCCTTTTTCTTTGCCTTTTCTTCTATTTTTTTGGTGTTTTTTGTCTATTTTTGGTGGTCGGGAAGGCCATTTTTGAGCATTTTTATGGTCATCCTTGGGTGGGATGGATGCCAATTTAGGGGTCATCCTTGGGTGGTATGACCATGAATTTGGGAGAAAAGGTCTATTTTTTTAGTTGTTTTTGTGGTTTTTGTAAAATTTTGTTGCATTTTGTTGTGTTTTTATGAGTTTTTTTGCCTTTTTTGGTGGTTGGGAAGGCCATTTTTGAGCATTTTTGGGGGTTGTCCTTGGGTGGGATGGCTGCCAATTTGGGGGCCATCCCTGGGTGGGATGACCATGAATTTGGGAGAAAAGGGTCCCTTTTTTGAGTTGTTTTTTTATTTTTGTGCAATTTTGTTGCATTTTTTTGAGCTTGCTTGCCTCTGCTAGGTGATCAAGAGCCGGTATCAATTTTTGACTCTCTTTCAGACTACTAGGGACTTACTGATAGAGGATGACTGGAAATGGCTTGATGCCATTGGTCTCAAACAAGTGACATGGTTAGAGCTAGTGATGGGAGATAGAGCCTACCTGACAGCTTTGATAGATCTATGGGACCCTCGCACCAACACCTTCCACTTGCCGATTGGGAGATGATAGTGATGTTAGAGGATATCTACCAGATTTTGTGTATTCTAATAGAGGGGCATCTGATTATGTCTACTCATCAAGATCTTAGAGATACGATTTTGTAGAGATACTTTGGAGAGGACTGGCGTGAGGTATTATGAGACTTGCCTAGTGGAGGTATCCTAGTGGAGCTATGGTATGAGGTAGAGGTTTTGACTATGAGACATGCCTTGCTGATGATGCTTATCTCCAACATGTTGTTACTAGACTTATCAAGAGCTAGGTTCCCTTGGAACCTTTTGGAGTTGGCATTTTCACTGGTGGAGTGCACCATAGAGAGGTCGTTAGTGATGGTGTGGGGCACTACTTTGTTGGCACAACTTTATGATGAGTTGTATGAGATCCGTTGCCATGGGTAGAAAGGATTGGGATGCAAATTTCTATTGTAGGTGTGGGGATGGTAGCACATTGTTGTGGATCGACCATGGGGACTACCTTGGATGATGTAGGCATAGCTTATGGATGTGGAGATAGGATATGGGATCCTATGGTAGCAGGACTAGGAGAGGGGTCGGAGCCATCCCTATGTAGGTATGATTGATCACTATGCATAGTCATTTGCATAGCTCAGAGTAGAGGAGGTTATTTGGAGACCATACAGGGATTGTCCAACATGGCTTGAGGTTGAGGTGCAACTTCGATGGGTATAGTGAGGGAGATGGTTAGTTGGTCAACACAGGATCGAGTGAGAGTATTTCCCATATGCTCGAGTGATGTGGTAGTTTGGGCTATGCTAGGGGTTGCCTAGCAAGCCAATGATCTATCAATATCATGGGGATGAGAGGACACTTACTTGGCCTATAGTGGAGGTAGTTGGAGAGGAGGTAGATCTTATGGAGGGTATATCTGAGCTAGATGATGTAGGGACCATAATAGAGTATGAATCCTGGTGGGTGATGCACTAGTGGTGAGGGGAGGGACCTCTAGGAGGTGGTACATATGCGATGATAGAGGAGGCTCATGAGGAGGCTATAGATGAGGGACATGATGAGGCTCTAGATGAGGAGGAGCTAGACTTAGGTGAGTGACATGTGCATCATCGGATAGATGATGAGTGGATGGATAGCATGGATATGGAGGGTCATTAGGATGATTATGATGAGGATGATTTTTATGATCATGGAGTGTAGGTATAGTTGGCAGCATATGATGCCACCATTATTGAGCTATAGGGTGAGCTGATCAGATGGAGATAGGAGTGGAGGGAGTATGTATAGGAGAGGACTCTCCTATAGGCATAGGTGTAGACTACATAGGTAGATATTGATAGGTAGGCATTAGTGATTGAGAGGTAGGTAATAGAGTTAGCTACTTTTCAGTCATAGGTTAGAGTAGGGAGCTCGAGCCATGGGGCATCTAGCAGTGGTGAGGTAGCTAGGCTATGGGAGGAGGTGACACAACTCTAGACCTTACTAAGTGACTACCAAGCTCATCACTGAGAGGATCTAGCATACACACAGGATTTGGAGGATGAGGTAGCATACCTTAGAGGGTGCTTACCAACTCATCCTTCTGCTAGTGGGTCCTAGTAGAGTAGGAGGAGTGGTATAGGGTAGTCATCTATGAGGATGGGGGCTCCTAGCTCCATGAGGAGATCATATAGGGTCTAGGGAGAGCAGATCTGGGAGCTCTTGATGAGCGATGATCGAGGGTGGCGGTGAGAGTCATGGTGTCGATCTTGCATGACCATGGATTTTGAGACTCTATGGTTATTTTTGGATTTTGGGAGCATGAGGTCTGAGGACCCACTTGATTGTAGCCTACGGGTAGTTTTTGGATTATGATGTATCTTTTTACCCCATATATATATATATGAGTTTTTCTATTGTCATCATGTGTTTCCTTACTACTTTATTAGATGTATGCAATGTTTATGTTTACTTTACTGATGCTTTTATGGATGCTTATCATGGATGCATGTATTGTAATATGATGTTGTTTGATGATATGTACATGTGTGTATGCATAATGAAATGGATGATTTGTTAATATGTATGATGAATTATGAATACTATTTGACACACTAGATGCTAGCACCATAGACTGTACAAAATTCATCGATTCATTTTAACGTTATCATAAGACTATGTGATGGATTGTGAAAATGTAAACTGACAAACATGTGATAAAATGGTATGGAATGGAATGCATAGTAAGATGTTATAGAATGTCCTTGAGGTTTTCATGAGACTCAAACACTCTAGTGACCTAGTCAAAAGTTATATATTAACTATGCAAGACTTTTTGGCAAGGTATAAATCTGCTAGGATGACCAAGATATTCAATATCCCTGTGTGTGCATGTGAGTTCATTGTTATGATAATGCATAAAGTTACCCCAGTGCCAAACAAGATTTATGCAGCCCATCTATACTGAAGATCACCCTATGAGTATCATGATCCTGAGTTTTGTACGTAGTTGGATTAGACCATAGGTAATATAGGCTACCAAAAGCTAGCTCATCCGCAAGCAAACATTGGTCTATACAAAATAAGGTCGCTAATGTGATAGACATATCATCATGTGTAAGGATACCACCATTTCTAGGTAGGCTTGATGCCACCCAACCTGTAATGAGGATCACCTTATGGTTTTCAAATGCTGAGAATTCCAGGGATTCAAGTTCAGTACTCCCTTCTTTTATTTTATTTTTGAATTGCTCTAAGGATTTGCTCATTTTTTTTTGGTGAGCAAGGGATTTTGGTAGTGGTGAGAACCACTATTTATTTTAATTTTTTCTTTTGTTAGTGGTGAAAACCACTTTTTATTTTGGGATTTTTGCTTTTGTTAGTGGTGAAAACCACTTTAATTTTGGGGATTTTTTCTTTTGTATTTTTTGTTCTTTGGATACTTGCCCAGATTTGGTGTGGGGTAAGGGATTTTTATTGCTTTGGGTAGGGAGGAGCTTTTCCTTTTGTCAATTCTCAGCATTTTTGAACCATGTGCATAGGGGGATGAGCAAGGTAAACTTTTCGCTTAAGGTAACAAGGACCACTTTGTAGGTTTCATCTTTCCTTGTGCAAAACTTGGATTTATTAATGTGAAAATATGTTGGGATTATGACGTATACAAGGTATAATCAAAGCAAGACTCTACCTTCTAAAAATTAGGATAGCTTTCTACAAAATCTGAAAAGAAAACTAGAGATGGTTGAGTGACCGAAAACCCTAATGATGCCTTATAACAAATGACTAGGTGAAGGGAAACAGACACAAATATGAAAGGTGGGGAATGTTGATGGAAATGATAATTGTAATGTAGATGGGTGTTAATAATAACTTTTGACAAAGTTGATTTTGAAGGATGGCTAGTGTACAGACCTAGTGCTAGACATGTATGAGCAACTCTAGAATGCAAAATGCAATGATGGGTATGCTTAATGCAAGTGATTGTATAATGCAACGATATGAAATGTAATGCAATATTTTTGATATTTTAATGATGTTTTTGGATTTTGATATATATATATATATATATATATATATATATATATATACATTTGACCAATGGGCTTAGTGGATGCCATTGGGGCTTTTTGGGTGACCAAAGGTTTTATGGATACCTTTGGGGATTTTTGGGTGACCAAAGGGTTTATGGGTACCTTTGGGGCTTTTTGGGTGACCAAAGGGTTTATAGATATCTTTGGATATTTTGGATTGACCAAAGGGTTTATGGATACCTTTGGGGCTTTTTGGGTGACCAAAGGTTTTATGGATACCTTTGGGGATTTTTGGGTGACCAAAGGATTTATGGGTACCTTTGGGGCTTTTTGGGTGACCAAAGGGTTTATGGGTACCTTTGGGGATTTTGGGTGACCAAAGGATTTATGGGTACCTTTGGGGATTTTTGGGTGACCAAAGGTTTTATGGATACCTTTGGGGTTTTTGGGTGACCAAAGGGTTTATGGGTACCTTTGGGATTTTTATGGATGGATGGATGATCTCTATTGGATGGGTGATTGGGTCTATTGACAAGAGGTTGTCACAAGACTTGTGGGGGTGGTTGTGGTGGAGGTGGAATGATCGAAGGTGGTCGATGTGGAAGGGGGTGAGCTTGCTCCTCGAGTGGCAAAAGCTATCACTAGATGGGATGTTGTAATGGGAACATACATGTAGATAGAACTCTTCTTCATCATCCAATGGGATGATCTATTTGTATTCTTCATCTGAACTAGGGGAGTTAATAGGTGCTACATCATAATCTGATTCATCATCAGTTGTCCATTCATAAGGGGGACCTTGATCCTCTTCCTCATTTTCATATGGAAGAGTATGCGAACCTTCACCTTCTTCATAGGATCAGGTGAAATCATGAGATATCCCTTGATCTATCATATTTATAGGAAAATAATCCCCCAAAGAGTGGACATGATTAGGATTAGTGTAAGGATCACGTGCAAGCTCATCCCTATAGTTCAAACCTAGGTGCTCTAAAATTTCTGTGAGGATATCGAGAGGCATAGGCTTGTTGTGTCCTAAGCCAGATTTATCATATGGTATTTGATATTATGGTTGGCAAGGAATGTGAGTACCTTGTTCGTACAACCCCAAACCATAGCCATGCCAATGGTAGTGATGGAGATATCGCATGGCATAGTTAGGATTGGACATATAATTGATGTCCTCAAAAAAGGGTTCTTCATCCTCTTCTTTTTGAGGAGATGGTTATGTGCCATATTCAATACCCCCATATATGAAGTTTATTTGATTGGGAGGTATACCTAGAGGTACGATGGTACCTATGGGAAGATGAGGTCATCCCATATTCTATATTGTCTCAATGGCTAGAACTATTGTAATATTCCTTACTAGGTATTCTCCTAAACCCATAGTAGCCATATGGACTGTGACCTGTGATGGTGAGGATGGAGGAGATAGAAGCGAGGCTTGAGATGACTCAATGCTTACCTCATGAGGTGGTTCCTCATCTGCTAGACTAGGAATCTCTTCCATGGAAATGGTAGAGATGATTGGAGGGATCTCATCAATAGGCCTCTTCGACATGTTCCTCTATGGAGGATTTGATGATGATGAAGGTATATCTAAAGGTGCCAATGATGATGGTGGTATAGAAGAAGATGGTAATGGATCAATGGAAGGTGATGGTGAAGGATTCAGACCTTGAATGGATGTATTTGGTTGGAAGTCCACATGAGTTGATGGCAAGGTCGACTCGGGGATATGTTGCACCAAGTTGCAATATTTGAAGGGCTCAAGGTCTACGGAGACAACATGTACTTGCCCTTCGTGAGTGTACTTCAAACATTGGTGAGCTATGGATGGCACACACTTCATGTCCCTAATCCAAGGTCTTCCTAACAAGATATTATAAGCCATTGCACCCTCTAAGATGTGACACAATATTGGTATGGTTTTGCATCCCACCTGAATAGGTAAGACTATAGTGCCAACCATTGAGCATAGAGTATCATTGAATGCTCTGAGGGTATATGTGGATGCAACAATGTGGGATGTTAGAAGACCTAGATGTTGGAGAGCATTTATGGTGATGATATTGCTTGAAGAACCAATGTCAATTAGAACTCTTTTGTAAGGTGTTCCATTTACACATGCAATGATGTGTAAGGGAGGATCAACCACCTCATTTGATATTGGTTTGAGTTCATGTTCATGAAATGTGATTACTAGCTCTTTGCACTGCTGAATATGCCCCATAAAATTGATAAAGGAGTTAGACTCCTAGGGCTATAGTTCAATCGACTTAAGGATCTCCATAAGAGCTTCTCGATGAGGTGGAGACTATTGGATAAGCTCATAGATAGAGAGTCGGGCTGATGTTGTTCGTAAGATTTGAGCAAGCTTACTTTTTATGGTGACCATTAGATGAGGTGGAAGGCTTTGCACTGGAGGTGGTAGAGGTTGTGACATGGAGGGAATATCATTTGAAGCTATAGGTGGTGCAACTTGATTTGGATAATACCTATTCCTTGTCATGATGCTAACCATCTCGATGAACCCTTGTTGAGGGGGTGTCGTATGGACCTCATTTACCTATTTTTCTTGATTTACCTACACCTCGTGAGTGGGAAATGGGTCTTTAAAGACACCCATTTGTTGATTATTTTTCACAAGAGGGTTATCAACTTGAAGATCATTCCTCTCAATCATGTCTTGTACTAGGTGTTTGAAATCGTAGCATATTTGCATGTCATGCCCATTCTGCCTATGGTACTTATAGTATAGGTCTTCATGATATCCCATGGACTTTGGTTTACTCGTACTTGGATCTATAGGCTAGATATCAGGTAGAGTAATTGCTTTGGCCACACATAGATGATCAAATAGGGAATCCATAGACTCAATGAAGGGTGTAAATTATCACTTAGGGTGATGTTGTTGGTTTTTCCCTTGATTCGCTTGAGTGTTGTTATTGTAACTTGTAGGAGGAGGTTGGGCTTGATAGTTTACCTTCTGAGGTAGTATTGGTTGCACATGCCCTAGAATGCTAATGGCAACTTGATTAACTATTTCTAGCTTTGGTTGTGCTAGATTGCCCTTTGTGTTCTTATTCCACTCCTTTTTACGGGTTTTATGATCTCCCCCTCTTGAATTTTGATTTCTTCGATTGTTCTAGCCTATGCTAGAGCATCTTCAAGAGTTTGGTATTGTTGGAGTTGTAGCAATAATGAAATTGGATTTAAACAACTCTTGGAAAACATGCGAGTCAACTCAGACACTGGTAGTAGGTATGGTAGCTTAGCGAGAAGCATTCACCACCTGTTACCATAATCCGTGATTGACTCATCGTCATACTGCTTCAACCCCATGAGGTCTATTAAAGTCACCTTTCACTTAGTGTTAAAGGTGAAATATTCTAGGAATGCATCCACAAATTATTCAAAGCTATGGACATTGTGCCTTGGGAGTTGATTGTACCACTCTATGGCTGGGCTAGAGAGGGTAATAAAAAATATTCTTAGAAGTAAGGCATCATTATCCTGGATACTAAAGCATTGATTCATGAACCTAGTAACATGCTCCTGTGCATCTTCCTCTCCTTTGAATCTATCCATATTGGGCATTTTGAAATGCTCTAGGTATGGAGGGGAAGGTATTGATGGGTGAAGCGGTTGACTGCAAAGTTGGTGCAAAGTGGGATTTTGAAGCCCAGACCTAAAGGTCTTGTTTTCTATTATTTCCATGCATTCAAGCAATGCTTTATATACATCAGAGGATTTTATATCCTCTTCTTTGCTTTGGCCCCATGGGGGAGGGTGAGGAATGTCAAGCATATGGTATGGTGGTTGATTTTCATCAACCATACCTCCATAAGGTGCTTCTAGATATTCCTCTTCTAGTTCTAGATCATCGTAGGCTTCATAAGGTGTTTCTTGAATTGGCCTACAAGGAGGAACAAATGCCTATGGAAGGTGATCTATGTTTGGCCTAGGAGGCAAGTCCTGATTAGGCCTAGGAGGTCAAGGAGGCAACATTTGGTTAGGCCTAGGAAGCCTATTTTGATTAAAATTAGGTTACCTTTGATGAACCCCCTATCTATGAGTACTTGGGGTAGGGACCCCATTGCGTAAGGTCTCTTGGAACAACTCATGGGTTTGTTGTTCAATCCTTTGCTTTTCTAACTGATGTTGGTGGTCCAAGCATTGTTTATCTAGCTAAAGTTGATTGAATTGAGCTTGGCGAGTCAGCATATATTTTAACAACTTGGTTTATCTGATCAATCATGTGAGGTCTATTAGCCCTAGCACTATTGCCATGATGCCTATCTTGTTTAGGAGGATCTGAAAGGTCGACTATGAGCTTCCCTCGATTGAGAGAGGTCACATTCACTTGAGGCTCAGTCCTAAACATACATTCTTTATACTCAACTAGCGTAGAAGCACATCATGCTTGCGTGGAATAATGAGATCGAGGATAATCAAGATTCTCCTCAGGTCTTCCTTCATAAATGAGGAAGGGAAGGGCTGAATTTTCTCACCTAGGGTGATGAGTATCATACTCATCTTGGTACTTATATTTCTGAGACCTATTAGGGTGATTTAAGGGTGTAGTTTGATCATTTGGCCCTACCCATGGTGAATAATATTGATCTTGCATGTAGGTGTGCGAGGTAGACCGATCAGGCATGTGGATGCATGGTATTGCTCTATTTGTTTGCACCTCAATGCATGGTTGTCATTCTTGATAGAAGGTATGTGAAGTGTCTATATCTAGAAAGTATGTTCCCTGATTAGGACCAAGACCTATAGGGGTGTCCCACATAGGGGTCCCTTGTAGGTTAGGTTCCTGATTTGACATTCTAGGACTTGGGTGAGTAGGAGGCCACCAAGGAGGTATAATCATATCCTTAGGGTCAAATCAGAGATGGTCTATGTCTCCTTGCCTACTCTCTATAATGTCAGCCCTTGAATGGGCTTGGCTGTGGGTGCATACCATAGCTACTTTGTTCCAAACCCTACGTGATTATCTCTTTTACAAATTTTAATGATGCAACACACAAGAATGAAAACACACAATAATACAAGTGTTTATCTCTTTTAAATATTTTATATGTGTTCCCTAAAATTGTTTGGTGTGTTTTTGATTTTTTGTTTGCAAAGAGATCTCTTTTCATGTGTTTGAATATGGTTGATGTAATTCTCAATTTTTTTAAAGGATTTCACCTGTATACTCATAGCTCGACAATCGGTAATGAAGTCCGATCACGTAAACCCACCAAAGTATGGAGATGAAGCCCATACCTAGTCAGGGAGCACAGGTCCTACCAGTCCTCACCCATATTGATCGTGGGTAGTGATACACCCTTCGAAGAGGAATGCATGCTATTTTCCATGGCTAAGATGGTTCTTGGAGCTAACTTTGGCCAAAAAATAGGGTTTGTATCATGCGAGCCAATGGGTGGAGATGAAGCCCATCGTCGTTGGTCTCTATTAGTGGTTGGGGATGAAGTTCCAACTCACTAATGTTAAAATGTGATGTGGTGTGTGTGGTTCCTTTTATACTTAAAAAAAGTAAAACAAAAGAGCACTCAATGATACTTCACTAAATGCAAAATAACATTTCACTTTCAGAAGTATTGAATAAATAATGGAACCTACAAAATGCATACCCTATATGTCAACCTAACCATTATGTAGGTCACAAGCAATAAAACCACACAAATGCATTCCTACTTGGTTATTTTCCTATTTTTTTCTTTTTTTTTTGTTTTGAGATTTAAGAAAAGTGAAATCTACCTTTCAAAAAAATAAGGAAAAGCAATAAAAAGCTAAATCTAACTTTCTCTAAATAGTAATAATGCAAAATAAGGTCTAGATACTCATCTTGAAAGCCTAAGATGATTGTTATTTCTATCAATTTGAGTTGTAAGCCCCCTATTTTGTGGTCATCCTAAGGTGGGATGATTGCAAATTTGGGGGCTATCCCTGGGTGGGATGGTTATTGTGGCCATCCCTAGGTGTTCCAATTAGGAAATCAGGGGTCGTTTCAGGCTAGAATAACCAAAACCTATAAAATTTTAGAGATAAAAATAGGGTTAAAACTTGCCTAAATGAAATGGGATAGGGGTCCCACCATGATCACCACTATAGAGTGAAAAAAATGGTGCACCTAGCAAAGGGAAATGAAATGCATCTATTTATCTAAGCATTCAAAAGAGACATTAATGTAAGTATGATGACAAATAAGTGAAATAAATGGGGTTCCTCTTTATATTAATCCATTTGTCAAATCCACAGTTACAAAACATCCCCTTGAGGGCTCTTAATTGATACAATTCATTACAAGGTGTCAAAGGATCTAATCCTTTCAGAAACTCAAGATGTGCTTCAATGTCTTCCTCACACTCATGAATTGAAGAGTGGGTTTTTGATACCATTATGATGATCTATCCATATTCAAACTTGTAGCTCCTTCCTTGCATGCTGAAATACTTAGATCTACACACAAAGAACTCAAATTTGTTAATAGCATATGTGGATTGAGATGAAATCAAAGAGATGCATGTACTAGTGAATATGAAGAGTGAAATAGATGATGCAAAACTACTCCAAAATGCACCAAAAACTTAGTATAATGCATATAATCTACTTTAGAGATGATCTATGCTAAAATAAAGGTGAAATTATATGCAGAATCCATGGTCATCCCTAGGTGTTCCAATTGGGACTGTTAGAATGAAAAACCTAATAGAAGGTCCAAAACTACTCAAAATGACACCAAATCCTAGTATGATGTATATAAACTACTCTAGAAATGATCTATGCTAAAATTGAACTAAAATTATATGCAAATTCATGGTCATCCCTAGGTGTTCCAATTGTGACTATTAACCATCCTAGGTGGGGATGACCACCAAACTTGGTGGTTTTTACCACCAATTCCTCTGGGATCTGGTTCAAACTACTCCTAGGGGTGTTGTCATAAAATTTGGTGATCTAATTCATAGAAATGGGTGGGTTTTGGAATAGATTTATATATTTTTGGGTGACTTGGAAACCTCCTTCGATTGATGAATATTCCAAGTGAAAACATGCGGTGAAAGGGAGAGTGAATCTCGGTAGCACTTCATTGCAAAATATTGCAAAGACCTCTCTTTTAAATTGGGTGGAATGACTCCATTTTATAGCCCAAGAGAGCCATAGGGTCAAATGGGCAAGTTAGGGCATGCAAGGTAGGTGTCACCACTTGTCAAAACCATGCCATGCATAGGGTGGGAGAAGTCTCCAAATTGGGCCTCCCATTTGTAGGTTGTGATGGATTTGATAGACCCTCAATCTATCATAAATCATTGGGTGGGATAAATGGTAGAATTTGATTGCCATTTATCCCACCCTTGAATTTTTGAGGGGCCTAGGCCATGGCCGTCCCACCCAGGGATGGTTGCTGGTGGCCATCCCTGGGTGGGATGACCATGAACTATGGCCATCCTGGGGTGGGACGGCCATGGCTACATGGCCCAAAACTTCCCAAAAGTGGGGTAGAACTTCCCAAAAGTGGTTAGGACCACTATTTAACCCCTGAGGGTTGCCCAAGGGGGCCATATGGTGTTGATAAGAGTGCATCATTGTAGTCTAATCGGATTGACATGATTTTAGTGTCTACACTTAGTGAGCCTCATTGAAGGATATTCAGAGAAGGCCATTAAAGTAGTTCCTAGGAGAACTCATTGGAGAAATTTACTACCAAGAAGAAGTTCCTCATAGTGAAGAAATAGGTACAATTGTCATCATCCGATAACAAGCCTAAGAGAAAAATATTTGGCAAGAAATTAACCAAACTTTAGAATACCTCAAGACATTAATATTATTGAGAAGAAGGAATATATTGAATTCAAAATTTGATGAGGATATTGAAGGAGAAAGGAGCCAAACATTGCTACAAAACCTGAGAGATTTGAAGACTACCTTTGAAGGCTAGAAGGCTCATTCGAAGATAGGGATATAATGGTTTTTGCAGCAAAAATTTGAAAATGTTCTTGAAGGAAAACTCAACTATGATTTGGTGGAATTCCCTACCAAATTTTTGAGTTTCAAGGATAACATTTTAGTGGAGAATATTGACTACGAAAGAGCAACAATTAGGACAACATCAATATTTATATTTTTAGGATACATCCTAAAGGAGAATCGAAACCACCACACTATAATTTCAAGTAGCAAGATAGAGGAGTGACTAAGCTATGAATTGGTGAGTTAAGGAGCTATTTAGGACAACCAATAATATTTGCAAGTTCATTCAATTAAAGGTAGCAATAAGGTGAATCTAATCACCTAGTAATCATTCATGTTTAGAGACCTTAAAGGTAAGCAACTTGGGTACAAATAGGTTCATTAGTTGAAATAATTAATTTGTTATCAAGTTCCATTAAGAACCATTTTAGAGTTTAAAAGTTGCAAGGAGGAAGGTTATATTATAGTATTGAAGAGAGTGCGGAAGGAAGTTTATTTTAAGGTTTAAATACATACACATTAAAATAAGAGTTAGATATATTTTGATAGAAAGAAAAATATCATCTTCCTATTATCTAGTTACAACAAAGAAGACTACATTAAATTACAAAGATTACAGTACATTTAGGAGAAATTACTAGTGCATGATTTAAGATTCATTTGTAGGAGTAATAAGGTGAGATCAATATTGCACTATACTCGTTGTTCTTAAAGATTTTTAAGGTGCACTAAGTATTTTAAGTTGCAATAAAAATTCGTACATATTTTGAATTACTTTGAGGGTTCATCTACAAGTGTAATTAGGAGAAACTATTATTGCACTATATCAGTTATTCAAAGTTTACTAAGGATTTTTAATTAAAGTGAACATTAGTGTAAAGTTAAACCTATAAAATTAGTTGCATGGTTAAGAGCTTGGATTCATTGGTGCTAAAGTTATCCAAGTAAAAAGTTAGAGGTTAGTGTTTTCTAGCAAAAAAGGCAACAATACATTATAGAGTGACACCATATTTAAGAAGAAAGGGAAGATTCAATAGGAGATGTTTAACTTTGGTGCAAAATATCCTTATCTATTACAAAAGGGTTTTGTAGTACAATGTAACCAAAAAGAGTGTCTTAAAGACACTATTACAGGCAGCTAGACAAGGTCTCCAAGTGGCCATATCACTAAAGTTTGAGAAGTAAAATTTGAGCAGATTAGAGAGCCATTCCAAAGGAGCTCAATATCCACTGCTAGCAAGATAAAATAACATTCAAGGTTCTTTAGAATAAAGTTAGTCCTATAGAGGTCGATATCTACACCACCAAGTTGTAACAATACACCAACTCAACATCTACACAACAAGCAAACAACAATAATCCTACGTAAGATACTAATATTTATTGCAAGGTGGAAGAATATAAAGGAAAACATAGTACATCCTATGTAAAATCAAGGAGAATCTTACCAAAGCTTCAACGTGGAAGAACCACCAGCCAAGAGGGAGCACCATTGCAATGCCTAATAATCTTCATAGTAGGATCCAACCCTATTGGAATTCATAATCCATATTCACTAGAAAAAGCAAGGACCCATATCAAAAACTATTTTCACAAAGGAAGCTTGCAATAGTTGTTAAGAATATGTTGATAAGCCTTATGGAAGAGGTGAGTTGAAGGAGAGAGTGCATGCAAATAAGGCTCAAATGTTTTTCTTAACAAGGAGGGAGTATTACACCACATGACACAAATGTGTAAGAGAATATCAAATCCTAACACCCATTCTTAAGGAGGAAGAGTGATCAACTAAGTAACACTTAAAGAAAGGCACCCATATAAGTAATGTCATCCATCATTACCCTAACATCCAATAATTTTCAAATTCTCAACAAGAAGGAATTCATCCTGCACCATGTGGTCTAATGCTCCTCAAATATAAGCACTACTCAAGGAGGAGACAAAAAATATTGGTAATATTTCATGCCACTTGGTACACCCATGAAAATGTGGTAGCACGTCTGTAGCCACCATTAAAAGGATCACTCTGATAGAGTAAAAGTGCATTTTAAGCCTAAGCATATTCAAAGACTAAAGTCAAAGAGTCAAAGGTGCATATAAGATTATCATGAGAAGATGTGCACTAGCTTGTCATAAATCAGCAAGAGGATACAACACATTACAATGAGTTTCAATGCTCATCAACCTTACAAAGGCATTATTTTATATAGATTGATTAATTATCATTATATTTTGCATTTAAAGTGATCTGCAAAATCAACCTTAATATATTTAAGAGCAAATCAAGAAGTTAATATTCTTATCCTTAAATAGTATTATAAATATAGCTAAAATATAATATTTGCAACTAATATCATAGAAGGTATAAGGTATTCTATTTGGAGAAAATTATTATTATTGCAAATATTATTATTTTCAAAAATTCTAAAATTAGGAAGATATAAGGTATACTACTTCAAAAAAAATTTATTGGAATTTAGAAATAGTAAACTATTGGATATTAAGGGGTAGAAAAGGAAGTTTATTACTTACATAAAGGAGTTGGAGTTATTTACTTACAATTATCTCATACTCATACTGAATGGACAAAAAAAATCCAACCCATAGAGAATTTCAAATTGATAAGTTCATAGTTCATTAGGAGAGATAAGGTGAAATAGGAGTTGATTATTGCTATTTACAAAACACTACAAAATCAACCCAAAAGGTGAACTATTACTTACTAAGCACTTTATTAAGCTTATAGCTTATTCTAATCACTAGGGAGACATAAGGAATCCTACAAAATCTAAGTCTAGAAAGGTTTTATCAAATTGGTTCACATACTCTAAACTAGGGAGTCATAAGGTAGTCTACTACAAAGGATCTATTAAAAGTGTTCTTAAAACATAAAAAACCAAATTTAAGAAATATGTCTACCTCAAAGAATACGATGAACAATGATATGAAAAATACTATTAGAAAGGAAAGATCAAGTTCTATAAAAATTACAATCAATATTTTACTTATAAAGTTTGAAGGATGTTAGAATAAGAGAATATTCTCTTAAGTTCCACTAGGATAGACACTTGAGTTTCCACTCCTCCATGTGTCAGGAGAACTCTCAGTGGTGTCTTCATCAAGTCTGATGAGTTGTTGTAATCCAACGACTCTCAATGATCAACTCTACTATTTATACAGAGCTGATCCTTGGAATAAAATCAATCAGTTCTACTCTTCTCTTCATCTCTTGTAATGCTTTGCATATCTATTATGAAATTCTAACATGGTACCAGAGCAGGATAGATTTTTCTAGTATTCTCTCTTGAAGGTTCTAGGATCTGATTCATTTACTTTGGATAATTTTTTTTGGCTATCTAACTTCAAAGTTTGTAGTAGTCTCCTTTTATCCATAGTTTTCTCTTTCAACATATTTATTTTTTAAAATATATGTTGCAAATTCTTTCAAATCTGTGTTGAATTCGTGCTTGAGGAAAATTATTTTAAAATATTATATATAGCTATTTTATTTTCTTTAAACACAAGGTTTACCCTGTGTGAAGGCGCTATACTCGCCCATATTCAAAGAAAAAGCCTCTTAATTTTTTTTATTATTTTCCTCTATTCGATATTCATTTTAACTGACACTTTTTGGCCCACCAATCTAGAAATATTGTTTGATTTCCGCTTATTTTTATAGCGCAAATATCATTTATTTCTAACTAAAGTGTTTACTTAGAGTGCTTTGAGTTTTATTCGCTCCTGAAGGACAATAGATTTCCTCATTCAAATTTAAAATTGGTGCACTCGACGTTCTCTCTAGCGCACTCGACGTTCTCTTTGGCTCCGTTCCAACGTCTCTCATTTGCCATCTTTCTCGTTGTTCCTCTCGGAGTTGCATTTCAACCGATGCTCTCTCTTCGTCGATCAATATATATCATCTCCCTGCAGGTTTTTAGAACCAAGATTTGCTTTCATATATTATTGCTCTAATAATTATTCATTACAACAAGAGTCAAAAGTTTCTCGATTTCAGCATCCCATAGAGGTCCCTCTCCTTTTAGTCATTTTGTGCAGGTTTCGCTGGTTCGTCAGAGGCAACGCTCTTCCATCTGCCCATTCGGGACTTTAGGGATAGATAATTTTTATTTTAAAAGTTGTGTGCAGGTTTCTCTGTTCATCCGGAGACAGCGCCCTAATTGTTTTATGCAGGTTTTTCTGGTTCGTCTGAGGCAACGCTCTTCCATCTGGCCATTCGACACATTACCAAGAAACAAATAATTTTTCATTTTAAAAATTATGTGCATGTTTCACTGTTCGTCCGGAGACAGCACCCATTGGGCACATCCCTCTACTCCCAAACTAAATTAATTTTTTAATTATTATATTTTATTTATCCTGTTATCGATATTGCTTCCTTTATTTCTATCGAGCATAACATTTTATACAGGAAAGCTAGAGTGTTATATTTTTTTTAACATTCTCATCTACAGGTTTCTTCATTCTGCTCTTTTGGCAACGACCTGGTAGGGTGAAGGGGCCCTTTCTACAACGATCTCTTCTCCAGTTGAGACCAGTTTGCTCGGAGTGACCTCTCTCTGTCCTCTCGGTGGCTTCCTCTCTCTAAACGAATCGCCTCTACTTTTTTAGAGGCCGAAAGTTTGTATTATTATTTTATTTCTCCTCATTTCTTTTTTTTATGTAAAAGTTTCTTTCGAATCCTTGTGTTTCGAAGAAACTACTTTGTCTCCTTTTTTAGGAAGCCTTATTTATTTTTATTGGCTCTCTAAAAAACGTGAGACCCTATTGTAAAAAAATTAATAAAAGTTTTTTTTGGGAAGGGGGTGAGTGCATTTTTTGCACTCAATTGGTCCATCATTTAAGGGGGGGTGTGCTTTCTTTTGTCTATCTTCATCTATGCCTTTACTTTATTTCAAGTAAATTTATGAGGTTATATTTTTTAAATGTTAATTTAAATTTCATAGAGAAAATCACATTAAATCCTTAAAATTGCTTTATACAAAAAGGGGGGCCTATCTTTAAATTATTGCTATCTTTGTCTTTTATTTGATTTAATATAAACTTTAAAATTTCTCAAGTTTACTATTAAATTCAAAACATTTAAGAGGCCCATCTATTTTATAAAAAAAATTCTCTT
The DNA here is from genome assembly GCA_028583015.1 of Wollemia nobilis. Classification (NCBI taxonomy): domain Eukaryota; kingdom Viridiplantae; phylum Streptophyta; class Pinopsida; order Araucariales; family Araucariaceae; genus Wollemia; species Wollemia nobilis. The sequence continues at coordinate 4,526,477 of JAQPPZ010017220.1, read as the reverse complement.
TGGCAATTATAAATTATATTTGTTCATTATAACCTTGTTTATTTCATAGATAAGATTATTTTTTAAAAAAAAATTTTGTTTCTCCCATCATTTCCTTTTAAGTGTTTTTAAAAAAAAATCATTAAAAATTTTAATTTACAAGATTTCAAAATAATTCCTTCTTTTTTCAAATATCTTTTGCCTACGTTCCATGTATCAGTACCTATAAAAACTTATAGTTTCCCTCTCGTAAGGGCGAGATTTTTTGAGGCAATTGGTATAAAGGCCTGGCAGATATTTTTCTATAATCTATTTCTTTGGGTATCTCTCTAACTTATAGTTTCCCTCTCGTAAGGGCAAGTTTTTGAGAAAACACCAAATAAATTGATTGTTTCCCTGCATATCAAGCCAACACCCTTCCAAATTCTTCTCTCTACTTACAGTCTCCCTCAAGTAAGGGCGGGTATTGTGAAGAATAAAAAAAAGGATTTGGCTCTCTCAAAGAAAACAATATTAAAAACTCATTATACTTATAGTTTCCCTCTCGTTAGGGCGGGTATTTTGAGTAATATATATTGAAAAGCTTCATATATTTTCTTTCTTCCATTTGCATTAATCAATTAATTGAAGTTCTAAGGGGGGATATATTGGTTAATTATAAAACTTCAATCCTTTTAAAAATATGAATTCAATTGAACCTCTCACCCCTCATAACTTTCACACTTGGAAACCTAAAATTTTAAATCTTATCTCTCAAAAAGGTCTTACTCATTTGTTAGAAGAAAAGCAACCAGAATTTGATAAAGAATATGAAATATTTGTTCATAAAGGAAAAATGCACGAAACTATGGGTATTATTAGCTCTAATGTTCATGAAAGTTTGTGGTTTCATATTACAGATTGCAAAACTCCTTATGAAAGCTGGGAGAAATTGAAGACTCTGTTTGGGAAAGTAGATCAGATGAGATCAATGCAATTAGAAGCCGAACTCACATCTCTATCTCCTAAAGATTTTAGTAGTATTGTTGACTTCCTCACTAAGTTCAAAGAAGTCCTCACTCAATACAAAGGTAGTGGGAAGACTAAGACTAAAGAAGAATGCATTTATCTAATCCTCTCTAAGCTAAATGGTGTTTTTCAGATATTTGCTACCACCTTTATATCTACCAAAGATGCTCTGGGTGCAACCTTTAAAATGCCTTCTTTAGAAGAATTTTGTGATAGATTAACTAGGGAAGAAACTAAACTTGCTAGATATGAAATATCTTCTTCTTCCTCTTCTTCTAAAGCCTTAGTAGCCTCCACATATTCTAAAGAAAAATTTAGAAAGAAGGAAAAGACCCCCATAACCTGTACTCACTGCAAAAAGAATGGTCACTCTGCTAACAAATGCTGGAAAATATTATAGCAACTAGAGGCAGCTATAAAAGATCAAAATATAGACAATAAAAAGCAAATAGGAAAAGCCCTTAATGTTCAAGGAAAAACTTCTAATTCTTCCTCTAATTTTTGGGTCCTAGATTCTGGAGCTACTCATCACATGACTGCTTCAGATAAGTTTTTTTCTTCTATCTCCTCTAGTTCTACTTGTAGCATAGAAGTAGGTGACTCTTCCTTTATCCCTGTCAAAGGAAAAGGAGATATAACCATTGATGGTGGCTCTATTAACAATGTTCTCTATGTTCCAAACATTGCCACTAATCTCCTATCCATCTACCAAATTTGTACTTCTGGAAAGGGGAAAATTGTTCTCTTCTCCCCAAAAAGAGTTGAAATAAGAGAGTTTCAAGATCCCAAATCCCTTATAGCCAAAGGGAATATTGATCACAACTCTCGACTTTTTCACTTCAAAGGTTTTCAAAATCCAGAAGGAGCCTCCTGTTTTGTGGCTCATAGTGATCTTGAAAGTAAAATATGGCATGAAAGGTTTGGTCATCTTAGTTTCAACTACCTAAAGGATTTGAGCACCCATAATATGGTTACAGGATTACCCCAAGTCTCTTCTAGTGATGGATTTTGTCCTGGATGTGCTCTTGGAAAGCAACATCAAGATCCTTTCCACCCAAGTAGTTCTCTAAAAACCTCTTCACCTCTGGATTTAATCCATAGTGACTTAATGACCTTTCCTGAACCATATTTTAAAGGAGCAAAGTATGCTCTAACATTTATTGATGATTTCTCTAGAAGATCTTGGGTCTACTTCCTAAAATATAAGAGTGATGTTCTATCCCACTTTAAGGTTTTTAAAGCCTTAGTTGAAAATCAGGCATCTTGCAAAATCAAGAAGATTCACACTGATAATGGGGGGGAATACTGCAGTAATGAGTTCTCCACTTTTTTATCCAATCATGGCATCATTCATCAACATTATGTCTCCCATAATCCTCAACAAAATGGTATTGCAGAAAGGAAAAACCGGACATTAAAAGAGATGGCTAATTGTATGCTCCATTCAAGAGATCTTCCAAAAGTTTTTTGGGCAGAAGCTATTAACTGTGCAAATTATATTCAAAATCGCACACCTCATAGAGCTCTTGACCATTTAACTCCTGAATAAGCATGGACTCTCTTTAAACCAGATGTTTCCTACTTCAATATTTTTGGGTGTACTGCTTGGGCTCACATCCCAAAGAAGAAAAGGAAGGCTCTTGATAAGAAAAGCAAAAATCTCATCTTTATCGGTTATTGTGAAGAATTGAAAGCATACAAGCTTCTTGATCCCTCAACTCATGAGGTCTTCTTTCATAGGAATGTCCAATTTGATGAAACATTCCCTCAAAAAGATCCTCAAAAGCCCTCTTCCTCCATTGAGCCTTCTCCTATAGTAGAACCTCAATATTATGAAGAGCCAACTCTTGAAGTTAACTTGGTTATTGATAATCAAGATGAGGAACCTCTAACTCCATCTCAATGCCTTTCAACTCCTTCAACTCCTTCCTCTATGCCAAAATGGGCCCGCACCATTGTTAAAGAAGCTACTCCTTACATCCAAAATCTCCCTTCAATAAGATCATCCAACCCCATAGGCACCGACCTTGTATGTCCATTCCTTGATCCTCAATCCTTCAAGGAAGCCTCAGGTATTAAAGAATGGGATGATGCCATGGAAAATGAATTTTCTTCCTTGATAAAAAATGAAACTTGGGACTTAGTTCCCTTACCTAAAGGAAGAAAATTAGTTCATTGTAAATGGATCTTCAAAACAAAATATGGGCCTAATGGAGAAATAGAAAAACACAAGGCTCGTCTAGTTGCCAAAGGTTTTTCTCAAATTGAAGGTATAGATTATGTAGAAACCTTTGCTCCTATTGCTAAAATGGATTCTGTAAGATTGGTTCTTGCTCTAGCTGCTTCCCAAAAGTGGCATGTCTATCAAATGGATGTCAAAAGTGCTTTCTTACATGGAGATTTAAAGGAAGAAATATTCATGGAACAACCTGTTGGTTTTACTCAAGACTCCTCTCTAGTTTGTAGGCTTAAAAAGTCTCTCTATGGCCTCAAACAAGCCCCTAGAGCTTGGTATGAAAAAATGGACTCCTTCCTTCTTTCAGTAGGTTTTTCTCATTGTGAGTCTGATAACACAATTTACATTTGGAGAAATGAAGGCAACATCACCATTCTTGTTCTTTATGTTGATGATCTTCTTCTCACTGGTAGTAACTTGACTCACATTCAGACTATAAAAGACTCTCTCTCAAAATTTTGAAATGGCAGATCTAGGAAAAGCTCATTACTTCCTTGGGATCCAAATAAGTCAAACAGATGAAGGTATATCTTTGTGCCAAAAAAAGTACACTCTAGATCTACTACAAAGATTCAAAATGACAGATTGCAAACCTTCTCCTACCCCCTTTCAATCTGGCATTAATCTTAGTACTTCTTGCTCATCCCCTCTTTGTGATGCTACTCTATACCATCAACTTGTAGGAAGCTTGCTATACCTTACTCATACTCACCCAGATATCTCATATGTTGTTGGCCTCATATCCAGATTCTCTCATCAACCTCACTTCAGTCATTGGCAAGCAGCAAAAAGGATCCTCCATTACTTGTAGGGCACTACTCACTTTGGGCTCTTCTACAAAGGGAAATCCATGAATATCATTGGCTACACAGATTCCGATTGGGAAGGTTCAATAGAAGATAGATGTTCCACATCAGGCTATGTATTTTGCCTTGGTTCCTCACCGATAGCCTGGTTATGCAAGAAATAACAAGCAGTAGCCCTATCTTCTATAGAAGCAAAATACAGGGCAACAATTTTGGCTAGTCAGGAAGCTCTTTGGCTTCATCAAATTCTAAAATAATTTGGCTTCACACATGAACATCCTATAACTCTTTGGTGTGACAATCAGAGCATAATTCATATTGCACGCAATCCAATTGAACATCAGAGAACCAAGCATATTGAGATACACATGCACTTCATAAGGCAACATATTCAGAAAGGGGACATTCACTTGGAGTATATTCCAACTGAGGCACAAATTGCAGATATCTTCACCAAGCCATTTCCTTCTCCACGTTACCTTCAATTGTGAGAAAATCTTGGAGTCATACAACTGCATTGATTGGTTTTATGAGGACAATATTCGCCATACGAAGACATGCCTCTCTTCATATTATAGTTGGTTTTTTCCCACAGGGGTTTTTTCACCAACTATTATATGTAAATGAGTACCTAATCAGGCCATGTTGTCGGGACTCATATTTATTTATTGTTAAAATAGGACAATCTTCGCCATACGAAGACATGCCTCTCATTGTTGGTTTTTCTCCACATGGGTTTTTTCACCAACAATATTATGTAAATGAGTACCTAGTCAAGCCTAGTCGTCGGGACTCATCTTTCTTTATTGTATAAAGAGGACAATCTTCGCCATACGAAGACAAGCCTCTAATAGTTGGTTTTTCTCCACAGGGGTTTTTTCACCAACTATTATATGTAAATGAGTACCTAATCAGGCCATGTTACTGGGACACTTGAGTATCACTTAAGGGGGGTGTTAGAATAAGAGAATATTCTCTTAAGTTCCACTAGGATAGACACTTGAGTTTCCACTCCTCCATGTGTCAGAGAACTCTTAGTGGTGTCTTCATCAAGTCTGATGAGTTTTTGTAATCCAATGACTCTCAATGATCAGCTCTGCTATTTATACAGAGTTGATCCTTGGAATAAATCAATCAGTTCTACTCTTCTCTTCATCTCTTGTAATGCTTTGCATATCTATTATGAAATTCTAATAAAGGATACTTAGACATTACTTCAAAAAGGATTCATAGTGAGGCTTTAAAAGATAACTTTGAAACCATGGAATATTATCTACATGCTTGATCACTAAAGAAATTGATAATGAAAAGAGTGACATTATTCCTTTAGACTTTGGTAGAATATTATATATGGCATTACTTACATTCAAATGTTACAAAGATGACAATGTAGAACAAAAAATATTGGTAGAATTACTTAAAATGAAAATAGAAATAGGTGATTCATAACTAGATAATATATTTCAATCCTCATGCAGTATAGATACTTTAAGTTCTACTAACACAAAATATTATCATGATGCCTTAAGTGTTTGTTTAGAAGTTTCTATACAAAACCTAGAAAACGATATAAAGGACAAAGACAAAGAAAATATACTTTTGCAAGAATCATGTGATAGTACATCCACCTATGAAACTGTAGTAACTAATTCCAAAGATAAGAATAAATAAAAAGAAGAAGAAGAAGAAGAGCCAGATCAAAGAAGCAGAAAATGCATAATGAATTAAAGCTAATATAAAGAACAATATCAAGGTTAAGAACACCTAATATGAAGATCCATATTGAATTATAAAGTCTTAAAAATCTAAATAATGTAATACAGGGGGGTGTTAGACTATATTACATCATTTAGATCATGCAAATGTACAATATTTGGCACATAACTAGAGTAGGAGTTTACTTTATAGTAAAGATAGTTAGTTACGTCAACTATTGTAATAAATGCACTACTGTCATTATGCAATTTATAAATGTACAATTATTCCACTTGTACATCACGTGGATAGGTAGTGTAAGGGACAAGGAATCTATATTCCTATATAAGGGTCTCATAGTGAGCATTTTCTAGGTATTACTACATAGTAGTAAATATAGACAGATAGATAGATAGATAGATAGCTACATATTAACATGGAATTGAATTCCAATCATGGAATATGCCACTATACTTGCATCATCACATTAACTGGTTAGAAAGCAAGAGGGATAGCCCCCCACACACATGCCCAAACTTGATGTTAATATGGGTGAGGAATCCCACAAAATGGGTGTGTGGTATATTTTAGTAGTCTAGTATAATGTATTCCTTTCATATCTATTCATTGAGTGTTCATGTCCTCCATTATATAATATTGTACTATTATTGTTACTTTTATTAATGACATATTTTTGTGTCATATGTAGATGCTCATCTCATTGTTTTTATACATGTTATTGTACCATTAGTTTATAGTTATCTTTGATTATATCTCCTGCATCTTGTTTTTGTATTTGCTACACTACAATGTCATCATAAGCTAACAAGTATTATACTATTTAGTGCATAATAATCCAAACATAACTCCATTTTATTTTTTTCAAACTTTATAAATTATAATTAAATCCTTTTAAATTTGTATATTATGATTATTTGTAAAATATAGTGAAATTTGTAAAATGTTACAATGTGAAGTCGACAGGCAATTGCCCTAGTGGCTAAGATGGTGGTTGTTTCTTAAGTGGTCTTGTGTTCAAAACCCCTTGAGGGTGGTTGTTGATGTAATTTGTAAACGTTCTCCTCAAAAAAAAAAAAAATGTTACAATGTGAAAAAAATTTGTAGTCATAAATGAAATGAAATATACATTAATCTAAGTATACATCCAAATATTAAATGAGTTTCTCTAAACAACATGAAATAATATCATAATGGTAGATTGTATTTCCTTTTACATCTAAACATTCCAATAGTATTTACTTTTAATGAAAATATTTAAACCATAGTAATTTAAAATTACAAAATTATAATGAAGAATACAAAGGTTGCAAAATGATTCCAATGAAACTTTTTTAAAATTTTATTTAATAGATTTTGTTCATCCATTAAAAAAATATCGCGACACTTTTTCTCCTTTGGCCGCGACAATATGACATGTTGCGATATCACGACACCTTTTCTCTTATAGCCGTGATGGTGCAGCATGTTGCGATATCATGACACTTTTTCTCCGGTGGCCGCGACAATGCAACATGTCGCGATATCGCGACATTTTTTCTTCTTTGGCCTTGACGATACAACTTGTCGCGATATCACGACACCTTTCCTCCTCTGGTCGCGATGATGCAACTTTTTGCGATATCACGACACTACTTATATTCTAGAAGTGACATTGCAACATGTTGCGATTTCGTGACACTTTCTCTCCTTCGGCCGCGATGCTGCATCTTGTCGTGATATCGCGACATATTTTCCTCCCTTAGTCATGACGGTGCAACATGTCGCGATATCGTGACACCTTTTTCGCATTGCTTTTTCTCTATGCTTGGGACCGTGAAAATGCAACATGTCGCGATATCGCGACACCTTTCTTCTTGTGGTGCTTGGCTTTTTCTCTGATCTTTAGCTCTTGGGCCTCTTCGGTCAGTTTGGATAACATGTAAACACCCTTTCAACCAATCAAAAAAAAAATCATGTAACATTTCTTTGAAAATGACTATTTTTTAAAAAACATACTAATATTTTGATTAGATTAAATGAAAAAAAAAAATAGATGCAAGATATTATATAACATTAATATTAGTTTCATTTATTTATAATATATATCTAAAAATTTGAGATGAATTTCAAAATTTTCTATATTTTTATTAGTATTAGTATTTTTGTTTTGCTTAGTAATTTTATCTTCATAGATAGACAATAACCAAATTTCAATTAAATGTTTGTTTAAACTTTAAGATATTAAGATTAAAATAATGAGATAAGATTAAAAATATATTTTACATAATCCAAAATATTTCAACTATATTATCAGTATGCACCATGATAAAATTCTCCAGTTATAGGTTTCACCATTAGTTTAGACATTTAAAGATATAGCTTTAGATTTTTCTTCTTTTTTATTTAATGTATCTTTCCTTTTATTTTATTTTTTATTTTTTTAATTTGTAAAAAGCATATATAGTAAAAATTTTAATAGTAAGTTATTACATTATTGTTTGTCTAATTATATTATTTGACTTGTAATATGTTTAATATTTGTGTTTTAAAAATTAAACTAAATGTAAATTAAAATAAATTAAAAATATATATTTTTAAAGATTTATATATATATATATATATATATATATATATAATAAATAATTTGTAATACATAATATATTACATGCACTTATATTAATATTTTTACTAATAAAAAAAATGGAAATAAATTTATTTGTAATATGCAATATGTTACATGTTACCACTAACTTGCTTCACCTAGTTTTGAAGGTTCATTAAAAAAAAAAAATATTTATAAATACTTATTTTAATGAGAAAATTTTGAAAATAAATTTAATTGAAATAGATACTATGTTACATGTTAAACTTGTACTCAAAAATTTCTAACAAAATGAAAATTTTTGTAATATACAAAATGTTACATATGTGTGTGTTGACTTTTACTTTTTAGGTCCTCCAAATTACATAAAACAATTCTCATAGAAGATGTTATTTACCTAATATATATGATTATCCAAACATACTTCAATTCCATAAACATATTGTACAACTTTATAGATAAAATTAAAATATTATATCTCTAATCAAAATTTTAAAATCTACACCCTTAAACTAAATTTATATAAAATAATTAACCACTAATAATAAAAGTAAAACCTAGAACCTCCCCTATACAAATATATGTACCAAACATTGAGCCATCTTTTATTGAGAGTCTTCAAATGTTATTAGACCTCAACACTCATTTGAGTGTTATTATTGCTTCCAATCCTCTACATCAACAAATTGATCTTGGTTTTGAAACTACGATCCCATCGAATCCATGAAGCAAACTTAAAGCTAATGGCTAATACAATGTGCACTACATAAGGAGGAGAAGAGGTCGTAAAATGACTATGGTATTTTGCACCTGCCTTTTTTTTTATTGTAGATTCTTTCCATTAATGGTAAAAATTGAATTAATTTAGTTTACTTTACATGAAAAAGTTTTTTTTTGGGTACTATTAATAAAAAATGGTTTTGAAAGGCATCTCACAAATTTTTACAATAAATTTTAATAGAAGCACTACACAGAACATACAACACACATCTTTACATCCTCTTTCATAAGAGCATTATAAAGGATTTACAATACTCAAATTTACATCCACTTTCATAGGAGCACTCCACAGAACTTACAACACATAGCTTACATTAGCTCTGGTAGGAGCAAATAATCCACCAAGTAAAAGATCTAAAAGATCCATGTGCCAACGAATCCAACAATAGAGGAACTAGGAGTGGCAAAGATTTGAAATTTAAATTGGCAATCTCGATCAAATGAAGGATCCAACAAAGGAACTAGGAGTGGCAAAGATTTGAAATTTAAATTGATAATCCAGATCAAATGAAGGATCCAATGATCATGAAAAAGAGATTGAAGGATAACTTCCCGCCTAGCACCCTACAACAAAATGAATTTAAAAGGAGCAATAACTGAAGTAGAGAACTAGGCCAAATGTCATTCATAAATACAATGAAGCTCCTCCACCAACCAAAGAGGCTCGAGAGAAACAATAAAGGCATTTCCCAAAAGAACCCATTATTGGATTTGAAGCAATACCACCCAAATCAAATCTAAAACCCCTCCAAGATTTGAAAACCAGTCGTAGAGAACCCAAAGCCAAAAAAAAAGGAATCCATACCCCTCTAGTGCCAAGGAAGCATTGCCAAGTAGAAACTCACAAAAATCTACGATAGGGAAAATAGAACAAGAATGCACCCCGCAACACCCAACAAAATAGAGAACCTGCCCCAATAGAAACAAGCATGAGCGAATAAGAGGAAAACCATATCTGCTCACACTAGATCTCACAAGAGCTAACCATCTATTATAATAACATACTCGACAATCCAATGCACTGGTGGAGCCAACAAAAAATGAAGGAAGAGCACCAAAGATATAACCAAAAAAAATAAATGTCCTTGCTCAACCCCAAAATTGAAACCCTGCAGCAAAAACCATCCAACTACACCAAGGATCCCTATGAGACCTCTGAATACAGAGTCCACACACAACAGCTCACACAAGAGCAAGCCATCTGCCAAAAAACTAAATCAACCAATGATACAAAATGGTGGACCCGTCAAGGAAAGAGGAAATAGCAGCAAAGAAATAAAAGGATTACTACCCTGCTCCAACCCACCTTAACCAACTCTCACAGAGGAGGAACCCAGAAGCCCCAGCAAAACCGAGGCTCCACCCAAGGCCGAACAAGAAAGACACCCACGATGAACACCCAAGGTTGAGGAAGATAGACCTTGAAGACAAGAGGGTCCCTGCATTGAAAACACCCAGCCAAACTAGGAACCAACGACGTCAAACCACTCGACTATCAAAACCCTGTCTTGGCCCTAGCCAAGAATATAAGACAACAACTACTGCAACAACAACACCCCACATTCACCCCAACAGGTTTGGGTTAGCATTTGGTCCGATCCCCATCAGGGACCTGACCAGATATTCAATAACATATCGAAACCATAAGAGATGCAGAGATGACTGACCAAAACCCCGACTAACAGCCAATCCAATTGGAGTCCACCCTCACCAAGCCAAAATGAAGGTCTAAAACCAAGCAGGGGACGACGAACCAGAACAATATGCACTACAACAATAGCTCCAAATGACCCTGCAGATTAAGTCAGCGTGTAGCTCTGTCCCCCTTAGGGACCTAGCCAGATCTACAATGGCTTACAACGCACACAACAAATCCAAAATGAAATTTTAAAGCCCCCAACCAACAAAAGACACCACAAACGACGCCAAAGCAGAGCATTCCGACCATAAGGAATACTCGGATGAAGGAGGGGAAAACATGAGGGCCTTTCGCTCATACATGAAAAAGTTTTTTAAACGTGCAACTTTCATTCCATTTTTCAAGCTTGTGACAATTTTATTGGTGCGATGATCTTAAATACTGTATATATTTATAGCAATTATATATTAAAAAATAAAAAAATATTATTTAATAATATTTTTTATTTTTTATATTAATTTAAAAATAAAATATTAATTAACATTAATTATTTTCAATTTTTATTATTTAAAAACAATTTTAATAGACTAACTGAGCTCACTTATTGTTTGAATATATATATTTTACTTACTCTTCATCCACTTTTTTAGTTATCCCAAATATCTCTAAAGAATAGGTTAGTGATACACATATACCCAATTACCTTGTAGGAGCTCTTTTTAATTATCTGAATGTTTGAAAAAATGGATTCAAATTGTCCCCACACACTTAAGACCTCACCAAACCTGAAAGTTGACAGGCAACATTGCTTATCCTCCAAATTTTATCTGGAGGTTTAAAGTTTTAACCAGCCAGTTGAATTTATTTTTATTTTTATTTTTAATTATAAAGTAATAATTATTTAATTTACAAAGTTTAAATCATAGAATATAGTTTAATAAATACCTGGTCACATAAACATTTATCAATATAAACTTTTATATACACTAAACGTTATTAGTGTGGGGCTTTCAAATTATTGAAAATGTCATTTCCTTGTCAAATTTCAACCTATTGGTCGTGACATGCGCTAGTATGGATTTCTAGCGGACTTTCTTACACCTTATCCGTCAATTGACACTAAACTTCTAAATCTGCCGCCTCATGCTCTGATGTCCAGGAATCAGCCTGCACGCTCAGTGTTCAGGGGGAAAAGTTATCAAAGTCCGGTATTCTTTTATTCATAGGGCATTTGCCTCTATTCGGAAGATTATGGTTTAAGGATATATCGCCGAAATTTGTACAGTCCCATGGTGGGTAGTTTGGTTATTAATGATTTGCCTTTGTCAGATCGATGATGGCAAAAAAACAAATTCCTTGGCATTGGCAATCGAAATTTATGTCACCCAAGCACTCTGCAACTCGAGTCGATCTGTAAAGTAAAAAAACTGATATGCAAACGTCCATGCTTTGTGAATCGCAAAGAATTTTGATATCTGCAAAAAGTAAGATCTATCGAAGATCTGTGAGAAATAGGTAAAATCTAGATTGATTTCCAATACCCTTGCCCTCAGGGAAGATGTTTAGAATTTACTGAAACAATGCAGTTATCACCTATGTTTTAAAACAATATACATAACAATTTCCTGATCTGTGTCTTACAAATAATTCAGCACTTTCTAAGAAATATTTGTCACTCTATGGATTGCATTTTAATTGAGTGTGAAAGATAATAAAAGAGTTAGTTCCCTAGGAGAGACAGCCAGAAAAGCCTTTGATCTTCTCCATCACATTCATCATCGAAATCCAAGTCGAAATCCTTGGGCACAAGTATCTCTCCAAATGATGATGGGTGTAAATCATGAGGATTTGGAGGAAGGCCAAGTTCATCATCTGATGCCTCCTCTAAATATTTGATATACCCATCTGGAATGGGATCTCCTAATTCCTTGGTACATTCTTCTTCTTCTTTGCCATCTTCAGCGCAGCTCACACTACTGGATGTAGACCTAGCGTCATCTGGTGCGAACAATTGATGGAGTTTGTTGAAACTACCTGAAAAACGTGATTGCGTAAAACAAGTTCCAGCCGATTCCATGACAGATTCCGAGTCACAAGTTTCCTCCATGAAGTCGGCTTCAATACTTCCTTCACAGAAGGAATTGGCCCATTCGGATTTCTTAAAGCTGGTTTCACAACATCTTTCCATTCTTATTGTGGACGTCCACTCATGAAATGGAATGGAATGTATTTGCTCTTTTTCCATTACTCCTTCAGGGTCTTCCTCCGTGCTAACAGTGGGAGAGCATTCTTTGCACTCTTAAAATATCTTAGTGAATTCCCAGTTACTTCAATACTTAGGAAAATGAAATAAATAGTATAATAGAAGCTTGACATGTGATTTTCTCAACCACTCCATTTCCCATACGATAAGACATGTTTCATGATGTAGTTTTGTGTCTGGACTTCACTATCTGTGCTTTTTCCCCCGGATTGAGGTAGATTGATTGGAAGAGTTTAAGTGGTTGCCAGTTATTAGTCATGGTTGGGGTTGGGTAGAAATGTTTTCAGCTTTCAAGAATAATTAGGGTAGACCTACTGGAAAGGAACGAGTGTTTGATCTTCTGATGATGGTTTAAATTATATGTTTAGTTATTAAATGATAAGATTATAATAAAAACAATCAAAATTAAACTTCTAATATTTCCCTTTAAAACGCCTAAACCGCCTAAGCCATGTATATGGAAAGGATGATTTGAAAGGTGGTTTGTCGAGTAGCCAGGCAGCACACGGAATGTAACAGACCCTGATGAAGAAAAGTAGTTGTACGAAGCAATCCACATTTTTCTGCATCGATCGCATTCCTTGTGGATGATTTTAGAAATCCCACGCAAATGTCTGCCACCCTTACTTTTTTAACTTTAGTTTTGTCGCCTTGCTCTGTGATAAGTTGTTTTTGTCGGTACAAGGCAAATAGAGTCCGTCAGTATTAGCTTAGCCATAGTGTATTAGGTAACGTTTTGATGTGTCCAACAAAATAAAACTCAAAACATTATTTAATTTTAAAAAAATAAAAATATTAATTTTTATAATAATTATTTTATATACGATTGTGATATAGTGATATTATAATAATGGATTCACTTCTTATTAATAAACATTTAAATAATAATGTAATATTAATAATCATCAATGTTTTTTAACATATAAAAAACATAGAGTTGCATTCAAACCCTGAACTAAATATGGTATTTAATAATATTTCTAAATGTATTTGCACATGTAATATAAATGAAAACTAAGATGTTTATTAGGTTTGTTTTGTTTCCATACAAACATAAAAATGTCTATTTCTTATTTTATGCATTGTATTGTTCTAATTTCTATATATAAATATAACATAGTTGTATGTCCTCTATGTATGAGTTATGCTATAAAGTTTACTGTTTTATTATTATTATTTATGTTTTAAGCATTGTAAATAATAATATAAATATTTTTATCTATGTAATATAATCATATATTGCACATTCCTACATGTCGATATGTAGGAATGCTAGATGAAAAAGTCATTTGTTCACAGAATATTGTATGAACAAAAGAAACAACATAAATAAATGCAGTTACATGGCTTCTTTATTATTATAAAATATGGGGTCTATATAGCAAGTTAAAATTGTTTTTCCATTATTTTATCTAAGTTAAAATTGTTTATTTTCATATTAAATATTTATTTTAATGTTTATGATCTTGCATTTATTTAGGGGTATTTTTTATAATATTTTATGTATAGAGGATATTATGAATAGACAACATAAGTTTTAAGATAATGCAACGATGATATCTCTTGATAACTTGTGAAATCTTGTAATATTCAAAAAATATGAAGTTATTTTTTATAGGGTGTAAACAATTTTACCAAATGGAGGTATAGTGTCTCATGAGATGTCACAAACCTCAAGGGTAGAAGTGGTAACAAATAATTTTTTAGAGGCGGAATGATTTGCTATTTCTATCTCCTTTTTCATGCATATAAGTAACTTGGACCATTACAATGATTTACACTATCTATTATAAATCATTGAGCTTTGAATTTAATTTTCACTTTTATTTTAATGTATATTACCAAAAGCCTTAGCATTCCAAATATTCATTTGGTGTTTTAGATATTTCATCTTCTAAACAAACATATATATACATGAACCTTTAAAACCTATTTCATGCCACCATAATTCAAATATCTAGAAGAAACTAGCATGTTTAGGCCACATAGAATGAAATCAAAATGTATTTGAATAACCATAACTAAGTAGATCACATATCTAGAGAATGGGTTTGTGATCTGATATTAATTTCAATAAAGTATTTAAAATATTGCATACTCTCTTTAGCACCATTAATTAGATAACAATAATTAGTCCTATATTTTTACTAAGTGAGTTTCCATAGCGCTTTGTTATCCTATGTATGTTGAGTCTTTGAAAGAATAATATCCCAAAGGCCACTTAAATTGAATAATAAAGTGAAAATTCCTCATATAATTTAGACTATATGGTACTAACATATTTCTTTTTTATTGGAGATAAAATTGTGTTATCTTTATCCCTTCCCCTCCACACATTTACCCTACCAAAAAAGATCATAATTATGAACCATTATTGATTTGACATAAATAATCTAAGTTGCATCAATCATCATTTATGAGTACTAATTGTTGTTGAAGCGTTATAAGTTTATAGTCTTAACTTTTGTATATTACACATTCTTGGGAAAAAGTCTAGTGCCTATTAGAATAAGAGAATATTCTCTTAAGTTCAAATAGGATAGACACTTGAGTTTCCACTCCTCCATGTGTCAGGAGAACTCTCAGTGGTGTCTTCATCAGGTATGATGAGTTTTTGTAATCCAATGGCTCTCAATGATCAACTCTGCTATTTATACAAAGTTGATCCTTGGAATAAATCAATTAGTTCTACTCTTCTCTTCATCTCTTGTAATGCTTTGCATATCTATTGTGAAATTCTAACATGGTACCAGAGTAGGATATATTTTGCTAGCATTCTCTCTTGAAGGTTCTAGGATCTGGTTCATTTACTTTGGATAATTTTTTGTCTATATTCTTGAAATTATTTTAGTAGTCATTTCTCTTTTATCCATAATTTTTTTTAGCAAAATCTTTATTGTTGAATATATTTTATGCAAATTTTTAATATATTTGTTCTAATTCGTCTTTGAGGGATTTCAAAATATTAAAAATCTCTTCCTTTGCTTCAAACAGGTTTACCTTGTTCTATGGGATATTTTCGCCCATTTTAAAAGGAGGGTTCTTATTATTTTATTTTTCTCCCTCTCTTTGAATTATTATTTTAGCACCTCTTTTTTTAAATATTGGAAATCCTTTTACTTATCATAAAAGTAATAGTTCTTTTATTATGTAAAAGTTTATTTTAAAATCATTAGGTTGCGTAGTAAGAAACACCCGTTTAATCTTAAAACGTGGTGTCTTTTATCTATTATTATGGTAGATTTTGATATTTGGATATTTATGTAATCCTTGCTTGGTGCTCGTGGCCTAATTTTTTGGATCGTTTTATTCTCGTTAGCTCTCCCAGTGCTTGCATTTTGTAGAGATCCTCTCTCCAGCTATCCCTTGGTGCTCAACACTTTTGGCACCCATGATAGCTTGGACGATTTCTTCTACCTGGTATGTTGGCACTCGGATGATCCTAATCGAATCTCCAAATATTGATTTCTCTTCTCTGGTGCTCTTTCAACTTGATGCTTATAAACAACTTTCCCTATTTCTTTTTCAAAGCAAAATCTGCCTTTCAAGTTCAGTTATTTTACAACTAGAACTATTATAGATTTTGTTTTAAAAATAGAAAAAGTTTTTTGTAGAATCGTCTTTCTCATAATGTGGTATTGTAGGAACGTTGTTTGGTTAATTTTTATAACGTAGTCTTGCAAAAGTATTCTCTAGTTATTTACCATGGTCTTGCAGGGGCGTTCACTATTGTTTTCTCATATAGTGGTATTGCAGGATATGATTTTGCAAATATCTGGTTATTTTTCCTAACATGGTCTTGTAGGAGTGTTCTCTGGTTATTTACCATGGTCTTGGAGGAGTGTTCACTATTTTTTCTCATAATGTGGTATTGCAGGATACGATTTTACAAATCTTAGGTTATTTTTTCTAACGTGGTCTTGCAAGAGCGTTCTCTAGTTATTTAACATGGTCTTGCAAGATAGTTCAATGTTTTTTCTCATAATGTGGTATTGTAGGAGCATTCACTGGTTATTTATTCATAACATGGTCTTGCAGGAGCGTTCACTTATTTTTTTATAACGTGTTCTTACGTATTTGTGACCATAAAGCTTTCTCCAAGATAAAAAAAGGTAAAATTTTATCAAGATCAAAGAAAACCAAACCTTTTCTAATATTATAGAAAGCAAAAATTTTCTAAGATCACAAAAAAACAAGCTTTTGTCAAGATAAAAAAAAGCCAAATTTTTACGAAGGTAACACAAAGTTAAACTTTTACCAAGATTAAAATAAGTTAAAAATTTTCTAATATCACTCATCAAACCTAATACCACATTCAACAAAGGATATAGAGACTCCATGGTATTCAAATGTGTTAGAATATTCAAAGGATCTAGAATAACCATCTACTTTATTGCTTTCTATTTTTTTTCTACCATCACATGTTTTTCAAACTCTTTTCCTCGTAATTCTTAAATTGGAATGCTCTATTTCGATAGCATTATTAGAAAGTGCATCTGTTATCTTGTTTAATTCTTGACAAATATAGGAATTTTTCATGTGTGAATTTTTTAATCAATTTTTTCATTCTTCCCAATATAATATGCATTTGTATTGAATTGATCTTTTTTTACTTGGAGAGGGTATTTGTAATGAGAGAAAAATGCATATATATGTCCAAGTGTTTTATCTACTATTATATAGCCGAATTTAGTAGAATGTCACATGTCAATGCTTTTATCAAATTGTTGGAAGTAATTCCTAGAATCATACAATACTTGAGTACAAGTGTCGCATCGTCTTTCATCTACAACTACTATGCCTAGATTTCACTTAGGCACCCTATAAAAGAATAAAGCAATATAGTATATATTTGGTGGCATTATTACTAATTCAGTCATGCTGGTTGAGATAAACATTTGAATATATAACTTGTTGATTTGATTTAATTCCTACATATTCAATATTTTCTGGTTCTATTTATATTTGAAGGTGGATTTCAAATTAGTCACTATGTCTATTATTATTCTTTCAATGAGAATACTATTTATCTCCCATTTATCTTCAAATATCAATCTATTATTGTCCTTCCAAATATTCTAAATAACAAAGAAGGGGTTATCACTTTTCAAAGATATTTGATTAATTATTTTCTCTTTAGTCCCCATTTATATTTTAATATCAATTGAAAAGATAATAATTCACATTTAAAGTTCCTAATAAGGGATATCCAAAATGATCCTTATATATGAAACTACAAATCTTATTCCTATGAAACTCAACCATCTATTACTATATGTTTGTATTCACTTATATAGCTTCTCAATAGTTAACATACAACCATTTTTTGGTTTTAGGTAGAAGTCCGTCAAAATCCCTAAGTATCTAAAATATTGATTTGGTTCTTCCTTGAATTTGAGAATCTAAGTAAAACCTATATTTTTTGTTAGATATATATTAATTGTAAAAACTTGACTTTTATTACAATTAATTGAAGTGACTAAAGCTGCTTCAAAGCAATTTAGATAGCTCTTTATTTTTTTATATTATACTTAGTTGCTTCTCGTAGCAATATAATCTCATCAACAAATTGAGAATGTGTGATAGGTCTGACACCTTGGACAACTCTAATTCCTTTTAACTTCCCTACACTTATCATGCTGCTAAGAGTTCTTCCTAGTATTTTTTCTAGTAATATGTATGGGTATGGGGATAGAGGATAGAGGATAGTTTTGATTTATTTTTAATTCCTTCTAAACATTAAGAGGCATCAAAATTTAAAAATTGAACCAATGGTGTAAGTGCGCAACCCTCCTATTCTATAATGTTAGTGTAAATAAGATTGTTACTTAAAAATTATAATCCTTATACAATAATAACAAGCAACCCTTATTTTATATGATTTTAGTATAAATAAGAGTGTTACTTTAAAATCATAATTTTATGATCTTTTTAAAATATACATGATAACATGTTTAATAGTTGGTTGGGGATTTATTATATGAAAAGTAATTAAATATATTAATTTATTTTTTAAATAAGTTGTGTGTGGCAACCCTTATTTATATGATTTTAGTATAAATAAGAGTGTTACTTTAAAATCATAATTTTATAATCATGTTTAACATATACATGATAACATGTTTAATAGTTGATTGGGGATTTATTATATGAAAATTTATTAAATATATTAATTTATTTTTAAATAAGCTATGTGTGGCTTCTATTGGAAGCCACTTTCATTTCAAAAATAAAACATTACATTTCTCTCATTACATAATGCTACACACCAATCCAACTACAAAGGAAAATTAATTTTACTGTAGGCCAAATAGAGAATACTTCCTACCAAATAGTGATCGCAAGTTAGATCAACTAGATATGTGCTTGTTTTAATATTTACTTGAGTGCCCTTTGTATATGGTGTATTCATAGGTTTTGCTATCCTCAATACCAAACTTAGAGATTAATTTTTTCACTATATTAGCTATTCTTATTGAAAAACCAACCATATATCCTTAGTATGCCATTTAAATAACCAAGAAGTAGTCTTTCCAAATATATCATCTTAAGGATTTGTTTCAGCCTTCTCTTTACCTTGATGATGACCTCTTCAATGGATTCTATTATAATGAGGCCATAAACATACATGAGAATTATGACTAAGGATGTATTATGTTTTGACATATAAGTTGGGCATAATGTATTTATTTCAAAATTCACCCTCTAAATATATATAAATCATGACATACCATGTACTTATAGCCTTCTTGAGGCTATATAAGGATTTCCTTAAGTAACACACTAAGTGTTCCTTTTGTTTTTACATAAACCCTAGAGGTTGTGCCATGTAGATTTTCTAATTGAGAACATCATAAAGGATTCTACAATTTATATCTATTTGATATACCTCCCATTGAAATAAATCCACCAAAAAATGAATTTAATTTAATGAGGCTATTTTTGTGACCCATATAAAAATCTCCTCATTATAAATTCCTTTATTTTGAATGAACCCACATGTTATAAGGTGTGATTTATACATATCTACTTTATCATCGGAGCAATTTTTTTTCTTGTAAAACCATTTATAATTGGAAAGGTCCTTTCTTGGAGTAAATAAGATTTAACTCCAATGTATATTTTTCATGAAGAACCTATACTCTGTTAGGATCCTCGATCCTAACATCATTAGTTAGTATTAGTTAGTATTATTAATCATTTAATTATTATATTATTAACTTATAAAGTGAACCATCACAACCCTTCATAACGTGAACCATCACGTCTCTTCATACGTGAATCGTCATGTCTCTTCACCAACGTAGCTTTAGGGTAGATATATATATTAGGTTGGCCATCTATATCAAATCATCCAAGAAGAAGAATAATAAGCATAGATTCTGAGGGAGCCCCCTATAGTGGCAAATCGATTACAAGGGAGCCCCCTTTGAGTGGCCTGCGATTACAATTACATTAATTTGTTAATAATTTTATAGTAAGACCTTGGGGTCTTACCATTTGGTATCAGAGCCATGTGGGACCCATTCATGTGGGAATTGCTCAAATATCTTCATCAAACCACTTTTATGTGTGAGTATCAAACTCAATTTGAGGATATCACCAAACACAACACAATATTGGATGAATCAATTCTCATCAATGGCTTCATTAGGGGATTAAAAGAGGAAATTAGAATGGAGGTGACAAGGTTCAATACCTATACCATGATGCAGACCTATGGATTGGAAAAATTAGCTAAAGATAAAATCAATGCACAACAACAATTAGGGAAACCACTTATGGAAAAATTGTCGACCACTTACATCACTCCCAAACCTATGCATAATGGAAGGGCACAAATCACTTACACAACCCCCAAATCTAATCGAACTTTACAAATTAAACATCTTAGCTTTGAGGAGATGAACGAACGACAAGCAAAAGGACTCTATGATAATTATGATGAAAAATTTGGACCCCACCATAAATGTGCTGCACTAACATTATATTTATTGAAGGAAGTTGATCCCTGTCTCTCCATAGAGCAAGCATATGAGGTAGTTGTGTCCAAAGTGACCAGTGCACCTACTCACTACAATGAAGACAATGAGGTCAATGTGCAAGAAGTGAATGATGTACGAAGAAAGGATGAAGTAGACATACCCAAAGTGATCAATGCTAGTCAAACATCCACTCTACAAGACCTAAATATACCTTCCTCACCAAGAGTGAGTTATTTCCATATGACCAAACCTATTCGGAACCAACGCAGAGTGACTACACACTACTTCTCCGTTGGCTCTACCAAGGAACCAAAAAAAGATATGAAATCATTACCATCACTTTTGAGGCATCATTCTGAATTATTTGAGGAACCCTAAGGGTTGCCCTTCCATCATCATCATGATTTTCCTAAGGGAGATTCTACTATTGTTCTTGGCAACCCCCGCTAATGCTTCATCCTTCTTGATATCCCTTCCTACGAAAGGAGGCCATTAAAATAGTCCAAGAACTTACACAAATCCTTCTTGGAAAACAAATGACAAAGCTTCTCACTTTGAGCTTTGAGGACAAAGCTCTTTTTAAGGAGGGTGGCATGTTAGGATCCTCAATCCTAACATTATTAGTTAGTATTAGTTAGTATTATTAATCATTTAATTATTATATTATTAACTTATAAAGTGAACCATCACAACCCTTCATAACGTGAACCATCATGTCTCTTCATACGTGAACCATCATGTCTCTTCACCAACGTAGCTTTAGGGTAGATATATATATTAGGTTAGCCATCCATATTAAATCATCCAAGAAGAAGAATAATAAGCATAGATTCTAAGGAGGGAGCCCCCTATAGTGGCAAAGCGATTACAAAGGAGCCCCCTTTGAGTGGCCTGCGATTACATTTACATTAATTTGTTAATAATTTTATAGTAAGACCTTGGGGTCTTACCATACTCCTCCATGAAATATTCCTATTATTGATTTTTATTTGCTTGGTAGTTGGATTTAGCATGATGAGAGTTCATGAAGTTTTCCATAAGAGCATATCTAACAACATGGCTTATTATGTGTTGAGAACAAGATACAATTGAAGCAAATTAAAAATCCTCATCTTCATAGCCATACCACTAAGATATTTGTTGCATATTAATACCCTTTCTTGGCTCAGATTTTGATTTTGTTCTCATGTTTGTGCATTGGAATCAATTGATGTAGAGTCCTTTATGGGTATAATAACATTATAATGCATTTCTAGTTTATTATATTGATTGACCATTACATATTCACTAATAGGAAAAAGAGGAAATATAGGATGGAAGAAATAATATTTTTTTTCAAATCCTCCTTAGAATATTTATTGGAGTATATTACATTATTTGGTACATGCTAATGTACCCCCATGGTACCTTCATGGTACACCTTGTAAATATTAGACTAGGGTCAAGTCTTAGATTAGAGTGTGAGTAAATATTTTATGTAATATAATAATGTGCAAGAAATGCACAAGTGTCATATGAGTAAGTGTGCAAATGTGATGTGTGTATATGTGCACAAAGTTTTTATATGTAAGTGTGCACAAGTGTCCTTATATTAGAGAGTGCTAAGTGAAGAGTCATGTACAAGTGTTCATACAAGATAGAATTATATACAAGTGCTAAATAGAGAAGACAAAAGTCATGAGACTTGGCATAAGGAAAGGAAGAGTCATGCATACAAAGAGTCATCCTGCTATGGCTATAATTACTCCATGGAGGAACATAGTGAATATATCCAACATAGTGAGCATATCGAGCACAATGAGTATAGAGAGAATTATTATCATCATTGTAATATAGTTTGTGATGCATTTATAGGAGAAAGAGGAGTAACACAAAATACATACATTTTGAGCAACTAATATTGTAATTTGTACTACATGCTTTGCACATGTATGATGTCAGCTATTACATTCATATTTCTACATATTAATGAATGCTAGTTGATATATTATGAGCCTTGATTTACATATTAGTTGGCTCATATTATTCATATTTACATTATCATCTTGATCTTACTATATTTACACTAATACTAAGGCTTCAAAATCCATAAATATTTTCATTAGTCACTCATAAAACCCAATGTCTTAATTAATAAGAAGCTTTTTTTAAGGTGGATCTCAAAGGAAACATAAGCCCATAGACTTGATATGACTTATAAACAAATATTTGATGCTCATGTTTTTATTCATATTATTCTTCTCATCAATTTATAAGAAATTAAATCAAACTTAATTATAAATTTATAAATTAATTATGAATTTATATATAAATTAAATCAAACTTAATTATATTGATTATATATAAATTTATTTATAAAATAAAAACTTATTTCAATTTTATTTAAGAATAAATTAATAAAATATTTAGTGAGAAAATGCACTAAGAAATTGCCCATAAAAAATATAAATGCGTCAATTGAAATAAAATCATCATTATTTGTACTCTAAGAAAGCATAAATACACAAATATGCATCAATTAACAACATGCAAAGTATGTATAATATAAATAATTAGATTTTTTATTTTTTATTTATTTATTTTATTTTTTGATGAGGAACCTTTTATATACAACATATCCACAATATGTGAGGGGAGAGATTTGAATCTGGGACTCTTGGAGAGTTTTAACTACCCACTTGCTCTCCAACTCCTCTGCTTGGGCGGATATTTTTTAATTTTTAAAACTATATAATAAAAGAAAGTAAAAATATGGAATAATTATAGTGATTTTTTTGGGATGTATGTTATGATAAATTTTCATTTTATTTTTTTATTTTTTAAAGTATGTCTGGTAATTAGGATGTAGAGGATGTAGTACATGCCCTTCCTTATAAATATGTATATTCATATGAAACATCATGCTTAACTTTAGTCCCCTTGGTTGTGATTTGATCATTGGTATAAGTCTTGATTCAATGGATGGATTGCTTCTTTAATTTAAAAAAAATTAATTAATTTGAGTTCATTCGTGGAGCATTACATCTAATTTTATAAACCATAGGGAGGCAAAAAATATGTTAATAAGGATGATTATTTTAGGCATTGGTTATACCTCATCTTATTGAATCGTAATATCCACTTCCTTTGCTTTTAAGGAAAAATAATTAAAAATATATATATGAAATCATTGAAAGGTAGGACAACACTATATAAAAATAAAATTAAAATATACAAGTCTCTTGTGAATATTTTTTTAGGGGATCTATTTTAGTTTTCTGAGAAGCTTGTTCCTGTGTGGCATATATTAAGAGTGTGGATTTTTTTTCATTTGTGGAAAACTCGCAACAGAGTGATTTTTAGCTAGCAGGAGCCTTCTTATACTTTTTCTCTTGTTGATAAGTATCAGGTTTTCTATGATTGTTGGTTGCAAATTTCAATGCAAGTAGAAAAAATGAATATAGAGCTTCATCACGTACGGGACCTTATTGATTATTTGGGTAATGCTCCTTGTGTAGTGAATCTTATTCCTCCAACCCCTACACAACAATGATGCATAGTCTATTAATTGTTTTCTTTAGGCAGTTCTCTGTTTAATTTTCTTGTGAACTTCTGTAAGTTATTTCGATAGCTCTGCTAGCTGTTTAGCACACAGTTAGTGTGTTGGTTGTGTGCTCGAGGTGTGCTATTTCCACCCAGCATTTTTTTTATGATTAAGCCATTTTAATATAATGTTTTTTTCATCCAAAAAAAATTAAAATATATAATGTGATATGGGAATATGTTTCTTTATGGTGCACTTATGTAATTTATTTAATAACTATATTATGCAGTAAAGGCAACCAATTTTTTTCCAATGTTATTATTATTTTAAACAAAATTTGTTATCTATCTTAATGGATTACTTGAATTTTGCCTCTATAAGCTATGAATAGAAACAACTATTTTCATCAACAAAACATATTATATTTTTTTTTTTTGTTATATATAGATTCAAAAAAATACTTTAATTTAAAAAATATTGAAGGAACTATAGAAACAAATATAGAATAAATTGGAAGAACAATTTCAATGGCCATCAACATGTGCATCATTGCTCAAAAATTCACTAAGATAATACTTTATTTTATTTATTGCTTAAATCCAAAATTAGAATCATGCCTACCCTTGTTCAAACTTCACAAAGATAATTTTGTATTCAAGAGATTGTATTTCCTTGATAAAAAGGTTACCAATTTATTTTTTAATTTATTTATTTTGTTTAAAATGCAATTACTTATTCTATTTCTATTTATGAATTAAAAATATAAAAAATATATTTTTAATATTACATAATAAATTATGCACAAATACATAAATGGTATTCTTAACTATGATTGAATAACATGCGTAATAGTGAATCATGCATACAATAATTAAAGAAGATCAATGTAATCTATCTATAGTGCAAACCTTCCATCACCATATTTTTGAACAATTAAAATTTGTTTGCTTCACTTTTATTTCTTATGTGTATTTCTCCACAAGTTCCTTAAGAATTTATGTTCAATTAAGATCTATAATATAATCATGTGGGGGTATTTATATATATGTAATAAGTCATCATTGCTTGATAGTCCTCATAAAACAATGGTATAATGTGTAACAATATTATACAACAAACATAACTCTTCCATGTTTCAATAAGTTAATTAATGCTTTTTCTTGTGGTTATTTAATTGTAATTATGATATAAAAATATATTAAAAATTTATTTTTCAATATAAATATTATATAAAAATACACACTAGTATAGACATATAAACTTATTATTATGAACAATTACTCTTAATGCTAATGTTAAAGATATTTTTGTTCTTATTTTTAAAACAATATTAAATATTACAACAAGCCTATAACAATTTTTAAATTTTAAAAAATGTTACCTAAATATTATTGAACTATTAAATTATTTTATTAAATAAAACTTATTTAAAATTTACACTATTATTTTTATTATAATTTTAATATATTATTTAATTT
Source organism: Wollemia nobilis (assembly GCA_028583015.1). Lineage (NCBI taxonomy): Eukaryota > Viridiplantae > Streptophyta > Pinopsida > Araucariales > Araucariaceae > Wollemia > Wollemia nobilis. The sequence continues at coordinate 4,500,483 of JAQPPZ010017220.1, read as the reverse complement.
TCATAAATAAATATAATAAAATAGAATCTATGATTAACTATAAAACATGTTGTTATGTATATACCAAACTTTATCTCAAAATTATTATAGTAACATCATAGAAAAGAAAGATCACTTGCCATTATTGTATAAGGGTTGTAGATTTTTAAAATAGCAAATTTTATTTTTTAATATATAAGGGAATCAATCACATCATTGGATGTTGTTATTATAAATTTTAGTTCATCGGGTTAGACAAAGTCAACATCCAACTTATCCCATCTAAATATGCTATGGTTTGAACCTTGAACCTCTCACTTATCCCACTTATTCCATTTCAATATGTTCGTAGTTTGAACGTTCGACATTTCAAAAATAAATAAATAAATAACCACAAACCTAACCAATTTTGTAAACTGTTCCTTTTTCAAATTTTGATGCTATTAATGTTTGGAGGAAATTTAAAAAAAAAAAAAATTGAAACTAAGAAACCCTCTCCCCTCCATTTGAAGAGGGTCCCTCTCTTTTGCCCCTTTTTAAAACAGGCCGTGAGGGCTGGGAAGGGCCGCCTTTTGAAAACAGGGCGTTTGCTTTTTCAAACAGGGGCCCAGGAGGGAGAGAGGGGCCGTCTCCTTTGCAATTTAAATGGTGGGGGTGGGGTCTTAAACTTTAATTATTATTTTATAACTAGATTGAGTGGCAAAGAGAGGTTTATTTGGATAGTATTATTACAATATAATTTAATATGCTCTACAGCTATGTGTGGTCCTGTAACTTCAAATTTATATATAAACAACATACTCTAATGGTCTCATATAATCTTATATTATATCATGTATATACTCTAGAAATTAAAATTTAATCATTCTCTATGTAAAAACTCATTTCACATAACTTATGAACTATGCCGTATAAACATTAAAATCTACTTTTACTTACCTATCGTGTACGTGTACTTGACTGTATAAAAAAATAATTTCAACAACTATGTCATAATTTTGGGACCCTTGAGATTTCCTGCAAGAAATTATGTATATACAGAATTAAGTGTGGAGGACATTTGTGTGGGGCTTCTTCTAGAAGAAGAGCGATTGACATAAGAGTATTTTGTGCATCATGGTAGGGTCCTCCGGATTTACATTCCAAGTGCCGTCCGGCGACTCACCAAGCATTTTTTACTTTTCCTTTTTTTCCCCTGTTTTAATGATAACGTTGTTGGACGTATAAAAGGCTTACGCTCATTTATGGAAGACACTTAACTACGGCCACAGTACAAATCTAAATTCAAAGTAAATCCATTCTGACGTGTGCTTGTTTTGAAAATGGTGGGATACATCCATACACCAAGAATGGTTCAGTTACGTCTGCTAGAAGGAGATGAACCCTTCATCGTTTGGCCAGTATCCCAAAGATGTGAAATACACGCGAAAGTGGTAAGGTTGGTTACAAATTCAGGCAGCATGAAAACGTTCGGAGCTAGTGCTTATTAAAGAATGGATGTATAGAAGTAAAAGGTCCACAACAGCTATGTGTATTACAAGCATCAGAATAGCATTGACAAATTTTAATTTGCAAATAACATTGAACTAAATTTTAAACATTAGAATTTAAAGATAAAACTTTTATAATTTATTTATAATAAAAATTTTATATTTGTATTATAATATATATTTATTTTAAGTTTTAATATTAAAAAATATTAGGATCAAATTTAATAACCCATATTTAAAATAAAATAAAATATTTATATACTTAAAATGTCAAAGAAGAAAGCCCAAACCATTGCACTACATTCAAGTGCAAATATATATACTTATATATATATATATATATATATATATATAATTGGAGAATTGTGTGATGTGTGCAAACATTGAATCAAAAGATATCCATTGCTACTTTATTTCCTATCAATTATATATCTATTTATATAGAGTTAGTTTTGAGAAAGTCATACCAAGTTGTTTTTTTTAGATTATATATATATATATTTGTTGTGAAGATATCTTGTGAAGATATTCCATAAGAAAGTCATCAAGTTGTTTTTTTTCCTATTTTCTTAAGATTTTTAAGATTATATATATATATATTCTTGTGGAGATATCCCCATATCATGTTATTGGAGTTTCATATTGGAGGGAGGTTTCTTGTAGTTATACCCCTAAAGACACTCATCCTACTTTACATTACTTAATAATTATTATTATTATTATATAGATAGATATTTTGATTTTTGATGTTGAACAAGCTTTAATATTTTGTAATTTTCAAGGTGAAGTAGATATTTTGTAAAATCATCAAAACCATCAATGTAAAAAATTGAGAACAATAGTAAAAAAATATTTTACGATTTTAAGATGTGTTGTAAAGATATTGAAACTTAGTAGAACAAACAAATATTTTAAAATATTTATTTTTTAATGAAATATTATATTGTATTATTTTCTATGAAAAATATCTAAAAAAAAAATAGCTAAAAGAATTAGAAAAGGAATTTTTTTCTAAATCTTAGAGAAACTTGGTAAAGACGATATTTTTTAAAATCTTATTTGATCTAACTTTTAAAGATAGTAAAAAATGTTGTATTTTGTGAGCATAAATATAGTGAAAATTTTATTTGATCTAAATTTTAAAGATAGTGAAGCATGTTTGGGAAGATTATGTTTGTGAGATGATGTGAATGTCTATCGCATTTTTTCAATACATTGTATTATTATTTTTTAAAATATATTTGATCATCACGTTATTTTTTCCCCTATTATACACTACATTAGACGTGACCAATGTTCTAATTTAGACTCATCAAAATACCATCAAAAAATTAAATATCTCTAATTTAAAAGACTTCTTTCCTTTCTTAATTTACATAGAACATTTATTTTCATTAGTGTCCCTAATTTTTATGTATTATTCACAGTGGGTTTATACTAGCATGTAGAATCTAAAGTACACACAATGACCTCATAAACACTTTCTTCTATACATTTATCTAGAAATCCTAAAGTACAAGGATGATCCTACAAGTATTTATTTTCTTATTCTACTTTGAAAATCCTAAATACTACCTACAAAATATAGAGAGCAACGATGGTCCTTCATAGCAATTACATTCTTATGCTATTCTAAGAAACCTAAGTTTCGGTACTCATTTCATTATTAGGTTGCTCTTGAAAACTTGAACTACAAGGGACATACTCTACATTGTTTTTATTCACATTACAAGAGATGGAGTTATTCTATTTTAGAAAAATAAATATGACTTACTTGAACTAAAATTGACATTTCTTATCACTTTTGTATTAATATTTCCACTTCATATTTCATAGAACCTTTATTTGCTTCTAAATTTAAACTTGTAGAACCTTTATTTTCTTCTAAATTTTAACTTGTACATTGCATTTTCTTGTCACTTGTATCTTACATTATTTCTTCTAATGGTGTATCCAAGTGATCCATGATGGTCTTTACTATATAATTATGCTTGTGTGTTTTCTTTATAATTTATTGGTAGTCAAAAAATCCTTGATATAATTAGCTTCTACTATGGTATGATCTACTTGCTCTATTTTGAAGTCAAAAAATTTCATCTCTTTCTCCAAAATTTTTACTTTGCAATATTTTATCATATTTATAGTCTCATATCATCCATGACATTAGAATGCAATGCTTTCATAATGCACATGTTGGTCTGATTTTCTTGATGTAATTTTAATCTTGATAGACTACAACAAAGGTTTTTAAATATCATCCATGATAACACATATCTAGCTGTACAACATGCCTTTGTTCCTTAGAAATTGGTACCTGCTATATGAGAGTATTATCAATATTTTTAAAAAAATTGTTATTAGAAGGATCTCATATGGAATTCTAAAAATCCTTCCCAAACCAGAATCCATTTTGTAGTGTCTGTCTCTATAGAAAAATATCATTCTATGGGTTTAAATATAGTAAATCTATCCACTTATACCATAGGGTACTATACACTATTTTATATATTATTTCCATACCAAAGAACATGATGATGAAGAACCCTTTCAAAAAAAAAAAATGGAGGAATTTGAATTCAATCCAAAATGATCTTGATAAAAAAAATATTGTATTCATGTAAATTACATGTTAACACCTCTACATTAAAGACTATTATGTCTTGCTCTATTATCTCATCTTTGATAATCACATCTAGTGTAACTTTTGCCATAGATTCATTGATCCTCTTCTTTCCAATTAGGAAAAACATCCTTCTAGCTAGGGCATTGTTACTTCTAGCAAATAATTTCAATATTATATGTCCTACCATGGTAGCTAACATTTCCTCATAAAAATATATTACTTCTGAATTTATCTTAAAAATCTAGGAAATAAGAAAAGATGATGCTCACACTATTTTTCTTTTTTCACTTTTAGCACAATTTACCTACACCTTCCCAAACATCTATAATAAAAAAAAGGTTAGGATTGATTGTAAACCACACTAAAAAACATTAATATTCACTTATGGCATTTGAACCATGGTTCATAGAGTGAATCTCTTCACTTTGAACCACTTTCTCTAAAAATCATGGGCAAAACTATTGGAGTTCATCCACAAGATTGAAACCTTGGTATATAACGTGAAACTCTTTGTTATACATTCCATGCCTCAATACACATGGATTATAAATGTTAATTTTGACCCTTGGGATTCTAATCTTGGTTTATGATATAAAAGTAAACACTCCTAGAATCAATTGAGAAAATGCTCAAATTCATCCATGGGATTTGAACATGGGTTTAGAATGTATCTAACTCTTCATTCCCAATAAATTTATCTAAATATTATGGGATATAATATAAATATTAATGTTCACCCATGAAATACCATCCTTGGTTTTTGATCTAAACCTCTTCACTCAAAACAATTATACCAAACTTTATGTGGTAACCAGTAAAAGTTTTCTTGAATCATAGACAATATTATAAAAATAAATAATTTTTTTTTTAAGCTATTTTGATAATGGACTACTATAAATCTATTGATAGTGAGTCCAATATTTCATACTTAGCATTCAAGCATCTAGCATCTATCAATATTAACCTTTGTGTCTCTTAAAATTTAAACTTAAAATTTCTCTATCAAATATAAATTATCTTAACTACTCACATGATGTACATATTTAGAAGTTAATTTTAATGTGATACCTTTTTATTTTGTTATTTTAATGTTTATTTTATTCATGTTTTTATCCTTTAAAAAAAACATGATTTTTATGTTTCAATTATTTATTTATATATTTTTTCTATCTTTTTCTTTCCTTTTCCTTCTCCTCTTCTTTGGATAACTTGTTATATTTATTTTATAGCTATGTAAAATTTATGTGCATTTGTATTCAATATTTTTTCCCTATATCCTATAATGATTGTAAAGATGAAACACCTTCACATATATTATCATTGATAAGTAACAAAGAACAAGAAATTAATTAAAATATTCATCAATATATAAATTATTTATAACTTTTTTAGTGAAATTATTCTAGTTTTTATGTTTATAAGGGTGATTTTATCACATGTGAACAAGTACATATATCCATGTAATGTCAAGCATTCATATTTTCCTAACTTAATATGATGGAGATATGACTATAGCATACATTTATATAATATTATGTTATTTAGTCCATAATATTCCAAACAGAACTCTAAATATAACTCTATTTTAAGTTTTTCAACCTTCATAAATTATAATTAAATCATTTCAAATTTGTATATTATGATTATTTGTAAAATATGGTGAATTTTTGTAAAATGTGACAATGCAAAGAAAATTTGTAGGTATAAATTTAATGAAATATATGTTAATCTAAGTATACATCCAAATCATAAATGAGTTGCTCTAAAACAACAAGAAATGAATATCACAATGATAGATTACATTTCCTTTACATCTAAACATTCCAATATTATTTCATTTTAATTAAAAACTTTAAATGGTACTAATTTGAAATTACATAATTATAATCAAGATTACACATGGTGCCAAATAATTCTAAAAAAACTTTGTTTTTATTCTTATCTTATGGATTTGTTCCATAAAAAATATAAATATGGTGTAACATTTCTTTCAAAAATATTATTTTTGAAAATATTTACTAACATTAATAACTTGATTAGATTCAATGAAAATCTTAATGAAATATAGATGCAATATGTTATATAATGTTACTATCAATTTTATTTATTTAATATATATATATATATATATATATATATTTATTTATTTATTTGAGATGAATTTAAAAAGCTTGTATTTTTTTTTTTTTACATTGTTTAGTATTTTTTATGTCCATAAAAAGACAATAGCTAAATTCCAATTAGATGTTTGTTTATAATTTAACATATTAATATTTAAATGTTAATATAACTAAAATAATTTAACCATATTATTAGTATGCATAATGATAAAATTATTTAGTTATAAGTTTCACCATTATTTATCACACTAACCAAATAAGAAAAAAATAGTTTCACTACGAATTTAGACATTTAATGATATAGCTTAAGAAATTTCTTTTGTTTATTTAACTTATCTTTGCTTTTTTTTTATTTTATTTTTGGGGTAAGAAACATATATATAGTAAGATTTGACAAGTAAAAGTGATTTATAATATTATTGTTTGTCTAATTATATTATTTGATTTTAAATGAATTTATTTTTTATAAAACTACAAATGTAGAAGAATTGTAAAAGTACTTATAAATTTACGTAAAATTTACAATGCTAAAAAATTTATTATTTTATAGAAAAAATTAATAATATTTTTATGTTCACAAAATTAAATTAAATAAATTTTAAAATACACAAAAATTGAACATACTACATCATCTTATTTATTTTTATTAAATAAAAATAAAAAATAAAAATATTTTAAAATATTTTTTCATATATATATATATATATACACACACTTGGAATTGGTTAGTGTGAGAAACCTATAGGAAGATCAAGGTTGGACATCCCCCATCCCACGATGACCTCTCACAAGGGGGATAGCTGAGCTTATCAATAAGGGCTAAATACATGGTCATACACACCCACCTCTCACACACTGCAGTTTGAATCTTAGATCTTCCCAAGAAGAGCATTGCATTTTCCTCCTTAGTTTAAATTTTTAAATATTTTTAAAGATTTTGTCTATTATTTTTTTAAATAGGATACATTCTACAATTTAAATTTTACTTTAAAATAAATAAATAAATTCATTTGTACTAAAGCTAGGTTATATTATAAACTTATACTAAAAAATCTATATTTATAATATTTGTAATACATATAATTTTTAAAGTTCTTTAAATTTTTTTAATAAGAGATGTTATTTACCTTATCCAAACATATTTCAATTACATTTACTAACAAGATTGAAACCTTTAAAAACCAGATTGAAACCCGAGTTTTAAAATCTCACCCTTATATCGAATATATGGAATAACTATCCACAAATAATAAAAGAAGAACATAGAACCTCCATATACAAAGATATGTTACAAAATTTGAGCCGACCCTTATTGCTTGACTTCGAAAGAAATTAGACCTGGACATAATGTTGAGAATCATTTGACTGTATTATTGCTTCCAATCCTCAACAAACTGATCTTGGTTTTGAAACCACGATCCCATCGACCCTATGAAGCAAACTTATGGCTATTAAAATGTGCACTGCATAGTAAGAAGAGGCCATAAAATGACTATTGTTGGTTGGACCTGGTTGGACCTGCCTCTTTTTTATTATTATAGATTCTTTCCATTAATGGTAAAAATTGAATTAAGTTAGTATACTTTACCTATCATACTATCTACTCCTATTTACATGAAAAAGCTTTTTTAACGCGTAACTTTCATTACATTTTTCAAGCCTGTGACAATTCTATTGGTGTGATGATCTTATATGCTATTCAGTTTATTTTTAATAACGCAGAAATGAAGTTTTATAGATTACAATGCCGAAATATATTTATAGCAATTATAATTTAAAAATTAAAAAAATATTACTTAATAATATTTTTATTTTTTAATATTATTTAAAAAGTATCGGAAGAAAACTGCCTAAAATGAATTATTTAAAATTTCTTATTATTTGAAAACGATTTTAATAGACCTAACTATGGTCACTTATTGTTTTAAGATATATTTTAAACTTACTCCTCATCCAGGTTTTTAGTTATTCCAAATATTTCTAAAGAAAAGGTTAGTGATACGCACACATACCCAATTACCTTGTAGGAGCTATTTTGAATTATCTGAAATGTTTTGAAAGAATGGATTCAAATTTTTAGCTAATCTGTCAACACTTACATAAATACGAATCATCGGATTGGATTTAATTAATCGATCTCATCAAATGCACTTTAACAGGACTATATCCTGTTTACTTTCCTACATTTTAAACCACGGTGAGGCATAATGTCTGTGTGAATGAGCTTGTCTAAAAAAATAGCATTTCCCTCTCAAATGCACTAGTGGAAAATCTTACACCATATCCTTCAATTGACACTAAGCTTCTAAATCTGCTGTCAAATGCACTAGTAGAAAATCTTACACCATATCCGTCAATTGACACTAAACTTCTAAATCTGCCGCCTAATCCTCTTATGAATTTCCTGATCTGTGTTTTACAATTAATTCTACAATTTCATTTCTAAGACTCTTCACCATCCACAGTTGAGCACGAAAAATTTGTGACTCTATGGATTGCATTTTAATTCAATGTGAAAGATAATAAAAAAAGTTAATTCCCTAAAAAAGACAGCCAGAAACGCCTTTGATCTTCTCCATCACAGTCATCATCGAAATCCAAGTCGAAATCCTTGGGCACAAGGATCTTTGCAAACGATGATGGGTGTAAATCATGAGGATTTGGAGGAAGGCCAAGCTCATCATCTGATGCCTCCCCTAAATATTTGATATACCCATCTGGAATGGGATCACCTAATTCCTTGATATATTCTTCTTCTTCTTTCCCATCTTCACCGCAACTCACTACTGGATGTAGACCTAGCGTCATCCGGTGCAAACAACTGATGCAGCTCATTGAATCTGCCTGAAAAATGTGAATGTCTAAAAGAAGTTCCAGCCGATTCCAAGACAGATTCCGAATCACAAGTTTCTTCCATCAAGTCGGCTTCATTACTTCCTTCACAGATGAAATTGCCCCATTCGGGTTTCTTAATGCGGGTTTCGCAACATCTTTCCATTTTTATTGTGGGCATCCACTCATGAAATGGAATGGAATGTATTTGCTCTTTTTCCATACCTCCTTTCAGGGTCTTCCTCCTTGCTAACAGTCGGAGAGCATTCTTTGCACTCTTAAAATATCTTAGTGAAGTACCCAGCCACTTCAATAGTTACGATAATGAAATAAATAGTATAATAGAAGCTTGACATGTGATTTTCTCAATGACTTTATCCCCCATGCAATAAAACATGTTTCATGATATAGTTTTGTCTGTGGGCCTCTTTCCCCAGACGGAGGTCGATTGACTGGAAGAGTTCCATGGTTGGCAGTTATTAGTCATAGTTGGGGTTGGGTAGGAGTGCTTTCAGCTAGGTAGCACGTGGCCTAGGTTTGTCAAGCAGCCAGTGGCACGTGGCCTAGGTTTGTGACCAACCCTGATGTGGAAAGTAGTTGTACGAAGCAATCCACATTTTTCTACATCGATCGCATTCCTTCTAGAAGATTTTAGAAATCCCACGCAGATGTCTGCCACCCTTACTTTTTTAACTTTAGTTTTGTCGCCTTGCTCTGATAAGTTGTTTTTGTCGGTACAAGGCAAATAGAGTCCGTCAGTGTTCGCTTAGCCATAGTGTATTAGGTAACCTTGTGATGTGTCCTTCACCCAAAAAAAACCTCATACATTATTTAAAATTCATAAAAAAACTAATAATATTTTATAAATAATTATTTTATATAAAATGTTATTCTTGATTTAAGTATTTATGCAATAATGTTTATAAGTAATTATTTTATATAAAATGTTATTCTTGACTTAAATATTTATGCAAAGTGATTATACGTTCATATAATTAAATTAAAAAAACAAAAATTATATCAATATTATTGAAAACTATATTATTTTTTATTTATATATTATGTTGTATATTCTTCCTGTTTATTTTTATTTTTAATAAGATATTTAAATATAATATTAAAATAATAATAATAATAATAATAATAATAATATATACTCAATAATTCTAATTTTTTAAAATTTTAATATAAAACATAATTATTAAATAATATGAGTTTAAGTGAATTGATTGTGAAAGGAAAGACTTAAGTAAAAACTTTGTTATTAATTATATATTATTACATAGTTTATTTAAAACCTTTAAAACGCCCCTTTCTCCTTTACTTTATATAGCATTCCCTTCCTCCGGGTCAAAAAGGAACAACTTCATCGACCCCTTCCAAGGACTCGAGTTGCTCGCTGGGCCAATGAAACAGCTATCTATTTGAAAAGGCGATAACCTCCTTTTAAAATAGAGAGGGGTGATAAAATAGAGAGGAAGATTTCGACAGACAGCTCTTTTATTCAGAGCTCATATATATATATATATATATATATATATATATATATATATATATATGGGTGTTAGCATTTTAATATTTCACTAATACGATAATTGCACATGCTTATAATATGCAATAAAATGTTTAGTAGGTTTTAGATAGATAAGATATAAGATGTGGTTAGTCATTGATATTTGCAATATCACTCAACATTAATAGAATTAATAAATATTTTTTTAATATAAGATTATAATATATCATAGTTATGATCAAGTGGCATTATAACAATTTAACAATATTGTAGTTATCAATTGACAAGATTCACACCTCAAACTTGGTACTAATAAACATTCAAATAATAGTCTTTAATGTTTAGTATTAATAGTCATCAATGAACATTCAAATAATAGTCTTTAATGTTTAGTATTAATAGTCATCAATGTTTTTTTTTTGAGTAAAAGGTAAAAATTTATTCAAAAAAATTGATCAGCTTATACAAATCCATTTTGATATCTTGTCTTTTTTGGTAAGGTTCAAAATGCAGTTTTTTTGTTTTCTTTTATCTGTCCAGGATACCTAAATCCTCTATTTTTTAAATTTTACCTCCTTATTAACATAGATTTTTTTTAATAGGATAAAAATTTGGGACACATCGGATACCATGAATTAAACTTAGGTCTCTTGCTATTGTATTGTACCTATCACGATATATTATAAAAAAAGGTAGAGTTGCATTCAAACCATTGTTAGAATTCAAGAGTAGAACTACAAAGCATTACAAGAGAAGAAGAAATAAAATAGAATTGATTGATTTATTCGAGGAATCAAGTTTGTATAAATAGCAAAGTTGATCATTGAGAGTCGTTGGATTACAACAACTCATCAAGTCTGATGAAGACACCACTGACAGTTCACCTGAAACATGGAGGAGTTGAACAACTCATCAAGTCTAATGAAGACACCATTGAAATTTCACCTGATACATGGAGGAGTGGAAACTCAATTGTGTCTATCCTAGTAGAACTTAAAAGAATATTCACTTATTCTAACACCCCCCTTAAGTGATACTAGGGGTGTTTTATACAAATGAGTCACGAAAACAAGGTCCGATGAGGTACTCATGTACAATGATTTCTTTTCTGAAGAGATGGTAAAAACCCAATGGAAAAATATATCAATAAAAAAATAAAAAAGGACGAGGCTTGTCATCGGATGGCGAAGATTGTCCTCTTAAAATAATAAAAGGATTATTCCCAACAACATGTCCTGATGAGGTACTCATTTACAATATATAGATGATGAAAAAATCCCTTGGGGAAAAACCATCTGTTTCAAGAAAAATATCCAAGATAGAGGCATGTCTTCGGATGGCGAAGATTGTCCTCTCAACAAAAAAAAAATAATGAGTCCTGGCAACATGGCCTGATTAGTTACTCATGAAAAATATATAATTTTGAAGAGATGATGAAAAAAACCACAAGGGAAAAAACCATCCTCCAAAGAATACAATAGTAAAAGGAGAGGTAGAAGACCTTTGTGTCAATGCAGTTGTATTACTCCAAGTTTCTCTCGCAATTGTATGTAATGTAGAGAAGGAAATGTCTTGGTGAAGATGTATGCAATTTGCTCCTCAGTTGGAATATAATCCAAGTATATGTCCATTTTTTGAATGTGTTATCGAATGAAGTGCATATGTATCTCAATGTGCTTGGTGCACTGATGCTCAACTGTATTTCATGCAATGTCAATTGTGCTCTAATTGTCACACCAAAGAGTCATAAGTTTGTCATGGGATAAACTAAATTTTTTTAGAATTTGATGAAGCCAAAGAGCTTCTTGACTTGCTAAAACTACTACCCTATATTCTGCCTCTGTAGATGATAAGGCTACTACTTGTTATTGTTTGCATGACTAGGCTATTGACGAAGAACTAAGACAAAAGACATAGCCAAAAGTTGAACATTTGTCTTCTACTAAACCTACCCAATATGAATCTATGTAGCCAATGATATCCAAGGATTTTCCCTTATATAAGAGCCCAAATTGAGTAGTTCCTTGCATGTAGGGAAGGATTCTTTTTTGTTGCTTGCCAATGACTGAAGTGAGGTTTATGGGAGAATCTAGATATGAGGTCAACAACATATGAGATATCTGGACGAGTATGAGTAAGTTATAATAGACTCCCTACAAGATGACGGTATAGAGTTGCATCACATAAAGGGGATGAGAAGGAAGTACTTAGATTTATACTTGATTGAAAAGGCATAGGAGAAGGTTTGCAATATAACATTTTAAACCTCTGAAGAAGATCTAGAGTGTATTTTTGTTGACACAATGAAATACCTACATTTGTTTGATTTATTTGGGTCTCAAGGAAGTAATGAGCTAAACCTAGATCAACCATATCAATTTTTTTAGAGAGGGAGTCTTTTATAGTCTGAATGTGATTGAAGGTACTACCAATGATTAGAATATCATCAACATATAAAATAAGAATGGTGATTTTTCCTTCATCTGTCTAAATTTAGACTCTGTTATCAGAATCATAATGAGAAAAACCTATGAAAAGAAGGAAGGAGTCCATATTTTCATACCAAGCTCTAGGAGCTTGTTTGAGGCCATATAGATACTTGTTTAGCCTACAAAAAAGAGAGGATTCTTGAGTGAAACTAGTAGGTTATTCCATGTATATATCTTCCTTTAAATCCCCATATAAGAAAGCATTTTTTACATCCATTTGAAAGATAGACCACTTTTGGGAAGCAGCCATAGTAAGAACCAGTCTTACAGAATCCATTTTATCAACTAGATCAAAGGTTTCAACATAATAAATTCCTTCAATTTGAGAGAAACATTTGGCTACTAGGCGAGCTTTGTGTTTGTCAATTTCTCCATTAGGACCATACTTTGTTATGTAAATCCATTAAAAATGAACTAATTTTCTTCCTTTAGGCAAGGGAACTAAATCGCAAGATTTGTTTTTTATTAAGGAAGAGAATTCATTTTCCATGGCATCATCCCATTGTTTAATACCAGTTGCTTATTTTAAGGAATGAGGATCAAAGGAAATAGACTAAAAAATAATACCAGTGCCTATGGAGTTGGTTGATCTAGATAATGGAAGATTTTGGATGTAAGGAGTAGCTTCTTTAACAATAGTACGGGCCTATTTTGACATAGTGGAAGGAGTAGAAGGAGTGGAAAGACATTGAGTTGAAGTTACAGGTTCCTCATATTGATTATCAATCTCTAATTTAACCTTTAGAGTTGGTTCTTCATAATATTGAGGTTCTATTATAGGAGAAGGCTCAACGGAGGAAGAGGAGAGTTGAGAATTTTTCTAAGGGAATTTTTCATCAAATTGGACATTCCTATGAAAAAATACCTCATGAGTTAAGGGATCAACGAGCCTGTATGCTTTCATTTCCTCACAATAACCAAAAAATATGAGCTCTCTACTTTTCTTATCTAGAGACTTCATTTTCTTATTTGGTATGTGCACCCAAGCAGTACACCCAAAAATATTAAAGAAGGAAATATCTATTTTTGAACCAGTCCATGCTTCTTCAGGAGTTAAATGATCAAGAGGTTTATGAGGTGTGCAGTTTTCAATATAATTGGAACAGTTAATAGCTTCTACCCAAAAAAATTTTGGAAGATCTCTTGAATGGAGCATACAATTTGCCATTTCATTTAATGTCTAGTTTTTACTTTCTACAATGCCATTTTTTTGAGGATTATGGGAGACATAATGCTGATGAATGATGCCATGATTTGATAAAAATATTGAGAACTCATTACTGCAGTATTCCCCCCATTATCTGTGCAAATTTGCTTGATATTGCAAGAGGCTTGATTTTCAACTAAGGCTTTGAATGGTTTAAAGTGGGATAAAACATCACTTTTATATTTTAGAAAGTAGACCCAAGTTCTTCTATAAAATTCATCAATAAATGTTAGAGCATATTTTACTCATTTGAAAGAAGGTTCTGGAAAAGACATCAAGTCACTATGGATTAATTCTAGAGGGGATGAATATTTTAGAGAACTACTTGGGTGGAAAGGATATTGATGTTGCTTTCCAAGAGCATATCCAAGAAAAACTCCATCAATAGTAGATACTTGAGGTAAAATTATTACCATTTCATGGGTACTCAATTATTTTAGGTAGTTGTAACTAAGATGACCAAACCTTTCATGCCAAATTTTGCTTTCAAGATCTCCATGAGCCACAAAATAGGACGCCCCTTATGGATTTTTGAATCCTTAGAAGTAAAATAGATGAGTGTTTTGATCAATATCTCCTTTGGCTATGAGAGAATGGATATCTTGAAATTATCTTATCACAACTCCTGTTGGAGAGAAGAGAACAATTTTTCCTTTTCCAAAAGTACAAATATGATAGACAGAGAGGAGCTTTTGTGACAATGTTTGGAACATAGAGAACATTATTTATAGAGCCACCATAAATGGTTATATCATTCTTTCCTTTTACTGGAATGAAGTAAGAGTCACCAACTTCTATGCTACAGGTTGAACTTGAGGAGATAGAAGAGAATGACTCTTATGAAGTAGTCATGTGATGCGTTGCTCCGAAATCTAGGACCCAGTGATTAGAAAAATAATTAGAGGTTTTTCCTTGAACATTAAGGGCTTTTCCTATTTGCTTTTTATTGTCTATGTTTTGATCCTTCATAGATTTGTCTAGTTGTAATATTTTCTAGCATTTGTTTACAGAGTGACCATTATTTTTGCAGTGAGTATAATTTATGGGATTCTTTTCCTTATTTTTGAATTTTTCTTTAGAATAGGTGGAGGCTACTAAGGATTTTGAGGAAGAGGAAGAAGAGATTTAATATCTTGCAAGTTTTGTTTCTTCCCTAGTTATTCTATCACAAAAATCTTCTAAAGAGGGTACTTTAAAGGTTGCACCAAGAGCATCTTTGGTAGATAGAAAGGTGGTAGCAAATATTTGAAATAAACCATTTAGTTTAGAAAGGATTAGATAAATGCATTCTTCTTCATTCTTAGTCTTCCCACTGCCTTTGTATTGAGTCAGGACCTCTTTGAATTTGGTGAGGAAGTCAACAATATTGTTGAATTCCTCAGGAGATAGAGTTGTTAATTCTTCTTCTACTTGCATTGATCTTATTTGATCTACTTTTACAAATAATGTTTTTAGTTTCTTGCAACTTTCGTAAGGATTTTTACAATCTACAATGTGAAACCACAAACTTCCATGCATATTAGAGCTTATAATACCCATTGTTTCATAAATTTTCCCTTTGTGAACAAATATTTCATATTCTTTTTTGAACTCAGATTGCTTTTCTTCTAATAGGTGTGTGAGTCATTTCCGAGAAATGAGATTTAAAATTTTGGGTTTCCATGTATGGAAGTTGCTAGGAGTGAGAGGATCAATTGTATTCATTGAATTCATTTTGAAGTTAATCCAAATGTCCCCCCTTTAACTTTAGTTTAGAGAATGCAATGGATATTAGTCAACAAAATCCTGTAAAAAATACTAAATTGCTCAAAAATACCCGCCCTAACGAGAGGGAAACTATAAGTAATTTTGAGGTTATTTGATATTTAATGAGGTTAATGAGATAAATATGCCAAAGATTTTAGGAAACACCAAATAACTCAACAAATACCCGCCCTAACAAGAGGTAAACTATAATTATTTTGAGTAAATTTAATATTAATTATGGTTAAGAGAACAAATATGCCAGGCCTATATATCTTTTCTTCTCAAATACTCTCATTGACTAGAGGGAAACTATAAGTATTTGATTAGATATGATACTTGGAACATAGGTGAATATCAACCAGACCTGTATTGGTTACCAAATAACTCGCCCTTACTTGAGGGAAACTATAAGTTAAATAGTATGTACAATAAGGTGAGTGGTGATATGAATTATTTGTTCTTCTGAGGAAGTTTAGAATGAAAAATGATGCTTTTAAAGAGATAATTAAAAAATAATCATTTTCAACAATAATAAATTGAAAACATATTTTTAATTGCTTAATAAAATAATAAAGAAAGAATAAATATATTTTATTTATTCTTTATTATGTAAGGATTGGATTGAATTACCTTTTATTTCATTTAAGCTGACTATATGTAACAAATTGATTCCAAAAATGTTAATTAATATAGAGATTGTTTTGAAAGGAAAATCATTCACTAAAATATCTCTATAAAATATTAAAGACGTTTGGAAAATAGATAATTTAAGTTGTTAATATAAAATTTTTCTTAATGAATAAAAAAATATTTTAGTAATTTCTTTAATTTAGGATTGAAGATTTAATCAACACCTTTTTAATATTAAGCAAGATATATAAACAAAATTAATATTACCAACTTAAGAATGAAAGTAAATAAAGCAAAATAAGGTAACACAATGACACCCCCCCCTCAAACTTAGTATAGGTGCAAAATGAACCTATAAACCCTGACTATATGTAACAAATTGATTCCAAAAAAGTTAATTAATATAGAGACTATTTTGAAAAGAAAATCATTCACTAAAATATCTCTATAAAATATTAATTACGTTTGAAAAATAGATAATTTAAGTTGTTAATATAAAAGTTTGCTTAATGAAATAAAGAAATAGTAAAAAAAATAATTTCTTTAATTTATTGAAGATTTAATCAACACCTTTTTAATATTAAGCAAGATATATAAACAAAATTAATATTACCAACTTAAGAATGAAATGAAAGAAGACAAAAAGTGACACAATGACACCCCCCCTCAAACTTTGTATAGGTGCAAAAGGCACCTATAAACCCCCCACAAAAAAAATTAATTAAAAGTTTTACAATTCTCCTTTGGTTTTCAGGCGAATAAAAATCCGAAAAGGAAAGGAATGAAACACTCTTTTTTTTTCTTGCTACAATATATATCTATATATATAATATATTATAGCTTAAATTAAAGGGGTTGACATCAGAAAGAGGATGCAGCGGAAAAAACATCTTGAAAGACAGTGAGTAAGGATCTAGGAAGCACCTTTAAATGAACAAACAGTGAGGAATGGTGGCATCTACGTTCGTCGCACCAATGGTGAGGTCCAAGAAAAATGAGACTCCTTTTATATCTATATTGGATAAGAAAAACATTATTTTAAAAAATCATATAACACCTTACCATATGATACGTTGAATAGGCATTGAGAGGAGTGACATCAAAGTAGAGAGTCTCCCTTATCAACTATGCCAAAGAACAGTTTTAAAAGATGAATCAGAGATGCTAAGAGCAAGGTTCTGAAGAGAGGATGTGGTGACCTGAGTGTTTCTGAATATTTCACTTGCAGAACATATTATCTCACCACACACTAACCTAAAGAAAAAACACTTGCAGAGATTTATAGGGAATAGTATAAAATGGGCCCAAAGAAATATCAATCTAAGCTTTACCAAAGAAAATATTAGGAATACAAAAGAGTTATGATTTTAAGCTTAGAAATATGTTTATATAACAAGAGGAAAGAACATCCTCTTGAATGCCGAAGGACAAACAGATATGACAAACTTTGAGTAGAATGCTTCCTAAAATTTCAAGATCTTTGAAGAATATAAAAAATTTATTATGGAAATGCCCATTGAGAGACATAGTCTCAAGGCGAGCCACAGAAAAACGCTGGCCAAAGGCCACGTTCAAAAAAAAATTATGAAATTTGGTTTAGTTAGGTAGACCAAGAATCATTAATTGGTGATGCGGGGAGTGATCCTTATATTAATTAAAATTTATGAAGACAAAATTATTTGATATTGTAAGATCAAAAAAAAAAAATTAAATGCCCACCAAAAGTAAGGGCCTACAGTCTTTCCCTTTCCTCCACATTAGAAGATACATAGCGAGGGAAAAAGGATGTCGAACACTTATCCTTCTACATTATGAAATGTGTAGCGAAGGCTATTGAAAGTCGAATGAGCTGGCATTTAAGGGAAAAATAAATAAACATAGATGAATTAGGAGGACAAATAAAAACAGGGGGTCTCTAAAAAAATGTTTGATTTATATTAGTTTCCTTCACCCAGTGATGGATGTGTTCGAGAGGGGAAGAAATAATATAAATTAAAAAAACACCTAGAATAGGACGTAGCGTTGATTTAATTGTTTTAAAGCAAGTTGCGTTCATTAAGGAGTATTTTTATAGACGCAAAAAAATTCAATATGCATACACAAAGTAGTTAATAAATAAATTTTGAAATATTTGCATCAATGGTAAAAAAAAATTATATAAACTAGTAGGTATTACCATAAGCAAATATATTTTTAAAAAAATTGCATATATGAGCATACTACAATATGAAAAAAAAAAAACTCTTTCTTTTAAAAAGTAAAGAATAAGTGATTAAGAACCAATTCAAGAAACCTCCTTCAATAAAGAATGCTAGAAGAATCTACCCTACTTTGCTACCATGTTAGAATTCCTCAAGAGTATAACTACAAAGCATTACAAGATTTGAAGAAATAAAATAGAAGTGATTGATTTATTCCAAGGATCAACTTTGTATAAATAGCAAAGTTGATCATTGAGAGTTTTTGGATTACAACAACTCATAAAGTCTTATGAATACATCATGAGAGTTCACCTGACACATGGAGGAGTGGAACAACTCATCAAGTCTGATGAAGACACCACTAAGAGTTCACCTGACACATGGAGGAGTGGAAACTCAAGTGTAAAATAGAACTTAAGAGAATATTCACTTATTCTAAGAACCATGAACTAAATAAGATATTTAATAGTATTCTAAAGATATTTGGACATATGATATAAATGAAAAATATGATATTTATTATGTTGTTTGTTTCTATACAAAAATATAAACATGTCTATTTCTTCTTCTATTATTTTAATTTTTATATTAAGATGATAACATGGTTGTATGTCTTAGAGGCATGCTATAAAATTTAAATTTTTATTATTGTTTTAAATGTTTTTAGCTTTGCAAGTAATAATCTAAATATTGTATTTATGTTATATAAAAATAGGAAAAATTTAATCTTAGTCCTATATTGCTCGTTTGTACATGTAGATATGTATGAATGCTAGATTAGAAAGTAAAGTGTTTAAATAGTAGAAAAAACATAAATGTATCTTACATCAATTTTTTAATATTAGAAAATGTAGGGTTTATATAGCAAATCAAAAGTACTTTCCCATAATTTTTTAAGCTAAATTTTTTTATTTATATAACAAATAAAAACTTACTTTAACATTTATGATTTTGCATTTGTTTAGTTATGGGTAATTCTTATAATATTTTATGTATAGAAGACCTATCAATAGACAATATGAGTTTTAAAATTATGGAATGATTAAATTGTGAAACCTTGTAATATACAAAAAATATGAAGTCATATTTTTTACGATCTAAAGAATTTTACCAATTGGAGGTAGTGTCTAAGGAGAGGTTACAAACCTCAAGGGTAGAAGTGCTAACAAGAAATTTTTAGAGGGGGTATGTTTTACTATTTATATCTCTTTTTCATGCATATAAGTATCTTGGTCCATTACAATGATTTATTCTATCTATTATAAATTGTTGAGCTTGAATTTAATTTTCTCTTTTAAAATAGTGTGTGTTACCAAATGATTTAGCATTCCAAATATTTATTTGGTGATTTAGATATTTCATACTTTAAACAAATTTGTATATACATGATCCTTTAAACCTTGGTTCATATCATCATAACACAACCATTTGGAAGAAACTAGGATCTTGAGGCCACATATAATAAAATCAAAATGAATTTGGATAACCATTACTAATTAGATCACATCTCAAGAGAATGTTTTGTGATCCAATATTATGTACAATAAAGTATTTAAAGAGAATTTATACTCTATTTACAAACATTAATTAGATAACAAAAATTGGTCCTATATTTTTACCAAATGATTTTTCCCAATACATAATTATTCTATTTATGTTGAGGCTTTGATGAAATAACATCCCAAAGACCACTTGAATTGACAAATAAAGTTAAAATTCCTCACATAAATTGGACTATATAAGACTACCGGATTCCTTTTTGGAAGGAGATAGAACTATGTTAACTTTGTCTCCCTAGCCTCCTTCCCCTCCTCCCCCCAAAAAAGGATCATAATTATGAACCATTTTTAATTTGTCATAAATAATCTAAGGTGCATCCATCATCATTTATGAGTAGTAATTGTTGTTGGAGCATTATCTATTTATAGTCTAAAATTTTGTATATTCTTATTTCTTGCAAAAAATTCTAGCAACCAAATGATATTTTACTTGTAGCAATTGTACATCCCATGCATGTTTATCCTATGTTATTATAAAACATCCTAAATCTATTGTTCCATAAAATTATATACAATCCTTTGTCTTCCAAATATTTTTGAATACATCCTTACACTCATTATTTTTTTTGTTTTGTTTCTTGTATTAAAATAAAATCAAGAGTACAATAACCTAATTAATTCCTAATAACTCCTTTATAAGGATCCTATTCATACCCCTAATATTCTAAAATAATATTTTTATCATCACCATTTATTACTATTTGTGTGCTTAGTGTAACTTCTTGTTAACACTTGTGATATTTTTTTTTTCCAAATTGTTCTAGCTTTGAGTTTCTCTTTTCATTTGTTCTTCCTTTGAAAAATTCCTCTTCTTTTCCATTCATTTCTTCTTATTGTAATAGACTATTCATAACTAGACTTACCATATCTATTTTTATGTTGCCTTCAAAAATCTAAATGCAAGGAAAGGGTTCAAAAATTACATTTTCTATTGCTCTAGAAAGTAAAGGACTATCCTCCATAGTATATATTTTTTAAATTAAAATTTATATTTTATTAGGATAAATAATGGGTTTTGAAAGTGTCTTAGTACCTTATGCAACAAATAAGTATTATATATCTTTCAACCATAAACAAGAAAACCTTTGCCAATATCACAAAAATCCAAGCCATTTTCAGGATCATAAAAACAAGAAATTTTGCCAAGATCATAGAAAGATAATTTTTTGCAAGATTATAGAAAGCCAAAATTTTACCAAGATTATATAAACTCAAACTTTTTCCAATATAAAAAACCAAACCTTTACCAATATCATAGAAAGTCAACAATTTACAAGATCATAGAAAGCCAAACATTGCATTATCATGTAAATCTAAATTTTTACTAGGATAGTAGAAAGCCAAAATTTTGCCAAGGTCACAGAAAGCCAAAAATTTTACATAATCATAGAAAACCAAACCTTTGTCAAGATAACATAAATCCAACCATTTCCAAGATCATAGAAAGCCAATATTTTGCCAATATAATAGAAAGTCAAATTTTGCCAAAATCATAGAAAGCTAAACTTCTGCCAAGATCACAAAAATCCAAACTTTTACTAAGATAACTTATCAAACCTAAAATTGCACTAAACAAATTTTTTATTTTAGAAAAAATCCAAACCAAAACTCCATAATTTCCTAGAGATGCCAAGGTCTTTAAAGGTGCCAAAATCTTGTAAGGATCTAAACTCACCATCTTTACTATTCCTTTCCTTTTCTCATCTACTATAACATCTTCTTTGAACTCTTTTCCTTGTAATTCTCAAATTAGAATGCTCTCTTAAAATAGCACTATTGTCAAGTGCATCTAATGTCTTTTTTAATTCTTGACAAATGTGTGAATATTGCATGTGTGTAAAGTTTTTTAATAAGTCTTTCATTTTACCCAATATGATATGGATTTGTATTAAAATATTTTTTTAATCCTTGGAGAGAGCATTTATAATGAGGGAAAAATCCCCATTTATGTGAAGGTATCTTAGATAATACTCTATAGCTAAATTTAGTCCAATCTCACATGCCAATGCCTCTGCAAAATGTTTAGAAGCAATTCCTAGGTCGATACAATACTTGAGTGCAAATGCCCCATCTTCTTTTATCCATAGTTGTTATACCTAGATTTGACTTATGAGATTCATTAAATAATAAAGCAAGATAATGTAACTTTGGTGGTATTATTACTAATACATTAATGTTGGTTGATATGAACTGTTGAAGATATAACTTGTTGATTAGATTTAGTACTTGCACATTCAATATTTATTAGTTCTACTTATGTTTCAAGGTGGATTTCAAATTAGTGACTAGATTTTTTATTATTATTTTAGTGAGAATGTTATTTTTCTCCCATTTTATTTCAAATATCAACCTACTTGTTAGAATATACTACATTATTTGGATATGTCATATTACTTTAGGAGGAAATTATCTAGTAACTTCATGTAATGTAATAAATTTAAAAGTGTCAATGTGCAAGTTGTATATGTGAAGATATCCCTTGTACAACTAGGTAGAGTTTTGTCTAAGGAATATATCTTCCTATATAAAAAAGCCTCATATCTCTACTCGAATGTATCACTTTATTTCATTAAATAAGATGTTCTATTTATTTGATCTCTATCCCTTTTTATGATTCAATGTTGCTAAAGCTTATAGTGGTATCAAAGCCACGATCATTCCTAGATAGGAATAGGGAAAGTCATTATTATGGTTGTTTGCAAAATAGACACACCTTTGGATCTGCCACTTGTAAATTCCTTTGTTTTGAGATCATGTTAAGAGATTGGAAAGAATGGTAAGGAGTGCCAACTATCAGAATACCTCAAGACATATATAATCTTAAGAAGAAGATCATGTTTAAAGTTAAAATTTGACAAGAAGCTTTAAGGAATATTTAGATAGAATAAGCCTACCAAATCCAAGATATTTGGAGATTACATCTTACAGTAAGAAGGACCACTTCAGAATCAAATATCTATTCAAATATACAACAAAAGGATGAGACTACAAGAGGAGAACAAGCCACAAAAATTCTAGGCTCATGAAAGAAATTTGGAGACCATATTATGGTGAATACGAAGCTATTCAAGGAAGCCTATAGAGAGCTACAATATCTTACTCAAGGTAGCAACTTGGTGATATTAGACACCAAGATCTACATCCTCTACAGAAGTGGCAAAAAGGGCTTTTAGAAAAAGGTAAGCAACTATTGGTGCAAGTAGATTCATTAAGTGGATTACTATTCAGATTTGTTTAAGAACCTTAATTGGATTTAAGTTGCAAAAAGGATAGTTGAATTAATATTCTTCACAAGTGCAAAAATAAAGGATTCATTAAGGTTCATTTGCACTTTAGAAGTTGACTAGATTTCAAAATATCAAACTATCTATCAACTACCTATCATCTATTTTGGAAAGAAAAATAAGACTAGCTCCTAGTACCTTGCTTATAAAGAAATTACAGAATAATTATTGAATATTCATTTCAGATTATTATTTATTAATTACAGTAAATTAATTAAGTGCATTATTTTTTAGAGTTAATTGGAGTGATAAGGTGAAATTTTTAGTTTAGTAAAAGTGAAATATTATTAGATTCATTTGCACTATTATATTTCTCTCAAAATGATTATTGTTTGTGTTTATAAGAAGGACACAAAAATAAAAAATTTCAAAGTATCTAAAGACACTATCAATGCATAGAGATCTACAATTTTGAGTGTCCGGAGAAATCCATAAAATCAGCTCAATCCTCCAAGAATTAGAGAAGAAATTAGTCACCAAAAGAGCATCAAAAATAGCCTCAAATGAGACTTGGTGAATCCCAAGTTCAAAGCACAAGAAATAGTGCAGAAAAATACAACAAAGAAAAGGCTTCTATCATGTGGTTACAAGATTGGATCCATCTATAAAATTATTAGTCTTACAATGACATTGAGAGGGGGGGTGAATCAGTGTAGCTCTTTAAACTTGAATTTATAGCTCTTAATACAGCAACAATTAAAAATTATTACTAGATACAACAAGTATAACAAAAGAGCATCACACAACACAAGATTTAATGAGGTTCACCAATGTGGCTACTCCTCAAAAATGACTGCTTGGACTACCATCCAAATCCAACCTTTGCAAAGCACCAACTTTACAATCAATTTACCAGCACACACTAGAAGGAGCATCAACCCTTGATTTATCTATACTAATAGAAAGGAGCACCAACCCCTGATTTACTAGCACCAACTGGAAGGAGCACCAACCCTTGATTTATCTGTACCAACAGAAAGAAGCACCAACCCCTGATGCCAAGCTACAACCTGGACTTCAATTTGAATCTATAAGTTTGATAGAAGGATACCTTTGTTTTTGCAAGACCCTGACTGGTCTTCTTCACCTTTGCATTCTCTGCACACTCTGCTCTCTCTGTGTAATCATTTCACACACTCTACTTTGTTATAGTCGACCTTCATGATCATATTTTCCCTTTCGCGCACTGATCTCTTTGCAAATTTTGCACTTAACACGATTTGACACGACTACGCACTACAACCGAACTTTGCACACTTCAATATCTCTTAAATTCTCCAAACAGCCCTCCTTTTATAACAACATTTTCATGATGAAAAACCTAATCTTAGTCGACTGTAAACCCTAATCTTAGTCAGCTTTCATAACAACTGTAAACCCTAATTTTAGTCGATTGTCATTAGTCTTCATCGACTTCAACTCAACCATGAAAATACATGTCACAATATCGTGACACTTTTTCTTTCTCTCTCTTTCTCCTTGCTTTGGCCATCTAAAATACAACATGTCGTCGACACTTTTTCTTTCTCTCTCTTTCTCTTTGCATCGGATCGTGAAAATGCTACATGTCGTGATATCGCGACACTTTTTCTCCTTGCTCTTTCTCTTTGCATCGGATCGCAAAAATACATGTCGCGATATCACAAAACTTTTTATTCTTGCTCTTTCTCTTAGATTTTGCCTACGAAAAAACATGTCGCGATATCGTGACACTTTCACCTCTGTATGCTTTCTCTATTCTTTTGTCATGATATCGTGACACTTCTGCTTCCAAAGACTTTGACTTTGCTTTTGTCGTAATATCGTGACACTTCTACTTCCAAAGGCTTCGAATTTGCTTTTGTCATGATATCGCGACACTTCTACCTTCGTAGTCTTCAACTTAGCTTTTGTCATGAAATCGTGACACTTCTGCTTCCATACTTAGCTTCTTTGCTTTTGTTGCAAAATCATGACACTTCTACCTTCGAAGTCTTCTTCTCTACTTTTGTCATGAAATCATGACACTTCTACTTTCGTACTTTACTTCTTTGCTTTTGTCATGAAATTGTGACACTTCTGCTTCTGAAGTCTTACTTTTTGCTTTTGTTGCAAAATTGTGACATTTCTGCTTCTGTACGCTTCCTCTCTTTCTTTTGTCACAAAAATGCGACATGTGATATCGCGACACTTTTCAAATTTTCTTTCTCTCTCCTATCTTAGTCGCAAAAATGTGACATGTCATGAAATCGTGACACTTTTCAAACTTACTTTCTCTCTCCTATTTTAGTCGTGAAAATGCGACATGTTGCAAAATCGTGACACTTTTCTTACTTGTTCTCTTTATTCAAACTTGTCGTGAAATCATGACACTTTTTCCTACTTTCTTTTTCTCTTCCAATATGTCATGAAATCGCGATAGTTTTTCACTTGCCTTTTTCTCTTCCAACATGTCGCGAAATCATGACAGTTTTTCCACTTGCCTTTTTCTCTTCCAACATGTCACGAAATCATGACAGTTTTTCCAGTTGCCTTTTTCTCTTCCAACATGTTGCGAAATCGTGACAGTTTTTCCACTTGCCTTTTTCTCTTCCAATATGTCACAAAATCATGACAGTTTTTCCTGCTTTTTCTCTCTTCCAACATGTCACGAAATTGCGACAATTTTTCCTAATTTTTCTCTCTTCCAACATGTCACAAAATCATGATAGTTTTTCTTGCTTTTTCTCTCTTCCAACATGTCGTGAAATCATGACAGTTTTTCTAGCCTGTTGTATATGTCACGATATCGCGACACTTTTCTTACTTGTCCTTTTCTTTGATCTTTTACATATGGGTCGCTTTGGTCTTCTTGGAAAATCACTGTACATACTCTGAATAACCTTTGAACTCTTGTCTTCTGCATCTGAATAGCTTTTGAACTTCATGTCCATTGCATCAATAGATCTATTTGATTGTGTTGACAACAATGACAATATTGTTGTTGCACCTTGCTCAACAATCTCCCCCTCTAGAATTGTTGGCAACACATGTGCAGTTTCCTGTAACTCTTCTCCCCCTTTGACAATGATACCAAAGGGTTACTATAGACTCCCCCTAAGTCCATGCACAACATTCTCAGGCATAATTTATTACACTTAGCAAAAATCATGAACATGAGCAAAAATATAATCAAATACTTAAATGCTCTCCCTGAGAATGTGATCCCTATAGCTAGTCAATTCTTGGGAAGTGTGACCACTCCTAATTTATTGCGAAGGTACTCAAATACTTCCTTGGGCAATGGTTTTGTGAAGATATCCGCTACTTGCTTTGTAGTTGGAACAAAATCCAACTTAACCTCACCTTCCGCAACTTTCTCCTTTTAAAAGTGATACCTAATAGCAATGTGTTTTGTGCATGAATGCATAACTGAATTCTTGGGGATGTTAATGGCACTGGTGTTATCACACTTAACTAATATTGGCTCACTGAAGCTAATACCAATATCTTTCAGGGTTTTTTTTATCCACAATACCTACGTACAACATGTTATCGCTGTAATATATTCTGCCTCTACAATTGATAAAGAAACTGACTCTTGTTTCTTACTATGCCACGTGACCAATATGTCTCCAAGATAGAATGCACCTCCACTGGTACTTTTTCTGTCATCTACACATCCTACCCAATCTACATCTAAATACAAAATAAGCGTGAATTCTTTACCTTTCGGATACCATAACCCATACTCCATAGTACCCTTGAGGTACCGAAGAATCCTCTTCACTGATGTCACATGAGTCTCCTTGGGATTAGCCTGAAATCATGCTACCATGCATACTGCCTACAAAATATCTGGTCTAGTGGTTGTCAGGTATAGTAAGCTTCCAATCCTAGATCTGTACATGGTTTGATCAATAGGTGGAGATTTTTCATCCTTGCTCAAATTGCAACTTGTTGTCATGGGAGTGCTAACTGGCTTACAATCCTTCATTATGAACATTTTTAACATCTCTTTCACATATTTAACTTGAGAAATAAATATACCCTTTTCATTTTTATTAACTTGCAACCCAAGGAAATACGAAAGTTCACCAATCATTGACATTTCAAATTCTTTCTACATCTTATTTGCTAAATATTTACACGACTCATCTTTGCTACTACCAAATATGATATCATCTACATATACAACAAGAACAATAAGATAGCCATTTTCTATTTTGACATACAAATTACTATCCACCATACCTTTCTTGAACTCTTGTTGAGTAAGATAGTTGTCTAGCCTTGCATACCATGCTCGGGGTGCTTGTTTTAAGACATATAATGCTTTCTTCAACTTGCAAACCAAGTTGGGATCATCACCAAGTTGGAAACCATCTGGTTGCTCAATATAAACCTCTTCTTTAAGTTTCCCATTCAAAAACACTGATTTCACATCCATTTGATAAACTTTGAAATTCTTGTAAACTGCTAAATCCAGAAACATTCTAATTGCCTCTAGTCTAGCTACTGGTGCAAAAGTTTCCTCAAATTCAATGCCTTCAACTTGTGCATAATCCTTACATACTAATCTTGCCTTATTTCTGACTACCTGTCCGTCTTCATTCAATTTGTTTCAAAAAATCCATTTAGTCCCGATTATATTTTTATTTGCAGGTCTAGGTACTAACTCCCAAGTTTCATTTTTCTTGATCTGATCTAATTCTTCATTTATTGCCTTCATCCAACATTCATATTTTCTTGCGTCAGCAACATTTTTGGGCTCAATGATGGATAATAGATAATAGTTACTTATGACTCTTCTTCTTGTCTGAACACCAACTTTGGGGTCTCCAATTATTTTCTCTCTAGGATGATTTTTCTACCAGCTGCCTATTTTGAATTTCTTATTTTCTTCCACTTTTGAATCACAACTTAAATCATCTAAGTCAATTTTCTATATCTTTTCTGTTTCATTTTCCTCATCTCCTTCAATAAACTCTTCATACATTGGGTAGTTATAGCTAATTACTCGTTATCTACCTTCATCAAATTTAACATCGGCACTATCCACAATTTTCTTTAGCCTCTTGTTGTAGCATTTGTAAGCTTTGATTTTTGATGAATAACCAACAAAAATACCTTCATCCGCTTTATCTTCAAACTTACCAAGATTATCTTCATTTTTTTTGATGTAGCACTTGCTGCCAAAAACTTTGAGGTATTTTGATGTTGCCCTTTTATCGAACCACAAATCATAAGGAGTTTTGCTTTCATGTGTTCTTAGCATGTACCTATTTTGGATATACACCGTAGTATGGACTACTTCTTTCCAAAATATGTCTGCTACTCTACTTTCAGCCAACAAATTCTGTGCCATTTCCTGCACTGTCCTGTTCTTTCTTTCTACTACTCCATTCTGCTGAGGTGTCCTGGCTGCTGAAAACTGTCTCCTAATACCATATTTTTCATAGTACTCTATAAACTCCTCTTAAATGAATTCTCCTCCTCTATCTGATCTTAAACATTTGATCCTCTTTCCTGTTTCATTCTCAACATGGTTTTTGAAAATCTTGAACATATCAAAAGCTTCTAATTTATGCTTCAAGAAAAATATCCATGTCATTCTGGAATAGTCATCAATGCACAACATAAAATATTTATCATCATTTATGCTTTGTGTTCTCATGGGTCCACATAAATCAGTGTGTATTAGTTCCAAAGGTTTGCTTGTGTAGTACTCTTTTTTTTTAATGTGACTCTAGTTTGCTTCCCCTTTGGCATGAAGCACAAATGTTGTTTGAAGGTTTTCTGATGGTGGGAATATCTCTCACTGCCCTTTTTTAGGTGATTTTTACTAGATTATCAAAACTGATTTGACCGAGTCTCTTGTGCCACAACCAATTTTCTTCTTCTTTTCCAATAAAACAAGCTTCTTTTGAAGTCTCTGAGAGCGTATATAGGTTGCCAGATGTCCTTGATCCAGTTGCTATCAATTTTCCACTATTTGTTTTTCTGACTTCACAACCCTACTTCATAAAAACTACTTCATGACCTTTATCACAAATCTGACTTATGCTCAACAAGTTATGTTTCAAACCATCCACAAACAAGACTTCTTCTAACTTAATTTTTCCGTCACTAATTTTAACTAAACCTTTGCCAACTATCTTAGCTCCATCATTATTTCCAAACTTTACTGAACCACCTTCATATTTATGTAACTTCTCAAATTTCTATTTGTCACCTATCATATGACTAGAGCATCCACTATCAAGTATCCATGGTACATATTTATTTTGTGCTTTAAATGTTGTTTGTATGATTAAGGATTCTTTTTCTTTCTTAAGTCGCTCTTTTCTTTTCCACTCCATTTTGATAGTAGTTTTTGGTTCTTGTTTTGCCTTCCCCTTATCAATAGCTTGTGAATGTTTTTCTAGAAGTTTTCTATTTTGTCTCATCCTATTTGGTTGAAATTTTCTTCCTTGAAACTGATTTGATGCAAATTTACTTCTACAGTTTCTTGCAATGTGCCCAAAATTATGATAGTTATAACATTCTACTATATAATTCATCAGAGGAGAAAAAGCATTTCTACTAGTAAAATTCCTTGGTATTACATTATATTTGCAGTCTAAGATTTTATGTCCATAGCCATTGCATTTAAAATAAAAACCAAAAAAGGGATAATTGAACCTAGGTGATGGTCTTTGCCATGTTGTCGTAGGAGCCATAGGTCTTCTTCTTCTTTGATGTGTGACATTGGTGAAACCATCATTGTCAATTCTCCTTTCGTGCCTGGCATTATTGCTTTCTTTTGCATGAGATGTTTTTCCTTAATCAACCTGTTTCTTATCTTCATTTTTTATGGATTCTATATTTTTGGCCTTTTATCCATTTGATGATTCTCCTTCGATGAAACCCAAACCAAATTTTATGCCTACAAGCCTTTGGTCATTTATGATCTTATCTAGCTTCATAGAACTTTCTTCACATTTGTGATAACAACTAATTTTCTTATTCATCTCTTCTAGCTGCATTCTTAAACCAACAATATCTTCTTCTAGCTTGCTGCAATAATCTATTTTCATGGTTATTTACACTTCGAGATCTTCGAATATTTTCTTGGATTCTTCTATCTATACTTTCAAACTGGTTATGATTTCATTTTCATCCTCAATATTTTTTGAAATTTTCTTATTCTTTTTCCTCTATATTTTCCACTCTTCAAGTGCAGAGATCAACTCACCTTCTAGATCTACTTTAGCCTCAGGGTTTTCATCACATACTTTAGAGTTCACTCCTTCCTTTTCTGATCTTACTTCTTCAAATGACATTATGTTACTTCCAAGATCACCCTAGCCGGTTAAGCTTATACAGGAACTTGGCTCTGATACCAATTGTTAGTCTTACAATGACACTGAGAGGGGGGGTGAATCAGTGTAGCTCTTTAAACTTGAATTTATATCTCTTAATATAGCGACAATTAAAACTTATTACTAGATACAGCAAGTATAACAAAATAGCATCACATAATACAAGATTTAATGAGGTTCACCAATGTGGCTACTCCTCAAAAATGACTGATTGGACTACCATCCAAATCTAGCCTTTGCAAAGCACCAACTTTACAATAAATTTACCAGCACACACTGGAAGGAGCACCAACCCCTAATTTATCTATACTAATAGAAAGGAGCACCAACCCTTGATTTACCAGCACCAACTAGAAGGAGCACCAACCCCCAATTTATCTACACCAATAGAAAGAAGCACCAACCCCTGATGCCAAGCTGCAACTTGGACTTCAATTTGAATCTATAAGTTTGACAGAAGGATACCTTTGTTTTTGCAAGACCCTGACTAGTATTCTTCACCTTTGCGTTCTCTACGCACTTTGCTCTCTCTACGCAATCACTTCACACACTCTGCTTCATTACAATCGAGCTTCATGGTCATCTTCTCCCTTTCATGCACTCTACTCTCTTTGTGAATTTTGCACTTAGCACGATTCAGCATGACTTGCTCTCTGCGCACTACGATTGAACTTCACACACTTCAAAATCTCTTAAATTCTCCAAATAGCCCTCCTTTTATAACAACATTTTCATGATGAAAACCCTAATCTTATTCGACTTTCATAACAACTGTAAACCCTAATTTTAGTTGGATGTCATCGGTCTTCGTTAGCTTCAACTCAACCGTGAAAATACATGTCACGATATCACAACACTTTTTCTTTCTCTCTCTTTCTCTTTGCTTTGGCCCTCGAAAATACATGTCACGATATCATGACACTTTTTCTTTCTCTCTCTTTCTCTTTGCATCGGATCATGAAAATGCTACATGTCGTGATATCGTGACATTTTTTCTCCTTGCTCTTTCTCTTTGCATTGGACCGCAAAAATACAACATGTCACGATATCACAACACTTTTTCTCCTTTCTCTTTCTCTTAGCTTTGGCCCAAAAAAAAAACATGTCACGATATCATGACACTTTCGCCTCTATATGCTTTCTCTATTCTTTTGTCGTGATATCACGACATTTCTTCTTCCAAAGACTTCGACTTTGTTTTTGTCATGATATCGCAACACTTCTGCTTCCAAAGACTTCGACTTTGCTTTTGTCGTGATATCATGACACTTCTACCTCCGTAGTATTCAACTTAGCTTTTGTCGCAAAATCACGACACTTTTGCTTCCATACTTAGCTTCTTTGCTTTTGTCGTGAAATCATGACACTTCTGCCTTCGAAGTCTTCTTCTCTGCTTTTGTCACGAAATCATGACACTTCTGCTTCCATACTTTACTTCTTTGCTTTTGTCGTGAAATCATGACACTTTTGCTTTCGAAGTCTTGCTTTCTGCTTTTGTCACGAAATCGTGATAGTTCTGCTTTTGTATGCTTCCTCTCTTTCTTTTGTCACAAAAATGCGACATGTCGTGATATCGTGACACTTTTCAAACTTACTTTCTCTCTCCTATTTTAGTCGCGAAAATGCGACATGTCGCGAAATCATGACACTTTTCAAACTTACTTTCTCTCTCCTATTTTAGTCGCAAAAATGTGACATGTCACGAAATCACGACATTTTTCTTACTTGTTCTCTTTCTTCAAACTTGTCACGAAATCGTGACACTTTTTCCTACTTTCTCTTTCTCTTCCAATATGTCATGAAATTGTGACATTTTTTCACTTGCCTTTTTCTCTTCCAACATGTCATGAAATAATGACAGTTTTTCCACTTGCCTTTTTCTCTTCCAACATGTCGCAAAATCATGACAGTTTTTCCACTTGCCTTTTTCTCTTCCAACATCTCGCAAAATCGCAACAGTTTTTCCACTTGCCTTTTTCTCTTCCAACATATCGTGAAATCGCGATAGTTTTTCCACTTGCCTTTTTCTCTTCCAACATGTCGTGAAATTGTGACAGTTTTTCTTGCTTTTTCTCTCTCTTCCAACATGTCGCGAAATCATGACAGTTTTTTCTGCTTTTTCTCTCTCTTCCAACATGTCGCGAAATCATGACAGTTTTTCCTGCTTTTTCTCTCTCTTCCAACATGTCATGAAATCATGACAGTTTTTCTTGCTTACTGTATATGTCGCGATATCGCGACACTTTTCTTACTTATATTTTTCTTTGATCTTTTGCATATGGGCCACTTCGGTCTTTTTGGAAAATCACTGTACATACTCTGAATAACCTTTGAACTCCTTTCTTCTGCATCTGAATAGCTTTTGAACTTCATGTCCACTACATCAACAGATCTATTTGACTGTGTTGACAACAATGACAATATTGTTGTTGCACCTTGCTCAACAATATCCAATAAAAAGGGGAAGGTGTCTAATAAAAAAGAAAACCTCAAAATCCCTATATTGCACTCAAGATTCTACCTCAAAACTAGATATTCAAATTTGTAAAGAGGAGTGTAAAATAAGGTGCAATAAGGATATTTTGTATAAAAAATATTTTACTTCTTATTGCACTAGGAGAAAAGGTAGATTTAAAGGTGCCTCAAAGGCACTACACTCATTGGAAAATCCATATGAAAGTAATAGTATGCTATAAACCATTTAAGCCTAGCTCGAGGAGCCACTCAAAGGGCTCATTCTCCTCACATCCTGGATGATCAAACTTGCAAGATACAATGTACAAAAGCAAAGATAGAGACAATATAATTCAAGAGCAACATCATATAAATAATGAGGACATAAACATCTAAGAAAGAAAGGAAAAATTGAAGCACCATTGGAGTGTCACTTACTCCACATCCATTGACTAAAATTGATGCTTAAAGCCTCCAAGTTGCTGCTCCATATCCCAAATGAAAATAGTGCAGTTGAACGAAAGAAGATTTAGGGATTTTTGAAGCTAAAAAAATCTTCAAAGGGTCTGTTTGAACCAGCAAAAGATACAATGTCCATGTAGAGAAGAAAGTGACACTTGTCACTAAAGGAAACCCCTAACTCTCAATTCAAGAGAGTCCTCATCTTCAAGAGAGGAGTTACACAAACATGCTAGTGCATTGAGTGTATGGAATACACTTGTCAACTGGGGGACAAATTTTTTTTCCAAGGAACGTAATATTCATACGTTACAAGGAAGACAAATGTTTATTTTGCACCAAACTCTCCTAAAGTGCTCAAAGGGAAACGAACGTGCCAATTTGCACTTCATACAAGAATCTTATCCATTTTAAGTATGTCAATGATTACGGTAAGCAAGCAATATTTATCCTTGCATTTACTATCTCATCATCTACACACATAGGACCAAGTTACATGTCAAGAAGGTGATAGACCCTTTAACTCTTAAGGAAACCAAGGTCAAGGGAAGAGTCTAATCGGTGCCATATTTTGAACACTTTAATCTCCAAGTGATTCCATTAGAGGGTACATTAATAGTATTCAAGACGTCTACATCAATACTGCAGCCCTAGCTTCTTCAAAAACAATGCTAAATATTGCTTTGTGAAAGGTAAATTTTATTCCCATTCTTATGTGCTTTCTTTTCTTGGGAATTATAAGGTCAAAATTTAAGGAATTTAACTATATTGAAAGCCATCCATAAATGGGAATATTCTATAAAATAAATATAATATTTGCAATAAAAAACCTAGGAGCAAAAATATTTTCTACTAGAATAAATATTAATATTTGCAAATATTATAGTGTTATAATTTTTCCAAAGATTAGGGAGTCATCAGGTCTACTACATCAAATTAATTAATTGGAAATTAGTGGTCTAAATTAATTTTCCAAATATTTATTGAAAATAGAGGTTTATTATAGTTTTCTCAAAGGCTAGATATTTATAAAATTATTGTGTCAAACTTCTCAAAAGGAAATAACATATCCAACATTATAACCTCCTCAAAATTTGGGAAAAGTGCTTAGTTCAGTAGGGCAATAAGGGATACTAAGAGTTGATTTTGGATTTTACAAAACTTTACAAAATCAATCAAATATTGAAATACAATATACAAAATCACTATATCTTATTCAAAACATACTTGAAGAGAACAAGGCATTTCACAAATATTGATAAAAATAGTATCATGGGTTATTGGTATATAGATTTAGGTTCAAGTAAGCATATGACAAGAAACATACATTGGTTAAAATATTTGAAGAATATAAATAAAAAACCAGTTGTCATAGAAGATAGTAAAACATATGACGTAAAAGAAATTGAATATTTTCTAATAAATCTTAAGGATAGAAGAGGTATGATAAAAAATGTATTGTATGTTCTAGGATTAACTACTAATCTTATTTTTGTCTCTCAACTTATGGATCAATATTTAACCATTGAGTTCAAGGTTCTTGCTGGTAGAAAATAATGTCACATTTCTAGATAGGAAAAAATGATAGCATTAGGATCATACAAATATGGTCTATTTGTTCTAGACACTACTATCCACTCAGATATTTTTTCAAATACTTCAAAACTATGGCACAAACGCCTAGGACATACCAGTGAAACATCAATGAGGGAATTATCCAGATATCAAATGGTAGAAGCTCTACACAACTTATTTCCATAAACTATTATATGTCTAGAATGTCTAGCAGAAAAACAACACAGAATCCCTTTCGAAATTCATCAAAACAGGTCTCAAAATCCTCTAGAAATAATATATAAAAATTTATGTGGACCAATGAAAGTTGAAGTGTTGGAGGACATAAATACTTTCAATTATTTTTTGATGATCACACCACAAAAATATGGGTATATTTCATGAAGTACAAGTCAAAATCATTCAATCACTTCAAATAGTTCAAACTTCAAGTGGAAAAAGAATTAGAGAAGACCATAAAAGCACTTCACTCAGATAGAGGAGGAGAATTTATTTACAAATAATTTGACACATTTCTTGAAGAAAATGAAATTAAGAGATAGCTTACTACAACATATTCACCTCAATAATAATTTCCTTTAATTAGTTAAAAATCCCATACTTCTAACTAATTAAATTACTTATCAATCCATTTCATTTATCAGTTAAAAGCCCATACATTTAACCAATTAAAGTATTTATAAAACTATTTCCTTTAATTAGTAAATTGAATATCCTTCCTGCAATAAACCAATTATCCTTCTTTTGATTTAAATCAACAAAATATCATTCTTTAATTTACATAAAATAATATCTATCTATTTCAAGAGGGG
Source organism: Wollemia nobilis (assembly GCA_028583015.1). Lineage (NCBI taxonomy): Eukaryota > Viridiplantae > Streptophyta > Pinopsida > Araucariales > Araucariaceae > Wollemia > Wollemia nobilis. The sequence continues at coordinate 4,464,188 of JAQPPZ010017220.1, read as the reverse complement.
TTTTCACTGTCATGACCACAACTCCACTAGTCAACAAATAAACATATCGACCTCACCATTCATGGGGTGGTTCAACAATACCAAGGTGGGTCCACAATCTACAAGCATTGGTCAAGAAACAACTCTAAGGAAACTACCCTTGTGCTTGTATGATCAACTAAATGTACTTACGAATAATAAAATAGGTTTAAGCACATTTCTTTATGCCTATGGTACCAATGCTATCCTAAATCAAAATTTTCTTTAAACCCCCAAACCAATACACAACCACAAACTATAATAGGTAGCGTCAAGAAACCACATGATAGGGAGGTAATCAATTCAACATTGGTCAACATAGCATATGTGTCTAAGAGGGATGGTAGTAAATAACCAATGCACGGGTAGCCCCACTTGATAGTACCCTATACCACTGAGCAATGGTCAATAGGCCTAGGGGGAGCTCACCTCTTTAAAAGGGTGAGAACTCCACATCATCAATGTGGAATTAAGATTAGGGAATGCCTAAGTGGCCTTCCCTTTCTGCATCTTCCCAAGCATATAATAACCACACCATGGTGCCACAAAGTAGTTTTGGGATGATGATTAAACCAAACTAATATTTAAACCTTAGACTTGTATAAAATGCAAGGCGATGAGAATGTTTACCATATTAACCTTCACTAATAGAAGCAACTATGTCATAATAAAATCAATAGATGGGGGTAGAGGAAACACTTGCTTTAAATGTTGTTCAGGCGATAACAAAGCATAACAAGAATTTTAACAAACCCCAAGTTTACAGTCATGCTTAATCCACTCTTAGATGATGAAAAATTGGCCATAAACAAATTTTCAGCCTAGTTTTAAGAGCTATATCACAAGTTTTATAAGGGGATACGTGGTTAAGATTTCTCAGGCTACAAATACCCATAAAAGGATTAAACAAAGGTTTAGTTAAGTGGATTCACATCATGATGACATAGTATAACAGGATCATAACATCATGAGAGTGATTTAAAATAGGGGTCTTAGAAAGCTAAACTTGCAACTAGAGCATAGGTCGATTAGCAAGAAACACGTCATCAATCAATGATAAAAGGGAGAGGTCTAAAATTATAAATTATTGTTTTCTAAGACACAATCCGAATCATGCCACTTACAACAACAATATTTTGTCAAATGATCTATAAGGATTATGAAGTATAATACTATGATATTAAAGCTAAAATGAGAGCACCCCAATCTGAGTCTCCTACGAAGAATTCTCCTATAACAATCGAACTCCTTGCTTAACCATTGCTTATCTCCTTAAAATTTTGTATAGTCCCTGAAACAAATTCCCCCTCTGTCCTTCTTTACTCAGCCCTCTTAACAAAGAAAATCTATCTACTCCTTCCCCAAAGTGCAACTATTTACATAAATACCCTCTACCCAAAAGTAATGAAAGGCAACAAAAGGGGAGATATTTGAATTTAAAATAATTCTTACCCTTTTTAAAATATCTTGCTTTTAAATAAAAACATTTTATTTATTTATTAAATATATGAAAGGTATAAGGGATAATCAAATGGTATTTTTAAAACATTAATATTTATAAGATCGAATTCATTTTAATTCAAACTATAGAAGCCATAAATCATTTTCTCATTTTATTAATGCTAGACAGAGGAAATTTGAGGAGTTTCCCTGGCAGAGGTTATTTCAATTAGGCAAACTATGTCTACCAAAAAAATAAAAGAGAGGGTGTAGGGTCCCAAAAATACAAAATAAAACAACAGGTTTTTGGCAACCAAAATACTCAGGTAAGTTCCAATCCTCTAGTTTCAAATAAATTTTCAATTCTATCCAATATGGGAGTAGGAGGATTATCAGAAGATATGGAAGCCTAGAACCTTTAGGCTAACCTTTCTAACTCTCTAGAATCCCCATCCAAGTCAAGATCCTCAAACCCTAATTTTAAAATTAATGTAATCCCCGTGGGCATCACAAAGCCAAACCCTAATGCCCGATCTCTAGAATCCCCATCCAAGTCAGGATTCTTAAACCCCAATGCTAAAAATACTTCAAGCCTAGTGGGCATCCCAAAGCCAAACCCTAATGTTGAAGAACTTAAGAAGAAAGTTGAGGCATTGGAAAATAAAAAATCTCATCTCCCTAACATCATCACTAGGAACTAGGTGAATCCTACTGAGGGGTCATCCCGCATACCAGGGGAATATAGGAAAAAAGGAGAATATTTGGATGTAGGGGTGGAGATATGTGAAAATATTTAGATTGAGTAATATGGTAGTCCGTTTCTACAATAAATTACCTCCCCCCAATTTAATCCTAAACAAACGAGGAGCACTGTGAAGTCTCCTATAGATTTTTGTAGTGAAAAAATAAGAGGGAGAATATCAAATGTTGAGCATAAAAAAATTAAAACTGATGACATTGCCAATGGAAAATAGAGAACCTTGTTTCAAGAGGTTATTCTAGGTTATGAAGACAACAAATTAGGAAAACTCCCGCAAGGGATAGGGAGAGGAAGAAATCCCAAACAATATAAATGAAGTTCCTCTCATGGAACGTGAGAGGCCTCAATGGCCTGCCCAAACACATGAAAGTCAATGCAATAAGAAAGCAATTGAATCCAACTATTATCATGTTGCAAGAAACAAAAACTAATGATATTCAGTCAAAAAAAGTAGCAAAAAAATCTAGAATCGATGGGAGATGGTTTGAAAATCATCCTGAGGAGCATCTAGAGGCCTTATGACTTTTTGGGATCCCCAGATAGTAGAAGGCACAATTAATCAAAAATATGATAGGGTTATTAGTATTTTATTTAAGGAAATAAACAACAATAGGTCATGGATCCTTTCAAATATTTATGCCCCGACTTCAATTCAAGGGAGAGCTCTACTGTGGGAGTACTTAGGCAATCTGAGTGAAATATTCCATAATTTCCCCTAGATTTTGGCTAGGGATTTTAACACTCCTCTTTAACCTTCAGACAAAATGGGTGGAAATGGACCACCTATCAGGAGCATGGATGAGTTCAATGACTTTGTGAACTCCAACATGTTGGTGGATGTAAAACTTAGAGGAGCAAATTATACCTGGAGTAATAAGTAGATAGGATGTCATCTCATTCAAGATAGGCTTGACAAGTTTTTCTATCAAAGGAGGCTACAACTCTGTTCGGTGATTCTACCCTGCAAGCCCTTCCTAAAATTATCTCTAATCATAATTCCATTTTTTTGGAGATCCCTAACTCTCTGTCCTTCAAGAAACATTTCAGATTTAAATCTATGTGTATCAAACATTCCAGTTTTAGAGATAATTTAATTCAGTGGTGGCAGCAGCCTATCAGGGGTAGTGCAACTTTTAAACTTGCTGGAAAATTAAAGTTTGTTAAGTAAAATCTTCAAACTTGGAACAAAGAGGTCTTTGGGAACCTCTTTGAAAATAAAAAATATGTTGTTGAAAGTTTTAAGATAATTGATCAAAGGATTCAACATGGTGATGTTGATGAAACTACTAGGCAAGAGGAACAGACAAAACTAGCATTCATAACATTTTGTCTTGTGAGAAAATCTATTGGAGGAAAAAATCAAGGCCTCTTTGGTTGAAATATGAAGATTCAAATTCTAATTTTTTTCACATCACCATGCTTAGAAATAGAAGCAATAAAAAGATAATTTTTTTTTAAAAAGAAGATGGTTCTATTACTCAAGACTTAACAGAAATCAGAAAGGAGGTAGTAACTTATTTCAATTCTATCCTTGGTCAAGAATCACAGTGCAATGAGGAGGCCAAAGATATTCTCTTGCAATCAATTCCTAGCATAATAAATTAGGATATAAACCTTAAGCTTCTAGCTCCATTTTTTGATAAGGAAATTAAGGAAGCCTTGTTTAGCATGGAGCCATACAAAGCCCCAGGACCCAATGGCTTTCCCCCTCATTTTTATCAAGATTTTTGGGACATCGTAAGTGAGGATGTAATTTATACTATCAGAGAATTCCAAGCAAGCAATCATATCCCAAAAGGTCTCAACTCTAATTTTATTTCTCTAATTCCTAAGAAGCAAACCCCTGAATCTATGGCTGACTTCAGGCCAATCAGTCTATGCAATTTTTCTTATAAGATCCTAACTAAAGCCATTGCAAATAGAATGAGAGATGTTCTACCCCACATCATAGATCTGTGCCAAGGAAGCTCTGTCTAGGGTAGGTCAATCTTGGATGGATTTATCATAGTTCATGAAAATATGCACTCTGCTCATAAGACTAACAGGTTTGGTTTTGCCCTCAAACTTGATATGAACAAAGAATTTGACAAACTAAATTGGGACTTTCTAATTGCTATCCTCCTTAAGTTTGGTTTTCACCACCAATGGGTTAATTTGATCAAAGAATGCATTTTTAAAGCATGGTTTTTGATTCTAGTTAATGGAACCAATATTGGTTACTTTCAAAGTTGTAGAGGAATTCGACAGGGGGACCCTATTAGCCCCATGTTATTCATCATTATGGCAGAAGCTTTAGGCAGAACCATAAAAATACTTGCAGTTCAAGGCTAATATCAGGAATCAAGGCAACATCTCTCACTAGGGTTGTTTCTCACCAGTAATTAGTCAATGATACCCTTATATTAACTAAGGCATCGATGGTTGAGGTCAAAATAATTAAATACAGCCTACAACTCTACGAGGACGCTACTGGTTAGAAAGTTAATTTTAGTAAAAGCAAGTTATATTTCTTGAACACCCCCATTTAGAGGTAAGGAAGGATTGCAAAAATTTTAGGGTGTGATATAGCAAACCTCCCCACTTCATATCTTGGTCTCCCTCTTTTCATTGGTTCTCCGAGAGAGTCAATGTGGGATAGGGTTATTGAAATAATTCAAGGTCATCTTCTATATCAAGCAGGAAAGTTGACCCTCACTAAGGCCTATCTTTAGGGCATTCCAGTCTATTTCCTTTGCATTTTCAAATCCCCTGTGAAGGTTTTCCAAAAAATTGAAAAACTCCAAAAATATTTTTTATCGACTAGATCAGAGAAAAAAGGATACACCTTGTAGGATGGACCAAAGTGTGTATACCCAAGGAAAATGGGGGCTTAGGTCTGAGGAGAATTGCTTATATGAATTTAGATTTACTAGCTAAGCAGGCATGGTGTCTCATTTCTAGTGAAGAAAATAAATGGACAACTATCATCAAATGAAAGTATCTTCAAAATATGGAATTTCTAAGTGACTTAGTTCCAATCAGAGGTTCTACTTTTTGGAAAGCAATTCTCAATTGTAAGTAAAACATCAAAAAAGGTTTAAGATGGGTTTTAGGCAATGGTGAGAGGATAAATTGCTGGAATGATAGGTGGGCTAAGCACGAACCACTGATGCAATATCTTAACTTAGCCCAAATCATATCATGAAAGAACTCATTGGCATAAAAGTCTTTGATTATATGGTTGAGGACAGAGGCAGACTAAAGTGGAAACAAATAAGGATTCAAGGATTTCAAGTAGAATCAAATGATTTTTGTAATATTCTCGGAAAACAATTTATACCCATGAGACCCAAGGAAGATCAAGTGACCTGGGCTCCTAAGAAAAATGGGCAGTTCACTGTTAACTCAGCTTACAAGCTTCTACTTGATGACAAGGATTTTTTCCTCCAAAAGGACTTAGTTTGGATAAAAAATTTAATTCCAAAAATTGCAGTCTTTTCATGGTTGGTTATCCAAGGAAGAATTCTAACCATTGATAATATGATGCATAAAGGTATTTGTATAACTAATCGATGTTATCTATGCAAAGATAATTAGGAGACCATTTATCACATTTTCCTTGAGTGCCCTTTTTCCTTGACTGTCCTAAGTGGAGTTTTTTAGGCCTTCAATATTTCTTAGGTTAAACCAACCGTCGTACTTGATTTGTTTGTCCAGTGGCCTTGCCCCTTTTCAAGCCAAATACTTAGATACATGTGGAAAATTTGTCTCAATCACTATCTTTGGCAAGTGTGGTTATAAAGGAACCATAGATTCTTTAATGAGTCTATCCATGATCATCAAACTATCATTGTCAGGATCATATCCTTTGCAAATGATAATGTGAACCTTATCCCTTTTGATAGTCATAAACCTCATCTGTAGGAGACCACAATTGCTGAATATTTAAGCTTAACCTTGTTATATGAGTCTATGCCTAGGGTAGTCAACCCTAGAGCCAATGTTAAGTGGTCCCCACATCCTACGGGTTGGTTTAAGCTTAACTTTGATAGAGCGACTAAGAAAAATCTTGGCAGATTAGGCACTGGCGACATTATACGAGATCATAATGGGAATATGATGCTTGCATTTTCTAAATATTTGGGAACAAGGATGAACAACAAAGCTAAAGCTAGAGCTATGTGGAGAGGCCTTCAAATGACTCAAGACTTAGAAGGCAATTTGATCATAGAAGGAGACTCTATGCATGTTATAAATCTCCTCAATAATTGGAAAACACCTCCTTGGAGGATTAAAACAATTGTTGAAGAGGCTAGAATCCTTTTCCATGGAAGACAGGACAGAAAAATCCAACATGTCTTTCAGGAAGCTAACAAAGTTGCTGATAAGCTGGCCAATTTGGGTGTCTATGGTGACAAACTTTTCAAATGGGAACATAGTGTCCCGAGAGAAGTAGAGGATATTATTCAACAAGAATGCCAAGAATGATAGTCTAATTTACCAACAAGGAAGACACTATAATTTTGAAGGCTATGAGTATTCCTGTCTCTTTTTTGAAATAGACTCACAATAAAAATTATCTAAGTTGTCAGTCTTGGTGGATATTGCTTGGAAATACCACAAAGACTAATGGGGACAATCACATGTCACATAACATGGATCCTAGTCATCTTAGTAATTTGAGGTTGGTTGATAATCACAAGGCAGGAAAAAAATGATAATATAAGACTTTGAACCAGAGCCACGTGGACCACCAGATAGCCACTGCCATAAATCTAGCCAACGTGTTCACTTCTCCAAGGATGATTGGCCAATACGGGATGTGGTCCCAAAGCATATCATATATGGAAGAAAGAAATTACCAAATAATTATTAATAGTAACTATTAATACAGAGCTTGTGGGAGTTTTTTTAGTACTTTTTTATGTGTGTCTGCAACTTTTTTTTCTTCACTGTTTCAAGGAAGGGATCTATGTCTGTTACTTTTTTTTGTAATTATGATGCAGGTGTGTTTTCTCGAGGTATACTCAAAATGTTGTATGGGAATTTTCTTTTTGATAATAGGCTATGTGCCTTACCGAATGTAATGGATTTGGTGGCATGTAGATTTTACATATATAGGATCCTTAGTAAGGACATGTTCATCAACAGTCCTAGGCTGATTTTTGTAAAACGTTTTGGGTCAACTTGTAAAACCCGGTATTAATGCTATAGTATCTTATCTACCAAAAAAAAATACCCATACTAATATCAAGCATTAGTAAGGTATTTTAAGTGGATAATTAATTAATAGAACCTCTATGTCTATTAATTTATTCTAGAGGGGATTCTCCACCAAATCCAATTGCACAACAAGATGTGTAAACAAAAGAGAGTAATCAAGTACATCAAACAAGGGTGGATGAAGTCATTGAAATCCAAATTTTGATACTATTTTAAGACTTATGGTAACTTTTAGGTTACCAACTTCTAGCTTAGGATGGCTGGATTGTTGATTATCACCATAAAGACAAGAATACATGTATTTATATGGGGTAGTCATTCATGTTACCTGAAGCCACCATAATCATCATTTCCCTTCTCATGTACCCCATTCTTGGTGGTTGATTCTAAATCTTCCATCCATGAGTGCACCTGATCCTGCAAATTAACGTTACATTAGAAGTACATATTCCTCAAGAATAAATCAACATAAATAATTTCATAACCATTGTTGGTCGATAATTTAGCACTGCACGCAAGGTAGGTTGAACAGATCAACACCAAGTAGTGTAGAACAGTCATCGCATTCGAATGATGGGGTGAATGATGTTTGGAAAATTTTGGTTCCTTCGGGGTGATTTTGACTGCTCTAAATCACAAATTAGGGGAAAAGAGAAAGTGAAAAGAAATAAATAAAAAGGTCATAGCCAAAACTCATAAGGATGGGTATAGTTGCATAAAGACCTATGTAGGTACAATATCCCATCAGAAACACAAGCCCTACACCCAACATATCACCCAACGATGTCTTTTTCCTAGCTCTCTATCAACGATGGGTGAGATAAATTTCAGTGCCAACAAACAGGTGCATGATATCCATGATGTATAATCAGATAGCTCTTTTTTGGGCAATGTTAGCAGAAATAAATCCCCAACCCATATAATGAATATGCTCCCATTTAGTCACTCATGCACACCCCATGAAATATAGATAGCAAAATAACATAGAATGACTTAAGCGACTAAATAATTGAATATTCATACATTTAGTAAATAATAAAAGGATGCAGCTGGAGATCAAACAATACATAATTTGTATTTACAGAGGGGAAACCTTACATAAGAATTATAATGTCTAAAGATCCATCCTTAGGAATGACTAGAATTCTACTATTTATAATTATATTTAAATCAGTTTCAAAATCTAGATATTAATGGTGGAAGGTGGTAAGATGGATTTTGAAGCTAACGAGTGTCACCCTGGCACACTAATCCATTGGGAAGCACCTATCTTCTATAATATTGGTATGTGTTTTTGAATCAATTTGGATCCTTTGATATTTTGCTCAGCTCATTATTGCTTAGCTACCTCATATTTCTCCTTAATTGATGATCCTCTATTTAGGTAGTGAGTGACATACACTAAAGTACCTTGGGAGCATCGCACCAAAAATCTATCACTTCTATGTATGACGTCAGGCACTCAGACCACTAAAATGGCAGGTGGGTATCTCTTTTGAATTGTGTGTGATGGCATAAACTTCTTGTGTTTGGTGGATTTTCTTTATTCTTGTAGGGGATAGAAAATGGGGCGAGTGCTTTTCATATGTTCTACCCACTTTGTACTCCTAACTTCCTGCCTAGGATGGGTGGGGGTTTTCCTTGTTCTTCAAGGGTATGGTCGACCAATTATTCCACCCATGCTAATCGCTTATATCATCCACCCAATAAGCTTGGTGGGTTTCTCAAAATATTCTACCTAGACTCTAAGTAAAAAGGTCTACCCTTTCCATGGTCTGCCTTGCTTCATTCCACCCTCCACCCAACACTTTTTTCTACCTGTGACTATTGTTGCTACCACTTTGTACCTTCTTCTCATATAGTAATGTCTTCAAATAATGAGAGGACTCATTTTTAGTAGATGGAATCCCTTCCTGAAGTGAAGAGTGGATGAATGATGCAAAATTTCACCCACACTTTGGCAACTTATAGGGGCTTTCCATATCATGGAAAAAAAATAACCTAGAAAGTTTAGCAAATATAACTAACACAATAAGGAAACAAAGAAGGGGGAGGAAGGGCACAAAATAAGGGAGGATGCGACAAGGAAAATAAATCTAGAAGGATAGGGCCAAGGTGGACGACATGGAGATAACTGCTACAAACAAGAGCAATAGGAAGACAAATAGTGGAAATAACAAGAAAAAGTCTAATATGCTTGTTGTAAGATAGACACAAGAGAAAAGGGTAACAAGAAACAATAGAAACAACAAAGCCTTTGTTACCAACCGAAATAGTTATGGACAAAAAAGTGGAGAAGAAGGAAAATGGGAGGAAAGGGCAAGGAAAAAATGAGACACAAAGAGAAAAGCAATTCAAACATTGTCAAATGAAACTAATGGGGCATAAAGCATTTTTCATGGGGTGCTCTTATGGATTGAATTTCCCTAAATGCAAACCACTGAAGACCTGAGACATTCCAATAGTAGATAGATTGCCAATGTATTTTATCTATTCTATCTCAAGCCCTCTTTTTCACACAATCTAGCAATGATCCTCTTCTACTACGACCAGGAGGCCATTTTATCTTTAACTACAGCTTGTGATTTGCACTTTATGATCTCAATTGCATCTTACCATAGGAGATATTTATAGCACATCCACCTTACCCTATGCTTGCATTTGTGATTTTCAAGGCTTACTAGAGCTCTAAGTGAGAGGTCTTGAAATTTTCTAAATGTATCCATTGGGCTACATGGTCACAAAAACAATGGACATAAGAACAAAGAACTAGGAAGACAACATAGAGATAGATGGGAATGTTATATTTCCTAAATATTTTTTTGGAAAATCCTTTCTGATGTCCTTCGGTGCCTGACCAAGTGGTAACTTTTCATAGGACGTTGTTGCACCAATGGTTAGTGAAAAAACTTATTATTCCCAATGCACTGGCCCTGCATAATGCAAGGCTTTATTTATTGGTTGTAAAATTTTGGTGTGACAAGCATGCCTGAGTGAGGGTGTCATCCATAAATCATCCTCTAAATCTACAATGGTTGGACCATATCACATTGTATTTGAGGCACCGCTTGTGATCCATATATTTCCATCTAAACTAGATCATGATTATGATTAAATCATAATTCTTCTTTCTTTTCCTGAGTGTTTGAGTGCTTGGGCCCTTAAAACATGGGGTGGCAATGGCTTTTTCCATTGTATTCTACCTTTTGGATGGTGAGCTATCAGGGATCATATTTTCAAGTTGTCCATCTCTAACATTGACTAGTTGTACCAATCTATGGTTGACTCTTCCTCCATCTTGAGGCACTCTTCCCACTCATGAGCATCCACATCCTTGCCTAGCTCCCCAATGGTCTGGGTTTGATTGGTCATGCCATATTCATGGATGTGGAATTCATGACACCTACTCCCATTTTATGCCCACTTCATCATCTAGCACTAGCTCCTAGAGGGAACTTTTGAGTTAGAGCCTCTACATTAGAACTTGCTCAACTCTGAAAACCTCCTCATAGGGTTTGAGAAAATGATTTTTCCATGATTTATGTAGGAGAACACTGATATCAGAAGCAAGATCCTAGATGTAGAATAGATGCACCTGGGTGGAGGTTGTGAGAATCTACAGTAGAATTCTCTTCCAAATCTTTTCAAAATAGACATTTAAGTCCGCCAAACTTTCAAGAGGTATGCTCTTGATAAATGTGAATTGGTTTATATATTAGAATGAGTCTTCCACTTCTTCAAAAACATCCATGATAAAATCCATCAAATACGCCCATGCAGAGATGCTTCTCAACTATAGGGTCTTGCACTAGAGCCATGATCTACCTTAAAGGGAAGCCACTAACATCCTGATCATTGCATATTTATGCACAATATTGTGAAGGATAGCCATAAAAGCCATATTTTTAAGGTGTTCCTGCACATCTCCCTTGATGCCACTATACTTTGGTAGGGAATTGAAGGCAACTTTTGGAATATCATGTCAATGAGGGATATTGAGGGGACCGGGTTCATTCCACTGGGGGAAATATGGCTAGGCCATCAAGTCACCAATCCTAAAATGTCTCAATTGTAATTTTGGAGTCAGATTCTCTAGGTGACCATGCTATCTTTGCTTGTGAGTTCAAGGCTTCTCACCATACCTTTAGTCCTCTAGGATATTTGGATCTTCAGCACAGGTCTCATGATCTATTCATGACACATAGTTGGAGTCACCATGTGGATTTGAAAATATCTAGGTAAATAAAAGAGCCACAAAACTCTAATTTCCTAACACACAGAGACTTAGTGACCTCCCTAGTGGGGTTGCCAAAAATTGTTGGTCGACAATCCAATACTAAATGTGGGGTGAGGCAGATAGATCAGTTCCAAGTAGCCAGGTTATGTACAATGGTAAATATTCATAAATTGGGTGAATATTAGGATTTCTAAAATTAGAAATTGGTAAATATGAGGACCCTTGATGTTGGCCCATTCACCTAAAACTTTTAGGACCAATTTTTTCTTAGGATCAATTCTCCACAATATATATCCAAACATAGACATATTTGTACTCATTGGAAAGCTCTTTTTGAGACTGATCTAATGGTGGTGTTTTTATGAAATTATAAGATGATGTAATAGGTAAAAAGTGGCCCCAAATATGACCTTACATTTTAGGACTTCAAACACCCCAAATTTTGGCATGAATATGCTCGATATGATTTGCTTAGGATTCTCCATGATTCACCTTGATTTTTATTAGGATTCACCATTTTTTATAAGTACATTTTGAGTCCAACCCCTTATGCATAACCCTACAAGCAGTGTAGAACGTTCACCACATTAGAAGTATGGGGTGAATGATCTTCGAATAAGGATGATTTCTTTAGGGTGATTCTAGCTACTTTATGCCATAGAATAAGGGAAAAGGTAAAGCAAGAAGAAATAAATAAAAAGGTTGTAGCTAGATTTAATAAGGATGGGTATAGTTGCATCAAGACCTATGCAGGTGCAATACTCATTAGAAACACAAGCCCTACACCCAAAAGATCACCCAACAACCTCTTTGTCCTAGATCTCTATCAAAAATAGGTGGGAGGTAAATTCCAGTATTGATGAACAAGTGCATGAGATCCAAGATGCAAAAATAACCTCCCAAACCATATAATGAATATGCTCCCCCTTAGTCACTGAGGTACACCCCACAAAATATAGATAGCAGAATAAAACATGATGACTTAATAGAATAAATAATTAAATATTCATACATTCAGTAAATAACAAGAGGACACAACTAGAGACCAAACAGTGCATAATTTGTATTTACAAAGGGGAAACCTTACATAAGAATTATAATGGCTAAAGAGTCACCCTTAGGAATGACTAGCATTCCACTATTTATAATTATATTTATATTAGTTTCAAAATCTAGATATTAATGGTGGAAGGCAAGAATATGGATTTTATAGCTGATGGGCATCGTCCTCGCACACTGCGCCACTGGGAAGTATCGATCTTCTAGAAGAGTGGTAGGTGCTTCTGAATCAATATATACCATTAAATATTCTACTCAACTCATTATTGCTTAGCTGCCTCATCTTTCTCCTTGACTGATGATCCTTTATTTAGGTGATAAGTGATAGATACTGAAGTACCGTGGGAGCATCATGTCAAAAATCCATCTCTTTTTCATATGAAATTGAGTACTTGGACCACTACAATAGCTTGGGTCTCACTTTTGAAATGTAGGTGATGGTAGGAATTTCTTGTGTTCGATGGGTTCTTATTTTTTTTGGTGGGGGATCAGGAATGGGGTGGGTGTTTTTCATATATTTTGCCCACTTTGTACTCCTAAATTCCCACCTAGGATGGGTGGGAGTTTTCCTTGTTCTTCAAGGTTGGGGTTGACCAATTCTTCCACCCATGTTGGTCACTTAGATCACCCACCCAAGGATCTAGGTGGGTTTTTGGGAATATTTCACGTAGACTCTTAGGAAAAAGGTCTAACCATTCCATGGCCCACTCTACTTCATTCCACCATCTCTCCAACACTTTGGTCTTCCTGTAACTACTACCACCACCACTTGGTACTTTCTACCCATCTAGTATATCTTCAAAGAATGAGCAAACTCATTTTGGGTGTATGGAATAACTTCTTGAAGGGAAGAGTGGGTGAAGGATGTAAAATTTTACCCACAACCATTCATAAGCATCAAAACTAGGCATCAAGTTATCTTTCATCAATACATAGTCTATAAATGCAAAAAGGTCCTACCAATGTGGGTCATGACATACTATCCTGCTTAGACTAAACACAGTCCCATGTGTTTTCCTATCATAAAAAGTTTTTATAATATATTTTTAGATAAAAAATAAAAATGTGTCTTCATATTGTCCATTTTTTCCAAGTGGTACTTCTTGTAGAACATCAATCCCATTGAACCTTACATTGTTCTAGAGTCTATTTCCTTATCAATTTGGAATGAAACTCTAGAATATTCACTGCAATCACTTCAATTACCTTGAGGTTTTCCATATACAAATTAAAAACATCCCACACATGATCAGGGTCAGTAGTGTACCTCCTAAGTAGGGATATGTGAAATGTATCATGGATATTTGATAGATTAGGTGGTAAGGTGAGTTTATACACAATAGGGATAATCTTCTCAATAATCTCGAAAGGTCCAATAAATCAAGGATTCAACTTCATAAATTTAATGGAACTCTTCATTATCCTAACTCTTAAGAAAACTTTATCTCCCATAGAGTATTCCCTTTTTTATCTTTTCAGATTAGCATAGCTCTTCTGATGATTTATGGCTTATTTAAGCCTTTTCTTGATCGTCTTAAGATGGCCTTCTATTTCTTTGACCATGTTTGGTCTGATCATGACCCAATATTCTAAATTATCCCAAGGCAATGGTGTTATGTATCTCTTACCATATAAGACATCAAATTATGACATACCAAAGAAGAATGATGACCATTGTTATAAGAAAATTCTAAAAGATGTAGATAGTCTTCCCAATAAGATGTTTGATCCATGGAGTACATGTGAAGAATGTCTTCTAGAACATGGTTTACCCTCTCATTTTTACCATCAGTATTAGGGATATATGTGAAGCTTACAATTAGTTTTATGCCCACTACATGATGTAGGGCTTTCCAAAATTTAGAAGTGAATATGGAATCCCTATATGAAATAATCATTTCAAAAAATTCATGTAACCTGAATATCTCTTTGAAAAATCTATTGGCCATAACCTGAGCATCATATTTGATGTTTCTTGGTATAAAATGCACAACCTTATTTAATATGGTGACTATTAGAAGGATTGCATCATGTTGATACCTAGTATTGGGTAAACATACTATGAAATCCATATATATAACTTGTCATTTATGCATAGGTATATCATGTGGATATAGTTTCCCTACAAGGTGTCTACACTTGGCCTTCACCTTTTGGCATTATAGGCACAAAGAAAAAAAATAGTGATATCCTTCTTCATTCCTATCCAAAGATAGGTCTTTTTCATATTTTTCCTCATCTTGGGCCCCATAGGATGAGTAGAGTAATGAGAATTATGCACTTATTGCATGATTATTTTTCTTAAATTACCTATTTTTGGTATGAATACCTTGTTATTAAAACATAAAAAACCATATTTTATGCCAAAATACTTGTTCTCTTCAGGATTTATTCCCAATTTAACCTGGATTTCCTTACAATACTCATATTGAGATTTCATTTTCTTAACTTGGTCTAATAAATCTACATGTCTTTGGATCAAAGTTCCTATATGCCTTATTTTTATTAAGGTTTCAACCACCATATTTTCCTTCCTTTGATATATTCAATATCAGATTCATATTTAGCTAAGAACTTGATCCATCTTCTTTGTTTTGTGTTGAGCATAGGTTTATTAAATATGTACCTCAAGCTTTGATGTTAAATTCTTAACTCAAAGGTTCTTCCCACAAAATAATGATGCTAGATCTTAAGAGTGTGCACAACCACTACCAGCTCTAGATCATGCATAACATAATTAACCTCTTGTTTCTTAAGTTTACTTGATGCATATGCTACGACTAACTCATCTTATGAATGCACTCCTCATACCCCTTCTAGTGATGCATCGATGCACACAAATAATTTTCCCTAGGGATATAGAATATTTAGGATTGGAACCATGGTGAGTTTTTGCTTAAGAAATGTGGAAGTAGCTTCACTAGCCATCCAATTAAATTCCTTTCCCTTATTTTGATGATTGGTTATTGTAGCTGTTATTTTGGAGTAATCCTTCACATAATGTCTATAATAACACATCATGCCCATGAAGCTTCTCACTTCAAGCACATTAGTGAGTGGTATTCAATTCAAAATAGCATCAATTGTCTCCATATCCAATGCAACCCCTTCAACAGATATTTTATGTCTCATATATCATACTTCTAAGACATATAAATCATTTTTTTATAGATTTTGAAAGAGTTGATTCTTTATTAACAACTTCAACACAAATTTGATATGTCTATCATTCTCTTTCCTATTCCTAGAATATACTAAAATATCATTTAAGAATACAAGGATAATTTAATCTAGATATCTTTTGAATATGGTGTTCATTAAATTCATGAATGCAGTTGGGGCACTAGTCATCCCAAAGGGCAAGACTATATATCATAATGTTCATATCTAGTTTTGAACGCCATCTTATAAGTGTCCTCCTTATGTATCCTTAATTGATGATACCAAAATTTTAAATAAAACTTTGTAAATATCATGACATCCTTCAATTGATTGAACAAGTCTTCAATCTTGGGTAAAGGATAGCTATTCTTTACATTTTCTTTGTTGAGCACTCTATAGTCTATGCATAACCACAAAGAATCATATTTTTTATTAACAAAAAATATCGATGCACCCCATGGTGACACACTACGTTTAATCAATCCTTTTTATAGGAACCCTTGTAGTTGTATTTTTAACTGTTACATCTCTATAGGTTTCATCCTATAAGGAGCTCTATGGATAGGTTCTACTCCTAGAATTAACTCAATAGTTAAATTGAATTATTGCATAGGAGAAAGCTTGGGTAGGTCCTCAGAAAATACATTCTTAAATTCTTGTAAAATTAGGTGTTTCCCAAATACTTCTTCCTTCTGATCCTCCCCAAATTCGTTGAGTTTCACAACATAAAGTATGAAACCAGGACCAGGTGGCAATAGGAAAATTAATAGGAATAAACAATTCTTTATTCCAGATCTCGCAGAGCTATTACATTATTCACAAACTATAGGAAATACATCTAATTTATATGAAGGGAGAGGAGGTTAGAGGAGAAGCGGGAAGGGAGGAAGTCGGAGGAGAAGATGAAGGGAGGTTGGAGGAATAAGAGGGAAGGGAGATGGAGTGATAAGGGAGAAGAGGGAATATAGGAGAGAATGGAGGGATAAGGAGGATAGAAGAGAAATTCAAAAATATCATGCCAACTTATTTAAACAATTTAGCCGACAACTCTAACCTAGCCTAGCCACTAAATTAACCACTTAATAAATTAAGTGTTCACACTTGCTACATTCTCCCCCTTAAAGTTGAGAGGACTGACAAGACAGTCTCTCAGCTTTACAAATTGAGCTTTGGCCAGCGCCTTGGTGAAGATGTCCGCAACATTCTCCAAAGTGTGGCAATAGTGAAGCTCAACAGGTTCAGTTTCCACCATATCTCTGATGAAGTGGTACTTCATATCAAAATGCTTTGATCTACTATGGTGGACAGGATTGTATGCCAACTGATGTTGATGTGACTTTTGCAAAAAGTTTCATCAGCATCACAACATTGGAAGAAACTCAATCTTTTTTGTCTCCTCCAGTTTTGTAACAAGAAATCAAAAATTGTAAAATTTTGTCTTGGGCACTCCTTCCATTGTTTGTGTGGGATCTCCTCCATCTTTGTTATTGCTGCTTCTTGCAAGTAATCGAGTGCCTCCTTTTGATGAGCTACTCCCCCTTCATCAAATACTCCTTCAAATGATGGTATTCCCAGAATGCCACAAGTATTGGTTCTCATTAACGAATCCAAAACATTTCTTTTATCATTCATTCTATGGTCTTCAAACCATATTTCAGCTCCTAATACTCCACCTGAGTATGTACAATGCATCATCTGATGTAGATGGTTTTGCCATATTACAATTTCACATACCTCTACACAGATCTTCAAACAAAATATAGCTATGCAATAGCTAATTACATATGCAACAAAATGTTGTTCCTCACACAAATTTGCACGTAACACAATGATTTTACAATATTCCTTCGTCCAAGGAATTTTTAACACATAATTTGGATCCATGTGACCCAAGTTCTCCATCATTGTCTTCTCTCCAAGAAGACTCTTCACCAAAGTTGTCTCAATGAGACAATCACCTCTCAATAATGCCTTTGGAAGACATTCTCCTTTCTTTTCATTCCTGCTCACAAAAAACAAATCATTAATCATAAAAACTTTACCTTTAATATGAGTAGATTTGGTGCTTCCCATAAAGCTATTTTGTAGCAGTTCTCCTTCAGTGTATGTTGCTTCAAGATCAACCATAAACTCTTCTCTAAGAGTTCTCCTCCTTTGTTCAATCCATGTTGATGTGTTGAAACACCATTCATTCAAGCAATCATACATAGTTGCCTTTTCATTCAAGCAATCATACATTGTTGCCTTTTCATGACAACACTTTCTCTGCAATGTAGTCACTCCAAGTGAGTGATCATCATCCATGAGTGATGTTTTCTTTGCCATTATGACAAGAAAATCAGCAATCTCATTTCCATTTTCTGTTTCTATCCCATTTGCCCTCTCACTTTCCATATCCCAAATGAGAGAGTCTTGTGTGTTCTTTTCTTCACACAACACATCCTTCACCCTTGATGAGTGATCTTCAAACAAGAAGCCTATCGCTTCCATCTCCTCTTCATCAAACTTTTCTTGTGGATCAACATCCACAATTGCCTCTTCAATACAATTCTCAATCTCCTTTGATGATGTCTCCAATACATCATGAAGTCTATTAATGACTATCTCACTATTTTCTATCTCCTCCTTGAGATAGTCTTCTTCATCATTATTTTTTTCTTTCATTATCTCATCCATGAGATAAGCTTCATCATGGAGCATGAAAATTATGCCCTTCATCTCTTCTTCCTCTTCTAAACTTGAGAAATCATCCCATATAACTTCATTTGCTCTTTCAAGAGAGCACACATCCATTCCAAGTGAATGGTCTTCAATATAAGGGAGCAAATGATCTTCCATGACCATTGCTTCTCTACCATCATCTTCTTTATTCTCCTCCATGAGAATTGTCGATGCATTCTCCATGAAGCATTCTTCAACAAATAGCTGAAATGGTGTCTTCTCCAAAAGACACTCTTCTTCATATGTCTCCTTCATGAGACATTCTTCATCATACATCTCACCTTGGTGATCTTCAAGCAAGGAACACTCCAATGTGAGTGTTTCTCTTCCTTTATCTTCAAAGGCTTCTTCCACTTTTGAGTGGTCTTCACTACAAGGTCCTTGAGCAATTGTATCTCCATTGAGATATCCATCCTCTTTGCTATCAATGCGAATGCTTTCCAAGCATGCCATTCCTATAAAAAATTCATTAGTACAATTTTTCTTTTCATCTTTTTCTCCTCCTAAAAGAAATAATTGACTATTACAAATTTCCATGCCTTCACAAGACATGTTTACAACTATGGGTGTCTCACAAGAACTTTCTCCAAGGAAAGTTGTACAAGGCTCCTGTGCCTTCTCATCCTCTTCTCCATGAAGGGATTCCGCATCTTCGGCTCTTTTCTCTTCAAGAAGTTCATCATCACTCTCTTCGTCACACATGTCGTCCTCTTCAAGGAAGAATTCAGCATCATAAGAATGTATGTATTCTTCAAATGACCTACCTTCATATGAGCCTTCACAAGAGTCTTCAAAAGCTCCTGCAAAAGGATCTAATTCAGAAACTTCTTCAAGGAAGCAAGGCTCCTCCTTGCTTAAACAATCTTCATGATTGTCACACATGGCTTTATGGGTATCCTCATCAAACCCATAAGCATCCTTCAACACTTGCCATGCCATTTTAGCTGAGCTACAACTGGCTATGAGAGGAAAAACATTCTTTTCCATTCCTCTCCTCAAATCCATAAGAGCTAAGCAATTTGCATATTGCTGCTCCTTCTTCTCCTGCTTTTCTTCACCTTCAAGCAAGGTCCATTGTGGTGGTTCTTCATATCCTTCTTCGACAATGCTCCAGAGGTCTTTGGCCATCAAGAAGGTCTTCATCATTATGCTCCAAATAGCATAATCATCTCCATTGAAACTTGGCACCTTCATGTTTTCCATCACAATACTTAACCCTTGAACGGGGTTCCAAGGGGCAACGCCTCTTCTTTGCCTCTTCACGAGATGGGGAGTCCAAAATTTTTTGGAAGCTCTAAACGGGCGTTCCGAAAGACTTCCCGTCTCTTTTTTTAAAGCCCTTAGGTGATTTTTAGATCCTCCTTCGCCACTCTAGTTGGTTGCTTATATTTGTGATACCAAAAATTTGCCCTCCGGGAAAAAACAACAATTTTCCACTTTTCACAATTTTAAAAAAAAAAATCCAAAATTTGTTTTAATAAAGCCCTTAGAAATTTTTTTAACAATTTCCTATATATATTTTAATTATCATTTTTTAAATAAAAGTTTATTTAAAAAACATAATAATAAAAATATATGGAAATTATTAAATAATTTTTAAAAACTTTAATTAAAAACTAAATAATGAAAAAATTAAATAAAAACCTTTTTTTTTTTTTGAAAAATCCCCGACGGGATTTGACTTGTTGACCTCTACCTTCTACCCGGAGGGTCTAGCCACTGCACCCCATGGCTTCAATGTGGAAGGACTATGGCTCCAAGGATTAATAAATCCTTGATCGATGGCATACAAAACAACAAAAAAAAAAAATTGTATTGTTTCTAACCCCGATGGGATTCGACCCCGGGACCTCTGTGCCGCAACCAAACAACCCAACCAACTGCGCTACGCACTTCGATGGGTAGTAAAAGGAACGACCGGTTCCTTATTCCATCTACGGGTGGTAGGTTAAAAAAACTTTAGTGGATTTATCCCACATTGAGTGGGAGGAAGACAAACTGGTCTTCAAATATGTGCGCGAGCGCATTAAACTTTGATTGCCTTCGGGAAATCACTCCCCAACTCTATCCTCTGCTATGACGAATCTACTTTCACCACATGTTTGCTTTGACGAAACTGCTTCCACCATGTGTACAAACCAAATTTTTCCACATCACCACATGCTCAATCCACCACATCCAATCCTCCATGTCAGCTCCTACCATTGGCTCCTGCCACATCAGCTCTCGGCTCCTGACACGTCAGCTCCTGGTTCGCCCAGTCAGCACTCTGTCAGTGCCCACCATGTCAGCTCCTAGCTCCTACGTCACCTCAACATCTTGTAGTCAATCACCTCAAAAGTCGAGCCACTCTGCTCGGCGCCCCTCCTCGATCCGCTCGCCCAGCTCCTCGATCACGGTGTGCCCTCGGGATTCATGCCCAACATGCTCGCCTAGCTGACTCACCGTGCGCTCTCGGGATTCATGCCCAGCATGCTCGACCTGGCTCTGATACCAAATATGAAACCAGGACCAGGTGGCAATAGGAAAATTAATAGGAATAAACAATTCTTTATTCCAGATCTCGTAGAGCTATTACATTATTCACAAACTATAGGAAATACATCTAATTTATATGAAGGGAGAGGAGGTTAGAGGAGAAGCGGGAAGGGAGGAAGTCGGAGGAGAAGATGAAGGGAGGTTGGAGGAATAACAGGGAAGGGAGATGGAGTGATAAGGGAGAAGAGGGAATATAGGAGAGAATGGAGGGATAAGGAGGATAGAAGAGAAATTCAAAAATATCATGCCGACTTATTTAAACAATTTAGCCGACAACTCTAACCTAGCCTAGCCACTAAATTAACCACTTAATAAATTAAGTGTTCACACTTGCTACATAAATCATAACTCCTTTCCTAATTGTTTTCTTTAGTTGTATTGTGGGTAGCAACTAGGGTTTGAAAGATCCTTGGTTAGTATGGATATTTAATCTTCTCTTATCCCTTTTCAAATACTTATCCATCTATCCTAGAAATTTATTATGGCTCCATGAGACTTTAACCATTCAATTTCCAATATAATATTGAAGGCGTATAGTGGTGCTACATAAATAAATCCTATGGTAGAACCATTGGTGAGGGTAATTTGATCCATAGGAAAACATTGATCCACTAAGCACGTCTATCTAGAACCATACTCAACTTTCCATCTGCGTGCCAACTATCTTGGTCTTTTTGACATATCCATTATTATACTAGAAGAAATAAATCTTTTTGTAGTGTCGTTATCAATTAAAATATTTATTCTTTATTAAAAATTTTAGCCTTAAGAGCAATGGAGTGGCTTGCCCTTCTAATTTTTGACTTTCGATCATAGCATAAATTTTGTGGGTAGGTTATTTTTCTGTTGCATTGGATGTACTCAATCCTTCTTTTGTGGAAAATGATTATCATAGTGTAGACCCCCACAATTGTAACACCCACCCTTGGGTCCTGGGTGTACTCCATTTTTCCACTCCTTTGATTTTCCCACTGGTACTAAATTTGGTTGCTTTTGTGGTTGAGGTTTATTATTACTATTGTTGTTGTTGTTGTTGTTTCTCTTTTGGAAGTTCCTTTCAAAATTTCCTTTCTTCCCCCTCATTCTTCCTTTTGAACCTTGGGAAGATTTTATTCTTCTGATTCTATTTTTCTTCCCATTTCATGAAGCCATCACTATTCATTTTCCTAATTTATTGTTGATCTATTTCAAATAAAACTTCATAGTTAAACTAGAGATGATATTTCAATTTTATAGCCAAGTCATAGGCTTTCTTTAATGTTTTTGGTTCATGCATATTCACTTTATACCAAATATTAGGTTCTACTCCAAATATAAATATGTGAACCTTCATCTTCTCATCATAGGCTGTTACCTATTTTAATGACTTAAACAACTTCTTATAGTACACCTCAACTTATTTGGTTCCTTGTTGTAGGTCAGTGAATTCTTCAAACTTTGTTCCATAGAAATGTTCTATAAGAAAACTTTTCTTGAAAGTCATAGCAAAATCCTCTCATTTTAAATCAATTGCTTCAATTTTTGGTTCCTCTTGGAAGGTCTCCCACCATTCTAGTCCAATATCTCGTATATGAAGTGTATCTCAAACTATCTAAGTCTCAGAAGAGAAGTTCTTCATAGTGAAGTAGATTTCTAGTTCCCTCAACCATGCTTCAACTACATCACCATATCCCATTCCATTAAATTTGGAGGTATAAACCTTCTGTATATCTCTAGTCATTTTTGTCTCTAGTAGATATTTGACTTCACATTCTTCAATGATTGGTTCCTTGGCTTACCTAACCTATGAATTCCTAACCTATGAATCCCAGTTCACTATGGTTTCCAAGAGTAATCTCTACTATTCTATTTGTTCCTATATCAATGTGACTATCATAATGAGGTTCTCCACCTCTTTTCTATAATGACCTAGGCCTTCATCGTGGGCTCTAGTATCGATATTTTCCTATTGGGCCTATCTATTTTGTGGAATATAATTTCCTCTTCTTATATTTGGTGTCATTATCCTAGTCACACAAAAGTAAGAATAATATGTTAGGTTACAGTTTCTTCCTTGAACTGTACTACTAACTTTAGCTAAATACATCATTCATATAAGCTAACTACAAAGTTTTGATACCAATACCACTCTTACTCTTCATGGGGTGTTGCTCTAAAAACTACCATCTAATTCCATTACTAATGGCCATACTTAATATACATAAGGTGTCATATGGAGTGAGCTACCCTTCATAGGATCAACTCTATGGAATTCTAGCAATTGGAAATTCTAGGTATTTGCAACTTTAGCTTAAGAACTAAGCAAAGGCTTGAATAGGAATATATCCCTATCCAATGTATGTTAATCTAAGAAATTACCTAAGGCCTAATATAATATCTCAAGTGGTCTATCTCATATCCGTGATAAGTCAATTTTTTCCCTTCCTTACTCTATCAAAAGGATACGCCCATCCCTACGCAATACATAATGTTGTCTATATAGGTATACTAAGCATTTTTTAAAATAGCTATTTATCTCATTCCCCATGAATGAGTTAATTTATCCCTTTTTTTCTATACAAAGGATAGGCCCATCACTACACCATACATAAGTCTATCTATATAGGTTCACTAAGTATAATATGAATAAACTATTAGTCTCATCTCCACAATGAGCTAACTTATTCCATCTATCCATCCTAATGATAACCAAATTCATTTTAAATTTAAATGATGTTCTCATGCATATAACTAGTTTAGGGTTTGAGAAGAGTTCTATGAAAAATAATATTACTCTCCCTAAGGGAACTCATAATCCCTTAGGTTTCTTTTTCTACTTCTAACACATAAGCATAATTATTTTAAATACTATCTCTTAACACTTAAACTATATTAAACCATCAATATCTTCTAATCCTTCTTTCCTTAAAAAGAAGTGATTAAGTTTATCTACTTAATTAAGCATTGGATAAGATATATAACACCATCAAAGAAGATACATAAATAAGATAATATTTCTATCTAAATTATTAACAAACATGATAGTTCATGAAACTATGACATAATAGATCATTTAGTTTTAACAAGTAGAGATACTTCTTCCATTCATAAATTAAATCATTACATAACCCAAGTAGGGTAAAAGTATCACCACATTAAAATAATAGAGCATTACATCATTATCCAACTAGGATATTACTCATGCTAGAGTCTACTCCACAACAAGTTTCCATAAGAAGAGCTTCACTACAATATAAATCAAGGGTCAATGTCTTGGATCTAATATCCTCCTTTGTCCTTATTGCTTCTCCATCACTTAGTTGATGGTAGTAAGGGATAATTAAAACTCATAGATCTCATGAAGCATACAACTAAATGCATTTTCAATGACTTATGAAACATATACATTTATAATTGAATGCCAAATTGTAACTATACAATCTACACCATGTAATTATGCATAAATATTTCAATCAATCAATCAATCAGGAGGAAACCCCGTAATTTCCTACTAGAATAATTATTTTATTACTCATGCAAAGTGCATTAAATATCTAAGAATAAAATTCATCTATCATTTATCTCATCATAAAAAATAGTCATTTCATATTTTAGAAATTAAAGTAATTATTAATTTATCAATGCATAGAGTAGATTCAATAACCCTTCCTTTAATCAGATAAAATCACATACTTTTCACCAATTAAAGTACTTATAAAACCATTTCCTTTAATCAGTCAAAAGCCCATACTTTTAACCAATTAAAGTATTTATCAAAACCCTTTTCTTTAATCCTTTAAAATCCCATACTTTTAACCAATTAAAGTACTTATCACACAATTTCCTTTAATCGGTTAAAATTCCATGCATTTAACCATTGAAGTACTTATCAAACCATTTTATTTAATCAATTAAACAACCATACTTTTAACCAATTAAATTACTTATCAAACCATTTCCTTTAATTAGTTAAAATCCCATACTTTTAACCAATTAAAGTACTTATCAAATCATTTTCTTAAATGAGTTAAAATTCCATATTGTTAACAAATTAAAGTACTTATCATGTCATTTTATTTAATTAGTTAAAATACTATACTTTTAACCAATTAAAGTACTTATAAAACCATTTTATTTAATCATTAAATTGAATATACTTCCTTCAATAAACCAAATATCCTTCTTTTGATTTAAATAAACAACAACATTTTTTAATTTATTTAAAATAATATATATTTATTTCAAGGGGTATTTTCATAGTCATGGCCACAATGCCACCAATTAATAAATAAAAAAACTGAACTTACCATTCATGTGGTGGTCCAACAATACCAAGGTTTGTCCATAATATATAGTCATTGATCATGCGATCGATCGAGCAATAGCTCTAAGAAAATCTCCCTTGTGCTTGGTTGATCAACTAAATGTGCTTATGGGATAATAAAATTGGTTGAAGCCCATTTTCCAATGCATGTGGGATCAATGCTATCCTAATTCAAAAGTTTCTTTAAACCCCCAACCAATGGACAACTACAAATTGTAACAAACAGTGCCAAGAAGCCACATGGTCGAGAGACAATCAGTTCAATAGTGGTTAATGCGATACAGGTGTCCAAGAGGGATAGAACCAACCAACCAATGCATCGGTAGCCCCACTTGGTGGTGCCCTAGACCATCCAGCAGTGGTCAATAGGCCTAGGAGGTGCTTACCTCTTTAAAGGGATGATAATGACCTTGCATCTCTAATATAGGATTAATATTATGGAATTCTCAGGGTTATGCATAGCAGTTATTTATCACCAAATTGGATAAAATTATGATTTTCAAAATTTGGAAGTGGCTAATATTTGAGACCCTTGACCAATGTCAATTAGCCAAAAATTTCTAGGTGCAATTTTTTTTCAAGTTGATTTACCCAAATTTTATAATAATTTGACCATTTTAAGTTTAAATTTCCAACATTACCCCTAATAATAGTGAAACTTCTACATGCGTTTGGACACTATTCACTTGGATTTCAAAACTGATTCACCAAATTTTTATAAATAAATTTTGGGGTGAACCCCTAATGCATAACCCTAGGAAGGCCTAATCAACCTTCTCTTGTCGCATCTTCTTGAGCATGGAATCATTGTACCATGGTGCCACAAAGTGGCATCTAGATGATGATTAAACCAAAATAAGGTTTAAAACATAGTCTTGTACAAAATGCGAGGTGATATAAATATTCACCATATTAATGTGCATGAACAAATGTGATTACGTCATACTAAAAGCAATAGAGGGGGTAGAGGAAACACTTGCTTCAAATATTGTTCAAGTGATAACAAACCAAAATAATAAGCCTAACAAATCCCAAGTCCATAGTCATGCTTAAGCCATTCTTAGATGATGAAAAACATTTCATAAAGAATTAAACAACATGGTTTCAAGATCTAGAGCATAGGTTTAATAAGGGGATATATGACCAAGATTTCTTAGGTCGTAAAAACCCATAAAATGATTAAATAGGGGTTGAGTTAAGTGGATGCACATCATGATGGCACATGCATAACAGGGTCATAACAACATGAGAGTGATTTAAAATAGGGGTCTTAGAAATATAAACTTACAACTAGAACATAGGCCAATTAGCAAGAAACACTTCATCAAACAAGGACAAAAAATGGGGGTTTGAAATTATAAATTCCATTTTGCTAAGACACGGGCTAAATCAGGTTGTTTACAACAATTTTGTTTTATCAAATAATCTATAAATATTATGAAGCATAATACTATGATATTAAATCTAAAATGAAAGCACCCCAATCTGAGTATCCTATGAAGAATTCTTCTTCAACAATTAAACTCCTTGCTTTGCCATTTATTATCTCCTTTAGCTTTTGCGTAGTCCCCAAAAAAAATCCCCCCACCTTCTTTACTTGTCCCTCTTAACAAATAAGACCTATCTACCCCTTCCCTAAAGTCTATTTATTTAAATAAATTCACTCTATCAAAAAGTAATGCAAGGCGACAAGAGGGGAGATATTTGAATTTAAAATGATTCTTCCCCTTTTAAAAATATCTTGCTTTTAAATAAAACCTTTTTTTTCATTATTAAATCTATGAAAGGTATAACAGAGGAACAAATGGAAATTTTAAAGAATTAATATTTATAATATTGAATTCAATTTAATTCAATCCATAGAAGCCATAAATCATTTTCTCATTTGATTAATTCCAATAAAATACACATACCAATGTCAAGCATTATTAAGGTATTTTAAGTGGATAATGAATTAATAGAAAATTTATATCTATTAATTTATTTCAGAGGGGATTATTTACCAAATCCACTTGCACAACAACACGTGTAAACAAAATAAAGAAATCAAGTGCATCAAACAAGGGTGGGTGAAGTCATCGCAATCCAATTGTCGATCCTAGTTGAAGACTTATGTTAACTTCTAGGTTACCAACTTTTGGCTTAGGATGGCTAGTTTGTTGATAATCACACTAAAAGCAATAATGCATGCATCTATATGGGGTAGTAATCCATGCTAACTAGATATTATATAATCATAATTTGTCTTCTCAAGTACCACATTCTTGGTGGTTGATTTTACATCTTCCACCCACGAGTGTACCTGGTCCTACAAATATACATTACATTGGTAGTATTGTATTCCTCAATAATATATCAACATAAATAATTGCATAAACATTAATAAGCATCAAAACTAAGAATCAAGTTATCTTTCATCAATAAAAAATCTATAAATACAAAAATTCCTACCAAGGCAGGTCATGACACAGCCTCCAAGAAAATCTTGTAACTGCTAAACAAAACTAGTTAACAAGACACCTCAAATTTCAAACTAGATCAAAACACGATGACTCGCCTCTCAAAAAGTGCACACGTCTATCTTCTCATGAGAACCCTTGGTGATAATACCAAATTTATTTCATCTTCTATAAAAAGGATACCCTTGGTATTCCAAGGATGTTACATAGAAATTGACAGAGATGTATTGGCATTGCATAGATTTTAGACATAGTGTTGTTGATAGATAATAGTATTTTGCAAAAATTTGTATAAGATTTTGTTAAATGAAGGTCTTGATTTAATGATACTGAGATTAAATTATTTGCTTTATTTCTGCAAGTCAACATTGGATTCTATTTTTGAAATAAATTTAATGTTCAAATTCAAATTTAATTTAGGGATTGATCCATGGATCAATATAGCTACATGTTCCAATCAAGAAGGATAAGCCTTAAAAAATTACTAATATTCTTTTATATTTTTAGGTTTTGTAGGTTTTTGAGATATCCTTGTAGGTTTGAACATAGGATATCATTGCTTTATCATGTCTTTGTAGATATTAAGGCATCGAAGTGAATTTGTATTCATGATAGATTTTCAACCACTGTAAATATGGTATAACGATAAATTTGTGGCTTAGTAGTAAATTTTCAATAAGTGCAAATTTATAGTAATGATAAATTTATGGTTCTTTGTTTCTCTACATAGTTCATGAGGACTGATATGATGTTTTCTATTTATGTTTTCTCTTTTTTCCCAAAATAAGTGAAATCTAATTGGATTTTCCTCTTTCTTTTCCATTATCTTGTATTCCATAATTTTGACTTAAAAATACATTTTAGAATCTTACTTGGTTATATATTTTAATTTTATAATCTTTCATCTTATTTTGGGATTAAAAAATAGTCTTAGAATAGGATCTTTTGATTTCATTTTGGCACTTAATATTTAGTTCTTATTTTGGTATTAAATGAATATTAGAATACGATATTTTGATTTCATTTTGGCAATCTAGCTTTTATTCTTATCTCGGTATTAAGAATAATATTAGAACATGATCTAGTAATTTCATTTTGACATAACAAGAAACTTGATATTTTTCTCTTTCTTTTAAATTAAAAAAATCTTGAGATTTTATAATTATAATTGATATTATAAGGAATTTGATATTTTGTTCTTGTTTTGAAATTAAAAGGAACTCTAGATCTTATAATTTTT
Source organism: Wollemia nobilis (assembly GCA_028583015.1). Classification (NCBI taxonomy): domain Eukaryota; kingdom Viridiplantae; phylum Streptophyta; class Pinopsida; order Araucariales; family Araucariaceae; genus Wollemia; species Wollemia nobilis. The sequence goes on along the minus strand of JAQPPZ010017220.1, from coordinate 4,435,049 downwards.
ATTTTAGCATTGAAGGAAACTTGATATTTTTATTCCAAGTTTGAATTTAAAAGAACTTTGGATCTTGCAAATTTTATTTTTTACACTAAAAGAAACTCGATCCCTTTGTTCTTAATTGGCAATTGAAAGTAATATTAGATCTTGAAATTTCATTTAGGTACTTAATACTTTTGCTCTTATCATGGGAATTAAAAAGAACCTTAGTTAATAGGTTCTCTTGATCTCACCTTTATATTAAAAAGAAGATTAATCTTTCCACTTTTTCATTAAAAATGAATATTAAGTTAAAATGCCTTTTCAAGTTTTGTAGTAACCCTATCTTAAGTAGAAAAGCTTTTGAATTTTACATCTTTCCTTCACTTTGTTTTAGTTAAAAATTTCTATTTGATATTGAATTTCTCGCATGTAGAGAAATTTAAGCTAAAGGTATCTTTCATATTTCCTTTTCATTAAGTATAACTAAAATGAGCCTTTGTTATCAATTACTTTAATCTTGTATCATTGATTCATTTGGATAAAAGAAATATTTGCTGTAAATCACTCTAATTTTGCATCTTAAGAATATGTTTAGAAAAATTATATTCAAATGACTTCTAGATCTTAAATATTTATAATTTTTATTAATCTCAATTTTAAGCAAATAATTCCTAAACTCTATATAATTTGTATATTTTTCTTACATAGTTTAATTAATAAAATTGTTAATCTTCATTTAGAGTAGTTTCCTTAAATCTTAAGGCATAAAGAGATATACTTCTTTCATGTAGTTACCTTGGTCTTTGAGGTTTTTGTAGGATAGAAAAATAATCAAGCTTCTTGTGAAATGGAATAGTACAAAATCAATCAAGAAAACAAGCTCTTCAAAAAAGGCCCTTGTATCTTCTCCCCTTTTGTTTGTTGCATTCTTTGATAATTCACTAAATAGACGTTTTAAATAAAAGAATTAAGGTTTTTTATTAATACATTTTAGGCATCGAAATAAGAAGTGCTTGTAGTTTGCACTCAGGCTATTTTGTTTATGTGCATTATTTCTTCCATCCTTGCTCAAAAGGAACAAAAGCTTTCCTAGATTAGCTCTTGTTCAACTACACTTTATTTTATGCATCTTTTCTATTCAGCTATAAATGTCCTCAAGTATATGAATTTTAAAATCCAATAGTAAATACCTTAGTTTCCCCCTTTTCATTGCTTGTAAAGTAGGTATTCAAAAGGAAAATTGCACATAGATATGCATTAAGCTAATTTTTCTATTTGTATTCTTTTTCCTAAAATAAATATTATATTTTGTAGAGTTACATATTAGATTAGCATAAAAATTAAAATTGCATATAGATCTTGTACGTTGCACTACTTGTCCTCATTTGCGTTGACCCATCATACTTTGCATTTAGATAGTAAGATAGGCAAAACTTGGGTTTTTGTATAAATTGACACACAAAAATTAGATTTAGGAAAATCAATAAAATCTCTTGGTGAACCCCTTAAAATATTTGTTTCACCAAATATAAAGCTTGGAATAATGTGCAAATGATGGGGTGGTAGCAACATCCTCCCATTCGAGTGTGGTATTTCCCTCAAGTAAAAATGACTTGTTGAGGTCAATGCCTCCCTAGGATCCCCTTTTTAAAGCCACATCTTTGGTGAACACAACATGAACACCACTCGGATCCCCATAATACCATTTTGACCAAAACAACCTTTAATCAAGATAAAAAATTTGAACTTTAATAAATACCACTCTAAATTATTATTATTAGCTTTTGGAACATTAAACATAAAGGAAATACATTCACAAGTATTGAAATAAACTTGCAATGTTATAACTATGATAATGACAACTTAACATGCATAAAAATGTGATAGAAAACATGATACAAAGGTCTAGAAATGCTCATATAAGAAAGCTCATAAAAATTACAATGCTCCTATGATAGAGTTTGCAACTCCTCCATGATATCAAAATGGAGCTACATTGTGTCTAATACTACTCTCACTTATTTGCAATACACAACTCTCCTTCTTTACTCCCCTCTCAAAATAACAATGAGGAATTTATATATAAAGATAGATTCATTGCCTTTCACTCAACCCTAAGACTCATGTACATGTGGACTGCATGCACATTTACATAATTGCACATTCTAACACTTGTACATTTATTAAATTACTCTAATAAACTATTTATCTCCCAATATAATCCAAATATAAATATGTGCCCATGAAGGTACATTAGTAAAGAACCAAATGATGCAATATATTCCAACACCCCCCTATATTACATTATTCCAACACCCCTCTTCTTCTTTATTGAAGTTAGTACTCTTGTCCTCATTCTCTATGTCCTCTATTGAAGCTTCTAAACATACACTTAGAGCATCATGATAAGATTTTGTGTTTGTAGAAATTGAAGTACTAATACTGCATGAGGATTGAAATATCTTTTCTAAGGATGATTCATTCATTTCTTTTTTCAGTTTAGGTAATTCTATCAATCCTATCTATTATACATTTTCATCCTTATAACATTTGAATGTAAGTAGTGCCATATATAGTATGATTCCATATTCTAAAGGAATTTGAATTATATTATTTCCATTATCAATTACTTATGTGAGTTGTGCATGTAGATAATGTTCCATTGTTTCAAAGTTATATTTTTAAGCTTCACTATGTATCATTTTTGAAGTAAGGTCTACTTTTTACTCAGAATTTACAATTGAATTATTAATTCCACTTTTTATGAAACTTGCTTCTTTCTTTATAATGGTGTTGTTCATATCATTGTTCACTATATTACTTGATGTAGACATTTCTCTTAGTTTTTTTTTTTTTTGATAAATCCTTTATAGTAGACCACCTTATGTATCCCCAATAGTAAGTATTATATGAATATACTTCTCTTGAAATCAACTAAGTAGCTCTTGATTTCGAGAAGTAAAATTTAAATATTAAGTTAAGAGTATAATTTTCAACTAATGTTTGATGCAAACAATTATCTTCAATTATGGATTAAATACTATATAAACTTCTAGAAATTCAGTTGAAGTAGGATTCCTTATATATCCCTAATTAGAATTTTTTTTTGAAAGTTTATATATTTGTAAACTAACCTTATATCTCCTTTAAAAAAATTCAAACAATTAAAGCACTAATAATAAATATTTTAATGCTTCTAATTTCTTCTTTCTTCTCAAAAATAAGTAATGTGATTTCTAGGGTATCTTCCACTACCTTATAACTCCTACTAAATATCCCTAGATTAATATTAAAGCTGATATGTATAATATTATCACTCCTTACAAATTTATGAAGGAAACAAAAATTTTATATTAACTTTATATCAATATCTTGCTTGCTATGGTATGAATCTAGAAGTCACCTTGCGGTCTCCTCCAATGGTAGAATAAGTGCTTTTCTATGGTAGATTTTCATTCTTAAATGCTATACCTATGTTCTTCAATGAACTCCTTTAAGCTTTAATGCTTCTCAACACTTTGTTATGCCTTATTTTTTATCTCTCACTCCTTGTTATGTTCTCTTGTATAAGCACGTCCAACATATGGTTGTCCATTATGACAAGTGTCACAAATATTGAAAAACAAACTCTTCTTTAGTTGTACATTATTAGGTGGATCAGACTTAGGATAAATGATGCCCTCTTGAGTGCTACACCTTCTAGAAATTTATGACAAGTGGCAGCAATATTCTTTTGGACATTACACTTTGTATGGAGTGCTTCCTTTTGGGAGTTACACTTTGTATGAGCACTTCTCTTAGTGGTAAATGTTATGAAATGATTCCACCTTGTGCCAAGTGGCACTTTCTCCATTGCATATTTTGTCAAGTGTCTTATTTCACTTTTGCATGATCCTTGCCTCCAAATATGTCTTGAGAAATTCATCCTCGCTTTTTTCTCTACTATTCTAGTTCATTTATGAGATGATTTGGATGATTAAACACTAGCCCTGTGTGAATTTATAGATGGTTTATTTTATATATATACAATGAATTCATCTAATTTCATTTATAATCTACTCTAATGTCGATATACTATGTTCACATTGTTGTTTATTTGGATTTGATGTTGCTATGCTCATTTGGCTATGGCGCTATCTGGAATGACGAACATTGACCTTCTTCTCCAATATTTTGAATGTGATTTTCCTTTTTGCTAATGGCTATCTATGGCAAGACAATGGTGCTTGTAGCAATCTAATTTTTCATCACTATTTTTAACATTTTATTGTTTTTTTTAAATCTTATCTCGCCTTCCCTATATTTGAAGACTTTTTAATTTGCTCCAAAAACTTGTTATGCAAAACGTAAGTTATGTACGCTTACCCCCATTTGATCTTGAACTAGTTCTCCTTATATTCTGTAATTGTATCACTCTAAATTTTTTGCACCCTTACCTTCAGGCTAAAGGATCCATGCCCGAAATGGGTATGCAAGAAGGATGGAACGGTACCTCGAACTAAGAGGCCCTTTGAAGGTCTTGCCTCTTGGGGGAGGGGTATTAAGGTGATTTTTTGACGGATGGTGGGGTTCACCAGGAAACATTTAGTGGCACTCTCCACACCTAGGTTGGGAATGTGTTTGATGTGTTCAATTTTATCTTTAATCATTCAAGTCCTAGGTTTGGCCAAATGAATCTAAACTGTTCTATATGAAATGCAGATTTAAATGAATACAGAAAATAGATTTAAACAAAAAATATAGAGAACAAGCTAGATGAGAAAAACCATACCTGATTTCAGATATTTGATGGAGGTTATGATTTTTGAGCAGTCAAGATCACCTGGAATTTGATAGGATCGTCTCCGATTTGACAAGATCATCTGAGATCTAATGAATTCGTCAGATGAATTCATCTGAGATCTGCAATCAAAGAAATGGACATAGACTACAGAAAATGTAGCTATGCTGATAAAGGAAGATGATATGAAATGATAATAATGATGTTAATAAGATAATCCCAAATAGAAATGCAAGTAAATTATCATGCTTTAATAGCTAATCATGATGTTATTATGTACTTAAGCTATATGTGTGAACTCCAAGATGCAATATAACAGGAAATAATAATAAAACTAACTAGATGCAGAATAAAATAGTAGAAAGGTATAGAAAAAGCACAAAATTTGGGCATTGATTGCCCCCAATGTTGATTGCAGTAAAAATCATCTGTAGAGTTCAAAATTGTTTCAAATTGTACAAGATCATTTGCGACGATCTGAGCTTGCTCCGGCTGAAAAATGACAAATTTCCTACAAGAAAATTCAAAAAGCACAAATGCAGATGATAATCCAGGGTATTATAATGCATGCAAAGATCAAATTACAGGAAAATTTAGCCAGGGGAATGTCAATGGGGGTCCTAAGGTTTAAATAGGCTTAGGAGGGAGGTTAGGAGGTTGGGGATCATCCCAATTTGGGAGATCTCCAATGGGGAGGGTCTCTAATGACGCATACATGCTTCTACCTAGATTAGAGACACCGTTGAAATAGAGGCTAATTATGAAAAATTAGTTTTGGGATGAAATCGTCTGGACATTCTTCTCCAGACGAATTCGTCTGATCTAAGACGATATCATCTGATCGGCGATGATATCATCCAACGGACAAAACAAACTCTAAAAATGGCATGGAAAACAAGGAAACAGGTTACAGGCGGTTTTGGAGCAGTTTTGGGGTTGATATTTTGAATTTGAATTATTACTAAGGTAATTTTAAATAATCTGCTAAGTTTTACTGCACCAATTTTAGGGTGCTACATTTTGCCCCCTCTTTAGCAAATTTTTCAAAGAAAATGCATTAAAGACGAGTTCTCAATTTATGAGAAAGCAAAAATTTATTCCCATTTTTAGGTGACGATTCTAGGTCGAATCGTACGACAGCCTACTATGGTGCCCCCTCCGTGTTTTTACCCAAATCGAACGTTTGGGGTAAAAATGCGAAAAAGCAAAAATTTTAAAAATGTTGTTAAGTGTTTTGAATAAAATTAAGAAAAATAGGGAAAAACCCTAATTCATTATTACTGCTCATTTTCCTGGTTTCTAGAGCTCTGCAAATAAGAATGGTTGAGACAATGCACAGATCAATAAAGGTCCGACGTGGGCTACGGGTAAGGGTCCAAACTTAATTTAGAATGCTTTAATTTTGAATTTCATGCTTTTTAGATTGATTTTGAATGATTTTTGAGCATTGCGGCCATTTTTGGGCCATTGACATCGTTAGGATGAAATCGTCTCAATTTCGTCGAAATTGTCTCGATATCATCGATTTTGTCCAAGGGCGAAATCAGCGATATGGAGACGATTTCGTCCAATAAGGGACGATTCCCTCTTGCAAAATTGGAGACGAATTTGCTCAAATTTTGGACGATATCGTCCAATAGTGGATGATATCATCATTTGTATGAAATTGAACTTTGTTTTACTTGCATTTTTAATCACTGTTTTATTGATGATTTTATTATTTTGTTGTTTATATTGTAGAGAGGATTACTAAAGAGCATAGAATGGAAATACGGTGGGCTGAGGGATGACTTGGACACTCTATATTAGGCAGAGCGAGATCAATTGGCTCAAGTCGGCTTGCAGCATGTGGCAGATATGCCCTAGGTTTCTACAGATATGGGGCTATTGATAGCCCTAGCAGAGAGGTGGTATATGGGTTCTTCTTGTTTTTTATTACTGACAGGGGATATGACTCCCACATTGGAGGATATATGGAGGATTTTGAGGATCCCCATACAAGGACGGCTAATAACTCCCATGGCTAATTAGGGCCATGCAATGATGCAACTATGCAGAGATCTGAGCTTCACCCTGGAGAAGGGCAGAGTGAACATCAAGTCACTACGCCAGATGCCTAGGGCATCTAGACTGACACAGGTTTTGGCTGGGGTGGTAGGTGGTCTGTTGTTATGCCATCAAAGTAGATGTATAGTACCATGGCTACTGATAGATGTGGTCTACAACATGAGAGACCATGGGTACAGGTTTGCTTGGGGGAGCTTTGTACTATGCCAATTGTATAGGATCCTACATGGGGTCGTATATAAAGGCGACCGATGTCTGGTCATGACATCACTACTACAGGTTTGGTGCTAGGAGAACATCGTGATGTAGATGCCGGTAGGGCTCCCACTGATAGGGATTGATATGGAGAGGCCCAGAGCTTTCTATTGGTGGCTCTAGAGAGGGTCATAGCGATGGATAGATCTGCCAATGTCCCGGAGACTACTTGATGACCTTGTCTCTGACCAGATCACTTGGAGGCCTTGGAGAGATCATCCAGGGTGGGCTGAGGACAGACAGGATCTGGCTCATGTTAGGCAAACTTGTTGGCTAAGTATGGAGAGGAGAGAGGTGGAGCTCCACCGTTATGATTGAGTTTTGAGGTAGTTAGGTCTATAGCAGGGGATCCTATCTCTTAGAGACTATGAGTTTTCTCAGACCGTCTGGGATAACACTATAGTTAGCAAGGCTCCAGATATGCAGTGCTTCTAGAGTGAGGACGTGGACGATGCCCCAATTCAGCCAATGGATGGGTACAACATAGGGGTTTTTGATGTCTACGATGCCTAGTACGTAGGCATCCGCCCTCCTCAGATGACGAGGGCTCAGGGTCTGATTCACATAGTTGTGCATCAGATGGAGAGGCAGCACCATGCGGCCATTGAGGTGGCACAAGGTCACAATGGGAGAGAGCAGAGGAGGCCATAGGCTCAGCAGAGGCCGCGACAGCGAGAGAGGAGGGAAGAGAGACCCTCTTCTCCACAGAGAGAGAGGCCACCATTTCTCGATAAGGGCAAGGGTGTCGAGGTAGGAGAGAGTAGTGAGATGGCTACTCTCCAAGTGAAGACTATTCATCTCCAATATTAGGTGTAAGCTTTATAGGATGAGGTTGCACGACATCGAGCTAAGGCCACACAGCTCAGAGATGAGGTCGCACACCTCAGAGCATGGAGTGGAGGAGCGAGCACTCAAGAGCTAGCACGGTCGGTTGCTTAGACCACCTTCTACTAGGGTATATACTTCTAGCTAGTGCCAGAGGGTCAAAGGGTACAACTGCCAACTGGTACTACAGATCCGATCAGGGTTGGGTCATCGAGGACTTCATCCCGATCGGTGACTAGGACTCACAGTACCACACATACTATGATGGGGCCACCTCATCCACCTCAGGGCAGGGGAGGAGATGAGGCTGAGAGCTCGAGGGGCCACCTCATCCACCACATACTGCACAGACTGTATATATGGTTTGAGAGGATTGAGTATGCCAATATGTAGATTGTGGCATACCAATCCAGTTTTGATATGATGTACATATATATTTTTTGAGATATGTATATATATGATGAGATATTTTTGATCATATGACTTGTCTTATGTTTGTATGATGCTTTAATGTTTTGATGTGATTGATTTGATGATTCATGTAATTATGTTGTTTTGAAATATTATAATTTGATATCATGCTGTAATATTTTAAATGAAATAATATGATGTAAACAAATTGGTTGTTTGTGGGATAATTTGATGAAAATAAAAGGGACTTTTAACAATAATTTCAAAGGACATTGTCGCTATTATAGACCATTTCATGGAGTCGCCACTCACTTGGTCGTCAAGCTAATCTTGGTATAGAAATATTGTTAAAAGTGAAAGAGTGCTTAAGAGACTGTCTTAAGACTTGGTGTTGTAATGATGGAGATAATGATGGTTTGATGATTTGTTTTCAGATTTTCATAAAAATAGTATGCATGAAATACGAAAAGAAATATGATTTTGCTAGGCATAAATTCCTAAGTATGATAAAATTTTGAACAATTCCTTAGAATTTATACCATGGTTGCAAAAACTGAATTTGAACATAATGTAATGAAATCGAATAAGTGTTTGTTTGTTTGTAAAGCATATTTGTGTAACATAATGATGCAAGTCACATGTTTTGATGAATTTTGTTTTTAAAATATATGGAAAAGAAAATTAGAACGATGGTTTGTGCTAGGCATAGAATTATAGGTATAGACTTATACCATCATCGTGAAATCCAAAGAAGAAATTGATATAATAGTTTTATTGCATGGTTGATTTTTAATTTTTTGAAAATAAATAGAAAATATAAAGATGAGGACTTGCGCTAGGCATAAAATTTCAATTTTGGTTTTGGAACTATACCATCGTCGCGAAAGTCAAAAAGTTATATATAAATGTAATTTTATTGCATGTTTTTGAAAATGATTTTGATTTTTTTTATAATGCATGTAGTTGTCTTTATACTAAACAACTGTTCTCAGATGAGAAAATTAAATTATTCCAAACAATTTGTAGAAAAAATATTTCAAAGTATCTTAAAGACAAAAGTTAGATTTATAAGGAATCACATGTGCATATGTGAGTTCATTTCCGATCTTGATTTATCATAATGATACACAAAATCACTCAAATACAAATGTGTGTGCAATTGCATTGTTCATTTACCAGTTTTGAGCAAGATAATTTGATACAAGTGATTTGAATTAACCAAATAAGTGTTCATTAAGCATGATTTAGATGCATATAACCATACCACACTACTATGTAGGTCGGGTTATCAAGAGCTAGCTAATCCATAAGTAGACATAGGTTTGTACAAAAGAAGGTCGCTAATGTGATAGACATATCACCATGCTAGGAGTTACCCAAGGCCAAGCGGGTTGGGCACAAACCACCTGTTATGGGGCTTACCTCACAGTTTTCGAATAATTTGAGAATTCTAGGGATTCAAGCTCATCAACCCTTCTTTTCTTTTCAATGGGTAGGGAAAGGTATTTTATTGCATTTGCTTTTGCTTTCTTTTCTCTTTTTTTTTTTTTTTTTTGTACTTTTGTATTTTGGCTTGATATTTGAGATAATGCTGAAATAACCTTTTTCTTTTCTCTTTTTCTTGAACTTTTCTTTTCTTCCTATGCTAGGGATACTTGCTCGGATTAGATGTAGAGCAAGGGATTTTTATTTTGGGTAGGGGTGAGCTTGTCCTTTTGTCAATTCTCAAAGATTCTAGACCATGTGCATGATAGGATAGCAGGGGAAACTTTTTGCTCAAGAAACCACTTCTACTATGTAGCATAGCATGGACATTACAAATATAATCATTTTATTATGAAAGGGTATGCTTGGTTTACGTAAATTACAAGATCAATTCTCTGTGCTCAAACTTTATTTAATTGAATTTTGTGGACTTTGATATAAGAGAGATTAGTAATCATGCCAAATAAAATCAAGATATTTATTTTTGTGTTTGTGAAAGTGAGGGATTCCAAATAAATGCTAATTTATCCAAAATAATTTGAAAATATAACTGCAATACTTCAAGAAGAAATATATACAACAAATACTTTTGAGGAGTTTGATAATTTTGACTCTCTCTTTCTTCTCTATTTTTTTTTTTTGGTTTCGAAAGAGTCTATAATATTGTTGTTTTTATTTTTATTTTTGTTTGTTTTTGTTTAAACATATATATATATATATATATTTAAAATGAGACAACATGCAAAATATATACAAATGGTGAAATGACCAAATTTTATGCGTAATATCACTTAAGATGCATAATATTCATAGGTTCTTTTAAATATTTACCATCTAAGGTAGCTAATTTGTATGCTCCCGATTCAAATTTAGCAGTGATAATGTATGGTCCAAGCCAGTTGGGCTCAAATTTACCTTTAAGGTCTTTAGTTGCATTAGTAATTTTTTTATTTTCTTTTAAAACAAGGTTGCCGACCTCAAAGGATCGATGACGAAATTTCTTAGCATATGATCTTTTAAGCTTGTTTTGGTAGGCACGAAGATGCTCCAAAGCATTGATGCGCTTTTCATCTAGGAGTTCTAGTTGACTGAGTCTGCTATCTCGATATTCATCCCCTTCTTCGGTATCTTGAAGTAGTAGAGCCAAAGAAGGAACTTCTAATTCAAAGGGAAAAACAGCTTTAGCACCATAAACCAAGATAAAAGGTGAAGTTCCAGTGGGAGTTCGAACACTAGTGTGATATGCCCACAAAGCTGGATATAATTGAATGTGCCAGTCGCGGCCAGATTTATTGACCAATATTTTGAGAATTTTGATTAAGGTTTTGTTGGATGCTTCCGCTTGGCCATTACCCCGAGGATAATAGGGAGTGGACCATCGATGTTGAATCTTATATTTTTGGCATAATTTCTTAACATCTTTATTTTTGAAACAAGTTCCATTTTCTGAGATGAGATTTGCAGGAATTCCAAACCTACAAATGATTTGATTAAAAATAAATTTAGAGACTTGTGTTCCAATGCAGGAAGCTAAAGGCATAGCTTCAACCCACTTCGTGAAATACTCAGTGGCAGTTATGATGAATTTGTGTCCATTAGATGACACAGGATTAATTTTTCCAATAATGTCTAAGCCCCATTTTGAAAAGGGCCAAGGAGATGAAATAGCCTGTAGTTCTTGTGCAGGGGCATGGACAAGGTCAGCATGTTTCTGGCACTTGTCTCAATGGCACACATAATCATGTGCATCATTCTCCATGGTAGTCCAAAAGTAGCCTATCCTAAGGAGCTTTTTAGCAATGACACTACCATTGAAGTTTCCTCCACAAGATCCATCGTGAGCTTCACTCAAAGCTAATTTGGATTCTTCTAGATTCAAAGATCTCAAGAGGATACCTTCAAAAGATCTCCTATATAAAGTATTGCCAATTATTACAAATCAACTTGCTCATCTATGTAATAACCGATGTTGGTTCCTATTAGAACTGGTAGGGAAAGTCCCATTGTGAAGAAAATCAAATATATCTGTATACCAAGGTTCAGGAGTAGTTTCATTGATTAGAAACACATCCAAAGGTTCTAAGCATGACTTATTTGAAGCGGGTTCTTGGAGTCGACGAATAATGATGGTGGCATATTCGTCATCTAACTCCAAGGGTAGAAGATATGCAGCTACGGCCATAGTGTCAGCCGCACAGTTGCTAGTTCGAGGAATAGCTTCCAAGGTAACTTTATCAAACAAGGACAACAACTGCAAAACATATGCTTTATATGGGCATAATTTATCATCTCTGGTCTAATAAACTTCATTAATTTGGTTTATAACAAGTTGAGAATCACCAAAAACTAGCATATATTTAATTTTTAGTGCCAAGGTAGCTCGTAATCCAAGGATTAAAGCTTCATATTCAGCAGTATTATTGGTGCAAGCAAATGTTAAATTAAAGGACAAAGGTATAATGTGTTTTTGTGGAGATAAAATAATACCTGCACCTGCCCCACTCATGCATCGGGCTCCATAAAAGTATAAGGACCATTGTTCAACATGATCTACCTCTAATTGAAGACATTCATCAGGAAACTCAATGATGAGGGGATGGGTAGACTCTAAGGGTGTAGCAGCTAATTGATCTGCTATGATTTGACCCTTAACAGACTTTTGTCCTATGAACGTGAGTTCAAACTCGCTTAGAGCAAGAACCCACTTTGCTGTGCAACCCAATAAATAAGGTCAACTCATTAGATACCGTAAGGGATCATATTTAGCAATGACATATGTTTTTTGACTGAGCATATAATGGCATAATTTTTGCATAGAAAATATGACTGCTAGACATAGTTTTTCTAATGTTGTGTAGCGGGTTTCATAACTGATGAGGGTTCTGCTAATGTAATAATTAGCACGCTCTCTCTTCTCATCATCAAGCTGAGCTAACATAGCTCCTAAAGCAAAATCTGAAGCTGAAATATATAGGAGAAATGGGCGATCAGGTCTAGGCGGTGAAAGCATAGGTGGGTTAAGGAGGTATTGTTTGAGAAGTTCAAAAGCTTCCTTACATTCATCATCCCAATTAAAAGGGACATCCTTCTTAAGGAGCTTAAGAAAGGGATTGGTTTTGTCCGCCAGCTTATCGATGAAGCGACGGATGGCTTGAAGCTTACCTTGTAAACTTCGTAACTCAGATATATTGGTGGGTGTGGGCATATCAGTGATGGCCGCAATCTTGAGAGGGTCGATTTTGATACCACGCAAAGAAACTAAAACCCCTAATAGTTTACTAGACTTGACTCCAAATATACATTTGGCTGGATTTAATCGAATAAGATATTCTCTTAACCGATTAAATACTTTCCTTAAATCATCTAAATGATCATCTTCATTAATGGAGCGAGCTATAATATCATCTACATAATCATGTAGGATATCATGCATCATATCATGAAAGATATAAGTCATGGCTCATTGATATGTTGCGCCTACATTCTTTAAACCAAATGGCATCACTTTCCAACAAAAGGTACCCCAAGGGGTAATAAAGGTTGTTTTAGCCTGATCTTCAGGAGCTATCCTGATCTGATTATAACCAAAAAATCCATCCATTAGGGACATCATTCCACTCCCGACAGTAAAGTCAATGATTTGATCCATGTTTGGAAGAGGAAAAACATCTTTAGGGCATGCAGCGTTAATGTCTCTAAATTCTGTGCACACCCTAACTTTGGTAGCTTCTTTCTTGGTGACTTGGAACTACATTCGAGATCCATTCGAGCATAATCAATAGCTCTGTATAAAAACAACATTCAAGAGTTTTCTAACTCCCCTTTGACTAGGAGGGCCACTTTGGGATGCATTTTTCTAAGTTTATGTTTAACGGGTTTAGCATCCGGATGGACTACTAGGTGATGCATGACTACAGAAGGGTCTAAACCTAGCATATCTTCATATGTCCAAGCGAAGACATCTTCATATTCTTTAAGGAATGCAATGTATTGCTCTTGTTTTTCTTGACTTAATTTTGATCCACTACTGATTATGTGAGGATTATCCTCAGTTCCAATGTTAACCTTAATGACGTTTTCTACTTCCATGTGTAGATCTCTTTCAAAATTAGGTGGGGCGGATGAAACGCCCAATTCTTGTAATTCCTTTAAGGTTAACTTGGATAATTCATCTTGAGGAGTCATGGCCTCAAGCTGGGCTATAGTAGGTATAGAACCATCAAAATAAAAACCATTGTGTAACAACTCTTCAACGGAGACATCGTGGAAAATATCTCCTTCCAACTCATCGTCGGATTCAGCAATCATTTCAGGATAAGCTATGGATAGCATATTACATGTAAATGGCTGATTTTTTAGAGGCAAATCATCACGCCCATCTAAATAATCTTGATAACATATGAGTTGATCATTATCTTCAAAAGGGAAGGGTTGACCCTTACGAGGAAATAGGCCCACACCACATCGGGCGGGCCATGGTTCTACCTCGAAAGGTTCTTTCATACCATTTTGGAAAGGTCCCAAGCCTTTCCCTTTATATCCCATTTTAAGCATTATGGGTTTAGCTTTGATATATTCATTAGCAAAATAGCATCTAGCATATCCATCATAATGTGTCTTGATGTTTCAGGGTATTCTGCCCCAATCATATCCTTTATAAATAAAAGCACAACTCCCGACTTGGTAAGTACTTCCCATAGGTTGTGGGAGGCCCAAAGTACGAGGAGATGGCGGCAAATTACTTAAGATAATGGAATCTTGCATAGAAGCATTTGTTTTTTCTAATATAAGAATTTTAGATAAATCAGGTAAGAGTTCATCAGAAAGAGCATAAGATGTAGAAGGATCATTCCCGATATCTTTAGATGTGGAAGATATGATAGATGTAGATAATGTGGAGGTGTTAATAAATGGGTCTATAGGTTTTGAAATTATAGGGATGGAACATGAAGGATTGGTTGTGGATTTAAGATCTTTTTGAGGTTCTAGTGTGGTTTGTTCAGAAGATGGTTGAGTTAAATGTATAGGTGTAGTTGATGGGGTAGATGATGTTATGGGTGTGTGTTTCACACGTTTGGATGGATGATAAGAACTAGGATGTGTGGATGATAGGGCAGGGCAAAATTGCACTCCAACGGGTTTAGCCAAAGCACACATATCAAAGGGTCTAGGATCACCATGAATGGTAACCAACTGGTTTTTAAATTCAAATTTAACATACTGATGTAAAGTGGAGGGAACCGCTCGCATCGCATTGATCCAAGGGCGACCCAAAAGTATATTGTACGATGCGGGGCAATGTACAATAAACACGGTTGTATCTAGGGTTCTAGGACCAACTTGCAAGGGTATAGTAATGACTCCACACGTTTCTTGTGTCTCGTCATTGAAGGCTTTGATAATCATATCCGTTCTTTTCATTTCATCACTTCTAAACCCAAATATTTGGTAGAAGTCAAAAGTGCATATGTTTAAAGATGACCCATTATCAATCAAGACTCGTTTAACAACTACATCTCCAATTAGGGCAGTAATATATAAGGGGTTATCCTTATGTAAACTATGTTGTGGGATATCTCTATCTCGAAAGTCAATACAATCGACTTCTCGAGTGATGATAGTATTGGACATGGCTTCGGGTTGAATATTTTGAGGTACCATCATTTGGCTTAATGTAAGCATTAACTCATCTCTATGGGTAGGAGAAGATCTTAACAAGTCCAAAAGGGAAATTATGGTTGTAGTATTGGATAATTGTTCATTAATATTGTAAGGAGGCTTAGGTTGAACATTAGACATATGATTCCCTTTATTGGGATTTTTCAAAACAAATGGAGCTGATCCATCATTATGAGTTTGATCCTGTTGAGAGTTTTGAGCCTATTGTCTGGTAACAACTTCGATGGTACCTACAATGTTATATTGAAGACGTTGAACTGGTCTCGGTTGAGCGTTTATAGCTTGTTCATTAGGAAGGAACTGATTAGAAGAGGTTCAAGTAGTAACTCTTCTAGGAAATGGTTCTTTCGGAACCATAGCATCTGTGATAGGTTGAATCGGATCTGATTCATTTTTAGAACTATTCGATTGGTTTGAGGTGATGTCTATTTCACTTTCGGTATCCGATTCTACATCACTAGGATCCGGTGTTTGAGTATTATACAAGGGTCTGGTCGTGACCATGGAGAAAGTTGTGCCAAATATTTGAGGATCCTGAACAGGTAATTGTCCGCTAATAGTCCCTACATATCGGGTAGGAGGGGGAACATTATGATGTTCGATTTGATTAGCCACCTCTTTGCCATGCTGCGATAAAGGATGTTGAAATATATCCAATGATTGATTAGCATTTTGATTCTGATTTTGGAGAATGTTCTTTTGAGCATTATTAGGAGCATTTTGTTTAGGTTGAAAGGCTTGCACCTCCATTTCATTATTATCAATCAGATCTTGTATTTTATGTTTTAATCTTTTACAAGAGTTGGTAGAGTGTCCAGGTCCTCTATGGAAATCACAATGTAAATCAGCTCTGTATCCAGGTATAGTTGGATCAGGTTCCCGGATAGCTGGTAATTGAATCAAGCCTCATGCTAGTAATTGAGGAAGAATGGTTGATAAAGGTTGATTCAATCTAGTAAATTCTCGGGGTGGTTTATCAGGAGGTTTTAATATAAACTTCTCCATTGTTTTCGTAGTATTAACATTAGCAATGTTTCTACTATCAGTGACTCCGTCACCCACAACTTGTTTATTTTTGTACTGATTTCTAGATGTTTTCTCATCATCTTTCTTTTTAAGTTGACCTCTTCTAATGAGAGCATCTTCCACCCTTCGAGCTAAGTCTATAGCTTGATCGAAGGTGGTCAAGGTAGCAGTTGATAATTCATAGGATAGTTGTTCTTGCAAATTATTAATAAAAATATCCAACATTTCCCTATAAGGTAGCACAAAGTGCAGTTTTCCTATCAACTGCCTCCATCTAGCTAAGAAATCAGCAAAACATTCATCTTTGTCTTGTTTTAGGTTGTATAAATATTTAATGGTCATGTGCCTCTCGATGTAGGCACTAAATTGATGGACAAAATATTCAGCTGTTTCTTCAAAATTTCTCAAAGAATGAGTGGGTAGTTGATAATACCACTCTAATGCCATTCCTCCTAAACTTTTTGGGAACATTTTTAGTAATAGCAAGTCATCATGTGATATATCATGACATGCTATCCTAAACATACGAAGATGCTCTATGGGATCTTCAGTTCCTTTATATATAGGCAAGACGGGCATGGGAAAGTGTTTAGGGTATGGCTGTGCTACAACTATGGGATCCAAAGGTTGACTACATATCTCTCGATAATTGTACGAGGGACGGTAGGGATCTATCTGGTCCATGCGAGAAGCTAATTGTTTCACCATGGCTTCCAGATTACTAGTTTGCCCACCATATTGGTTCGATAGGGCATTAATATGGGATTTGTGAGCATATGATGGAGGGACATGAAGATTAGATGCTATATTGCTATTGTGTAAATTGTTGGTAGGAAGGGTGTTATGAAGAAGTTTTGAAGTTGTATTATGTTGTATTCTAGATTGTTGAAAATTGGTGTTTGGCTTCATTTTGGGTTTTTGTCGATTTGAAGCATATTGATCAATAGTTTGGCAAAATAAAGCAGTGAATGAAGGTCTCTTTTGTGTGGGAATGATTTTAGGTTCAATAACAGGTTCCTTAGGGGGTTGGGTAACTTTGTTGTTGTTGCATGTTCTGAATCATAGTGACCATATCTCTATTGGATGGTCCAACTTTATCACTTTCTTGATCAAAAAAGGACAAGGGATTGGTGTGTATATTAAACATATCTTCCATGGTTGCTTGAGTGTCACTAATTTGGCCTCTATCAATACGAACTACCATATTAAGAGCACCAATATTATTATTGAAAAATTTCCAGAAATGATCTAAGTTATCAAAAGCAATAGTTCCATCTGGAGCCATTCTAGGGGATGAGGATCCTTCCTCTCTAACATTTTCTTCTTGTTCATCTACAACAAGCTCATCTTATGGCTGTTCTAGAATTTCTCCTTCTGGAATTGGATCCTCAGGAAGGGCATTTGATTTTTTTGTTTTCTTTCCTAACCAATCTTCTTCTTCTTCTTCTTCTGAGTTTGTTTACCATTCCTAAGTCTAGTCATTGTGCTTAAACTTAGATTTCAGCAAATATATATATATATATATATATATATATTGCAACAAGCTTAAGAGGTATATATTTTAATTATATACCTACTATAGGATTTAAAATAAAATGTTTTGGTTTTGTTATGTTTTTGGTTTTTCTTGTTTTTATAACAATATTATAAAGGTAACAAACAACACACTAAATGCAAGAAATAATAATAATGAAAGCAATGATCTAGTTTTCTATAAACAATTTATAAATATCATTAACGGGCTCAAGTTCTTCAGGAGTCATAAAGTGCTCCTCTTCAAATTGGAAATTGTTTTTCAGGAACTTAATAAAGTGTGCTATAGTGATATTATCTGTCTCAGATTCTGGTTGGTAGAAATAAAGTTCGTGGCAATATTCTCGATATAACACAGCTCTAGGAACTCTATTCCACCTTTTCCTATCTACAAGATCAGCTTCTTGGTCCTCTATACGACCTAGGAATTGGTGCACTATGGCTGCATTCTCAAGGAATTCCTCAAAGGTATACAACTCAGAAGACACAAGGGCTCTTCTATCTGCTAACCACCTATGGCAAGCTCTCTGAAGTTCATGATAAAAAATGAGTTGATCGGGATCCAGGATTCTATCTAGGACAAACCTCTTGATTTGCCTAAGTTCAGTTGACCTAGATGAAATGAGATCTAGTCTCCTATTAAGTTCGTCCCACAAAAGTTGGTTTCTATCTGTTTCAGGCACACTAAGCACAGAATTAATTTCTATGGCTGCTAATTGGTTTTCAACATTTATAGTAACTGCTAGTCTTTTCTTAGGAGCTACCATCTAAACATGATATGCAACTTAGTAGTTTTCCAATGATTTTAAATGCATCTATGTTTTTTTGTTTTTGTTTTCAAAAGGTTTTAGTTTCACGTCGGGTTCACCAAAATGTATCGCTCCAAATTTTTTGCACCCTTACCTTTAGGCTAAAGGATCCGCACCCGAAAGGGGATGCGAGAAGGATGGAACGGTACCTCGGAATGAGAGGCCCTTTGAAGGTCCCGCCTCTCGGGGGAGGGGTATTAAGGTGATTTTTTGATGGATGGTGGGGTTCACCAGGAAACGTTTAGTGGCAGTCTCCATGCCTAGGTTGGGAATGTGTTTGATGTGTTCAATTTTATCTTTAATCATTCAAGTCCTAGGTTTGGCCAAATGAATCTAAACTTTTCTATATGAAATGTAGATTTAAATGAATACAAAAAATAGATTTAAACAGAAAATATAGAGAACAAGCTAGATGAGAAAAACCATACCTGATTTCGGATGTTTGATGGAGGTTCTAATTTTTGAGCAGTCAAGATCGCCTAGAATTTGATAGGATCGTCTTCGATCTGACAAGATCGTCTGAGATCTGACGAATTCATTAGACGAATTCATTAGAGACCTGCAATCAGAGAAATGGACACAGACTACAGAAAATGCAGCTATGCTGATAAAGGAAGATGATATGAAATGATAATAATGATGTTAATAAGATAATCCCAAATAGAAATGCAAGTAAATTATCATGCTTTAATAGCTAATCATGATGTTATTATGTACTTAAGCTATATGGGTGAACTCCAAGATGCAGGATAACAGGAAATAATAATAAAACTAACTAGATGCAGAATAAAATAGCAGAAAGGTATAGAAAAAGTGCAAACTCTGGGCATTGATTGCCCCCAATGTTGACTGCAGTCGAAATCATCTGTAGAGTTTGAAATCATCTCGAATTGTACAAGATCGTATGCGATGATCTGAGCTTGCTTCGGCTGAAAAATGACAAAGTTCCTACAAGAAAATTTGAAAAGCACAAATGCAGATGATAATCCAGGGTATTATAATGCATGCAAAGATCAAATTACAGGAAAATTCAGCCAGGGGAATGTCAAGGGGGGTCCTAAGGTTTAAATAGGCTTAGGAGGGAGGTTAGGAGGTTGGGGATCATCCCAATTTGGGAGATCTCCAACGGGGAGGGTCTCTAATGGCATAGACACGCTTCTGCCTAGATTAGAGATGTCGTTGAAACAGAGGCTAATTATGAAAAATCAGTTTTGGGACGAAATCGTCTGGACGTTCTTCTCCAGATGAATTCATCCGATCTGAGGCGATATCGTCTGATCGGTGACGATATCATCCAACGGACAAAACAAACTCTAAAAATGGCATGGAAAATGAGGAAACGGGTTGCAGGCGGTTTTGGAGCGATTTTGGGGTTGAGATTTGAATTTGAATTATTACTAAGGTAATTTTAATTATTTGCTAAGTTTTCTGCGCCAATTTTAGGGTGCTACAGTAATGTTGACTCGGGTGAAATTGAATGTTGCTTTCAACATTTGGCAACTTCTTCCTTGCTTGGTTACTTCAATATTCACTATCAAAGCTTCTTAAATTTATGTAATATGTAGTCTTATTTTATTTAAAGTAAATAATATAATGTTGATCAATTTATTTCTCTAAAAAATATACCTACTATTTTTTTGTTATGTGTAGGTTTAGACCTTGTAGATGATACCTTTTGCACTGCTTTTGAAGACTTGAAATAAATCCTATTTATGCAACCTTTAAACTTGAAACTGGTGCTTAATAACCTTAATGAGAATCTAGATATAAAGGCTTAACTAATGAAATTTTTGTAGCATTTGTTGTATACCTTTATTATTGTAGGTGATGATGATGATGATGGTGATTAAGGTCACCTTAATTTGGTGCCTTTTTTAAACTAAGTTGCAACTTTTGTAGGCTGTCCAAAAAAACTCTTTTGCACACCTTTATGCAGCCTTAAAACCTTACTAATTTGCTTCCCAAAAACTATAATTTGGTGGTTTCAAAAACTCTTCAAAATGTACCTCTAAAATCTAATCTTTAGTAGTCACTAATGCTACCCAAATTGCTGCCTTTTTTTGTCCTCAAATCTGAATTTTTTTAGGTTGTAAAGTAGCCAATACCTTCACTAAAAATATTTCATTGAATCCCAAATAAATCTGGTAGGATTCTCCTCAAAATTGCAGTTGATATGTTCACTCAAGAACCCTTCAATGATGGCCCCCAAATCTCTTAGATTTGGTGGTTTTTTTATCTCCTTTCTCTTGAAAAATTCTGACTTCAAAGTAGATCTCCTCCTCAAACACTATTGTCAATATTGAGATCTATATCATACTACCTTGTGATTTAAAAATATTCTTGATAAACCTTCTCCTTTGGGCTTTTTTTAGGATGGCAATGATTGCCACAATTCCTTAGCTTATTCCTTAGTAGTAATTTATCCAATGAGTTCTTCTAGTAATTCCTTCAATTATGCCCACCAATCCTTCTTCTTGCTTATCCTTGAGACCTCTCCAAGGTCCTCAAACTTGTAGCTTCAAAATATTAAATGAGACCTTCCTTGGCCTCTATTAGAAATAGCTTATATTATATTATTTGGGTCATGTAAATGTACCTTCCTTGGCACATACTTAGAAAATTAGATTAATTTAAGGGGAAGTTATCTAGTTAATTCATACAATGTAATAAATGCACAAGTTTCAATGTGCAAGTTGTAATGTGCAAGGTGTCCACTTGTAAAACTAGGTAGAGTGTTGGCCAAGGAATGTATCTTCCTATATAAAGGGCCATAGATATAGAAGAGATATCATAGTAGTGTAGGATCACAATAGTGTAGGATTATAGTAGGGTAGGATAGACAATAGTGTAGTGTGTGTGAGATATAAGATCAGAGCTCATTCATTTATAAGTAGCTTGTATCATGGAGTTTTGGTTTCCTCTATAGATACTATTGTACTCATTTATGTTATTTCTATTTATAGCATATTTTAATCATCTCACAGATTTACCTTTTTTCTTATTATTATGTATCTTTTTAATGTTATCTCCCATTGCATATTGTATCAAAAACTAATAGTTTTATCAAAGCTATGGTAGATCAATAGAAAAATCAACATTATCAATGACCCTGAGTATTTTGTCAATATAATGCACCATTGGACCAATCACTGTCAAAATTTCTCAAAAGAGTCTAGGTGATACAATTAGGGAGATCCGTGAGTGAGGATTGAATGAAATATAAATTTTAGAAATACTGAGATTGAATATGGCTAGAATCTTTCCACAGAGTTGCAAAAAAACTTGTGAAGACTAGGACTCAACATTTAATCCACTAGTTTGATAAAACAACTAGTGAAACTCATCTAAGATTCTAGAAATATTTACCTAGAAGTTTATTTTACTACAGATAAATAATTATCAGATGTTTGAGATACCTCCTAAAACAAAAATCTAGGATACATCAACTTCATTACCTAAAGGTTATAGTGCCTTCATTGTATAGATATCAGTTGTTGTAGAAAGGGGAATACTTTAGAAGAAACTTATAGAAAAGAATCATGGTGAAGTCAGGAGACAAGATATCTCCATTGCTAGATTGAAAAAATTTACAAAAATAAAGTCCATAGAAGCCCTAATTCAGAATAAAAGGCCATAGAATCCTTGATCTAGAAGAAAATGCCACAAAAGCCTAGAAAATGTCATAAAAGCCTAGAAAAGGCCACAGAAGCATTAATATTGAATAAAAAGCCATAGAAGGCTTGATATTAAAGAAAAGGCCACCTAAGCCTTAAAAATACCACAAAATCCTTGATACTAAAATAGGCCATAAATACCTTTATCTTGAAGAAGACTCCAATAGAGAGTACCTAATTCAGAAGCAAATTTTAGTACTAATACTTTTGTTGTAGGTAAAGGAGATCCAGTAAGTCGATAAAGCTTCCTACTAGAATAGTTAGGAAGAGTAGCCTCTTTAGAATTAATCCAACACCTGAATCAAAAGATATCAGGAGGATATCTCATTGAAGAACTTCTAGATAAGGAATAAGAAGAAGGACTAGGAGAGTCCTACTCAAATCCAAAAGTAGTAGAATTAGAGATCTAGGAGAAGATCTCACCATCAACACTTCTAGAAGAAAAAGGTTGAAGATAAGGTTTCAAGGAAGACCATAAGAAGCTTCAAGATCAAAAACCTTGGTGAGGTCTTAGTGAACATCTAGTAAAATGCTAGGAGAGCCTTACTAAAGAAATCATCAAAGAAGAACTCACTAGAGAAATCCACTACCAAGGAGAATCCCCTGATAATGATGGACTTGGGACAATTATCGCCATCCAACAAGCCCAAGAGGAGGAGAATTTTTCAAGTAGTTCCAAATATAAGTAGAAGAAGAATCTAGGGAAGACCTCAAGATATTCAAAATCTTGATAAGAAGATCCTACTTGAAGTCAAAATTCGACAAGAATACTTGAAAACAAAACAAGTTGACTAGAACCAGAAGATTGAATATTACCTCCTAAAACAAGAGGACATCACTTTAGAGACATATTTTTTCTAAATCTATAGCAAAATAAGGAGACCACAAGAGGAAAACAAAGTCACCAAATCTTCAGGAGTCATAAAGTGCTTAAACTTAGATTTCAGCAAATATATATATATATATATATATATATATATATATATATATATATATATATATATATATATATATATATATATATATATATATATATATATATATATATGCAACAAGCTTAAGAGGTATATATTTTAATTATATACCTACTATAGGATTTAAAATAAAATGTTTTGGTTTTGTTATGTTTTTGGTTTTTCTTGTTTTTATAACAATATTATAAAGGTAACAAACAACACACTAAATGCAAGAAATAATAATAATGAAAGCAATGATCTAGTTTTCTATAAACAATTTATAAATATCATTAATGGGCTCAAGTTCTTCAGGAGTCATAAAGTGCTCCTCTTCAAATTGGAAATTATTTTTCAGGAACTTAATAAAGTGTGCTATAGTGATATTATCTGTCTCAGATTCTGGTTGGTAGAAATAAAGTTTGTGGCAATATTCTCGATATAACACAGCTCTAGGAACTCTATTCCACCTTTTCCTATTTGCAAGATCAGCTTCTTGGTCCTCTATACGACCTAGGAATTGGTGCACTATGGCTGCATTCTCGAGGAATTCCTCAAAGGTATACAACTCAGAAGACACAAGGGCTCTTCTATCTTCTAACCACCTATGGCAAGCTCTCTGAAGTTCATGATAAAAAATGAGTTGATTGGGATCCAGGATTCTATCTAAGACAAACCTCTTGATTTGCCTAAGTTTAGTTGACCTAGATGAAATGAGATCTAGTCTCCTATTAAGTTCTTCCCACAAAATTTGGTTTCTATCTGTTTCAGGCACACTAAGCACAGAATTAATTTCTATGGCTGCTAATTGGTTTTCAACATTTAAAGTAACTACTAGTCTTTTCTTAGGAGCTACCATCTAAACATGATATGCAACTTAGTAGTTTTCCAATGATTTTAAATGCATCTATGTTTTTTTTTGTTTTCAAAAGGTTTTAGTTTCACGTCGGGTTCACCAAAATGTATCGCTCTAAATTTTTTGCACCCTTACCTTCAGGCTAAAGGATCCGCTCCCAAAAAGGGGATGCGAGAAGGATGGAACGGTACCTAGGACTGAGAGGCCCTTTGAAGGTCCCGCATCTCGAGGGAGGGGTATTAAGGTGATTTTTTGACGGATGGTAGGGTTCACCAGGAAACGTTTAGTGGCAGTCTCCATGCCTAGGTTGGGAATGTGTTTGATGTGTTCAATTTTATCTTTAATCATTCAAGTCCTAGGTTTGGCCAAATGAATCTAAACTTTTCTATATGAAATGTAGATTTAAATGAATACAAAAAACAGATTTAAACAGAAAATATAGAGAACAAGCTAGATGAGAAAAACCATACCTGATTTCGGATGTTTGATGGAGGTTCTAATTTTTGAGCAGTCAAGATCGCCTAGAATTTGATAGGATTGTATTCAATCTGACGAGATCGTTTGAGATCTGATGAATTCATTAGACGAATTCATTAGAGACCTGCAATCAGAGAAATGGACACAGACTATAGAAAATATAGCTATGTTGATAAAGGAAGATGATATGAAATGATAATAATGATGTTAATAAGATAATCCCAAATAGAAATGCAAGTAAATTATTATGCTTTAATAGGTAATCATGATGTTATTATGTACTTAAGCTATATGGGTGAACTCCAAGATGTAGGATAATAGGAAATAATAATAAAACTAACTAGATGCAGAATAAAATAGGAGAAAGGTATAGAAAAAGTGCAAAATCTGGGCATTGATTGCCCCCAATGTTGACTGCAGTCGAAATCATTTGTAGAGTTTGAAATCATCTCAAATTGTACAAGATCGTCTGCGATGATCTGAGTTTGCTTCGACTGAAAAATGACAAAGTTCCTACAAGAAAATTTGAAAAGCACAAATGCAGATGATAATCCAGGGTATTATAATGCATGCAAATATCAAATTATAGGAAAATTCAGCCAGGGGAATGTCAAGGGGGGGTCCTAAGGATTAAATAGGCTTAGGAGGGAGGTTAGGAGGTTGGGGGTCATCCCAATTTGGGAGATCTCCAATAGGGAGGGTCTCTAATGGCATAGACATGATTCTGTCTAGATTAGAGATGTCGTTGAAATAGAGGCTAATTATGAAAAATTAGTTTTGGGATGAAATCTTCTGGACGTTCTTCTCCAGACAAATTCATCCGATCTGAGGCGATATCGTCTGATCGGCGACGATATCGTCCAACGGACAAAACAAACTCTAAAAATGGCATGGAAAATGAGGAAACGGGTTGCAGGCAGTTTTGGAGCAATTTTGGGGTTGAGATTCTTAATTTGAATTATTACTAAGGTAATTTTAATTATATGCTAAGTTTTACTGCGCCAATTTTAGGGTGCTACAGTAATGTTGACTCGGGTGAAATTGAATGTTGCTTTCAACATTTGGCAACTTCTTCCTTGCTTGGTTACTTCAATATTCACTATCAAAGCTTCTTAAATTTATGTAATATGTAGTCTTATTTTATTTAATGTAAATAATATAATGTTGATCAATTTATTTCTCTTAAAATATACCTACTATTTTTTTGTTATGTGTAGGTTTAGACCTTGTAGATGATACCTTTTGCACTGCTTTTGAAGACTTGAAATAAATCCTATTTATGCAACCTTTAAACTTGAAACTGGTGCTTAATAACCTTAATGAGAATCTAGATATAAAGGCTTAACTAATGAAATTTTTGTACCATTTGTTGTATACCTTTATTATTGTAGGTGATGATGATGATGATGGTGATTAAGGTAACCTTAATTTGGTGCCTTTTTTAAACTAAGTTGCAACTTTTGTAGGCTGTCCAAAAAAACTCTTTTGCACACCTTTATGCAGCCTTAAAGCCTTACTAATTTGCTTCCCAAAAACTATAATTTGGTGGTTTCAAAAACTCTTCAAAATGTACCTCTAAAATCTAATCTTTAGTAGTCACTAATGCTACCCAAATTGCTGCCTTTTTTTGTCCTCAAATCTGAATTTTTTTAGGTTGTAAAGTAGCCAATACCTTCACTAAAAATATTTCATTGAATCCCAAATAAATCTGGTAGGATTCTCCTCAAAATTGCAGTTGATATGTTCACTCAAGAACCCTTCAATGATGGCCCCCAAATCTCTTAGATTTGGTGGTTTTTTTATCTCCTTTCTCTTGAAAAATTCTGACTTCAAAGTAGATCTCCTCCTCAAAAACTATTGTCAATATTGAGATCTATATCATACTACCTTGTGATTTAAAAATATTCTTGATAAACCTTCTCCTTTGGGCTTTTTTTAGGATGGCAATGATTGCCACAATTCCTTAGCTTATTCCTTAGTAGTAATTTATCCAATGAGTTCTTCTAGTAATTCCTTCAATTATGCTCACCAATCCTTCTTCTTTCTTATCCTTGAGACCTCTCCAAGGTCCTCAAACTTGTAGCTTCAAAATATTAAATGAGACCTTCCTTGGCCTCTATTAGAAATAGCTTATATTATATTATTTGGGTCATGTAAATGTACCTTCCTTGGCACATACTTAGAAAATTAGATTAATTTAAGGGGAATTTATCTAGTTAATTCATACAATGTAATAAATGCACAAGTTTCAATGTGCAAGTTGTAATGTGCAAGGTGTCCACTTGTAAATCTAGGTAGAGTGTTGGCCAAGGAATGTATCTTCCTATATAAAGGGCCATAGATATAGAAGAGATATCATAGTAGTGTAGGATCACAATAGTGTAGGATTATAGTAGGGTAGGATAGACAATAGTGTAGTGTGTGTGAGATATAAGATCAGAGCTCATTCATTTATAAGTAGCTTGTATCATGGAGTTTTTGTTTCCTCTATAGATACTATTGTACTCATTTATGTTATTTCTATTTATAGCATATTTTAATCATCTCACAGATTTACCTTTTTTCTTATTATTATGCATCTTTTTAATGTTATCTCCCATTGCATATTGTATCAAAAACTAATAGTTTTATCAAAGCTATGGTAGATCAATAGAAAAATCAACATTATCAATGACCCTGAGTATTTTGTCAATATAATGCACCATTGGACCAATCACTGTCAAAATTTCTCAAAAGAGTCTAGGTGATACAATTAGGGAGATCTGCGAGTGAGGATTGAATGAAATATAAATTTTAGAAATACTTGAGATTGAATTTGGCTAGAATATTTCCATCGAGTTGCAAAAAAACTTGTGAAGACTAGGACTCAACATTTAATCCACTAGTTTGATAAAACAACTAGTGAAACTCATCTAAGAGTCTAGAAATATTTACCTAGAAGTTTATTTTACTACAGATAAATAATTATCAGATGTTTGGGATACCTCCTAAAACAAAAAGCTAGGAGACATCAACTTCATTACCTAAAGGTTATAGTGCCTTCATTGTATAGATATCAGTTGTTGTAGAAAGGGGAATACTTTAGAAGAAACTTATAGAAAAGAATCATGGTGAAGTCAGGAAACAAGATATCTCCATTGCTAGATTGAAAAAATTTACAAAAATAAAGTCCATAGAAGCCCTAATTCAGAATAAAAGGCCATAGAATCCTTGATCTAGAAGAAAATGCCACAAAAGCCTAGAAAATGCCATAAAAGCCTAGAAAAGGCCACAGTAGCATTAATATTGAATAAAAAGCCATAGAAGGCTTGATATTAAAGAAAAGGCCACCTAAGCCTTAAAAATACCACAAAATCCTTGATACTAAAATAGGCCATAAATACCTTTATCTTGAAGAAGACTCCAATAGAGAGTACCTAATTCAGAAGCAAATTTTAGTACTAATACTTTTGTTGTAGGTAAAGGAGATCTAGTAAGTCGATAAAGCTTCCTACAAGAATAGTTAGGAAGAGTAGCCTCTTTAGAATTAATCCAACACCTGAATCAAAAGATATCAGGAGGATATCTCATTGAAGAACTTCCAGATAAGGAATAAGAAGAAGGACTAGGAGAGTCCTACTCAAATCCAAAAGTAGTAGAATTAGAGATCTAGGAGAAGATCTCACCATCAACACTTCTAGAAGAAAAAGGTTGAAGATAAGGTTTCAAGGAAGACCATAAGAAGCTTCAAGATCAAAAACCTTGGTGAGGTCTTAGTGAGCATCTAGTAAAATGCTAAGAGAGCCTTACTAAATAAATCATCAAAGAAGAACTCACTAGAGAAATCCACTACCAAGGAGAATCCCCTGATAATGATGGACTTGGGACAATTATCGCCATCCAACAAGCCCAAGAGGAGGAGAATTTTTCAAGTAGTTCCAAATATAAGTAGAAGAAGAATCTAGGGAAGACCTCAAGATATTCAAAATCTTGATAAGAAGATCCTACTTGAAGTCAAAATTCGACAAGAATACTTGAAAACAAAACAAGTTGACTAGAACCAGAAGATTGAATATTACCTCCTAAAACAAGAGGACATCACTTTAGAGACATATTTTTTCTAAATCTATAGCAAAATAAGGAGACCACAAGAGGAGAACAAAGTCACCAAATCTTCAGGAGTCATAAAGTGCTTAAACTTAGATTTCAGCAAATATATATATATATATATATATATATATATATATATATATATATATATATATGCAACAAGCTTAAGAAGTATATATTTTAATTATATACCTACTATAGGATTTAAAATAAAATATTTTGGTTTTGTTATGTTTTTGGTTTTTCTTGTTTTTATAACAATATTATAAAGGTAACAAACAACACACTAAATGCAAGAAATAATAATAATGAAAGCAATGATCTAGTTTTGTATAAACAATTTATAAATATCATTAACGGGCTCAAGTTCTTCAGGAGTCATAAAGTGCTCCTCTTCAAATTGGAAATTATTTTTCAGGAACTTAATAAAGTGTGCTATAGTGATATTATCTGTCTCAGATTCTGGTTGGTAGAAATAAAGTTTGTGACAATATTCTTGATATAACATAGCTCTAGGAACTCTATTCCACCTTTTCGTATCTACAAGATCAGCTTCTTGGTCCTCTATACGACCTAGGAATTGGTGCACTATGGCTGCATTCTCGAGGAATTCCTCAAAGGTATACAACTCAGAAGACACAAGGACTCTTCTATCTGCTAACCACCTATGGCAAGCTCTCTGAAGTTCATGATAAAAAATGAGTTGATTGGGATCTAGGATTCTATCTAGGACAAACCTCTTGATTTGCCTAAGTTTAGTTGACCTAGATGAAATGAGATCTAGTCTCCTATTAAGTTCATCCCACAAAAGTTGGTTTCTATCTGTTTCAGGCACACTAAGCTACGTAATTAATTTCTATGGCTGCTAATTGGTTTTCAACATTTATAGTAACTACTAGTCTTTTCTTAGGAGCTACCATCTAAACATGATATGCAACTTAGTAGTTTTCCAATGATTTTAAATGCATCTATGTTTTTTTTTTGTTTTCAAAAGGTTTTAGTTTCACGTCAGGTTCACCAAAATGTATCGCTCTAAATTTTTTGCACCATTACCTTCAGGCTAAAGGATCCGCTCCCAAAAATGGGATGCGAAAAGGATGGAACGGTACCTAGGACTGAGAGGCCCTTTGAAGGTCCCGCATCTCGAGGGAGGGGTATTAAGGTGATTTTTTGACGGATGGTGGGGTTCACCAGGAAATGTTTAGTGGCAGTCTCCATGCCTAGGTTGGGAATGTTTTTGATGTGTTCAATTTTATCTTTAATCATTCAAGTCCTAGGTTTGGCCAAATTAATCTAAACTTTTCTATATGAAATGTAGATTTAAATGAATACAAAAAACATATTTAAACAGAAAATATAGAGAACAAGCTAGATGAGAAAAACCATACCTGATTTCGGATGTCTGATGGAGGTTCTGATTTTTGAGCAGTCAAGATCGCCTAGAATTTGATAGGATTGTCTTCAATCTGACGAGATTGTTTGAGATCTGACGAATTCATTAGATGAATTCATTAGAGACCTGCAATCAGAGAAATGGACACAGACTATAGAAAATATAGATATGTTGATAAAGGAAGATGATATGAAATGATAATAATGATGTTAATAAGATAATCCCAAATAGAAATGCAAGTAAATTATTATGCTTTAATAGGTAATCATGATGTTATTATGTACTTAAGCTATATGGGTGAACTCCAAGATGTAGGATAACAGAAAATAATAATAAAACTAACTAGATGCAGAATAAAATAGAAGAAAGGTATAGAAAAAGTACAAAATCTGGGCATTGATTTCCCCCAATGTTGACTGCAGTCGAAATCATTTGTAGAGTTTGAAATCATCTCAAATTGTACAAGATCGTCTGCGATGATCTGAGTTTGCTCCGGCTGAAAAATGACAAAGTTCCTACAAGAAAATTTGAAAAGCACAAATGCAGATGATAATCCAGGGTATTATAATGCATGCAAATATCAAATTACAGGAAAATTCAGCCAGGGGAATGTCAAGGGGGGGTCCTAAGGTTTAAATAGGCTTAGGAGGGAGGTTAGGAGGTTGGGGGTCATCCCAATTTGGGAGATCTCCAACAGGGAGGGTCTCTCATGGCATAGACATGATTCTGTCTAGATTAGAGATGTCGTTGAAATAGAGGCTAATTATGAAAAATTAGTTTTGGGATGAAATCTTCTGGACGTTCTTCTCCAGACAAATTCGTCTGATCTGAGGCGATATCGTTTGATCGGCAACAATATCGTCCAACGGACAAAACAAACTCTAAAAATGGCATGGAAAATGAGGAAACGGGTTGCAGGAAGTTTTGGAGCAATTTTGGGGTTGAGATTTTTAATTTGAATTATTACTAAGGTAATTTTAATTATATGCTAAGTTTTACTGCGCCAATTTTAGGGTGCTACAGTAATGTTGACTCGGGTGAAATTGAATGTTGCTTTCAACATTTGGCAACTTCTTCCTTGCTTGGTTACTTCAATATTCACTATCAAAGCTTCTTAAATTTATGTAATATGTAGTCTTATTTTATTTAAAGTAAATAATATAATGTTGATCAATTTATTTCTCTTAAAATATACCTACTATTTTTTTGTTATGTGTAGGTTTAGACCTTGTAGATGATACCTTTTGCACTGCTTTTGAAGACTTGAAATAAATCCTATTTATGCAACCTTTAAACTTGAAATTGGTGCTTAATAACCTTAATGAGAATCTAGATATAAAGGCTTAACTAATGAAATTTTTGTACCATTTTTTGTATACCTTTATTATTGTAGGTGATGATGATGATGATGGTGATTAAGGTCACCTTAATTTGGTGCCTTTTTTAAACTAAGTTGCAACTTTTGTAGGCTGTCCAAAAAAACTCTTTTGCACACCTTTATACAGCCTTAAAAATTTACTAATTTGCTTCCCAAAAACTATAATTTGGTGGTTTCAAAAACTCTTCAAAATGTACCTCTAAAATCTAATCTTTAGTAGTCACTAATGCTACCAAAATTTCTGCCTTTTTTTGTCCTCAAATCTGAATTTTTTTAGGTTGTAAAGTAGCCAATACCTTCACTAAAAATATTTCATTGAATCCCAAATAAATCTGGTAGGATTCTCCTCAAAATTGCAGTTGATATGTTCACTCAAGAACCCTTCAATGATGGCCCCCAAATCTCTTAGATTTGGTGGTTTTTTTATCTCCTTTCTCTTGAAAAATTCTGACTTCAAAGT
Source organism: Wollemia nobilis (assembly GCA_028583015.1). Lineage (NCBI taxonomy): Eukaryota > Viridiplantae > Streptophyta > Pinopsida > Araucariales > Araucariaceae > Wollemia > Wollemia nobilis. Next base: position 4,402,923 of record JAQPPZ010017220.1, on the reverse strand, counting down.
AGATCTCCTCCTCAAACACTATTGTCAATATTGAGATCTATATCATACTACCTTGTGATTTAAAAATATTCTTGATAAACCTTCTCCTTTGGGATTTTTTTAGGATGGCAATGATTGCCACAATTCCTTAGCTTATTCCTTAGTAGTAATTTATCCAATGAGTTCTTATAGGAATTCCTTCAATTATGCTCACCAATCCTTCTTCTTGCTTATCCTTGAGACCTCTCCAAGGTCCTCAAACTTGTAGCTTCAAAATATTAAATGAGACCTTCCTTGGCCTCTATTAGAAATAGCTTATATTATATTATTTGGGTCATGTAAATGTACCTTCCTTGGCACATACTTAGAAAATTAGATTAATTTAAGGGGAAGTTATCTAGTTAATTCATACAATGTAATAAATGCACAAGTTTCAATGTGCAAGTTGTAATGTGCAAGGTGTCCACTTGTAAAACTAGGTAGAGTGTTGGCCAAGGAACTTATCTTCCTATATAAAGGGCCATAGATATAGAAGAGATATCATAGTAGTGTAGGATCACAATAGTGTAGGATTATAGTAGGGTAGGATAGACAATAGTGTAGTGTGTGTGAGATATAAGATCAGAGCTCATTCATTTATAAGTAGCTTGTATCATGGAGTTTTTGTTTCCTCTATAGATACTATTGTACTCATTTATGTTATTTTTATTTATAGCATATTTTATTCATCTCACGATTTACTTTTTTCTTATTATTATGCATCTTTTTAATGTTATCTCCCATTGCATATTGTATCAAAAACTAATAGTTTTATCAAAGCTATGGTAGATCAATAGAAAAATCAACATTATCAATGACCCTGAGTATTTTGTCAATATAATGCACCATTGGACCAATCACTGTCAAAATTTCTCAAAAGAGTCTAGGTGATACAATTAGGGAGATCTGCGAGTGAGGATTGAATGAAATATAAATTTTAGAAATACTGAGATTGAATATGGCTAGAATCTTTCCACAAAGTTGCAAAAAAACTTGTGAAGACTAGGACTCAACATTTAATCCACTAGTTTGATAAAACAACTAGTGAAACTCATCTAAGAGTCTAGAAATATTTACCTAGAAGTTTATTTTACTACAGGTAAATAATTATCAGATGTTTGGGATACCTCATAAAACAAAAATCTAGGAGACATCAACTTCATTACCTAAAGGTTATAGTGCCTTCATTGTATAGATATCAGTTGTTGTAGAAAGTGGAATACTTTAGAAGAAACTTATAGAAAAGAATCATGGTGAAGTCAGGAGACAAGATATCTCCATTGCTAGATTGAAAAAATTTACAAAAATAAAGTCCATAGAAGCCCTAATTCAGAATAAAAGGCCATAGAATCCTTGATCTAGAATAAAATGCCACAAAAGCCTTGAAAATGCCATAAAAGCCTAGAAAAGGCCATAGAAGCATTAATATTGAATAAAAATCCATAGAAGGCTTGATATTAAAGAAAAGGCCACCTAAGCCTTAAAAATACCACAAAATCCTTGATACTAAAATAGGCCATAAATACCTTTATCTTGAAGAAGACTCCAATAGAGAGTAACTAATTCAGAAGCAAATTTTAGTACTAATACTTTTGTTGTAGGTAAAGGAGATCCAGTAAGTCGATAAAGCTTCCTATAAGAATAGTTAGGAAGAGTAGCCTCTTTAGAATTAATCCAAAACCTGAATCAAAAGATATCAGGAGGATATCTCATTGAAGAACTTCCAGATAAGGAATAAGAAGAAGGACTAGGAGAGTCCTACTCAAATCCAAAAGTAGTAGAATTAGATATCTAGGAGAAGATCTCACCATAAACACTTCTAGAAGAAAAAGGTTGAAGATAAGGTTTCAAGGAAGACCATAAGAAGCTTCAAGATCAAAAACATTGGTGAGGTCTTAGTGAGCATCTAGTAAAATGCTAGGAGAGCCTTACTAAAGAAATCATCAAAGAAGAACTCACTAGAGAAATCCACTACCAAGGAGAATCCCCTGATAATGATGGACTTGGTACAATTATCGCCATCCAACAAGCCCAAGATGAGGAGAATTTTTCAAGTAGTTCCAAATATAAGTAGAAGAAGAATCTAGGGAAGACCTCAAGATATTCAAAATCTTGATAAGAAGATCCTACTTGAAGTCAAAATTTGACAAGAATACTTGAAAACAAAACAAGTTGACTAGAACCAGAAGATTGAATATTACCTCCTAAAACAAGAGGACATCACTTTAGAGACATATTTTTTCTAAATCTATAGCAAAATAAGGAGACCACAAGAGGAGAACAAAGTCACCAAATCTTCAGGAGTCATAAAGTGCTTAAACTTAGATTTCAGCAAATATATATATATATATATGCAACAAGCTTTAGAAGTATATATTTTAATTATATACCTACTATAGGATTTAAAATAAAATATTTTGGTTTTGTTATGTTTTTGGTTTTTCTTGTTTTTATAACAATATTATAAAGGTAACAAACAACACACTAAATGCAAGAAATAATAATAATGAAAGCAATGATCTAGTTTTGTATAAACAATTTATAAATATCATTAACGGGCTCAAGTTCTTCAGGAGTCATAAAGTGCTCCTCTTCAAATTGGAAATTGTTTTTTAGGAACTTAATAAAGTGTGCTATAGTGATATTATCTATCTCAGATTCTGGTTGGTAGAAATAAAGTTTGTGGCAATATTCTTGATATAACATAGCTCTAGGAACTCTATTCCACCTTTTCCTATCTACAAGATCAGCTTCTTGGTCCTCTATACGACCTAGGAATTGGTGCACTATGGCTGCATTCTCGAGGAATTCCTCAAAGGTATACAACTCAGAAGACACAAGGGCTCTTCTATCTGCTAACCACCTATGGCAAGCTCTCTGAAGTTCATGATAAAAAATGAGTTGATTGGGATCCAGGATTCTATCTAGGACAAACCTCTTGATTTGCCTAAGTTTAGTTGACCTAGATGAAATGAGATCTAGTCTCCTATTAAGTTCGTCCCACAAAAGTTGGTTTCTATCTGTTTCAGGCACACTAAGCACATAATTAATTTCTATGGCTGCTAATTGGTTTTCAACATTTATAGTAACTACTAGTCTTTTCTTAGGAGCTACCATCTAAACATGATATGCAACTTAGTAGTTTTCCAATGATTTTAAATGCATCTATGTTTTTTTTTTTTTTCAAAAGGTTTTAGTTTCACGTCGGGTTCACCAAAATGTATCGCTCTAAATTTTTTGCACCCTTACCTTCAGGCTAAAGGATCCGCTCCCAAAAATGGGATGCGAGAAGGATGGAACGGTACCTAGGACTGAGAGGCCCTTTTAAGGTCCCACATCTCGAGGGAGGGGTATTAAGGTGATTTTTTGACGGATGGTGGGGTTCACCAGGAAACGTTTAGTGGCAGTCTCCATGCCTAGGTTGGGAATGTGTTTGATGTGCTCAATTTTATCTTTAATCATTCAAGTCCTAGGTTTGGCCAAATTAATCTAAACTTTTCTATATGAAATGTAGATTTAAATGAATACAAAAAACAGATTTAAACGAGAAAATATAGAGAACAAGCTAGATGAGAAAAACCATACCTGATTTCGGATGTCTGATGGAGGTTTTGATTTTTGAGCAGTCAAGATCACCTAGAATTTGATAGGATTGTCTTCAATCTGACGAGATCGTTTGAGATCTGGTGAATTCATTAGACAAATTCATTAGAGACCTGCAATCAGAGAAATGGACACAGACTACAGAAAATATAGCTATGTTGATAAAGGAAGATGATATGAAATGATAATAATGATGTTAATAAGATAATCCAAAATAGAAATGCAAGTAAATTATTATGCTTTAATAGGTAATCATGATGTTATTATGTACTTAAGCTATATGGGTGAACTCCAAGATGTAGGATAACAGGAAATAATAATAAAACTAACTAGATGCAGAATAAAATAGCAGAAAGGTATAGAAAAAGTGCAAAATCTGGGCATTGATTGCCCCCAATGTTGACTGCAGTCGAAATCATTTGTAGAGTTTGAAATCATCTCAAATTGTACAAGATCGTCTGCGATGATCTGAGTTTTCTCCGGCTAAAAAATGACAAAGTTCCTACAAGAAAATTTGAAAAGCACAAATGCAGATGTTAATCCAGGGTATTATAATGCACGCAAATATCAAATTACAGGAAAATTCAGCCAGGGGAATGTCAAGGGGGGGTCCTAAGGTTTAAATAGGCTTAGGAGGGAGGTAAGGAGGTTGGGGGTCATCCCAATTTGGGAGATCTCCAATAGGGAGGGTCTATAATGTTATAGACATGATTCTGTCTAGATTAGAGATGTCGTTGAAATAGAGGCTAATTATGAAAAATTAGTTTTGGGATGAAATCTTCTGGACGTTCTTCTCCAGACAAATTCATCCGATCTGAGGCGATATCGTCTGATCGGCGACGATATCGTCCAACGGACAAAACAAACTCTAAAAATGGCATGGAAAATGAGGAAACGGGTTGCAGGCAGTTTTGGAGCAATTTTGGGGTTGAGATTCTTAATTTGAATTATTACTAAGGTAATTTTAATTATATGCTAAGTTTTACTGCGCCAATTTTAGGGTGCTACAGTAATGTTGACTCGGGTGAAATTGAATGTTGCTTTCAACATTTGGCAACTTCTTCCTTGCTTGGTTACTTCAATATTCACTATCAAAGCTTCTTAAATTTATGTAATATGTAGTCTTATTTTATTTAAAGTAAATAATATAATGTTGATCAATTTATTTCTCTTAAAATATACCTACTATTTTTTTTTTATGTGTAGGTTTAGACCTTGTAGATGATACCTTTTGCACTGCTTTTGAAGACTTGAAATAAATCCTATTTATGCAACCTTTAAACTTGAAACTGGTGCTTAATAACCTTAATGAGAATCTAGATATAAAGGCTTAACTAATGAAATTTTTGTACCATTTGTTGTATACCTTTATTATTGTAGGTGATGATGATGATGATGGTGATTAAGGTCACCTTAATTTGGTGCCTTTTTTAAACTAAGTTGCAACTTTTGTAGGCTGTCCAAAAAAACGCTTTTGCACACCTTTATGCAGCCTTAAAACCTTACTAATTTGCTTCCCAAAAACTATAATTTGGTGGTTTCAAAAACTCTTCAAAATGTACCTCTAAAATCTAATCTTTAGTAGTCACTAATGCTACCCAAATTGCTGCCTTTTTTTGTCCTCAAATCTGAATTTTTTTAGGTTGTAAAGTAGCCAATACCTTCACTAAAAATATTTCATTGAATCCCAAATAAATCTGGTAGGATTCTCCTCAAAATTGCAGTTGATATGTTCACTCAAGAACCCTTCAATGATGGCCCCCAAATCTCTTAGATTTGGTGGTTTTTTTATCTCCTTTCTCTTGAAAAATTCTGACTTCAAAGTAGATCTCCTCCTCAAACACTATTGTCAATATTGAGATCTATATCATACTACCTTGTGATTTAAAAATATTCTTGATAAACCTTCTCCTTTGGGCTTTTTTTAGGATGGCAATGATTGCCACAATTCCTTAGCTTATTCCTTAGTAGTAATTTATCCAATGAGTTATTCTAGGAATTCCTTCAATTATGCTCACCAATCCTTCTTCTTGCTTATCCTTGAGACCTCTCCAAGGTCCTCAAACTTGTAGCTTCAAAATATTAAATGAGACCTTCCTTGGCCTCTATTAGAAATAGCTTATATTATATTATTTGGGTCATGTAAATGTACCTTCCTCGGCACATACTTAGAAAATTAGATTAATTTAAGGGGAAGTTATCTAGTTAATTCATACAATGTAATAAATACACAAGTTTCAATGTGCAAGTTGTAATGTGCAAGGTGTCCACTTGTAAAACTAGGTAGAGTGTTGGCCAAGGAATGTATCTTCCTATATAAAGGGCCATAGATATAGAAGAGATATCATAGTAGTGTAGGATCACAATAGTGTAGGATTATAGTAGGGTAGGATAGACAATAGTGTAGTGTGTGTGAGATATAAGATCAGAGCTCATTCATTTATAAGTAGCTTGTATCATTGAGTTTTTGTTTCCTCTATAGATACTATTGTACTCATTTATGTTATTTCTATTTATAGCATATTTTAATCATCTCACAGATTTACTTTTTTTCTTATTATTATGCATCTTTTTAATGTTATCTCCCATTGCATATTGTATCAAAAACTAATAGTTTTATCAAAGCTATGGTAGATCAATAGAAAAATCAACATTATCAATGACCCTGAGTATTTTGTCAATATAATGCACCATTGGACCAATCACTGTCAAAATTTCTCAAAAGAGTGTAGGTGATACAATTAGGGAGATCCGCGAGTGAGGATTGAATGAAATATAAATTTTAGAAATACTGAGATTGAATATGGCTAGAATCTTTCCACAGAGTTGCAAAAAAACTTGTGAAGACTAGGACTCAACATTTAATCCACTAGTTTGATAAAACAACTAGTGAAACTCATCTAAGAGTCTAGAAATATTTACCTAGAAGTTTATTTTACTACAGGTAAATAATTATCAGATGTTTGGGATACCTCCTAAAACAAAAAGCTAGGAGACATCAACTTCATTACCTAAAGGTTATAGTGCCTTCATTGTATAGATATCAGTTGTTGTAGAAAGGGGAATACTTTAGAAGAAACTTATAGAAAATAATCATGGTGAAGTCAGGAGACAAGATATCTCCATTGCTAGATTGAAAAAATTTACAAAAATAAAGTCCATAGAAGCCCTAATTCAGAATAAAAGGCCATAGAATCCTTGATCTAGAAGAAAATGCCACAAAAGCCTAGAAAATGCCATAAAAGCGTAGAAAAGGCCATAGAAGCATTAATATTGAATAAAAAGCCATAGAAGGCTTGATATTAAAGAAAAGGCCACCTAAGCCTTAAAAATACCACAAAATCCTTGATACTAAAATAGGCCATAAATACCTTTATCTTGAAGAAGACTCCAATAGAGAGTACCTAATTCAGAAGCAAATTTTAGTACTAATACTTTTGTTGTAGGTAAAGGAGATCCAGTAAGTCGATAAAGCTTCCTACAAGAATAGTTAGGAAGAGTAGCCTCTTTAGAATTAATCCAAAACCTGAATCAAAAGATATCAGGAGGATATCTCATTGAAGAACTTCCAGATAAGGAATAAGAAGAAGGACTAGGAGAGTCCTACTCAAATCCAAAAGGAGTAGAATTAGAGATCTAGGAGAAGATCTCACCATCAACAATTCTAGAAGAAAAAGGTTGAAGATAAGGTTTCAAGGAAGACCATAAGAAGCTTCAAGATCAAAAACCTTGGTGAGGTCTTAGTGAGCATCTAGTAAAATGCTAGGAGAGCCTTACTAAAGAAATCATCAAAGAAGAACTCACTAGAGAAATCTACTACCAAGGAGAATCCCTTGATAATGATGGACTTGGGACAATTATCGCCATCCAACAAGCCCAAGAGGAGGAGAATTTTTCAAGTAGTTCCAAATATAAGTAGAAGAAGAATCTAGGGAAGACCTCAAGATATTCAAAATCTTGATAAGAAGATCCTACTTGAAGTCAAAATTCGAAAAGAATACTTGAAAACAAAACAAGTTGACTAGAACCAGAAGATTGAATATTACCTCCTAAAACAAGAGGACATCACTTTAGAGACATATTTTTCCTAAATCTATAGAAAAATAAGGAGACCACAAGAGGAGAACAAAGTCACCAAATCTTCAGGAGTCATAAAGTGCTTAAACTTAGATTTCAGAAAATATATATATATATATATGCAACAAGCTTAAGAGGTATATATTTTAATTATATACCTACTATAGGATTTAAAATAAAATATTTTGGTTTTGTTATGTTTTTGGTTTTTCTTGTTTTTATAACAATATTATAAAGGTAACAAACAACACACTAAATGCAAGAAATAATAATAATGAAATCAATGATCTAGTTTTCTATAAACAATTTATAAATATCATTAACGGGCTCAAGTTCTTCAGGAGTCATAAAGTGCTCCTCTTCAAATTGGAAATTATTTTTCAGGAACTTAATAAAGTGTGCTATAGTGATATTATCTGTCTCAGATTCTGGTTGGTAGAAACAAAGTTTGTGGCAATATTCTTGATATAACATAGCTCTAGGAACTCTATTCCACCTTTTCGTATCTACAAGATCAGCTTCTTGGTCCTCTATACGACCTAGGAATTGGTGCACTATGGCTGCATTCTCGAGGAATTCCTCAAAGGTATACAACTCAGAAGACACAAGGGCTCTTCTATCTTCTAACCACCTATGGCAAGCTCTCTGAAGTTCATGATAAAAAATGAGTTTATTGGGATCCAGGATTCTATCTAGGACAAACCTCTTGATTTGCCTAAGTTTAGTTGACCTAGATGAAATGAGATCTAGTCTCCTATTAAGTTCGTCCCACAAAAGTTGGTTTCTATCTGTTTCAGGCACACTAAGCACAAAATTAATTTCTATGGCTGCTAATTGGTTTTCAACATTTATAGTAACTACTAGTCTTTTCTTAGGAGCTACCATCTAAACATGATATGCAACTTAGTAGTTTTCTAATGATTTTAAATGCATCTATGTTTTTTTTTTGTTTTCAAAAGGTTTTAGTTTCACGTCGGGTTCACCAAAATGTATCGCTCTAAATTTTTGGCACCCTTACCTTCTGGCTAAAGGATCCGCTCCCAAAAATGGGATGCGAGAAGGATGGAACGGTACCTAGGACTGAGAGGCCCTTTAAAGGTCACGCATCTTGAGGGAGGGGTATTAAGGTGATTTTTTGACGGATGGTGGGGTTCACCAGGAAACGTTTAGTGGCAGTCTCCATGCCTAGGTTGGGAATGTGTTTGATGTGTTCAATTTTATCTTTAATCATTCAAGTCCTAGGTTTTGCCAAATTAATCTAAACTTTTCTATATGAAATGTAGATTTAAATGAATACAAAAAATAGATTTAAACAGAAAATATAGAGAACAAGCTAGATGAGAAAAACCATACCTGATTTCGGATGTCTGATGGAGGTTTTGATTTTTGAGCAGTCAAGATCGCCTAGAATTTGATAGGATTGTATTCAATCTGACGAGATCGTTTGAGATCTGATGAATTCATTAGACAAATTCATTAGAGACCTGCAATCAGATAAATGGACACAGACTACAGAAAATATAGCTATGTTGATAAAGGAAGATGATATGAAATGATAATAATGATGTTAATAAGATAATCCCAAATAGAAATGCAAGTAAATTATTATGCTTTAATAGGTAATCATGATGTTATTATGTACTTAAGCTATATGGATGAACTCCAAGATGTAGGATAACAGGAAATAATAATAAAACTAACTAGATGTAGAATAAAATAGCAGAAAGGTATAGAAAAAGTGCAAAATCTGGGCATTGATTGCCCCCAATGTTGACTGCAGTCGAAATCATTTGTAGAGTTTGAAATCATCTCAAATTGTACAAGATCGTCTGCGATGATCTGAGCTTGCTCCGGCTGAAAAATGACAAAGTTCCTACAAGAAAATTTGAAAAGCACAAATGCAGATGATAATCCAGGGTATTATAATGCACGCAAATATCAAATTACAGGAAAATTCAGCCAGGGGAATGTCAAGGGGGGTCCTAAGGTTTAAATAGGCTTAGGAGGGAGGTTAGGAGGTTGGGGGTCATCCCAATTTGGGAGATCTCCAACAGGGAGGGTCTCTAATGGCATAGACATGATTCTGTCTAGATTAGAGATGTCGTTGAAATAGAGGCTAATTATGAAAAATTAGTTTTGGGATGAAATCTTCTGGACGTTCTTCTCCAGACAAATTTGTCCGATCTGAGGCGATATCGTCTGATCGGTGACGATATCGTCCAACAGACAAAACAAACTCTAAAAATGGCATTGAAAATGAGGAAACGTGTTGCAGGAAGTTTTGGAGCGATTTTGGGGTTGAGATTCTTAATTTGAATTATTACTAAGGTAATTTTAATTATATGCTAAGTTTTACTGCGCCAATTTTAGGGTGCTACAGTAATGTTGACTCGGGTGAAATTGAATGTTGCTTTCAACATTTGGCAACTTCTTCCTTGCTTGGTTACTTCAATATTCACTATCAAAGCTTCTTAAATTTATGTAATATGTAGTCTTATTTTATTTAAAGTAAATAATATAATGTTGATCAATTTATTTCTCTTAAAATATACCTACTATTTTTTTGTTATGTGTAGGTTTAGACCTTGTAGATGATACCTTTTGCACTGCTTTTGAAGACTTGAAATAAATCCTATTTATGCAACCTTTAAACTTGAAACTGGTGCTTAATAACCTTAATGAGAATCTAGATATAAAGGCTTAACTAATGAAATTTTTGTACCATTTGTTGTATACCTTTATTATTGTAGGTGATGATGATGATGATGGTGATTAAGGTCACCTTAATTTGGTGCCTTTTTTAAACTAAGTTGCAACTTTTGTAGGCTGTCCAAAAAAACTCTTTTGCACACCTTTATGCAGCCTTAAAACCTTACTAATTTGCTTCCCAAAAACTATAATTTGGTGGTTTCAAAAACTCTTCAAAATGTACCTCTAAAATCTAATCTTTAGTAGTCACTAATGCTACCCAAATTGCTGCCTTTTTTTGTCCTCAAATCTGAATTTTTTTAGGTTGTAAAGTATCCAATACCTTCACTAAAAATATTTCATTGAATCCCAAATAAATCTGGTAGGATTCTCCTCAAAATTGCAGTTGATATGTTCACTCAAGAACCCTTCAATGATGGCCCCCAAATCTCTTAGATTTGGTGGTTTTTTTATCTCCTTTCTCTTGAAAAATTCTGACTTCAAATTAGATCTCCTCCTCAAACACTATTGTCAATATTGAGATCTATATCATACTACCTTGTGATTTAAAAATATTCTTGATAAACCTTCTCCTTTGGGCTTTTTTTAGGATGGCAATGATTGCCACAATTCCTTAGCTTATTCCTTAGTAGTAATTTATCCAATGAGTTCTTCTAGGAATTCCTTCAATTATGCTCACCAATCCTTCTTCTTGCTTATCCTTGAGACCTCTCCAAGGTCCTCAAACTTGTAGCTTCAAAATATTAAATGAGACCTTCCTTGGCCTCTATTAGAAATAGCTTATATTATATTATTTGGGTCATGTAAATGTACCTTCCTTGGCACATACTTAGAAAATTAGATTAATTTAATGGGAAGTTATCTAGTTAATTCATACAATGTAATAAATGCACAAGTTTCAATGTGCAAGTTGTAATGTGCAAGGTGTCCACTTGTAAAAATAGGTAGAGTGTTGGCCAAGGAATGTATCTTCCTATATAAAGGGCCATAGATATAGAAGAGATATCATAGTAGTGTAGGATCACAATAGTGTAGGATTATAGTAGGGTAGGATAGGCAATAGTGTAGTGTGTGTGAGATATAATATCAGAGCTCATTCATTTATAAGTAGCTTGTATCATGGAGTTTTTGTTTCCTCTATAGATACTATTGTACTCATTTATGTTATTTCTATTTATAGCATATTTTAATCATCTCACAGATTTACTTTTTTTCTTATTATTATGCATCTTTTTAATGTTATCTCCCATTGCATATTGTATCAAAAACTAATAGTTTTATCAAAGCTATGGTAGATCAATAGAAAAATCAACATTATCAATGACCCTGAGTATTTTGTCAATATAATGCACCATTGGACCAATCACTGTCAAAATTTCTCAAAAGAGTCTAGGTGATACAATTAGGGAGATCCGCGAGTGAGGATTGAATGAAATATAAATTTTAGAAATACTGAGATTGAATATGGCTAGAATCTTTCCACAGAGTTGCAAAAAAACTTGTGAAGACTAAGACTCCACATTTAATCCACTAGTTTGATAAAACAACTAGTGAAACTCATCTAAGAGTCTAGAAATATTTACCTAGAAGTTTATTTTACTACAGGTAAATAATTATCAGATGTTTGGAATACCTCCTAAAACAAAAATCTAGGAGACATCAACTTCATTACCTAAAGGTTATAGTGCCTTCATTGTATAGATATCAGTTGTTGTAGAAAGGGGAATACTTTAGAAGAAACTTATAGAAAAGAATCATGGTGAAGTCAGGAGACAAGATATCTCCATTGCTAGATTGAAAAAATTTACAAAAATAAAGTCCATAGAAGCCCTAATTCAGAATAAAAGGCCATAGAATCCTTGATCTAGAAGAAAATGCCACAAAAGCCTAGAAAATGCCATAAAAGCCTAGAAAATGCCATAGAAGCATTAATATTGAATAAAAAGCCATAGAAGGCTTGATATTAAAGAAAAGGCCACCTAAGCCTTAAAAATACCACAAAATCCTTGATACTAAAATAGGCCATAAATACCTTTATCTTGAAGAAGACTCCAATAGAGAGTACCTAATTTAGAAGCAAATTTTAGTACTAATACTTTTGTTGTAGGTCAAGGAGATCCAGTAAGTCGATAAAGCTTCCTACAAGAATAGTTAGGAAGAGTAGCCTCTTTAGAATTAATCCAACACCTGAATCAAAAGATATCAGGAGGATATCTCATTGAAGAACTTCCAGATAAGGAATAAGAAGAAGGACTAGGAGAGTCCTACTCAAATCCAAAAGTAGTAGAATTAGAGATCTAGGAGAAGATCTCACCATCAACACTTCTAGAAGAAAAAGGTTGAAGATAAGGTTTCAAGGAAGACCATAAGAAGCTTCAAGATCAGAAACCTTGGTGAGGTCTTAGTGAGCATCTAGTAAAATGCTAGGAGAGCCTTACTAAAGAAATCATCAAATAAGAACTCACTAGAGAAATCCACTACCAAGGAGAATCCCCTGATAATGATGGACTTGGGACAATTATCGCCATCCAACAAGCCCAAGAGGAGGAGAATTTTTCAAGTAGTTCCAAATATAAGTAGAAGAAGAATCTAGGGAAGACCTCAAGATATTCAAAATCTTGATAAGAAGATCCTACTTGAAGTCAAAATTCGACAAGAATACTTGAAAACAAAACAAGTTGACTAGAACCAGAAGATTGAATATTACCTCCTAAAACAAGAGGACATCACTTTAGAGACATATTTTTTCTAAATCTATAGCAAAATAAGGAGACCACAAGAGGAGAACAAAGTCACCAAATCTTCAGGAGTCATAAAGTGCTTAAACTTAGATTTCAGCAAATATATATATATATATATATATATATATATATATATATATGCAACAAGCTTAAGAGGTATATATTTTAATTATATACCTACTATAGGATTTAAAATAAAATGTTTTGGTTTTGTTATGTTTTTGGTTTTTCTTGTTTTTATAACAATATTATAAAGGTAACAAACAACACACTAAATGCAAGAAATAATAATAATGAAAGCAATGATCTAGTTTTCTATAAACAATTTATAAATATCATTAACGGGCTCAAGTTCTTCAGGAGTCATAAAGTGCTCCTCTTCAAATTGGAAATTATTTTTTAGGAACTTAATAAAGTGTGCTATAGTGATATTATCTGTCTCAGATTCTGGTTGGTAGAAATAAATTTTGTGGCAATATTCTTGATATAACATAGCTCTAGGAACTCTATTCCACCTTTTCGTATCTACAAGATCAGCTTCTTGGTCCTCTATACGACCTAGGAATTGGTGCACTATGGCTGCATTCTCGAGGAATTCCTCAAAGGTATACAACTCAGAAGACACAAGGGCTCTTCTATCTTCTAACCACCTATGGCAAGCTCTCTGAAGTTCATGATAAAAAATGAGTTGATTGGGATCCAGGATTCTATCTAGGACAAACCTCTTGATTTGCCTAAGTTTAGTTGACCTAGATGAAATGAGATCTAGTCTCCTATTAAGTTCGTCCCACAAAAGTTGGTTTCTATCTGTTTTAGGCACACTAAGCACAGAATTAATTTCTATGGCTACTAATTGGTTTTCAACATTTATAGTAACTACTAGTCTTTTCTTAGGAGCTACCATCTAAACATGATATGCAACTTAGTAGTTTTCCAATGATTTTAAATGCATCTATGTTTTTTTTTTGTTTTCAAAAGGTTTTAGTTTCATGTCAGGTTCACCAAAATGTATCGCTCTAAATTTTTTGCACCCTTACCTTCAGGCTAAAGGATCCGCTCCCAAAAAGGGGATGCGAGAAGGATGGAACGGTACCTAGGACTGAGAGGCCCTTTGAAGGTCCCACATCTCGAGGGAGGGGTATTAAGGTGATTTTTTGACGGATGGTGGGGTTCACCAGGAAACGTTTAGTGGCAGTCTCCATGCCTAGGTTGGGAATGTGTTTGATGTGTTCAATTTTATCTTTAATCATTCAAGTCCTAGGTTTGGCCAAATTAATATAAACTTTTCTATATGAAATGTAGATTTAAATGAATACAAAAAAATAGATTTAAACAGAAAATATAGAGAACAAGCTAGATGAGAAAAACCATACCTGATTTCGGATGTCTGATGGAGGTTTTGATTTTTGAGCAGTCAAGATCGCCTAGAATTTGATAGGATTGTCTTCAATCTGACGAGATCGTTTGAGATCTGATGAATTCATTAGACATATTCATTAGAGACCTGCAATCAGAGAAATGGACACAGACTACAGAAAATATAGCTATGTTGATAAAGGAAGATGATATGAAATGATAATAATGATGTTAATAAGATAATCCCAAATAGAAATGCAAGTAAATTATTATGCTTTAATAGGTAATCATGATGTTATTATGAACTTAAGCTATATGGGTGAACTCCAAGATGTAGGATAACAGGAAATAATAATAAAACTAACTAGATGCAGAATAAAATAGCAGAAAGGTATAGAAAAAGTGCAAAATCTGGGCATTGATTGCCCCCAATGTTGACTGCAGTCGAAATCATTTGTAGAGTTTGAAATCATCTCAAACTGTACAAGATTGTCTGCGATGATCTGAGTTTGCTCCGGCTGAAAAATGACAAAGTTCCTACAAGAAATTTTGAAAAGCACAAATGCAGATGATAATCCAGGGTATTATAATGCACGCAAATGTCAAATTACAGGAAAATTCAGCCAGGGGAATGTCAAGGGGGGGTCCTAAGGTTTAAATAGGCTTAGGAGGGAGGTTAGGAGGTTGGGGATCATCCCAATTTGGGAGATCTCCAACGGGGAGGGTCTCTAATGGCATAGACATGCTTCTATCTAGATTAGAGATGTCGTTGAAATAGAGGCTAATTATGAAAAATTAGTTTTGGGATGAAATCTTCTGGACGTTCTTCT
Organism: Wollemia nobilis; assembly: GCA_028583015.1. Taxonomy (NCBI): domain Eukaryota; kingdom Viridiplantae; phylum Streptophyta; class Pinopsida; order Araucariales; family Araucariaceae; genus Wollemia; species Wollemia nobilis. The sequence continues at coordinate 4,387,589 of JAQPPZ010017220.1, read as the reverse complement.
CCAGACAAATTCGTCCAATCTGAGGCGATATCGTCTGATCGGTGACGATATCGTCCAACGGACAAAACAAACTCTAAAAATGGCATGGAAAATGAGGAAACGGGTTGCAGGCAGTTTTGGAGCGATTTTGGGGTTGAGATTCTTAATTTGAATTATTACTAAGGTAATTTTAATTATATGCTATGTTTTACTGCGCCAATTTTAGGGTGCTACAGTAATGTTGACTCGGGTGAAATTGAATGTTGCTTTCAACATTTGGCAACTTCTTCCTTGCTTGGTTATTTCAATATTCACTATCAAAGCTTCTTAAATTTATGTAATATGTAGTCTTATTTTATTTAAAGTAAATAATATAATGTTGATCAATTTATTTCTCTTAAAATATACCTACTATTTTTTTGTTATGTGTAGGTTTAGACCTTGTAGATGATACCTTTTGCACTGCTTTTGAAGACTTGAAATAAATCCTATTTATGCAACCTTTAAACTTGAAACTGGTGCTTAATAACCTTAATGAGAATCTAGATATAAAGGCTTAATAATGAAATTTTTGTACCATTTGTTGTATACCTTTATTATTGTAGGTGATGATGATGATGATGGTGATTAAGGTCACCTTAATTTGGTGCCTTTTTTAAACTAAGTTGCAGCTTTTGTAGGCTATCTAGAAAATATCTTTTGCACACCTTTATGCAGCCTTAAAACCTTACTAATTTGCTGCCCAAAAACTATAATTTGGTGGTTTCAAAAACTCTTCAAAATGTACCTCTAAAATATAATCTTTAGTAGTCACTAATGCTACCCAAATTGCTGCCTTTTTTTGTCCTCAAATCTGAATTTTTTTAGGTTGTAAAGTAGCCAATACCTTCACTAAAAATATTTCATTGAATCCCAAATAAATCTGGTAGGATTCTCCTCAAAATTGCAGTTGATATGTTCACTCAAGAACCCTTCAATGATGGCCCCAAAATCTCTTAGATTTGGTGGTTTTTTTATCTCCTTTCTCTTGAAAAATTCTGACTTCAAAGTAGATCTCCTCCTCAAACACTATTGTCAATATTGAGATCTATATCATACTACCTTGTGATTTAAAAATATTCTTGATAAACCTTCTCCTTTGGGCTTTTTTTAGGATGGCAATGATTGCCACAATTCCTTAGCTTATTCCTTAGTAGTAATTTATCCAATGAGTTCTTCTAGTAATTCCTTCAATTATGCTCACCAATCCTTCTTATTGCTTATCCTTGAGACCTCTCCAAGGTCCTCAAACTTGTAGCTTCAAAATATTAAATGAGACCTTCCTTGGCCTCTATTAGAAATAGCTTATATTATATTATTTGGGTCATGTAAATGTACCTTCCTTGGCACATACTTAGAAAATTATATTAATTTAAGGGGAAGTTATCTAGTTAATTCATACAATGTAATAAATGCACAAGTTTCAATGTGCAAGTTGTAATGTGCAAGGTGTCCACTTGTAAAACTAGGTAGAGTGTTGGCCAAGGAATGTATCTTCCTATATAAAGGGCCATAGATATAGAAGAGATATCATAGTAGTGTAGGATCACAATAGTGTAGGATTATAGTAGGGTAGGATAGACAATAGTGTAGTGTGTGTGAGATATAATATCAGAGCTCATTCATTTATAAGTAGCTTGTATCATGGAATTTTTGTTTCCTCTATAGATACTATTGTACTCATTTATGTTATTTCTATTTATAGCATATTTTAATCATCTCACAGATTTACTTTTTTTCTTATTATTATGCATCTTTTTAATGTTATCTCCCATTGCATATTGTATCAAAAACTAATAGTTTTATCAAAGCTATGGTAGATCAATAGAAAAATCAACATTATCAATGACCCTGAGTATTTTGTCAATATAATGCACCATTGGACCAATCACTGTCAAAATTTCTCAAAAGAGTCTAGGTGATACAATTAGGGAGATCCGCGAGTGAGGATTGAATGAAATATAAATTTTAGAAATACTGAGATTGAATATGGCTAGAATCTTTCCATAGAGTGGCAAAAAAACTTGTGAAGACTAGGACTCAACATTTAATCCACTAGTTTGATAAAACAACTAGTGAAACTCATCTAAGAGTCTAGAAATATTTACCTAGAAGTTTATTTTACTACAGGTAAATAATTATCAGATGTTTGGGATACCTCCTAAAACAAAAAGCTAGGAGACATCAACTTCATTACCTAAAGGTTATAGTGCCTTCATTGTATAGATATCAGTTGTTGTAGAAAGGGGAATACTTTAGAAGAAACTTATAGAAAAGAATCATGGTGAAGTCAGGAGACAAGATATCTCCATTGCTAGATTGAAAAATTTTACAAAAATAAAGTCCATAGAAGCCCTAATTCAGAATAAAAGGCCATAGAATCCTTGATCTAGAAGAAAATGCCACAAAAGCCTAGAAAATGCCATAAAAGCGTAGAAAAGGCCATAGAAGCATTAATATTGAATAAAAAGCCATAGAAGGCTTGATATTAAAGAAAAGGCCACCTAAGCCTTAAAAATACCACAAAATCCTTGATACTAAAATAGGCCATAAATACCTTTATCTTGAAGAAGACTCCAATAGAGAGTACCTAATTCAGAAGCAAATTTTAGTACTAATACTTTTGTTGTAGGTAAAGGAGATCCGATGAAGTCGATAAAGCTTCCTACAAGAATAGTTAGGAAGAGTAGCCTCTTTAGAATTAATCCAAAACCTGAATCAAAAGATATCAGGAGGATATCTCATTGAAGAACTTCCAGATAAGGAATAAGAAGAAGGACTAGGAGAGTCCTACTCAAATCCAAAAGTAGTAGAATTAGAGATCTAGGAGAAGATCTCACCATCAACACTTCTAGAAGAAAAAGGTTGAAGATAAGGTTTCAAGGAAGACCATAAGAAGCTTCAAGATCAAAAACCTTGGTGAGGTCTTAGTGAGCATCTAGTAAAATGCTAGGAGAGCCTTACTAAAGAAATCATCAAAGAAGAACTCACTAGAGAAATCTACTACCAAGGAGAATCCCCTGATAATGATGGACTTGGGACAATTATCGCCATCCAACAAGCCCAAGAGGAGGAGAATTTTTCAAGTAGTTCCAAATATAAGTAGAAGAAGAATCTAGGGAAGACCTCAAGATATTAAAAATCTTGATAAGAAGATCCTACTTGAAGTCAAAATTCGACAAGAATACTTGAAAACAAAACAAGTTGACTAGAACCAGAAGATTGAATATTACCTCCTAAAACAAGAGGACATCACTTTAGGGACATATTTTTTCTAAATCTATAGAAAAATAAGGAGACCACAAGAGGAGAACAAAGTCACCAAATCTTCAGGAGTCATAAAGTGCTTAAACTTAAATTTCAGCAAATATATATATATATATATATGCAACAAGCTTAAGAGGTATATATTTTAATTATATACCTACTATAGGATTTAAAATAAAATATTTTGGTTTTGTATGTTTTTGGTTTTTCTTGTTTTTATAACAATATTATAAAGGTAACAAACAACACACTAAATGCAAGAAATAATAATAATGAAAGCAATGATCTAGTTTTGTATAAACAATTTATAAATATCATTAACGGGCTCAAGTTCTTCAGGAGTCATAAAGTGCTCCTCTTCAAATTGGAAATTATTTTTTAGGAACTTAATAAAGTGTGCTATAGTAATATTATCTGTCTCAGATTCTGGTTGGTAGAAATAAAGTTTGTGGCAATATTCTTGATATAACATAGCTCTAGGAACTCTATTCCACCTTTTCGTATCTACAAGATCAGCTTCTTGGTCCTCTATATGACCTAGGAATTGGTGCACTATGGCTGCATTCCCGAGGAATTCCTCAAAGGTATACAACTCAGAAGACACAAGGGCTCTTCTATCTTCTAACCACCTATGGCAAGCTCTCTAAAGTTCATGATAAAAAATGAGTTTATTGGGATCCAGGATTCTATCCAGGACAAACCTCTTGATTTGCCTAAGTTTAGTTGACCTAGATGAAATGAGATCTAGTCTCCTATTAAGTTCGTCCCACAAAAGTTGGTTTCTATCTGTTTCAGGCACACTAAGAACAGAATTAATTTCTATGGCTGCTAATTGGTTTTCAACATTTATAGTAACTACTAGTCTTTTCTTAGGAGATACCATCTAAACATGATATGCAACTTAGTAGTTTTCCAATGATTTTAAATGCATCTATGTTTTTTTTTTTGTTTTCAAAAGGTTTTAGTTTCACGTCGGGTTCACCAAAATGTATCGCTCTAAATTTTTTGCACCCTTACCTTCAGGATAAAGGATCCGCTCCCAAAAATGGGATGCAAGAAGGATGGAACGGTACCTAGGACTGAGAGGCCCTTTGAAGGTCCCGCATCTCGAGGGAGGGGTATTAAGGTGATTTTTTGACGGATGGTGGGGTTCACCAGGAAATGTTTAGTGGCAGTCTCCATGCCTAGGTTGGGAATGTGTTTGATGTGTTCAATTTTATCTTTAATCATTCAATTCCTACGTTTGGCCAAATTAATCTAAACTTTTCTATATGAAATGTAGATTTAAATGAATACAAAAAATAGATTTAAACAGAAAATATAGAGAACAAGCTAGATGAGAAAAACCATACCTGATTTCGGATGTCTGATGGAGGTTTTGATTTTTGAGCAGTCAAGATCGCCTAGAATTTGATAGGATTGTCTTCAATCTGAAGAGATCATTTGAGATCTGATGAATTCATTAGACATATTCATTAGAGACCTGCAATCAGAGAAATGGACACAGACTACAGAAAATATAGCTATGTTGATAAAGGAAGATGATATGAAATGATAATAATGATGTTAATAAGATAATCCCAAATAGAAATGCAAGTAAATTATTATGCTTTAATAGGTAATCATGATGTTATTATGTACTTAAGCTATATGGGTGAACTCCAAGATGTAGGATAACAGGAAATAATAATAAAACTAACTAGATGCAGAATAAAATAGCGAAAGGTATAGAAAAAGTGCAAAATCTGGGCATTGATTGCCCCCAATGTTGACTGCAGTCGAAATCATTTGTAGAGTTTGAAATCATCTCAAATTGTACAAGATCGTCTGCGATGATCTGAGTTTGCTCCGGCTGAAAAATGACAAAGTTCCTACAAGAAAATTTGAAAAGCACAAATGCAGATGATAATCCAGGGTATTATAATGCACGCAAATATCAAATTATAGGAAAATTCAGCCAGGGGAATGTCAAGGGGGGGTCCTAAGGTTTAAATAGGCTTAGGAGGGATGTTAGGAGGTTGGGGGTCATCCCAATTTGGGAGATCTCCAACGGGGAGGGTCTCTAATGGCATAGACATGATTCTGTCTAGATTAGAGATGTCGTTGAAATAGAGGCTAATTATGAAAAATTAGTTTTGGGATGAAATCTTCTGGACGTTCTTCTCGAGACAAATTCATCCGATCTGAGGCGATATCGTTTGATCGGCGACGATATCGTCCAACGGACAAAACAAACTCTAAAAATGGCATTGAAAATGAGGAAACGGGTTGCAGGTAGTTTTGGAGCGATTTTGGGGTTGAGATTCTTAATTTGAATTATTACTAAGGTAATTTTAATTATATGCTAAGTTTTACTGTGCCAATTTTAGGGTGCTACAGTAATGTTGACTCGGGTGAAATTGAATGTTTCTTTCAACATTTGGCAACTTCTTCCTTGCTTGGTTACTTCAATATTCACTATCAAAGATTCTTAAATTTATGTAATATGTAGTCTTATTTTATTTAAAGTAAATAATATAATGTTGATCAATTTATTTCTCTTAAAATATACCTACTATTTTTTTGTTATGTGTAGGTTTAGACCTTGTAGATTATACCTTTTGCACTGCTTTTGAAGACATGAAATAAATCCTATTTATGCAACCTTTAAACTTGAAACGGGTGCTTAATAACCTTAATGAGAATCTAGATATAAAGGCTTAACTAATGAAATTTTTGTACCATTTGTTGTATACCTTTATTATTGTAGGTGATGATGATGATGATGGTGATTAAGGTCACCTTAATTTGGTGCCTTTTTTAAACTAAGTTGCAAATTTTGTAGGCTGTCCAAAAAAACTCTTTTGCACACCTTTATGCAGCCTTAAAACCTTACTAATTTGCTTCCCAAAAACTATAATTTGGTGGTTTCAAAAACTCTTCAAAATGTACCTCTAAAATCTAATCTTTAGTAGTCACTAATGCTACCCAAATTGCTGCCTTTTTTTGTCCTCAAATCTGAATTTTTTTAGGTTGTAAATTAGCCAATACCTTCACTAAAAATATTTCATTGAATCCCAAATAAATCTGGTAGGATTCTCCTCAAAATTGCAGTTGATATGTTCACTCAAGAACCCTTCAATGATGGCCCCCAAATCTCTTAGATTTGGTGGTTTTTTTATCTCCTTTCTCTTGAAAAATTCTGACTTCAAAGTAGATCTCCTCCTCAAACACTATTGTCAATATTGAGATCTATATCATACTACCTTGTGATTTAAAAATATTCTTGATAAACCTTCTCCTTTGGGCTTTTTTTAGGATGGCAATGATTGCCACAATTCCTTAGCTTATTCCTTAGTAGTAATTTATCCAATGAGTTCTTCTAGGAATTCCTTCAATTATGCTCACCAATCCTTCTTCTTGCTTATCCTTGAGACCTCTCCAAGGTCCTCAAACTTGTAGCTTCAAAATATTAAATGAGACCTTCCTTGGCCTCTATTAGAAATAGCTTATATTATATTATTTGGGTCATGTAAATGTACCTTCCTTGGAACATACTTAGAAAATTAGATTAATTTAAGGGGAAGTTATCTAGTTAATTCATACAATGTAATAAATGCACAAGTTTCAATGTGCAAGTTGTAATGTGCAAGGTGTCCACTTGTAAAACTAGGTAGAGTGTTGGCCAAGGAATGTATCTTCCTATATAAAGGGCCATAGATATAGAAGAGATATCATAGTAGTGTAGGATCACAATAGTGTAGGATTATAGTAGGGTAGGATAGACAATAGTGTAGTGTGTGTGAGATATAAGATCAGAGCTCATTCATTTATAAGTAGCTTGTATCATGGAGTTTTTGTTTCCTCTATAGATACTATTGTACTCATTTATGTTATTTCTATTTATAGCATATTTTAATCATCTCACAGATTTACTTTTTTTCTTATTATTATGCATATTTTTAATGTTATCTCCCATTGCATATTGTATCAAAAACTAATAGTTTTATCAAAGCTATGGTAGATCAATAGAAAAATCAACATTATCAATGACCCTGAGTATTTTGTCAATATAATGCACCATTGGACCAATCACTGTCAAAATTTCTCAAAAGAGTCTAGGTGATACAATTAGGGAGATCCGCGAGTGAGGATTGAATGAAATATAAATTTTAGAAATACTGAGATTGAATATGGCTAGAATCTTTCCACAAAGTTGCAAAAAAACTTGTGAAGACTAGGACTCCACATTTAATCCACTAGTTTGATAAAACAACTAGTGAAACTCATCTAAGAGTCTAGAAATATTTACCTAGAAGTTTATTTTACTACAGGTAAATAATTATCAGATGTTTGGGATACCTCCTAAAACAAAAAGCTAGGAGACATCAACTTCATTACCTAAAGGTTATAGTGCCTTCATTGTATAGATATCAGTTGTTGTAGAAAGGGGAATACTTTAGAAGAAACTTATAGAAAAGAATCATGGTGAAGTCAGGAGACAAGATATCTCCATTGCTAGATTGAAAAAATTTACAAAAATAAAGTCCATAGAAGCCCTAATTCAGAATAAAAGGCCATAGAATCCTTGATCTAGAAGAAAATGCCACAAAAGCCTAGAAAATGCCATAAAAGCGTAGAAAAGGCCATAGAAGCATTAATATTGAATAAAAAGCCATAGAAGGCTTGATATTAAAGAAAAGGCCACCTAAGCCTTAAAAATACCACAAAATCCTTGATACTAAAATAGGCCATAAATACCTTTATCTTGAAGAAGACTCCAATAGAGAGTACCTAATTCAGAAGCAAATTTTAGTACTAATACTTTTGTTGTAGGTAAAGGAGATCCAGTAAGTCGATAAAGCTTCCTACAATAATAGTTAGGAAGAGTAGCCTCTTTAGAATTAATCCAACACCTGAATCAAAAGATATCAGGAGGATATCTCATTGAAGAACTTCCAGATAAGGAATAAGAAGAAGGACTAGGAGATTCCTACTCAAATCCAAAAGTAGTAGAATCAGAGATCTAGGAGAAGATCTCACCATCAACACTTCTAGAAGAAAAAGGTTGAAGATAAGGTTTCAAGGAAGACCATAAGAAGCTTCAATATCAAAAACCTTGGTGAGGTCTGAGTGAGCATCTAGTAAAATGCTAGGAGAGCCTTACTAAAGAAATCATCAAAGAAGAACTCACTAGAGAAATCCACTACCAAGGAGAATCCCCTGATAATGATGGAATTGGGACAATTATCGCCATCCAAAAATCCCAAGAGGAGGAGAATTTTTCAAGTAGTTACAAATATAAGTAGAAGAAGAATCTAGGGAAGACCTCAAGATATTCAAAATCTTGATAAGAAGATCCTACTTGAAGTCAAAATTCGACAAGAATACTTGAAAACAAAACAAGTTGACTAGAACCAGAAGATTGAATATTACCTCCTAAAACAAGAGGACATCACTTTAGAGACATATTTTTTCTAAATCTATAGCAAAATAAGGAGACCACAAGAGGAGAACAAAGTCACCAAATCTTCAGGAGTCATAAAGTTCTTAAACTTAGATTTCAGCAAATATATATATATATATATATATATATATATATATATGCAAAAAGCTTAAGAGGTATATATTTTAATTATATACCTACTATAGGATTTAAAATAAAATGTTTTGGTTTTGTTATGTTTTTGGTTTTTCTTGTTTTTATAACAATATTATAAAGGTAACAAACAACACACTAAATGCAAGAAATAATAATAATGAAAGCAATGATCTAGTTTTCTATAAACAATTTATAAATATCATTAACGGGCTCAAGTTCTTCAAGAGTCATAAAGTGCTCCTCTTCAAATTGGAAATTGTTTTTCAGGAACTTAATAAAGTGTGCTATAGTGATATTATCTGTCTCAGATTCTGGTTGGTAGAAATAAAGTTTGTGGCAATATTCTTGATATAACATAGCTCTAGGAACTCTATTCCACCTTTTCCTATCTACAAGATCAGCTTCTTGGTCCTCTATACGACCTAGGAATTGGTGCACTATGGCTGCATTCTCGGGGAATTCCTCAAAGGTATACAACTCAGAAGACACAAGGGCTCTTCTATCTTCTAACCACCTATGGCAAGCTCTCTGAAGTTCATGATAAAAAATGAGTTGATTGGGATCTAGGATTCTATCTAGGACAACCTCTTGATTTGCCTAAGTTTAGTTGACCTAGATGAAATGAGATCTAGTCTCCTATTAAGTTTGTCCCACAAAAGTTGGTTTCTATCTGTTTTAGGCACACTAATCACATAATTAATTTCTATGGCTGCTAATTGGTTTTCAACATTTATAGTAACTACTAGTCTTTTCTTAGGAGCTACCATCTAAACATGATATGCAACTTAGTAGTTTTCCAATGATTTTAAATGCATCTATGTTTTTTTTTTTGTTTTCAAAAGGTTTTAGTTTCACGTCGGGTTCACCAAAATGTATCGCTCTAAATTTTTTGCACCCTTACCTTTAGGCTAAAGGATCCGCTCCCAAAAAGGGGATGCGAGAAGGATGGAACGGTACCTAGGACTGAGAGGCCCTTTGAAGGTCCCGCATCTCGAGGGAGGGGTATTAAGGTGATTTTTTGACGGATGGTGGGGTTCACCAGGAAACGTTTAGTGGCAATCTCCATGCCTAGGTTGGGAATGTGTTTGATGTGTTCAATTTTATCTTTAATCATTCAAGTCCTAGGTTTGACCAAATGAATCTAAACTTTTCTATATGAAATGTAGATTTAAATGAATACAAAAAATAGATTTAAACAGAAAATATAGAGAACAAGCTAGATGAGAAAAACCATACCTGATTTCGGATGTCTAATGGAGGTTCTAATTTTTGAGCAGTCAAGATCGCCTAGAATTTGATAGGATTGTCTTCAATCTGACGAGATCGTTTGAGATCTGACGAATTCATTAGACGAATTCATTAGAGACCTGCAATCAGAGAAATGGACACAGACTACAGAAAATATAGCTATGTTGATAAAGGAAGATGATATGAAATGATAATAATGATGTTAATAAGATAATCCCAAATAGAAATGCAAGTAAATTATTATGCTTTAATAGGTAATCATGATGTTATTATGTACTTAAGCTATATGGGTGAACTCCAAGATGTAGGATAACAGGAAATAATAATAAAACTAACTAGATGCAGAATAAAATAGTAGAAAGGTATAGAAAAAGTGCAAACTCTGGGCATTGATTGCCCCCAATGTTGATTGCAATCGAAATCATTTGTAGAGTTTGAAATCATCTCAAATTGTACAAGATCGTCTGCGATGATTTGAGTTTGCTCCAACTGAAAAATGACAAAGTTCCTACAAGAAAATTTGAAAAGCACAAATGCAGATGATAATCCAGGGTATTATAATGCACGCAAATATCAAATTACAAGAAAATTCAGCCATGGGAATGTCAAGGTGGGGTCCTAAGGTTTAAATAGGCTTAGGAGGGAGGTTAGGAGGTTGGGGGTCATCCCAATTTGGGAGATATCCAACGGGGAGGGTCTCTAATGGCATAGACATGATTCTGTCTAGATTAGAGATGTCGTTGAAATAGAGGCTAATTATGAAAAATTAGTTTTGGGATGAAATCTTCTGGACGTTCTTCTCCAGACAAATTCATCCGATCTGAGGCGATATCGTCTGGTCAACGACGATATCGTCCAACGGACAAAACAAACTCTAAAAATGGCATGGAAAATGAGGAAACGGGTTGCAGGCAGTTTTGGAGCGATTTTGGGGTTGAGATTCTTAATTTGAATTATTACTAAGGTAATTTTAATTATATGCTAATTTTTACTGCGCCAATTTTAGGGTGCTACAGTAATGTTGACTCGGGTGAAATTGAATGTTGCTTTCAACATTTGGCAACTTCTTCCTTGCTTGGTTACTTCAATATTCACTATCAAAGCTTCTTAAATTTATGTAATATGTAGTCTTATTTTATTTAAAGTAAATAATATAATGTTGATCAATTTATTTATCTTAAAATATACCTACTATTTTTTTGTTATGTGTAGGTTTAGACCTTGTAGATGATACCTTTTGCACTACTTTTGAAGACTTGAAATAAATCCTATTTATGCAACCTTTAAACTTGAAACTGGTGCTTAATAACCTTAATGAGAATCTAGATATAAAGGCTTAACTAATGAAATTTTTGTACCATTTGTTGTATACCTTTATTATTGTAGGTGATGATGATGATGATGGTGATTAAGGTCACCTTAATTTGGTGCCTTTTTTAAACTAAGTTGCAACTTTTGTAGGTTGTCCAAAAAAACTCTTTTGCACACCTTTATGCAGCCTTAAAACCTTACTAATTTGCTTCCCAAAAACTATAATTTGGTGGTTTCAAAAACTCTTCAAAATGTACCTCTAAAATATAATCTTTAGTAGTCACTAATGCTACCCAAATTGCTGCCTTTTTTTGTCCTCAAATCTGAATTTTTTTAGGTTGTAAAGTAGCCAATACCTTCACTAAAAATATTTCATTGAATCCCAAATAAATCTGGTAGGATTCTCCTCAAAATTGCAGTTGATGTGTTCACTCAAGAACCCTTCAATGATGGCCCCCAAATCTCTTAGATTTGGTGGTTTTTTTATCTCCTTTCTCTTGAAAAATTCTGACTTCAAAGTAGATCTCCTCCTCAAACACTATTGTCAATATTGAGATCTATATCATACTACCTTGTGATTTAAAAATATTCTTGATAAACCTTCTCCTTTGGGCTTTTTTTAGGATGGCAATGATTGCCACAATTCCTTAGCTTTCCTTAGTAGTAATTTATCCAATGAGTTCTTCTAGGAATTCCTTCAATTATGCTCACCAATCCTTCTTCTTGCTTATCCTTGAGACCTCTCCAAGGTCCTCAAACTTGTAGCTTCAAAATATTAAATGAGACCTTCCTTGGACTCTATTAGAAATATCTTATATTATATTATTTGGGTCATGTAAATGTACCTTCCTTGGCACATACTTAGAAAATTAGATTAATTTAAGGGGAAGTTATCTAGTTAATTCATACAATGTAATAAATGCACAAGTTTCAATGTGCAAGTTGTAATGTGCAAGGTGTCCACTTGTAAAACTAGGTAGAGTGTTGGCCAAGGAATGTATCTTCCTATATAAAGGGCCATAGATATAGAAGAGATATCATAGTAGTGTAGGATCACAATAGTGTAGGATTATAGTAGGGTAGGATAGACAATAGTGTAGTGTGTGTGAGATATAATATCAGAGCTCATTCATTTATAAGTAGCTTGTATCATGGAGTTTTTGTTTCCTCTATAGATACTATTGTACTCATTTATGTTATTTCTATTTATAGCTTATTTTAATCATCTCACAGATTTACTTTTTTCTTATTATTATGCATCTTTTTAATGTTATCTCCCATTGCATATTGTATCAAAAACTAATAGTTTTATCAAAGCTATGGTAGATCAATAGAAAAATCAACATTATCAATGACCCCGAGTATTTTGTCAATATAATGCACCATTGGACCAATCACCTGTCAAAATTTCTCAAAAGAGTCTAGGTGATACAATTAGGGAGATCCGCAAGTGAGGATTGAATGAAATATAAATTTTAGAAATACTGAGATTGAATATGGCTAGAATCTTTCCACGGAGTTGCAAAAAAACTTGTGAAGACTAGGACTCAACATTTAATCCACTAGTTTGATAAAACAACTAGTGAAACTCATCTAAGAGTAGAAATATTTACCTAGAAGTTTATTTTACTACAGGTAAATAATTATCAGATGTTTGGGATACCTCCTAAAACAGAAAGCTAGGAGACATTAACTTCATTACCTAAAGGTTATAGTGTCTTCATTGTATAGATATCAGTTGTTGTAGAAAGGGGAATACTTTAGAAGAAACTTATAGAAAAGAATCATGGTGAAGTCAGGAGACAAGATATCTCCATTGCTAGATTGAAAAAAATTACAAAAATAAATTCCATAGAAGCCCTAATTCAGAATAAAAGGCCATAGAATCCTTGATCTAGAAGAAAATGCCACAAAAGCCTAGAAAATGCCATAAAAGCCTAGAAAAGGCCATAGAAGCATTAATATTGAATAAAAAGCCATAGAAGGCTTGATATTAAAGAAAAGGCCACCTAAGCCTTAAAAATACCACAAAATCCTTGATACTAAAATAGGCCATAAATACCTTTATCTTGAAGAAGACTCCAATAGAGAGTACCTAATTCAGAAGCAAATTTTAGTACTAATACTTTTGTTGTAGGTAAAGGAGATCCGATAAGTCGAGAAAGCTTCCTACAAGAATAGTTAGGAAGAGTAGCCTCTTTAGAATTAATCCAACACCTGAATCAAAAGATATCAGGAGGATATATCATTGAAGAACTTCCAGATAAGGAATAAGAAGAAGGACTAGGAGAGTCCTACTCAAATCCAAAAGTAGTAGAATTAGAGATCTAGGAGAAGATCTCACCATCAACACTTCTAGAAGAAAAAGGTTGAAGATAAGGTTTCAAGGAAGACCATAAGAAGCTTCAAGATCAAAAACCTTGGTGAGGTCTTAGTGAGCATCTAGTAAAATTCTAGGAGAGCCTTACTAAAGAAATCATCAAAGAAGAACTCACTAGAGAAATCCACTACCAAGGAGAATCCCCTGATAATGATGGACTTGGGACAATTATCGCCATCCAACAAGCCCAAGAGGAGGAGAATTTTTCAAGTAGTTCCAAATATAAGTAGAAGAAGAATCTAGGGAAGACCTCAAGATATTCAAAATATTGATAAGAAGATCCTACTTGAAGTCAAAATTCGACAAGAATACTTGAAAACAAAACAAGTTGACTAGAACCAGAAGATTGAATATTACCTCCTAAAACAAGAGGACATCACTTTAGAGACATATTTTTTCTAAATCTATAGCAAAATAAGGAGACCACAAGAGGAGAACAAAGTCACCAAATCTTAGGTTCGTGAAAGAAAGTTCAATATTATATTTTTGTGAAGGAGGAGTTGTTCAAAATAGTCTACAAAGAGCTGCAAGATCTTACTCAATGTAGCAACATGGTGATCTAAGACACCAAGATATACATCCTCTTAAAAAGTGGTAAATAAGCTACAAAATATTTTAGAAAAAAGTAAGCAAATATTGGTGCAAGTAGATTCATTAATTGGATTACTTTTTAGATTTGTTAAAGCACGTTAATACTAAAGTAGAACTGAATCAACAAGACACAAAAAATCTATTGAAAAATAGAGAAATGCAATAGGAGCCCCAAAGCTTTCTTGTATTACTGTTCCAAAAAAAAATGGAGTTATAGAGACCAACCCCATTACAATTTCAAATTACCCTATAATACCTTGTTTTCCCTTTTCCTGCCTAAGATATTCATTTGAAATTTGAATTTTGGGGGTAAAACCTCCTAGGATCATAATTCCTCGCTCGTTGCTGAAATTGAATATTAGTGCATGTTTTTGGAAAGCTCTCAAAAATACCTACAATGGTGAGTTATCCTAAATGACATTATGCCTAATTGTCACCCATCTACGAGGCCTCTAAGACCTTCAAAATTCACCTTTAAGTTTTAGTGGTAGGAATTTCAACATTTTGGCAAGGCTTTTACCATAAAACTTACATATCTTCCAAACTGCTTACGATATTGAGGTGATTCTTTCACCATTAGGTCTATTTCCCCATACCCTAAAAAACTAAATAAAATTTATAATACAATAAAAATAAATACAAATTTGGATGATGCAAGATCACTCTTACACTACCGGATGTTCCTGCATCAAATACATATAAAAATTGCAACCTAAATTATAGTCTTCAGAAGTGCAAAATAAAACTTTTTCTTTTAGATTTTAATTTAAATGTTAGTAGTTTATTATATTCCAAATATTAATTATCTATCAACTATCTATTATCTACTTTGGAAAGTGAAAAGAAGATTGAATCCTACAATACTAATTATAGTGAATTTGTAGAATATTTGAAGGTTCATTGCAAATTATTATTGATTACCTTAAATGAATTCATTAAGTTCATTTTATTTAGAGTATATTTAAGTGATGAGGTGTAATTTTTCAATGCATTAAAAGTAGAATATGTTAGATTCATTTGCACTATTATTACTCTAAAAATAAATTAGTTTTTTTGCATTGAAAAAAGGGTACAAAATCTAGTTTGCATCAAGTATCTAAAGAAAATATTAAAGCAAACAAATTTGCAAATCTTAGTGGCCAATAGAATCCACCAAAAATTTTTAGTACAAGCAAATAAAATCTAACCAAAAAGAAGCTTCAAATATTGAGACTTGGTGAGTCTCAAATCCAAAGCACTTAAGGGTTAGTGCAACTAAAATAAATCTTCTATTTTACAATGTTTAAATATATTTATTTCACCATAAAATATCCAAGAAAAGAGGGTAAGGAGTCTACTCAAAAGGACATCCTCAAAACCCTCATTTGTGCATTCAAAAATCTGCTACAAAATCAAAATCTCAGGCCTACAAAAGAGTGCAAGAAAAGGTGCAATAAAAAGGGTTTTATATACATGTAAAGGTTACATGGTATTGCACTTCTATAATACATCATATGCAGGGAAAGGAGTAGATTTGAAGGTTCCTCAAAAGGCATAATAGGTAAAAGAAAAGCTAGCCAAATAAGGGTTGAAATATTAGCGTTCTTCAACCATCCACAAAAGTAAGCACTATCATCCACAATCGAAGCTCCAAGACACCTCATGAAGCCACTTGTAGAATAATAGGTTGCTTTCTACTTAAGAAAATAAATCAAGCTAAGGAGGAAGATAATAGGAGTTACAATCTCCTTCTTGAATGTGTTACATCAAAAATATCATGCAAGGTTGGTATAATATACTTTAGCACCTCTCATTTCCTAACACTAAAGAGACCATCGAAGGGGAGTTACAAGCACTAGAGAAAATTCTCATATGTTACAAAGGTATAATGTGCATCATAGAAGCATTATAAGAAGATATTGGTATTACAAAAGTGACAGTGCTCTCAAGAAATGAAAAAGAATCTTGGCATCCATTGACCTCCAATAAATGTAGTCTAATTTCTAAGTAAGAACAAGGTGAAGAGGAGAGCAAATTGCAATCAAAAGAAAGGAGGAAATATCATAGTCAAACCAATTCTAGCATAGCATGGAAGAAAGGGAGCAAGGAGCATTTAAATCTCCATAGAAGAAAGATATATTACCAACATTATACTCTCCAACATCAAAGAACATGCTTGGTCATTTCTCACTCAACCATACCACACTTGGCCCATCTGGTTTCATCAACTAAAACACCACAAAAAAGGTACGTAATAGGACAATTATACTCAGTCAAAACTAGCGCTATTCAAGTGTGAGGACAACGATCTAAGATAAGAAAATTATATCATTAATATTTCTTTCAAACATAAGAGATATAATGCTATAAAATCAAGGATATTTTTTAATGTTGTGAAAGCAAAATACATAGGAGATAACTTACCAAAAACAAAATAATATTTACAAACTAACCTAGGAGATATAAGGCCTTCTACTTAGATTGAACTATTTAATAATTTGCAAGAGTTATTATCTTTTCTAATTTTCTAAATTTGGGAGTCATAAGGTCTACTACATAAAATTGATTTATTGGAAATTAGAAAAATTAATATCAAATTTCAAAATCCATTATAAGAGGTTTATTAAAGTTTTTTCAAAGGTTGGAAATTATCAATTTACTTGTCTCAAATATTTCTACAAAAGAGATAAAATAATTCCAACATTAAAACCTCTTTAAATTTGGAAAAAGTGCTTAGTTCAATAGGAGCAATAAGTATAATAGAAGTTGATTTTGTTATTTACAAAAATTTACAAAATCAATCAAAATTGAACTAAAAATTAACAAAATCACTTTATATCTTATCCAAAACATACTAGGGAGTCATAAGGCATTCTACAAAACCTGGTAATATCAACATTTATCAAAATTATCAAGTTGCAATATATAAGCTTTCTACAAAACCTAAAAAATTTCAAGAGCATATACTCTCATTACTAGGGAGACATAAGGAAGCCTAGAAAACCAAGTAATAATAACGATTTTAGAAAATCAAGCTTATATACTTCTATCAGAGATCTATCATTGATAATATCTTGAGAATTACTTTCAATAATGACGAATTATTTCATGAAATAGAACATTGCTCTCAAAATTTAATAGATACTCTATAAGGATTCAAGTATCTATCCTTTAACAACAAAGAAAAGTTCTCCTTGTTTTTTAAGAAAGATAAAGAAGGTATATTTACAATATCGATTAGTTATCTTCATGATATTATTTGCACAACATGGTGGAACTCACAAAGATTGGTTATATTTTAACCAGAAGAATTTCTGATGGTCTATCTATATCTAGTTATGTTTGTACTTAATCAACACAAGGAACAAGATATCAATAAAGAATAATATTATTGTGATGATAGACTAACCTGTCATGTAGCAAAAACTCCATCAGTACCATTATAGAATTATAAGAGAAGAAGAAGAAAAAGAAAGAAGAGGCACATTAAAGAGAAACATGTCATCATGAAGACAGAACCAATTGAACACAATACAAAAGGTAGAATAACCTTCAGCTACAACATACTTCACATCATATGAAGATAAATATTACCTATTGAACTTGATCACACTAAGAAATGAAAGAGCATACAAAATTCTCTATCCATTAGAGGAAGATCAACTTTGAAGACTAAAGTCTTCAATACCCAAATATTGTAATACAATGGGGTGTTAGAAATAGCTTATATTACATTATTTGGGTCATTTAAATGTACCTTCCTTGGTACATACTTAGGACATTACATTATTTTAGGGGGAAATTATGTAGTTACTTCATGAAATGTAATAAATGCACAACTATCAATGTGCAAGGTGTCCACTTGTATAAATAGGTAGAGTGTTGGCCAAAGAACTTATCTTCCTATACAAAGGGACATAGATATAGAAAAGACATAATAGTAGTGTAGTATCATAGTAGTGTAGGACTGTATTAGGGTAGGATAGACAATAGTGTAGTGTGTGTGAGCTATAAGCTCAAAGCTCATTCATTGAGAAATATCTTGTATCATGGAGTGTTCATTTCCTCCATAGCTACTATTGTACTCATTTTCATAATTTCTATTTATAGCATATTTTAGTCATCTCATAGATTTACTTTCTTTCTTATTATTCTACATCTTGTGAATGTTATATCCCATTACATTTTTTTTCAAAATCTAATAGCCTCTTCATTATTCAACTATCAAAGTTTCGTAGTGAGATCTTCTAAGATCTCTTGAATCTACCGCTACTGAAATCTACAATAGAACATTTGTTATTTCTTCTCAATGCTCAATCTTCTAGTATGAAATTTATTCAATAGAGCCTTCAATGGACCTCTTCTTCAAAGTTGATAGTGTTGGAGGACATAAATACTTAAGTGGCCTTCCCTTTCTGCATCTTCCCAAGCATAGAATAACCACACCATGGTGCCACAAAGTAGTTTTGGGATGATGATTAAACCAAACTAATATTTAAACCTTAGACTTGTATAAAATGCAAGGCGATGAGAATATTTACCATATTAACCTTCACTAATAGAAGCAACTATGTCATAATAAAATCAACAGATGAGGGTAGAGGAAACACTTGCTTTAAATGTTGTTCAGGTGATAACAAAGCATAACAAGAATTTTAACAAACCCCAAGTTTACAGTCATGCTTAAGCCATTCTTAGATGATGAAAAATTGGCCATAAACAAATTTTCAGCATTTTTTTAAGAGCTAGATCACAAGTTTTATAAGGGGATACGTGGTTAAGATTTCTCAGGCTACAAATACCCATAAAAGGATTAAACAAAGATTTAGTTAAGTGGATTCACATCATGATGACATAGTATAATAGGGTCATAACATCATGAGAGTGATTTAAAATAGGGGTCTTATAAAACTAAACTTGCAACTAGAGCATTGGTCGATTAGCAAGAAACATGTCATCAAACAATGATAAAAAGGGGAGGTCTAAAATTATAAATTATTGTTTTCTAAGACACAAGCCGAATCATGCCACTTACAACAACAATATTTTGTCAAATGATCTATAAGGATTATGAAGTATAATACTATGATATTAAAGCTAAAATGAGAGCACCCCAACCTGAGTCTCCTATGAAGAATTCTCCTATAACAATCAAACTCCTTGCTTAACCATTGCTTATCTCCTTAAACTTTTGCATAGTCCCCGAAACAAATTCCCCCTCTGTCCTTCTTTACTCAGCCCTCTTAACAAATAAAACCTATATGCTCCTTCCCCAAAGTGCAACTTTTTACATAAATACCCTCTACCCAAAAGTAATGCAAGGCAACAAGAGACCCTTTTTAAAATATCTTGCTTTTAAATAAAAACCTTTTATTTCTTTATTAAATCTATGACAGGTATAAGGGAGAATCAAATGGAATTTTTAAAACATTAATATTTATAAGATCAAATTCATTTTAATTCAAACTATAGAAGCCATAAATCATTTTCTCATTTTATTAATGCTAGACAGAGGAAATTTGAGGAGTTTCCCTGGCAGAGGTGATTTCAATCAAGCAAACTATGTCTACCAAAAAAATAAAAGAGAGGGTGCAGGGTCCCAAAAAGACAAAATAAAACAATAGGTTGTTGGCAACCAAAATACTCAAGAAAGTTCCAGTCCTCTAGTTTCAAATAAATTTTCAATTCTATCCAATATGGTAGTAGGAGGATTATCATAATATATGGAAGCCTAGAACATTTATGCTAACCTTTCTGACTCTCTAGAATGCCCATCCAAGTCAGGATCCTCAAACCCTAATGTTGAAATTAATGTAAGCCCCGTGGGAATCACAAAGCCAAACCATAATGCCCGATCTCTAGAATCCCCATCCAAGTCAGGATTCTTAAACCCCAATGATAAAAATACTTCAAGCCCATTGGGCATCCCAAATTCAAACCTTAATGCTGAAGAACTTAGGAAGAAAGTTGAGGCATTGGAAAATAAAAAATCTCATCTCCCTAACATCATCACTAGGAACCAAGTGAATCCTACTGAGGGGTCGTCCCATAGACCAGGGGAATACAGGAAAAAAGGAGAAGATTTGGATGTAGGGGTGGAGATATGTGAAACTCTTTAGATTGAGGAATATGGCAGTTTGATTCTGCAATAAATTACCTCCCCATAATTTAATCCTAAACAAACGAGGAGCACTGTGAAGTCTCCTCTAGAATTTTGCAGTGAAAAAAGAAGAGGGAGAATATCAAATGTTGAGCATAAAAAAATTAAAAATGATGACATTGCCAATGGAAAATAGAGAACCTTGTTTCAAGAGGTTATTCCAGGTTCTGAAGACAAAAAATTAGGAAAACCCCCGCAAAGGATAGGGAGAGGAAGAAATCCCAAACAATATAAATGGAGTTCCTCTCATGGAACATGAGAGGCCTCAATGGCCTGCCCAAACACATGAAATTCAATGCAATAAGAAAGCAATTGAATCCAACTATTATCATTTTGCAAGAAACAAAAACTGATGAGATTCAGTCAAAAAAAGTAGCAAAAAAAATCTAGAATCGAGGGGAGATGGTTTGAAAATCATCCAAAGGAGTGTCTGGAGGCCTTATGACTTTTTGGGATCCCCAGATAGTAGAAGGCACAATTAATCAGAAATATGACAGGGTTATTAGTGTTTTATTTAAGGAAATAAACAACAACAGGTCATGGATCCTTTCAAATATTTATGCCCCGACTTCAATTCAATGGAGAGCTCTCATGTGGGAGTACTTAGGCAATCTGAGTGAAATCTTCCATAATGTCCCCTAGATTTTGGCTCTGGATTTTAACACTCCTCTTTACCCTTCAGACAAAATGGGTGGAAATGGACCACCTATCAGGAGCATGGATGAGTTCAATGACTTTTTGAACTCCAACATGTTTATGGATGTAAAACTTAGAGGAGCAAATTATACCTGGAGCAATCAACAGATAGGGTGTCATCTCATTCAAGACAGGCTTGACAAGTTTTTTCTATCAAAGGAGGCTACAACTCTGTTCAGTGATTCTACCCTGCAAGCCCTTCCTAAAATTATCTCTAATCATAATTCAATTTTTTCGGAGATTCCTAACTCTCTGTCCTTCAAGAAACATTTCAGATTTAAATCTATGTGGATCAAAAATTCCAGTTTTAGAGATAATTTAATTCAGTGGTGGCAGCAGCCTGTCAGGGGTAGTGCAACTTTTAAACTTGCTAGAAAATTAAAGTTTGTTAAGGAAAATCTTCAAACTTGGAACAAAGAGGTCTTTGGGAACCTCTTTGAAAATAAAAAATAGGTTGTTGAAAGTTTGAAGATAATTGATCAAAGGATTCAACATGGTGATGCTGATGAAACTACTAGGCAAGAGGAACAGACAAAACTAGTAGAGTTTCATAACATTTTGTCTTGTGAGGAAATCTATTGGAGGAAAAAATCAAGGCCTCTTTGGTTGAAATATGAAGATTCAAATTCTATTTTTTTTCACATCACCATGCTTAGAAACAGAAGCAATAACAAGATAATTTTTTTTAAAAAGCAGATGGTTCTATTACTCAAGACTTAACAGAAATCAGAATGGAGGTAGTAACTTATTTCAATTCTATCCTTGGTCATGAATCATAGTGCAATGAGGAGGCCAAATATATTCTCTTGCAATCCATTCCTAGCATAATAAATTAGGATATAAACCTTAAGATTCTAGCTCCCTTTTCTTATGAGGAAATTAAGGAAGCCTTGTTTAGCATGGAGCCAGACAAAGCTCTAGGACCCGATGGCTTTCCCCCTCATTTTTATCAAGATTTTTGGGACATCGTAAGTGAGGATGTAATTTCTATTGTCAGAGAATTCCAAGCAAGCAATCATATCCCAAAAGGTCTCAACTCTACTTTTATTTCTCTAATTCCTAAGAAGAAAACCCCTGAATCTATGGCTGACTTCAAGCCAATCAGTCTATGCAATGTTTCTTATAAGATCCTAACTAAAGCCATTGAAAATAGAATGAGATATGTTCTACCCCACATCATAGATTTGTGCCAAGGAAGCTCTGTCTAGGGTAGGTCAATCTTGGATGGATTTATCATAGTTCATGAAAATCTGCACTCTGCTCATAAGACTAATAGGTTTGTTTTTGCCCTCAAACTTGATATGAACAAAGAATTTTACAAACTAAATTGGGACTTTCTAATTGCTATCCTCCTTAAGTTTGGTTTTCACCACAAATGGGTTAATTTGATCAAAGAATGCATTTCTAAAGCATGGTTCTTGATTTTGGTTAATGGAAAAATGGTTGGTTACTTTCAAAGTTGCAGAGGAATTCGGTAGGGGGACCCTATCAGCCCCATGTTATTCATCATTGTGGTAGAAAATTTAGGCAAAACCATAAAAAATACTTGCAGTTCAAGGCTAATATCAGGAATCAAGGCAACATATCTCACTAGGGTTGTTTCTCACCAGTAATTAGTCAATGATACCCTTATATTAACTAAGGCGTCGATGGTTGAGGTCAAAAGAATTAAATACATCCTGCAACTCTATGAATACACTGTTGGTCAGAAAGTTAATTTTAGTAAAAGCAATTTATATTTCTTGAACACCCCCATTTAGAGGTAAGGAAGGATTGCAAAAATTTTAGGGTGTGATATAGCAAACCTCCCCACTTCGTATCTTGGTCTCCCTCTTTTCATTGGTTCTCCGAGAGAGTCAATGTGGGACATGATTATTGAAATAATTCAAGGTCATCTTCTATATCAAGCAAGAAAGTTGACCTTCACTAAGGCCTATATTTAGGGCATTCCAGTCTATTTCCTTTGCATTTTCAAAGCCCCTGTGAAGGTTTTCCAAAAAATTGAGAAACTCCAAAAATAATTTTTATGGACTGGATCAGAGGAGAAAAAAGGATACACCTTGTAGGATGGACCAAAGTGTGTAGACCCAAGGAAAATGGGGGCTTAGGTCTGAGGAGAATTGCTCATATGAATTTAGATTTACTAGCTAAGCAGATGTGGTGCCTCATTTCTAGTGAAGAAAATAAATGGAAAACTATCATCAAATGAAAGTATCTTCAAAATATGGAATTTCTAAGTGATTTAGTTCCAATTAGAGATTCTACTTTTTGGAAAGCAATTCTCAATTGTAAGGAAAACATAAAAAAAGGTTTAAGATGGGTTTTAGGCAATGGTGAGAGGATAAATTGTTGGAATGATAGGTAGGCTAAGGACGAACCACTGACACAATATCCTAACTTAGCCCAAGTCATATAATGAAGGAACTCATTGGCATATAGTCTTTGATTATATGGTTGAGGACAGAGGCAGACTAAAGTGGAAACAAATAAGGATTCAGGGATTTTAAGCAGAATCAAATGATCTTTGTAATATTCTCGGACAACAATTTATACCCATGAGACCCAAGGAAGATCAAGTGACCTGGGCTCCTAAGAAAAATGGGCAGTTCACTGTTAAATCAGCTTACAAGATTCTACTTGATGATAAGGATTTTTTCCTCCAAAAGGACTTAGTTTGGATAAAAAAATTAATTCCAAAAATTGCAGTCTTTTCATGGCTGGTTATCCAAGGAATAATTCTAACCATTGATAATATTATGCATAAAGGTATTTGTATAACTAATCGATGTTATCTATGCAGAGCTAATTGGGAGACCATTTATCACATTTTCCTTGAGTGCCCTTTTTCCTTGACTGTCCTAAGTGGGGTTTTTTAGGCCTTCAATATTTCTTAGGTTAAACCAACCATCGTATTTGATTTGTTAATCCAATGGCCTTGCCCCTTTTCAAGCAAAATACTTAGATACATGTGGAAAATTTGTCTCAATCACTATCTTTGGTAGGTGTGGTTATAATGGAACCATAGATTCTTTAATGAGTCTATCCATGATCATCAAACTATCATTGTCAGGATCTTATCCTTTGCCAATGAGAATGTGAACCTTATCCCTTTTGATAGTCATAAACCTCATCTGTAGGAGACCACAATTGCTGAATATTTAAGCTTAACCTTGTTATATGAGTCTATACCTAGGGTAGTCAACCCTAGAGCCAATGTTATGTGGTCCCCACATCCTATGGGTTGGTTTAAGCTTAACTTTGATAGAGTGACTAAGTAAAATCTTTGCAGAGTAGGCACTGGCGACATTATACGAGATCATAATGGGAATATGATGCTTGCATTTTCTAAATATTTGGGAACAAGGATGAACAACGAAGCTGAAGCTAGAGCTATGTGGAGAGGCCTTCAAATGACTCAAGACTTAGAAGGCAATTTTATCATAGGAGACTCTATGCATGTTATAAATCTCCTCAATAATTGAAAACACCTTCTTGTTAAAACAATTGTTGAAGAGGCTAGAATCCTTTTTTAGGGAAGACAGGACATAAAAATCCAACATGTCTTTCAGGAAGCTAACAAAGTTGTTGATAAGCTAGCCAATTTGGATGTCTATGGTGACAAACTTTTCAAATGGGAACACGGTGTCCCAAGAGAAGTAGAGGATATTATTCAACAAGAATGCCAAGAATGATAGTTGAATTTACCAACAAGGAAGACACTGTAATTTTGAAGGCTATGAGTATTTTCGTATCTTTTTTGAAATAGACTCACAATAAAAATTATCTAAGCTGTCATTCTTGGTGGATATTGCTTGAAAATAACACAAATACTAATGGGGACAGTCACATGTCACATAACATGGCTCCTAGTCAGCTTAGTAATTTGAGGTTGGTTGATAATCACAGGGCAGGAAAAAATGATAATATAAGACTTTTAACTAGATCCACGTGGACCACCAGATAGCCACTGCCATAAATCTAGCCAACATGTTCACTTCTCCAAGGATGATTGGCCAAGACGGGATGTGGTCCCAAAGCATATCATATATGAAAGAAAGCAATTACCAAATAATTATTAAGAGTAACTATTAATACAGATCTTGTGGGAGTTTTTTTAGTACTTTTTTATGTGTGTCTGCAACTTTTTTTCTCCACTATTTCAAGGAAGGGATTTGTGTCTGTTACTTTTTTTGTAATTATGATGCAGGTGTGTTTTCTTGAGGTATACCCAAAATGTTGTATGGGAAGTTTATTTTTGATAACAGGCTATGTGCCTTATCGAATGTAACGGATTTGGTGGCATGTAGATTTTACATATATAGGATCCTTAGTAAGGACATGTTCATCAACAGTCCTAGGCTGATTTTTGTAAAACATTTTGGGTCATCCTGTAAAACCCGGTATTAATGCTATAGTATCTTATCTACCAAAAAAAAAATACCCATACTAATATCAAGCATTAGTAAGGTATTTTAAGTGGATAATTAATTAATAGAACCTCTATATCTATTAATTTATTCTTGAGGGGATTCTCCACCAAATTCAATTGCACGACAAGATGTGTAAACAAAAGAGAGTAATCAAGTACATCAAAAAAGGGTGGATGAAGTCATTGAAATCCAAATTTTTATACTATTTTAAGACTTATGGTAACTTTTAGGTTACCAACTTCTATCTTAGGATGGCTGGATTGTTGATGATCACCCTAAAGACAAGAATACATGTACTTATATGGGGTAGTCATTCATGTTACCCGAAGCCACCATAATCATCATTTCCATTCTCATGTACCCCATTCTTGGCAGTTGATTCTACCTCTTCCATCCATGAGTGCACCTGATCCTACAAATCAACATTACATTAGCAGTACATATTCCTCAAGAATAAATCAACATAAATAATTTCATAACCACTGTTGGTCGATAATTTAGCACCGCACGAAAGGTAGGGTGAACAGATCAACACCAAGTAGTGTAGAACAGTCATCGCATTGGAATTATGGGGTGAATGATGTTCGGAAAATTTTGGTTCCTTCGAGGTGATTTTGGCTACTCTAAATCACAAATTAGGGGAAAGCAGAAAGTGAAAAGAAATAAATAAAAATGTCATAGCCAAAACTCATAAGGATGGGTATAGTTTCATAAATACCTATGTAGGTACAATATCCCATCATAAACACAAGCCCTACACCCAACATATCACCCAATGATGTATTTTTCCTAGCTCTCTATCAACGATGGGATAGAGATAAATTTCAGTGCCAACAAACAGGTGCATGATATCCATGATGTATAATTAGAGAGCTCTTGTTTGGGCAATGTTAGCAGAAATAAATCCACAACCCATATAATGAATATGCTCCCCTTTAGTCACTCATGCACACCCCATGAAATATAGATAGCAGAATAACATAGAATGACTTAAGCGACTAAATAATTGAATATTCATACATTTAGTAAAGAATAAGAGGATGCAACTGGAGATCAAACAATACATAATTTGTATTTACAAAGAGGAAACCTTACATAATAATTA
Source organism: Wollemia nobilis (assembly GCA_028583015.1). Classification (NCBI taxonomy): domain Eukaryota; kingdom Viridiplantae; phylum Streptophyta; class Pinopsida; order Araucariales; family Araucariaceae; genus Wollemia; species Wollemia nobilis. Next base: position 4,360,823 of record JAQPPZ010017220.1, on the reverse strand, counting down.
TAATAGCTAAATATCCATCCTTAGGAATGACTAGAATTCTACTATTTATAATTATATTTAAACCAGTTTCAAAATCTAGATATTAATGGTGGAAGGTGGTAAGATGGATTTTGAAGCTGACGAGTGTCACCCTGGCACACTACTCCATTGGGAAGCACCTATCTTCTAGAAGAGTGGTAGGTGTTTTTGAATCAATTTGGATCCTTTGATCTTCTGCTCAGCTCAGTATTGCTTAGCTACCTCATATTTCTCCTTAATTGATGATCCTCTATTTAGGTAGTGAGTGACATACACTAAAGTACCTTGGGAGCATCGCACCAAAAATCTATCACTTCTATGTACGATGTCAGGTACTCAGACCACTAAAATAGTAGGTGGGTATCTCTTTTGAATTGTGGGTGATGGCATAAACTTCTTGTGTTTGGTGGATTTTTCTTTATTCTTGTGGGGGATAGAAAATGGGGCAAGTGCTTTTCATATGTTCTACCCACTTTGTACTCCTAAATTCCTGCCTAGGATGGGCGGGGGTTTTCCTTGTTCTTAAAGGGTATGGTCGATCGATTATTCCACCCATGCTAGTCACTTAGATTATCCACCCAATAAGATTGGTGGGTTTCTCAAAATATTCTACCTAGACTCTAAGTAAAAAGGTCTACCCTTTCCATGGCCTGCCTTGCTTCATTCCACCCTCCACCCAACACTTTTGTCTACCTATGACTATTGTTGCTACCACTTTGTACCTTTTTCTCATCTAGTAATGTCTTCAAAGAATGAGAGGACTCATTTTTAGTAGATGGAATCACTTCTTGAAGTGAAGAGTGGATGAACGATGCAAAATTTCACCCACACTTTGCTGACTTATAGGGACTTTCCATATCATGGAAAAAAAATAACCTAGAAAGTTTAACAAATATAACTAACACAATAAGGAAACAAAGAAGGGGGAGGAATGGCATAAAATAAGGGAGGATGCGACAAGGAAAATAAATCTAGAAAGATAGGGCTAAGGTGGATGACATGGAGATAACTGCTATAGACAAGAGCAGCAGGAAGACAAATAGTGAAAATAACAAGAAAATGTCTAATATGCTTGTTGTAAGATAGACACAATAAAAAAAGGTAACAGGAAGCAACGGAAACAACGAAGCCTTTGTTACCAAATGAAATAGTTATGGATAAAAAAGTGGAGAAGAAGGCAAATGGGAGGAAAGGGCAAGGAAAAAATGAGACACAAAGGGAAAAGCAATTCAAACATTGTCAAATGAAACTAATGGGGCATAAACCCTTTTTCATGGGGTGCTCTTATGGATTGAATTTCCCTAAATGCAACCCACTAAAGACCTGAGACATTCCAATAGTAGATAGATTGCCAATGTATTTTATCTCTTCTATCTCAAGCCCTCTTTTTCACACAATCTAGCAATGATCCTCTTCTACTGATTGTTATCGACCAGGAGGCCATTTTATCTTTAACTATAGCTTGTGATTTGCACTTTATGATCTCAATTGCATATTACCATAGGATCTATTTATAGCACATCCACCTTACCCTATGCTTGCATTTGTGAGTTTCAAGGCTTACTAGAGCTCTAAGTGAGAGGTCTTGAAAATTTCTAAATATATCCATTGGGCTACATGGTCACAAAAACAATGGACATAAGAATAAAGAACTAGGAAGACAACATAGAGATAGAGGGGAATGTTATATTTCCTAAATAATTTTTTGGAAAATCCTTGCTGATGTCCTTCGGTGCCTGACCAAGTGGTAACTTTTCATAGGACCTTGTTGCACCAATGGTTAGTGAAAAAACTTGTTATTCCCAATGCACTGGCCCTGCATAATGCAAGGCTTTATTTATTGGTTGTAAAATTTTGGTGTGACAAGCATGCCTGAGTGAGGGTGAAATCCATAAATCATCCTCTAAATCTACAATGGTTCGACCATATCAAATTGTTTTTGAGGCACCACTTGTGATCCATCTAGTTCCATCTAAATTGGATCACGATTATGATTAAATCATAATTATTCTTTCTTTTCCTGAGTTTTTGAGTGCTTGGGCCCTTAAAACATAGGGTGGCAATGGCTTTTTCCATCGTATTCTACCTTTTGGATGGTGAGCTATCAGGGATCATATTTTCAAGTTGTCCATCTCTAACATTGACTAGTTGTACCAATCTATGGTTGACTCTTCCTCCATCTTGAGGCACTCTTCCCACTCATGAGCATCCACATCCTTGCCTAGCTCCCCAATAGTCTGGGTTTGATTGGTCATGCCATCTTCATGGATGTGGACTTCATGAAACCTATTCCCATTTTATGTCCATTTCATCATCTAGCACTAGCTCCTAGAGGGAACTTTTGAGTTGGAGCCTCTACATTAGAACTTTCTCAACTCTAAAAACCTCCTCATAGGGTTTGAGAAAGTGAGTTTCCCATGATTTATGTAGGAGAACACTGATATCAGGAGCAAGAGCCCAGATGTAGAATAGATGCACCTGGGTGGAGGTTGTGAGAATCTACAGTAGAATTCTCTTCCAACTCTTTTTAAAATAGACATTGAAGTCTGACACACTTTCAAGAGTTATCCTCTTGATAAATGTGAATTGGTTTAGAGATTGGAATGAGTCTTCCATTTCTCCAAAAACGTCCATGATAGAATCCATCAAATACACCCATGTAGATATGCTTCTCAACTATAGGGTCTTGTACCAGAGCCATTCTTACCTTAAAGAGCCACTAACATCCTGATCATTGCATCTTTATGTACAATATTGTGAAGGATAGCCATAAAAGACATATTTTTAAGGTGTTCCTTCATAGCTCCCTTGATGCCATTGTACTTTGGTAGGAAATTGAAGGTAACTTTTGGAATATCATGTCGATGAGGGATATTGAGGGGACCAGGGTCATTCCACTGGGGGAAATATGGCTAGGCCATAAAGTCACCAATCCTCAAAGGTCTCAATTGTAATGTTGGAGTCATATTCTCTAGGTGACCATGCTATCTTCGCTTGTGAGTTCAAGGCTTCTCACCATACCTTTAGTCCTCTAGAATATTTGGATCTTCAGCACATGTCTCATGATCTAGTCATGACACATAGTTGGAGTCACCAGGTGGCTTTGAAAATATCTAGGTAAATAAAAGAGCCACAAAAATCTAATTTCCTGACACACAGAGACTTAGTGAGCTCCCTAGTGGAGTTGCCAAAAAATTTTGGTTGACAATCCAATACTAAATGTGGGGTGGGGTAGATAGATCAGTGCCAAGTAGCTAGGGTTATGCACAATGGTGAATATTCATAAATTGGGTGAAAATTAGGATTTCTAAAATTATAAATTGGTAAATATGAGGACCCTCGATGTTGGCCCATTCACCTAAAACTTTTAGGACCAATGTTTTCTTAGGATCAATTCTCCACAATATATATCCAAACATAGACATATTTGTACTCATTGGAAAGCTCTTTTTGAGACTGATCTAATGGTGGTGTTTTTATGAAATTATAAGATGATGTAATAGGTAAAAGTGGCCCCAAATATGACCTTACATTTTAGGACTTCAAACACCCCAAATTTTGGCATGAATATGCTGGATTTGATTTTCTTAGGATTCTCCATGATTCACCTTGATTTTTATTAGGATTCACCATTTTTTATAAGTACATTTTGAGTCCAACCCCTTATGCATAACCCTACAAGCAGTGTAGAACGTTCACCACATTAGAATTATGGGGTGAATGATCTTAGAATAAGGATGATTTCTTTAGGGTGATTCTAGCTACTTTATGCCACAAAATAATGGAAAAGGTAAAGCGAGAAGAAATAAATAAAAATGTTGTAGCTATATTTAATAAGGATGGGTATAGTTGCATCAAGATCTATGCAGGTGCAATACTCATTAGAAACACAAGCCCTGCACCCAAAAGATCACCCAATGACCTCTTTGTCCTAGATCTCTATCAGAAATAGGTGGGAGGTAAATTCCAGTATTGATGAACAAGTGCATGAGATCCAAGATGCAGAAATAAACCCCCAAACCATATAATGAATATGCTCCCCCTTAGTCACTGAGGTACAGCCCACAAAATCTAGATAGCAGAATAACACATGATGACATAATAGAATAAATAATTGAATATTCATACCCTCAATAAATAACAAGAGAACACAACTAGAGACCAAACAATGCATAGTTTTTATTTACAAAGGGGAAACCTTACACAAGAATTATAATGGTTAAAGAGTCACCCTTAGAAATGACTAGCATTCCACTATTTATAATTATATTTATATTAGTTTCAAAATCTAGATATTAATGGTGGAAGGCAAGAATATGGATTTTATAGTTGATGGGCATCGTCCTCACACACTGATCCACTGGGAAGTATCGATATTCTAGAAGAGTGGTAGGTGCTTCTGAATCAATCTAGACACTTAAATATTCTACTCAACTCATTATTGCTTAGCTGCCTCATCTTTCTCCTTGACTGATGATCCTTTATTTAGGTGATGAGTGATAGACACTGAAGTACCTTGGGAGCATCACGTCAAAAATCCATCTCTTTTTCATATGACATCGTGTGCTTGGACCATTGCAATAGCTTGGGTCTCTCTTTTGAAATGTAGGTGATGGCAGGAATTTCTTGTGTTCGGTGGGTTCTTATTTTTGTTGGTGGACCAGGAATGGGGTGGGTGCTTTTCATATATTCTGCCCACTTTGTACTCCTAACTTCCCACCTGGGATGGGTGGGAGTTTTCCTTGTTCTTCAAGGTTGGGGTCGACCAATTCTTCCACCCATGTTGGTCACTTAGACCATCCACCCAAGGATCTGGGTGGGTTTTTGGAAATATTTCATGTAGAATCTTAGGAAAAAGTTCTAACCATTCCATGGCCCACTCTACTTCATTCCACCATCTCTCCAACACTTTGGTCTTCCTATAACTACTACCACCACCACTTGGTACTTTCTACTCATCTAGTATATCTTCAAAGAATGAGCAAACTCCTTTTGGGTGGAGGGAATAACTTCCTAAAGGGAATATTGGGTGAAGGATGTAAAATTTTAACCACAACCATTCATATGTTGCAATCACAATGACACTGAGATGGGGGGTGAATCAGTGTGATCTTTAAAAATTCTAAAACATATAGTTTTAAATCCAGCAGCAGTTTAAACTGATAAAAGAAATATCAAAATGCAGTAAGAAAGCATGACACAAAACACAGTATTTTAACGAGGTTCACCAATGTGGCTACTCCTCAAAATGACTGCTTGGACTACCATCCAATTCCAGCCAATGCAAAGCTACAACTTTACAATATATTTTACCAACACCAATTGGAAGGAGCACCAACCCCTTTGCTTTATCTGTTTCAGGCAGAATGGAGCACCGACTCCTAATTTACCAGCACCTACTAGAAAGAGGCACCAACCCCTTATGCCAAGCTACAAATTGGAAGACAATAATAAAGATTATAGAATAAAACTTTCACCTCATTTCTCATAGTCTGTTGTTTTTTTGCATTCTGTTGCTTCTATGCAACATGATTCACACTATCCGACTGCTTCTCTATACTTCTTTGCACTCTCTACTGCAATCAAAATATCGATCACTTCTACAGTCTGTGCATTATTACTTCAGACTTGAAACACACCCTTTGCACATCGCGCTCTTAATTGTCAAATATTCGATATGCACTCTTCACTTCATCACTAAAGAAATATCACTTCGGCCTTAGCTCAAATCGAAACGACTCACTCTCTGCACACTGCAAATTTTGCATACACACCTTATCTTCGCCCAAGTCCTCTTCCATCTTCAATTAGTCCTCATTTTATAGAAGAAATCTTCAAGAACAATTCTTAAATCATAGTCGGCTATAACCCTAGGACGTCGGCTGCAAACCCTAATGATGTCGACTTCAAACCCTAGAATTTTTTGGCTACTTAAACCTTGTGATTGTCGACTGCAAACCCTAAAAATGTTCACTGTAAAACCCTAGCAAATGTCGGCTTCAAAACCCTAAAAACATTTGCTGTAAAACCCTTGAAAATTTCGGCTTCAAAACCCTAAAAACATCCGTTGTAAAACCCTTGACAATGTCAGCTTCAAAACCTTAAAAATGTCCACTGTAAAACCCTAGAAAATGTCAGCTTCAAAACCCTAAAAATCATTGGCCTTGATTCAACTTGTCGACCTCAACTGCTACTGCCACCTCTGTCACCTTTTTGTAACTGTTGCCGCAAAACACAACCATGTCGCGATATCGTGACCCTTTTTGTATCCGTACACCTTCATATCCTTGCTGTCGCAAAATCGTGACCATTTTGGCCTTTGGTAGCTTTGCCATCATTCTTGTCATGAAATCGTGACACTTCGAACTTTTGCTTACATCATCCTCATTCTTGTCGTGAAATCACGACGCTTCCGGCTTCCAACGGCTTTTCTTTCACCCTATCATGAAATCGCGACACTTTCAATTTTGTTGACATCATCCTCAGCTTTGTCACAAAATCGTGACGCTTCCGGCCTCCGTACAATTCTTGCTTCATGCGGTAGTGAAATCGCTACACCTTTGTGCCTTGTGCTTTCAACTTGCTTCAACTTTGAGTTTTGATCTTTTGACTGGTAGCGAAATCGCTACACCTTCACGTTGTGCATTTTTGGACTTGTAGTGAAATCGCTACACCTTCTTGTTTGTGCTTTTTCAACTTGTAGCGAAATCGCTACACCTTTGTTTTGTGCAATTTGACATGTAGCAAACTTGCTACACCTTTGAGTTGTGCTTTTTCAACTTGTAGCAAAATCACTACACCTTTGTTTTGAGCACTTTTGACTTGTAGCAAAATCACTACATATTTTTCTCTTAACACTTTCTCCCAGCTTCGGCCAGCAAAAATTCAACATGTAGCGAAATCGCTACAGTTACTCGACTTAGCTTCTTGGCCTCCGACATGTCACAAAATCGTGACAGTTTGCCTTGCGCCTTCTCTCTCTTTTGACTTGTCATGAAATCATGACATTTTCAACTGCGCCTTCTCTCTCCTCCGACTTGTCACGAAATCATGACATTTTCGATTGCGCCTTCTCTCTCCTCCGACTTGTGAAATCATGAAATTTTTGAATGTGCCTTCTCTCTCCTCTGACTTGTCATGAAATCGCAACATTTTCAACTGTGCCTTCTCTCTCCTTTGAATTGTCGCGAAATCGCAATAGAAAACATGTCGCGATATCGTGACAATTTTCTCACTTGACTTTTTCTTTGAATTTTTTCTATCTTATGCATCTGAATGACTCCTACACTGTCTGTCCACTGCATCATTGAATCTAACTACCTATGTTGACAACAATGACAAACTTCTTGCAACACCTTGCTCAACAATCTCCCCCTTTGGAATTGTTGGCAACACTCGTGTACATTCTTGTACCTCTTCTCCCCCTTTGTCAATAATACCAAAGGGCTGCTGCAAACTCCCCTTGAGTCCATCCTCACACTTCTCAGGCACAATTTGTGGCATGTGGCACAAATTATGATCATGAGCAAAATAATAATCAAATACTCAAATGCTCCCCCTGAGAAAGTGATCACTGTAGCTAGTCACTTTTTAGGAAGTGTGACTACTCCTAATTTGCTTCGAAGGTACTCAAATACTTCCTTGGGCAAAGGTTTTGTAAAAATATCTGCTACTTGTTCTGTAGTTGGGACATAGTCCAATTTAACTTCTCCTTCCGCAACTTTCTCCTTCAAAAAATGATACCTTATAGCAATGTGCTTTGTCCATGAGTGCATTACTGGATTCTTAGAGATGTTAATTGCACTGGTGTTATCACACTTTACTGATATTGGTTCACTGAAATTAATACCTATATCTTTCAAAGTTTGTTTCATCCACAAGACTTGTGTGCAACATGTTGCTACTGCAATATATTTTGCCTCAGCTGTAGATAAATAAATTGACTCTTGCTTCTTACTGTGCCATGCAACCAATATGTCCCCCAAATAGAATGCACCTCCACTAGTACTCTTTCTGTCATCAACACATCCAGCCCAATCTGCATCTGAATATGATATAAGAGTGAAGTCTTTGCCTTTTGGATACCACAACCCATACTCAATGGTGCCCTTGAGATACCGAAAAATCCTTTTAACTGCTGTCACATGAGTCTCTTTGGGACTGGCCTAAAATCTAGCTACCATGCAAACTACCTATAGAATATCAGGTCTGGTTGTTGTTAAATATAGTAAGCTTCCTATCATTGATCTATACATGGTTTGATCTACAGGTGGAGATTTGTCTTCTTTACTCAACTTGCAGCTTGTTGTCATGGGAGTGCTTACTGGCTTACAGTCCTCCATAGTGAACCTCTTTAACATTTCTTTCACATACTTAATTTGGGAAATGAATATGCCTTTCTCATTTTGATTAACTTGTAGCCCAAGAAAGTAATACAGTTCACCAATCATAGACATTTAAAATTAATTCTGCATCTTATTTGCTAAGTCTTTACAAGATTCATCTTTGTTGCTGCCAAATATGATAGCATCTACGTAGACAACTAGAACAATGAGATGCCCACCTTCTATTTTTACATATAGATTACTGTCCACTAATCCTTTCTTGAATCCTTGTTGAGAAAGATAATTATCTAGCCTTGCATACCATGCCCGTGGTGCTTGTTTTAATCCATACAATGCTTTCTTTAATTTGCAGACAAGGTTAGGATCTTCACTAATTTGAAAGCCATCTGGTTGTTCAATATAGACCTCTTCTTCAAGTTTTCCATTTAAAAAAGTAGATTTTACATCCATCTGATAAACTCTAAAGTTCTTGTGGACTGCTAAGGCCAAAAACATTCTAATTGCTTCTAATCTAGCCACTGGTGCAAAAGTCTCTTCAAAATCAATGCCTTCGACCTGTGCATACCCTTTACAAACCAGTCTTGCTTTGTTCCTAATGACCTGTCTGTCTTCATTTAATTTATTCTGAAATATCCATTTGGTGCAGATTATATTCTTATTTGCAGGTCTGGGTACTAATTCCCAAGTTTTGTTCTTTTCAATATGATCCAACTCTTCATTTATTGCCTTCATCCAACTATCATCTTTGCTTGCTTCATCTATGTTTTTGGGCTCAATGCTAGATAAAAGAGAGTAATTACTTATTACTTTATTTCTTGTCTAAATGCCAGCTGTGGGATATCCAATTATTTGGTCTCTAGGATGATTTTTCTGCCAGCTGCCTGTTTTGAATTTCTATTTTCTTGCACCTCTGAGTCATCGAATAAATTATCTGCATCAACCATAGATGTATTTTTTGTTCCATGCACCTCATCTCCTTCAATGACTTCTTCGTAGATTGGGTAGTTTTCTTGAAAGTTAACTATTTGTTTCCTCCCTTCATCGAATTTAACATCTACATTGTCCATAATTTTCTTAAGTCTCTTGTTGCAGCATTTGTAAGCTTTGCTATTTGGAGAATAACCAACAAAAACACCTTCATCTGCTCTATCTTCAAACTTCCCAAGGTTGTCATCAGTTTTTTTGATGTAGCACTTACAGACAAATACTTTGAGATGTTTTGTTGTTGCTTTTCTACCAAACCACAACTCATAAGGTGTTTTGCATTCATGAGTTCTTAACATGTATCTATTTTGAATGTATACTGCTGTGTGAAATGCTTCTTTCCAGAATCTATCTACTATTTTATTTTCTACCAGCATGGTGCGTGCCATTTCCTGTATAGTTTTGTTCTTTCTCTCTACTACACCTTTCTGCTGAGGAGTTCTGGCTGCTGAATATTGTCTTCTGATACCATATTTTTCACAGTATTCTGTAAATTCATTTGAAATGAATTCTCCTCCTCTGTCTGATCGCAAGCATTTAATCCTTTTTCCTGTTTCATTCTCAACTAGCTGTTTGAAGGTTCTGAACATTTCAAAAGCTTCTGTTTTATCTTTTAGGAAGAATATCCATGTCATTCTAGAATAATCATCGATACACAGCATAAAGTATTTGTCGCCGTTTATGCTTTGAGTTCTCATGGGTCCACACAGGTCAGTATGAATAAGTTATAAAGGCCTACTAGTGTGGTACTCTTTTGTTTTGAATGACACTCTGGTTTTCTTTCCCTTTTGACATGAAGCACAAACACTGTTTGAAGGTTTCTTAATGGTTGGAATATCTCTCACTACTTGTTTAGAGCTGATTTTCACCAAATTATCAAAACTTATGTGTCCAAGCCTCTTATGCCACAACCAGTTCTCTTCTTCTTGTCCAATAAAACACGTACCTTCTGAAGTTTCTGAGAGTGTATACAGATTACCAGACGTCCTTGAACCAGTTTCTATCAATTTCCCATTGTTTATTTTTTTGACTTCACAACCCTGCTTCTTGAAGACTACTTCATGACCTTTATCACAGATTTGACTAACACTTAATAGGTTATGTTTCAAACCATCCACAAATAAAACTTCTTCTGACTTGATTTTCCCTTCACTAATTTTGACAGACCCTTTTCCTATAATTTTGGCTCCATCATTATTTCCAAACTTCACCGAGCCACCCTCATATTTCTGTAGTTTTTCAAATTTATGTTTATCACCTGTCATATGACTTGAGCACCCACTATCAAGGATCCACGGTACACATTTATTCTAAGCTCTAAAAGCTGTCTACACTATTAAAGATTCCTATTCTTTCCTGAGCTATTCTTTTTGTTTCCATTCTATTTTAACTGTGGTGTTGGGTTCTAGCTTGGATTTCCCCTTTTCAGAATCTTGCACATATCCTTCAGAAGAAATTCTATTTTGTTTGCCCTATATGGTTGAATTCTTCTTTTCTAAGATTGATTTGAAATAGAAATACTGCGACAGTTTCTAGCAATATGCCCAAAGTTGTGACAATTAAAGCATTCTACTGCATAACTCATTAGAGGAGCAAAAGCATTTCTACTAGTGAAACTTCTAGGACCTATATTGTACTTGCAATCCACAATTTTATGCCCATAACCATTACATTTAAAATAGAAACCATAGAAATAATGATTGAACCTAAAAGATGGTTTTTGCCAAGTTGTTGCAGGAGCCTTGGATCTTCTTTTCTTTTGATGTGTGACCTTGGTAAAACCGTCATTTTCAGTTCCTATTTTAGGACTGGCATTACTACTTTTTTTGCCTGATTTGTTTTTCTTTCAACAGCCTGTTTCTTGTCTTTACTCTTTTCACATTCAACATTGCTTGCCTTTGGTCCATTTGATGATTCTCCTTCAGTAAAGCCCAGACCGAATTTGATACCTGTGGGTCTTTGATCGCTTAGGATTTTGTCCAGCTTCATCGAACTTTCATCATGTTTTAAATGACAGCTAATTTTTTGATCCAGCTCTTGTATCCAGCTCTTGTATCTGTATTCGAAGACTAACATTTTCTTCTTCCAATTTGCAACAGTAATCTATCTTCATGGTTACCTGTACTTCAAGAACTTCGGACATTTTCTTGTACTCTTCTGTCTATGTTTTTAGACTGGCTATAATTTCATTTGCATCCTCAAGCTTCCTTAACAATTTTTTATTCTTTCTTTTCTCAGATTTCCATTCCATAATAGCAGAAACTAGCTCACCTTCTAAATCAACTTTAGCCTCACCTATTTCAATAGATACTTCAGATTTCATTCCTTCTCTATTTTGTGTGTTTTCTGCCTCTTCTGATTCTTCTACTTCAAACGCAATAAAGAGAGCCTCACCTGTTCCTTCTTCAGAGTCTTCACTAGAACTGTCCTCTGAAGATTCTCGCATTTCGGGAGATAAAGCTTTTCTTTTTGAAATTGCCTTTTCTGAAGTTTGTTTTCTTCCTCCATTCACTTCTTTCTTGATGCTGAGTTTCTTCACATTTTTTCTTTTCATTGAGAGGACATTTGATAGCAAAGTGTCCAATGCCTCCACAATTGAAACATTTAAAAGGTAGCTTTCCTTTGTATTTTCCTTTTCCTTTTCTCAACTTTCTAACAAAATTTTCTTCCATTTCATCTGAAGCATCCTCTTCTTCAAACTCTTGTTTTGTGTTTTTTCCTTTTAGGGCTTTGAAAGCTGCTTCTCTATCTGTGGGATTAGACCTTCCTATTCTCATTTCAAAAGTAGTCAAGGAACCATGCATCTAATCCATACTAAAACTATTTAGATCTTTGGCTTCTTCTATGGCAGAGACTTTAGAATCAAATCTAGGAGGGAGCGATCTTAATACCTTTTTCACGATAGCAACATCGGTTAATTCTTCGCCGAGACCTCTGATTGAATTGGTGATCCCATTGACTCTTTGCATGAAGGTCTTTATGTTCTCATCATTGTCCATATTTAAATATTCGTATTGAGCTCGATGTGCTTGAAGCTTGGCCTCCTTGATCCTATCATATCCTTCATGGATGTTCTCTAGTTTATCCCATATATCTTTTGCTGATTCACAATTTATGACCTTGACTAGCTCACTATCTAGTAGTCCACACATGATGGCATTTTTTGCTTTTGAATCATATTCAAATACCTTTTTACCAGTAGTTTCTGTTGGAGCGGTGGCAGGAGCTTTGTAACCATTAACTACTACACCCCATATGTCAAAACCCAAAGCACTGAGATATTTCTGCATTCTAATTTTCCAGAACGCATAGTTAGTCCCATCAAACAATGGTGCTTTGTTCAAGGAGAAACCTTCACCACTTGCCATTGCATAACTTCGAAGATCACCTTAGCTGTTTAAGCCTGTTCAGGTACTTGGCTCTGATACCGATTGTTGTAATCACAATGACACTAAGAGGGGGGGTGAATCAATGTGATCTTTAAAAATTCTAAAACATATAGTTTTAAATCCAGCAGCAGTTTAAACTGATAAAAGAAATATCAAAATGCAGTAAGAAAGCATGACACACAACACAAGAATTTAACGAGGTTCACCAATGTGGCTACTCCTCAAAATGACTGCTTGGACTACCATCCAAATCCAGCCAATGCAAAGCTACAACTTTACAATATCTTTTACCAAAGCACCAACTGGAAGGAGGACCAACCCCTTTGCTTTATCTATTTCAGGCAGAATGGAACACTGACTCCTAATTTACCAGCACCTACTGGAAAGAGGCACCAACCCCTTGTGCCAAGCTACAACTTGGAATACAATAATAAAGATTACAAAATAAAACTTTCACCTCATTTCTCATAGTCTGCTATTTTTCTGCATTCTACTACTTCTGCGCAACACGATTCGCACTATCCGACCGCTTCTCTGTACTTCTTCACACTCTCTGCTACAATCAAAAGATCGATCACTTCTATAGTCTATGCATTATTACTTCAGACTTGAAACACACCCTCTGCACATCGTGCTCTTAATTCTCGAAGATTCGATATGCACTCTTCACTTTGTCACTAAAGAAATATCGCTTCAGCCTTAGCTCAAATTGAAATGACTCACTCTCTGTGCACTGCAAATTTCGCATACACACCTTATCTTCACCCAAGTCCTCTTCCATCTTCAATTATCCCTCGTTTTATAGAATAAATATTCAAGAACAATTCTTAAATCATAGTCGGTTGTAACCCTAGGACGTCGACTGCAAACCCTAATGATGTCGACTTCAAACCCTAGAATTTTTTGGCTGCTTAAACCTGGTGATTGTCAGCTACAAACCCTAAAAACTTTTTTTGTAAAACCTTAGCAAATGTCGGCTTAAAAACCCTAAAAATGTCCACTATAAAACCCTTGACAATGTCAGCTTCAAAACCCTTAAAACGTTTGCTATAAAACCCTTGAAAATGTTGGCTTCAAAACCTTAAAAATGTCCGTTGTAAAACCCTAGAAAATGTTGGCTTCAAAACCCTAAAAATCGTCGGCCTTGATTCAACTTGTCGACCTCAACCGCTACTGCCACCTCTGTCACCTTTTTGTAACTGTTGCCACGAAACACAACCATGTCGCGATATCGTGACCCTTTTTGTAGCCATACACCTTCATATCCTTGCTGTCGTGAAATCACGACCATTTTGGCCTTTGGTAGCTTTGCCATCGTTCTTGTCGTGAAATCGTGACACTTCGAACTTTTGCTTACGTCATCCTCATTCTTGTCATGAAATCACGATGCTTCCGGCTTCCAACGGCTTTTCTTTCACCCTATCACGAAATCATGACACTTTCAATTTTGCTGATGTCATCCTCAGCTTTATCGTGAAATCGCAATGCTTTCGGCCTCCATACAATTCTTGCTTCATGCGGTAGAGAAATCGCTACACCTTTGTGCCTTGTGCTTTCAACTTGCTTCAACTTTGAGTTCTGATCTTTTGACTGGTAGCGAAATCGCTACACCTTCACGTTGTGCATTTTTGTACTTGTAGCGAAATCGCTTCACCTTCTTGTTTGTGCTTTTTCAACTTGTAGTGAAATCACTACACCTTTGTTTTGTGCAATTTGACACATAGCGAACTCGCTACACCTTTGAGTTGTGTTTTTTCAACTTGTAGCAAAATCTCTACACCTATGTTTTGAGCACTTTTGACTCATAGCAAAATCGCTACATCTTTTTCTCTTAACACTTTCTCCCAGCTTCGGCCAGCAAAAATTCAACATGTAGCGAAATCACTACAGTTACTCGACTTAGCTTCTTGGCCTCCGACATGTCACAAAATCATGACAGTTTGCCTTGCGCCTTCTCTCTCTTTCGACTTGTGAAATCGTGACATTTTCAACTGTGCCTTCTCTCTCCTCCGACTTGTCGTGAAATCATGAAATTTTCGATTGTGCCTTCTCTCTCCTCCGACTTGTCACGAAATCATGACATTTTCGAATGCGCCTTCTCTCTCCTCCAACTTGTCATGAAATCGTGACATTTTCAATTGTGCTTTCTCTCTCCTCTGACTTGTTGCGAAATCGCGATAGAAAACATGTCGCGATATCGCGACAGTTTTCTCACTTGACTTTTTCTTCAAATTTTTTCTATCTTCTGCATCTGAATGACTCCTACACTGTCTATCCACTGCATCATTGGATCTAACTGCTTGTGTTGACAACAATGAAAAAATTCTTGCAACACCTTGCTCAACATCATAAGCATCAAAACTAGGCATCAAGTTATCTTTCATCAATACATAGTCTATAAATGCAAAAGGTCCTGCCAATGTGGGTCATGACATACTATCCTGCTTAGACTAAACATAGTCCCATGTGTTTTCCTATCATAAAAAGTTTTTATAATATATTTTTAGATAAAAAAGAAAAATGTGTCTTCATATTGTCCATTTTTTCCAAGTGGTACTTCTTTTATAACATCAATCCCATTGAACCTTACATTGTTCTAGAGTCTATTTCCTTATCAATTTGGAATGAAACTCTAGAATCTTCACTGACATCACTTCAATTACCTCGAGGTTTTCCATCTATAAATTATAAACATCCCACACATGATCAGGGTCAGTAGTGTACCTCCTAAGCAGGGATATGTGAAATGTATCATGGATATTTGATAGATTAGGTGGTAAGGTGAGTTTGTACACAATAGGGATAATCTTCTCAATAATCTTGAAAGGTCCAATAAATCAAGGATTCAACTTCATAAATTTAATGGCACTCTTCATTATCCTAACTCTTAAGAAAACTTTATCTCCCATAGAGTATTCCCTTGTTTATCTTTTTAGATCAGCATAGCTCTTCTGATGATTTATGGCTTATTTAAGCCTTTTCCTGATCGTCTTAAGATGGCCTTCTATTTCTTTGGCCATGTTTGGTCTGATCATGACCCAATATTCTAAATTATCCCAAGGCAATGGTTTTATGTATCTCTTACCATATAAGACATAAAATGATGACATACCAAAGAAGAATGATGACCATTGTTATAAGAAAATTCTAAAATATGTAGATAGTCTTCCCAATAAGATGTTTGATCCATGGAGTACATGTGAAGAATGTCTTCTAGGACATGGTTTACCCTCTCATTTTGACCATCAGTCTTAGGGAGATATGTGAAGCTTATAATTAGTTTTATGCCCACTACATGATGGAGGGCTTTCCAAAATTTAGAAGTGAATATGGAATCCCTATATGAAATAATCATTTCAAGAAATTTATGTAACCTGAATATCTCTTTGAAAAATCTATTGGCCATAATCTGAGCATCATCTTTGATGTTTCTCGATATAAAATGCGCAACCTTAGTAAATATGGTGACTATTAGAAGGATTGCATCATGTTGATACCTATTATTGGGTAAACCTACTATGAAATCCATATATATAACTTGTCATTTTTGCATAGGTATATCATGTGGATACAGTTTCCCTACAAGGTGTCTACACTTGGCCTTCACATTTTGGCATTATAGGCACCAAGAAAAAAAATTAGTGATATCCTTCTTCATTCCTATCCAAAGAAAGGTCTTTTTCATATTTTTCCTCATCTTGGGCCCTCCAGGGTGAGTAGAGTAATGAGAATTATGCACTTATTGCATGATTAGTTTCCTTAAATTACCTATTTTTGGTATGAATACCTTGTTATTAAAACATAAAAAACCATATTTTATGCCAAAATACTTGTTCTCTTCAGGATTTATTCCCAATTTAACCTAGATTTCCTTACAATACTCATATTGAGATTTCATTTTCTTAACTTGGTCTAATAAATCTACATGGCTTTGGATCAAAGTTCCTATATGCCTTATTTTTATTAAGGTGTCAACCACCATATTTTCCTTCCTTTGATATATTCAATATCAAATTCATATTTAGCTAAGAACTTGATCCATCTTCTTTGTCTTGTGTTGAGAATAGGTTGATTAAATATGTACCTCAAGCTTTCATTTTCAGTTCTTAACTCAAAGGGTCTTCCCACCAAATAATGATGCTAGATATTAAGAGTGTGCACAACCACTACCAGCTCTAGATCATGCATAACATTGGTAACCTCTTGTTTCTTAAGTTTACTTGATGCATATGCTACGACTAAATCATCTTATGAAAGCACTCCTCATACCCCTTCTAGTGATGCATCAATGCACACAAATAAGTTTCCCTAGGGATATAGAATATTTAGGATTGGAACCATGGTGAGTTTTTGCTTAAGAAATGTGGAAGTAGCTTCACTAGCCATCTACTTAAATTCCTTTCCTTTATTTTTATGATTGGTTATTGTAGCTGTTATTTTGGAGTAATCCTTCACATAATGCCTATAATAGCACATCATGCCCATGAAGCTTCTCACTTCAAGCACATTAGTGAGTGGTATTCAATTCAAAATAGCATCAATTGTCTCCATATCCACTGCAACCCCTTCAGTAGATATTTTATGTCCCATATATCATACTTCTAAGACATAGAAATCACTTTTTTATAGATTTCAAAAGAGTTGATTCTTTATTAACAACTTCAACACAAATTTGATATGTCTATCATTATCTTTCCTATCCCTAGAATATACTAAAATATCATTTAATAATACAAGGATAATTAATCTAGATATCTTTTGAATATGGTGTTCATTAAATTCATGAATGCAGTTGGGGCACTAGTCATCCCAAACGGCAAGACTATATATCATAATGTTCATATCTAGTTTTGAATGTCATCTTATAAGTGTCCTCCTTATGTATCCTTAATTGATATACCAAAATTTTAAATAAAAATTTGTAAATATCATGACATCCTTCAATTGATTGAACAAGTCTTCAATCTTGGGTAAAGGATAACTATTCTTTACATTTTCTTTGTTGAGCACTCTATAGTCTATGCATAACCACAAAGAACCATATTTTTTCTTAACAAAAAGTATCGATGCACCCCATGGTGACACACTACGTTTAATAAATCCTTTTTATAGGAACCCTTGTGGTTGTACTTTTAACTGTTACATCTCTATAGGGTTCATCCTATAAGGAGCTCTATGGATAGGTTCTACTCCTAGAATTAACTCAATAGTTAAATTGAATTCTTGCATAGGAGAAAGTTTGGGTAGGTCCTCAGAAAATACATTCTTAAATTCTTGTAAAATTAGGTGTTTCCCAAATACTTCTTCCTTCTGATCCTCCCCGAATTCGTTGAGTTTCACAACATAAAGCATAACTCCTTTCCTAATGGTTTTCTTTAGTTGTATTGTGGGTAGCAACTAGGGTTTGAAATATCCTTGCTCAGTATGGATATTTAATCTTCTCTTATCCCTTTTCAAATACTTATCCATCTATCCTAGAAATTTATTATGGCTCCACGAGACTTTAACCATTCAATTTCTAATATAATATTGAAGGCGTATAGTGGTGCTACATAAATACATCCTATGGTAGAACCATTGGTGAGGGTAATTTGATCCATAGGAAAACATTGATCCACTAAGCACGTCTATCTAGAACCATACTCAACTTTCCATCCTCATGCCAACTATCTTTGTCTTTTTGACATATCCATTATTATACTAGAATAAATAAACCTTTTTGTAGTGCCATTATCAATTAAAATATTTATTTCTTTATTAAAAAATTTACCCTTAAGAGCAATGGAGTGGCTTGCCCTTCTAATTTTTGGCTTTCGATCATAGCATAAATCTTGTGGGTAGGTTATTTTTCTGTTGCATTGGATGTACTCAATCCTTCTTTTGTGGAAAATTATTATCATAGTGTAGACCCCCACAATTGTAACACCCACCCTTGGGTCCTAGGTGTACTCCATTTTTCCACTCCTTTGATTTTCCCACTAGTACTAAATTTGGTTGCTTTTGTGGTTGAGGTTTATTATTACTATTGTTGTTGTTGTTGTTTCTCTTTTGGAAGTTCCTTTCAAAATTTCCTTTCTTCCCCCTCATTCTTCCTTTTGAACCTTGGGAATATTTTATTCTTCTAATTCTATTTTGCTTCCCATTTCATGAACCCATCACTATTCCTTTTCCTAAGTTATTGTTGATCTAGTTCAAATAAAACTTCATAGTTAAACTAGAGATGTTATTTCACTTTTATAGCCAAGTCATAGGCTTTCTGTAATATTTTTGGTTCATGCATATTTACTTCATACCAAACATTAGGTTCTACTCCAAATATAAATATGTGAACCTTCATCTTCTCACCATAGGCTGATACATATTTTAATGACTTAACCAACTTCTTATAGTACACCTCAACTTATTTTGTTCCTTGTTGTAGGTTGATGAATTCTTCAAACTTTGTTCCATAGAAATGTTCTATAAGAAAATTTTTCTTGAAATTCATAGCAAAACCCTCTCATTTTAAATCAATTGCTTCAATTTTTGGTTCCTCTTGGAAGGTCTCCCACCATTCTAGTCCAATATCTCACATATGAAATGTATCTCAAACTATATAAGTCTCATAAGAGTAGTTATTCATAGTGAAGTAGATTTCTAGTTCCCTCAACCATGCTTCAACTGCATCACCATATCCCATTCCATTAAATTTGGAGGTATAAACCTTCTGTATATCTCTAGTCATTTTTGTCTCTAGTAGATATTTGACTTCACATTCTTCAATGATTGGTTCCTTGGCTTACCTAACCTATGAATTCATAACCTATGAATCACAGTTCACTATGGTTTCCAAGAGTAATCTCTGCTATTATATTTTTTCCTATATCAATGTCACTAGCATAATGAGGTTCTCCACTTCTTTTATATAATGACCTAGGCCTTCATCTTGGGCTCTAGTATCGATATTTTCCTATTGGGCCTGTCTATTTTGTGGAATATAATTTCCTCTTCTTATATTTGGTGTCATTATCCTAGTCACACAAAAGTAAGAATAATATGTTAGGTTACATTTTCTTCCTTGAACTGTACTACTAACTTTAGCTAAATACATCATTCATATAAGCTAACTACAAAGTTTTGATACCAAGACCACTCTTACTCTTCATGGGGTGTTGCTCTAAAAACTACCATCTAATTCCATTACTAATGGCCATAATTAATATACATAAGGTGTCATATGGAGTGAGCTAACCTTCATAGGATCAACTCTATGGAATTCTAGCAATTGGAAATTCTAAGTATTTGCAACTTTAGCTTAAGAACTAAGCAAAGGCTTGAATAGGAATATATCCCTATCCAATGTATGTTAATCTAAGAAGTTACCTAAGGCCTAATATAATATTTTAAGTGGTCTATCTCATATCCACGATAAATCAATTTGTTCCCTTATTTACTCTATCAAAATGATATGCCCATCCCTACACAATACATAATGTTGTCTATATAGGTATACTAAGCATTTTTTAAAATAACTATTTATCTCATTCCCCATGAATGAGTTAATTTATCCTTTTTTCTCTATCCAAAGGGTAGGCCCATCACTACACCATACATAAGTCTATCTATATAGGTTCACTAAGTATAATGTGAATAAACTATTAGTCTCATCTCCACAATGAGCTAACTTATTCTATCCATCCATCCTAATGATAACCAAATTCATTTTAAATCTAAATAATGTTCTCATGCATCTAACTAGTTTAGGGTTTGAAAAGAGTTCTATGAAGAATAATATTACTCTCCCTAAGGGACCTCATAATCCCTTAGGTTTCTTTTTCTACTTCTAACACACAAGCATAATTATTTTAAATACTATCTCTTAACACTTAAACTATATTAAACCATCAATATCTTCTAATCCTTATTTCCTTAAAAATAAGTGATTAAGTTTATCTACTTAATTAAGCATTGGATAAGATATATAACAACATCAAATAAGATACATAAAGAAGATAATATTTCTATCTAAATTATTAACAAACATGATAGTTCATGAAACTATGACATAATAGATCATTTAGTTTTAACAAGTAAATATACTTCTTCCATTCATAAATTAAATCATTACATAACCCAAGTAGGGTAAAAGTATCACCACACTAAAAGAATAGAGCATTACATCATTATCCAACTAGGATATTACTCATGCTAGAGTCTACTCCACAACATGTTTCCATAAGAAGAGATTCACTACAATATAAATCAAGGGTCAATGTCTTGGATCTAATATCCTCCTTTGTCCTTCTTGCTTCTCCATCACTCAGTTGATGGTAGTAAGGGATAATTACAACTCATATATCTCATGAAGAATACAACTAAATGCATTTTCAATGACTTATGAAACATATACATTTATAATTGAATTCCAAATTGTAACTATACAATCTACACCATGTAATTATGCATAAATCTTTCAATCAATCAATCAGGAGGAAACCCCGTAATTTCCTACTAGCATAATTATTTTATTACTCATGCAAAGTGCATTAAATATCTAAGAATAAAATTCATCTATCATTTATCTCATCATAAAAAAATAGTCATTTCATATTTTAGAAATTAAAGTCATTATTAATTTATCAATGCATAGAGTAGATTCAATAACCCTTCCTTTAATCATATAAAATCACATACTTTTAACCAATTAAAGTACTTATAAAACCATTTCCTTTAATCATTCAAAAGCCCATACTTTTAACCAATTAAAGTACTTATCAAAACCCTTTTCTTTAATCCTTTAAAATCCCATACTTTTAACCAATTAAAGTACTTATCACACAATTTCCTTTAATCGGTTAAAATTCCATGCATTTAACCATTAAAGTACTTATCAAACCATTTTATTTAATCAATTAAACAACCATACTTTTAACCAATTAAATTACTTATCAAATCATTTCCTTTAATTAGTTAAAATCTTATACTTTTAACCAATTAAAGTACTTATCAAATCATTTTCTTAAATGAGTTAAAATTCCATATTGTTAACAAATTAAAGTACTTATCATGTCATTTTATTTAATTAGTTAAAATACTATACTTTTAACCAATTAAAGTACTTATAAAACCATTTTATTTAATCATTAAATTGAATATACTTCCTTCAATAAACCAAATATCCTTATTTTGATTTAAATAAACAACAACATTTTTTAATTTACTTAAAATAATATATATCTATTTCAAGGGGTATTTTCATAGTCATGGCCACAATGCCACCAGTTAATAAATAAAAAAATTGACATTACCATTCATGTGGTGGTCCAACAATACCAAGGTTTGTCCATAATATATAGTCATCGATCATGCGATCGATGACTATATATTATGGACAAACCTTGATCGATGACTATATATTATGGACAAACCTTGGTATTGTTGGACCACCACATGAATGGTAATGTCAATTTTTTTATTTATTAACTGGTGGCATTGTGGCCATGACGATCGATTGAGCAATAGCTCTAAGACAAGCTCCCTTGTGCTTGGTTGATCAACTAAATGTGCTTATGGGCTAATAAAATTGGTTGAAGCCCATTTTCCAATGCATGTGGGATCAATGCTATCCTAATTCAAAAGTTTCTTTAAACCCCCAACCAATGGACAACTACAAATTGTAACAAACAGTGCCAAGAAGCCACATGGTCGAGAGACAATCAGTTCAATAGTGGTTAATGCGATACAGGTGTCCAAGAGGGATAGAACCAACCAACCAATGCATCGGTAGCCCCACTTGGTGGTGCCCTAGACCATCGAGTAGTGGTCAATAGGCCTAGGAGGTGCTTACCTCTTTAAAGGGATGATAATGACCTTGCATCTCTAATATAGGATTAATATTATGGAAGGCTCAAGGTTATGCATAGCGGTTATTTATCACCAAATTTGATAAAATTACGATTTTCAAAATTTGGAAGTGGCTAATATTTGAGACCCTTGACCAATGTCCATTAGCCAAAAATTTCTAGGTGCAATTTTTTTTCAGGTTGATTTACCCAAATTTTATAATAATTTGACCATTTTAAGTTTAAATTTCCAACATTACCCCTAATAATAGTGAAACTTCTACATGCGTTTGGACACTATTCGCTTGGATTTCAAAATTGATTCACCAAATTTTTATAAATAAATTTTGGGGTGAACCCCTTACGCATAACCCTAGGAAGGCCTAAGCAACCTTCTCTTGTCGCATCTTCTTGAGGATGGAATCATTGTACCATGGTGCCACAAAGTGGCATCTAGATGATGATTAAACCAAAATAAGGTTTAAAACTTAGTCTTGGACAAAATACGAGGTGATATAAATATTCACCATATTAATGTGCATGAACAAAGGTGATTATGTCAAGCAATAGAGGGGGTAGAGGAAACACTTGCTTCAAATATTGTTCAGGTGATAACAAAGCAAAATAATAAGCCTAACAAATCCCAAGTCCATAGTCATGCTTAAGCCATTATTAGATGATGAAAAACATTTCATAAAGAATTAAAAAACATGGTTTCAAGATCTAGAGCATAGGTTTAATAAGGGGATATATGACCAAGATTTCTTAGGTCGTAAACACCCATAAAATGATTAAATAGGGGTTGAGTTAAGTGGATGCACATCATGATGGCACATGCATAACATGGTCATAACAACATGAGAGTGATTTAAAATAGGAGTCTTAGAAATATAAACTTACAACTAGAACATAGGCCAATTAGCAAGAAACACTTCATCAAACAAGGATAAAAATGGAGGTTTGAAATTATAAATTCCATTTTGCTAAGACACGGGCTAAATCAAGTTGTTTACAACAATTTTGTTTTATCAAATGATCTATAAATATTATGAAGCATAATACTATGATATTAAAGCTAAAATGAGAGCACCCCAATCTGAGTATCCTATGAAGAATTCTTCTTCAACAATTAAACTCCTTGCTTTGACATTTCTTATCTCCTTTAGCTTTTGCGTAGTCCCCAAAAAAAATCCCCTCACCTTCTTTACTTGTCCCTCTTAACAAATAAGACCTATCTACCCCTTCCCTAAAGTCTATTTATTTACATAAATGCACTCTATCAAAAAGTAATGCAAGGCGACAAGAGGGGAGATATTTGAATTTAAAATGATTCTTCCCCTTTTTAAAATATCTTGCTTTTAAATAAAACCTTTTTTTTCGTTATTAAATCTATGAAATGTATTAAAGAGAATAAAATGGAACTTTTAAAGAATTAATATATATAATATTGAATTCAATTTAATTCAAACCATAGAAACCATAAAACATTTTATCATTTGATTAATTCCAATAAAATACACATACCAATGTCAAGCATTATTAAGGTATTTTAAGTGGATAATGAATTAATAGAACATTTATATCTATTAATTTATTTTAGATGGGATTATTTACCAAATCCACTTGCACAACAACACATGTAAACAAAAGCAAGAAATCAAGTGCATCAAACAAGGGTGGGTGAAGTCATCGCAATCCAATTGTCGATCATAGCCGAAGACTTATGTTAACTTCTAGGTTACCAACTTTTGGCTTAGGATGGCTAGTTTGTTGATAATCACACTAAAAACAATAATGCATGCGTCTATATGGGGTAGTAATCCATGTTAACTAGAGATTATATAATCATAATTTATCTTCTCAAGTACCACATTCTTGGTGGTTGATTTTACATCTTCCACCCATGAGTGTACCTGGTCCTACAAATAGACATTACATTGGTAGTATTGTATTCCTCAATAATATATCAACATAAATAATTGCATAAACATTAATAAGCATCAAAACTAAGAATCAAGTTATCTTTCATCAATAAAAAATCTATAAATACAAAAATTCCTACCAAGGCAGGTCATGACACAACCTCCAAGAAAATCTTGTAACTGCTAAACAAAACTAGTCAACAAGACATCTCAAATTTCAAACTAGATCAAAACACGATGACTCGCCTCTCAAAAAGTGCACACGTCTATCTTCTCATGAGACCCCTTGGTGATAATACCAAATTTATTTCATCTTCTATAAAAAGGATACCCTTGGTATTCCAAGGATGTTACATAGAAATTGATAGAGATGTATTGGCATTGCATAGATTTTAGACATAGTGTTGTTGATAGATAATAGTATTTTGCAGAAATTTGTATAAGATTTTGTGAAATTAAGGTCTTGATTTAATGATACTAAGATTAAATTATTCTTCTTTATTTCTGCAAGTCAATATTGGATTCTATTTTTGAAATAAATTTAATGTTCAAATTCAATTTTAATTTGGGGATTGATCCGTGGATCAATATAACTACATGTTCCAAACAAGAAGGATAAGCCTTAAAAAATTACTAATATTATTTTATATTTTTAGGTTTTGTAGGTTTTTGAGATATCCTTGTAGGTTTGAACATAGGATATCATTGCTTTATCATGTCTTTGTAGATCTTAAGCCATCGAAGTGAATTTGTATTCATGATAAATTTTCAACCACTGTAAATATGCTATAATGACAAATTTGTGGCTTAGTGGTAAATTTTCAATAAGTGCAAATTTATAGTAATGATAAATTTATGGTTCTTTGTTTCTCTACATAGTTCATGAGGACTAATATGATGTTTTCTATTTATGTTTTCTCTTTTTTTCCAAAATAGGTGAAATCTAATTGGATTTTCCTCTTTCTTTTCCATTATCTTGTATTCCATAATTTTGACTTAAAAATACATTTTAGAATCTTACTTGGTTATATATTTTAATTTTACAATCTTTCATCTTATTTTGGGATTAAAAAATAGTCTTAGAATAGGATCTTTTGATTTCATTTTGGCACTTAATATTTAGTTCTTATTTTGGTATTAAATGAATATTAGAATACGATATTTTGATTTCATTTTGGCAATATAGCTTTCATTGTTATCTTGGTATTAAAAATAATATTAGAACATGATCTAGTAATTTCATTTTGACATGACAAGAAACTTGATATTTTTCTCTTTCTTTTAAATTAAAAAAAGATTGAGATTTTATAATTATATTTGATATTATAAGGAATTTGATATTTTGTTCTTGTTTTGAAATTAAAAAGAACTCTAGATATTATAATTTTTATTTTAGCATTGAAGGAAACTTGATATTTTTATTCCAACTTTGAATTTAAAAGAACTTTGGATCTTGCAAATTTTATTTTTGACACTAAAAGAAACTCGATCCCTTTGTTCTTAATTGACAATTAAAAGTAATATTAGATCTTGAAATTTCATTTAGGTACTTAATACTTTTGCTCTTATTATGGAAATTAAAAAGAACCTTAGTTAATAGGTTCTCTTGATCTCACCTTTATATTAAAAAGAAGATTAATCTTTCCACTTTTTCATTAAAAAGGAATATTAAGTTAAAATGCCTTTTCAAGTTTTGTAGTAACCCTATCTTAAGTAGAAAAGCTTTTGAATTTTACATCTTTCCTTCACTTTGTTTTAGTTAAAAATTTCTATTTGATATTGAATTTCTCGCATGTAGAGAAATTTAAGCTAAAGGTATCTTTCATATTTCCTTTTCATTAAGTATAACTAAAAGGAGCCTTTGTTATCAATTACTTTAATCTTGTATCATTGATTCATTTGGATAAAAGAAATATTTGTTGTAAATCACTCTAATTTTGCATCTTAAGAATATGTTTAGAAAAATTATATTCAAATGACTTCTAGATCTTAAATATTTATAATTTTTATTAATCTCAATTTTAAGCAAATAATTCCTAAAGTCTATATAATTTGTATATTTTTCTTACATAATTTAATTAATAAAATTGTTAATCTTCATTTAAAGTAGTTTCCTTAAATCTTAAGGCATAAAGAGATATACTTCTTTCATGTAGTTACCTTGGTCTTTGAGGTTTTTGTAGGATAGAAGAATAATCAAGCTTCTTGTGAAAGGGAATAGTACAAAATCAATCAAGCAAACAAGCTCTTCAAAAAAGGCCCTTGTATCTTCTCCCCTTTTGTTTGTTGCATTCTTTGATAATTCACTAAATAGAGGTTTTAAATCAAAGAGTTAAGGTTTTTTATTAATACATTTTAGGCATTGAAATAAGACGTGCTTGTAGTTTGCACTCAGGCTATTTTGTTTGTGTGCATTATTTCTTCCATCCTTGCTCAAAAGGAACAAAAGCATTCCTAGATTAGCTCTTGTTCAGCTACACTTTATTTTATGCATCTTTTCTATTTAGCTATAAATGTCCTCAAGTATATGAATTTTAAAATCCAATAGTAAATACCTTAGTTTCCCCCTTTTCATTGCTTGTAAAGTAGGTATTCAAAAGGAAAATTGCACATAGATATGTATTAAGCTAATTTTTCTATTTGTATTCTTTTTCCTAAAATAAAGATTATATTTTGTAGAGTTACATATTAGATTAGCATAAAAATTAAAATTGCATATAGATCTTGTACATTGCACTACTTGTCCTCATTTGTGTTGACCCATCATACTTTGCATTTAGATAGTAAGATAGTCAAAACTTGGGTTTTTGTATAAATTGACACACAAAAATTAGATTTAGGAAAATCAATAAAATCTCTTGGTGAACCCCTTAAAACATTTGTTTCACCAAATATAAATCTTGGAATGATGTGCAAATGATGGGGTGGTAGCAACATCCTCCCATTTGAGTCTGGTATTTCCCTCAAGTAAAAATGACTTATTGAGGTCAATGCCTCCCTAGGACCCCATTTTTAGTGCCACATCTTTGGTGAACCCAACATGAACACCACTCGGATCCCCATAATACCATTTTGACCAAAACAACCTTTAATCAAGATAAAAAATTTAAACTTTAATAAATACCACTCTAAATTATTATTATTAGCTTTTGGAACATTAAACATAAAGAAAATACATTTGCAAGTATTGAAATAAACATGCAATGTTATAACTATGATAATGACAACTTAACATGCATAAAAATGTGATAGAAAACGTGATACAAAGGTCTAGAAATGCTCATATAAGAAAGCTCATAAAAATTACTATGCTCCTATGATAGAGTTTGCAACTCCTCCATGATATCAAAATGGAGCTATATTGTGTCTAATACTACTCTCACTTATGCACTACACAACTCTCCTTCTTTATTCCCCTCTCAAAATAACAGTGAGGAATTTATATATAAATATAGATTCATTGCCTTTCACTCAACCCTAAGACTCATGTACATGTGGACTGCATGCACATTTACATAATTGCACATTCTAAAACTTGTACATTTATTAAATTACTCTAATAAACTATTTATCTCCCAATATAATCCAAATATAAATATGTGCCCATGAAGGTACATTAGTAAAGAACCAAATGATGCAATATATTCCAACACCCCCCTGTATTACATTATTCCAACACCCCTCTTCTTCTTTATTGGAGTTAGTACTCTTGTCCTCATTCTCTATGTCCTCTATTGAAGCTTCTAAAAATACACTTAGAGCATCATGATAAGATTTTGTGTTAGTAGAAATTGAAGTACTAATACTACATGAGGATTGAAATATCTTTACTAAGGATGATTCGTTCATTTCTATTTTTAGTTTAGGTAATTCTATCAATCCTATCTATTCTACATTTTCATCCTTATAACATTTGAATGTAAGTAGTGCCATATATAGTATGATTCCATATTCTAAAGGAATTTGAATTATATTATTTACATTATCAATTGCTTCTGTGAGTTGTGCATGTAGATAATGTTCCATTGTTTCAAAGTTATATTTTTAAGCTTCACTATGTATCATTTTTGAAGTAAGGTCTGCGTTTTACTCATAATTTACAATTGAATTATTAATTACACTTTTTATGAAACTTGCTTCTTTCTTTATAATGGTGTTGTTCATATCATTGTTCACTATATTACTTGAGGTAGACATTTCTCTTAGTTTTTTTTTTTTTTGATAAATCCTTTTTAGTAGACCACCTTATGTATCCCCAATAGTAAGTATTCTATTAATATACTTCTCTTGAAATCAACTAAGTAGCTCTTGATTTCAAGAAGTAAAATTTAAATATTAAGAGTATAATTTTCAACTAATGTTTGATGCAAGCAATTATCTTCAATTATGGATTAAATACTATATAAACTTCTAGAAATTCATTTGAAGTAGGATTCCTTATATATCCCTAATTAGAAGTTTTTTTGAAAGTTTATATATTTGTAAACTAACCTTATATCTCCTTTAAAAATTTCAAATAATTGAAGCACTAATAATAAATATTTTAATGCTTCTAATTTCTTCTTTCTTCTCAAAAATAAGTAATGTGATTTCTAGGGTATCTTCCACTACCTTATAACTCCTAATAAATATACCTAGATTAATATTAAAGCTGATATGCATAATATTATCACTCCTTACAAATTTATGAAGGAAACAAAAATTTTATATTACCTTTATATCAATATCTTGCTTGCTATGGTATGAATCTGGAAGTCACCTTAATGGTAGAATGCTATCCAGTGCTTTTATATGGTAGATTTTCATTCTTAAATGTTATACCTATGTTCTTCAATGAACTCCTTTAAACTTTAATCCTCCTCAACACTTTGTTATGCCTTATTTTTTATCTCTCACTCCTTGTTATGTGCTCTTGTATAAGCACCTCCAAAATATGGTTGTCCACTATGACAAGTGTCACAAATATTGAAAAACAAAATCTTCTTTAGTTGGGCATTATTAGGTGGATTAGACTTAGGATAAATGATGCCCTCTTGAGTGCTAAACTTTCTAGAAATTTATGACAAGTGGCAGCAATATTCTTTTGGACATTACACTTTGTATGGAGTGCTTCCTTTTGGGAGTTACACTTTGTATGAGAACTTCTCTTGGTGGTAAATGTTATGAAATGATTCCACCTTGTGCTAAGTGGCACTTTCTCCATTGCATATTTTGTCAAGTGTCTTCTTTCACTTTTGCATGAGCCTTGCCTCCAAATATGTCTTGAGAAATTCATCCTCGCTTTTTTCTCTACTATTCTAGTTCATTTATGAGATGATTTAGATGATTAAACACTAGCCTTGTGTGAATTTATAGATGGTTTATTTAATATATATACAATGAATTCATCTAATTTCATTTATAATCTACTCTAATGTCGATATACTATGTTCACATTGTTGTTTTTTTGGATTTGATGTTGCTATGCTCATTTGTATATGGCGCTATCTGGAATGATGAACATTGAGCTTCTTCTCCAATATTTTGAATGTGATTTTCCTTTTTGCTAATGGCTATCTATGGCAAGACAATGGTGCTTGTAGCAATTTAAATTTTCATCACTATTTTCAACATTTTATTGTTTTTTTTTAAATCTTATCTTGCCTTCCCTATATTTGAAGACTTTTTTATTTGCTCCAAAAAATTGTTATGCAAAATGTAATTTATGTATGCTTACCCCCATGTGATCTTGAACTGGTTCTCCTTATATTTTTTAATATTGATTGGGGTGAAATCGAATGTTGCTTTCAAAATTTGGCAACTCCTTCCTTGCTTGGTTACTTCAATATTCACTCTCAAAGCTTCTTAAATTTATTTAATATGTAGTCTTATTTTATTTAAAGTAAATAATATAATGTTGATCAATTTATTTCTCTTAAAATATACCTACTATTTTTTTTCTTATGTGTAGTTTTAGACCTTGTAGATGATACCTTTTGCACTGATTTTGAAGACTTGAAATAAATCCTATTTATACAACATTTAAACTTGAAACTTGTGCTTAATAACTTTAATGAGAATCCAGATATAAAGGCTTAACTAATAAAATTTTTGTACCATTTGTTGTATACCTTTTTTCTTGTAGGTGATGATGATGATGATGGTGATTAAGGTCACCTTAATTTGGTGCCTTTTTAAAACTAAGTTGCAACTTTTGTAGGCTGTCCAAAAAAACTCTTTTGCACACATTTATGCAGCCTTAAAACCTTACTAATTTGCTTCCCAAAAACTATAATTTTGTGGTTTCAAAAACTCTTCAAAATGTACCTCTAAAATCTAATCTTTAGTAGTCACTAATGCTACCCAAATTGCTGCCTTTTTCTGTCCTCAAATCTGAATTTTTTTAGCTTGTAAAGTAGCCAATACCTTCACTAAAAATATTTCATTGAATCCCAAATAAATTTGGTAGGATTCTCCTCCAAATTGCAGTTGATATGTTCACTCAAGAACCCTTCAATGATGGCCCCCAAATCTCTTAGATTTGGTGGTTTTTCTATCTCCTTTATCTTGAAAAATTCTGACTTCAAATTAGATCTCCTCCTCAAAAACTATTGTCAATATTGAGATCTATATCATACTACCTTGTGGTTTAAAAATATTCTTTCTAAACCTTCTCCTTTGGGCTTGTTTTATGGCGATGATTACCACAATTCCTTAGCTTATTCCTTAGTAGTAATTTATCCAATGAGTTCTTCTAGGAATTCCTTCAATTATGCTCACCAATCCTTCTTCTTGTTTATCCTTGAGACCTCTCCAAGGTCCTCAAACTTGTAGCTTCAAGATATTAAATGAGACCTTCATTGGCCTCTATTAGAAATATCTTATATTATATTATTTGGGTCATGTAAACGTACCTTCCTTGGCACATACTTAGAACATTAGATTAATTTAAGGGGAAGTTATCTAGTTACTTCATACAATGTAATAAATGCACAAGTTTCAATGTGCAAGTTGTAATGTGCAAGGTGTCCACTTGTAAAACTAGGTAGAGTGTTGGCCAAGGAATGTATCTTCCTATATAAAGGGCCATAGATATAGAATAGATATCATAGTAGTGTAGGATCACAATAGTGTAGGATTACAGTAGGGTAGGATAGACAATAGTGTAGTGTGTGTGAGATATAATATAAGAGCTCATTCATTGATAAGTAGCTTGTATCATGGAGTGTTTGTTTCCTCTATAGATATCATTTATGTTATTTCTATTTATAGCATATTTCAATCATCTCACAGATTTACTTTTTTTCTTATTATTATGCATCTTTTTAATGTTATCTCCCATTGCATGTTGTATCAAAATCTAATAGTGTTATCAAAGCTATGGTAGATCAATAGAAAAATCAACATTATCAATGACCCTGAGTATTTTGTCAATATAATGCACCATTGGACAAATCACTGTCAAAATTTCTCAAAAGAGTCTAGGTGACATGATTAGGGAGATCCGCAAATGAGGATTGAATGAAATATAAATTTTAGAAATACTGAGATTGAATATGGCTAGAGTCTTTCCACAGAGTTGCAAAAAAACTTGTGAAGACTAGGACTCAGCATTTAACCGACTAGTTTGATAAAACAACTAGTGAAACTCATCTAAGAGATCTGGAAATATTTACCTAGAAGTTTATTTTACTATAGGGAAATAATTATCAGATGTTTGGGACACCTCCTACAACAAAAATCTAGGAGACATCAACTTCATTACCTAAAGGTTATAGTGCCTTCATTGT
This sequence comes from Wollemia nobilis, assembly GCA_028583015.1. NCBI lineage: Eukaryota > Viridiplantae > Streptophyta > Pinopsida > Araucariales > Araucariaceae > Wollemia > Wollemia nobilis. The sequence continues at coordinate 4,328,575 of JAQPPZ010017220.1, read as the reverse complement.
ATAGATATCAGTTGTTGTAGAAAGGGGAATACTTTAGAAGAAACTTATAGAAAAGAATCATGGTGAAGTCAGGAGACAAGATATCTCCATTGCTAGATTGAAAAAATTTACAAAAATAAAGTCCATAGAAGCCCTAATTCAGAATAAAAGGCCATAGAATCCTTGATCTAGAAGAAAATGCCACAAAAGCCTAGAAAATGCCATAAAAGCGTAGAAAAGGCCATAGAAGCATTAATATTGAATAAAAAGCCATAGAAGGCTTGATATTAAAGAAAAGGCCACCTAAGCCTTAAAAATACCACAAAATCCTTGATACTAAAATAGGCCATAAATACCTTTATCTTGAAGAAGACTCCAATAGAGAGTACCTAATTCAGAAGCAAATTTTAGTACTAATACTTTTGTTGTAGGTAAAGGAGATCCAGTAAGTCGATAAAGCTTCCTACAAGAATAGTTAGGAAGAGTAGCCTCTTTAGAATTAATCCAACACCTGAATCAAAAGATATCAGGAAGATATCTCATTGAAGAACTTCTAGATAAGGAATAATAAGGACTAGGAGAGTCCTACTCAAATCCAAAAGTAGTAGAATTAGAGATCTAGCAGAAGATCTCACCATCAACACTTCTAGAAGAAAAAGGTTGAAGATGAGGTTTCAAGGAAGACCATAAGAAGCTTCAAGATGAAAAACCTTGGTGAGGTCTTAGTGAGCATCCATTAAAATGCTAGGAGATCCTTACTAAAGAAATCATTAAAGAAGAACTCACTAGAGAAATCCACTACCAAGGAGAATCCCTTGATAATGATGGACTTGGGACAATTGTCGTCATCCAACAAGCCCAAGAGGAGGAGAATTTTTCAAGTAGTTCCAAATATAAGTAGAAGAATAATCTAGGGAAGACCTCAAGATATTCAAAATATTTATAAGAATATCCTACTTGAATTCAAAATTCGACAAGAATAATTGAAAACAAAAAAAGTTGACCAGAACCAAAAGATTGAATATTACCTCCTAAAACAAGAGGACATCACTTTAGAGACATAAAATTCTCTAAATATATAGCAAAATAAGGAGACCACAAGAGGAGAACAAAGTCACCAAATCTTAGGTTCGTGAAAGAAAGTTCAATATTATATTTTTGTGAGGGAGTTGTTCAAAATAGTCTACAAAGAGCTGCAAGATCTTACTCAATGTAGTAACATGGTGATCTAAGACACCAAGATATACATCCTCTTAAAAAGTTGTAAATAAGCTACAAAATATTTTAGAAAAAAGTAAGCAAATATTGGTGCAAGTAGATTCATTAATTGGATTACTTTTTAGATTTGTTAAAGCACATTAATACTAAAGCAGAACTGAATCAACAAGACACAAAAAATCTATTGAAAAAATAGAGAAATGCAATAGGGTCCCCAAAGCTTACTTATATTACTTTTCAAAAAAAAATGAAGTTATAGAGACCAACCCCTTTACAATTTCAGATTTTTCTATAATACCCTGTTTTCCCTTTTCCTGCCTAAGATATTCATTTGAAATTTGAATTTTGGGGGTAAAACCTGCTAGGATCATAATTCCTCGCTCGTTGCTCAAATTGAATATTAATGCATGTTTTTGGAAAGCTCTCAAAAATACCTACAATGGTGAGATGTCCTAAAGGACATTATGCCTAATTTTCAGTCCTCTACGAGGCCTCTAAGACCTTCAAAATTCACCTTTAAGTTTTAGTGGCAGGAATTTCAGCATTTTTGCAGGGCTTTTACCATAAAACTTACATATCTTCCAAATTGCTTAGGATATTGAGGTGATTATTTCACCATTAGGTCTATTTACCCATCCCCTAAAAAAATAAATAAAATTTATAATAGAATAAAAACAAATACAAATTTGGATGATGCAAGATCACTCCTACACTATCAGATGCTCCTGCATCAAATACATATAAAAATTGCAACCTAAATTATAGTCTTCAGAAGTGCAAAATAAAAAAATTTCTTTTAGATTTTAATTTAAACATTAGGAGTTGATTATATTCCAAATATTAATTATCTATCAACTATCTATTATCTACTTTGGAAAGTGAAAAGAAGATTGAATCCTACAATACTAATTATAGTGAATTTGTAGAATATTTGAAGGTTCATTGCAAATTATTATTGATTACTTGCAATGAATTCATTAAGTTCATGTTATTTAGAGTATATTGGAGTGATGAGGTGTAATTTTTCAATGCATTAAAAAGTAGAATATGTTAGATTCATTTGCACTATTATTACTCTAAAAAGAAATTAGTTTTCTGCATTGAAAAAAGGGTACAAAATCTAGTTTGCATCAAGTATCTAAAGAAAAAATTAAAGCAAAAAAATGTGCAACTCTTAGTGGTCAATAGAATCCACCAAAAATTTTTAGTACAATCAAAGAAAATCTAACCAAAAAGAAGCTTCAAATATTAAGACTTGGTGAGTCTCAAATCCAAAGCACTTAAGGGTTAGTGCAACTAAAATAAATCTTCTATTTTACAATGTTTAAATATATTTATTTCGCCATAAAATATCCAATAAAATAGGGTAAGGAGTCTACTCAAAATGACATCCTCAAAAACCTCATTTGTGCATTCAAAAATCTGCTACAAAATCAAAATCTTAGGCCTACAAAAGAGTGCAATAAAAGGTGCAATAAAAAGGGTTTTATATACATGTAAAGGTTACATGGTATTGCAATTCTATAATACATCATATGCAGGGAAAGGATTAGATTTTAAGGTTACTCAAAAGGCATAATAGGTAAAAGAAAAGCTAGCCAAATAAGGGTTGAAATATTAGCGTTCTTCAACCATCCACAAAAGCAAGCACTATCATCCACAATCGAAGCTCCAAGACACCTCATGAAGCCACTTGTAGAATAATAGGTTGCTTTCTACTTAAGAAAATACCATAGAGGGAAACACAATTGTCTTTGCTATAATTTGTGTAGAAATGGATATTAGCCAGCCTCTACCAGCCGAGGTGGAACTTGAGTTGGCAGGACTATCCTGGATCCAGCAGTTAGATTATGAGGCTCTACCTTTTAGATGCAGAGTCTGCCATAAGTATGGCCATTTGGCAAGGTTTTGTCCAAATATTTTGAGCACAAAAGCTGAGGCTCTGCTTGGAATGCCAAATGGCCCCAGAGAGGGTAAGTTTACTCCCATCAAAGAAACATCCAATACTCCCCAGGGTTCTGATGTCCAGAAAGATGGCTTTGAATAGCTGAAGCGAAGGAGAAACAAAAAGAAAAATGACAAGGAGCAGGCACAACTCAAGCCAACCAACCGATATGAAATCTTTAAGTCTCTAGTGGATCAAGAGGACCAAGTCATGGAAGGGGTGGATGGGAATGCTGAGGATAATAACATCCACTCTCATGCTTCTCCTTCATTCACTCCTATCTTAGAACAGGTGATTGAACCCTCTGAGATATTGCAGCCAGAGAACCCAGGGGCATTGGTAATCCACTCCCCAGTACAACCAGTTATTAAGGATGTCAACATGGGAAGTGCAGAAAAGAATAGAGAAAGGCCAGCTCTAGGGATTACTCAGGTGGAGAAGAGATCTAAAAATAGTAATTCTCAAGGAGTGGGCAGAAAGTCCAATAAGGATCTACTAGCAGTGCAAGGAGACAAACTGATCAATGGAGGATCGGTGAGGAAAATTGATTCTTATTGCTCCCAAGGTTTTCAATGATTATTCAATATTGGAATGTTAGGGGTTTAAATAGTAGAACCCATCAATCTGCTATTCAAAGACTTTTAGGAAAACGTAAAACAGACTTTTTGCTCATCCAGGAGACAAAAATGTCTTTAGATCTTATTTGCAAAACTGTTAGTAGAATATGGAGGGGTGCTAGTTATATGGATGTGGCTGCTCAAGGTGCCTCGTGGGGGATTGTTACTCTTTGGAACCCTCTGGAATGGATAGCAATAGAACATATAGCTTGGAGGGGTGTTCTCACATCTCTTTTTAGGAACAATGTCACTGCTGAACATGTTTTAATTACAAACTTCTATGGGGCTCAAAGCATTGATGGCCAGAGGCTCCAATGGAAAGCTGTACACAACATGAGGTCCTCTCGGGAAGATTTAGACTGGATTATTGCTAGGGATTTTAATGCCAAATTATCTGCTAGGGTTCAGGAAGGTGGTTTCCCAGTTTTGGATCCAGGGGACCGGCTTCTGATTGCCCAAGTCTAGGCCTTTCACCTAGTTGATATCAAAGGCCCTGGAACCCACTTCACTTGGACTAGTAAGAGGAGAGATCCACACAGCAAGAAGGTAAATCTAGACCATTTTTTGGTCTTCGAGGAGGCATTTGTTAAATGGAATGTTAAATTTCATATTTTGGAAGGCCCAGTTTTAGATCACTTTCCCATTTTGTTGGAGGGAGGGACTATGACAGGGCAGCACCACAAACCATTTAAATTTGAAAATTTTTGGTTGCAAAAAGAGGATCTCCGAAGGAAAATTCCATAGTGGTGGGAAGAAGGTTGCCTACCTTTTGGGACAGCAATGTTCAAATTCCATAAAAAACTTCATTTTGTCAAGATTAAATTGAAATAGTGGAGGCAAACTAATAAGTCTGACTTCCAGCTCCAACGGGCTCCCTTGGTGGCCAGATGGGAAGAGGTGCAAAAACACTTCAGGTAAGTAACAATTAATGAGCACCTTAAAATCGAGGATGATGCTTTGCGCAAAGCGGTTGAGGACATTGATAATCAAGAAGAGATTTACTGGAAACAGAGAGCAAGAAACACTTGGTTATTAGAAGGAGATAGAAATACAAAAATTTTCCATCGATCAGCCTATGCTAGGAGACAAATGAATAACATGGAAGTCCTTCAAGATGAGAATGGACACTCTTTTGATACTCTTCCTGGTATGCACTCCCACTCAATGGATTATTTCTCAAAACTTTTTAAGGAAAGTATGGAGCAAGATGTGGAAGCTCAAAATGAAGTTATTGATGTCATACCCTCTATTATCTCTCATGAAGAGAATCAGGCCCTTCTTAAACCCATTGCTAGAGATGAACTAAAGAATGTGGTCTTTGGGATGAGCACTGGTAAATCGCCAGGTCCAAATGGCTTTCCTATTGAGTTTTTTTAGGTCTTTTGGGATTCCTTGGAGGAGGATGTTTTAGCTGTCTCAGAGGAGTCCAGAACTAATAAAAGGATGCTCAAGGCTCTAAATAACACCTTCATCACTTTAATTCCAAAAGGGGAGGAGGGGGTTCTTATCTCTGATTTCAAACCTATTGCCTTATGCAACGTGATTTATAAAATAATCACAAAGATTATGGTTGAACGGCTAAAAACTCTCCTTCATAATATTATTTCCTCAGAGCAAGGGGGTTTTGTAGAAGGTAGAAAGATCTTGGATGGAGTGGTCCTTGCCTAGGAGGCAATCCATACAATGCAAAAATTAGGTAACAAAGGAATGTTCATTAAATTGGATATGTCCAAGGCTTATGATAGGGTGGAGTGGGGCTTCTTGGCAAAGATGTTGGCAGCCTTTGGTTTCTCTTAGGACTGGATAGACTGGGTCATGAGCTGTATTTCTACGCCTTCTTATTCTGTTCTAATCAAGGGGCTTCCCTCGCCTCCTTTTGGAGCCTCACGGGGTCTTCATCAAGGGGACCCATGCTCTCCCTATCTCTTCCTCATCTTGGCTAAAGGATTAGGTAGACTCTTCCTGAGAAGAAGACAAAGAAGGTCTGATAACAGGTATTAAGGTGGGGGCGGAAGTTTTGACTCACTTACAGTTTATGGATGATACAGGATTGGTTGGAGTGGCCAGTCTCATGGAAGCTAGAGGAATCAAAGATACTCTAAATGTCTACCTCAGGGCCTCAAACCAAGTCACCAATGATAAAAAATCCAAAGTGGTCTTCTTCAATCTTGACCAAAGGTTACAGGACAGAGTTATAGAGATCTTGGGATTCACTAGGACCTCTCTCCTAGTAGTTTATTTGGGGATTCCTCTGCATTTCAAAAAACTAAAAATTGATATCTAGAAGGATCTTTTGGATGGCATCAAAGATATAATGAATCATTGGTCTCATAAATGGTTAAGCTATGGGGGCAGACTAACTTTCTTATAGTCAGTTATTCAGGCCATGCCAATATATAAATTCTCCATCCTGGCTGCCCCACATTCTATATGGAAAGAGTTGGACAAAATGGCTAGAAATTTTTTATGGGAAGGTGCAAAATGGGAGAAGAAATGGACCTTGGTTGGCTGGGATAAGGTTACCCAGCCCAAGGATAAAGGAGGGCTGGGACTGAGAAGCTTTAAGCTTAACAATAAAGCTTTGGCTGGCAAATTGTACTGGAGGTGGATTTCCTAGCCAAAATCCCTCTTCAGTAGAATCCTTTCTAGTAAATACTTGGGTCATGTTCACCCCAATGATGTAGGTCATTTCCCTCTGGAGGGTAATGGATCCTTAGTGTGGCAGGCTCTCAAGCTTGGATCTCAAGTTATCAAAGATCAATTATTTTGGAAAGTGGGGAGAGGGGATAAGGCTCGTTTCTGGACTAATTCCTAAAACCAGCACCCACCCATCATTATTGTGGTTCCTGAATTGCAGCCGATTAAATCTACCATAGAATACAAGGTTTGGGTTCACATCGAGATTTATTTCAACACCAGCCAATTGGGGGAGTACAAGTTCAAAAATTTTAAGCGGTTGGAAGAGTGGCCAATTCCAATCCCTCCGGAGCTGGCACCCATCTTGTCTAAAATTTTGACAGAAAGGTTTCTCACTGGGAGAGATGAGGAGGATGAACTAGCTTGGGGCTATGGGAATCTTAGGGTTTATACTGTGAAGGAGGGATACAACCACATTTATTTTTCGGTTCAAGATTGGAGGAAGATATGGCATTCCAAGGGCTGGCCGAAAGTGAACTTCTTTGCCTGGTAGTTTATGCATAATGAAATTCTCACCTTTGACAATCTCATAAATAGAGGCATCATCGGTCCTTCTCAGTGTGTGTTATGCCACAAGAATGAGGAAACTGTTGATCATATGATGCTTGAATGCCCCTTCACATGGCAGATTTGGAAGCGTTGGTTCTCTCACTATAAAATCCAGGCTAACGATGATTTGACTCGGACCAATATTTGGGAAAGATGGAAGAGAGGTAGATTTAAATATAAATCTCTTCAAATTGGTTGGGAGATTGGTTTACTTTTCATCTGGTGGCAGGTGTGGTTGGAGAGAAATGCCCGTATTTTTTGAGAAACCTTCTCTTCGCTAGATGGAATTTGGCAGGTCATCTGGAGCAAATTCGTGGAAATGGTTGCCATATTTTCTGAGGAGGAAAATCAGTTTGCTTCTGTGCCTCTAGAAGAGGGAGCTGTTGAGCAAGAGAGATAGGTTAGAGGTAGCTGGAAACCTCCCCCAGAAGGCTGGATAAAAATCAATACTAATGGAGCTGTAAGAGGCAATCCGGGTAGTGCTAGAATTGGAGTAGTGTGCTGTGATCATGCTGGGTCTGTGCTCTATTGGGAAATGTAAGGTCTAGGATGAGCCACAAACAATGAAGCAGAGGCCTTTGCTATTAAATCTACTTCCATCTGGGCTATTAAGCAGGGACACAGGAAGATAATTCTTGAGTCTGATTCCCAAATTCTGGTTGGCACTCTAGACTGCATGAGGAACTTTGCCTCGAAAGCTTGGAGGTTGTGGATTCTGGTCTCCCAAATCAAGGAACTTTGGAGGGAATTAAATGATGTGATTCCCGTCTATGTGAGTAGAGATTTAAACAAGGCAATCGATTTCCTTGCAAATATGGGTGCTGAGAGAGAGGTTGGGATGCAGCTGCATAGTGATATGCCTGTGGAGGATACAGTGATTAGGCAAGGTCTTGAACGATCCCTACGATAATGAGCAAAGTTTTTGCTAAGGGAGGTTTTTGTCGCGATATCGTGACCTGTAGCGCCATCACAGCCTCTAGTGGGAAGCTGTCGTGATTTCGTGATAGGTTGCACCATCACAGATTTCAAAGGGAACCTATCACGAAATCATGACATGTCATGATTTTGTGACATGTCGCACGGTCGTGGCCCATGGGGAGATGCTATCACAATTTTGTGACCTGTTTCGCTGTCGAGGCCTTCAGTGGGAAGTTGTCACGATTTCATGACCTATCGCGCCATCACGGACTTCGACTGGAAGCTGTAGCGATTTCATGACATTTTTGGCATAGGGTCGACGAGGAGGATAACTGTCGCGATATCGCGACAATTTTTGTGAATTGGAGCAAAGTGCAAAATCCATTGCGATTTTGTGAAATTTCTACTATTCAAAAGCTGCAAGGAAAAATCATTGCGATATCGAGACAGTTTTGGCGAACTGGCACCATTTGGAAAACTTGTCATGATATCGTGACACTTTTGAAGATTGGGTACAATGTGGAAAACTCGTCGCGAGATCACGATAGTTTTGAGGATTGGGAGCTGAAAGGAAAACTCGTCGTGATTTCACGACACTTTTGGCGAACTGGCGTCATGAGGAAAACTCATCGCGATATCGTGACTCTTTTGACGATTGGGTGCAAAGTGGAAAAATTGTCGCGATATCACGACACTTTTGATGGTTGGGTGCTGAAAGTAAAACTTGTCGTGATTTCGCGACACTTTTGGCACATAGGAGTCTTGGGGAAAAACCGTCGTGATATTGCGACACTTTTGCGGACTGGGCACCAAGTGGAAAATTCGTCGCGATATCACGACACTTTTGCAGGATGGGCACTTAGGAGAAATATCATCATGATTTTGTGACCTTTTTGGAGATCTGGAGCCATTTGGAATTCTCATCGTGATTTCACGACTCCTTTGGTGATGGGGCACCGAAGGGAGCTGTCATCGTGATTTCGTGATTTTTTTGACGATCAGGTGCCGAGGGCTCTGGCTGTCGTGATATCGCGACATGTCATGATTTCATGACATGTCGTGTTTTCGTGACTGGTGGCTCTGACGCGATCGAGACGGGGTTGATTGTCACGATTTCGTGACATGTCGTGTTTTCGTGCCCTATTGACTTCTGTGCTCTGTGGTGGAAAGTGTTGACTTTTTTGCTCTGTGCTTATTGTCTTGTTCTCTGCTCTTGGGTGGGATGTGTTTACTCCCGTTTGTAACTGTTCTTTGTATTAATACAAGTTTTTCATTTTTTTCAAAAAAAACAAAGTCACCAAATCTTAGGTTCGTGAAAGAAAGTTCAATATTATATTTTTGTGAAGGATTTGTTCAAAATAGTCTACAAAGAGCTGCAAGATCTTACTCAATGTAGTAACATGGAGATCTAAGACACCAAGATATACATCCTCTTAAAAATTTGTAAATAAGCTACAAAATATTTTAGAAAAAAGTAAGCAAATATTGGTGCAAGTAGATTCATTAATTGGATTACTTTTTAGATTTGTTAAAGCACGTTAATACTAAAGCAGAACTGAATCAACAAGACACAAAAAATCTATTGAAAAAATAGAGAAATGCGATAGGGGACCCAAAGCTTTCTTATATTACTTTTCCAAAAAAAAATGGAGTTATAGAGACCAACCCCATTACAATTTCAAAATTTTCTATAATACCCTGTTTTCCCTTTTCCTGCCTAAGATATTCATTTGAAATTTGAATTTTGGGGGTAAAACCTGCTAGGATCATAATTCCTCACTCGTTGCTCAAATTGAATATTAGTGCATGTTTTTGGAAATCTCTCAAAAATACCTACAATGGTGAGATGTCCTAAAGGACATTATGCCTAATTTTCAGTCCTCTACGAGGCCTCTAAGACCTTCAAAATTCACCTTTAAGTTTTAGTGGCAGGAATTTCAGCATTTTTGTAGGGCTTTTACCATAAAACTTACATATCTTCCAAATTGCTTAGGATATTGAGGTGATTCTTTCACCATTAGGTCTATTTCCCCATCCCCTAAAAAAATAAATAAAATTTATAATAGAATAAAAACAAATACAAATTTGGATGATGCAATATCACTCTTACACTATCAGATGCTCCTGCATCAAATACATATAAAAATTGCAACCTAAATTATAGTCTTCAGAAGTGCAAAATAAAACTTTTTCTTTTAGATTTTAATTTAAACATTAGGAGTTGGTTATATTCCAAATATTAATTATCTATCAACTATCTATTATCTACTTTGGAAAGTGAAAAGAAGATTGAATCCTACAATACTAACTATAGTGAATTTGTAGAATATTTGAAGGTTCATTGCAAATTATTATTGATTACTTGCAATGAATTCATTAAGTTCATTTTATTTAGAGTATATTGGAGTGATGAGGTGTAATTTTTCAATGCATTAAAAAGTAGAATATGTTAGATTCATTTGCACTATTATTACTCTAAAAAGAAATTAGTTTTCTGCATTGAAAAAAGGGTACAAAATCTAGTTTGCATCAAGTATCTAAAGAAAATATTAAAGCAAAAAAATGTGCAACTCTTAGTGGTCAATAGAATCCACCAAAAAGTTTTAGTACAATCAAAGAAAATCTAACCAAAAAGAAGCTTCAAAGATTAAGACTTGGTGAGTCTCAAATCCAAAGCACTTAAGGGTTAGTGCAACTAAAATAAATCTTCTATTTTACAATGTTTAAATATATTTATTTCACCATAAAATATCCAATAAAATAGGGTAAGGACTCTACTAAAAAGGACATCCTCAAAAACCTCATTTGTGCATTCAAAAATCTGCTACAAAATCAAAATCTTAGGCCTACAAAAGAGTGCAATAAAAGGTGCAATAAAAAGGGTTTTATATATATGTAAAGGTTACATGGTATTGCACTTCTATAATACATCATATGTAGGGAAAGGATTAGATTTTAAGGTTACTCAGAATGAATAATAGGTAAAAGAAAAGCTAGCCAAATAAGGGTTGAAATATTAGCGTTCTTCAACCATCCACAAAAGTAAGCACTATCATCCACAATCGAAGCTCCAAGACACCTCATGAAGCCACTTGCAGAATAATAGGTTGCTTTCTACTTAAGAAAATAAATCACGCTAAGAAGGAAGATAATAGGAGTTACAATCTCCTTCTTGAATGTGTTACATCAAAAATATCATGCAAGAAGACTAAATTCTAGTTGGTATAATATTCTTTACCACCTATTTCCTAACACTAAAGAGACCATCGAAGGGGAGTTACAAGAACTAGAGAAAATTCTCATATGTTACAAAGGTATAATGTGCATCATAGAAGCATTATAAGAAGATATTGGTATTACACAAGTGATAGTGCTCTCAAGAAATGAAAAAGAATCTTGGCATCCATTGGCCTCCAATAAATGTAGTCTAATTTCTAAGTAAGAATAAGGTGAAGATGAAGAACACAAGCTTATAATGAGAGGGGGGGTGAACAGTATAAGACCTATTTTTACTTTTTCCTTTATACTTCAAAACAATTAAGCAATATACCCAAAGCAATATCAAATCAATGCACAATATCATCCACAAAGTGACACCAAATTTAACGTGGTTCACCCAGAATGGCTGGGCTACGTCCACAAAAATTTTCTCTAAAAGTTATCTCAAAGTTCTTTGGGAATACTTCCCAATTACAATGTTTATGAGCCTCAGACCAAAGGGGATACCTTACCCCAATATGAATTTATGATCCTCTACTCAAAGGAGATACCTTCCCCCAATCTGAATTTATGAGCCTCTGCTCAAAGGAGATACCTTCCCCTCTGCTTTGGAAATGATCCCCCAGAAGATTAACTGCCTCTACCTCTTTCCAGCACGTGGAACTCCTTTCCACCGAAGACCTCCTGTCCTCAATGCTTAGCCTAAGAGACCTCTGCCTTCTATGATCACATCCACGGTAGCTCAACAACCTGTACCAAACACAGTCAGTCGATCTAGTACAAGTCTTCCTCTGTCTGTCAGATCTGTCCAACTCTTGAACAAATCAATCCTCTGCACATAAACCTTCTCAAAGACTTGCCAAATTTTTCCTTAGGTTCTTCTCAAAGAACCAATTCTCCTCTGTCCTCAAGTTCTCTGATAGAACTCTCAAAAACCATATCACAAGTCCTTTACTAGGACCTGTCCAAATCTACTCAAGTCCCCATCGAAACCTGTCCAAAACTACTCACAAGTCCCCACCGAAACCTGTCCAAAACCTACTCACAAGTCCCCACCGAAACCTGTCCAAAATCTCAGCAAGCTCACTAAGAAAAACTTTCTTAGCATGAACCCACAAAGAGAATTGTTAGAGACCCAATGAAGCATAAAGAGAATTGTTAGAGACTCAATATGTTCTATACTTAACTCCTAATCTCAATCTCAAATCTCATAGAAACATAAAGATAATTGTTAGAGACTCAATATGTTCTATACTTAACTCCCAATATCAATCTCAAAATAATACTTAACTCAACATCTGAAATGGATAGGATAGAATGTTTTCTTTCAAGAACATGAAACCCCAGCAATTGCCAACTATGCAAAGAATAACATAATAATGATACTCATGTTCTTTTCACCATAAATTAGGGTTTTAACAACAATGCTCATCAAACAAGGTTTAGCCAACATCATTCAACTCAACATTAACCTTGAAGCATTCAACCAATCATCACAAGAAAAGAAAACAAGTAGAAATCATTTTCCCTCCAAATATATTTGAACAAAACAACCACCAACACAATATCACCAAATGCAAAGAATAACTTGCTCAAATCAACTCAATGGAGTAAGCACAATATCATGAATCAAGTAAAGCAATAACTTGATCAAACAACCTCTATGGAAGCAACTCAACCATCAAACTCAAAACAGCCAACCAAGGGTTCCACCAACTCAATGCAAGTAGTTAGACTCACAAATATAAACCCTAGTGCACAAAGCTTCCACTATCTCAAACCAAAAATTATGCATTCACCAAAAACTCTCCTTAAGGACAACAATGCATAAGTAGTCTTCAACAAACTAGAAAATAGGATTTACACCTAGCCAAAGGATACCTAGTAGAATACCTTTTCACTCCAACCTTATTTCAAAAAACATACACCAATCATACTCATAAGAAGAATGTGCCCATACCTTATTGGAGTAGAAGATAATTGAACCTTCAAGCTTGGCCAACCTTAGTTCTCCATCCTTTGGAGAAAATGAATAACACCACCACAAATGCTAAAGCACTTTCATTGTTGCTATCCTCGTGCATCATGACCAAGATGAAATTGCCCACAACATGGGTCAAACTTGGCACCTTTGCCCAATGCTTCTTCACTCAACACACCATCACCATTGGAGCACAAGTGCCCAATGAAAAATATAATGTAATCTTATGTGTTGTCTTCCTTCAATCGCCAAGGATTTAAAAACATAAACGTTTTCCTCAAGCCACCACAATCATCATGAGCGTTGTCAAAAAATGTAACTCCTAGAAAACATAGTTCACAGTCTTATCAAATTTCAGAGAAATGCAATCTGCCGGACGTCAAGCGCAAGAAAAACTTGGGAAATTCAATGTGGATGAACAACAAAATAAAATGAAAAACATCACTTTTTTGGAGGACACAAAGCTTTGAAATTGCATCGATCGATGGTGCCTTAATTTAGAAAATCATCCCCACTTATATAGTCATTTCTCCTTAAATGTTTGATGTTTGCGCTCCTCCAATGATGGCAACACGTCGGCGAATGAATTCTTTATGTGCATCACTTAAGGGTTAAAATACCCTTTTAATAATAATTAAAATAATAATTATTATTATTTTATTAATAATAAATTAAACTTAGACCTTTGTCAAAGGTTTGAATTAATTTAATTATTAATAATAAACATGGTTAAGATTGGTTTTAATAAAAACCTTTAATGAGTCCAAATGGTTTTAAGAAAAACCTTTAACCTTGTCACCATGGTTTTGATAAAAACCCTTTAACATTATGAAGCTTCTCAAGATATTTTTGACATCACACTCTTTTTGATATCAATACAAAAATATCTTTTGACATCAATGACAACTTATACACTTGAGCAAAGGCAATGTACCCAAAGTACCCAAAATTGCCAACAATATCCTCCTTTGTCATTGATGGCAAACCTTTACTGAAAACACTTCTCAAGAGCCAAAATTGAAACCAACTGTGCTAACAACTGACCAACGTCCTTTGAAGTTTTGCTCCCCCTGACTTGAAGCTTTCCTCTTTACTTTGAAGCTCTCCCCCTTACTAATATCTCTCCCCCTTTGTCATCAATAGCAAAGGGTCACCTTTGGGGCTTGAGACTAAGAATGAGCCTCTTAGCTTAGTCCCTCCCCCACCTTATGATGAGGTGATTAATTTTGGGGTGGGAGTAAAACTCCCATTAGGCACTGATCATCATCAGCATCTATAACTTCCTTTTCGGGCCTTCTCTTGAACTCTTTGTCCATATTCCTATTCTTGTCACTGTTCTTGTTCTTGTTCTCATCCCTGTTCTTGTCCATGCCTTGATCCTTGGACCTGATCATGCCATTGTTCCTGTTCTTGTATTATGGAATTTTAGCTCTACACTGTCTGATTGTGTGACCTTCATTGTTGCACTTGAAACACTTGACGATGTTGTTTCTCTGAGGTAAACCTGATCTTTGAACCTACCAGTTATGACCAACCTGTTCTGACCAAACTTGTTCTGGCCAAACCTGTTATGACCAAACCTGTTCTAGCCAAACCTGTTCTGACCAAACCTGTTCCTATTATTTGCCTTGCAATAAATTACTTTGTGCCCAAACTGTTTACAAGAGTAGAAATACCCTTGAAAGAAATTACCACCTCTGAAACTGTCATTTACCTTCCTTACTTGAGTCATGCAATGTGAAGCCATGTGACCAAACCTATGGCAAGCAAAACATCTGCCTTGAAACTTTCCTTTATTTGACCTCTTGGGTCCTAAAAACTTCTCATTTTGAATTATGTTTTCTATTTATATGCATCTATCATTCAAGGACTCATGATCTGAAATACTTTTCTCATCAGAACTCTCTTCCTTTTGGACTCTCTTACTAGACTCTCCAACTTGTTCCTTGTGTGGTTTAACAAAACCAAGGCCTGTTTTATCTGTTGTATTTCTTTGACCTTTGATGAGTGACTTAACCTTTTTGGAGCTATCTTGAAACCTATAAAGCTTATCCTTGTACTCTTTAGTTTCCTCTTTCAAAGAAGCCATTTTCTGTTCTAACTCACTATACTCAAGAACCTTAGACTCTAACTCATCCTTGAGTTCTCGTGTCTTAGCTATAGAGAAGTCAAGACTTTCTATAAGATCATCTCTCTCCATACAACATTCATCTAACTTATCCTTGAGTCTAGCATTCTTCTTTCTTTCCTTTTTCAAAGCACTAAGAGCACTAATAAGTTAACCTTTAAGATCTACCTCGCCTTCCTCTATTTGTTTTCTTTTTGAATCATCAAAGCCTTTTTTAGATTTCTTATCACTAGAGGTGCTACCATTTTCAAAAACCATACAAGCATCTTCCTTATAGTTTTTTGAAGCATCCTCATACATACTAGAAACCAAATCATTATTTGTACAATCATCCTCAAGGTGACCAAAATTTCCACATCTAAGACATTTCATGATAATGAATCTATGTTTTAGTTCTTCCTCTTTTTTTGATATGAACTACATCTCATTTTCATCATCACTTGAATAACTTTCACTATCACTACTAGAACACTTACTTTATTTGTCTAGGTAGAAACTCTTCTTGTGCTTGTGAGAATACCTCTTTCCTTGATTGTTGTGCTCATATTTGTTCTTCCTGTGATGCTTGTGCTTTTCAGAATCCTTGCTCTTAGAATCCTATTTATCTTCATCACTTTCATTCTTGGGAACAGTACAGTCAGTAGCATAATGACCAAACTTTCCACAATTGAAACATATTATATTTTTCATACTTTTGTGCTTTCTAGAGAACTTGCCTTTCTTACTGTAATATGTCTCTTCATCACTAGAAGACTCATCACTATCTTGAAGTTGTTTACCCTTGGATTCCTTGGTAGCCTTGAAAGTCGCCTCTTTCTTGACATCAACCTTCACTTGAGTTCTCAACTCAAATGCTGCAAGTATACTATGGAGCTCATCCTTTTTCAACTTATCCAAATCTTTAGCTTCCTCAATAGAAGATATATTTTCACTAAATCTATTAGGAAGAGATCTTAAAATCTTATCACAAACATCATTTTCAGCAAGCTCAAGACCTAAGTCTTTCATGGAGTTAACAACCTCATCCATATGAAGCATGTAGTCACTAATTTTTTCATCATCATTCATATTGAGTTGTTCAAACATACCTTTGAAGTGTCTCAACTTGGCCTTTCTGAAATTTGTATCACCTGTATGAACCACCTTCAACTGTTTCCACATTTCACTAGTTGTCTTGCAGTGAATCACTTTAGAGATCTGCTTTCTGTAAGCCTTTCAAGATTGCATTCATTGCTTTTGAATTGTTGTGATGTAGGAGCCTTTCTTCTTTAGTATTAGGACCATGTACAGGAATAGTGTACTCATCTTCAATCACTTCCAATACCTCATTACCAAGTGCCATTAGATGAACCTTCATCCTTGCACTCCAAAGACCAAAATCTAACCCATCAAGAATAGGTGTTGCATTGCTACTTTAATGATCCATTGTGTTTTTTACTAGCTTTTCCTTCAAGCTATTAAACTTTTCAAAGGTACCTGCTCTGATACCAATTGAAGAACACAAGCTTATACTGAGAGGGGGGGTGAACAGTATAAGACCTATTTTTACTTTTTCCTTTATACTTAAAAATAGTAAAGCAATATACCCAAAGAAATATCAAAGCAATGCACAATATCATCCACAAAGTGACACCAAATTTAACATGGTTCATCCAGAATGGTTGGGCTACATCCACAAAACTTTTCTGTAAAATTTATCTCAAATTTATTTGGTAATCCTTACTAATTACAATGTTTATGAGCCTCGGCCCAAAGGAGTTACCTTCCCCCAATATAAATTTATGAGCCTCTGCTCAAATGAGATACCTTCCCCCAATCTAAATTTATGAGCCTCTACTCAAAGGAGATACCTTCCCCTCTGTTCTGGAAATGATCCCTCAGAAGATCAACTGCCTCTACCTCTTACTAGCACGTGGAACTCCTTTCCACAAAAGACCTCCTATCCTTAATGCTTAGCCTAAGAGACCTCTGCCTTCTATGATCACGTCCACAAAAAATCAACAACCTATACCAAACACAGTCAATCGATCTAGTACAAGTCTTCCTTTGTCTGTTAGATCTATCCAACTCTTGAACAAATCAATCCTCTACACACAAGCCTTCTCAAAGACTTGTCAAATCTATCCTCATGTTCTTCTCAAAGAACCAATGCTCCTCTGTCCTCAAGTTCTCTGATAGAACTCTCAAAAACTAGCTCACAAGTCCTCTGTTAGGACCTGTCCAAATCTGCTCAAGTCCCCATTGGAACCTATCCAAAAATGCTCACAAGTCCCCATCGAAACCTGTCCAAAACCTGCTCACAAGTCCCCATTGGAACCTGTCCAAAACCTTAGCAAGCTCACTAAGAAAAAACTTGCTTAGCATGAACCCACAAAGAGAATTGTTAGAGACCCAATGTGATTCATCAACCTCATAGAAGCATAAAGAGAATTGTTAGAGACTCAATATGTTCTATACTTAACTCCCAATATCAATCTCAAATCTCATAGAAACATAAAGAGAATTGTTAGAGACTCAATATGTTCTATACTTAACTCCTAATATCAATCTCAACTCAATCTCAATCTCAAAAGAATACTCAACTCAACATCTAAAATGGATACGATAGAATGTCTTCTTTCTAGAACATGAAACCCCAACAATTGCCAACTATGCAAAGAATCACATAACAATGATACTCATGTTATTTTCACCATCAATTAGGGTTTTAACAACAATGCTCATCAAACAAGGTTTAGCCAACATCATTCAACTCAACATTAACCTTGAAGCATTCAACCAATCATCACAAGAAAATAAAACAAGTAGAAATCCTTTTCCCTCCAAAGATATTTGAACAAAATAGCCACCAACACAATATCACAAAATGCAAAGAATAACTTGCTCAAATCAACTCAATGGAGTAAGCCCAATTTCATGAATCAAGTAAAGCAATAACTTGATCAAACAACCTCTAAGGAAGCAACTCAACCATCAAACTCAAAATAGCCAACCAAGGGTTCCACCAACTCAATGCAAGTAGCTAGACTCACAAATATAAACCCTAGTGCACAAAGCTTCCACAATATCAAACCAAAAATTATGCATTCACCAAAAAATCTCCTTAAGGATAACAATGCATAAGTAGTCTTCAACAAACCAAAAAATAGAATTTACACCTAGCCAAAGGATACCTAGTAGAATACCTTTTCACTCCAACCTTATTTTAGAAAACATACACCAATCATACTCATAAGAAGAATGTGCCCATACCTTATTGGAGTAGAAGATAATTGAACCTTCAAGCTTGGCCAACCTTAGTTCTCCATCCTTTGGAGAAAATGAATAACACCACCACAAATGTTAAAGTGCTTTCATTGCTTCTATCCTCGTGCATCACGACCAAGATGAAATAGCCCACAACATGGGTCAAACTTGGCACCTCTGCCCAATGCTTCTTCACTCAACACACCACCACCATTGGAGCACAAGTGCCCAATGAAAAATATAATGTAATCCTATGTGTTGTCTTCCTTCAATCGCCAAGGATTTGAAAACGTAAACATTTTCCTCAAGCCACCACCATCATCATGAGCGCTGTCCAAAAACATAACTCCTAGAAAACATAGTTCATAGTCTTATCAAATGTCAGAGAAACACAATCTGTCGGATGTCAAGTGCAAGAAAAATTTGGGCAATTCAATATGGATGGACAACGAAATACAGCGAAAAACATCGCTTTTTCGGAGGACACAAAGCTTAAATTGCATCGATCGATGGTGCCTTACTTTAGAAAATCATCCCCAATTATATAGCCATTTCTCCTTAAATGTTTGACGTCGGTGCTCCTCCAACGATGGCAACATGTCGACGAATGAATTCTTTATGTGCGTCGCTTAAGTGTTAAAAGACCCTTTAATAATAATTAAAATAATAATAATTATTATTTTATTAATAATAAATTAAACTTAGACCTTTGTCAAAGGTTTGAGTTAATTTAATTATTAATAATAAACATGGTTAAGCTTGGTTTTAATAAAAACCCTTAATGAGTCCAAATGGTTTTAATAAAAACCTTTAACCTTGTCACAATGGTTTTAATAAAAACCCTTTAACATTATGAATCTTCTCAAGATATTTTTGACATCACACTCTTTTTGATATCAACACAAAAATGCCTTTTGACATCAATGACAACTTATACACTTGAGCAAAAGCAATGTACCCAAAGTACCCAGAATTGCCAACAGAAGATGAGAGCAAATTGAAATCAAAATAAAGGAGGAAATATCATAGTCAAACCAGTTATAGCATAGCATGGAAGAAAGGGAGCAAGGAGCATTTAAAGATCCATAGAAGAAATATATATTACAAACATTATACTCTTCAGCATCAAAGAACATGCTTGGTCATTTCTCACTCAGCCATACCACACTTGGCCCATCTGGATTCATCAACTCAAGAACCACAAAAAGGGTACGTAAGAGGATGGTTATACTCAGTCAAAACTAGTGCTATTCAAGTGTGAAGACAAGGATCTAAGGTAAGAAAATTATCTCATTAATATTTCTTTCAAACATAAGAGATATAATGCTATAAAATCAAGGATAATTTTTAATGTTGTGAAAACAAAATACATAGGAGATAACTTACCAAAAAAAAAATAATATCTGCAAGCTAACCTAGGAGATATAAAGCCTTCTACTTAGGTTGAACTATTTAATAATTTGCAAGAGTTATTATCTTTTCTAATTTTCTAAATTTGGGAGTCATAAGGTCTAATACATAAAATTGATTTATTGGAAATTAGAAAAATTAATATCAAATTTCAAAATCCATTATAAGAGGTTTATTAAATTTTTTTCAAAGGTTGGAAATTATCAATTTACTTGTCTCAAATATTTCTACAAAAGAGATAAAATAATTCCAACATTAAAACCTCTTTAAATTTGGAAAAAGTGCTTAGTTCAATAGGAGCAATAAGGATAATAGAAGTTGATTTTGTTATTTACAAAACTTTACAAAATCAGTCAAAATTGAACTAAAAATTAACAAAAGCACTTTATATCTTATCCAAAACATACTAGGGAGTCATAAGGCATTCTACAAAACCTGGTAATATCAAAATTTATCAAAATTATCAAGTTGCAATATATAAGCTTTCTACAAAACCTAAAATATTTCAAGAGCATATACTCTCATTACTAGGGATACATAAGGAAGCCTAAAAAACCAAGGAATAATAACGATTTAGAAAATCAAGCTTATATACTTCTATCAGAGATCTATCATGGATAATATCTTGAGAATTACTTGTTAGTATTACAATGACATTGAGAGGGGGGGTGAATCAGTGTAGCTCTTTAAACTTGAATTTACAACTCTTAATACAACAACAATTAAAACTTATTACTAGATAACAAAAGAGCATTACACAACACAAGATTTAATGAGGTTCACCAATGTGGCCACTACTCAAAAATGATTGCTTGGACTACCATCCAAATCTAGCCTTTGCAAAGCAACAACTTTACAATCACTTCACCAGCACCCACTGGAAGGAGAACCAACCCCTTATTTATCTACACCAACAGAAAGGAGCACCAACCCCTGATTTACCAGCATCTACTAGAAGGAGCACCAACCCTTGATGCCAAGCTGCAACCTGGACTTAAATTGTGAATCTAGAAGATTAACAAAAAGATAAAGACCCCGACTAGTCTACTTCACCTTTGTGATCTCTGTGCACTCTGCTCTCTCTGCAAAATCACTTTGCACAATCTACTGCGTCACAGTCGAACGATCGTATTCTCCCTTTTATGCACTCTGCTTCCTTTGTGAATTTTTCACTTAGCATGATTCGACATGACTTGCACTCTGCGCACTACAACCAAACTTTGCACACCTCAACTCACTAACTCTTCAAACAACCTTCCTTTTATAACAACATTTTCATGATCAAAACCCTAATCTTAGTCGACTGTAAACCCTGATCTTAGTTGGCTGCAAACCCTAATCTTAGTCGGCTGTAAACCCTAATCTTATTTGGCTATCATAGGTCTTCATTAGCTTCAACTCAACCATGAAAACATAACATGCCACAATATCGTGACACTTTTACTTTCTCTTTCTTTCTCCTTGCTTTGGCCCCTGAAAATACATGTCGTGATATTGTGACACTTTTGCCTCCTTGCTTCTTTTCTTGGCTTGTACTCGTGAAAACTCAGCATGTCACGATATCACAACACTTTCATATTTGTTCTTCTTTTCTTGGCTTGTACCCGTGAAAACACAACATGTCGTGATATCACGACACTTTTGCCTCCTTGCCTCTTTTCTTGGCTTGTACCTGCGAAAACATAGCATGTCACAATATCATGACACTTTCGCCTCCTTGCCTCTTTTCTTGGCTTGTACCCACAAAAACACAACATGTCACAAAATCATGACATTTTCACCTCTGTACTTTCTCTCTCCTCATTTAGTCGTGAAAATGTGACATGTCGTAATATCGCAACACTTTCTCTCCTTTGCTCTTTCTCTTGCCTTCGGGTCGCGAAAATGTGACATGTCATGATATCATGACACTTTCTCTCCTTTGCTCTTTCTCTTGCCTTCGGGTCACGAAAATGCGACATGTCAAGAAATCGTGACACTTTTGCTTTTCTGCCTTCCTGTCCTCTTCGAGTCACGAAAATGCGACATGTCACAAAATTGTGACACTTTCGCTTCCGAAGTCTTGCTTTCTACTTTTGTCATGAAATCGTGACACTTCTGCTTCTGTACTTCACTTCTTTGCAATTGTCGTGAAATCGTGACACTTCTGCCTTTGAAGTCTTGCTTTCTGCTTTTGTCATGAAATTGTGATAGTTCTGCTTCCGTACGCTTCCTCTCTTTCTTTTTTCATGAAAATGCAACATGTCACGAAATTGCGACACTTTACCAACTTGCTTTCTCTCTCCTATTTTTAGTCACGAAAATGCGACATGTCATGAAATCGTGACACTTTTCTTACTTGTTCTTTTTTTTCGGACTTGTCGTGAAATCATGACACTTCTTCCTGCTTTCTCTTTTTCTTCCAACATGTCACAAAATCGTGATAGTTTTTCCACTTGGCTTTTTCTCTTCCTACATGTCACAAAATCACGACAGTTTTTCTACTTGCCTTTTTTCTTTCTAGCATGTCATGAAATCGTGACAGTTTTTCCACTTGCCTTTTTCTCTTCCAACATGTCATGAAATCGAGATAGTTTTTCTACTTGCCTTTTTTCTTTCCAGCATGTCGTGAAATCGTGACAATTTTTCCACTTGCCTTTTTCTCTTCCAACATGTCGCGAAATCGTGACAGTTTTTCCACTTTCCTTTTTCTCTTCCAACATGTCATGAAATTGTGACAGTTTTTCCTACTTTTTCTCTCTCTTCCAACATGTCACGAAATCATGACATTTTTTCTTGTTTTTTCTCTCTTCCAACATGTCGCAAAATCGTGACAGTTTTTCTTACCAGTTGTATATGTCGCGATATCGCGACACTTTTCTTACTTGTCTTTTTATTTAATCTTTTGCATGTGGGTCACTTCAGTCTTCTTGAAAAATCACTGTACATACTCTGAGTAACCTTTGAACTCCTATCTTCTGCATATGACTAGCTTTTGAACTTCCTGTCCACTACATCAACAGATCTATCTGACTGTGTTGACAACAATGACAATATTGTTGCTGCACCTTGCTCAACAATCTCCCCCTTTGGAATTGTTGGCAACACATGTGCAATTTCCTGTAACTCTTCTCCCCCTTTGTCAATAATACCAAAGGGCTACTGCAGACTCCCCTTGAGTCCATGCACAACATTCTTAGGCACAATTTGTTACACTTAGAAAAAATTATGAACATGAGCAAAAAGATAATCAAATACTTAAATGCTCCCCTTGAGAATGTGATCCCTGTAGCTGGTCAATTCTTGGGAAGTGTGACCACTCCCAATTTATTTTGAAGGTAATCAAAAAATTCCTTGGGCAATGGTTTTGTGAAGATATCTGCTACTTGTTCTGTAGTTGGAACAAAAACCAACTTAACCTCACCTTCTGCAACTTTCTCCTTCAAAAAATGATACATGATGGCAATGTGCTTTGTGCATGAATGCATAACTGGATTCTTGGAGATGTTAATGGCACTGGTGTTATCACACTTAACTGATATTGGCTCACTGAAGCTAATACCAAGATATTTTAAGGTTTGTTTCATCCAAAATACCTGTGTACAACATGTTGTCACTACAATGTATTCTGCCTCTACTATCGATAAAGAAATTGACTCTTGTTTCTTACTGTGCCACGTGACTAATCTGTCTCCAAGATAGAATGCACCTCCACTGGTACTCTTTCTGTCATCTACACATCCTGCCCAATATGCATCTGAATACAAAATAAGGGTGAAGTCTTTACCTTTCGGATACCATAACCCATATTCCATAGTACCCTTGAGATACTCGAAGAATCCTTTTTATTGTTGTCACATGAGTCTCCTTGGGATTAGCCTAAAA
The DNA here is from genome assembly GCA_028583015.1 of Wollemia nobilis. Lineage (NCBI taxonomy): Eukaryota > Viridiplantae > Streptophyta > Pinopsida > Araucariales > Araucariaceae > Wollemia > Wollemia nobilis. Next base: position 4,304,804 of record JAQPPZ010017220.1, on the reverse strand, counting down.
TCGTGCTACCATGCATACTTCCTGCAAAATATCTGGTCTAGTAGCTGTCAGGTATAGTAAGCTTCCAATCATAGATCTGTACATAGTTTGATCAATAGGTGAAGATTTGTCATCCTTTCTCAACTTGCAACCTATCGTCATGGGAGTGCTAACTGGCTTACAATCCTCCATTGTGAACTTTTTTAACATCTCTTTCACATATTTAACTTGAGAAATAAATATGCCCTTCTTATTTTGATTAACTAGCAATCCGAGGAAATATGAAAGTTCACCAATCATTGACATTTCAAATTCTTTCTGCATCTTGTTTGCTAAGTCTTTACATGACTCATCTTTGTTGCTACCAAATATGATATCATCTACATATACCACAAGAACTATAAGATACCCATTTTCTGTTTTGATATATAAATTACTATCCACCATACCTTTCTTAAACCTTTGTTGGGTGAGATAGTGGTCTAGCCTTGCATACCATGCTCGGGGTGCCTGTTTTAAGCCATATAATGCTTTCTTCAACTTGCAAACAAATTTTGGATTATCACCAAGTTGGAAACCATCTAGTTGCTCAATGTAAACCTCTTCTTCAAGTTTCCCATTCAAAAACGCTGATTTCACATCCATTTGATAAAATTTGAAATTCTTGTAGACTGCTAAAGCCAGAAACATTCTAATTGCCTCTAGTCTAGCTACTGGTGCAAAATTTTCCTCAAATTCAATGCCTTCAACTTGTGAATAGCCCATACAAACTAATCTTGCTTTATTTTTGACTACCTATCCATATTCATTCAATTTGTTTCGAAAAATCCATTTAGTCCCGATTATATTTTTGTTAGTAGGTCTAGGTACTAAATCTCAAGTTTCATTTTTCTTGATCTGATCTAATTCTTCATTTATTGCCTTCATCCAACTTTCATATTTCCTTGCATCATCAATATTTTTGGGTTCAATGCTGGATAGTAGAGAGTAGTTACTTACTGCTCTTATTCTTGTCTGAACACCAACTTTGGGGTCTCCAATTATTTGCTCTCTAGGATGATTTTTTTGCCAGCTACCTATTTTGAATTTCTTATTTTCTTCCACTTCTGAATCACAACTTAAATCATCTAAGTCAATGTCCTGTATCTTCTCCATTTTATTTTCCTCATCTCCTTCAATAACCTCTTCATAAATTGGGTAGTTCGTTTCATAGTTAATTACTTGTTCTCTACCTTCATCAAATTTAACATCAGTAGTATCCACAATTTTCTTTAGCCTTTTTTTGTAGCATTTGTAAGCTTTGCTTTTTGATGAATAACCGACAAAAATACCTTCATCTGCTCTATCTTCAAACTTACCAAGATTATCTTTAGTTCTTTTGATGTAGCATTTGCTGCCAAAAACTTTGAGGCATTTTGTTGTTGCCCTTTTTCTGAACCACAAATCATAAGGATTTTTGCTTTCATGTGTTCTCAGCATGTACCTATTTTGGATATACATTGTAGTATGGACTGCTTCTTTTCAAAATCTATCTGCTACTTTGCTTTTAGCCAGCATAGTCTGTGCCATTTCCTGCACTGTCTTGTTCTTTCTTTCTACCACTCCATCCTGCTGAGGTGTCCTGGCTGCTGAGAACTGTCTCTTGATATCGTATTTTTCATAGTACTCTGTAAACTCCTTTGAAATGAATTCTCCTCCTCTATCTGATCTTAAACATTTGATCCTCTTTCCTGTTTCATTCTCAACTTGGTTTTTAAAAATCTTGAACATATCAAAAGCTTATGATTTATGCTTTAAGAAAAATATCCATGTCATTCTGGAATAATCATCAATGCACAACATAAAATATTTATCACCATTTATGCTTTGTGTTCTCATGGGTCCTGTTGCATAACTTATTATTATTAAATATGAACCATTCACCAATATGCAAAAATATCAAATAATTCATCCACAATAACAATCCACAAATGAGAGAGAGATAGATAATACCCTTAAGGTAGGGAAACACCAATAATAATCCTTAAGGAAGGAATAACTCCATAAGATCTCCCAAGATGAGAGGCCACTTCGTGGGCATGACGATTACATAATATTCTTCTTCAATGATATGAATATTCTTACAATGACAAATATCTCTTCTTTATATATCCATATTCTTATTCTACTTTGGAGAGCCTACTGCTAATATTATATTATATTATATTAAAATATAATATAATATTATAATACAATCAACCTTGGGTTATGTGTGGCCCATGCCAACCCTTATACAATATAATAATATATCCTCAAATATCTATTCCTGGGTACCCTACCATGCCAACCTCCTTACAAATGTTTCGTCCTCGAAACATATGAAGAAACCTGATAGTATGATTTGCTAAGCAATGTTAGAAATTGGTACCAATCTCGATCATCCATCCATCCAAGTGAAACTCGATGATGTTGGTATGCATTTTGTTACTTGAGTATCCAAATCTGCTTCGTTGGCTCCATGCTTCACGCTCGTATTTTGATAACTTGAATGATGGGTCCACTTGTTCCTTGATGCTGCTTGAACCATGCTGAAAACCATGATCACTATGCTTTCTTTGCCAAACACTGCCATAGTTGGTGCCCTGCTGATTACATGTAGAACCATAATATTGTTGCCTTGAACCATGCCTCCAATATTGTTTTTGCTCATGGTGGTGTGGATGGCGATATGGTGCAACCTTTACTTGATGTTCTACCTTCTTTGACTTTTCAACCTTTGGCTTCATTGTTTTAAATTCTTCTACACCTTGTTCTTTCATGTTATCTTTGTCTGGTGTGTCCTTGTGCTCTTCTATCAAATATTCCTTGGACTCTATTGCTGCTATCACCTTCATGGATTTTGTTTCATGTTCTTCAATTTGTTCTTCTACAACCACTTCTTGATTTTCCTTGTATCCTTGCTCCTCAAGCTGAGAAATATCCTGCAATGTTATTTCCACTAAATTAGTTACTGCTACTTCTTTCATGGACTTTGTTGCTACTATCGCCTTCTTAGATTCTATTTCATGTTCTTCAATTTGTTCTTCTACCACCGCTTCTTGATTTTCCTTGTATCCTTTCTCCTTAAGCTAAGAAATATCCTATAATGTTATCTTCTTTTTCCTGTACCATAACTTCATAAACTTCTTTTGCACATTAATGTTAACAGTACCCAAAGAATCTAACCAAGGATAACCAAGAACAATATCCTTATCATCCATCTCAATAGCATAGAAATCTGAATGTAAAACATATTTATCCATGGTGATCTTTAAATCTTCAAAAATCTAAAAATTCTCATCCTCTAGCTGTATGTCCTTGATTTTTTTTGCATGAACTTGCAACTTCTTAGCCAAATCACTATTAATAAAATTATATCTACTACCAAGGTCAATAGAAATAATAACCTGTTCCTTTTGAATGCTTCCATGAACCTGCATAATAGAATTTTTAGATTCAAAAAATTCCTTTGTCCATTTTCTAATTTATATTCTACCAAATGTATGGTTTCCTCTGTCTGCATACTGACATATTTTTTATCTTCCTTGACCTTTTCCTCTTTCTTCTTGAGTAATTTTATTTCTTTTTCATAGTCTTCATTCTGTTTCTTTAAAACTTCACATTCTCCTTTTATTGCATTTCGCTCATTTTGATTTTCCTATAGTTTCTTTTCATCATCTTTGAGGATATCCATTAGGTAATCTATATAATATGGATCCCACATACTCAAGAATTCATGCTCTATTTCATCCCAAGTATATTCATTATTCCTTTCTTTACAAAATTTTATCCACCAAGACAAAGCTTTCCCTTTAAAACATTTATCAAGGAAGGATTTCTCAAAAGGAATATTATGATGTGGAGACCTAAATTTTTTCCACCATTCCCTAACATCAATATCATATTCTCCAGAAAATATTTCTAGCTCCATAAGTTCACCTCCAGATAATGCAAATCTAGGGTTTCATGAAAATATATATCATGCCCTAATGCAAACTAGGGTTTTATGGAAATAAATATCTTCCCAAAAATTTGAAGCTAAAAATCCCAAAGACAACTACATCTACAATTTTTCTTCCAAACAAAATAAAGTGCAACTGATTTGCTTACCCGAACTAAACAAATTGTCTTTTGAAAAATTCGCGACTTGAAAATTTGTCACTTTCCTTGTTCCAGATGGCTGACTTCAAAAGGTTGTATATCCCTCAATACTACTCATATTCCTTCATATGACCACTCATTTTAAATCTATTCAAATTCTACACAATCTAATCCAAGAATCACCTCAATCGGATTAACTGCCTCAAAGATATGGCTTCTGAAAGATGAGGCATTTTTCTAGAAAAAATCTACGAAATTCGTCAATATCCTTATTTCGTATGACTAACTTCAAAAGGTTGTATCTCCTTCAATACTACTTGGATTCCTTCATATGACCACTCATTTTAAATCTCTTCAAATTCTGCACAATCTGATCCAAGAATAGCCTGAATCGAATAAACTTGCACAGAGATATGGCTCCTAAAAGATGAGATGTTTTTCCAAAAAAAATTGCCCTAATTCTAGTGTTTCACACAAAAATCCCCACTTTGCCAAAATCATTGCTCTGATACCACTTGTTGCATAACTTATTATTATTAAACATGAACCATTCACCAATATGCAAAAATATCAAATCATTCATCCACAATACAATAACAATCCACAAATGAGAGAGAGATAGATAATACCCTTAAGGTAGGGAAACACCAATAATAATACTTAAGGAAGGAATAACTCCACAAGATCTCCCAAGATGAGAGGCCACTTCGTGGGCACGAAGATTACATAAGATTCTTCTTCAATGATATGAATATCCTTACAATGACAAATATCTCTTCTTTATATATCCATATTCTTATTCTACTTTGGAGAGCCTACTACTAATATTATATTATATTAAAATATAATATAATATTATAATACAATAAACCTTGGGTTATGTGTGGCCCATGCCAACCCTTATACAATATAATAATATATCCTCAAATATCTATTCTTAGGTACCCTACCAGGTCCACATAAATCAGTGTGTATTAGTTCCAAAGGTTTGCTTGTGTACTACTCTTTTGTTTTAAATGTGACTCTAGTTTGCTTCCCCTTTTGGCATGAAGCACAAATGTTGTTTGTAGGTTTGCTGATGGTTGGAATATATCTCACTGCCCTTTTTGAGGTGATTTTTACTAGATTATCAAAATTGATATGACCGAGTCTCTTGTGCCACAACCAATTTTCTTCTTCTTGTCTAATAAAACAAGTTCCTTTTGAAGTCTCTGAGAGCATGTACAGGTTACCAGATGTCCTTGATCCTATTGCTATCAATTTTCTACTATTTTTTTTTCTGACTTCACAACCCTGCTTCATAAAAACTACTTCATGACCTTTATCACAAATTTGACTTACACTCAATAAGTTATGTTTCAATCCATCCACAAACAAGACTTCTTCTAACTTAATCTTTCCATCACTGATTTTAACTGAGCCTTTGCCAACTATCTTAGCTCCATCATTATTTCCAAACTTTACTGATCCACCTTCATATTTTTGTAACTTCTCAAAATTCTGTTTGTCACCTATCATATGACTGGAGCATCCACTATCAAGTATCCATGGTACATATTTATTTTGTGTTTTAAATGTTGTTTGAACTATTAAGGATTCTTTTTCTTCCTTGAGATGCTCCTTTTCTTTCCACTCTATTTTGATAGTAGATTTGAGCTCTTATTTTGCCTTTACCTTATCAATAGCCTGTGCATGTTTTACGAGAAGTTTTCTATTTTGACTCATCTCGTTTGATTGAAATTTTCTTTCTTGAAACTAATTTGATGCAAATGTACTACAATTTCTTGCAATGTGCCCAAAATTATGACAGTTATAGCATTCTACTAGTGAAATTCCTTGGTCTTACATTATATTTGCAGTCTGAGATTTTATGTCCATAGCCATTGCATTTAAAACAGAAACCAGAAAAAGGATAATTGAACTTGGGTGATGGTCTTTGCCATGTTGTCGTAGGAGCCATTGGTATTCTTCTTATTTGATGTGTGACATTGGAGAATCCATCATTGTCAATTCTCCTTTTGTGCTTGGCATTAAAGCTTTCTTTTGCATGAGACATTTTTCCTTGATCAGTTTGTCTCTTATCTTCATTCTTTATGGATTCTACATTTCTAACCTTTTATCCACTTGATGATTCTCCTTCGATGAAACCCGGACCAAATTTAATGCCTGCAGGCCTTTAGTCATTTATGATCTTATCCAGCTTCATATAAATTTCTTCACGTTTGTGATAACAACTAATTTTCTTATTCATCTCTTCTAGCTGCATTATTAAACCAACATTTCTTCTTCTAGCTTGTTGCAATAATCTATTTTCATTGTTATTTGCACTTCGAGATCTTCAGAGATTTTCTTAGATTCTTCTATCTGTACTTTTAAACTGGTTATGATTCCACTTGCATCCTCAAGCTTTCTTGAAAGTTTCTTATTCTTTTTCTTTTCTATCTTCCACTCTTCAAGTGCAGAGATCAACTCACCTTCTAGATCTACTTCAGCCTCAAGGTTTTCACCACAAAATTTAGAGGTCACTCCTTCTTCATTTTTTGATTTAACTTCTTCAAATGCCATGAAAAGAGCTTCATATTTTTCTTCTTCAAACTCTTCACCGAAGCTGTTTTCTGATGAACTGACATTCTTGGAGATGAAACTTTTCTTCTTGAAGTTGTCTTTTCTAAAATTTGTTTTCATATTCTAGTCACTTCTTTCTTGGTGCGATCCTTCATCATTTTTGTTCTTCTATTTAAGTGGACATTTAGTCATAAAATGCTCAACGCCTCCACAGTTGAAACATTTAAATGGTAGCTTCCCTCTGTATTTTACTTTTCCCTTTTTCAGTTTTCTAACAAAGTTTGCTTCCATTTCATCTGATGTCTCTTCTTCCTCGGACTCTTGTTTTGTGTTTTTATTTTTAAGGGCTTTAAAAGCCGCTTCTTTGTTTGTGGGTTTAGATCTTCCTATCCTCATCTCATATGCAGTCAAAGAACCATACATCTCATCTATACTGAAATAATTTAGATTTTTAGCTTCTTCTATCACTAAGACTTTGGAATAAAAACTTTGAGGAAGAGATCTTAGTACCTTTTTTACGATGGCAGAGTCTCCAATATCCTCGTCGAGACCTCTGATCGCATTAATGATTCCATTAATTCTCAGCATATATGCCTCAATGTTTTCATCGTAGTTCATTTTCAATGCTTCGAACTAAGCTCGATGTATCTGTAATTTGGCCTCCTTGATCTTATCATCTCCTTCATGAATACTCCTTAGTTTGTTCCATATCTCTTTTGTTGTATTATAGCTCATGATATTTACTAGTTCAATGTCTACTAATCCGCACATGATAGCATTCTTTACTTTTGATTTACTCTCAAATAGTTTCTTTTTGTCAGCCTCTTTTGGAGGAGTGATGGGTATTGTGTATCCACTAACTATTGAATCCCAGATGTCATATCCCAAAGCATAGAGATATGTCTACATCCTGATTCTCTAGAACATGTAATTAGATCTGTCAAACAATGGTGCTTTTTTTGATGAGAAACCTTCACCACCTGCCATTGTGTTACTTCCAAGATCACCCTAGCTAATTAGGCTTGTACAAGAACTTAGCTTTGATACCAATTTTTAGTATTACAATGACATTGTAGCTCTTTAAACTTGAATTTATAGCTCTTAATATAGTAGCAATTAAAACTTATTACTAGATACAACAAGAATAACAAAAGAGCATCACACAAAACAAGATTTAACGAGGTTCACCAATGTGGCTACTCCTTAAAAATGACTGCTTGGACTACCATCCAAATCTAGCCTTTACAAAGAAACAACTTTACAATCACTTTACCAGCACCCACTGGAAGGAGCACCAACCCCTTATTAATTTACACCAACAAAAAGGAGCACCAACCCCTGATTTACCAGCATCTATTGGAAGGAGCACTAACCCCTGATGCCAAGCTACAACCTAGACTTGAATTATGAATCTAGAAGATTAATAGAAAGATACCTTCGCTTTTACAAGACCCCAACTAGTCTGCTTCACCTTTGCGATCTCTGCACACTTTGCTCTCTCTACAAAATCACTTTGCATAATCTGTTGCATCACAGTCAAACGATCGTCTTCTCCCTTTTGCACACTCTACTTCCTTTGCAAATTTTGCACTTAGCACAATTCAACACGACTTGCACTCTGTGCACTATGACCGAACTTTGCACACCTCAACTCACTAACTCTTCAACCAGCCTTCCTTTTATAATAACATTTTCATGATCAAAACCCTAATCTTAGTCGACTGTAAACCTTGATCTTAGTCGACTACAAACCCTAATATTAGTCGGATTCAAACCCTAATCTTAGTTGGTTGTCATAGGTCTTCATCGGCTTCAACTCAATCGTGAAAACATAACATGTCGCGATATCGCGACACTTTTGTTTTCTCTTTCTTTCTCCTTGCTTTGGCCCATGAAAATACAACATGACACGATATTGTGACACTTTTGCCTCCTTACTTATTTTCTTGGCTTGTACCTACAAAAACTCAGCATGTCGTGATATTACGACACTTTCACCTCCATACTTCTTTTCTTGGCTTGTACCTACAAAAACACATGTCGTGATATCGCAACACTTTCGCCTCCTTGCCTCTTTTCTTGGATTGTACCTATGAAAACATAGCATGTCGCGATATCACGACACTTTCGCCTCCTTGCCTCTTTTCTTGGCTTGTACCCATGAAAACACAGCATGTCATGAAATCGTGACATTTTCACCTCCATACTTTCTCTCTCCTCATTTAGTCATGAAAATGTGACATGTTGCGATATCGTGACACTTTCTCTCCTTTGCTCTTTCTCCTGCCTTCGGGTCGTGAAAACATGACATGTCATGATATCATGACACTTTCTCTCCTTTGCTCTTTCTCTTGCCTTGGGTCACAAAAATGCGACATGTCGAGAAATCATGACACTTTTGCTTTTCTGCCTTCCTGTCCTCTTCGAGTCACGAAAATGCGACATGTCACAAAATCATGACACTTTCACTTCTGAAGTCTTGCTTTCTACTTTTGTCATGAAATCATGACACTTCTGCTTTCGTACTTCACTTCTTTGCAATTGTTGCAAAATCACGACACTTCTGCCTTTGAAGTCTTGCTTTCTGCTTTTGTCATGAAATCACAACAGTTCTTCTTCCGTACGCTTCCTCTCTTTTTTTTGTCATGAAAATTCGACATGTCACGAAATCATGACACTTTACCAACTTGCTTTCTCTCTCCTTTTTTTAGTCATGAAAATGTGACATATCACGAAATCGCGACACTTTTCTTACTTGTTCTTTTTTTTTAGACTTGTCGCGAAATCGCGACACTTCTTCTTGCTTTATCTTTTTCTTCCAACATGTCGTGAAATCGTGACAGTTTTTCCACTTGGCTTTTTCTCTTCCTACATGTCGCAAAATCGTGATAGTTTTTCTACTTGCCTTTTTTCGTTCCAGCATGTCACGAAATCGCAACAGTTTTTCCACTTGCCTTTTTCTCTTCCAACATGTCGTGAAATTGTGATAATTTTTCTACTTACCTTTTTTCTTTCCAGCATGTCACAAAATCATGACAGTTTTTCCACTTGCCTTTTTCTCTTCCAACATGTTGCAAAATCATGACAGTTTTTCCACTTGCCTTTTTCTCTTCCAACATGTTGCTAAATCGCGACAGTTTTTCCACTTGCCTTTTTCTCTTCCAACATGTCGCAAAATCGTGACAGTTTTTCCTGCATTTTCTCTCTCTTCCAACATGTTGCGAAATCGCAACATTTTTTCCTACTTTTTCTCTCTTCCAACATGTCATGAAATCGCAACAATTTTTCTTGCCTGTTGTATATGTCGCGATATCGCGACACTTTTCTTACTTGTATTTTTCTTTGATCTTTTGCATGTGGGCCACTTCGGTCTTCTTGAAAAATCATTATACATACTCTGAGTAACCTTTGAACTCCTGTCTTGTGCATATGACTAGCTTTTGAACTTCTTGTCCACTGCATCAACAGATCTATCTGACTGTGTTGACAATAATGACAATACTGTTCTCAAAATTTAATAGAGGAATTATTTCATGAATTACTTTCAATAATGACAATGACAACAATTACTTTCAATAATGAGGAATTATTTCATGAAATAGAATATTGCTCTCAAAATTTAATAGATACTCTATAAGGATTCAAGTATCTATCCTTTAGCAATAAAGAAAAGTTCTCTTTTATTTTAAAGAAATATAAAGAAGGTATATTTACAATATCGATTAGTTATCTTCATGATATTATTTTCACAACATGGTGGAACTCACAAAGATTGGTTATATTTTAACCAGAATAATGTCTGATGGTCTATCTATATCTAGTTATGTTTGTACTTAATCAACACAAGGAACAATATATCAATAAAGAAGAATATTATTGTGATGATAGACTAACCTGTCATGTAGCAAAAACTTCACCAATACTATTATAGAACTATAAGAGAAGAAGAAGAAAAAGAAACAAGAGGCACATTAAAGAGAAACATGTCATCATGAAGATAGAACCAATTGAACACAATATAAAAGGTAGAATAACCTTCAACTACAACATACTTCACATCATATGAAGATAAATATTACCTATTGAACTTGATCACACTAAGCGATGAAAGAGCATACAAAATTCTCTATCCATTATAGGAAGATCAACTTTGAAGACTAAAGTCTTCAATACCCAAATATTGTAATACAATGGGGTGTTAGAAATAGCTTATATTACATTATTTGGGTCATTTAAATGTACCTTCCTTGGTACATACTTAGGACATTACATTATTTTATGGGGAAATTATGTAGTTACTTCATGAAATGTAATAAATGCACAACTGTCAATGTGCAAGTTGGAATGTGCAAGGTGTCCACTTGTATAAATAGGTAGAGTGTTGTCCAAAGAACTTATCTTCCTATATAAAGGGACATAGATATAGAAGAGACATCATAGTAGTGTAGTATCATAGTAGTGTAGTACTGTAGTAGGGTAGGATAGACAATAGTGTAGTGTGTGTGAGCTATAAGCTCAAAGCTCATTCATTGAGAAATAGCTTGTATCATGGAGTGTTCATTTCCTCCATAGCTACTATTGTACTCATTTTCATAATTTCTATTTATAGCATATTTTAGTCATCTCATATATTTACTTTCTTTCTTATTATTCTACATCTTGTGAATGCTATATCCCATTACATTTTGTATCAAAAGCTAATAGCCTCTTCAATATTCAACTATCAAAGTTTCGTAGTAAGATCTTCTAAGATCTCTTGAATCTACCGCTACTGAAATCTACAATAAAACATTTGTTAGTTCTTCTCAATGCTCAATCTTCTAGTATGAAATTTCTTCAATAGAGCCTTTAATGGACCTCTTCTTCAATGTGATTTTTTTAGTCTTCAATGTAGATCACCAATATCCAATATTTGCTAGGACTCTTCTCCTTGAGTCTCTTCAATCTTCAATGGGGTCTTATTTCTAGGACCTCCTTCCTAGATTTACAATCTTCAATATAGCTTCCTTTTCCACTAGATCTCTCCTCAATATTTTAACTATGAGTCTTCAATCTACAAATATCTCAATGGGACCTTTCTCCTTAGGCCTCAAAATCTTCAATCCTTATTTTTATACAACAAATAATTAATCCTTACACGAGGAAAGTAATGTTGACCTTTAGATAATAAATATGAAGTTCTTCTCTATCTATTGTAGGAAGCTTCCCACCTTATAGGATTTAATTTTATTGAATAAGAAAAAATTAGATGATAGTAACCAACTTGTAGTATTGAAAACTTATTCTCTCTATCTTAATGAAATATTAGAAGTAATAATAATTTCTATGACTCTAAGAAAAATAATCTTCACTAGTTGAATTGTCAATCTAGTGGATGCAATGCAAAGTTCTAGTCTTCACAAGTTTTTTTCAACTTAGTGGAAAAATTCTAGCCAAATAAATCATGTGGCTTTCTCTACTTTCTATTATTCTATCTATAGCTACTTCTATCAAAAACCTATTGTGATGGTATTTATATGCAACGGTGCACTATGGCTAGTCCAGTTTGTAAATACTAAACAATAGCAATGGTAATCACTTGTGGATTTCCTTTTATCCATAGTGGACCTAATACGACTATTAAATTTTGGATCCTTAAACATATAGGAAATGCATTCAAAATTATTGAAATAAACATGCACTGTTATAACTATGATAATGCTAGCTTAACATGAGTGAAAATATGATAGAAAACTTTATACAAAGCTCTAGAAATGCTCATATAAGAAAGCTCACAAAAATTACAATGCTCCTATCATGGATTTTGCAACTCCTCCATGATATTAAAATGGAGCTACATTGTACCTACTACTACTCTCACTTATGCACTACACAACTCTCCTTCTTTCTTCCCCTTTGAAACTCACAATGAGATTTTTATATAGAAATATAGATTCCTTGCCTCTCACTCAATCCTAAGAATCATGTACATGTGGACTACATGCATATTTACATCATTGCACATTCTAAAACTTGTGTATTTATTAAATTACTCTAATAAACTATTTATCTCATAATATAATCCTAATCTAAATATGTACCCATGAAGGTACATTAGTAAATAACCTAAATGATGTAATATATTCCAAAAATGTTCGTAGTTAAATCATGTTAAATCAAAATAACAAGAACATAACCAGTTTTCCATCATATTTGGCTAAGGTTAATTACGCCTTGATTACCATGACGTACAAACCATGGGGGGATATATCTCATGGCTAGTATATATGGGGGACTATTAGGATTCATAAGGTGGGTTGTTATTCTAAGGTGCCATAATGGTCTCAAATGTGTTCTATTATTTCCTATAAGTACTCTAGAAATAAAACACTAATAATTGAACTCCCTTGGCCATGGTTGAACTACCATATATAACAAAAAATATTTTGCATCAAATATCTCAAAATCTAAATGCATTACTTGAGCTTCCAAAAAAGCAAAACATTATAGAGAATCATGTTTATAAATAAGATGAGGAGAATGAAAATTGTCATTTTCGAACCATTTTCCCTATACAAACTTAACAAGGGGAACTAATTTTCAAGTATATTGACCATTTAGCTACTTTCCTTCGAGGAAATAAGGAAACAATGCAACAAGTCTTTGTGGCCTAAAAATGACCTTTGACTACTTTAGCCATGGAATAATCCCTTATGAATCTTCCACAATAGCCTGGTTCAAATCCTATGGGATCTCAAAGAGACCCTTCACATGGGTCCCTATATGTAGATATTAATCTAAATCATCTTAATAGGACAGTCTAATCTACCCATTATCACAACAATAATATAAGGGAGACCTTCTAGCATCACCCCATATTCTAGGAATTAGGGGTCCCTTCCTCTAAAATTAAAACCTTTTAGGCTAAAAAATCTTGTATATCAACCTATAAGTGTTTCACATAGTCAAAATATAGATTTATTTTATAGTATGCCAAATACTTCTAATATTATAGCATCCAATCCTTTTATCAACTTACCACCACCACAAGTTTCAATTTTTAATTTTCCATAATCAAACACTTTTATCCCTAATAATCCTATAGCCAATAGTGTAGTTGTCCCTTTTGGATTAAATTATCCTAATTCACAATACTATCCTCTAATCAATACACAACCCCAATTCATGGTACCACCCATTCCTTATCTAGATTTTCAATATCTAAATTCTAAACTATAACAACTTGCAAAGGAAAAATTTGACTTTAAGCAACAAATAGCCTCTATCCAAGGAGGAAATACTAAAACGTATGCTTATAAGGACTATTGTAGTTAACCTATAGATCATGTTGTATCAAAAAAACCTTATCCCTAGGGATTTTTGTTACCAAAGTTTTGGATGTAAAGGGGAGAATGCGATGCAATAGAACACTTTCAAATTTTTAGAGTTGCATGCAACATCATCAAACATGATGAGATCTTATAAAAAACTTTCCCTACTAGAATAGGTGATGAGGCTTTAGAATGGTTATATTAACTACCCCATAATTCAATTAAAAGCCTTTCTAAATTGGCAAAAATATTTACATAATAGTTTACCACTTCTATCATAGATAAGTGCATATTTGATGACCTATATCAATTGAAATAATGTAAGCATGCATTCCTTAATGAATTTTTACCCCATTGGATTGAATTCATTAGGAATATTACATTTTCCGTTCCTCCTAAATACCTCTTGTGTATTTCCATCACTAACTTCAATAAAAATTGTCATATCCCCTAGAGATAACTCATGTTATATCTTTTGATGATGCGGTTGATATTTTTAAATAGATGGAATTTGAACTCCAATGTAAGGGGCAAATAAAAACCAAGGAATATGTAAAACACCTTCTTACAACCCTAAATCATAATATACAAATAATCATGTGGTGGGTGATGGAGTTACTAACTCCCACCCAATAAACAATGTAAAAACAAGTCATGTGGGCATTGCAACTTCCCTTCAAAAATTTATACTAAAGAAAACTCAAGATAAACCTTTATGAAATTTTATTAGGTAAATTCAATATTTATCAACTATATTGATGCATCTTTTGAAAATAAAAATGATAGAGTTATTTCCAATTAGCTAACATGATCTGAAGAGAAAGAAGATTTATTAGTTTAAGGTAGAAAAATAATGTGGTTACCATTGTACAAATGGGAACCACACTAATAAATGTAGAACACTCAAGAATTTAGAACAATACGTTATTTATGAAGACCACATTGTAGTAGGAGGTTTTAAATATGCAACTTCCTCTAATAAATACTTAGTAATATTCCAAGAACTCTTGTCCAAACATAAGAAAAAACCACTAACATTGTGTCTTATAGAAACATTTCCTCACCTAATTAGAATCTAGTGGGTATGATCAAAGATAGCACCATAACTAGACAAAAATCTTAATAAAAAGGGAAACCTTTAGATCCCTCTAATTTTCCTTGAAGAACAAAAGCTTATACTGAGAGGGGGGGTGAACAGTATAAGATAAAACTTTTTACTTTTAAATCCATATGATAACATCAACAACATCAAAGCAGTAAATATTTTACACATCATCACACACATGAGAGACATGATTTAACATGGTTTACCCAATGTCGGCTACTCCACAGAGAAAATATTCCTTATAATTTTTCTTAATGAATTATTTTGGGAATCAATTCCCTATTACAATGTTTATGTATTTCTATCCAAAGGAGACACCAATCCCCTTGCTCTGACTTGTGGATCTCTATCCAAAGGAGAACTCTATCCCTATTCTCTGGTTGATGATCTTCTAGAAGACTTTTGCCCACACTGCTCTGGATTATGGATATCTCTCCACAAAATATCTTTGTCCTCACTGCCCTAGCTAATGGATCTCTATCCACTGGAGAGTGCTATCCTCTACTCTAGCACCTCCAAAGTTTTTTTAAATATCTATCTCAAATATATCCCCAATCCTTAACATAAATCTTGAATAAATCAATCTTGCTCTTTAATGCTATTTTAAGTCTTCCAAAGACTTGCTCAAATATGCCTTCAAGTCCTATCAAAAACTTGCTCAATATACTCACAAGTCCTCTTAATAACTTGCTCAATCTACTCTCAAGTCTTAAAAAATACTTACTCAAATCTGCTCTAGCACATGCTCAAATCTGCTCTAACACATGCTCAAAACATCTCATAAAATATGCTCACTCATTTAACCAATGAGACACAACTTATTCACAAACCCTAAACAAGTGTTTTCATACTTCTTCAAACAAAGAGCACAATGTAGGTCTCAAACCCTAACTCAAATAATCCTCAATCTCTATCTCAAATATTCTCACAACATTCAACAATGAAGCATATAAAAACTTACTCAAATATTTCCAACAATGCTTATCAAACAATCCTTTTCACTCCACCTTATGTTTCACAATATTCATTTCAACAACCACTTCAAACAAAGGATGATGTGCCCATACCTTTTTTCTTTTATGGAGATATATCTTCAAAACCTATCTTATAACCAACCAATCCTCCTTGTGCCACTCCAAGGGTTAGATAGCAATAATCTATTTCAAAACATCCACAAAATATTCCTTCCAAAATGTGCTCAATGAAATCTGAAAAATATACTCTAGAACCCTTCTTTTGATCTCAAGGAAAATGTATTAAAGTTTCATCATAATTCCATAAATAATCTTCTTCATCTTGAAAAAGGTACAATAAAGTTCAAATTGCTTTTATATCTTATAACTCCTAATATTTCAAATTAAACCAACCCAACAAGATCACAAATTACACATAATTTTTCATTTACACCTTATATCTCCTACTTGTCATTAATGCATTTCCAAAATAAATATAACCACCATTCAAAATAATATTCCAAGGCACTTAAAAACTTCACTAGATAAAAATCCAAATTATTTTAAACACCTTTGTTATGGCAAAAATAAAAAATAATTTTAAAAATTATACCTCCTAAGCTAAGCACATACCTTGTAACATAGGACCTTAGGCATCAAATTAATCAAATAAAAATCAATGACTTGCATGCTACCTCCTACGGGAATTGAAACCTCGTTGCCTCTACCGTTTTACCTTATTTGTAACTTAATTGTCATGTGAGCTAAGCGCTCACATGAAACCACTATTGCACCTACTCTCCTTTGTCCTTTCCATTGGTGCCTAAAAAAAAAAAAAAATTATTCTCTGCTGCCACCGTATCTCGAACCTGATACCTCCCTAATGCTACAACATAGCACCAACAAAAACACCATCTGGGCTACCCGCCTAGATGGAATCAACCTGCAAAGTTGCTTGTCTTTATCTCTTTCCTACTTCAAAAACTGAACCAAATATTTTCTCTTCTCTCTATATCGTGATTCTATCGATGAATAGGGCAAATGATATATCGATTATCGAACACACTTTTTACCTTAGTCTTTGCACTATTAATATGCCTTTGAAGGCATCCACATCCAATGTTAGTGCATTTAAAATCAAACTTTGGCTTTTGATTTATATTATATTTTAATTATAATAATTTAAATTCAATGAATTTAAATATTATAATTTAAATATCAAAATTCTTTTTGGGCATTTTCTTAAGGATAACCTTCTACCACCATTTAATAAATATTTTAACCTTTGTCCCATATATCATAATGTAAATCATTATAATATTATTTCTTTTAAACTTGCTTTCTTTTTTGCATATAGTCTTAAACTTGGCCTTCAACATTTTTCTTGTGCTTTCATAGCCCATGCCATTTTGACATCAATGGCAACCTAATATGCTCAAATTTCCAAAAATCTTCTCCTTTGTCATTGATGGTAACCACTTTCTAAAACACTTTATTTCAAATCTACTCCCCCTGAGAAACTGCTCCCCCTGACTAAATTCTCTCCCCCTTTGTCATCAATGGTAAAGGGACTCCTTTGGGGCTAAATATAATACTCTTAGCTTAGCCCCATCCCCACCTCCTCTTCTTGAGGTGATTAATTTTAGGGTGGGAGTAAAATTACTCTCAATTTTCTTCTGAGATACTCAAAATTTTCTTTTGGAAATGGCTTAGTGAAAATATCCACAATTTGTTCCGTTGTAGTAACATATTTTGATCAAAATGTTCTTGGTCCTAGAGTGCATCACTGGATTCTTTAAAATGCTTATTGATGAGTGTCATTGAGTCTCATCATTTAATATCAATGATTTATCAATCCGGGGTGGTGTCCAAGGCTATCTATGATAGAAGGTTAGGGTAAAGTACAATTCAAGCATTCAGATTTCAAGCAATTATTGGGTGAAATAGATTTGGTTTAGCCTTTTGGTGTCACACTAAACCTAATCTGCAAAACAAAAACTTGCAAGAAATAAAAACTAATTCTAAGTTCAAAAAATTAAAGTTAACTACAATTGCATGAATTGAAATTGTTGAATTGAAATCTAATCTACTTTTGCAGAATTGAAATAACAGAATTGAAATTGCTAAATTGAAATGTTGCTTGAAATGAAATCCTAAATTACACTTGCAAAATTGAAACCTAGTTTACTCTTGTAGAATGGAAGTGATGCTTGGAAATGAAACACCTATCAATGCCCTGCCACAAAAGGTCATCAAGCTTCTGCTATAGGAATTGACAGCAAAATGAAATCTACTAGAAATTGAAAGTTGCTAAAACATAAAAATAACAGAACATGGAAAGCAAAGGAAACAAGAAATAAATGTTTAATCTAATTTGTCAGTTGACACACACATAAATGTTGTACACAAACATAATAGAAAACATCAATCACATAATACAAAATAAAAACAAGAAAATGAAATCTGGCAAGCAATCTATTAATTCTGCTGCAGCAAAATTACAGATTAAAACATGCCATAAAATCCCTCCTTCTAGATCTAAAAGTGGGCCCATACTTCCTGATCTAGAAGGAGGTGAAAAACACTCCTTAACTAATTTAAAATCAGAACAAAATATGACAAAAGAACTACAATTTATTACTCTAAAAATGGCATTACAGTTTTGCTGCTACAGATTGTTACAAAGCTGAAAACTGTCTATTTTTCTATTACTTATTCTCCTTAAGCTCAACCGACATGGGAGCTATCCTTTTATAGATGCATAAGATTTATTTACAAACAGAAAATATACTATTTCTATCCTACAGATCAATTCCTATTATGTTGCAACATTTCTTGGTTTTATCCTAGAAGAGGATCAATTGATCTTTTCCCATGAATGGTGGCTTTTGGATGGCAAGGACGACAAAGACAGCTGGGGGATATTTTCCCTTAACCTTCTCAACCTTCTTTCCATTTTTCCATCGTCAAAAAATAATCAAAAATTCAAAAAGTACTTTTTGTTGTCAATCCAAAGATAACTGGCTCAATCCGAAGAAACTGCATTCTGTCAATCCGAAGATGTCTGCTCAATCCAAAGATCTTCGAATTGACTAACTGTGTGGTCTTCAAGTTATCTCAGCTACTTTTATCAAGGAGGTTATCTCTCAAGAACTAATTGCAATAACTTTTATCCTTCTCCATGTGTGAATTCTATGCCTTGCCATTCAATGTCAACTTGCTAGAATTTGTATGGAAAATCTGTTTTTCCAGCTATCAAAACATGCCCAACTACCCTTTTGGAGTGCTCATAAATTGTTCCTCATAACTCCAATGTATATAAAATTGTATCCACATGTTCTTGGTTGTATTAACTACACTTGGTTCAATTTTCAGCTCTTAAATATTCAGGGGTTGCTTCTAGTATCACTATCAAGTTGGCCTCTAACATAGATTTTTACCAAAATTTCCAGCTATCAAAAAGTGTGAAATTGTCATTTTGTAGGCCCCATAACTTCCTTATTACTTGTCCATATGCCTTAAAATTTGTGTCATGTGTTCTCTGTACTATGAAGTACCATTGGTATGAATTTGGTACCTTAACTCACTTTGGATCATTCCTAGTAGATTTGCCAATGTCACCATTAATGCAAATTTGTACATGTTAACAACTCTAGAAAAGACTTAAGGCATGAACATGATGAAACCTTCATAACTTTTTATCTACAGCTCAGATTGACTTGCTTCAAAAAGTAAAGTTGTAGTTCTTGATAAGAGGAATTTGTTCATGCCATCACAATGTAATTTTACTACAGTTTTTATTTGCTACTTAATCAAGCAAAAGCAGTCACAAAATGCTGAAAATAGTCAAAAATAGAGATATAATGCTCCTAACATAAAATCATGCAAACACTTAACAAATATATATTCTAATCAACTATTTGGCATTTAACTTAATAATATGATAGTTTTTATATGTCAAACATAGTGTAAAAATGAGGCATTTTCAGGCCTCATCATCCCCCCAGCTTGAACTGATGCATGCCCTCATGCATCCTAGTAGGCCATAGTAATATGTTGGTTTTATCCTTGTGAAAAACATCCTTTGCCACCTGCTACTCGAGAAATTTCTCCTTGCTGCACTACACCAAGCATTTTTCAATTTAAGCACGTGTATTTCACTTTTCTACAACCTTGCAAAAAAAAATTCAATCAATTTTTTTCAATTTTTTTTTTATTCTGTTTTTTTTTCTTTTCTTGCATATCTTTTTTTTTTATTTGCAACTTGCAACTTTTTGACTTCTGCACTTTCATCCTTCAATATTGCAATTTTTGTAACTACTACAATTTTAACTCTTTTTTTGCCCTTCTACAAGTTTTAGTGTTGCAAGGTACCTCTTAAAGGCTTGGTATCATGTGATTCATCTTGCAATAGCCTTATTGTGGAACCATATTTGGCAGATGCACTACTACTGGTGAAATTTTTTGTTCTTAACAACATTTCAGCCTGAATGCCTATTTCTATTGTTTGCACCTTTTGAACAAAATTGATAAAATTTTGATTTTGAAATGCTTGAGGGATGTACTTACATGTGGTAGAGCCTTAGGAACCTCAATATTTGATGTACCCTACTCTTTTTACTATTCTGCAACATTTTCAACAATTCTGGTACAATTTTTGCTTATTTCGAAGATATCTTGTTCATTCCGAAGATAACCTGTTTTATTCTGAAGATTCATCCAAAAATGCAAAAACGACCTTCTATGCAAAAGTTAGCTACAAATTCTATTTTGGATCCATCTCTAGGGTATGTAAGCCTTCCATAACATCAAAAATCTCATCTCTATCCTTTTGTTTAGATGTTATTCATTACTATTTTATTGCAGTAGTAGTAAAATAGAATCTTCAGATGCTCCCATGCAACTAAGGATAGAAGGGGGTGTTTCTTGACATCTTAAACATGTTCCATTTTCAACTTGTCAATATTGTATGAATAGTTTTATGCCAAATACCGATTATCATACATTAAATGCTAAATGCTTACTATGACTTAAATGCAAGAAACACATACCTTACTGTCCTAAAAATTGATCATGCACCTTACAAGTTGCTTCTGATGATTGTTAGCAAGCTATTTGAAAACATAAATATACACGTGTAGTGTGAGATTTGTACAATGGTGAAACAAGGATGGGTGGATCAACACGACAATGCATGCCGAAAAACCGGTTTTCATGCAAGCCAACTCAATAGCGCCTCAAGGAGGTTTTCACTACTGAATTATTCATTTTTTTCTCTTTTTTTTCATTTTTTTCTTCTCTTTTTTTTTCATCTCTTTTTTCATCAGAAGAGGCTGCCATTTCTAGTTTTCAACCAAGTTCTATCATTTTTTTTCAAGTGCCTCAATAAAAGAGTGTCTCTCATGAGGCTACAATGAGAGAGAATGTCTCTCACTCTTATTTGGATGAGAATAAATCCTTATTCTGCAAAAACATGTCAATATTTGTATGAAAACACCATCTTTTTCTGTTGAAATCTGTAACAATGATGCAACCTTCCTTTCTAGATGAGTAGTAAGAATCTGCTTATGTCATCATTTAACTCCTTATTCCTGGAAATGAAGTGTTGACTTCATTGTTCCTCCTCCATGCTAAAATTGATGCTTATCCTCATGTACCCCCATTTTGTGGGACATGCCTTTTTCTGATTTTTTTTCTCTTTTTCCTCTTTTCTTTTCTTTTTTCTCTTTTTCATACTTTTCTCTTGTCTTGCTTGTGCCCATGAAGGAATTTCACAAGCAATATTATTTTTTTTTTTGTATTTTTTGTCTAAACTTTTATCATCACTTTGAATCTGACATGGAAGAGAAATTCTCCTCCATTCTGTGTACATCCAATTTTTCACCTCAAGAACTCCTCCTTATTTAATGGTGCATGATATACCTGAAGGCAATATTCATTCACCACTAAATTCCTCTGTGAATCACCAATGGAAGAAATAAACACTGCTTCATATCTAAAAATTTCTTCAATCAAGTGTTTGTCCATGCCTCCTAATCTGCAAAATCTTGTCAATCTGTACTTGAAACAATTCAATGCCAATTCTCAAGTATGTTAAGTGTATACATCAAGATGAAATCTTGACATACCCTTGTAATTCCATGCAAAGAGATTGAAATATTATTTCAAAACAACAAACAATTTTACTTTTTGTTCATAAGTCAACCGGCCAATAATGTTCAAGAATTTCCTTGGTTGTACTTTAGTTTGTTTCATTCTTAGGAGGACATAATTTATCCTTAATGGAAGTAAATTTTCTATGTGCAAATTTTCTAGTTTTTCTCCTTTATCCAAGGCTGATTTTTGTGTCTGGACTAAAGGGTTTTTGTGTATCTCTATTGACTTTTATCTCTTCAGGCTCAGGTAAGTTCTTGTTTGAGCACAGTTGGATGTTGCTGTAGTCAATAACATTTCCTGCAATTTTTTTTTACCAGATTCTACTACATAGATAGGGGATGCCTATCCTGTATTATTCATACTGATCATAGGTTGGGCTAAAAAAGAAATATATTTTTGGTTTGCACAATAAGACAAGAAGTGTACAACTTTAGCGAGATCAACTACTTGTCAGGTAGGATCACCTCTAATGAGATCAACTATTGTCTTTGTGAGGCTAAGAATTGCTAGGTTGTGGTTTAGCACGGTAAAATCCTAACAATATTTAAGTAATAATGGAAAACTCTAGGATCATCGTTGAGTTGTAAACTTCTATTTTGATTGTGCAAAAGTTTTGTGATGATTTTTTTTAATAGATTCAACTTACATAGACAGGGGTTGCATGTCCTGTATTATTCATATTGGCCATAGGTTGGGCTGAAGGTGGTGGTTGATTTACTTGCCCTGTTTGTTGTTGTTGGGATCTCTCTTTGAGAAGAATTCAGATTAGGCAACAAATTTTGCATCTCTAAGTTGTGGAAGTAAATGGCATTCATCAATGATATGTCCCTGTGAACAAATGCTATAGGTAGCTGATATGGCTATTTTTTTCAAGGGATAGTCTTGTATATCTACCATGATATCTTCCCAACACCTAGTACAATTTTTTTTATACTACCCTGATGATATGGATATAAAAATGGCAGTACTAGCAGATGGCTCTTCTAAATATTTTAAGAGATCTTATGTTTCTTGATAATGAGGATGATGAATTCTTTCAATTTTTATCAAGAATTTCAAACATAGGCAATTTAACCCCTAAGTGTGAAGATCACCTCCCTATGGTTGCTTATTTTCTAAATGGACTAAAATGCAACTATCAATAATTATTATTTATACCAACTATTACATTTAGATTTTACTCTAAACTTCATAACTTAGCACAATAATAATTATTTGACTGCTTTTACCCTCTAACAACACCATGATCCTCGACAATGATGCCAAAATGATGAGTGTCATTGAGTCTCATCATTTAATCTCAATGATTTATCAATCCGAGGTGGTGTCCAAGGCTATCTACGATAGAAGGTTAGGGCAGAGTACAATTCAAGCATTCAGATTTCAAGCAATTATTGGGTGAAACATATTTGGTTTAGCCTTTTGGTGTCACACTAAACCTAATCTACAAAATGAAAACTTGCAAGAAATAAAAACTAATTCTAAGTTCAAAAAATTAAAGTTAACTACAATTGCATGAATTGAAATTGTTGAATTGAAATCTAATCTACTTTTGCAGAATTGAAATAACATAATTGAAATTGCTAAATTGAAATGTTGTTGAAATGAAATCCTAAATTACACTTGCAAAATTGAAACCTAGTTTACTCTTGTAGAATGGAAGTGATGCTTGGAAATGAAACACCTGTCAATGCCCTGCCACAAAAGGTCATCAAGCTTCTGCTATAGGAATTGACAACAAAATGAAATTTGTTGGAAATTGAAAGTCGTTGAAACATAAAAATAATAGAACATGGAAAGCAAAGGAAACAAGAAATAAATATTTAATCTAATTTGTCAGCTGACACACACATAAATGTTGTACACAAACATAATAGAAAACATCAATCACATAATACAAAATAAAAACAAGAAAATGAAATCTGGCAAGCAATCTATTAATTCTACTGCAACAAAATTACAGATTAAAACCTACCATAAAATCCCTCCTTCTAGATCTGAAAGTGGGCCCATACTTCCTGATCTAGAAGGAGGTGAAAAACACTCCTTAACTAATTTAAAATCAGAACAAAATCTGACAAAAGAACTACAATTTATTACTCTAAAAATGACATTACAGTTCTGCTACTATAGACTATTACAAAGCTAAAAACTGTCTATTTTTCTATTACTTATTCTCCTTAAGCTCAACCGACATGGGAGCTATCCTTTTATAGATGCATAAGATTTATTTACAAATAGAAAATATACTATTTCTATCCTGCAGATCAATTCCTATTATGCTGTAACATTTCTTGGTTTTATCCTAGAAGAGGATCAATTGATCTTTTCCCATGAATGGTGGCTTTTGGATGACAAGGACGACAAAGACAACTGGAGGATATTTTCCCTTAACCTTCTCAACCTTATTTCCATTTTTCCATCGTCAAAAAATAATCAAAAATTCAAAAAGTACTTTTTGCTATCAATCCAAAGATAACTGGCTCAATCCGAAGAAACTGCATTCTATCAATCCGAAGATGTCTGCTCAATCCAAAGATCTTCGGATTGACTAACTATGTGGTCTTCAAGTTATCTCAACTGCTTTTCTCAAGTGGGTTATCTCTCAAGAACTGATTGCAATAGCTTTTATCCTTCTCCATGTGTGAATTCCATGCCTTGCCATTCAATGTCAACTTGCTGGAATTTGTATGGAAAATCCTATTTTTCTAGCTATCAAAACATGCCCAACTACCCTTTTGGAGTGCTCATAAATTGTTCCTCATAACTCCAATGTATATCAAATTGTATCCACGTGTTCTTGGTTGTATTAACTACACTTGGTTCAATTTTCAGCTCTTAAATCTTCAGGAGTTGCTTCCAGCATCACTATCAAGTTGGCCTCTAACACATATTTTCACCAAAATTTCTAGCTGTCAAAAAGTGTGAAACTGTCATTTTGCAGGCCCCATAACTTCCTTATTACTTGTCCATATGCCTTAAAATTTGGGTCATGTGTTCTCTATACTATGAAGTACTATTGGTATGAATTTGGTACCTTAACTCACTTTGGATCATTCCTAGTAGATTTGCCAATGTCACCATTAATGCATATTTGTACCTGTTAACAACTCTAGAAAAGACTAAGGCATGAACATGATGAAACCTTCATAACTTTTTATCTACAGCTCAGATTGACTTGCTTCAAAAAGCAAAGTTGTAGTTCTTGATAAGAGGAATCTGTTCATGCCATCATAATGTAATTTTACTACAGTTTTTATTTGCTACTTAATCAAGCAAAATAGTGCATAAAATGCTGAAAATAGTCAAAAATAGAGATATAATGCTCCTAACATAAAATCATGCAAACACTTAACAAATATATATTCTAATCAACTATTTGGCATTTAACTTAATAATATGATAGTTTTTATATGTCAAACATAGTGTAAAAATGAGGCATTTTCAGGCCTCATCATCCCCCCCAGCTTGAACTGATGCATGCCCTCATGCATCCTAGTAGGCCATAGTAATATGTTGGTTTTATCCTTGTGAAAAACATCCTTTGCCACCTGCTACTTGAGAAATTTCTCCTTGCTGCACTACACCAAGCATTTTTCAATTTAAGCACAGGTATTTCACTTTTCTACAACCTTGCAAAAAAAATTTCAATCAATTTTTTTCAATTTTTTTTATTCTGTTTTTTTTTCTTTTCTTGCATATATTTTTTTTTTCATTTGCAACTTGCAACTTTTTGACTTCTGCACTTTCATCCTTCAATATTGCAATTTCTGCAACTACTACAATTTTAACTCTTTTTCTGCCCTTCTACAAGTTTTAGTGTTGCAAGGTACCTCTTAAAGGCTTGGTATCATGTGATTCATCTTGCAATAGCCTTATTGTGGAACCATATTTGGCAGATGCACTACTATTGGTGAAATTTTTTGTTCTTAACAACATTTCAGCTTGAATGCCTATTTCTATTGTTTGCACCTTTTGAACAAAATTGATAAAATTTTGATTTTGAAATGCTTGAGGGATGTACTTACATGTGGTAGAGCCTTAGGAACCTCAATATTTGATGTACCCTACTCTTTTTACTATTCTGCAACATTTTCAACAATTTTGGTATAGTTTTTGCTTATTCCGAAGATATCTTGTTCATTTCGAAGATAACCTGTTTTATTCTGAAGATTCATCCAAAAATGCAAAAATGACCTTCTATGCAAAAGTTAGCTACAAATTCTATTTTGGATCCATCTCTAGGGTATGTAAGCCTTCCATAACATCAAAAATCTCATCTCTATCCTTTTGTTTAGATGTTATTCATTACTATTTTATTGCAGTAGTAGTAAAATAGAATCTTCAGATGCTCCCATGCAACTAAGGGCGAGAAGGGGGTGTTTCTTGACATCTTAAACATGTTCCATTTTCAACTTGTCAATATTGTATGAATAGTTTTATGCCAAATACCGATTATCATACATTAAATGCTAAATGCTTACTATGACTTAAATGCAAGAAACACATACCTTACTATCCTGAAAATTGATCATGCACCTTACAAGCTGCTTCTGATGATTGTTAGCAAGCTATTTGAAAACATAAATATACACATGTGTAGTGTGAGATTTGTACAATGGTGAAACAAGGATGGGTGGATCAACACGAAAATGCATGCTAAAAAACTAGTTTTCATGCAAGCCAACTCAGCAACGCCTCAAGGAGGTTTTCACTACTGAATTATTCATTTTTTTTTCTTTTTTTTTCTTCTCTTTTTTTTCATCTCTTTTTTTCATCAGAAGAGGCTGCCATTTTTGGTTTTCAACCAAGTTCTATCATTTTTTTTTTTCAAGTGCCTCAATAAAAGAGTGTCTCTCATGAGGCTACAATGAGAGAGAATGTCTCTCAATCTTATTTGGATGAGAACAATTCTTATTCTGCAAAAACATGTCAATATTTGTATGAAAACACCATCTTTTTCTGTTGAAATCTGTAACAATGATGCAACCTTCCTTTCTAGATGAGTAGTAAGAATCTTCTTATGTCATCATTTAACTCCTTATTTCTGGAAATGAAGTGTTGACTTCATTGTTCCTCCTCCATGCTGAAATTGATGCTTGTCCTCATGTATCTCCATTTTGTGGGACATGTCTTTTTTCCGATTTTTTCTCTCTTTTTTTATTTTATTTTCTTTTTTTCTCTTTTTCATACTTTTCTCTTGTCTTGCTTGTGCCCATGAAGGAAGTTCACAAGCAATATTATTCTTTTTTTTGTATTTTTTTTTGTCAAACTTTTATCATCACTTTGAATCTGACATGGAAGAGAAATTCTCCTCCATTCTGTGTACATCCAATTGTTCACCTCAAGAACTCCTCCTTAGTTAATGGTGCATGATATACCTGAAGGCAATATTCATTCACCACTAACTTCCTCTGTGAATCACCAATGGAAGAAAGAAACACTGCTTCATATCTAAAAATTTCTTCAATCAAGTGTTTGTCCATGCCTCCTAATCTGCAAAATCTTGTCAATATGTACTTGAAACAATTCAATGCCAATTCTCAAGTATGTTAAGTGTATACATCAAGATGAAATCTTGACATACCCTTGTAATTCTATGCAAAGAGATTGAAATATTGTTTCAAAACAACAAACAATTTTATTTTTTGTTCATAAGTCAACCGGCCAATAATGTTCAAGAATTTCCTTGGTTGTACTTCAGTTTGTTTCATTCTTAGGAGGACAAAATTTATCCTTAATGGAAGTAAATTTTCTATGTGCAAATTTTCTAGTTTTTCTCCTTTATCCAAGGCTGATTTTTGTGTCTGGACTAAAGGGTTTTTGTGTATCTCTATTGACTTTTATCTCTTCAAGCTCAGGTAAGTTCTTGTTTGAGCATAGTTGGATGTTGTTGCAGTCAATAACATTTCCTACAATTTTTTTTTACTAGATTCAACTACATAGACAGGGGCTGCCTATCCTGTATTATTCATACTGATCATAGGTTGGGCTAAAAAATAAATATTTTTGGTTTGCACAATAAGACAAGAAGTGTACAACTTTAGCAGATCAACTACTTGTCAGGTAGGATCACCTCTAATGAGATCAACTATTGTCTGTGTAGGCTAAGAATTGATAGGTTGTGGTTTAGCGTGATAAAATCCTAACAATATTTAAGTAATAATGGCAAAACTCTAGGATCACCGTTGAGCTGCAAACTTCTATTTTGATTGTGCAAAAGTTTTGTGATGATTTTTTTTAATAGATTCAACTTACATAGACAGGGGTTGCATGTCCTGTATTATTCATATTGGCCATAGGTTGGGTTGAAGGTGGTGGTTGATTTACTTGCCCTGTTTGTTGTTGTTGGGATCTCTCTTTGAGAAGAATTCAGATTAGGCAACAAATTTTGCATCTCTAAGTTGTGGAAGTAAATGGCATTCATCAATGATATGTCCTTGTGAACAAATGCTATAGGTAGTTGATATGGCTATTTTTTTCAAGGGATAGTCTTGTATATCTACCATGATATCTTCCCAACACCTAGTACAAATTTTTTTATACTACCCTGATGATATGGATATAAAAATGGCGAGTACTAGCAGATGGCTCTTCTAAATATTTTAAGAGATCTTATGTTTCTTGATAATGAGGATGATGAATTCTTTCAATTTTTATCAAGAATTTCAAACATAGGCAATTTAACCCCCAAGTGTGAAGATCACCTCCCTATGGTTGCTTATTTTCTAAATGGACTGAAATGCAACTATCAATAATTATTATTTATACCAGCTATTACATTCAGATTTTACTCTAAACTTCATAACTTAGCACAATAATAATTATTTGATTGCTTTTACCCTCTAACAACACCATGATCCCTAACAATGGTGCCAAAATGATGAGTGTCATTGAGTCTCATCATTTAATCTCAATGATTTATCAATCTGGGGTGGTGTCCAAGGCTATCTACGATAGAAGGTTAGGGTAGAGTACAATTCAAGCATTCAAATTTCAAGCAATTATTGGGTGAAACAGATTTGGTTTAGCCTTTTGGTGTCACACTAAACCTAATCTATAGAACGAAAACTTGCAAGAAATAAAAACTAATTCTAAGTTCAAAAAATTAAAGTTAACTACAATTGCATGAATTGAAATTGCTGAATTGAAATCTAATCTACTTTTGTAGAATTGAAATAACATAATTGAAATTGCTAAATTGAAATGTTGTTGAAATGAAATCCTAAATTACACTTGCAAAATTGAAACCTAGTTTACTCTTGTAGAATGGAAGTGATGCTTGGAAATGAAACACCTGTCAATGCCCTGCCACAAAAGGTCATCAAGCTTCTGCTATAGGAATTGACAACAAAATGAAATCTGCTAGAAATTGAAAGCTACTGAAAAAGAACATGGAAAGCAAAGGAAACAAGAAATAAATATTTAATCTAATTTGTCAGCTGACACACACATAAATTTTGTACACAAACATAATAGAAAACATCAATCACATAATACAAAATAAAAACAAGAAAATGAAATCTGCAAGCAATCTATTAATTCTATTGCAACAAAATTATAGATTAAAACCTGCCATAAAATCCCTCCTTCTAGATCTGAAAGTGGGCCCATACTTCCTGATCTAGAAGGAGGTGAAAAACACTCCTTAACTAATTTAAAATCAGAACAAAATCTGACAAAAGAACTACAATTTATTACTCTAAAAATGGCATTACAGTTTTGCTGCTACAAACTATTACAAAGCTAAAAACTATCTATTTTTCTATTACTTATTCTCCTTAAGCTCAACCGACATGGGAGCTATCCTTTTATAGATGC
The DNA here is from genome assembly GCA_028583015.1 of Wollemia nobilis. Classification (NCBI taxonomy): domain Eukaryota; kingdom Viridiplantae; phylum Streptophyta; class Pinopsida; order Araucariales; family Araucariaceae; genus Wollemia; species Wollemia nobilis. Next base: position 4,274,796 of record JAQPPZ010017220.1, on the reverse strand, counting down.
ATAAGATTTATTTATAAATATAAAATATACTATTTCTATCCTGCAGATCAATTCCTATTATGCTGCAGCATTTCTTGGTTTTATCCTAGAAGAGGATCAATTGATCTTTTCCCATGAATGGTGGCTTTTGGATGGCAAGGACGACAAAGACAACTGGGGGATATTTTCCCTTAACCTTCTCAACCTTATTTCCATTTTTCCACCATCAAAAAACAATCAAAAAGTCAAAAAGTACTTTTTTTCTATCAATCCGAAGATAACTGGCTCAATCCGAAGAAACTGCATTCTATCAATCCGAAGATGTCTACTCAATCCAAAGATCTTCGGATTGACTAACTATGTGGTCTTCAAGTTATCTCAACTACTTTTCTCAAGTGGGTTATCTCTCAAGAACTGATTGCAATAGCTTTTATCCTTCTCCATGTGTGAATTCCATGCCTTGCCATTCAATGTCAACTTGCTAGAATTTGTATGGAAAATCTTATTTTCTCAGCTGTCAAAACATGCCCAACTACCCTTTTGGAGTGCTTATAAATTGTTCCTCATAACTCTAATGTATATCAAATTGTATCCACATGTTCTTGGTTGTATTAACTACACTTGGTTAAATTTTCAGCTCTTAAATATTTAGGAGTTGCTTCCAGTATCACTATCAAGTTGGCCTCTAACATAAATTTTCACCAAAATTTCCAGCTGTCAAAAAGTGTGAAACTATCATTTTGTAGGCCCCATAACTTCCTGATTACTTGTCCATATGCCTTAAAATTTGGGTCATGTGTTCTCTGTACTATGAAGTACCATTGGTATGAATTTGGTACCTTAACTCACTTTGGATCATTCCCAGTAGATTTGCCAATGTCACCATTAATGCATATTTGTACCTGTTAACAACTCCAGAAAAGACTAAGGCATGAACATGATGAAACCTTCATAACTTTTTATCTACAACTCAGATTGACTTGCTTCAAAAAGAAAAGTTGTAGTTCTTGATAAGAGGAATCTGTTCATGCCATCACAATGTAATTTTACTACATTTTTTATTTGCTACTTAATCAAGCAAAAGCAGTCACAAAATGCTGAAAATAGTCAAAAATAGAGATATAATGCTCCTAACATAAAATCATGCAAACACTTAACAAATATATATTCTAATCAACTATTTGGCATTTAACTTAATAATATGACAGTTTTTATATGTCAAACATAGTGTAAAAATGAGGCTTTTTCAGGCCTCGTTACTTATAGCACTTGTATTATCACACAATATGGAAATAGGGTGATCATATTCTATCTTGAAGTACTTTAAAGTTTACTTCATCCATAACACCTATGTACAACTAGAAACCATTGCAATATATTTGGACTCTGCTATGTATAAATACACTTGTGCATTTTTTTTTCTTAGCCAAGATACTAAACAATATCCAAGAAAGAATGCCCCTCCACTTGTGCTTTTTTTATCATCAATTATGCTAGCCCAATATGCATCTATGTTGGACATTTTGAGTCATTAAGTTGAGTTGTCAATGATGTTAAGGAATTTTTCAAGAAACAAAGTTTTCATTCATATCCAGGAATAAACTTCTAATAATGTCAAAGGTCAAGAGGAACAATGTAGAGGTTAAAGGCAAGGTTAAAGGCAAAAGGGCTCCATAATATAATGTAGAGGTTAAAGGCAAGGTGAAATGCAAAAGGGCTCCATAATATTTTTAATATTATATGGAAGCATAAGTTAAAAGGTTTTTCATAAAAACCCAAGAAAGTTTATTGCAAAGCTAAAGAAAGGTTTAATATTTATTTGATAAAATATTTAAATTCAAAATGAATTTAAATTTTATAAATAAATATTATCCATACCAAGTTGCAAAATGAAAGGTGGTCTAAATAAAACCAAGTGTTTTAAAGAAGTAATTTATAAAATTTAAAATTCAAATAAAATTAAATATTTTATAAATTAATAAGGTCAAATGGATAAACAAGCGTCGACATCTAAATACATTGAAGGAAATTCGAGCGTCAACATTTTTGCATAAAGGAGGAAAATAATTATAAATACCAATGCCTAAAAGGCATTAAAACTTATCCTTTTGCTCAATTTATGTATGCGTGCAATTGTGTAGACTCATACAAAATATAATAAGTGATTAATGTGTTTAGCACCAGCGAATAACGTTTAAGAGGAACAACGTGAATTGACAAAGCACCAACTGGGTAGCATGGCCTAGTGGCAAAGAGGATAGAGTTAGAGTGTTGGATGCTAGGAGACCTACATTCAAAACATGGTGGCAACATTTTGGTGGTTGCATTGGTGTTGTAAAGTGCCAAAGGAAAGGTGCACATTTTGCGCTAAGCAATACGGGGAGTTTTTGGAGCATGTGGTGCCATCTTCTTCCCAAGCGAGCATCTATCTCGCACGATGGTTGGAGTCACAGCTAGGGCGCTGGTTGAGGAAGCATCGTGAGCTCCAATCCCTTACAAGGTAAGGCAAAGATATTAATTTTTTTGTGTAATATTTTATGTGCCTAAGGTTTGACATGAGGTCTTAGGGAGATAAAAGGGTTGCTTAAGGTTTTTATATTGATTATTATTTTTGGTATATTGGAGGAATAAGGAGTTAGCTTTATTTTGAATAAAGTGTTTGTCACATTGATTTGTTGAGGATTTAAAGGATAAAAAGTGATTTCTTGCATAGATTTATTTTTGAGAAATAATATTGCATTAACATTATTATTGTCATTGATTATTATTATCATTAGGAGTTTATAAGGTGTATTTGGTGAATTAATTTTTGTAAATGTTGAAGAATGTTTCCTTAAAGATGGAGTGATAAGGTGTATATGTTTTTATATTTACATTGTAATTTTTAAGGGAATTATCATCTTATAACTTCTTGAGCTTGGCAAAAGAGTGTTTGTTTTTGTGGCAGATTTATGAGATCCCTTCATAATAAAGAAAAAGGTATGAGCACATTCTTCCATAGTTGATTTGATTGATTGTTTTTTCTAGAAAATAAGTTTGGAGTGAAAAGGATTTGATTAGGATTTCCTATTGAGAGTGTTGAGATAATGCTTCAATGTTTTTTGGAATATAGGATTGATTTATAAGCATTGTTGTTGAAGCTATTGGTTGTGTAAATAACTTGAACTAGGGTTTGAGTATCATTGATATGTGAAGATTGTTTTATAAGCATTGTTGTTGAAATGAGTTGTTGAGTGAAGAACTTGAACTAGGGTTTGAAGAAAACATGAGTATCATTGTTATGTGATATTTTTTATTGAGCATTGTTGGAAACATTTCGAGTTGATGTTTATATGCTTGGACTAGGGTTTGTGAGCAAGGGTTGTTTAATTGAGAGATTGGTTGAGTAGAGTTGGTTGAGCCTAGTCAAGTGGATATGTGAAGTGATTGTTCAAGTTCCATAAAACAAACTATTCTATATTCTGATTTTATTTGAGAAAGTAATTGAGCATTGTGATTATTATATAACATATTGAGTCTCTAACAATTCTATTTATGTTTCTATGATATTGGACAAGTTATGTGTGAACTTGTTGAGTAGAGTTGAGGTAAGTCTTTGAGGCGACTTGTGGACTAATTTGGTGTGAGCTTTTGTGGAATCTTATAATACAGATTTGGATAAGTTCTTGAGAGGACTTATTGAGTAGATTTGAGTAAGTTCTTGAGAGGACTTATTGAGCAGATTGGAAAAATTTTGTGTGGACTTTTTGAGTAGATTTGAGCAAGTTTTGTGTGGACTTGTTGAGCATATTTGAGCAAGTTTTGTGTGGACTTGTTGAGAATATTTGAGCAAGTTCTGTGTGGACTTGTTGAGCATATTTGAGCAAGTTCTATGTGGACTTGTTGAGAATATTGGACAAGTTCTATGTGGACTTGTTGAGCAGATTTGAGCAAGTTATGTGTGAACTTGTTGAGCATATTTGAGCAAGTTTTGTGTGGACTTGTTGAGAAGATTTGAGTAATTTTTGTGTGGACTTGTTGAGAAGCAAGTTCTGTGTGGACTTGTTGAGAAAATTTGAGCAAGTTTTGTGTGGACTTATTGAGCATATTTAAGCAATTTTTGTGTGGACTTGTTGAGAAATATTTGAGGATAGATTTTGGTGTAGTTTTGAGGACAGATTTATGCCATACCAAAGATAGATTTTGATTAGAGTTTTACTAGACCAAAGGATTGTGTTTAGTGCAGTATTGATATAGAGCTTTGAAGGTGATAAAGCAGAGAGGACAGTAGTCTCAAGTGCATAGAGATCCATAATCCAGAGTAGTGAGGATAGGTCTTATAAGTGGGGATAAGAGTCTTCAGTGGAGATATATACACAAGCCAATGTAGTGGAGGCAATAGTCTTTGTTAGAAGTGAAACTGAAGGGATTATTTTATTGATAAAAATGGTTACAATATATAGGCATAAGCCTATATTCAACACATAACACTTGTCAAGAGAAACTAACAAGTGTCAAGGTGAAGGCATGGTGAACTTTAACTCTAACATTCCCCCTTAAAGTGCACTATCCTAACTAAAGAAGAAACAAAACAAGTCAACATTAGGTAACATTCCCCCTTAATGTTGACTTCTGGAAAACAACCTATCATCCTCTCTTATTGCTGATTTGGTCTAGGCTCGTGCTCTTTGCGCTTGGCTCTCCAACTATGAATAATGCTAGATTCACTATGTATACATCTCGGTATGTTGCCTCAGGGTCAACCACTTCCACGGGTCTGTTGCCACTGGGTCAACCATCTAAGTGCCTCAGGGTCATCATGGGTGCCTCAGGGTCAGCCACTTTTGGGTCTATTGCCTCTGCAGGTCATCCTCAGAGGATGTTGCCTCTCGTAGGTCACTGACTAGATTCACCACATGGTGAACTCAATCTAGAAGGTGTCGGTCTCTGTCAAAAATGCACCTAATACAAAGAAAAAATGAGCCATATAAGAGTTTCATTCTCTACCAAAAATGCACTCAATACAATAAAATGAGCCATAGATCCAAAATTGGAGGAGAAGAAGAAAGAAGAATAAAAGAGAATCTTCTGAAGTGTCTTCATCTGTAGTCTTCAGAAGTAGATCCAAAAAAACCTCGGATAGAATCTAGGGTGTATTTTTGTAGTCCCTAGTATAAGTGTCCTTATGGTGACCATGTCATCCCATCGAAATGCATGGGTAACCAGCCACTGCATTCACCAAGTGTATAGAAAAGGTCACTAGGTACAAGGATCACATATAAAATTACCTTGGGAGTGTCGGGTACAACCGAGAGTGCACTCCAAGGTATAAAAACTTTGAGGCCAAAAAAATAGAATTGAAACAGCCTCAAAATTACAATATGACACCACCATTGTGTTCGTCGTGGAAAAATGTTTCCAACGACTATAAATACCCCTATACTTGTATTTGAATGGGGCCTTCAACATGTGGAAACCAATACCATGCCTATCTAGGCAGTAAATAGACAACATCGCTCAATAGCGGCATCGCTCTTAGGTGAAATAAAAATAGTCTTAAAATTTCCCTCGTAGGGGAATTACATGGGCCATCTAGGCCTTCCACTTCCACTTTCACTCTTGCATGTTGAAAAACATTAAAAAATTGCCAATATGACCATACTGTCGGCCATAGGCATGGGCACTGCTAATAAATTCTTCATATTCCACCACTTTCACTTCCACTTTACATGTGGAAGTACATTAAAAAACTTTAAATGCCCCCCATGCTTTGAAAGGCATTATGGGCTACGTGGGCTCTCCTACTTGTAGTTTGAATAAAGGCCCCACTCATTTTTTAAAAATAAAAAACCTCCACATCAAAAAATAATGTGCCAGTATGACTTAAAAGGAAATTGCATTGCACCTTAAATCATTGCCGTCGATTGTTGTCTTCGGCGTTGCCTCGAAACTCTTCGACAAAAACTCGAAAGGTCGGTCCCACAGATCCGGGTTGTGCGCGAGCCCCCAAATGTTCACGAACGTGATGAACTTTATCGAAATCTTGATTCGATGATCTGCTTGGCCTCCTCGTTGTAGTGCGGGTCCATCAGCGGCCCTGGTGGATGCAGACAGAGCACCTCCTTCACAACAAGTTGTAGGAATAGAATCCTAGGGAAGTCACCCTCCTCCACCAAATGACCGTCGATGTCACCATCATATGTCCTTCTAAGCCCCCTCGATTTTGAAGTACACAGATCTCATCGCATGCATCCAGCTTCCTATTTTCTTCTTTTGCTATAAATTATTAATTAATGTTAGCAGGAATAATGGAGAGTGGCGTTGGCTTTTGAAGTAATAGATCCGAGAGCCTAAAACAGAATTAAATCCTTTAAATCCAACAGACTCCACCAGCTGCTGGAATTGCTGTGAGGTGCGCTCCTTACCTCCCTTAAAAAATGTCATCATCGCAAGATCAAAACTCACAGCCAACCTCGATGCCAAGCTCTCGTCAATATTTTCTGGTGATAAATTCTCAATAATAATAATTCAGAGCGGTGAATCTACTTCAAGTGAGGAAATATCACCTATAGAAGATTCAGGAATTGTAACCCATATGGCCGCAGGGATTAAGGAGACTAAAAGTGAGACTCCCATATTGTTTTTGCCCTCAATCAGCAGGATGAAGTTACTCTGCATCAGAAAATGTCATCTATAAAAGATACAGCAGATGAGACCCACATTACTGGCCGTCATCACGGACTCCTGCAGTTCTGTTGCATCTCCGCCCAGAAAAAATTCCACACGGCACCAAATCTACTAGTGAGCGCAGCGCCACCAAATTTTGCACCCAGGTTTCAAAGTCATATGAGGTTCTTTTGTGTGGAAGCCATGGCTGCCGCATCAGGCTTTGCCTCCATGTTTGCAGGCATCAAGGAGCTAGAATTTTTGGGCCAATGTCTATGTGGATCCCTATTGTTGGGAATTGTCAAGCCCAAAATCAACAGGAAGGTTGAGAGTAGTTGTGTCAATGTAAGGGCCAAAGCTCAATCTGAAGAGGACCTCGCCTCGATCAACATTAGCGATAAAAAGGCCACCAGCATTGCAGATCTGGAGCAGCTCAAAGTCTCTTCTACAGATAGATACACAAAGGAGAGAAGCAGCCTTTTAGTAATAGGACTGAGTTTCCATATGGCATCTATAGAAATGCATGAAAAAACTAAAATCAACAAGAAACTTGCAGTCACGATTCTGCCAATAGACAAAATTTTCTTTTCCTCAAACATTTCCTCCATCTTGGAAGCGCCAACTCTGTAAAATTCTTGAAATTTACCGGTTTTCAAACTAGAATTCTCTACGACGTCCTTCCCTAATTTTTCCACTGCCACCACTGTAGTCCTACCCCCAAAACCCTTCACAACAACTGTGGTTACAACTGTCTTTGCAATGATCACTGCACCAAGCCACTAGCAAGTAGAAAGCAACAACTTCCAACTAGTAAATTTCATTTATCATTGACAAATGGTAGAAGAGATCAGCAGCATTCTTCCTTTCCAAAGTTAGTCTTAAAAAAAAATTGGCACCCATTTAATCTTCCAACTTCTGGTTTCTGATCCATCCAAGGATGGAGAGCATACTCCCTAATTTTCAAAAAAAATGAAGGAGCTAAAAAAATGAGGGGAGGAGGGAGGATTTCCATGAGGGAAATCCCCCTCAAGGGTTTCACAGGTAGGAGAGCAAACCTGCTTTGATACCAAATGTTAGGGGTGAAATTGAAGGGATTATTTTATTGATAAAAATGGTTACAATATATAGGCATAATCCTATATTCAACACATGAAACTTGTCAAGAGAAACTGACAAGTGTCAAGGTGAAGGCATAGTGCACTTTAACTCTAACAGTCTTCTAGAGGATCACCAGCCAGAGCATAAGATAAGTATTTCTCCTATGGATAGAGATCCATGAATTTGATTTAGGGGATTTGTGTCTCCTTTAGATAGAGGTCCATAAATATTGTAATAGGGAAAGGATTCCCAAGATATTTTTGAGAAAATTTTAGTGAAATATTTTCTCCGTGGAGTAGCCCACATTGGGTGAACCCGTAAATTGCGGTGTCTCTATTATGTGTTAGAATATTTAGCATTACATTAATTAAGTTAAATAGCATTATAGGAGTGGTACGTAGTTTTGTTCATTCATTTTATGAACCACCCAACATTCAAATTGCCTCAACGAAGTTTATGTAAATCTTATATATTTTCCAAGAATACGAAGAGCAAACTAATGATTCAGTTTCTAATATGGCATTAGAGCATTGAATGATTTTTGGGCAATGTGAATTTTGTTTATGGGCAATGTGCTATTCATGCACTCCATTAGATTCACTCCATTACCAAAGGAGCCATTAACGCAAGACTGCAATCCGAACTTGATGAACTCTAGCGCACAAGCACAATTTCAAATTTTTGAAGCCGCACTGTATGGGGCATTTGTGAATGGTGTTGTTTTTTTTTTTCTGTTTCTGGTAAAGCAAACCAGACAGGATATGAATAGCATGGAGGAATTTATTTTTTTCATAGCAGAGGCGAATAGTCTTCACTGCCAGACCGCACAGGAGAAGATCGTCCTCGTTGTCGAAAATCGGTGCATGCAATGATTTTCTGTTTCTAGTAAAGCTCACCAGACGGGAGGGGCGGCCAATAGAACAGCCATTTCGACCACCCAAGATCAAGCCCCAGGAGTGGCCAGTGTTGACTCTCCGAAGCCAGTGCTCCGCCAGCTTGAGGTACGATGACGAGCTTTAGCATTGGCCCACACAAGGGGTGCAGGCCCATGTCATCCACAGCACTTGCAGCCCACAGGTGCCTCTCACTCATGGCATGATAACCGTCGAGGTCTCGAACCCGCATCCCTAGCTGGTAAATATCAACGCACCTACCTTCCTTGATAAACACCAAAAATCGATGCACACAGGAGCAGCTATGAACACAGTCTTGATGCCATACAAATTCATTTGGTGCACAGCGCGTGAAGGACGGGTAATGCATTTTTGTTTCATACCATTTCATTTAAAAAAAAAAACAAAAACAATAGTTTTTTTTTGGTGCACGATTTTTTTTTCCCCTTGCAATTGTTGTGCTTGGGTCAAATCAGAATACGTCTTTGTGCATACTCACAACCACAGTGGCCGTGATGGTTCTAATATTGATTGCTTAAGTTTTTTGCCACGGGTGGTTGGGGTTTCAAACCCCTTCGAGTTGCTACCAAGATGATGCCCGAGGAGGCCATTTTGATGCCTCGCGGGTCTTGTTGACGCCTCAAGGGCCTTGTGACACCCGAGGAGGGCATTTTGATGCCTCAAGGGTTCTGTTGACACCCCAAGAAGATTTGGTGACATTTTTTTAAGACATGTAAATTGTTTTTTTCCTTCAAAAGCAATTGTTACAAGGCATATTGGGAACCTTTCGAGATATAATCTATTTTGCACTCCCTTCTTACAAGATAGAGGGGGGAATTCAAATTTTCAAACCCTTTAAAAAAATGGGCATAGATAGCAACTCAAAGGTGCATTTTCAATTTTACTCGACACCTTCTTTTGTCAAATTTGGGTGCATTTTCGGTTGAACCCGACACCTATGTGAAAAGTTTTTTTTGTGAGCATGCTTGTTTGATTATTGCATTTTTTTTTGCAATTAAAAATCATCTACATCAAAGCATCCACTACTTTTCTCAGCTCATGTTGCACAAGGTTCTCCAAAAGCAGTTATCTCTTTGCACAGGGATCTTCATTGATCATCTACTTGATGTTCTCTCCCCAACACTAATTTTCTCCTAGTTTTGTTTTTTGACTTAATTACCTCCAACTGATTATTCTTCTTCCGAATATTCTTAGGCAGGTGTCATTAACATCTCTTTGAGTGAATTTTTTACTCCTATTGCTATTGTGTTTAGGCATAAATCTTGATGAAAGTCCTAGACTCCAAAGTGTTTAGGGGAAGTTACGCCCCACGCATGCGGATTCCTGTATTTCTAAGGTAGGTGCCATCAACAAAGCAATCCTTTTTAGTACTACCTATGTTCCATGTACTGTTCTAGTCTTCATAATACCTATAGTCTCCCTCACGTAAGGACGGGTATTGTTTTGATTCAGTTCAGGTATATCTGGCCTGGCAATGATATATCAAAAAGGGGACCATTTGGCACTATAAGGAACCCTAAAAAATGGCTACAGTGCACAAGTATCTGTCAGATGCCCAATTGCTCAAAGGCACCAATTTTGTGCCATGGAAGCATAAAATGAAAGCAATTCTTCAAGTCAAAAAATTATGGGATGTCATCAGTGGCACTACCTCTCATCCCACAACAACAGGGACAAATCAAGATACATTTGATGATCAGGACAGGAAGGGTCTTATGTTTTTGTTACTTGCCATAACAGATGAGGTCCAACGTCATATTTGTGATTCCTCGACTAGTAAAGATGCTTGGGCAGCATTGATTACTGTGTATGAAGGAAAGAATAATTCCACTATTCTTCATCTACAAACCCAGCTTCACAATCTCACTATGAATTCAGGGGAAACTATTGAATTATTTCTCTACAAAGTGGCAGAATTGAAAGCTAAACTCAATACTATGGGAAAACCCATAGATGATGATCTTTTGACATTTGTTATTTTGAGGGCACTCCCACCATCTTACAAAAGTTTTATCACTTCACTCAATGTTTTTGGCAGACAATTAACTTTTGTTGAATTGGTTAATTTGCTTCAAACTAAAGAATCCAATCAAGTACAGAAAGATGAGGAACACTCACTTGCTCTTTCCACCCATCAAAAGGGTCACAAGCAAGGACAGTTGCAGAAATGAGGGTCTTCTTCCAAATGCAAAGGCAAGCCAAATCTCCAACGAGATAAATATTGCAAGATCTGTGATATGAACAATCATGATACCAACCGGTGTTGGTTCAAAAACAAACAACAGAATGATCCCTCACAAAATAAGAAAGGCAAGGGGAAGCAGAAATATCCCCAGCATCACAACCAACAAAAGGGTCATGTTGCTTATGCATATTTCCATTCAGATGATTCTCATTCATCTTCAGATAATGACTCCGAAAGAGAACACAAGGTGCTCATGACCCATATTGCCTCTTCCAAATCAGATGTTGTATGGTATATTGATTCTGGAGCAAGCAAACATATGACTGAGAAAAAATCCTGGTTTCAAACCTTTCACGCCAGAGAAGGAAAACCTGTCACTATTACAGACAATCAGGTCTATCAAGTACAAGGTGAAGGGGATGTTACAGTCACTCTCCTTGATGGTGACTGTGTCATAGAGAAATTTCTCTATGGTCCTGGCCTTGCCAACAATCTATTATCTATTCCATAGATGCTAGATAGAAATATGGATGTTGTTTTTCAAGTTAAAAAAGGAAAAAATAGATGTTTCATCAGTCACCAAGGTCAAAACATTGCCACTGGCTCCTACAAACATGGATTATTCATCTTGGATACATTTTCTACATCCCATACTGCCCTCATTGCCACTACAATAGCTGCTACTTCCTTATGGCATAAATGATATGGACACCTCAGTTCTAGGTATTTACTCGAATTAAGCAAATATGACATGGTCAAAGGGTTTCCTCAACTTTCATCCATTCTTCCAGTATGCGCAGATTGTCTAGCAGGGAAACAACATCGAGTTCCATTTGAGACAAGTTTTTCTCACTCTAAAAAACCCTTAGAGCTAATCCACGCAGATCTGTGCGGTCCTTTCCCAAACAGTCATGGTGGAAAAAGGTATTTTTAGCTATTTGTTGATGACTACTCCTACAAAATATGGGTCTCCTTCCTTGCTCTCAAGTCAGAAGCTCTTCTCTACTTTCGTCAGTTCAAGAGACAAGTTGAGAAGGAAACAAGTTGTTCCATAAAAACCCTCCACTCAGATCGAGGGGGGGAATACACTTCCAAGGAATTTTCAGCATTTTTGGAAAAACATGGGATTAAGAGACAACTCACTACAGCATATACACCATAGCAAAATGGAGTTGCAGAAAGGAAAAATTGCTCCATAGTAGAAATGAGTCGATGTATGTTAAAAGGAGAAAACTTAGACAAACAATACTAGGCAAAAGAAGTAAACACAACATCTTACCTACTAAATAGAGCACCTACAAGGGCTCTACAAGGAAAAACTCCAAAAGAAGCTTGGAGTGGTAAGAAGCCCTTAATTTCTCATCTAAAAGTTTTTTGATGTCAAGCTTTTATGCATATTCCTAAATAGAAAAGAAGGAAACTAGATGAGAAAACTCAAAAATGTATATTTCTTGGTTATGATGAGTATTCAAAAGGATATCGGTTGATTAATCCTATAACCAAGAAAACACACATCAACATAGATGTATTTGATGAAACTTTCACATCAAATAACACACTTGTATACCTTAAGGAAGATGAACCTAAGAAAGAAGCAGCACCTCCTCAAAAGAAGGTTCCTAAATGGTATACTAGTACATTGCAAGATTCAAAATTGACATCACTTCCAGATCTAACTTTAGATCGACCTGCTACACGTAGTATGACTCAACACAAAAGAGTAGATGATGCAACATCAGTAACAGATGTTGATGACCTTTGTCAACATTTTGATGATTTATCTATGAATGTAGAAGATGAGGATATAGATATGGAAGATGAAAAAGTCTATCTGACAATACTAGATGAAAAATAACCCACATCAGTCTCATATGCACTCAGTAAAGATCAATGGAAAACTGCTATGGATGCAGAACATACATCTCTAATGAAAAATCAAACTTGGAAGTTAATGAATTTGCCTTCAGGAAAGAAACCCATTGGTTGCAAATGGGTATTCAAGATCAAATATAAGGCAAATGGTGCAATAGGTAAATATAAATCCCGACTTGTTGCAAAGGGCTATGCACAAAAAGAAGGCATAGACTATGAAGAGACATTTTCTCCTACTGCTAAAATGACCACTATTCGAGTTCTGTGTGCAATGGCAGCTCAATTTGGTTGGCAACTACATCAGATGGATGTAAAGAGTGCTTTCTTAAATGGTGACCTACAAGAAGAAGTCTATATGACTCAACCTGAAGGTTTTGTAGTTTAAGGGCAAGAATAGAAAGTCTGTAAGCTGATCAAATCTCTATATGGTCTTAAAAAAGCTCCTCGAGCTTGGTATATCAAAATTGATAGTCACCTAGAGAAACATGGGTTCATAAGAAGTCCTGTAGATCCTAATCTATATATCAAGAACAATGGTTCTAACATAGTAATTCTAGTACTATATGTGGATGATCTGATCATAACAGGAAATTTAGAGAGTATGATCAAAACAGTTAAGAAAGATCTTAATACCTCTTTTGAAATGACAAATCTTGGACTTCTCCACTATTGTCTTGGTCTAGAAGTAACTCAATACAAAAATTGCATACAAGTTACTCAAAATAAATATGCCAAGACTCTAATTGATAAGTATCGGATGACTGACTGCAAGCCCAAAGCCACACCAATGGAAGCAGGACTTAAGTTATCCTAATTCGATGAATCTCCTAAAATAGATAGTACTCTCTATCGTCAGCTGATTGGGAGTCTCATCTATCTCACAAACACCAAGCCAGATCTTAATTTTGCTGTGGTTTATCTTTCACGATTCATGCAAGATCCTAAAGTTAGCCATTGGAAAGCAGCAAAAAGAGTTCTTCATTATGTTCGTGGTACGACATATATCGGCCTAGAATACAAAAAGAACAACAAGTTCTATCTTCAAGGGTACACGGACTCTGATTATGCTGGATCCATAGATGACCGAAAATCAACTGCAGGTTATATTTTTCACCTTGGATATGGTCCTGTCTCTTGGCATAGCAAGAAGCAACATGTTGTTGCTATCTCTTCTACTGAGTCAAAATATCGAGCAGCCAGTGGAGCAGTCTCCGAGATCATATGGTTACGTCGCATCCTCATAGATATGGGCCTTCCAAAGAAACTTCCTTTACATTTATTTTGCGATAATCAAGGTGTTCTAAATCTTGTCAAGAATATTATCTTTCATGATCGCACCAAACACATTGACACTAGGTGTCATTTCATTTGATATGAGGTTCCAAAGCATCATATCCAGCTCCACTACATTCCCACAAATGAGCAAATAACAGACATCTTCACCAAAGCGCTTGCTCGAGTCAAATTTGAATTGTTCTACAATGCTATGTGTAGTCAACATTAATGTAATAAGGGGGGATGTTAGAATATTTAGCATTACATTAATTAAGTTAAACATCATTATAGGAGTGGTACGTAGTTTTGTTCATTCAGTTTATGAACCACCCAGCATTCAAACTGCCTCAACGGAGTTTATGTAAATCTTATATATTTTCCAAGAATACGAAGAGCAAACTAATGATTTAGTTTCTAATACTATGTGTGGTGATTTATGAATTGCTTTTATTATTTTTGTTGATATTTCTATCTTTACATTGCATAATATTGATTGGGAAAGAAAAGTAAAAAATGGTCTTATACTATTCACCCCCCTCTTAGTATAAGCTTGTGTTCTTAAATTGGTATTAGAGTGGGTTCCTTCAGAAGAGTTTAACAGCTTGAAAAAAAAGCTAAACAAGAACACAATGGATTCTAATAATGTGTCCTCAAATAATTTAGCACAAGTATTTTATGGAAGTGACTATATGTATTGGAGTATGAGAATGAAGATCTACCTGATGGCACTTGGAAATGAAATTTAGGAAGCAGTTGAATTTGGATATCCCTTGATTAATCCTCTTACATATAAGTAAGGTAAGCTCCTACAACATTACAATTTAAAAGCAATGAATGCACTTTTGAGAGGTTTGCATAGAATAAAGTCTATGAAAGTTATGCATTGTCAAACTACAAAAGAAATATGTGATAAATTGCAAAATATATATGAAGGAGATAATGTGTCAAGAAAGCAAAGATGTGAAATATCAAAAGAAAATTTGAAGAATTAAGAATGAAGAATTAGGACGACATTATTACTTATCTACTTCGAATTGATGAGGTTGTTAATGTTATGCAAGGACTCAAAATGAAGATTGCTAAATTAGATGTTTGCAACAAAGTTTTAAGAACTCTTCCAAAAAGATTCAATGAAAAGGTTTCTGCTATAGAAGTGTCAATGGATGGTGATACTTTGACAAGAGATATGTTGCTTGGTATTCTTACAATACATGAGATAAGAACAAAATATCCTATTCCCCAGAAATAAGCAGCATTCAAAGCAATCAAAAAGACAAAGGGTAAGAAGTCATAATCAAGCAATGAGTCATCCAGTGATGAAGAATCTAATTATGGTAGAAGAGATAAGGATTATAGAAAATCCAAAGATCTAAAATACGTTAAATGTTTCAATTGTGGAAAGTATGGACATTTTGCAATAGATTTTCAAGAAGCTAAGAATAACAATGGTGAAGAAAAATAGGATCACAGGAACAAGGAATCAAAAAGGTATAGGCACCAAAAGAAAAGCAAGGATGGACAAAGTAGAAAAGGAAATAAGTTCTTCCAAATGAAAAAGAGGAGATACTATGCGGATAATGCAAGTAAGTACTCAAGTGATAGTGATGCTAGTTTTTTAGACAATGATAGAGATGAAGTTCTTTTTATGATTGAAGAAAAAGAACAAGTTAAGAAAAGGACTCCAGTAATTCTCAAGTGTTTTAGATGTGGTAACTTTGGACATCTTGAAGATAGTTGTACAAGGAATGGTTATAGTTTTAGTGATGATGAATATGAAGATACACTTGAAGGACCAGAAGAGAATATTCTAATGGCACTAGAAGAAGGAAAATATGATCCTATAGAATACAAGCCAATAGAAAATAAAGATGTGGACAAAGGTAAAAAAATAGAGGAATATTCAGAGAAATATGGATATGATCTCAAGGGAGAACTTATTTATGCTCTTGAAATAGTAAAGAAGGTAAGAAAGCAAAACTCTAAACTTGAAATTCAGTTTCAAGAATGTGATGAAGAGAGAAGATTGCTTATAGAGGATTTAGAAAAATCAAAGGCTAAGGTAAAAAGGTTCAAGGATAAGTTAGAAGCAAAGATCTTAGAATGTGAAAAGTTAGCACAAGAAGTGGCACTACTAAGAGAAGATTTGGAAGACTCCAAATTCAAGCTAAAAGGATTCAAAAATAGTTCAAAGAACTTAGATAAGTTCATCAAGATACAAAAGCCTACATCAAGCAAAACAGGTCTTGGATTTGGACAGGATCAAAAGAAATGGGAAGGAGAGTCAAACTCAAGTTTTGGAGGAGAAGAAACTTTAGATGAAGATACTTTAGAAGAAGATAGTGTAAAAGAGAGTGAGACATCTGAGGATGAGTTGGACAATAGAGAGTTCAACAAGAACAAGAACAATGCACAAAGAAGATACAAATGGAACAACAATCAGAATAAGTCAAGAGAGACTAGGATACCAATGAGGTCAAGACAAGGAAACTTCAATGGAATATATTTTTCATGTCACAGGTTTGGGCACATGGCTTCATAGTGCAGAACACATGAAAGATAAGAATATGGGAACATACATAGCTTTTCCATGGGTATTGCTACTCATGTAATTAGTTTGGTCACAAGGCAATGAATTGTAGGGTTCATGACAGAAGAAGGTATGGCTTCACTAGGAGAAATCCTAAGATATTTGCACCTCCAAGGAATAATAACATTAAGTGTTATAAGTGCAATAATGATGGTCACACAACAAAGTGGTGTAGAGCATACATTCCAAAATCAAGCATGAATAGGAACAGGAGCAGGAATAGGAACATGGACATGAATAGAAATAGAAATATGGATAGGAATAGGAACATGAACAAGAACATGAATAGGAATATGGATATGAATAGGAACAGAATATGGATATGAATAGGAATAGGAACATGGACATGAACAAGAATATGAATAGGGATAGGAATATAGACATGGATAGGAACATGGACATGGAAAGAAACAATCAGAGGAATCAAAAGGATCAAATAATAAGGAAAGAGGATAAAGGTAAAGAACAGTGCTTTCTAGGAGTAGAAATACTCCCACCCCAGAATTAACCACCTCAAGAGGAGGTTGGGGAGGGGCTAAGCTAAGAGGCTCATTCTTAGCCCCAAGCCCCAAAGGTGACCCTTTGCCATTGATGTCAAAGGGGGAGATATTTGAGTAAGGGGGAGAGATTTGGTATTTGAGAGAGCATTGAGCCAGGGGGAGCAATGTCCCAAGGGGAGCAGAACAAAGGAAAGGTCAAGTTTTCAGTAAAAATAAGTTGGGTTGCCATCAATGACAAAGGGGGAGATTGTTGGACATTTTGAGTCATTAAGTCGAGTTGTCATTGATGTCAAGGAATTTGTCAAGAAACAAAGTTGTCATTAATATCCAGGAAGAAGCTTCTAATAATGTCAAAGGTCAAGAGGAACAATGCAGAGGTTAAAGGCAAGGTTAAAGGCAAAAGGGCTCCATAATACAATGTAGAGGTTAAAGGCAAGGTTAAAGGCAAAAGGGCTCCACAATATTTTTAATATTATGTGGAAGCATAAGTTAAAAGGTTTTTCATAAAAACCCAAGAAATTTTATTGCAAAGCTAAAGGAAGGTTTAATATTTATTTGATAAAATATTTAAATTCAAAATGAATTTAAATTTTATAAATAAATATTATTTATACCAAGTTGCAAAATGAAAGGTGGCCTAAATAAAACCAAGGGTTTTAAAGAAGTAATTTATAAAATTTAAATTCAAATGAATTTAAATATTTTATAAATTAATAAGGTCAAAGGGATAAACAAGCACCGACGTCTAATACATTGGAGGAAATTTGAGCACCGACGTTTTGCATAAAGGAGGGAAACCATTATAAATACCAATGCCTAAAAGGCATTAAAACTTATCCTTTTGCTTGATTAATGTATGCATGCAATTGTGTTGACTCGTGCAGAATATGCGAAGTGATTAATGTGTTTAGCGCCAACGAATAACGTTTAAGAGGAACAGCGTGAATTGACCAAGCGCCAACTGGGCAGCGTGGCCTAGTGGCAAAGAGGACAACGTTAGAGTGTTGGGTGCCAGGAGACCTGCGTTCAAAACATGGTGGCAGCATTTTGGTGGTTGCATTGGTGTTGGAGAGCGCCAAAGGAAAGGTGCACATTTTACGCTAAGCAAGGCGAGGAGTTTTTGGAGCACATGGTGCCCTCTTCTCCCCAAGTGAGCGCCTAGCTCGCATGATGGTTGGAGCCACGACTAGGGCGCTGGTTGAGGAAGCATCGTGAGTTCGAATCCCTTCCAAGGCAAGGCAAAGGTATTAATTTTTGTGTGTAATATTTTATGTGCCTAAGGTTTGACATGAGGTCTTAGGGAGATAAAAGGGTTGCTTAAGGTTTTTATATTGATTATTATTTTTGGTATATTGGAGGAATAAGGAGTTAGCTTTATTTTGAATAAAGTGTTTGTCACATTGATTTGTTGAGGATTTAAAGGATAAAAAGGGATTTCTTGCATAGAGTTATTTTTGAGAAAGAATATTGCATTAACATTATTCTTGTCATTGATTATTATTATCATTGGGAGTTTATAAGGTGTATTTGGTGAATTAATTTTTTGTAAAGGTTGAAGAATGTTTCCTTAAATATGGAGTGATAAGGTGTATATGTTTTGATATTTACATTGTAATTTTTGAGGGAGTTTATCATATTATAACTTCTTGAGCTTGGAAAAAGAGTGTTTGTTGTTGTGGCAGATTTATGAGATCCCTTCATCATCAAGAAAAAGGTATGAGCACATTCTTCCATAGTTGAGTTGATTGATTGGTTTTCTGGAAAATAAGTTTGGAGTGAAAAGGATTTGATTAGGATTTCCTATTGAGAGTGTTGAGATAATGCTTCAAGGTTTTCTGGAATAAAGGATTGTTTTATAAGAATTTTTGTTGAAGCTATTGGTTGTGTAAAGAACTTGAACTAGGGTTTGAGTATCATTGATATGTGAAGAGTTGTTTTATAAGCATTGTTGTTGAAGTGAGTTGTTGAGTGAAGAACTTGAACTAGGGTTTGAAGAGAACATGAGTATCATTGTTATGTGAGATTTATTGTTGAGCATTGTTGGAAATATTTTGAGTTGATGTTTATATGCTTGGACTAGGGTTTGTGAGCAAGGGTTGTTTCATTGAGTGATTGGTTGAGTAGAGTTGGTTGAGCCTAGTCAAGTGGATGTGTGAAGTGATTGTTCAAGTTCCATAAAACAAACTATTCTATATTCTGATTTGAGTTGAGAAAGTAATTGAGCATTGTGATTAGTATAGAACATATTGAGTCTCTAACAATTCTCTTTATGTTTCTATGAGATTGGACAAGTTCTATGTGAACTTGTTGAGCAGATTTGAGGCAAGTCTTTGAGGAGACTTGTGGACTAATTTTTGTGTGAGATTTTGTGGAAGCTTACAATATAGATTTGGATAAGTTCTTGAGAGGACTTATTGAGAATATTTGAACAAGTTCTTGAGAGGACTTATTGAGTAGATAATGGACAAGTTATGTGTGGACTTGTTGAGAAGATTTGAGCAAGTTTTGTGTGGACTTGTTGAGTAGATTTGAGCAAGTTCTGTGTGGAATTGTTGAGCAAATTTGAGCAAGTTCTGTGTGGACTTGTTGAGCATATTTGAGCAAGTTCTATATGGACTTGTTGAGAAGATTTGAGTAAGTTCTGTGTGGACTTGTTGAGCAGATTGGACAAGTTATGTGTGGACTTGTTGAGAATATTTGAGCAAGTTCTATGTGGACTTGTTGAGCAGATTTGAGCAAGTTCTATGTGGACTTGTTGAGCAGATTTGAGCAAGTTATGTGTGGACTTGTTGAGTAGATTTGACAAGTTCTGTGTGGACTTGTTGAGCATATTTGAGCAAGTTTTGTGTGGACTTGTTGAGCAGATTTAAGCAAGTTTTGTGTGGACTTGTTGAGCAATATTTGAGGACAAATTTTGGTGTAGATTTGAGGACATATTTGTGCTAGACCAGAGAGATAGTTTGAGCAGAGTTGTGCTAGACCGAAGGACTATGTTTAGTGTAGTTTTGAGATAGAGCTTTGGAGGTGACATAGCAGAGAGGATAGTAGTCTCTAGTGGATAGAGATCCATCAGCTAGGGTAGTGAGGATAGGTCTTCTGAGTGGGGACAAGAGTCTTCAGTGGAGAGAGATCCACAAGCTAGTGTAGTGGAGGCGGTAGTCTTCTAGAGGATCACCGACCAGAGCAGAGGAGAAGGAGTTCTCCTATGGATAGAGATCCATGAACTTTGATTTAGGGGATTGGTGTCTCCTTTGGATAGAGGTCCATAAACATTGTAATAGGGAAAGGATTCCCAAGAGATTGATTGAGAAAATTTTAGTGAAATATTTTCTCCGTGGAGTAGCCCACATTGGGTGAACCACGTAAATTGTGGTGTCTCTATTGTGTGTGGTGATTTGTGCATTGCTTTGATTACTGCTATTGATATTGCTATATTTACATTGCATAATATTGATTTGGGAAAGAAAAGTAAAAAGTGGTCTTATATTGTTCACCCCCCTCTCGAGTATAAGCTTGTGTTCTTTCAATCTTCTGTATATGCTATGAGAGTGAAATTATCGCTTTTGGGATACTAGAGCCCAAAATCCATAGTCCCTTTTAAATACCTGAGAATCCTTTTTACTACCATTACATGTGTTTCCTTTGGTGCTGCTTGAAATCTTACCACTAGTCCCACTGCCTGCATTATATCTGGTCTTGTAGCTGTGACATATAGTAAGTTGCCAATCATAGATCTATATAATTTTTGATTTGCCTTAGGAGATTCATCATCTTTACTTAACTTGCATCCTATAACCATGGGGGTACTTACTGGTTTGCAATATTCTAACTTGAATTTATTTAGCATCTCTTTTATATACTTGGTTTGTGAGAGAAATACACCTTTCTTTGATTGTGAAATCTATAGTCCAAGAAAGAAGGACAACTCACCAAGCATTGAAATTTCAAATTCATTTTGCATGCTCTTTGCAAATTTCTAACACATCTTATCATTGTTACCTCCAAAAATGATATCATCCACATAAACAACCACAATTAGTAAATCATTTTCTTCATTTTTGATGTATAAGTTACTGTCCACTATTCCTTTCCTGAAACCCTATTCCTGAAGATACTTATCCAATCTTGAATACCAAGCTCTAGGAGCTTGCTTTAGTCCATAAAGTGCCTTCTTTAATCTGCATACATAGTCTGGTTTATCAGTTAGGCTTAATCCCTCAGGTTGCTCAATGTAAACCTCTTCTTCCAAGACACCATTGAGAAAGGTTGATTTAACATCCATTTGATATACTTTGAAGTTTTTGAAGCTTGAGAAAGCTAAAAACATCCTTATGGCCTCAAGTCGTGCAACCGGAGAAAATGTCTCATCAAATTCAATCCCTTCAACCTATGCATAACCTTTGCATACTAATATTGCTTTATTTCTGACTACCTAACCATATTCATTTAACTTGTTTTTGAAAACCCATTTAGTGCCAATCACATTCTTACCTTTTGGTCGTGGGACAAGTTCCCAAGTCTCACTTTTTTCTATTTGATCTAGTTCCTCATTCATTGCCTTGATCCAAAACTTATCTTCTCTTGCCTCATTGAAATATTTGGGCTCAATTTTAGATAACAAAGAAAAATTTGCATGCTCACTTGTTCCTATTATCTTCCTCCTTGTCTGTCTCTCATTTGGATTTCCAATTATTAGATCTTCTGGATGATTTTTTTGCACATACCTGGATGGAGTTTTGGGTAGTAGTCTTTGTGTTTCTTCTTCTTTTGATTCTTCACCTAACTCTTCTTGGCAACTTTCTTCTTCTTCATACACAATTTCTCTTGCTGGTTCTTTTGACCCTGTTTGTTCATCAACTATCACATTTATACTTTCTATAATAGTATGTGTCCTCTTATTATAGCATCTATAGGATTTTCTCTTAGTGGAATAGCCAAGGAAAATACCCTCATCACATCTTGAGTCAAACTTACCCAAATTTTTCTCTTCTCGTCTTATGTAACATTTGCTTCCAAAGATTTTAAAATATTTTATTGTGGCTGGTCTCCCTTTCTAGAGCTCATATGGGGTTTTGTGGTGATTTACTCTCATTTGAGCTCTATTGATGATATACACTGCTGTATGTACTACCTCTTTCCAAAAACCATATGAAATATTAGACTCATTTAACATGGCTCTGGCCATATTTTCAACAATCCTATTTTTCCTTTCAACTACCCCATTTTGTTGAGGAGTTCTTGTTGTTGAATATTCTCTTTTGATCCCATGTTGTTCACAAAAGTCTATGAATTCATTTGAGGTAAATTATCCTCCTCTATCTGATCTTAAACCCTTAATCCTTCTACCTATTTCATTTTCTACTAATTCTTTAAAAGCTTTGAACTTCTCAAGGGCTTCTGATCTTTCTTTTAAGAAGGCTACCCAAATCATTTTGGAATAATCATCTATAAATAATATAAAGTAACTTTCACCTTGTAGACTCTTTGTCCTTGTAGGACCACATAGGTCAGTGTGCACTAGTTTCAATGGCTCAAATGACATAAATCCTTTTGACTTGAAACTTGTTCTAGTTTGCTTCCCATGTTGACATTGTGCACAAATTGTGTTTTGTGGCCTTTTTATCTTGGGTAAATCTCTGAATGTTTGCTTGTTGCTTATTTTTATTATGTTTTCAAATTTCAAATGACCCATTCTTCTATGCCACAACCAACTCTCATATTCTTGTGATAAGAAGCACTTTTCTCCCTTAATCTCACTCAGCATGTAGAGATTGTTTGTAGTTCTATTTGCATCTGCAATGAGCTTTCCAATTTTAGATTTTCTGATCTCACATCTATTTGGATGAAAGGTAATTGTGTGTCCCTGATCACAGAGTTGGCTTACACTTAGTAAATTGTGCCTCAATCCCTTGACATACAATACATTCTTTGTCCTTGTTTTTCCATTATCTAAACTTAAAGTTCCTTTCCCACAGATTTTTGTTGAACCATTGTCACCAAATTTAACTGATCCTCCATTGATTTCTTTAAGTACAAGAAATTTACTTTTGTCTCCTGTCATATGACTAGAACAACCACTATCAAGGAACCACTATTTTCCTTTATCTTGTACATGAAGGGTTGTTTGTACTAACATTGACTTAACTTTATTTTCTCTTTTCTCTCTCTCCTAATTGTTGAAGTTGTATTCTTTTTGCTTGATTCAGGAAATACTATTTTACACCATTTTGCCTTGTGCCCAAAATTATTGCATTTGTAACATATGATATTGTCATCCATAAGAGGTGCAAAAGAATTGAAATTTCTATCAACATTATCTTTCATATAACTAGTACAATGTGCAACTCTATGACCATATTTATTACATGAAAAACAATAGCCATGGAAGAGATTTTGTAACCTGTTGGAGTCCCTTGAATAATATGGTCATGTGCTTCTTTTTCTACTATTCTTGTAATTTACTTTTGTCCATGGATCTTATTTGCCCTCTTATTTCTTGATGCTTTTTCCTTTTAGTGCATTAGCATAAGTCATAGGCTCTTCTTCATTTGATGTCTTTGTTTCTTGGGAGCTTGACTCCTCTTTCTTTTTCCTAACTTTATGTCTTGTTGTAATTTACCCTTAGCCTTTTCAACTTCCTTCCTTAGAGAGACAATTTTTATTCCAATATTTCACATTCTACTTCTCTTACCTTTAATAGTTTTGTCATATCTTGTTCAATTTTCTTTCCCTCTTCAACTTTTATCTTGAGTTCTATGAGATTTTGTAGAAGTTCCATTCTTGCTTCCTCATCTTCTTGAATTTGATCCTTCAAACTTGAGTTCTTCTTTCTAACCTTTTCCAAGTTTCTAAGAGCAGAAAATAATTCCTATTTTATGTTGAGCATGGCCTCTTCTCCATTTTTTGAGGTCATGTATATTCTTGTGGGATCTTCCTCCAAGCTATTAGGCTTTTCACGAAGGAACCTGCTTTGATACCAATTAAAGAACATAAGCTTATATTGAGAGGGGGGTGAACAGTATAAGATAAAATTTTTTACTTTTCAATCCATATGATAACATCAACAATATAAAAGTAGTAAACATTGCACACATCATCACACACATGAGAGACATGATTTAACGTGGTTCACCTAATGTGGGCTACTCCATGGAGAAAATATTCCTTATAAAATTTTCTCAATGAATTCTTTTGGGAATCAATTCCCTATTACAATATTTATGGATTTCTATCCAAAGGAGACACCAATCCCCTTGCTCTTATTTATGGATCTCTATCCATAGGAGAACTCTATCCCCTCTACTCTGGTTGATGATCTTCTAGAAGACTTCTACCCCCACTGCTCTATCTTGTGGATCTCTCTCCATAGAAGACCTCTATCCTCACTACCCTAGCTAATGGATCTCTATCCACTAGAGACTATTATCCTCTGCTCTATCACCCCCAAAGCTTGTTCTAAATATCTACTCAAATTTGCATCAAAATCTATCTCAAATCTATCCCCAAGCCTTAACACAAATCTTGAATAAATCAATCTTGCTCTTAATTTTGTTTCAAGTCTTCCCAAGACTTGCTCAAATCTGCCTTCAAGTCCTCTCAAGAACTTGTTCAATTTTCTCTCAAGTCCTCTCAATAACTTGCTCAATATACTCTCAAGTCTTCACAAAGACTTGCTCAAATTTGTTCTAGCACATGCTCAATCCTGCTCTAACACATGCTCAAAAAATATCACAAAATATGCTCACTCATTCAACCAATGAGACACAACTTGCTCACAAACTCTAAACAAGTGTTTTCATACTTCTTCAAACAAAGAGCACAATGTGGGTCTCAAACCCTAACTCAAATAATCCCCAATATCTATCTCAAATGTTCTCACAACATTCAACAATGAAGCATATAGAAACTCACTCAAATATTTCCAATAATACTTATCAAACAATCCTTTTCACTCCACCTTATGTTTCACAACATTCATTTCAACAAACACTTCAAACAAAGGATGATGTGCCCATACATTTTTGCTTTGATGGAGATATGTCTTCAAAACCTGTCTTATAACCAACCAATCCTCCTTGTGCCACTCCAAGGGTTAGATAGCAATAATCTATTTCAAAACATCCACAAAATATTCCTTCCAAAATGTGCTCAATGAAATCTGAAAAATATACTCTAGAACCCTTCTTTTGATCTCAAGGAAAATGCATTAAAGTTTCATCATAATCCCACAAATACTCTTCTTCATAATGCAAAAGGTACAATAAAATTCAAACTGATTTTACACCTTATAACTCCTAATATTGCAAATTAAACCAACCCAACAAGATCACAAATTACACAAATAATTTTTCATTTACACCTTATATCTCCTACTTGTCATTAATGCATTTCCAAAAGAAATATAACCACCATTAAAAATAATATTCCAAGGCACTTAACAACTTCACTAGATCAAAAACCAAATTATTTCAAACCCCTTTGTTATGGCAAAAATAAAAAATAATTTTAAAACCTTATACCTCCCAAGCTAAGTGCATACCTTGTAACATAGGACCTTAGGCATCAATTTAATTAAATAAAAATTAATGCCTTGCATGATACCTACCACGGGAATTGAAAATTCATCGCCTATGCCACTGCGCCTTAGCCATGGCTTAACCATCGCGTGAGCTAAGCGCTCACACGAAACCACTATTGTGCCCACTCTCCTTTGTCCCTTCTACCGGTGCCTAAACTCAAAACACTTCTCTTTGTTGTCATTGTGTCTCGAACCCGAGGACTCCCTGATCCTACGACCTAGCACCAAGGGAAACACCATTTGGGCTACCCTCTTGTATGGAATAAACCTACAAAGCCACTTGTCCTTATCTCTTTTCTACCTCGGAAATTGAACCAAAGGTTTTCTCTTCTCTCTCTACCGTGATTTGATCGACGAACAGGGTGAATGATATATCGATTATTGAACACACTTTCCACCTTAGTATTTGCACTATTAATATGCCTTTGAAGGCATTCACCTCCAACATTGGCGCATTTAAAATCAAACTTTGGCTTTTGATTTATATTATATTTTAATTATAATAATTTAAATTCAATGAATTTAAATATTATAATTTAAATATCAAAATTCTTTTTGGGCCTTTTCTTAAGGACAACCTTCTACCACCATTTAATAAATATTTTAACATTTGTCCCATATATCATAATGCAAATCATTATAATATTATTTCTTTCAAACTTGCTTTCTTTTCGCACATAGTCTCAAACTTGGTATTCAACCTTTTCCTTGTCGTGCTTTCATAGCCCATGCCATTTTGACATCAATGACAACCTAATATGCTCAAATTTCCAACATCCCTTTAGTATTAAGGTCTAGGAGTATGCTAGCTCCAAAAGTTCTAATTTTTGTCTTAAAGCTATAGATAAAGGTAAAAGGACTTTCAAATTCCAACAACAATTGGAGGAAACCCAGGCTAAGATTTCCATATTAGAGCTCCTAAAAACCTTATCAAGCCATAGAGAGAGATTATTCAAGATTCTAAGTGAATAGATAGTCCACTATAATGTTAGCCTCACAAAATTTACTAACATGGTAGGATCATTAAGCATAAACCATGCCATGATATCCTTCTTTAAGGACAATCTCCTTGCATCTTCAATGTTAGGTGATTTGCTTTTATACATTAATTTCCATATTAGTGATGAATGTATAAAAATAGTAGTAGTCAATGGTGGTTCAACCATTAATTTTTACAACATTAAGTTTATCCAAAGGATAGGACTTGATAGAAAGGACTTAGAAAATTTTGACATTGTCATAAAAGCTTATAACAATGAAGGGCAAGAAACTACGTGATTCATATTCTTACCAGTTAATGTAGGGCATCATATTTTAAACACCTTGTTTTATGTGTTTTCCTATAAATTAAACTATAATATCCTTTTAGGGTGGTTTTGGATTCAAACTATAAAAGCAATTCTTCCAACATACCATAAATATGTAAAATTTGAGTATCAAGGAAAAGTGTATAGCATTGATGGCGATAAGGACCCTTTTGCATATTGTTAGACTATTAAAGCTAATAATCCTAAGGCATTCCTATGATTGCAAATAGAATACAGGAAGAAAAAGTTTTGACAAAGGTTGAGAGAAATTTGATCAAAAGAGAATTCGGTGGAGGGACATTTTTCGTAGGACTGCCCAAACTATCGAACTCGTTTCGGCCATATCTCACTCATCCGGACTCGGATTGAGCTAAAATTTTGAGGGTAGATGCCTGAAAAACCCTAGAACATCTCCACCAATTTTCATATCATTTGGAGCAACACAGATCCTAGCACATCCCTATGTGTGAACGAGATATTTGGCAAGCGGCTATGCGAGGGTTTCATCTGGGTTGAGTGCAAGCAGCTCCAGAGGTTGGTTTTTAGGGCCTTCGGGCCCCTAGCGGCCAATATTTTTGTGGTTTATGCTCAATATTTTAGCAGGAAATGTTGCAGGGGATCCAAGATGGGTTAGAAATTTGTCTTTCAATAGATCATACTATGAACTTGAGTGACAACGACTTCCAATTTGTTGCACAAAAGAAAAGTGAAAACCATACCTTTCCACGACGTCTAGGGCAAGGATTAAAGAGATCACGAAACAAGTTTCAAGCAGTTGATCAAAAAATGGCTCATATCTCAAGTGAATCTGGTGCTAAGGTGCACCCACAAAATAATTCTACTATGAAAACCCCTGTCAAGGGTAAGAATTTCGAAGACTCAGCCCCAAAAATGAATTTTAGGGATGCCCTTCATGGTGGACAAGCCTCAGCCCAATGCTAATATCAATCTTAGGGCTTCCCATAAACCTCTAAGAATGCCTAAGATTGATCCCAGGAAAATGGAGTCAGGATGTCTTAAAGCAGCTGATGGAACTCCTATTGTTAAGCTTGATATGGGTAACATTCAGATTGGCATTGAAGATTTGGAAAAAAGAGGACTAATTTGTCGGTTCATGGGTTTTCGTTCGAGTCTATCTACTTTCAAAGTCTGGGCTACAAAAATCTGGAAAACTAAAGGTGAGTTACAAATCTCTATTTATCCAAATGGTTATTTTCTTGTTTTATTTGCTAATAATGAAGATAGAGAGAAAACTTTTCAAGGGGGTCCTTGGTTTTTTGGAAGGGCAGGGCTTTTCATGAAGCCTTGGCATACTAAATTTAAAGCCGAAGAAGAGATGCCTTCTATAGCTCCCGTGTGGGTTAGACTCTTTGGCCTCCCTATTGAATTTTGGAATCCTACTATTTTTTCTTCAATTGGAAACTCTTTAGGAACTTTTATGATGATTGTTGATTGTACTCAAAATTTTGAACATATTATTTATGCTCGGATTTGTGTTTTAATGGATTTTGACAAACCCCTACCTAAAAATATCACATTACAATTTGGGGAAGACACTTGGGAGCAAGTAGTGGACTATGAGAACATTCCTTTTCATTGTAGAATTTGCCATGAATATGGTCATTTGGCCAGTGCTTGCCCAAATAAAATTCCTGATCAAAAGAAAGAAGATATAAACTCAACAGGTTTCCAAATACCTAAGAAGAAGAACACTCAGAAAAAACTAGTTATGAAGGATCAATCAAAGTCATCTGCTAATATGTTTGAAATCCTTTCCACAAATGATGTCCCAAGTGAGGAAGAGGAAATAATGGAAACTAAAATCTTAGAAACACAATTTAAATATGAAGGGAAGAACTCAGAGACAAACCAACAAATCAAAGGTTTTCAACAGAAAAAAGGAAGAAAATTTACACAAGAAAAACAATCTTTCAAATGTCAAAACTTCAAATAATGCAGGTCCCAATATAGACTCCGTTGAACCATCTAGTAAAATTTTGGTTGTGTACGAGCATTCTTCAAGGTTAGAAGCCATCTCAGATTCAATTGGAATAAGTCAAGAAATAGGGAAAAAAAATTGAAGATGGATTCTAATCAAAAAGCAGGTCGCAAGACCAATCAATATCATATGGTAAAAGAAGGTGAAAAGCTTGTAGAGGAAGGTAAGATTAATGCCCTTCCCAAATTTTTTAGCCCTGGTATTAATGAAGATCATCACTTGGAATATTAGAGGACTCAAAGGGAGTCTTTCAAAACAAAATGAAATTAGAAGAATGATTCGGATAAATCATCCACATCTTGTTTTCCTTCAAGAAACAAAGATGTCAATGGAGGATATGGACTCAATTGCCAATGAAATTTTGGCCAACTGGAAAAGTGGTTTCCCTCGGTTCCCAAGGGACTTCGGGTGGCATTGCTTGTCTTTGGGACCCAAAAGAGGTAGTTATTCACCATATGGTTGGCGAGTTGGGGTTTGTTGGCTATAGCTATTCAAAGTAGACATTCCAACCAGATTATGCTCTGCATTCCTCGTTTATGCTCCGACTTCTTTGGAGGAAAAAAGAAGACGGTGGAAGGATATTACTCATATTATCTCTCATTTTCCTAAAGCTTGGATCTTGATCGGAGGAGATTTCAATACCATCCTCTCTCTGGATGAGAAAATGGGGGGAAATAGAAATTTGGACAAAAGCACTGACCTCATGAGCGAATATATTGCAAACCTCCATCTTGTGGATATCCAACTGGATAATGGCCTTATGACTTGGTCTAACAGAAGGCAAGGCTTAGCTTGTATAATGGAGAGATTGGATAGGTTTTTGCTCTCTAAAATTTTTTTAATCCATGGTCACATTCCTAAAGTGAAGACTCTTAATAATGTTGGTTCGGATCATTGGCCAGTCATGGTGGAAATGTGGAAAACCAATGTGAGTTTCTCTCCTTTTCGTTTTCAATTAATGTGGCTTAGAGACATTTCCTTCAGACCTCGTGTGCAACAATGGTGGAAGGAAGGTAAACCTAGGCATGGGACTAAGATGTTCTATTTTGCCAAAATACTGCAATACATTAAATCCAAAATCAAGACTTGGAACTGGAAAGAGTTTGGGGATGTTCATAAAAAAAAACATGAAGTTATTGCTCATCTTGAAAATTTGAATAAGAAAATCCGTTTAGATGGCCTCACAGAGAAGAGAAGTGCAGATGAAATTAAACTCACAACTCGGTTAGAGGAATGGGAAAAAAGAGAAGAAATCTTATGGAAGCAAAAATCTAGAATTCAATGGCTCAAAGAAGGAGATCGAAACACAAATTTCTTCCACAAATATCTTCTAGCTCGAAGATCTCACAACTTTATTTCTTCCTTAAAATCAGATTCTGGAGATGTTGTTTATACTTGGGATGGCATGAACTCTATTGTTGTTGATTACTTTTCCAATATTTTTGCTGCTACTCCTCTTGACTCAGCTTCACAACAAAATGTTCTTCAAGCAATCCCTTCTCTTATCACTTCCAAGGAGAACTCTATTTTGACTTCTCCTGTTACTATCAATGAGCTTCAACAAGTAGTTTTTAAAATGCAAAAAGGGAAAACCCCAGGTCCTGATGGTTTTCCCATTGAGTTCTACCAAGAGTTCTGGGATATCCTTCATGTTGATTTATTAGAGGTGGTGGAAGAAGCCAGGAAAGCCAAAGAAATTTTGAAGGTTATCAATAAAACTTATATTACTCTTGTTCCAAAAGCTCAAGAGGTTGATCATATCTCAGCTTTTAGACCTATTGCTTTATGTAATGTTCTTCTCAAAATCATTACTAAAATCATGGCAGAAAGGTTGAAGCCTCTTTTGCATAAGATTATTTCCCCAGAGCAAGGGGGTTATGTGGAAGGACGTCAAATAGTAGATGAGATAGTTCTTGCTCAGGAAGCCATCCATTCCATGGATATGCAAAAATCTCCTTCCATGTTCATTCGGTTAGACTTATCCAAAGCTTATGACAGAGTGGATTGGCACTTCCTTATCAAAGTTTTGAGGCAATTTGGTTTCTCTAAGGATTGGATGGATTGGATTATGGGATGTATCTCTTCAGTTTCCTACTTAGTTCTTATCAATGGCAGGCCTTCTCGGTCATTCCCAGACTTCCAGAGGTATTAGGCAAGGTGACCCGCTATCCCCTTATTTATTCATCATTCTTGTTGAATGCTTGGGTAGGACTATAACCAAAAAGAGGGAAAACAAAACCCTTGAGGGAGTTACCATTGCTCATGGAGCTAGACCTATCTCTCATCTTCAATTTGTGGATGACTCTACTCTTTTAGGTAAAGCTACAGTTAAGGAAGCTTCTAATATTAAGCAAATCATTAGCTATTTTTCTAAGGCTCATTGGGCAGTTGATCAATGAAGACAAATCTAAAGTTATTTTCTTTCACTGCTCTACTAGACAGGAATCCATGGTCTTGGATAAATTAAGATATAAGAAGACCTCCCTTCCAATCACTTATTTAGGTATTCCCATAAATATTCAAAGGCAGAAAAATAAATATTGGAATTGGTTGTTGGACAAAGTCAAGAAGAAAATTGGAAAGTGGACCAACAAGTGGCTTTCTTCTGGGGGTAGAATCACCTTGGTAAAATCAGTCCTTCAAGCTATTCCTATTTATGTTTCTTCCATTTTGAATATCCCAAAGGTTGTTCTTCGAGAATTGGATCAAATCAGTCATCATTTCCTTTGGAGTGGTACTAAGGAGAAAAGAAAATGGGCCTTGGTGAAATGGGATACTTTATGTCTTCCTAAGAGTGAAGGGGGGTTAGGATTTTGGTCTTCTATTAATAACAACAAATCTTTAGCTGCTAAATTATATTGGAGGATGTTGCATAACCCCAATGCTCTTTGGGCCAATAATCTTCGTGCTAAATATGTTGAGAACAAAAGTCCTGAAGACCTTGTTCGCTATCAACTTCCTACCAAAGGTTCTCCCATTTTAGCGAGTTCTTAAGACTGGTGAGGATTTGATAAAGAAAAAATTATTTTGGATCATTCATAATGGTCAACAGGCAAATTTTTGGATAGATTCTTGGGATGGTCACAAGCCTTTGATAACTCGGTTTCCCGATTGGAGGCCTTGGATGGAGGAGCTTCACCGAGCTAATTGGATAAAGGTGGCTAATTACTATCGGTACCATACTTGGTAATTCAAAGGTTGGTAGATATTGGATCCCTATTGAGGACTGGCCTATTCAAATCCCAGAAAGGCAAAGACAAGATATCCAAGGCATCCTTCATATGAGATCCCTCTCTTGGTCCCATGAAAAATATTGTTTTGGATGGAACAACACTACTAAGGGTGAGTATTCGGTTGCTCAAGGTTATTTGACCTTATGCCATAATAATCCCAACCATTCTTCTGACATATTTTCTCGATTGTGGGCTCAAAATCTCTGGCCTAAGGTGAGGTTCTTTAATTGGCTTTTATTGCATCGTAGGGTGCTTACTTGGTGAGCAACTTATGAAGCATGGTTTTCATGGCCCTTTTAGATGTGAAATGTGTGAAGAGAATGTAGAAAATCTCAACCATATTTTTATTGAGTGTACTTTAGCCTCTGAGCTATGGAGGAGAATGGCCACTTTACTTGGCTTACAATGGTCCAATTTTTTTACTTTTGAACAACTTTGGAGGGATTGGCCTAATCAAGAGGGTGTTGATCATTTTATTAGGCGGTTAGTTTGGATGGGTTCTACCATTCTTCTTTGGAATATTTGGAATGAAAGGAACAACTAAATTTTTAATCAAGATAGGAAGGATATTCACTATATTTGGCAAAAGACCATAGCCAACTTAGTTGAATCAGTCCATCAACTCCTTAATCACCCCCAAAACTCCCACCAAAGATGGGATCAAGTGATGCAAAGATTGAAGATTAAATCTTCTAAGGGCAACCAACTTAAAGGGAATGTGAGTATTAGTAAGATGGATAGGACTAGAAATTGGCAACCTCCTCCTAAGGATTTTGGAAAAGTCAATACTGATGGAGCCTCTAGAGGGAACCCTGGAAAAGCCAGTGTGGGAGGAATTGGTAGACTTTCAGATGGCTCCCTGGTTTTTACTTTTGCTAAGAATTTGGGTATTCTTTCCAATAACCTTGCTGAGGGGTATGGTATCCTCAGAGGCCTTCAGGAGGCTACTAAGGTTGGATGGGAAAAGGTGTTAGTTGAGTCTGACTCTCAACTTATGATTAATCTCTTGAAGACTCCTTCTAAGAATCATAAGGTGGATTGGAGAATAAAAAGAATTATTGAGAAGATTCAATTAATCCGGATGGGATTTTTGAAAGTTGATTACAATCATGTGGTCAGAGATCAAAACAAGAGTGTTGATGCTTTAGCTAATTGGGCTTTGGACAAAGGTGATCTTACTTGTTATGGCCACCCTCCTATATGGTGGGCTTCTCAAATTAGGGAAGCTCTTCTTTCTATCATTTCTTTGGATGGCTCCAGTTCTGAAGGTACCTAGTTTCTTCTTGCTTTTTTTTTTTGCTTCTCTTTGGTTCATTCAGTTTTTTTTAGTTCCCTAGCTCATTCTATTCTTTATTTTGTTTCCTCTGTTGATTCTTGCCTTAATAGTCTTCTGGTCTAGATAGGTCATTGTTATGTTCAATTTTTTTGTTTTTCTTTTTTATTTTTTGTTTTTTTGTTTTTTAAGGTGGGTGGGTTCTTTTGTTTTGTTTTGTTTTTGTGTTCTTTGTGTTGTTTTTTGTTGTTCTTGTGTTTTTGTTGTTTTGTGTTTTTTTTTTATGTTTTTTGTTATTGTTCTTGTGTTTTTTTCGTTCTTGTTCTTGGGTTTCTCTTTGTTTGTGTTATTTCATGTTTTTATGTGTGAGTGTTTTCTATGTTTTTTGTTTTTGTTTATTGTCTGTTGTTGGTTGTTTTTTATTTTAATTTTTTAATTTTTTTAGGTTTTGGTTGTGTTTATTTTTCATGTTTTTTTTGGGTTATGTCTTTGTAGTGTTCTGTTGTTTTTGTCTTGTTTGTGTTTTGTTATGTGGTTCTTGTGTTTTTCTATGTGTTTGTGTTGTGGTTTCTTTTATCTTATTGTGCGTGTTTGGTTGTGCTTTTGTTTTTGACACACTCAAGGAGCATGTTTTTTATTTTATTTTATTATTTTTGTTGTTATTTACTTATTTATTTACTTTTTTAAATTGGTTTTGTGTGTTTGTTTGCTCCTTGAGTATGTCAAAGGTGGTAGGCCAGGTCCGAGTCCTGGGTATTTTTGGCGGAATGGATACCCCTGCCTCCTTGGGTCTTACCCGAAAGTGGCATCCCTTTTGGGATGTTTTCCACAAATAAAAAAATATCCTAAGGCATTCCTATGACTATACTTAAATTCTTATCACACCTTCATCAATGATTCTATGAATTTTATTCCACCTAGAGAAACACAAGAAAATCCATAATTTGGAACAAGTTCCCGAGTCTCACTTAAAGAAAAAAGGTTAAAGTACAATATATCAACCACATAAATCTTAACCATCAGTTTAAAAGTTTATCCTTAGACATATCTAGGCTACCCTTGTCCCCTTGAACTTTAGGGTTACCTTCTAGGAGGTGAACAATAGTAAATATTGGAAGTTATGCTTTCATTTCTATCAAAATGAAAAATGAAAAAAAATATGGGAATAATCCCCTATCCAATAGAAAATAAGTGTGCTTCTTGCTAATTTTCAAATATTTAATCAATCCCTAAGCAAATTATTTGTAACTTTATATTTAAATGAAAAGTATTAGGGCCTTAATAACAAGGACTAAAGGAACTCTTAGAGTCAAAAACTTGACCTAGACATTGAGGATTGGGTTACTTCCCCAACTCTAATAAAAATACACCTTAGGATTTTTTAGAAAGCGATGATGATGAAGAAGTATACCTTTTCTCAATAGAACCTTATAGAGAGATAAACCTAACATAATATTTTTACTGGGATGAAGAGGAGGATAATAAAGCAACCCATTTATCTCTTTTTCACTTATTTACTTAATATGTCTAAATAAACACACTTAGTGTTATCCACCTTGAACTTATATAAGTTGAACAAAGTTCCAATAACACCTTTCAATGTGAGGATATATCAACTCTAATTATCAATGAATTTGAGATGAACTATATTTCCTATAGCCCTTTTGATGCGAGGAGCATCCAGCAACACCTGATGCAGAAGCATCCAGTGGTAGGAGGGCCACTTCTGAAAAGTTGCCTAAGGAGGAAAAACGTCACGATTTCAAGACGTGTCGTGAAATCACGACGAAAAAAGGCAAAGAAGGCGAGGAGAAAAACCTATCACAAAATTGTGACAGAAAAAGTGTCATGATATCGCGACACAAAGAGGAGAGAGAAGCGGACGGAGAAAGCTGTCGCGATATCGTGATAGAAAATGTGTCACGATATCATGACACAAACAGAGAACGGAGCCAGTAGGAAGAAGATGTCGTGATTTCATGGCATGTCACAATTTCGCAACCCAAGCAGGAAGGAGAAGGAGCAGATGTCATAATTTTGTGACATGTCACGATTTTGCAACCTAGGAGCAGAAGGAGAGTACGAAAAGAGCAGATGTTGCGATTTCATGACATGTCATGGTTTTGCGACCTGAGGGTGAAGAAGGAGCCGAAGGAGAAGGAGACATCGTGATTTTGTGACAGGTCATAGTTTCACGGCCAGAAGGTGAAGAAGGAGCCAAGGAAGAAAGATGTCACGATTTCATGACATGTCGCATTTTCACGATGAAGGGGTGAGAGAAGAAGCCAAAGGAGGGAGATGTCACGATTTCATGACCTGATGGATAAAAGGCAAGGGAGCCGAAAGGTCACGATTTCATGACTTGTCGCGATGTCATGACCTAAAGGAGAAGAAACGATGCAAGGAAGGAAGATGTCGTGATAGCATGACATGTTGCGATTTTGCAACGTGAAGGAGAGAGAGAAGACGAGATGGGAAGATGTCATGATTTTGTGACATGTCACAAAATAAAGACCCGAAGGAGTGAGAGGAGGCAAGAAGAAAAGATGTTGCGAAATCGTGACATGTCGTGATTTCATGACC
Source organism: Wollemia nobilis (assembly GCA_028583015.1). Lineage (NCBI taxonomy): Eukaryota > Viridiplantae > Streptophyta > Pinopsida > Araucariales > Araucariaceae > Wollemia > Wollemia nobilis. The sequence goes on along the minus strand of JAQPPZ010017220.1, from coordinate 4,238,768 downwards.
CGAAGTAGAAAAGAGGAGTGAGGAAGAGAAATGTCGTGATAGCACGACATGTTGCGATATCGTGACCAAAAAAGAGAAATAAGGGCAGGATGAGGAAGATGTCATGATATCGTGACCCCTACTACAGTGTAGCTGGAGGAAGAAGACGACAGAGGTCAGGCGGTAGTTGCAGAGCAAGGACGACACGTGGCACCAAGGTGTAGTTAAAACATATGAGTACCAAGAAGCATGAGAAACAAAAAGGATGGGTCACACAGAGTAATTTGATAGGAAGCAACAGTCAGACAGTGGTGACAGGGGCCGTGCAGAGTGGAGCCATAAATCGGGTTGGTGGACCGATTTTCATGAGGGATGTTTCAGAGGGTTGGGGCCTCTATAAAAACCTAGTCATTGTAATAGGATAGGGGTGGTGAATTGGATGATCGCACAGAGAGCATAGTGTGAGGGAGAAAACCAAGTTGAGCGCTAGTTATTGTAAGCCTATGGGCTATTTCTGTAAGTATTTTCTAGATTAATAGAAGAAAATTTGGGAATAATTTGATTATGATTTTTTGGTCCCCCATCAGTGGTATCAGAGCCAATGTTCTTGAGTGTGTAACATATTTTTAGACGTGAGGCAGTTACACCAGGATCTGTGGTAGGGTTTTGAGGGAGAAGAGAGAGTTTAGGATCCCAAAAGTTCCTGAGTGTGTAACAGATCATCAAACGTGAGGCAGTTACACCAAGATTTGTGGAAAGGCTTGTGAGAGAGTGAGCAAAATACCTCCAAGAAGAAACCCTATTGGTGAGGGAGATATGATGACAATGAAAGACTTCAAATATTTACAGAGGCAAGTGCAAGCCCTGCAATAGGAGCTGCTCAAAAGAAATTTGCAGAGGCAAATGAAAGCCCTACAAAAGGAGATTTGAAAAAAGTGTGAAGATAAACAGAAGTTAAAGCCATTAAATGTTGCAGACGAGGAAGAGCACAACCATGCCAGAATATGTTCGATAGAAGATAAAAAGTTATCTAGCCAGGAGATAGAGTTGAAGCATGCTGTAGACGAGGAAGTGTGTAGCAGTGGTAGAATCTATCTAGAAGAAGACAGAAGGCATTTTTGCCAGGAGAAGGGGTTGGAACAGGCTGCAGAGGCAAATAAATGTTTAGAGGTGCTATAGAAGGCAGTAACCAAACAGCGCAAAAGTGAAGAGCACTTCTCCACCAACCTCGAGTGTCTGATGCAGGAGCATCTAGAAGCATCTGATGTAGAAGCATCTAGTGGCAGGAGGGCCACTTCTGAAAAGTTGCCTAAGGAGGAAAAACATCATGATTTTGTGATGTGTCACAAAATCATGACAAAAAAATGCAAAGAGGGTGAGGAGAAAAACCTATCACGAAATCATGATAGAAAAAGTGTCACGATATCGTGACACGAATAGGAGAGAGGAGCAGACAGAGAAAGTTGTGATATCGTGACAAAAAATGTGTCATGATATCACGACACAAATGGAGAACAGATCCAACAGGAATAATATGTCACGATTTCGTGGCATGTCATGATTTTGTGGCATGTCGCGATTTCACGACCCAAGCAGGAAGGAGAAGGCTGTAAGCAATGTCACGATTTCGTGACATGTCACGATTTCGTGACCCAGGAGTAGAAGGAGAGTACGGAAGGAGCAAATGTCATTATTTCGTGACATGTCATGGTTTCATGACCTGAGGGCAAAGAAGGAGCTGAAGGAGAAGGAGACATCATGATTTCATGACAGGTCACAGTTTCCCGACCAGAAGGCGAAGAAGGAGCCAAGGAAGAAATATGTCACGATTTCGTGACATGTCACATTTTCGTGATGAAGGGGCGAGCGAAGGAGCCAAAGGAGGGAGATGTCATGATTTTGTGACATGTCATGATTTCATGACCCGATGGAGAAAAGAAGGCAAGGGAGCCGAAAAGTCACGATTTTGTGACTTGTCACAATGTCGTGACCCGAAGGAGAAGAAAGGATGCAAGGAAGGAAGATGTCGCGATAGCGCGACATGTCACGATTTCGCAACATGAAGGAAAGAGAGAAGACGAGATGGGAAGATGTCACAATTTCACATGTCATAAAATCATGACCCGAAGGAGCGAGAGGAGGCAAGAAGAAAAGATGTCACGAAATCGCGACATGTCACGATTTCGTGACCCAAAGTGGAAAATAGGAGCAAGGAAGAGAAATGTTGTGATAGCACGACATGTCATGATATCACGACCAAAAAAGAGAAATAAGGGCAGGATGAGGAAGATGTCGTGATATCGCGACCCCTGCTATAGTGCAGTTGGAGGAAGAAGACGATAGAGGTCAGGCGGCGATTGCAGAGCAAGGACGACACATGGCACCAAGGTGCAGTTAAAATGGACGAGTACCAAGAAGCATGGGAAACAAAAAGGATGGGTCATGTAGAGTAATCTGATAGGAAGCGGTGGTCAGACGGTGGTGACAGGGGCCGTGCAGAGTGGAGCCATAAATCGGGTTGGTGGACCGATTTTCATGAAGGATGTTTCAGAGGGTCGGGGCCTCTATAAAAATCCAACCATTGTAATAGGATAGGGGTGGTGGATTGGATAATCGCACAGAGAGCATAATGTGAGGGAGAAAACCAAGCCGAGCTCTAGTTATTGTAAGTCTGCAGGCTGTTTCTGTAAGTATTTTCTAGATTAATAGAAGAAATTTTGGGAATTGTGTGATTGCAATTTTTCAGTCCCCCATCACCTTTTGTGAATACCCATGACAACATCACTACTAAAGGGTCTTTTTTAGTAGTTCCACATCCCTTAGAAAATTTTACAAATGGATGCAAGATGTTATCCTTTATGGATGGCTTCTTTGACTATAATCAAATTTGGATTGCAACTGAGAATCAAACTAAAATGACTTTCATTACTCCTTGGGGCATATTTTCCTATGAAGTGATGCCTTTTTGACTTAAAAAATGCTTACATGACTTACCAACATGCCATGATGTATATTTTTCATTACATTATGTATGACATAGTGGAATATTACACCAATAATATTTTAATATGATCCATGAAAAGAGAATATCATGTTAAATACCAAAGGCAAATTTTTGAAATACTTAGAGAATATAAAATTTTCTTTCATCACTTCAAATGCATATTTGGAGTAACATTCAAAAAATTATTAGGCTTCATCATATCTAGGCATGGCATTGAGGTAGATATGGTTAAGATGTCTACAATAACTAAGATGCCACGCAAAATATTTTAAATCCAACTTTATAGATTGCAAAGCAACTTGCAAGCAATAAGAAGATTCAAATTCCAATTGGAGGATAAGTGTTATCTCTTCTCCAAAATTTTAATAAAAGGTGTTGAGTTCAAATCAGAAGAAGAATTCCAAAAGGAATTTGATGCATTGAATATATTTATTCTAACTCTATCAATTATAATTCCTTAAAACACTCTTAGACCATTGTTGTTGTATATAATGGTGATAGTTCATGCCTTAGGAGCTATGTTGGAACAATATGATCACCAACATAGGAAAATAGAAATCTATGACATTATAAATATCCTTATCAATTATGATGTTAGATACACACCCTTAGGTAAAATTTGCTTAGCAGTAGTCTTTGCTTCTTAAACTAATACATTATATATTAAGTCATAAAAATTATGTAATAGCTAAGGTAGACCCATTAAGGTGCCTTATTTCTAAGCCTCACCTTTTAGGTAGGATAGCCAAATGGGTGATGTCTCTCAATGAATTTGACATGTAATTTATAGGCCAAAAATTAATTACGAGGTAAGTAATCATTGATTAATTCACAATGATACCTTTACAAGTTATATATATCTTAGTAGTTGAATACCCCAATGAAATTGTAGGAACCATATAAGTAATCTAGAAAGAGACTTGGATCCTCTTATTTGATGGTGCATGATGCATCAAAGGTGTAGGGGTAGGCATCATATTGGTATCCCCTTGAATAATAGTCATGCCTCTATATTTCAAGATTTATTTTTCATGCACAAATAACACAACTAAGTATGAGGCACTCATCCTTGGGCTAAGGGAAGACTTGGGCCTAAAAGTAACATTGCTCTCCATCATTTAATATTCCAACTTATAGTTAATCAGGTTAACAAATTTTATCAAACCAAAGATGATAAAATCATACCTTATAAAGATATCATAGATAATTTTTTTGGTAGATAAGATGCTATAGCATTAATACCGGGTTTTATAGGTTGACCCAAAACCTTTTACAAAAAGCAGCCCAGGGATGTTGATGAACTTATCCATACTAAGGATCCTATATATGTAATAAAATCTACATGTCGCCAAAGCCATTACATCCGGTAAGGCACATATATTGTTATCAAAATGAAACTTCCCATACAACATTTTGGGTATACCTTGAGAAAACACACATGCATCATAATTACAAAAAATAAATAGACACGGATCCCTTCCTTGAGACAATGGAGAAACAAAAAGTTGTAGACACACATAGCAGAGTACTGAAAAAACTCCCACAAGCTCTGTATTGATAGTTACTCTTAATAATTCTTTGGTAATTTCTTTCTTCTGTATATGACATGCTTTGGTACCACATACTATCTTGGCCAATCAGCCTTCGAGAAGTGAACCTGCTGGCTATATTTATGGCGGTGGCTATCTCGTGTTTCACGTGGCTTTGGTTCAAAGTATTATATTGTCATTTGTTTCCTTCCCTATGATTATCAACCAACCTCAAATTACTAAGATGACTAGAAGCCATGTTATCTGACATGTGACTATCCCCATTAGTCTTTGTGGTATTTCCAAGCAACATCCATGAAGACTGATCGCTCAAATAATTTTTATTATGAGTCCAATTGAAAAAATAGATGGGAATACTCCTAGCCTTCAAAATTACAGTGCCTTCCCTGTTTCTAAATTTGACTATCATTCTTGGAATTCTTGTTGAATAAGCTCCTCTACTTCACTCGGGACACCATGTTCCTATTTGAAAAGTCTATCACCATCGACACTCAAATTGGCCAGCTTATAAGCAATTTTGTTAGCTTCCCAAAAGACATGTTGGGATTTTCTATCATGTCTTCTCTGGAAAAGGATCCTAGCCTCTTCAACAATTTTTTAAATCCTCCAAGGAGGTGTTTTCCAATTATTGAGGATATTTATAACATTCATAGAGTCTCCTTCTATGATCAAATTTCCTTCTAATTCTTGAGTCATTTGAAGACCCCTCCACACAGCTCTAGCTTCAGCTTTGTTGTTCGTCCTTGTTCCCAAATATTCAAAAAATATAAGCATCATATTCCCATTATGATATTGCACAATGCCACTAGTGCCTAATCTACCAGGATTGTCCTTAGCTACTCCATAAAAATTAATCTTAAACCAACCCATACGATGTGGATACCACTTAAAATTGGCTCTAGGGTTGGCTACCCTAGGCACAGACTCATCTAACAAGGTTAAGCTTAAATATTGAGCAATCGTGGTCTCCTACAGATGATGTTTACAACTATCAAAAGGGATAAGGTTCACATTCTCATTGGCAAAGGATAGGATCCTGGCAATGATATTTTGATGATCATGGATAGACTCATTAAAGACTCTATGGTTCCTTTCTAAACACACCTACCACAGATAATGATTGAGAAAAAAATTTCACATGTATCTAAGTATTTGTCTTGAAAAGGGGCAAGGCCACTGGATGAAAAAATCAAGTACGGTGGCTAGTTTAACCCATGAAATATTGAAGGCCTGAAAAACCCCACTTAGGATAGTCAAGGAAAAAGGGCACTCAAGGAAAATGTGATAAATGGTCTCCCAATTAGCCCTGCATAGATAACAATGATTAGTGATACAAATACCTTTACACATAATATTATCAATGGTTAAAATTCTTCCTTGGATAACCAACCATGAAAAGACTACAATTTTTGGAATTAAATTTTTTATCCAAAATAAGTCCTTTTGGAGGACAAAATCCTCATCATCAAGCAGAAGCTTGTAAGCTGATTTAACAGTGAACTGCCCATTTTTCGTAGGAGCCCAAGTCACTCGATATTCCTTGGGTCTCATGGGGATAAACTATTGCCTGAGAATATTACAAATATCATTTGATTTCTGCTTTAAATCCCTAGATTCTTATTTGTTTCCACTTCATTCTACCTCTATCCTTAATCATATAATCAAAGACTTTTTTGCCAATGAGTTCTTCTGTGATATCTCTGATTCGGGCTAAGTTAGGATATTGCATCAGTGGTTCATCCTTAGACCACCTGTCATTCTAGAAAATTATCCTCTCACCATTGCCTAAAACCCATATTAAACCTTTTTTGATGATTTCCTTAAAATTAAGAATTGCTTTCTAAAAAGCAGAACCTCTGATTGGAACTGAGTTACTTAGAAATTCCATAGTTTGAATATACTTTCGTTTTATGATAAATTTCCATTCATTTTCTTCACCAGAAATGAGATGCCATGTCTTCTTAGCTAGTAAAACTAAATTTATATGAGCAATTCTCCTCAGAACTAAGCCCCCATTTTCCATAGGTCTGCACACTTTGGTCCATCCTACAAGGTGTATCCTTTTTTTCTCCTCTGATCCAGTCCATAAAAATTCTTTTTGGAGTTTCTCAATTTTCTATAAAACCTTCACAGGGGCTTTGAAAACGAAGAGTAAATAGACTGGAATGCTCTAAAGAGAGACCTTAGTGAGGGTCAGCTTTCCTGCTTGAGATAGAAGATGACATTTCCATCCAGCAAGTTTTTTTTGAATTCTTTCAATAACCCTGTCCCACATTGACTCTCTCGGAGAACCAATGAAAAGAGGGAGACCAATATATGAAGTGGGGAGGTTTTCTATATCACAACCTAAAATTTTTGCAATCCTTCCTTGCCTTTGAATGGGGGTGTTCAAGAAATATAACTTGCTTTTACTGAAATTAACTTTCTGACCAGTAGCGTCCTCGTAGAGTTATAGGATGTATTTAATTATTTTGGCCTCAACCATTGATGCCTTAGTCAATATAAGGGTATCATCAATGAATTGTTGGTGAGAAATAGCCCTAGTGAGAGATTTTGCCTTGATTCCCGATATTAGCCTTGAACTGCAAGCATTTTTTATGGTTCTACCTAAAGCTTCTGCCACAATGATGAATAACATGGGTCTGATAGGGTCCCCATGTCGAATTCCTCTGTGACTTTGAAAGTAACCAGCAGTTGTTCCATTAACTAGAATCAAGAACCATGCTTTAGAAATACATTATTTGATCAAATTAACCCATTGGTGGTGAAAACCAAACTTAAGGAGGACAACAATTAGAAAGTCCCAATTTAGCCTATCAAATGCTTTGTTCATATCAAGCTTGAGAGTAAAAACAAACCTGTTAGTCGTATGAGCAGAGTGCAAAGCTTTATGAATTGTGATAACTCCATCCAATATTGACCTACTCTAGACAGAGATTCCCTGGCATGGATCTATGATGTGGGGAAAAATATCTCTCATTATATTTGCAATGGATTTAGTTAGGATCTTGTAAGAAACATTGCACAGATTGATTGGCCTAAAGTAAACCATAGATTCAGGGATTTTCTTCTTAGGAATTAGAGAAATAAAAGTAGATTTGATACCTTTTGGGATATGATTGCTTGCTTGGAATTATCTAATAGTATAAATTACATCCTCACTTACGATGTCCCAAAAATATTTATAGAAACAAGGGGGAAAGCCGTTGGGTCCTGGGGCTTTGTCTGGCTCCATGCTAAACAAGGCTTCCTTAATTTCCTCATCAAAAAATGGAGCTAGAAGCTTAAGTTTTATATCCTCATTTATTATGCTAGGAATGGATTCCAAGAGAATATCTTTGGCCTCCTTATTGCACTACGATTCCTGACCAAGGATAGAATTGAAATAAGTTACTACCTCCTTTCTGATTTCTGTTAAGTCTTGAGTAATAGAACCATCTACTTTTAAAAAAAAATTATCTTGTTATTGCTTCTATTTCTAAGCATGGTGATGTGAAAAAACTTGGAATTTGAATCTCCATATTTCAACCAAATATCCCTTGATTTTTGACTCCAATAGATTTCCTCATAGGCCAAAATGTTATGAAACTCTGCTAGTTTTGTTTGTTTCTCCTGCTTAGTAGTTTCATCAGCATCACCATGTTGGATCCTTTGATCAATGATTTTCAAAATTTCAACAACCTATTTGTTCCAAGTTCGAAGCTTTTCCTTAACAAACTTTAATTTTCCAGCAAGTTTAAAACTTACACTATCCGTGATAGGCTGCTGCCACCACTGACTTAAGTTATCTCTAAAACTAGAATGTTTGATCCACATAGATTGAAATATGAAATATTTCTTTAAGGATAGAGAGTTAGAGATCTCCAAAAAAATGGGATTATGATTAGAGGAAATTTTAGGAAGGGCTTGCAAGGTAGAATCATCGAACAAAGTTGTAGCCTCCTTTGATAGAAAAACCTATCAAGTCTTTCTTGAATGAGATGACACCTTATCTGCCGATTGCTCTACTTATAATTTGCTTCTCTAAATTTTACATCCATAAACATGTTGGAGTTCACAAAGTCATTGAACTCATCCATGCTCATGATAGGTGGACCATTTCCATCCATTTTGTCTGAAGGGTAAAGAGGAGTGTTAAAATCCCTAGCTAGAATCCAGGGGACATTATGGAAGATTTCAATCAGATTGCCTAAGTACTCCCATAGTAGAGATATCCCTTGAATTGAAGTCGGGGCATAAATATTTTAAAGGATCCACAACCTGTTGTTGTTTATTTCCTTAAATAAAACACTAAGAACGTTGTCATATTTTTGAATAATGGTGCCTTCTACTATCCAGGGATCCCACAAAGTCATAAGGCCTCTAGATGCTCCTCTGGATGATTTGCAAACTATCTCCCCTTGATTCCATATTTTTTTTGCTATTTTTTTTATTGAATCTCATCAGTTTTTGTTTCTTGCAACATGACAATAATTGGATTCACTTGATTTCTTATTGCACTGACTTCCATCTGTTTGGGCAGGCCATTGAGGCATCTCATGTTCCATGAGAGGAACTTCATTTAGATTGTTTGGTATTTCTTCCTCTCCCCCTCCCTTGAGGGGGTTTTCCTAATTTGTTGTCTTCAGAACTCGAAATAACTTGTTGAAACAAGTTTCTTTGTTTTCCATTGGCAATGTCATTATCAATTTTAATTTTGTGATGCTCAGCATTTGATATTCACCCTCTTATTTTTTCACTACTAAAATCTATAGGAGGCTTCACAGTGCTCCTATTTTGTCTAGGACTAAACTAAGGGGAGGTAATTTATTACAGAACTGGACTACCATATTCCTCAGTCTAAAGAGTTTCACATATCTCCACCCCTACATCCAAATATTCTCCCTTTTTCCTATATTCCCTTGGTCTGTGGGATGGCCCCTCAGTAGGATTCACTTGGCTCCTAATGATGATGTTAGGGAGATGAGATTTTTTATTTTCCAATGCCTCAACTTTCTTCCTAAGTTCTTCAACATTAGGGTTTGGCTTTGGGATGCCCACTGGGCTTGAAGTATTTCTAGCATTGGGGTTTAAGGATCCTAACTTGGATGTGGATTCTAGAGATCATGCATTAGGGTTTGGATTTGTGATGCCCGTAGGGATTACAGTAATTTTAGCATTAGGGTTTGAGGATCCTAATTTGGATGGGGATTCGAGAGAGTCAGAAAGGTTAACCTGAAGGTGTTGGGCTTCCATGTCTTCCGATAATCCTCCTACTCCCATATTGGATAGAATTGAAAATTTATTTGAAACTAGAGGATTGGAACTTACCTGAGTATTTTGGTTGCCAACAACTTGTTTTTCTTTGTCTTGCTGGGACCCTGCACCCTCTCTTTTATTTTTTTGGTAGACATAGTTTGCCTTATTGAAATCACCTATGCTAGGGAAACTCCTCAAATTTCCTCTGTCTAGCATTTCCTACTTATGCTTTTCTCTATTCATTTCTAGGTTAGGGCACTGATTGCATAGATGTCCTTTATTTTTACATTCTACATAGAATGTCGGTCTGTTATCGTATTCTACTAGTTTTCTATAGTATTCTCCATACTCTAGCTCCACAAACCTTGGCAATTCATTATTCAAATTAGCATTTATACAGATTCATGCATGATTCATCCTTGTCTTGGCCAAGGTCGCATGGTCAATGGAGATCAGGTCCCCTATAGTTCTAGCTATGCCTTGTAGCCAATATTCATTGAAGAACTATGCAAGTAGACTAGGGAGACAAACCAAAATAGGGGCAATGTTAATATTTTTATTTTTAGGGTCAAAATATTCACCCCATCATCTGATAAAAATGCTCCTTTTCCCTAGAAACCAAGGACATCCTATTAAAATAAGGTTAGCATCCTCCATATTGTTAAAACGGATAATGAAGAACCCTCGAGTTAGAGCTACCAACTCCAAGTTACCTACCATTCACCATTTACCCATCGCCCAAGCCCTGCTAGTCTCCATGTATGACCTACCTCCCAAAAACTTGCCTACCAGGGAGAATTCTTCCATTAAAAGAAAATGGCTCATGGAACTTGTCGGGGTTGAAATTTTATTATTTACTGGAACTAGGGGTGAAAGAGAGAGAACCTCCTTTCTTTTTCCTCTAAGAGTCTAAAAAAAATACAGCCACTTCTTGGGCCCTGTATTGTCCTTCGTATATTATTTTTCAGGGTATTTTTGAGGAGGGTTGAGCCCCCTATGATGCCCACCTCCAAATCTGCCATAGCCTGACCACCTTCCTCTGGATCCTCGCTTGATCCATGCTCGAGATTTCCACCTACCCCTTCCATACCTACTCTACCTCTATCGCCTTGGCTAAGATTCCTGCCCAAAAAATTCAAACCCTCACTCCCGTCGCACCTGCTAAACCTCAGCTCACTCATTCCTCTTGAACCTTTTTTTCAATTCCATTTTTAGGCTTCGAGCCAAAATATTTACCACGACTAGTGATGATATTAATTAGGACATTGCATTACACTTAGCTAGGTATATAAGGTAGTGGTTCCCACTTAAGACTCTCTTTTATCTCTAATGCACTAATATTTCATTGATTACCTACCTCTATTACCTCACAAAAAACTTTCTAATCTCACCATGATGACTTTGAGCATCTTTACATATTCTATTAATAATGAGGAAAGTCTAAGATAGCAAAGTATCTCTCTCAACATTCCATAATTTCTCTATAAACACTTTGAAGATGATTCCACTCACATTCACTATTTAGCAACATGAGAAATTATAAGTATGTCAAACACTAAACTTTAGTGGAGTTCATCTATTGAGATTTTATGGTATAAATGGGTACAACCATCATATCACACATTTTCTTCCTTAGCATTCTTATATAATTTATCTATATACTTATATGAAGTGGTTTGTAGGATGATTCAAATACTTCCATGTGCTTAACACTCTTGGGCATCCGATAGCATCAGATTATCCTATTAAAAGTTTTTTTTCAATGTAGTGATCTATTGGAGTCAATGAAATTTTTTCATTTGATTCATATCTATGTTTATGAAGAGTATTTGTTAGGATTATTTTATGATTGAAAATTTATTGTGTTAAGCATCCAACTACATGAGAAAATCCTATCAAATGTCTTTCTTCATTATATATGTTTATCAAAATATTCAAAGATTTCATCTCTTCTCTTCCCATCTATCAGTTTGAATTATAAAAAGTGTGATCCCCTCACATATCTGAGACCCAAATAATTTCTCTTTCTTCTACTATATGGATGTGCTAGTGGAATTTATATGTTTTGCTTGATCATATATTTCCTTTCATTATTGTTAAGTTTTTCTTAGCATGTAAAGTCGCGAGGGGGTCTCTCACAATTAGGCCAAAATAACCCTAGCTAGCAAATGATGTACCATGTATTACACTTGTAGTAGAATACTAGGCTAACATACCTCCTTGATGGCTCCCAAAAATTCCCTTTATCTTGGGAATTATTATTTTTTTTATATGCGTGATTGTCTCTTATAAACATGTGATTTCCTTGAACATGTATCACACCTTTTATAGGTTGAAGGATGATAATTATTCCTTGATCAAATTATTTTCATAGACATACAACATTGAAGACATTTATAAGAAATAATTTCGATCCTCCCCCCAAAATTCTTCACTTATTCATTTTTCATACACTACATGATATTGCTTGAATGTACACCACAACTTTTATGGGATCAAAATGAGAATTATTCCTTGATAAACAATCCTTGTATGATTTCTAGGATCTTTATGAGGAGTAATTCCCATTTTCAAACCCCAAAATTCTTTGACATATATCTACCATTCACTATTTCATTTTGCATTACTACTTGAACATTTAGAATCAAGGGATTATGTGATGAAGTGATGATGAAAACTAGTAAGGTTAGCTCATATGCATTGCACTTATACTAGGTTATTTATGCCAATCGGGTCCTTACCCCTAGGACTTTTAAATTACCTTATAGAAATGTTTTTTTCTTTCTCATTTTCCTTGAATTTTGGAAAGACATAAACCCACTACTCTTAAGGAGGGCGGAGAATGAGAATTATTCCTTGCTCTAAAATTTTTATATGTAGGCATGCAACCTTTAAATCATTGACAAGGAATCATTTTTTTCTCTTCCTTCACTCAAGAGCATATGATTTTTTGGCATATCAATATTTATATATTTGACATGTATGTATTTAACATTAACCATCAAACTTATGTTTTAGTATGTTGATTGATTCTCAATATAACACAAACCAAATGCTTCTCAAAAGGATGGATAATGAGAATTATTCTTTGCTCAAATTATTTTCATATATAGGTGAGGGCATTGAAGATATTTAGAAGGAATAATTTTCATTCTACTCCTTCACTGAGAAGCATATTAGTTTATCACTTATCAATATTGCTTCCACCTAGCTTTGATATGTATGCACATAATTGTTGTTTGCATAGTACATCCAAATTTTGTAAATTTCCATTTGAAAAAACACCTAATCTCATAGGTTATTGAGGAGGGTGGAGAATGAGAAATATTCATTGCTCAAATAATTTTTATAGGAATACAACATTGAAGACATTTATGAGAAATAATTCCCATTTTTCTCTCTCACTTAGTAACTATGAGCCCTTAATTACTCTTCTTACATACATACTTGCATAACACAATTGGATTATTACTGCATGAATCAATTATATACTTGCTATCTCACTTGTTTGTATTCATATGATTGTTGTTTTCATAAGGAGTCAATATGATTTGTCATCACACATGATGATCCTAGTCAAGATAAATTGCATTTTATCTAGGTAACTAAGGTAGAATATATATAAAAAATACTCATCATAACTATTCATTTTCATGTATTGTGTATGTTTACATCTACATAAAGATAAAGTCTCTCATGATTGCACATAACTCCTCACTTCTAAACATGACACTTCACTCACATAACTCACACTTACTAACTTGACACCTCACACATAACTCCTCACTTATATACATGATACATAATCACACTTAATAACATACCACATGTTAAACACACCCTAATCTATAATATTTACAAGGTACTTGCAATAGTATTGCAAGGTACCAAATAATGTAATAGCTCCAACTAAGACATCCCTCTGTAGGGGTGGGATGTGTGCTTTGTGAAAATAATGAGGCATATGGAGATGACTAGTTGGGTGTTGTTTGTGGATATTTATTCTTCATAATGTAGGTTTAAATCTATATTGTTTTACTTTTTATTTTAGAGAAAAATAAAATAGGGGACAAATGCAATCATCTCTCATTTTTTATTCATAGACTAGAATGATAGCACATAAGTTAGGGGAGTTGATGCTTTCACATTAATATGAATATGGTTATTTTTAATATTGGATAGTATCTCTTTTTGTTAAAATACCCTTATGTGGAAAGCTCTAACAACATCATCTGTGAAGGTATTAGCAAATGCATCACCATGGTTCTATTTGACTAATTGGCTATGCCAAGTTGCAAAAGCATTTGTAGATAAATTGATATACATGTGATCCTTAATTTTGATCAATTATTTTGTACTATATTTTAGTTTAGAGCTATGCCATTCCACCATGATAATAATTTATAAATTTCTTAAGAACCTTAATAGACATGGCATTATTATATCTAGCACAAGCTACTTTGATTGGTGGAGGCCCAAGTTCAAACCTCTATGGAACTTATGGATTATTGATGTAGGTTTTAGGTGATATAGAAATTTATGTGACCATGTTTTTCTCTATTTTTTACCACATATTGAATAGATACACCCCTTCATGCAAATAATTTAGCAACTATCAAACTTGGATTGGTTACAATAAACAAATAGTGAACAAATGACACAAAAGTAGGGGAACATATTATTGAATCAATAAATGACAAGTGGAAAATTATGATTGAATACTATATTTATAATGCTTGAAGAGTTAGTTTTTAAATTATTTAGGTCTATTAGGGCATAATGTATAAAGGCCACAAATTTTCCATATTCAAGTTTTTTGAGACCTTTTTTATTCAAATCATTTGATTTTTTTAACTCCTCATATTAGGGAGATTAATTCAAGAACCTTTTATAGTTTTAGGAGTAAAATTATACAATAAAAATTCTCAATCTTATGTTACCTACCTCAATGGAAATAATTAAATTATATGATCAACTTAGATGATTGTTTTACTATGTAGTAACAACCTATGTTGCATATTTCAAGCAAAGAATGCTAAAAATTTTGATTATGAGACTTGATAACACAAGTAAGAAGAATCTCTTTGCCTATTCCTCTTATTGTTTGAATCAAAATTATTTTTGCATATCAAGGAAGTGATTTATTAAAGTCAGACACTAGGATCTAGAGTTTTCTTCTTTCAAGTCAGTTGATTTTAATAATAGTGAGGACTATATTATGTGATTCAAGGCATTAAGAGTATATATCACAACTTATGAAGTCAAAATAGTCCTTTCTAATTTATCTCATCCTTTTCATATGTTGAACCTCATGGTTCATGTGGTTCCCATGTACATGGAAATACCAAAAAACTATAATGCTTGATCATCATTCTCAATCTTAGTCACTTTTAGGTAGTGATGCAGGAGCATCCAGGAGCACAACAATATTCATCACCGAAAACAAAAAAAAAGAGAAAAACAAAAGAAACAAGCAAAAAAAGTTCTAAGTATGAAAAATAGTCTGAGTGTTGAATGTGTCGCGATATCGCGACATAAAATTTGTCACGATATCGTGACGACTCAGAATAATGGCAGGCGCAAATCACAAGTGTTGCGATATCGTGACATAAAAGTTGTGATATCACGACAAATCAGAACCAATGATGGGTGCAATCGCAAGTGTCGCGATATCGCGACACAAAAGTTGTCACGATATCACGACAACTCAGAACCAACGATAGGTGCAAATCGCAAGTGTCACGATATCGTGACACCAAAGTTGTCACGATATTATGACAACTCAGAACCAACGGCAAGCACAAATGGCAAGTTTCATGATATCATGACACAAAAGTTATCGCAATATCACGACACAAAAGTTGTTGCGATATCATGACAACTCAAAAACAATGGCGGGCGCAAATGGCAAGTGTCATGATATCACGACATAAAAGTTGTCGCGATATCACGACGGACTTAGAGCAAAGTTGGAGCAAACCAAAAGTGTCGCGATATCGTGACACATTGGCAAACAAAGCCAAAAGCCAAAAAAGTGTCGCGATATCACGACGGATGGACATGGAGGAAAAAGTGTCGCAAAAATGTGACATGTTACTTTTTCACAGACTGTTGTAGAACGACAGTTGGCAGTTCTAGAAGCCATTAAGGTAGTTCTAGGGAACCGTTGCAGCGGTTATAGGGACGGTTGTGAACGACGGTTGTAGAAAGATCCTATGATGATAAAAAGGGATTTTTTTGAAGGATGGTAAAGGCTGGAGAGACAAAGGCTAAGGCTTCTTTTGGGCATTTTTTGTACTGTGTAATCTTCCATAGTTATGAATTGTAAAGCTTTCCATGCTTCAAAATAAAATTGCATATTTTTTGTGTTAATTAAAATTGGATCCCCATCAAGTGGTATCAGAGTAGTAATATTCTGAGTGTGTGAGCAGAGCGCCGAACATGATGCAACTTGCACTAGGATCTGGGGTTATGGGTTCTAAGAAATAGTGAAGCAGAATGCTGCCAAAAAGAAATCGTGGTGCTGGAAGGAACATGGTTCCTGAAGGAGACTTCCGAGCATTAGGTTCCTAATGTGTTATGCATTAATTCCTGCTGTAAAGAGAAAAGAAACTACTAACATTCCAACAAAATTTGAACATTTGTTAGCAAAATTTCTTGATATTATATCATACAATGTGCCTGAGGGTTTGTCACCAATGAGGAAGATTAGTCATCAAATTGACTTAATGCCAAGATCTAGCTTACCCAATAAGGCTGCCCATAGAATGTCTCCTATAGAGAATGAAGAGTTGAATCAACAAGTTTAGGAATTGTTGAGGAAGGGTTTGATTCAAGCAAGTTTGAGCCCTTGTGTAGTGCCAGTAGTACTTGCACCAAAGAAGAATGGTGAATGGTGAATGTGCATTGATTCTCGAGCCATTAATAAAATTACCATTAAATATCGCTTTCCATTACCCATAATGGACGATATAATGGACTGCTTGAGTGGAGCTAAATACTTCACTAAGATTGATTTGAAGAGCGGATATCACCAGATACGTGTTAGAGAATGTGATGAATGGAAGACAACCTTTAAAACCAGATAGGGTTTGTATGAGTGGTTAGTTATGCCATTTGGATTGACTAATGCGCCCAGTATGTTTATGAGGCTGATGAATGAGGTATTGCATGACTTCCTGGAAAAGTTCATGATAGTTTATTTGGATGATATTTTAATTTTTAGTAAAACATTGGAAGAGCATTTAATGCATGTGCAGATAGTTTTTGAAAAACTGCGTGAGGAGCAGTTATTGATTAATATACAAAAGTGCAGTTTTGTATAGAAAGAGTTGATTTACCTGGGATTTGTCATCTCAAAGGAGGGTCTGAAAATGGATCCTGAAAAAGTGAAGGCTATCATTGAATGGCCTGCCCCACGAAATGTAACAGAGGTAAGATCATTTCATGGTCTTGCAAGTTTCTAGCAAAAATTTATTAGAGACTTTAGCAGTATTTGTGCGCCCCTAAAAGAAACTATGAGAGGGGATAAGAGAGAATTTAAGTGGACTACCAAGGCAGGTACTAGTATGGACATATTGAAAAAGAAAGTGACAGAACAACCCATTCTGGCACTTCCAAATTTTAATAAAGTGTTTCAGGTTGACTGTGATGCCAGTGGCAGTGCCATTGGAGCTATGTTGAGCCAAGAAGGTAAACCTGTTGCATACTTTAGTGAAAAATTGAATGATGCTTGCAAGAAATACTCTGTTTATGATCAAGAATTCTATGCTATAATTCAAGCTCTTAAGAAATGGAAACATTATTTGCTAACCAAAGAGTTTGTTTTATATACTGACCATCAAGCTTTGCAGTATATAAATAGTCAAGGTAAACTTAACCAATGACATTTGAAGTGGGTAGAATTCTTGCAGAGTTATACCTTTGTCTTGAAGCATAGAAGTGGTAAATCTAATAGAGTTGTAGATACCTTGAGTAGAAGGCATAATTTGTTGATGGAAATGAGAGTGCAGGTTGTTGGGTTTGATGAACTCAAGAGTTTATATCCAGTAGATCCAGATTTTGCAAAGGCATGGACGGCATGTGTGTCTCCTACTATCGTGGATCGCACTAAGTGGTTGGATTTTATGATCCAAGATGGGATGCTATTTTGGAAGAACCAGTTGTGCATTCCACGAAGTTCCATGAGGGAAAATTTGATTAAAGAGAAACATAGTAGAGGACTCGCAGGGAATTTTTGTCGAGATAAGACCACTGCTCTCATTAGTGAGAATTACCATTGGCTACAGTTGTAGCCGGATGTGACCAAATTTGTGCAGGGTTGTAGAGTGTGCCAGATGGCAAAAGGAGTCATCCAAAATACAAGAATGTACCAGCCATTACCTGTACCAAAGAGACCGTGGGAGGACATCAGTATGGATTTTGTTCTTGGTTTGCCAAGGACACAACATGGAAATGATGCCATTTTTGTTGTTGTTGATAGGTTTTCGAAGATGGCTCATTTTATTCCATGTCAGAAGACAAGTGATGCTATTCATATTGTAGGCTTGTTTTTTAGGGAGGTTGTGTGCCTTCATGGTCTACCCCAAAGCATTGTCTCGAACAGAGATACCAAATTTGTGGGTTATTTCTAGAGAACCCTGTGGAAGAAGCTGAAAATAGAATTGAAATTTAGTTTTGTGTACCACCCACAGAATGATGGACAGACCGATGTAGTCAACCAAAGTTTGGGTAATCTTCTATGATGTCTGGTAGGAGATAAACCCAAGGGATGGGATCTGATTTTACCACAGGAAAATTTTGCTTACAATAATTCTATCAATCGTAGTATTGGTAAATCCCCATTCCAGATAGTGCATGGGAACAACCCAAGAAACACTTTTGAGTTGAGGTCGATGGATAAAGGAGACAAGCACAGTGCTGAAGCTGAAGACTTTGCAGCACACATGAAGAATTTACATGAGGAGGTACAACAACATATCAGTAAAATGAATGCTACATACAAAGCCAGAGCAGATCAGAAGCGGTGTTTCAAGGAATTCCAGATAGGAGATGAAGTCATGGTTCATTTGTGCAAGGAACATTTTCCTACAAAAACCTACAATAAGATAAAAATGAAGAAGTTTGGACCATGCTGGATCATAGGTAAACAAGATTCAAGGAATGCCTATGAAGTAGATCTACCGAGTGAGATGAATATTTCACCCATCTTCAATATTTTAGACTTGGTTGAATATCATGCAGGTAGTTGTAGCGAACCACCCAGTTCGGATCTGTGGAACATTCCAGCATCCACTCTAGACAAAGAAGAAATTGAAGACATACTCGACACTCGCGAAGGTAGAATTACCCAAAATAGGCAATATTCGGAGTATTTGGTCAAGTGGAAGAACCGACCTGTCGAAGATGCCACATGGTTGTCCAAATCAGAGGTTGATCATATGGGTTTTCCTCTGACCATCAAGAAGTGAGGATCACTTCTAAAAATCTACCCCGAGTGTCTGATGCAGGAGCATCCAGGAGTAGCACAACAATCTTGCATCACCAAAAACAAAAAAAAGAGAAAAACAAAAGAAACAAGCAAAAAAAGTTCTAAGTATGAAAAATAGTCTGAGTGTTGAATGTGTCGTGATATCACGACATAAAAGCTATCGTGATATCGCGACAACTCAGAATAATGGTGGGTGCAAATCACAAGTGTCATGATATCGTGACATAAAAGTTGTCGCGATATCGTGACAACTCAGAACCAACGGCGGGTGCAATCGCAAGTGTCACGATATCGTGACACAAAAGTTGTCATGATATTGCAACAACTCAGAACCAACGACGGGCACAAATTGCAAGTGTCATGATATCGTGACACCAAAGTTGTCATGATATCATGACAACTCAGAACCAATGGCGGGTGCAAATGGCAAGTGTCGCGATATCGTGACACAAAAGTTGTCACGATATCGTGACAACTTAGAAACAACAATGGGCACAAATGGCAAGTGTTGCGATATCACGACATAAAATTTGTCGCGATATCGCAATGGACTTAGAGTAAATTTGGAGCAAACCAAAAGTGTCGTGATATCGCGACACATTGGCAAACAAAGCCAAAAGCCGAAAAAGTGTCACGATATCACGATGGATGGACATGGAGGAAAAAGTGTCATGTTTTCACGACCCGACTAGGAGAGAGAAGAGCGAGATGTAGAGGTGTCGTGAAAACGTGACATGTTACTTTTTCATGGACTATTGCAGAATGACAGTTGGCAGTTCCAAAAGTCGTTAAGGTAGTTCCAGGGAACCGTTGCAGCGGTTACAGGGATGATTGCGAACGACGGTTGCAGCAAGATCCTATGATGATAAAAAGGGATGTTTTTGAAGGATGGCGAAGGCTAGAGAGACGAAGGCTGTAGCTTCTTTTGGGCATTTTTTGTACTATGTAATCTTCCATAGTTACGAATTGTAAAGCTTTCCATGCTTCAAAATAAAATTGTGTCTTTTTTGTGTTAATTAAAATTGGCTCCCCATCAGGTAGCAAAGGGAAATTGTGGTGGTACTTCATTAATATAGTCTCCTCTAAAGGAATTAAAACCTAAGGAGGTTCCAAATTTTAGGATAAATATTTAAATAAGTAAAAGGTTATGTATGGATACCCTAAGAAGGAAGGACATCCAACCAAACATTGCTTGCTAAATTTACAAAGAATTGGAGATGGATTTCTTAACATAGGTAGTCATATTAAAGATGATGAGCGGGATTCAAACATGTATTCATAATATATAGATATCCACTAGAGTATCCACTATGGAGGGATGATGTTATTATAATAAATTTCTTCTCTCCTTGAGCCCTAAATTTAGATTATAAGAAGGTATTGAAAGTGTAACTATTAGGCACTGAATTGCATAAAGATTTCACTCAACACTACGGCTGTCTATCTTCCTATTTTTTGTCCAGGCTTGCACACGATAGCTACATCTCAGCACTCAACATTGGATGGACCAAAATAGGGTTTCTTATCCAACCTCTAGAGTAGGCTGGTTCCTTGTCAACTTACATAGGGTGTTGACACAATTATGCTCACTTAGGGTTTGAAGGTTAGGGTAGTAAAATGTTAGGGTTAGGAAAATGTGAACAATAGTGGACAGATAGGCTAACAACATTATACCACAAGAAACAACTCTAAAAAAACTAACACAGCATCATATACTCAAACCAACATTATCTCAATTTAGATGATTCTTCATTCATTAACATACAATAGAGAAATATTGTAGACAGAGATTTCAATATCCAGACAATGATAATCCAAATAGTAAAATTCACCAATACCTAGATTCTACATAAATGCACTTTCTAACAATAAAGAACAATTCAGAAGTAGATTTCAACTACTTTAATAGCTAGTAATCCATTCATTTGGCATAAACTAACCATTTAAGTATTCACATAAATACAACTAAAGAAATAGAACCTCTGATTTCAAGCATGAAGATACAAATTTCGAGGTAAAGATCAGTGTAATGCTCCTTCCATTAGCTCTTGGAAATATTTATAGTAGCACAGGAAAACACACTAGAGCCGACCCTTAAAAATGAGGGTTCGACCTCTATTTATAGTTTTTTAGAAATTAAAATTACAAGGAACATTACAAAGATTAAATTTTGATAGCACAACAAAGAGATCTTGCTGGCATTTTCTTACTAGTTCATCCTCTAGGAAATCCACTGAAAGTGATCTGCCATGGTAGCTCGAGGCCTCTACAACTTGCTGGTCATTCGGTAAAACTAGAGTTTAGGTCATTGGAAATCATGCATTACCGTTGATTTTTCTTGGAGGCTATCTACCATCGTCGCTATCCGTAACCGCCTCTGGTTCTATCTTTTGGAAAACCCTCGATGCTTCATCTTCCTCTTCCAACTAACTGTTCCAATCCTGGTGAAGAAATATTCTTAAATACCTTAGATTCTTCAACATAACCTCCATCATTGATCTCCCTCATTGTATGGTTTAGATTCAATATGATACAAGCTTATTAAAAATAATGGGGAGAACACAATGTCATTCTGCTTTAAAATTTTGATGACATCATCCTTTTGCATTAGAAACTATAGAATCACCAATTCGTACCCTTGAAAGCTAAGCAGGATCAAATCCACTCTTTGTTCTTTAGAATACTTCATATTTCGTAGGGTATCCTTCAATCCGCACTAAAATATCGATGACATCATCCTTTCCTTATAACTTTTGTGGATTCCATTCTAGGTAGAACAAGTGCATTAGCATGTGATCATCAATTTGGGCCCACCATGGTGCAAAGTAACTCTTTCTCTATTCTGGATAACCTTCAGAATAAAACATTCCACTTTGTTACCATTTTGGGTATGAGAAGTCAAAGTAGTCCTTAGTCATGAATCCACATCCACCTTGGCCATAGCTTTCCAATTTGTCACCATTACAAACATAAATATGCCATGGATTTTTTGGAATCGGGCCTTCTAAAACTTAGACGTTATCAAATTTCCAATCCACACTTTTTTATTGCTAACGTCATCTCTTATAAAAAATTTTATGAATTTGAGATGCGTCACCAGTATGGATCCGGAGACAAATATCCCAAAATTGTTGCATTCATAAAAATTGACTAAATTTCAGGCAGGCTCATATCTTATGTTGTCGATAGACTCCAAAATACACTAAAAGGGGTGTGGAATGAAGATTTCCATTCACTTAGACAAAATTTGCAAAAATTTTCCTAGTATGTGGCCATTTTGGGCCTACATTTTGGTGCCTCCCAGGTGGATTTGCTTGCAAATCCAATCGAACTCAAAGTCTTATCCATTGGGCTTTAGGAGTCAAAAATACTCATCTTCAACACATATATTTATAGAATAACTTCCATACAAACACTACTCTCTGATAATTTCATCAGTATGCTAAGAGAGTAGAGGTTCATATCGAAGTGATGCCAAAAATATACAGAATTCATCCTCTCATACAGAGGTCATGTCAAAATTGTAGGCCTTGCCCTTGTATTCAAAAACCTAGACACAACTCCACTCCTTTTATAAGGCCTTACTACAAAATATGCCTTCACACAAAACCCGTTGCTCTGTAGGCTTCACGCCTTTATTGTTTATTTCTAACAATTTGTCAGGGCAAAAAACAAAAATGCCAAACTTATGTATATGTACAAACAAAAATAAGCTAAGTGTGGGATCCTTCTGAGCCTGTAACCACTTCATCCTGCTCTTCTTCTTCATGGCCCTCTTCTTCATTCTCTTCTTCTTCTTCTAGAGTGGGTGTTTTTTGACTCCTTCCTCTAGAAGTATCACCAAACAATTGAACCATCAATTTTAAAGATTGTAGAGCCTATTTCCAGGCTGCTTCAGAGGGGTTTGATGTTTCTTCTAGTTGCTTATAAACATATTGTAACTCTCCAATGTCTTCATAGTTAGCAGCATTCCCTCTGTTTACCAGATCTTCCATGAGATCTCTCAACCAAGTAAAATCAACAATCAATTGGACAACTTGTTCTTGGGGTAGTGGCTCTTCCAGAGAATATATTCCAGACTCATCCTACAAATACTCATCAATGCTCTGTTGGATCTCTTCCATGGATAACAAGTTGTGATCTTCCATCCATAGGCCCTTAAAGCCAACTTGAATCATCTCCTTGTTTAATTCAACAACATCCTTGATTACCCTTTCAATCTTGTCAAACAACAACCAGGATCTTTGAAGTACCCTGTGCTTTTTCACCACAATCCTGGAAGTAACTCTAGCGAGATTCCATTCTTTTTTAGGAATTGGTTTAGAAGAATCACTGAGTCTACTATCAACCAACCTATACATTTGTTCTATCAGAATCACCATAGGCTGTAACTCTCCAGTTATCTGATCTAGCTTTTTCTAGATATTGGAGAGCAGGCGGTTGGCATCATCAAGATAATCAATAATAAGTTGAAGCCCTGAACATTTCTCCTGGACCTCAGAAAGCAACTCTTTTTTGATCTTCCTTAGTTCATTCTTAGAAAGGCCTTGTAGACTTAGCTTTCTCAATTTGAAGCTGATGTTTTAAATTCTGAATTTCTTTCACCTGATCTTCATTCAACTTCTTTTGCTTTTCTAATTGGTCCTTTATTTTATTGGCTTCTTGAAATTTATCTTGCCAACCCTTAGCCTCTTTTCTTAGAGCCTTTTCCACCTCCTTTTGATCCCTCAGACTCTTTTTGAGCTTCTCAACTTGTTTCTCCAATTTTTTCACCTTCTCTCTGACTATATCATTTTTCACATAGAAGGTATCCAAATGGGCTTTGGCAATGATCAACTCATCTTCCTCAGGAAGATTTTCAATATCTTCTGTGACCTCCTCCACTCGATAATCCTGAATAGTCATCTCAGTTTCAGGCTTGCTTACCAATGGAGTCATTGATATTGACACTCTCTATCTAGAAACAGGGTCAACATACATGCTTCTTCTCCTAACAACCATCCTGATGGAAGGCTTAGCAAGCTTCTCTACCTAGTAATCATTTATACTCTGAGTGGATGCCTGTTCTTTTGAAACAAAAACAAGTCTTGAAAGGCTAGCAGCTAGGGGAGATGAAGATACTAAAAATGATAGAGCGGATGGAACTGCTGATGATGAGGGTGTGGATACAGTTACAGTAGCCTCTATGACAACAGTGGACTCTATAACTACTACTACCATTGTTGATGGTAAACTCATGGAAACTGATACAGTACTAACAGTCGGATGGATGGATGTACTTGAAATGCAATGTCCCATTGATGGTGGTAATGAAACAGATGGAAGTGAAGCAATGGTGGATGATGGAACAATGGGAGGTGATGAAGTGGGAACCTCAGATGCATAAGATGGGATTTGAGGTGGTTGTGATGAAATAGAAGTGGCTTGTACCTCCATGGCTACTGATGACACATGTAGTGGACTTTGAGAGGGAGAATGTACATTCGTCACATATTCTTGATTAGAAAGGGAGGGAGATTTCTTTGGGGACTCATGAGTATGAAGAGGAGAAGAGGGATTAGAAATCATACCTTCGCCTACAGATGTAGGGTGCTCTTGATCTATTTTTATTTCTAGCTATTGCTCTTGATCAATTAACTCTTCTATAGCGAATTCAACTACCTCTTTAGCAATCTCCTCCATGTCCATTTTTTATTTCTTTGAAATTTCCATTTCTCCTCTCTTTCCTGAACTCTCTTAGTCCTATGAATAAATTGAAAAGTAGCCATCTCATCCTCAGAATCTTCTTCCAACACATCTTCTTGTGCCACTCCAGAAAGTAATGATTGCCCAAAAATAGGACGTACTTCAACTGATGCTGCAGGGGTAAAATAAAGGGGTTTGTACTTAAACTTCTCATCCTTTTTATGCCAGTCAATATCTATGTCTAGAGGCCGTGCTCCCAGAGCTAAGCATTTAGGTCTAGATGTTGTTTCAATAACTGGGGTACTGACAACTTTTTCCTTAGAATATTGCATTTTGCTCATCAACTTAGCCCCCTTAGGAAAAATTTCCACTTGCTCAGTGGTAGGATGAAAGGTTTTCAGTACCTCAGCTACTGTCAAAGGATTTTTGGCTCTTCTTGCTGAGTTTCTTGATATGAAAGTGGAGAAAGGGATTCAGAGCCATTTTGAGGTTTTTCAACCATCAATACTATGTTTCTAACATCCTTTTGTCTCCAAGTCTCAATGTTTTCATTATATCTTCTTGAAAATTCTTTATCAATATTCATTCCAAACTTGGACTTAGGCTTTCCAATTTCAATCCTCATTCTCCACCAATCCATTATTTTGGCAACATTCCATTCTTCTTTTTCTTTTGCTCCTTCAGTAGCTTCTCCAGAAACTTCTCCAGCAACTTCTTCCTCAGGTTGAGGATCATTTTTCTTTGAAGTCTCTCCCTCAGGCTGAGGCTTATTTTTCTTTGGAGTTCCTTCCTCAGGCTGGGGCTTCTTCTTTTTTGAAGTTTCTCCCTCAATATTACTAATTATAGCTTCAGTAATCCGATGACTGGGCTTTCTATTAGGATCAAAATCAACAACCTACTCATAAAAGTCCAACCATGGAGGCAACTGACCCATATTCGAGACATTCCACTCTAAAAGAGCAGTCTCATCATTATTTCTGCCCTGTTCAAAATGGGCCCTAGGCCTCTTTTCAAATTTATAGGCCTTATCCCCATTTAGGGTTTTATTCCTTACAGTAAAAATGCCATCAGGGTCATAGCTCCATCTTTGGGGAATATAAAATAGACCTAACCTATCAAGGTATTGGTCTATCAGTTGGCTCTACCCCTTCTTGGTGATGGTAATATCCTCCACTGTGTGATGGGTAAGGAAAGACTTTCTCTTTCTCCCAGAACCATAGTTTGCATCAATGTACTCCACCTGCCTTAAATATTCTAGGGCAAACAACCTCTCCGTAATGAAGTGGGGCAGGAGGAAAGGTTTACCCATGAAACCATACAATCTGATGATTGTGCCCTCGATTAAAAAATACCAATCACCTTCTTCAGCACCCTCTGCTCTCAGAATCTGCTTAGCTAGGGGTGGCAATCTCGGGAACTTATTATACATTATTTTTAGGGCAGGTCCCAAAAATTCTAAATTGAATCTATAATAGGACTCACTGCTCCTCAAATGGCTTGTCCAATAATAAACTGGCATGGGTTCTCCATCATTGTTTTTATCCCAAACTAGGATCCAAGGCATTTTATCCTTAACAACAACATAAAACATCCATATTAGGCTTGAGCAATACCTGAAACTAGGAGCATCAGAGCCCCTTTTCATACTTACTAACTGCTCATGTATTCTCTGTGCAAGAAAAGCTGGCCAATCAAAATAAATCACCCTAGTCCCCTTTTTTCCCACATCTTTTTCATACATTCTCTCATTAGAAATATAGTAAGCTACGACAATTTGCCAGCCATGTACCATTTTATCAGAGTCTAACCCCTCCATGCAAGCCAACATAGAAAATAGTTCGAAATTTGCAAACTCATCAATATGAATAGGGACTTCAGGCATTTCATCTTCATTCCTAATTCTTCTAAAATTAAAATGCAGCCATTGCTCTATAGCCCTTTTCTTTAATTCTGAAGCCATCATTGCATCATAAGCCCTAGCTAATTATGCTATGTCAAATGGTCTAGGTTTTGAGGGTGGCCCTACTCCAGTTGAGAATAATTCATGGCAAAATTATTTTATAATTGTGAACAGGGGAGTGCCCTTGAAGGTTTTAACTATTCTATTTTTAGAATCATAGAATTGAATCATAGCATAGACTAATTCAGGGTAATGATGTATAGAATCACAGATATAGGTGAACAAGAAAGATTTTATAGCTATAGTACCTTGTCGACGCATTGGATTTCCTTCGAAATATGGGAATTTGAAACCTATCCTTAGCTGGGTCCTTGGTACCCTCATCATCATGGTATCTACGACTCATCTGGTTTGATGCACATGAGCCTATAACTTCACTCCCATATTATGTGCCTCATTGAGTGATTTATTAGGGGCCATTTTGATAGTAGTATGAATTTGTTCTCTGTGATTAGCAGTAAATTTTTTTAGAACACTACTTTACCTTCTCACCACTCCATGGATGTAAATGATCACCAAATGATCCTCACATATGTTTTTCATCACTTTTATCATCTGGAGTACACGTATCTTCTGTCATTAATGTAGCTACACATGATATTGCCCACTGGCACACTTTCCAATTTTTAATCATTCCCTTTGGTGGCTCAATAGTGGCACCCTATCTTTTCATTGGTCAAAATTTCAAATTGCGTTGCCACCTCACTGCACCTCTTCGGCTACTTCTTGATTGTGGCATGAGTTCGTTAGCATTGAATGTAGGATCATTCTCTGGCCTCCACGTGTCATGGTAGAAGTTGTTGCTTGGTTCCGCTTCCTTTTCAAACCGGATGATTAAAAGCCTTTTGAGTCCGCTGACACTTAGAAAATTTGATGCATGAATCTCCGTCTCGATTCCACTCTGACTTATTAAGCTTTGGAAGACTCCTAGATTGGGGATGCCTTTAGCTCTTCTTTAGTGTGGGGTAGAAACCTTTACGCCATTCCATGGGGATCTAACGTATTTTGATGCGGATTCAAGAGCGCACGTCGTTCCAGAATCTTTTTACATGGAATTGAGTGCAGAATGGAAACTTGTTGTGCACTTAGCCCATACTTAGTCATTTTTGCAATTTTTTCTTTTTTCAAGATTTTTTTGAAGAAAATCGATTACAAAGTGCAGAAAGAAATCAAAGTACAAAGTGCAAAAAGGAGGGGAAATAATTTTACAATGTATATACATATGTTACAGTGGACTCATTCCTTACACATAGTAGAGTTTGAGGTGAAAACCATTCACTGGAATCGGTTGTATGTTTCCCTCCGGATCCTCTAGCTGAAATACATTAGACTCTTTGGCTTCCACTATTCTGAAAGGACCATCCCAAAATGAATCAAACTTTTCATGTTTGCCTAGTTTTGCTCTATCAACATTCCACCTAAGAACTGAGTCTCCCACCTGGAACTTTCTAAATCTGGATTTCTTATCAAACCATGCTTTGATATCTGATGAATGCTTTTGAAAACTATCATATGCTTGAGTTCTACTTTCTTCCAATTGGAGCAAATGTGTCAACCTAGTTTTCATAGGATCTTCCTCTGACTCTTCTTCTGTATTGACAAGCTTAAGTGTTGGGATCTCCAAATGAATTGGTAATACTACCTCCTTGCCATATACTAGTGCGTAAGGGGAAGTCTTAATGGAATTTTTTATAGTAATCATGTCTGCCCATAGAGCTTGGTCCAAAAATAGGTGCCAACTTCTTTTGTTACCCTCAAGTGATTTCCTCAAAATCCTTAACAGGTTCTTGTTGGTAGATTCTGCAAGTCCATTACCCTGCGGATAATAATTTGAAGTATTTTTTAGAGTAATACCAAACTTGTTGGCAAACTCAATATACTTGGCTCCTATGAAATATGGACCATTGTCACTCACCAAGGCTTTCGGAACTCCAAACCTTGAGATCAAATTTTCCATAAAGTTGATTACTACATCCTGGTCTGATTTCTTGGTAGGGATAGCTTCCACCCATCTGGTGAGATAATCTGTGGTAGTTAAGATAAACTTATGTTCTACTGAGGAGTTAGGGTTGATAACCCCTATAAAATCTAGCCCCCATTGTTGAAAAGGCTCTTCAACTTGAATGGGCTTGAGGGGGGATGAAGCATTCCTTGTCCTTCCAACATATCTCTGACATTTGTCACAAGCCCTGGTGACTTTAAAAGCATCAGTGAAAATAGTGGGCCAATAATAGCCAGCCCTTATGATTTTTAAAGCTATCACTCTACCTAAGCTATGACCACCAATTGTTCCTCCATGGAACTCTTCCATGACCCTTTTTTGTTGATCATCCTTTAAGCATTTTAGAAGAATTCCATCCAAGTTTCTTTTGTACAAGCCCTCTGGTAGTAATACATATTTCAAAGCATGAAGCCTGTATCTCCTCCTTTGGGATGCACTTAGATCGAGAGGGCATATTCTAGTTTGGAAATATCTGATCATCTGGTCAATCCAATCAGAGTCTATAGTTTGTATTATTTTCACCTGATCCTCTTCTATTGTTTGACAAGTTGTTACTTCTATCAAAGCTACAACTTTTGTTAACCCTTGGCACAAGGCTCTACCTCTCACTAGCTTGGTGGGATGAATTTCCACATCGTATTCTTGGATCTTAGTAATCCATCTAGCTCTTTTATCTCCTAGATCACCCTGTAGGATTAAACTTATTACATCCGGGTGAACCACATAAACCAGGGTCTTACTTTGTACCAAATACTACCTAAACTTCTTTAGTGACTTCATCACAACAAACACTTGTCTTTCAATAAAATTGTATTTGACCTAATAATCATGAAGTGTCTGACTCCAAAAGAATACTGGATGTTCTTCCCCTTGATCATCCTTTTGGGTGAGCACCGAGGCATAACTTTCTTCAGCTCCATATGCATAAAGAATAAAATATTTACTAAAATTTGGGTTTACCAATACTGGAGCTGTTGCAATGGATTGCTTAATGATCTCAAAAGCTTGTTTCCTGACCTCAGTCCACTTGAACTCGGCATTTTTCTTGAGTAACTTAGATATAGGCCTCACCTTCTATGCAAAATCAGAGATGAACTTTCTGACAAAATTGATTTGGCCCAAAAAATACTGTAAGGTCTTCTTATTTGTAGGCAAGGGGAGAGCAAGTATTGCTTTTATCCTATCTGGGTCTATGGCCATGCCTTCTTTTGAGACCACATGTCCTAGTAGTTTTCCTTCATGGACTACAAAGAATGATTTCTTAGGATTGAGTGAGATGCCAAATTCTCTTCACTTTTGAAAAACTTGCTCCAAGTGTGAGAGATGATCCCCTTTATCATGGGAAAACATAGTCATGTCATCTAGGTAAATCAGAATAACTTTGTTGATCAGTGCTCCAAAGGCATAGTCCATGGCTCTCTAAAATGTAGCTCCTGCATTGGACAATCCAAAAGGTATTCTCTGGTAGGCAAATGTACCCCATTTTGTGGTGAATGTTGTCTTATACTGGTCTTCATATTTCACCCAAATCTGGTTGTATCTAGAGTAACCATCCAGTAATGAAAACCTCTCAGCCCCTACCACTACTTGCAAGATCTGATCAATCTGAGGGAGGGGGTAGTGATCCTTAAGGGATGCTTGATTCAGATTTCTAAATTCCACACACAAGCGTATATCCCCATTCTTTTTCCTTACGGGTACCAAGTTGGCTACCCAAGTAGAATGTTTGATGGGGTATATGATCTTAGCCTTTAATAATTTTAAGAGCTCCTCTCTCATAATGGCCTCGATCCTTGGATTAACTAGCCTCTGCTTCTACCTAAAAGGCTTGGCATCAGGCTCTAACTCAATGGTATGTTGGATGACCTTTTTATCATACACCTTAAGGTCTTCATATGACCAAGCCACAATATCTTGGTATCTCAAGCATAAAGCTTTGATATCTTCTGCTTCCTTAGGTGAACATCGGATTCCAACATTGAGTTTCTTTTCTATACCGACTTCAATTTATTTATAGATTTTTTCATTGACCTTCATGGCTCTGACCTTCTTTCTATCCTCATTATCGAACAAGCTCTCAAGGGTGACCAAACCTCTTGGGATATGATTATTTCTTAGTTGAATCATGTCTTGCTGATCAATTTCTTCTGAATATTCCTCTTGGATAGTAGAGAGACATGCCTCTCTCACCAAAAAATCAACTATTTGTTCATCACTTTCAAAAACCTGCCAAAAAATCTGCTTGTCTAGTACTGCAGGTCTAAAAATCATTTTAATTCCCTTAGCCTTCTTGATTCCAAAGTCTACATAAGGGTTGAAGTTAGCTCCCTTTGTTTCTAAGGAATCAGCCAGAGTATTCTTTTCTCTGGGAATAAAATTTAAATTCAGGGCATCAAAATATTCCATTAAATCCCACACCCTATTTCTGTAAGCTTTTAGGTAGTGGTGCTTACTGTTGCACCTGTTTCTTACCTGATGGACTATTAGCTCAGAATCACCATATATGTTCAAAATATTAATGCCCATACTTTATGCTTGTATCAATCCGAGACACAGGACCTCATATTCTACAGCATTGTTAGTACATGACCAAGTCAGTCTGTAAGCAAAATTCTTTGTCCCTTCTGATTGGGATTGTAGGACCACACCAGCCCCTGCACCATTTTTGCATTTAGCACCATCAAAGTACATGATCCATGTTTCTTTATCCCTCAAATATTGATTGGATATAGCAGGGATTTTCCTCTTTGATTCAGTTGAGATGCTATATGTTCCCATACCAGTTTTGAACTGACTGTAATCTTCTCTGAAAGGCAACTCATCCTCAATGTCCAGATCTTCAATATTTTCCACTAGCTCAAATTCTTCTATGGGGTTAAGATTGCACATATCCTCTTCAATATTTTCAATATGATAGGCTACTGGTTTCTCAGGTGTTATCCTTATCCTCTTTCCTTTGAAAGGGATTACCATGCTAGAATAATCCATGTACATACACCCCCTAGCTTTGTAGTAAACTCTCTTGAAAGACATAATCCAAAATAAGGTTCTAAGTCAACCACAACTATTTCTTGCACTATGGTCACTTCAGGGGCTCTGTGCAGTCTCATTAGTACATCTTTAATGACTCCCACTGTCTTGATAGGTGTCCCATCTAGTTGTAACACTCCAGGACAAGATCGGGTATATTCCATACCCATATCCTCATAGACTGCTTTAGGCATGACTGTAGTTGATGCTCCTGAGTCAATCATACAATTTTGGACTACCCAACCTTCCATTCTTAGGGATATATAGAAAGGAGGAGGCTTATTATTTAGCACCGCAGGTGTCATTTCTTTATTTTCTGGTGGCATACTGAGGATTGTGGTGGCCAACCTATTCTGTGGATTTTTACTGAGGGAAGCTTTAAGCAGGTCAATATGACCAGGAATGAACAGAGTGTCATACAGGCTAGCTTTTTATGGGATCCTTTTCATCTCTTCAACAATGTTATACTCAGATCTAGTCAAGGAGAGTTTTTCCAGTCCTCTTTCTGGCTCACCATATCTTCTTTTATATTGTTGGGTGGCCTCTAACCTTTGTATTTTAGTAATAGAGGGGAACCTAAGTCTCTCTTGATCTTCATATTTAGATCTCATCCGGTCTCCTCCAGTTTCCTTTTCTGGTCTCTTAGGAAGACTATCAGTCTTTTCTTTTTCCTTAGCTTGAGGAATGGGGAAAGTACTATTGCTTTGAGAAGGGGGATCAACTTTCTTTTGAGAAGGGACTTGGAATTGTCCCATTTTTTGGGGATCCACTTGCAAATATTTCTTCCCAAATCTTGTCACAACATCAATTGGGCTTTCTTCATCTAGCTCTTTCCCAACCATGATTTGATCAGGGTGCCACAACATATTAACTCTTCCCTTTTGGTTTCTTTCAGCTTGATCCATAGCTTGTTGAACATGGTGTTGATACATCACACAAGACTATGAGTCATGGGGGTCATTGCATACCAAACACCAGATATTTGCAAGAGTAGTATCTAAAGAACATTTTGGCTCCTCATATGCTGCATTCACTCTAACCCCGATGTTGTTACTAGGACCAAGTCTCTGATATTTATTCACATATGGGAATCTCCTCTGTTGTGACCTTTCTTGGTCTCTCTTTTCCATTGAATTCATTCTATTACTCAGGGTTTTTAGGGTATTTTGTATATCAAGGATAGCAGACAACTCCTGAGATGGTTGAGAAGGAAGGGGAGGAAAAGGAGCTATAGAGGGAACCGACTTTGGTTGAGGGATCACATTCATTTGTGGAGATGGAGATGATAAAGAAAGTGGGTCCATGAAAGATGGTTTGGATGCTAGATTTTGACTATTGGTGGTTTTTGAGTTGTAAGGCAACACAGTTTTGGGGGGAAGCCTTCCTACATTGATTAGGATATTTTCAGCATGAACTATTGCGTTATAAACTTGGGGGAAGGTCTCTACTCCTGATTTTTGTGTCTGTAGCCCAAGATCTGATCCAAGAGCTTGGATATAATACATATAGGCTAAACATGTAGCTGGCCTAGCTGTGGGAGGGATTCTCTTCCATGTTCTGCTAAATCTCAAATTAAAATCTGAGATAGTTTCCTGCTGAGTTTTTTGCATAGATGTAAACTGATTAAGTAGAGAAAAGGGATCAATAGATTCGTTGAACTCTTCCACAAAAGGCTCTGCTAAAGCTTGCCAAGAAGTGATGGTATTATCTTCCAGAGTTCTAAACCAATGCAATATCTTCCCTCTGAAGGACAGGGCTAGAATCCTCACAATAATATCTTCTTCTTTTATGTTGTGGATTGCTGCCAGGTTCAAGATATCCTGATAGTGCTCATAAGTTGTTTTCCCAGATCCATCATAAGTGGGAATAGCTTTAGATACAACTTGGGGAATGGCATTCATTTGGGCTAATCTCAGAGGGCCAGTTGTATTCCAATTGGGATACTTCTATAATGGCTGATTAGGTGCTACATTATGTGCCATACTTCCTACTGTAGGTCTTATTGGGGGAACTATTGGATTTTCTTCCAGAGGCTCTTCCTCTTCGAGGAAATCTTGATCTAAACTTCTAGAAACAACAGCCCCTCTATAAGGTAACTCATAGTAAAAGTAGGAATTAGGGTTATTCCTTTTGAAAGACCTGGTATACATGAACAGGCACTGGTCTATAGGAATAATTCTTTTTCTGGGTTGAAATACTAGGGAGTCGCCAGGTGAACTTGCTCTTCTCCACTTATAAGGTCAAGATAATTCACCAAATCTTGATTCCTTTGGGTTGAGATAACAATAACTCTTTTAACGGGATTCATGTTCCTTGTGAACGGGTCCCACCAGGCGTGCCAAAAATTGTTGGGCATTGAATTGCATCAAGTTTTCACTCAACACTATGGCTGTCTATCTTCCTATTTTCTGTCCAGGCTTGCACCCGATAGCTACAACTCAACACTCAACATTGGATGGACCAAAATAGGGTTTTCGATCCAACCTCCAGAGTAGGCTAGTTCCTTGTCAACTTACATAGGGTGTTGACACAATTATGCTCACTTAGGGTTTGAAGGTTAGGGTAAGAAAAGGTTAGGGTTAGGAAAATGTGAACAATAGTGGATGGATAGGCTAACAACATTGTACCAAAATAAAAAAACTCCAAAAAACTAACACAAAGGCATATACTCAAACCAACATTATCTCAATTTAGATGATTCTTCATTCATTAACACACAACAGAGAAATATTGCAGACAAATATTTCAATATCTAGATAATGATAATCCAAATAGCAGAATTCACCAATACCTAGATTCTATAGAAATGCACTTTCTAACAATAAAGAACAATCTCATAAGTATATTTCAACTACTTTAACAACTAGTAATCCATTCATTTGGCACAAACTAACCACTTAAGTATTCACAGAAATACAACTAAAGAAATAGAACCTCTGATTTCAAGCATGAAGATACAAATTTTGAGGTGAATATCAATGTAATGCTCCTTCCATTAGCTCTTGGGAATATTTACAGTAGCACATGCAAACACACTAGAGCCGACCCTTAAAAATGAGGGTTCAACCTCTATTTATAGTTTTGCAAAAATTAAATTTACAAGGAACATTACAAAGATTAAAATTTGATAACATAGCAGAGAGTTCTTGTTGGCATTTGCTTACTGGTGCATCCTCTTGGGAAATCCATTGAAAATGGTCCACCATGGTAGCTTGAGGTCTTTGCAACTTGTTGGTCACTCGACAAAATTGGAGTTCAGGCTATTGAAAATCATGCATCACCATTGATTTTTCTTGGAGGCTATCTAACATCATCGATCTTTAAAAACCTCTAGTTTGATCTTCTAAAAAACACTCGACGCTTCATATTCCTCTTCCAACTGATTGTTCCAATACTAGTGAATAAATGTTATTAAATACCTAAGAATCATCAACACAACCTCCACCGTTTATCTCCCTCATTGTATGGTTTAGATTCAATTTGATACAAGCTTATTAAAAATGGCGGGGAGAACACAATGTCATTCCACTTTAAAATATTGGTGACGTCATCCCTCTACATCAAAAATTGCAGAATTGCCAATCCAGACCCCTAAAAGCTTATAAGGATTAAATATGCTCTTTGTTCTTTAGAATACTTCATATTCCATAGGGTATCCTTCCATACGCACTAAAATATCGAGGACATAATCCTTTTTTTATAACTTTTATGAATTCCATTCCGGGTAGAACAAATGCATTAGCATGTGATTGTCAATCTGGGCCCACCATGGTGTGAAGTAACTCTTTCTCTATTCTAGATAACCTTTAGAATAAAACATTTTGCTTTATCACCATTTCGGGTAGGAGAAGTCAAAGTAGTCCTTAGTCATAAATTAGCATCTGCCTTGGCCATAGCTTTCCAATTTGTCACTGTTTTGGGCGCAAATACTCTATGGATTTTCTAGAATCGGGTCTTCTAAAACTTATTCATTATCAAGTTGCCAATCCATACTTTTTTATTGCTGATGTCATCTCTTCTAAAAATTTTTATGGATTTGAGATGCGTCGCTAGTCTGGAGCTGGAGGCAAATCTCCTAGAATCACTTCATTCATGAAAATTGACTAAGTTTCAGGTGGGCTCATATATTCTGTTGTAGATCCACTCCAAAATACACTGCAAGGGGTGCAAAATTAAGATTTTTCCACTTAGACAAAATTTGTAAAATTTTTCCTAAGTATGTGGCCATTTTGGTCCTACAGTAACCTAACCTATGATGAAGGTCAATATTTTGTGATGTAATTTTATATAGTACTATAGGTATTAATTGAACAATGTATTCATTTATGTAATCATTATGGGCCACAATTGATATTCTTCTGGTTAAAACCATGTTATAATTTTTAATTAGTCTAAATCCCTCTTGTTATATAAACTTATATTAACTTATTTGTGTAATTGAGGTTTTTTAGTATTGATATAAATACCCTCTAACCTCTCCAACCATTGCATTGGAGTGTTGTGATCCTTATCCATAAATAATCCCATAATTATTTATGGTTCTCAAAGGAAACCACCAATTTTGTGTATTTTTTTTTTTTTTTCATTTTATGCTTTCTATATAAGATTTGAGTGGATGAATTGCTTATGTTCACATTTTGAAATAGGTGTGGATGCTAACATCTATGGAGGACTGGCACTTCCATTAGTTTTTAGAATTATGTTTTTGATCGAAGAAATATAACTTTTAAAACATCCTTGAATTCTTGCCTAAGTTTAGAATCATATAATTGCTTTCCTTGGAGAATATTTAAAGGCATGGTGCTCATAATCAGAATTTGAGATTATGAAAAATGGTTGGAAAGGATTGTATGTAGCAAATCCTCATCCCAAAAGAAGAAGTTATCCATGGATTTGAACAATTTTGTTGAGTTTTGCTCAATTTTGACTAAACTCTACAAGTGTCAAAACATACAAGCAAGGAGCAAAATGTACAAGGTTGCACATGTACGATGTTAAATGAAATAAAATTAATATGAAATGTGCATTTGGGGTTAATTTTACAAAAAATGAATTAGACCTTAGTAAACCTTATAAAAAGACTTGTTTTAGAGTTAGTTGGTAATGGCAGTTGTAAATGATGTGATGCTTAAAAAACCACTTTGGAACGGTATTGGAATGCATTATATAGCCCCCCTTATTCATTTTTGGTTGTTCATTCATGTTAGTTCATTGTGATTATTGATTGAAGGTTCATCTATCTAATTGTTGAGTAGAATTACTGTTTATTGTGAGATTGTAATGACTGATGGAGGATATGTACAAGAATATTGATAATACAAATATGAAATTAATTTCTCTCATTTCATTGTCTTTGTGAATTCCATTGTACGTTCTGGATGTTTCAATTTGATTAGATAATATTTACTACTTATTTTACTATGAGAGTGTATGGAATTATCTTGTGAATGATCTTGACTACCTACATACTTGGTGTGAAATATGGAAATGACTTTATAAGAGATTTACAACCATATTTTGATGTTTCTAGGCTAGTGTATGATTTATGGAAGCATCCATAAAGAGTATAACTCATTACTAGTGGTTTAGGGTTTCGCATTTATGGTTCAGATTAAATCTGATACAAGCTTATTAAAATGGTATAACACAATGCCATTCCATTTTAAAATGTTGGTGATGTCATCCTTCTGCATCAAAAACTATGGAATCACCAATCCAGATCCCTGAAAGCTGATAAGGATCGAATCCACTCTTTGTTATTTAGAATACTTCATGTTTCGTAGGGTATCCTTCAATACACACTAAAATATCGATGATGTCATCCTTTCCTTATAACTTTTATGGATTCCATTTCGGGCATAACATGTACATTAGCATGTGATCGTCAATATAGGCCCACCATGGTGCGAAGTCACTCTTTCTCTATTCTGAAAAACCTTCAGAATAAAAAATTCCTCTTTGTCATTGTTTTGGGTAGGAGAAGTCAAAGTAGTCCTTAGTCACGAATCTTCATCCACCTTGGCCATAGCTTTACACTTTATCACCATTCTGGGCGCAAATACTCTATGGGTTTTCTGGAATTAGGCCTTCTAAAGCTTAGCCGTTATCAAGTTGCAATTTCGTATTTTTTTATCACTGACGTCATCTCTTCTCAAAAATTTTATGGATTTGAAATGCGTCGCCAATCCGGAGCCAAAGACATATCTCCCAAAATTGCTTCATTCATGAAAATTGACTAAGTGTCAAGTGGACGCATATCTTTTGTTGTGGATCCACTCCAAAATACACTGCAAGAGGTGCAAAATGAAGATTTTTCCACTTAGACAAAATTTGCAAAAAAATTTCTAAGTATGTGGCCATTTTGGGCCTATATTAACCTAACCTATGATGAAGGTCAATATTTTGTGATGTAATTTTATATATTACTATAGGAATAAATTGAACAATGTATTCATTTATGTAATCATTATGGCCACAATTGATATTATGGTTAAAACCATGTTATAATTTTTAATTAGTCTAAATACCTCTTTTTATATAAAATTATATTAATTTAATTGTGTAATTAATGTTTTATAGTATTGATATAAATACCCTCTAACCACTCCAACCATTGCATTGGAGTGTTGTGATCATTATCCATAAATAATACCATAATTATTTATGGTGCTCAAGGGAAACCACCAATTTTGTGTATTTTTATTTCTCCTTTTTAATTTTATGCTTTCTATATAAGACTTGAGTGGATGAATTTCTTATGTTCACCTTTTGAAATAGGTATGGATGCTAACATCTATGGAGGATTGGTGCTTCCATTATTTGTTGGAATTATATTTTTGATCGGATAAATATAACTTTTTAAAACAATCCTTGAATTCATGCCTAAGTTTAGAATCATATAATTGCTTTCCTTGGAGAATATTTAAAGGCATGGTTCTCATCATGGGAATACACGATTATGAAAAATGTTTGGAAAGGATTGTAGGCAGCAAATCCTCATCCCAGAAGAAGAAGTGATCCATGGATTTGCACAATTTTGTTGAGTTTTGCTCAGTTTTGATTAAACTGTACAAGTGTCAAAAAATACAAGCAAGGAGCAAAACATACAAGGTTGCACATGTACGATGTTAAATGAAATGAAATTAAGTTGAAATGTGCATTTGGGGTTAATTTGATAAAAATCGAATTAGACCTTAGTAAACCTTATAAAAATATTTGTTTTGGAGTTATTTGGGAATGGTAGTTTTAAATGATGTGATGCTTCAAAAACCACTTTGGAATGGTATTGGAATGCATTATATAACCCACCTTATTAATTTTTTGGTTTTTCATTCATTTTAGTTCATACTCATATGCAGTTCATTGTGATTATTGATTGAAGGTTCATCTATGTGATTGTTGACTAGAATTACTGTTTATTGTGATATTGTAATGACTTATGGAGGTTATGTACAAGAATATTGATAAAATAAATATGAAATTAATTTCCCTCATTTCATTGTCTCTGTGAATTCCATTGTACATTTTGGATGTTGCAATTTTATTAGATAATATTTACTACTTATTTACTATGAGAGTGTATGGAATTATCTTGTCAATGATCCTGACTACCTACATACTTGGTTTTAAGGATGGAATTGAATTTATGAGATATTTACAACCATATTTTGATGTTTCTATGCCAGTGTGTTATTTATGGAATCATCCATAAAGAGTATAACTCATTACTAGTGGTTTAGGGTTTCACATGTTATCAATAATTGGAGCAATTGAGAGATACAAACTTTTCAAATCTATCTTGGAAGGATTGATGATGCAAATTGATAGATATGAATATTAGTTACAACAAGGGTTTGTAAAAACCATACAATCATAGTGCCAAATTGTAAAAACTATTTTATTACCTAATTTGGTTTAAAATGCTGTAACCCAATTTTGCAAAATAAGGAAATATTGCTAGTTTGGAGATATTGATTATAAAACTGATTGATTTGACTTAAAAAACTTGTTCTAATGAGTTGGTTGAGTAAAAAATCATACCAAGTGTAGGGTTGTATTATTTTTATCATACAACTATACAATTTGGTTACCGTACAAGCTATTTTGGCAAGTTGAACTAGTGTACAATGATGACCGTACACATTGTACAACTTGTGTAAGTTTGGTTTTGATATCTTGTGGATAATTTTCATAACTTCTAAACTACCTCCCCATAAGGAACACTACATCACTATAATATACATTTAGTACCATTATTTTATCAAACTTTGATATTTTTGTTAAAATAAGTCAAAAAGTGTTGCAATCAAGATCGTACTGGTGATAAAATTGAGTACACAAATTGGAGGTGAATAATAGACATTAGTCTACAAAGGAATAGGATATCAGATCAAGGAGAGGAAATTCTAGTTAGAAGTATCATGAGGATTGCTTAAAGGAGGAACATGAATAGTGTTGGATACAATACATGTGAACTAGTGATAGAGCAAGTATTGACATCTGACAAAGTAGATATTGAGAGGTTGGGTACATTGTTGATTGATACGAAAGAATAGGAGCAAGAATCACTCATATTTGAGATGAGAATTGACTTAAGAGAAGGCATTAACAATAAAACTATGTGAGAGGGAAGGAAGTGGATGGTAACACTTGTGGAAGTTGGGAATGGCAGTTGTAAATTATGTGATGCTTAAGAAACCACCTTGTATCGGTATTGGAATGCATTATATAGCCCCCCTTATTCATTTTTTGGTTGTTCATTCATGTTAGTTCATACTCATATGCAGTTCATTGTGGTTATTGATTGAAGGTTCATTTATGTGATTGTTGAGTAGAATTACTATTTATTACGAGATTGTAATGACTGATGGGGGATATGTACAAGAATATTGATAATATAAATATGAAATTAATTTCCCTCTTTTCATTGTCTTTGTGAATTCCATTGTACGTTCTGGATGTTGCAATATGATTAGATAATATTTACTACTTATTTTACTATGAGAGTGTATGGAATTATCTTGTGAATGATCCTGACTACCTACATACTTGGTGTGAAGGATGGAATTGAATTTATAAGAGATTTACAACCATTGTTTGATGTTTCTAGGCTAGTGTATTATTTATGGAAGCATCCATGAAGAGTATAACTCATTATTAGTGGTTTAGGGTTTTACATTTATGGTTTAGATTCAATCTAATACAAGCTTATTAAAAATGGTAGGGAGAACACAATGCCATTCCATTTTAAAATGTTGGTGATGTCATCCTTTTGCATCAGAAACTATGAAATCACCAATCTATATCCCTGAAAGGTGAGAAGGATTGAATCCGCTCTTTGTTCTTTAGAATACTTCATATTTCGTAGGGTATCCTTCAATCCATACTAAAATATCGATGACATCATCATTTCCTTATAAATTTTATGTATTCCATTCTAGGCAGAACAAGTGCATTAGCATGTGATCGTCAATATATGCCCACCATGGTGCGAAGTAAATCTTTCTCTATTTCGAACAACCTTCAGAATAAAAAATTCCTCTTTGTCATTGTTTCGGGTAGGAGAAGTCAAAGTAGTCCTTAGTCACGAATCTGCATCCACCTTGGCCATAACTTTACACATTGTCACCATTCCGGACACAAATACTCTATGGGTTTCCTGAAATTAGGCCTTCTAAAACTTAGCCATTATCAAGTTGCAATTTTGTACTTTTTTATCACTAACGTCATCTCTTCTCAAAATTTTTATGGATTTGAGATGCGTCGCCAGTTCGGAGCCAAAGAAAAATCTCCTAGAATTGCTTCATTCATGAAAATTGACTAAGTTTTGGGCGGGCTCATATCTTCTGTTGTGGATCTGCTCCAAAATACACTGCAAGGGGTGCGAAATGAAGATTTTTCCACTTAGACAAAACTTGCAAAAATTTTCCTAAGTATGTGGCCATTTTGGGCCTATAGTAACCTAACCTATGATGGAGGTCAATATTTTGTGATGTAATTGTATATAGTACTATAGGTATTAATTGAACAATGTATTCATTTATGTAATCATTATGGCCACAATTGATATTTAATTTTTAATTAGTCCAAATACCTCTTGTTATATCAACTTATATTAATTTAATTATGTAATTAAGGTTTTCTAGTATTGATATAAATACCCTCTAACCACTCCAACCATTGCATTGGAGTGTTGTGATCCTTATCCATAAATAATACCATAATTATTTATGGTGCTCAAGGGAAACCACCAATTTTGTGTATTTTTATTTCTTTTTTTAATTTTATCCTTTCTATATAAGACTTGAGTGGATGAATTTCTTATGTTCACATTTTGAAATAGGTATGGATGCTAACATCTATGGAGGATTGGTACTTCCATTATTTGTTGGAATTATGTTTTTGATCGAAGAAATATAACTTTTTAAAACAATCCTTGAATTCATGCCTATGTTTAAAATCATATAATTGCTTTCCTTGGAGAATATTTAAAGGCATGGTTCTCATCATGGGAATACATTGAAGAACACAAGCTTATACTGAGAGGGGGGGTGAACAGTATAAGACCTCTTTTTACTTTTTCCTTTATACTTCAAAATAGTAAAGCAATATACCCAAAGCAATATCAAAGCAATGCACAATATCATCCACAAAGTGACACCAATTTTAACGTGGTTCACCCAGAATGGTTAGGCTACGTCCACAAAACTTTTCTCTAAAAGTTATCTCAAAGTTCTTTGGGAATCCTTCCCAATTACAATGTTTATGAGCCTCGGCCCAAAGGAGATACCTTCCCCCAATCAAAATTTATGAGCCTCTGCTCAAAGGAGATACCTTCCCCTCTGCTCTAGAAATGATCCCTCAAAAGATCAACTGCCTCTACCTCTTGCCAGCACGTGGAACTCCTTTCCATCGAAGACCTCCTATCCTCAATGCTTAGCCTAAGAGACCTCTGCCTTCTATGATCACGTCCACAGCAGCTCAACAACTCTGTACCAAACACAGTCAGTCGGTCTAGTACAAGTCTTCCTCTGTCTGTCAGATCTGTCCAACTCTTGAACAAATCAATCCTCTGCATACAAGCCTTCTCAAAGACTTGCCAACTATCCTCAGGTTCTTCTCATAGAACCAATGCACCTCTGTCCTCAAGTTCTCTGATAGAACTATCAAACTCAGCTCACAAGTCCTCTGCTAGGACCTGTCCAAATCTTCTCACAAGTCCCCATCGAAACCTGTCCAAAAACTGCTCACAAGTCCCCATCGAAACTTGTCCAAAACTGCTCACAAGTCCCCACTGGAACCTGTCCAAAAACTCAGCAAGCTCACCAAGAAAAACTTTCTTAGTAGGAAATCACAAAGTGAATTGTTAGAGACCCAATGTGATTTGTCAAACTCATAGAAGCATAAAGAGAATTGTTAGAGACTCAATATGTTCTATACTCAAATCCCAATCTCAAAACTCAACTCAAATCAACTCAGCTCAATCTCAAATCTGAAAACTCAACTCAATATCTGAAATGGATAGGATAGAATGTTTTCTTTCAAGAACATGAAACCCCAACAATTGCCAACTATGCAAAGAATCACATAACAATGATACTCATGTTCTTTTCACCATCAATTAGGGTTTCAACAACAATGCTCATCAAACAAGGTTTAGTCAACCAACACCATTCAACTCAACATCAACCTTGAAGCATTCAACCAATCATCACAAGAAAAGGAAACAAGTAGAAATCCTTTTCCCTCCAAAGATATTTGAACAAAACAACCACCAACACAATATCACCAAATGCAAAGAATAACTTGCTCAAATCAACTCAATGGAGTAAGCCCAATATCATGAATCAAGTAAAGCAATAACTTGATCAAACAACCTCTATGGAAGCAACTCAACCATCAAACTCAAAACAGCCAACCAAGGGTTCCACCAACTCAATGCAAGTAGCAAGACTCACAAACATAAACCCTAGTGCACAATGCTTCCACTACCTCAAACCAGAATTATGCATTCACCAAAACTCTCATCAAGGATAACAATGCATAAGAAGTCTTCAACAAACCAGAAAATAGGATTTACACCCAACCAAAGGAAACCTAGTTGAAAACCTTTTCACTCCAACCTTATTTCAGAAAAACATACACCAATCATACTCATAAGGAAAATGTGCCCATACCTTTTTGGAGTAGAAGAAAATTGATCCTTAAAGCTGTCACCACACACAACCCTCAAACTTCCAACCAAGTTAGGGTTAGAACCAAGATAAATGAGCATATATAAAAACTTTCCTTAATACACCTTTTAGCTCCTCTTCTTTAAAAACAACCACCAAAGAAGCCAAAAACACAACAACCAAAACTTACACCTTATATCTCCATTTTTAAATTTAGCATAGCAAAAGACTAATCTCAAAAATACAACCAAAGAAATATCCCCTTATTTCTCCTATGTCTTTTAAACAATGCTAAACAATGCCAAAAATCATATCAAGAAAATAATCACACCTTATAATGGCTGCCCTTGAAGAATCCGAAATTCACGGCACAAAACACGTTTTAATAAAAACGTGACTAATCCATGCACAGCTCCCTCCACGGGGATCGAAATGTAGACCTCCGCCTACGCAAGGCCCAAATGCAGCCTTCGCTGCCACTAGCCCACAAGGGGCTTACGAAGTCCAAGACGGACTTCCTTCCACATAAACGGTCAAGCTTTTCGAAAGCTTTTCAAACCACGAGCTCTCCTCTTTCGCAGCGTAAACAGAACATTCGATCGCAGCCAAACCAATTAATTGCCTTCGATTTTCCAAGTGGGTTTAACCTTAGGAACCTTCTCATATTTATAGTCCATACGTGGACTTTAGAACACGTCGGTTGCAAAGAAAA
Organism: Wollemia nobilis; assembly: GCA_028583015.1. Taxonomy (NCBI): domain Eukaryota; kingdom Viridiplantae; phylum Streptophyta; class Pinopsida; order Araucariales; family Araucariaceae; genus Wollemia; species Wollemia nobilis. The sequence continues at coordinate 4,193,945 of JAQPPZ010017220.1, read as the reverse complement.
GTAATTTCGAATTTAATCGAAATTTGCTTTCTAAAGGGTTTAAAAACCCTTAAAGTATTTTTAATAAATTAAAAATAATTTCTCCCTTAATTAATTAAATAATTAATTAATTAAAACCTTGAAGGGTTTTAAATAATAATTAAATAAATAATAAAGAGAACCTCCATTGGTTTTAATAAAAACCATTGCCAATGGAATCTCTCCGGATTCTCTTAAAAAGATTCTCTTGGAATCTTCCACCTTTGAAGCCAACACATCCTCTTAACATTAATGTCATTTCCTTTTGACATCAATGACAACTCATAGACAAGAAGCTAGGATCTCAAACCCAAAATTGCCAACAATCTCCCCCTTTGTCATTGATGGCAAACCATGCTTCTCAACAACACAGAAACTCAACATAAACAGCTCCCCCTGTCTTGAGGCTCTCCCCCTTACTCATATCTCTCCCCCTTTGTCATCAATGGCAAAGGGTCACCTTTGGGGCTTGGGACTAAGAATGAGCCTCTTAGCTTAGTCCCTCCCCCACCTCCTGTTGAGGTGTTTAATTTTGGGGTGGGAGTAAAACTCCCAACAGGCACTGATCATCATCAGTGTCTATAGCTGCCTTACCATGTCTTCTCTTGTTCTCCTTGTCCATATTCTTGTTCCTGTTCCTGTCACTATTCTTGTTCCTGTTATCATTCCTGTTCTTATCCATGCCTTGATCCTTGGACCTGTTCATACCACTGTTCCTATTCCTGTACCTTGGAAGTTCAGCTCTACATTGTCTAGTTGTGTGACCTTCATTGTTGCACTTATAACAAGTAACAATGTTATTTCTTTTAGGCATACCTGTTCTTTGAATCCACCTGTTCTGACTAACCCTGTTCCTGTTATTAGCCTTGCAAAAAATTGCCTTATGCCCAAACTGTTTACAAGAGTAGCAATACCCTTGAAAGAAATTACCACCTCTGAAACTGTCATTTACCTTCCTTACTTGAGTCATGCAATGTGAAGCCATGTGACCAAACCTGTGACAAGCAAAACATCTGCCATTAAACTTTCTTGTAAATGACCTTCTAGGTCCTGTAAACTTTCTCCCCTTTTTTTGTTTCCTATTTTCTGTTTCTGTGCATCTATCACTCAAGGACTCCTTTTCTGAAATACTTTCCTCATCAGAACTCTCTTCCTTTTGGAGTCTCTTACTAGACTCTCCAACTTGTTCCTTGTGTGGCTTAACAAAACCAAGGCCTGTTTTATCTGTTGTCTTTCTTTGACCTTTGATGAGTGACTTAACCTTTTTGGAGCTATCTTGAAACCTGTAAAGCTTATCCTTGTACTCTTTAGTTTCCTCTTTCAAAGAAGCCATTTTCTGTTCTAACTCATTATACTCAAGAACCTTAGACTCTAACTCATCCTTGAGTTCTTGTGTCTTAGCTATAGAGAAGTCAAGACTTTCTATAAGATCATCTCTCTCCATACAACATTCATCTAACTTATCCTTGAGTCTAGCATTCTTCTTTCTTTCCTTTTCCAAAACACTAAGAGCACTAATAAGTTCACTTTCAAGATCCTTTATTTGATTTCCTTTTGAATCATCAAAGCCTTTTTCAGATTTCTTATCACTAGAGGTGCTACCCTTTTCAAAAACCATACATGCATCTTCCTTATAGTTTTCTGAAGCATCCTCATACATACTAGAAACCAAATCATTATTTGTGCAATCATCCTCAAGGTGACCAAAATTTCCACATCTAAGACATTTCATGATAATGAATCTATGTTTCGGTTCTTCCTCTTTTTTTGATATGAACAACATCTCATTTTCATCATCACTTGAAGAACTTTCACTATCACTACTAGAACACTTACTTGCTTTGTCTAGGTAGAAACTCTTCTTGTGCTTGTGAGAATACCTCTTTCCTTGATTGTTGTGCTCATCTTTGTTTTTCCTGTGATGCTTGTGCTTTTCAGAATCCTTGCTCTTAGAATCCTGTTTATCTTCATCACTTTCATTCTTGGGAACAGTAGAGTCAGTAGCATAATGACCAAACTTTCCACAATTGAAACATCTTATATTTTTCATACTTTTGTGCTTTCTAGAGAACTTGCCTTTCTGTCTGTAATATGCCTCTTCATCACTAGAAGACTCATCACTATCTTGAAGCTGTTTACCCTTGGAATTCTTGGTAGCCTTGAAAGCTGCCTCTTTCTTGACATCAACCTTCACTTGAGTTCTCAACTCAAATGCTGCAAGTATACTATGGAGCTCATCCTTTTTCAATTTATCCAAATCTTTAGCTTCCTCAATAGCAGAAATATTTTCACTAAATCTATTAGGAAGAGATCTTAAAATCTTATCACAAACATCATTTTCAGCAAGCTCAAGACCTAAGTCTTTCATGGAGTTAACAACCTCATCCATACGAAGCATGTAGTCACTAATATTTTCATCATCATTCATCTTGAGTTGTTCAAACATACCTTTGAAGTGTCTCAACTTGGCCTTTCCGACATTTGTATCACCTGTATGAACCACCTTCAAGTGTTTCCACATTTCACTAGTTGTCTTGCAGTGAATCACTTTGGTGAGATCTGCTTTCCGTAAGCCTTTCAGGATTGCATTCATTGCTTTTGAATTGCTGTGATGTAGGAGCCTTTCTTCTTTAGTATTAGGACCATGTTCAGGAATAGTGTACTCATCTTCAATCACTTCCCAAACCTCATTCCCAAGTGCCATTAGATGAACCTTCATCCTTGCACTCCAAAGACCAAAATCTGACCCATCAAGAATAGGTGTTGCATTGCCACTTGAATGATCCATTGTGTTCTTTACTAGCTTTTCCTTCAAGCTGTTAAACTTTCTGAAGGCACCTGCTCTGATACCAATTGAAGAACACAAGCTTATACTGAGAGGAGGGGGTGAACAGTATAAGACCTCTTTTTACTTTTTCCTTTATACTTCAAAATAGTAAAGCAATATACCCAAAGCAATATCAAAGCAATGCACAATATCATCCACAAAGTGACACCAATTTTAACGTGGTTCACCCAGAATGGTTGGGCTACATCCACAAAACTTTTCTCTAAAAGTTATCTCAAAGTTCTTTGGGAATCCTTCCCAATTACAATGTTTATGAGCCTCGGCCCAAAGGAGATACCTTCCCCCAATCAAAATTTATGAGCCTCTACTCAAAGGAGATACCTTCCCCTCTGCTCTGGAAATGATCCCTCAAAAGATCAACTGCCTCTACCTCTTGCCAGCACGTGGAACTCCTTTCCATCGAAGACCTCCTGTCCTCAATGCTTAGCCTAAGAGACCTCTGCCTTCTATGATCACGTCCACAATAGCTCAACAACTCTGTACCAAACATAGTTAGTCGATCTAGTACAAGTCTTCCTCTGTCTATCAGATCTGTCCAACTCTTGAACAAATCAATCCTCTGCATACAAGCCTTCTCAAAGACTTGCCAACTATCCTCGAGGTTCTTCTCATAGAACCAATGCACCTCTGTCCTCAAGTTCTCTGATAGAACTATCAAACTCAGCTCACAAGTCCTCTGCTAGGACCTGTCCAAATCTGCTCACAAGTCCCCATCAAACCTGTCCAAAAACTGCTCACAAGTCCCCATCGGAACCTGTCCAAAAATGCTCACAAGTCCCCACTGAAACCTGTCCAAAAACTCAGCAAGCTCACCAAGAAAAACTTTCTTAGTAGGAAATCACAAAGTGAATTGTTAGAGACCCAATGTGATTTGTCAAACTCATAGAAGCATAAAGAGAATTGTTAGAGACTCAATATGTTCTATACTCAAATCCCAATCTCAAAACTCAACTCAAATCAACTCAGCTCAAACTCAATCTCAAATCTGAAAACTCAACTCAATATCTGAAATGGATAGGATAGAATGTTTTCTTTCAAGAACATGAAACCCCAACAATTGCCAACTATGCAAAGAATCACATAACAATGATACTCATGTTCTTTTCACCATCAATTAGGGTTTCAACAACAATGCTCATCAAACAAGGTTTAGTCAACCAACACCATTCAACTCAACATCAACCTTGAAGCATTCAACCAATCATCACAAGAAAAGGAAACAAGTAGAAATCCTTTTCCCTCCAAAGATATTTGAACAAAACAGCCACCAACACAATATCACCAAATGCAAAGAATAACTTGCTCAAATCAACTCAATGGAGTAAGCCCAATATCATGAATCAAGTAAAGCAATAACTTGATCAAACAACCTCTATGGAAGCAACTCAACCATCAAACTCAAAACAGCCAACCAAGGGTTCCACCAACTCAATGCAAGTAGCAAGACTCACAAACATAAACCCTAGTGCACAATGCTTCCACTACCTCAAACCAGAATTATGCATTCACCAAAACTCTCATCAAGGATAACAATGCATAAGAAGTCTTCAACAAACCAGAAAATAGGATTTACACCCAACCAAAGGAAACCTAGTTGAAAACCTTTTCACTCCAACCTTATTTCAGAAAAAACATACACCAATCATACTCATAAGGAAAATGTGCCCATACCTTTTTGGAGTAGAAGAAAATTGATCCTTAAAGCTGTCACCACACACAACCCTCAAACTTCCAACCAAGTTAGGGTTAGAACCAAGATAAATGAGCATATATAAAAACTTTCCTTAATACACCTTTTAGCTCCTCTTCTTTAAAAACAACCACCAAAGAAGCCAAAAACACAACAACCAAAACTTACACCTTATATCTCCATTTTTAAATTTAGCATAGCAAAAGACTAATCTCAAAAATACAACCAAAGAAATATCCCCTTATTTCTCCTATGTCTTTTAAACAATGCTAAACAATGCCAAAAATCATATCAAGAAAATAATCACACCTTATAATGGCTGCCCTTGAAGAATCCAAAATTCGCGGCACAAAACACGTTTTAATAAAAACGTGACTAATCCATGCACAACTCCCTCCGCGGGGATCGAAACGTAGACCTCCGCCTACGCAAGGCCCAAACGCAGCCTTCATTGCCACTAGCCCACAAGGGGCTTACGAAGTCCAAGACGGACTTCCTTCCACATAAACGGTCAAGCTTTTCGAAAGCTTTTCAAACCACGAGCTCTCCTCTTTCGCAGCGTAAACAGAACATTCGATCGCAACCAAACCAATTAATTGCCTTCGATTTTCCAAGTGGGTTTAACCTTAGGAACCTTCTCATATTTATAGTCCATACGTGGACTTTAGAACACGTCGACTGCAAAGAAAAGTAATTTCGAATTTAATCGAAATTTGCTTTCTAAAGGGTTTAAAAACCCTTAAAGTATTTTTAATAAATTAAAAATAATTTCTCCCTTAATTAATTAAATAATTAATTAATTAAAACCTTGAAGGGTTTTAAATAATAATTAAATAAATAATAAAGAGAACCTCCATTGGTTTTAATAAAAACCATTGCCAATGGAATCTCTCCGGATTCTCTTAAAAAGATTCTCTTGGAATCTTCCACCTTTGAAGCCAACACATCCTCTTAACATTAATGTCATTTCCTTTTGACATCAATGACAACTCATAGACAAGAAGCTAGGATCTCAAACCCAAAATTACCAACATACATGATTATGAAAAATGTTTGGAAAGGATTGTAGGCAGCAAATCCTCATCCCAGAAGAAGTGATCCATGGATTTGAACAATTTTGTTGAGTTTTGCTCAATTTTGATTGAACTGTACAAGTGTCAAAAAATACAAGCAAGGAGAAAAATGTACAAGGTTGCACATGTACGATGTTAAATGAAACGAAATTAAGTTGAAATGTGCATTTGGGGTTAATTTGATAAAAATCGAATTAGACCTTAGTAAAAATTATAAAAAGACTTGCTTTGGAGTTAGTTGGGAATGACAGTTTTAAATGATGTGATGCTTCAGAAACCACTTTGGAATGGTATTTGAATGCATTATATAGCCCACCTTATTAATTTTTTGGTTTTTCATTCATGTTAGTTCATACTCATATGCAGTTCATTGTGATTATTGATTGAAGGTTCATCTATGTGATTGTTGAGTAGAATTATTATTTATTGTGATATTGTAATGAATTATGGAGGTTATGTACAAGAATATTGATAAAATAAATATGAAATTAATTTTCCTCATTTCATTGTCTCTGTGAATTCCATTGTACATTCTGGATGTTGCAATTTTATTAGATAATATTTACTACTTAATTACTATGAGAGTGTATGGAATTATCTTGTCAATGATCCTGACTACCTACATACTTGGTTTTAAGTATGGAATTGAATTTATGAGAGATTTACAACCATATTTTGATGTTTTTAGGCTAGTGTATTATTTATGGAATCATCCATAAAGAGTATAACTCCTTACTAGTGGTTTAGGGTTTCACATATTATGGATAATTTGAGCAATTGAGAGATACAAACTTTACAAATCTATCTTGAAAGGAATGATGATGCAAATTGATAGATATGAATATTAGTTACAGAAAGGGTTTGTACAAACCGTACAATCATAGTGCCAAATTGTACAAACTATTTTATTACCCAATTTGGTTTAAGATGTTGCAACCCAATTTTGCAAAATAAGGAAAAATTGCTAGTTTGGAGATATTAATTATAAAACTAATTGATTTGACTTAAAAAACTTGTTCTAATGAGTTGGTTGAGTAAAAAATCATACCAAGTGTAGGGTTGTATTATTTTTATCATACAACTATACAATTTGGTTACCGTACAAGCTATTTTGGCAAGTTGAACTAGTGTACAATGAAGACCGTACACGTACGACTTGTGTAAGTTTGGTTTTGATATCTTGTGGATAATTTTCATAACTTATAAACTACCTCCCCATCAGGAACACTACATCACTATAATATACATTTGGTACCATTATTTTATCAAACTTTGATATTTTTGTTAAAATAAGTAAAAAAATGTTGCAATCAAGATCATACTGGTGATAATCTTGAGTACACAAATTGGCGGTGCATAATAGACATTAGTATACAAAGGAATAGGATATCAGATCATGGAGAGGAAATTCTAGTTAGAAGTATCATGAGGATTGCTTAAAGGAGGAACATGAATAGTGTTGGACACAATACATGTGTACTAGTGATAGAGCAAGTATGGACATCTGACAAAGTAGATACTAAGAGGTTGGATACATTGTTGATCGATACGAAAGAAGAGGAGCAAGAATCCCTCATATTTGAGATGAGAATTGACTTAAGAGAAGGTATTAAAAAGAAAACTATGTGAGAGTGAAGGAAGTGGATGGTAACACTTGTGGTAGTTGGGAATGGCAGTTGAAAATTATGTAATGCTTAAGAAACCACTTTGGAACGGTATTGGAATGCATTATATAGTCCCCCTTATTCATTTTTTGGTTGTTCATTCATGTTAGTTCATACTCATATGCAGTTCATTGTGATTATTGATTGAAGGTTCATCTATGCGATTATTGAGTAGAATTATTGTTTATTGTGAGAGTGTAATGACTGATGGGGGATATGTACAAGAATATTGATAATATAAATATGAAATTAATTTCCCTCATTTCATTGTCTCTATGAATTCCATTGTATGTTCTGGATGTTGCAATTTGATTAGATAATATTTACTACTTATTTTACTATGAGAGTGTATGGAAATATCTTGTGAATGATCCTGACTACCTAAATACTTGGTGTGAAGGATGGAATTGACTTTATAAGAGATTTACAACCATTTTTTTATGTTTCTAGGCTAGTGTATTATTTATGGAAGCATCCATAAAGAGTATAACTCATTACTAGTGGTTTAGGGTTTTACATTTATGGTTTAGATTCAATATGATACAAGATTATTAAAAATGGTAGGGAGAACACAATGCCATTCCATTTTAAAATGTTGGTGATGTCATCCTTTTGCATCAAAAACTACGGAATCGCCAATCCGGATCCCTGAAATCTGAGAAGGATCGAATCCGCTATTTTTTCTTTAGAATACTTCATATTCCGTAGGGTATCCTTCAATCCACACTAAAATATCAATGACATCATCCTTTCCTTATAAATTTTATGGATTCCATTATGGTCATAACAAGTGCATTAGCATGTGATCGTCAATATAGGCCCGCCATGGTGCGAAGTAACTCTTTCTCTATTTCGAACAACCTTCAAAATAAACAATTCCTCTTTGTCATTGTTTCGGGTAGGAGAAGTCAAAGTAGTCCTTAGTCACGAATTTGCATCCACCTTGGCCATAAATTTACACATTGTCACCATTCCAGGCACAAATACTCTATGGGTTTCCTAGAATTAGGCCTTCTAAAACTTAGTCGTTATCAAGTTGCAATTTTTTACATTTTTATCACTGACGCCATCTCTTCTCAAAACTTTTATGGATTTGAGATGCGTTGCCAGTCTGGAGCCAAAGACAAATCTCCTAGAATTGCTTCATTCATGAAAATTGACTAAGTTTTGGGTGGGCTCATATCTTCTGTTGTGGATCCACTCCAAAATACACTGCAAGGGGTGCGAAATGAAGATTTTTCCACTTAGACAAAACTTGCAAATTTTTTCCTAAGTATGTGGCCATTTTGGGCCTATAGTAACCTAATCTATGATGGAGGTCAATATTTTGTGATGTAATTTTATATAGTACTATAGGTATTAATTGAACAATGTATTCACTTATGTAATCATTATGGCCACAATTGATATTATTATGGTTAAAACCATGTTATAATTTTTAATTAGTCTAAATACCTCTTGTTATATCAACTTATATTAATTTAATTGTGTAATTAAGGTTTTCTAGTATTGATATATATACCCTCTAACCACTCCAACCATTGCATTGGAGTGTTGTGATCCTTATCCATAAATAATACCATAATTATTTATGGTGCTCAAGGGAAACCACCAATTTTGTGTATTTTTATTTTTTTTATTTTATTTTATCCTTTCTATATAAGACTTGAGTGGATGAATTTCTTATGTTCACATTTTGAAAGAGGTATGGATGCTAACATCTATGGAGTATTGGTACTTCCATTATTTGTTGGAATTATGTTTTTGATCGAAGAAATAGAAAATTTTAAAACAATCCTTGAATTCATGCCTAAGTTTAAAATCATATAATTGCTTTCCTTGGAGAATATTTAAAGGCATGGTTATCATCATGGGAATACATGATTATGAAAAATGTTTGGAAAGGACTGTAGGCAGCAAATCCTCATCCCAGAATAAGAAGTGATCCGTGAATTTGAACAATTTTGTTGAGTTTTGCTCAATTTTGATTGAACTGTACAAGTGTCAAAAAATACAAGCAAGGAGAAAAATGTACAAGGTTACACATATACGATGTTAAATGGAATGAAATTAAGTTGAAATGTGCATTTGGGGTTAATTTGATAAAAATCGAATTAGACCTTAGTAAACCTTATAAAAAGACTTGTTTTGGAGTTAGTTGGGAATGTTAATTTTAAATGATGTGATGCTTCAGAAACCACTTTGGAACGGTATTGGAATGCATTATATAGCCCACCTTATTAATTTTTTGGTTTTTCATTAATGTTAGTTCATACTCATATGCAGTTCATTGTGATTATTGATTGAAGGTTCATCTATGTGATTGTTGAGTAGAATTACTGTTTATTGTGAGATTGTAATGACTTCTGGAGGATATGTACAAGAATATTGATAAAGTAAATAGGAAATTAATTTCCCTCATTTCATTGTCTCTGTGAATTCCATTGTACGTTCTGGATGTTGCAATTTGATTAGATAATATTTACTACTTATTTTACTATGAGAGTGTATGGAATTATCTTGTGAATGATCCTGACTACCTACATACTTGGTTTGTGTTAGAATATTATTATTGTTATAATGTGCACTATGCATATAATTGATAGGTTGACATTTGTCTTCTACCACTTGTCCCTATCTTCAGTTTGAGTTGGAGTGGTGTCTTCTAAAAGACACTTGGAGTGGAGCTTATGACACTTGTCATATCTCCCTCCTAAGCTTGATGCTTATATATTGTAAGATAACTTGTAAATAAAGGGTGCCTTATTTTTCAGTCCCATCATCTAGTATCAGAGCGGTGAGATCCGCCTATGGGATATGGAGTCAGGGAGTATGCTCTCCACTCGTTGAGTGGATTAGAAACCATAAACTCTCTATTTGTTTTTTGGTTTTTTAGTTTCCCTATTTTAGAGGACAATCCTCGCCATCCAAGGATAAGCCTCAAATTTTAGGATTGAATTTTTTCTCCGAAGTATCCTCATTCAGTTGATCCTATGAATGAGAAACAGAGAGAATTTTTTAAAAGTTTTGGTGATTTTGGCAATGTGGGCTATTTTTTTTTTGCAGGGTGAAGGCACATTTAAAAAAAAAAACATCACATTTTGCAACGGCGAATTTTTTTTAGAGCAATCATATTTAGAATATGAGTACACCAGTACGTATATTAGGAGGAGTACTATAAAATTGAGTACTCGCACGCAAAAATCTGACAAGAAATGAGCAAGATATGGTTGTTTGAAGACAGACTGTTGCAACTATATTTTTCCTGTGCGATTTTTTTTGAAACGGAAAATTTTTTATTAATTTTTTTAGCAGTCATTTTCTTGATGTTTTTGCACCATAATATAGATTATGAGAAGTACTACAACATCAAGTACTCACTTGCTTAATTCGGTAATGTATTGAGCAAGTTACAGCTGCTCAAAGTTGGTTGTTTGCAACAGTTTTTGGGGCTGCGGAAAATTTGTTTTTTTTTTTTGTTAAGGCACATCAGTTGCCAATTGTTGGATTGAGAAACATCTACAGCTGTAGTAGGTAAAAATAAGCTAGATTACAAATTTTTTAGTCATTCCCTCCAAAATTTCCTGCTCGATCATTTCAAAATTTTCCCGCCGAAATAGTTTCAAGCCAAAATTTCAAATTTCAAATTTGTAGAGGGCAATCTGTCCTGTTTTTTGCCTCTAAGAAGTCTTGTTGTATTTTCTTAAAATCAAGGGTCAAATTATAACTGACTATAGCCTTATATATAGTCATTGGAAAGGAGTTTTCGAGAGGAATCCATTGGTGTAGTTTATTTTCAGTTTTGAAATCATTTAATATGCTAAATTGAAGTTTGAAGTTGACATTATAATTTGGAGTGCATTTTCGGTAGTATCCGAAACTCCTTGACAAAATATTTTGCAAACTTGTGGGAATCTCAATTTTAAGTAATTTGGGGGACATTAAGCCAAGTTATTCATTATATTTGGTAAAATTGGAGACATTATCATCATTGGTGGCATTGAAATTGTATCACACTTCAAGGTATATTTGGGACTATTCTTGAGCTATATTTCTTAATATAATCATCAACTCAAGGGGTGATTTATGGCCCCTTGCATCTTTCTTGTGGAGACCTTTTATGGAACTCTCTTGGCCACTAGGTTTTTGTTGTTTGCATCTTCCATTTGGGCTTTGTCTACATTTTATGCTTGCTATTACCCTTGCATGACTTTGGGTTTTATAATTGTAATCAAGTGTAGTTTCATTTCATACACACTTGACACTAAGCCATATACAAGCAAGCAAACACATACAGGAAAATTCTTATAAAGCAATAATACATTGGCACATCTATTGTAACAATTCTACAAAAAGCAAGCATCACATTTTTATAACCTCCTATGTTCCATGTATCAACTGCTCAAATACTTATAGTCTCCCTCACGTAAGGGCGGGTATATTGAGTAGTTTGGTATAAAGGTTTGGCAGGTTATTCCCTTTTATAATGGCCTATGTTCCACGTATCAACTGCTCAAATGCTTATAGTCTCCCTCACGTAAGGGCAATTATATTGAAAAGTTTGGTTTAAAGGTTTGGAAAAATTCTAATTCTTACTCTCTTTGGATAGAAAAAGGCACTTATGTTTAACTTAACCCTCCCATTGTTGTAATCACTTGAAGATTCAGAGTGGAAAAACTAGGCGAACCCTCCTCTAGATATTCGATGGTGTACGCTAGATTGTTTTGAGGGATCTAATTTGGCATTTGTCATTCTCACTTCATCCTTTGTTGAGCTCCCTTTTTCTTTTGATCCTTTTCTAAATCATGGCTACTAAAAATCTATTAAGTGGACTTACAAAGAAACTTGAAGGAGCACAAAATTTTGCAAATTGGAAGTATGATATGGAATCAATATTAATGATGAATGACATGTGGGACTTTGTGAAAGATAGGTAGGCTAATGAAGACCCACGCACTACAACTAAATACCCTAAATAAAAAGCACAATTTGAGAAGAATTCCAATATAGCTTTAAGTCTAATCAAGCTAGCTACAATAATTCAATGCAGAGAAATTGTAAGGGCTGTAAAAACACCTAAACAAGCATGGGATGATCTCAATAGATTGTTTGATAGGCCAAGTTAAGATAATATTTTGTATATCAAACAAAAATTGCACAATCTATGTATGAAAGGCTCACTTATCGATTATCTTATGGAAGTGAAGTCTATTAAGAATGATTTCTTAGCTGCTGGTAAAACCCTATATGATAATGAGTTAATTCCAATAATGTTGCATGGTATTCCTTCAAAGTTTCACTCCTATGCTACCATGTTAGACTTGAGTGGTAAAACAATGAATTTCACACTTGAGGATATTGAGATCCTACTTAAGAAACATGAGCAAGCCCTAATCAAAGATGAAGAAATTGAAGCCACATCAGCAACTTTTTCCACCAAGGCAACTTTACAGCCTAAACAAAACAAGGGTCAAAATCAGCATAATCAAAATCAAAGGGGTAGACAACATTAGATATACACATAGTACCAGCAACAACCACGTCTACAATAGTACTAGCAAAAACCAAATTAGTAGTACCATCAGCAGCCACATCAGTAGCAGTACCAGCAACAACCAAGATGGCAAACAAGACCTCAAGAGGGTCAAAAAAACAATCAACAAAGGTGTGAATATTATGGAAAATAGAATCATAATGTTGCTAATCGCTATAAAAGACAAAGATAATAGGGAGAACCACAAAATAATAATCTGAACACATTGTATGCAGCCAACCAAGTTAATGTTGAAGATAAAGAATGTTGGTATATTGATTCTGGAGCAGAAAAGCACATTACAGGAAGGCAAGATTGGTTGACCAAGGTTCAGCCTACATCAAATAAATTCATTACTTTTGGTTATTAAAGTGCTCTACCCATTTAAGGTGTTGGGGAGGCACCACTAACTTTGCATTATGGTAATAATTTTCCTGCAACAGATGTTTTGTATGTGCCTAGTCTTAAAAGGAGTCTTCTTTCTATTGGATAGCTTACAGATAAGGGCTATAATATTTATTTTGAAAAATACAAATGCTAAATTAAGGAGACCAATGGCAATGTCAAGGCCATGGGAGTGAAAAATGATGGTGTTTACTACCTCCTTACAAAATCTGTAACATAAACATCTTTGCATACAACAACTTTCTCTTTGGAGTACATGTGGCATGAAATATTGGGATATTTAAATTTTAATAATCTTCAAATGATGGCTACAAAAGTATTAGTTAAAGGACTTCCACATCTTAAGGAGTAAAAATATTTTTGTGAGCCATGTGTAATAGCCAAACACCATAGGCAACCATTTGAAACAGGAAAGGCATGGAGAGCCAATAGACCTTTGCAATTGGTTCATTCAGACATTTGTGGGCCAATGTGTGTTCAATATTATACTGGGGCTAAATACTACATCACTTTCATTGATGATTACAGTAGAAAGGTATGGATCTACCTAATTCAATATAAGTTGCAAGCCCTTGATAAGTTCAAATAATTCATTGCACTTGTTGAAAGAGAAAGTGGCTATCAAATCTCCACCTTAAGATCAGATAATGGTGGAGAATATGTCTCCAATGAATTCTTTAATTTTTGTAAGTATCATGGGATAATGAGGAAATTCACAATCCCTTATACCCTACAACAAAATGGAGTTGCTAAGAGGATGAATCAAACAATCACAAATAGGGCAAAATCAATGTTACATGCTGCTATATTACCTAACTCATTTTGGGGAGAAGCTATTCTTACTGCTGCATACTTGACTAATAGGTCATACACAAATGCCTTACATGAAATAACACTTGAATAATCATGGAGTGGAGTACGCCCTATGTGGGCCATTTGAGAATATTTGGATGTGATGCCTATGCTCATATTCCTCATAAGAAAAGGAAGAAGTTTGATGATAAGAGCCAAAAATGCATCTTTGTTGGCTATAGTGATAGTGCCAATGCATATAAATTATATGAACCTATTTCCAAGAAAATAATTTTATCTAGGGATGTTACCTTTCATGAGTATCCCCCATTTAATCCTCCTAAGGCCCCCACTTTAGAAATAACTAATGAAATAGTTGCTCCATTCATGCATACAATATCATCTACTCCTTCTCCTTCACTCATAAATTAAGAAATTCATCCACAAGAAGAACTTCCTACAAATGATACATGTCCTCCATATCCTCCTCCTAATGATCAAGTAACATCATCCAATCCTTTACCCAAGTGGGTTCAAGCCACAATAGATGAAGCCCAAAATCATTTACCCACCTATACATGGAGTATGTACCAACTCAATATAAAGTAGCACACATCTTCACTAATTCACTTGGGAAAGACAAGTTTTCTCAGTTTAGCAATTTGCTATATCTATGTAAAAGAAGTCAAAATTAAGGGGGAATGTTATCTAATGTTGACTTATCTTTTTAGGATTATGCACATTAAGGGGGAATGTTAGAATATTATTATTGTTATAATGTGCACTATACCTATAATTGAAAGGTTAGCATTTGTCTTCTGCCACTTGTTCCTGTCTTCAGTTTGAGTTGGAGTGGTGTCTTCTGAAAGACACTTACAGTGGAGCTTATGACACTTGTCATATCTCCCTCCTAAGCTTGATGCTTATATATTGTAAGATAACTTGTAAATAAAGGGTGCCTTATTTTTTAGTACCATCGGTTTGAAGGATGGAATTGAATTTATGAGATACTTACAACCATATTTTGATGTTTTTAGGCTAGTGTATTATTTATGGAATCATCCAAAAAGAGTATAATTCATTACTAGTGGTTTAGGGTTTCACATGTTATGGATAATTGGAGCAATTGAGAGATACAAACTTTAAAAATCTATCTTGGAAGGATTGATGATGCAAATTGATAGATATTAATATTAGTTACAACAAGGGTTTGTACAAACCGTACAATCATAGTGCCAAATTGTACAAACTATTTTATTACCCAATTTGGTTAAAAAAGATGCAACCCAATTCTGCAAAATAAGGAAATACTGCTAGTTTAGAGATATTGATTATAAAACTGATTTATTTGACTTAAAAATATTGTTCTAATGAGTTGGTTGAGTAACAAATCATACCAAGTGTAGGGTTGTATTATTTGTATCATACAACTATACAATTTGGTTATCGTACAAGCTATTTTGGCAAGTTGAATTACTGTACAATGAAGACCGTACACATTGTACGACTTGTGTAAGTTTTGATTTGATATATTGTGGATAATTTCCATAACTTATAAAATACCTCCCCATTAGGAACACTACATCACTATAATATACATTTGGTACCATTATTTTATCAAACTTTGATATTTTTGTTAAAATAAGTAAAAAACTATTGCAATCAAGATCGTACTAGTGACAAACTTGAGTACACAAATTGGAGGTGAATAATAGACATTAGTCTACAAAGGAATAGGGTATCATATCAAGGAGAGGAAATTATAGTTAGAAGTATCATGAGGATTGCTTAAAGGAGGAACGTGAATAACGTTGGACACAATACATGTGAAATAGTGATAGAGCAAGTATGGACATCTGACAAAGTAGATATTGAGAGGTTGGATACATTGCTAATCAATACAAAAGAAGAGGAGCAATAATAACTCATATTTGAGATGGGAATTGACTTAAGAGAAGGCATTAACAAGAAAACTATGTGAGTGAAGGGAGTGGATGGTAACACTTGTGGTAGTTGGGAATGGTAGTTGTAAATGATGTTAAGCTTAAGAAACCACTTTGGAACAGTATTGGAATGCATTATATAACCCCCCTTATTCATTTTTTGGTTGTTCATTCATGTTATTTCATACTCATATGCAGTTCATTATGATTATTGATTGAAGGTTCATCTATGTGATTGTTGAGTAGAATTATTGTTTATTGTGAGATTGTAATGACTGATGGAGGATATGTACAATAATATTGATAATATAAATATGAAATTAATTTCCCTCGTTTCATTGTCTCTGTGAATTCCATTGTACATTCTGGATGTTGTAATTTGATTAGATAATATTTACTACTTATTTTACTATGAGAGTGTATGGAATTATCTTGTGAATGATCCTGACTACCTACATACTTGGTTTTAATAATGGAATTGAATTTATGAGATATTTACAACCATATTTTGATGTTTCTAGGCCAATGTATTATTTATGGAATCATCCATAAAAATTATAACTCATTACTAGTGGTTTAGGGTTTCGGATTTATGGTTCAGATTCAATCTGATACAAGCTTATTAAAAATGGTAGGGAGAACCCAATGCCATTCCATTTTAAAATGTTGGTGATGTCATCCTTCTGCATCAGAAACTATGAAATCTCCAATCCAAATCCTTGAAAGCTGAGAAGGATCAAATCCACTCTTTTTTCTTTAGAATACTTCATATTCCATAGGGTATCCTTTAATCCACACTAAAATGTCAATGATGTCATCCTCTCCTTATAACTTTTACAGATTCCATTCCAAGTAGAACAAGTGCATTAGCATGTGATCATCAATATAGGCCCACCATGGTGTGAAGTAACTCTTTCTCTTTTCCGAACAACCTTCAAAATAAAAAATTCATCTTTGTCATTGTTTTGGGTAAGAGAAGTCAAAGTAGTCCTTAGTCATGAATCTGCATCCACCTTGGCCATAGCTTTACACTTTATCACCATTCCGGGCACAAATACTCTATGGGTTTTCTGGAATTAGGCCTTCTAAAAATTAGCCGTTATCAAGTTGTAATTTTGCATTTTTTTATCACTGACGTCATCTCTTCTCAAAACTTTTATGGATTTGAGATGCATCGCTAGTCCGGAGCCAAAGAAAAATATCCCAAAATTGCTTTATTCATGAAAATTGACTAAGTGTCGTGCGGGCTCATATCTTTTGTTGTGGATCCACTCCAAAATACACTACAAGGGGTGCAAAATGAAAAATTTTCCACTTGGAAAAAATTTGCAAAACTTTTCCTAAGTATGTGGCCATTTTGGGCCTATAGTAACCTAACCTATGATGAAGGTCAATATTTTGTGATGTAATTTTATATAGTACTATAGGTATTAATTGAACAATGTATTCATTTATGTAATCATTATGGCCACAATTGATATTATTATGGTTAAAATCATGTTATAATTTGTAATTAGTCTAAATACCTCTTGTTATATCAACTTATATTAATTTAATTGTGTAATTAAGGTTTTCTAGTATTGATATAAATACCCTCTAACCACTCCAACCATTGCATTGGAGTGTTGTGATCCTTATCCATAAATAATACCATAATTATTTATGGTGCTCAAGCAAAACCACCAATTTTGTGTATTTTTATTTATTTTTTTTAATTTTATGCTTTCTATATAAGACTTGAGTGGAGGAATTTCTTATGTTCACCTTTTGAAATAGGTATGGATTCTAACATCTATGGAGGATTGGTACTTCCATTATTTGTTGGAATTATGTTTTTGATCAAAGAAATATAAATTTTTAAAACAATCCTAGAATTCATGCCTATGTTTAGAATCATATAATTTCTTTCCTTGGAGAATATTTAAAGGCATGGTTCTCATCATGGGAATACATGATTATGAAAAATGTTTGGAAAGGATTGTAGGCAGCAAATCCTCATCCAAGAATAAGAAGTGATCCATGGATTTGAACAATTTTGTTGAGTTTTGCTCAGTTTTGATTGAACTGTACAAGTGTCAAAACATACAAGCAAGGAGAAAAACGTACAAGGTTGCACATGTACGATGTTAAATGAAATGAAATTAAGTTGAAATGTGCATTTGTGGTTAATTTGATAAAAATCAAATTAGACCTTAGTAAACCTTATAAAAAGACTTGTTTTGGAGTTAGTTGGGAATGGCAGTTTTAAATGACGTGATGCTTCAGAAACCACTTTGGAATGGTATTGGAATGCATTATATAGCCCACCTTATTAATTTTTTGGTTTTTCATTCATGTTAGTTCATACTCATATGCAGTTCATTGTGATTATTGATTGAAGGTTCATCCATGTAATGACTTATGGAGGGTATGTACAAGAATATTGATAAAATAAATACGAAATTAATTTCCCTCATTTCATTGTCTCTATGAATTCCATTGTACGTTCTGGATGTTGCAATTTGATTAGATAATATTTATTACTTATTTTACTATGAGAGTGTATGGAATTATCTTGTGAATGATCCTGAATACCTACATACTTGGTTTTAAGGATGGAATTGAATTTATGAGAGATTTACAACCATATTTTGATGTTTCTAGGCCAATGTATTATTTATGGAATCATCCATAAAGAGTATAACTCATTACTAGTGGTTTAGGGTTTCACATGTTATGGATAATTGGAGCAATTGAGAGATAAAATTTACAAATCTATCTTGGAAGGATTGATGATGCAAATCGATAGATATGAATATTAGTTACAACAAGGGTTTGTACAAACCGTACAATCATAGTGCCAAATTGTACAAACTATTTTATTACCCAATTTTGTTAAAAAAGTTGCAACCCAATTATGCAAAATAATGAAATGTTGCTAGTTTGGAGATATTGATTATAAAACTAATTGATTTGACTTACAAAATTTTTTCTAATGAGTTGGTTGAGTAACAAATCATACCAAGTGTAGGGTTGTATTATTTGTATCATACAACTATACAATTTGGTTATCATACAAGCTATTTTGGCAAGTTGAACTAGTGTACAATGAAGATCGTACACATTGTACGACTTGTGTAAGTTTGGTTTTGATATCTTGTGGATAATTTCCATAACTTCTAAACTACCTCCCCATAAGGAAAACTACATCACTATAATATATATTTGGTACTATTATTTTATCAAACTTTGATATTTTTGTTAAAATAAGTAAATAAGTGTTGCAGTCAAGATCGTACTGGTGATAAAATTGAGTACACAAATTGGAGGTGAATAACAAACATAATATAAAAAGGAATAGGATATCATATCAAGGAGAGGAATTCTAGTTAGAAGTATCATGAGGATTGCTTAAAGGAGGAACATGAATAGTGTTGGACACAATACATGTGAACTAGTGATAGAGCAAGTATGGGCATATGAAATAGTAGATATTGAGAGGTTGGATACATTGTTGATCGATACAAAATAATAGGAGCAAGAATCACTCATATTTGATATGATAATTGACCTAAGATAAGGCATTAGCAAGAAAACTATGTGAGAGTGAAGGGATTGGATGGTAAAACTTATGGTAGATTGGTTGTAAAGGAGTGTGGTGGACAGAAGTCAGGCACTAGAGAAATAACACGAGGTCTTAGGAGGAAGGACCAAGGCCACAACCTACACGCCAAAAAAGGAGATCATGGAGTGAAGATGCATGAGAAATTTGTAGATGACTATTCGATGAATATAAGATTCCTCAAGTAGACAGTTTCAATGAGGACTAGAAAGGTGAGTCAACTATAAGGTAGAATCAGTCAAGGATTCTATGTGATACTTCGTCAAGTGGAGAATAAGAAACACCACCAATGGCCCACATAGGCAATCATTCAGGAAAATAAATATGCCCACCCTTTATGGGTGAAGGCAAGGAAGACCCAACAAGACACATCAAGACATTTATAACCATCTATTGGTACCTAAAAAGGTAAAAACATCAAACTTCTAAGTATGGAATACAATGAAATATGCATTCATTGTGGAGTTTCACCCCTTGAAATATTATGGAGATATTGTAACTCAACTTTGCACCACTAAATAAAAATTTGACAAAGATGTGAAGTCATACAACCGTCGATTGAAGCATTTGGTGGACAAGATGCAAATGCCTCTAGCAGAAATGCTATAAAAATGATGATTTGTATATGGGTTTCTACCCATATACAAGAAGAAGATGAAGGTAATGCCATCAACTACATATGAAGAAGCCTTAGAAAATGTAAAGAATTTTGAAAGTGAAGCCCAAAAAACAATCATGAAAATGATAACACATGTAAGAAATGATGATTCAGAGAGTGAGGAAGATGATACAATCCAACAGATAATATAGTCATTTTAGAGGAATTTCGACAAATTAATTAAAGAGGTGAAATGGAAAGTCAAGAAATATTAGAAGGACATTTGGTGTACAGATTGTAAGTCTGAAGGTCACATGAATGTAAATTTTCTTCACAATGATTACTACCACATATACAATGTGCTTCGACATGAAATGATCCAATATCCATTTAACATAAATGGGTATCCACATGTTCTCTCTATCGAAGAATAGAAAGAGAAACCAAAATCTCAAGCAAGTGGCCAGCAAGCCACCAGTGGAAGTTATAGGAATAACCATAGAGGGGGAAGACAGTATCAAGGGAACTAACAAGGAGGATAGACTTGCTTGTAGTATGATTCAGATGGGAGACCAATCATACAATGTTGTAATTACCAGGAATGGGGGCACTTTGCAAAGAACTATACTTTACCCTTAAAATATGAGACACATCAAACAAATACTACAAAATGTGTAGAAGATGTGGTTCAAATAACCACAAGGAAGTAAATTTTCCAAAGCAAGCGAGTTCTAGTAACCCATAGAATATTATTTTTTTGGATATACAGGTACCTAAAGTTAGCAAGGAGACCGAAGAAGTACTATCTGTAACAAGGAACCAAAATAGGAAAGACAAGTACTTGGAACCTACCAAAGAAAAGAATCAATGGCAAGTGGAAAAGAAGGTACTTGACAAAGAAGCAAAGAAGGCAAAATAATAGAGAATATTAGAATAAAAAGAGTTAAAGAAACCTTTAGAAGACACAATGGTTGTGCAAAATTTGGTAGCACAAGTTTTAAATACGACTACTGAAATTAAGATGATAAGCTTGCTAGAGGTCATCCCATTATTGCATAAAGCAATGGTGGAAGATTTGAATCCTAATACGATGATAGAGGTAGAAAGCCATCCAATCAAATAAGATGAACAAAAGAATTATTTTATGGACCCCTCCATATTGATTATTGATGTTGGGAAGAAACTCACATTGGTCCATATAAAAATCTTAGGGCACATATTGATGCAAGTCATAGTAGATGGAGGATCTAGCATTAATGTGCTACCTGAGAAGACTTGGAAAGAACTTGGTGCTACATACTTATGAGCACTTATCTTCTTGTTATATGGTTTTGACCAGTGTGAAATAGAGATAAAGTGTGTCTTAACTGCATAAGTCAAAATAGTTGACCAAGAGTTTGTCTTGGATTTCATTATGATTACAATGCAAAATACAACATATGATGCTTTGTTAGAGAAAGGATGGCTAAGAATAGCCAAAGCTAATCACAACTAGAGAAAATATCATATCACTTTTAAGAAAGGACAACATAAATATATGATCAATTTGAATAACCAGAGGATTAGTGAGGATACGACCATGACTGATGAGTCGGTCAGTTCTTCTGGTGATGAATGTTATGAACCTAATGAAGAAGGAATGATGTACCTAGAAGACTATAGAAAAGATAAAACTCGATATGATAGCAGAATACTCCATTGGAAAATGGAGGAGTACGGGGTTTTTCAGCCCACCTGCATCTATATTAACATAGAGGAAACCATGGAAAAACAAGATAAGACAAAGGTCAGCTTAGAACCTAAGAAAGAGGAAGAAAAGAAATGGTCATTTCCTAAGAGTTTTTTAGAATACACAGTAGGATATGCTCAAATTGATGCAAAAATAGTGCATCCTAAGAATGTGGAAAATGCAGTTATGAAGCCTACAAATATTAAGTATGAAGGGCCTCATATGGTGGATGTAAAATTGGTAACAAAAGGAGAGCCTAGGATGATCCAGTGTGGCAACAACTAGGACCCAATCCTTAAAGCATTTTAAGATATTCAAGGGAGTACAAGGATTTATTTACATGGACGTATAAGGACCTAAAAAGGGTAACACCTAAGCTATTTATCCACAAGATTATGCTAATACCTAGAGCATAGTCAATTAGAAGAAGACATATAGGATGAATTCGAAGTATGCCACATTGGTAGATACAAAAATTTAATAGATGTTAGAGGTAGACATCATTTTCAGAGTCATTACCAGTGAATGGATTCCACCTATTATGGTCACTCTTGAAAAAGGAAGTGGATAAAATATGAATATGCATAGACTTCATGAGTCTAAACATGATGACAATTAAAGATATCTTTCATATTCTCTTCATAGAATCAATTTTGAAAGACATCACAAGACATGAAATCTATTCATTCCTAGATGGGTTTTCTTGATATAACCAAATAAGCATCACCTAGGAGGATAAATTGAAGACCATATTCATCATAGATAATTGCATCTATGCATATAATTGAATGTCATTTGGACTGTGTAACACCCCTGCTACATTTTAGTGCATTATTCTGTACATATTTGATCAGCTAGCCATAGGAAATTTCAAAGTATTCCTGGATTATTGGTCCATCTATAGGAATATTAAATTTCATTTACCTAGTCTCAACGAGTGCATGTGTAGGTGTAGGAATGCACAAATCTCCCTAAATTAAGCAAAGTGTTTTATAATGGTATCGTACGGGAAATTATTGGGACATATAGTGTGTAGCGAAGGGTTGAATACCGATCCTGACAAAATCCATATCATATTACACATGGAAGAGCCATATGATGTGAGCTCTTTAAAAATATTATTGGGATCTATGGGATACTATCAAAGGTTTATCAAGAATTATGCACACGTGTCCTACCCACTAAATTATTTAACCAAGAAGAATATTCCCTTTAGATGGACAAAGGAGCACCAGGGAGCCTTTGAGGAGTTAAAGGCTAAGCTATTCAGCAGTCCCATTTTGGTGTTCCTAAATTGGGATAAAGAATTCCATGTCCATATTGATACCTCAAACTTTGTAGTTGGATGTGCATTGCCACAAGAAGGATATTTTAGGCTAGATCAACCTATATTTTTTGCAAGCCATATATTGTCAAGGGTGGAGAGAAATTATAGTACAATGGAGCAAGAGGCTCTAGGGATGGTATATGCAGTACAAAATTTTAGGTATTACCTATTGATAAACCATTTTTTCTTATATGTGGACCATCAAGATTTGTTGTACTTGGTAAATAAGCTAGTTATACAAGGACGAGTCAACATGTATCTTGTCACCTTACATGAGTTCGTATTTTAAGTAGTGGTACAAATTGTAAAGAAGCATGCGATTATAGAATAGTTGTCTCAAATATGATCAAGAGAACTGGTAGGAGCAAGGATTCAAGATGAATCCCTTGATACCCTATTATTTACAATCAATATTGTTCTATCATGGTACAAGTTGATTGGGAAATATCTATCCACAAGAGAGTTGCCACAAGAGTTGATGGCAACAAAGAAAAATATAGTAATCATAAATTTAGCTCCTTTCCAGTTAATAGCGGGATTGTTGTACAAATTAGGAATTGATGGTATCTTAAGAAGATGTGTAATGGATGAGGAAATTAAAGTCACATTGAAATAATCCCATGAAGTATTGGCATGAGGACACATGGGGCTTGACACCACTACTCGAAAAGTACTCTTAGCAGCATTATGGTGGCCCACATCATATAATGATGAAAAATAATATGTAAGAGCATGTGATAATTTCCAAAAAGTGGGAAAGCCAATGCGAAGGGAATTTATGCCATTACACCCATCACAACCCTAGGAACTATTTGAGAGGTGGGGGTTGGAATTTTTTAGACCACTAATAACAACATGTAGGTGGAAGTATTGGTATATCATGGTAGCCACTGAATACCTAACAAAATGGGTTGAGACATGGGTACTACCAAATAACTCGATAAAAAGTACATCACAATTCTTGTATGAGAAAGTAATTACAAGATTCAACATTCCAATACAAATAATGAGTGATCCCAGAGGTCACTTTGTGAATGATATCATCAAAATATTGATGACTAAATTTTGAATTTGGCACTCCTTGTCTAGTCCATATTACCCAAGAGCTAATGGGTAGGTGGAAGTGACTAACAAGGTATTAGTGTCAACATTATATAAAAACATGTGGAATATAGGGAGTATATTGGGAGGAAATATTACCATATATTCTTTGGGCATATCGAACTACCTTTAAGCCAATGACAAACCATACACAATTTCAGCTAATGTATGGTTAGGAGGCAGTAGTGCCTGTAGAATTCTTGGTACCAAGCCTATAGATAGTGATGAAGCATCTCTTAGGGGACCAAGATAGTATGGAATAATGACTAATGACACTAATTAATCTAGATGAGAAAATATTCATGGCATAATAGATGATCGAAGTGGCCTAGAAGAGAAGAAAGTTATGGCATGGCAAGCATATTTGAAATTAGAACTCAAGAAGGGTGACTTAGTTCTAAAGTTTAATGGAAAATGAGAAATCAAGCTGGGTAAGTTAAAAACCTTGTGGCTTGGTCCCTTATGAGTTGTAGAAGTAAAGGACGATGGAGTAGTTAAATTACAAAAATTGAATGGGATGGAAGTTCCAGATATTGTAAATAGTTTGAAGTTAAATCCCTACAAAGTATAGTGTCTGTTTATCATCGTAGAAGAAGTTGAACGAAGACAACAAGACCAGTATGACAACCAGTAAAGTAGAATTCAAGGATTACCATGGGAGGACCTTGACATGGGACTCACACAACTATTCATAGAAGGGGAGGAGATAAGACCTATTATTGAACAAGAATATTTGGTACATCAAAACTATGATATAAGAAGGATACAAGTACATGTAAAGTTTGTAGATAGGATTGGAAGGCTTGAGGAAGAATATGAAAGGGATTTATCCAAGTAAAAGAAGGAATCCAAAGGATAAAAGGATGGTGTATCCGTAGTTGAATACCCCAACTATTAAAAAATTGAAGAAGAATGTGAATAAAGTTTTGATATGTAGACAATATGGATAAATTTGATATGGAAGATCCATACGAGATAGGAGATCACACCATGGAAGAAGAACTCATCAAATTTTATCCATTAGCTTAGATAGGACTATTGCAATAGAGAATGTGAGACTAGATCCAGTATTTGCAAGAGGAGTATGAAATGTTGCAAGGTCACACTACAAGACTCTTAGAATGAACTATCCAAGACTTGGATGATACAATGCAAATGATGGAGGAGAAAATAACAATGAGGTCACAAGAATTGGTAGGCAAAGGAAAAAAACATGATATGACATCGCAAGTGAGTAGTTCATGCTATGATGGTGCAAGTACGAGTAAGGAAGAAAACTCACAAAGAAAACCTAATGGAATGTCCAATGACCCATCAATAGTAGAAGAAGATGAGGATATATATTGGTGAGACATTGAAGAAGATATTACACCACCTAGACCACAAGGCAATATACATGAGGATTCAAGTGAATCTAGTGAGAGGGAGTTGCCTTGGCTAGTAAGAAAAGAAAGTTATGATATTGGTGATGATGACTTTTTAGAACTACCAACACCTCATGTGCAACTTGATACTGAGACCTACACAATCACTTATTAGTAGTTGAGGCAACAAAGGAGAGAAGTTCAGAGGCTTCAAAAATTAATTACCTTGCTAGAGAATTGGTCAAAACAAAGAGATGATGATCGTAAAAATTCTAGTTCTAAGTATGATTTATCGAAACCATATAGGAAGACTCTAGAAAATATGTCTCCACAAGGATGTTTGAAGAAAATGATATGGACATGTTGACTATTATGTGCATACCATAGAATGAGAGAACTACAATAGCTATCACCTATAACTCCAAGAAATTAAGGTCACTTGGCCAACATAGAATTGGTGTATATAACCCTAGTAAGAAATCAACAAGAACCCCAAGATAGTAGTAAGGACATGGAGAGGGAGTACTTACACTAAATACTAGGAGAGGTAGAAGATATTTTCCACCTAGAGGAGGTAGAGGATGAGGAAGGATTCGACCCCCTACTCCTATATGGTCGAGAGATACACCATTAGCCTGTTTGAATTGGACTAAGAACTTGCAAGGCATTCCATGGTTGAGAGGGATTGTACCCAACCTAAGAGGAAGAAAACCACAAGGATAACCTCCACTAACCTAACCCAGACCAAGAATATTGGAAATTAGGAGAGGATTGGGCTAGGAAAGGGAAGTCCCATGAATGTTTGTGGAGATCATGTAACAAGAGGATGTAGTCGGGGAAGACCTATGCAAGGAAGAGGTATTTTATATAGGGGAAGATTATTCTTTTACATTGAAAGGATTCAAGGACTACAAAGAACTCATTCACTAAGATTAGAAGATGATTTGAGACGAGGGGATAGGCAGATAAGTCACTCCAATGACAATGGATCAGTAAGAGCAACCCTACCTCATGCTCAATCAATAGAATGAGGAGAAGAAATATTGCCAAGAGGGAGTCCTACAAACTATAATTGCATGATCCTAAACTGTACACATGACAATCAAAGAGAAGGATATTGAATAGAGGTTCATTTGGCATCTAAAAATATGATTATCCGTAATGTAGAAGTGGGCAAACCAACTCATGAGTCAAGAAAAAAAAAAAAGAGGTAAGAAAATGATAAAATAGGGAAAAGAAAATAGCGTGCACCAGAATACGAGTTGTCAATAATAAATATGTAGAGGATCTAAGGTGACATGAATTTATATGTTGAGATGTTAGGGTTTATAAAATTATAAAAACAAGTATCGTACAAAAATTTCCTTTCCCACTCGTAGATCGTACAAGGCAACATTGGAATTTTAGATAATTGAAGGCAAAAAGGGTGCAACTAAAGAAATTTTCTATATGGGTAGTGGAAATTCACCAATTTACTCCATTATTTTGTGACCCATTTTAATTGTGCACCACAGGTATTTTTTTTTTAAGAAAAGCAACTCATTTGTAGAAAAAAGCTACCAAATTAGGGTTTACTCTAGGGAAAACAAGTTTTTTTTTTTAGAATCAAGTTACAAAAAAAATGAAAATATATTGTACAAGTGAGGTTTTGAGGAAAGGAAGCACCAAAGTAAACCCTTCAATGCAGAAAAGTGGAGCTAGGGTTTGATTTCCAAGAAGAAAGGAAGGGGAAATTGCAAGGAGGCAAAAATAAACAAACCTTGGTAAATAAATTTACCATAAAAGCATGAAATCAAAGTTTTAATTCTACATGTGTGGATAATTAAGGAATAAAGACCATGCAATGCTGCCATATTGCTGGAAAAATTCATTTGGAGGAGGATTGCATCAAGTAAAAGGAAAAATTGCATGAACCCCATCGAAATTGCACCAAAATGAAAGATTAGAGGGTTTTGGCAAATGGGTTTCACAAATTTCACACTTGAGGAAGGAAAACAAAGGTTTTTAATCAATTTATTATTTTTAAAGTCGTGTGTATGATTTGGAGTAGTAATGATATATTTTTGAGACATATTGTAAGAATTTTAGGCTCTTAGAGACCTATTTTGTGTAGTTTTGAGGACTTTGTACAGAATGTTTTGTAGTGGTATGAACCCTAGCAAGGTTGTATAGAAGGGAGGCACCCATGTACAATTTAAAAATAGTTTGTATGATTCTAGATCATGCTTGTATGATTTTAAGCACCAATTGTGTGATTTACTTCAAGTGTACGAAATCGGGTGCTATTGAACAGATCTAGCTATAGTTGTACAAT
Organism: Wollemia nobilis; assembly: GCA_028583015.1. Classification (NCBI taxonomy): domain Eukaryota; kingdom Viridiplantae; phylum Streptophyta; class Pinopsida; order Araucariales; family Araucariaceae; genus Wollemia; species Wollemia nobilis. The sequence continues at coordinate 4,165,945 of JAQPPZ010017220.1, read as the reverse complement.
ATGGGTGGGATTGTACGATTTCAAAGTGTACATGTACAACTTGGTTGGGGCATTGTATGATCTTGATAGTTTTTGTACATTTTGGATGCATTCATATAGACTTTTGTAATGATTTTGTGCAATATTTTCCTAAATTGCCAAATCAAGGAGGTGTGCAAACAAGGATTTCACTCAGTGATGGCAGAATTATGAGCTCATAGTGAGAATATTGGGATCATTCTAATTGCATTGTTGCATCTAGGTTTGATAGATCACTAGGACCATTAAACTAGAGAGAATCACAACTTAGATGATCACCCCCAGTTTACCCTATGTAAGACCAAGGACATCGATTTCAGTCACCCAAGAGGCATGAAAATCATACTTGGAGAGGGAGAGGACAAAGGTTATGGAGGGGTTAGAGGCACTGGCATGGTGGTATGGGAATATTACCACCACAATATAGGAGGAAAGAAATGGAACCACCTCAAGAACCCATAAGAGAACTTCACAGTGAAGTTCATTGAGAAAATACTATGGAATAATAGGAGGACCTGCCCAGTGAAGCATAGGAGGAGCAAGTGGACATCAATAATGTCACTTTTAATTAGCCAACAAGAGAATTTTGTAGGAAGTGGTGGACAAATAATGACACCAAACATCCATTTAAGGGGTTCTAAGGAAGGTCAAAATGAGTACTATAGTGCAAATCCCACCACAATATAAGATATTCTTCAATGAATACTTGTTATAGATTCTGTAGTCATACGAACCTATTGAGAACTGTATGATGGTATGATTAGGTAATTGGTATGTTAGGGTGGAGTTTACAATATAGGCATTTCTACGGACATTTATATTGGCCAGTCATGCACATCCAATTTAAAAAAAAATAGTTGATCCCGTTGAGACTCATAGGTTGATCATGACACTCACATCAGTGAAGTCACCTATGAAAGCCTAAATTTTAGGTACTAACACCCATGGGATTAAAAATATTTAGTTACAAATTTATGAGTTGGCTTGCACGATGAATGTAGTTATGGCTTGATTTTCTAGAGAATCATGAGCTTCGGAGATGCCAATATGGATGGCGCAATATGTGGAAGGTTTTCTCAAGGGTATGAAGTTGTAGACACTAAAATGTGGTTAATATGATTAAGCACACACAAATAATGATCAAATTGACATCATATGACCCCTTGGGCAGCCCTCAGGAGGCTCACAATGGTTCTAGCCACTCCGAAAGGGCTTTTGGAGGCCAATAACCCAAGTTTTGGAGGTTTTGGACCAAAATTCACCATCATCCCACCCTAGTATTGTGGTGAGCCATCATCCTAGGGTGGGGTGGTGAGCAAGTTGACCAAAAAAAAGTCAAATCTGGGCCAAATGACGCCCAAAAACTGCCATTTAGCACAGCATTTGGAGCATGCAGATCAGAGGGCATTGAATCCTTATGAATTGCTTCATAATGGAGGTCCAAAATGGATATTCTCTTCACCACCCAGTGCATGCCTCCATTTTGACAAGTGGCGCCTCCTGCCATGCATGCCCTTGCATGCCTTTTTGCACATGAGCCCCTTTGGGCTATAAAATGGATACATGGTCCACACAAAATCATAGATAGAGGAGTTATATGATATAAAATAGAGTTCTATCAAGATTTATCCCTGCCTTATTGCACCTTTTTGCCCTAGGAATCTATCTTTTCCCAAAGAGGTTACCAAGTGACTTCAAGAAGGTAATACGAGCATAACTTTTCCATCCGGGTGAATTTATTCACAAAATTTGATGAAAAAACACCTTATATTGTTTAGGAACATATTATACTGATTTTTGTAGCAAAATATGGCCTGAATTTGTGGGTATCCCTTCCCAGTGTGCCCCCAAATAGTTGTAGTCATCACCGTACCCCCTAGTATGAGGGTAAATTATTAAAAATTTTCACTACTATTTTAATTTTTAATTTTATATATTATCCCATTATTCTACAGTTAAAATTTCAGGTTATTTGGAGTTAAATTTACAAAATTATAGCATTTTTAAGTTTTTGCAGGCTCGTAGGGCCCATCTGGGAACCCCAGTTTGATGCATGTGGATATGGTCTCCAATTTGAAAATATAATAATATGGGTTGTATTGAAATGTCAATTTATGTATTCTAACCAAATTTCATGAGTTTTGGATATGTTTAGGTTCAAAATTTTCTTGTATTCTTCTTCGTAGGTTACATGTGGGTGGTGCGAAATTGAGGGGTCTACAGATGTAAGTTCTGATATATTTTTGGCTATATCCTCTCAAAAAATCCTCTTTAATATCTCTTCAAATTTTCAATTCATTTGGACATGTTTTGATATATTTTTTAATATATGTGCTATTTCACCCCTGTGGGGATTGCATGTTTTCACCATACACCCTTGCTATTTGACCCCTTTGGCTTCTTTGTGTGTAGTTTCAGGTTCTTAGAAGTCATTGGGGAGGAATATAAGACCTCAAATATCAGATATACAAGCAGTGGTAGCATTGGATCACTCACATCGATTGTGGGTACGCAGAGAAACATTGGATGTGCACCTTGATTCCGTGAAAGACTTGGTATTTGGGCACCAAAATTGTAACAATTGTATCAAATTTTGAGCCCTTAAGGAGAATTATATGTAACCTTGGATATGATCCAACAAATTAATGAGAAGAAACTTGCTTTAATTCATTTCCTTTTTTTTGGTATTCTTTCATATTCACATGCATGCTTCCTTTTTGATGCTCATGAGTGATATGGGTTAGATACGCATATTTTTTTACATAATTTGGTGCACTATTTTTACTTACTTCAGTGGTGATCATGGTGGGACCCTTGTCCCTTTTTATTTGGGTGAAAATTTGACATATTTCTTGCATTTTGTGCCCTTTTTGTGTTGCAGGTGCTCCCCTCCCTACCCTGGAATGGTGGAAGAGGATTTAATTGGTTCACCCTAGGATGGTGGCTTCACCATCCCACATTGGGATGGTTATTGGGCTTCTAATATTCCCAACCTGGAGTGGTGGTGAAATAGTGAATTTTCTGCTCAAAAATCCAGAATTTGGAGGCTTCAAAACTGATAAGGTAAGTGCCTAAACCCTCTGATTTTTTGTTGCATTTATAGAGACTGCAAAATTTGGTTTTTATCACATTATTTTGTTTGCATAGAAATGTTAAATGTCACTTTTCACCTTTATTATCACATAAAGTAGTAAAAAGAAGGAGAACAATAAAAAATAACTTGTAGTAGAAATGCATATGTTTGGTTTGATTGCTTGTGGCTTACCCATTGGGTAAGTTAGCATTTAGGATTTGCAATCATAAGTTGCATTTGTAGGTTATTTATCCTAACTTTTTGAAAGTAAAACACACCTATTTGCATACATTTAGTGAATGATCATTGAATGCTTATTTGCTTACTTTCTTGGGATTAAAAGGAACCCCCACACACCATGCTTTATCTTAACATCGACGACATTGGGCTCTCTCATACAACCCGTAGATCAAGACCAACAGTGGATGTCATTACCACTTGATTGGCTCATGTGAAAGAGTATCATCGGGACCCATTCATGGCCAAGGCCGACCCAAGATCTATCATAACTGTGCAAAATAACTTGCATTTCTCTTTGGAGAGGTGTATCGTTGTGCTTGGGGTGTTGGGTGAGGGTTGGTAGTACCTCTGCTACCTCGTTGGATATGGATTTCATCACCATATCTAGCTTGTGTGAGTATATAGGTGAAATCCTTTAAACATTTGAGTACATCATCCAACAATATTTCAAATACGCGACACAAGGTCATTATTTACAAACAACACATCTAAAACACATGAAACAGTTTAGGGATTCACACTTAAAACTTAAAAGAGATAATCATCTGTCTTATTGAGTGTTTCATTCTTGTATGTTGTTTCATTAAAAATTTATAAATAAGATAATCACTTGGGGTACTGATAGAAGAGGGCAATGGTGTGCACCCGTAGCCAAACCCAAGCATGGGCGAAAGCTACGGAGAGTGGATTAGGAGACATAAATCATCTTCGCTATAGCCCTAGGGACTTGGTTATACCTCCTTGGAGAAGTGCTGCTCTACCTAGCCCCAAGACCATAGGGCATGAGCCTCATCCCTAAAGGGACCCTCTGAGGGACACCCCGAGGGATGATGGGTACTACATGGGAGAGTGTTCCCAATATGGAGATATTTCATAGGCCTTTCTTAGTGAAAGGCAACTACATGCCAAGGCACTAATAGATAGAGTGGTGCCACACATCTATATTCCTGTCAGGGCCGATACGCCTAATCCTAGGTAGGAGCATGACTTCACACACTAGTCGAAGCAAGTCAACATGACTCTACCTCCGCACCACCTTGATAGGATACATCAACTCATGTAGCCCAAAGGAAATGACACCCATCGATTAGGGTGAGCCAATTTGGCCCTACCTTTCCTTGTTCAGGAGGGAAGACATGAGGAGATCCCAAAATTTCCTTAGGAACAATATTCCATGCATGCTCGATGTGCCTCTGCACCAGCTGAGTGTAATGAACACATGTTCCAGCTTGAGCCTCAAGTCAATGCGGTGAACCTTGAAAGAGGCAAGCACCCTATGGAGAACACATATTACCTTGGACAAGGTCGACCCCAGGGAGATATTCCTAGACCCCCTGGGCCTTGCACTATGGATCAAATTAGGCAATCGGTTGCAAGGTATACAAAACACCAAGCTTAGTTCAAGCAGCTTCGGTGGGATAAAGAGCAACTAGACCTCTTCCACCAGCTTGAGAAAGAAAGGATCGAATGACAGACCAATGAGCTATTCTAGGAAAATTTGAGAGGATCCCTACCCCTAAGACACATAGGCAGGAAGTCCGCCTGAGGAAACCCACGCTCATTCAAGAGAGGTCCTCGAGAATTTATCAAATGTTGCTTTTGTGACCTCCTAGGCCATATTGGGAGATACCTCCCAAGCCAAACATAGAGCACCCACCATGGGTAGATATCCCCATTTATAGGCTGGCTCGAGAGATGCCTTACAGGGCTTATACTGAGCATGAGCCAGAAGTAGAGTATGTTGAGACACCTTACCAAGGCAGGGGGCAACTTACCACTACCTTGCCCTAGGTTGGAGGATCCTAGACCTCCATCATAAGATGTGAACAAGGATGAGGATATCAAGTCCTCAAGCCCTTATAAAGCATTGTTAGAATGCCTAGAATCAGTAGAGAATAAGACCTCTGGGTCAGGATCTCAAAATACCACTATGCAACAATTGCATAGTCAACCCATCCATCCATCAGTACCTGCACCTCCCTATATAGAGCAATTTAATCTACCTCAATTGGCTACCTTTAAGGGAGAAGAGGATGCACAAGAACATTTCACTAGGTTCCTAGATCAATGCTTTGGCATTCATGACAATGATGATTTGCTTCTGAGGACATTTGTGACTACCCTTGTTGGCCCTACCTCCAAGTGGTTTTAACAACTCCCTAAGAATAGCATCCATAATTTTGATTAGCTAGCAGATGCATTCCTAGAGCACTTTGCCTTCAACACCAAGAGGAAGAAAACCCGTTGATGTGGCTGGGTTGAAACAGTATGATGATGAGTCAATAACAAACTATGGAAATATATGATGAACCTTGCTCGCCAAGCTGCCTTATATTCTCCCCATGTCGGAGTTGAATCAAATGTTCTCCAAAAGTTGTTTAAAGCCAAACTCCTTGTTACTGCAATTGCAACAGTACCCCACTCTTAAAAATTTCCTAGCACAGGCTTGGATCATTGAAGAAATCAAGATTCAAGAGGGTGAGATTGTGAAGCCTTACAAGAAGGAATGGAGTAAGAATGCTAAGAACAACCCAACACAACCTAAGTTAGCAATAGTAAATTAGGTTTCCATTAGTGTCCTAGGGCCAACGCCAGCCATGCCATCTCAAAAGCCTAATTATCAAGCCACCCCTAGGAACTATGCCAAGGATAACCAGAATGGTCAAGGGAAAAATCAAAAACATTGCCCCAAGTGACAATTCACACACATTGCAGAGTCTATGGACTCAATTTTTGATCACCTCTTGGTAGCCAATGCAATCCATCTACCTTATAGTCTACCTATCAACCCTAATGCACCTAAGCCCAAAGGATACAGAGAAAACCTATATTGCAAATTTCATAGGAAAAATGGGCATGATGTGCAAATATGCTATAAATTCAAACACTTGGTGCAAGACCTAATTGATAGGAATTTCCTCTAGGTAGATAACCCTATCGCACCAACCAACCAATAGATGGAGGTCTTTAAGGACCCCTTGCTTGCCCACATGGAGCAGGCCAAACCAGCACCCCAGGTGAATGATGTTCACCATGCCCATCCTAAGAAAGGATATGTTGGCATGGTCAGTATTGTAATAAGAAATAAGCAATATCCAAGTCCAGTTGCACCACATCCCTAAGACATCATAGCCTATACCACATCCTGGATCGAGCCTCCCACCTAGGCCTATAGTTACCATTAAGAATAAGCTCGCTCAGAGATTAAGAACAACATCTTCTCGGCTCTCCATCTATGAGCTCATCCAACAATCGCAACCTCACAAAGAAGCCTTGATGGAGATCCTTAAGGCAATTGAGATTTAGTCCTAGGAGTCCAACTCCTTCAACAACTTTGTGGGGCATGTTTGACAATGCATGAAATCAGTAATTAATTTTTGAGAAGATGAACTTAAATCAGTTCCACATGATATGGTGGATCCCCCTTTACACATTGTTGCATACGTGAATGGAACACCATACAAGAGAGTCTTGATAGATACTGGGTCTTCGAACAAAATCATAACCACAATAGATCTAAAGAACCTGAAGCTCCCAGTGTCTCATATTGCCACCTCTACCTACACCCTTCGAGCATTCAATGATGCCATATGCTCAACGGTTGGTACAATCATCCTACCTATTCAAGTAGGAGAAAATATCATCTTGACGATGTGCCACATCCTGGAGGGAGAGATGGCATACAATATCTTGTTAGGAAGACCATGTATTTAGGACATGAAGTGTGTCCCTTCCATCCCTCACTAGTGCCTCAAGTACACTAATAAATGGCAAGTTCATGTCATCCCCATGGACCTAGAGCCCTTCAAGTACTACAACATGGTGCAGCAGTTACCCGAGTCGACCTTGCCATCGATACATCTAGATTTTTAGCCGAATAAATCTAGTTGAGGTTTGACCCCACCACTACCGCATACCATGCCATCCTCATCATTGACTCCACCACGTATGCCTAAGACACCAGTGGATCCTTTGCCTAGGAACCCAGAGAAGCGGCCCATTGAGGAGGACCAACCGATGATATCCAATATCTCTATAGAGGATATACTTAGCCCAGATGATGAAGAGACACCGTACAAGGCAAATGATGTGCTAGATAAAGTATCACTCTTATCCCTCTTCTATTCACAGCCCTAGTTTATGGTACATATGGCTTCTACAAAATTGGGAGAATATATGTTTAGGAATGTTACCACTACTCCTACTTTAGAGTCGATGCAAGACATGGGTAGACCCCATATTCCCATAGGCACTATCATGCCTCTTGGTATTCCCCCTAATCAAATGAATTTCATCTATGGGGGCCTTGACTATGGCATCGAACCTTATCAATAGCAAGAGGAAGATGAAGAACCTTTTGGAGAAGATATTAACTACTTGTCTAACCCTAACATACCTTTAAGTATATTGACCTATGCAACTAACATGGTTATGGGTTAGGTCGGTATGAGAAGGGAACCAGAATACCTTTTCAACCACAATATCAAATGCCCTATGACAAGTCAGGAGTGGTACGCAACAATCCCTTGCCTCTAGATGTCCTCATAGAGAGCCTAAATCACTTGAATATATGATATGAGGGCGGGTTGGCCCAAGATCCTTATGCCAATACCAATACAGTCTACTCCTTGGAATACTACTTTCCATGGATAGATGAGAACCCTGTGATCCCCAGTGACATTCCTCCATATTTTGAGAGAGGAGAAGGTTCGCGATGTTGTCCCCATATCTATGATGAGTCAGAAAAAGGTAGCTCATATGAATGGACCTTAGAGGATAAGTCAGGTTATGAGGTAGCACCATATGACCCTTTGAGTTGGATAGTGATCACTCACAAATTGTTCCCATTAAAGACTAATAGGAAGGCATCATACATATGTTACCTTTCCCTGATCCTATTTTGCAGTAGCTCCTTCCTCCTGAAGATCCGGTTCACCCACAGGAAGCTAGACCTCTTGGGGAGGGAGCAGTTAATTTACTTGAGCAGTTGGGTCCTCGTGAGCCTGAGGCACTACGATATGAGAATGAAGAGATCCTCATCCATGAAAATGATTATGAGGAACTAGCATATATGGGACCACACCTACCTGATCACATGATCCCAAGGGGTAAAAATGATATTCTCATATATGACAGTGACTATGAGGATGAAATAGATAGGGCATACCTTGGCCCTCATTATTTGTGCCATCATCATGAGGCCATCGACATAGATGAAGTCTATCATCAGTTGCATGTTGGCCCATGCTTAAGGGCACGACCTATCAATTTAGGCCAGATCTATCACAAGGTCTTTCCAGACCCACCCACACACATGGAGCTCCTTGAGCCTAATGATCCCATATTTCAATCTATTTATAAATAGGATTCAGAGATCCTCATTCCCACAAAACCACATTTGGGGGTGATAGATTTCATCAATACACAGTCACATGCACGTGGTCCTAGAGAGCAAACACATTTCATCAATATGATCTCCATTGATTTGACCACACCACTCCAAAACCTAGCCGATCCTTCCAAAACACTCTATTTAGACCTAGATGCGATTGATTGGGATCATGTTGATTCACCCCCGTCACCCTCTGCATATTGGGATTATGGTGGATTGTTTCACTTCTCCACAAGACCAACTCATGATGTCTTCCATGCTGAGGAGGAACCCAAAGTTCCCATCGAGGATTTAAATCCACCTAACGACATCCATTTGATCCCTACTCCCCATCAATTGGAGGAGGGGTTGCATATGTCAATCGAACCTATAGTTGCCAAAGATATCGGCTCAGATACCAACAACCTATAATATATCAAGCTAGGGGAAAGCCTATCCCCAGAAGAGCAAGTTGATTACATAAACCTTCTCATAAAAAATAAGGCAGCTTTTGCATGGTCTTACAAGGACATGTCAGTACTAGATCCAAATCTAGTCACCCACAATCTAACGCTTGACCCCAAAGCCAATCCTATCAAGCAATATTTGAGAAATATGCACCCAAAAATGGCCTTGATGGTCAAATATGAGCTACATAAAATGTTGGATGCCAAGTTTATCATTTATGTGGACTATCCACCATGGTTGTCCAACATGGTCCCCATCAAGAAGCCTGATGGGAAGATTCACATTTGCACCGATTTTTGAGACTTGAACAAAGTGATTCCTAAGGATGATTTTTATTTTCCAGGCATAGATGCCCTGGTAGATGCCACCATAGGACATGAAATGCTCTCCCTTATGGATGGCTTCTCTAGGTATAATCAAATTTGTATCAACCCTAAAGACCAACTCAAAACGACATTCACAATGCCTTGGGGAACATTTTGTTACAAGGTCATGCCATTTGGCCTTAAAAATGTCGATGCCACTTACCAGTGTGCCATGACATATATCTTCCATGACTACATGCATAAGATTTTGGAAGATTACATGGATGACTTATTGGCTAAATATTTATTACATCATGAGCACCTAGATGTCTTGCACAAAGTCCTCGATTGCCTTATTGAACATAATGTGAGACTGAACCCCAAGAAGTGTGTCTTTGGCATCACATATAGAAATCTCTTGGGATTTATAGTTTCCAAATGAGGCATTGAAGTGGACCCCAATAAGGTCAATGTAATCCTTGAAATGCCTCCCTCGACTAACATCAAGCAGCTTCGCAGCTTGTAGGGGAGGATTGCATCCATAAAATGCTTTATAGCACAATTTTTAGATAAGTGTAGACCCATGAACAAACTCTTACACAAGGGAGTCACATTCCATTGGGACGATGAGTGTTAGGATGCCTTTGATGCAATTAAACAATACATGGCTTTACTGCTAGTATTAGCTCCACCTAGACCAAGGGTGCCTTTTTGATTATATATCTCAACTACTGAGACAACATTGGGTGTCATGTTAGCCCAAAACAATGAATTTAACAAGGAGTAGGCCACAAACTATCTTAGTCGTACCTTGTTGAGCTATGAGATCAAGTATGCATACGTTGAAAAGTTATTTCTAGAGGTGGTTTTTTCTACTAAGAAGTTACAACACTATATGCTCAGTCACACTACGTATGTTGTATCTAAAGAGAATCCATTGTGATACATGATGAGTCGTACTTACCATAGTAGTCACACAATGAAATGGATCATGTTGTTGATGGAATTAAACTTGGAATTCATAGGACAAAAGTCAATAAAGGATTAGGTAATTACTGATCAACTTGTAGAGGCTCCTCTCCAAGAGGATCAACCTCTTAGCATGGAGCTTCCTGATTATGGATTCTTCCAAATATTAGAATCACCTAATTTTGATGATCCTGAGTCATAGGAAGATATGACTCTTTTCTTCTATGGCTCCAAATGTGAGCAAGGGGGTGGCACAAGAATCATGTTTTTCACATCGCATGGGGATCCCATACCCCTGTTATTCAAACTCAATTTCCCCTAAACTAAAAACAATGTCGAGTATGAAGCCATACTCATAGGGCTTAGAACGGCTATCAAAATGAAAATCACCAAGCTCAACATTATCGGTGACTCCTTGCTCATTGTCAACCAGGTCAAGGGAATATTCTAGTGCAAACACCTAGTTTTACAAGCCTACAAAGCTCTTGTGGACAAATCCTCGACAAAATTTGAATGGTATAACATCGAGGCACTCCCTCGATCATCTAATCATTTTGCAGATACAATGGCCTATTTAGGATCCTTGATTTTGCAAGACCCCATAGGGGAGATGAAAACCATTCAAGTCAAGACGCTATTGCAATCAATGGTTGAGTGTGAGAGCACTCAAGCCATGCCATAAGTCCACTTGATTCAAATAGAACCTCATCACGAGATATTCTCACACATTCATGAGCACTTGAATTGTGCCACTTGGGGGAATTTGTTCCCCCAAACCCCTTTTGATAGCAACACAATGCTATTCTTACAATTTTTATCCCAATAAGTATTTGCTCAAGACGAACTTCATGAGGGATAGGAAATTCATGGAATCGAGGCTTCCACACAGTAGAACTGGTCAACACCAATTAGAGAGTACCTAAATATTGGTAACCTCCCTCCTAGATTATCACATGTTGCCAAAATGACATTTAAATAGAAGGCAACAAATTTTGTCTTGTTAGGAGACATCCTATACCGTTGGTGCTACGAAGGAATCCTCCTTTGTTGCTTAGAATATCAAGAATCGACTTGGGTAATGGCCCAAGAAAATGACGGTACTTATGGCAGTCATTTAAGTGGCATGGCCATCGCAAAGCGCATTCTTCACATGGGCTATTATTGGTAAAATTTAGAGTGAGATTGTTGCACATATGTGAGGAAGTGCATGAAATGTCAAAACCATGCTAACTTGACACATGTACCTTCTTAGGCATTACAACTGATCCAAGAGAATTTGTCATTTTCACAATGGAGATTGGATTTAATCAGGAAAATCTCCCCTGCATCCTCGGGCCATCACACATTTATCATTACGGCTACCGAGTATTTTACAAAGTGGGTGGAAGCAATCCCCCTTACCACTATGATAGGACCCCGCATAGCGGAGTTCATATTGCATAATATCATTTGTTGTTTTGGTATTCCATCCAAGATCATTTCGGATAATGGGACATCATTCAAGAATAAATATGTGCATGCTTTGACATCAAAGTATAACATCCAGCACAACTTTTTGACACCTTATTATCCACAAGCAAATGGATAAGAAGAAGCATCAAACAAAACATTAATTGTCATATTGAAGAAAATAGTCAAAGCGAATCATATTGATTGGCACACACAAATGTCACTTGCCCTTTGGGCTTACCACACTAGCTTTCAGACACCCACTGGGGAAACTCCATTTTCACTAGTGTATGGTGCTGAGGTAGTGATGCCTATAGAATTAGAAATACCATCATTATGCATATTCATGCAAGAGTTTATTAATGATGATACTGCATGACAAGCTCACCTAGATCAACTTATATTGTTGTATGAGCATCACATTAATGCACTTGAGCATCTACGTGTGTATCAAGAGCAGCTCAAAAGAGCCTACAATATGAAAGTCCATCTCAGAGACTTTTAGGTTGGTGATCTCGTCCTAAAAGAGAACCAACATAATTCTAGCTTGTCGCCCCACCTGTGGGACAAATTTGAAGAAAATTGGTTAGGTCCCTTTGTCATCACTTGTAAAATAGGGCTTGGAACTTATTGCCTAGCTTCCCTTAAAGGTGTCAAGTTTCCTGAACCCTTGAACATCCTTCACTCGCGACCATTTCATGCTTAGAGAGCACCAAAATGCTCCTAGCAGGTTCTCACCATCTAGATCAAGTAAAAACTCTCCTAGGCTATCTACGATCATCTAGGTCAACCCTAAAAGCCCCAAAGGCATCCATAAGCCCTTTAGTCACAAATAAATACCCCAAGGTAGTCATAGACACTTTCTAAGTGTCGCTGAATGCCTAGGTCACCCAAAAGGCTCCTAGTAGGTTATCACTGTCTAGGTTAAGTAAAAATGCTCCTAAACTATCTACAATCATCTAGGTCAACCCTAAAAGCTCCAAAGGCATCCATAATCCCTTTGGTCACAACAAAATACCCCTAGGCAGTTGTAGATACTTTATAAGTGTCACTGAATGCCTAGGTCACCAAAAAGGCTCCTAGTGGGTTCTCACCATCTAGGTCAAGTAAAAAGGCTCCTAGACTATCTATGATCATCTAGGTTAACCCTAAAAGCCGCAAAGGCATACATAAGCCCTTTTGTCATAGCTAAATGCCCCTAGGTAATCGTAGACACTTTCTAAGTGTCATTGAACACCTAGGTCACCCAAAAGGTTCCTAGCGGGTTCTCACCATCTAGGTCAAGTAAAAATTCTCCTAGACTATATACGATCATCTAGGTCAACCCTAAAAGCCACAAAGGTATCCATAAGCCCTTTGGTCATAGCTAAATAACCTTAGGTAGTCATAGACACTTTCTAAGTGTCGTTGAACGCTTAGGTCACCCAAAAGGCTCCTAGTGGGTTCTCACCATCTAGGTCAAGTAAAAATGCTTCTAGACTATCTACGATCATCTAGGTCAACCCTAAAAGCCCCAAAGGCATCCATAAGACCTTTGGTCATAGATAAATGCCCCTAGGTAGTCTTAGACACTTTCTAAGTGTCGCTGAATGCCTAGGTCACCCAAAAGGCTCCTAGTGGGTTCTCATTGTCTAGGTCAAGTAAAAATGCTCCTAGACTATCTACGATAATCTAGGTCAACCCTAAAAGCCCCAGAGGCATCCATAAGTCCTTTGGTCACAGCCAAATACCCATAGGTAGTCATAGACAATTTCTAAGTGTCACTGAATGCCTAGGTCACCCAAAAGGGTCCTAGCAAGTTCTCACCATCTAGGTCAAGTAAAAATGCTACTAGACTATCTACGATCACTCAAGTCAACCCTAAAATCCACAAAGGCATCCATAAGCCCTTTGGTCATAGCTAAATACCCCTAGGAAGTCATAGACACTTTCTAAGTGTCATTGAACGCTTAGGTCACCCAAAAGGCTCCTAGCGGGTTCTCACCATCTAAGTCAAGTAAAAATGCTCCTAGACTATCTACGATCGTCTATGTCAACCCTAAAAGCCCCAAAGGCATCCATAAGACCTTTGGTCATATCTAAATGCCCTTAGGCATTCGTAGACACTTTCTAAGTGTCGTTGAATGCTTAGGTCACCCAAAAAGCTCCTAGTAGGTTCTCATAATCTAGGTCAAGTAAAAACACTCATAAACTATCTACGATCATCTAGGTCAACCCTAAAAGCCCCAAAGGCATCGATAAGACCTTTGGTCACAACCAAATACCTGTAGGCAGTCGTAGGCATTTTTTAATTGTCATCAAACGCGTAGGTCACCCAAAAGGCTCCTTGCGGGTTCTCACAGTCTAGGTCAAGTAAAAATGTTCCTAGACAATCTATGATCATCTAGGTCAAACCTAAATGTCCCAATGGCCCCTAAAATAAGCCTCGTTGGTCACATGTACATATATATCAATCAAAAATTCAAAAACATCATCAAAACATCAAAATACAAAAATATTGCATCGCATTGCACTTTCATATCAATCAAAAATTCAAAAACAATATCAAAATTTCAAAAATTCAAAAATATTGCATCACATCACATTTCATCCCATTGCATTTTATCGTCGCTTGCATATTCATCATTAGCACTTTACATTTTAGAGTTGCTCATACATGTCTAGCACCATGATGGTACACTAATTACCGCTCAAAATCAATGTTGTGAAAGTACTAATAGTTCAATGCTGCAATTATCATCTTCACCCACATTTTTCACATTTCCATAGTCGTGTTTATTCTCTTCACTTAGCCATTTGTTTTAAAATAATATAAGTAGGGTTTTCGGTCACTCAACCATATCTAGTCTCTACTTAGATTTTGTAGACAGCTAGCATGATTTTTAGGAGGTAGAGTCTTGCATTGATTATGCCTTGTGTAGCACCCTAAAATTGGTGTAGTAACCCTTAGCAAATAATTAAAATTACTTTAGTAATAATTCAAATTCAAATTTTAACCCCGAACCGCCTATTAAACTGCCTTCCTTGTTTTTCGTGCCATTTTTAGGATTTTTTGTGATCGTTGGATGATATCATCGCCAATCATATGATATATCCTCGGATTGGACAAATTCATATAGAGTAGAACATCCAGACGATTTCGTCCCAAAACTTATTTTTCATAATTAGCTTTTGTTTCAACGACGTCTCTAAGTTGGGTAGAAGCATGTCTGCACTGTTATATACCTCCCCCATTGGAGATATTCTAGATTAGGATGATATCCAACCTCCCAACCTCCTTCCTATGCCTATTTAATCTTAGGTCCTCCCCTTGACATTCCCCTGGCTGAATTTTACTGCACTTCAAGTTTTACCTGTATTAGAATGTCTTAGACTACTGTTTGCCTTTGTCTCTTTTTGAGTTTTGTTGTAGGAACTCTGTTATTCTTTAGCTGGAGAAAGCTCAGATTGTCACAGATGATCTTGTACAATCTTGAATGATCACGCCCCAATTCGAGATGATTTCACACTCTACAGACGATTTCGACTGTAGTCAACATTGGGGGAAATTAGTGCCCAGAGTTTGCACTTTTCTCTTTTCGTCTGATGTTTCATTCTGCATTTAGATTAGTTTATTGTTATTTTCTGCTATTCTGCATTTTGGAGTTCACCCAATATAGCTTAAGTGCATGATAAGATCATAATTTGTCATTAGAATGCTATAATTTACTTGAATTTCTATTCGTAATTATCATTTTAGTATCTATATTGTCATTTTACATCGTTTTCCTCTGTTAGTATTGCTGCATTTTCTATGTTCTGTCTATTTCTCTAATTGCAGGTCTCTAAAAAATTTGTCTGATGAATTCATCAGATCTCAGATGATCCTGTCAGATTGCAGACGATCCTGTCAGATCAAAGGCGATCTTGACTACTTCAAAAATTAGAACCTCCATCAGACATCCGGATCAGGTATGACCTTTTGCCAATTTAGTATATTTCTTGTATTCTCTGTTTAATTCTATTTTTTTATTCATTTAAACCTATATTTCATATAGAACAATTTAGATTCATTTGGCCAAACCTAGGACTTGGATGATTAAAGCTAAAAATGAACACATCAAACACACTATCAACCTAGGCGTGGAGACTGCCATTCAAAAGTTTCCTAGTGAACCCACCATCCATCGAAAATTCACCCTTATACGCATCCCCTGAGATGCGAGACCTTCAAAGGGCCTCTCAGTTCGAGGTATTGTCCCATCCTTCTCGCATCCCCCTTTTGGGAATGGATCCTATAGCCTGAAGGTAAGGGTACGAAAAATTTGGAGCGATACATTTTGGTGAACTTGACATGAAACTAAAACCTTTTGAAAACAAAAAACATAGATGCATTTAAAATCGTTAAGTTGCATATCATGTTTAGATGGTAGCTCCTAAGAAAAGACTAGTTGTCACCATTAATGTTGAAAATCAAATAATAGCCATAGAGTTTAATTCTTTGCTTAGACTATCTCAAACATATAGAGTTCCACCTTTGTGGGACGAACTTAATAGGAGATTGGGTATTATTTCATCTAGAGAAACCGAACTTAGGAAAATTAAGAGGTTTGCCCTAGATAGAATCCTGGATCCTCATCAACTCATTTTTTATCATGAACTTCAGAGAGCTTGCCATAGGTGGTTAGCTTATAGGAGAGCTCTTGTGTCTTCAGAATTGTTCACCTTCGAGGAATACCTCGAGAATGCAACTGTTATACACCAATTCCTAGGTCATGTAGAAGACCAAGAGGTCATTCTTACGGATAGGGAAAGGTGGAGAAGAGTTCCTAGAGCTGTGTTATATCGAGAGTATTGCCACAAACTTTATTTCTACCAACCAGAGTCTGAGACAGATAATATCACTATAGCACTTTTTGTCAAATTCTTGAAAGAAAATTTTCAATTTGAAGAAGAACATTTCATGACTCCTGAAGAACTTGAGCCCGTTAATGATATTTATAAATTGTTTATAAAAAACTAGATCATTGCTTTCATTATTATTATTTCTTGCATTTAGTGTGTTGTTTGTTATCTTTATAATATTGTTATAAAAACACAAAAAAAAAAAGAACAACCAAAAACATAACAAAACCAAAATATTTTATTTTAAATACTATAGTAGGTATATAATTAAAATATATACCTCTTAAAATTGTTGCATATATATATAAGTATATATATATATTTTCTGAAATCTAAACTTAAGCACAATGCCTAGACTTAGGAATGGTAAACAAACTGAATAATAAGAAGAAGAAGATTGGCTAGGAAACAAAACAAAAAACCCAAATGTCCTTCTTGAGGATTCAATTCCAGAAGGAGGAAATCTAGAACAACCAGAATATGAGCTTGTTGTAGATGAACAAGAAGAAAATATTAAAGAGGAAGGATCCTCATCCCCTAGAATGGCTCCAGACGAAACTATTGTTTTTGATAATATAGATCATTTTTGGAAATTTTTTAGTAATAACATTGGTGCTCTTAATATGGCAGTTCATATTGATAGAGGACAAATTAGTGACACTCAAGCAACCATGGAACATATGTTTAATATGCAAACTAATCCTTTGTATTTTATCGATCAAGAAAGTGATAAATTTGGACCATCCAATATAGATATGGTCACTATGATTCAGAACATGCAAAAACAACAGGTTACCCAACCCCCTAAGGAACCTGTTATTGAGCCTAAAATCATTCCCACACAAAAGAGACCTTCATTCACTGCTTTATTTTGCCAAACTATTGATCAATATGCTTCAAATCGACAAAAACCTAAAATGAAGCCAAACACCAATTTTCAACAATATGGGATACAACATAATACAACTTCAAAACTTCTTCATAACACCCTTCCTACCAACAATTTACACAATAGCAATATAGCATCTAATATTCATGTCCCTCCATCATATGCTCACAAATCCCATATTAATGCCCTACCGAACCAATATGGTGGGAAAACCAATAATTTGGAAGCCATGGTGAAACAGCTTAGCTTCCCGCATGGACCGGATAGATCCCTACCGTCCCTCGTATAATTATCGAGAGATGTGTAGTCAGCCTTTAGATCCCATAGTTGTAGCACAACCATACCCTAAATACTTTCCCATGCCCGTCCTGCCTATATATAAAGGAACTGAAGATCCCATAGAGCATCTTCGCATGTTTAGGATAGCATGTCATGATATATCACATGATGACTTGCTATTACTAAAAATTTTCCCAAAAAGTTTAGGAGGAATGGCATTGGAGTGGTATTATCAACTACCCACTCATTCTTTGAGAAATTTTGAAGAGACCGCTGAGTCTTTTGTGCATCAATTTAGTGCTTACATCGAGAGACACGTGACCATTAAATATTTATACAACTTAAAACAAGACAAAGATGAATGTTTTGCTGATTTCTTAGCTAGATGGAGGCAGTTGACAGGAAAACTGCACTTTGTGCTACCTTATAGGGAAATGTTGGACATTTTTATTAATAATTTGCAAGAACAAATATCCTATGAATTATCAACTGCTACCTTAACCACCTTCGATCAAGCTATAGACTTAGCTTGAAGGGTGGAAGATGCTCTCATTAGAAGAGGTCAGCTCAAAAAGAAAAATGATGAGAAAACATCTAGAAATTAATATAAAAACAAACAAGTTGTAGGTGACGGAGTCACTGATAGTAGAAACATTGCTAATGTTAATACTATGAAAATAACGAAGAAGTTTATATTAAAACCTCATGATAAACCACCTCAAGAGTTTACTAGATTGAATCAACCATTATCAACTATTCTACCCCAATTACTCGAAAGAGGTTTGATTCAATTACCAGCTATCCGGGAACCTGATCCAACTGTACCCGGATACAGAGCTGATTTACATTGTGATTTTCATAGAGGACCTGGACATGCTACAAACTCTTGCAAAATATTAAAACATAAAATACAAGACTTGATTGATAATAATGAAATGGAGGTGCAAACCTTCAACCTAAACAAATCCTCCTAATAATGCTCAAAAGAACATTCCCCAAAATCAGAATCAAAATGCTAATCAATCATTAGATATATTTCAACATCCTTTACCAAAACATGGTAAAGAGGTGGCCAATCAAATTGAGCATCATAATGTCCCTCCTCCTACCCGATATGTAGGAACTATTAGCGGACATTTACCTAATCATGATTTACAAAAAATTGACACAACTTTATCCATGGTTACATCCAGACCCCTATATAATACTCAAACACCGGATCCTAGTGATGTAGAATTGGATACTGAAAGTGAAATAGACATCACCTCAAATAAATCGAATAGTTTTGAAAATGAATCAGATCCTATTCAACCTATCACAGATTCTATGGTTCTGAAAGAACCATTTCCTAGAAGAGTTACTACTCGACCCTCTTTTAATCATTTCCTTCCTAATGAACAAGCCATAAACGCTAGACCGAGACCAATTCAATGTCTTCAATATAACATTGTAGGTACCATCGGAGTTGTTACCAGACAATAGGCTCACAATTCTCAACAGGGTCAATCTCAGAATGATGGATCAACTCCATTTATTTTGAAAAATCCCAATAAAGGGAATCATATGTCTAATGTTCAACCTAAGCCTCCTTGCAATATTAATGAACAATTATCCAATACTATAGCCAGAATTTACTTGTTGGACTTGTTAAAATCTTCTCCTACCCATAGGGATGAATTAATGCTCACATTAAGCCAAATGATGGTACCTCAAAATATTCAACCTAAAGCCATGTCCAATACTATCATCACTTGAGAAGTCGATTGTATTGACTTTCGAGATAAAGATATCCCACAACATAGTTTACATAAGGATAACCCCTTATATATTACTGCCCTAATAGGAGATGTAGCAATCAAAAGGGTCTTGATTGATAATGGTTCATCTCTAAACATTTGCACTTTTGACTTCTACCAAAGATTTGGGTTTAGAAGTGATGAAATGAAGAAAACTAACATGATCATAAAAGCTTTCAATGATGAAACACAAGAAACATGTGGAGTTATCACCATCCCATTGCAAGTTGGTCCAAGAACCTTAGACACGACCGTGTTTATTGTACATTGCCCTACATCATACAATATACTCTTGGGTTGTCCTTGGATCAATGCAATGCGGGTTGTCCCATCAACTTTACACCAATGTGTTAAATTCAAATTTAAAAATTAGTTGGTCACTATCCATGGTGATCCTAGACCCTTTGATATGTGTGCTTTGGCAGAACCTGTTGGAGTTCAATTTTTCCCTGCTCTGTCATCCACACATCCTAATTCTTATTTTTCATCTAAACGTGTGAAACACACACCCATAACTTCATCTATTTCTCCTCCATTAATTTCACCCTCATAAATAGCTCAACAATATTCTAAACAAACCACACTAGAACCTCAAAAAGATCTTAAATCCACAACCAATCCTTCGTGTTCCATCCCTATAATTTCAAAACCTATAGACCCATTTATTAACACCTCCACATTATCTACATCTATCATACCTTCCACATCTATAGATATAGGGAATGATCCTTCTACCTCTTATATTCTTTCTGATGAACTCTTACCTGATTTATCTAAAATTCTTATATAAAAAAAAACAAATCCTTCTATGCAAGATTCCATTATATTAAGTAATTTTCCACCTTCTCCTTGTACCTTGGGCCTCCCACAACCTATGGGAAGTATCTACCAAGTCAGGAATTTTGCTTTTATTTATAAAGGATATGATTGGGGAAGAATACCTCGAAACATCAAGACGCATTGTGATGGATATGCTCGATGCTATTTTGCTAATGAATATATTAAAGCTAAACCCATAATGCTTAAATTGGGATATAAAGGGAAAGGCTTGGGACCTCCCCAAGATGGTGTGAAAGAACCCTTTGAGGTAGAACCATGGCCCGCCCGATGTGGTGTGGGCCTATTTCCTAGTAAGGATCAACCATTCCCTTTTGAAGATGATGATCAACTCATATGTTATCAAGATTATCTAGATAAACAAGATTCTTTGTATCCTAAGAATAATTCTTCTACCTATAATATTCTATCCATAGTTTATCCTGAAATGATTGCTAAATCTGAAATGATTGCTAAATCTGACGATGAGTTGGAAGGAGATATTTTCCATGATGTCTCCATTGAAGAGTTATTACACAATGGTTTTTATTTTGATGGTTCTATACCTACTATAGCCTAGCTTGAGGCCACGACTCCTCAAGATGAATTATCCAAGTTAACCTTAAAGGAATTACAAGAATTGGGCGTTTCACCTGCCCCACCTAATTTTGAAAGAGATCTACACATGGAAGTAGAAAACATCATTAAGGTTAACATTGGAACTGAGGATAATCCTCACATCATCAGTAGTGGATCAAAATTAAGTCAAGAAAAACAAGAGCAATACATTGCATTCCTTAAAGAATATGAATATGTCTTCGCTTGGACATATGAAGATATGCCAGGTTTAGACCCTTTTGTAGTCATGCATCATCTAGTAGTCCATCCGGATGCTAAACCTGTTAAATAGAAACTCAAAAAAATGCATCCCAAAGTGGCCTTGCTAGTCAAAGGGGAGTTAGAAAAACTCCTGAATGTTGTTTTTATACAAGCTATTGATTATGCTGAATGGATCTCGAATGTAGTTCCAGTCACCAAGAAAGAAATTACCAAAGTTAGGGTTTGCACAGACTTTAGAGATATTAACGCTGCATGCCCTAAAGATGATTTTCCTCTTCCCAACATGGATCAAATCATTGATTTTACTGTGGGGAGTGGAATGATGTCCCTAATGGATGGATTTTCTGGTTATAATCATATCAGGATAGCTCCTGAAGATCAAGCTAAAACAACCTTTATTACCCCTTAGGGTACCTTTTGTTGGAAAGTGATGCCATTTGGTTTAAAGAATGCAAGCGCAACATATCAACGAGCCATGAATTATATCTTTCATGATATGATGCATGATATCCCACATGATTATGTAGATGATATTATAGCTCGCTCTATTAATGAAGATGATCATTTAGATGAGTTGAGAAAAGTATTTAATCGGTTAAGAGAATATCTTATTCAATTAAATCCAGCCAAATGTATATTCGGAGTCAAGTCCTATAAATTATTAGGGGTTTTCAATTCTTTATGTGGTATCGAAATCGACCCTCTCAAAATTGTGGCTATCACTGATATGCCCACACATACCAATATATCTGAGTTACGAAGTTTACAAGGTAAGCTTCAAGCTATCCGTCGCTTCATTGATAAGCTGGCAGAAAAAACTCGTCCCTTTCTTAAGCTTCTTAAGAAGAATGTCCCTTTTAATTGGGACGAAAAATGTAAGGAAGCTTTTGAACTTCTCAAACAATACCTCCTTAACCCACCTATGCTTTCATCGCCTAGATCTGATCGCCCTTTTATATTGTACATTTCTACTTCAGATTCTACCTTAGGAGCTATGTTAGCTCAGCTGGATGATGAGAAGAAAGAACATGCTAATTATTACATTAGAAGAACCTTAATCAGTTATGAAACTCGTTATACCATATTAGAGAAATTATGTCTAGAAGTCATATTTTCTACATAGAAACTATGACATTATATGCTCAATCAGAAAACCTATGTTATTGCCAAATTCAACCCTTTGCGATATCTCATGAGTCGACCGTATTTATCTGGTCACATAACTAAGTGGGTTCTTGCGCTAAGAAAATTTGAACTCACCTTCATAGGAAAAAAGTCTGTTAAAGGTCAAATCATAGCTGATCAATTAGCTGCTGCACCCTTAGAATCTACTCATCCCCTCATTGAGTTTCCTGATGAATGCCTTAAACTAGAGGCAGACCATTCAGAGCAATGGTCCTTATACTTTGACGGAGCCTGATGCATGAGTGGGCCTGGTGCGGGTATTATTTTAATATCTCTACAAAAACATCTTATACCTCTGTCCTTCAAATTAGCATTTGCTTGCACCAATAACACTGTCGAATATGAAGCTCTTATCCTTGGATTACGAGCTGCTTTGGCATTGAAAATCAAAAGTTTATTGGTTTTCGGTGACTCACAACTTGTCATAAATCAAATCAATGATGTTTATCAAACCAAAGATGATAAATTACACCCATATAAAGCATATTTTTTACAATTAATATCTCTATTTGATCAAGTTACCTTGGAAGATAT
Organism: Wollemia nobilis; assembly: GCA_028583015.1. Taxonomy (NCBI): domain Eukaryota; kingdom Viridiplantae; phylum Streptophyta; class Pinopsida; order Araucariales; family Araucariaceae; genus Wollemia; species Wollemia nobilis. Next base: position 4,142,829 of record JAQPPZ010017220.1, on the reverse strand, counting down.
TCCTCAAACTAGCAACCGTGTGGTTGATGCTATGGCCGCAGCTGCATCTCTTCTGCCATTGGAGTTAGATGACGAATATGCCACCATCATTATTCATTGACTTTAGGAACCCGCTTCCAATAAGTCATGCTTAGAACCTTTGGATGTGTTTCTAATCAATGAAACTACTCCTGAACCTTGGTATACAGATATATTTGATTTTCTTCACAATGGGACTTTCCCTGCTAGTTCTAATAGGAACCAGTGTTGGTTATTACATAGACGAGCAAGTCGATTTGTAATAATTGGCAATACTTTATATAGGAGATATTTTGAAGGTATCCTATTGAGATGTTTGAATCTAGAAGAATCCAAATCAGCTTTGAGTGAAGCCCACGATGGATCTTGTGGAGGACACTTCAGTGGTAGTGTCATTGCTAAAAAGCTCCTTAGGATAGGCTAATTTTTGCCTACCATGGAAACTAATGCACATGATTATGTGCACCATTGCGACAAGTTCCAGAAACATGCTGACCTTGTCCATGCCCCTGCACAAGAACTACAGGCTATTTCATCTCCTTGGCCCTTTTCAAAATGGGGCTTAGACATTATTGGCAAAATTAATCTCGTGTCATATGATGGACACAAATTCATCATAACTGCCACTAAGTATTTTACGAAGTGGGTTGAAGCTATGCCTTTAGCTTCCTGCACTAGAACACAAGTCTCTAAATTTATTTTTAATCAAATCATTTGTAGGTTTGGAATTCCTACAAATCTCATCTCAGACAATGGAACTTGTTTCAAAAATAAATATGTTAAGAAATTATACCAAAAATATAAGATTCAACATCGCTGGTCCACTCCCTATTATCCTCAGGGTAATGGCCAAGCATAAGCATCTAATAAAAAATTAATTAAAATCCTTAAAATATTGGTCAATAAATCTGGCCGCGACTGGCACATTCAATTATATCCAGCTTTGTGGGCATATCGCACTAGTGTTCGTACTCCCACAGGTACTTCACCTTTTGTTTTGGTTTATGGCGCTGAAGTTGTTTTTCCCTTTGAATTAGAAGTTCCTTCTTTGGCTCTACTACTTCAAGATACCGAAGTAGGAGATGAATATCGAGCTGGCAGACTCAGTCAGCTAGAACTCCTAGATGAAAAGCGCATCAATGCTTTGGAGCATATTCGTGCCTGCCAAAACAAGCTTAAAAGATCATATGCTAATAAAGTTTGTCATCGATCCTTTGAGGTCGATGACCTTGTTTTAAAAGAAAATAAAAAAATACTAATGCAACTAAAGACCTTAAAGGTAAATTTAAACCCAACTGGCTTGGACCATATATTATCACTGCTAAATTTGAATCAGGAGTATACAAATTAGCTACCTTAGATGGTAAATATTTAAAATAACCTATGAATATTATGCATCTTAAGCGATATTACACATAAAATTTGGTCATTTCATCATTTGTATATATTTTGCATGTTGTCTCATTTTAAAAATGTATAAAACTGTTTAAACAAAAACAAACAACAATATTATTGACTCTTTCGAAACCAAAAAAAAATAGAGAAGAAAGAGAGAGTCAAAATTATCAAACTCCTCAAAAATATTTGTTGTATATATTTCTTCTTAAAGTATTGCAGTTATATTTTCAAATTATTTTGGGATAAATTAGCATTTATTTGGAATCTCTCACTTTTGTAAACACAAAAATAAATATCTTGATTTTATCTGGCATGATTACTAATCTCTCTTATATCAAAGTCCACAAAATTCAATTAAATAAAGTTTGAGCACAGAGAATTGATCTTGTTATTTACTTAAACCAAGCATATCATTTCACAATAAAATGATTATATTTGTAATGTCCATGCTATGCTACATAGTAGAAGTGGTTTCTTGAGTAAAAATTTTCCCCTGCTATCCTATCATGCACATGGTCTAGAATCTTTGAGAATTGACAAAAGGACAAGCTCACCCCTACCCGAAATAAAAATCCCTTGCTCTACAACTAATCCGAGCAAGTATCCCTAGAATAGGAAGTAAAAGAAAAAGAAAAATCAAGCAAAATCATGAGAAAAAGAAGCATTATTTCAGAATCATTTTGTACTCTCTTAGCACTATTTCAGCATTATCTCAAATATCAAAGCAAAAGATACAAAAAAAAGAAAAATACAAAAAAAAAAACAAAAAAAGAGAAAAAAAAAGAGAAAAGCAAAGAAAGCGAAACAAGCAAAATCAAAAGCAATAAAATCCCTTTCCCTACCCATTGAAAAGAAAAGAAGGGTACCTGGAATTCTCAATTATTCGAAAACTATGAAGTAAGCCCCATAACAGGTGGTTTGTGCCCAACCCGCTTGGCCTTGGGTAACTCCTGACGTGGTGATATGTATGTCACATTAGCGACCTTATTTTGTACAGACCTATGTCCGCTTATGGATTAGCTAGCTCTTGATAACCTGACTTACATAGTAGTCTGGTACGGTTATATGCATCTAAATCATGGTTAATGAACACTTATTTGGTTAATTCAAATCACTTATATCAAATTATATTACTCAAAACTAGTAAATGCACAAAGCAATTGCACACACATTTGTATTTGAGATATTTTGTGTATCATTATGATAAATCAAGATCAGAAATGAATTCACATACGCACATGGGATTCCTTATAAATATAACTTTTGTCTTTGAGATACTTTGAAATATTTTTGCAAATTGTCTAGAATAATTTCATTTTCTTATGTGAGAACCATTGTTTAGTATAAAGAAAACTACATGCATTATCAAAAAAATAAAAATCATTTTCAAAAAACATGCAATAAAGTTACATTTATATATAACTTTTTGACTTTCATGACGATGGTATAGTTCCAAAACCAAAATTGGAATTTTATGCCTAGCGCAAGTTCTCATCTTTATATTTTTTGTTTATTTTCAAAAATTAAAAATCAACCATACAATAAAACTATTATTTTCTTCTTTGGATTTCGCGATGATGGTATAAGTTTATACCTAAATATTCTATGCCTAGCACAAACCATTGTACTAATTTTATTTCCCATTTATTTAAAATCATAAACACATATGACTTAAATCATTATGTTACACAATTATGCTTTAAAACAACGCACATTGTTACTATTTCATGTCATTATGTCAAACTTCAATTTTGCAATGATGGTATAATTCCTAGGGAATTATTCAAAAATTTTATCACACTTAAGAATTTATGCCTAGCAAAAATCATTTTTTTTAAAAAATATTTCATGCATAATATTTTCATGGAAATATGAAAACAAATCACCATCATCATCATCATTTGCATCATGACAACAAAGTCTTAAGACAATCTCTTAAGCACTCTTTTGCTTTTAGCAATATTTCTATACCAGGATTAGCTTGACGACCTAGTGAGTGGCGACTCCATGAAATGGTCATAAATAGCGACAATGTCCTTTGAAATTATTGTTAAAAGTCCCTTTTATTTTTATCACATTATCCCACAAAAAACCAATTTGTTTACATCAGATTATTTCATTTAAATTTCAAAAGCATGACATTCAAACCATAATATTTCCAAACGACATAATTACATGAATCATCAAATCAATCACATCAAAACATTAAAGCATCATACAAACACATAAGACAAGTCATATGATAAAAAATATCTCATCTATATATATATCAACAATATATACATCATCTCAAAACTGGATCGGTATGCCACAATATGTACCTCGGCATACTCAATCCTCTATCAAAAATAATAAACACTATGTATCAATCTATGCAGTGCAGTCTATAGCAGCTAGCCTCGAGAACCCCTTGATCTCTCAGCCTCATCTCCTCTCCCATCCAAAGTTGGACGATGTGGCCCCATCGTAGTTCATGTGGTGCTATGAGTCTTGGACTCTGATCATGATGATGTCCTCGATGAGCTCATCATGACAGGCTCCGCAATGGGGGCTGGCAGTGGTAACCTCTGCTCCTCTGGCACCATATGGTGGTATAGCATTTGATAGAATGTGATCTGGGAAATAGCCCATGCTAGGTCCTGAGTGCTCGCCCCTTCACTCCATGCTCTGAGGCGTGCGACCTCATATCTGAGCTATGTGGCCTCCTCTTGGTGTTGTGCAGCCTCATCCTGCAAGGACTACACCTAAGCCTAGAGATGGATAGTCTCCACTTGGAGAGTATCCATCTGGCTACTCTCTCCTACCTCGACACCCTTGCCTTTATTAGGCGATGGTGGCCTCTCTATCTATGAAGAAGGGGGTCTCTCCTCCCTCCTCTCCTGCTGCCACGACCTCTGCTGAGCCTGTGGCCTCATCTACTCTCTTCTGTCGTGACCTTGTGCCACCTCAATGGACGCATGGTGCCACCTGCCCATCTGATGAACAATTGCATGAATCAGACCCTAAGCCCTCATCATCTGAGGAGGGTGAATGCCTACGTAACAGGCATCATAGCCATCAATAACCCCTACATCGTCCCCATCCATTGGATGAATGGGGGCATCATCTATGTCCTCACTCCAAAAGCATTGCATATCTGGAGCCCCGCTAACTATAGTGTTATCCTAGATAGTCCAAGAAAATTCGTAGTGCTTGAGATATGGGATCCCCTGTTGTAGACCGAACTACCTCAAAACTTGGTCATAGTGGTGGAGCTCCACCTCTCTTCTCTCCATCCTCAGCCAGTAGGTTTGCATAATGTGAGCCAGCTCTTGTCCATCCTTGACCCACCCTGGATGATCTCTCCAAGGCCTCCAGGTTATCTGGTTGAAGACAAGGTCGTCAAGTAGTCTTCGAGATAGTGGCAGATCTATCCGTCGCTATGACGCTCTCCGAAGCCACCAATAGAAAACTCGAGGTCTCTCCCCGTCAATCCATGTCAGTGGGAGCCCTATCGGCATCCACACCATGATGTGCTCCCAACACCAAACCTATAGTAGTGATGTCATGACTAGAAATCGACCGCCCTTGTATATGACCCCATGCAGGATCCTATACAATTGGCATAGTACAAAGCTCCCCCAAGAAAACCTATACCTGTGGTCTCTCATATCATAGACCACATCTATTAGTAGCCATGGTAGTCTGCATCCACTCTGATGGCATAGAAACAGACCACCTACCACCCCATCCAAAACTTGTGTCAGTCTAGATGCCCCAGGCATCTGGCATAGTGACTCGATGTTCACTCCACCCTTCTCCAGGGTGAAGCTCGGATCTTCGCATAGTCGCATCATCGTGTGGCCCTAATTGGCCATGGGAGTTATTAGTCATCCTTGTATGGGGATCCTCAAAATCCTCCATACATCCTCCAATGTGGGAGTCATCTCCCCTATCGATAACCAAAAACAAGAAGAACCCGGATACCACCTCTCTGCTAGCGTTGTCAATAGCCCCATATCTGTAGAAACTTATGGCATATCTGCCACATGCTACACGCCAAATTGAGCCAACTGATCTTGCTCTACCTGAGATAGAGCGGCCAAGTCATCCCTCAGCCCATCGTATTTCCATTCCCAGCTCTTTAGTAATCCTCTCTGCAACATAAGCAACAAAATAATAAAAATCATTAATAAAACAGTGATTAAAAATGCAAGTAAAACAAGTTCAATTTCATACAAATGATGATATCGTCCACTATTGGATGATATCATCCAAAATTTGAGCAAATTTTTCTTCGATTTTGCAAGAGGGAATCATCCCTCATTGTATGAAATCATCCCCATATCGTCGATTTTGTCCTTGGAAGAAATCGGTGATATCGAGAAGATTTCGAAGAAATTGAGAAGATTTCGTCCCGATGATGTCGACGGCCCAAAAATGGTCGTGATGCTCAAAAATCATTCAAAATAATCTAAAAGCATGAAATTAAAAATTAAAGCATTCTAAATTAATTTTGGACCCTTACCCGTAGCCTGTGCCAGACCTTTGTCGATCTATGTGCTGTCCGACCATCTTTTCTGCAGAACTCTAGAAACTAGGAAAATGAACAGTAAAAATGAATTAGGGTTTCTCCCTTTTTTTCTTAATTTTATTCAAAAACAATTAAAAACATTTTTAATTTTTTTTTGCTTTTCCATGTTTTTACCTCAAATGTTCAATTTGGGTAAAAACACGGAGGGGGCACCATAGTAAGCTGTCGTACGATTCGACCTAGAATCGTCGCCTAAAAATGGGAATAAATTTTTTCTTTCTCGTAAATCGAGAACTCGTATTTAACACATTTTCTTCGAAAAATTTTCTAAAGAGGGGGCAAAATGTAGCACCCTAAAATTGGCACAGTAACCCTTAGCAAATAATTAAAATTACTTTAGTAATAATTCAAATTCAAATTTTAACCCCGAATCGCCTGTTAAACCGCTTTCCTTGTTTTTTGTGCCATTTTTAGGATTTGTTGTGACCATTGGATGATATAGTCGTCAATCAAACGATAACGCATCAGATCATATGAATTCGTCTGGAGCAGAATGTCTAGACGATTTCATCCCAAAATTGATTTTTCATAATTAGCTTCTATTTCAACGACGTCTCTAAGTTGGGCAAAAGCGTGTCTGCATCATTAGAGACCTCCCCCATTGGAGATCTTCTAGATTAGGATGATCTCCAACCTCCCAAACTCCTTCCTATGCCTATTTAATCTTAGGCCCTCCCATTGAAATTCCCCTGGCTGAATTTTACTGCACTTCAAGTTTTACCTGCATTAGAATGTCTTAGACTACTGTTTGCCTTTGTCCCTTTTCAAGTTTTCTTGTAGGAACTCTGTTATTCTTTAGCTGGAGAAACCTCAGATCATCATAGATGATCTTGTACAATCTCGAACGATCACACCCCAATTCAAGATGATTTCGCACTCTACAGATGATTTCGACTGCAGTCAACATTGGGGGCAATTAGTGCCCAGAGTTTGCACTTTTCTCTTTTTGTCTGCTGTTTCGTTCTGCATTTAGATCAGTTTATTGTTATTTTTTGCTATTCTACATTTTGGAGTTCACCCATATATCTTAAGTGCATGATAAGATCATAATTTGTCATTAGAATGCTATAATTTACTTGAATTTCTATTTGTAATTATCGTTTTAGTATCTATATTGTCATTTTACACCATTTTCCTCTGTTAGTATTGCTGCGTTTTCTGTGTTTTGTGTCTGTTTCTCTGATTACAAGTCTCTGATGAATTTGTTTGACGAATTCGTTAGATCTCAGACGATCTTGTTGGATTGCAGATGATCCTGTCAGATCAGAGACGATCCTGACTGCTTCAAAAATTAGAACCTCCATCAGACATCCGGATCAGGTATGACCTTTTTCCAATCTAGTATATTTCTTGTATTCTTTGTTTAATTTTGTTTTTGTATTCATTTAAACCTACATTTCATGTAGAACAGTTTAGATTAATTTGGCCAAACCTAGGACTTGGATGATTAAAGCTAAAAATTAACACATCAAACACACTATCAACCTAGGTGTGGAGACTGCCATTCAAAAGTTTCCTAGTGAACCCACCATCCATCGAAAATTCACCCTTATACACCTCCCCCGAGAGGCAGGACCTTCAAAGGGCTAGTTCAAGGTATTATCCCATCCTTCTCGCATCCCCCTTCCAGGCATAGATCCTATATCCTAAAGGTAAGGGTGCAAAAAATTTGGAGCGATATACCTTGTGTACATCATATCCCAAACACAATTAAACATTAAAAATCCAAGTTTTGCACAAGGAAAGATGAAATCCAAAAAGTGGTCTAGGTTACCTTAAGCGAAATGTTCATCCTACTCATCCCCTTGTGCGAACGGTTCAAGAACACAGAGAATTGGAAAAAGGAAAAGCTCTTCCCTATCCAATTCCTCCATATAAATAGTGGTTTTCACCACCATTTAGATCTCAAAAACCCTTTATCCCTAAAGTCGTAAGGATTCATACTACACGTCCCTAAGAAGGATGGGTAGTCATCCCCAAGACCTAAAGAATCAAGACCATTCTAAAGCAAAATTCTAAAAGTTCCCCATCAAAATTTCCAAATAGATTTGATCCCCAAAGTCGTAAGGATTCGTACTACACATCCCTGAGAAGGATGGGTAGTCATCCCCAAGGCCTAAAGGATCAATGACATCCACAAGCCAAAAATACCACAAGATCAACTTTGAAATAAAAATTCAAAGTCAAAATCTTCAAAAAGAAAAACTCAAAAATAACAGTGGTTATCACCACTACTCAAACCCCTTGCTCAAGATAAGAAGAAACAAACTCAAAATAAATAGTGATTTTCATCAGTATATGTGAGAGCAAGTATCCCAATAAATTGAATACCCAAAGGGAGCTTGAGCTTGAATCCCTGGAATTCACAGTATTTGAAAAACCATTTAGGTGATCCTCATTACGAGTTTGGTGGATAGCCTATCCATCAATGGCGGTAGCCTCCCACATGATGATATCTCTTCCACATTAGCTTTTGGGCATATGTGTATACCAATGTTTGCATGTGAACAAGCTAGATTTTGGTCACCTATACTACCTAGTGGTCTAGTCATAATTAGTACAAAATCTAGGATGGTGGCATCCATTGGGTGATCCTCAGTACAGGTTTGGTTGAGAGCCTACTTGGCATTGGTGATATCCTTATGCATCTCATAGGAATGAACTCACTTGCACACACAGGGATATGAAGTACCTTGGTTGTCCTAGCAGATTCATACCTTGTCAAAAAGTCCTGCATGGTTAGCATACAATTTTTGATCAGTTGACTAGAGTCTTTGAGTCTCATGAAAACCTAATGGGCATTCCCTAAAAATTATGTCATTCATATCACTTCACCTCATTCATTTCAATTACATTATTCACAAATCCATTATATAAGTCTCATGACAACATTACATATGAGTTGGTGCAATATACATCATCTATGGTGCTAGCATAATAGAGCATATAGTCTACACATTTCATCTGCTAAATCAATAAATCATTCATCTCACTATACATCCATGCATGTATAAAATCAAATAAAAATCACAAAATATGCATACATAGGCATTCATCATCATTACATAAATCAAATTGCATACATTTCATAAAACAATAAACACATGATGATAAACCACATAAAAAGCATATATATATATATATATATATATATATATATATATATATATATATATATATATATATATATATATATATATATATATAGTATGGGATAAAAAGATACATCATGTTGCCCATAGGCTACAATAAAGTGAGTCCTCAGACTTCACATTGCTAAAACATCCAAAACACAAAAAGAGTAACGTAATCCACTACCATGGTCATGCAAGACCGGTACTACGACTTGCAATCCCACATGCAGTCAGAGTCCTCTATGAACTCCAACACCTGCTACCACCTACCCTGTCAGATCTCTGCCTAGACCTTGGTGTCTCTAACCTAGAGGAAGACTGCCCTGTCTTGTTGTGGTGACTCTGGTATGACCCACTGGCACCTGCATCATCCCTTAGATGCCCACCAAGGTGCACCACCTCAATATCAATCTCATCCACATAAGTCTACCCTCATAGGCACTGTGCTAGGTAAGTCTCCACCATAGAATGGAGTCGTGTCACCTCTACCTATAGCATAGTTACATCACCACTATTGGCATCCTCCCATGTAGGGCTTCGAGATCGCAACTATGCCCGAAGAGATACTATCTCGGCCTGAGCCGCATGTACCTCAGCTCATTGTGCTGCTAGCTTTACCCGTACATCATGAACCTGTGTCTATAGGATATCTCTCTCCTGCCTCACCCTGAGTATCTCATCTCGTAGCTCTACTTCTGTACCCACTGGTGCCATCGATGGTGCCTAGACCTCCTCATCCCCAACATCATCATCCCCCAAGTCATCTCGATATCCCAAGTCCAAGAGAATCGCATGCTCCCCTACCATGTATCCTTGCCAATCACTTGCCTTACCCTGGTCCTCACCAGAAACCTCCTGATGTGCCTCCCTAGCTGAACCTCTCCTCAATGGCCCCTCTCTGTGCCCTTGGCCTATCACCCACTAAGCGTCATACTTTGCTATAGTCCCAGAATTGTCCAAATATGGAATGTCTACTACAAGATCTATATCCCATGACATAGTCTCTACCACTGGCCATGCTAATTTCCTCTCATCACCACGATGTCGATAAGACACCGACTCACTAGGAACCCCCTGGTGCAGTGCAAACTATCGCATCACCTGAGCAAATAGGAAGTACTCCCACTCCATGCCATATCGCCCAATAATCCATCTGCCCCATCGCACCATATGGAGTTGTATAGTAGTATCTACCCACTTGAGGCAATCTTTGTATGGTATTTAGAACACTTGGCCTACCTTGAGTTGTGTGAATAGATCTGCATAGTGACCCGCATCGACAGCAAATCATTGAATCTATCCCCTCTCCTAAGCCCTCTACCATAGGATGCCATATCTTATCTCCCTATTTGTTAGCTGTACCCGAGTCATCTAGGGTAACCCCTGTGGTTGCCCCATAGCTATGTGCTGCCATCCCTAGCACTGCAACAAAATTCTACACCCCACAACCGTTCATTGATGGCAATGAATCTCGTACAAATTGTCATAGAGATGTGCCAGTAATGTAGTACCCCATTCCATCACCAGTGGCTCCACCACAATACACCTCACCAACGAAAACACTATCTCCACTAGGTTCCATGGGAACCTCTCTCCAGAAGAGTTAGGTAGTAGCATATTGGAGATGAGCGTCATGAGTAGTGTATGCCTCACCCCCAATACCTTCACATCATGCTAGAATCCTACCAGCATACCACCCTTAAAGTAGTCCAACTCTACCATATTTATATCATAACTGAATTACCTCTCGAGTACTACCTATCTTTGGTCTTGCGATGTAGTGTGGATTAGTCACCCTTCTATCAAAATATGAAGAATCTGATAAACATCCTCAAGCGTCACCATCATCTCCCCAGTGGGTAGATGGAAGGTATTGGTGCACAGATCCTATCGATCAATAAAGGGAAGACTAAAAATGGCCCCTCTTTGAGGCCGGTTTGTGGCCCTTCCTCCCAAGAATGACCCCCAACCTTGTGGCTAGTCCATCAAGGGATGGCCTATGACCAGACCACACTAGCCATTCCACCTAGGGATGAATCCAAAAAATTGGGCTCAAAAAGGCCTTTCAGGCCATCAAAAATAGCAAAAAAAATGTAAAATTGGACCTATAAAATGCAATCTAATTGCACAAAACATGGATAAAACAAAAAGTTGGTACATATCTCATAAATTAGGTTTAATTACCTATAATTTAGTGTGATATGCTTCCAATTCAAAAAAATACCATAAAAGCAACAAAATCAACTCCTAACACTAGGAAAATCTAATAAAAGAGAGTTGGCATACCTGTATCGCATTGGATCCTCCATTGGCTGAGTTCGCCTGTTGACTTATGGTGACTATGGGATGAATTTGACAACACTCCACTACTTAGAATCACTCTCCTACTCCTCACCTCTCAAACTACCAAATAAAACATGCACAAATGAGCCTAACTTCCATATTTTGGATTTATATAAAGATGCAGGGGTCACCACCATCCCAGGGTTGGACGAGCACACATTTGGCTGATCATGCCAACTTGGGACGATGGTAGCAAAAATAGGCCAAAACAGCTCAAAACCCAAAAAAGGTCCAAAACTACACCAAAACAGCTCAAATTGGGTCTAAATTTCACATAGATCACAATGCAACCATGAGGATCCTAGGAGGGATGGAAAAGTTATTAATTCATGCCCTAATAAGGCCATTGTGGCTAGAACACCCCTCGAGCATGCAGTTTTCAGCTCCTTTCCTCCAAGAAAACTGAACAAAGTCATCAAAATCCTCTCAAAATTGCCCTATTTTTCAAGGGACAAAACTGAAGGTAAGCATAACACAAGTTAATTGGGTCAAGAGAATCATCGCTTGAGGGGGTAGTAATACTCAGTCCAAATCAACAAGCACACACTCAATTATGTGAATTGCTTTTGTTCAACAAATCTTCGATGAAGACAATCATGCTCCTACTTGGGGTAGAAAACAAGCACATAAAATCACATCATAATGCTTGAAATTACTGACATCATGAAGTTAGGCCCTATCCCTTCATGAAAGACAATGTTAAAGCATAGGCACACTCATTTAAAGAGTCAAAAGCAAGGATTCAAGAACACATGCCCTTTCCATGATTGAGGCATCTAAAGTTGGTTAGGTTATCAAGTAACCTTAATCATTCCACATTTTGGTCATCTATTTTTGCTCAGTGTTATGATACACACAACACATATCAAAAAGGGGCATCTATAGACACTAAAATATGGTTAATATGATTAAGCACACACAAACAATGATCAAATTGACATCATATGGCCCCTTGGGCAGCCCTCAAGAGGCTCACAGTGGTTATGGCCACTTCGAAAGGTTTTTTGGAGGTTGCTGGACCAATTTTGGGAGGTTTTGGCACAAAATTCACCATCGTACCACCCTAGGATGGTGGCTGATTCCCACCATCCCACCCTGGGACGGTGGTGAGCCATCGTCCCAAGGTGGGACGGTGAGCAGGTTTGACCCAAAAAAAGTCAAATCTGGGCCAAATGGCACCAAAAAACTGCCATTTAGCACATAATTTGGAGCATGCGGGTTAGAGGGCACTAAATAATTATGACATGCTTCATAATGGAGGCCCAAAATGGATATTCTCTTCCCCACCCAGTGCACGCCTCTATTTTGACAAGTGGCGCCTCCTGCCATGCATGCCCTTGCATGCCTTTTTGCACATGAGCCCCTTTGGACTATAAAATGGATACATGGTCCACACAAAATCATACATAGATGAGTTCTAGGATATGCAACAGAGTGCTGCCGATATTTCTCCCCACCTTATTGCACCTTTTTGCCCTCAGAATATCTCTTTTCCCAAGGAGGTTACCGGGTGACTTCAAGAAGGTAATCCGAGCATAACTTTTTCATCTAGGTGAATTTCTTCACCAAATTCGATGACAAGACACCTTAGATTGTTTAGGAACATTTGAGAGTGATTTTTGTAGAAAAAAGTGGCTATAATTGGTGGGTATCCCTTCCCAGGGTGCCCCAAATAGTTGTAGTCACCACTGTCCCCCCTAGGACAAGGGTAAATTATTACACAATTTAAGTACTATTTTTAATTGGTATTTTTCTATATTATCCCATGATTCTACAGTTAAAATTTCAGGTTATTTTTAGTTAAATTGACAAAGTTATAGCATTTTTAATTTTTTGCAGGCTTGTAGGGCCCATCCAGGCACCCCAGTTTTATGCAGGTGTATCTGGGCTCCAATTTGAAAATATAATCATATGGGTTGTCTTTAAATATCAATTTATGGATTCATTCCAAATTTCATGATTTTTGGGTATGTTTAGGTTCATGATTTGCTTGTCTTCTTCTTCGTAGGTTACATGCGGGCGACACAAAATTGAGGGGTCTATGAATGCAATTTATGATATCTTTTTGGTGATAACCTCTAAAAACATCCTATTTAACATCTCTGAAAATTTTCAAGTTATTTTTCCATGTTTTGATATATTTTTTAATATATGCGCTATTTTGCCCCTGTGGGGATTGCATGTTTTCACCATACACCCTTGCTATTTGACCCCCTTGGCTTCTTTGTGTGCATGTGCAGGTTATTAGAAGGAATTTGGGAGGAATATAAGACCTCAGAGATCAGATATACAAGCAGCACTGGCATTGGATAGCTCACCTTGATTGTGGGTACGCGGAGAAACATTGGATGTGCACCTTGATTCCATGAAAGACTTGGTCTTTGGGCACCCAAATTGTAACAATTGTATTAAATTTTGAGCCCTTAAGGGGAATTATGTGTAACCTTGGATCTTATCCAACAAATTAATGAGAAGAAACTTCCTTTACTTCATTAACTTTTGTTTGGTATTCTTTCATATTCACATGCATGCTTCCTTTTTGATGCTCATGAGTGAGATGGGTTAGATACACATATTGTTTTACATAATTTGGTGCATTTTTTTTACCTAATTTAGAAGTATGATTGGAAAACATACTTACAGGAATGAATGCAACAATTATTGATAGTGAGGAGGAAGACGTTCACCATGACCTTCCATTCCATTACACTTTTATTGGATGTAGTATCAGGAATGGAAATTCATTTTTTTGGGTAGGACCCAACCACAAGAAATAGTAGTCGGTCAACCTACCATACTGCAATAGGTAAAGACTAAACCTTTACTGAAGGCCACTCCATATAAAAAAAAGGTTAAGAAGAGTATAAAGAAACCAACACCACCAATGTAGGATGAGTCTGAGACTACATCTGATGAAGACGTCCATCCATGAAGAAAGATAAGAATATAGTTGGAACCAGCCTTGGAACAACAAGTCCAAATCCACAAGCTACGAGAGCAGCCTAGCTCTTTTTAAGAGGAGAGATTAAAGCAGAAATCTAGCCCTATACAAATTCAGACATGATGACAAAGGGAGAAACAGTTGAAGTCCATATAGAAAGTACAACCTGAGTCAGCACTAGAGGAAGGGTACTCTAATTCTGAGAGGTTAGATATGTAGACTTTTAAGATACCAGGTCTATAAGGGATGAGAACAGTGGGATTCCCAAAATCACTCTATACCTCTATTTTTGAACTTATGGATTCAACCAGATATTTAACTAGAACAATAGTAGTACCACCAGTATCAAGAAAAAAAGTGGTATTGGAGGTTCCATTGGAAGAACCTAAGGAGACAAAGAAAATAAAAATTATGATGAGAGGTGGTCACAGCCAGTGGGAGTAGACAAATGCATAGGTACCATAGGAAGAACCTACTCCTGACCAGATAGTTATAACTCTAAGGGGAGTGCACCTGAACCTACAAGATGAAGGGTTGATAGCAAAGCAACAAGAGGACTTGTCTAAGTTGCAGAGGAAGTCCAAGTACTAGTGGAAGAGCAGCAATATCAAAAAGAAATTATTATTTCTGAGGAGACACAATCATCAAAAAAATAAGAGATGAGTAAGGTTGTAGCACATTATCTGCTACCAAAAGAAAAAGTAACCAGCATGACTAAGGAAGTCAAAGGAAGTTCTCATCCATAGGTAGAAGAAGAGGAAGGGAAGACCCCACAAGAGGATAAAATTGAGGAAATTTTTGTAAACTTCCTAGTGGAAGTACCTCGCTTTGATAAAGTAGAGGATGTGGGTGAAAATATTGATGAACATCTGGAGCACTTATTCTGGTAGGCTAGTGAAATTTTTGCTAGCACTAAATTATAGTTTTGTATTGGTGGTATTGGAAAATTGAAATAGTGGAGGGAGAAAACCTTCATTGAATTAGAAAATATTATAGAATGGGTGTGCAATGAGGATCGTATGAGGTAGATAGCACACATCCATTCACAACATCCATGGTTATTCCCTAGGGGAGAAGTAACCATGATGCTTGGAATATAGGATTTACTAGAGGGAGTGAAGATCAATTACCACATAACTCCATGAGTGTATTTGAATAGGAAAACCTGTCAGACTTATCCATTAAACATAGAAGGTACAAAATTTCAAAGAGTACCTTGGGAATTGACCTTCACCATGAGGAAATTGAATTTCCTAAAATAATAGATCAAGTGGCTTGGCTTGGATCTTGAACAGGTTTACTAGGCTAAAGAAACACAACAAGAGACGATAGAAGCTACTCAATAGGAGATGGTTGTGATGGAAGAAGAATTAACACGTAACAAAACCATGGTTGAGGAAAGAATGAAGAAGGTAGAAATAGAATTAGCAAGAATTAAAAAAGCCTATGAGGATAAGATTCGTTCAATGAAGGTAGAAAAATAGCTTGTGATCCAATAGGTAGAAGAGCATACGAAGCAGTTAAAAGTGCAATTGGAAGCACAAAATGAACAGGTGGCCAACCAGGCTAATCAGTTGAAGGTAGTAGAGGAACAAATGTAGGAAAAGAACCATAAAATGAAGGACACCATGAGCTACAACAAGATTATTATGGATCATAAGGCCAGACTAGTAGCTAAGGATGAGACTATGGTAGCTTATAAAGCTGACATTCATCAACATCTAAAGGTTATTACTGAGAAGAACGAGGATTTAGCCATAGCAGCCCAAATGAAAAACATGTTGTCAAAAAATATACGCAAGGGAGCATCCAAACGTGAGAAGGATTTGGGATCCCTGTTGACTCCTACTAATGAGTATGGGTTGAAAGCCCTATAAGTTAGTCAGTATGCAACTTGCTTGAAGGATGAGCGTACTTCCTTGCAACTTATGCTTGCTAATTATCAAAAATAGGCATCATATAAGAAAAATAATACTAATATGGTGAGGATACTGCCATATTTAAAGGAGAGGGTAAATGTAGGTAGCAAATCCACCTCCCAGAAGAAGAAGTGATCCATGGATTTACATAGTTTTATTTAGTTTTGCTCAATTTTGACTAAACTGTACAAGTGTCAAAATATACAAGCAAAGAGAAAAACATACAAGGTTGCATATGTATGATGTGAAATGAAATGAAATTAATTTGAAATGTTCATTTGGGATTAATTTGATAAAAATTGAGTTAGACCTTAGTAAACCTTGTAAAAATAGTTGTTTTGGAGTTAGTTGGGAATGGTAGTTGTAAATGATGTGATGCTTCAAAAACCACTTTGAAACGGTATGTGCATGCATTATATAGCCCCCCTTATTCATTTTTTTTTGTTCATTCATATTAGTTCATACTCATATGCAGTTCATTGTGATTATTGATTAAAGGTTCATATATGTGATTGTTGAGTAGAATTACTGTTCATTGTGAGATTATAATGACTGATGGAGGATATGTACAATAATATTGATAATATGAATACGATAGTCATTTTCCTCATTTCATTTTCTCTGTGAATTACATTGTACATTCTATATGTTGCAATTTGATTATATAATGTTTACTACTTATTTTTCTATGAGAATGTATGGAATCATTTTGTGAATTATCCTTGCTACCTACAGACTTGGTGTGAAGGATGGAATTGACTATCTGAGATAGTTATAGCTGTATTTTTATGTTTCCAGGCTAGTGTACGATTTCTAGAATCATCCATAAAGAGTATAACTTATTACTAGTGGTTTAGGGTTTTGCATGTTATGGAGAATTAGAGCAGTTGAGACATAGAAACTTCTCAAATATGTATTGGAAGGATTGATGATGCAAAGTGATAGATATTAATATTAGTTGTAGCAAGGGTTCATACAAACCATACAAGCATAATTCCAAATCGTACAAACTGTTCGATTACCTGATTTGGTAACAAAATTTGCAACCCAATCCTTCCAAATAAGGAAATATTGCTAGTTTGGATAAATTGATTACAAAATTAATAAATTTAACTTAAAAAACATATTCCAATAATTTTACTGAGTACCAAATCGTACCAGGTGTAGGTTTGTACAATTTTGATCGTACAACTATACGATTGGTGATCGTACAAGCTATTTTGGCAAGTTGAACTAGTGTATGATGAAGATTGTACAAGATGTACGACTTATGTAAGTTTGGTTTTGATATCTTTTGGATCATTTCCATAGCTTCTAAAATACATTCCCATAAGGAATACTACACTACTAGCATCTATAAGAATTTCTAAGAATGGATGAATGATTTGTTTATGCTCTGCTTTGTGAAATAATGATAATTTTTTGAATGGGGTTAGGCACTTATGCATGGATATGAGCTCTTGATCATTCTAAAAGCTTTGTCGGGTCATAAATTTTTATCTATTTTGCCCCTTCATGTGGGTGGAATTCTTGAGATTAATTACCTCTAAAATTGTGCATTTCAAATTTCCTCCTTCACACCCATTGTCAGCTCATACCAAGGCAGCTAAGATCATTAATACCTTTCCTTGAAGTTTTTCAATGCTTCCCTCTTGATTTATGATGAATTCAACCTCATATGGTCATTCGGGTACACTCTTTTGTTCACTAACTTACCAATTTTTTTCTCTACATAATTTTAACAGACGGATAGGTGATTGGGATTGGTACTTTTTTGATACCTTCTCCAAATTCCACCTACTCTAGAGATGGGAATTTGGGCATGATCCACCCCTCACCATCTTCTTCAACATCTACCTTGGTTAGGATGGAATTCTTAAGTTATGATATGGTCTTTTCCATACTCGAGATGGTGTGCTACTTGGGACGGGAGTTTGGGACTAGAAGCCCTTATGTTGCCATCCCATTTTTCTGCTTGGCTACTTGGGAAGGGATTTGGGATGCTAATTTTATATCCTAAGGCTAGGGCGAGGATTTGGGACCCACCTTGAACATTTTACTACCCAATTATCTGCCTTACCTTTAGCCAAAATTGATATGCTCAGGCCATCCATCATCCTTCTATCATTCTGTATCCAACACGGGTTCCATCCACCTTCAATCTCCTAGGTCTACTTTACTCATAAATGCAACGGTCAGACTCCAAAATATAGCCATTTCATCAGGTAATTACTTTGCAAAAGAAAGAGTGGGTGAAAAGATGTAACTTTTCACCCACAATTCATTATTAGATCTATGCC
Source organism: Wollemia nobilis (assembly GCA_028583015.1). Classification (NCBI taxonomy): domain Eukaryota; kingdom Viridiplantae; phylum Streptophyta; class Pinopsida; order Araucariales; family Araucariaceae; genus Wollemia; species Wollemia nobilis. The sequence continues at coordinate 4,124,203 of JAQPPZ010017220.1, read as the reverse complement.
TACAATGATACCCACCCTTTAAAAGCAAAAGATTGTAAATTCTTTGGAACCTTAGTCTTCCTCATGTTTTGTGGGGAGTCTAGAAGGAAAGAAATGGGTATATTTTTAAAGAGAAGAAAAAGGATAGTATGCTAGTTGTAGATAAAATCATTTTGTTCATCAAAGAAAATGTGGAGATTGTTAATTGGGAAGGAATTGAAGAATCAAAGCAAGAAGGTAGAATTGCTAAGGACTAGAATTTATCTCCTACTAATGGTAAGGTTGTTCCTACTTCAAACAATGCTAGAGAAAATTCTAAATGGAATCCCCCTCTTGAAGGTTGGCTTAAGCTAAATTTTGATGGAGTTATGAAAGGTAACCTTGGCCTGGCAAGTCCTGGAGGGATAATCAAGGATAATAATGGTAAGATTGTGAGAAATTTTGCTAAAGCTCTAGGGGCCCAATCAAGCCATTTTGTTGAAGTTCGGGCCATGTACCAAGTAATTAAGCAATTGAATGAGATCCAAGCCAAGAAAATTATCATTGAAGGGGATTACATCAACATGATCAAAATGCTAGAAAAACGTTCAAATGTCAACTGGAATAGTGCTACCATGTTTGAGGAAGCTCGAAAATTGATTGAATACATGGAAAAGGTAGAGTTTACTCACATCTATAGAGAAGGCAACAATGGGGTTGATTATATGGTGAATCTGGGTATTTCTCAAGATGGGCTTCATGTTTGGGATCAAGATTTCCCTCAAATTATTTCAATTTGCAAGAATGAAGAAAAATCTAGAGTGTGAGTTTGTTTATGGGATTATTTATTGTGTCTTCCTAGATAGGGTTGTTGATGTTTTAATTGGAGAGCTGAAACTGATCCTTAAAGACATGTTGGAATTTACGTTAAGATTAAGCCATATGTTAGCCTATAATTTTGAGGCGTATGTCTTCCAGCTGGAAGATATCAAAAGTAGAGTAGACTCTATGACTAGTGGGCAAGTCTGAGATGGTGTGTTTCGATTGTCTTTCCAGGTGCTTATTGCTATTTTGTTCTATTGAGCTCAAACTCTATATGGTCTTGGTAGACTACTTCTCTTTACTAACTATTGTACTTTAACTTGTTTAGTTTTATAGGTTATCCTATGTATGTTTGTTTTGAATGTGTGATTGCTTAGTGTCTATGGTTTCTCTCTTGTAAAAGGTTTGGAGCTCCTTTCAAAACCCCTCTTCCACTCTTGTAAAAAAAACATTTAAATATATATACAAAGGGTCATCTAGAGCTAACATAAAGGATTCTAATTGATCTATGGTAAAATTTAAATGTTTACAAGTTGTTTTCTATAAAATTAATCTTTATGGTGCTTCTAAAAGTGATCAAGGAAAATTTGACAATGTTAGCATTTTTTTGAAATAATAAAAACAAAATTCTTCTTACTTTTTGAAAATCATATGAAACTTTAACTAACAACTATGTAGAGGCTATGTCACTTCTTATATGGATTAAGATGTGTAGGGTTCAAACCATAGGGGCTGCTCCCAGCAAGTCTATACCACCTTGTTATTGTTTCCTCAGCATGAGGGAGACCACCGATTTCTCAGAATTCATACTATCATCATTGATTTACTTCCAACAAGTCTATACCATCTTGTTATTATTGATCCAACATGAGGGAGACCATTGTTTGCATTATTATTGATCCACTGTGAGAGAGACCACCAGTTTCTCGGGATTCGTACCGTTATTATCGATATTGCGCACACTTAGAGGATTCACATCAGACTACTATCTTTGCAAACAAACAGGTATCCCCTCAAAGTTTGAACCTAAGTCTCTTCTTGGTAAGTGTCTGACCAGGCATGCCCCAAAGTTTAAACCTAATTTTTTTTTTTTTGATAAATACTTAGCTAAACAATCAATTACTAATCTAACTAGCTCTTAAGAGCTCAAAATAGAAAAAGTAATATTACACCTATGTTTGACGCAAACACTTTTACATGATAAAACAAATTGTGATGTGCAACATGTTGAAAATAGTGAAAGGGGTCTAGCGTGAGTCAGCAAGCTAAAATACTTACTACCATACGATATATTTTAAAATTTTCATTTATTTTGCAAAACCTTGGAATACTAATTATGCCCAAACGACAAAACCAGAGCATCTGCGATTTTAAAATGTTGCCGGACCATTTTCTTGAGATGGATTGCTCCGTCTGAATAGAGTTTCCGTCGAAAATCTCATAACTTGTCCCTCCATTGATGTTGGTGCTGACCCTTAGTTTGTATCGTTATGGTTCAACATATGTGAGTTAGTCTTCAGCTGTAAAAACTATGGGCTATCCGTTTGTTTATAGGCCATTAGCCTTCACACTGAAGATAATGCTCGAGCGCTATGTCGCCGAAATTTCTGCGGTCGCATATGGTTAATTGGGTAATCACTGATTTGACATTGAGATACAGCCATCCAATAAACGCATTAGGCTGTCGAATATTAAATGGGAGATTTTTTTTGTTTTTATTTTCGATACAAAAATAAATTGTCGAATATGAACGACCTCTACTCATCGCAACTTTCATATAAAAACAAACTAAACAACCTGCTAAACGCCCATGTTTTTATTGATTAAAGTCAATAGCTTTGTCTTTGAGCAATCGGGAATCTGTCCATACTTCCGTTCTTTTGAGCAACAGGGAATCTGTCCATACGTGGTAGAAGGGAATATATAAAGGTGATAGGTGGAAGACAAGGAGAGGCCTTCGGGAATGGAGATCCCTACCCTGACGTGGAAAACAGGTATATGAACAAATAGATATATTTTTATTGGTAATCGCATTGCTGCTAGAAGAGATTACAAAACAAACGCAATTGTCCTATGTACATACTATTTATTTAATTATTGACCCTTACCGTTAGATAGCATTCCTAGATAGTACAATAACTAATATTTATGTGAATATTTAAATAAGCTTTTCTATGAAAGTATGTGAATCCATACTAGATAGTACAAGTTATAGCATGTCAATATAGACATACCAATATAAACTATTTTTCAAGAAACCAACACTACCAAAAGAAATACTAATCCATCAATGAACCATGACCCTTCAAAGCATATGTGCATTATTCTATTATAGAGGCATAATATTTAGTGTTACCTAATATAACAACCTTCAAAAAGACAAAGAATTAAAATCCAATTGGAAAATAAAGTTGTAAAAATATATTTACAAGTAATTCATTTCAAATTCGACCAATTAGATTCAACTAATAATCTAGACAAGAAGTTAATGTGAATTTAAGTATATTTGAAAACATTTAGAGCTATTATGAGAATAAAAAATGTAGTATTTATGAAGCTTTAAAAAAAGAGTTTAGGAATTTTATAGATTTCTTTGTAATCATTTGCATGCATGTGAGACACTCTTTATAGGTTGAAAATATTGATTGTCTAATTTTTTCATTTATAATCTCTTGAAGGAGATATAATCTTCAAAGACATGTTTATCAAAACTCCAATGCATGTCTAAATAACTTGAAAAACAAGATCCCTAAAATCTTCAACAAGAATTAATAAGAACACTTTATGTTGATAAATAATCCATAGTCAAAATCATCTTCTCTTATAAATTGTAAATGCAAAATGATATTTTTTATATTATCTTTGTGGATAATTTTTATATAGTTATAAAAATCTTAATTATCCTAGTAAAAATGAAAGAGCAAACAAAATATCCTAACTTGCCCAACCACCATTGTTCCTATATTTGTCAAGCCATGTTGAGATATGCTAAAATTACTTTATTTTAGGTAGGATGTAGAGAATTCAACTCAAAAAGAATTTTAATGAATGAAATAATTTTTCCATGGAGATCATTCATCTTAGAATAAGTTAAAATTTTAGAAGGAAATTAACTAAGGAAGGTTCTATCTCTTAATTAAATATATATGGAATCAATTTAAAAAACATGGCAATTCAACAAAGATGAAAAATATTTTTTATAAAAAAGAAAATTGGATATGATCTAATAACTTGACAACATGTGTTTGAATGGAAGTGTCCCCTATAAAAAACACATATGGAACTTTGTATCAAATTTTGTAATTGATCAAGAAACTTGTCACATGGTTAGTCAATAAGTTGTAACTTTTTTCATACAATGCTTGATTGAATCCTTATCCTCCTACATTTGATATAAATTAAAAACCCCTATCTTGAGCCCATTTAGATTTTAGAGCTCCAAAATAAAAATCATTGATGTTAGTAAAAAATACAGATCTTGGATTTCTATTAGCAATTTGGTTGAGGTAGAGGACACAAAAAAGCAATGGATGAACTCCCAAGATGCTTCAAAAGTTATTTTTACTCCACTTTTATGGAAGTATGTTTTAGTTTGGAATGTACTAAAATACTAAATATACCTAGTCAAGTTGCAATGTATGGCTCTAGAGCAATAAAAATACCCTATATCCAATGTTTTCCCTTGGAAAATTGTTTCATCACATGAGACCCTTTCTAAGGCCTCAAAATGCTTTTGAATAATAGTAAAAATCAAAATCCTTCTTGGTGATATTTCTTAAAAAAAAGGATATAATGGGCCTTTTAGTCACGCTTTATATAAGAAGCATCTAGAAACCTCAAATGGTCTAGTTCTTTATTGTTCATTTCTATTGACCATTTGGGTTATTGATTCAGGAAAAACTAGAATTTCTTAAAATTCTTCATTTACATATATATATATATATATATATATATATATATATATATATATATATATATATATATATATATATATATTTAAGCGAAAAACCCCTTGTAGGCCGCCTTGGTATGAGAGACCACGAGGGGTTCTACACCGTCAAAGTCACTCGGGAGTGGCACCCGACCTTGCTTGTACCAACATTATCAATTGGATTTTGGATATCCAATTCAGCTTTTTGGTAGGGTGGATATTTGAACCTGGGACCTCTCTTGGAGGATTTCCCTCTCCTCTCCAACTCACCTACAACACCTGGGTATTCTTCATTTACATTGAAAGTGTTGATAAAACGTTGCATTAATTATTTTAAATTTTAAACATTAAACATTCCATTGAGGATTGATGTATTATTATTTGTTGGAATATGTGACCTTAATAAAATAATAAAAATTTTAAAAGCAAATTTGTCATAGTAGTATATACTATCTATTTATCTATCTCTCTTTATATATATAATTATATGTGGATAAACATTTTAAAAATGCAATTGTTTGGGGATGACAAAAACACATTTAATAAAGTCCATAAAATTTGATCATTCATTTTAGGTGAAATGCTTTTATTCTACAATGTTGAAAATATAGCAAAGAAAATGTCTTCCTAAGAAACTTCCTTGGATATCCCCTTAAGCGTAATATACTTTGAGGATGTAGGAAATTCATAAAAATTTAGGTTTTTTAGGGTATGATAAGAAGCTAATTGCTATGGAAGTGTATCCTTGTACTTAAGGATTTAAAGTGAAACATAAAGCATAATGTTCTTTTGAGGTTAATCCTTGCACTTTAGATCCTTCATAATAAGACAAAGCTATAGATGATAGGTCTTACTATGATCAGTGTGAGAATATTGAAGAGAATGATGAAGATGGAAGTATTGGTGGGAATGATAAAAAAAGAGGAAGACCCATGAAGCAAAAACAAAGATAAAAATAAACCCACAAGGATATTGATATGGAAAAATAAAAGTAAATATTGAGTGTTAACAAGAAATGGGGCTAAATCCTCAAATAGAAACAAAACAAAAAAAAAAAAATAATATCTTGGAATACTAGGAGCATGAATAAGAAACCTAAAAAAAGGTATTACGAGACTTTCAGGTTGTTATAGACAATATATTTATAGATATGTAAACTAGGCAACAAATATTTTAGCCATTTGTAGTATTGAATTTCATATTAACAAAATTTAAATTTCAAAAGGTATTTGTAATAGTGGGATTTTATCTCTTAATAAAAATAATATAAAGGAGTTGATTGTGGAAACTTAGTAATTTGAAGAATATGGTGAATATCTTTAATAGAAAGGCAAGTTGGATATGGTTTAATTAACTTGATAGAAATGTAATGAGAGAAATGTAATGTTTTGTTTTTGTAATGGGAGTGGCCCCAACATAATCTATATATACCTTAGTTAATAATAATAATAATAATAATAATAATAATAAACTTTAGACATATACACATTTTCATAATTTTTAAGTGAAAATGAAATAAGAACATTGATATAGATCTTGTATGGAGATAAACTTTGGTGGCATATTTTTCATGCAATGGTCATCTCACATATACCATTGGATGAATCTTGACCAGATTACAAATGCAATTATAAATGGTTAAATATAAAAAATATTTGATATGTGTAATGGTCAATACTTGTAGTAACCAATTCTTAGACCATTTTTGCTCTAGTATTATTTTTCTTGTGTTTCTTATGCATTTGTTTACCGATAGTGTCATACAATTTAATGAAGAGGCTGAAAATTCATGAATAAATTTTTATATATTGTTAATAATTTTTTTGAAGCTAATGCTTTGCTTATTACTCATATTAGAAAAAATTTACAACACCATAACATGTCCTATAGAAATAGAAAAATTCATCACCTACTTTTGCAAGATTCAAAGGGGTGTCATAAACTAGAAATAACAAAAGTGCATCACATATTTTTGCATTGCAAAAGTGGATAACACAACTCCAAGGTAAATGTAGGTCAATTATCATTGATAAGAGAAAGGTTTGTGAGGATCATTGTTGATATAAGGATTACGAATGGAAATACAAATCTAAGCTTCCCATCCTTATCCAAAATGAATAATTACAAATATTCTAATGTTCTTTTTTGAGTAGATGCTAATTTGAAATCAAAATAAGGAAGATCATCACTAAACACAAAGGAAGTATAGTGAAAAATTAATAAAATAAATCATAAAAAATTGTATCATAAAAGTGAAGGATCTGAATTATTTGAAGAACTTATTTTTATTTAATAAATTAGAATGGAACATGTTATTATCTAGATCTTGGGACTGCATATGGAAACTATTCTCTTCATGGAGTTCAAAATTATCATATGCCATAAATAACAAGAATATTAGATATAATTGTGTTATATCCAATGTTTTCATATGGTCTTCTTCATCCATGTTTTTTAGTAGAACCAGGAATAGATGATTCATCATTGAATTCATTTGGATTATATATTTGCATCAATAAGACTAATACAATGATGTACCTATACCCATATTTTATTTTGTATTCCATTATATATATGATATATAAGTAGCACTATTAGATATAGTTATGAATTATATATGATATCTAAGTAGCACTATTAGATATAGTAATGAATGCTATTTTGTGTTAGTGATGGCAAATATTATTAAATATGGTCAAAAGTTTGTCATACATCATTATGGATGAACAATCATTCAAATATATGATTATTATAGGATTTATTAATTTTTTTTGGTAAATAAAAGTCTTCATTAATTACCGGGTTTTGTAGGTTAACCCAAAACCTATTACAATATCTAGCCTTCTGCTGAGATTGTAGATCCTAGTCATCCTTGAAACTTTCTTACCAGAAATTGTGTTGAATCCCCTACAACACCTTACTAACAAAGCACACCCATACCTAAACATAACTGTAAACATTACTTACATTGATAGGAATTGAAGTTTGGAACTTTGCACTTGTGAAACTTGTTGCTTGCCCATTTCCTATTCTCTGTCAAAATCTTCCAAGGCTTACACCCTGTTACATTCATTTCCAATTTGGTATGATTTAGAGGGAAACCCCATAGTTATTACCAGCTCCATGGGGAAAGAACACCCATTCATCTTTCTCCTTAACGGGTAGGTTTCTTTTCATGACTAATAATGTTTTCCACTTCACGTGGCACACCTTGTGTCCATGTCACCAAACCACCAACATCAACACCTATGTTGGCTAATTTGTCAGCTGACCTTTTGGCCTCATGGTACATGTGACGAGCCCTCCTATTTTGTCTTGCCGCAAAAAGGATCCTCACTTCATGGATGACTCCCTCGATTCTCCATGGAGGTTTTTTGCCATTGGTTAATAGGTTGATGATGTTCATAGAATCACCTTCAATCATCAAGTTACCTTGAGTTGCTTGGGCTACTTGCAACCCTCTCTAAAGGGCTCTAGCTTCTACTTCGTTATTAGTTCTGATTCCCAATGGTTCAGTGAAGGCCTTGACTAGATTTCCTTGATGATCCCTAATTATTCCTCCAGCTCCAGCTCTTCCCAGGTTCTCCTTGGCTGCACCATAAAAATTTAGTTTAAACCAACCCTGGGGGTGGATCCCAAGAAATCTCATTTTTGGGATTGGGCAAAGGAATGGAAGGTTTGTCCTCAATTCCTGAGGCCCGAGCTAATTGTTTTTCTTGGGGAAGAATTGAGTGGTTCTCATCCACTAAGGTGCTAAGGTTTTCTTTCACAAAGACAATAATCCTATTCAGAATGGTTTTTGGGTTGTGAATGGTATCCTTAAAGGCTCTATGGTTCCTTTCTAGACAAATCTGCCAGAGAAAATGATGCCAACAGATTTTCTATAGGTACTTAAGTTTTAGGCTAACAAAGGGTTGAGGCCATTGATGGAACACTTCAGATATAAGAGCAGGCTTAACACATGAGATCCTAAAGGCTTGGAAAAGTTCATCCAGGATGGACTTCGCTATCGAACACTCTAGAAACAAGTGTTGGGTTGTCTCCCATCCTGCCCTACACATGTAGCAACGGTTAGCAATAACCATACCTTTGGATAACATATTGTCCATAGTGAGGATTTTTCCTTGAATCACTAGCCATGAAAAAAAGGATATTTTAGTAATTAAGCCTTTGATCCAAACCAAACTCGATTGAAATTGTTGACCTTCCACATTGAGAAGCAAATTATAGGTAGACTTAACTGTGAAGTCACCACTTTCAGTCTCATCCCAAACAATGTGATCTTCATCCTCTTCATCCTAAATTTTTATGAATTTCCTACATCCTCAAAGTATATTACGCTTAAGGGGATATCTAAAAACACTGAACAAGAAACTTCCTTGGATATCCCCTTAAGCGTAATATATGATAGAGCAAATATCTGAGTTGAGCATATGCGGACGGATCAGATTCCCAGAGCAAATACTGTTAAAGTTCATTGACCACAAAAGATCTTTTCTGGTGAAGCGGGTGCCAAGAACTGAATGGTATGTATTGATATACATTCAAAGGCTTCTAAAAACATTTAGTTGCAAGAATACCTATTTCTCCAAAGTCAAGACCTTTGAAGAAGGTGATGTCGAGCAAAGTAGCAGAAGTTGTAGAGATGCATGGTAAGATTTTTATTTCTGGGTAAAAGCTTCTATATGCTGTAAAGAACTCATGGAGGGACTCTTCATTTCTAGTCCAAATCCCGAAAGCATCATCCACATAATGCCTTTAGTAGAGGAGGCTGGAAGAGTCATGAGTTTCAGTAACGTGACTCTCTAAGTAATAGAGGAAGAGGCAAGCATATACCATTGAAAAATTGCTGCCCATAGCAGTCCCTCTTACCTGTCTAAAGAACTATTTGTCAAACTCCAAATAGTGCTCATTGAGCACCAGTTCTGCCATGTCATGAATGACATCAATCAAACTGTGATCCAAATCAAATTCTATGAAAAAATTTGTTAAGTGGATTCTGAGAGCATGAAGCCCATCCGTAATTGGAATGCTCGGATAAAGGGATTCAACGTCAAAAGAGAAGAGGATGCAGTCACGTGGACAATAGAGGCGTTGGAGATCCTTAAGCAGAGAAGTCAAATCTTGCAAGTGATTCTTCTATTTCAGGAGCACTGGAAGGAGGAGCTCATGGAGTAATTTGGAGAGAGGCTCCAACATGTAGCCATTATAAGCACAAATTGGTCTCCCCATGATTTTTGGCTTGTGAATTTTTGGTAACATGTAGAAGGCGCAAGCTCTCGATTTGGAGGCAGGAAACTTGGTAAGGAAATATTTAATTCCCTTAAAGATCTTAGCATGATCTATCAGCTGTCGAAGCTTGCCCCACATAAGTCTCCACGGGATCTCTGACACTAGAAGGTAAACATCGGGATCTGAGAGCTGGCGCAGTCCTTCAGTTTTATACCAAGTCCGGTTCATGACCACCAACCCGAGGTTTTTGTCAGCTAGTTTGATGATGATGCTCTTATCTTTACATAGTGTTTTTAATGCTTTCATCAGGCGAAGTGGCAAAGGACGTCGAACTTCAAAGTTACAGACTGCCATTCATTCCAAGAAAGTGGTTTCAGTCTCCCTGATGAAAGACTCCAGCTCTGCATTGTATTCTGTTGGCATCCAAAAAGGATTAGCAGTTCAAAAATGATGAGAGAACACACCATAGAAGGGGAGCAACCTTTTGAGATCATCTAGAGGCTATGATGCCTCGAAACCGGTTTTGGTGATTAATGAGAAAGTTTAATTTGCACTATCTGTAGTGTTAAATTTGTGTTTCTTTTTTCGAATACTCATGAATTTTTAGTTATTGTATTATTGTTTTTATAATTTTGTTTGCATTTAGTATTTGAAGCTGCCAGTGATCATTTTCTAATTTTTAAACTCTAATTTTTTAACCTCAAAGATGATTTACCAAGACTAAACTAGCCCTCTTATGTTGCCTTTGTTTTAGGATTTTCCTCCACACCTTCCTTTGCACCTTTACTTCCTTATGAAATTGAACTTACACATTGTAATTTCTCATCCCTTATATTTTTCTTTGTTTCTTCCAATGGTTGATCCAAGTGAGCTATGGTGGAATTTGCCATATAAAGTTGTAGATAAGCTTTCATTACCTGTTATTTTGCAGTGGAATTGAAACCATTCAAAAGACTACAATTCATAAATAAAATTGTAGAATCACTACTTTTGTATTGACATAAAAAGGAGTTGCAAGGTAAATCCTTTTTACAACTATACCCTGAAGGCTACAAGTGCATATTCCCTAAGGAAGCATTTGTTGATAAGTGCAAAGGCAACAAGATCCATATTTTGGATGTTCCTCAGTGTAGGTGGGCATCTTGTTCCTTGTAGATATTAAACCTAAAAAATATAGTTAGAACGTTTAGGGGCATGCATCAATCAAACTCCATATTTATGAAGACAAAATACTTTTTAATCAAGCATAAAACATGAATAGAACTATATAAAATGATATAAAACCCTAAACTAACCCATACTTACCTATCTGGTGAACTTTATTTTGTTGTAGAAGAAGTTCACATAGGTGGGTGCAAAATTGGTTGTGCCTATATATTCGTACGTGGTCATGCAAAATTGACTGTCTCTAGCAAAATTCATAGAATATATTTTATGAATTGTCTTGATGCTACTGCTCCTTTGCTCTTTCACCGAGACACCTTTAAAATTTGTCTTTGTTATCGATAACCTGTCTAAGTCACAAGGAATATTATGGATATCACAAAAATCCTATTACTATGATGGATGTGTTTGATCTGTGATTGATGTTAGATGGCTGGAGTGATTTTTGTAGAGTTTTTGTAAGTAAAATTAGATCTCCCTAAAATGGTGAGAATAGCCTTCTACTTATATACTTGGCCAAGGTTACGGTAAAGGCTGAGGTGTCCCATGAGGTGTCCCTTGTGAGGTGTGTGTGGTGAGGTATCCACCTAAGAGGTGTCCCTTGAGGTGTCCTAGCTCATAAATGAGATTGGGTGATAGAATCCATTACCCATCTACAAGTCATGATGACTTGGAGGAAAGTATCCAAATGGAATTCTATTGAAACCAACTTGGAAATATCTCCAAATTTGAAATTGCCTTTTGGTGCGAAAGTCATAAATTATCATTTATTGCCCAAGAGAGTGTGGAATGGAGGAAATATTTGGGTGAGAGGTGGCAAGGCTAGGCTAGGTGAGGTGGAAAGGCTAGGCTAGTCAAAGTAGACTAGGTGAGGTAGAGGGTTAATATTAAGCATGATTTACCTAATTAACCACAAGATTAGCCATAAAGCAAGTTTTGACTAATATTGTTGACTTTTTGAGCATAATGTGCCTTTTGACCATGTCAAAGAATTCAAATTTAGTTGAGTTAGGATGGAGGTCACATGAGGACCTATAGTTAAGCGTAAGAAGGGGCTTGGCTAGCCCAAGGGGGCTAAGGATGATGAATAGTGATTTTAATAAATGAATAGTATTTTAAAGCTTTTTTATGCAATTTCAAGGGTTTTGCAAATTGATTGGTTGTGAAGCTACGGAGAGGGACAATGTGCAAGTTTTGGGTGTCTACATTTTGCCCCTTTTGTATTGGATTGTGTGAAAACATGATTTTAGTACAAAAATTGATTATATGAATTGATGGAGTGATTGGAAGGCAAAAAATTTGTGATTGATGATTGTGAGAGAGATGCATTGATAAAAAAAAGGAAATATGATTTGTGATTGAGTACAATATTTTGAAATTTTGTGATGATTACTTTTGGGGGAAGGCGTAATATTTCCTTGTATTGTGATCAACTTGAGATGTTCCAATTGTAAAAGGAACAAATACCTTTGCCAATTTTTGCTTCTAATTGATTGATGAGTTGTGTTGACAATATTTGATAAACTGTTGGAGCCATAGGGTAGAGCTTAGTTAGGTGCTTTGTTCATAAGTGGTATTACGACTACCACTTTGAAGAAGGACATCCATGAGTTGTATACAATTAGAGGCGTTTTGAGGTATATCAAATATTTTTTTATTTTGAATTGGAGTTTTGATTGAGAAGAGAAATTATGTTAGATTAAAGACTTGAGATAATTGTTAACAAACAATTTCTTAGTCATTTTTTGTATCCATGATTGGATATTTTGGTTTTTTGATCACGTGCAAAGTAGTGTTTGATTGTATGAATGACTACCCCATAAAATAATGAGTTGGTGATGGAGGAGATGAATATTAGTGATAATCGATTTATGATGATGAAGAAGATGAGAGAAATGACGAAAAATGTTGGAAAATAACAAATCCAAGAAAATTTAAGACATCAAATTTGGAAATTGGAGAAAATTGATTGGCAAAAAAATTTACATGTTGGGGTGCAAACAAAAAAGTTTGCACGGGGCATGCAAATTTTCTTGTTCGCACGTGTGGGTGTGAACCTACAAAAAAAAAAAGGTATAAAAGCCAAAAATGAAGTGTGAATCCTCATTTTGCTTCATTCGAATGAGGGAGAGAGTGGTGAGAAACAAATTGTGAAGCAAAGCACTGTCAGATTTTCGAATGAATGTCGAACAATGGCGAGCAGATAGGTAAGTACGAGTATGTGGGGAAGCATTCCAAAGGTAAGTGGACTATACCCACCTTGGAAAGTGTGCAAGTTTTTAAATCTTTAAGAACATTTAATGTGCTTATGGGTATATTTAAATGTGTGAATGTGTGTGTTTCGAATGCGTGGATGCACTTTCTGGTGGAAATGTGTGCATAATGTGTAAAATTTTCCAAATGGGTATCCTAATGTGTGATTTATTTTGACAATGACTTGGTGACCTTGAAATGTGTGCATGAAAGAATGTGTCTGTTTTGGCCTTTGTATGCATGCATGATGATATTTTTTTTTTGTACAATCATGCTATTTGTAAAAATAGGTATCCAAATTTGTGTTCAATTGACCTCTTTGACGTCCTTTTAGTTGTCTCATTTTACGTGTTGGTGTGTGTTGGTTTGCGTGGTTCTGTATGTTTTTTCATGTTTTGATATCGCATGTGCATTCCTGTATAGGATAGACTACTTGTTGAGGAAAATGGGTAGCCAAAATACCTACTATCAGAAGTTCGTATGGGATTGTGTGAATGGTCAAGTTCACACAGGGCCGTGTGAACAGGCAAGTTCGCATGGGAATGTGCGAATAAAAATTTCATACGTGGCCGTGTGATTTTTTTTGAACATGTGTTTTTGAAATTGAATGCATGGAATATGAACATGTGGATTAAACTTGGATGCATGGAATATGGACATGTGGATTGAACTTAGATGCATGGAATATGAACACGTGGATTGAAATTGGTTGAATGCAGGTGAAGAAGATATTTGTGAGGCATCGATTGTGAAAGCTGAGGAAGAAATTGTAGGATGTGTGGTGTGAAGATGATGGTACTTGGATGCATGCAGTGGGATTGTACGAAGTGTGGAAGATGCATGAGGTGCACATAAATTATGCTTATATGTTCACACTGTTCGAGATATGGGATCCACAGGATGTTTTTTATTTTGAATAATACTTTTTCTAAGCATCCGCTGTTATTAATCTAAAAGTTTGCTTTTCTCACATGCACAAGGCTCTACTCACTAATGGAATATCCAAGTAAGTGCAGTGTGGTGAACCTTATAAATAGAGAGGGATCAATAATAACTTTTGGGAATATTTGTACTAATCAAAGTGTGCATGGGGTATTGTTGGGGGTACAACAAGAGGAACTATAACTATTCAAAAATAATGACTCTTATGAATGAAATGATATAATCCAAGCCATACCTAATACCTATAGATAGGTGCTGACCCATTATAAGGATAGAGATGATCAATGATGTGGGTACAATAGGGGAACTATAACTATTCAACAATAATGACTCTTATGAATGAAATGATATAATACAAGCCATACCTAATAACTATAGTCAGGTGTTGACCCATTATAAGGATAGAGAGGATCAATCATGCTTTTCGAAGATAAAAATCAACTCAATGTTTAAACCCAATTTAGTTTAAATGGCCCTTGAAATAAGAGAGAGAGCTACACCTAAAATAAGTTGTCTCTCTTGAGACTCACATTTGATCAGCAATGCATACGTGGAGCCAATTTATCCACTTCATTGTAGTGTTTCAAAACTGACAGGTTAACCAGAGTACCTACAAAACTCGTGGGTCAATAGGACCTACAAGTTTTTTAATAAAAAACTCAGGTTGAGTAATTTTTTGACTCGCGGTGAGTTACCTAATCATTATTTGTCAAGTACTCAGCGATTACTCATCGAGAGTTGTACGGATGAAAGCAAGGGAGAGGAAGGGACCGAGGCAAGGTAGAGACATGAGAGAGATAGGTCAATGCAGGGGAGAAATATGGGAGGCAATGGTTGAGGTCGTTGACCATGATGAATTTGTTTTACAGTGTTATGATATGCAAGATTTGGAAAGTATGATTATGGATTCCTTGGAAATTTGGGGAAGTATTAGATTATCTTCCCTCCTTCCTATGATTTATCAGCAATTCCAGAACGTCTCTCTTTTTTTCTTGCATACGGAGGGAATGATCTGCTGGCTGATGTAGAGGACGTAATACATGTTGGATAGAAGCTGCCTAGAAATGGAAATATTACGATGTTCTTCATGCCTCATTATAACCACCAGGATTTTGTTCTTGGCACCTCTGCATACAGAGATGTATACCCTCAAGTCTTGGAATTCCTTTGTTAGAGCAAAATTAATTGCAGATTAAATGTCATCCATTCTTTGCAAAAGGAGCAGTCAAGTAAGATGAATTAAAAATAATAGCACCCAACTACCAAGGGGAATAAAATCAAATGTAGATCCTCTTGTTAGGAACCTTAAGAAGTT
The DNA here is from genome assembly GCA_028583015.1 of Wollemia nobilis. Classification (NCBI taxonomy): domain Eukaryota; kingdom Viridiplantae; phylum Streptophyta; class Pinopsida; order Araucariales; family Araucariaceae; genus Wollemia; species Wollemia nobilis. The sequence goes on along the minus strand of JAQPPZ010017220.1, from coordinate 4,108,586 downwards.
GGAAGGACAATGAGAAATGTGTGTGGAGCAATTTATATATACAAAGGGTGTTTTGCCTAAATCAACAAACTCGGGGCATGGTTTTTACCATGTTTTAGTATTCATATTAATGAAGTTGATTTTTAATAAAATTTATAATGGTTAAGGACGAATTCTAAAAAAATTTAAAGGTAAAAAAAAACATATATATAACTTTCAATTAAAACTCAATTTTTAAATGGTGTGATTGGGAGAGGCAGGGGAGAGGCAAGAGTCGAAACTCGTACGAGGAGATGCAAGGGTCGAGACTCGTACAAGATCGAGGTAGAGTAGGGAATGTATGATGGATATAGGGCAAGTGATTACATGTATAAAATATATTTAAGTGTATTAATTGAAGAAAGTGAAACTCTGCACTCATTGCTATTGAAAATGTTTTTTTTTTTCATTTTAGCTATTTCTATGGTTTACAACATGAGGTATTGGATTCAAGTGGCATCCAATAGTAGTAAAAATAATATAAGTTAATTTTAATGTTTGCAATAATTTTTTATGAAATATAATTTTTTTAATATAATTAAAAAAATATGTAAGTGAATACCTAATATTAAATCGACCAATCACGTAGAATTTAAAAATTTTGTTTTTTTTTGTTAAGTCATGGATTTAAGATAATTTTTTTTTCACAAACCATTATCTAAACATATAAGTGAAGAAACTATAATCTATTTATTTTTCATGTTGCACCACAAAACCTAATAAGAAGCTTGTCCTCATATTGGATTGAAAAGTGAATTGAAAACATGATATAATTTATTTTATAGATGATAAAATATAAATTACAATCTTAATTATCAAATTCGAGTTTATATTCGACACTCTTTGGACACTCTTGAAGTTCAAAATAAATTTGACATAGTCAAAAAGTCGAAATAAAATATATGTACATAGGTCATCATTGCAGTATCAAGGCACACATGTAATTCCCATCACAGCCATAACCAATGTCTAATTAATGTCATTATGTTAGTTACAATACCCAATTAGTTTGGGTTGTTCATCTATCAATCCAATTACCCGGAGTTATATTCATTTACTAATTTACTCTAACAAGAATCGGTATAAATCTACAATTGATATGTTTCTTTACTAATTGTGGCATTTACTATGTGGGTTTGTGCCAATCATAATCTTTTCAAACCTAGGTGTTGTACATGCTTGAAGTTTGGTGTCACTAGATTTGTGGATCAAATTTGTCACCTTAACCTTATTTTATTTTTAAAAGTAATAACAGTTTAGTTTTGGGTATCCAAACTACCAATATACAAGGTAAACTTATAATTAATATTAAATATTATTTATACATAATGGTTATGGTTGTATGCTTTTTTACGAGACTGAGGTGAAAAAATATGTATATGTATGGGATTCGAGATCATTTATTCAGTAGTTAATAAAGTCTACAACTCATTTTTTGCCTTTGTAATGTCAATGCCGATCCGCTTGCACCTTTCTTCCATGTCATACTTATGTTTGATAGTTTACACTACCTTACAACTTCAAACATCCACCATTAAAACAATTTAAAAAAAAAACAGGATGTACATATCTACGTTCAGAATAAATAATAAATAAATAAAATGATTTACCGTATGCCAATGCAAAATTGAAGGTGGTTGTATGTAGAACTAGAAAAAAGAGAATTCATAAATATCATACATGTTTTCTACCAAATTTTTTCCATGCCAAATTTAAGGTTGGACGAATTTCGAATTTTATCTCAAAAATTCGATATAATAAAGATTACAATTATCATATATTTAAAATTAAAAAAAAAAAACTAAATAATTTTTTCATAAGTCATGGATTCAACTCTATAACTCTATAAAATAAAAAAAGGATTGTGATTTTATAATTTTTATTTTGCTTGATAAAATTATAAATATATGAAAATAAAATAAACATAAATATTATATAATAATATTTATTATAAAATTATCTTCTCAATTTATAAATAAATATTATTTTATGACTGATTATAATTATTTATATTATGATTTTAAATATATTTACATAAATAAATAATTTTAGTACAAGTAGTTATAATTCTAGTTATTTCCTCTCTTTTTTTTCTAGTTCCTTGACCTGCAAAATATCCTTATTTGAAAAAACCTCATTGCCTTTATGATTATACAAATGATTCAATTTAGATTCTATATCAACTATCTTTGTATTTATTTCCTAATATTTACCTTCGACCCTTTCAATTGTAGTGGATTTGATTCTCCGCATATTTTTAGAAAACTAAAACATAGTTGTATTTTTTATGGTTAGGTCAATATGTCTCTATTCATCTTTTATTATATTTATAAATTCCTCATATTATAACCAAATAACATAGAACTTGAAAGGTCCTACAAGTTTTGCTTGATCTGTTTCTAACTAAAATAAAAGAGGATGATCATTGATTCCCTTTCCCCTAGGTATGTCCTACTCTAACAACCCCAACAATGGATTTTTATTTGCAAAATAAGATTTCCTTCTTAGTTTTTTTGTGTATTTTTATAGTAGCATTTCCTTCATACTGTAAATTCTTGAGATTAACTTGTCTCGTGACCTAAGTCCCTTGATACTTGACCATACCTATTATAGTCTTTACCTTTTTCAAGTATCTTAGGGTATATCATCCAGATGATGTGCTTGTATTATAGTGATTTGGAGGATTTTGAGGGGAAGAGAATCTAAAAGGGTTTTTTAATCCGTGCTTGCTTCCTTGGCCTGAAATATCACTCTCTACAGAGGATAATAACTTACTATGTTTTACACCCTTCTCCTCTACTTATTCTAAGCTCTTGATAGAAAGAGGTTGTAGAGTCCCCCTTGGATTTAAAACCCTTCCCCTTCCTCCTTTTGATCATAAGATTTATCCTCCCTACCTTCCCAAAATGAAGAAACAACACCACCCTTTTGCAAAGTCTTATCAGAACTATGGTTTGACAAGACCTCCATATAGGGACTTAGTCTAGGACAAGATATAGCAAGTTTATCATTATCAAAATTCAATCCCTCATTCCCAAAAAATGGTAGGACTAGGTTTGATATTTTATGGGTGCCTAATAAAATACCTCCAAGCACTTTGTCAATCATAGGTATAGCCTTCGTTGCCTCATATGATACTTCCCTATAGTAGTCACTTGGAGCTAACTCTTTCTCCTCCATTTGGACATTGACGATAAGAAACCTTTCTTTAAGTGATTCGAGAGTCTTGACTGGGTAATATTATATGTTTGCTTTAGACATATCTACCTCCTTTTAATTTATTAGAATAGAAGAACCTCCAACTTCATTCTATACAATACTTTGCCCTCTACTCTCTTCTATTTCACAATTTGCCTTGTAATTCATCAAAACAATATCTTGATGTAGATAAGATTTCATAAATATGTCTAATTTCTTAACATGAACTCCATATTTTTGGAAACTCTAAACTAATATCAAGCTCCACTAAGATACAAACTACCATTTTTTGGATAGTATTTATGTTTTTTGTATCTACTCTAGGGAAAACTACCAAGAAGTTCCCAATATCACACAACATTCTTTCATTCTAAAATTCAAGAGGAAAAGAGGGTAGCTTAACCCAAATGAGTTGGGTATTAGTCCTCTCAAAGCATATATTGAACCCAAGAGTTCAAAATTTTAGATTTAAAACATTGATCCCCAACTCCCTCTTCCATTTTTATGATTATAACATCTTCTACCTTTTGGAAGATAAAAATCATCCAACCCTTCATCATCACATGATATGTAGAAGTATATCCCAGAACCTCCAACCAGGTAACCTTGATCCATTCTCATATATTTTTTAGTTTAATGGAACCACCCATAAATCTATCTACTAAAGCCTTGTTCTTTAGTGATAAAAATTACTCTAGCATAAAATCCTCACCCACAACCATTCGGACTAGCTCCTTCCATAAATGTATATAGCATTCTTTCTTTCTTTTCTCCCTTTTTTTCTTAGTTTATTTATCTCCCAATCTAGCTAAACTACTAGCCTTTGGTATTTCCTCAGGTTCATTTTGTGACACTCCCCCTTCACCATAACCCCCTTATATGACCTAGGGTTAGGGTTTGAATTTGATTGGGTTTTATAGCATGTATTTAAGTCAATACATCCACTTATCTTGTCCCACTTATGCCAAATGTCTAAAAGTTCTTCCTCAAAGAAAAAAAATAAGGACTTCATATATTCTTTAGGCTCTTCACTATAGTCAATGAGTCAAGTATACACTGTTTGAGAGTTCCTTTCAAATTATGTTTTGAAATTCTTTTATTTCTCTCTCCTTCTTAGCCCTGTTGATCAAAACTCAACAATGAAAGCCTTATTGGTTCAAGTGCAAACAATTGCAATTTTTTTTAATCTTAACCGGCCTCTACTATTTTTTTGGTCTTTGACCTTTAAGTCGATAATCCCACTTTAGTCTAGGCAATTCCTCTCCTACTCTCCAACACCAACACTAGTAGGTCTCCCACCATCATTCATGATTCCATCAAAAATATAATTTAAAATTATTGGCAAATGTGTCATAATATTATGAATTTGATATTTTAAACTTGTGATAAATTAATAATTTAAAAAAATATATTTATTGTTTAGATTATTTTTAAAATTTTAAAAATGTTAAATTTATAAGAAATATTTAATTTGATAATGTCAAATGAAATTAGGTCAACTAATTAAATTCTTCAACTTTCAAGGATAGAGACTCAATTTTGGTTCTTGCTAAGTGATAGATTTTCAAATTGTTGTAATGCCATTATGAGGTCATATTTTAGTATTTGTGGAACCCATTTCAATCTCAAATAAGGTCATAAATTGAAAACCACTTAATAACTATTGGCATTGTGTGCTTGGAGGTTCTAAAAGTAGTAGAACAATACAGAAGGCTTAAAAATTATTATAAGAATGAAACACAAAAAATGCTTTTAGTGGTTTTAAAAAAGTACTGGATTGATAAACTAAAAGTTTAGTTTTAAAAATTTATTTTAATTATGTAACCACAATATTTGACTATGTAATTTTAGTAAAGTTATTGTTAGTGAACTCCAACATGTTGATGGATGTAAAACTTAGAGGAGTTAATTATACCTAGAACAATCGGTGGATAGGGTGTCATCTCATTCAAGAAAGGCTTGATAGGTTTTTTCTATCAAAGGAGGCTACAACTTTGTTCGGTGATTCTACCCTGCAAGTCCTTCCTAAAATTACCTCTGATCATAATACCACTTTTTTGGAGATCCCTAACTCTCTGTCCGTCAAGAAACCTTTCAGATTTTAATCTATGTGGATCAAACATTCTAGTTTCAGAGATAACTTAAGTCAGTGGTGACAACAACCTGTCAAGGGTAGTGCAACTTTTAAACTTGCTAGCAAATTAAAGTTTGTTAAGGAAAAGCTTTGAAATTGGAACAAAGAGGTCTTTGGGAACCTCTTTGAAAATAAAAAATAGGTTGTTGAAAGTTTGAAGATAATTGATCAAAGGATCCAACATGGTGATGCTGATGAAACTACTAGGAAGGAGGAACGAACAAAACTAGCAGAGTTTCATAACATTTTGGCCTATGAGGAAATCTATTGGAGGCAAAAATCAAGGGCTCTTTGGTTGAAATATGGAGATTCAAATTCCAAGATTTTTCACATCACCATGCTTAGAAAAAGAAGCAATAACAAGATAATTTTTTTTTAAAAAGTAGATGGTTCTATTACTCAAGACTTAACAAAAATCAGAAAGGAGGCAATAACTTATTTCAATTCTATCCATGGTCAATAATCGCAGTGCAATGAGGAGGCCAAAGATATTCTATTACAATCCATTCCTAGCATAATAAATGAGGATATAAAACTTAAGCTTCTAGCTCCCTTTTATGATGAGAAAATTAAGGAAGCCTTGTTTAGCATGGATCCAGACAAAGCCCCAGGACCCGATGGCTTTCCCCCTCATTTCTATCAAGATTTTTGGGACATCGTGAGGATGTAATTTTTGTTGTCAGAGAATTCCAAGCAAGCAATCATATCCCAAAAGGTATCAACTCTACTTTTATTTCTATAATTCCTACGAAGCAAACCCTTGAATATATGGTTGATTTTAGGCCAATCAGTCTGTGCAATGTTTTTTACAAGATCCTAACTAAAGCCATTGCAAATAGAATGAGAGATATTCTACCCCAAATCATAGATCCATGCCAGGGAAGCTCTGTCCGAGGCAGGTCAATCTTGGATGGAGTTATCATAGTTCATGAAGCTCTACACTCTGCTCATAAGACTAACAGGTCTATTTTTGCCCTCAAGCTTGATATGAACAAAGCATTTAACAGGCTAAATTGGGACTTTCTGATTGTTGTCCTCCTTAAGTTTGGTTTTCACCACCAATGGGTTAATTTTATCAAAGAATGTACTTCTAAAGCATGGTTCTTGATTCTAGTTAATGGAAAAAATGTTGGTTACTTTCAAAGTCACAGAGAAATTTGGTAGGGGGACCCTATCAGCCCCATGTTATTCATCATTGTGGCAGAAGCTTTAGGTAGAACCATAAAAAATGCTTTCAGTTCAAGGCTAATATCGAGAATCAAGGCAACATCTCTCACTAGGGTTGTTTATCACCAAAAATTCATCAATGACACCATTATATTAACTAAGGCATCAGTGGTTGAGGCCAAAATAATTAAATACATCCAGCAACTCTACGAGGATGTTTCTGGTCAAAAAGTTAATTTCAATAAAAATAAGTTATATTTCTTGAACACCCCCATTTAGAGGCAAGGAAGGATTGCAAAAATTTTAGGGTGTGATATAGCAAACCTCCCCACTTCGTATCTTGGTCTCCCTCTTTTCATTGGTTCTCCGAGAGAGTCAATGTGGGACAGGGTTATTGAAAGAATTCAAAAAAACTTGTTGGATGGAAAGGTCATCTTCTATCTCAAGTAGGAAAGCTGACCCTCACTAAGGCCTCTCTTTAGAGCATTCCAGTCTATTTCCTCTCCGTTTTCAAATCCCCTATGATTTTTTTCTAGAAAATTGAGAAACTACAAAAATAATTTTTATGGACTCGATTAGAGGAGAAAAAAAAGATACACCTTGTAGGATGGACCAAAGTGTGCAGACCCAGGGAAAATGGGGGCTTAGGTCTGAGGAGAATTGCATATATATATATTTAGCTTTACTAGCTAAGCAGACGTGGCATCTCATTTTTGGTGAAGAAAATGAAGGGACAGCTATCATCAAATGAAATTATCTTCAAAATATGAGATTTCTAAGTGACTCAGTTCCAATCAGAGGTTCTACTTTTTGGAAACCAATTCTTAATTGTAATGAAATCATCAAAAAATGTTTAATATGGGTTTTAGGCAATGGTGAGAGGATAAATTGTTGTAATGACAGGTGGGCTAAGGACGAACCACTGACGCAATATCCTAACTTAGCCCGAATCAGAGATATCATAGAAGAACTCATTGGTAGAAAAGTCTCCGATTATATGGTTGAGGACAGAGGTAGAATGAAGTGGAAACAAATAAGCATTCAGGGATTTCAAGCGGAATCAAATGATCTTTGTAACATTCTTGGGCAATGGTTTATCCCCATGAGACCCAAGGAAGATCAAGTGACCTAGGCTCCTATGAAAAATGGAGTTCACTGTTAAATCCTCTTACAAGCTTCTGCTTGATGACGAGGATTTTGTCCTCCAAAAGGACTTAGTTTGGATAAAAAAATTAATTCCAAAAATTACAGTCTTTTCATGGCTAGTTATCCAAGGAAGAATTCTAACCATTGATAATATGATGCATAAAGGTATTTGTATCACTAATCATTGTTATCTATGCAGGGCTAATTGGGAGACCATTTATCACATTTTACTTGAGTGTCCTTTTTACTTGACTTTCCTAAGTGGGGTTTTTTAGGCCTTCAATATTTCATGGGTTAAACTAGCCATCGTACTTGGTTTGTTCATCCAGTATTTAATGAGTCTATCCATGATCATAAAACTATCATTGCTAGGATCCTATCCTTTGCCAACGAGAATGTGAAACTTATCCCTTTTGATAGTTGTAAACCTCATCTACAAGAGACCACGATTGCTTAATATTTAAGCTTAACCTTGTTATACGAGTCTGTGTCTAGGGTAGTCAACACCAGAGCCAATGTTAAGTGGTCTCCACATCCTATGGGTTGGTTTAAGCTTAATTTTGATGGAGCAGCTAAGGAAAATCCTGGCAAATCAAGCGCCAGTGGCAATGTGTGAGATCATAATGGGAATATGATGCTTGCATTTTCCAAATATTTGGGAACAAGGATGAACAACGAAGCTAAAGCTAGAGCTATGTGGAGAGGCCTTCAAATGACTCAAGACTTAGAAGGAAATTTGATCGTAGAAGAAGACTCTATGCATGTTATAAATCTCCTCAATAATTGGAAAACACCTCCTTGGAGGATTAAAACAATTGTTGAAGAGGCTAGGATCCTTTTCCAGGGAAGACAGGATAGAAAATCCCAACATGTCTTTCGGGAAGCTAACAAAATTACTGATAAGCTGGCCAATTTAGGTGTTGATGGTGACAAACTTTTCAAATGGGAACATGGTGTCCCAAGTGAAGTAGAGGAGCTTATTCAACAAGAATTCCAAGAATGATAGTCAAATTTACTAACAGGGAAGGCATTGTAAGTTCAAATGCTAGGAGTATTCCCATATATTTTTTGAATTGGACTCACAATAAAAATTATCTGAGCTATCAGTCTTCATGGATGCTGCTTGGAAATACCACAAAGACTAATGGGGACAATCACATGTCAGATAACATGGCTCCTAGTCGTCTTAGTAATTTGAGGTTGGTTGATAATCACAAGGAAGGAAAGAAACAACAATATAAGAATTCAAACCAAAGCCATGTGGACCACCAGATAGCCATCGCCATAAATCTAGCTTGTAGGTTCACTTCTTCAAGGCTGATTGTCCAAGATAGTATGTGGTACCAAAGCATGTCATATATGAAAGAAAGTAATTACCAAATAATTATTAAGAGTAACTATCAATACAGATCTTGTGGGAGTTTTTTTAGTACTCTGCTATGTGTGTCTACAACTTTTTGTTTCTCCATTATCTCAAGGAAGGGATCCGTGTCTGTTTATTTTTTATAATTATGATGCATGTGTGTTTTCTCGGGGTATACCCAAAATGTTGTATGGGAAGTTTCTTTTTGATAATAGGCTATGTGCCTTACCGAATGTAATGGCTTTCACGACATGTAGATTTTACATATATAGGATCCTTAGTAAGGATATGTTCATCAACAGCCCTGGGCTGAATTTTATAAAAGATTTTGGGTCAACCTGTAGAACCCGATATTAATGCTATAGTATATTATCTACCAAAAAAAAGTTATTGCTAGTGATAACTTTGACGTGGTGCCATTATTAAAGATTTTATTAGATTATTTACAAGAAATAGAGGGTAGTCAATACACAACACTGAACTTGACTAGAGACTAGGTTGAAACCTTCTAATACTTTTTATTAGTTTGGAAATGCTTCAAAATCGTTTTATACCCATATCCTATCTTTGAAATGTTATTAGTTTTGAAATGTTGTTGTGACGTTAGGTTAAAAAATTATTTGTTTATTTATTTATTTTAATTTCTAAAATATGCTAATTTTTTCTTGAGTTGCAGAGAACTCTCAAAAAGTAGGCTTCTGAGTTTCTCGAGTTGCGAGTTTCGAAACACTGCTTCGTTCATTGCCTAAGAGTCATTACCTTTGTCTATGTAGAATGGAGTGATGAGTGCCAATAAGCTATTTAGGAGGACTGATCCTTTTAATGATGTACTTCTCAAGAGCTAGAGGAAGTAAATTTTAGGTTTACCAATTAGAAGGTAGGAGTATTAGTGTCATATCCTCAAGAAAAATAATTGATTTACCCATTCAAAGGAATTTTGAAGGACTTTATTTAATAGAATATATTATTTCCTATTACGGTACTACCGAATTAAAGCAAATGTTGGATACCTCACTCACATACTTGTGAAAGTAGTTTAACATATTATTGTACGCAAAGCAGATTGTGGCACTATCCAAGGTATGTTTATAAGTCTCATTCATAAAAAGTAGATCAAAAAATCAAATTGTTCTTCAAACATAAACACTAATTGGTCGTGTGTTAGTATATTATGTATATATAAATAGAAGATGCATTGCTATGCATAATCAAGGTATTGAGACTAGACTTAATCATCAATTACCGAAACCTCCAAACACAGCCAATATATATATACAAACCCCTATTACTTTTACTTGCAAGAATATATCTTAAATTTGTCAATTATATTATAGTCAGATTAACCTCTAAAACATTCTCTAATAACTTTAGAAATCTTAGAATAAACATAGGTATTGTTAGGTTGTGGAGTCTGATCTCGGTTAAATATGAAAAACAATTTTTCTCTCAGTTTCATGACTAGTTGCTTTTATGCATGGAAAATTTTTAAACTGAAAAATCAATCCAGAAAAATCCATAATTCATGGGTCTATCCTTGGTGTCTAATTCCAAGATAGAATCTATAAAATTAATGGTTGCATAGAAATCAATGTGATTTTTTAGGGTGTGATTTTTTGGGTTAATTATAGCATGCTTGTTTTTTAGCATGCATGTAACTGGATTTCCCTATTTATGTAATACCTCCAGTAGAGAGGATTGTATCTTGTTTATGGGAAATGCATAGGATTGTGCATCTCATGTAGAGAGATCAGGAATCTTGGTGTAGAGCTTGATGCAAGGGTGTTTGCATGTTGAATTACTGTTAAAGTAATTATGTGGAGATGCTAGTTTTTTGAAGAGGAATTTGCAGCTAGTTGTGTTGCAGGATTACTCCTTTTAGAGAATGTATTGGTGTTAATACAAAGGAATGGTTTTGGGTGAACCAAGTTATGTTATGTTTTATCTTGTCTTGCATGTTTATGTTCTTCTTATGTGATGGTTAATAGTTTATATTGTTACTTATTAAGTTTCTTGCTTCAAGAATCCCCTGCATGTTTATATAGTGAATCCTAACAATTTGTTTAAGAATGAGGTTGGTATTCAATATTGATTGGGAGATTGAATTGAGTAGGAGCTATGGCAGAAGAAGGGAAGTTTAGAGATGAGAAATTCAATGGCCAGAACAATCAGCTGTGGAAGATGTAGATGGAGGATTATCTGTATCAAAAAGATATTTATCTACCTTTCGAAGGTAAAGAGATGCAACTGTTAAGCATACTAGATGAGGAGTGGGATCTTCTAGACAGGAAGGCATTGGGTATTATCTATTTATGCCTTGCAGTTTTAGTGGCATTCAAAATTTCAAAGGTGAAGACTACAAAGGATATTATGGACACACTAAAAACGTTGTATGAAAATCCCTCGACTTTAAATAAAGTTTTTCTCATGAAGTATCTTTACAATTTGAAAATGTTAGAAGGTGGATCTATAGCTAGTTATTTAAATTATTTCAATACGGTTGTTAGTCAGTTAACCTCTATTAATATTAAATTTTATGAAGAAATTAAGGTCATTCTATTCCTGTGTTTATTACCTGATAGTTGGGAGAGCTTGGTAATGGCTATTAGCAATGATACTGTTACTGGTATTCTTTATTTTGATGTTGTAGTGAGTGCAGTCCTTAGTCATGAAATGCATAGGAAGAGCATGAAAGAATCATCATCTGGTGTAGCATTGATTGCCAAAGGAAAACATAAGACAAGAGGAGTGAATTCATGGAACCATGAAGAGCAAGGTGGATCCAAGCCCAAAGGAAATATGGTGTGTTGGCATTGCGGCAAGAAGGGACATCTAAAGAAATATTGCTGGTCTCAAAATGAAGACGGAGGAGAAGCAAACATAGCAGATGAAAAAAAAAAATTGATCCTTTTAGAAGTGGGAATTGGGATACATGTCCAGGAAGATGGACATGGCTCAAGATTTATTGTATGATTTTTCAATATGGAACACATAATATGGTTATAGCTTTGGATCATTGCAACCCTAAGTCCCTTAGTTGGAAGGTAATTCCACACTCGGGGAGTGTGCTTTCAAAGCTACTAGTAAAGCCATATTGTGTGTGTGTATGCTATGGGTCATCCATAGTATGTAGATCTTGCCATGGTGGTGATGTTTGATTCACCATGATACAAAGTAATTATGAGGATATTGTTATTATCACTGATTTGTGGTAGAGAGATTGTGTGTTTCTTGTTGATCATAGGATAAAAGTGCGTAGATGACACTAATCTGGTGTGATGGTTCAGAGCATGTTTACAACAATCTAGAGGAGTTGACATTCCTTGTTTGGCTTGAAGATGTTCTTTGGCAGATGCAACAATGGTAGAGTTGTTGTGGATCAGTCTCCAAGTGGGAGATTGTTAGGTTGTGGAGTCTGATCTCGGTTAAATATGAAAAAAATAGTTTTTCTCTCTGTTTGGTAACTAGTTGCTTTTATGCATGGAAACTTTCTAAACTAGAAAAATCAATCCAAAAAAAGCCATAATTGATGGGTCTATCCTTGGTGTCTAATTCCAATATAGAATCTATAAAATTAATGGTTGCATAGAAATCAATGTAAATTTTCAGAGTGTGGTTTTTTGGGTTAATTATAGCATGCTTGTTTTTTAGCATGCATGTAACTGGATTTCCCTATTTATGTAATACCTTCGATAGAGAGGATTGTATATTTTTTATGGGAAAGACATAGGATTGTGCATCTCATGTAGAGAGATCAAGAAGCTTGGTGTAGAGCTTGATGCAAGGGTGTTTGCATGTTGAATTACTATTAGAGTAATTGTATGGAGATGTTGGTGTTTTGAAGAGGAATTTTTAGCTAGTTGTGTTGCAGGATTACTCCATTCAGAGAATGTATTGGTGTTAATACAAAGGACTGATTTTGGGGGAACCACGTTATATGCTATGTTTTATATTGTCTTGCATGTTTATGATCTTATTATCTGATGGTTAATAGTTTATGCTATTAATGATTAAGTTTCTTGCTTCAAAATACCCTGCATGTTTATATAGTAAATCCTAACAGGTGTAAGATTTTGCTTCTCAATATTACTAAGAGTCAATTTTCATAAAAAGCTTAGTTCACCTAGATGTAAGACACTCTATCATTACATCATTCTATCATTCAGTGTAATTTTTTTCAAATATTAAAGATGGTATGATGGTAAAATATTATTTCATTTTTAACTATGTTTCTTCCAATGTGTTATTTTGGTACTCGAAAGTCTTAGCCTTTCACTCCTTCTACTCTAAACTATACTTAAATGCAAAAGCACATTTTTAAAATTATCAAATATATATAGATATAGATATAAAACACTAATAATTTTAGGACTCGAACGCATCCCTACTAATCCTCTCTACTTAAATGTATAATCTATAAAAGTAAAAAGAGAAAAATTAAATAAGTTTTTTATAATTCATGGATTTAACTCTATAAAAATAAAATGGATTGTGATTTTATAATTTTTATTTTGCTTGATAAAATTATAAATATATAAAAATAAAATAAAAATAAATATTATATAATAAGATTTATTATAAAATTATCTTCTAAATTTATAAATAAAACATATTTTATGATTAATTATTATTATTTATATTATGATTATATATATATATATATATATATATATATATATATATATATATATATATATATTGTTACATAAATAGGTAATTTTAATTTTTAGTACAAGTAGTTATAATTCTAGCTATTTCCTCTCTTTTTTTTCTAGCTCCTTGACCTGTAAATTTCCCTTATTTGAAAAATCATCATTCCCTTCATGATTATACAATTAATTCAATTTAGATTCTATATCAACTATATTTGTCTTTTTTTACTAATATTTACCTTTGAACCATGCAATTGTAGTGCATTTGATTCTCCACACATTTTTAGAAAACAAATAGTTATCTTTTTTTTTATGGTTAGGTCAATATCTTTACTCAATTTTACTATATTTATAAATTCCTCATCTTCTAACCAAAAAACATGGAACTTGAAAAGTCCTACAAGTTTCTTCTGATCTGTTTCTAACTAAAATAAAAAAGGATGATCATTGATTCCATTTCCCCTAGGGATGTCCTACTCTAATGACACCAACTGTGGATTTTTGTTTGCAAAATAAGATTTACTTATCTATTTTTTTGTGTAATTTTAAAGTAGCATTTCATTCATATTGTAAACTCTTGAGATTGACTTGTCTCGTGACATAATTTCCTTAATACTTGACCACCTATTATCTTCTTTACCTTTTTCAAGGCTCTTAGGGTATATCAGCCAGATGATGTCCTTGTATTATAGTGATTTGGAGGATTTGGATGGGAAGGGAACCTACTAGGGTTGTTTAAGTTTTGCTTGCTTCCTTGGCCTAAAATATCGTTGTCTATAGAGGATAATAACTTACTATTTTTTACACCCTTCTCCTATACTTATTCTAAGCCCTTAATAGAAAGAGGTTGTAGAGTCCCCCTTCTATTTGAAACCCTTTCCCCTTCTTCCTTTGGATCATAAGATTTCTCCTCCCTACCTTCCCAAAATGAAGAAACAACACCACCCTCTTACAAAATTTTATCAGAACTATGGTCTAAAAAGACCTCCATATAGGGGCTTAGTCTAGGATAAGATGATATAACAAGTTTATCATTATCAAAATTCAATTCCCCATTCCCATAAAAAGGTAGGACTAAGTTTGAGCTTTGATGAATGCCTCATAAAATACCTCCAAGCACTTTTTCAATCATAGGTATGGCCTATGTTCTCTCATATGAGACTTTCTTATTGTAGTCGCTTGGAGCCAACTCTTTCTCCTCCATTTGGACATTGATGATATGAAACCTTTCTTTAAGTGATTCAAGAGTTTTGAGTGGGTAGTCTTATATATTTGCTTTGGCTATCGCTACCTTCTTTGAATTTCTTAGGATAAAAGAACCTCTAACTTAATTCTATACAATACCTTACCCTCTACTTTCTTTCATTTCACAATTTGCCTCGCAATTATCATAATGATGAAAATTACTACATCAAAAAAATATCTTGATGTAGATAATATTTCATAAATATGTCTAATTTCATGGCATGAACTCCATATTTTTTGGAAACTCTAAACTAAGATCAAGCTCCACTAAGATACAAACTACCATTTTTTGGATACTATTTAAGTTTTTTGTATCTACTCCAAGGAAAACTACCAAGAAGTTCCCAATCTCACACAACATTTTTTCATTCTAGAATTCAAGGGGCAAAGAGGTAGCTTAACCCAAATAGGCTGGGTATTAGTCCTCTAAAAGCATATATTGAACCCAAGAGTCCAAAATTTTAGATTTAAAACATTGAGCCCCAAATCCATCTTCTATTTTTATGATTATAGCATCTTCTACATTTTGGAAGACAAAAACCATCCAACCCTTCATCATCATATGATATGTAGGAGTATATCCCAAAAACTCCAAGCAAGTAACCTTAATCTATTCTCGTAGAGTTTTTAGTTTAATGGAACCACCCATAAATATACCTACCAAAGTCTTGTCCCTTAGTGATAAAAATTGCTCTGGCATCAAATCCTCACCCACAACCATTCAGAATAGCTCCTTCCATAAATTTATATCGCATTATTTCTTTCTTTTCTCCCTTTTTTTCTTAGTTTGTTTATCTCCCAATCTAGCTAGACTACTACCCTTTGGTGTTTTCTCATGTTCATTTGGTGACACTTCCCCTTCATCATAACCACCTTATATGACCTAGGGTTAGGGTTTGAAGTTGATTGGGTCTTCTAGCATGTATTAAAGTTAAGACATCCACTTACCTTGCCCCACTTATAACATATGTCAAAAGGTTCTTCCTGAGAGAAAAATGAGGCCTTCATATATTATTCAGGCTCTTCACTATAGTCAATGAGTCAAGTATACACTGGTTGAGAGTTCTTATCAAATTTTGTTTTGAAATTTTTTTCTTGCTCTCTCCTTCTTAACCCTGTTGATCAAAACTCAATAATGAAAGCCTCATTGGTTCAAGTACAAACAATTACTATTTTTTTAATCTTAACCGACCTCTACTATGCTTTTGGTCTTTGACATTCAAGTTGATATGCCCAATTCCTTTCCTTCTACTCTCCAACACCAACACTAGTAGGTCTCCCAACATCATCCATGATTCCCTCAAATATATAATATTAAATTATTGACAAATGTGTTATAATATTATGAATTTGATATTTTAATCTTGTGATAAAATAATATTTTTCAAAAAATGTATATATTGTTTAAATTATTTTTAAAGTTTTTAATATGTTATTTTATAAGAAATATATAATTTAATAATGTCAAATTAAATTAGATCAAGTAATTAAATTCCTCAACTTTTAAGAAGAGAGACTCAAGTTTGATTCTTGCTAAGTATAGATGCATCTTTTTCAAGTTGTAATGCCATTATGAGATCTTGATTCAGTATTTGTGGAACCCATTTCAATCTCAAATAAAGCCATAAATTGGAAACCACTTAATAACTATTAAAAATAGCAGAGCAATGCAGAAAGCTTAAAAAATATTATTATAAGAATAAAACACACAAAAAAAATACTCTTAATGGTTTTGAAAAAGTACGGATTGATAAACTAAAACCTTATTTTTAAAACTTCATTTTAATTGTATAACCACAATATTTACTTATTGTTAGTGATAACTTTGATGAGGTGTCATTAATAAAATTTTTATTAGATTCTTTACTAAAAATGGAGAGCAGTCAATACACACCATTGAACTTGACTAGGGATTAGGTTGAAACCTTCTGATACATTTTATTAGTTTTGAAATACTTGAAAACCTTATTATACTCATAAAACATTTTATTAGTTTTGAAATGCTTCAAAACCTTATTATATTCATATTCCATCTCCGAAATGTTATTAGTTTTGAAATGCTATTGTGACCTTAGATTAAAAAAATATTTATTTATTTATTTATTTTAATTTCTTCAATCATTTTTTTTTGCTGAGTTTTTCCGGAGTTGCAGAGAACTCTCCAAAAGTAGACTGCCGAGTTTCTCGAGTTGCAAGTTTCGAAACACTCCTTCGTTCATTGCCTAAGAGTCATTACCTTTGTCTATCTAGAATGGAGTGATGAGCGCCCATCAGATATTTAGGAGGACAGATCCTTTTAATGATGTCCTTCTCAAGAGCTAGAGGAAGTAAATTACCTTTGTCTATCTAGAATGGAGTGATAAGCAGGACAGATCCTTTTAATGATCTCCTTCTCAAGAGCTAGAGGAAGTAAATTACCTGTGTCTATCTAGAATGGAATGATGAGCGCCCATCAGCTATTTAGGACGACTGATCCTTTTTATGATGTCCTTCTCAGGAGCTAGAGGAAGTACATCTCAGGTTCACCAATTAGTAGGTATGAGAGGATTAGTGTCAGATCCTCAAGGAAAAATAATTGATTTACCCATTCAAAGGAATTTCCGCGAAGGACTCTCTTTAACGGAATATATTATTTCCTGTTACGGTACTACCGAACTAAAAGCAGATGCTGGATACCTCACGCGTAGACTTGTAGAAGTAGTTCAACACATTGTTGTACGCAGAACAGATTGTGGCACTATCCAAGACATTTTTATAAGTCTCATTTGTAGGGAGTAGATCAAAAATCAAATTATTCTACAAACACAAACACTAATTGGCCGTGTGTTAGGAGATGATGTATATATAAATGGAAGATGCATTGCTATGCGTAATCAAGGTATTGGAACTGGACTTGCTCATCAATTACGAAACCTTCAAACACAGCCAATTTATATACGAACCCCTTTTAATTTTACTTGCAAGAATATAGCTTAAATTTGTCAATTATGTGATGGTCGTAGTAACCTCTGGACCATTCTCTAATAACCTTAGAAATCTTAGAAGAAACATAGGTGTAAGCTTTTGGTTCTCAATCTTACTAAGAGTCAATTTTCATACAAAGCTTAGTTCACCCAGATGTAAGACACTCTTTCTATTATTTAGTGTAATTTTTTTTCAAAGACTAAAGATGGTATGATGGTAAAAGATTACTTCATTTTTAACTACGTTTCTTCCGATGTGTCATTTTGGTACTCGAAAGTCTTAGCCTTTCGCTCCTTCTACTCTTAACTATACTTAAATGTAAAAACACATTCTTAAAATTATCATAGATATAGATATAAAACACTAATCATTTTAGGACTCGACCGCATCCCTATCCATAACAACATATTATATATATATATTGATTGATTGATTGATTGAGATAAACAAATTGGGTATGGACGAAATCAGCATTGTCATTGAAGTTAGTCTGCAATTACAAGGGATGTTGTCTGATGTTTCTGTTCGTCTCATAGCGGTTGAATTGAACGAAGTTACCAACTATGCTCTTCCTCAGCCGGACAATATTGTTTTTATTAATTCGTCTGTACTAGCCTTGTCATCATCATACAGTTCCATAAATGCACAGCCTCAACATCGAAGAACCATTATCAATCATAACTCTCTTGATAAAAGTATCCCTAATGCAGTGATGCAAAGGGAAGAATCTGCACTGCACTTACAGGTTTAAGATAGAGAATGAGTCCTCCAAAGACGAAACCCCAAGGCGTCCCAAACGTTGAAGATGAGGCGACACAGCCGGAACAGCAAACCCATATTCATGTGGGTGTGGGTGGAAATGAGAACGGGGGTGTTTCATCTAATATTGATCACAGTGCTCCTGCACCTACATCTACTACAACTGACATAGTTGGAAGCCAAAATCAGATTGATAAACAGAGAATTTGGCTGGTGATAAATTTGTTCCTCAGAGCAGCCGCATGTGTGTTTCTTCTAATATCTTTTGCTGTTATGGCAGCCAACAAGCAGGGGGCCGTCTATGTAGGCGATCTCCTTGTCATATGGCTGAATTTCGACCGAGTCCACGCATACATGTAGATATATTTTCTAACCCATCATTTTGATACCCTTCTTTCCACAACTTATTATTATTTTTTTTTAAATTTAGTTAAAAATTTCTTGTGAAGTGGTTTTGGTTTTGGTCTGAGAAACCATCATTAGGGGTTCTAACACTGTTGAAATTAAAATCACTTGGGAGTCGCCCTTACCATTATCAGTATTATCAAACTAGATTTTAGGTACCCAGTCTACATTTGGTAGAATGGAAATTGAACTTAAAAACCTCCCTTAAAAGATTCTCTACCCTCTCTCACAAATTATTTTTTTTAATAGTCGTTACACTAGTCCTAACCTCATGCAATACCAACTAATTTCGTGATATGGCACTATCTGAAAATCAAATTTATCTAATTATATTTTGTGCAGATATCTTCTATCGATAACAGTTATAGCTTTCGCATATTCGGCATACCAGCTCTCACGCTCCTTGTACTTTTTTACATTGAAAGTTTCAACGTTTCCTGCAGATATGCATCGCTATTTCGATTTTATTGGCGATCAGGTCAATTTTTATTGTAATTTCCGCTTATGTCGTCGGAAATTGGAATAACAATGATACGAATAACAACAATCCTCGTTGTTGTGTCGCAGGTGATGGCGTATCTGCTCATGTCATGTGCTTCTGGTGCTGCGATTATTACAAGCGACTACCAAGATTTGATTGATGCTCTTGGTTTCACGGATTCTGAGGTGGAAACCTTTCTATCCATGGCTGCCGCGTCTTCGAGTATGGCTTTCGTGGGGTTTGTTATAATTGCCTCGTCCGCTTTGCAATCAGGCTTTCGCTTACTTTCTTCGCCCATCAGCTGAACAGAGGTTTCAAGTTAATTCCATCCCTTTATTTTGAATTTCCATAATTAAAATTTGGATCAGAGTGGTAGATATTGTCGCAAAAACGTGTATAGGAAAGAAAAACTATCTATTTTTCTGAACTCTTGAGCTTAAGGTTTTAAGCTTTTTGAAAATTTAATTTCAATTTTATAGGAATTAAAATTTATAAATAAATAAATAAATATTAATGTGAATTCAATTAAAATAATTAAAATAAAATAGTTTTTAATTATTATTATTATTTTTAAAATTAATTTTTTAATTATAATTTAAACTAATTAAATCTTTAGTGAAATTTTTTTTAATCCTATATTAGTTGCAAAAGAGTTCGTCAAAAAAAACTCATATCTTTCAACATGGAATGTTATTTATATTTCCAATACTTTTGAGAATGTATTATATATATATATTAAATGTAATAGAAGATTAAGTTACATTTTTATTAAATTTTGTGATTAATATTTTTTATTTAAAATATTATAATAGTTTAGTTATTTATTTATAATGTTTTAAAACTCTCTTAAGAACTATAATGTGTTTTTTTACTCATTTTTAGGGTCTAAGAGTAAAACAGTGTGAATTTGTTTACTTGGTAAAAACTTAAGTCTCAACTTCTTCAATAGTTGATTTCTCTCTTGTTTTCTATATTCTCTTATGTTAAGGTTTTAAATTGATAAACTATTCTGAATTTGAAAAAAAAAAAGGTTTTATGTGGTTTTATTAAGGACCACTTTCATCAAAATAATAAAATATAAACTTTCATTAAAACAACAAAATATTATATTGTTGTTAGTTTAGTTAAGCTATATTTAAACTTTTTATTTCTTATTTTAATTCCTTTTTATCAAAATTTTAATATTATTCTTATTCAAGGTAAAATCTTCCTTGGTCAATTGTATTTCATTTTTTTAATATAAAAATAATGTTCATGATAGACCTAGTTATCTCCCATCCTTATTCCTTCTCTTTGAGTATACTTGCATTTCCAAGATGTTATGCCAATTAACAATTTATGGACATCTAAAATAATATGTGAATCGCCCTCAACTAAAATTAATCTTCATATTTTTCTATGATCATCTTAATCCCTATAAGAAATATTCTATATTTTGCATAGTTTGTTGTTGAAGTTCTATATGATTATGAGAAGCCAAGGAGAAGTTTGCCTTGATTATCCCAAATAATACCACCTTTACTAAACCTTCCATGTTTTATTTTGGAAGCAATATTAATCCATATTTTGGGTATTATCATTTATCACGAGTCTATGTAGATCACTTATATTAACTTCATTGTTATAAATCGCTCTTATATGCATGTTTAGTCCCTTAAATCAAGTGGCTAGCACATATTTTTGTACACTTGATACTTCCCATGATGAACATCATGCTTGTAAATATCCTATAATAGAAGAAATATTATGGATTCAAACTTGGGTGTAATTTTTAGATTTAAATTTAAGAATTCTACTAGTATTTTCAAGCCATAAATTTCAACAAATTATGATGAGACCAATTTTCCACATTCTTATTAATTCTTGAGTTCTAAAAAATCTACCTAATATTTTATGGAATTTTTAGTATCAATAGAGTAACCTAATAAATTATTATGTTTATGAAAATGCACTTCTAAAGAAAGGAAGTAAAGAAAAATAGTGAAGTAGATGACATGAAATTTCTACTTCCTTCTTATATAAGGTATTATTGAATCAAGGAATAGTTTAACTTCTAGTTTGATCAACAATGCACTTCAATTCTACCCTTTTAACAAGTTATTGAATGCAGGGGTTTGTAGCCTCTTCCAGTATTCAATTTAGACCATCTCCCCACTATCTTTGTTAAATCCTAATTTGGATTATTATAATCGTATGGTCTTAAAGTGTGGAAATCAAAATGCATAAAAAGTACATTTTATGTTTGAGGATAAGGGTGTTAAATGTAACTATGGTAATAGTCATAGCAATAATGTGTGCTATCAATCAACACATTAGAATCCAAATGACAACAATGTTTCCATTCAACTAATATGAAATGATAAGACTAATGACAAAATGGAAAAAAAGTTTATACCTTAGTCACCATGTATTTTATGATCCAAGAGTGTAGTGCCACTATTGGAAAGTAAGAGACTTATCATTTTCTTTTATAATTTAATGAGTTACAAAGAACAATATAGGTTTCATAGATTGTAGCTCTAAATTCTCATGACCAAAATATGTTTACAAAGGAGTCAATGGAACCAAATCATATGGGTAAGGTTGCACACTATTACCATCCACATGACCATGAGAGGGGATAATCATAGAGACAACACATTGAGAACCAAAAGTGTTGAGATGGAACTTACATGGAACCATATGAATAAAAAATTTAAGTATGAAATTAACAATGATTATAAGCATCTTTGGATGAAAGAAACAATATATGGTTTTTACGAAGAACGATGTAGCATAGTGTATACATGGAAGTGAATAATCGCTACTAGCTAGAAGAGTAACATAATAGAACTATGACATCATAGAAGCTCAAATGTTGTATTATATGATTAGTGAGACTCTTTTATGTTTAAATTTTATCCACCACTACATTTCACCCTATCCCAAGGTAACATATATGAAGAAAAATTTAGTTAGACAAGGTATAACCAATCAATCCTGAGAATTGCAACATAACTTTGATACCAATGTGTGTTGTTCAATTAGGAAACTCAAAATGGAACGTCAAAAATTTGGGTTTGCAAACTCTAAAGACCCTACCATGAATACTTACATACGAATTTATCATAAAAAACACAATATTTTCTTTTGATACAAACAAGTAACTTAAAATTAACAAGATTTTTTATCAAGCCAATATAGCACTCATGCCTATTGTCAACTATTATTTACGTTCATGTCTTTAATTTGACTTATCTATGGTTATGTTGTATGGTTGGAAATATTCCATTGAGTCTCTAGGCAATTTGTTCAAGTTAACCATTTTTATAATTTATATACTAATTTATAATGAATCACTTTTATTTATTCAAATTTAAATCATAAATAAACTTTATGTTAGATTACCTACATCAATTTATATATGAATTATGGATCATAATATCTTTTTATGTGTGTGTCCATCTATACATATTCTATGATCTCATCAAAATTTGATGATAAAATCCTTCTTTATTTTCTTATATGCACTTATAAGTGTAATTATTTTATATAGTTGTACATATGTAACATTTTTTAATTCCTCCATAAAATATTTAAACTTTTGCTAGTGTTTCTACTCATGATTACTCAATATAAATAATTATATATTCCCATAGTTTTTTATAACAATTTAAATTCATTATTAAATTTGTGTGTATGTGTGTTTGCATGTTTTATTTTTATTTGGATTTACCCATATTATTCTATTTTTTTTTTTTAGTTTAGAACATAAAATTTTGTTCCAAACCCATACTCTATTTTTTTTTTAAATTTTATTCATAAATATAATCCATTAATCTTCATAGAAAGGGAAATACCACACCCACACACACACATGTATACACACAATAGAGGGGGAACATTTACTATAATACATCATAGGGACCACCCTTATTTGGGTTGTATGATTGTATTGCATATGAAATCCATGCCAATGATCAATTTCTCCTAGGTTGTTGAAGAACACAAGCTTATACTGAGGGGGGGTGAACAATATAAGGCCACTTTTTTATTTTCTTTTTCAAATAATATTATGCAATATATAAATAGAAATATAAAAAATAGTAATAAAAGAAATGCACAAATCACCACACATAATACATACACCAATTCAACATGGTTCACCCAATGTGGGCTACTCCACGAATAAAATATTTCACTAAAATTTTCTCAACAAATTTCTTGGGAATCCTTCCCTAATACGATGTTTATGGACCTCTATCCAAAGGACACAACAATCCCATAATCAATTTCATGGATATCTATCCACAGGAGACACCAATCCCCTCAGTTGGTTCATGTATTTCTATCCACAAGAGAACTCCTTCTCCTCTGCTCTGGTTGATGATCCTCTAGAAGACTACTACCTCCACTACACTGGATTGTGGATCTCTCTCCACAGAAGACTCTATCGTCACTCATAATATATCTGTCCTCACTACCCTGGCTAATGGATGTTTATCCACTAGAGAATACTGTCCTCTATTCTGTCACCTCCAAAGCTTATTCTTAGCTCTATCTCAAATATGCACTAAACACAATCCTTTAGTCTAGCACAAATTTACTCAATATCTATCTCTAATCTAAACTAAACATAATACTTTAGTTTAGCACAAATTTGCTCAATCTTTATCTTTTATCAGCACTAAATATAGTCCTTCAAGTTAGCACAAATCTACTCAATATTTATCTCTGATATTGGTACAAACTTATCCTCAAAACTGCACCAAACTTTGTCCTCAAATTTATATTCAAGCCTTAACAAAAAACTTGACTCAATCACAAATCAAATCTTCTAGATCTGCCTCAAACATTAACTCAAGGTTTGAAAAAATCAATCAATCAACGCTGCTTATAAGTATTCTTAAATACTTACCTCAAATCTATCCACAAGTCCTTTATAGAACTTGCTCTCACTACTTCTCAAGTCTTCACCAAGACTTACCTCAAATCTGCTCAACAAGTCCTCACTACAACTTGTCCAATATGCTCAACAATTCTTAACTAAGACTTACCTTAAATTTGCTCAACAAGTCATCACTATAACTTGTCCAATTTGATTATAAGCTTTCACAAAATATCACACAAATGTATCCTTAATTCCACTCTAGGACTTACTCAAATCAGATCACAAGCTTTCACAAAATCTTATTCAACTCAAATCAATCTATCACAAAAAAATTCTTCAATCACACAAACAAGCTTCACACAAAATATTGTTTAATCTCATAGAAACATATAGATAATTGTTAAAGACTCAATATGCTTCACACTCACAACAATGCTCAATCACTTTCAATATCTATCTTGTTTTTACCACAAAAACATATATAGAATTGTTAGAGACTCAATATGTTTCACTCACAGCAATGCTTAATCACTTTCAATATTTCCTTCAACTTGATCCAGAAATAAAGAACAATTTTTCACAGAACTTGAACTATCACTCCAACACTTCCAATCAACTAAGCTCAATCAACTCCTCTCAACCAAAAAATCAATGAAATCTTGTTCAAAAATTCTTATCAAACAAACCTCACATAACAATGATACTCATGATATTTCATAAACCCTAATAATGCACATGAAGGCTCACTCAATATTTCCAACAATGCTTATCAAACAAGGTTTCTAGCATCAACCTTCATTCCAGAAAAACCTTCAACAATCAATATTGGATATATCAAAACCAAACTCAATAATTCTTGGCAAACAATCCTTTTCACTCCAACTTATAATTCACAACATCCAATCCAACAATATTTTACTCACAAGGAAGATGTACCCATAGCTTTTATTTTTATGGAGATATGTCTTAAAAACTTGTCTTAACCACAATTAAATTTTCTTTTCCAACACTAGGGTTAGGTTGCCACAACCTATCTCAAGATCTCCACAAAATAATTTTCTCAAAAATTATTTTTCCATACAAAATATCAAATCCTTTTGTACACCTTATAATCTCCAAACTCACAATATTTAACTCAATAATTTCACCATAACAAAATGCACAACAATATTCCTTATACACCTTATAATCTCCACACTTTATAAAATAAATTTCAATCACCAAAAATAAAAATAAAATATTTTAATTTTTCTTTACCTTATAACTCCCCCAAGCACTTAGAACTCATGTCAATCTCTAAGCAAGTTTAATTTTCAACACTTTAGAGAATAAAATTGAATGGCATACCCTTAATTTTTTCTACGCACTAAAATATATCTTTGGTGAAATCAAAATTGTGACCTTGCACTCCCAATACGCTAGCTCAAGCTAGGCCACCAAGTGGGCTGCATTCCCACATGAGACAAACGGTGCACACTGCACTAAAAATAGCATCATGAAAACATCGAGCAAGTCAAAATGAATGTCTCTTCCTCTAAAAGGTCAATCGCATGGATCAAACCACGATATTCTCCTTGAACGAATTAGCACTTTACCAACTATCACATGTGCTACCATCGTCGGTGGGATGTCAACTCACCCTGCTACCTTTATTCCCTCGTTCTTCTCAATATTCCTCGAAATGCAAATCGTCTTCTTCCTAGGGTGCAACGCTTCAATTTCCTCTTATATCTCACATTCAAAGGTGTATGTTCAAATTTAGGAAATGGAATTTATTTCTTATATAAATGCTCATTATTTTTTTGAATTCTCACATCAACCCATTTCGAATTTCAAAATTCAAATTTAGTATTTAAATATTAAATTTAAAAACCTTTGCCTCCATTATTAATTTAAATTAAAATTTTAATTTAAATTAAACCTTTTGTAAATTGCTCATGGGTCTTTTCAATTTGAACCTTGTTTTTCTTCACCTTGTTATTTGACCCGAAATATTATAATAATATAATATTATTATTTAATTTAAACTTGCTTCTCCTTCCTCGGTTCTTCATCCTTTGGGCCCATTTTAGGCATATAATATTAAAAATAAATATTATATCCTATTTCTTTCCAAGAACTTATTGATTTTGGAAAAACCACTTTATGTCCTTAATGGCATTAAACCAATATTATTTTTTCATCAATGACAACAAAATTACTCAAAATTTCCATCAATCTCCCCCTTTGTTATTGATGGCAACCCCTTTATTTTACCATTCCTTTTTCTTTTTCAAAAGTTGCTTTCCTTGAGAAACTGCTCCCCCTGACTGAATTCTCTCCCCCTAACTAAAATATCTCCCCCTTTGTCATCAATGGAAAAGGGTCACCTTTGGGGCTCGGGGCTAAGAATGAGACTCTTAGATTAGCCCCTACCCCACCTCCTCTTGAGGTGATTAATTTTGGTGTGGGAGTATCTCTACTCCCAACATACACTAATCTTTGACTTTGTCCACCTTCTTCCTCAAATGATCCTTTTGATTCCTCTGACTATTCATGTTTATGCTTGTATCTCAAAGTTCTGCTCTACACCACTTTTTTGTATGCCCATCATTATTGCACTTATAAAACTTAATATTTTTATTCATTAAATGTGCAAATTTCTTGGGGTTTCTCTTGGTGAATCCATATCCATTCTTATCATAAACATTATAGTTTACTGCCTTGCGACAAAACTAATTACAAGAGTAGAAATACCCTTGAAAGAGATACATGTTTCTAAAATTTCCATATTCCTGTATTTCATTTGTCCTGCACTGTGTAGACTTGTCCCCAAACCTATGACATGAGAAGCATAATCCAGTGAAACTACCTTGCCTTGACCTTATTGGTATCTTAGTCTCTTCTACCCTATGTTGTTTCTTGTTCCATATGTTCCTCATTTTTGTATTGTTCCTTTTTCCTGTTGAGATTTTTGTTGTCCAACTCATCCTCAGAAGTATTAATTTATCTTACACTCCCTTATTTTGAAGCTTCTTCTTCTTCAGAGCTTGATATTGACTTCTCTTCTTGTTTTCTTTGTACCTATTCAAAACGAAGTCCTATTTTGTTTGACAAAGATATGTATACCTTGATAATATTATCCAAGTTCTTTGAGCTTCTCCCAAACCTGTGTACCTTGTCATTAGATTCTTTTACTTATGTACTTAGTGAAGCTACCTCATGCTCTAACCTTTAACATTCTAAAAAAATTGCTTCTAACTTCTCTTTGAATATTCTTGTCTTAGCTATTGAGTTGGTTAGATCCTCTATAATATTTACTTTATCTTTATCACATTCTTGAAATTTAAGGTTGAGTTTTGAATTTTGTTTTCTTACCTCCCTTAATGAATCAAGGGCATAAATAAGCTCACCCTCAAGATAAACTTCTCCTCTCTTTTATTCTTCCTCTATTTGTTTGCCTTTGGGATTATCTTCATTCCTTTATGATTTATATTCACTAGGATCACCTCCTTCTTCTTCTATTGCCAAAAGTAAACTTTATTTTGGTTCTTCAAGTGTATCTTCATATTCATCATCACTGAAACTGAATTCATTCTTTGTACAACTATATTCAATATGACCAAAGTTACCACATCTAAAATACTTGAGAATCATTTGTTCCATTTTTCCAACATCTTATTTTTATTTTGCTAGAAATAGTACTTCATATTTATCATTATTTGAGGAACTTTCATCACTATCACTTGAGCTCTTACTTGCCCTGTCTGCATAGAAATGCTTCTTATGCATTTGGAAAAAATTATTTCCTTACTTGCCTTGTCCATACCTATTTTTCTTTTGGTACCTATGTTTCATATTTCCCTGTTCTTATGATCATGTTTTTCTTCATCATTGATATTTCCAACCTCTAGAAAATTAGATGCATAGTGACCATATTTTCCACAATTGAAACATCTAACTGATTTTATATCTTTATATTTTCTTGAGTCCTTTTTCCTTCTACCATAATTTACTTCTTCATAATTGGATGACTCATTGCTTGAATTTGACTTGTTACACTTTGTCTTATTAGTAACTTTGAAGATTACTTCTTTCTGGGGAATAGGTTCCTCTTTTATTCTCATCTCAAAAGTTGTGAGAATGCCATGTCATCCATCGCTTGTCAAATGTTCAATATCTTTTGCCTCTTCTATAGCTGAAATATTTTCACTAAAACTTTTTGGAAGTGACCTTAAAATATTATCACAAACATATGTTTCCTCAAACTTAAGTCCAAGTCCTTGCATGGAGCTAACAACCTCGTCCACACGAAGTAGAAATGTTGCAATGTTTTCCTTTTCATTCATCTTTAGGTATTCAAATTCTCTCTTGAAATTTTGTAACTTTACCCTTTTGACATTTTTATCTCCTTCATATATGTCTTGCAACTTATCCCAAATTTCCTTTGTTGATGTGCAATGCATAACCTTTATAAACATTGTTTCACGTAAACCTCTCAAAATTCTATTCATTGCCTTTGAGTTGTGATGATGTAGAAGCTTACCATATTTATCTATAGATGGAGTTGTTGGTGGTGTGTATCCATTCTCAACTACTTGCCATATTTCATTTCCAAGTGCCATTAGATGAAACTTCATCCTTGTGCACCATAGTGCATAATTGTTCCCATTGAACAATGGTATTGAATTATTGAAGATCCAATATGAGAATACATTTGTGTTCTTATAATATTTTCCTTTAAGTTGTTAAAATCTTCAAAAGGAACCCGCTCTGACACCAATTGAATAAAATAAGCTTATACTAAGAAGGGGGGTGAACAATATAAGACCACTTTTTTCTTTTCTTTCCCAAATAATATTATGCAATATATCAATGGAAATATCAACAATAGTAATCAAAGTAATGCACAAATAACCACACACAATAGAGACACCAATTTAATGTGGTTCACCCAATGTGGGCTACTCCACAGAGAAAATGTTTCACTAAACTTTTCTCAACAAATTTCTTGGAAATCCTTCCCTATTACAATATTTATGGACCTCTGTATAAAGGAGACACTAACCCCCTAATAAATTTCATGGATATATATTCATAGGAGACACCAATCCCCTCAGCTGATTCATAGATTTATATACACAGGAGAACTCCTTCTCCTTTGCTTTGACTAATGATCCTCTAGAAGACTACTGCCTCCACTACACTAGCTTGTGTATCTCTCTCCATATAAGACTATGTCCTCACTCAGAAGATATCTATTCTCACTACCCTAGCTAATGGATATCTATCCACTAGAGACTATTGTCCTCTACTCTATCACCTCCAAAGCTTATTCTCAGCTCTATCTCAAATTTTCTCTAAGCACAATCCTTTGGTCTAGCACAAATCTACTCAATATCTGTCTCTAATCTGCACTAAACATAGTCTTTTATTTTAGTACAAAGATGCTCAATATCTATCTCTTATTAGAACTAAATATAGTCCTTCAATTTAGTACAAATATGCTCAATATTTTTCTCTGATATTGGTACAAAATTATCCTTAAATCTGCACCAAACTCTATCCTCAAATATATCTTCAAGCCTTAACACAAATCTTGACTCAATCACAAATCAACTCTGCTAGATATGCCTCAAATATTAACTCAAGTTTTGAACAAATCAATCAATAAACTCTTCTTACAAGTATTATTAAAGACTTACCTCAAATATATCCACAAGTTCTCTCTAGAACTTGCTCTCATTGCTCTCAAGTCTTCACCAAGACTTACCTCAAATATGCTCAACAAGTCCTCACTAGAACTTTTCCAATCTGCTCAACAAGTCTTCACTAATACTTACCTCAAATCTTCTCAACAAGTCCTCACTAGAACTTATCCAATCTGATTGTAAGCTTTCACAAAAGATCACACAAATCTGTCCTTAATTCCACTCTAGGACTTACTCAAATTAGCTCACAAGATTTCACAAAAGCTTATTCAACTCAAATCAATCTATCATAGATAACTTCTTCAATCACACAAACAAGATTCACACAGAATCTTGTTTAATCTTACAGAAACATATAGATAATTGTTAGAGACTTAATATACTTCACACTCACAATAATGCTCAATCACTTCCATTCACTCTCTTGTTTTTACCACAAAAAAAATATAGATAATTTTTAGACTTAATATTTTTCACTCACAACAATGCTTAATCACTTTCAATATTTCATTCAACTTGATCCATAAATAAAAAATAATTTATTTCATAGAACTTTAACTATTACTCCAACACTTCCAATCAACTAAACTCAATCAACTCCTCTCAACCAAACACTCAATGAAAGCTTATTCAACAATGCTTATCAAACAAACCTTACATAACAATGATACTCATGATATTTTACAAAACCTAATCATGCACATGAAGGCTCACTCAATATTTCCAACAATGCTTATCAAAAAAGGTTTCTGGCATCAACCTTCATTCCAAAAAAACCTTCAACAATCAATATTGGATATCTCAAAACCAAACTCAAAAATGCTTATCAAACATTCCTTTTCACTCCAACTTAGAATTAACAACATCCAATCCAACAATATTTTACTCACAAGGAAGATGTACCCATACCTTTTATTTTTATGGAGATATGTATTTAAAACCTATCTTAACCACAATATAATTTTCTTCGCCAACACTAGGGTTAGGTTGCCACAACCTATCTCAAGATCTCCAAAAAATAATTTTCTCAAAAATTATTTTTCTTACAAAATATCAAATCCTTTTGTACACCTTATAATCTCCAAACTCACAATATTTAACTCAATAATTTCACCATAACAAAATGCACAACAATATTCCTTATACACCTTATAATCTCCACACTTTATAAAATAAATTTCAATCACCAAAAATCAAAATAAAATATTTTAATTTTTATTTACCTTATAACTCCCCCAAGCACTTAGAACTCACGTCAATCTCTAAGAAATTTTAATTTTCAATATTGTAGAGAATAAAATTGAATGACATACCCTTGATTTGTTCTGCCCACTAAAATTTGTCTTTGGTGAAATCGAAATCGTGACATTGCACTCCCAAAACCCTAGCTCAATCTGGGCCACCAAGTGGGCTATGTGCCCACATGAGACAAACGATGCATGCTACACTAAAATTTGCCTCACAAAAACACCGAGCAAGTCAAAACAAAAGCCTCTTCCTCTAAAACATCAATCACATGGATCGAACCATGATATCCTCCTTGCAAGCCTTAGCACTTTGCCAACTACCACCTGCGCTATCACCATTATTGGATGTCAAATCACCCTACTGTATTTATTCCCTCGTTCTTCTCAATCTTCCTTGAAATACAAATCGTCTTCTTCCTAGGGTGCAACACTTCGATTTCCTCTTATATCTTGCATTCGAAGGTGTAAATTCAACTTTAGGAAATGGAATTTATTTCCTATATAAATGCTCATTCTTTTTTGACTTCTCATGTCGGCCCATTTTGAATTTAAAAATTAAAATTTAGTTTTTAAATATTAAATTTAAAAACCTTTTCCTCCATTATTAATTTAAATTAAATTTTTAATCAAGGATTAAAATATTTTAATTTAAACTAAACCTTTTGGAAATTGCTCATGGGTCTTTTCAATTTGAACCTTGTTTTTCTTCACCTTGTTATTTGGCTTGAAATATTATAATAATATAATATTATTATTTAATTTAAACTTGCTTCTCCTTCCTTGGTTCTTCATCCTTTGGGCCCTTTTTAGGCATATAATATTAAAAATAAATATTATATCCTATTCCTTTCCAAGACCTTCTTGATTTTGGAAAAACCACTTGATGTCCTTAATGACAATGAAATTAAACCAATATTCTTTTGACATAAATGACAACAAAACTACTCAAAATTTACAACAATTGTTAGACCAATAATATTATCTTTATGGGTCACATGCATGGGCTGGTCTATTAGTGTCTATTCCCCTAATTGGACCATGTGCAAATAGGCTACAAAGAACCCATTATTTCCTAATTAGGGGTGCACATATGGGTCACATAGATACTATCCATAATCCTCTCACTTAGGGCCTACACATGAGATTATCAACTTGGTATCTATGTTGTCTCTCCTATGTGGGAACATGTAAAGCTAACCATTCATATTTTTTGGTTTATTTTCTCCCTCTCTCTCTCTTTGTATATATCTATATCTATATATCTATATATCTATCTATCTATCTATCTATATATCTATCTATCTATCTATCTATCTATCTATATATATATATATATATATATATATATATATATATATATATATATATATATATATAAAGAGTTTTTTCTATGGATTGTTTTCCTTCAAGTGAGGTCTAAACCTTTAACTAAATATTAAATATTTAAATCTTATGGGTTATCTAAATATTTTGGTGTTTGATTTTATACTAATAGGTTCATAACTGAATTCAACTTGATTTCTAATTGTAAGTAAAGTAGATATGCATCCAAATAAAACAAATTATAAAACAAGCAATTTGCAGTAAATGGAATGATTTTTGTATTAATATGGGAGACTTGATCTCCTCTCTTTACAATATTTTCCCTAATTTGCATGGGTTACAAACTGTGCTTGCTTTGATATTACAATGGGCACAAAGGGGAGGGAAGTCCCTTTGGAAAATTCAATCGAAAGTGGGTGTGTTGAATCTCCTTACTCCAATCAAATTGTTAGATGGGCTTGAGTATCCTTTGTGGGTCATCCTAGCTTTAATAGCTCTCCAAGAACTTGTCTCCTGCATAAATAAGCTTGTAAACAAAAGGGGTTAGTAGAACGTATTTAACGCGCATGAAATAGACTATAAAACCCTAAAAGTAAATGCTTATGGAATACGTAAAATAATACACATGATAGAAAACCATAAAATGATACCTTGTTGATTACCTGCTTTGATCTATGTCTGCTCGATGGATAAAACTACTCCTGGGTAAACATAGGGTCCTATTTGGGTATGTTTAAATGTGGGGTTGTGTTCATGCAAACACAAAGTTGTATTTTCCTTTGTATAAATGCACCTCTACGTTTGTGGCTGAGATGCAAAAGTGTTAGGGTTCGATCTGGAACCTTGAGGAATTAATCTCCATGAATGTTGATGACCTTATATAGCAATTTTGGTAGCATGATATTATCTTTTTTAGCCTTTCTTTTTAATCAAATGGAGGATTCCTTTATATACTTTTGGGAAATTATGGGGGGAATAATAAGTGGTAAGGCAAGGCTACCAAGTGGTAGGGACTAGGCAACCAACTCTCCTAGGCAGTTAGAGTGAGTCACCTAGCGTGTCTCATATAACTAGGGAGATATGGCAAGTGGGTAGAAGGGAGTGGAGTGAGGTGTGTGAGATGTGGTAAGGGGAGGTGTAGTGGTGGCTAGGAAACATGTCAAAGGGATAGGCAAGGTATCCTAGGGGATATTTTCCAGATTTTATAAAATCTAGAAAATAGGATAATGTGCAAGAAATTATGCCTAAGTTAGAACTTAGGCATATTATTTTATTATGCAGGTTTGGTGGTGTGGGTGGATTTCATGGAGTCGCTAGGTTTGGGTGTCTACATATGCCCCTTTTGTACCATGTTGTGTAAAGCATAATATGGTTCAAAAACAAGAGACACTTGGCTTTATTGAATGGAAAAAACTAAATTTGTTGCCCCACCATGAGGATTGAATGACCTTTAAATTTTTTACTTTTTACTTACCCCCTCAAGTGGTGAATGGGTGAAAGATGAAAAAAATGATACCCATAAGCCGCTTGACCTAATTATGGATGGAGGAATGGTTTTTTTATGGATAGGAATGTCTACAATCAAGATCAAGTTGGATGCCCCACGTTTGGAATGGGTTGTTTGAAAGTTTGATTTTGGTGAATTAATGTGCAATTTAGTTGTCGTAGATGGACCAACCAATGTGGGTATGCATATGATATTGGAAATATTCACTGTATGTCAGATCCATTTAGTGGCATGGTTCATACCAATTTGCAATTTGTGAGGAATTTTTGCTTTTGTGACTCCAAGAAGAGGGTTTGATGAGTACCTTGGGAAAATTTTCTTAGATGTAGTCAAATTACAAATTTGAGTTACATTGATCTAATTTAGGGTAAGATGGAGTGGGAGGATGTGTTGGATGCCTTGATGGGTTGATTTGATGATTTTGTAAAGTGTTTGGGCATTTTGGGATAGTTTGGGGTCTTTTTGGTAGTCTTTTATGTCTTTTTGATGCATGTGACTCCATAATTGAGTTATGATGATGATATGATTTAGTTCAAATCAGGTGGAATGATGTGTGAGTTGCATGGATGAGTTGATTTGGTTATTTTTGAGACTGATTTGATGGATTTTTTTAAATAAGCATCATTATGGTGACCTACCCATCCAATCGAATTGCATGGATAATCAATTGCTAGGTGACTAGAGTAAATCACTAGATACAACGTTCACTTGATAATTTAGGTTAGCTAGTGCAAGAAAAAAAGTATTCTATATGTTGACTAGAGGGGTTTCGTATATCTGGAACCTTTTGAAATGAAAGTGACCAAAGGGGTGCCTCCTTTGGAGCCTTTTGGATTGAATGTGACAAAAGGGGTGTCTTCTTTAGATATTTTTGGATTGAATTGTTATTAAAGGGGGTTGGTTTATTTGGAGTCTTTTGAATTGGATTGACCAAAGAGGGTCTCCTTTGGAGCTTTTTGGATTGAATTGTGGTCAAAGAATGTTGGTTCATTTGGAGCCTTTTGAATTGGATCGACCAAAGGAGGGTCTCCTTTGGAGCTTTTTGGATTGAAAGTGACCAAAGCATTTTTGTTCGTTTGGAGCATTTTGAACTAAATTGACCAGATGGACATCTCCTTTAGAGCATTTTGATTGAGTTGAAAAAATGGGCATCTCCTTTGGAGTATTTGGAATTGAATTGACCAAAGGGGCATCTCCTTTGGAGCATTTTGAATTGAATTGACCAAAGGGGCATCTCCTTTGAAGCCTTTTGGATTGAAAGTGAATAAAGGAGTTTGGTTCCTTTGAAACCTTTTGGATTGAAAGTGACCAAAGGATTTGGTTCCTTTGGAGCCTTTTGGATTGATAGTGGCCAAAGGATTTTGGTTCCTTTAGATCCTTTTTAAATTTTTTTATGCATGTGATGATATACATGTATTATGGATGAATGCAACCGGTGATGATGTATGCAAATGGATGAGTGGTGTTGCCTCATTAACTAGCATTCAAAGAGATTATGCACCATTATTTATCAGAATTTCCTTTATTACTTAATTAGGGATACCAACATCTAATACTAAAATATGGAGTATTTTATAATTACATAGATGATAATGTGACATTGATAAAGAACAGAAACTCACTTATGACTTTGTTTATCTTAGGGATAAAGAATCTAGAGTTGTTCTCTAAAGAGTCAGATATCCTAGTGATCTCAAACAAACTTATCTATTCATCTCACAAATCCATATGATGCTAAGGTTCTCCTAGTGGAGTCAAATATCTTAAGGACCAACTGTGTGTGTAATAAATATTCATTTCCCATTATGAACAAGGGTAGACTAATTAGTTGTAGTTTATTCCAATAAGCTAGCTTATTCGAAAGTATGCATAAGTCTATACAAAAAAATTCTGCTAATGTGATAGACATGTCACCATGTGTAAGGCTAATCCACTGCTAGGACAACGTCTATAGTCCATTACAAGTGATGGAGATCACCCCATGGTTTTAAAAAATTAATAATTCCAGGTATTCAAGCTTCTTTCCTTCTTTTTATTTCATTTTTTTGTATTTTGGGATTTTTGAGATTTTATTTGGGTTTTTTCTCATTTTTTAGTGGATCAAAGGGGATTTTTATTGCTTTTGGGAGTTGCTCATTTTGGATAAGAGCAAGGAGATTTTTCTTTTTTGGGACTTGCTCATTTTGGAGGAGAGCAAGGGGATTTTTTGGTGGGGATACTTGCTCGTTTTGTGGAAGAGCAAGGGATTTTTTTTGGAGAGGGAGAAGGGGGATATTGCCCTTTTGTCAATTTTTAGCTTTATAGACCATGTGCATAATTGTATGAGCAAGGGAAACTATTCACTTTATGGCAATAGCTACTCATGACTTCATATTTCCTAGACTTCACAATGTTTTAATGTGTTATAATGTGCATGGTCCAAGAAGAAACTTGATTAACCAAGAACAATATGTAGCACCAAAGGATTTTTTGAAATTCAATGAAGGTTGCTTGAAAATATAGGAGTGGTTGAGTGATTGAAAACACCTAGAGAATGTTCAAACTAGAGACTACCTAAGAAATAAGGTGCTATGGGGTTTTATTGTAATTTTGTGTTTTTTTTGGACATGTATTTGGATGGTGGAATTAGACCAATACTAAGGTGAAAGTGCCCCTGATTAAGGAAACAATACTCCATGAACTAAAAATTATCTAAACTAACCCACTGACAACCAAAATGACAAGTGACATGAACGAATACAAATGATAGAGATACATAAATGCAATGTATGATAAAATGATCATGGAACATATATGAGTTATGAATACCTGAATGGATGTGCAAAATGCAATATGAATGACTTTACTTTGTCTTTTTTGGTATTTTTATTTATTTATTTTTTATTTTTGCCATGCATATATCTACATATTTCACATCAGGTTGGCCAAGGTGGCAGTGGTGGATCGATAGATGGCTTGACTCGCTCTAGAAAAAGGAGAAAATGAAATATGGGTCAATGGATAAGAAACATGCAAAGGTAAAACTCATCTTCTTTGGTGAAGGGAACAATAGGGACTAACTCTTCTTCAAAACTATAAGAGGCAATTGATAGTACATCAAATTCCCCATAAAAGTCTTACTTAAAGTCTTCATTGGAAATGGAGTCAATCATCGCAACTTGTGGCCGCATTTTCAAAAAATCCTTTTAAAAAAGAGGTACAAAATTAGGGTTTATGTATTCATCATCACTATCATGACTACCCTCATCATTCTCCTCTTCAGTATTTAAGGTAAGCTATTAAAATATTTTCTCAAAGGAAGATGTAAAGGGTTGTGGCCTATATCCTAAGCTAGAGCAATCATGCACCTCTTGATAGTGTGACTACAATATGTGATGGGTACCCTATTCATGCCATCTTAAACTGTATCTATACCAATTAACCCATCAAAAATATCACATTGGGAAATATAGATTGGATAGATACTTGATATTGGCATAAAATGTTGGACATTTTGAGTCCTAAAAGTTAAAGTTGTCATTGATGTCAAGAAATGAAGTCAATATTAATATCAAGGTTTTTCGTTAAGAAAAAAAGTTGCCAAAGTTGTTATTTGATATCCAGGAAGAAGGCCAAAGGTCAAGAGATTTAGTGCAAAGTTAAAAGGAGATATAATATTTTTTATAAATTATTTAAATTCAATGAGAATTTAAATTTTATGAATAAATATTATTTACACCATGGAATGCAATGTGAAGGAAACAATAATATTACAATGGTTAAAAGGATATAATATTATAATTTTTGATATTATAATATTAAAGTGATTTGGTTAAAAGACCAAAGTAAATATTTAATATTTTACAATACCCAAAGATGGGTTTGGAGTTTAAAATATTCAAAGCACTTTATCAAGGTTCTAATCTTCACTGACGTCTCATGGTAATGAAATCTTCAAAGGCGCCTACATTTTACAAAGCATGGAGAAATTTAATATAAATACTTATGCCAAAGGGCATTGAACCTTATCCTTGCTCGGATCGACTATTTTGCATACAAATTGTTTAAATAGAAGAGCTCGTGAAAGAGGTACTATGAATTTCATGTTTGATTTTCCAATGAATAGAAACAAAGTGGAAGGCATCGAATTGTTGAATCCCAACCAGGAAGATTGGCCTAGTGGAAAGTGGGCAGGTGGTAAAACATTTGTTTGCAAGGGAGCCAACATTTGAAATGTGGTGGTGTGCATTGGCAGGCATGTTGGTTGAAGGTACCAAAGGTGCACGTTTTTGCAAAGGAGAAAGAGAGTGATAAGTTTTGAAGCACGTGGTGCTTCCTCCATCTCAAACGAACGTGTAGCTCGTGTGGCTATTGGATTCACGGTAAGGCATATGTCATGGAAATTATTGAGGATTCAAATCCCTTCAAAGGTAAGGTAAATATTTTACATTAAATTTTTTGTTGAACATTTTGAGTCCCTAAGCTAATATGTTGTCATTGATGTCAAAAGATCATTTAATGTCAAAAGGATCAATGAAGGGTTTTTGTGAAAACCAAGACAGGAAAAATAAAAGGTTTTATTTAAAACCATGGACAACAGATTTGATCTGGGTTTTTCTTAAAACCCAAGTTGGGCTTTTGTTTCATCGAAAAAGGTGCCCCGATGATGGAGATATTTAAGTTTTAATATTTGGTTTAAATTTTAATTATTTAAAATTTGAATTCAAATTTAAAACTAAATACGCAAGATTTTCGCCGATGTCATCAAGCAAATAAAAAGTCATATTTCCATTGATGTCTTCGATATGATTAAAGGACTATATAAAGGGGGCTTCAATTGATTATTATTTCATCCTTGATCGTGTAATAAAAGTGTTGGCTATCGAATCGTTTATGAGCTCGTGCGAAATTCTTGAAAAGTGTGGCAGCGAATAACACAGACTGCGTTCGGAGAAACAAACATCATGGGAAGCATGGCGCATTGGCAAGTGGGCCTTGGCTAAGGCATGGGGCAGATGAAAACACCAAGGATCGAATCCCCTTGACTGCATTTTTTGGAAAGCGTGAGAGAAGCGCTTCGGCGCCTTTGGTTTTGCGAAAGGTGGAGATGGGCATAAGGCACGTTGTGCCTTTCCCTTTCCAATGAGTGGCTAGCTCGTGTGGAATATTAGCCATGGCTAAGATGCTCGCGGTGTGGGCAAGTCGGGGGTTCGAATCCCCTTGAGGAGGTAATTATGTTTTGCATTAATTTAATTTTATTTAGCCCTAAGGTTGGAGTTATAAGGTGGTTAGTGGAAATTAAAGTTTTAATTAAGCTTTGTTATTTGGGCTGTATTGATTATTGCAAAACTTGAGGGGTTTAATGATTTATTTGATGGTTATTAAGAATTGAATTTAGGAGAAATAAGGAGTTGTTTTAAAGTATTTTTGAAAGGCTTATTGATTGTTATTTTGATAAGGGTTTTATTAAAAAGGGACTTTGGTGGATGTGTTTATTTAGTTGGAGTAAAAAGGGTGTAAATTGAGTTATGCTTTATATTGTGATTATTTGAAGTCCACTAACCCTTATTGATATTGGAAAGGAAAGTTGTGTTTAAGTGTGGCAGATTTTGTGGACAACTCCTTGGCATCAAAAAGGTATGGGCACATTCTCCTATTGATTGTTTATGGTGGTTGATTTCTGAAATATCTTTGGAGAGAAAAGGATTGATTGTGGTTTCCATTTTTGAGAGTTGTTGGTTTAATGCTTCAAGGTTTTCTGGTTTGTGAGTTGTAATTAAACCTTGTTTTAGAAGCATTGTTGTTGAAGCCCATTGATTGTGAAATGAACTTGAACTTGAGTTAGAAAAGAACATGAGTATAATTGTTATGTGAGATTTGTGATTGAGCATTGTTGGAAATATTTTGAGTTGGTTAAATACATGCTTGGACTAGGGTTTGTGAGAAAGGATTGTTCCTTGAGGTGATTGGTTGAGTTGAGTTGATTTAAGCCTAGTCAAGTGGATGCATGTGGTTGTTCAAGTTCTTAGAAATAAACTATTTCATATTATGATTTGAGATGAGATTGAGTTGAGTTGAGATTGGGATTTGAGTATAGAACATATTGAGTCTCTAACAATTCTCTTTATGCTTCTATTGAGTTGAGATTGGGATTTGAGTATAGAACATATTGAGTCTCTAACAATTCTCTTTATGCTTCTATTGAGTTGAGATTGGGATTTGAGTATAGAACATATAGAGTCTCTAACAATTCTCTTTATGCTTCTATGAGATTGATTTGAGTTGAGATTGGGATTTGAGTATAGAACATATTGAGTCTCTAACAATTCTCTTTATGCTTCTATGAGATTGAATTGAGATATTGATTGAACATTGAGCTTAGAACATATTGAGTCTCTAAAAATTCTCTTTATGATTCTATGTGATTTGAGATAAGTCTTTGAGAAGGCTTGTGGACTGATTTGAGTTAAGCTTTTGTGAAAGCTTACTATGCAGATTTGAGCAAGTCCTAGAGAGGACTTATTGAGCAGATTTGAGCAAGTTCTATAGAGGGATTATTGAGCTGATTTGAGCAAGTTCTAGAGTGGACTTATTGAGTAGATTTGAGTAGGTTCTATGTGGACCTATTGAGAAGATTTGAGCATGTTTTGTGTGGACCTATTGAGCAGATTTGAGCAAGTTCTGTGTGAACCTATTGAGTAAAATTGTACTAGATCGATTGTACTATGTTTAGTACAAGAGATTGAGCAGAACTATGCTAGACCGACTGAACTGTGTTTGGTACAGTATTGAGACAGAGCTTTGGAGGTGATAGAGTATAGAGGATAGAGTCTCAGTGGATAGAGATCCAGCAACTAAGACAATTGAAGACAGATCTAAGTGAGGAGTCTTCAAGTGGAAAGAGATCCACTAGGAATTTAAGCATAGAGACAGAGTCTTCTAGAAGATCACTAGCCAGATCAGAAGGGGAAAGAGTTCTCCTATGGAAGAGATCCATAAACTTGAGATTAGGGGATCAACATCTCCTTTGGACAGAAGTCCATAAACATTGTAATTTGGGAAATATTCCCAAGAGATTATTTGAGAAATATTTAGAAGAAATATTTTCTCTGTGGAGGTAGCCCACATTGGGTGAACCACGTTAAAATATGTGTCTCTATTGTGTATGGTGTTTTGTGCATTGCTTTGATTACTGTTATTGATATTGCTATCTATACACTACATAATATTGATTTGAGAAGAAAAGTAAAAGTGGTCTTATACTGTTCACCCCCCCTCTCAGTATAAGCTTGTGTTCTTCAATTGGTATTAGAGCGGGTTCCTTCAGAAGAGTTTGACAGCTTGAAGGAAAAGTGGTCTAAGAACACAATGGATCAAAAGGATCAAAAGAATGAGGTCTTCAATAATGCAGTACCAGTATTTGATGGAAGTGACTTCCTATATTGGTGTGTGTTGATGAGATTTCACCTGATGGCACTTGGCAATGAAGTTTGGGATGCAGTGGAATTTGGATATGATTCAGGAGCCAATCCTCCTACAGATAAGGAAGGTAAGCTTCTCATGCATGCAAATTCAAGAGCTATGAATACAATTATAAGAGGACTACGTAGATCAAAATCTATGAAGGTTATGGAATGTACAACAACAAAAGATATGTGGGAACTATTGCATACCATATATGAAGGAGATAAAAGTGTCAAGAAAGCTAAGATCAGAAATCTCAAGGGAGAATTTGAGAATCTAAGAATGAGGGATGATGAAAGCATTCGTGACTATCTCAACAAGGTTGATGAACTTATACATGAGATGAAAGGTCTTGGAATGAAGGTTGATGAATCCGATGCTTGCGACAAGATCTTGAGAACTCTTCCAAAAAGGTATAGTGAAAAGTTTTTGCCATAGAAACATCAATTGATAGTGATAATCTAACAAGAAATGTTTTTCTTGGTATGCTTACAACTTTTGAGATAAGAACAAAAGATCCTATTCCTCCAAAAGAAGTTGCATTCAAAGTGGACAATAAGAAAAAGGGTAAGAAGATAGAATCAAGCAATGAATCTTCTAGTGATGAAGAAGCTAACTATGGTAGAAGAGATAGAGGTTCCAAAATACCAATAGATATGA
The DNA here is from genome assembly GCA_028583015.1 of Wollemia nobilis. Lineage (NCBI taxonomy): Eukaryota > Viridiplantae > Streptophyta > Pinopsida > Araucariales > Araucariaceae > Wollemia > Wollemia nobilis. The sequence continues at coordinate 4,066,317 of JAQPPZ010017220.1, read as the reverse complement.
GATCTATTAAGTGCTTTAATTGTGGCAAGTATGGACATTTTGCAATAGAGTGCAAAGAGCCAAAGAATAACAATGATGAAGAAAACCAAGATCATAGGTACAGGGAATCTAAAAAACATAGGTACCAAAAGAAAAGCAAGGATGGACAAAACAGACAAGGGAAGAAGTTCTTCCAAAGGCAAAAGAGAAGCTACTATGTGGATAATGCAAGTAAGTACTCAATTGATAGTGATGCTAGTCTTTCAGACAATGATAGAGATGAAGTCTTGTTCATGGTTGAAGAAAAAGATCCAGTTAAGAAAAAGACTCCACTTATTCTCAAGTGTTTTAGATGTGGTAAATTTGGACATCTTGAAGATGATTGCACAAGGGATGGTTATAGTTTTAGTGATGATGATTTTGAAGATGCACTTGGTGGAAAAAATGAGAATCTTCTAATGGCATTAGAAGATGAAGAATTGAGTGATCCTATAGAAGACAAGTCAAAAGAAAGAAATGACATGGACAAAGGTAAACAAATAGAGGACTATTCAATAGAGAATGGTTATGATCTCAAGGGAGAACTCATCTATGCTCTTGAAATAGTAAATAAGGTAAGAAAGCAACACTCTAAGCTTGAAAGTTAGTTTCAAGAATGTGATGAAGAAATATTATTGCTCATAGAGGACTTAGAGAAGTCCAAGGCTAAGGCAAGTAAGTTCAAAGAAAAGTTAGAAGCAAATATTTTGGAATGTGAGAAGTTAGCACAAGAAGTGGCTACTCTAAAGGAATATTTAAAGAACTCCAAGATCAAGATGAAGAGTTTCACAAATAGCTCTAAGAACTTGGATAAGTTCATTTGTGGACAACAAAGAACATCATGTTCAACAGGTCTTGGCTTTGGAAAGAAACAGGAAAAATAAAAGTCTACTTCAAGTCTTGAAGAAGAAGGAACTTCAGAAGAAGACACTTCAGAAGAGGGATTCTCAGATGAAAGCAGAAGTGAAAGTGAAACTTCTAAGGATGAGTCAGATTGCAGTGAGTCCAACAGGGACAATGGGCAAAGAAGATTCAGATGGAACAACAATCAGAACAGGAGACCAATGAGGTCTAGACAAGGAAGCTTCAATGGGAGATGCTTCTCATGTCACAGGTTTGGGCACATGGCTTCACAGTGCAGGTCACATGAAAGACAGGTATATGGAAGAGAACAAATTTTCCAAGGATATTGCTATTCGTGTAATGAGTTTGGTCACAAGGCAATGAATTGCAGGATTCATGACAGAAGAGGATATGGCTTCACTAGGAGAAATCCTAAGATAGTTGCACATCCAAGGAATAATAACATTAAGTGTTATAAGTGCAATAATGATGGTCACATAGCAATATGGTGTAGAGAAAATATTCTAGAATCAAGCATGAACAGGAATAGGAATGTGAACAGGAACAAAAATATGAACAGGAACAAGAACATGGGTAGGAACAAGAACATGAACGAAAACAAGAAGATAAAAAAGAAAAGAGACTCAAAAATAAATGAGGACAAGAGCAGGTACAAGAATAGGAACATGGATAAAAACAAGAACAGGAACATGGATGAGAACAAGAATAGGAACAGGAACAGGGATGATGACTTGGAAAGAAATAATGAGAGGATTCAGCAAAAAGAAAGAGGAAAAGACAAAGGTAGAGAATAGTGCTTTCGGGGAGTAGAAATACTCCCACCCCAGAATTAACCACCTCATGTGGAGGTGGGGGAGGGGCTAAGCTAAGAGGCTTAATTCTTAGCCCCGAGCCCCAAAGGTGACCCTTTGCCATTGATGTCAAAGGGGGAGAGATTTGTGTATTTTGGGGAGAGTTTTTGATATGAGGAGAGTTTTGATATCCGAGAGAGCATTGAGCCAGGGGGAGCAAAGTCCCAGGGGGAGCAGAAAAGAAGGTCAGATTTTAGTAAAAGGATTTGGGTTGCCATCAATGACAAAGGGGGAGATTGTTGGACATTTTGAGTCCCTAAGCTAATATGTTGTCATTGATGTCAAAAGATCATTTAATGTCAAAAGGATCAATGAAGGGTTTTTGTGAAAACCAAGATAGGAAAAATAAAATGTTTTATTTAAAACCATGGACAACAGATTTGATCTGGGTTTTTCTTAAAACCCAAGTTGGGCTTTCGTTTCATCGAAAAAGGTGCCCCGGTGATGGAGATATTTAAGTTTTAATATTTGGTTTAAATTTTAATTATTTAAAATTTGAATTCAAATTTAAAACTAAATACGCAAGATTTCCGTCGACGTCATCAAGCAAATAAAAAGTCATATTTCCACCGACGTCTTCGATATGATTAAAGGACTATATAAAGGGGGCTTCAATTGATTATTATTTCATCCTTGCTCATGTAATAAAAGTGTTGGCTATCGAATCATTTATGAGCTCGTGCGAAATTCTTGAAAAGTGTGGCAGCGAATAACATAGACTACATTCGGAGAAACAAACATCATGGGCAGCATGGCACATTGGCAAGTGGGCCTTGGCTAAGGCACGGGGCAAAGAAAATGCCAAGGATCGAATCCCCTTGACTGCATTTTTTGGAAAGCATGAGAGAAGCGCTTCGGTGCCTTTGGTTTTGTGGAAGGTGGAGATGGGCATAAGGCACGTTGTGCCTTTCCCTTTCCAACAAGCGGCTAGCTCGTGTGGAATCTTAGCCATGGCTAAGACACTCACGGTGTGGGCAAGTCGGGGGTTCGAATCCCCTTGAGGAGGTAATTACGTTTTGCATTAATTTAATTTTATTTAGCCCTAAGGTTGGAGTTATAAGGTGGTTAGTGGAAATTAAAGTTTTAATTAAGCTTTGTTATTTGGGCTGTATTGATTATTGCAAAACTTGAGGGGTTTAATGATTTATTTGATGGTTATTAAGAATTGAATTTAGGAGAAATAAGGAGTTGTTTTAAAGTATTTTTGAAAGGCTTATTGATTGTTATTTTGATAAGGGTTTTATTAAAAAGGGACTTTGGTGGATGTGTTTATTTAGTTGGAGTAAAAAGGGTGTAAATTGAGTTATGCTTTATATTGTGATTATTTGAAGTCCACTAACCCTTATTGAGATTGGAAAGGAAAGTTGTGTTTAAGTGTGGCAGATTTTGTGGACAACTCCTTGGCATCAAAAAGGTATGGGCACATTCTCCTATTGATTGTTTATGGTGGTTGATTTCTGAAATATCTTTGGAGAGAAAAGGATTGATTGTGGTTTCCATTTTTGAGAGTTGTTGGTTTAATGCTTCAAGGTTTTTTGGTTTGTGAGTTGTAATTAAACCTTGTTTTAGAAGCATTGTTGTTGAAGCCCATTGATTGTGAAATGAACTTGAACTTGAGTTAGAAAAGAACATGAGTATAATTGTTATGTGAGATTTGTGATTGAGCATTGTTGGAAACATTTTGAGTTGGTTAAATACATGCTTGGACTAGGGTTTGTGAGAAAGGATTGTTCCTTGAGGTGATTGGTTGAGTTGAGTTGATTTAAGCCTAGTCAAGTGGATGCATGTGGTTGTTCAAGTTCCTAGAAACAAACTATTTCATATTCTGATTTGAGATGAGATTGAGTTGAGTTGAGATTGGGATTTGAGTATAGAACATATTGAGTCTCTAACAATTCTCTTTATGCTTCTATTGAGTTGAGATTGGGATTTGAGTATAGAACATATTGAGTCTCTAACAATTCTCTTTATGCTTCTATTGAGTTGAGATTGGGATTTGAGTATAGAACATATAGAGTCTCTAACAATTCTCTTTATGCTTCTATGAGATTGATTTGAGTTGAGATTGGGATTTGAGTATAGAACATATTGAGTCTCTAACAATTCTCTTTATGCTTCTATGAGATTGAATTGAGATATTGATTGAACATTGAGCTTAGAACATATTGAGTCTCTAACAATTCTCTTTATGATTCTATGTGATTTGAGACAAGTCTTTGAGAAGGCTTGTGGACTGATTTGAGTTAAGATTTTGTGAAAGCTTACTATGCAGATTTGAGCAAGTCCTAGAGAGGACTTATTGAGTATATTTGAGCAAGTCCTAGAGATGACTTATTGAGCTGATTTGAGCAAGTTCTATGTGGACCTGTTGAGCAGATTTGAGTAGGTTCTGTGTGGACCTGTTGAGCAGATTTGAGCAGGTTCTGTGTGGACCTGTTGAGTAGATTTGAGCAGGTTCTGTGTGAACCTATTGAGCAAAATTGTACTAGACCGATTGTACTATGTTTAGTACAAGAGATTGAGTAGAACTGTGCTAGACCGACTGAACTATGTTTGGTACAGTATTGAGACAGAGCTTTGGAGGTGACAGAGTATAGAGGATAGAGTCTCAGTGGATAGAGATCCAAAAGCTAGGACAATTGAAGACAGATCTGAGTGAGGAGTCTTCAAGTGGAAAGATATCCACCAAGTAGTGAAGCATAGAGACAGAGTCTTCTAGAAGATCACTAGCCAGAGCAGAAGGGGAAAGAGTTCTCCTGTGGAAGAGATCCACGAACATGAGATTAGGGGATCAACATCTCCTTTGGACAGAAGTCCATAAACATTGTAATTTGGGAAAGATTCCCAAGATATTATTTGAGAAATATTTAGAAGAAATATTTTCTCTGTGGAGGTAGCCCACATTGGGTGAACCACATTAAAATTTGTGTCTCTATTGTGTATGGTGTTTTATGCATTGCTTTGATTACTGTTATTGATATTGCTATCTATACACTGCATAATATTGATTTGAGAAGAAAAGTAAAAAGTGGTCTTATACTATTCACCCCTCCCTCTCAGTATAAGCTTGTGTTATTCATTTTTATTATTTGCCTAAGTTTGGAGGTATAAGGGTTGTTAGTGGAATTGTTTAGAAAGGGTGTTTGTTGGATAGTGGTGGTAGTTGAAAATTATCACTTGGAGTAATAAGGAAGTTTTGGTTTTAATTATTTTTGATAAAGTCTTAAATTACTATATTGGCATATTGAAGGATTAAGACTTTTGAGTGTTGTTTAATTTTAATAAGGGGTTTTTGTGTTAAAGAAGATTATTGTGAAGGTATTGAATATTATTTAAGTTGGAGTGATAAGGTGTAATTTTGATATCATTTTGCATTGTGTTTTGTTGAGGAAATTATTATCTTCTAACCCTTATTGAGATTGGCAAAGAAGTAATTGTGAGTGTGGCAGATTTGTGAGATCAACTCCTTGTCAAGCAAAAAGGTATGGGCAAATTCTTTCTTGGTTGAGTTGATTGATTGGCTTACTAGAAAATAAAGTTTGGAGTGAAAAGGATTTGATTAGGGTTTCCTTTTCAAAAGTGCTTGAGTTAATGCTTCAAGGTTTTCTGGAATTAAGAGTTGTGATTAAAACCTTGTTTGATAAGCATTGTTGTTGAAGTCATTGGATTGTGTGAAGAACTTGAGTTAGGGTTTTGAAAAGAACATGAGTATCATTGTTATGTGAAGATTGTTTTATAAGCATTGTTGTTGAAGTGAGTTGTTGTGCAAAGAACTTGAACTAGGGTTTGAAAAGAACATGAGTATCATTGTTATGTGAGATTTTTTGTTGAGCATTGTTGGAAATATTTTGAGTTGGTTGATATATGCTTGGACTAGGGTTTGTGAGAAAGGGGAGTTTCATTAAGTAATTGGTTGAGTTGAGTTGGTTGAGCCTAGTCAAGTGGTTGTATAAAGTGATTGTTCAAGTTCCATAAAACAAACTATTCTATATTCTGATTTGAGTTGTGAAAGTGATTGAGCATTGAGTATAGAACATATTGAGTCTCTAACAATTCTCTTTATGCTTCTATGAGATTGGACAAGTTCTATGTGGACTTGTTAAGCAGATTTGAGGTAAGTCTTTGAGGAGACTTGTGGACTAATTTTGTGTGAGCTTTTGTGGAAGCTTACAATATAGATTTGGTTAAGTTGTGTGAACTTATTGAGCAGATTTGGACAAGTTCTGTGTGAGCTTGTTGAGTATATTTGGATAGGTTCTGTGTGGACTTATTGAGAATATTTGGATAGGTTCTGTGTGGACTTGTTGAGCATATTTGAGCAGGTTCTGAGTGGACTTGTTGAGTATATTTGAGCAGGTTTTGAGTGGACCTATTGAGCATATTTGAGCAAGTTCTGAGTGGACTTGTTGAATAGATTTGTGCTAGACCGACTGGATTATGTTTAGTGTAGATTTGAGATAGATATTTGGAGGTGATAGAGTAGAGAGGATAGTAGTCTCCAGTGGATAGAGATCCATCAGCCAGGTAGTGAGGATAGGTCTTCTGAGTGGGGACAAGAGTCTTAAGTGGAGAGAGATCCACAAGCCAGTGTAGTGGAGGCAGTAGTCTTCTAGAGGATCACCAACCAGAGCAGAGGAGAAGGAGTTCTCCTATGGATAGAGATCCACAAACCAGATTTAGGGGATCAACATCTCCTTTGGATGGAGGTCCATAAACATTGTAATTGGGAAGGATTCCCAAAATATTATTTGAGAAATATTTAGAAGAAATATTTTCTCCGTGGAAGTAGCCATCTTTGGGTGAACCACGTAAAAATGATGTCTCTCATGTGTGTGATGCTTTGTGTGATGTTTACTATTTTATTAATGTTGATGCTACTATTTGGATTAAAAAGCAAAAATTTTTATTGTATACTGTTCACCCCCCTCTCAGTATAAGCACATGTTCTTCAATTGGTATCAGAGCGGGTCTCTCCATGAAAAGACTAACAACTTGGAAGAGGATCCATCGGTAGCACACATGACTTCAGAAAGTGAAGAAGAGACTATGTTTGACATAAAAGAAGAATTCTTTGCTGCTCTCAGAAAATTGGAAAGACTTAGAGAGAAAAATTCAAGTTTGAAGGAACAAGTTCAAGAAGATGAAGAAGCAAGGATGGAACTTATACAAAATCTCACAGAACTCAAGATTAGGGTGGAAGAAGGAAAGAAGATCGAACAAGATATGACAGATCTATTGAGAGCCAGGGAAACAGAATGTGAAAAATTGGAAGCATAAATTGTTCTCCTAAGGAATAAAGTTGAAAGGACCAAGGTACTACAAGATACATAATATGAGAAACAGAAAAAGGAATCAAGTCTTCAGAAAGCAGAAACTTCAAACAAGGATAAGCAAGCAAAGGATATCAGAAAGGAAGAAAGCAAAGGAGAACCTTGGATAAGAGTTAATCACAAGAGAAAGATGACTTCTCCACAAGTTTCAAGACATCCAAATAGGTTACATAATTTCTTCCATGGTCATTGCTTTTCTTGCAATAAATATGGTCATAAAGTTGTACATTGTATTCATCATGCAAGATACAATAGAAATTTCAATTCCTTTGCACCTCTCATGGATAATGATGTTACATGTTACAAATGCAATAATTTTGGGCACAAGGCTAGATGGTGTAAAATGATACTTCTTGAGTCTAGAAAAACAATTTCAACAACTAGGAAAGATGAAAAGGAAAATGTTAAGGGTAGATCAATGTTAGTACAAACAACCCTTCATGCTCAGGATAAAGAAGAACAATGGTATCTTGATAGTGGTTGCTCTAGTCACATGACAGGAGACAAAGACAAATTCATTGTACTAAAAGAAACAAATAGAGGATCAATAAGTTTTGGTGATAATGGATCAACAAAGATTGGTGGAAGAGGAACTCTAAGTTTAGACAATGGGAAAACAAGAACAGAGAATGTTTTGTATGTTAAAGGATTAAAACACAATCTTCTGAGTATAAGTCAACTTTGTGATCAAGGATACATGGTTACTTTCCATCCAGATAGATGTGAGATAAGAAAAATAGAAACTAGAAAAATCATTGCCAATGCAAGAAGAACTCCAAACAACTTATACATGCTCAATGAGATCAAAGGGGAAAAGTGCTTTCTATCACAAGAAAATGAGAGTTGGTTGTGGCATAGAAGATTGGGTCACTTGAATTTTGACAACATAGTCAATATAAGCAATAAACAGGTAGTTAGAGATTTACCCAAAATAAGAAGACCTCAAAACACAATATGTGCACCATGTCAACATGGAAAGCAAACTAGGACAACCTTTAAGTCAAAAGGTTATATGTCATCTGAACCATTGAGCCTAATACATACTGATTTGTGTGGTCCTACCAGAACACAAAGTATTCAGGGTGAGAGTTACTTTATGTTGTTTGTAGATGATTATTCCAGAATGGTTTGGGTAACCTTCCTAAAAGAGAAGTCAGAGGCCTTTGAAAAATTCAAAGCATTCAAGGAATTGGTTGAAAATGAAATAGGCAAAAGGATTAAGTGTCTACGATCCGACAGAGGAGGAGAATTTACTTCAAATGAATTTTTAGAATTTTATGAACAACATGGAATCAAGAGAGAGTACTCAGCAACAAGAACTCCTCAACAAAATGGGGTAGTTGAAAGGAAGAACAGGACTATTGAAAACATGGCTAGAGCTATGTTAAATGAATCTAAGTTATCAGATGGTTTTTGGAAAGAAGCGGTAAACATAGTTGTATACATAATCACTAGGGCTCAATTGAGGGTAAATCATCACAAGACTCCATATGAGCTTTGGAAAGGAAGACCTGCCACTGTAAAACACTTCAAAATTTTTGGAAGCAAATGTTACATAAGATGGGAAGATCAAAACTTGGGCAAGTTTGATCCAAGATGTGATGAGGGAATTTTTCTTGGTTATTCCACAAAGAGTAAAGCCTACAGATGCTTCAACAAAAGAACACGCACTATGGTGGAAAGTATAAATGTAATAGTTGATGAGAAGATAGATTCCAGAGAACCAGTTCAACAAACTGTGTATCAAGAAGATGGATGTTGTCAAGAAGAATTTTGTGAGGAATCAGATAAATATGAAGAAGAAACACAAAGACTTCTTCCTAAAACTCCTTCCAGGTATGTACAAAAACATCATCCAAAAGAATAGATCATCGGGGATCTAGATGAAAGACAGACAAGGAGAAGAATAATAAAACCATCTCAACAAGCAAATTTTTCTTTGCTATCTAAGATTGAGCCAAAAGACTTCACTCAGGAAAGTGAGGATGAATTTTGGGTTAAAGCAATGAATGAGGAATTGGATCAGATAGAGAAGAGCAAAACATGGGAACTTGTTCCACGACCAAAGGACAAAAATGTGATTGGCACAAAATGGGTATTCAGAAACAAATTGAATGAAGATGGACAAGTGGTCAGAAATAAAGCAAGGTTAGTATGCAAAGGTTATGCACAGGTAGAAGGAATTGACTTTGATGAAACCTTTGCTCCAGTTGCATGACTTGAAGCTATAAGGATGTTTTTAGCCTTCTCAAGTTTCAAGAACTTCAAGGTATATCAGATGGATGTCAAGTCAACATTTCTAAATGGGGTTCTAGAAGAAGAGGTTTATATTGAACAACCAGAGGGATTCATACTAGCAGATAAACCAGATCAGGTATGCAGATTGAAAAAGGCTTTGTATGGTTTAAAGCAGGCTCCTAGAGCATGGTACTCAAGATTGGATAAGTATCTTCAGGAACAGGGATTCAGAAAAGGAATAGCAAACAATAATTTATATATCAAAAATGAAGGGAATGATCTTCTAATAGTGGTTGTATATGTTGATGACATAATTTTTGGAGGAAACAATGATAAGATGTGCAAATATTTTGCTAAGAATATGCAAAAAGAATTTGAGATGTCTATGCTTGGTGAATTGTCCTTCTTTCTTGGACTTCAGATTTCACAATCAAAAAGGGGAGTGTTTCTCTCTCAAGCCAAGTATATAAAGGAAATGTTAAAGAAATTCAGGTTAGAAGATTGTAAACCGGTAAGTACTCCCATGGTCACAGGATGCAAGTTGAGTAAGGATGATGAATCTCCAGAGGTAGATCAGAGATTATACAGATCTATGATTGGCAGCTTATTATATGTTACAGACTACAAGACCAGACATAGTACAATCAATGGGATTAGTGGCAAGGTTTCAAGCAGACACCTAAGGAAACACATGTGGCAGTAGTAAAAGAATTTTTAGGTATCTAAAAGGGACTATGGATTTTGGGCTTTGGTATCCCAAAAGTGATAGTTTCACACTAACAGCTTATACAGATGCATATTGGGCCGGTAGCATTGATGACAAAAAAAGCACAAGTGGAGGAGCATTCTTTCTTGGAGAATGTCTAGTCTCTTGGTTAAGTAAGAAGCATGTTTCAGTATCTTTATCTACAGCAGAGGTAGAATACATTGCAGTAGTAGCCAGTTGTACACAAGTGTTATGGATGAAGAGAACTCTAGAAGACTTCAAGATAAAGCATGATCAGCCCATTCCTATACTATGTGATAATACAAGTGCCATAAGTATCTCAAAAAATCTAGTAATGCACTCCAAGACAAAGCACATTCCGATTAAGTATCATTTTTTGAGAGAACAGGTGACAGATAAATATGTCATATTGGAATATGTCACTACAAAGGAATAGATAGCAGATATTTTCACTAAGCCACTTTCAAAGGAAACTTTTGAGTATCTTCAAGGAAAATTGGGAGTGAGACTCCCACCCTAGAATTAACCACCTTAATAGAATGTGGGGGAGGGGCTAAGCTAAGAGGCTCATTCTTAGCCCCGAGCCCCAAAGGTGACCCTTTGCCATTGATGTCAAAGGGGGAGAAATATTTGAGTATAGGGGAGAGATTTGATATTTGAGAGAGCATTGAGCCAGGGGGAGCAACACAAAAGAAGAAGTCAAGTTTTTGGTAAAAATTTTTTGGGTTGCCATCAATGACAAAGGGGGAGATTGTTGGACATTTTGAGTCCTAAAAGTTAAAGTTGTCATTGATGTCAAGAAATGAAGTCAACATTAATATCAAGGTTTTTTCATCAAGGAACAAAGTTGTCAAAGTTGTTATTTGATATCTAGGAAGAAGGTCAAAGGTCAAGAGATTCAATGCAAAGTTAAAAAGGAGATATAATATTTTTTATAAATTATTTAAATTCAATGAGAATTTAAATTTTATAAATAAATATTATTTACACCATGGAATGCAATGTGAAGGAAGCAATAATATTATAATGGTTAAAAGGATATAATATTATAATGTTTGATATTATAATATTAAAGTGATTTGGTTAAAATCCCAAAGTAAAATATTTAATATTTTACAATACCCAAATATGGGCTTGGAGTTTAAAATATTCAAAGCACTTTATCAAGGTTCTAATCTTCACCGACGTCTCATGGTAATGAAAGCTTCAAAGGTACCAATATTTTACAAAGCATGGAGGAATTTAATATAAATACCTATGCCAAAGGGCATTGAACCTTATCCTTGCTCGATCGATTATTTTGCATACGAATTGTTTAAAGAGAAGAGCTCGTGAAAGAGGGACTATGAATTTCATGTTTGATTTGCCAATGAATAGAAACAAAGTGGAAGGTATCGAATGGTCGAAGCCCAACTAGGCAGCTTGGCCTAGTGGCAAGTGGGTAGGTGGTAAAATGTTTGTTGGCAAGGGAGCCAACGTTCGAAATGCGATGGTGTGCATTGGTAGTCGTGTTGGTTGAAGGTGCCAAAGGTGCACATTTTTGCAAAGGGCAAGAGAGTGATACGTTTTGAAGCACGTGGTGCTTCCTCCATCTCAAATGAGCGTGTAGCTTGTGCGCTGTTGGAGCCATGGCAAGGCATACATCATGGGCATTATTGAGGGTTCGAATCCCTCTGAAGGTAAGGTAAATATTTTGCATTAAATTTTTATTATTTGCCTAAGTTTGGAGGTATAAGGGTTGTTAGTGGAATTGTTTAGAAAGGGTGTTTGTTGGATAGTGGTGGTAGTTGAAAATTATCACTTGGAGTAATAAGGAAGTTTTGGTTTTAATTATTTTTGATAAAGTCTTAAATTACTATATTGGCATATTGAAGGATTAAGACTTTTGAGTGTTGTTTAATTTTAATAAGGGGTTTTTGTGTTAAAGAAGATTATTGTGAAGGTATTGAATATTATTTAAGTTGGAGTGATAAGGTGTAATTTTGATATCATTTTGCATTGTGTTTTGTTGAGGAAATTATTATCTTCTAACCCTTATTGAGATTGGCAAAGAAGTAATTGTGAGTGTGGCAGATTTGTGAGATCAACTCCTTGTCAAGCAAAAAGGTATGGGCAAATTCTTTCTTGGTTGAGTTGATTGATTGGCTTACTAGAAAATAAAGTTTGGAGTGAAAAGGATTTGATTAGGGTTTCCTTTTCGAAAGTGCTTGAGTTAATGCTTCAAGGTTTTCTAGAATTAAGAGTTGTGATTAAAACCTTGTTTGATAAGCATAGTTGTTGAAGTCATTGGATTGTGTGAAGAATTGAGTTAGGGTTTTGAAAATAACATGAGTATCATTGTTATGTGAAGAGTTTTTTATGAGCATTGTTGTTGAAGTGAGTTGTTGTGCAAAGAACTTGAACTAGGGTTTGAAAAGAACATGAGTATCATTGTTATGTGAGATTTGTTGTTGAGCATTGTTGGAAATATTTTGAGTTGGTTGATATATGCTTGGACTAGGGTTTGTGAGAAAGGGGAGTTTCATTAAGTAATTGGTTGAGTTGAGTTGGTTGAGCCTAGTCAAGTGGTTGTATAAAGTGATTGTTCAAGTTCCATAAAACAAACTATTCTATATTCTGATTTGAGTTGTGAAAGTGATTGAGCATTGAGTGTAGAACATATTGAGTCTCTAACAATTCTCTTTATGCTTCTATGAGATTGGACAAGTTCTGTGTGGACTTGTTAAGCAGATTTGAGGTAAGTCTTTGAGGAGACTTGTGGACTGATTTTGTGTGAGATTTTGTGGAAGCTTACAATACATATTTGGTTAAGTTCTGTGTGAACTTATTGAGCATATTTGGACAAGTTCTGTGTGAGCTTGTTGAGAATATTTGGATAGGTTCTATGTGGACCTGTTGAGCATATTTGAATAGGTTCTGAGTGGACCTATTGAGAATATTTGAGCAGGTTGAGTGGACCTATTGAGCATATTTGAGTAGGTTGAGTGGACCTATTGAGCAGATTTGAGCAGGTTTTGAGTGGACTTGTTGAACATATTTGTGCTAGACCGACTGGACTGTGTTTAGTGTAGATTTGAGACAGAGCTTTGGAGGTGATAGAGTAGAGAGGATAGTAGTCTCCAGTGGATAGAGATCCATCAGCCAGGGTAGTGAGGATAGGTCTTCTGAGTGGGGACAAGAGTCTTCAGTGGAGAGAGATCCACAAGCCAGTGTAGTGGAGGCAGTAGTCTTCTAGAGGATCACCAACCAGAGTAGAGGAGAAGGAGTTCTCCTGTGGATAGAGATCCACAAACTAGATTTAGGGGATCAACATCTCCTTTGGATGGAGGTCCATAAACATTGTAATTGGGAAGGATTCCCAAAATATTATTTGAGAAATATTTAGAAGAAATATTTTTTCGTGGAAGTAGCCATCTTTGGGTGAACCACGTAAAAATGATGTCTCTCATGTGTGTGATGCTTTGTGTGATGTTTACTATTTTATTAATGTTGATGCTACTATTTGGATTAAAAAGCAAAAAGTTTATTGTATACTGTTCACCCCCCCTCTTAGTATAAGCACATGTTCTTCAATTGGTATCAAAGCGGGTCTCTCCGTGAAAAGACTAAAAGCTTGGAGGAGGATCCATCGGTAGCACACATGACTTCAGAAAGTGAAGAAGAGACTATGTTTGACATAAAAGAAGAATTCTTTGCTGCTCTCAGAAAATTGGAAAGACTTAGAGAGAAAAATTCAAGCTTGAAGGAACAAGTTCAAGAAGATGAAGAAGCAATGATGGAACTTATACAAAATCTCACAGAACTCAAGATTAGGGTGGAAGAAGGAAAGAAGATCGAACAAGATATGACAGATCTATTGAGAGCCAGGGAAACAGAATGTGAAAAATTGGAAGCAAAAATTATTCTCCTAAGGAATGAAGTTGAAAGGACCAAGGTACTACAAGATACAAAATATGAGAAATAGAAAAAGGAATCAAGTCTTTAGAAAGCATAAAATTCAAACAAGGATAGGCAAGCAGAGGATATCAGAAAGGAAGAAAGAAAAGGAGAAACCTGGATAAGAGTTAATCACAAGAGAAATATGACTTCTTCACAAACTCCAAGACATCCAAATAGGTTACATAATTTCTTCCATGGTCATTGCTTTTCTTGCAATAAATATGGTCATAGATCTGCACACTGTATTCATTATGCAAGACACAATAGAAATTTCAATTCCTTTGCACCTCTCATGGATAATGATGTTACATGTTACAAATGCAATAATTTTGGGCACAAGGCTAGATGGTGTAAAATGATACTTCCTGAGTCTAGAAAAACAATTTCAACAACTAGGAAATATGAAAAGGAAAATGTTAAGGGTAGATCAATGTTAGTACAAACAACCCTTCATGCTTAGGATAAATAAGAACAATGGTATCTTGATAGTGGTTGCTCTAGTCACATGACAGGAGACAAAGACAAATTCATTGTACTAAAAGAAACAAATAGAGGATCAGTAAGTTTTGGTGATAATGGATCAACAAAGATTGGTGGAAGAGGAACTCTAAGTTTAGACAATGGGAAAACAAGAACAGAGAATGTTTTGTATGTTAAAGGATTAAAACACAATCTTCTGAGTATAAGTCAACTTTGTGATCAAGGATACATGGTTAATTTCCATCCAGATAGATGTGAGATAAGGAAAATAGAAACTGGAAAAATCATTGCCAATGCAAGAAGAACTCCAAACAACTTATACATGCTCAATGAGATCAAAGGAGAAAAGTGCTTTCTATCACAAGAAAATGAGAGTTGGTTGTGGCATAGAAGATTGGGTCACTTGAATTTTGACAACATAGTCAATATAAGAAATAAACAGGAAGTTAGAGATTTACCCAAAATAAGAAGACCTCAAAACATAATATGTGCACCATGTCAACATGGAAAGCAAACTAGGACAACATTTAAGTCAAAAGGTTATATGTCATCTGAACCATTGAGCCTAATACATACTGATTTGTGTGGTCCTACCAGAACACAAAGTATTTAGGGTGAGAGTTACTTTATGTTGTTTGTAGATGATTATTCCAGAATGGTTTGGGTAACCTTCCTAAAAGAGAAGTCAGAAGCCTTTGAAAAATTCAAAGCATTCAAGGAATTGGTTGAAAATGAAATAGGCAAAAGGATTAAGTGTCTACGATCCGACAGAGGAGGAGAATTTACTTCAAATGAATTTGTAGAATTTTGTGAACAACATGGAATCAAGAGAGAGTACTCAGCAGCAAGAACTCCTCAACAAAATGGGGTAGTTGAAAGGAAGAACGGTACTGTTGAAAACATGGCTAGAGCTATGTTAAATGAATCTAAGTTATCATATGGTTTTTGGAAAGAAGCAGTAAACACAGTTGTATACATAATCACTAGGGCTCAATTGAGGGTAAATCATCACAAGACTCCATATGAGCTTTGGAAAGGAAGACCTACCATTGTAAAACACTTCAGAATTTTTGGAAGCAAATGTTACATAAGATGGGAAGATCAAAACTTGGGCAAGTTTGATCCAAGATGTGATGAGGGAATTTTTCTTGGTTATTCCACAAAGAGTAAAGCTAACATATGCTTCAACAAAAGAACACACACTATGGTGGAAAGTATAAATGTAACAGTTGATGAGAAGATAGATTCCAGAGAACTAGTTCAATAAACTGTGTATCAAGAAGATGGATGTTGTCAAGAAGAATTTTGTGAGGAATCGAATAAATATGAAGAAGAAACACAAAGACTTCTTCCTAAAACTCCTTCCAGGTATGTACAGAAACATCATCCAAAAGAACAGATCATCAAGGATCCAGATGAAAGACAAACAAGAAGAAGAATAATAAAACCATCTCAACAAGCAAATTTTTCTTTGCTATCTAAGATTGAGCCAAAAGACTTCATTCAGGAAAGTGAGGATGAATTTTGGGTTAAAGCAATGAATGAGGAATTGGATCAGATAGAGAAGAGCAAAACATGGGAACTTGTTCCATGACCAAAGGACAAAAATGTGATTGGCACAAAATGGGTATTCATAAACAAATTGAATGAAGATGGACAAGTGGTCAGAAATAAAGCAAGGTTAGTATGCAAAGGTTATGCATAGGTAGAAGGAATTGAATTTGATGAAACCTTTGCTCCAGTTGCATGACTTGAAGCTATAAGTATATTTTTAGCCTTCTCAAGTTTCAAGAACTTCAAGGTATATCATATGGATGTCAAGTCAGTATTTCTAAATGGGGTTCTAGAAGAAGAGGTTTATATTGAACAACCAGAGGGATTCATACTAGCAGATAAACCAGATCAGGTATGCAGATTGAAAAAGGCTTTGTATGGTTTAAAGCAGGCTCCTAGAGCATGGTACTCAAGACTAGATAAGTATATTTAGGAAAAGGGATTCATAAAAGGAATAGCAGACAATAATTTATATATCAAAAATGAAGGGAATGATCTTCTAATAGTGGTTGTATATGTTGATGACATAATTTTTGGAGGGAACAATGATAAGATACGCAAATATTTTTCTAATAATATGCAAAAATAATTTGAGATGTCTATGCTTGGTGAATTGTCCTTCTTTCTTGGACTTTAGATTTCACAATAAAAAAGGGGAGTGTTTCTCTCTCAAGCCAAGTATATAAAGGAAATGTTAAATAAATTTAGGTTAGAAGATTGTAAACTGGTAAGTACTCCCATGGTCATAGGATGCAAGTTGAGTAAGGATGATGAATCTCCAGAGGTAGATCAGATATTATACAGATCTATGATTGGCAACTTATTATATGTTACATCTACAAGACTAGATATAGTACAATCAGTGGTATTGGTGGCAAGGTTTCAAGCAGCACCTAAGGAAACACATGTGGTAGCAGTAAAAAGAATTTTTAGGTATTTAAAAGGGACTATGGATTTTAGGCTTTGGTATCCCAAAAGTGACAGTATCACACTAAAAACTTATACAGATGCAAATTGGGTTGGTAGCATTGATTACAAAAAAAATACAAGTGGAGGAGCATTATTTCTTGGAGAATGTCTAATCTCTTGGTTAAGTAAGAAGCAGGTTTCAATATCTTTATCTACAGCAGAGGCAGAATACATTGTAGTAGTAGCCAGTTTTACACAAGTATTATGGATGGAGATAACTCTAGAAGATTTTAAGATAAAGCATGATCATCCCATTCCTATACTATGTGATAATACAAGTGCCATAAGTATCTCAAAAAATCTAGTAATGCACTGTAGGACAAAGCACATTTTGATTAATTATCATTTTCTGAGAGAATAGGTGATATATAAACATGTCAAATTGGAATATGTCACTACAAAGGAACAAATAGCAAATATTTTCACTAAACAACTTTCAAATAAAACTTTTGAGTATCTTCGAGGAAAATTGGGAGTGAGACTCCCACCCCAAAATTAACCACATTAACAGAAGGTGGGGGAGGGGCTAAACTAAGAGTCTCATTCTTAGCCCTGAGCCCTAAAGGCAACCCTTTGCCATTGATGTCAAAGGGGGAGAAAGATTTTTTTTGGTAGATAAGATACTATAGCATTAATACCGAGTTTTATAGGTTGACCCAAAACCTTTTACAAAAATCAGCCCAGGGTTGTTGATGAACATGTTCTTACTACAGATCCTATATATGTAAAATATACATCTGCCAAAGCCATTACATCCGGTAAGGCACATAGACTATTATCAAAAAGAAACTTCCCATACAACATTTTGGGTATACCCTAAGAAAACACACCTGCTTCATAATTACAAAAAAATAAACAGACATAGATCCCTTCTTTGAAATAGTGGAGAAATAAAAAGTTGCAGACACACATAGCAGAGTACTGAAAAAAACTCCCACAAGCTCTATATTGATAGTTACTCTTAATAATTATTTGGTAATTGCTTTCTTCTATATATGACATGCTTTGGGACCACATCTTGTCTTGGCCAATCAGCCTTGGAGAAGTGAACCTGCTGGCTAGATTTATGGTGGTGGCTATCTGGTGGTCCATGTGGCTCTGGTTCGAAGTCTTATATGGCCATTTCTTTTCTACCCTATGATTATCAACCAACATAAAATTACTAATATGACTAGGAGCCATGTTATCTGACATGTGACTATCCCCATTGGTCTTTGTGGTATTTCCAAGCAGCATCCACCAAGACTGATAACTCAAATAATTTTTATTGTGAGTCCATTTCAAAAAGATACAGGAATACTCATAGCCTACGAACTTACAGTGTCTTCCCTATTGGTAAATTCGACTATCATTATTGGCATTCTTTTTGAATAAACTCCTCTACTTTGCTCAGGACACCGTGTTCCCATTTTAAAATTTCATCACCATCGACACCAAAATTGGCTAGCTTATCAACAACTTTGTTAGCTTCCCGAAAGACATGTTGGGCTTTTCTATCCTGTCTTCTCTAGAAAAGGATCCTATCCTCTTCAAAAATTATTTTAATCCTCCAAGGAGGTGTTTTTCAATTATTGAGGAGATTTATAACATGCATAGAATCTCCTTATACGATCTAATTACCTTCTAAGTCTTGAGTCATTTGAAGGCATCTCCACATAGCTCTAGCTTTACCTTTGTTGTTTGTCCTTGTTCCCAAATATTTGGAAAACACAAGAATCATATTTCCATTATGATCTCACAAAATTCCACTAGCACCTGCTCTGCTAGGATTTTCCTTAGCTACTCCATCAAAATTAAGCTTAAACCAACTCGTAGGAGGTGGGGACCTTTTAACATTGGCTCTAGGGTTGACTACCCTAGGCATAGACTCATCTAACTAGGTTAAGCTTAAATATTGAGCAATCGTGGTCTCCTGTAGATGAGGTTTACGACTATCAAAAGGGATAAGGTTCACATTCTCGTTGTCAAAGGATAGGATCATGGAAATGAGAGTTTGATGATCATGGATAGAATCATTAAAGACTCTATGTTTCCTTTCTAACCACACCTGCCAAAGATAGTGATTGAGATAAATTTTCCACATGTATCTAAGTCTTTGGATTGAAAATGGGCAAGGCCATTGAACAAAAAAATCAAGTATAATGGCTGGTATAATCCAAAAAATATTGAAGGCCTGAAAAACCCCACTTACGATAGTCAAGGAAAAAGGGCACTCAATGAAAATGTGATAAATGGTCTCCCAATTAGCCCTGCATAGATAACAGTGATTAGTGATACAAATACCTTTATGCATCATATTATCAATGGTTAGAATTCTTCCTTGGATAACCAGCCATAAAAAGACTACAATTTTTGGATTTAAATCTTTTATCCAAACTAAATCCTTTTGGAGGACAAAATCCTCGTCATCAAGCAGAAGCTTGTAAGCTAATTTTACAGCGAACTGCCCATTTTTCGTAGGATCCCAGGTCACTTGATCTTCCTTGGGTCTCATGGGGATAAAATATTGCTTGAGAATGTTACAAAGATAATTTGATTCTACTTGAAATCCCTGAATCCTTATTTGTTTCCACTTCATTCTACCTTTGTCCTCAACCATATAATCGAAGACTTTTTTGCCAATTATTTCTGAGAAAGATTTTAGTATAGGCGAGAGATTTAATATTTTAAAGAGCATTGAGCTAGGGGAAGTAGTGTCCTAGGGGGAGCAGCACAGATGAAGAAGTCAAGTTTTTGATAAAAGGTTTTTTGGTTGCCATCAATGACAAAGGGGGAGATTGTTGGACATTTTGAGTCCTAAAAGTTAAAGTTGTCATTGATGTCAAGAAATGAAGTCAATATTAATATCAATATTTTTCGTCAAGAAACAAAGTTGTAAAAGTTATTATTTGATATCCAGGAAGAAGGCCAAAGGTCAAGAGATTCAGTGCAAAGTTAAAAATGAGATATAATATTTTTTATAAATTATTTAAATTCAATGAGAATTTAAATTTTATAAATAAATATTATTTACACCATGGAATGCAATGTGAAGGAAACAATAATATTATAATGGTTAAAAGGATATAATATTATAATGTTTGATATTATAATATTAAGGTGATTTGGTTAAAAGCCCAAAGTAAAATATTTAATATTTTACAATACCCAAATATGGGCTTAGAGTTTAAAATATTCAATGCACTTTATCAAGGTTCTAATATTTTCCGATGTTTCATGGCAATGAAAGATTCAAATGTGTCGACGTTTTACAAAGAATGGAGGAATTTAATATAAATACCTATGCAAAAGGGCATTTAACCTAATCCTTGCTCGATCGATTATTTTGCATATGAATTTTTTAAAGAGAAGAGCTCATGAAAATGAGACTGCAAATTTCGTGTGTGATATGCCAGCGAATAGAAATAAAGTGTAAGGCATCAAATTATCGAAGCATAACCGGGCATCTTGGCCTAGTGGCAAGTGGGCAGGTGGTAAAATATTTTTTGGCAAGGGATCCAATGTTCAAAACATGGTGGTGTGCATTGGCAGGTGTGTTGGTTGAAGGCACTAAAGGTGCACGTTTTTACAAAGGGGCAAGAGCATGATACATTTTGAAGCACATGGTGCTTCATCCATCTCAAACGAGTGTGTAGCTTGTGTGGATATTGAAGCCACAGAAAGGCATATGTTGTGGGCATTATTGAAGGTTCGAATCCCTCCGAAGGTAAGGTAAATATTTTGCATTAAATTTTTATTATTTGCCTAAGTTTGGAGGTATAAGGATTGTTAGTGGAATTGTTTAGAAAGGATGTTTTTTGGATAGTGGTGGTAGTTGAAAATTATCACTTGGAGTAATAAGGAAGTTTTGGTTTTAATTATTTTTTATAAAGTCTTAAATTACTATATTGGTATATTGAAGGATTAAGACTTTTGAGTGTTGTTTAATTTTAATAAGGGGTTTTTTGTGTTAAAGAAGAAAATTGTTAAGGTATTGAATATTATTTAAGTTGGAGTGATAAGGTGTAATTTTGATATCATCTTGCATTGTGTTTTGTTAAGGAAATTATTATCTTCTTGTTGGGTACTGAATTGCACCAAGTTTTCACTCGATACTGCGGTTGTTTATCTTTCTAATTTTTTTCTAGGCTTGCACCTGATAGCTGCATATCAGTACTCAAAATTGGATGGACCAAAATAGGGGTTTTCGATCCAACCTCCAGAGTAGACTGGTTCCTTTTCAACTTAGCAAGTTGTTGACACAATTATTTGCACTTACGGTTTGGATTTTAGGGTAAGAGAAGTTTAGGGTTATAGAGATGTAGATAATAGTGGACGAATAGGTTAACAACATTGCACTACCATAAAAAGCTCTCAAAAATCCATACTAAAGATGCATACTCAGATCAAAAAATATCTCAAATCATATTGTTTCATATATTAAATCACAACAGAGAAATGTTGTAGCAAGCAATTTCAATATCCAAGGAATGATAATCCAAATAACAAAATTCACCAAATACCTAGATTTCACATAAATGTACTTCCTAACAACATAGAACGAACTCAAAAGTAGATTTCAATTACTTATAACAACTAGTAATCCAAAATTAGGCACAAACTAACCATCAAAGTATTTACAAAAATGTAACTAAAGAATCCAAATCTCTGACATCAAGCATGAGAATGTGAACTCGATGTGAAGATCAAATGTATTTCTCCTTTCATTAGATTTTTAGAAATATTTACAATGGCACAGGAAAACACACTAGATCCAACCCTTAAAAATGAGGGTTCGACCTCTAATTATATTTTTTCAAATTACAATAATAAAGAAGCAATACAAAAGATCTTGTTTAACAACACAACAAATATATTTAGTTGGAATTAGCTCATTGGTCCATCCGCCAAGAATTCCATTGAAATAAATTCCACCATGGCAGCTCGAGGTCTCTACAACTTCCTGATCTCTCAGTGGAACTGAAGTTCAGGCTATTAAATATCATGCATTTTCATCGATCCTTCTTGGGAGTGAATTACCACTATCGATCTGTAACCGCCTCTGGTTTGATCTTCTCAAAAATATTTGATGCTTCATATTCTAGCCAACTGTTACAATTCTAACGCAACAATATCTCTTAAACAACCAATATTTGGTATCCTAACCTCCACTTTTGATTATCCTACATTTTGGTGCCTCTCGGGTCGATTTTCTTGCAAATTCAATCGAATCTAGAGTCTTATCCATTGGGCCTTAGGATTAAAAAACAATACTTATCTTTGAAGATATGTTTTAAGGAATAATTTCCATACAAACACTACCCTCTAAAAACTCAAATTATGCCTAGAGGGTAAAGGTTCATATGGAAACCATGCCAAAAACATCATAGAACTCACCCGTTCAATTAGAGACTATGTCCATAATATCAGTATGAATACTGCCTTCAAAAACTATACATAACTCTACCTCCTTTATAAGGTTTTATTTCAAAGAATGCCTTCACACAAAATATGTTGCACTGTAGGCTTCATGCCTTTATTTCTTAAATCTGATAGTTTTCATATTAAAAATAGAAATACAAAACTGATGTATAGAAATACAAAACTTATGTATATATACAAATAGAAATGAAATGACTTAAGTGTGAGCCCCTCCTGGGCCTGTAACTACTCAATATTATTCTCATTCTTCTACAGCCTCTTCATCCTCATCTTCTCCTTCTTCTTCTCTCTATTCTTTTGGAGCATGTACTCTCTGATTATCCTCACCGGAGGTGTCTCCAAACAACTGGACCATTGATTCCAAATATTGAAGAGCCTATTTCTAGGCTTCTTTAGAGGGATTTGATGTCTCTTTAAGCTACTTATAAACATATTATAGTTCCCCAACATCCTCATAATTAGTAGCATTCCTTCTAGTCACCATATCTTCCATGAGATCTCTTAAGCGGGTGTAATCCATAATTAGTTTGGTAGCTTGTTCTTGGGATAGTGGCTCTTCCAATGAATTAATTCCAGCCTCATCCTGTAAGTTATCCTTGATTCTTTGTTGGGCTTCTTCCATAGATAACAAGTTGTGATCCTCCTTCTAGAGTCCTTTGAAACCAACGTGAACCATTTCCTCATTTTTTTCAATGATGTATTTAATTCCCCTGTCCATCCTATTAAACAACAGACAGGCTCTCTAAACTGCCCTATGCTTTTTCACCACTATTTTGGCAGCTACCCTGGCCAGATTCCATTCCTTATTGGAAATTGGTTTAGCAACATCACTGAGCCTACTACCAACTAGCTTGTACATTTGTTTTACCAAAATCACCATAGGCTGTAACTCTCCAGTGATTTGATCCAAATCCTTCTGAATGGTGGAGAGCAATTGGCTGGCATCTTTCAGATAGTCAATTATGAGTTGGAGACCTAAAAATTTTCCTTGAACTTCATAAAGCAACTCCTGTTTTATCATTTTCAAATCATGTTTGGAAAAACCTGAGGACTTGGCTTTCTCAATCTGAAGTTGATGCTTTAAATTTTGAATTTCTTTTGCCTAATCCTCATTCAACTTCTTTTGTTCTTCTAACTAGTATGTCAACTCATTAGCCTTTTGAAACTTTTCCTGCAAACCCTTAGCCTATTTTATTAGAGCTTTCTCTACTTTTTTATCATTGAGGCTCTTCTTAAGATTTTCAACTTATTGTTTCAGATTATCGACCTTCTCTTTGGCTATATCAGCTTTCACATAAAATGTATCTAAGTGAGCCTTGGCTATCCCCAACTCATCCTCAATAGGAAGCTTGTCAACATCTTCTATGATCTCCTTTGCTCTATAATATTGAGTAGTCATTTCATTTTCAGGTTTGCTTACTTACAGAATCATAGACCTTGAGACCCTTTGCCTAATGATAGGGTTAACATACATACTTTTTCTTATCACAACCATCCTGTTGGAAGGCCTGGTAAGTTTCTCTTCCCAATAGTCATTTATGCTTTGAGTGGTTGCCTATTATTTTGATACAGTAACAAATTTTGAAAAATCAGTAGCCAAAGGAGATAATGGCATCAAAAATATAAGGGTAGACTGACTTGTTGTTGGTGGGGGTGAAGATATATTGACAGTAGCCTCTGTTATAATGGTAGACTCTGTGACTACCATTACTGTTGATACAGGTAAATTTAGAGAAACAGGTACATAACTAATAGTAGAAGGGATGGATGAACTTGAAACGTAGTGTCCCATTGATGGTGGCAATGAAAGAGATGAGGGTGAAATAATTGTGGACATTGAAGTGGATATCTTAGAAGTGTAAGGTGCATTTTGAGGAGGTTGTGACATAACAGAATTGACTTGTACCTCCATAGCTACTGATGAGACAAGGGAATAACTATGAGGTTGAGGAGGTATATTTAGTACATCTTCTTGACTAGAAATAGAGGGAAATTCTTTTGGGGATTCATGGAGATGAAAAGGAGAAGAGGGATTCGAAACTATACCTTTACCTATAGATGTAGGGTGTTCTTTTTTATCTTCTGTCTCCAGCTATTGCTCTTGCTCAATTAACCCTTCTATAGTAAAAATAGCTATATCTCCAACAATTTCTTCCATATTCATTTTCTACTTCTTGGAAACCTCTCTCTCCTCTATTTTTGAGGCTCTCTTAGTCCTTTTATGAAGTAATAAGAAAGCATCCATCTCATCTTCAGAATATTACATTAATAAATCTCCTTGCACTACCCCAAGAAGTAATGATTTCTTGGTAATGGATTGCGATTTAGTTGATGTTGCAGGAGCAAACGAAAGTGGCCTAAACCTAAAACTCTCATCCTTCTTCTTCCAATTAATATTTGTGTCTTGAGGTTGTCCCCCTAGAGCTAAACGTGGAGGCCTGGATTTTTTTTCAATAATAGGGGTACTGCCAGCATTTTCTTTAGAATACCTCATTTTGCTCATCAACTTAGCCCCTTTAGGGAATTTCTCCACCTGCTTAGAAGTAGGACTGAAGGTTTTCAACACTCCAGTGGTTGTTAAAGAATATTTTTGATCTGTAGGAGGCTGGAGAGATTCAGAATCACCCTAGGGATTTTCAACCATTAATACTATGTGCCTCACATCCTTTAGTCTCCAAGTATCAATATTCTCATTATATCTTTTTGAAAACTCCTTATCAATTTTTATTCCAAATTTAGATTCAATTTTTCCAATTTCAACTCTCATACACCACCAATCCATAATCTTGGCTTCATCCCATGGCCCTTTATAATCCTCCTCTTCTCCTTCTTCTGCAACTTCCTTCTTAGGCAACATTTATTTTTTCTTTGTTGACTTCATCTTGGAGGAGGACCCACTTTTCTTTGTAGTTTCTTCTTTAATCTTGTCAATCATATCCTCAATAATCTGATGACTAGGCTTGTGGTCAGGATCAAAATATTCAATCTACTCATAAAAATCCAACCATGGAGGTAACTAATCCATCTTGGAGACATTATACTCCAAAAGAGTAGTCTCATCGTTGCTTCTTCCCTATTAAAAATTAGCCTTGGGCCTTTTCTCAAACTTGTAGGCCTTATCTCCATTTAGGGTTTTATTTCTTGTAGTGAAAATATCATCAGGATCATAACTTCACCTCTTAGGAATACAAAATAGACCTAACCTATCAAGGTATCGGTAAATTTGCTTCCTCTACCTCTTCGTAGTGATGGTGATATCGCTCAAAGTGCGGTGGGTAAGCAAAGACTTCCTTTTTCACCTCGAACCATAGTTCGCATCAATGTACTCTACTTACCTCAAATATTCCAAGGTGAAAAGTCTCTTTGTGACAAAGTGGGGCAAAAGCAAAGGTTTATCCATGAAACCATATAATATTATGACTGTGCCTTCATTTAACAAATACCAGTCTCCTTCCTCTGCATATTTAGTCCTCAAAATCTCCTTGGCTAGGGGTGGCAGTCTAGGAAACTTATCATACATAATTTTGAGGGCTGGTCCAAGAAATTCCAAATTGAATTTATAGTAAGACTCACTGCTTCTTAAGTGATTTTTCCAATAGTAAATCGGCATAGCTTCTTTCTTATTGGTCTTATCCTTGACTGGAATCCACGATATTCTATCTTTAACAACGATATAAAAAATCCATACCAATTTTGAGCAATGCCTAAAACTAGGAGCAGCAATGCCCCTCTTCATGCTTACTAGTTGTTCATGTATTCTTTGGGTGAGAAAGGCTAGCCAGTCGAAATAAATCACCCTTGTCCCTTTATTTGCTGCATATTTTTCATACATTATCTTGTTAGAGATATAGTATGCAGCGGCGATTTTCCAACCATGAACCATTTTGTTAGAGTCCAAACCCTCCATGCAAGCCAACATAGAGAACATAATGGGGTTTGCAAACTTGTTGATGGAGATGGGAACTTCAGGAAACTCTTCCTGGGGTTTGGTATTAAGCTGCTTATAAACCCAATTCTTAAATGACTCACCATCATTGGCCCTCTTATTTGTGGTATAAAACCTAGTTTGTTCAACAACCTTAAATGATTTTGGTACTACTGGTGGGTTGGACCTTAAGGAAAAGAGCTCATGATAGAAAGAGGCAGTGATTCTAAAAAGGGTCTTGCCCTCGTGGGTCTTTACTGCCTTGGCCAGTGGGTTGTAGAATTTTACTATTGAAGCTATTAACTCAAGACATGGGTGAACATAATCACAAATGTAAAAGGATAGATAAGAAATGATGGAACATCTACCTTCTACTGATAAAGAAACCTTCTTCTTGTATTTTTCATTCATGTTATTTCTTAATCTCATCCTTTCGGTGATGGTCATCTTTATGTCTACTACAACCTTGGATTTATCAAGGTAATATGCCAACGTCTTGTTGTCCAGAGTTTCGAACTCCAGAACATCTTCTACGACCTCAGTGGGTGATTTCTTAGGAGACATATTGTACCAGTAGGACTTTACACATTGTAATCATTGGGGATAACTTCATAATGTTGCTATTCTTCTTGATAGCCTTGTGGTTACTAAATGAACCTTGTGCATGACTTACTTTTTATATCTTGGAATGTGTGTATCACCCACCATAAATGCAAATGCTATGTGATACCTTTGCTGATACACTTTACAATCCTTTCCATTATTTACTTTGATGCCTCAAAGGTGGCATCCTATATTCTTATTATTTAAATTTTTAAATTGCACTACTAGCTCATCACATCCCTTCAGCTACTCTTCGGTCCATGTGTGAGTTGGTTATAATTGAATGTAGGAGCAATCTTTAGCCTCCACGTGTCAAATTGGAACTTATTGTTCAAATTTAGCTTGATTTCACTCTGGTGGTTTAAGAACCTTTCGAGTTCGCTTAGTACTTGAAGCTTGCATGCACAACACTCTACCTCGATTCCACTCCGACTATCTCCAGCTTTGAGAGGTTCCAGTATTAGCGTCGTTCTTTGTCCTTCTTTATGCAAGATAGAAACTGATAGATCACTCCATGAAAATCTAGATTTTTCAATGCGAACTTGAGGACAGAATACCATTTTGGAGATTTTTACACAACACTATGTGTGAAATGGAACATTACTATGCATTTGGCCAAAACTTAATCATTTCTTGCAAACTTTCTTCTCCTTTTTTTTTAGAATTCTTTGAAAAGAACCAATTACAAAGTGTAGAAAATAAAAGTGAATACAAAGTGTAGAAAGGAAGGGGAAATATTTGTACAATGTATATACATATGTTACAATGAGCTCACTTCTTACATATAGTAGAGCTTGAGGTGAAAACCATTCACTGGAATTGGTTGTATGTTTCCCTCTGGATCCTCCAGCTAAAACACATTAGACTCTTTAGCTTCCACTAATTTTAAGGGACCATCCTTGTTGAGTGGTATTTTCACACAGTTGTGAAAGTACACTCTCCTTTAGGATTTGGGTTCCAAATCCCCTCTTGCAAAGAAGTTAAACAAACAACTTCTCCAAGGTCTCCGCTATATTAGCATTTGCATATGTGTATTAGTAATCTCAAATAAAGATATTCAATTTAAATGCTTGGAACACCTTAGTGATTGCAAGTAACTGTAAACAAGGGGCAATGTTGGTTTATTTTACCATGAAACTTTAGTGATTGTTCATTGAACCAAAATAAAGCAAATGTGAGTTGGTCCTCATATGACCACGATGTAGTGCTCAAGAAATGGAAATTTGTGAAAATGCCATAAAACATAACTCCTTCAATGAAATTGGAATTTTCATGAAGGGAATGTCATCATAGGCTCATGAGTGCAAAACAAAACTAAAAAAATGAAATTTGACCTTAAAATGGAAATTTTCTATTTTCGGATTTTTAAAAATCTATAGTAAAACAACAACTTCGATGAATTTTTAAAAATATTAAACAACTCCAAAAATGAAATTTCAAATTGCGTATTAGAAGTATGAAGTATAACCTACGCAATGGTTAAATTATTTTTGGATTTTGAAGTTTTTTAAATGTTTATTTTAATGCCTGAAAATAAAAAAAAGTTAAAATTTTTGGAAAATAAAATGCAGAAAATGAAAATGAAATGCAGAAAATGGAACACAAGATGCATTCAGTTTGATGCTATCCTATTCCGACAAAACCGAAGATATGAGGTTTTCATGCATGCAACCTAACCTATTGGACTTGCAAAACAAGCACAATCCGGATAAGCTAAGTGCTGGCTCCTAGGGTTTTAAATGAGGTTTTCAGATTTAGACATTCGCATGAAGCAACCAAGAAAACTTGCATAAACTCCATTTACAAGCCTAAAATCTGAAAAGGGGAAAAATAGACATTTAATATTGCATGCAGAAAATGACTCCTTCTTTCTTGTCCATAAGATGCAACTTTCTGAAAATTTTTGTATTAAAAATTTGTCATTTTACAATAACAGAAGTTTCTGGTTTTCCCAAACCAGTCAATGGAAGAAAAACAGCCCAAACAGGTCCAGAATGGCCCTCTTGCCTTCAAATCTGCAACTCTGCTTGCAGTAGTTTCCACCCCTCCTAGCCTCTTTGAATGGCGTATTTAAAATTTTTAGGAAGCTTTTCCTTTCGTTTTCCAATGGATGTTCGTTTCACCTTCCCTCTGCATGCATGTGTTCTGATTCCCAAAAGACTTTTCGTTTCTATTTTGCGGCCCTTCGTTTCATTTTCTCCACATGGGCTTGCGTCCATTTCCTTCTGTGTGTAACGTTTTGTCTTATTCATTGGATTTTGTCCTTATGTCCACGTCACTATGCAGTCTTCAGTTTCACTGTCTTGGGGTTCATCACTAATATCAGATGCACTGTCAAACTGCTCTGTTCCCTTGGCAGAAATCGGACATGTCACGATATCGCGACACTTTTGCCTCCTTGCTCTCTTTTGTTGCTTTTAGCCGAGAATGTAACATGTCACGATATCGCGACACTTTTTCCTCCTTTGGCCGCGAAAATGCAACATGTCGCGATATCGCGACACTTTTTCTCTTTCGGCCATGAAAATGCAACATGTCGCGATATCGTGACACTTTTTCTCTTTTGTTCTTTCTTTTCTCGTTTGGTCGCGAAAATGCAACATGTCACGATATCGTGACACTTTTCTTTCTTCTCTTTTTTTCTGGTCTCGAAAATGCAACATGTCGCGATATCGCGACACTTTTCTTTCTTCTCTTTTCTTGTTCTTTCTGGCCGTGAAAATGCAACATGTCGCGATATCGCGACACTTTTCTCTTTTGGCCATGAAAATGCAACATGTCGTGATATCGCGACACTTTTTCTCTTTTGTCGCGACAATGCAACATGTCGCGATATCGCGACACTTTTTCTCTTTTGACCGCGACAATGCAACATGTCACGATATCGTGACACCTTTTCTCTTTTGCGCGACAATGCAACATGTCGTGATATCGCGACACTTTTTCTTTTTTGGCCGTGACCATGCAACATGTCACGATATCGCGACACTTTTTCTTTTTTGGCTGCAACCATGCAACATGTCGCGATATCATGACACTTTTTCTCTTTTGCCGCGACAATGCAACATGTCGCGATATCGCGACACTTTTTCTTTTTGCCGCGACAATGCAACATGTCACGATATCGCGACACTTTTTTATCCTTGTGGTGTTTTGCTTTTTCTTTGAGCTTTAGCATATGGGCCACTTCGGTCTTCTTGGAAAACATGCAAAAAGGTGGGTCCCCAATTTTGGGGTACGTTGTGGAGCAGCCACAACAAATGGCGACTCTACTAGGAAATGCTCCTGAGCATTTTGGTGAGAACTCAACCTGAAAATACATGAACTCAAATACAAGCGTCAGCAAATATCCATAGAATGCAAATAGATCAGAAATACATGAAGCATTAGAATCGTTAAGCATCAGCTCGGTGTGTGCAGTGTGATTCATTCCCTATCATTTGAAACTCATTCAACTTTCCATTGTCAGTTTCACTTATGATTCGTATGCAAGGCTATGAATGATTTGTGCAGGATTTGATGTATGACAACTATGCTAGAGATATAACAACCTGCTTTGCAAAGGCTCAAACTTTCTAGTATCATGAACAAACATATTAAAATTGTCAAACCCTCTTAGGACCAAATATGTGCATACTGAATTAATTTACTAGATCCCAAAGTTGGTTATGTGTCACTACCATCTTGAACCCATGTGCAAGTGTAAGTGAAATCAGAGCTTTGGGGAATAGGATTCCCAACCTAAGCGAGATGGGAATTTAACCCTATCCTTGCTACTCTGATCTGGAGTTCATTACCTCATCTTGAACAAAATGATTTAACCTACTATGGATGAAATTGTCAGGCTAGCCTGTCCGTTTGAGCAGTCAGTGGTCTTGCTTTTAGACAAGACATGTTGCCACGCATGAGCATACTTCACTACCAGTCAAGCGTCTATAGCCCCGATGGAGATCAACCCCATAATCTAGGATTTGACTTTACTTTTGATTTCTTGAACCTTGGGGATGACTACCCATCCTTGCAAGGGACATGTAGTACGATCCTTCCAATCCAATATCAATGATGCAATGAAAGTAGAATGAAAAATATTTGCTTTGGGTTTCAAGTTCTTGAGCGGGAAAAATAGAAGCTTTGGGGAATCGGATTCTCAACCTAAGCGAGATGAGAATTAGACCCTATCCTTACTACTCCATGAAGGTCAAATCAGAGCTTTGGGGAATTGGATCCTCAACCTAAGCGAGATGAGAATTAGACCCTATCCTTACTACTCTGATTTTAGGCTTTAAGCACTATGGGAGTGGTAAAAACCATTATTTTAAGGATTATGTTGCATGATAGGACAGACACGAAATACTCCTTTCGCCTCACCTTTTCTTCCAAGTATGGTTTTGACCATTTTTCTCAAGATCCTCTTTAAAATATGTAGAACGTGCTTGGTTCAAGATAGTTCGGGCATCAGTTCCCAACCTTAGGATCCTTTTAATATATGTTATATAATAACCCTAAGAGGATTTGACACCTTTTCAATGATTGTATTTGAAATGTAGATGCAACTATGATGAAACATATATGCAATGTGGTAACATGAGATATGGATGAA
Source organism: Wollemia nobilis (assembly GCA_028583015.1). Classification (NCBI taxonomy): domain Eukaryota; kingdom Viridiplantae; phylum Streptophyta; class Pinopsida; order Araucariales; family Araucariaceae; genus Wollemia; species Wollemia nobilis. The sequence goes on along the minus strand of JAQPPZ010017220.1, from coordinate 4,034,798 downwards.
TGCATTGCTCTTTTTGAAATGCGGATGGAGTATATCACCTACTTTGCCATAATTTGTAAGACTGACAACTTCATGCATCACAAGTTTCAAATGATATTATTTAATGTGTTTGTGATACTCATGGAGCTTTCTGCAATACAATTCCTGATGTTTCATATTCTCCCTATCTTAGTCAACATTCATAAGGACATAAGTTGACATCTCGCTTTTCTTTATTCATAAGGACATCAGTTGACATCTCGCTTTTTTTTTTTCAAAACAAACCAAAAATGTCCAAAGGACCAACACACAAAACTTAAAACCAAAACTGAAATGCAAACCCAACATCACAAACCAAAAAATTATATACAAATGTACAATATGGTACAAGATGATGCAAAGCTTGGACTATCACTTTCCCGGATCCCAAACATGATTAGAACATTTCAAAAGACATATGACACAATATGTATGCCAAATGTTGTAGGAATCCAACAACAATAAGACCAAACCAAGCAATGCAAAACAATTCAACTTGCCACGCTCACCATACCAATTTGATTTAGTTCCATTACCAACACCATAGGTGAGATTCAAATCAAATTGATTAGACAATGATTGGTATTCAATTTTATCTTGTCTATTCTTTAAAATGTAAGTTTCATCATTCCATTCATGATTTAGAAGTAGGCTTTCTTTATCCAAAATGAAACTTTGTAAGTAAGAGCCTATTTCTAAACATTTTAAAGCCAATTCATTTTCCAAGTTTGTCGGCCAATCAAATTTCTGCAAACATTTGCAAGCATCTAGGATATTTACTAAATGGGAATCATTAAAAGTTTTTATCCTAGGTTCAAGAATTAATTGTTGATGAATTTGATTTAACAATTTAAGTGCATCCATTTCATTCATTAAAATAATGTTATCAAAGGTGTGGTTAGAAATTAATCCTTGTTCTTCATTCACCTTCAATGGCATTTCATCATAAACATCATTCAAATTCAAAACATGGTCGTTCAACTCTTCACCTATAGCTTGGGTGTTTGAACACAAAAGGTTAGATTCTACCTTTTGCACATTTTTATTTACCAAAACTTGGTGAGAAATCACAATTTCTTCCTTGATTACCTGTTCATCAAACATACCAAGATATGGCACCCAATTGAAAACATGTCCATCTTTTTCAACCCTCAAATCTTGTTGGTCAAAATGTAGGTTAAGTAACTCATCTTGATGATCACTTATTTGAGTTTCTTCCAATTGACCAATCTCTTTGTCATTTGGTTCCAATTGCTTGTTCACCATCCATGGCATCTCTTCATGTGAGATAGAAGTTTCAACATCTTGCATATCAAGTGAAATAGGAGCTTCATCTATAGGGGCGTGAGAAAATAATACATTATCATATCTCCCCCAACCATTGTAAAAATTGTCATCCAAATTCGTGGAATGACATTCCATGATGTTTGTGGCATGATATTTTGATTCATTCATCAATTCTTTTTCTTCTTTGTCCTTGGTAGTAGGATCGTTATAATCTTCCAAATTTTGATGAGATTTGAAACCCTCTTCCAAAACATCCTCAAATTGTACAGGAGTTGTAATATCTTCCTTTAAGTAGGCGATTATGTTATCCTGCATATCAATTGACACAAAGGGTTCATTAGAAGGTTTAGAGTGAGCATATTCATCCAATTTCTTCCAAGAATCATGGCGATCATCTTCCAAAATTAAGTTATGATGCTCAACTATTTCTTCAACATCTTCTAATTGATCAAAGTGTATCTCATCAAATTCACCTTCACCTTCCTTAGATGGTTCAATTATTTCAAAAAGTGGGCTATTTCTTGAATTCAAATTGGTAAGGCTATCATAGTCCAAATTAGTAACCCATGATTCTGCTTCATCACAATTTGGAGGGTGAAGAATTTCTTGATCATTAGTTTCAATCATCTCATCGAGTGTATCTTCCAAGAACAAGTGGTGAAATTCTGTCATATCTTCAAATTCATTTATTGATTTTCTTCCGATTTCACTTTCAACCACTTCATTCAACTCTATGGCCATTTCTGTCCTATCACATATCTCAAGTAGAGTTGAATTTATGACACCATTATCTGAATAATCATGTATCTCTATGAATGAAATCATCTCAGCATGATCCTCATTAGTGGATGTTGGATTGGTAACTTGCACCTCCTCTTGGACTACATCTAAGGTGGTTGTAACATTTGGACACTCAAATTCATCCCCTTGATCATTCACCTTAGGTATTGTTGGATTGGAGGGTGCTATATTCAATGGTTGATGTAGGTTGGTATCACTAACCCCAAAAGAACAATCTTTCGTGGGAGCATGTTGTGCCTTTTTTTCTTCCAAAACTTGTTCTACCTTTTCAAATATCTCATAGATCATCTCTAGGGACAGGTCATCCAAGATTTCCTTAATGAGTGTAGCAAGTGTGGGGGGTATGGCTCTCAAGTATACTTCAATAGCTTCCTCTTCCGATGTACCCAAACTTTCCCACATTTGAGAGTACAATTCACGAAACCTCACACTGAATTGACTCATGGACTCATTAGGCTCTTTACACATAGAGGTGAATTGATTTTGCAACCTATCCAAGTCAACTTGATTACCAAAGTGATAAATATAGGCTGCTTCTAATTGGCTCCAAGAAGTCTTAACCTCCATGGGTAGATGGCAATACCACGGGAATGATCTATCACCCACAATGTATGGGAAGAACCTACAAGCAATAGGCTCACAAAATATTTGAAATTGACATAATGTGAACTTATAGATATGTAGATTTTGTAGGTATCCTGATGCCACCTCTTGATTAAAAAGTCGTAGAAACTCCAATAACCTTTCATGAATTTGATAAGGTGTTCCAAAGGTAGAATGACATTCATAATACTTTCCTAATGCAGATACCATCGTTTCTCTTAGGGACATCATTTCTTCTCTTAGGGATACAATTTGCTCCTCAGATGTTGCCATTAGTGAAACTCAAAGAAATGAATAGCAAATATCAAACATGTAACGTATGAATAATCATGTTAGCATCAACCAAGAGATGTATCCATTAAAATCAAATGAAAGTAATTGCATGGAGACATCCTCGTTAGTCAAGACCAAAATTTTTCAAAATCAAATCAAAACACATTATTCCCTGTATGAACAATCAAAAGCGTTAGAACAATGCATAGCAATTCATGTCCTCCTTTTAACACTACAAGGTTGTATTGTTAAAAGAGGGCTAAAGATAATAATCAATAGGGCATGAAATATTCAAAATTTAAATCCCTATAGCATTTAAATCACACTGAAATAAACCAATTCGAGGCCCTCCTTCTAGCGCCAAAATGTTGAGTGGTATTTTCACACAGTTGTGAAAGTACACTCTCCTTTAGGATTTGGGTTCCAAATCCCCTCTTGCAAAGAAGTTAAACAAACAACTTCTCCAAGGTCTCCGCTATATTAGCATTTGCATATGTGTATTAGTAATCTCAAATAAAGATATTCAATTTAAATGCTTGGAACACCTTAGTGATTGCAAGTAATCGTAAACAAGGGGCAATGTTGGTTTATTTTACCATGAAACTTTAGTGATTGTTCATTGAACCAAAATAAAGCAAATGTGAGTTGGTCCTCATATGACCACGATGTAGTGCTCAAGAAATGGAAATTTGTGAAAATGCCATAAAACATAACTCCTTCAATGAAATTGGAATTTTCATGAAGGGAATGTCATCATAGGCTCATGAGTGCAAAACAAAACTGAAAAAAATGAAATTTGACCTTAAAATGGAAATTTTCTATTTTCGGATTTTTAAAAATCTACAGTAAAACAACAACTTCGATGAATTTTTAAAAATATTAAACAACTCCGAAAATGAAATTTCAAATTGCGTATTAGAAGTATGAAGTATAACCTACGCAATGGTTAAATTATTTTTGGATTTTGAAGTTTTTTTAATGTTTATTTTAATGCCTGAAAATAAAAAAAAAGTTAAAATTTTTGGAAAATAAAATGCAGAAAATGAAAATGAAATGCAGAAAATGGAACACAAGATGCATTCAGTTTGATGCTATCCTATTCCGACAAAACCGAAGATATGAGGTTTTCATGCATGCAACCTAACCTATTGGACTTGCAAAACAAGCACAATCCGGATAAGCTAAGTGCTGGCTCCTAGGGTTTTAAATGAGGTTTTCAGATTTAAACATTCGCATGAAGCAACCAAGAAACTTGCATAAACTCCATTTACAAGCCTAAAATCTGAAAAGGGGAAAAATAGACATTTAATCTTGCATGCAGAAAATGACTCCTTCTTTCTTGTCCATAAGATGCAACTTTCTGAAAATTTTTGTATTAAAAATTTGTCATTTTACAATAACAAAGTTTCTGGTTTTCCCAAACCGATCAATGGAAGAAAAACAGCTCGAACAGGTCCAGAATGGCCCTCTTGCCTTCAAATCTGCAACTCTGCTCGTAGCAATTTCCACCCCTCCTGGCCTCTTTGAATGGCGTATTTAAAATTTTTAGGAAGCTTTTCCTTTCGTTTTCCAATGGATGTTCGTTTCACCTTCCCTCTGCATGCATGTGTTCTGATTCCCAAAAGACTTTTAGTTTCTATTTTGTGGCCCTTCGTTTCATTTTCTCCACATGGGCTTGCGTTCATTTCCTTCCATGTGTAACGTTTTGTCTTATTCATTGGATTTTGTCCTTATGTCCACGTCACTATGCAGTCTTCAGTTTCACTGTCCTGGTGTTCATCACTAATATCAGACGCACTGTCAACTACTCTGTTCCCTTGGCGGAAATCGGACATGTCGCGATATCGTGACACTTTTGCCTCCTTGCTCTCTTTTGTTGCTTTTAGCCGCGAGAATGTAACATGTCGCGATATCGCGACACTTTTTCTCCTTTGGCCGTGAAAATGCAACATGTCGCGATATCGCGACACTTTTTCTCTTTTGGCCGTGAAAATGCAACATGTCGCGATATCGCGACACTTTTTCTCTTTTGGCCACGAACATGCAACATGTCGCGATATCGCGACACTTTTTTCTTTTGTTATTTATTTTCTCATTTGGTCGTGAAAATGCAACATGTCGCGATATCGCGACACTTTTTTTCTTTTTGCCGTGAAAATGCAACATGTCGCGATATCGTGACACTTTTTTTCTTCTTCTTTCTTTTCTCGTTTGGTCGTGAAAATGCAACATGTCGCGATATCGCGACACTTTTCTTTCTTCTCTTGCTCTTGTTCTTTCTGGCCGCGAAAATGCAACATGTCGCGATATCATGACACTTTTCTCTTTTGGCCGCGAAAATGCAACATGTCGCGATATCGCGACACTTTTTCTCTTTTGTCCGTGACAATGCAACATGTCGCGATATCGCGACACTTTTTCTCTTTTGGCCGCGACCATGCAACATGTCGCGATATCGCGACACCTTTTCTCTTTTGTCGTGACCATGCAACATGTCGCGATATCGCGACACTTTTTCTTTTTTGGCCGTGACCATGCAACATGTCGCGATATCGCGACACTTTTTCTTTTTTGTCCGCGACAATGCAACATGTCGCGATATCGCGACACTTTTCTTTTTTTTCCGTGACAATGCAACATGTCACGATATCGCGACACTTTTTCTTTTTTTGCCGCGACCATGCAACATGTCACGATATCATGACACTTTTTCTTTTTTGGCCGCGACAATGCAACATGTCACGATATCGCGACACTTTTTCTCTTTTGAACGCAACCATGCAACATGTCATGATATCGTGACACCTTTTCTCTTTTGGCCACGACCATGCAACATGTCGCGATATCGTGACACTTTTTCTTTTTTTGGCTGCGACCATGCAACATGTCGCGATATCGCAACACTTTTTATTTTTTGTCTGTGACCATGCAACATGTCATGATATCGCGACACTTTTCTTTTTTTGCCGCAAAAATGCAAAATGTCACGATATCGCGACACTTTTTTCATCCTTGTGGTGTTTTTCTTTTTCTTTGAGCTTTAGCATATGGGCCACTTCGGTCTTCTTGGAAAACATGCAAAAAATGTGGGTCCCCAATTTTGGGGTACGTTGTGGAGCAGCCACAACACATCCCAAAAGGAATCAAACTTTTCATGCTTGCCTGGTTTTTCCCTCTCAACATTCCATCTGAGAACTGAGTCTCCAATTTGGCATTTATTTTTTATCAAACCACGCTTTAATTTCTGAAGAATTCTTTTGAAAATGATCATATGATTGAGTTCTTCTCTCTTCCAATTGTAGCAAGTGTATCAACCTAGTTTTTACTGGATCCTCCTCTAATTTTTCTTCTATACTGACAAGCTTAAGCGTTAGAATCTCTAAGTGAATGGGCAATACTACCTCCTTGTCGTATACTAGTGCATAAGGAGAAGTTTTGATGGACTTTTTAATAGTAATCTTGTCTACCCACAGAGCATGGTCAAGCAATAGATGCCAACTCCTTTTGTTACCTTCCAGATATTTTCTCAAAATACTTAATAGGTTTTTGTTGGTAGATTATGCAAGTCCATTACATTGTGGGTAATAATTCAAAGTATTTTTAAGAATGATGCCATACTTGCTGGTAAAATCAATGTACTTGGCTCCTATGATAGTAGGGCCATTATCATTAACCAAAGATTATGGGACTCCAAATCTAGAAATCAAATTCTTCATAAAGTTGATCACAACTTCCTGGTCCACCTTTTTTGTAGGAATGGCCTCCACCCATATGGTAAGATAATCTGTAGTTGTCAAGATAAAATTATGCTTTGCTTAAGAATTAGGATTTATAACTCCTATGAAATCTAATCCCCATTGCTGAAAAGGCTCCTCAACTTGAATAGGGTTTGGGGGAGATGAAGCATTTCTGGTTCTTCCAACATACCTTTGATATTTGTCATAATCCTGGGTAACTTTAAAAACATAATTGAACATAGTAGGCCAATAATATCTTGCTCGTATTATCTTCAAAGCCATAACTCTACCCGAGCTATGACCACCTACTCACCCTCCATTAAATTCTTCTATGACTCTTTTTTGTTGATCCTCCTTCAAACATTTCAGGAGAATACCATCCAAGTTTCTTTTGAACAACCCTTCAAGTAGTAATACATATTTTAGAGCATGAAGTCTATATCTCCTTCTTTGAGAAGGATTTAGATCAGGTGGGTAGATCCCATTTTGGAAATACCTGGTCATTTGGTCGATCCATTCAGAATATGCAGTGTGTACAATATCTATTTGATCATCTTCTGTTATCTGAAAAGCTGTCATTTCGGCCAATGCTAAAGCATCTATCAATCATTGGCACAAGGCTATACCTCTTACCAGCTTGGTGGGATGTATTTCTACATCATATTCCTGTATTTTAGTAATCCAACCAACACTTTAATCACCTAGGTCACCCTGTAATATAAAACTTCTTACATCTGGATGAACCACATACACCAGGGTTTTTCTTTGTACCAGATATTGTTTGAACTTCTTTAGTGACTTCATCACAGCAAATACTTGTCTTTAAATAAATTTATATTTTACCTGATAATCATGTAAATTCTAACTCCAAAATAACACAGGGTGTTCATCCCCTTTATTATATTTTTGGGTGAGTATTGAGGCATAACTCTCTTTAGCACCATAAGCATACTGAAATCAGGATTTATCAAGACTAGATTTGTTGCAATGGATTGCTTGATGACCTCAAAATATCTCTTCCTAACCTTAGTCCACATGAACTCTACCTTTTTCTTGAGTAGTTCAGATATAGGCCTCACTTTTTGTACAAAATTAGAAATGAATTTCCTAACAAAATTGATTTGACCTAGAAAAGACTACAAGGTCGTCTGATTAGTAGGCAAAGGAATAGATAGAATTTCTCTAGTTCTATTCAGATCTATGGCCATACCTTCTTTTGAGACCACATGGCCTAATATTTTTTCCTCATGTACTGCAAAAAATGACTTCTTAGGATTCAGTGAAATACCAAATTTTTTGCACTTTTGAAAAACTTGTTCCAAATAAGACAGATGATCATTTTTATCATGAGAAAATATAGTCATGTCGTCTAGGTAAATCAGAATAACTTTGTTTATAAGTGTACCAAAGGCATAGTCCATGACCCTCTAAAATTTAGCTCCTACATTAGATAGCCCAAAGGACATTCTCTAATAGGTAAATGTACCCCATTTTGTGATGAATGTTATATTGTATTGGTCTTCGTCTTTTATCCAAATTTGGTTATATCCAGAGTAACCATCCAATAGTGAGAATCTTTCTACTCATGTTACTACCTATAATATTTGGTCAATCTAAGGGAGGGGGTAGTGATCCTTGAGGGATGCTTGATTCGTATTTCTAAAATCTACGCATAGGCATATATCTCCATTCTTCTTTCTTACGGGTACCAAATTGGCTACCCAAGTGGAATGTTTTATTGGATATATTATCCTAGCCTTTAACAGCTTTAAGAGTTCCTCTCTCATAATGGTTTCTATCCTCGGATTGACAATCCTCTATTTTTGTCAAAATGGTTTAGCATCTGGATCTAACTCAATAGTATGCTGGATAATCCTTTTTCATACACCTTAAAGTCTTCATATGACCAAGCCACAATGTCTTGGTATTTTAAGCATAAATTTTTAATCTCTTCTGCTTCCTTAGGTGAACACTAGATCCCAATATTGAGCTTATTTCCTATTCTAACCTCCACTTTTTTATAGATATCTTCATCGACCTTCATGGCTACGACCTATTTCTATCTTCATTATCAAATAAAATTTCAAGGGTGACCAACACCCTTGGAATATGATTTTTTCTTAGTTGGATAAAGTCTTGCTGATCTATTTCCTCCAGTTCTTCCTCTTGGACAGTTGAAAGGCATGCTTCTCTTATCGGAAAATCCAAAAAATTTTCATCACTTTCAAAAACCTACTAGAATATTTGCTTGTCTGGAATTGCAGGTATGAAAACCATTTTAATTCCCTTGGTCTTCTTAGTTCTAGAATCTACAGGAGGTTTGAAATTGGCTCCCTTAATTTCCAATGAATCCACCAGGAGATTCTCTTCTCTAGGCACAAAGCTTAGATTCAGGGCATCAAATGAATCCATTAGGCCTCATACCCTATTCCTGTAATATTTTAAGTAATGGTGCTTACTACTGCACTTATTCCTTACCTAATGTATTATCAGCTCATAATCACCATATATGTTCAAAATTTTGATGCCCATGCTTTCTTCTTACATTAATCTGAGGCACAAAGCCTCATATTCTATAGAATTTTTAGTACATGACCATGTCAGTCTATAAGAAAAATTATTTATCGCTTCTGACTGTGATTGTAGGACCACACCAACCCCTGCACCATTTCTACATTTAGCACCATCAAATTGCATAACCCATGTTTCCTTGTTTCTTAAGGATTGATTAGAAATAGTAGGGAGTTTCTTTTCCAATTCAGTTGTGATGTTGTATGTACCTATACCAGTTCCAAAATGACTATAATATTCTCTGAAAGGCAAATCATCTTCAATTTCTAGCTCCTCGATGTTTTCCACTAGCTCAAATTACTCCAAAGGATTAAGATTACACATTTCTTCTTCAATATTTTCAATATGATAAGCAACTAGTTTCTCTGGTGTTATCCTTATCCTTTTTCCTTTGAAAGGGATTACCATGCTAGAATAATCCATGTACATACATCGCCCTAGCTTTGCAGTAAACTCTCTTGAGAGGTATAACCAAAAATAGGGTTCTAAGTCCACCACCACTATTTCTTATACCACTGTTACCTTGGGAGCTCTGTGCAACCTCATCAGTACATATTTAATAACCCAAAATGTCTTGATAGATGTCTCATCTAGTTGTAACACTCTAGGACAAAACCGGGTATACTCCATACCCATATCTTCAAAAACCACCTTAGGCATTACTGTGGTTGATGCTCTTGAATCAATCATACAATTTTGAACTACCCATCCTTCCATTCTTAAGGATATGTAGAAATGGGGAGGTTTTTTCTTTAGAACAGTAGGTGTCATTTCTTTATTTTTTGATGGTATACTGAGGATGGTAGTGGCCAGTCTATTCTGGTGATTTTTACTGAGGAAAGCTTTAAGCAGGTCAATCTGGCCCAGAATGAAAAGAGTGTCATATAGGCTATATTTTTATGGAATCCTTTTCATCTCTTCAACAATGTTGTACTCAGACTTGGTCAGGGATAGTTTTTCCAATCCTCTATCTGTCTCACCATATTTCCTTTTATATTTTTGGGTTGCCTCTAATCTTTGTCTTTTGTTAATAGAGAGGAACCTGAGCCTTTCTTGATCCTCTCCTTTGGATCTCATTCTGTCTCCTTTCGTTTCTCTTTTCAGATTTTTAGGGAGACTATCTGTCTTCTCCTTCCCTCTAGCTCGAGGAATAGGAAAAGTATCACTGCTTTGAGGGGGGAGTCAGCTTTCTTTTGAGAAGGGACCTGGAATTGTCCAATCTTCTGGGGGACTACTTGTAAAGCTTTCTTTCTATACCTTGTCATAACAACAATTAGATTTTATTACTCTAACTCCTTTTTGACCATGATCTGATCAGGGTGCCATAACATATTAACCCTCCCCTTATGATTCCTTTCAACTTGATCCATGGCTTGTTGAACATGGTTTTGATACATCACTTAAGACTGTGATTCATGGAGATCATTGCATACCAAACACCAAACATTTGCAAGAGTGGTATCTATAGAACACTCTGGATCCTCACATGCTGCATTCACCCTAACCCTAGTATTATTACTAGGACTAGGTCTTTGATATTTGTTTACATATGGAAATATCCTATGTTGTGACCTTTCTTGATCTCTCTTTTCTATTGAATTCATTCTATTACTCAGAGTTTTCAAGGTATTTTGTATATCCAGAATAGCATACAATTCTTGAGAAGGTTGAGAAGTAAGGGGAGGAAAAGGAGGTGCAGAGGATACAATTTTAGACTAAGGAATCAGATTCATTTGTGAATATGGATATGGTAAAGAAAGGGGGTCCATGTAAGAGTGCTTTGTGGATTGATCCTGGCTACTATTGGTTTTTGAGTTATAGGAAAACACGGTTTTGGGGGGAATTCTTCCTACATTGATCAGGATATTTTTAGCATGGAAAACTACATTATAAAATTAGGGGAAGGTTTATACTCTATATTGTTGTGTTTTTAGACCTAGATATGATCATAGAGCTTGGATATAATACATATAAGCCAAATATGAAACTAATCTAGTAGTGGGGGGAATTCTCTTCCATGTTCTGCTAAATATCAAATTAAAATCTAAGATAGTTTCTTGCTTGGTTTTTGGCATGGCTGTAAACTGATTTAGCAGAGAAAATGGATTAGCATATTCATTAAATTCTTCTATGAATGGTTCAGCCGATGATTTCCATGAAGTGATAGAATTATCTTCCAAAGTTCTAAACCAATGTAATATCTTTCTACAAAAGGATAGGGCTAGAATTTTGACAATAATATTTTCTTCCTGTATGTTGTGGATTGCTGCCAGATTCAATATATCTTGGTAGTGCTCATAAGTTGTTTTCCCAAATTCATAATACATGGGGATTGCCTTAGATACATCTTGGGGGATGGAATCTATTTGAGCTAATCTAAGGGGCCCAGTTGAATCCCAGTTAGGGTACTTTTGTAGTGGCTGATTATGAGCCACATTTTGTGCCATATTTTTGGCTATAGGTCTTCTTGGGGGAACTATTAGGTTTTATTCTAGAAGCTCTTCTACTTCAATAAAATATTGATCCAAAATTCTGATAACAACAACCCCTCTTTGAGGTAACTCACAATAAAATAAAGAATTAGGGTTGTTCCTCTTGAAAGACCTAGTATACATGAAAGGGTACTAGTCTACAATACTTTTCAAGGTCTTCTAACTAGGGAGTCACCAGGTGAACTTTATTTTCTCTGCTAATAAGGTCAAGACAATTCACCAAATCTTGATTCCTTCGGGTTGAGATAACAATAACTCTTTAGATGGGTTTCATGTTCCTTGTGAACTTGTCCCATCGGGCATGCCAAAAACTATTGGGCATTGAATTGCACCAAGTTTTCACTTGATACTGTAGTTGTTTATCTTCCTACTTTCTATCCAAGCTTGCACTCGATAGCTACAACTCAGCACTCAACATTGGATGGACCAAAATAGGGGTTTTCAATCCAACCTCCATAGTAGGCTAGTTATTTTTCAACTTAGCAAGTTGTTGATACAATTATGCTCACTTAGGGTTTGGAGTTTAGGGTAATAGAATGTTAGGGTTAGAGAGATGTAGATAATAGTAGACAAATAGGTTAACAACATTGCACTACCATAAAAATTTCCCAAAAGACCATACTAAAGATGCATACTCAAATCAACATTTATCTCAGATCATATTGTTTCATATATTAAAGCACAACAAATAAATGTTGTAGCAAGCAATTTCAATATCCAGTGAATTATAATCCAAATAACAAAATTCACCAAATACCTATATTTCATAGAACTATACTTCCTAACAACATAGAACGAACTCAAAAGCATATTTCAATTACTTATAATAGCTAGTAATCCAAAATTAGGCACAAACTAACCATCAAAGTATTTACAAAAATGCAACTAAATAATACGAACCTCTGACATCAAGCATGAGAATGTAAACTTGATGTGAAGATCAATGCATTGCTCCTTTCATTAGCTTTTTAGGAATATTTAAAATGGCACAGGAAAACACGTTAGAGCCGACCATTAAAATAAGGGTTCGACCTCTACTTATAGTTTTTAAAATTACAATAATCAAGAAACAATACAAAAGATCTTGTTTTAACAAAACAAAAAAGATATTTAACTGGCATTAGCTCAATGGTCCATCCTCTGGGAATTCCGTTGAAAGAAAGTCCGCCATGGTAGCTCGAGGTCTCTACAACTTGCTGATCACTCAATGGAACTGAATTTCAAGTCGTTAAATATCATGCATTTCCATCGATCCTTCTTGGGAGTGAATTACCACTTTTGATCTATAACCACCTCTGGTTTTATCTTCTGGAAAACCTTCGATGCCTCGTATTCTAGCCGGATGTTACAATTCTAATGCAGCAATATCTTTTAAACAACCAATATTTGGTAGCCTAACCTCCATCGTTGATTCTCTTCATTGCATGATTCAGATTCAATCCGACATAATCTAAATGTCATTCCACTTTAAAATTGATGATGTCATCTCTTTTAATAGAAGCAGCAAAATCTCCAATCTAGATCTTTAATATTTGAACATCGAATTCGCTCTAGGATCTATCATACTCAGCATTATCTTCTTCAATCTACATTAGAATATTGATGATGTCACCTCTTTCTTATAGCTTTTGTGGATTTCATTCTAGATAGAACAAGTGCATTGTGTTATAATCACCAATTCAGGTCCGGAGCTAGTCACATAACTCTTCTATCATGAATCTACAATTTCATTATTATGTCATCTCATCTTGTCTTTATTCCAAAAAGGAAACACTTGTTCATTCTTTGAATCACCAATCTATACTTATTTGCCACTTATGTCATCATATCCTTGAAACTTTTATGGATTTGATATCTACCATCATTTTGAAGTCGAAGGAAAATCACCCAAAATCACTTCAAACATGAAAACTTCACTAATTGTTGAGCGGATTCATAAATTTTGATCCAGTTCTGCTTCAAATTGTATTGCAAGGTTTGCGGAATAATTATTCTATAACTTAGTCAAAATTATACAAAATTTTACTAAGTATATGGCCATTTTGGGCCTACACTTCTAATCCTTATTGAGATTGGCAAAGAAGTAATTGTGAGTGTGGCAGAATTGTGAGATCAACTCCTTGTCAAGAAAAAAGGTATGGGAAAATTCTTTCTTGGTTGAGTTGATTGATTTCTTACAATAAAATAAAGTTTGGAGTGAAAATTATTTGGTTAGGGTTTCCTTTTTTAAAGTGCTTGAGTTAATGCTTCAAGGTTTTTTGGAATTAAGAGTTGTGATTAAAACCTTGTTTGATAAGCATAGTTGTTGAAGTTATTGGATTGTGTGAAGAATTGAGTTAGGGTTTTGAAAAGAACATAAGTATCATTGTTATGTGAAGAGTGTTTTATGAGCATTTTTTTTGAAGTGAGTTTTTGTGGCAAAGAATTTGAACTAGGGTTTGAAAAGAACATGAGTATCATTGTTATGTGAGATTTGTTGTTGAGCATTATTGTAAATATGTTGAGTTGGTTGATATATGCTTAGACTAGGGTTTGTGAGAAAGGGGAGTTTCATTAAGTAATTGGTTGAATTGAGTTGGTTGAGCCTAGTCAAGTGGTTTTATAAAGTGATTTTTCAAGTTCCATAAAACAAACTATTTTATATTCTGATTTGAGTTGTGAAAGTTATTGAGCATTGAGTGTAGAACATATTGAGTCTCTAATAATTCTCTTTATGCTTCTATGAGATTGGACAAGTTTTGTGTGGACTTGTTAAGAATATTTGAGGAAATTATTTGAGGAAACTTGTGGACTGATTATGTGTGAGCTTTTGTGGAATCTTACAACACAGATTTGGTTAAGTTCTGTGTGAACTTATTGTGCAAATTTGGACAAGTTCTGTGTGAGCTTGTTCAGTAGATTTGGACATGTTCTGTGTGGACCTGTTAAGCATATTTGGATAGGTTTTGTGTGGACTTGTTGAGAAAATTTGGATAGGTTCTTAGTGTACTTGTTGAGTAGATTTGAGTAGGTTCTGAGTGGACCTATTGAGCATATTTGATCAGGTTCTGAGTAGACTTGTTGTACATATTTGTGCTAGATCGACTGGACTATGTTTAGTGCAGATTTGAGATAGATATTTGGTGGTTATAGAGAGAAGAGAATAGTAGTCTCCAGTGGATAGATATCCATCAGCCAAGACAGTGAGGATAGGTCTTCTGAGTGGGGAAAAGAGTCTTTAGTGGAGAGAGATCCATAAGCTAGTGTAGTGGAGGCGGTAGTCTTCTAGAGGATCACCAATGAGAGCAGAGGAGGAGTTATCCTATGGATAGAGTTCCACAAACATGATTTAGGGGATCAACATCTCCTTTGGATGAAGGTCCATAAACATTGTAATTGGGAAGGATTCCCAAAAGATTATTTGAGAAATATTTAGAAAAAATATTTTTTTGTGGAAGTAGCCATATTTGGGTGAACCAAATAAAAATGATGTCTCTCATGTGTGTGATGCTTTGTGTGATGTTTACTATTTTATTAATGTTTATGCTACTATTTGGATTAAAAAGAAAAAACTTTTATTGTATACTGTTCACCCCCACTCTTAGTATAAACACATGTTCTTCATAAAATTATTGTCAAGGTTCATCGAGAGGAGGTAGATCAAATGAATAATATACTCCCCCATACACAAAGTTGATCCTGTTTGGAGTTGAACCCATGTTATATATCGTGCTTATAGCTAAAGGTGGGTCACGTGGGTGATTGTAATATCTAATAGTCTCAATGTTAGGCAGAGTGATTGTGACATTTTGAACTATGTACTCACCAATTCTTGGATTGGTGATATGGACTACAACTTGGGTGGGTGCTAACATGGATGATGCAGGTGCTGAGGTGGAGGTTTTGAGAGAAACCTGTGGTTCAAATGGTGGAGGTGTAGAAGGATCTAATTGAGTGGTGTGGGTGATATTTTGAGACTAAGTACAAGGTGGCATGGTGATGAGTGTTGATTGACTCAAATTGGGTGGTTGAATATATTATTTGGAGGCTTGCTCTCTCTATGTGATGGTTAGAGGGATGAAATGTTGATTTTTTGGGTGAGGTGGAAAGATATAACCTATGTTAGGATCCTAATCCTAACTATTACTATTATTTAATTCACTTATTTATTTATGGACCATTGTGTCCTTTCACCTCACAACTCTAGGGTAGATACTTATACGCATTCACAAGGGTGTTAAAAAGGACCCATCAAATAAGAAATATATATCTCATTGAGAGAACTGGTAGGTATTCCTCCAAGTGAAACAACTATCTTTATTAAAGGTGATTTAATTACATTACTTCTTGTTTGCATCGATTTCCATCTATTTTCCACTCTTCACCATTCCTAGGAATCAGGTTACTACCATCTGGTATCAGATATTTATCATTCCTACACCTCATCAATACCTCATTCGTTGTTCTCTACCGTAAAAAAAATCATCCTCTTCATTACCATTAGTATAAACTTCATTATTTCACCATTCAAAACCATTATACACCACCTTCAGTTTGTTTAGCCACTAGTAAACATAAAAATCGATATGGTGAAGCAATTTTAATGTTTGAAAAATTCTATCCATGATAACCAAATATGTCAACAAAATAAATTCGGGTTGAAATTCTAAATTATTCAAATTTGACTCGTCTATCGATAGAGCACACAAATATCCATTGTAGACAATTCAAATAGGATTATTTTTAGCATGGAAGAAAATAATTCTACAAGGTAATCCCAATAATCACTACCAAATCAAAAATAGGTTGAACAATAATAAATTTATGATTCTACCGCATGCTACAGAAATTTTGATAACGTCATTGAAATACCGATGATAAAAAATATAAATTTCAATTTTAAACTAAAGTTTTAAAAACATTTTCTAGCATCGGTGAAACTTTCAAGTACCGAAAGGCAGTGTATAAAAGTTTTTAAAATTTTTAAGGGGGTATTTATCCCACATCTAAAAAAGGAGTGGGAGCTTTGGTGTTTAAAGGGAATATGATGAGAATAGTTAGTCATAACTTCGATCACACTTTCTATCCACATCTCACGCAAATTGAATCCACCCTTTTATGCCCCATCCTTGTCAACACTTGTCCATTGCTAATTGCTTTAGTCGTGCTCTTTGACTTAACCTGCTACTAACCTCACCACTTTTAGCTAAGCCCATCATCATTATCATTGACCCCATCACTTGTAGCTAACCCCACCATTGTCGCTCATACTTTTACGCCACCACTCATCTTCACTTGCTCCATACCCTTTGTTTTTACCACTAGTGCACAATTCAAATTTAAATATGATGATCGTTGTGTTATTTTTAGGGCATAATTTAAAAATTTGACTATTCTATTTCAAATTTAAAAAGAAGAGAAGAAAAAATTCTACTAGTTGATCATTCAAAACCCAATTTTTTGCAATATTTTTTTCAATTTTTGTCAACAAATTGACAAATTTTAATTATCATTTACCATTGATAAAAAATAGATATTAAGAATCCTTGCAATTCACAAACCATCCCTACAATGGCCGATGGCAGGAGATCACAAGACTCTATCAAATATTTCATGCAAGAAATTAATCGGTGGAAGGATGATCTTACAAATAAAATTATAACAAAGGAGGATTTTTTCCAATGGAAGGATGAAAATACTATACTAAAGATGGAATATGAAAATAAGATAATAGAAATAGAATTAAAAATTGATACTACTAAACTCTCCATCAATATGGTATAGTAAAATATGGCATTAATCCAAGCTGGCCAATCTACTGGAGCACCAACACACCAAGAATTGCTTGGGGGACCACATACATCAATCCTACCTTGAACTACTAAATTGGATTTTCTAAAATTTGAAGGAGGTGACCCCACCAATTGGATCTATTGGGCTGACCAATACTTCTCCCTCTACCAGGTCCTTAAGGCACAAAAGGTTCACATCACATCCTTCCACCTGGAAAATATCACCACCCAATGGTATCAATGGTACGAAAAGACAAATGGCCCCCTACATGGCTAGAATTTACAAAAAACCTAATGGTATGATTTGGCCCTACTAAATTCAAATATTTCATAGGAGCCCTTACCAAACTTTGCCAAACCACTATAGTGTGAGAATACCAAGCTCAATTTGAAAAATTGGTAAATCTTACATCAGGGCTAAATAACTCATTCTTCCAAAGTTGTTTCATTAGTGGCTTAAAGGAAGATATTTTATTAGAAGTACAAATTCTCAACCCCACTGACATGATGCAGATTATCATGCTAGCCCAAATGGTAAAAGAGAAATTCAATAACCAATGTCGACTAGGAATACCACCTATCAGGAAATCATAGAATACTTACACCACATTGAAACTTAATAGGGTCTTACCTATTAAACGTATAAGCCCTAAAGAGATGAAGGAAAGAAGAGAAAAAGGCCTTTGTTTTCATTGTGATGAGAAATTTATCCCCAATCATAAATGTACTATGCCAAAACTATATATTTTGGATACAATTGATCATTATGGTTCAAAATAAGAGGATAATATTGAGGTGGAAGTGGTTTTGGATACACCCAATGATAACACACAAGACACACTAGAAATATATTTTAATGCCCCCACTAGTTTCTCCTCACCATAAACTATGAATTTCAAAGGGCACTTTAAAAAAAACTCATCATGCTTCTAGACTCTGGCAGCACACATAATTTTATTAACTTAAGGATGGTAAAACAAGTTGATTTCTTTATACATCCTTGCAATAATTTTGAAGTCATGATTGGAAATGGAAGAATAATTGCATGCAAAGGAAAGTGTCAAAATACTAAACTCACTGTGGATGATTATAATATGAAATCATATATGTATGTACTTACATTAGGAGATTGTGATATCGTCCTAGGAGTACAATGGCTATGAACACTTGACACAATCCAATGGTACTTTGAAGACTTATGGATGCAATTCACACAAAAGGATTGATGAGGATTGATGTTTGATCACTCATATGACCCCTCTAGTAGTTCCTAGCTAGGTTTGCATAGTTTATTTCTTGCAAATTAATATTGTAAGTGAGTCTCCTTCTCACATACACTTGTGGGCACTAGTTGTCTTCTAGTTGTCACTTAGGAGTGTTAGTTAGGAAGTGTGAACTCAAAGTAGGAAGTGTGTACTTCAAGATAGCTAAAAGGATCTTCTAGTTAGCATTTTTTCCCTTCTTTCCTAGCTTAGAAGTTACGTGCATTCTCCTTTGCACTTTTGTAGCTTATGGTTAAGCATTTGGGATCAAATCCATGATTTGGTGGGTTTGGTTATGTATTTTGGGCCTTTAGAGCCTATATATTGAGCTTGTAAATAATAGGAACTTAGTTGGATTTTCAATCCTTTTCATTGGTATCAGAGCCTAGTTCATGTTTGCACTAGGGCTTGTGAGGTGAGAGGGAAGGAGATAGTTTTCTTATGAGAAATTATTTCTCATTGAGGACTCGGTTCAAGCTCAAGGGGAGCTTGAAAACCATTCGCAGAAGGAAGTTCCTTAGGCGTCAAACTCCTCGTTCCAACTTTTTGCTTATGCTCAAGAGGTATAGGAAAATTTTACCCCGATTCCTGTCTTACAAAAATCCCTTGGCAGGTTTGGACTACTCCTACGGTGAAATACGCATTAGGGAGCCATTTGTTCCTACCATTTTGGAGTCTTGAAGATCAAGCATCGCCTAAACCAGGTCGTGTGTCGACTTGGGTCTGGTTGCCTTTCAAACGTTGGTCGTGTGTCGACTGGATCTTGAAAGGAGAGCTACTGAAGGGGTCTTGGTGATATGAAAGAAAATTAGCAATTTGTTAGGAAAATTTGAAGGTAATTTACCTTCAAAAATTGCTAATTTTTGTAAAAATTTAAGTTTTTAATGTTGTTAAATTAACCCTTCTGGTTAATTTAAAATTTTATTTTTATTTTAATTAATATATATTTTTTTAATATATTAATTATAATATTATTGTAAAAAAAAAAAAATTGAAGGGCCTGTTTTGCCCTTTTTAGCTGTGTTCGGTAGCACGCGGGGGCTTTTCGTGTGCGTCAGGCTGACGCACATGGCCCCACTGCCCTGCCAGCCTAACAACCAATGCCTGTGGTAGACGCTATCAGGCGACAGTGCCTACGGTAGACACTATTAGGTGATAGTTCCTGCATCAGCACTGTCAAGTGATAGTGCCTATGAAAGACACTACCAGGAAACAGTGCTTACGACAAACGCTGTCAGGCATGACGATGCCATTGGCCATGGATGGCCACATTCAGGCCAAACAGTGCATGAGCCAAACAACCTATAGCGCTTTCCTAGGGCCTGACGTCACTGTTAGTGCCTGACAGCATCCAACAATGTCAATCTGACAGCGTCAGGCAACAACGCATGCCAAGGAGGCGTGTGGGGCTGAAGCTTGAGCCTGCGGAGCGTAGATCCATTTGCGCTCACATCAGGTTTTTGTAGGCTTTGCCTGCAACTCAAAATGAGGTACACTTTGGCCAACGGAGGTAACTGCTCCCAGTTTTGTTGCCTCGAAAACAATGCTCAAAACCTGCATTGATTCTGCCACAATCAGTTCTTCTGCTTGAAATAGGTAGACTTCCTCCTCGAGAAACGTGCAACGACAGATTTCGGAATTTCATGCAAACAAGGTGGAGTGCAGTTTCGGCAAGAACAAGGGAAAATATCAAAAATTTTATAAATATTACTTTTCCTAAGGTTTAAAATTTCCTGCATGTAATTTTATTCTTTATTAATTTATTTTTTTATAACTTAATTAAATTTAATTAATCTTTGATTAATTAGAATTTAATTTTTAATTAAGTTATTTTAAATTAATAAATTATAAAAATTTTAAACCTTAGGTAAAGTTTAAATTTTTATAATATTTAGCCTTAGGGGTATTTTACAAGGCACTACATTGTAACAGGGTATTTCCACATTTTTTTACCCTGATTTTTAAGTGTTTTTACCTTGTTACTCCTGGCTTATACCCGGTTTCACATGGCTTCTGACTTGGCTGCCCAAGTGGCAGAACTTGCACACGTTGTGAATGCTTTAGCTGATAAAGCTAATGATACTACCATGGCAGAAGTTCTTTGTAACCTTGCAGTGAAGGTAAATGACATTTTTGTCCACAATGCTTCAACTTCTGCTCATGATTCTCGCCTGAGAGTTCGATGTGAAGTGCCACTTTATGATGGATCCCGAAATCCTGAAGTCTTGAATAGTTGGATTCTTGACATGAGTTCTTGGTTTTCTTACACTCAGCTGTCAGATGATGATTTAGTTCCATATGCTAAGCTAAAACTTTCTGGTGTAGCTAAAGTACTTGTCGAAAGGAAAAAGGGTCATGATGAGCTTACCACTTGGGATGAGCTTGTAGACTGTCTTAAGACCAATTTTTATCCTTCCAATTATTCTAAGGAATTGGTAATTAAGTGGTTTCGGTTTCGACAAAGTACTAATATGACTGTGTAGGAATATATCTTTCAATTCAACAGGTACATGATACTTTTGAATGTGGAGGAAGATATTAAAGCTTTGATTCTCAAATTTCAAAGTGGCTTGTTAGAGCATTTGTATAGGGAAATTATGTTTGTTTCTATGGAAACATTGGATTCAATTTTCAACCAAGCGCAACTTGCGGAGGACAAGTTCAAGGCGCATTCGCAGGCATTCCGCGCACCTGCTACTCAAGTGGTTGCGAACTCATCAAAAGGGAATAATTCTTTCTCACAAAAGAAGAACTTTGCCCAAAAGAAGAATTTTTCTTCTCCATCTCCTTCTACTCCTTCTCCTTCCGCTTCTACTCCTTCTTCTTCTTCTTCTTCCAAACCTTCTTCTTCTAAAAAATTTTGTAACTATTGTAAGAAAAAGGGTCATGAAAAAGCTGATTGTTTTAAGCTTAAGAAGAAGAGTTTAGTCATCACTACTCAAGAGGAGGATGCTTCGAAAGGTCCCCTTGAGTCAGTAGGAGAAATTAGAGTATACATGGAATTACGAGGTAAGCTCAATGAGGTTACCTTGGTAAATGTAAGTTCATCAGGGGGCGATCGTGATGCTTTGTTCATCACTAGAGCTCATTTGCTCCATAATTTTGCAACAGATTGTATAGTGGATAATGGCTCGTAGAAAAATCTAATTGCGAGGTCCATTGTCGAGCGATTGAAGTTACCTATTGAGCCTCATCCTCAACCTTATTCTTTGGGTTGGAAGGATAGTGGAAGGGGCTCAGAAATCACTCACACTTGCACATTAAAATTTGCACTTGGCCCACATTTCATAGATCAAGTCACTTGTGATGTGACTCCTATGGATTGTTGTGGGATTTTGCTTGGACAACCTTTTCAGTATGATCGGAGAGCTGTTTATGATGCTTTCAAAAGAACCTACACACTTCAAAAATATGGTAAGGTCTTTCTCATTAAAAGCACCAACACTCCTAACATCATTCTAAATTCCAAGCAAACAAAAAGGGCAATTAAAAAAGGTGGTGACGTTGCTCTAATTTTCATTCGCTCTCAAAACACTCCTACATCAACATCCGTTCCAAAGCAACACTCTTCAATGGATAAAATATTGCAAAATTACTCACACATATTTCAGGAGCCAAAGTCTCTTCCTCCAAATCGCACAATTAATCACAACATTGAAATCATTCCTGGTTCTTCACTACCTAATTCACCCATGTATAGACAATCTATTTTGCAAAATGAAGAAATTAAAAGGCAAATAGAAGATTTGTTGTCTAAGGGTTTCATTAAGGAAAGTACTTCTGCTTGTGCCTCACCTATTTTGTTGGTTCTTAAAAAATATGGCACTTGGAGATTGTGCATTGATTTTCGTGCTTTGAACAGAATTTCTGTAAAGAATAGATATCCACTACCACGCATTGATGATTTATTAGATCAGCTCCAAGGAGCTAAGTTCTTTTCAAAAATAGATCTCAAAAGTGGATATCATCAAGTGCGTATCCAAGCTGAGGATACATGGAAGACAACTTTTAAGATGAAGATGGGCCTCTTTGAATGGTTGGTCATGCCTTTCGGTCTTACAAATGCTCCTGCAACCTTCATGAGGTTGATGAATGATGTATTTCGTGATGTACTTGACAAATTTGTAATAATATATCTTGATGATATATTGATCTTCTCAAAAACTTGGGAGGAACACCTTGGGCATATCCATCATACACTTGATCTTCTTGCGAAGAATCAATTATATGCCAATCCTTCCAAGTGTTCTTTTGGCAATACTTCAGTTTCTTACCTTGGTTATGTGATTAGTGAAAGTGGAATTCAGGTAGATCCCACTAAAGTTGATGTTTTACTTAAGTGGTCCCCTCCTTCTACTCTCACCGAGTTAAGGAGTTTTCTAGGACTTGCAAATTTTTATCGCAAGTTCATTCCTCAGTATTCCACCCTTGCAGCTCCATTACATTTTCTCACTAAGTCTAAAGTCCCCTTTCATTGGGAGAAAAACCAAGATGTTGCCTTTGAGAAATTGAAAAAGAAACTTTGTACCGCACCTGTGTTAACTTTACCTGACCTCTCTCAACCTTTTGAGATTGAAACGGATGCCTCTAAAGTTGCTCTAGGTGTTGTGCTCAAACAGAATGGTCATCCAGTTGCTTATCATTCCGAAACTTTTTCTGCTGCTAAGTTGAACTATTCTACATATGACAAGGAGTTGTATGCATTAGTTCAAGCTATCAAGTACTGGAGACATTATATTTTGGGAAAATATACAGTAGTACACACTGATCATATGCCTCTCAAGTTTTTACAATCTCAAAGTAAAATTGAAGAATCAAGACATATGAAGTGGGCCTCTTACCTCCAACAATTTCACTTGGTGATCAAGTACAAAAAGGGGAAGAGTAATACTGTTGCTGATTGTTTGAGTAGGCCTCCTGCCACTCTTGCCTTAATAGTTATGTCCACTTCACACTTGGGATTTCAGACTTGGCCTAATCAGTATTCACAGGATCCTGATTTTGGGAAAATATTTGAGCAAGTGAGTAAGCCTTCTTCTTCCAATTTGCGTCCTTTCCAAGATTTCTACATCAAAGAAGGACTTCTTTACAAATTGGACAAGGTTTGTGTTCCTTGTGAGCCTAGAGTGTCACTTCTTAAGGAAGCTCATTCTACACTTTATGGTGGTCACTTTGGGAAGCACAAAACACTTCATCACTTGCAAAGATTTTTCTACTGGCCTAAAATGCAGAGGGATGTGTTGAGATTTCTCAAACAGTGTGCAGTTTGTTGTCGCTCAAAACCAGCTAACAGGAAGTTTGGCTTAGGCATGCCTTTGCCCATTCCTTCCCATCCTTGGGAAAGCATTTCCATGGATTTGGTTAGTGGTTTTCCCATGACAGTGCGACAACATGATTGTGTGTTCGTGGTGGTTGACAGATTCAATAAGATGGCTAAGTTTATTCCATGCCGCAAGACAAGTTCTATAGCAGACTTAGCCCAATTGTTCTTTGACAGCATTTGGCGATCCTTTGGTCTACCTACCAGCATTATATCGAATCATGATTCATGCTTTGTGGGTCACTTTTGGCATTCTTTGTGGAAAATTTTGGGAGTTTCCCTTAACTTTTCCACCGCCTATCATCCACAATCCGATGGGCAGACTGAAGTGGTAAACCGTACACTTGTGCAAAGTTTACGAATCTATCATCACACTTCACCAGAAAAGTGGGACTTGAGTCTCACTCATATTGAACATGCCTACAATAGGGCACTACATTCTTCTACAGGTCATTCACCTTTTGAGGTTTGTATGGGATTTCAGCCCTTGGCACCTTATGAGTTACCTTTGTCTTTGCCTTCTCCTATCACTTCACATCTTCAGAAGGATCAAGACAAGGCTCACTCATTTATTCAGCACTTGCACAATATTCAATCAAAGGTGATTGAGATTTTGCAAAAGACACAACAACATCAGAAAAAGGCCATGGATCGACATCGAATTCCTCATCCATTTCAGGTTGGTGACAAAGTTTGGTTGCATCTTGACAAGCGACGTTTTACTGATAAGACTCATAGTAAAATCAAACCGATTCACTATGGGCCTTATACTATTCTTCAGTAGGTGTCCGAGAATGCTTTCCACCTTGATCTTCCCACACACTTGGGGATTCATGACATCGTCAATGTAGATCTTTTGAAGTTGTACTTTGACTCTACATTGGAGACCGCACCAGCTATCAGTCATCCTGTGGACGTGGTTCCTGATTCTCAGTTACCATTGGATTTCGATCAGATCTATGACACGAAGACTCGACAGACTCGCCAGGGGTCTACCACCTCATATCTTGTGGCTCGATGAGGACAGCTGCCGCATCAGGCTCGTTGGATTTCTTTTCATCAGATGTCCCGTGACTTTCCTACTCTTCTGAAAGCATTGGAGTCCAATGCTTCTATTGTGGGGAGGCATGATGAGGATTGATGTTTGATCACTCATATGACCCCTCTAGTAGTTCCTAGCTAGGTTTGCATAGTTTATTTCTTGCAAATTAATATTGTAAGTGAGTCTCCTTCTCACATACACTTGTGGGCACTAGTTGTCTTCTAGTTGTCACTTAGGAGTGTTAGTTAGGAAGTGTGAACTCAAAGTAGGAAGTGTGTACTTCAAGATAGCTAAAAGGATCTTCTAGTTAGCATTTTTTCCCTTCTTTCCTAGCTTAGAAGTTACGTGCATTCTTCTTTGCACTTTTGTAGCTTATGGTTAAGGATTTTGGGATCAAATCCATGATTTGATGGGTTGGTTATGTATTTTGGGCCTTTAGAGCCTATATATTGAGCTTGTAAATAATATGAACTTAGTTGGATTTTCAATCCTTTTCAAGGATCAAAAATATACTATTAAAGGATTAAAATAAGGCCCTTCAAAAATTGTAATTTCCCATAGAATAGAGAAAATTATTTGCAAAGGAGGTAAAGGTATGATTGCACAGTTATTTTCCATCCAACCCACCAATGAAGAACAACCAGAGGTGCCTGAATTACAATAACTTCTAGAACACCATTCTCAAGTATTTAATAAACCAAAAGGGTTGCCCTCTCCATGTAGCCATCATCATTCCATTAAAATTCTTCGATGGTATCAAACCCCTAGTATTCGACCTTACCAATACCCTTATCTATAGAAAACAAAAAATTGAAAAACTAGTACAAGAATTACTAAAGGCATGGGTTATTAGACCTAGTGCGAGTCCTTACTCTTCTCCCATTTTATTCGAAAGAAAGATGGGTCATGGAATCTATGCATTTATTTATGTGCCCTTAACAAACTAACCATCAAATATAATTTTCCCATTCCCATCGTCAATGAATTATTGGATGAGCTTCATGGAGCTACATATTTCTCAAAATAAGATTTACGATCAGGTTACCATAAAATTCAAGTAAATGAAAGTGATATTCCAAAAAATGCCTTCCACACTCATGAAGGGCATTATGAATTTATGGTTATGTCATTTTGCCTTACCAATGCCCGTTCTACATTTTAGAGTCTAATTAACCAGGTATTCCACCCTTTCCTTCAAATTTTTATTTTAGTTTTCTTTTATGATATTTTGATTTATAGAAAAACATGGGAATATCACTTGCGTCATTTAGACCAAACATTGAAAACCTTGGAGGACAACCGATTATATGCCAAAAATGCTCCTTAAAAAAATAAGAAATTGAATATCTCAAGCATATTGTCTCGCAAGGTTGAATATGAGAAAAATTGGCCTATCCCAAAAATCTTGAAAGGCTTACATGGTTTTTTAGGATTAATAGGGTACTATTATAAATTTGTCAAATATTATGGCAATATCATAGCCCCCTTGAAAACTCTACTCAAGAAGAATATTTTTATTTGGTCCTCGAAGGTTGACGATGCTTTTACCACATTAAAAAATGTCATATGTACCACTCTTGTGTTAGCCATACTGGATTTTTCCAAAATATTCATTATTTAAAGTGATGCTTTGCAATTAGGAATAGGAGTCGTTCTCATACAAAATGAAAGACCCTTGGATTTTACTAGCAAGGCATTTTATGGAAATATTTGGCCTATTCCACATATAAAAAAGTATGTTAGCTATTATTCATGTTATTCAACATTGGAGAACTTACCTTATCGGCAAACATTTCATTATTCAAACTGACCACCATAGTCTAAAGTATTTTCTTGAGCAGTGCATATCCACTCCTGAACAACAAAAGTGGGTTACTAAACTATTAGGATATGACTATGAAATCATATATAGAAAAGGAAATTATAACATGTTCGTTGATGCCCTTTCACAAAAATTTGAAGAAATACCCCAATTGCACGCCCTTTCCTCTCCTATTTCCAAATCGATAGACCAAGTAACTAAAGAATGGTTTAATGATCCCACAACAAAAACATTAATTTAACAAATACAACAAGACCCCACAAGAAAGCCTTACTACTCTTGGAATAATAGCATACTTAAGTACAAATGGCGTATTGTCCTATCCCCTACCTCCTTATATCGAATAAAACTCCTCCATGAGTTACATGCTACACCTATTGCAGGATATTATGGATTCCTCAAAACTTATAAAAGAGTGGCTAGATATTTTCATTCGGTAGGTATGAAACAAGATATCAAGAAATTCATGGATGAATGTGATACTTGCCAAAGACAAAAATGAAAGACACTAGGTACCCCAAGCCTTCTTTAACCTCTCCCCATTCCAACCAAAACATGGGCTGATATTTCCATGGATTTTATCGAGGGACTTCCTAAATCTGTCGGTAAAACCACTATTCTAGTTGTGGTGGATCGTTTATCTAAATATGCTCATTTTTACCCCTTGGTCCACCCTTACATAGCTAGTACTATCACCCAAATTTTTCTTAATTATATCTTTAAACTACATGGCATGCCTTCCACTATAGTCAGTGATCGTGATCCCACCTTCACTAGCAATTTTTAGAGAGAATTATTTAAACTCCAGGGCACTCAACTTCATATGAGTTTTGCTTATCATTCCCAAACTGAAGGTCAAACTAAAGTTGTTAATAAATGTTTGGAAACTTATCTACATTGTTTTATTTCTACTTAACCCCTTCATTGGGTTAAATGACTTTCTTTATCCGAATGGTGGTATAATACCTCATATCAAACCACCATTAAGATGACACCATATGAATATTTACATGGCAAAGTACCACCTTCAATTACCTCTTATATTATGAGAAGTACCAATGTTCCAGTAGTGGAGATGGAAATTTCTACTAGAGATAATATTATTCACCTTCTCAAAGAAAATTTACACACTACACAACATCGTATGAAGCAGTAAGCGGACCAACATCGGATCGAGCAAGATTTTCAAGAAGGTGATATGGTATTCCTTCATCTTCAATCTTATTACCAAAATTCTTTCAAAATCAAGGGTTCCCAAAAGTTAGCTCCCAAATTTTATGGGTCTTATAAAGTTCTACAACACATTGGGCTCATTTCTTATAAACTTGAGTTACCAGAATCTTCCAAATTTCATCCTGTGTTCCACATATCTTACCTTAAACCAGTAGTTGGCACACACATTACTACACAAAATCAACTCCCTGAGTTCATATAGGATGTGTTGAGTGGTATTTTCACCCAATTGTGAAAGTACACTCTCCCTTAGGATTTGGGCTCCAAATCCCCTCTTGCAAAGAAATGAAATTTCTCCAAGGTTCCTTTTATTAAATGAGTGCTTGTATACTTATGAATATGTATCAAGTAAATGCTAGGAATACCTTAGTGATAGCAAGTAACTGTAAACAAGGGGCATGTTGGTTTATTTTACCATGAAACTTTAGTGATCGTTCATTGCACCAAAATAAAGCAAATGTGAGTTGGCCCTCATATGACCACGATGTAGAGCTTTAATTCCTTTTATCTTGATGATTTTAAAATAGATTTTATCTTGCATTAAATCCTCAATGATGAATAGGGTCTTAAAATGTAGCTTCAAAATGTCACTTTAACTTATCCCTCTTAAATGAAATCAAATTTTCATCAAGATGAACAATTAAGTGCTTTGAGGAAAAGACCTTCAATGTAATACTCAAATCACCCCTCTTTCATAAAATTAGAATTTTTATGAAGAGAGGGTAATTTTAGGCTCAAAATGGAACTTTGTGAAAATGCCATAAAACATAACTCCTTCAATGAAATTGGAATTTCCATGAAGGGAATGTCATCATAGGCTCATGAATGCAAAACGAAACTGAAAAAATGAAATTTGACCTTAAAATGGAAATTTTCTATTTTCGAATTTTTAAATTCTGTAACAAAACAACAACTTCAATGAATATTTAAAAATACTAAACAAGTCCAAAAATGAAATTTCAAAGTGCGTATTGGAAGTCTGAACTATAACCTACGCAATGGTGAAATTATTTTTAGATTTTGAATTTTTTTTAATATTTATTTTAATGCCTGAAAATAAGGAAAAGTTCTGAAATTAAAATTTTGAAAACAGAAAATTAAGAATTTGCATCAAAATAATTGTTGAAAATGCAGCAATGCAAAAGCTCCTTCATTTTGATAGCACCCCGTCCTGCAAAACCGAATACGTGAGAGTTTCGTACATGCAACCTAGCCTAGGTTTAAAACAAACACAATCAAAGTAAACTAGATGATGGCTCCTAGGGTTTAAAATAGTTCCCAGATTGCAGACATTCACATGAAATAACCCAAAAACAATGGCATAAATTTCACATACAAATCTGAAATTTGGAAGGAGAAACATAAAACAATTAAAATGGAGCATGCAGAAAATTTCTCATTCTTTCTTGCTAACAAGGCCTGAAATTTCTGAAGAGAAGCTTTGGCATTCAAATTATATTTCAAAGTTTTACATCAAAATCTGCCTCCTTTGGCCATGCCAAAAGTTTCGTCCTCTATTTTCTCATTTCGATGAGGTATTTACAGTTTTCCCATTGCACCCCTTCGCCTTCATTTTCGAAAGACCTTTCACTTCCTTTTCCATTGATGCTTGGTTTCCGCTATCTGGTTTTCTGCCCTTTCGTTTGATTTCAACACGCCTTTCATTTCGCTGTCTTTTGCTGCTGCTTTTATTTCGTTTCCTTTTTCCACATGACTTCGTAATTTTTATTTATTTTGAAATGCCTCTTCGTTTCATTTATTTTTAACAGATTCCATGGCATAAAGATTAAAATCAAAATGCATAGTAATTATTTTGTCCTCATATGGGAGTCACCTTTGAAACGCCCATTTTATGTATTTATTTTATATTCTGTTCACCATGGTACACCGTTGACGTCCGTCATGATTAATGTTGTGTAATACTATTCTACCCTGCCCGTCCAGGTATCATGTAACGTTTGGGAGCATTTCTTATAACGCTTCTGTCTGGCATTGTCGTTACTTGCCATAGCTCGGCGTTTCCACACATCCGACGACGCTCGCCAATCCAACGACCATCCCCTAACCTGAACGGTAGACACTCCGCGATGAAGAATCCGACAAACTAAAAGCGGTGTTTCACAGGAATATTTCGAGGATTTCACCCTGCGGCGACAAGCGATTTGGAAGTCTCTGATCTTCCTGTTGCACCAGATTCCTCGAAAAACTGCAAAATCCAGCATAATACGACGAGGAGGCGGCGTCGGCAATTGGATGACGCTGTGGAAAGGGTTTGAGGCGGGAGGCAGAGTCCAAAGCTGTTGGAACGACGAGAGGCAAAAAAAAATCCCGCAAATTCCTACACCATCGACCGAAAATTCGAGGCGTCGGTCGTCAGAACTATCGCGGGGACACGCCTCGACGCCCTCGACCTTCATCTCGTCTCTCTTCGTGCGCTGGTCTGTGTAACCGTAATTTCTTAATAATGATAGTGCCTGGTGTCATTAACGCCCGCATTAAATTCTTCAAAACCGATGCTCCCACATCGACATCTGGTGCCTCGAACAACACCATCGTGTAATTTTAAAATATTGCCGCCTTCGTCTTTGTATTGCTTGGCCACCATTCTGTAATTGGTGCCACGTGGGTCCACTGCGGAGCTGGCCCGCCTTGATGCCCTCGACCTCCATCTCGACGTCGGTGTCGCCCCCGGTGATACAAAGGTCCATCATCCACCGCGCTGCTTGGTCGGACAACCTGCAAAACATAAAAAACATATATTAAAGACATTAAGCTTTAACCCATCTTATTATCATATATTTTATCTTTTATTATTTTTTTTTTAATTGAGTAAATACTTCTTATACATATACATGTCCGCCATGGGAAGTGAACCCGGGTCACAATCACCTAGTATGCAAGTGGTGCCCTTGCCGGTAGACCACAACACGATATATATATGCGTGAGATGTATATACTTAAGTTCATTTGTTATTTTCATCTTCTATTCTTTGACCCAAACAAATGAAATAAAACCTAACAAGTGGACATCAAACTTTCAAACGATAACACTGACAAGCAAACTGGCCGACACACAAACTGATGATAAAACGGAAACGTCGACGAGAAAATGATGACAAAAGTCGTCGACAAAAAAAATTGTCGACAAGAAAAAGTTGTCGACAATAAAATATTGTCGACAAGAAAAAGTTGTCGACGATAAAATATCATCAACAAGAAAAAGTTGTCAACAAGAACTAACAACAATTGCAAAACCTACGACAAAACGAAGGATTAGACACTAAAAATGAAATGCCAACACCCAGATATCAAAATGAAAAGGTGGGTCCCCAATTTTGGGTTGTGTTGTGGATCAGCCACAATAGGATGGAGCACTCATGGTTGAACCTGAACCCATATTGGATCACTATATTCGAGAACTTCGACATTGTACTATCACTGAGCTTTTGATTTAATGGAGAGGCCTACCTTTCGAAGATGCTACATGGGAGACACTTCATCACATCCAAAAAAAATTTCCTCACTTTTTTCTTTGAGGACAAAGCTTCTTTTTTAGGGTGGCATGTTAGGATCCTAATCCTAACTATTACTATTATTTAATTCACTAATTTATTTATGGACCATTGTGTCCTTTCACCTCACAAATCTAGGGTAGATACTTATATGCATTCAAAAGGGTGTTAACAAGGACCCATCGAATAAGAATTATATATCTCATTGAGAGCACTTGTAGGTATTCCTCCAAGTGAAACAATGATATTTAATAAAGGTGATTTAATTACATTACTTCTTGTTTGCATCCATTTCCATCTATTTTTCACTCTTCACCATTGCTAGGAACCGGCTTCCTACCAACCTAATGATATTAAGGTTTTATTTGTAGGATGGTCATGTTTTATGGGAAGGTGATATAAGGTGGAGGATGAAGCATGACTTGGGTTGATGATTTGGGATGTAGAAGCATGATCGATTATAGGGAGAGTCTCTTGGATGGGTGCTTTTAATGATGTATCTTGGTATAGGTGTGATGAAGTGGGTGTAGGTGTTGATGAGGGGTTGAGTAGATGGCTTTGATAAGTGAAGGCTTGTCCTCCCTACGTGAAGGCTAAATTATTAGATTCAATAATTTCCATAAGTGCCTCACAATGTGGTGGGTATTATTGTATTAGATCATAATTTTTACATGGTAATCTTAGGCTATATGTTGGCCCACTCCTTAGTGTGATTGTTTATCTAGGTGGATGACTTGGAAGATGGATTGTTTGATATGGATGGGTTTCCTATTGTAGAGGTATGCTTGTTGATGGGGCTATAGGAAAGAGTATCACTTGTTCTGGTTTATTTTATTGCTATGTGCAATTTGTATTTCTCTGACTTTGGGTGACTATGTGTATAGCACCTAAAAAATCTTAGTTTTGTTGAGTAGTATGTATATGGTTGACTTGGTTGGGGGGAACTGTAGTAGTTGATGCCCCCATTGTTTGTTGAGTCACCTCATGATGAGGTAGAGGTGTTTGATAAATACCAAGGTTCTAGTTTTGTTGTGCTAAAGGGTTATCAATATTAATAGTCCCCTTCTCAATCATATCTTGCACAATATCCTTGAATGAATAGCAATCACTAATGTCATGACCTTTTTGATTCTGAAAGGTGCAGTATTATTATAATTTCTACCACTTGGTTTGTTGGTATATTTTGGCTTAATTTGTAGCAGTGTGATCATTTGCACCTCATACAACCATTGGAAGATGTTGCAAAGTGGCTGGAGTAATGGGATGTAGTTGTGAGATGGCCAATTGTATTATCAGTATTGTGAGTTATATGTTATGTTGCCCTAATTTTGCATTTGATTTGGGGGTGATACTACTTGATATGCTTTTTTTTGTGGTGGTTGAGTTTGGGGTTGTTGATATTGGACTTGAGTTTATTGATTCTGTAGTTCAGGCACACTCAAGACCACTTGGTTTACCTAGCTATATTTGGACTAATACTGATTATTCTCCCTTTGGTTCTTGTTCTTCCATTTCTTTTTCTTATGCTTGATCTCACTCTCTTAAATTTTAATCTCTTAGGTTACTATAGCTTGGGAGAGTGCTTATTCGAATGTTCTATATTGTTGCAATTGTAACAATAAGGTGATAGGTTTTGAACAACTTCTCATGAATATTCTTGTGAGTTCTGCCATAGGGAGGGTGAATGAAAATTTAGTTATAACTACTCTCCAATGGTTTCCATAGTCATACACTGAATCATACTCGAATTGACATAAGTCGAATAAGTTGGTCAATGTGGTTTTCTTTATAACATTTAGAGAGAACCGCTATAGGAATTGGTCCACTAATTGCTCAAATGTGTAGATACTATGGTGTGACAAATTATTGTACCATTCTAGGGCATCTCCTCCAAATATTTATGAGGGAAGGTTTAGAGCATCAAAGTTTCATTCTCTTGTATTCTGAAGTACGCATAGATGAATGCACCTACATGCTCTCAAGGGTCCTCATCCCCTTTGAATTTGTCAAAATTTGATAGTATAAAATTTGTTGTATAAGATGGTGATGGTATCAAAGGATGAATAGGGTGATTAACTACTTTAGTGTTGGTTTTTGATATAATATTTTGTGTTTCTACATGGCTAAATTGTTAATCTAGTTCTACAAAAACTAAAATTTAGGATATTCCAATGATGATTGAAAGCCTTGGTTTGCTTGTTGTGTGTAGGTTGGGTGAGTTTGCTGCATGATGAATTGGGTTGATGACATGGGGTTTTGATTGGCTAATGGATTGGTGTTGATTGGTATTTGATGATGTTGGATGTTTTGATTGTATTGGTCACGGTATTATTGTTTATGATGTGTATATGGTGGAATGATGGTGTGTTGGGTTGATGAAGTGGCATAGATGTTGTGAAGTGGATGGGTGGGTATGGTTATGGTAGGTGGTCACAACACCTAGGATGGATTTTGGGTAAAGAAGGTATTTTGGTGTGACACAAATGGATGATTAAGGTTTTCTACCTGTGTTTGTTATTACAAGATGGGATGGATGTTTTGATTAGTATTTATAGCAAGCAACTGGTGTAGATGATGCAAAGCTTGGTGTATAGCAATCATAGATGTGGGTTGTGTGGTTAGAGGAGGAGCAAATATTTGGACTTGATGTGTGGCTACAACTTGAGTGGATATTGATAGTGGTAGGTGGTGAATGAGATCACAATAAATATAGGTATGGTATTTTGCATGGGGTCAACATATGATAGTGATATGGGTGGAATCAAAGGTGGCACCTACAAAGTAGAATTATCCTTTTTTTTATAGAGTGGATTAGAGTAGATGAATTTATGGGTGGATGGCATGGAGATGTCTGTATTGGATGATGGTTGATGGATTTGTATCATATTCATGGTGGTGGATTCAAAAAGGTGGTTGATGAAGAGATTGCTAGCTTACAATGTACCCCCTTGCTCAGTTAAAAAAGTGGTTGAGGCTTGGGAAATTTGATCGTAATGCTCTATGGATGTAGGTGCTTGATTGCAGGTGTTGGTTAGCACTTTTGCTTGAATTCGGGTCACTACCATAAGCTAGGGGTGAAATTGGGTGATGAACGTGTAGGTATGTGTGTGGAAATATGATGTGAATGAAAAGTAAAAAAACACACAATCAAACAAATGTTTTATATGTTTCTTTTTTGTTTTTGTAGTTTTGATTTTTTTGTTTGAATTTTGAAGTTTTCTTATAGTTTTGATGTTTTGAAGACTTTGTTTTAGTTTTGGGGTTTTGTGTGTTTTATGTAACCTAAGCCTAAAATATATATAATGTAGGTGGTGGAATAAAATCTAAAAAGGTGTGTTCAAACCCACCCCTTTGACAAAGGATGAATCCTGAACGGTTTATGAAGCTTCATAGATGAGGATTGGTAATGGGTGTAACCTAGGGGGACAAAATACCTCTTCGAGATAGGTCATGCTATCTAGTGCCTTGCTACAAGATCATCTAGGGTTTCACTTCACCCTCGTGTGAGCTTGGACAAATTATAGTTGCGATTCCACAAATTATTAAGCCCTAGGAATTGAAGGGCATATAACCTTGATTACCCCGAGACCTCAAGAGTAATAAATTTCTTGGTGATGAAGTCCAAGAAAGTATCGTACTAGCTATAGCTTATTGTAGGGCTATTTAATGGTTGGTGATGAAATCCAACATGTTCAGGAGGGTTTCTTTGCACTTGTCATGTAACAATGTCGAATGGTGATACATGCAAAGTATGTAGAGTGTTTTATTTTGAGTTTTATATGATTTTTGGAAGTAAAACACAAAATATACCCTAAAATGCAAACTATTTATGGAGTTTTGATTTCAATACCTATGAATGTAGTAAAAGACACTCAAACATAGGTAGAATAGCAAATAAAAAAATCCTAGATTAAATGTAGAAAATAGGGTTCACATAGGCCCTAAGGTGCTTCTAAAACACATAACCAAACACAAGGGTGTGTTTGGGACTGATCAAATGTAGGTCTGCATTTGACCAAATGTATTTTTACATTTGGAATTGTCCAAATGTAGGTCTACAATTTTTATTGTGTGTTAGAAACACAATAGGACTATGTTGAGGCCCTAATATAACTTAAAATGCAGTTACCCTAGATGCAATTACTATGTATTTTTTTAGACCCGAAGGCTATAGATGTGCCCTAAAATATGCAATCTCATTTTGACTATATAAAACAATATGTCTCCCAAGGAATTTTAATTACCTACAATGCACTCAACATAATACCTACAAGAAAAGTAGAGAAAAAGAATAGAAAACCCCTTTATAAACTAGAGTTTATTGGTCTCAATGATTTACTAGGAGTCTTTTTGCTTTCTTTCTCTAGATTTCAAATGTAGGGCCATGTTTTTGTAGTGGTATAAATGTAGTGTTACATTTGATCAGTGGTTCAAATGTAGTGCCACATTTGCTTTGGTCCCCCAAATATAGTTTTGCATTTGATTAGGTTAAAAAAAGACTCAAATAGGATTTGGAACTCTTGGATTTATTTTTTGACTTCTTACACAAAGAATATCTAAAATATACAATAAAGAACAGGCATATATTAACAAATTAAAAGTATCAAGGAAGATATAAAATAGAACACTTGGGGGTCCCACCATGATCACCATTTTTTAAGGAGAATAGATATGCACACAAACAAAAAAAATGATAAAAAAATTAATTTGTAGTAAACTAAATGATTTTTGTATTAATATGAGAGCTTTGATCTCCTCTTTTTACAACATTTTCCCTAATTTTTAGGGATTACAAACTATGATTACTTTGATATTACAATGGGCACAAATAGGAGGGAAGCCTCTTTGGAAAATTTGATCGAAATTGGGTGTGATAAATCTCCTTGCTCCAATAAAATCATCAAACAAGCTTGAGTATCCTTTGCAAGTCGTCCTAGCTTTAGTAACTCTCCAAGAACTTATCTCCTGCACACATAATCTTACAAAAAAAAGGGGATAGTAGAACCTATTTAACATGCATGAAAGAGACTACAAAATCCTAAAAGTAAATGCTTGTGAAATATGTAAAATAATACAAAATATAGAAAACCATAAAAATAATAGCTTGCTTATTACCTGCTTTGATGTGTTTGCTCAATGAATGAAACTAATCCTAGGTAAAATAATTTCCTCTTCTAGATACCTCTGGATGGTGGTAAATTGATGCAAAAGAGAGAACAAATCTACTTGTTCATTGTACCCTTTGATAAATAATTTGGCAAACTGGTCCTAGGTGGTAATAGTAGCAGGTTGTAAAGATCAGTACCCATAAAGCAACTTACCTCTAACAACCTTACCATGACATCCTCATTTGTGATATTGTGAATGGTCACTAGAGAAGCAACATATTGGACATGCTCATAAGTTGTCTTGCCTATTCTATCTTAAGTAGGTAAAGCCTTCAATGCTTCTTGCAGAATCAAGTTTTGAACTTGCAGATTCAAAGCTCTGGAGTGATTCTAGGTTAGGAACTATCTTGGTGGTTGAGGTGGTGGTTTTTGGACTATTTAGACTTGAGTGTTTTCTTGGGGAGGAGGAAAGCTAGCGGTTGTGCTAGCTAGACTCGAAGGAATAGAAAACACACCAACTGCCTATGAAGAAGTTATGACTAATGGGATAGTCTGAGTGACTAACCTAGGATGTTCTCCTAACAATTGGGTGTCAACCTCATAAAACTCAATGGAATATTCAAAAATTTTGGCCTTTGATATTGTGATCATGAAGAAATATTTCACTCACTTCATGTTTAGAGGCTTCTGGTTAAAAATTAGTTTCCAGATGTTCTAATAAGACAGTAAAAAAATGAACATCAAACCTTAATACTATTCAAAGTGGAATTTTTAGTGTCCCATCGAGCATGCAAAAATTGTTGGAACCGGTGGTGATTTTTCTAGATAAATACAAACCAAAGATTCACCAAACTTAGGACTTCTTAAACTATGAAGACTACTCGTCTCACCGATATGGATACTGTTGGTCACAAATCTACCTAAGTATAAAATATTTGTGCACCCTAGACCCAACCAACATTGAAATGTAGAAGGAGAGAAATGTCCTTTAGGTTAATCTCCAGAGAGGGATAGTTCCCTTACTAATCTAGTTCGATTTAAATCTTAGGGTAGCAGGAAAGAAATGGGAAATGATAGAAATAAATGAGAAATATGGCTATGAGATAGAAATGTAGGATGGGGGTAAACTAATAGCTAAAAAACAAATCAAGTTTTAATTAGCATGTAATGGAAATGAAAGCATAGAAACCATTCATAGATTGTAGGGATAATTTCCAATTATCATTTCAGAATTCAGTTCTCTACCAGGAATTAAATTCAAAAATGCAGAATTTAAATTTACCTAACAAAGATCATGAACTTAACAGAACTGAAAGACAGAAAATTATTGCATACAACACTACTCGAAGAAACAGAAGCCAATAATCCTTCAATTGATGCAGAAAACTCAAAGTTTTTTTTTTTTTTCAGAACATTCATCCTTCTTCATTACATCAAAATGCTTAGTATTTATAGAGGATTTCACCTCTGAAATTAAATGTGAATTAAAATAAAATGTTGGATGGTCATGGAGCAATTATCTCCTCAACAATAGAAGTGATCGAATCAGAATATTCTTTAGGAAGCAGTGATCCCTCTTTCATGGAGTGCACCTAGGAAATCAGTAAAAATTGGTGATAGAAAAATTGTTCCAGACATCGGTGCATCAAAACTCAGTAATATCACATGATAATCAGGAGCTCAAATATTAAATTCTGGTCACCATTTCATCATTTTGTGCCTTGAAATTTTATCTTCACCAAGGGATACCCAATGAAAATTAAATTTATTTTGAAAAGAGTGAAATCAATCGATGATACCTCAAGAATGAATAGGATCACACCAGAATCTGAGATGTAGCATTTAATCTTGGCATCTCTTTAGAAAAAATTCTAGAAATATCAATTTCATTGTTCCAAGAATTAAATTTGATCAATATTTGATCTTTCCCAAAAAATATTAGCAATAGTGGCACCTTCAAAATAAAACTTTACTGAAAGGAAGGGAGAGGAATTGATTTCACCCAAGAAATTTGGTGTTTTCGTCCATCAATATGCTTTCATTCTTCACCTGATTAATTTTACCCAAAAAATAGAGAAGTTTTCCGAAAAATGGAATGGAAATGACTTCTACGAGAAATTGAGCAAAAATGATTGATTTTGCCCTCAAGAAGGGCGAAAATATTTTTTTTCCCCTAATTGGGATGACTTTGAATTTTACCGGTGCAACCTTCATCCGAATGACATCACTTCATCATTTACACTCTGAAAAACGTTCTCAACTTGGATTTCACCCAAAATATGGGCAAAAGTGATTTTTTCTTCTTACTGGAGGTGATTTTGACTTTGAATTTACAAGGCATACGTTTTGCTTGATTTTCGCCCCGAAACGTCTTCATTTAGAAATTCGCCCTAAAGAAAGGCGAAAATGATTTTTACCCCCCTCTAGGGTGACTTGGAATTTGACCGGTTCCCATCACCTTAAATGCATAATTTTCGATGGAAATTACTTTTCTCCACTTTGTAAAATTTTGCCTTCATTTTAAACCAAGTGCTTTCCATTGTTTTCACTCCCACTAGGGCGAAATCTTCTTAACATCGTATTTTCACCCAAAAGAAGGGCGAAAATGATTTTCGTCCCTCCCTAGGGTGAAAACCTCTTCCCCTTTGTCTTCATTGGTGCCATTCATTTTAATTATAATTGTTGAAGTCTTAAACCATTTTTATCGCTCCTTTGATCCTGAGATGTTCTTTTGCCATACATTTCCCCCTTTATATTTTTTGCCCATGATTTGCATTAATTTTTATCGGCAAAAACTTGTGTATTTCCAGGGATGAAATAAACCTTCTTTATTTAGCAAAATAAATCAAAGGAGGGAAAAAAAATGATACATTAAAACAATAAAGACAAAATATCCAAACAACTGCATCATTCAACTTATATTCTTTGAATTTTACAATCAAAAATTAGTGTGGCATAACTACCAACACTACTATAAAATATAATATAGTATTAGATGGGGAATGAATATCCATTACTCAATTGCTTATATTGAACAAATAATCTTGGTCAAGGAAGTTGATCAAAGGAACCAAGCAACAACTATTAAGAAGACACTAGTAGTCTGCTCTAGTCTTAGTGATGGATGAATTTTTGTAAGTCATAAATAATTTATAAAATATTTTTTGATAAAACCTAGGTGAACTTGGATTGCAATGATATTACTAGATTTAGTAGAATTTTTTCCAAGAAAACATTACAACTCTATTTTCCTTTATCTTTATCTTAGCACTCAATCCATTCATTTAATTTTTATATTTCTAACTAGATGGATACACTAGTTCCAAGATTGAGGTTTTTTGAAAACCTCATTTTTATTTTATAGATTATAAAACAAAATAATTTCCTTTTACCTTCCAACATTTTGTGTCTAATAGTATCATAGATGAGAAGGTAGTTTGCATGTATTCCATGAAAGAAGAACAAAAGAGTCTGATTTCAACAAATAAAAGATTTTGGTAAAATCATGGGCAATCTTCTATTGATGGAAAATATATCTAATGTATCTAACAAAGTTGCTATAATGATTTGATAAAATTTTGGTTGCATTATCATGAGAGGATTTTCTATTTCATTATATTCAACAAAACATTTACGTAGGGAAAACCATAATAGAAAAAAATGAATCTTAGCATTTCTAGACTCTTTATGAAATTAAAGGGGGTGTTTCAACTTATGAATTTTCTTTGTTTTTCTTCTAGGTACCTTTGTTTTACATTTTAAAATTTCTAATTTCCCTCCATTCTTTAAATTTGTTAAATTCAAAAGAATAATATTCTATAGAATATATATACTTTTTTATTGAGTAAATACTTCTTATGTTATTCTATAGAATATTCACATTATGGTGGGAAAGAATGTGTGATTTGACTTACTATATCAATGTGACATAAACTTCATCATCATAGGGGAATTCATAAGGGAAGGCAAAAATAGGAGGAAAAATGGGGTTATCCCCTTTATTTGGTTACCTTGGTCATTATGTTCTCAATGGAACCCAACCCAAGGTAGGTAGTGAATCCAATATTAAGATATTGGGTCTAGGATTTCAAGATTTTCAACTCCAACAACCTATTTTTTGGGGAAAATTTGATGATGAAGACACACTCAAAATTATGACAACAACAAATATAACATAAAACTACATGATGACATATTGGTTGATGATGTCATCCATTTTTGATATACTCATGATGACATGGAATTGGTAGTTGTTGATGATATGGTACTTGGTGGTGGAAGGATGCATGATAACATGGCAAATACCATTGACACTAACATGGTGAAGAATGACACAAGAAGTGATAACATGGCAAGTGATGGTGATATACAATGTGTCAATTTCTATTGTGAAACATGATGATGTAGTTGATGACATGGTAGGTACTAACATGTTAGAGGCCAATGTGGAAGATAGAATTCCACAAGAAAAATATAAAAAGGGATTTAACTAATCACATTTCACTAACTCATCAAACACATTGACTATAAAATCACACAATCAATAATTAACTTGATGAATTATAAATTTCAAAGCAAATTAGAGAGATACAAGTAGTATATTTTGATCTCTAGGTCATAGAGTAAATTAGGGTGTGGAAAGTGATGTAATTTTTTTGCTAGTATATTAACCAAATTTTTGCACAAGTAGAACCTAGTTTTAGCCCATTTTTTAGAAAATAAAAAGTGGTATCACCCCTTTCATCACTATGTTGTTCAATCAATGCCCAATTCGCAACTCTTATCTACTAACTCAATGATACATGATGTTATTCCATGTACTATAGGTAGTAAAAAATATTTCATTTTTTTAAATGTGTTAGAGTCATTTTTTATGATTTTTGGGCCAAACTTTTAGGGATCATAAATTCTAGATAAAAACTCATTTTGAGCCTATTTTTTCAAATCACAAATAAATTCAAGACCTATACTTTGGTAGCATTACTTCTTGTTAAAACTACATGCAAGATTTTATATCTTATAGAAAATTTATGGATCAACATGTGCACTTACTATATGGTCCAAAATATACCACTTGGAATTAAGGGATTACTCAAATATATGAATGATAAGCTTCAAGAGATTGATTCCAAAGAGAAAAAGCAATTGTATAGGGATAGGAAAGATGAATCTCTTAGTGTGATGCCTCTTCATATTCAAAATATCTATGAAATTTATATAAGTAGCACTATAGATCCTAAGTAATTACTTGAAAATGTTAGGGGTTGTATTAACGTATTAATTTTACACAAATTAGTAGTTTAGAAATGGATCTTGCAACCTTGACTATGGGTTTATTTTATACCATTAATGAGTATATTAGTTAGTTCAAGATATAAAAATATGGCATCCAAACCGCTAAAGGTATTCTAAAGGTGGTAGGAAAATAAAAATAGGATGTGGATAAGAAGAAATATATTAAGCTTCTCAACATTATCTTCAATAAGATCTAGGATGCATATGAGATATTTGTTGTGTTTAATATGCTTGTTGTCTACTTACCAATTTTTCCTTCTCCTTTGATTGATAACGTGTTGAATTAATTCACCATTAGGATCAAATATAGTG
The DNA here is from genome assembly GCA_028583015.1 of Wollemia nobilis. NCBI lineage: Eukaryota > Viridiplantae > Streptophyta > Pinopsida > Araucariales > Araucariaceae > Wollemia > Wollemia nobilis. The sequence goes on along the minus strand of JAQPPZ010017220.1, from coordinate 3,992,339 downwards.
GCATAAGGGTCATCCTATCACTAATGTAATCATACAAAATAAGTGATGAAGTCTCAAACTAACAAGAATCCAAAGTAAAATGTAAATAATACTAGGAAAACCTTCAAAAATTCAACTTGTGAGTTTTACAAGAAGGAAGGACACAAAGCAAGATTTTTTAGATCCACATAAATAAGAAGTTACTAAAAATCATTTGCTTATGTAGCTCTCTTCTATGGATGGGTTAAAGACATCCATGATGGTGAATTATCATAATATAATGTTTTATTCAATAAGCACATTGGACATCCATTTCTTCTAATGAGTGGATTATAGATTCAAGGGTAGCAAGGCACATGACCAAGAAAATTCACCTTATACATTGTTATAATATACTATATTTAGTAGTGCATGTTGTCATTGGTGATGAATCTTTTTTATAAGTGGCTATTTTTCAAGAGGTTTGTATTGAATCTTCTTCATTTAACAAGGTTTTTTATATTACTTGTATTGGCCCCAATCTTTAATCTAGTTATCACATCACCCATGCAAAAAAAAATATATAGTTTTGGTTTGACCATAAGATAATCATAGACACTGATCATGGATTCAATATAGTATACTTGGATATTGTGATGAGTTAGATTAGATATATAATCTAGGGAAAAAATCTATTTCATCTACTTCTTCCTCTATGAAAAATATTTTTTGGCCATGGTGGCATGAGTAGATGAGAGTCAATGATGGCATAAAAAACTTGGGAATTTTAGCTATTTAGATGGCCATTGGGATAATATTTAACATTTGAGTGGTGCATGAAAAACATGTATTTTAGAAAAATATAATAGAGAATCCATTCCATAATATATAAAAGGCATGTCGTGTGACCCTTGGAGCTCATTCATAGTGATTTATGTGGACCTATGGGTACATCTTCCATTTTTTGGGATAGATACTTTCTTCCTTCAATTGATGATTTACACCTATATATGTGGTTGTATACTACTAATAAAAAAGGTGAATGTTTTAAGAATTCAAGGCATTTAAAGAACTAGTAGAGAATCAACATGAAAAAAAGATAAATTGTCTCAACTTAGATAGAGGAGGTGAATACATTGGCAATTCTTGTCATATTTTTTTAACTCTTTATGGTAAAATATGGTAATATGGTAATGTAAAATATTATTATCATATTAAAGGAGTATTTATTATACTCGATAGTATAAAGGGATTATTTAGAGGAAAAATATGGTAATTATAGAGATGACTCATTATATGATTTATGCTAAGAGGATGTAGAACAATTTTGGGGTGAGACTACCACTTGTACAATATACATAATTATATGAGTACCAACTAGAGTAGTTTTGGGTATGATATCTCTTGATAGGTTGATAGGTCATAAGCCTAATGCATCTGAATTTCATGTTTTTGTGTCTTCAACATGGGATCACATAACTGAAGAACTTCAAAAAGAGGTATAAAAGTGTTATATATGCATATTTATGGTACATTCAGATACCTTTTGGAGCGACCCTAGGGATCACGCGCCTCTACTCTACTTGCAATATTATACCAAAATGAAACGAAATACTATGAAATGCATATAATGAAAATAACAAAGAGAGATCCTTTTATTTATATTGAAACCCGGTTACATGTCGGTCCCTTTGAGGGATACCCATTTCGATACAATGAAGTACAAGTGAATAAAATGTCCCCTTGCAAAGGGGTGGTGCACTTTCAAAGGCTTCCCGATGACGCACACGAAACTGTATGAGGGATTACAAATGCCTCCTTCTCTAGGTCTAGTTCCTAGAGGGATATTTGTGCTTTCGAATGTTGTGGATCTATCCAATGAACTTGTAGCCCTACAAGCATAGAAACAACAACACATGCTTAGATGTCCAAGATTACCTCCCTGGATGAGGTTGTTAGCAATAAATATGCTCAATGGAAACATATGCAATGAAACTAATACTATGAATGCAAATAATGAAATAATGCTTATGCTAATGACATGAAAACATGGAGAAAGCAAAATAATAGAAACTATTACCTAAACCCTAGACTAGGTTGCAGGCCACTGTCTAGGACAGTGGCCACTAAGGTGAAATCTATCTCTATTGACCCAAAGGCTATGGGCTCAAGTCTACTACTAATGTTAGAATTATTACCGTATATGTTCAGATTTTCCCTCCAATATGATAGGGCTTCACCACAAAATTGATCTCCAAGGGAAGCTCTCCAAGTCTCTAGAAGCTCTCCTCAATGATCCAACCTATTCAAAATTCTGATATGTGATGTTCTCTCTCTCTCTCTCTATTGATAAAAGAAGGTCCAAGAAGGTCCCTTAATTGATCCAAAGAAATTCCTCTAGTGCTTTTAGGTTTTCTCCTTATAAAGTGTGAAACCCTAGGTCTATGTTTAAAACCCTAGGATTTAATTCCTCATGTGTAGTGAATGTTATTATGAGAAGCTTTTGTCTTTTCTATTTTTAAAGACCAGTTAACTGAAGTCTTCCATGTGAACTGGTCATGAATGAGAATGCAAAGTTACTCCTGCTCACCTTTATTGCATGCAAACTACCACTTCCACCCGTGATTGGGCCTATTTATTAGCAAAATACTTTTGATGGATTAGTTGTTGTCATCTACATCAACTAAGATTTTGCAGTGACTAAGGTTTGGCCGCTTTAGCCTAGAGTGGCCAGGATTTGGCCACTTTAGTCTACATCAACTAAGCTTTGTCCTCTTTGACCTACAACGACTAGGATTTGGCTACTCTAGTCTACAACAGCTAAGCTTAGATGGGCTAAAACTACCATTTTGAGTGGTTAGGACCATTGCTTGCTCTTGGAAAGGTCCAAAATTGGTCATATGGTCTTTAGATGTGCTCATATGAGTGGTTTCCTAAACATGACATGTTTTATGTGTCTACACCTTTAATGAATACCATTTTTATGATATTTAGAGGATAAATATTTAATTTGAAATATATGATTTTTGATTCTAGGAGTTTCATCCAATCATCAACTTTATATTTTGGTCAAAGATCCTCTTGTTTCTACAATTACTCTAATATATTCTTCAAAGATTATTTTTGAATCAATTTCTAGTGGGGATTTCCCATTTATATTCTACTGAATGCCCTATGTTTATAGATATTACCAATTTTTAAATAGCACCACCTTTAGTATGTTTAGTCTTGGATTCTATGAATGCTGAGCTTGACACACTAGTTCCTTAAGAAATTGTACTAGATGATGAGGTGGGTGGTGAGTATGATTTGGATGCTTCAAGTTTTTATTTTTATGTTTTATTTATATTAGTATGTGCATCTATCTTACCTAGACTATCCAGCACTCAAGTGGGTTCAAACCCTTCTATAGGATATTTAATACCTTCTTTCTATGAGTGACACTAGAAGGACCTCTCTTGGAAATTGCTCTCAAATGATGATAATTCTAGATATCCTTTCATCTCTTCCCAACCTTAGTTCTAGTAAAAGAGGGAATATTCCATAATTTTTAGGTATGATTATTTAATGAAGAATCAAACATAAGTCATTAAAATCAAAGGTAATAGATGATCGACAATGGATATATGGTAAGAAATTTTTCTACTATGTATGAATTAGAAGGTGAGATTAGTTTGTTTATCTGAAGGTAATAATTCTTGTAAGAAAACATTGTTCCATGGAGTAAAAATGATGCCAAGGGATTCCCCATGCTTTTTATCTTATCAAAATTCACAAGAGAAATGTCCTTACAACACTTGTATGCCTTGCATAGATTCATTGGCAAATATCAGACCATTATCAGTATCAATCCTTCAAAAGAGAATTATGGAAATATGGATATTTATTGGAGCTTACAACTAGATAATAGTGCTTATAACTAGAAAAATATGAATTACCCAAGGATTACCATTGCATGCACAAGTGTTCTCAAAGTTTGTAACAAACCTAGTGATTATAAATAGACTCTAATAACATTGTTGTGAATAAAAACTCTAAATACATGTCTTATTCATATGCAAAACATTTATAGGCATAGATCATGCCCAAAAAAAAAAATGTCCGATATCACTAGAAATACCAAATTAGAACACTAGATATCAATAGGAAACTAATATCTTAACTTAATAAACAAAGTAACAACTCTACTAACAAATGACTATATATAAGAGTTTGTTAACAACTAGCTAACCAACCTATCTAGAAGCCAAAAATGTATCCTAGAATCCAACATGAGTTTTGGACTCTCACATATTACATAAAAGTAAAATAATATTCCTAATTCCTACTAAAACCTATGCTAACAGATGTTATCATCAAGATACACACACACATCTAGTTTTTATTAATGAGTGTTAAATTGCTATGAAAACTATGGGAATATATAGTTATTTATATTGAGTAATAATGTGTAGAAACATTAGTAAAAGTTTACATATTTTAGCAAGAAATAAAAAAATTGTTACATATATACAACTATATAAAATAATTAAAATTTTAAATGCATATAGGTAAATAAAGGAAGGAGTTTATCACCAAATTTTGATAAGACCATAGAATACATATATGTACACACACATAAATAGAGATTATGAACCATGATTAATAAATAAATTGATGTAGGTATTGAACATTAAATTCACAAAGGTGATTTGTTCTATATTAGTTGATAAAGTATGCAAGTGCTTTAATAAAAAAATGCCTAGGGTTTCAATTAAAGATATCCAAACATATAAAATAACCATAGACAAGTCAAATTAAATACATGAACCCAAAACTTACTTGACAATAGGCATGCATGCTATATTAGCTTAATCCAAAATCTTGTTAATTACATGTTATTTGTTTGTATCAAAATCCAATAGTACTACTTTTTATGGTAATATTTTATGCAAGTATTCATTGTAAGGGTTATAAATTTTTCAAACACAAAATTTTGTGGTTGCATTTTGAGTGTTCCAATTGGACAACATGCATTGGTATCAAAGCTTAGTTACAATTATCGAGTCTTATGCATGTTGTGGAGTTTTTTTGCTTACCCTTAGCAGATTTGTCACGTCACAAAAAACTCTGAAGGTCACAACCAGCACTGTGGATTCTAGCTGATCCACCTCATTAACCTAGGAATAGACTACCTTAGACAGCTCTAAACCGACCAGGTTGGGTAAGGAAACCCCAAGCAGTGGGTCCTTTTACTAATGCTTTATTATGCACATGCCCACTATGCCAGACAAAATATTATTTAGTTGTTTTGATATTTTTAGTGACCGAACCTATTAATATTAAAACCTATAAAATCCAGAATGGTGCCTTATCCATTACAGAGTCGTAGCAGTTTGATAAATGACTTTAGAAAAGATAACAAAAAGAGGAACTAGTTCATTTTACTCCATTCAAATGATGTAATGTAAATAAAACAATTAACTAGTGAGAGAAGGCATCATTTATGGATTCTGATTGCAGTAATACATAAACAAGCTAACACAAAACATTCACACAAAAATATGCCAAGGGAAGAGTTGAGATTTTTATTAATAAAATATTTGCATAGAACAGATCATCAGAGTGCTTGATCCTCATATGCCATTTGATTACAATAAACCCCTGGTTTGAATATTCAGAACAAGGGGTATCTCCTCTCCGTCTTGATTGTAGTGATGTAAGAGTCCTCAACTCCAACGCGTTCCATAGGAAATAATCATAGTGAACAATGCACCTCAATAGTCCCTGGTGAATGACAAGAGAAAGGGCGATAAGACACACAGACAAGAGATACACAAGGGAAAATATGACTTAGACAATGGACAAGTTTAATACCTAGCTTTTCTCTCTCAGAGGTTCGATAAAAATTTGTTGCAGTAGTCTTCTCCTTCTTATAGCACGAGCTACTTGATTGTTGTAACTGCCCATCCTGTTGGAATAATCATGTTGTACCCACACCTGGGATGCATTCAAAAAAGGCCACGTATCCCACGTTCCCTTCATGCAGGTGGAGGCTACGCACCTCCACTGGTACTACCTTGTGCTGGTGGCTGTGGCCCTCCTGGTGCATGTGTTGTGGTAGCGGTGGGCCCCACTCCTGCCCTATGATTTTGAATAGCTTGGTCAATGAATGCCCAAGCCTCGTCATGAAATATCAAGGAGAAGAGGAGTAGGTTCAAATCTTGCGTGGCCTCAACTATCCGATCCTTAGCCCACTGCACATTATTATTGGTAAATTCGCACAAGCGGTCTACCATCTCTACTAAAGCCGTGAAACACTTAGACAACTTGTCACCAGACTCTAAATCAAAATCTTGGATTTTTTGGAAAAAAAAATATTTGATAACCAGGGCTCGTCCAAAGTCCTCAATGGAAAGACTGCAGTCAACCAACTCATCATTGACCTCATACTCGGATTCTACCACCTCTTGGCCCCACTAGCACCAATTTTGCTCATTTTGTAGAAATAGGGAGACCTTGATATATTCTTCTACAAAGAAGCTTAGGGAGTCATCTAGCAGAGTGGTTGTTAGCCCAAAAATGGGTACGTAGTCCTCTTAAAACCTCTTATAGATTGGCATGATTGCATCTATCCTTTGCCTCCCACGCTGTAAGTTGTCCTGGATGAGACCTACTACTCGTCTGACAACATATATATCTATCAGGATGGACTCCAAATCCGTTATCTTGGGTTGGATCTTCTCCTTCATTTCTTGTTTTAGCTCATCTGCCGACCCGAGTTGGACCCTAGACTATGTAGTGGAAGGAGTGGGCATCTTCAGTTTATCAACTTTAGCCTGAAGCTACTTGACCTTGAGTTGTAATGACTCTACTTCCATAGCTTTGGCTTTCAATTCTTCAATTTCTCTTTCCACTACCTCGGCCACCTGGGCTTGAGTAGCCACTTGTGATTTCATCATTTGGACGGGTGCGATAGATGCTCGGATGACTCTTTTGCTTGTATCTATAGTGGTGCCTCTCATGCTGGGTGGCATGGGGATTTCAAAAGAGGCCATAGGTGTATCAGTAGTCTCTTGTCCAACTGTCTCCCTATGCTTGACTATCCCCTTACTTGGAGACCTTTGTTCTTCTATATCCTGGATTTGATCTTCCTCATCGGTTGTGAACTGGCAAGTGTCAGTGACCTTAGCCATCATAAAATTTTCCACTTCTTGATCTAAGGATTCGGTCCTAGCCTTTTTATGAGTTGGGGACCATGTGGGGCTTTGCACTTTGTAACCCCTTAAAATATTAGATAGCCCTCCATCTTGCGCTATCTTTTTCATCACCCTTGGTCTTATTTGATGCTCTTCTTGATTTATCACCAGGGTGGCAGAATACAATGAGCACTAACTTTCTACCAATTGTCCTTGCTCTCGTGGACTTATCAAAGTTAGTGTTGATGAGGTGGTAGTCTACTTAGAAGAGCCAATGGCCAACTCCTTCCCTTTTGAAGTGGCAATGGGGGAACTGGAAGAGGAGGGGAGCTTGGTCTGCTCATCGACTATTTTCATCATGACCTCAAAGAGGTCAGAATCTTGTTGAGCTATTTGGAGAGTGGGGTCCTCGAATTCTTTAGGAGGGGCTTCTGGGACCAACGAGGCCATCTTATCCACTAGAAAGCCTTGATGCAGCTTAAGCTGAGTATTGTAATCCTTGACAACCTCCAATCCACTATAGGGATGCCGATCCTTGGGCATCCTCCATATCAATTCCAACATTCGGTTATTTCTAAAAGCCTCTTGCATCACATCTTCAAAATTGTCACCACTGTGTGTGACTTCCAGAAGGGCCAGCTTGCCAGTAACTTCTCTCCTGTGGTGGTCATCTGGGTCGTAGGCCCTCCAAGTAACCTCTGGGAAATAGTAGGTGTCCATATTCTAGATAGCTCACAGCATGGCAAAATGGCCAAGATAGGTGTAGTGCCCCATTGTGTAGGGAATGGGCAACCACCTTACTGGTCCTTTCTTCCTCAGGTGTCTAATTTTTACTTCTTCGACCATCTACCAAGTGATCTCAAGAATGGCAATGGAAGTCGAGGTAGTGCCTTTGGGGGTAGTTTTGATCCATAAATCCTGATATAGGAGAATTATTCTACATAGAAGTAATCCCCCACTTTCTCCTTATGTAGAAACTCTCTTACCCCTACCCTGATTCTATCTGGGAAACTCCTGCACAATCGAAAGTGCACTAAGGGAAGGACCTTCTCAAAGAAGGTTGTATAGCTGGAGCACCCCTCCTAGATGCATAACAACTGATCTTGTACGGTAGGTGCATTTACTCCCCCCATCTGGGCCACCAAGGTTTTATCCAATTATGCCATAAATAAGTGAATAAAAAATGAATAGTATGAGAAGGGAGGCATCTCCCTCTTATTGGCCAATACGACCTCTTGTAGCAATCACAGTTCTTCATCTATCTTATCATTGATGATATCCTCCCACTGGTAAAGAGGGGTCTTGTCTGTTCTGTTGCATTGGAGGATTAAAAATATCACTTCCTTAGTGATTAGCTCCAAGTATTTCACTCCTAGGGCTAGATTGATCATATCGGCGTAATATTGTGCCTAGGGATGGAGCATGAATTTTCCGATGGGAAAATCTGTAGGCCTCATCTTCCCTCTCTTCAATAGGCTCTAAGGGAATATTGTGTTCATCATATAATTGGCCTGGAGGGCCAACATTTTAAAATCTACCACCCTGGAGGTGGTGGCCAAACCAAAAGCTTGTCGAATTCTATTGGCCGACATCCAAGCCACTACCTGGCCATTAAAATCATGGATGGTATGCACCCTGGAGTCATAGGAGACAACGAGCCATGCCAACATATCAGAAGAATGGTACACTTTTGGATAGGTTAACCGGCCTAGGTTCGTATTCCACTTGTTGCACACAGGGGTCGGTCTATCACTGTCTCGATAAGCCCACATGTAGAGATCCCTTAGGAGCGTCGGGTGGCGCTGGTTATCCTCCTCTATGGGATCGAATGCATAGATAGTGACTTCTTCTACCTCCCTTTTCTGCTCTTCTATAATTTCTCTATCAGTATCAGGTAAATTTTTGAAGGCCTTGGGGTTCTACGCCCTCCCTGGTCTCTTATCAATGGGTCGTGCCCTAGTAATTTTTCTAATTCTCCATCGAACGATCGATGTCTCAGTAGCCAAAGAGCTGGTAGATGCCATATTACCCAAACTATCACATGAATTTTACCCCCTAGCTATAATTTCTCCTCCGTGCTCTCCACAGTTTACTCTGCATTCGACCTCATCGACGAGTAATTCTGCATGCATGGGTGGTGCAAAAATGGGACCACCACCTTCCATTTTAAAACATGTGCATTAATTATGGGGGTTGGCACATGCACTTTTTGCCTTTTGGAAGCTTTATGATTGGTCGGGCGCACCACGTCAACCATCACCTCTTTGTACTGATGAATGAATTCTACCTATGAACAATGACCAGGACACGTGGTGGTTTAGCATTGGCTAAGGTGGGTCACGTGTAGGTATGCACTCACTTGAGGTGCATTGGGGTTAATTCTGGTGCATGCGCCTTCTTGGGGAGTGTGGCGCATGGATTTCAAGGTGAGCACATAGGGTTATGCATGCAACCTTCGTGCACTCCAAGGGAGTGGAGCACACTCGATTTAACTGGAGTGCATAAGTTGTGAACTTTTATAGACTCTATGCACTCCACTAGAGTGGAGCACAAAACCTAGAGGTGGGCGCACAACCTTGTGCACCCATCTTGGACACTTGTATGCCTCGAAGGGAGGGGTGCACCGACTCGGGATGAGGTGCATAGCCTTGTGCACCTCAACTGAGGTTGTACGTTCCACTCTCATGTGGAGCGCACTCAGCTAGGATGAGGTGCACAACCTTGTGCGCCTCAAATGAGGTTGTGCACTCCACTTGAGAGTGGAGCACACTCGACTGGGATGAGGCACATAACCTTGTGTGCCTCGACTGAGGTTGTGCACTCCACTCTCAGGTGGAGCACACTTGATTGGGATGAGGTGCACAACCTTGTGCACCTCTACTGAGCTTGTACGCTCCACTCTCAAGTGGAGCGCACTCAGCTAGGATGAGGTGCAAAGCCTTATGCACCTTGATCGAGGTTGTGCACTCTACTTGAGAGTGGAGCGCACTCGACTAGAGGTGGGTGCACAACCTTGTGCACCTGCTCAGGGGACTCTATGCTCCATTGGAGTGGAGTGCACTAGCTTGGATTGGGGTGCATGGCTTGCACGCCCAGGTGGATTTGAGTGTGCTCCATTGGAGTGGAGCGCACAGGATAAATTTGGGGTGCACCACCTTATGCGCCCTAAGGGAAAATGTGGACTTGGCTCCCAAAATGTGGTTAGCCTTTTAGGATTCAACATCGACTCTGACTGGGACAAGGGGAGGATGAAGGACGTCGACTTGAGGACTCCAGACTCTCCGGGTAGACCGATGTAGGACTAACACATGCACACTTCTCTTTTTTTTTTTACATACTAGGGCCAAAGCTCTTTAGATACTGCCCATTGACTGGTATAGGCAGCTCCTCTCCTTCCATGTTTTCCAGCTTGTAAGTATGTTGTCCCACTATTTTTGCAATCTGGTAGGGGCCCAACCACTTAGGCTCAAACTTCTCCTTCTCTCCCGACTTGTCATTTTTTGGGTCCCAATATAATACCACATCACCCAAGATGAAAGTCTGCCCTCTAGCCTTTTTATTGAACAATTCCACTATTTTTCCTGTTTGACCGATCATTCGTGTAACAGCCTCCCTCTTGTCTTCTTCCAATTTCACCAATTGGTCCATTCTCCTTTGTAGTTCGTCTGGTTGTTCATGATCCTGTAGTAGCAAAGAGAGGGCTGCTTTCTCCAGTTGTGGTGGTAACAATGCCTTTTCCCCATATACCAGCTCGTATGGTGACATGTCGATAGCTCTCTTTATTGACAACCGATCCACCCAAAGAGCATATTTGAGTTCACCATCCCATCCTCTCTTATTCTTTCCTAATGACCTCTTAATTCTCGTAAGGATGTTCTTATTTGAAGATTCAGCCAATCCGTTACCCTATGGGTAGTAATTAGCAGAGTGAGCCAGCTCAATGTTGTACTGATTACAAAATTCCACCATCTCATAGGAAGTAAAATACTTGGCGTTATCTGTCACCAATTTTTTAGGGACCCCAAATCTGGTCAGTATATTTTCCTCCAAGAAGTTAATGATGGCTATTTTTGTCAATATTCTGAGGGGGGTTGCTTCTACCCACTTGGTCAGGTAGTCAGTGGCAGTGATAATCCATTTGTGCCCTCCTAATGAATTGGGGTTGATATCCCCGATTAAATCAACCCCCCATTGAGAAAATGGAGTTTCAAAAATGATGGGTTGTAGAGGCATGGCAGGTAAGCTCTTTTTCCAAGCGAAGACTTGACAACTGTAATAGCTCCTAACTGCCTGGTAGACATATTTGAATAGGGATGGCCAATAATATCCTGCTCTCATGATTTGGTTGGTTGTTGCTTTAGGAGAAAAGTGACCACCACAAAAACCTCTATGAAACTCTTCGATAATTTTGGGAGCCTCCTCTTGAGTCACACACAACAATAGTACCCCACTTGGATGCCGCCAGTACAGCCTGCTTCCCTGAAGATGATACTTCTGAGACTATTGTTTGATGCTTCTTATTCGGCTAGCAGTCTTCCTAGGAAAGAAGGACAGTTCTTTTAGATAGAACAGGATATCTTTGTACCACTCAAAATTCTCATGTTCTAACTGTGGTTCTTGCTGCTCTCCCTGAGCTAAGACAACATCGTCTATCCACCGTTCTTCTTTGTAGGCCATGTATTTCACCAATCCCTGGCCTTTAATCATTTTTATGACTTTGAACTCTACATCATATTGTAGTAATTTAATCATCCATCTTGTTGAACTGCCTATGGGTTCGGGATGGGTAAGAATATCCTTGATGGCAATATAGGGTATACAGGCAATCACTTTGCAAGCCCCAAAGACACTTTTAAAATGCTCCAAGGCCTATATGAGGGCATAGGCCTGCTTCTCAATCGGTTTGTATCTCAGCTGAGCCCCCTTCATTCCTGAACTCATGAATGCTATGGGATGTTCATTTGCTTGTTCATCCTTCTGGGATAACACTGCTGCTATAGTGTGATCTGAGGCAAAAGAGTACAAATTGAAATTCTTGGAATGATCTGGACAAGTCAAGATAGGGGTAGTAGTAATAGCATCCTTAATCTATTGGAAGGCTTTGAGGTTACCCTCTTCCCATTTGATTTTAACATCCTTCTTGATCATATCATTAATGGGCTTAGCAATCTCGACGAAATTGGGCACGAACCTTTTGACAAAATTTATTTTACCGAAGAAGGATCTGACTCCCTTGAGGCTTTTGGGGGGTGGTATTTGTGCAATTGCTTTGGTTCTTTCAGGATCGATACTGACTCCTTCCTTTGAAACTACGTGCCCCAGTAACTTACCGTGGGAGGCTCCAAATAGGTATTTCTTTGGATTCAACAAGATCCCATATTCCTTGCACCTTTGAAATACTTGGGACAAGTGAGAAAAGTGGTCTACAGGATTCTTGGAGAAAACAGTAATGTCATCTAAATAAACCACCACTATTTTAAACATTAGCCCCTTGAAGGTGAAATCCATAGCCCTTTGGAAAGTAGCCCCGACATTCATCAACCCAAATGGCATCCTTTGATATTTGAAAGTACCCCAAGGTGTGGTGAAGGCAGTTTTAAAATGATCCTCAAGATTTACTAAGATCTGGTTATACCCTGAGAAACCATCCAGCAGAGATATCCGTGAAGACCCCACCACTGCTTGCAATAGTTGCTCCATATTGGGGAGAGGATAATTATCCTTGAGGGAACTTTTATTCAAATTTCAGAAATCTACACACAATATTATCTCCCCGTTCTTCTTTCGGACTGGAACTAAGTTTGCTATCCATGAGGAGAACCTCACCTTTTTGATGATCTTGGCATCCAGTAACTTCTGCACTTCTTTTTGCATCACAGGGTGTAGTGTGGGATTGAACTTTCTCTGTTTCTACCTAAAGGGCTTGGATCCTTCTTTTAAGGGAATAATGTGGGTCATTACTTCAGTATTGAATGTCCTTAATTCATCATATCCCCAAGCAAAATTGTCCCTATTTTTTCTTAAATATTCTATGTACTTGCTTCTTTCTTTAGTTGGTAGTGACCTATCAATTCTTACCCTTTTAGGATCACTAACAGTCCCTATGTTAACTTCTTCCCCTTCTGACTCACTGGGTGTAGTCTTGTGGGCTTTGTCAAAATCATCAAACAAGGATTCCAAGGCCACTAGTCCCCTAGGTATTTTATTAGTTTTTAATTGGATAACCTTAGTGGGAGTGCCTATAACATGCTGCAGTATTTCCTCATCCTGTTCATCACAGATTACCCCTACAAACTGATTATGTACTATCATGAAATCTCTTATATCTGTGTCATCTTGAAAAACTTGTAGGTACACTACATTGTCTGGGATGGAGGGGTGATAAACTAAAATGGTGGGGAATCTATCCATGAACTCAGTGTCAATTTCAGGATCATCTGCTCCAGAGGCATTCACAGCTAGTAGGTTAGCCACATGATTTTTTTCCCTAGGAATATGTGAGATATTGAATGCCATAAATTTGTTTATCTCATCTAGGACAACTTGTTTATACTATTTTAATCTGGGGTGTTTGGTTTGGTACTTGCCCCTTATCTACTGAATAATCAATTCTGCATCCCCATACACAGTCAGATAGTTGATTCCAAGTTCTTTTGCCTTCCTCAACCCGAGAAGCAAGGCCTCATATTCTACTACATTATTGGTGTAGGGGAATTCTAGTCTATAAGGTATTCCCAGGTAGTTACCCTTTATGTCAGTCAAATTGATTCCAGCCCCAACCCTTGTTTGTGACTTAGCCCCATCGAATGTTAAAGTCCACATTTTGGTGGTTAGAACCCTGTTTGATTTGGCATCTACTGTTGCCTTAAGTACGGGGTCCAACCCTTCAACATCGGGTACTTCTTTGAGAAAAGGGGTGTGCCAGATGGAATAAACCCCCAATTATTTCTCTTCTACAGAGCTTACCAAATTGACCATGGTGTTATCAGGCTTCATTAGCTCTACTGACCTTTTGTTGAAGGGTTCTCTTCTTAATGTGGCTTGTTATTTGGAAGAGAGGGGAATAGTAGCAAATGACCAATCTAGCTGAATTGATCCTCCTAACTGCTCTGCCCAATGTCTAGATAATAACAAGGAGAAAAATGGGTCTACATCTACAACCACCACATCCATGAAAATCCCCTTCTTTGGATACTGGTCTAGGAAAACTAGGAGGCCCGTAATTATCCCTACACAAGGAACTTGCCTATTGTCCATGATAGAAATAGGGGGGAATATTTGGTGCACATCAACCCCAACTGGTCAACCACTTGCTTCGGCATTACATTGTGAGATGCCCCACTGTCCAGCATGCAGTTGTGGATTACGTATCGGTCTCCAAAACCAGATGTATACCTGAGAGAGATATAAAAGGGCTTGACAGAAGCAGGAGTCCTGTGTGGTGGGTTTGAACCTGAAGCGATCAAAATATGACTGTCCCCCTGATCAGCCATATGGAAGGCCTTACATATTTGCTCTCGATACTTTGGGATGGTCATCAATTCCCCAAAGGTGATATTAATTTTTTGTTTTTCCAGTTCCATTCCTATATCGAATTCTGTCCCTTTAGGCCCGAAAGTAGTATTAACAGGTTCTATTTTTTTGAGGGGAGGAGGAGATTTAGCCTCTTGATTTCCCTTTTTATTCTCAGGTTCTCCCTCATTTTTCTTATCAGCTTTATCAGGAACAGTCCTATTACGTAACCGGGTGGCATGGACTCTTTCCAAAGTTTCAACTTCCTCAGCTGTGGGAGTCAGTTTACCTCTTCTGATTTGTTCAAACCGGTCATTCTAGGGTCTTCTCAGGATTTTTACATTATCATTGACAAAGGCAGTGGGATGGCTATCGGGATGCAATGATTGATTTGCAGCTTCCGGGATTGGGGGACTATCTACAGTTTCTTCCCACATCCAACAAGCATTTATTCTGATCTCCTCATCAGAGCTCTCCTCCAAGTTAACTTTTGAATGCAGGCTATGGAAGACACCACAATCAGTTGGGTTATGAGGAGCATCACAAGCTAGGCAGAATAATGGGAAATCAGAAGCTACATTGATAGAGGCCATGGGGTTGGGAACGACATCAGGATCTTTCTAGTTTTCCTTCCTTTTCCAACCGTTATTTGAATTCCTAGCCCCTTCGTTACCCCAATTTCTATTGAAGTTCCTTCTGAAGGGAGGTCTATCATTGTCCTGGTGCTGAGAGGGTTCCCCACTATCATTTTTATCCCTCTCAATTTTGGACAGTCTATTATTTATTGATAAAAATATTTCAGTGACCTGGGAAGACAGTTTCTCAATAGGATCGACTTTTGGTTTTTTTAATATACCAAATCCCACCTTTTTGTTTTTTTATCCAGTTGTCTAGGGTCGGGATCCATGGAGGTAGACTTCATTTTTCCACTGTCGATCATATCTCTTTCTATTACATTGGCTCTTTCCATACAGGCATCAATGGTAAGTGTGGGGTGTTGTCTCAGCTCATAGTTGAAATCTCCCAGGAAGGCATTCTTGTAAAAACAAATAGATTGATGGTCATTGGGCCTAAGGGCGATGGGGATTCAGTTTCTGAGCTTAGTGAAGCACCTATTAAAATCATCCACAGTCTCATTCTCCTTTTTCTTCATAGTGGCCAGCTCAGTTAACAGGGACTGTTCATTTTTTTCTCCCCATACTTTCTTAGGAAGGCCTCTTCTAGTTCATGGAAGGTTCCAATGGTATCAGCTTGGAGGCTATTAAACCATTCCCTAGCATATTTCTCTAAGGTCTATAAAAATAATCGAAGGACCACGTCCTCATGTTCTACCTCTAGGCTGTCCATGGCGTATAAAAAATCTTTCAGGTGATCCTCCCCCATCACAGTATTGTCACCTAGGAATTTAGGCAGATATTTATGAGCCTTAGGAGGTAACGGGTTTAAATCCTGAGGTAAAATAAAGGGCCTATACCTATTCAAATGCTAGTTATTCAAGGGTGGGTTGGCCATTGGTGGAACTGGGCCCCTCGGGATAGCAGATATGATAGGGGAAGTACTATTTCAAGGATTTTGAGGAATACGAGGGGGGTTGTTACTACTCTGACTACTTGAAGGAACAAAAATTAAAGAGAGCTTTTGCTTTTTTCTGATTCAAAAAAGTACCTGTGGGTCCGGTAGTTCGGGGTAGAGCTCCTCGTTGCTTTTTTGTGTGGCCACCAGATCAGCTTCCTTGTTTTCAGAGTCGCCAACACCAGGTGCAAAATGGAACACTCTCTCTGGCTAAGATTGCTCAGCCCAAAAACTTATAACCTCATAGGGAAATAAAAGTATATGTCGCAAGGGGAGTAATATGACAAAAATAAATTAAAAAGGCCTCCCCGATAGCAATGCCAAAAACTATTGTGGAGTTTTTTCGCTTACCCTTAGCAGATTTGTCATGTCACGAAAAACTCTGAAGGTCACAACCAACACTGTGGATTCTGGCTGATCCACCTCATTAACCTGGGAATAGACTACCTTTGACAGCTCTAAACCGACTAGGTTGGGTAAGGAAACCCCAAGCAGTGGGTCCTTTTACTAATGCTTTATTATGCACATGCCCACTATGCCAGACAAAATATTATTTAGTTGTTTTTGATATTTTTAGTGACCGAACCTATCAATATTAAAACCTATAAAACCCAGACCGGTGCCTTATCCATTACAGAGTCGTAGAAATTTGATAAATGACCTTAGAAAATATAACAGAAAGAGGAACTAGTTCGTTTTACTCCATTCAAATGATGTAATGTAAATAAAATAATTAACTAGCGAGAGAAGGCGTTATTTATGGATTCTGATTGCAGTAATACATAAACAAGCTAACACAAGACATTCACACAAAAATATGCCAAGGGAAGAGTTGAGATTTTCATTAATAAAATATGTGCATAGAACAAATCAGTAGAGTGCTTGATCCTCATATGCCATTTGATTACAATAAACCCCCGGTTTGAATATTCAAAACAAGGGGTATCTCCTCTCCGTCCTGATTGCAGTGACGTAAGAGTCCTCAACTCTAGCACGTTCCACAGGAAATAATCATAGTGAACAACGCACCTCAATAGTCCCTGGTGAATGACAAGAGAAAGGGTGATAAGACACACAGATAAGAGATACAAAGGGAAAATATGACTCAGATAATGGACAAGCTTAATACCTAGCTTTTCTCTCTCAGAGGTTCGATAAAAATCTGTTACAATAGTCTTCTCCTTCTTATAGCATGGGCTTCTTGATTGTTGTAACTGCCCACCCTATTGGAATAATCATGTTGTACCCACACCTGGGATGCATTCAAAAAAGGCCACGTATCCCACGTTCCCTTCATGCAGGTGGAGGCTACACACCTCCGCTGGTACTACCTTGTGCTGGTGGCTGTGGCCCTCCTGGTGCGTGTGTTGTGGCAACGGTGGGCCCCACTCCTACCCTATGATTTTGAATAGCTTGGTCAATGAATGCCCAAGCCTCATCATGAAATGTCAAGGAGAAGAGGAGTAGGTTCAAATCTTGTGTGGCCTCAACTATCCGATCCTTAGCCCACTGCACATTATTATTGGTAAATTTGCACAAGCGGTCTACCATCTCCACTAAAGTCGTGAAATGCTTAGACAGCCTATCGCCAGACTCTAAATCAAAATCTTGGATTTTTTGGAAAACAAAATCTTTGATAACCGAGGCTCGTCCAAAGTCCTCAATGGAAAGACTATAGTCAACCAGCTCATCATTGGCCTCATACTCGGATTCTGCCACCTCTTGGCCCCACTGGCGCCAATTTTACTCATTTTGTAGAAATAGGGAGACCTTGATATATTCTTCTACAAATAAGCTTAGGGAGTCATCTGGCAAAGCATCTGTTAGCCCAGAAATGGGTACGTAGTCCTCCTGAAACCTCTTATAGATCGGCATGATTGCATCTATCCTTTGCCTCCCATGCTGTAAGTTGTCCTGGATGAGACCTACTACTCGTATGATAGCATATATATCTATCAGGATGGACTCCAAATCCATTATCTTGGGCTGGATCTTCTCCTTCATTTCTTATTTTAGCTCATCCGCCGACCCGAGTTGGACCCTAGACTATGCAGTGGAAGGAGCGGGCATCTTCAGTTTATCAAATTCAGCCTAAAGTTACTTGACCTTGAGTTGTAATGGCTCTACTTCCATAGCTTTGGCTTTCAATTCTTCAATTTCTCTTTCCACTGCCTCGGCCACCTGGGCTTGAGTAGCCACTTATGATTTCATCATCTGGACGGGTGCGACAGATGCCCGGATGACTCCTTTGCTTGTATCTATAGTGGCCTCTCTCATGCTGGGTGGCAAGGGGATTTCAAAAGAGGCCATAGGTGTATCGGTGGTCTCTTGTCCAGCTGTCTCCCTATGCCTGACTATCCCCTTACTTGGAGACCTTTGTTCTTCTATATCCTGGATCTGATCTTCCTCATAGGTTGTGAACTGGCAAGTGTCAGTGACCTTAGCCATCGTAAAATTTTCCACTTCTTGATCCGAGGATTCGGTCCTAGCCTTTTTATGAGTTGGGGACCATGTGGGGCTTTGCACTTCGTAACCCCTTAAAATATTAGATAGCCCTCCAGCTTGTGCTATATTTTTCATCACCCTTGGTCTTATTTGACGCTCCTCTTGATTTATCACTAGGGTGGTAGAATACAATGAGCGTTGACTTTCTGCCAATTGTCCTTGCTCTCGTGGACTTATCAAAGTTAGTGCTGATGAGGTGGTAGTATTCTTAGAAGAGCCAATGGCCAACTCCTTCCCTTTTGAAGTGGCAATGGGGGAACTGGAAGAGGAGGGGAGCTTGGCCTGCTCGTCAACTATTTTCATCATGACCTCAAAGAGGTCAGAATCTTGTTGAGCTATTTGGAGAGTGGGGTCCTCGAATCCTTCAGGAGGGGCTACTGGGACCAACGGGGCCATCTTATCCACTAGCAAGCCTCAATGCAGCTTAATATGAGCGTTGTAATCCCCGACAACCTCCAATCCATTATAGGGACATCGATCCTTGGGCATCCTCCATATCAAGTCCAACGTCCAATTATTTCTAAAAGCCTCTTGCATCGTGTCTTCAAAATCATCACCACTATGTGTGACTACCAGAAGGGCCAACTTGCCAGTAACTTCTCTCCTGTGGTGGCCATCCGGGTCGTAGGCCCTCCAAGTAACCTATGGGAAATAGTAGGTGTCCATGTTCCAGATAGCTCATAGTGTGGCAAAATGGCCAAGATAGGTGTAGTGCCCCATTGTGCAGGGAATGGGCAACCACCTTATTGGTCCTTTCTTCCTCAGGTGTCTAATTTTTACTTCTTCGGCCATCTATCGAGTGATCTCAAGGATGGCAATGGAAGTCGGGTAGTGGAAAGGCAGTGCCTTCGGGGGTAGTTTTGATCCATAAATCCTGATATAGGAGAATTCTTCTACATAGAAGTAATCCCCCACTTTCTCCTTATGTAGAAACTCTCTTACCCCTACCCCGATTCTATCTAGGAAGCTCCCACACAATCGGAAGTGCACTACGGGAAGGACCTTCTCGAAGAAGGTTGTATAGCTGGAGCACCCCTCCTGGATGCATAACAACCGATCTTGTACGGTAGGCGCATTTACTCCCCCCATCTGGGCCACCAAGGTTTTATCCAATTGTGCCACAAATAAGTGAATAAAAAATGAATAGTATGAGAAGGGAGGCATCTCCCTCTTATTGGCCAATATGGCCTCCTACAGTAATCGTAGTTCTTCATCTAGCTTATCACTGATGATATCCTCCCATCGGTAAAGAGGGGTCTTGTCTATTATGTTGCACTAGAGGATTAAAAACATCACTTCCTTAGTGATTAGCTCCAAGTCTTTCACTCCTAGGGCCAGATTGATCATATCGGTGTAATCTTGTGCCCAGGGATGGAGCATGAATTTTCCAATGGGAAAATCTGCAGGCCTCATCTTCCCTCTCTTCAACAGGCTCTGAGGGAATGTTGTGTTCATCATATAATTGGCCTGGAGGGCCAACATTTTAAAATCTACCACCCTGGAAGTAGTGGCCAAACCAAAAACTTATCGAATTCTATCGGTCGACATCCGGGCCACTGCCTAGCCATTAAAATCATGGATGGTACACGTCCAAGAGTCTTAGGAGATAGTCAACCATGCCAGCATAGTGGGTGAATGGTACACTTTTGGACAGGTTAACCGACCCAGGTTCGTATTCCCCTTGTTGCACACAGGGGCCAATATATCATTGTCTCTATAAGCCCACATGTAAATATCCCTCAGGAGCATCGGGTGGCGCTGGTTATCCTCCTATGTGGGATAAAATGCATAGATAGTAACTTCTTCTACCTCTCTTTATTGATCTTATGTAATTTCTCTATCCATATCAAGTAAATTTTCGAAGGCCTTGGGGTTATACGCCCTCTCTGGTCTCTTATCAATGGGTCGTGGCCCAGTAATTTTTCCAATTATCCATCGAACGATCGATGTCTCAGTAGCCAAAGAGGTAGTAGATGCCATATTCCCCAAACTATCACATGAATTTTACCCCCTAGCTATAATTTCTCCTCTGTGCTCTCCACAGTTTACTCTATGTTCGACCTCGTCGACGAGTAATTCTGCATGCACGGGTGGTGCAAAAATGGGACCGCCACCTTCCCTTTTAAAACATGTGCATTAATTGTAGGGGTTGGCACATGTGATTTTTACCTTTTGGAAGCTTTATGATTGGCCGGGTGCACCACGTCAACCATCGCCTCTTTGTACTGATGGATGAATTGCGACTGCGAACAATGACTAGGACACGTGGTGGTTTAGCATTGGCTAAGGTAGGGCGTGGGTAGGTATGCGCTTGCTTGAGGTGCATTGGGGTTAATTATAGTGCATGCACCTTCTTGGGGAGTGTGGCACATGGCTTTCAAGGTGGGCGCATAGGGTTATGCACCTACGCGCAACCTTCGTGCGCTCCAAGGGAGTGGAGCACACTCAATTTATTCGAAGCACACTAGTTATGCACTTTTATAGACTCTGCGCACTCCACCAAAACCTGGAGGTAGGTGCACAACATTGTGCACCCATATTGGACACTTGCATGCCCTAAATGGAGGGGCATGCCAACTCGGGATGAGGTGCACAACCTTGTGTACCTTGACTAAGGTTGTGTGCTCCACTGTCAAGTGGAGCACATTCGAATAGGATGAGGTGCACAACCTTGTGCATCTCAACTGAGGTTGTGTGCTCCACTTGAGAGTGGAGTGCACTCGCCTAGGATGAGGTGCACAACCTTGTGTGCCTCAACTGAGGTTGTGCGGTCCACTCTCAAGTGGAGCACACTCAGCTGGAATGAGGTGCACAACCTTGTGCACCTTGACTGAGGTTGTGCACTCCACTTGAGAGTGGAGCGCACTCGACTGGTATGAGGTGCACAACCTTGTGCACCTTGACTAATATTGTGTGCTCCACTTGAGAGTGGAGCACACTCAGCTAGAGGTAGGTGCACAAGTGCCCACTCAGGGGACTCTATGCTCCATTTGAGTGGAGTGCACTAGCTTGGCTTAGGACGCACGACTTGCATTCCTGGGTGGATTTGAGCATGCTCCATTAGATTGGAGCGCACAAGATAAATTTGGGGTGCACCACCTTGTGAATCCCAAGGGAAAATGTCGACTTGGCTCCCAAAAGGTGGTTAGCCTTTTAGGAGTCAACAATGCCATAAACCTTGTTTAATTAATTTTTTATTCATAGATGTTACCTTGAGGTATGGGGCAATGTAGTGGAAGATATACTTCCAACTTAGAATAGTCTCATCAATCATATAATCCAAAACTTGAAGGTTCTCAATGATCTATACATCATGAGGAACCACTAGCTAACCCTATGGGCCAAGTTTTAGTGACCATTTTAAGAACATTTGGTTCTTAGAAGCATAACATCCATGAATATAGAATATGAAATTAATAAAACACAAAGAAATATTTATATGACATGACATATGAAAATATCATCTATGTATGACAACACTAATATTATTTGTTATGGAATAAATTACTTAAAATATATCCTAAGATAAAATTCACTCTATGAGTAAATATGATTACAATAATGATTGCTTTGATTACATGGATTCATAATTATCAGATACCTTCTTTAGATAATCATTTTCCAATGTTATTTTTAGAAAATTTATAACCTAACCATATCCTACTTACTATGACAATATAATCCCCCAAAATTGACCTTGGGTTAATGATAATTACATAATACAATTGATTTATTTATGGCTTATACCAATTGTACAGTATAGTTGGGTTATTTATAAGCTCATTCTAAGTATGCAATACAATATTATATTATTACACTTAGAACTAGCTACCGTAGCGTTCCATCCCTCTTAAAAATATTTCATCCTTGAAATATGAGGTAAAACCAAATAATATGATACTTGAATCATGGAAAATAACTACTATTTTCCTTGATCACCTAACCACCCATGTGAAATCTTGGTTGATTGATGTCTTCTATGATGCCATGATTTTTTCATTCCAATTTTATATCCAATAGTGCTTATTTAGTCTTAGTGGAGATAACATAGTGGTTAGGGCTTTGGATTCTCTTTGGGAGGTCCAAGGTTCAAACCATAGCATGGGTGGTGTGTAATGGTGTGTGTTGTATGAGTTACAAAAAAAATACTGCTTATTTTATCCCATGTGTCTTGTATGCTATGTTGATCATCAGAGAAACCATAAATATCACTAATATTCATCCAAAAATGCTTATATTTAATGTTGTTTGCATATCCATAATTTTTGTTTGTATTGTTCCATGTAACACCATCACAAATATTATAGTACTTGGTGTTGTCTTCATGATTATATCTATCATTCTCATGTGGATGATAATATGTTGCAACCTAATGCATAAAGTATACATCCTTTAACTATATAGTATTTTATTACTCCATGTTAAATTTTTTCTCATGATCTTCTCCCTTGGTCTCTTCCTTTGATTCATCTAATTGCTCCTATAACTATACTTGGACATTGATTTTAGTTTTTTTTTTACTTTATTGTTGCATATTCCCTAAGCACTATTTTTGGTTCTTATATTTATTCTTAAATTTGTTACCCTATGATATATTATTATTTATTCTAGAATCCTTGATCCTTATGCTAAAATATATCCTATACTATTTTCTTGTTTTTCATGTACACTAACTTATGCTCTTTTGTAAATTAATGTTAACATTACCCAATTAATCTAAGCAAGGATAAGTGAGAATAATATTCATATCGTACATAGCTTTCCCACAAATTTTTTGAATATAAAAAATATTTATCCATGGTCATTTTCAAAAAGTTGAGCATTCTTGCCTTCAATATGTGTGTCATGAATGATTTTTTCTTGAAAATGTGAACTACTAGCCAAATATCTACTAATGAAATAATGATTGGTACTAGGATTTATTGAGATAATAATTTTTTTCCTTTGAATATACCCATGAACTTGTAAAATATAATTTTTAGACGGAAATATTTTGCTATGATTCTTCTCTTTCTTTTCCAAAGATATCGCTTCATCATCCTTTCAGTTCTTATTATTGTTATTATTTATTATTTCTCTTTCTTAGAACTACTTTCCTTTGCTAACCTAGCTAACCCAATGGATGCATTCATATAATAAAATTTAAATTTTTTTTTTGAACTTGGCTAACCCTTTTGTCCTATTTGATACTTTATCAAAATTTATCTTGTACTCAAAGAAAAAATTAGTTTGTCTCAACTTTGTTAATTATCCTAAAAGTCCTCTTAAGCTAGCTTTTGTAACTCTATCCTCACTCAACTCAAAATTTTCCCTAGGCAACTCAAGTTTTCTCATAGTTAAATCTTATTCCTCCTCAAATCTCATATAATTTTTAATAAACAATTATAGGTGATACTTTTCTTTAAAATAAAGAAAAATACATTTGTTTAGGTTATGTAAATTGAGAAATATTAATTTATTTTGACAATTTTTTTTTTCACTAAAAATAGCTCTAATAGTCTAACTTTAGATGATCATAACTTCTTTAATACTACTCACCAAGGTTATGCATAAGGGGTTGGAATCAAAATGTATTTGTAAAAAATGGTGAATCCTAATCAAAATCAAGGTGAATCATGGTGAATTCTAAGCAAATCAAATAAATCATCTTCACACCAAATTTTGGGGTATTTTAAGCCCTAAACAGTAAGGTCATATATGGGGTAAATTTTGACTTATTAAATCACCTTATAACTTCATAAAGATACCATCATTAGATCACGCTTGACAAGATCTTTCCAACAAGCACAAATATGCCTATGTTTGGATACATATTGTGGTGAATTGACCCTAAGAAAAAATTGATCCTAAAAATTTTAGGCGAATGGTCCGATGTCAAGGATCCTCATATTAACCAATTTTAATTTTGGAAATACTAATATTCACCCAATTTGTGAATATTCACCACTGTGCATAACTCTTATACTCATAAATAAGCACATGAGCAAATGTTTTTATAGTACTCAAAATTATTCACATGATTTTGTAAATTTTGAATATGATGCTTCCAAAAAAGAATATAACCACCAAAAATATATGATGAATTTCACACCTACAAAAACGCCAATCTATCAGATCTAATAACTAAATATTGAATGATTGATAATCCCTCAATATTACTTGGAATTATCTAAGAGACTAATTATTTGTATAGTAATTGAACTAATATGCTCAATGTTGAAATTTGTTCACAAAGGTATAACCCATAGGAAAGTATGAAATTTTTTTATTTTTCATTGTAAATTCAAAAAATCTTGAAAATAATTTCTAAAACATTCAAACTCTACAAAATTTCTCTACTTTTCTATAAAAATTACTTTAATTCTAGATGTTAAGTACCTTTACTTCTAATAAACATAAGAACATCCATACAATATGTTAAATATTAAATAAATCAATCATAAAGAATAATTCACACAAGTTAAGCTATACAAATCCTTTAGGTAGAGCAATACCAATATCATTTATTATTGAAGATATTACTCCAAATATCTCCCAATGTGAGATCTACACCATTTACAATAAATTTTTTAGATTGTATGGATTTACCATAACTATATTTTGGTCAAATATCTGCCTAAAATACAAACATACATTCGTGCACCCTAGACATGGCCAAGATTAAAAATCCGAAGGAAATAAATGTGCTCCATGCCAATGTCCAGTGAGGGATGACTCCCTTACTAATCCTACACCAGTTAAAGTCTAGAGTTTCATGAAAGAAATTAGAAATAACGGAAATAAATAGGAAATATAGCCACATGCCAAAATATGTAGCATTGGGGATAAACTAGCAGCAGGAATTCCAACCAAGTGTTATAGCGACATAGAATATAAAGAAGGTGAGAGAATCCACTTACATTTTCTTGGAGATAATTTTCATAATCACATTCTCATACTCACACTCTCACTAGCAGTGCCCAAATCCAAATGTAGAATTTGAACTTAGCAATAGATAATAGACATGAATATAAAATAGAAATGCTTGAATAGAAATAAATTACACATAAATACTATTTGTAAAATCAGAAGCCAAACTCCTTCTATTCACGTAGAAAACTTGAAGTCTTTTTGCAGAGTGTCTATCCTCATTTTTTTACATTGAAAATATTTAGTATTTATAGAGGTTTTCAACTCTATTCATTTAATACAAAGATGAAAAAATGCTTACAGATCAGGAACCTTGGTGATGAAATTCCTTAGAAATCTTGAAAATCCACCTTTTGAGATAGCGATCCAGCTTTTAAGGAAAAATCCTCAAGAAATCAGTAATTCAGGCGTTGATGCATGAAATATTATGAATATGGTCACTGAATTGGTGCATCCATTGCACCTTGGCAATTCACTCCTGTTCAGAATATTTTGGAACTCATGAAAATCACCTTGTGATTTTAATCTTGCAGCTCTTCAAGCATGAAATCAACAATTGTGATCACTTTTTGCCCCAATAATTAAATTCTCATCATTCGTCTAATATGAGCACCTTT
Source organism: Wollemia nobilis (assembly GCA_028583015.1). NCBI lineage: Eukaryota > Viridiplantae > Streptophyta > Pinopsida > Araucariales > Araucariaceae > Wollemia > Wollemia nobilis. The sequence goes on along the minus strand of JAQPPZ010017220.1, from coordinate 3,966,088 downwards.
GAAAAGTCTTCATTAATGCTTAAAATTGAACTCATCCAAAATAGAGCGATGAGAAAAAGTGCTTTATTTAACTTCCATCATCTTATCCCTACTCGTGTTTCTTGATGGAGAGAGCACCCATGAAAACACCTCTTATGAATCTTATGATATTGCACTCAATGTATGGCCCTAGACCTTACCCAAATTAAAATTCTTTGCATTGCATTATCTCCTTGTCATGGCAAGAATTTGACTTGAGGACAACCTGGGTGAAAGTGGCTTATCATACACCTTTGAGTTTATACTTGATGCCTTGAACCATATTCGTATCATTTTGATTTTGAAAGAGATGACTGAAAGATTCACCTTCTTCCTAAGGTGAAAGCCCCTCACACAATACATATTTGTCCTTAAAATATATGTTAACCCCAAAAATAGGTGAAAGGCACTGCCACCCTTTACCTTGGGCAAACGTAGCTTTGAGTTTTTGAAATATCACATTTTAAAATTTGCTCGAAGCACAGACAAAAAAATTATTAGCACACTTGTGGGTCCACTTTTATGTAGCTTCACACCTGGGAGGGGCGAATGGAACTTTTGCCCCTCACCTGGGTGAAAGTGCTACCATTTAATTATGCATGTTGACATGGGGTCCACAAATTCTTTTTTAAGATGCATTTGCCCAAAGAGAGGGTGCAAGGTGTTTTCACCCTTCCCTTGGGGTGAACAAAACTTTGACTTGTCAATGCCATCTTGGTGCCTTGCTAACTTTTCCTTAGTTTTCGCTCAAACTTACTATTGCTGAGCTTTCATCCTAGGGAGGGGTGAAAGGGAGTTTCACCCCTCAATTGGGGTGAAATTCCATTTGAATAATCAACGTTCTGATTGGGCGCATTATCTTCAAAACTTGAGGATGTTCACCCCAAGGTGGGGCAAATGATGATTACACCCCATATTTGGGGTGAACATAATTCTTTTTATCGCTAAATTTTTTCAAATATAGGCCCAATTCAAACTTATTTGAATGTGTTTTCATCCCTAAGAGGGGCAAATGAAACTTTCACCCCTCATTTCGGGTGAAAGTCATATTTGCCAACTTAACATCATTTTTTTCCCTTTTCAAATTTATGTTCACCCCAAAGTTGGGACGAATGGGTTTTTTGCCTCACTTCTGGGGTGAGAGAATTTTTCCATTTTTTGAAAATAAAGACGTCTTCACCCCAAGGGAGGGCAACAAAGATTTTTTCCCTCATCTTGGGATGAAAAATTTGTTACATACATTTTATCTTAATATTTCAAGCGCTATTTTTATTGACGTTCCTCGGGTTATTCCAACCGATTTGTCACACCTTTTCCCACAACCAATTTTCCTTGTAACACCCATTATTTCTAGCATGAAACCCATGAAAAACAAAGAAGGATATTAACACATAAAAATAAACTGCAACATATTATACTGGCCAAAATACTGCAACATAGTATTAATATATTTTACCACTTTTACAATCAATAAAATTTTATCAAAATTTTAATGTGGCATAGTGCAAAACTTCCAATTTTTTTGGTATCTCTTGGGGTATCCAGCTAGCATGGAAGCAAGCAATCCCAAGCATTTATCCATTGGGATCTTCAGTGGTCCTCCTTACCGACTACCTTGGATGACGCTTCTAATTTCATCATCCTTTTTAGTGCCTATTCAAATACCGCCTTCTCATCTGCCTCTTGCTCGGATGCTATCCGTGCTGCTACTACTTTTTCCACTACTGCTTGTTCTACTGCAACTTACTCCTCTTGCTCCTTAAATTTTTTATAGGTGATTATTTAAACTATAACTACCTTGGACCAAGCGTGTGTAGTGAATAAGCAAGGAATACTAAGCAATTCATAAATATACTATAGATGCTCGGTATCCTCCAATCTAATATTCTTAGATCATTGGGCCAACTCGAACAAGGACAAATCCATGCAGGTGAAATTTTTCATGAGTGGCAACACCTGTTCCTCTGTGATTGGATCCCCCCACTTATCAATATCTAAAGTTTCCTCCACAAAATTCTTCCAGGCCACTTCCAATTGTTCCTTTGGCAATGACTCGTCCCATCGATGAGAGCATAAAAATGAATCATTGAATAGTATTCTCTTGCTCCATTGCATTATGGAGATTTCTACCTTCTCTTACCAGATCCAACCTTTAGAAGTATCTACACAGCATGACCTTGGTGATAGACCATTCTCGGTCCATATCGCTCATGCGATGAATGTGTATATTTGACTGAGCCAGGGCTTGAATTTTCATAGCCATATCCAGATGAGGCTCTAGCATATCCTTAATACTATCTATTAATTTTTGGCTCAACTGAATATGAATCCAAGCCTTGTATAGATACTGCAGAACCTAAACTGCTTTTACCACCAACTTCTCACAACTTTGAGCCAATCGAAGGTGGTCCTATTTAAATATTTTATGAGAGAAGTTTGTAGCCTGTGTGGCCTTCTCTACTAGTTGATTCTATATAGACTCAAGTTGTGCCTTCAATGATTGCACTTGCTACTTCACTGCATGTTTTTCCTTTAGATGAGCCCTTTATTGTTGATGACATTGTTCAACTTCTGCTGCCATCTTCTCTTGTAATGCTCTACATTCTGCCAAGGCATCTTCAAGTTTAATAATTTTTCTTGGTGTCATAAAATCTCTGCTTATAATACTCACCATGCAAATAAATTGAGCTCATATCAACCTGGATATTCCCCATTTTCATAGTAGGATCAAAATTTTTTAGGTCCTCCATCACAGTCTCATAAGCGTAATCACTTGGTGGCATATCTCCTCGTGGATTTTGGACCAAGGGAATTATGTTAGTAGTGTAAGCCTCCATACCAATTGGGTCGAAGGTAGCTTTCTTGAGCAGCCTAGCTGGAGCAAGTGCCTCATTTCTCCTACGGCTCTTCAGCCACTATGACGAATTGATATGATAGGGATTAATATTTTCTACATCACGCTATTTGGGCATCACATTGGCTTTGGGAAACACATGCATATCCTAAAATGGCATGAAAGGGATAAAACCTATGCACGATCTAGATCAAATGAAGAAGAGGAGACAAAAATGAGAGGTGGAACCAAAATAGTAGAATGAATGGAAGATCTAGGTTCGACTGCAATTACACTCACTTGTGGATGAGCTTGCGTACTTACAACTATAGTGTAAATGGTGGTAGGAATGGAAGGTGAAGGACACAAAAATAGATTCAGATCTAATGCAAATGAACTAAAATAAAGGGAGGCAAAAGAGAGGGGAAGATAATAAGGAGCAGTATTGACTTGTATATGGGAGGAAGGTATCAAAATTGAAATATAAGGTATACCAAATGGAGGGGCAAAATAAGTAGGGACTGATGGAAATAAAGTGATAACCACTATTTACTCCTGAGTAGAAGAAGAGGAAAGGGGAGATGTACCTTCGGGCATGGATGTTGTGTGTCCTATTGATGGAGGCGACTATGTAACAAGTTTTTCTTGTTCATGTTGTGCTTCTACCTCCATTTTTATGATCTCTACTTGCTGGTCCAATGATTGCTCATGAATTAATGTGAAATTTTGGGTAAATTCAACTTGAGCAGATGATGTTGGTAGAGGAGAATTTACTGCAATAATAACAACTGTAACTGTAGTTGTAAACATGCAGTAGTGGATGAGGAAATAGCACCAGTCCTCAACTTCTTTGTACCCTTTGGGAAAGTAAAGGCATCTTTTATATTTTTCTCATCCAAAAGAAGTGTCTCATCTATATTTCACTTTACCCACTAGGATATTCGTTGAAACACATATTGGTGCTCTTCTTCCTCAGGTGTCACCTCCTTAGCTGTTGGGCACACTTCTTTAGCCACACTTCCTTTGGTGTTAGACTTTTGAAAAATTTGACTTATGACCTTGGTAAAAGTGATAGGTTGATAGATGTTAAAAAATTTATCATACACCTCCAAAAATGCCTCGTCCATCTTCAACCCATAAGGTGATGTGATTTTCCCCTATGGACACATATAATACACCAGTTCATAACCTTCTCTTCGGTCCATATGGGCAATTGTTATTTCATCTAGCCAAATAGTCCCAATAGAGGAATTTGATCCTTTTGCACTGTGGGGTTATATTCGGCCTCCTACATGTAGAAGTCATCCCATGGTGAAAACGACATCATGGCTTAAATGTGCCATTCCAAATTATGACCATCAAAATTATTGTAATTTTGCTCAATATTTGGCCATGGGCAGCACTGAAAATGATTTGCCTTAATTATTTCTAAAATTTACCGAATGGATCATATCTCCATAATTGTGATAGTTCCACTTGATCCATGTCTTGGAGATCCTTTGTGATCAACCTATTCTAGCCAGCCTGGTTCATCTCTATTCTTCTAAACTTGAATGCCATCATACATGTTGTTCTTTTGTCATGACCTACTCCATAAACATCATTCATATAATTTGTTTGGTGTACCACCTCAATGGTGAAAACATGCTCAATGGCAAAAAATGGAAGCACGAATGACTTACCCATGAAGTCATAAATTCTCAAAACCACACCTTGAGTTAGCAAAAAGAAGTCACCCTTCTTAGTTATGACAACCACCTCTCTCATTTCCTACGACACTCTTTCACTATTTCCACAAATCAACTCAATTGCGGGCCCCAAAAATAAGTGGTTAAAACTATAGAATGAATCCCATATTGATAGAGTGGGAGTCCACAGATAAATCGATAAAATCTCATTCTCTTCATCAAATTGTCTAATTGCAATAATTTTTTTTTTTTGATGTAAATAGAAGAAGAAAAACCAAATGAGGAAAGATGTATTCTTGAATTATTTCACCTCTCTAGTATTCAATTTCTCCAGCTAAATATGTATTTTTTGATATATGAAATCAGCCCAGTCAAAATAAATAGGGCTCGTTCCCTTTCTCATTGGCGTTGGAGCATAAAACTCCACCTAAGATATACAATGCACTAGTGTAGCCTATCACTTGTGAATTATGGAATCCATAGAAAAGCTGGAAATCCATACCAACATATAAAATAAATCGAGGATCTTGAATTATGACAATGGCTTCAGTGGATTTGGCAACTACCCTAGTTACGGTTCTTTAATTAGTTGCATCTCTATGAACCGGTGCATTGTTACAGTAGACACATATCTCTCCTCCTGTTCATTAATGTGTAATTTTTTGAAAATCATATCATAGGGAGGTTTTAACCCAGAGGCAAATGCTTCCCTCACTTCATTGACAAATATAGAGAAAAGCACCTCCCCGTTTGCTTTCCGAACCGCCTTGATAGTTGGGTTATAAAATTTGGCAATCTATTTTACAAACTCTGGACAAGAGTGTACGAGTGTAAACATATACCAAAATAACTATGCATAAAATGACATAGTCAGAGGGATCTTCGACATCAATCCTTGGTTTAATGTGAATTCCACATCCTATCAAAGCTTCACCATGCCCTTATTGGTGATAACATAGTCCCCGACCTCTGCCATGGTGTCAGAGTATGGGCCTAAATCCACGTTTTATTTTTGCAATATTTTTTGGACTTTTTTCCACCTTATACCCTCTTCTTCGACTATTTGGTATCTATGGTCTCTTTCAATTCTTTGCTTTTGTTACCCATTTTGTCGATTCTAGTAATCCGGTAATCCTAAAGACGTCTTGCAAATTTTACAACCAAAGCTAAAAAATGCACCGACAAAAAATTTTAAATTCTAATTTTTGAGCAATTTTACCTTTGCTCTATTTATATATAGAGCTCTCAACCACTGGAGTAAATGTAGCACTTTATCTTGGCAAATTCAGGAGGGTGCGTACCTCATTCCACTCGATTGGCACTATTTCTAATGTTCTAATGGCAAATTCAGGAGGGTGCGACATAATACCATTCAAGAACATGCCTTGGTTACTAAAACTACTTCAAAAAAATAAATCTTCCACTTGTGGACCAATGGGCATCATTGCTTTCATCAATGTGAGATTTCAACTCCTGAGAAGACCAAGACATATCCCAATGAAAATCTGGGAGTATGCTTTAAATTAAATGATCTAAAAATACGTCTTGATGTCCATGATCGCTTTTCAAAATTCACCACGTGTCAAAAGGTGAAATAACCTTGAGAGGGTGCTCAAAATATGTGAGAAAATTTTTATTAGCACTGAAAAAATCGTCACATGCCCGAAAAATCAATGGAAGGACGAAAACACTACGACAACACACTTGGTCTCTTCTTCTTTCGGTTCAAAAATACCTTCAACCTGTTTGGCTTAATTTCATGGCAAACCCTCCTTTTAAAAACACTTTGTTGCCTTTATTTTTCACCCCATACATTCCAAAAAAGCATGGATTTTCTTTACTTAGAAAATCCTCTAATTTTAGAGCTTTTATTTATTTATTTATTTTTCTTTCTCTTATATATATATATATTCGTGCCATGTGAATGAAAATCAATAAAAAACATTATTTATTTATTTATTTTGCTTTTCCCTCAAAGATTTTTAATAATAAGGCTTTTGATTTTACCTCAAGGCCCCCCCTTTTGTTTTTCCTTTTCTTTTAACTTTTCTCTAATTCTGATTTCATCGAAACCTTTTATATGTAGTTGCTCAAAAATACCAGAGCACACCCCCATGCTTCCAAATGTTTTTATATCACTTAACCCCTATGGGGGCGAATAGGGGTTTCACCCCTCTCATAGGGCGAAAGCACGATGGACTATTCTTCTTTTTTAACTATTGGATCGACTATCATCAAAAACCATATTTTCTTCGACAAAAGGCATGGAAGATTTTGGCTTGAAATTCGAGGTGAAAGACATTTTAAACTACTTCCTTTTAAACTGAAGGGTTCAAGAGCCATGATCAACATTTTAAATCTTTATAATATACTTTCACCCCAATGAGAGGTGAATAAGAGTTTCACCCCTCATTTGGGGCGAAAGCCTTTTTAATCACTTTGTCATGGTGGCTTGATGCTTTCTTATCATCTTTATCCTTTTCAAATATGCGTGCATCTCATTGAGAGATGAATGAGGTTTTAATCACTTTGTCATGGTGGCTTGATGATTTCTTATCATATTTCCCCTTTTCAAATATGTGTGTGTCCCATTGAGAGATGAATGAGGTTTTCTCCCCTTTCTTTGGGTGAGAGCGTTCTGACGCATTTTAATATATCACACTTGGATTTTCAAATTAAGGCATTTGCCATTCCGCTCTTATACTTTTACCAAGGGCTTTCAGATGTTTCCTCGACTTATTTTTAACCTTTTTTAACTCGAAGACTTGCAAAGTAAATAAAATTTTTAACTTTAGATCTTTCGGAGCTTTCAGACCTGCAAAAAACTTTTAATACAATAATTAATTTTGTTCAAAACTCGTAATACATCTTCAAAAAATGTTTTGGGGCAAAACTGATTTTCAAAGAGGGAGAAATATTTACAACAAAGTTTTCTTTGAGGAAAGCCCGACATCTTCCAGTAGAGTCCACCTTGTACTTCCCCCTCATTTTTTTAATATAAATTTTGTAAAGTAATAAAATACTTGTAAATAAAATCTGTACATATTTACACACTTGTACCTCTTGACTACGTCATTGAAAATAGGCCTTTAGATGAAGACTGTTAACTAGAATCGGTAGATCCCAACCATCCATATCTTGAAGATGATATGCATTCATCGAATTTACTTCAAAAATTTGAAATGGACCTTCCCATATCGTGTCAAACTTGTGGTGCTTCCCTGGCTTGGCTTTGTTCTTGTTCCACTTGAGGATTAGATCTCCCACCTGAAACTTGCATTCTGTTGCCTTTTTGCAAAACCACTTTTGCATCACTTTTGAATGTTTAGTGAAAGCCTCGTACACATTTTATCTCTCCTCTTCTAGCTACAACAATTAAGCCAACCTTGCACTCATGGGATCAAACTCATCATCCTCATATTTGAACAATTACAATATTTGGAGGATGGAAAGCTCGATATGAGTGTGTAATACTACCTATTTTCCATACAACAGAGAGTAAGGAGAGACTTTCATAGACTTATTATCTGATATATGGTCTACCCATAGAGTTTGGTTTAATAGTAGATACCAACTTCTTTTATAGCTCCCAAGCATACTTTTTAAGATTCAAAGTAAATTTTTGTTTGTGGATTCGGCCAAACCATTTCTTTACGGGTAATAATTGGAAGAAATATTTAGATAAATCCCATACCTGCTTGCATATTTGGTGATATTTACCACAATAAATGGAGTTTCATTATCTGTTACAATGAAATTTGGAACACCAAAATGGGTAATTTGTCCCTCGAGGAAGGAAATGACTATAGCATGATCTACTTTTTTGGTCAGAATGGCCTTTGCCCACCTGGTAAAATAATCAGTCGCTATCAAGATATATTTATGCTCAATGGAGGAATGAGGATCAATAAGTCCAATGAAGTCTAGGATCCACTATTTAAACAAGGCTTCTACATAGATTGGGCACAAATGCAGAGATGCTTTATTTTTTCCTTCCAACATATCGCTAATAGTTATCGCAACATTGGCTCATATTGTGTACATCTACAAAAAGAGGAGGCCAAAAATACCTATCTTGGATGATATTCAAGGCTATAGGTCTTCCCGCATAATGCCCACCAAATAATCTAGAGTGGAACTCCTCTAATATTTTTTCTTTTCAAACTCTTTCACACATCAAAGGAGTACTCTGTCTATGTTTTTATGAAATAACCCACTTGGAAATAGGACGTACCTAAGCACATGTAGTCTGAATATTTGATGCTGTGAAGCATTAATATGTGATGGAAATTTTCCAAATGTAAATAATTCAACAAGGTCCTTTCTCCAATCATGATTACTTGTTACTTGATTGGCAAGATTACTCTCATCGATGACCTCATCCTGTACTTGGGGTAGTGATCCCAAAGATGTGCTTTTGGAAAAATATTGATAAAGAGCTCGTCCATAAACCAACTTAGTTAGCTAGATCTCCACATCATATTCCTAAATATTTGAGACCCAACCTGCTCTCTTGTCACCTAATTCCCCTTGAAGAATTAAATTTTTGACATCTGGATGAATAACGTAGATGATTGTCTTCTTCTGTGAAACGAAATATCAAAATTTATTTAGGGATTTCATGACCACATACACCTGCTTTTCGATGAAGCTATATTTCTCCTAGTGTGGCACAATGACTTGACTCAGGAAATCAATTAGTTTTTCATCCCCATCATCTTGCTTTTGAGTGAGGACCACATCAATATTTACCCCCCAGGCCTTGCATATCTTCTTGAATGATTTTCCACTTCTAAAAATCATCCATCCTATGAATGTAATCATTAATTTTCTTACCATAGGTTTTAGTTAAATTTTATTTAATATCTTTGAACTTTTTGTAGTTCTCTAAAGGCTCCTCTTGAATCCAAGGGTCTTTCCAAAGGTTAAATTTGTCCCTCCTATCTACTCTCCATTTTAGAACTTTTCATAACTTTATTGCTATTGATAATATTTTACCAAAAAATTGACGCACATGGAGGATTAGAACAAATCACAAAGTGGTTTTTTCCCTCCAAGTATTTGTTTTGAATAATGCTAGCCCATTTTACTTATGCTTCAGTGCAAATACTCCAACCATGTTTGGCTAGAAGGGTTCTATTTAGATATCTCAACTTCCTCAATCAAAAACCCCCATTATATAAAGACTAGTAGAAGGTATCCCAGGCTACTAGATGTATACATTTTTGCATTCGGTCCCTACCCATAAGAAATTTTTTTGTAGTTTTTCTAAATTCTCTTCCACTTTTCTTAACATCCTTAGGAAAGACATGAAATTTAGGGAGTCTTTGAAGTGTGTGTTTAATAAGTTGTACTTTCCCCATAGAGGATAACAAATATCCCTTCTAGCCTTGAATTTTCCTATTAAATTTATCAATAATCGGATTCCAAAGTTCATATTTCATTTTACCTATAAAAAAAGCTAAACCAAGATTGGTGATAGGGAAATTTTCCACTTTACAGCCCAACACTTTAATTATTTGATCTCTTATACTTTCCTCTATGTTTAAAAACATAATCTTACTTTTATCATAATTTATTTTTTTGCCTATAGCATTTTCATAAGAATCAAGAACTTTTTTTAACTCCAAAGCTTCTTCCTAGATAGCTTACCAAAGAAAAAAGTATCATCCACAAATTTTTGATGGGAAAAAGATTCACCAATGGATGAATATTTTAGACCTTTGATAATACCATCCTTTCACTTTATTTCCAAAGTTCTACCCAGGGCATATACCATAATGATAAAGCGATATGACGATAATGAATATTCCTATTTTATTCCTCTGGTAGAAGGAAAAAACCTAGCAGATTATCCATTGATCAAGATCAAAAAGCAAGGGTTAGAAATACACATACCAACCCATGTCCTCTATTTTTCATTAAAAACCATTCTCTCCATTATTTTATTTAAGAAATACTAGGAAACCCTATCATAGGCTTTGTTCATGTCCAACTTAAGGAACATTCCTAATCGTTTCATCCTTTGAAGAGAGTGTGTTGTTTCATAAATGACAATGATGCTTTCAATATTCTACTTGCATACCACATAACCTCCTTGATCTTCATAATTGATTAAGGGGATGATTTTTTTCAACCGATTGGCCAACACTTTAGTAAAACTTTTGTAAATTGTATTCCATAGGCTATTTGGTCTAAAGTTTTGCAATTTATCTACTCCATATTTTTTTGGAATCAAAGAAAGCAAGGTATTTTCGACAACTTACGAGATTCTTGGGCTTCTTGGATTGCATTGACTACATATTCTCCAACAATATACCAATGATGTTAAAAACTTTATGAAAAACCATACAGCCCCTAAACCTTGGATGCTCCCATAGAGAACACAACTCTTTTGATTTCCTCCTTAGATATTACCTTGCATAGATGTTCATTCGTGCTATCATTAACACATTTGAGAACATTTATATTTATGCTATCTAATTTCATGTTGTACTATATTTTTCTTTGCTAAGAAGTTTTTGAAAGAAAGTAATGACCAAATTTTTAATATCATTTAAATCCTCATGAAGAACACAAGATTATACTGATAGGGGGGGTGAATAGTATAAGACCAATTTTTACTTTTCTTCTCAAATAAATATTATGCAGTGTATAGATAGCAGTATCAATAGCAGTAATTAAAGCAATGCACAAAACTCCACACACAATAGAGACACAGATTTAACGTGGTTCACCCAATGTGGGCTACCTCCATAGAGAAAATATTTCTTCTAAATATTTCTCAAATAATATCTTGGGAATATTTCCCAAATTACAATGTTTATGGACCTCGATCCAAAGGAGATGCTGATCCCATAAATCTCAAGTTCGTGGATCTCTTCCACAGGAGAACTCTTTCTCATTTTTCTCTGGCTAGTGATATTTTAGAAGACTCTATCTCAATCTCAACTAAGATCAGAATATTGAATATTTTGTTTCTAGGAACCTGAACAACCACATGCATCCACTTGAATAGGATTAATCAACTCAACTCAACAAATCACCTCAAGGAACAATCCTTTCTCACAAACCCTAGTCCAAGCATGTATTAACCAACTCAACTCAACCAATCACCTCAAGGAACAATCCTTTTTCACAAACCCTAGTCCAAGAATGTATTAACCAACTCAAAATGTTTCCAACAATGCTCATGCACAAGTCTCACATAGCAATGATACTCACGTTCTTTTCTAACTCAAGTTCAAGTTCATTTCATCATCAATGGTCTTCAACAACAATGCTAATAAAACAAGGTTTAATACAACTCACAAAACATAAAACCTTGAAGCATTCAACCAATCATTTTCTCAAAGAAAACCACAATCAATCCTTTTATCTCCAATGATAATTCAGAATTCAACCACCATAAACAATCAATAGAAGAATGTGCCCATACCTTTTTGATGCCAATAATTTGTCCACAAAATCTGCCACACTTAAACACAACTTTCCTTTCCAATCTAAACAAGGATTAATGGACTTAAAATAATCACAAAATAAAGCATTACTCAAATTACACCCTTTTTACTCCAAGTTAATAAACACATCCACCAAAGTCCCTTTTATTAAAACCCTTATCAAAAATAATAAACCTCTCAAAATTGCTTTTAAAAAACAACTCCTTATTTCTCCTAAGATTAATTCTCCATAACCATCAAATAAAGCATAAACCAATTATGCTTTGAAATAATAATCACAGCCCTAATAACAAACTTTAATTTCCATTAACTACCTTATAACTCCAAAATTTAGGGCTAATAAAAATTATTTAAATGCAAAATGTAATTGCCTCCTCAAGGGGATTCAAACCCTTGACTTGCCACACCATGAGCGTCTTAGCCGTGGCTAAGATTCCACACGACCTAGGCGCTCGTTGGAAAGGCAAAGACCCAAAGTGCCTTAAACCTTCCTCCACCTTTTGCAAAAGACAAAGCGCCAAACCATTTTCCACATGCCTTCCAAAATGTCATCCAAGGGATTCGATCCCTGGTGTTTGTGCTGCCTTGCCCCTTAGCCAAAACGATTTGTCAATGCACCACACTTCCCACCACGTTTTGAATTTCCAAGCACTATCATTTTATTTGTTGCTTCTCTTTTTAAAATTCGCACGAGCTCATAGACTTATTCAAATGCCAAACATTTATCACAAGAGCAAGGATTAAACTTTGATTTATTTACCACCCCTTTATATAGTGTTTAAAACACTTCAAATACATCGGAAGAAATATGATTTTATGTTTTCGTTATGACGTCGGCAAGAAAATTTGCATTTAAATTTAAATTTGAATTTAAATTTTAAATAATTAAAATTTAAACAAAATATTAAAACTCAAATAACTCCATCACCGGGGCACATTTTTCGATGAAACAAAAGCCCAACTTGGGTTCTAAGAAAAACCCAAATCAAATTTCTTGTCCATGGTTTTAAATAAAACCTTTAATTTTTCTTGCGTTGGTTTTCACAAAAACCCTTCCTTTTGACATTAAATGCTCTTTTGACATCAATGACAATATTTTAGCTTAGGGACTCAAAATGTCCAAAAATCTCCCCCTTTGTCATTTATGGCAACCCAAATCCTTTTACTGAATTTTGACCTTATTTTTTGATCCCCTTGGGACTTTGCTCCCCCTGGCTCAATGCTCTCTCAGATATAAATTCTCTCCTCATATCCAAAAACTCTTTCCATAATACACAAAGCTCTCCCCCTTTGAAATCAACGACAAAGGGTCACCTTTGGGGCTCAGGGCTAAGAATTAAGCCTCTTAGCTTATCCCCTCTCCAAACCCCACATGAGGTGGTTAATTTTGGGGTGGGAGTATTTCTACTCCTTGAAAGCATTGTTCTCTATCTTTGTCTTTTCCTCTTCCTTTTTGCTGAATCCTCTCATTGTTTCTTTCCAAGTCATCCCTATTCCTATTCTTTTTCTTGTTCTTATCCATGTTCCTATTCTTGCACTTGTTATTATTATCATTCTTCTCTAAGTCTCTTTTCTTTTCTGAGTCTCTGTTCCTTTTCATCTTCTTGTTTCTATTCATGTTCATGTTCTTGTTCTTGTTCATATTCATGTTCCTATTCATGTTCATGTTCTTGTTCCTGTTCATGCCTATTTTTGGAATATTTTCTCTACACCATCTTGCTATTTGACCATAATTATTGCACTTATAACACTTAATTTTATTATTTCTTGTATGTGCAATAGTCTTAGGATTTCTCCTAGTGAAGCCATGTCCTCTTCTATCATGAATTCTGCAATTCATTGTCTTGTGACCAAACTCATTACATGAATAACAATATCCTTGGAAAAGTTGTTCTCTTCCATATACCTGTCTTTCATGTGATATAAACTGTGAAGCCATATGCCCAAACCTTTAACATGAGAAGCATCTCCCATTGAAGCTTCCTTGCCTAGACCTCATTAGTATATTGTTCTGATTGTTATTCCATTTGTATCTTCTTTACCCATTGTCCCTATTGGACTCAATATAATTTGACTCACTCTTAGAAGTTTGACTTTCACTTGCATCTGAGAATCCCTCTTCTAAAGTATCTTCTTCTGATGTTGTTTCTTCTTGAAGACTTGAAGTAAACTTTGCTTTTTTCTATTTCTTTCCAAAACCAAGACCTATTGAACATGATGTGATCTGTTGTCCACAAATGAACTTATCCAAGTTCTTAGAGCTATTTGTGAAACTCTTCATCTTGATCTTGGAGTCCTGTAAATCTTTCTTTAGAGTAGCCACTTCTTGTGCTAACTTCTCACATTCCAAAATATTTGCTTCTAACTTATCCTTGAACTTACTTGCCTTAGCCTTTGACTTTTCTAAGTCCTCTATGAGCAATAATATTTCTTCATCACATTCTTAAAACTGACTTTCAAGATTAGAGTGTTGCTTTCTTACCTTCTTTACTATGTCAAGGGCATGGATAAGTTATCCCTTGAGATCATAACCATTCTCTATCGAGTAGTCCTCTATTTTTTTGCCTTTGTCCATATCATTTCTTTCTTTTGACTTGCTTTCTATAGGATCACTTAATTATTCATATTCTAAAGCCATTAGAATATTCTCATTTGATCTATAAAGTGCATCTTCAAAATAATCATCACTGAAACTAAAACCATCTCTTGTGCAATCATCTTCAATATGTCCAAATTTACCACATATAAAACACTTAAGAATAACTAGTCTTTTTCTTAGTTGGATCCTTTTCTTCAATCATGAACAAGACTTCATCTCTCTCATTGTCTGAAAAACTAGCATCACTATCAAATGAGTACTTACTTGCATTATCCGCATAGTAGCTTTTTTTTTGCCTTTGGAAAAACTTCTTTCCATGTTTGTTCTGTCCATCCTTACTTTTCTTCTGGTAGTTGTGTCTTTCTGATTCCCTATACTTGTGATCCTATTTTTCTTCATGACTGTTGTACTTTGGCTCTTTGCACTTTGTTGCAAAATATCCAAACTTACCACAATTAAAGCACTTAACTAATCTCATATCTATTGGTATTTTGAACCCTTTATCTCTTCTACCATAGTTAGCTTCTTCATCACTAGATGACTCACTTCTTGATTCTATTTGCTTTCCATTTTTCTTTTTGTCTACTTTGAAATCAACTTCTTTCAGAGGAATAGGATTTTTTGTTCTTATCTCAAAAGTAGTAAGCATACCAAGAAAATAATTACTTGTCAAATAATCACTATTAATTGATGTTTCTATAGCAGAAACCTTTTCACTATACATTTTTGGAAGAGTTCTCAAGGTCTTATCACAAGCATCTGATTCATAAACATTCATTCCAAGACCTCTCATCTCATGTATAAGTTCATAAATATTACTGAGATAATCACGAATATTTTCATCATCTCTCATTCTTAAGTTCTCAATTTATCCTTTGAAAATTTTGATCTTAGATTTCCTGACACCTTTATCACCCTCATATATATCATGTAGTAGATCCCACATATCTTTTACTATTTTACAATCCATAACCTTCATAGATTTTGGTCTACCCAATCATTTTATAATTGTATTCATATCTCTTGAATTTGCATGCATTAGAAGCTTACCTTACTTATATGTCAAAGGATTGACTATAGAATCATATCCAAGTTCCACTGCATCCCAAACTTCATTTCCAACTGCCATCAGGTAAAATCTCATCAACATACACCAATACAAGAAGTCACTTCCATCAAAGACTGGTATTGCATTATTGAAGGACCCATCCTTTAGATCTTTTTGATCCATTGTGTTCTTAGACCGATTTTTCTTCAAGCTATCAAACTCTTCTGAAGGAACCCGCTCTGATACCAATTGAAGAACACAAGCTTATACTGAGAGGGGGGGTGAATAGTATAATACCACTTTTTACTTTTCTTCTCAAATCAATATTATGCAATGTATAGATAGCAGTATCAATAGCAGTAATCAAATAAATGCATAAAACTCCACACATAATAGAGACATATATTTAACGTGGTTCACCCAATGTGGGCTACCTCCATAGAGAAAATATTTCTCAAATAATCTCTTGGGAATATTTACCAAATTACAATGTTTATGGACCTCGATCCAAAGGAGATGTTGATCCCCTAAATCTCAAGTTCATGGATCTCTTCCACAGGATAACTCTTTCCCCTTCTTCTCTAGCTAGTGATCTTCTAGAAGACTCTGTCAAGATCTCTCTCCACTTGAAGACTTCTCACTCAGATATGTCTTCAATTGTCATGGCTACTAGATATCAATCCATTGAGACTCTATCCTCTATACTTTGTCACCTCCAAAGATCTGTCTCAATACTGTACCAAACACAGTTTAGTCGGTCTAGCACAATTCTTCTCAATCTCTTCCACTAAACATAGTACAATCGTTCTAGTACAATTATTATCAATAGGCTCACTTAGAACCTGCTCAAATATACTCAATAGGTTCACACAAAACCTTTCTAAATCTTCTCAACAGGTTCACACAAAACCTATACAAATATGCTCAACAGGTTCACACAAAATCTATCCAAATCTGCTCAACAAGTTCACACAGAACTTGTCCAAATATGCTCAACAAGTTCACATTAAAATTGTCCAAATATTCTCAAAAAATCCTCTCTAGGACTTTTTAAAATCTGCTCAATAAGTCCTCTCTAGGACTTGCTCAAATATGCTCAATAAGTCCTCTATAGAATTTGCTCAAATCTGCTCAATAAGTCCTCTATAGGACTTGCTCAAATCTGGTCAATAAGTCATCTCTAGGACTTGCTCAAATATTCTCAATAAGTCCTCTATAGGACTTGCTCAAATCTGCTCAATAAGTCCTCTATAGGACTTTCTCAAATTTGCATAGCAAGCTTTCACAAAAGCTTAACTCAAAACAGTCCACAAGTTTTCTTAAAGACTTGTATCAATCACATAGAATCATAAAGATAATTGTTAGAGACTCAATATGTTCTAAGCTCAATGTACAATCAATATGTCAAATCAATATAATAGAAGCATAAAGATAATTGTTAGAGAATCTATATATTCTATACTCAAATCCCAATCTCAACTCAATAGAAGCATCAAGAGAATTGTTAGAGACTCTATATTTTCTATACTCAGATATCAATATTAACTCAAATCAACCTCAATCTCAAATCAAATCAATCTCAACTTAGATCATAATATTGCATAGTTTGTTTCTAGGAACTTGAACAACTACATGCATCCACTTTACTAGGCTTAATAAACTCAACACAACCAATCACCTCAAGGAAAAATCCTTTCTCACTTACCCTAGTCCAAGCATGTATTAACCAACTCAACTCAACCAATCACCTTAAGGAACAATCCTTTTTCAAAAACCCTAGTCCAAGAATGTATTAACCAACTCAAAATATTTCCAACAATGCTCAAGCATAAGTATCACATAACAATGATACTCGTGTTATTTTCTAACTCAAGTTCAAGTTCAGTTCATTATCAATGGGCTTCAACAAAAATGCTAAGAAAATAAGGCTTAAGTACAACTCATAAACCAGAAAACCTTGAAGCATTCAACCAATCATTTTCTCAAAGGAAACCACAATCAATCCTTTTCTCTCCAATGATATTTCAGAAATCAACCACCATAAACAATCAATAGGATAATGTGCCCATACCTTTTTTATGCCAATAAGTTGTCCACAAAATCTGCCACACTTAAACACAACTTTCCTTTCCAATCTAAACAAGGGTTAATGACCCTAATAACAAACTTTAATTTCCATTAACTACCTTATAACTCCAAAATTTAGGGCTAATGAAAATTATTTAAATGCAAAACGTAATTACCTCCTCAAGGGGATTCGAACCCATGACTTGCCACACCGTGAGTGTGTTAGCCGTGGCTAAGATTCTACACGAGCTAGGCGCTCGTTGGAAAGGCAAAGGCTCAAAGTGCCTTAAACCTTCCTCCACCTTCCATAAAAGACAAAGCGCCAAAGCACTTTTACACGCCTTCCGAAACGT
Organism: Wollemia nobilis; assembly: GCA_028583015.1. Taxonomy (NCBI): domain Eukaryota; kingdom Viridiplantae; phylum Streptophyta; class Pinopsida; order Araucariales; family Araucariaceae; genus Wollemia; species Wollemia nobilis. The sequence continues at coordinate 3,948,022 of JAQPPZ010017220.1, read as the reverse complement.
CATCCAAGGGATTCGATCCCTAGTGTTTGCACTGCCTTGTCCCTTAGCTAAAATTATTTGCCAATGTGCCACACTTCCCACCATATTTTGACTTTCCAAGCGTTGTCGTTTTCTTTGCTGCTTCTCTTCTCAAAATTTGCATGAGCTCATAGACTTATTCGAATGCCAAACATTTATCACAAGAGCAAGGATTAAACTTTGATTTATTTACCACCCCTTTATATAGTGTTTAAAACACTTCGAAGACGTCGACGAAAATATGAATTTATGTTTACTTGATGACGTCAGTGGGAAAATTTGCATTTAAATTTAAATTTTAAATAATTAAAATTTAAACCAAATATTAAAACTCAAATAACTCCATCATCGAGGCACATTTTTCGATGAAACGAAAGCCCAATTTGGGTTTTAAGAAAAACCCAGATCAAATATGTTGTCCATGATTTTAAATAAAACCTTTTATTTTTTCTTCATTGGTTTTCACAAAAACCCTTCATAGATCCTTTTGACATTAAATGCTCTTTTGACATCAATGACAACATTTTAGCTTAGGGACTCAAAATATCCAACACCTCATACTTTATTTAATATTCCCCCATAAGGTAGATGATTTTATTATTGTTCCTATATTTCATATTCGAATCATGGAGTAATTTAGAGTTTTTGCTACCTTCCTTGAGCCACAATACTCTGTATTTCTGTTTCCAATGAATTCCTCTTGGGCAATGGTATTATGATACTCTATGAGGAGTTGTTTACCCCTTTCATGCCACTCTAGTTTTCTCCCTTTCCTCTCCATTTTTCCTCTATATCTTGGATATCCTTTTTAAATTGTTGTTTTCTTAAATTGATGTTACCAAAAACCTCTTTATTCCAAATTTTGATTTGATACTTGATGTTTTTTTAAATTTTTGGGTAACTCTATACATAGTTGATCCTTTAACCTCCTCTTACCACCAAATTTTAATTTTATTTGTAATATATGGGTGTATATTCCACATAAGCTCATACCTAAAGGGTGCTCCTTGCTTCTCCTCCTTTTCCATATCCAGTAAAAGGGGATTGTGATCTGATCCTATTTTGGACATATATGTAAGTCTATGAATACTGATTATACTTAGCCAACTATCAAAAATAAGAACTTTGTCTAGGCACCTTGGAATGTGATTATCCCCTATCATTTTATTTGTCCACATAAACTTACCTTTACACATATCCAGGTCAATCAACTTATTATTCTAAAAAAAATCATTGAAATCTTACATACCTTGAGTGATGTTAATCCTCCTTCCACTTTTGTTCTTCATTCTTAAGATCGTATTGAAGTCATCCAAAACAATACAATGCAAATTAATAAAAAGACTCCTTTGAAAACATAGCTTATTCCATAATTGGAATCTCTCACGATCATCATTTCGAGTATAAACCCCTATCATTACCCAACAGAAGTTATTTTTTTGTTCTTCAATTTGACTGTACAAAATATCTCTTCTTAATCAATTAAAGTACCCTTAAAATTCATCGTCCCAAAATATGCAAATACCTATAGCAGTACCTTATGCTGGGATTATGATCCATTCATCATTCGGCCAAACATATTTCTAAATAATATCAAGTTTTTTTTTGTGTCAATTTTAGATTCTTGAAGATAAACAATACCATGATGCCAGGAGCATCCGGAGGCGAAGCTGCAATCTTGCATCACCCAAAATGTTTTTTTTCTTTAAGTGCCAAAACTGTCGTGATATCGCGACGCTTTTTGAAGAAGGGCGCCATTGGGCCAAACTGTCACGATATCGCGACGCTTTTTGAAGAAGGGCGCCATTGGGCCAAACTGTCGCGATATCGCGACGCTTTTTGAAGAAGGGCGCCATTGGGCCAAACTGTCACGATATCGTGATGCTTTTTGAAGGACACCATTGGGCCAAACTGTCATGATATCATGACGCTTTTTGAAGAAGGGCGCCATTGGGCCAAACTGTCGCAATATCGTGACGCTTTTTGAAGAAGGGCGCCATTGGGTCAAACTATCGCGATATCACGACGCTTTTTGAAGAAGGGCACCATTGGGCCAAACTGTCGCGATATCACGACGCTTTTTGAAAAGAGGGACTAAGTCGCATGATGGTCACAAAATCGTGACAGTTTCGAAGCAAAGCAGCTTGGGCGCATAATGGTCGCGATATCGCGACATCTCCGGAGCAAAGAAGCCAAGGTGCCAAATGGTCATGAAATCGTGACACTTTCGGAGGAAAGACTCAAAGGCACAAAGACGTCGTGAAATCGTGACACCTTCGGAGGAAAAGCTCTAAGGTTCAAAGACGTCGCAAAATCACGACGCTTTCGGGGAACAAAACTTGAAGGCGCAAAGACATCGCAAAATCACGACATGTCGTGGTTTCGCAGCCCGAATGAAGAGGCTACGTACGGAAAGCAAAGACGTCGCAAAATCATGACACTTCCAAAGGAAAGACTCGATGGCACAAGGATGTCATGAAATCGTGACACCTTCGGAGGAAAATCTCTAAGGTTCAAAGACGTCGCGAAATCGCGACGCTTTCGGGGAACAAAACTTGAAGGCGCAAAGACGTTGTGAAATCGTGACATGTCGTGGTTTCATCGCCCAAATGAAGAGGCTGCGTATGAAAGGCAAAGACGTTGCAAAATCGTGACATGTCGCAGTTTCGCGGCCCGAATGAAGAAGCTGCGTACGGAAGGCAAAGACGTCACGAAATCGTGACATGTCACGGTTTCGTGACCCAAAGGCGAAAAGCGAGTAAGGAAGGCTTAGACGTCACGATTTCACGACGTGTCATGAAATCATGGCCCCCAAGGAAGAAAAGAGAATCGAACGCCAAGATGTCGCGATATCGCGGCCAAAGAGGAGAGAGAAGGCATGGGAGCAATAACGTCGCGATATCACGACAGAACGCTCATGACGCCTGACCAGTCGGCAGTTGCAGAGACCGTTGTAGAGGGACACATGGTGTAAAGTTATAGGCGGCCCTAGAGTATGAAGCGGTTGATGGGACTCTGAAAAAGGGACACGTGGCAACAAACTACAAGCGGATTTGGCGCATTCCTATGAATGATGACTTGGTGGATGGATTGACAGGCGGCTGCAGCGCACTTCGCCATTACAGACCATGAGAATACAGGGCACCGAGCAGCATATTACAAACAACTAGAGAACATTTGTGCGGATGGTTATAGGGAATCCTGCACTTTGTGTAATGATGTCGGGAGAAGCTGGGGTATGGGATAAAAGGACTGGGGTCTGGGATAAAAGGACCGCGCATGCATTGTATTCGGGGATTGGACATTTTGAATGTAACTGTTATATTTATAAATTGAAAGACCTCTGTTGTCAAAAATTGCGTTAATTTGCTATGTGTTGTTCTAGTCCTATATCAAGTGGTATCAGAGTAGGTTGTTCTGAGTGTGCAAACCAATCATCGATAGTGAGGCAGTTTGCACCAGGATTGTGGTTGTGGGTTGTGAAGAAGAAGCAGGATGCCTCCGCACAGGAACCATGGTGGTGTGAGGAACAGACAAGCAGAGGTCGATCTTAGAGCCTTGCAGAGGCAAGTTGAAGCCCTGCAGGAGGAGATTAGAAGAGGAGTTGAGCCAAGAAGGGAGGAACCCAGTGAGGATGAAGTCTGGGAAGAAGAGGGCCCATCCGATGAAGAAGCCTTGGATCCAGCAGAGGCTAGGCTGTATAGAGCCATCTCCCAAATCGAGAAGAAGCCAAAATTTGACATCTCTACGTACTCTAGGAACCTAAACCCTGAGGAGTTCATAGATTGGATCAACGACATGGAGGAGTATTTCGAGTATGAAGAGATCTCAGACCCAACTCGGATCAGGTTCACGAAAACCAAGTTGAAAGTGCATGCTAGAATCTGGTGGAAAGGAGTGCAGCTAGAAAGGAATAGGAGGGGAAAGGAAAAGATCACCAGGTGGGATAGGATGGTGGAGAAATTGAAGAGACAATTCATCCCTGCAAATTACGAGTTGGATTTGTTGAGAAAGATGTAGAGTCTTCGACAGGCAAGAAAATCTGTCAAGGAGTATACGGAGGAGTTCTATCAAATTTCGATCAGAACCAGCCATTCGAAGGTGAATAAGGAGAAAGTCGGACGATACATCAACGGATTGTGAACCAGCATTCAAGAAGAGCTGGGGCTGGTTAGGATGAGCACGGTGGAGGATGCATACCAGTTTGCATTAAATGTGGAGGAGAAACTAAATAGGAGATTTGATGGAAAGTAGAGAGGAAAGGACAGGGGTGGAAGAGCTGGTGGAAGAACCAATGGAGGAAGGTACAGAGATTTGGGGAAAACTGGTGAAGCTAGCAATAGCCAGAAACAGAAAGAAGGGAAGGAGGAGAATGACCAATGACCACGCAATCAGAACAAAAACTACCCGAGAGGAAGAGGTAGGCCTGGGCGAGGGTTTGGAAGAGGTGTCTTTCGAGGAACCTGCTTCAACTATGGAGAAGAAGGACATAGGGTATACAACTACCCACAACATCAAGAGAGGCCAAATCGAAGACCTGAGGGTCAGGCCCGAGCAGCTGCAGCAGACGAAGGTGCAAAATCTGAGCACTCTGAGGAGGCAGAAAGAGGAGACACAATGATCATTAGAAGAGTCTTATTGAATGAAGAGAAAAGGGCAGACCAAAGGAACAGCCTGTTTTGAACAAGATGCAAGTGCGCAGGCAAGGTCTGTAATGTCATTATCGATAATGGAAGCACTGACAATTTGGTTTCTGAGGAAATGGTTGCCAAGCTGTAGTTGGAAAGGAGAAAGCACCCACACCCTTATCGAATCGCATGGTTGCAAAAGGACCATCGGGTGCTAGTAAGTGAGCAATGCCTGGTGAAGTTCAATGTTGAAACTTACCGAGATGAGGTCTTATGTGACATCTTACCTATGGATGCATGTCACCTGCTGCTTGGGAGACCATGGCAGTTTGACCGAAGTGCTGTACATGATGGTCGAGCCAACACATATTCTTTGTCGAAGAATGGAGTTCGCCACAAGCAGAATTCGCGTATAACAGCTTGGTCAATCAAAGTACCAATAAATCGCCATTCTAAATCATTTATGGGAGCAGCCCAAAAAATGCATCAGATTTGAGACGGATAGATACGAGAGAGAAATGCAGTGCTGAGGTAGAAGACTTTGCCGAACACCTAAAGGGAGTGCATGAGGAAGTGACGAGACACATTGCCAAGATGAATGCTCAGTACAAGACAAGGGCGGACCAAAAACGCCAAGTTAAAGAGTTCAAAGTAGGAGATTCTATCATGGTCCATCTGAGGAAGGAGCGGTTTCCTACCAAGACCTATACCAAACTAAAAATGAAGAAATTTGGGCCATGCAGGATCATTGGCAAACGGGATTCGGGTAATGCATACAAGGTGGAGCTACCAAGTGAACTTAACATCTCCCCCGTGTTTAACATTTCAGATTTGGTCAAGTATCATGAAGGAGAAAGTAGTGAGATACCCAAACCAGATTTGTGGAGCATTCCAGCAATCATCCCAGTTGCAGACGAGATAGAAGAAATTCTGGATACACGTGAGGGCCGAAGTACTCGGAACAGGAGTTATTCTGAGTATTTAGTCAAATGGAAGGGCAGGCCTATAGAAGATGCGACTTGGTTATCCAAGGCAGAGGTTGATCGCCTGGGTCTACCTCAGACAAATCAAAAGTGAAGGTCACTTCTCAAACTCACCTCGGGTGTCTGATGCAGGAGCATCCGGAGGCGAAGCTGCAATCTTGCATCACCCAAAATGTTTTTTTTCTTTAAGTGCCAAAACTGTCACGATATCGCGACGCTTTTTGAAGAAGGGCGCCATTGGGTCAAACTGTCGCGATATCGTGACGCTTTTTGAAGAAGGGCGCCATTGGGCCAAACTGTCGCGATATCGCGATGCTTTTTGAAGAAGGGCGCCATTGGGCCAAACTGTCGCGATATCGCGACGCTTTTTGAAGAAGGGCGCCATTGGGCCAAACTGTCGCGATATCGCGACGCTTTTTGAAGAAGGGCGCCATTGGGCCAAACTGTCACGATATCGTGACGCTTTTTGACAAGAGGGACTAAGTCGCATGATGGTCGTGAAATCGTGACAGTTCTCAAGCAAAGCAGCTTGGGCGCATAATGGTCGTGATATCGTGACATCTTCGAAGCAAAGAAGCCAAGGCGCAAAATGGTCGCAAAATCACGACACTTCTAGAGGAAAGACTCGAAGGCACAAAGATGTCGCAAAATCGTGACACCTTCGGAGGAAAAGCTCTAAGGTTCAAAGACGTCGCGAAATCACGACGCTTATGGGGAACAAAACTTGAAGGCACAAAGATGTCACAAAATCGTGACATGTCGTGGTTTCGCGGCCCGAATGAAGAGGCTGCGTACGAAAAGCAAAGACGTCACGAAATCGTGACACTTTCGAAGGAAAGACTCAAAGGCACAAAGACGTCGCGAAATCGCGACACCTTCGAAGGAAAAGCTCTAAGGTTCAAAGACGTCGCGAAATCGTGACACTTTCGAGGAACAAAACTTGAAGGCGCAAAGACGTCATGAAATCGTGACATGTCACGGTTTCGTGGCCCGAATGAAGAGGCTACGTACGGAAGGCAAAGACGTTGCAAAATCACGACATGTTACAGTTTCACGGCTTGAATGAAGAAGCTACGTACGGAAGGCAAAGACGTCACGAAATCGTGACATGTCGCAGTTTCGTGACCCAAAGGCGGAAAGCGAGTAAGGAAGGTTTAGACGTCGCAATTTCATGACATGTCACAAAATTGTGACCCCCAAGGAAGAAAAGAGAATCCAATGCCAAGACGTTGTGATATCATGGCCAAAGAGGAGAGAGAAGGCATGGGAGCAAGAACATCGTGATATCATGACAGAACGCTCACAACGCCTGACCAGTCGACGGTTGCAGAGACCGTTGCAGAGGGACACATGGAATAAATTTATAGGTGACCCTAGAGTATGAAGCGGTTGCTGGGACTCTGAAAAAGGGACACGTGGCAACAAACTACAAGCGGCTTTGGCACATTCCTATGAATGATGACTTGGCAGATGGATTGACAGGCGGCTGCAGCGCACTTCGCCATTATAGACCATGAGAATACGGGGCACTTGGCAGCATCTTGCAGATGGCCAGAGAATATTCATGCGGATGGTTATAGGGAATCCCGCACTTTTTGTAATGATGTCGGGAGAAGCTGGGGTCTGGGATAAAAGGACCGCGCATGCATTGTATTCGGGGGCTTGGCCATTTTGAATGTAACTGCTGTATTTCTGAATTGAAAGACCTCTGTTGTCGAAAATTGCGTTAATTTTCTATGTGTTGTTCTAGTCCTATATCATACTAGGTTAAAGTGTGGGTAGCAAAGAAGGGTGCCATTGGGCCAAACTGTCGCGATATCGCGACGCTTTTTGAAGAAGGGCGCCATTGGGCCAAACTGTCGCGATATCGCGACGCTTTTTGAAGAAGGGCGCCATTGGGCCAAACTGTCGCGATATCGCGACGCTTTTTGAAGAAGGGCGCCATTGGGCCAAACTGTCGCGATATCGCGACGCTTTTTGAAGAAGGGCGCCATTGGGCCAAACTATCGCGATATCGCGACGCTTTTTGAAGAAGGGCGCCATTGGGCCAAACTGTCGCGATATCGCGACGCTTTTTGAAGAAGGGCGCCATTGGGCCAAACTGTCACGATATCGCGATGCTTTTTGACAAGAGGGACTAAGTCGCATGATGGTCACGAAATTGCAATAGTTCTGAAGCAAAGCAGCTTGGGCGCATAATGGTCGTGATATCGCGACATCTCCGGAGCAAAGAAGCCAAGATGCCAAATGGTCACGAAATCGTGACATTTTTACAGCAAGGAGGCTAAGGCACAAAATGGTCGCGAAATCGTGACACTTCCGAAGGAAAGACTCGAAGGCACAAAGACGTCATGAAATCATGACACCTTCGGAGGAAAAGCTCTAAGGTTCAAAGACATCACGAAATCGCGACGCTTCTAGGGAACAAAACTTGAAGGCGCAAAGACGTCGCGAAATCGTGACATGTCACGGTTTCGCGGCCCGAATGAAGAAGCTGCGTACGGAAGGCAAAGACGTCGCAAAATCGTGACATGTCACGGTTTTGCGACCCAAAGGCGAAAAGCGAGTAAGGAAGGCTTAGACGTCACGATTTCGTGACGTGTCATGAAATCGTGGCCCCCAAGGAAGAAAAGAGAAGCCAATGCCAAGACGTCGCGATATCGCGACCAAAGAGGAGAGAGAAGGCATGGGAGCAAGAACGTCGCGATATCGCGACAGAACGCTCACGACGCCTGACCAGCCGGCGGTTGCAGAGACCATTGCAGAGGGACACATGGCGTAAAGTTACAGGTGGCCCTAGAGTATGAAGCGGTTGCTGGGACTCTGACAAAGGGACACGTGGCAACAAACTACAAGCGGCTTTGGCGCATTCCTATGAATGATGACTTGGCGGATGGATTGACAAGCGGCTACAGCGCACTCCACCATTACAGACCATGAGAATACGGGGCACCTGGCAAGCATCTTGCAAATGGCCAGAGAACATTCATGCGGATGGTTACAGGGAATCCCGCACTTTGTGTAATGATGTCGGGAGAAGCTGGGGTCTGGGATAAAAGGGCCGCGCATGCATTGTATTCGGGGCTTGGCCATTTTGAATGTAACTGCTATATTTCCGAATTGAAAGACCTCTGTTGTCAAAAATTGCGTTAATTTGCTGTGTGTTGTTCTAGTCCTATATCAAGTGGTATCAGAGCCAGAAGGTTTCGAGTGTGCAAACCGATCACCGACAGTGAGGCAGTTTGTGCCAGGATTGTGGTTGTGGGTTGTGAAGAAGAAGCAGGATGCCTCCGCGCAGGAACCGTGGTGGTGTGAGGAACAGACAAGCAGAGGTCGATCTTAGAGCCTTGCAGAGGCAAGTTGAAGCCCTGCAGGAGGAGATTAGAAGAGGAGTTGAGCCAAGAAGGGAGGAACCCAATGAGGATGAAGTCTGGGAAGAAGAGGGCCCATCCGATGAAGAAGAAGCCTTGGATCCAGCAGAGGCTAGGCTGTATAGAGCCATCTCCCAAATCGGGAAGAAGCCAAAATTTGACGTCTCTACTTACTCTGGGAACCTCAACCCTGAGGAGTTGATAGATTGGATCAACGACATGGAGGAGTATTTCGAGTATGAAGAGATCTCAGACCCAACTCGGATCAGGTTCACGAAAACCAAGTTGAAAGGGCATGCTAGCATCTGGTGGAAAGGAGTGCAGTTGGAAAGGAACAGGAGGGGAAAGGAAAAGATCACCAGGTGGGATAGGATGGTGGAGAAATTGAAGAGACAATTCATCCCTGTAGATTACGAGTTGGATTTGTTGAGAAAGATGCAGAGTCTTCGACAGGCAAGCAAATCTGTCAAGGAGTATACGGAGGAGTTCTATCAAATCTCGATCAAAACCGGCCATTCGGAGGCGAATAAGGAGAAAGTCGCACGATACATCAACGGATTGCGAACCAACATTCAAGAAGAGTCAGGGCTGGTTAGGATGAGCACGGTGGAGGATGCATACCAGCTTGCATTAAAGGTGGAGGAGAAACCGAATAGGAGATTTGATGGAAAGCAGAGAGGAAAGGACAGGGGTGGAAGAGCCGGTGGAAGAACCAATGGAGGAAGGTACAGAGATTTGGGGAAAATCGGTGAAGCTAGCAAGTAGCCAAAAATAGAAATAAGGGAAGGAGGAGAATGACCAACGCCCACGCAATCAGAACAACAACTACCCGAGAGGAAGAGGTAGGCTTGGGCGAGGGTTTGGAAGAGGTGTCTTTCGAGGAACCCGCTTCAACTGCGGAGAAGAAGGACACAGGGCATACAACTGCCCGCAACATCAAGAGAGGCCAAATCGAAGACCTGAGGGTCAGGCCCGAGCAGCTGTAGTAGATGAAGGTGCAGAATCTGAGCACTCTGAGGAGGCAGAAAGAGGAGAAGCAATGATCATTAGAAGAGTCTTGTTGAATGAAGAGAAAAGGGCAGACCAAAGGAACAACCTGTTTCGAACAAGATGCAAGTGCGCAGGCAAGGTCTGTAACGTCATTATCGATAATGGAAGCACTGACAATTTGGTTTCTGAGGAAATGGTTGCCAAGCTACAGTTGGAAAGGAGAAAGCACCCGCACCCTTATCGAATCGCATGGTTGCAAAAGGACCATCGGGTGCTAGTAAGTGAGCAATGCCTGGTGAAGTTCAATGTTGGAACTTACCGAGATGAGGTCTTATGTGACATCTTGCCTATGGATGCATGTCACCTGCTGCTTGGGAGACCGTGGCAGTTTGACCGAAGTGCTGTACATGATGGTCGAGCCAACACATATTCTTTGTCGAAGAATGGAGTTCGCCACAAGCTAAAACCCTTGAAGGAGGCAGATGAGAAAGTATGCAGTAGTGCCCGAGTCTGTCTAGTTGATGGCAAAAGATTTTTGGAAGGCCTGAAGTCAGATCATATGTGCTATGCCATAATCCCTAGGGTTAAGGAAGAAGGAAGCAAGGAGATTCCAGTGGAGGTCATGGGACTGTTAGAGGAATTCCCGGATATCATTTCTGATAATGTTCCTCGAAGGTTTACCGCTCGTTAGGAAGATCGACCACCACATATATTTGGTGCCTGGGTCGAGCTTGCTAAACAAGGCTACACATCGAATGATGCCTGTGGAAACTGAGGAGTTGAATCGGCAAGTTCAAGATCTGTTGAAGAAAGGGCTGATTAGGGAGAGTCTTAGTCCCTGTGCAGTACCAGCAGTACTAGCACCCAAGAAGGATGGAGAATGGAGAATGTGCACAGACTCCTAGGCAATTAACAAGATCACCATCAAATACAGATTCCCACTGCCAAGGATGGATGATATCATGGACTGTTTAAGTGGAGCTGAGTACTTCACAAAGATTGACTTGAAAAGTGGTTACCATCAGATCCGCATTAGAGAAGGGGATGAGTGGAAGACAGCCTTTAAAACCAGAGAGGGGCTGTATGAGTGGTTGGTTATGCCATTTGGGCTAACCAATGCACCGAGTACCTTCATGCGGTTAATGAATGAAGTCCTGAAGGAATTTTTGGGCAAATTTGTTATTGTCTACTTGGATGATATCCTGATTTTTAGCAGGACCCTAGAGGAGCACCTGATGCACATCAGGAGGGTTTTTGAGAGACTGCGGGAGGAGCAGTTACTGATCAATCTAAAGAAGTGCAACTTCGTGAAGAAGGAGCTGGTATACCTGGGATTTGTTATCTCAGAAAATGGTCTTAAAATGGACCCCAAAAAGGTGAGGGCTATTTCGGAATGGCCTGCTCCAAAAAGTGTGACCGAGGTTAGATCATTTCATGGCCTGGCCAGTTTCTACAGAAAGTTCATTAGAAACTTCAAGCAGATTTGCGCATCTCTTACGGAGACAATGAAGGGGAACAAGAAGGAATTCCAGTGGATAGTTGGAGCAGACAAAAGCTTTGCTATGCTGAAGAAGAAGGTCACTGAGCAACCCGTCTTAGCACTTCCAGATTTCAATAAGGTGTTTCAGTAGATCATGCGATGCGAGTGGCAAGAGAGCCGTATTGAGCCAAGAGGGTAGGCTTGTAGCTTATTTTAGCGAGAAGCTCAATGATGCCAGATGGAAGTATTCGGTATATGATCAGGAGTTCTACGCCATAGTTCAAGCACTTAAGAAATGGAGGCATTATTTGTTGCCAAAGGAGTTTGTTCTGTATACCGACCATCAGGCGCTGCAGTATATTAACAGTCAAGGGAAATTGAATCAAAGGCATCTAAAATGGGTAGAGTTCCTGCAGAGCTATACCTTTGTGCTGAAGCATCGGAGCGAAAGGTCCAATAGGGTGGCAGATGCATTGAGTAGGAGACAATGTCTGATGATGGAAATGAAAGTGGAGGTTGTAGGGTTTGCTGAGCTCAAGAGCTTATACCCCGTGCACCCCGATTTCATAGAAGCTTGGAAAGCCTGCACGGTGCCTGTTACGTTGGACAGGACTAGGTGGTTGAATTACCTGGTTCAAGAGGGGATGCTGTTCAAGGGGAACCAATTATGCATTCCGAGGAGCTCAATGAGAGAAAATCTCATCAAGGAAAAGCACAGTGGAGGTCTAGCTGGACATTTTGGTCGTGACAAAACTACCTCACTTGTTAGTGAAAACTATTACTGGCCACAATTGCAACAGGATGTGGCAAAGTTTGTGCAGAGTTGTAGGATATGCCAGATGGCAAAATGCATGAGGCAGCCTATTGGCTTGTATCAACCGCTACCTATACCTGAACGACCGTGGGAAGATATTAGTATGGATTTTGTGCTTGGTTTGCCCAGGACGCAGAGGGGACACGATTCCATATTTGTGGTAGTGGACCGATTTTCAAAAATGGCTCACTTTATCCCGTGCCATAAGACTAGCGATGCGGTCCATGTAGCTGGTTTGTTCTTTAAGGAAGTGGTACGCCTTCATGGGCTGCCAAGAAGCATTGTGTCGGACAGGGATACTAAGTTTGTCGGGTACTTCTGGAGGACCCTGTGGAAGAAACTGAAGACGGATTTAAAGTTCAGTTCTGCATACCACCCCCAAAAAGATGGCCAAACAGAGGTGGTTAATAGGAGTTTGGGCAATCTACTGCGATGCTTGGTCGGGGACAAGCCCAAGGGATGGGATCTAGTTCTGCCATAAGCAAAATTCACGTATAATAGCTTAGTCAATCGAAGTACCAATAAATTGCCATTCCAGATCATTTATGGGAGCAGCCCAAGAAATGCATCAGAGTTGAGACGGATAGATACGAGAGAGAAATGCAGTGTTGAGGCAGAAGACTTTGCCGAACACCTGAAGGGAGTGCATGAGGAAGTGACGAGACACATTGCCAAGATGAATGCTCAGTACAAGACAAGGGCGGACCAAAAACGCCGAGTTAAAGAGTTCAAAGTAGGAGATTCTGTCATGGTCCATCTAAGGAAGGAGCGGTTTCCTGCCAAGACCTATACCAAACTAAAAAATGAAGAAATTTGGGCCATGCAGGATCATTGGCAAACGGGATTCGGGTAATGCATACGAGGTGGAGCTACCAAGTGAACTTAACATCTCCCCCGTGTTTAACATTTCAGATTTGGTCGAGTATCATGAAGGAGAAAGCAGTGAGATACCCAACCCATATTTGTGGAGCATTCCAACAGTCATCCCAGTTGTGGACGAGATAGAAGAAATTCTGGATACACGTGAGGGCCGAAGTACTCGAAACAGGAGTTATTCTGAGTATTTAGTCAAATGGAAGGGCAGGCCTATAGAAGATGCGACTTGGTTATCCAAGGCAGAGGTTGATCGCCTGGGTCTACCTCAGACAAATTAGAAGTGAAGGTCACTTCTCAAACTCACCCCGGGTGTCTGATGCAGGAGCATCCGGAGGCGAAGCTGCAATCTTGCATCACCCAAAATGTTTTTTTCTTTAAGTGCCAAAACTGTCATGATATCGCGACGCTTTTTGAATAAGGGCGCCATTGGGCCAAACTGTCGTGATATCGCGACGCTTTTTGAAGAAGGGCGCCATTGGGCCAAACTGTCGCGATATCGCGACGCTTTTTGAAGAAGGGCGCCATTGGGCCAAACTGTCGCGATATCGCGACGCTTTTTGAAGAAGGGCGCCATTGGGCAAACTGGATATCGCGACGCTTTTTGAATAAGGGTGCCATTGGGCCAAACTGTCGCGATATCACGACGCTTTTTGAAGAAGGGCGCCATTGGGCCAAACTGTCACGATATCACGACGCTTTTTGACAAGAGGGACTAAGTCGCATGATGGTCGCGAAATCGTGACAGTTCCGAAGCAAAGCAGCTTGGGCACATAATGGTCGCGATATCGCGACATCTCCGGAGCAAAGAAGCCAAGACGCCAAATGGTCGCGAAATCACGACATTTTTACAGCAAGGAGGCCAAGGCACAAATTGGTCACGAAATCGTGACACTTCCGAAGGAAAGACTCGAAGGCACAAAGACGTCGCGAAATCGTGACACCTTCGGAGGAAAAGCTCTAAGGTTCAAAGACGTCGCGAAATCGCGACGCTTCGGGGAACAAAACTTGAAGGCGCAAAGACGTCGCGAAATCGCGACATGTCGCGGTTTCACGGCCCGAATGAAGAAGCTGCGTACGGAAGGCAAAGACGTCGCGAAATCATGACATGTCGCGGTTTCGCAACCCAAAGGCAGAAAGCGAGTAAGGAAGGCTTAGACGTCGTGATTTCGTGACGTGTCACGAAATCACGGCCCCCAAGGAAGAAAAGAGAAGCCAACGCCAAGACGTCACGATATCGCGGCCAAAGAGGAGAGAGAAGGTATGGGAGCAAGAACGTCGCGATATCACGACAGAACGCTCACGACGCCTGACCAGCCGATGGTTGCAGAGACCGTTGCAGAGGGACACATGGCGTAAAGTTACAGGCAGCCCTAGAGTATGAAGCGGTTGCTGGGACTCTGACAAAGGGACACGTGGCAACAAACTACAAGCGGCTTTGGCACATTCCTATGAATGATGACTTGGCGGATGGATTGACAAGCGACTGCAGTGCACTCCGCCATTATAGACCATGATAATACGGGGCACCTGGCAGCATCTTGCAGACGGCCAGAGAACATTCATGCGGATGGTTACAGGGAATCCCGCACTTTGTGTAATGATGTTGGGAGAAGCTGGGGTCTGGGATAAAAGGGCCGTGCATGCATTGTATTTGGGGGCTTGGCCATTTTGAATGTAACTGCTCTATTTCCAAATTGAAAGACCTCTGTTGTCAAAAATTGCGTTAATTTGCTGTGTGTTGTTCTAGTCCTATATCAGTCCTACTTTATAAAAACCCTCGTGTGTTTCCAAATATCATTAAACTGTATTCAACACCAATAAAAACACACCTAATAGGTTTTAACTCTTGGACCTCTCCTATGGCAAAAATTCTACAGCCCAGCCAACTAGCTGAGCTGCACACCAATTCAAGAATGAAGGAGATAGAACCATCATATAACACCTTAAAATTTCATAGGTCCTTCACACAACAAAAATATTCTCAATTGGATTGGAACTCTGCACTCACTATTTTGTAGCACCTTAATAAGGGCTAGACAACTGCCTGGGATACCCTTATGGTTGGAACTAGTGGAGTAATCCTTTATTCCTTATGTGCTGCTATGAAAAAAATTTCTTAGTCGTTGTTCCCTTCCCGCATAAGATTTTTTTATTTGACACACTCAAGTTGGATATTTTTCCAAAGTTTGTTTGCATAGAGATATTCAATGATTGCAACATTAGAGGAGAAATTAAATATTTTATCTTCACATATATATGCCTTTTCTTATGCTTTAGGAGGTCAGCACGTGATTTATTTTGTTTCATAATTCTCAAATGTTGGTGTCTTCTCTTAATATTTTAAATCTTTTGATTTAAAAATATTGTAATATTATTTTTAAACCTTTGCCCTTCTCTTGTGATCTTAAAATATTTTGTCCAAGCAAATTTTAAACCTTTATCCTTCTCTTGCAATATTTAAATCCTTTTTGTCCCAAAAAATTGTCCATCTCTTTATAATATTTAAATTTAATATTTAAATACTATAATCCTTTTCTTAAAAATATTTTCCTTACTTTTCTTCAACTGAAATATTTGCTTTCCTTGAGATATACCTTGCTTTGCCTTATCACCCTTGGAGAATATTTATGTCTTGCCTATCATGCACCTTTGACATAAATAACAACTCAATATTTCCAACAATCTCCCTCTTTTTCATTAATGGCAACCCTTTAGAAAAATATTTTTTACAACAACTAGATTCCCAAACTGCTCCCCCTGACCAGTTTCTCCACTTCATTGAATTCTCCCCCTTTGACATCAATGGCAAAGGGCTCCTTGGGGCTAAATATAAGACACTTAGTACATCCCCCTCACCACCTCCTTTTATTGAGGTGATTAATCATGGTATTGGAGTGAATCTACTACCAATTTACAATGCTCTTATTATTTTTCAATTTTCTTTTTCCACACCTTTGTACTCATACCCTTTTGTTTATTTTGAGCATCCTTTTTCTTGCTTGTCTTTGGAAGTTCCAGAAACTTTGTTCTACACCATTTTGCATTATGCCCTACATTATTGCAAATGAAACATATGATGTTGTATTCATTTAAAGGTACAAATGACTTGAAATTTATCTTGGTGAAGTCGTAATCATTATTACAATGAACCTTGTAATGTATAGCTTTATGACAAAAATTATTGCAATTGAAACACATGATGTTGTGGTCATTAAAAGGGGCAAATGACTTGAAATTTCTCTTGGTGAAGCCATAATAATTTTTATCATGAACCCTCCAATATATAGATTTATGACCAAAATTATTACATGAGAAATAATAACCTTGGAAGAAATATTCATCTTGTCTTGATCTCATGGTTCTTTCTTTGCTTTTCTTGTGATGGTCCCTGTTCCTTGATGATTCTTTGTTTGCTTCCTCTTTGATACTATCACCTCTCAACACATCAACATAGGTCTTAGGCTCTTATTTAATTCCTTTCTTTGATTCCTTTATTTATTTTGAGCTTGACTCATATTTTTGTTTCTCTTGACCTTCTTCAAAGCCAAGTCATGTTTTTATAAATGGAGATCTTTGTGCTTTGATAATATCATTTAGGATTTTTGTGATTTTTCTCAAACTTGATATTTTACTGTATATTTTCAACTTCCTTATTTAGAGAAACATCCTCATGTTCTAGTCTTTCACATTCCAACTCTTTTGCTTTTAACTACCCAGTCATACCTTCTTCAATTTTCCTTGCATATTCAACTTTAAATTTTAAGTCAATGAGATCTTGTAGAAGATTTACCTTTGTTTTCTCATCCTCTTGTACTTGAGCCTTCAATTTTACTCATCAAGTTCCTTTACCATATCATTTGTGGCATCCTCTTCCTTTTATAAATATTTCTCTTTTTATTGGTCTTCAAGTACATGACCATATTCTTTCTCTTCT
Organism: Wollemia nobilis; assembly: GCA_028583015.1. NCBI lineage: Eukaryota > Viridiplantae > Streptophyta > Pinopsida > Araucariales > Araucariaceae > Wollemia > Wollemia nobilis. The sequence continues at coordinate 3,930,928 of JAQPPZ010017220.1, read as the reverse complement.
TCTTGGTCTTTGACAACAAGAGCATCTTCATTCTCTTCTATGGCAAAAATTAGGATTTCTTCTTTTTCACTATCTTTGAAGCTTCCATCACTACTAATGGAAGCATCACTTGCTTCTTCAACATAAAATATCTTCTTGTGTCTTTGAAAGATATTCTTCTCATGCTTACCTTGACCATGTCTATTTTTATTTTCGTGATAGAATTTTCTTTCTTTCTTTTTATTATATTCATTTTCTTATTCACTGCTACTACTTCCATCTTGTAGACAATTAGTTGCATAGTTACCAAGGTTACCATAGTTAAAACATTTATGTTTTCTTAGATCCTTCTTATTTCTTCTCACGAAGTCAACTTCTTCTTCACTTCTACTTCCATATTGTGGGCAATTAGCTGCATAGTGACCAATGTTATCGCAACTAAAAAAATTATTTTTTTAGAGTAGAAAAATGGTGCACCTAGCAATGGTAAATGAGATGCATCTATTGTTCTACTTGATCTAGGTACTATGAAAGTGACACTTTAAGCAAGCAAAAAATTACAAGTATATGAAAAAAATGGGTGAGTCTCCTTATATTAATATAAATGTCAAATATACGGTTACAAAATGTCCCCTTGAGGACTCTCAATTGTTACACTTATTATAGTAATCAAAGGATCAAATACTTTCAAGAATCCAAGGTATGCTTGTAGTGTCTTGGTCGCACTGACAATTAAAGAGAGTGGGCTTATGATGTTGCCACAATATTGTTTTGATGTTGTAATTCATTGCTCCTTCCATGTGCACTGTGATACATGGATCTACATAGAAGAAACTAAAATGAATTAGTAGCATGTGTAGATTAAGATGAAACCATGAAGGTGCATGTATCAATAAGCTTTAAAGAGAAAAAATGTAATAGACTATTCAAAATTGTTTCAAATGCTACCAAAACATAGGTTCATGCATATTATGTGTCATGTAAATGATCTAATTGAAAATAGTAAGGCAGTTATGCTAAGATTTGTAGTCATCCTCGGGTGAACTATTTAGGTCTGCAAAACACAAAAGCATGATAATAGAAGCAAAACAATTCCATATTGCACTAAATTTTAACAAGTATATATTCTACTCTAGAATTAACCTATGGAAAAATATTAATAAAATGGTGCTCCAATTTGTGGCCATCCCAAGGTTAACCATTTAAGACTGTCATAATTTGAGATAAAACTTTTACTTTTCTTTCCAAAGCAATATCGTCCAATATTATCAATTACAATAATGAAACAATGCACAAATCATCACACACCTAAGAGACACATATTTAACATGGTTCACCCAATATGAGCTACATCCACGAAAAAATATTTCTTATACAATTTTTTATTTTTTGGAACCAATTCCTTATTATAATGTTCGTGGATCTCTATCCACATGAGATACCAATTCTCTCAACTCTGGTTTGTGTACCTCTATCCACAGGAGATATCTATCCCCTCTAATATGGTTTGTGGACCTCTATCCATAGGATACACCAATCCACTCTACTCTAATTTATGCTCCAAAGCAACTTCACAACTCAGCTCAAATCTACTCCATAATATGTTCACAACTTTGCTCAAATATTATCAAAACTTTCTCACAACTCTACACAAATCTGCTCTCAAAACTTTCTCAAATATTCTCATAATACTTGCTCAATATTGCTCACATAACCTCTTGAATCCTGCTCAAATCTACTCAATAACACTACTCAAACCTTCTCATAATCCTACTCAAATATTCTCACAATCCTGCTCATAATCTACTCAAATTTACTCCAAGACTACACACAAGGCTTGCAAAAATCTTCTCCACAATTTGTTCACAACTTTGCTCAAATATTCTCCAAAACTTCTCACAACTCTACACCTATATACTCCTAAAACTTGCTCAAATCTACTCACAATACCTGCTCAATATTGCTTACATAACCTGCTCAATACTTCTCAATATTGCTTAATAACACTGCTCAAACCTACTCATAATCCTACTCATATATGATCACAATTCTACTCAAATATTTCTCAATATTGCTCATAAACCTACTCAAATATGCTCACTAACACTGCTTAAACCTATTCACAATTCTGCTTGTATCTTTTCCAAATCGTGCATACAAACAATGCTCATAACTTTCCCAAATATCTCATAAAAACAATGCTCATCTATTCCCAAATTTTGCATAATGATGTCATCAAGTTCTTCACCTATTCTTCACTATGCTTTCCTCAACTAAAGCAATTCAAACATATTCTACCTATAATTATTTTATCTTCTTGAACATATAGAGAATTATATGCACTAAAAAAAATCTCAATATATTCTTCATATTAATTAATTCTATCACTTTCACATATCTTTTATTTATTACATCAAAAGGTAGCTTTAGTCTAGCACTAGATAAATAACCTGGTAATGTTGATTTCCACCTTCATTTCAAAACCAATCACAATGCACACGTTTTTCCTTATCATATACTCCTAAAATCAATTATAAAAAATGCACAGATTTTATCTCAAATGTGATCTATAACCCTTGCACTTTCATTTCCAATACCACTCTAAACCAATGCACAAATTTACTTCACAACCTAATCTATAACTCTTGCACTTTCATTTCCAATATCACTCTAAACCAATGCACATCCAATAATTCCTTATACCTCCAACTTTATGACATCAAAAATATTTTTCTCAACCAAAACACCTTAAGGAAAGAATTAAATCATCATACCTCTAAAACTGCCACAATGAAGATGATCCTCTTTTGTGTGTTCTTTCTAAATCTGTCTTGCCAAAAATAATTTTATTTTCTTTTTACCACTTTAGAACATGGTAGGAATTATCTTTTTCTTATTTTAAGAAAATATCAAAACATCCACTCAACAATCCTTATAAAAATATAAACAATAAATTTCTAGAAATAATTTCTTATTTCTCTTTTATTAAAATTTAATATAAAGCTTTAATACTATCAAAATACCCTCTTATTTTTATTTATTTATTTTATTTTTTAACATGGTGGAATCGGTAGCCACCACAAATTCGGGTAGGTTGTCCAGCTTTTATGGCCGCCACAGTCTTTTGCATTGTCCACCCTGGAAGCCGCCACACATATATTTTTGTAGTCCGTCCCTATAACCGCCATGCCACAATCATTTTAAACCTTTTACGCCGTTGAAAGCACTAGGAAAGGGACAAGCGTTCAGTTCGGCGAGGCCCGATATTTGAACCTTGGACCTCCACCCCTCTTATGGGATTTGGATGAATCAATTGGTCTACACCTCGGACCTAAATGGTATTTGCACTCTTATTTTTTTTATTAATCATACACAAAATACACATTTAAATTTTCAATGTCACACCTTATAACTCCAACTTATAATATTCAATAATAAAAAGATACACCTTATATTTCAACTTTAAAACATACAAAATATAATAATCGTAAAGTACACATTATAACTCCAATCTCATAGCATTCAATTCACAATTTTTATGACAGACAAAAATCCCCAAAATTTAGGATTATAAAAATCAATTGTACAACATTATAACTCCAAAATTAAATTAAAATAAAAAATATTTTCCTTACCTTCCACAAAAAGACTTCACTGTCACAAAGGGGGTTTGACCCCTAAACCTTTCACAACACAACACCCTCCATGTGTTCCTCAACCAACTAGGCTAGCCTAGTGGGTAGCAAAAAAATGGGTCCTACTTTATAAAAACCCTCGTGTGTTGCCAAATATCATTAAACTGTATTCAACACCAATCAAAACACACCTAATAGGTTTTAACTCTTGGACCTCTCCTATGGTAGAAACTTCTGCAGCCTGCCAACATGCTGAGCTACACACCAGTTCAAGAACGAAGGAGACACAACCATCATATAACACCTTCAAATTTCATAGTTCCTTCACACAACAAAAATATTCTCAATCGGATTGGAACTCTGCACTCACTATTTTGTAGCACATTTAATAAGGGCTAGACGACTGCCTGGGATACCCTTATGGTTGGAACTAGTGTAGTAATCCTTTATTCCTTATGTGCTGCTATGAAAACATTTTCTTAGACATTGTTCCCTTCTCGCATATGATTTTTTGATTTGACACACTCGAGTTGGAGATTTTTGCAAAGTTTGCTTGTTTTGATGTTGTAATTCGTTGCTCCTTCCATGTGCACTGTGATACATGGATCTACATAGAATAAACTAAAATGAATTAATAGCATGTGCAGATTAAGATGAAACCATGAAGGTGCATGCATCAATAAGCTTTAAAGAGAAAAATGTAATAGACTATTCAAAATTGTTTCAAATGCTACCAAAACATAGGTTCATGCATATTATGTGTGATGTAAATGATCTAATTGAAAATAGTAAGGCAATTATGCTAAGATATGTAGTCATCCTGGGGTGAACTATTTATGTCTGCAAAACACAAAAGCATGATAATAGAAGCAAAACAACTCCATATTGCACCAAATTTTAACAAGTATATATTCTACTCTAGAATTAACCTATGGAAAAATATTAATAAAATGGTGCTCCAATTTGTGGCCATCCCAAGGTTAACCATTTAAGACTGTCATAATTTGAGATAAAACTTTTAATTTTCTTTCCAAAGCAATATCATCCAATATTATCAATTACAATAATGAAACAATGCACAAATCATCACACACCTAAGAGACACATATTTAACATGGTTCACCCAATATGAGCTACATCCATGAAAAAATATTTCTTATACAATTTTTTGTTTTTTGGAACCAATTCCTTATTATAATGTTCGTGGATCTCTATCCACATGAGATACCAATTCTCTCAACTCTGGTTTGTGGACCTCTATCCACAGGAGATATCTATCCCCTCTAATATGGTTTGTGGACCTCTATCCATAGGATACACCAATCCACTCTACTCTAATTTATGCTCCAAAGCGTATTCACAACTCAGCTCAAATCTACTCCACAATATGTTCACAACTTTGCTCAAATATTATCAAAACTTTCTCACAACTCTACACAAATCTGCTCTCAAAACTTACTCAAATATTCTCATAATACTTGCTCAATATTGCCCACATAACCTGTTGAATCCTGCTCAAATCTACTCAATAACACTACTCAAACCTGCTCATAATCCTACTCAAATCTTCTCACAATCTTGCTCATAATCTGCTCAAATTTACTCCAAGCATACACACAAGGCTTGCTCAAATCTTCTCCACAATTTGTTCATAACTTTTCTCAAATATTCTCCAAAATTTCTCACAACTCTACACCAATATACTCCTAAAACATGCTCAAATCTACTCACAATACCTGCTCAATATTACTTACATAACCTGCTCAATCCTTCTCAATATTGCTTAATAACACTGCTCAAACCTACTCATAATCCTACTCATATATGCTCACAATTCTACTCAAATATTTCTCAATATTGCTCATAAACCTACTCAAATATGCTCACTAAAACTGCTTAAACCTATTCACAATTCTGCTTGTATCTTTTCCAAATCGTGCATACAAACAATTCTATCGCTTTCACATGTCTCACATTTATTACATCAAAAGGTAGCTTTAGTCTAGCACTAGATAACTAACCTGGTAATGTTGATTTCCACCTTCACTTCAAAACCAATCACAATGCACAAGTTTGTCCTTATCATATACTCCTAAAATCAATTATAAAAAATGCACAGATTTTATCTCAAATGTGATCTATAACCCTTGCACTTTCATTTCCAATACCACTCTAAACCAATGCACAAATTTACTTCACAACCTAATCTATAACTCTTGCACTTTCATTTCCAATATCACTCTAAACCAATGCACATCCAATAATTCCTTATACCTCCAACTTTATGACATCAAAAATATTTTTCTCAACCAAAACACCTTAAGGAAGGAATTAAATCATCATACCTCTAAAACTGCCACAATGAAGATGATCCTCTTTTGCATGTTCTTTCTAAATCTGTCTTGCCAAAAATAATTTTATTTTCTTTTTACCACTTTAGAACATGGTAGGAAATCTCTTTTTCTTATTTTAAGAAAATATCAAAACATCCACTCAACAATCCTTATAAAAATATAAACAATAAATTTCTAGAAATAATTTCTTATTTCTCTCTTATTAAAATTTAATATAAAGCTTTAATACTATCAAAATACCCTCTTATTTTTATTTATTTATTTTATTTTTTAACATGGTGGAATCGATAGCCGCCACAAATTCGAGCAGGCTGTCCAGCTTTTATGGTCGCCACAATATTTTGCATTGTCCGCCCCGGAAGCCGCCACACATATATTTGCGTAGTCCGCCCCTATAACCGCCATGCCACAATCATTTTAAACCTTTTACGCTGCTGAAAGCACCAGGAAAGGGACAAGCGTTCAGTTCGGCAAGGCCCGAGATTTGAACCTTGGACCTCCACCCCCCTTATGGGATTTGGATGAACCAATTGGTCTACACCTCGGACCTAAAATGGTATTTGCACTCTTATTTTTTTTATTAATCATACACAAAATACACATTTAAATTGTCAATGTCACACCTTATAACTCCAACTTATAATATTCAATAATAAAAAGATACACCTTATATTTCAACTTTAAAACATACAAAATATAATAATCGTAAAGTACACATTATAACTCCAATCTCATAGCATTCAATTCACAATTTTTATGACAGACAAAAATCCCCAAAATTTAGGATTATAAAAATCAATTGTAGAACATTATAACTCCAAAATTAAATTAAAATAAAAAATATTTTCCTTACCTTCCACCAAAAGACTTCACTGTCGCAAAGGGGGTTTGACCCCTGAACCTTTCACAACACAACACCCTCCATGTGTTCCTCAACCAACTAGGCTAGCCCAGTGGGTAGCAAAAAAATGGGTCCTACTTTATAAAAACCCTCGTGTGTTGCCAAATATCATTAAACTGTATTCAACACCAATCAAAACACACCTAATAGGTTTTAACTCTTGGACATCTCCTATGGCAGAAACTTCTGTAGCCTAGCCAACTAGCTGGGCTGCACACCAGTTCAAGAATGAAGGAGACACAACCATCATATAACACCTTAAAATTTCATAGTTCCTTCACACAACAAAAATATTCTCAATCGGATTGGAACTCTGCACTCACTATTTTGTAGCACCTTAATAAGGGCTAGACGACTGCCTGGGATACCCTTATGGTTGGAACTAGTGGAGTAATCCTTTATTCCTTATGTGCTGCTATGAAAACATTTTCTTAGTCGTTGTTCCCTTCCCGCATATGATTTTTTGATTTGACACACTCGAGTTGGAGATTTTTCCAAAGTTTTCTTGCATAGAGATATTCAATGATTGCAACATTAGAGGAGAAATTAAATATTTTATCTTCACATATATATGCCTTTTCTTATGCTTTAGGAGGTCAGCACGCGATTTATTTTGGTTTCATAATTCTCAAACGTTGGTGTCTTCTCTTAATATTTTAAATCTTTTGATTTAAAAATATTGTAATATTATTTTTAAACCTTTGCCCTTCTCTTGTGTTCTTAAAATATTTTGTCCAAGAAAATTTTAAACCTTTATCCTTCTCTTGCAATATTTAAATCCTTTTTGTCCCAAAAAATTGTCCATCTCTTTATAATATTTAAATTTAATATTTAAATACTATAATCCTTTTCTTAAAAATATTTTCCTTACTTTTCTTCAACTAAAATATATGCTTGCCTTGAGATATACCTTGCTTTGCCTTATCACCCTTGGAGAATATTTATGCCTTGCCTATCATGCACCTTTGACATAAATAACAACTCAATATTTCCAACAATCTCCCTCTTTGTCATTAATGGCAACCCTTTAGAAAAATATCTTTTACAACAACTAGATTCCCAAACTGCTCCCCCGACCGGCTTTCTCCCCTTCATCGAATTCTCCCCTTTGACATCAATGGCAAAGGGCTCCTTGGGGCTAAATATAAGACACTTAGTACATCCCCCTCACCACCTCCTTTTATTGAGGTGATTAATCATGGGATTGGAGTGAATCTACTCCCAATTTACAATGCTCTTATTATTTTTCAATTTTCTTTCTCCACACCTTTGTACTCATACCCTTTTGTTTATTTTGAGCATCCTTTTTCTTGCTTGTCTTTGGAAGTTCCAGAAACTTTGTTCTACACCATTTTGCATTATGCCCTAAATTATTGCAATTGAAACATATGATGTTGTAGTCATTTAAAGGTACAAATGACTTGAAATTTATCTTGGTGAAGTCGTAGTCATTATTACAATGAACCTTGTAATGTATAGCTTTATGACCAAAATTATTGCAATTGAAACACATGATGTTGTAGTCATTAAAAGGTGCAAATGACTTGAAATTTCTCTTGGTGAAGCCATAATCATTTTTATCATGAACCCTACAATATATAGATTTATGACCAAAATTATTACATGAGAAATAATAACCTTGGAAGAAATATTCATCTTGTCTTGATCTCATGGTTCTTTCTTTGCTTTTCTTGTGATGGTCCCTGTTCCTTGATGATTCTTTGTTTGCTTCCTCTTTGATACTATCACCTCTCAACACATCAACATAGGTCTTAGGCTCTTATTTAATTCCTTTCTTTGATTCCTTTATTTATTTTGAGCTTGACTCATCTTTTTGTTTCTCTTGACCTTCTTCAAAGCCAAGTCATGTTTTTATAAATGGAGATCTTTGTGCTTTGATAATATCATTTAGGATTTTTGTGCTTTTTCTCAAACTTGATATTTTACTATAGATTTTCAACTTCCTTATTTAGAGAAACATCCTCATGTTCTAGTCTTTCACATTCCAACTCTTTTGCTTTTAACTACCCAGTCATACCTTCTTCAATTTTCCTTGCATATTCAACTTTAAATTTTAAGTCAATGAGATCTTGTAGAAGCTTTACCTTTGTTTTCTCATCCTCTTGTACTTGAGCCTTCAATTTTACTCATCAAGTTCCTTTACCATATCATTTGTGGCATCCTCTTCCTTTTATAAATATTTCTCTTTTTATTGGTCTTCAAGTACATGACCATATTCTTTCTCTTCTTCTTGGTCTTTGACAACAAGAGCATCTTCATTCTCTTCTATGGCAAAAATTAGGATTTCTTCTTTTTCACTATCTTTGAAGCTTCCATCACTACTAATGGAAGCATCACTTGCTTCTTCAACATAAAATATCTTCTTGTGTCTTTGAAAGATATTCTTCTCATGCTTACCTTGACCATGTCTATTTTTATTTTCATGATAGAATTTTCTTTCTTTCTTTTTATTATATTCGTTTTCTTATTCACTGCTACTACTTCCATCTTGTAGACAATTAGTTGCATAGTTACCAAGGTTACCACAGTTAAAACATTTATGTTTTCTTAGATCCTTCTTATTTCTTCTCACAAAGTCAACTTCTTCTTCACTTCTACTTCCATATTGTGGGCAATTAGCTGCATAGTGACCAATGTTATCGCAACTAAAAAAATTATTTTTTTAGAGTAGAAAAACGGTGCACCTAGCAAGGGTAAATGAGATGCATCTATTGTTCTACTTGATCTAGGTACTATGAAAGCGACACTTTAAGCAAGCAAAAAATTACAAGTATATGAAAAAAATGGGTGAGTCTCCTTATATTAATATAAATGTCAAATATACGGTTACAAAATGTCCCCTTGAGGACTCTCAATTGATACACTTATTATAGTAATCAAAGGATCAAATACTTTCAAGAATCCAAGGTATGCTTGTAGTGTCTTGCTCGCACTCACAATTAAAGAGAGCGGGCTTATGATGCTGCCACAATATTGTTTTGATGTTGTAATTCGTTGCTCCTTCCATGTGCACTGTGATACATGGATCTACATAGAAGAAACTAAAATGAATTAGTAGCATGTGCAGATTAAGATGAAACCATGAAGGTGCATGCATCAATAAGCTTTAAAGAGAAAAAATGTAATAGACTATTCAAAATTGTTTCAAATGCTACCAAAACATAGGTTCATGCATATTATGTGTCATGTAAATGATCTAATTGAAAATAGTAAGGCAATTATGCTAAGATTTGTAGTCATCCTGGGGTGAACTATTTAGGTCTCGCAAAACACAAAAGCATGATAATAGAAGCAAAACAATCCCTTTTTCCCCCAATTTTTAAAAAGTTTTTTTTCTTCTCTAGATTTAACCTATGGAAAAAAAAAAATAAAATGGTGCTCTCAATTTTCTGCATCCCAAGTAACCAATATCATCCTATCTAATCACACATCATCACACCCCCCAAATTTTTTGCCATTCGTGGATCTCTATCCACATGAGATACCAATTCTCTCAACTCTGGTTTGTGGACCTCTATCCATAGGAGATATCTATCCCCTCTAATATGGTTTGTGGACCTCTATCCATAGGATACACCAATCCACTCTACTCTAATTTATGCTCCAAAGCATATTCACAACTCAGCTCAAATCTACTCCACAATATGTTCACAACTTTGCTCAAATATTATCAAAACTTTCTCACAACTCTACACAAATCTGCTCTCAAAACTTACTCAAATATTCTCATAATACTTGCTCAATATTGCTCACATAACCTGTTGAATCCTGCTCAAATCTACTCAATAACACTACTCAAACCTGCTCATAATCCTACTCAAATATTCTCAGAATCCTGCTTATATTATGCTCAAATCTACTCCAAGCCTACACACAAGGCTTGCTCAAATCTTCTCCACAATTTTTTCACAACTTTGCTCAAATATTCTCCAAAACTTCTCACAACTCTACACCAATATACTCCTAAAACTTGCTCAAATCTACTCACAATACCTGCTCAATATTACTTACATAACCTGCTCAATCCTTCTCAATATTGCTTAATAACACTGCTCAAACCTACTCATAATCCTACTCATATATGCTCACAATTCTACTCAAATATTTCTCAATATTGCTCATAAACCTACTCAAATATGCTCACTAACACTGCTTAAACCTATTCACAATTCTGCTTGTATCTTTTCCAAATCGTGCATACAAACAATGCTCATAACTTTCCCAAATATCGCATACAAACAATGCTCATCTATTCCCAAATTTTGCATAATGATGTCATCAAGTTCTTCACCTATTCTTCACTATGCTTTCCTCAACTAAAGCAATTCAAACATATTCTACCTATAATTATTTTATCTTCTTGAACATATAGAGAATTATATGCACTAAAAAAAATCTCAATATATTCTTCATATTAATTAATTCTATCGCTTTCACATGTCTTACATTTATTACATCAAAAGGTAGCTTTAGTCTAGCACTAGATAACTAACCTGGTAATGTTGATTTCCACCTTCACTTCAAAACCAATCACAATGCACAAGTTTGTCCTTATCATATACTCCTAAAATCAATTATAAAAAATGCACAGATTTTATCTCAAATGTGATCTATAACCCTTGCACTTTCATTTCCAATACCACTCTAAACCAATGCACAAATTTACTTCACAACCTAATCTATAACTCTTGCACTTTCATTTCCAATATCACTCTAAACCAATGCACATCCAATAATTCCTTATACCTCCAACTTTATGACATCAAAAATATTTTTCTCAACCAAAACACCTTAAGGAAGGAATTAAATCATCATACCTCTAAAACTGCCACAATGAAGATGATCCTCTTTTGCGTGTTCTTTCTAAATCTGTCTTGCCAAAAATAATTTTATTTTCTTTTTACCACTTTAGAACATGGTAGGAAATCTCTTTTTCTTATTTTAAGAAAATATCAAAACATCCACTCAACAATCCTTATAAAAATATAAACAATAAATTTCTAGAAATAATTTCTTATTTCTCTCTTATTAAAATTTAATATAAAGCTTTAATACTATCAAAATACCCTCTTATTTTTATTTATTTATTTTATTTTTTAACATGGTGGAATCGGTAGCCACCACAAATTCGGGTAGGCTATCCAGCTTTTATGGCCGCCATAGTATTTTGCATTGTCCGCCTCGGAAGCCGCCACACATATATTTGCGTAGTCCGCCCCTATAACCGCCATGCCACAATCATTTTAAACCTTTTACGCTGCTGAAAGCACCAGGAAAGGGACAAGCATTCAGTTCGGCGAGGCCCGAGATTTGAACCTTGGACCTCCACCCCCCTTATGGGATTTGGATGAACCAATTGGTCTACACCTCGGACCTAAAATGGTATTTGCACTCTTATTTTTTTTATTAATCATACACAAAATACACATTTAAATTGTCAATGTCACACCTTATAACTCCAACTTATAATATTCAATAATAAAAAGATACACCTTATATTTCAACTTTAAAACATACAAAATATAATAATCGTAAAGTACACATTATAACTCCAATCTCATAGCATTCAATTCACAATTTTTATGATAGACAGAAATCCCCAAAATTTAGGATTATAAAAATCAATTGTAGAACATTATAACTCCAAAATTAAATTAAAATAAAAAATATTTTCCTTACCTTCCACCAAAAGACTTCACTGTCGCAAAGGGGGTTTGACCCCTGAACCTTTCACAACACAACACCCTCCATGTGTTCCTCAACCAACTAGGCTAGCCCAATGGGTAGCAAAAAAATGGGTCCTACTTTATAAAAACCCTCGTGTGTTGCCAAATATCATTAAACTGTATTCAACACCAATCAAAACACACCTAATAGGTTTTAACTCTTGGACCTCTCCTATGGCAGAAACTTCTACAGCCTAGCCAACTAGCTGGGCTGCACACCAGTTCAAGAACGAAGGAGACACAACCATCATATAACACCTTAAAATTTCATAGTTCCTTCACACAACAAAAATATTCTCAATCGGATTGGAACTCTGCACTCACTATTTTGTAGCACCTTAATAAGGGCTAGACGACTTCCTGGGATACCCTTATGGTTGGAACTAGTGGAGTAATCCTTTATTCCTTATGTGCTTCTATGAAAACATTTTCTTAGTCGTTGTTCCCTTCCCGCATATGATTTTTTGATTTGACACACTCGAGTTGGAGATTTTTCCAAAGTTTGCTTGCATAGAGATATTCAATGATTGCAACATTAGAGGAGAAATTAAATATTTTATCTTCACATATATATGCCTTTTCTTATTCTTTAGGAGGTCAGCACGCGATTTATTTTGGTTTCATAATTCTCAAACGTTGGTGTCTTCTCTTAATATTTTAAATCTTTTGATTTAAAAATATTGTAATATTATTTTTAAACCTTTGCCCTTCTCTTGTGTTCTTAAAATATTTTGTCCAAGCAAATTTTAAACCTTTATCCTTCTCTTGCAATATTTAAATCCTTTTTGTCCCAAAAAATTGTCCATCTCTTTATAATATTTAAATTTAATATTTAAATACTATAATCCTTTTCTTAAAAATATTTTCCTTACTTTTCTTCAACTGAAATATATGCTTGCCTTGAGATATACCTTGCTTTGCCTTATCACCCTTGGAGAATATTTATGCCTTGCCTATCATGCACCTTTGACATAAATAACAACTCAATATTTCCAACAATCTCCCTCTTTGTCATTAATGGCAACCCTTTAGAAAAATATCTTTTACAACAACTAGATTCCCAAACTGCTCCCCATGACCAGTTTCTCCCCTTCACTGAATTCTCCCCCTTTGACATCAATGGCAAAGGGCTCCTTGGGGATAAATATAAGACACTTAGTACATCCCCCTCACCACCTCCTTTTATTGAGGTGATTAATCATGGGATTGGAGTGAATCTACTCCCAATTTACAATGCTCTTATTATTTTTCAATTTTCTTTCTCCACACCTTTGTACTCATACCCTTTTGTTTATTTTGAGCATCCTTTTTCTTGCTTGTCTTTGGAAGTTCCAAAAACTTTGTTCTACACCATTTTGCATTATGCCCTAAATTATTGCAATTGAAACATATGATGTTGTAGTCATTTAAAGGTACAAATGACTTGAAATTTATCTTGGTGAAGTCGTAGTCATTATTACAATGAACCTTGTAATGTATAGCTTTATGACCAAAATTATTGCAATTGAAACACATGATGTTGTAGTCATTAAAAGGTGAAAATGACTTGAAATTTCTCTTGGTGAAGCCATAATCATTTTTATCATGAACCCTACAATATATAGATTTATGACCAAAATTATTACATGAGAAATAATAACCTTGGAAGAAATATTCATCTTGTCTTGATCTCATGGTTCTTTCTTTGCTTTTCTTGTGATGGTCCCTGTTCCTTGATGATTCTTTGTTTGCTTCCTCTTTGATACTATCACCTCTCAACACATCAACATAGGTCTTAGGCTCTTATTTAATTCCTTTCTTTTATTCTTTTATTTATTTTGAGCTTGACTCATCTTTTTGTTTCTCTTGACCTTCTTCAAAGCCAAGTCATGTTTTTATAAATGGAGATCTTTGTGCTTTGATAATATCATTTAGGATTTTTGTGCTTTTTCTCAAACTTGATATTTTACTGTAGATTTTCAACTTCCTTATTTAGAGAAACAACCTCATGTTCTAGTCTTTCACATTCCAACTCTTTTGCTTTTAACTACCCAGTCATACCTTCTTCAATTTTCCTTGCATATTCAACTTTAAATTTTAAGTCAATGAGATCTTGTAGAAGCTTTACCTTTGTTTTCTCATCCTCTTGTACTTGAGCCTTCAATTTTACTCATCAATTTCCTTTACCATATCATTTGTGGCATCCTCTTCCTTTTATAAATATTTCTCTTTTTATTGGTCTTCAAGTACATGACCATATTCTTTCTCTTCTTCTTGGTCTTTGACAACAAGAGCATCTTCATTCTCTTCTATGGCAAAAATTAGGATTTCTTCTTTTTCACTATCTTTGAAGCTTCCATCACTACTAATGGAAGCATCACTTGCTTCTTCAACATAAAATATCTTCTTGTGTCTTTGAAAGGGATATTCTTCTCATGCCTACCTTGACCATGTCTATTTGTACCTTCAAATTTTTTTTTTTATATTTTTTTATATCCTGCTACTCCACTTATTGAAATAAATTTGCATGAGTTACCAATTGGTCTACACCTCGGACCTAAAATTTTATTTAGAACTCTTATATTTTTTATTAATCTTACACAAAATACACATTTAAATTGTGGGCAATGTCACACCTTATAACTACAAAATTATTAAGTATTACAAGTATATAAAAAGGATTACTCCTTATATTAATATAAATTTAAAATATACGGTTAAAAATATCCCAATAATCGTCAATTGATACACTTATTATAGTAATCCAAAGGATCAAATACTTTCAATCTCACAATCTTTTATGACATGGATCTAAATCCAAGAAACTAAAATGAATAGTAGAGATTAAGTAAAACATGAATTGTACATGCATCAATAAGCTTTAAAGAGAAAATGTAAAATACTATCAAATATTTTCCTCACATGCTACCAAAACATAGGTTCCATGCATATTATGTGTCATGTAAAGGGGTTTGATCCCTAACCTTGAAAATAGTAAGGCAACTACGCTACGATGTGTAGCTCATCCAACTAGGCTAGGCTAGTGAGGTACGCAAAACCAAAAGGATGCTAATAGATAGCAAAACCACTCCAGTATTGCACCAAATATAACAGTATAAACTATATTCAACGATTAACCTATCAAAACATATCTAATAAAATGGTGTTCCAACTCTTGGACCTATCCCATGGATAAAACTTATGCAGCCTAGCCAAAGCAATATCATCCACTATTATCAATTACAATAATGAAAGAGACACAACCATCATCTCACACCTTAGAGACACATATTTAACATAGTTCACCCTAAGCTTCAACTACATACGAAAAATATTCTCAATCGGATTGGAACTCTCACTATTTTGTTGTAGAATTCCTTATTATAATGTTCGTGGATCTCTATCCACATGAGATACCAATTCTCTCAACTCTGGTTTGTGGACCTCTATCCACAGGAGATATCTATCCCCTCTAATATGGTTTGTGGACCTCTATCCATAGGATACACCAATCCACTCTACTCTAATTTATGCTCCAAAGAGTATTCACAACTCATCTCAAATCTACTCCACAATATGTTCACAACTTTGCTCAAATATTATCAAAACTTTCTCACAACTCTACACAAATCTGCTCTCAAAACTTACTCAAATATTCTCATAATACTTGCTCAATATTGCTCACATAACCTGTTGAATCCTGCTCAAATCTACTCAATAACACTACTCAAACCTGCTCATAATCCTACTCAAATATTCTCACAATCCTGCTCATAATCTGCTCAAATTTACTCCAAGCCTACACACAAGGCTTGCTCAAATCTTCTCCACAATTTGTTCACAACTTTGCTCAAATATTCTCCAAAACTTCTCACAACTCTACACCAATATACTCCTAAAACTTGCTCAAATCTACTCACAATACCTGCTCAATATTACTTACATAACCTGCTCAATCCTTCTCAATATTGCTTAATAACACTGCTCAAACCTACTCATAATCCTACTCATAATCCTATTCATATATGCTCACAATTCTACTCAAATATTTCTCAATATTGCTCATAAACCTACTCAAATATGCTCATTAACACTGCTTAAACCTATTCACAATTCTACTTGTATCTTTTCCAAATCGTGCATACAAACAATGCTCATCTATTCCCAAATTTTGCATAATGATGTCATCAAGTTCTTCACCTATTCTTCACTATGCTTTCCTCAACTAAAGCAATTCAAACATATTCTACCTATAATTATTTTATCTTCTTGAACATATAGAGAATTATATGCACTAAAAAAAATCTCAATATATTCTTCATATTAATTAATTCTATCGCTTTCACATGTCTTACATTTATTACATCAAAAGGTAGCTTTAGTCTAGCACTAGATAACTAACCTGGTAATGTTGATTTCCACATTCACTTCAAAACCAATCACAATGCACAAGTTTGTCCTTATCATATACTCCTAAAATCAATTATAAAAAATGCACATATTTTATCTCAAATGTGATCTATAACCCTTGCACTTTCATTTCCAATACCACTCTAAACCAATGCACAAATTTACTTCACAACCTAATCTATAACTCTTGCACTTTCATTTCCAATATCACTCTAAACCAATGCACATCCAATAATTCCTTATACCTCCAACTTTATGACATCAAAAATATTTTTCTCAACCAAAACACCTTAAGGAAGGAATTAAATCATCATACCTCTAAAACTGCCACAATGAAGATGATCCTCTTTTGCGTGTTCTTTCTAAATCTGTCTTGCCAAAAATAATTTTATTTTCTTTTTACCACTTTAGAACATGGTAGGAAATCTCTTTTTCTTATTTTAAGAAAATATCAAAACATCCACTCAACAATCCTTATAAAAATATAAACAATAAATTTCTAGAAATAATTTTTTATTTCTCTCTTATTAAAATTTAATATAAAGCTTTAATACTATCAAAATACCCTCTTATTTTTATTTATTTATTTTATTTTTTAACATGGTGGAATCGGTAGCCGCCACAAATTCGGGCAGGCTGTCCAGCTTTTATGGCCGCCACAGTATTTTGCATTGTCCGCCTCGGAAGCCGCCACACAGATATTTGCGTAGTCCGCCCCTATAACCGCCATGCCACAATCATTTTAAACCTTTTACGCCACTGAAAGCACTAGGAAAGGGACAAGCATTCAGTTCGACGAGGCCCGAGATTTGAACCTTGGACCTCCACCCCCCTTATGGGATTTGGATGAACCAATTGGTCTACACCTCGGACCTAAAATGGTATTTGCACTCTTATTTTTTTTATTAATCATACACAAAATACACATTTAAATTGTCAATGTCACACCTTATAACTCCAACTTATAATATTCAATAATAAAAAGATACACCTTATATTTCAACTTTAAAACATACAAAATATAATAATCGTAAAGTACACATTATAACTCCAATCTCATAGCATTCAATTCACAATTTTTATGACAGACAGAAATCCCAAAAATTTAGGATTATAAAAATC
Source organism: Wollemia nobilis (assembly GCA_028583015.1). Taxonomy (NCBI): domain Eukaryota; kingdom Viridiplantae; phylum Streptophyta; class Pinopsida; order Araucariales; family Araucariaceae; genus Wollemia; species Wollemia nobilis. The sequence continues at coordinate 3,912,801 of JAQPPZ010017220.1, read as the reverse complement.
AATTGTAGAACATTATAACTCCAAAATTAAATTAAAATAAAAAATATTTTCCTTACCTTCCACCAAAAGACTTCACTGTCGCAAAGGGGGTTTGACCCCTGAACCTTTCACAACACAACACCCTCCATGTGTTCCTCAACCAACTAGGCTAGCCCAATGGGTAGCAAAAAAATGGGTCCTACTTTATAAAAACCCTCGTGTGTTGCCAAATATCATTAAACTGTATTCAACACCAATCAAAACACACCTAATAGGTTTTAACTCTTGGACCTCTCCTATGGCAGAAACTTCTGCAGCCTAGCCAACTAGCTGGGCTGCACACCAGTTCAAGAACGAAGGAGACACAACCATCATATAACACCTTAAAATTTCATAGTTCCTTCACACAACAAAAATATTCTCAATCGGATTGGAACTCTGCACTCACTATTTTGTAGCACCTTAATAAGGGCTAGACGACTGCCTGGGATACCCTTATGGTTGGAACTAGTGGAGTAATCCTTTATTCCTTATGTGCTGCTATGAAAACTTTTTCTTAGTCGTTGTTCCCTTCCCGCATATGATTTTTTGATTTGACACACTCGAGTTGGAGATTTTTCCAAAGTTTGCTTGCATAGAGATATTCAATGATTGCAACATTAGAGGAGAAATTAAATATTTTATCTTCACATATATATGCCTTTTCTTATGCTTTAGGAGGTCAGCACGCGATTTATTTTGGTTTCATAATTCTCAAACGTTGGTGTCTTCTCTTAATATTTTAAATATTTTGATTTAAAAATATTGTAATATTATTTTTAAACCTTTGCCCTTCTCTTGTGTTCTTAAAATATTTTGTCCAAGCAAATTTTAAACCTTTATCCTTCTCTTGCAATATTTAAATCCTTTTTGTCCCAAAAAATTGTCCATCTCTTTATAATATTTAAATTTAATATTTAAATACTATAATCCTTTTCTTAAAAATATTTTCCTTACTTTTCTTCAACTGAAATATATGCTTGCCTTGAGATATACCTTTCTTTGCCTTGTCACCCTTGGAGAATATTTATGCCTTGCCTATCATGCACCTTTGACATAAATAACAACTCAATATTTCCAACAATCGCCCTCTTTGTCATTAATGGCAACCCTTTAGAAAAATATCTTTTACAACAACTAGATTCCCAAACTGCTCCCCCTGACCAGTTTCTCCCCTTCACTGAATTCTCCCCCTTTGACATCAATGGCAAAGGGCTCCTTGGGGCTAAATATAAGACACTTAGTACATCCCCCTCACCACCTCCTTTTATTGAGGTGATTAATCATGGGATTGGAGTGAATCTACTCCCAATTTACAATGCTCTTATTATTTTTCAATTTTCTTTCTCCACACCTTTGTACTCATACCCTTTTGTTTATTTTGAGCATCCTTTTTCTTGCTTGTCTTTGGAAGTTCCAAAAACTTTGTTCTACACCATTTTGCATTATGCCCTAAATTATTGCAATTGAAACATATGATTTTGTAGTCATTTAAAGGTACAAATGACTTGAAATTTATCTTGGTGAAGTCGTAATCATTATTACAATGAACCTTGTAATGTATAGCTTTATGACCAAAATTATTGCAATTGAAACACATGATGTTGTAGTCATTAAAAGGTGCAAATGACTTGAAATTTCTCTTGGTGAAGCCATAATCATTTTTATCATGAACCCTACAATATATAGATTTATGACCAAAATTATTACATGAGAAATAATAACCTTGGAAGAAATATTCATCTTGTCTTGATCTCATGGTTCTTTCTTTGCTTTTCTTGTGATGGTCCCTGTTCCTTGATGATTCTTTGTTTGCTTCCTCTTTGATACTATCACCTCTCAACACATCAACATAGGTCTTAGGCTCTTATTTAATTCCTTTCTTTGATTCCTTTATTTATTTTGAGCTTGACTCATCTTTTTGTTTCTCTTGACCTTCTTCAAAGCCAAGTCATGTTTTTATAAATGGAGATCTTTGTGCTTTGTTAATATCATTTAGTATTTTTGTGCTTTTTCTCAAACTTGATATTTTACTGTAGATTTTCAACTTCCTTATTTAGAGAAACAACCTCATGTTCTAGTCTTTCACATTCCAACTCTTTTGCTTTTAACTACCCAGTCATACCTTCTTCAATTTTCCTTGCATATTCAACTTTAAATTTTAAGTCAATGAGATCTTGTAGAAGCTTTACCTTTGTTTTCTCATCCTCTTGTACTTGAGCCTTCAATTTTACTCATCAAGTTCCTTTACCATATCATTTGTGGCATCCTCTTCCTTTTATAAATATTTCTCTTTTTATTGGTCTTCAAGTACATGACCATATTCTTTCTCTTCTTCTTGGTCTTTGACAACAAGAGCATCTTCATTCTCTTCTATGGCAAAAATTAGGATTTCTTCTTTTTCACTATCTTTGAAGCTTCCATCACTACTAATGGAAGCATCACTTGCTTCTTCAACATAAAATATCTTCTTGTGTCTTTGAAAGATATTCTTCTCATGCTTACCTTGACCATGTCTATTTTTATTTTCATGATAGAATTTTCTTTCTTTCTTTTTATTATATTCGTTTTCTTATTCAGTGCTACTACTTCCATATTGTAGACAATTAGTTGCATAGTTACCAAGGTTACCACGGTTAAAACATTTTTGATTTCTTAGATCCTTTCTTATTTTTCTCTCACCTCTTCTTCTCCCTTCTCCTTTTCCCCTAAAAAAATATTTTTTTAGAGTAGAAAAATGGTGCACCTAGCAAGGGTAAATGAGATGCATCTATTGTTCTACTTGATCTAGGTACTATGAAAGCGACACTTTAAGCAAGCAAAAAATTACAAGTATATGAAAAAAATGGGTGAGTCTCCTTATATTAATATAAATGTCAAATATACGGTTACAAAATGTCCCCTTGAGGACTCTCAATTGATACACTTATTATAGTAATCAAAGGATCAAATACTTTCAAGAATCCAAGGTATGCTTGTAGTGTCTTGCTCGCACTCACAATTAAAGAGAGCGGGCTTATGATGCTGCCACAATATTGTTTTGATGTTGTAATTCGTTGCTCCTTCCATGTGCACTGTGATACATGGATCTACATAGAAGAAACTAAAATGAATTAGTAGCATGTGCAGATTAAGATGAAACCATGAAGGTGCATGCATCAATAATCTTTAAAGAGAAAAAATGTAATAGACTATTCAAAATTGTTTCAAATGCTACCAAAACATAGGTTCATGCATATTATGTGTCATGTAAATGATCTAATTGAAAATAGTAAGGCAATTATGCTAAGATTTGTAGTCATCCTGGGGTGAACTATTTAGGTCTGCAAAACACAAAAGCATGATAATAGAAGCAAAACAACTCCATATTGCACCAAATTTTAACAAGTATATATTCTACTCTAGAATTAACCTATGGAAAAATATTAATAAAATGGTGCTCCAATTTGTGGCCATCCCAAGGTTAACCATTTAAGACTGTCATAATTTGAGATAAAACTTTTACTTTTCTTTCCAAAGCAATATCATCCAATATTATCAATTACAATAATGAAACAATGCACAAATCATCACACACCTAAGAGACACATATTTAACATGGTTCACCCAATATGAGCTACATCCACGAAAAAATATTTCTTATACAATTTTTTGTTTTTTGGAACCAATTCCTTATTATAATGTTCGTGGATCTCTATCCACATGAGATACCAATTCTCTCAACTCTGGTTTGTGGACCTCTATCCACAGGAGATATCTATCCCCTCTAATATGGTTTGTGGACCTCTATCCATAGGATACACCAATCCACTCTACTCTAATTTATGCTCCAAAGCGTATTCACAACTCAGATCAAATCTACTCCACAATATGTTCACAACTTTGCTCAAATATTATCAAAACTTTCTCACAACTCTACACAAATCTGCTCTCAAAACTTACTCAAATCTTCTCATAATACTTGCTCAATATTGCTCACATAACCTCGATCCTGCTCAAATCTACTCAATAACACTACTCAAACCTTCTCATAATCCTACTCAAATTTTCTCACAATCCTGTTGATAATCTGCTCAAATTTACTCCAAGCCTACACACAAGGCTTGCTCAAATATTCTCCACAATTTGTTCACAACTTTTCTCAAATATTCTCCAAAACTTCTCACAACTCTACACCAAAATACTCCTAAAACTTGCTCAAATCTACTCACAATACCTGCTCAATATTACCTACATAACCTGCTCAATACTTCTCAATATTGCTTAATAACACTGCTCAAACCTACTCATAATCCTACTCATAATCCTATTCATATATGCTCACAATTCTACTCAAATATTTCTCAATATTGCTCATAAACCTACTCAAATATGCTCACTAACACTGCTTAAACCTATTCACAATTCTGCTTGTATCTTTTCCAAATCGTGCATACAAACAATGCTCATCTACTCTAATTTATGCTCCAAAGCGTATTCACAACTCATCTCAAATATACTCCACAATATGTTCACAACTTTGCTCAAATATTATCAAAACTTTCTCACAACTCTACACAAATTTGCTCTCAAAACTTACTCAAATCTTCTCATAATACTTGCTCAATATTGCTCACATAACCTGTTGAATCTTGATCAAATCTACTCAATAACACTACTCAAACCTGCTCATAATCCTACTCAAATCTTCTCACAATCCTGCTCATAATCTGCTCAAATTTACTCCAAGCCTACACACAAGGCTTGCTCAAATCTTCTCCACACTTTGTTCACAACTTTGCTCAAATATTCTCCAAAACTTCTCACAACTCTACACCAATATACTCCTAAAACTTGCTCAAATCTACTCACAATACCTACTCAATATTACTTACATAACCTACTCAATCCTTCTCAATATTGCTTAATAACACTGCTCAAACCTACTCATAATCCTACTCATAATCCTACTCATATATGCTCACAATTCTACTCAAATATTTCTCAATATTGCTCATAAACCTACTCAAATATGCTCACTAACACTTCTTAAACCTATTCACAATTCTTCTTGTATCTTTTCCAAATCGTGCATAAAAACAATGCTCATGACTTTCCCAAATATCGCATACAAACAATGCTCATCTATTCCCAAATTTTGCATAATGATGTCATCAAGTTCTTCACCTATTCTTCACTATGCTTTCCTCAACTAAAGCAATTCAAACATATTCTACCTATAATTATTTTATCTTCTTGAACATATAGAGAATTATATGCACTAAAAAAAATCTCAATATATTCTTCATATTAATTAATTCTATCGCTTTCACATGTCTTACATTTATTACATCAAAAGGTAGCTTTAGTCTAGAACTAGATAACTAACCTGGTAATGTTGATTTCCACCTTCACTTCCAAACCAATCACAATGCACAAGTTTGTCCTTATCATATACTCCTAAAATCAATTATAAAAAATGCACAGATTTTATCTCAAATGTGATCTATAACCCTTGCACTTTCATTTCCAATACCACTCTAAACCAATTCACAAATTTACTTCACAACCTAATATATAACTCTTGCACTTTCATTTCCAATATCACTCTAAACCAATGCACATCCAATAATTCCTTATACCTCCAACTTTATGACATAAAAAATATTTTTCTCAACCAAAACACCTTAAGGAAGGAATTAAATCATCATACCTATAAAACTACCACAATGAAGATGATACTCTTTTGCGTGTTCTTTCTAAATCTGTCTTGCCAAAAATAATTTTATTTTCTTTTTACCACTTTAGAACATGGTAGGAAATCTCTTTTTCTTATTTTAAGAAAATATCAAAACATCCACTCAACAATCCTTATAAAAATATAAACAATAAATTTCTAGAAATAATTTCTTATTTCTCTCTTATTAAAATTTAATATAAAGATTTAATACTATCAAAATACCCTCTTATTTTTATTTATTTATTTTATTTTTTAACATGGTGGAATCGGTAGCCTCCACAAATTCGGGCAGGCTGTATAGCTTTTATGGCCGCCATAATATTTTGCATTGTCTACCCTGGAAGCCGCTGCACATATATTTGCGTAGTCCACCCCTATAACCGTCATGCCACAATAATTTTAAACCTTTTACGCTACTGAAAGCACCAGGAAAGGGACAAGCATTCAGCTCGGCGAGGCCCGAGATTTGAACCTTGGACCTCCACCCCCCTTATGGGATTTTAATGAACCAATTGGTCTACACCTCGGACCTTGTTGGCAATTTTGGGTACTTTGGGTACATTGCCTTTGCTCAAGTGTATAAGTTGTCATTGATGTCAAGAAGCTTTTGAAGGAATTTGATTTGATGTCAAAAGAATCTAAGTTCAAGGAAGGGTTTTTGTGAAAACCAAGGCAGACAAAATAAAAGGTTTTATTTAAAACCATGGACAACAGATTTGAAATGGGTTTTTCTTAAAACCCAAGTTGGCTTTTCGTTTCGTTGAAAAAGGTGCCCCGATGATGAAGATATTTAATTTTAAATATTTAGTTTAAATTTTAATTATTTAAAATTTAAATTAAAATTTTAAATTAAAATATTTTCCACCGACGAAAATCATGTTAAAAAGGGCCGACGTGTTTGGAAATGCATCAAAGTGCATATAAAATGAGGCAAATAAATTCATTAAGGTTTAAGCAAAAAGAGTTCGATATTAATCTCTGAGCATTTCGATTTCGACATCGAAGCCCCTGCGCCAGCGAAGGAGGAAGTCAAGCATGGCGTGGTCAAAGGTGTGACGAGATTGGTCGTGGCACCAAGGAGGAGGCGCACGTGGTGGACAAACATTGCGTGGTCAAAGCTGTGATGAGTTGGTCGTGGTGCCAAGGAGGAGGCGCACGCGATAATCAGGACGAAGGGGTTCGGTTTTCATGCCAAGGAAGAGACTTGTTCGGAGATAAGAGGGAGGCCCCTCTCCCTTCCTCACGTGGGTGTGGATGGCCCATGCGGTTTAGCCAAGCATCTTGGCTAGAGGAGACGGCGGGTCAAATCGCGTCGAATCCCTTTTTAGGGGTGTAAGAGGTATGCTCATGCGCTCAGATTTTTGCGAAAAGAATAGCAATTAAATTTTAATATTTTGATTGCTAAGGTTAGCTTTGGGAGGTATAAGGAATGCAAGTTTAATATTTTTGCTATAGTTGGATTGAAATTTAAAAGGGAAATAATTGCCATGGTGGTTGAATTATTTTGACATGACAATGTTGGGTTAATAATTTTTATGGAAGATCAAAATTATTAATGGTAGTAGATTTTCAAGGGCTTATTCATCTTCAATAAGGTATGGGCACATTCTTCTTATGAGTATGATTGGTGTATGTTTTCCTGAAATAAGATTGGAGTGAAAAGGTATTCAACTAGGTTTCCTTTGGTTGGGTGTAAATCCTATTTTCTGGTTTGTTGAAGACTACTTATGCATTGTTATCCTTGATGAGAGTTTTGGTGAATGCATAATTCTGGTTTGAGGTAGTGGAAGCATTGTGCACTAGGGTTTATGTTTGTAAGTCTTGCTACTTGCATTGAGATGGTGAAACCCTTAGTTGGCTGTTTTGATATTAATGGATGAGTTGCTTCCATAGAGGTTGTTTTGATCAAGTTAGTGCTTTACTTGATACATGATTTGGGCTTACTCCATTGAGTTGATTTGAGCAAGTTTTCTTTGCATTTAGTGATATTGTGTTGGTGGCTGTTTTGTTCAAATATCTTTGGAGGGAAAAGGATTTCTACTTGTTTCCTTTTCTTGTGATGATTGGATGAATGCTTCAAGGTTAATGTTGAGTTGAATGATGTTGGTTAAACCTTGTCTATGAGCATTGTTGTTGAAGCCCTAATTGGTTGAGAAAAGATATTGGTTGTGGAAAGAACATGAGTAGCATTGTTATATGAGATATTGCATGTTTGGCAATTGTTGGGTTGTGTTTCATGTTCTTGAGAAAAGCATACTACATCTATCTTATTCTATGAGATTTGAGATTGAGATTGGGAGTTAAGTATAGAACATATTGAGTCTCTAACAATTCTCTTTATGCTTCTATGAGGTTGATGAATCACATTGGGTCTCTAACAATTCTCTTTGTGGGTTCATGCCAAGCAAGTTTTCTTGATGAACTTGTGAGCAGGTTTTGGACAGGTTCCGTTGGGAACTTGTAAGCAGATTTGGACAGGTTCCGTTGGGGACTTGTGAGCAGATTTGGACAGGTCCTAGCAGAGGACTTGTGAAGCTGAGTTTGATAGTTCTATCAGAGAACTTGAGGACAGAGGTGCATTGGTTCTATGAGAAGAACCTGAGGACAGATTTGTGCTAGACCGAAGGACTGTGTTTAGTGCAAATTCGAGGACCAGCTTTGGAGGTGATAGAGTTGAGGACAGAGGTCTCCAACCAGAGCAGGGAAGACAGGTGTCTTCTGTGGATAGAGTTCCACTTGCTAAGGGCAGAGGAGGCAGAGGTCTTCTAGAGGATCACCAGCCAGAGCAGAGCTAGGGGAAGGTATCTCCTTTGAGCAGAGGCTCATAAATTGAGATTGGGGGAAGGTATCTCCTTTGGGCCGAGGCTCATAAACATTGTAATTGGGAAGGTTTCCCAAAGAACTTTGAGATAACTTTTAGAGAAAAGTTTTGTGGACGTAGCCCAGGATTTCTGGGTGAACCACGTTAAAATTGGTGTCACTTTGTGGATGATCTTGTGCATTGTTTTGATATTGCTTTGGATATATTGCTTTATTGTGTTGAAGTATAAAGGAAAAAGTAAAAAGAGGTCTTATACTGTTCACCCCCCCCTCTCAGTATAAGCTTGTGTTCTTCAATTGGTATCAGAGCGGGTTCCTTCGAAAAGTTTAACAGCTTGAAGGAAAAGCTAGTAAAGAACACAATGGATTATTCCAAGGGTAAACAACTTCAAGATAGTGATGAGTCTTCTAGTGATGAAGAGGCATATTACAGCAAGAAAGGCAAGTTCTCTAGAAAGCACAAAAGTATGAAAAATATAAGATGTTTCAATTGTGGAAAGTTTGGTCATTATGCTACTAACTGCACTGTTCCCAAGAATGAAAGTGATGAAGATAAACAGGATTCTAAGAGCAAGGATTCTGAAAAGCACAAGCATCACAGGAAAAACAAATATGAGCACAACAATCAAGGAAAGAGGTATTCTCACAAGCACAAGAAGAGTTTCTACCTAGACAAAGCAAGTAAGTGTTCTAGTAGTGATAGTGAAAGTTCTTCAAGTGATAATGAAAATGAGATGTTGTTCATATCGGAAAAAGAGGAAGAACCGAAACATAGATTCATTATCATGAAATGTCTTAGATGTGGAAATTTTGGTCACCTTGAGGATGATTGCACAAATAATGATTTGGTTTCTAGTATGTATGAGGATGCTTCAGAAAACTATAAGGAAGATGCATGTATGGTTTTTGAAAAGGGTAGCACCTCTAGTGATAAGAAATCTGAAAAAGGCTTTGATGATTCAAAAGCAAACAAATAGAGAGATGATCTTGAAAGTGAACTTATTAGTGCTCTTAGTGCTTTGAAAAAGGAAAGAAAGAAGAATGCTAGACTCAAGGATAAGTTAGATGAATGTTGTATGGAGAGAGATGATCTTATAGAAAGTCTTGACTTCTCTATAGCTAAGACACAAGAACTCAAGGATGAGTTAGAGTCTAAGGTTCTTGAGTATAGTGAGTTAGAACAGAAAATGGCTTCTTTGAAAGAGGAAACTAAAGAGTACAAGGATAAGCTTTACAGGTTTCAAGATAGCTCCAAAAAGGTTAAGTCACTCATCAAAGGTCAAAGAAAGACAATAGATAAAACAGGCCTTGGTTTTGTTAAGTCTCTCAAGGAACAAGCTGGAGAGTCTAGTAAGAGACTCCAAAAGGAAGAGAGTTCTGATGAGGAAAGTATTTCAGATCATGAGTCCTTGAATGATAGATGCACAAAAATAGAAAACAAAATTCAGAATGAGAAGAAGAAGTTTTCGGACCCAAGAGGTCAAATAAAGGAAAATTTCAAGGCAGATGTTTTGCGTGTCACAAGTTTGGTCACATGGCTTCACATTGCATGGCTCAAGTGAAGAAGGTAAATGACAGTTTCAGAAGTGCTAGTTACTTTCAAGGGTATTGCTACTCTTGTCAACAGTTTGGGCACAAGGCAGTTTATTGCAAGGCAAATAACAGGAACAGGTTTGATCAAAACAGGTTTGGTCAAGACAGGTTTGGTCAGAACTGGTGGATTCAAAGATCAGGTCTACCGCAGAGAAATAACATTGTTACTTGTTATAAGTGCAACAATGAAGGTCACATAGCTAGACAGTGTAGAGCTGAAATTCCAGAATACAAGAACAGGAACAGTGGCATGATCAGGTCCAAGGATCAAGGCATGGACAAGAACAGGGATGAGAACAAGAACAAGAACAGTGACAGGAACAAGAATATGGACAAAGAGTTCAAGAGAAGGCCCGACAAGGAAGTTATAGACGCTGATGATGATCAGTGCCTAATGGGAGTTTTACTCCCACCCCAGAATTAATCACCTCATCAGGAGGTGGGGGAGGGACTAAGCTAAGAGGCTCATTCTTAGTCCCGAGCCCCAAAGGTGGCCCTTTGCCATTGATGACAAAGGGGGAGAGATATGAGTAAGGGGGAGAGCTTCAAGTGAAGAGGAAAGCTTCAAGTCAGGGGGAGCAAAACTTCAAAGGAAGATTCTCAGTTGTGGGCATAGTTGGTTTCAGTTTTGGCTCTTGAGAAGTGTTTTTCAGTAAAGGTTTGCCATCAATGACAAAGGGGGAGATTGTTGGCAATTTTGGGTACTTTGGGTACATTGCCTTTGCTCAAGTGTATAAGTTGTCATTGATGTCAAGAAGCTTTTGAAGGAATTTGATTTGATGTCAAAAGAATCTAAGTTCAAGGAAGGGTTTTTGTGAAAACCAAGGCAGACAAAATAAAAGGTTTTATTTAAAACCATGGACAACAGATTTGAAATGGGTTTTTCTTAAAACCCAAGTTGGCTTTTCGTTTCATTGAAAAAGGTGCCCCGGTGATGAAGATATTTAATTTTAAATATTTAGTTTAAATTTTAATTATTTAAAATTTAAATTAAAATTAAATTAAAATATTTTCCACCGACGGAAATCATGTTAAAAAGGGCCGACGTGTTTGGAAATGCATCAAAGTGCATATAAAATGAGGCAAATAAATTCATTAATGTTTGTGCTAAGAGGTCGATATTAATCCCGATGCATTTCGTTTTCGACATCGAGCCCCTGCGCCAGCGAAGGAGGAAGTCAAGCATGGCATGGTCAAAGGAGTGACGAGTTAGTCATGGCGCCAAGGAGGAGGCGCACATGGTGGACAAACATTGCATGGTCAAAGCTGTGACGAGTTGGTCGTGGTGCCAAGGAGGAGGCGCACGCGGTAATAAGGACGAAGGGTGGGGGGGGGGGAAGGTTCGGTTTTCGTGCCAAGGAAGAGACTTGTTCGAGAGATAAGAGGGAGGCCCCTCTCCCTTCCTCACGTGGGTGTGGATGGCCCATGCGGTTTAGCCAAGCGTCTTGGCTAGAGGAGACGGCGGGTCAAATCGCGCCGAATCCCCTTTTTAGGGGTGTAAGAGGTATGCTCATGCGCTCAGATTTTTGCGGAAAGAATAGCAATTAAATTTTAATATTTTGATTGCTAAGGTTAGCTTTGGGAGGTATAAGGAATGCAAGTTTAATATTTTTGCTATAGTTGGATTGAAATTTAAAAGGGAAATAATTGCCATGGTGGTTGAATTATTTTGACATGACAATGTTGGGTTAATAATTTTTATGGAAGATCAAAATTATTAATGGTAGTAGATTTTCAAGGGCTTATTCATCTTCAATAAGGTATGGGCACATTCTTCTTATGAGTATGATTGGTGTATGTTTTCCTGAAATAAGATTGGAGTGAAAAGGTATTCAACTAGGTTTCCTTTGGTTGGGTGTAAATCCTATTTTCTGGTTTGTTGAAGACTACTTATGCATTGTTATCCTTGATGAGAGTTTTGGTGAATGCATAATTCTGGTTTGAGGTAGTGGAAGCATTGTGCACTAGGGTTTATGTTTGTAAGTCTTGCTACTTGCATTGAGATGGTGAAACCCTTAGTTGGCTGTTTTGATATTAATGGATGAGTTGCTTCCATAGAGGTTGTTTTGATCAAGTTAGTGCTTTACTTGATACATGATTTGGGCTTACTCCATTGAGTTGATTTGAGCAAGTTTTCTTTGCATTTAGTGATATTGTGTTGGTGGCTGTTTTGTTCAAATATCTTTGGAGGGAAAAGGATTTCTACTTGTTTCCTTTTCTTGTGATGATTGGATGAATGCTTCAAGGTTAATGTTGAGTTGAATGATGTTGGTTAAACCTTGTCTATGAGCATTGTTGTTGAAGCCCTAATTGGTTGAGAAAAGATATTGGTTGTGGAAAGAACATGAGTAGCATTGTTATATGAGATATTGCATGTTTGGCAATTGTTGGGTTGTGTTTCATGTTCTTGAGAAAAGCATACTACATCTATCTTATTCTATGAGATTTGAGATTGAGATTGGGAGTTAAGTATAGAACATATTGAGTCTCTAACAATTCTCTTTATGCTTCTATGAGGTTGATGAATCACATTGGGTCTCTAACAATTCTCTTTGTGGGTTCATGCCAAGCAAGTTTTTCTTGATGAACTTGTGAGCAGGTTTTGGACAGGTTCCGTTGGGGACTTGTAAGCAGATTTGGACAGGTTCCGTTGGGGACTTGTGAGCAGATTTGGATAGGTCCTAGCAGAGGACTTGTGAAGCTGAGTTTGATAGTTCTATCAGAGAACTTGAGGACAGAGGTGCATTGGTTCTATGAGAAGAACCCGAGGACATATTTGTGCTAGACCGAAGGACTGTGTTTAGTGCAAATTCGAGGACCAGCTTTGGAGGTGATAGAGTTGAGGACAGAGGTCTCCAGCCAGAGCAGGGAAGACAGGTGTCTTCTGTGGATAGAGTTCCACTTGCTAAGGGCAGAGGAGGCAGAGGTCTTCTAGAGGATCACCAGCCAGAGCAGAGCTAGGGGAAGGTATCTCCTTTGAGCAGAGGCTCATAAATTGAGATTGGGGGAAGGTATCTCCTTTGGGCCGAGGCTCATAAACATTGTAATTGGGAAGGTTTCCCAAAGAACTTTGAGATAACTTTTAGAGAAAAGTTTTGTGGACGTAGCCCAGGATTTTTGGGTGAACCACGTTAAAATTGGTGTCACTTTGTGGATGATCTTGTGCATTGTTTTGATATTGCTTTGGATATATTGCTTTATTGTGTTGAAGTATAAAGGAAAAAGTAAAAAGAGGTCTTATATTGTTCACCCCCCCTCTCAGTATAAGCTTGTGTTCTTCAGACCTAAAATGGTATTTGCACTCTTATTTTTTTTAGTAATCATACACAAAATACACATTTAAATTGTCAATGTCACACCTTATAACTCCAACTTATAATATTCAATAATAAAAAGATACACCTTATATTTCAACTTTAAAACATACAAAATATAATAATCGTAAAGTACACATTATAACTCCAATCTCATAGCATTCAATTCACAATTTTTATGACAGACATAAATCCCCAAAATTTAGGATTACAAAAATCAATTGTAGAACATTATAACTCCAAAATTAAATTAAAATAAAAAATATTACCTTCCACCAAAAGACTTCACTGTCGCAAAGGGGCTTTGACCCCTGAACCTTTCACAACACAACACCCTCCATGTGTTCCTCAACCAACTAGGCTAGGCTAGTGGGTAGCAAAAAATTGGGTCCTACTTTATAAAAACCCTCGTGTGTTGCCAAATATCATTAAACTGTATTCAACACCAATCAAAACACACCTAATAGGTTTTAACTCTTGGACCTCTCCTATGGCAAAAAATTCTGCAACCTAGCTAACTAGCTGGGCTGTACACCAGTTCAAGAACGAAGGAATCACAACCATCATATAACACCTTAAAATTTCATAGTTCCTTCACACAACAAAAATATTCTCAATCGGATTGGAACTCTGCACTCACTATTTTGTAGTACCTTAATAAGGGCTAGACGACTTCCTGGGATACCCTTATGGTTGGAACTAGTGGAGTGATCCTTTATTCCTTATGTTCTACTATGAAAACATTTTCTTAGTCGTTGTTCCCTTCCCGCATATGATTTTTTGATTTGACACACTCGATTTGGAGATTTTTCCAAAGTTTGCTTACATAGATATATTCAATGATTGCAACATTAGAGGAGAAATTAAATATTTTATCCTCACATATATATGCCTTTTGTTATGTTTTAGGAGGTCAGCATGCAATTTATTTTGGTTTCATAATTCTCAAACGTTGGTGTCTTCTCTTAATATTTTAAATCTTTTGATTTAAAAATATTGTAATATTATTTTTAAACCTTTGCCCTTCTCTTGTGTTCTTAAAATATTTTGTCCAATCAAATTTTAAACCTTTATCCTTCTCTTGCAATATTTAAATCCTTTTTTTCCCAAAAAATTGTCCATCTCTTTATAATATTTAAATTTAATATTTAAGTACTATAATCCTTTTCTTAAAAATATTTTCCTTACTTTTCTTCAACTGAAATATATGCTTGCCTTGAGATATACCTTACTTTGCCTTATCACCCTTTGAGAATATTTATGCCTTGCCTATCATGCACCTTTGACATAAATAACAACTCAATATTTCCAAAAATCTCCCTCTTTGTCATTAATGGCAACCCTTTAGAAAAATATCTTTTACAACAACTAGATTCCCAAACTGCTCCCCCTGACCAGTTTCTCCCCTTCACTGAATTCTCCCCCTTTGACATCAATGGCAAAGGGCTCCTTGGGGCTAAATATAAGACACTTAGTACATCCCCATCACCACCTCCTTTTATTGAGGTGATTAATCATGGGATTGGAGTGAATCTACTCCCAATTTACAATGCTCTTATTATTTTTCAATTTTATTTCTCCACACCTTTGTAGTCATACCCTTTTGTTTATTTTGAGCATCCTTTTTCTTGCTTGTCTTTGGAAGTTCCAGAAACTTTGTTCTACACCATTTTGCATTATGCCCTAAATTATTGCAATTGAAACATATGATGTTGTAGTCATTTAAAGGTACAAATGACTTGAAATTTATCTTGGTGAAGTCATAATCATTATTACAATGATCCTTGTAATGTATAGCTTTATGACCAAAATTATTGCAATTGAAACACATGATGTTGTAGTCATTAAAAGGTGCAAATGACTTGAAATTTCTCTTGGTGAAGCCATAATCATTTTTATCATGAACCCTACAATATATAGATTTATGACCAAAATTATTACATGAGAAATAATAACCTTGGAAGAAATATTCATCTTGTCTTGATCTCATGGTTCTTTCTTTGCTTTTCTTGTGATGGTCCCTGTTTCTTGATGATTCTTTGTTTGCTTCCTCTTTGATACTATCACCTCTCAACACATCAACATAGGTCTTAGGCTCTTATTTAATTCCTTTCTTTGATTCCTTTATTTATTTTGAGCTTGACTAATCTTTTTGTTTCTCTTGACCTTCTTCAAAGCCAAGTCATGTTTTTATAAATGGAGATCTTTGTGCTTTGATAATATCATTTAGGATTTTTGTGCTTTTTCTCAAACTTGATATTTTACTATAGATTTTCAACTTCCTTATTTAGAGAAACAACCTCATGTTCTAGTCTTTCACATTCCAACTCTTTTGCTTTTAACTACCCAGTCATACCTTCTTCAATTTTCCTTGCATATTCAACTTTAAATTTTAAGTCAATGAGATCTTGTAGATGCTTTACCTTTGTTTTCTCATCCTCTTGTACTTGAGCCTTCAATTTTACTCATCAAGTTCCTTTACCATATCATTTGTGGCATCCTCTTCCTTTTATAAATATTTCTCTTTTTATTGGTCTTCAAGTACATGACCATATTCTTTCTCTTCTTCTTGGTCTTTGACAACAAGAGAATCTTCATTCTCTTCTATGGCAAAAAAAAGGATTTCTTCTTTTTCACTATCTTTGAAGCTTCCATCACTACTAATGGAAGCATCACATGCTTCTTCAACATAAAATATCTTCTTGTGTCTTTGAAAGATATTCTTCTCATGCTTACCTTGACCATGTCTATTTTTATTTTCATGATAGAATTTTCTTTCTTTCTTTTTATTATATTCGTTTTCTTATTCACTGCTACTACTTCCATCTTGTAGACAATTAGTTGCATAGTTACCAAGGTTACCATAGTTAAAACATTTATGTTTTCTTAGATCCTTCTTATTTCTTCTCACAAAGTCAACTTCTTCTTCACTTCTAATTCCATATTGTGGACAATTAGCTGCATAGTGACCAATGTTATCGCAACTAAAAAATATATTTTTTTAGAGTAGAAAAACGGTGCACCTAAAAAGGGTAAATGAGATGCATCTATTGTTCTACTTGATCTAGGTACTATGAAAGCGACACTTTAAGCAAGCAAAAAATTACAAGTATATGAAAAAAATGGGTGAGTCTCCTTATATTAATATAAATGTGAAATATAAGGTTACAAAATGTCCCCTTGAGGACTCTCAATTGATACACTTATTATAGTAATCAAAGGATAAAATACTTTCAAGAATCCAAGGTATGCTTGTAGTGTCTTGGTCACACTCACAATTAAAGAGAGTGGGCTTATGATGCTGCCACAATATTGTTTTGATGTTGTAATTCGTTGCTCCTTCCATGTGCACTATGATACATGGATCTACATAGAAGAAACTAAAATGAATTAGTAGCATGTGCAGATTAAGATGAAACCATGAAGGTGCATGCATCAATAATCTTTAAAGAGAAAAAATGTAATAGACTATTCAAAATTGTTTCAAATGCTACCAAAAAATAGGTTCATGCATATTATGTGTCATGTAAATGATCTAATTGAAAATAGTAAGGCAATTATGCTAAGATTTGTAGTCATCCTGGGGTGAACTATTTAGGTCTGCAAAACACAAAAGCATGATAATAGAAGCAAAACAACTCCATATTGCACCAAATTTTAACAAGTATATATTCTACTCTAGAATTAACCTATGGAAAAATATTAATAAAATGGTGCTCCAATTTGTGGCCATCCCAAGGTTAACCATTTAAGACTGTTATAATTTGGAGGTCGTTATAGGGTGGGATGGCCACCAAATATGGTGATTTTTACTTCAATTCATTTGGGATTTGATACAAAACACTTTCAAGGATATTGTCATAAAATTTGGGGACCTCATTCACTCGAATGGGTTAGTTTTGATAATAGATTGCATGTTTTGGAATCAATTGAAAATCTCCATTGCTCAATGGAGATATTAAGGGAAAACACACAATAAATTGAGGATAATTCTTGGCAGAACTTTGTTGCGAGTGTTGCAAAGAATCCTCTGTAAAATTGGGTGGAATTGATCCACTTTATAGCCCAAGAGGACATATGGTCAAATGGGCATGTGAGGCCATGCGAGGCAAGTGTCGCCACTTATCCAAAGGCTGCCATGTGTTTGAGGGGGAAGGAATCTCCATTTTGGGCCTCTAATTTACAACTTGGCATGAGTGTTATGCATCCTAATGCTTGCATGCTTAAATTAGTAGGATAAATGGTAGCTTATGGGTGCCATTTGTCCCTCCTTTAACTTTTTGAAGGTCCAAGGCCATGGTCATCCCACCTAGGGACGACCATTGGTGGTTGTCCCTAGGTGGAACGGTCATGCCTACATGGCCCAAAAATTCCTAAAAGTGGGGTAGAACATCAATAGTGGTTAGGACCACTATGTATCCTTTGAGGGTTACTCAAGGGGAACATATGGTGTCAATTAGACCTTATATTTGTAATCAAATCAGATTGATGGCATTTTAGTGTCTACAAATGCCTCTTTTTAAGATGTGTTATGTGCAACATAGTGCTGAGAAAAAATAGATGACTAAAATGTCAAATGATTAAGGTTATTTAGTAACCTAACCAACTTTAGATGCCCCAATCATGGAAAGAGCATGCATTCTTGAATCCTTGCTTCTTATAAGCTAAGGAACTTGATTCAAGTACAACCTTTCACGTCTAGTTTAATTGATATTGGACATTATTCAGTTCATGAAGAGGTGAGGTCCATCATCATTAATGCTTCATCATGCTAAGAATTTATTTAATTTAAAGTTTCTCCTTATTTTCTACCCAAGTAGTGGTGTGATTGTCTTTGTCAATGATTCGTTGAACGAACACAATTTGCATTATTTAGTGTTTGATTATTGATTATTTATTATTAATTTTTTAATTATGACTACCCCCTCAAGTGATGAGTCAATGAGGGAATGACTAGTGATAAAATTAATGAGTCGCTTGACCCATATGACTTGTTTGGGTTTCCTTCAACTTTATCCATTGTAAAATTTATCTGTTTTGTGAGGATTTTGATGATTTTGTTGATATTTCATAGAAAAAAGGAATTGAATACATCATTCCAATGGGTGGTCCAACCATAGTGGTCTAATTGGGTATTGAAGTAGAGAATTTTCCATTCATTCATGAATAATTTGGTTCAACATTGATTCGGAGTGAATTTATGTCAAATTTGACCTATTTTTGGTGGTTTTTAAGCCCTTTTGGTGCTTTTTCTTCTGTTTTTGATGTTTCAATTGTTTTTGAATTTTTAATTTTTATGAGATTTAATAGAAGAGATAAAATTAAAACCTCATTCCCATGGAGTAGTCTAACCACAATGGACTTCTTAGGGATTGAAATGAAGACATTTCAGTTTGATGATGAATAATTTGGTTCAAATGGCCTTATGGTAATTTACTCATCTTGCCAGATTGCATGAACCACAAGTCACTGGAACTGCCAAGTTTATAGGGTAAATAACTGAATACAAGGCTCACTTGAAATTTTGCTTTATTTGATTTTTGGGATTGTGAGGTCTAAGGACCCACTTGATTGTAGCCTACGAGTAGTTTTTGGATGATGATGTAGCTTTTTACCCCATACATACATACATACATACATACATACATACATACATACATAAAGATATATATATATATGAGTTATTTTATTGTCATCATGTATTTCCTTATTTCTTTATTGGATGTATGCAATGCTTATGTTTGCTTTACTAATGCTTTGATGAATGCATGTTTTGTAATATGATGTTTTGATGATATAGATATTTTTGTATGCATAATGATATGGATTATTTGTTGATTTTTATGATAAATTATGAATACTAGTTGACACATTATGTTAGCACCATAGACTGTATAAAATTCATCAATTCATTTTGTAATGTTGTCATGAGACTATGTGATGGATTTGTGAAAGTGTAAACTGATAAACATATGATGAAATGGCATGGAATGGAATGAATAGTAAGATGTTATAGAATGTATTTGAGGTTTTCATGAGACTAAAACACTCTAGTCTAGTAATAACAAATTATATACTAACCATGCAAGACGTTTTGACAAGGTATGAATCTGCTAGGATGACCAAGATACTCAATATCCCTCTGTGCAAATGAGTTCATTGTTAAGATAAATCATAAAGTTACCCCAGTGCCAAATAGGATTGATGCATTTCATCTATACTTAATATCACCCTATGAGTATAATGATCCTAGATTTTGTACGTAGTTGGATTAGACCACTATGTAGTATAGGCTACCAAAAGCTAGCTCATCCGTACACAAATATTAGTCTGTACACAAGAAAAATGCTAATATGATAGATACATTGTCACGCATAAGGATACCGCCATTTCCAGGCAGGATTGATGCCACCTAACCTATAATGAGGATCACCTCATGGTTTGAAAAATATTGAGAATTCCAAGGATTCAAGTTCAGTATTCCCTTATTTTCTTTTATTTTGAATTGCTCCAAGGATTTTATCATATTTTTTTTGGTGAGCAAGGGATTTTTGGAGTGGTGATAACCACTGTTTATTTTATTTTTTGCTTTTACTTTTGATAGTGGTGAAAACCACTATTTATTTTGGGGATTTGGGTAGGGAGGAGCTTGTCCTTTTGTCAATTCTTAGTATTTTTAAACCATGTGCATAGGGGGATGAGCGAGGTAAAATTTTCACTGAAGGTAACCTGGACCACTTTGTAGGTTTCATATTTCCTTGTGCAAAACTGGATTTTATGTGAAAATATGTTGGGATTTTCATGTATACAAGGTATAATAAAAGCAAGACTCTACCTTCTAAAAATCAAGATAACTTTCTATAAAATCTAAAAATAAAACTAGAGATGGCTGAGTGACCAAAAATACTAAAGACACCCTATACCAAATGACTAGGTGAAGGAAAACAGACACAAATATGAAAGGTTGGAAATGTAGATGATAATTGTAATGTAGATGGGTGTGAATGATGACTTTTGACAAAGTTGATTTGGAAGGATGTCTAGTATATATACCTAGTGCTAGACATGTATAAGAAACTTTAAATACAAAATGCAATGATGGGTATGCCTAATGCAAGTGATTGTATAATACGGTGGTATGCAATTTGATGTAATTCAATGTTTTTGTATTATTATTATTTTAATGATTTTTTTAGATTTTGATTATTATATATGTATATACAGCTGACCAATAGGCTTATTGGATGCCATTGGGGCATTTTGGATGACCAAAGGGTTTATGGATACCTTTGGGGCTTTTTAGGGTGACCAAAGGGTTTATGGATACCTTTGGGGATTTTGGGTGACCAAAGGGTTTGTAGACACCTTTGGAGAATTTTAGGGTGACCAAAGGGTTCATAGACATCTTTGGAGCATTTTAGGGTGACCAAAGGGTTTGTAGACACCTTTGGAGCATTTTAGGGTGACCAAAGGGTTCGTAGACACCTTTGGAGCATTTTAGGGTGACCAAAGGGTTTGTAGACAACTTTGGAGCATTTTAAGGTGACAAAAAGGTTCATAGATACATTTGGAGTATTTTAGGATGACCAAAGGGTTTGTAGACACCTTTGGAGATTTTTAGGATGACAAAAGGGTTCGTAGACACCTTTGGAGAATTTTAGGATCACCAAAGGGTTTCTAGACACCTTTGGAGCATTTTAGAATGGCAAAAGGGTTTATGGATACCTTTGGGACATTTTAGGGTGACCAAAGGGTTCGTAGACACCTTTGGGGTATTTTAGGATGATAAAATGGTTTATGGATACCTTTGGATAATTTTAGGGTGACCGAAGGGTTTGCAAACACCTTTAAAGCATTTTTGGGGTGACCAAAGGGTTTGTATACACCTTTGGGGCTTTTAGGGTACGACATTTTAATCATGAAAAGGTCATAGATAAAGGATATTCAAGGGTTTAGGTTCCTCAATTACTTCAATGGAGGTGAGGTGATAAGTTCCAGGTCCAATATGACTAGTGATGATGTATGGACCTAACCATTTTTTTGTAAACTTGTCCCACAAATGGGGCGGTAAGTTAGAATTTTCTTGGTTCTCTTTTAGAAAAATATCACCAACCTGAAAGTCTCTAGTATGGAATTTCATATTATAGGCTCTCTTTAGCCACTCTTGATAAATTCTTAGGTTCTCAAGAGCATTGACACATCGTTCATCAGACAATGTTAGTTGATCTAGATGAGTCTTTTGTGCGATGCCATCATTGATAAACTCTTGCATGGATATAGGCAATGCAAATATTTCTAGCTCTAAGAGTATGATTGCCTCAGCACCATACACTAGTAAAAACGAAGTTGACCCAATGGATGTTTGAATACTAGTGCAGTAGGCACATAGAGAAAGAGGTATTGGCATATGCCAATCTTTGTGATTATCCTTAAAAAAAAAATTAAAATGGTAATCATTATTTTGTTTGATGCCTCAGCTTGCCCATTGGCTTGTAGATAATTGGGTATAGAAAAATTGTGCTAGATGTTATATTTGGCTGTTAAATCATGCACATCCTTATTATTGAAAGGTGGCCCATTATCTGAAATAATTTTGGATGGAATACCAAAATGACAAATGATATTCTGCAATATGAACTCCACAATGTGGGGTCCAGTCATAGTGGTAAGGGGAATTGCTTCCACCCATTTTGTGAAATACTCTATGGCTATAATGATGAACATGTGATGGCCTAAGGAAGAGGGTGAGATTTTCCCAATTAAATCAAACCCCCATTGCAAAAAATGCAAAAATGATTAAATTGGTTGTAATACCTGAGAAGGTGCATGCATCAAATTAGCATGGTGTTGAAACTTTATGTACTTATTAACATAAATGCAGTAATCCCACTCTAAAGTTGGACAGTAATAGACCATGTGGAGAATATGCTTTACGATGGTCATATCACTGAAATGGTCACCACATGTACCGTTGTGTGCTTGGACACTCTTGATGCTCTAAGCAATGAAGGAGGATACCCTCATAGATTCGATGATACAAAATATCTCCAAGTAAGACATACTTTGCCAATTTTTGCTTAAAAGTTCATTTGGAGGAATGTGATGGTCTAGAAGGAATATTACCAAGATTTAGGTAATCTTTATCTAAGTGATCCAATCTTGATTTGAAGAAGTCTCAATTGTATGAATTGCTTGATCCTTTTGAATTTCATACCTAGAGAAAGCTGATTGGAAAAGAACTTCTAAATAAAGCATTATGTTGCTATCAAAAGGAGTTTGAGGGAATAAAGTCCCCCAAGCGGTATTATTCAGGTGATTGTGAATTTGCGAGAACTCTTCATGAGAAGGTTCAATTTTAATCATATGGAATTATAGCATGGAGTGGATGTTCTCACACTTAATTGTGAATTGCGATAGTATTTTGACTTGAATGGTTGTTATATCATCGATAGGGTTCTACAGGATTAGAGACCCCAAGGAGGCAATTGTATCTTCAAAATAGTTAGATGATCGAGGAAGTGCCTCGATGTCATACCATTCAAATTTTATCACAAGTTTATCCATAAGAGATTTTTAGGCTAGTAATATTGGACATTTGCATCAGTATATTCCATTTAATTGGTTCACTATGAGCAAGGAATCACCAAAAATGTTGATCTTAGTTATTTTTATGGTGATTGTCATTTGAAGGCCTATGAGAAGAGCTTCATACTCAAAATTATTATTGGTGAATGGGAAATTGAGTTTGAAAGATAGGGTTATTGGAACCCCTCGCTGTTGTGAAAAACACAATTTTTGTGCTACTCCCTTGCTCGCACATAGAGCCATAAAAAAATAGTCATGTTATCTGATGATTCAAGCTCCTTAGGATCAGGCAATTATGAAACTTGAAAGAATCCATCATCAGGAAGCTCTATGTTAAGAAGCTAATCATATTGAAGAGGAGCCTCTGTGAGTTGATTGACGATGACCTGGCCTTTAATTGATTTTTTTTTTATGAATTCATGGTCAAATTCCATCAGCAACATGATCCATTTTGTCCTATGATTGTTATGATAAGTACAACTCATTAGATCACAATGGATTCTCTTTGGATACTACATACATTGTATGATTGAGAATGTAATGGCATAGCTTTTTGGTGGGTGAAAATCACTGCTAAGCATAGCTTATCAATGTATGCGTATTTTATTTTGTAACTGACCAAGGTGCAACTAATATAGTAAGTAGCATGTTCTTTGTGTAATTCATTATTTTGGGCTAACATTATGCTCAATAAAAGCTCAGTAGCTAAGATCTATAAATAGAATGACACTCCTATATGGGGAGGAGACAATACTAGCGGTGAAGTCAAATATTGCTTGATTTCATCAAAGGCAGCTTGAAACTCATCATTCCAATGGAATGTGACCCCTTGTGTAACAACTTGTTCATGAGTCAGAACTTATCTGATAACTGTGTTATGAAGTTCTTAATAGATGTGACTTTACCCTATATACTACGTAACTACTTGATGGTAGTAGGGGGAATCTCAAGGATGGCCTTGAATTTTTTTGGATTGACTTTGATGCCTCGTTTAGAGACTATGAATCCCAAGTGTTTTCCATATGTGACACCAAAGATGCACTTCTTGGGGTTTAATCTGATGTTGTGTTCAATAAGGTGATCGAGAATTTTTCATAATACATTGATGTGCTCATGGTGTAGTAAATATTTGACCAATAAGACATCCATGTAATCTTCCAAAATTTTGGGCATGTAGTCATGGAATATGTAAGTAATATCTTACCGGTAGGTAGCACCAACATTTTTGAGGTCGAAATGCATGACCTTATAATAAAATATCCTCCAAGGCATTGTGAACACCATTTTGAGTTAGTATTTTGGATTAACGTGAATTTGGTTGTATCCAGAGAAACCATCCATTAGGGACAATATCTCGTGGCCTGTTATGGCATCTACCAGGACATCAATTTTCATAAATGGGAATTCATCCTTAGGACTCACTTTTTCTATATCACAAAAGTCAATGCAAATACGAATCCTCCCATTAGAACTTTTGATGGGAACCATAATGGAATGACATAGCATATAATCTACTGATATAATGAACTTGGCATCCAAACACTTTTGTATCTTATATGTCACCATTAAGGCTAATGTTGGATGCATTTTGAATAGCTTATGCTTAACTGGTTTGGCATTTGGGTCAAGTATACGATTATTCATCATGAGATTTGAATCTAGTCCTAGAATATCATTGTATGACCATGCAAAAACTCTCTTCTTTTCTTTGTGAAGATTGATGAATTTGGCATTCTAAGTGGGGTATAAGCCTTCCCCTAACTTGATGAATTGAAGGTTCTCATAATTTAAGCCGATATCCTTGTTAATTGTTGGCTCAATTGACATATGCAACCACTCTTCAAACTGATGTAGAGTAGGCATGATATGAATTTCATCAACTAGGTTTATATCATCAATTAGAAATTTTGGTTCAACCTTAGCATGAAAGACATATTTATTAGGTCTTGGAGTAAATGAAATAGTTGTAACATCTTATCGTAAGGCCAATACTCAAAAGGATATGTGAGAGAATCTCCCCGATAAAAGTTGATTATCCTCAATTCAAGGTGCAGTGGCTTCAACAAGTTATTTGGATCATGTAGGGGTGCAAAAAAATCTATGGAAATCATGTTTATGGATGAATGATCTCCTCTAGGTGGTTGATGGGTTCTATTGAAAACAATTTGTCACAAGACTTATGGGGGTGATTGCAGTTGAAGCAGAATGATCGAAGGTGGTCGATACAACTGTGGGAGAGTTTGCTCTTCTACAGGTGGAAATTGTCATTAGATAGGATGTTGTAGTGGGAATATATGCAACTAATCCTCATATTCATCGTCCAATAGGATGATTAGTGCATATTCAATGTGCGTAGTAGAAGAGTTGATATATACTACTTCATAATCTGACTCGTTATCAGATGTCCATTCATAGGGAGGACCTTGATATTCTTCCTAACTGTCATGTGGAAGGGTATGCGAACTTTCACCTATTTTATAAGATTAGATAAAATTGCAAGATATATTTGAATATCTCATGGATGAAGGGAAGTAATCATCCAAAGAATGATCATGAGTAGGATTAGCATAGGGATCACACGTAAGCTCATCCATATAATTCAGGCTCATGTGCTCTAAACTATCCGTAAGGACATCAAGAGTTATAGGCTTGTTGTGTCCTAAACCATACTTATCATATGGCATTTGATATTACAATTGGTAAGGAATGTGAGTACTTTTTTTATACAACACCAAACCATATTCATAAAAATTGTAGATATGGGGATATCTCATGGTGAAGTCATGATTGGACATGTAATTAATATCCTCAAAAAAGAGCTCTTTGTCCTATTATTTCTATTGATAAGGTTCTATACCATAGTTAAGACCTCCATAAATGAAATGTGTTTACTTAGGAGGTAATCCTAGAGGTACACTGGTACCTATGGGAAGATGAGGTCGACCCATGTTTTGTACTATCTGAATGGCAAGAGTTGTGATGTTCTTTACCAGGTATTCTCCTAAACCAGTAGTAGATAGATGAATTATAACTTGTGGTATTAGATATGGATGAGGTGGCAACAAGGCTTGAGTTGATTCAGTTTTTACCTCACAAGGTGGTTCCTCATTTGTTGGACTAGGAATCTCTTCTTTGGAAATGCTAGATATGGTTGGAGGGATCTTGTCAATAGGCCTTTTCCCCATGTTCCTCTATGAAGGATTTGATGATGATGAAGGCATATCCAAGGGCACTTATGATGAGGATGGTATGGTAGAATATGATGATGGATTAATGGAAGGTGATGGTGAAGGAGTCAGACCTTGGCTAGACATATTTAGTTGGAAGTCCAGATGGGTTGACGGTAAGGTCAACTCAAGGATTTGCTACACCACATTGCAATATTTGAAGGGCTCAAGGTCTGCAAAGATGACATGTACTTACCCTTTGTAGTTGTACTTCAAAAATTGGTAAGTGATGGATGACACACACTTCATGTCCCTAATCTAAGGTCTACCTAGCATGATATTGTAGGCCATTTCACCTTCCAAGATGTGACACAATGTTGGTATGGTATTTTGTCCCACTTGAATAGGTAAGACTATGGTACCAACTGTTGAGCATATAGCATCATTAAATTCTCAAAGGGTATAGGTGGATGAAAAAATATAGAATGTTGGAAGCCCTATATGTTTGAGAGCCATCATGGTGATGATATTGTTGGAGGAACCAGTATCAATCAAAATTCTCTTATAGGGTGTTCCATTTACACATAATATGATGTGTAGGGAAGGATCCACCATGTCATTTGGTACCAACTTGACTTAATTAGCCGATGTTGTTTGCAAGATCTAAGCAAACTTTCTCTTTATTGTGATTACCAAATAGGGTGAAATATTTTGTGCTAGAGGTGGTAGAGTCTATGACGTTGAAGGAATGTCGCTTGAAGTCGTAGGTGGTGTGACTTGACTTGGGTAACACTTTATCCTTGTCACAATGCTGACCATACCGATGAACCCTTATTTAGGGGGTGCCAATTAGAGCTCATTCACTTATGGTGTTGGCTTTGTCTGCTCCTCATGAGTAGGTAATGGGTCTTTGAAAATACCCATTTATTGATTGTTTGGTGCAATAGGGTTATCAACCTAAATATTGTTCCTATCTAAAATATACTATACTAGGAGTTTGAAATTTTAGCACATCTACTCGTCATGCCCATTTTATCTATGGTACTTGTAGTATAGGTCTTCATGATATCCTTTAGACTTTGGAGCATTAGGATCGACAAGTCAAATTTTAGGTAGATTAATCACCTTAATTGCATAGAGACACTTAAATAAAGAGTCCATGGACTCAACAATGGGCATAAATTGTCTCTTAGAGTGACTTTGTTTGTTATTCCATTGATTTATTTAATTTTTCTTATTGTATTTTCTAAGGGTGGTCTGATAATTGGGCTTCTAGGGTGACATTGGTTATGCAGGACATGGAATACTGATAGCAACTTGGTTGACTATTGTTAGCTTTGGTTGTGCTAGCTTCTTAGCCCATTCCTTCTTGTGGGGTTTTGCAATTTCCCCCTCTTGAATTTTAATGTCTTCTATTGTTCTAGCTTGTGCTAGAGCATCTTCAAGAGTTGGGTACTATTAGAGTTCCAAAAAAAAGGGAATTAGCTTCAAGTAGCTCTTAGAAAACATTTGAGTTAGCTCAATAACGGGGAATAAATATGGTAGCTTGGTAAGAAGTGTTCACCACCTATTACCATATTCTATGATTGAATCATCATCATATTGTTTTAACCCTGTGAGGTCAGTTAAAGTCATATTTTTCTTGGTGTTTAAGGTGAAGCGCTCTAGGAATGCATTAGTGAACTACTCAAAGTTATAAACACTATACTTCAGAAGTTGATTGTACCATTATATGACAAGGTAAGAGAGGGTAAGAAGAAATGTCCTCAAAAGTAAGACATAATTTTCCTAGATGCAGAGGTAGTGACTTCAAAATATGGTGACATGATCCTATGCATATTTCTCTACTTTAAACATATCTATCTTGGGCATATTGAAATGCTTTGGATAGGGAGGGGAAGGTATTGATAGGTGAAGCAGTTGATTGTAAATCTAATTCAAAGTGGGATTTTGATCCCCAGAATTGAAGGTCTTGTTCTTTACTGATTCTAGGAATTCTAGCAAAACTCTATATGCATAAGAGGATTTGATCTCCTCTTCTTTGCTTTGACCCTACGGGGAGGATGAGGAACATCAGGCCTATTATGTGGTGGTTGAATGTCATTCACCCTACCTCCATAAGGTGCTTCAAGATATTCCACTTCTATTTCATGCTCGGTGTAGGCCCCATAAGGTGTCTCTTGAACTGGCCTACAAAGGGGGCTAAGCGCCTATGGAGGGCGATCTATGTTTTGCATGGGAGGAAAATCTTTATTAGGCCTAGAAAGTTGAGGAGACCACATTTGGTTAGGCCTAAGAGGCCAATATTGATTGAAAGTATGTTGCCTTTTATGGACCTCTTGTTTATGGGTATTTGGGGTAGGAACCCTCTCATGTAAGGTCTTTTGAAACATCTCATTGGTTTTTTGTTCAATCCTTTGTTTATCTAATTGGTGCAAGTAGTTCAAGTGTTATTTATCCCACCGAAGTTGCTTGAATTACACTTGGTATTCAACATATCTTGTGACTGCTTAATTTATCTATTTTATTGTGTGGGGCCTATGATACCTAGTAGCATCACATTGAGGCCTATATCATTCTAAACAGTCTAAAATATTGATTACAAGCATCGCTCGATCAAGGGTAGTTATATTAAATTGATTTTTAGGCCTAGATAAGTGATATTGGCATTCAACTAGCACAGAGGCACATCATGCTTGTGTAGCATAATGGACTTGAGGATAATCAAGGATTTCCTCATGCCTTCCTTCATTGATGAGGAAGGGAAGGGATGAGTTTTCTTGCCCCGAGCGATGAGTATCATACTCATCTTAGTTCTTAAGCTATTGTAACCTATTAGGATGGTTCAAGAATAAAGTTTGATCATTTAGCCCTACCTAGTGTGTGTACTCTTGCTCTTGCCCATAGGTGGGTATGGTAGACCTAGAAGGCATGCGAATGCATGGTATTGCTCTATATGGTAGCACCTCAGTGCAAGGTTACCATTAATGGAAGAAGGCATGTGAAGTATCTAAGTATTGGGAGTATGTTCCTAGATTAGGATCGAAACCCATAGGGATATCCCGTGTAGGGCTCCCTTGTAGGTGAAGTTATTGAATAGCTATTCTGGGACTTGGGCAAGTAGGAGGCTGTAAAGGAGGTATGAAAATATCATTGGGGCTAAATCAGATATGACTTGTTTCTCCTTGTCTACTCTTCATAGCATCTGCCCTTGAATTGGCTTGGCTATGAGTGCATAATATTGCTATTCCCTACCAAACCCTAGGTGATTATCTCCTATACATATTTTAATAATGCAGCACGCAAGAATGGAAACACACAATAATACAAGAGTTTATCTCTTTTAAATATTTATGTATGTTCCCTAAACTATTTTGTGTTTTGATTTTTTATTTGCAAGAAGATCTTGTGTCACATGTTTTGCTTTTTTTGGATGATATTATTTTGTTAAAGGTATTGCACCTATATTCTCGTAGCTCGATAGTCGACAATGAAAGTTTGGTCATGTAAGCCCACCAATGTATGGAGATGAAGCCCATATCCAGTCAAGGAGTACAAGTCCTACCAGTCCTCACCTAGTTCAACTGTAGTTAGTGATATACCTCTTTGAAGAGAAATATGTGCTATATCCCACAGGCTATGATAGATCTTGGAGCCAGTCTTGACCAAAAATAAGGTTCGTAGGATTTGATCCAATGGGTGGAGATGAAGCCCATTGTCACTGGTCTCTACTAGTGGTTGGTTATGAAATCCAATTCACTAGTGTTAAAAATATTACATGGTGTGTGTGGTTCCTTTTATGCTTAAATAAAGTAAAACAAGAGAGCACTCAATGAATCTTCACTATATGCAAGAAAATAACATTTCACTTTCAGAAATGTTAGATAAAAGTGAAACTACAAAATACATGTCCTAAATGAGAACCTACCCATTAGGTAGGTCCCAAGCTATTAGACCATTCATATGCATTTCTACTTAATTATTTTCTGTTTTTATTCTTTTTCTTTTTGCAATTATAGAAAAATGAAATCTACATTTCAAGCAAACAAGGGAAGAGAATAAAAACCAATTTAAGCCTTTATGAATAGTAAAAATGCAAAATAAAGGTCCAGGTACTTACCTTGAAAGCCTAAGAAGTTGTTTCTAGAAATTTTTATTGCAGACCCTCTATTTTGTGGTTGTCCTAGGGTGGGATGGCTATAAATTTGGGGACTGTCCCTACCTGGGATGACTACTGTGGCTATCCCTAGGTGTTCCAATTAGGGAATCAAGGGTTGTTTCAGGCCAGAACGGCCAAAACCTGCAACATTCAAAACACAAAAATAAGGTCAAAACATACAAAAATGATACAAGATAGTAAAGTGGAAAAATGGTGCACCTAGCAAGGGTAAATGAGATTTATCCATTATTCTACTTGATCTAGGTACTATGAAATCGACACTTTAAGCAAGCATAAAATGAAAAGTATATGAAAGAAATGGGCGAGTCTCCTTATATTAATATAAATGTAAAATATGTAGTTACAAAATGTCCCCTTGAGGGCTCTCAATTGATACACTCATTACAGTAATCAAAGGATCAAATCCTTTCAAGAATCCAAGGCACGCTTGTAGTGTCTTCCTTGCACTCACAATTGAAGAGAGTGTGCTTATGATGTCATTGCAATGTTTCATTGATATTGTAACTTGTTGCTCCTTCCTTGCGTGCTATGGTACTTGGATCTACACACAAGAAACTAAAATGTATTAGTAGCATGTGTGGATTAAGATGAAATCATGAAGGTGCATGCATCAATAAGATTGAAAGAGAAAAAGTGTAATAGACTATTTAAAATTGTTTCAAATGCTACCAAAACATAGATTCATGCATAATATGTGCCCTGTAAATGATCTAATTAAAAACATAAGGAAATTGTGCTCAAATTTGTTGCCATCTTGGGGTGAGACATTCAAGTTTACAAAACACAAAAAGAATGTTAACAGAAGCAAAACAACTCCAAATTGCACCAAATTAAAAAAAAAGCATATATTCTACTCTAGAATTGATCTATGCAAAAAAATTAACAAAATGGAGCTCCAATTTTTATCCATACTAGGGTGATCCATTTAGGACTGACATAATTTAGGGTTGTCCTAGGGTGGGATAACCACCAAATATGGTGGTTTTTCCCACCAATTCCTTTGGTATTTGGTCCAAAACACTCTCAAGGGTATTGTCATCAAATTTTGGGACATGAT
The DNA here is from genome assembly GCA_028583015.1 of Wollemia nobilis. Classification (NCBI taxonomy): domain Eukaryota; kingdom Viridiplantae; phylum Streptophyta; class Pinopsida; order Araucariales; family Araucariaceae; genus Wollemia; species Wollemia nobilis. The sequence goes on along the minus strand of JAQPPZ010017220.1, from coordinate 3,881,348 downwards.
TCACTCAAATGGGTCAATTTTGTAAAAATATTGCACATTTTGGAATCACTTGAAAACCTCCTTCGCTTGATGGAGATTTTAAGGAAAAACACATAATAAATTGAGGATAAACCTCAATAGCACTTCATTGCTAATGTTACAAAGACTCCTATCTAAAATTTGGTGGAATTGATCCACTTTATAGCCCAAGAGGGCATATGGTCAAATGGGCATGCGAGGCCATGTGAGGCAAGTGTCGCCATTTGTCCAAAGGCTACCATGCATTGGAGGGGGAAGGAATATCCATTTTGGGCCTTTAGTTTGCAATTTTGTATGAGAGTTATGTGCCCTCATGCTTGTATGTTTGAATGGGTGGAATAAATAGAAGTTTTTGGGTCCAAGCCCATGGTTGTCCCACCAAGGGATGACCACTGGTAGCCATCCTTGGGTGGGACGACCATGAACTGTGGTCATCCCAGGGTGGGACAACCATACCTACATGGCCATAAACTTCCCAAAAGTTGGGTAGAACCTCCCAAAAGTGTTTAGGACCACTATGTAACCTTTGAGGGTTAACCAAGTGGGGCATATGGTGTCAATTAGACCTTGTATTGGCAGTCTAATCAGATTGATATGATTTTAGTATCTATGGTTTTTTATTGGATCCTTCTTATTTGTTCCCTCAAAATTAGTCTCTTCTCCACTACTTGACTATTTACTTGATTCTGGTTCTTTATTATTTAACTCCTTTGAATCTTTGAAATCTTCCTCTCTTTTTTATGTTTGATCTTTTTTATCCTCATATTATAGGCTATGATCATCCCATATAGCTCATCCATGCTCAATAAATCATAGTTTGTCCCATAAAACAATGATATCCTATTTTATGAAAACCCTTCATAATGTGCCATGTGTGTTCTTGTAAGATATTCCTTCAATCTATCAGGATTTCACAAAGAAACCTGCTCTGATGCCAATTGAAGAACACAAGATTATACTGAGAGGGGGGGTGAATAGTATAAGATAAAAAATTTAATTTTCTTTTTAAAGAAATATCATCCAATATTATCAATTGCAATAATAAAAAATTGCACAAATCATCACACATGTAAGAGACACCAATTTAACGTGGTTCACCCAATGTGGAATACTTCCACGAAGAAATATTTATTATATATTTTCTCAAAAATTTCTTAGGAACCAATTCCCTATTATGATGTTCATGGACCTCTATCTATAGGAGATACGAATACCCTTAGCTCTAGTTTGTAGAACTCTATCCATAATAAATATCTATCCCCTCTACTCTAGTTCATGGACCTCTATCCATAGGAGACACCAATCCCCTCTACTCTAGTTCATGCTCAAACCCTATTCATAACTTTGCTCAAATTTTCTCCATAATATATTCATAACTTTGTTCAAATCTTCTCCAAACCTGCTCACAAATCTACTCCCAAAAAAATTCTTAAATTTACTCATAATACCTTCTCAATCCTACTCACATAACCTACTCAATCCTGCTCAATAAAACTACTCAAACCTACTCATAATCTTGCTCATAATTTTGCTCAAATATGCTCACAATCCTGCTCATAATCTGCTCAAATCCGCTCTAATACTACACATAAGGCTTGTTCAAAATTTCTCCACAATATATTCACAACTTTGTTCAAGTCTTCTCCAAACCTGCTCATAACTCTACACAAATCTACTTCCAAAACTTGCTCAAATATGCTCACAATACCTGCTCAATCCTGCTCACTTAACCTGCTCAATCTTTCTAAAATATGCTCAATAATACTGCTCAAACCTGCTCATAATCCTACTCAAATTTGATCACAATCCTGCTCAAAATATTGCTCAAATATTCTCATAATCCTACTCAAATATTGCTCAATATTTATTACAAACTTGCTCAAATATGCTCATTAACATTGCTCAAACCTACTCACAATTATGCTCATATATTTTTCAAATATTGGATACAAACAATGCTCATAAATTTCCCTAATATCACATACAACCAATGCTTATCTATACCCAAATATTTCATAATGATGTCATCAAGTTCTTCACCTATTCTTCACTATGCTTTCCTCAACTAAAGAAATTTAGTCATATTATACCCATAATTCTTTTATCTTCATGAACATATAGAAAATGATATGCACTAAAAAAATTCCCAATATGTTCTTCACATTCGTTAAGTCTATCACTTTCACATGTCTCACATTTATTACATCAAAAGGTAGCTTTAGTCTAGCACTAGATAACTGACCTGGTAATTGTTGATTTCCACCTTCACTTCAAAACCAATCACAATGCACAAGTCTATCCTTATCATCTACTCCCAAAATCAATTATGAACAATGCATAAATTTACTCTCAAATATGATCTATAACCCTTGCACATTTACTCCCAATTTCAAACAAAACAAATCCACAAATTTACTTCACAAATCTGGTCTATAAATCTTGCACTTTCATTTCCAATATCACTCTAAACCAATTCATAAAATTGCTTCACAAACTGATCTATAACTCTTGCACTTTCATTTTCAACATCACTCTAAACCAATGCACATCCAATAATTCCTTATACCTCCAAATTTATGACATCAAAAATATTTTGCTCAACCAAAACACCTTAAGGAAGGAATTAAATCACCATACCTATAAAACTGCAAAAATGAAGATGATCATTTTTTGCATGTTCTTTCTAAACTTGTCTTGCCAAAAATATTTTTCTTATCTTTTTGCCACTTTAAAATAGGTTTGCAAATCTCTTTTTCTTATTTTAAGCAAATATCAAAACATCAACTCAAAAACCCTTATCAAAATATAAACAATAAAGTTTTACAAATAATTCATTATTTCTCCCTTATTAAAACTTAATATAAAGCTTTAATACTATCAAAATACCCTCTTATTTCTTTCATTAATCATATACAAAATACACATTTAAATTGCCAATGTCACACCTTATAACTCCAACTTATAATATTCAATAATCAAAAGATACACCTTATATTTCAACTTTAAAACATACAAAATATAATAATCATAAAGTACACCTTATAATTCCAATATCACAACATTCAATTCATATTTTTTATGATAGATAGAACTCCCCAAAATTCAAGATTATAAAAGTTAATTGTAGCACCTTATAACTCCAAACTTTAATTAAAATAAAAATTATTTTCCTTACCTTTCACCAAAAGACTTCACTGTTACGGAAGGGGTTTGAACCTTGAATATTTCACATCACAACGCCCTCCATGTGTTTCTCAACCAACTAGGCTAGCCCAATGGGTAGCAACAAAATAGCTCCTACTTTATAAAAATCCTTGTGCACTGCCAAATATCATTAAACTACCATCAACACCAAGCAAAACACACACGATGGGTTTTGACCCTTGGACCTCTCCTATGATAGGGACTTCACGTGGCCTAGCCAACCGGTTTGGCTGCACACAAAATAAAGAATGAAGGAGATATAACCATCATATAACACCTTAAACTTCCATAGTTCTTTCACATAGCCAAAATATCCCTAGTCGGATTCGAACTCTGCACTCACTATTTCATAGCGCCATAACAATGGCTAGACGACTTCCTGGGATACCCTAACAGTTGGAACCAATGGAATAATCCTTTCTTCCTTATGCGCTGCTATGAAAGCCTTTTATGATTTTTTGTTCCCTTCCTGCTTATGTTTTTTTGATTTGACACACTCGCGTTGGATATTTTTCCAAAGTTCACTTGCATAGAGATATTCAATGATCACAACATTAGAGGAAAAATTAAATCTTTTTCCTTCACATATATATATATATATATATATATATATATATATATATATATATATATATATATATATATATATATATGTATTTTTTTATGTTTTCATAGGTTGGCACACAATTTATTTTGGATTTATAATTCTCAAACATTGGCACTTTCTCTTAATATTTTTAATTCAAAATATTTTGAATTAAAAATATTATAATATTATTTTAAAACCTTTGCCCTTCTGTTGTGGTCTTAAAATATTTTGTAGAAGCAAATTTTAAACCTTTGTCCTTCTTTTACAATATTTAAATCCTTTTTGTCCCAAGCAATTGTCCATCCGTTTATAATATTTAAGTATCATAATACTTGTATTAAAAATATTTTCCTTAGTTTGCTTCAACATAAATATATTCCTGCCTTGAGATATACCTTGCTTTGCCTCATCACCCTTGAAGAATATTTTTGCCTTGCCTATCATGCACCTTTGACATCAATGACAAATCAATATTTCCAACAAATTTGGTCCATTACTGGTGCTTGCCTGATTAGTATTATCTTCATTAGGTATTTATCTCCATATTTTACATTTATTTTTGGAGTATATCCAAAAATGTTTTGAACACATGATAATCATTTTATTTTTTTGTGCAATGGAATGCACTCTACACCTATTGTTTAAGGCAAATTTAGAAATATTGACTATGGTATTAGCTTGGTTTTGATTGGTAATAAAATTAGGTTGATTGGTGATTGGATTGGGTACACCTCCATTGTTTGTATGAGTGTTCCATTGATGGTTGACTCTCTATAAATTGAAGTTCCTATTCTGAGGTGGATTATTGGGAGGAGGCTTATGAGGTACTTACTTTTGCAATTGAACCATATCACTGCTATGTTTTTGGCCTAATATTTGCAAATTATCTAATTGAGAATTAGCATTATTATTCTATTCTATAGTAGTTTGATTTGCGACTTTATTTGTAGGTGTAGTGAGATTTAAGAAAGCAAGAATATTTTGATTTTAAGTAGCATTTAGAGATATTGGGATGTTATAATGTGAATTAATATTTATAACTACATTAGCTTGAGTATGAGTAATATTCATAAACATAGGTGTAGTTTACACATTAGTTTCAACATTCTTATGAGTAGTAAACTAGTTATCTAAGTATGGTGGAGTAATAGGATGGGTGGGAGTGGTAATAGGATTATACAACTGATTGAAATTTGTATATGGTAGAGTATTCAACATTGGTAGTTGTTGTAAAAGAGCTTGATTGATCATTGGTACTTGATTGAATGCACCTAACTATCCTAATGAAGGTAATTGACCAATTCTAAAACCTTGAGGTATTAATTTCTACTCTATGATCAAGGATTCACTATATGTCATGGGTAGAGTGGTGATTTGAGGTGCTCTCCTTACAAACATGGATGTAAGAGGGTCTAAAGCTCTAAAATATATTTGTATGGTTGCATCATTATTAAGCATATAGGATGGAGTCAGTCGGTTATAAATCTTATGAAACCTAGTATTGAATCATCGTAGAGGCTTATTAGGATCCCTTTTAGCTATAGAAAATTGATGATATGTGATAGCAAGGTCTATAGGTAATCTAAATTGCTCGATGAATACTATTTTGAGCTCAATCCAGGAGGTGAAGGAATTCATAGGTAGACTAATATACCTTTCATATGCTAATTCATCCATGACAAAGGAAAAAATTATATAGGTAACATATTCATGTTCAACTTGCAATCAAATCAAAGCATACTTATAGGCTTGTATGTGCTCTTCAGCTATTCTAGCCCCATCATGTCTATACCTAGGTAAATACCTTTCAGTATTCTTAGGCATATCATGGGTTGGTCTAGGAATATTTAGTGGGCTACGACCACCTAACCATCTTGCCAATGTTACCATTGGTGTACTTAATGAAGTGAAAAATGAATTAATATATAGTGTGATAGGCTGGGGTGAGGTATTAATGTGAGGAATATTGCTTGACTAACATTTATTATTTTGTGATCTTCTATAAAGAGAAATACTATAAAATTCAGTATCACCTTCAGAGGCCTTAGACCTAGTGATAATAACCCTTGGTTCTAGTTTAACTGTCAAGCAATATGATATATAATGAAAGAATATAATAGTAAGAATTGAACAAGAAATCAATAAATCAAGAATTATGCTCTTATCTAAAACATCTATAATATAAATGAATCAAGTAAAACATTTCAAGCCCCAAATAGCATCGTTTGCTATTGAGCACTAAGGGCTCAAAGTACTTAGAAAATTAATAATTTACAATTTAAAGCAACAATAAATTTAATAATTTAGGTCCTTCTTCTAGCATATTTTCTTTTTGAGTGATACATTATCCCAGTTGTGAACATACACCAATAGTTAGAACAACAATTATTCTCTCTTGAAAGGGGACATTGATCCCCAAGGTTTGGGTTATAGGGTATGTTATTATCAAATATTAAATCAAAATAATACAAATGAAAGGTAGATGGATAACTTAGGGTAACATATAACTGTTACAAGAGCGAGCATTGATTCACTATATAAGCTTTAAGACACATAAATATGATTCAATTATTTAAATATGCATCAAGATATAAACATTGCTTATCACAAACTACATCAAAGAATTAAAGAAAAAATAAGATTATAGGGTTACTACCTTAAAATTATCAGTCATACATTCTTCTAATACATCATAATCATGATCATTATAACACAAAGAAATGTATATTTTGAAACTTATAAAAGTATATCACATAAAAATGAGCTTTAGAAATAAGATTCAACTAGTGTACTCCTACTCAAATAAGATTTCAACGAAAATAAAAAAAGAAAGGATTAAAGAAAGAAATAAAATAAGCCATTGCATTCTTGAAGATGTATTCTAAATATTTTTAAGCAACAAATCTGAATTTAAACCAACTCTAACATAATCAACCTTTGCACAATCTAAGATCAAAGTGGTGCCATATTCAAATGAAAACAAAACAACACACTTGAATTGACTTAAATGCAATAACCATCAACATGTGTAGATCACATCAAGAATTTTAGTATATTGTATTGCTAATATATTCAATCATTACATTATTATAATTGCCAAAATCATGTGATTATAATACTAAATATTCAAGATACAATATCAAAGGTTCATATATCCACCAACTACCAAAGAAGAAATAAAATCCAAATGTCTATCACTATAGTGGACTCTAACCCTTTGGAATGAGGTGTCCATGGCCATTTAAAGCATTAAAATTTCAAATTTCAATGCTTTATAGTTGTATAGATGAACTAGCTATCACTAAATTTTTTTAGTGTTTTACAGTTGGCAATTCTAGTCTTTGATCTTCTAACTATCTTAGAATCATGTCTCTAAATATTGGCTAGCTGAATTGTTGCACTCCAAGTTATTTGAGCTATCATGCATGAATGATCTGGAATCAATCTGGGTTCAGTGTATCTTTCCTGCTTAGCTGTCATACATTTAAGGAACTGTAATTTGGTCTAGGTTCACTATATCCTTCTTAACCTCTCTCGAACTTCATATTCTCTTTTTGTTGCCTGTAAAATCATGGAATAAAAGAGAAATTAGTTTAAAATAGCTTTGGTAGTAAAAATATCACACATTTAATTCTTTTATTTATTTATTTATTTTTTTTAATATCAAAGGAATTTCAATGTTGTAGCAATGCATTCTCTTTCATCCTTGAGCATTAGTTTGAGTAGATCTCATTTATTGGATGCTAATTTCATTGCAAATACTATCTTCATTCTCCGAGATCAACTTTCAATTGTCAAATTTTACATCATAGCCATTTTTGTATGCTTGATTTCAGGTTTTGATGTATGAATGCTTGAGTTTTAATGTTGGATAAAATTTTCAATATCCAGACTTAAATTTAAATTGAATGAATACTAATTTATAAGTGTATGGTTTAATATTTTTTAACATTCGAATTTACCTTTTATTATCAGGTTTAATTTTTAATTTATAATTTTTTTTGGTACTATTAAAAAAAAGAGGTTTTTGATAGGAATCCCACAACCTATACAATCAAAACACCACCCGGGTGAGAAAAAATAGAACTAGACACCCCACCGAACTAACAAACAAATAGAAACCAATGGGGCAAAACAAAAATAAAAACTACACAAGACCCAAGACCCAAGAACAGAGGGGAGAACTGAGATGGTTCTACCCCAACATGCCCACCTCTTGAGCAAAAGTAGTAGCCAAACATGAGACATCCTTGGAGAAATCCAATGCACTTTTTAGCGATATCCAAATATTCCTTTGATTAATCTCAATAAGTTTCAGGTTATGAAATATAGACCTTTTATTTTTAGGGATGTCCTCTGAAGCATAAACACCATTAACAGATTTATCCCTATGATAATCTCTCCATAGGAAATCCAAATCAGGAGAGGGGAGAGATGGGAGGATCCACCATTCTCACACTTTTTATCCTGCAAACATTTGGACTTATGAGTACCACTACAATCTTTCATGTTATTTCGTGTAAGGCCCACGTCCACCAACCTAGAGTCAACCATCATAGGAGATGATTCTATCTTGAAGGAAGGGCCAGATGCAGGAGCACGAATGTCTTCACTTGAAGCCTTACCGTGAAAACCTCTAGCCAAGACTTGAATCTTCCTTGAGAATACTAATTTCTAAGTGGAGGGTTTAATATTTTTTAACATTCAAATTTATCTTTGATTATGAGGTTTAATTTTTAATTTGTCAAATTTTATTTTTAATCATTGGGCTTCATTTTAATTTACCTAGCTTGCTTTTCCATTGTGGGGTTTCATTGTCCTTGTCAAATTGAAGTGGTAGGTAAAACTTTTAATGTTTGGATGTTCATTTCTCATTATAGGGTTTGATTTTAATTTATTAGATATAATTTTAATTGCTAGGTAAAATAGCCTTCAACAAGTTTTGATCAAACAAGCTAACAAATTTTGGACACCTCTCTAGATTGTGACATGGTACAATTTTTTTGGCAGTATTTACACTCACAAAAAATAATTTGATTCAGCAAGCTAATGGATTTTTTGTACCTTTGGCTAGGGTACATTACTTCTAAAAATATCAACACTTAGAAAAAATCTTGATCCTTTGATCCACCAGGCTCATAGATTTTCTATACCTATCTGCACTCTGCTAGGGTACAATATTTCTAGCCACTTCCACACTTAGTCAAATTTTTAGTTTGCTTTCTGGCACGTTGATGGACTTTCGAATTTTTGGTACCCTTTAGCCCTTTGATAGGGTACGAATTTTTTGGTCACTTTTAACTTAATATTTGGTACATTGAGGAAATTTTGGTACCCTTCCACACTTTGCTAGGGTACAACATTCTAGAAACTTCCATACTTAAAAAAACAAATTTTGATCTGAGAAGCTATACACTTAACAAATTTAGAGAGATGGCACATTGTTTCTAGTAAGAACAATGCTTAGAAAAATTTTAGATCCTACAAGCTGATGAATATCATGCTTCTAAGCTGTGCTAGGGTACAACATTTCCAACCACTTCCACACTTGCTTTCCAGCATGTAGATAGACTTTCGGTACCCTTCTACACTCCACCATGGTATGATATTTATGGCTGCCTTTATGCATGGTGCATTATTTTTCATAAGACCAACACTTAGCAAATTTTGGAGAGATTGTACATTGTTTTTGGCAAGATGGGGGTGGTGCTAATCCATATTTCAATTCGAGCAATATCAATACTTAGAAAATTTTTAGATCCAATATTGCATATTGATTTTATACATTCCAACTTTATTTTGGAACTTAATGTCCTATGAATGACTCCCAATATTTTCAATGGTTGGAAGATAATATCTACATGGAAATAATTCTCAATAACTTGAAAATGATTTTATTGTTACTCAAAAATAATTCTAAAAGTCTAGAAATGATTCTTGAATATCTAGAATTGAATTCTTATGGTATGTAATTAATTTTTATACTTAAATTTAATTGGCCAAACATTAGTCTCCAAGAGTTCGATTGATTTTTTTACTATTTGAAAAGAAATTCCCAGTGCTTGGAAACACAAACATATTGCTTGAAAATGATTATTTTAATTGAACCTGGGTTGTTTGGAGTTTATTTTTATATGCCCGAAAATAAACTTTTGATAGTTTGGAAACAAAATTGCATTATTCAGAAATGAATTCCATGTACCTAGGAGTGATCTCCAATCACGCAAAAACAATTTTCATAAACTTAGAGTTAATTTTTGAATGCTCGAAGTTAATTCTTGATGCCTAGAAACGAATTACTATCGCTTGAAAGTAATTCACAATATACCAAAATTGATCTTTAGCTACCCAGAAATGAATATTTAATTGTTTGACATTGATTTGAAAATGTTTGGAGATGATTATTGGATACCTGAAATTAATTTTATTGTTTGGAAATAATTTTCATGAGTCCGGAATTAATTTTCAACATCCAAGAATTAATTCTTGATTGCCTGGGAATGAATTACAATGTCCGAAAGTGATTCTTGAATACCAAAAATTTCGTTCTTATTTCATTTGGATGTAAATCACAAAATATTATTGATTTTCCAATGAATCTAAACCTTCATGCTTTTATTTCACATGGTCATTCATATAAGTGGAAAGCTTTGCATATTTTATATGAAATTTCCCAAGTGATTTCAGTAGTAACATCTTGTACATTTAGTTGAAACATCTTGTACATTTAGTTGAAGGCAAACAAATTGGGACATTAGTGGTATATTCCATGATTGGAATTTCGTTAATACTTATCTATCTTTGAGCCCAAGAAAAACATATCCATTAAAATCTTATTTCAAACATCATAAAAATAGAGAATGCAACATATTTTATTGTAATTCAATTTTTATAAGACATTCAATGCAAGCAAGAGTAAAAAAAAGGATGCAAGTAAACTTAGATCAAAATCAAAATTTTATCAAAATTAAAATTTCAAGTGGGTCCCCAATTCGGGTGGGTTTTGCAATAGCAACAACACAACTTTTTACTACTCTATTTTAATTATTTCATGAAGAACTATGCTCATGGTAGAATGAGATTTCTTTACGATATTCCTTTCCTTTGGTCTTTAAGGACTTCACAAAAATATTTTTTTATTTGAACTTTTTCTTCTCCTATGTTCTGCCTCAGATAACTAATGCAACTTCAATTAGCCCACACTTTGCCAATGGTTTTAATGGTCACTATTCTTTTTTTCCTACATAATAACAATATTCATTTTTTTTTTTAAATCATGGCAATCAATAACCCAAAATTATTTTAGCCTATGTTTCTTGGGCATGGATATTCCTCCAAATTCACAATAAAGTTTTCCTTTGATGTTAGCTCTTCAAATATTCACATCAAAAGTAGGTTTGTTGCTAGTTTTCAAAAACTACTCATAGTATATCTGAATATTATCACACTAGAATTAAATATTCACACTTGAAACATTTTTTTCTAATGCTAGCAATAGAGACTACTTGAAGAATCTTTGATAGGGAATCATATAGATAAATGAGTTTTCCAAGGGGAGGGTAGTCGAGACGTTTTTCGCAGGACTGCCCAAACTACCGAACTCGTTTCGGCCATATCTCACTCATCCGGACTCGGATTGAGCTGAAATTTTGAGGGTAGATGCCTGAAAAACCCTAGAACGTCTCCACCAATTTTCATATCATTTGGAGCAACACAGATCCTAGCACATCCCTATGTGTGAAAGATATATTTGGCAAGCGGCTATGCGAGGGTTTCATCTGGGTTGAGTGCAAGCAGCTCCAGAGGTTGGTTTTTAGGGCCTTCGGGCCCTAGCGGCCAATATTTTTGTGGTTTATGCTCAATATTTTAGCAGGAAATGTTGCAGGGGATACAATATGGGTTAGAAATTTGTCTTTCAATAGATCATACTGTGAACTTGAGTGACAACGACTTCCAATTTGCTGCACAAAAGAAAAGTGAAAACCATACCTTTCCACGACGTCTAGGGCAAGGATTAAAGAGATCACGAAACAAGTTTCAAGTAGTTGATCAAAAAATGGCTCATATCTCAAGTGAATCTGGTGCTAAGGTGCACCCACAAAATAATTCTACTGTGAAAACCCCTGTCAAGGGTAAGAATTTCGAAGACTCGGTCCCAAAAATGAATTTTAGGGATGCCCTTCATGGTGGACAGCCTCAGCCCAATGCTAATATCAATATTAGGGCTTCCCATAAACCTCTAAGAATGCCTAAGATTGATCCCAGGAAAACGGAGTCGGGATGTCTTAAAGTAGCTGATGGAACTCCTATTGTTAAGCTTGATATGGGTAACATTCGGATCGGCATTGAAGATTTGGAAAAAAGAGGACTAATTTGTCGGTTCGTGGGTTTTCGTCCGAGTCTATCTCGCTTTCAAAGTCTGGGCTGCAAAAAGCTGGAAAACTAAAGGTGAGTTACAAATCTCTATTTATCCAAATGGTTATTTTTTTGTTTTATTTGCTAATAATGAATATAGAAAGAAAACTTTTCAAGGGGGTCCTTGGTTTTTGGAAGGGCGGGGCTTTTCATGAAGCCCCGGCATACTAAATTTAAAGCCGAAGAAGAGATGCCTTCTATAGCTCCCATGTGGGTTAGACTCTTTGGCCTCCCTATTGAATTTTGGAATCCTACTATTTTTTCTTCAATTGGAAACTCTTTAGGAACTTTTATGATGACTGCTGATTGTACTCAAAATTTTGAACATATTATTTATGCTCGGATTTGTGTTTTAATGGATTTTGACAAACCCCTACCTAAAAATATCACATTACAATTTGGGGAAGACACTTGGGAGCAAGTAGTGGACTATGAGAACATTCCTTTTCGTTGTAGAATTTGCCATGAATATGGTCATTTGGCCAGTGCTTGCCCAAATAAAATTCCTGATCAAAAGAAAGAAGATATAAACTCAGCAGGTTTCCAAATACCTAAGAAGAAGAACACTCGGAAAAAACCAGTTATGAAGGATCAATCAAAGTCATTTGCTAATATGTTTGAAATCCTTTCCACAAATGATGTCCCAAGTGAGGAAGAGGAAATAATGGAAACTGAAATCTTAGAAACACAATTTAAATATGAAGGGAAGAACTCAGAGACAAACCAACAAATCAAAGGTTTTCAACGAGAAAAAAAGGAGAAAATTTACACAAGAAAAACAATATTTCAAATGTCAAAACTTCAAATAATGCAAGTCCCAATATAGACTCCATTGAACCATCTAGTAAAATTTTGGTTGTGTATGAGCATTCTTCAAGGTTAGAAGCCATCTCAGATTCAATTGGAATAAGTCAAGAAACAGGGAAAAAAAATTGAAGATGGATTCTAATAAAAAAGTAGGTCGCAAGACCAATCAATATCATATGGTAAAAGAAGGTGAAAAGCTTGTAGAGGAAGGTAAGATTAATGCCCTTCCCAACTTTTTTAGCCCTGGTATTAATGAAGATCATCACTTGGAATATTAGAGGACTCAAAGGGAGTCTTTCAAAACAAAATGAAATTAGAAGAATGATTCAGATAAATCATCCACATCTTGTTTTCCTTCAAGAAACAAAGATGTCAATGGAGGATATGGACTTAATTGCCGGTAAAATTTGGCCGACTGGAAAAGTGGTTTCCCTCAGTTCCCAAGGGACTTCGGGTGGCATTGCTTGTCTTTGGGACCCAAAAGAGGTAGTTATTCACCATATGGTTGGCAGTTGGGGTTTTTTGGCTATAGCTATTCAAAGTAGACATTCCAACCAGATTATGCTCTGCATTATTGTTTATGCTCCGACTTCTTTGGAGGAAAAAAGAAGACAGTGGAAGGATATTACTCATATTATCTCTCATTTTCCTAAAGCTTGGATCTTGATCGGAGGAGATTTCAATACCATCCTCTCTCTGGATGAGAAAAGGGGGGAAATAGAAATTTGGACAAAAGCAACGACCTCATGAGCGAATATATTGCAAACCTCCATCTTGTGGATATCCAACCGAGATAATGGCCTTATGACTTGGTCTAACAGAAGGCAAGGCTTAGCTTGTATAATGGAGAGATTGGATAGGTTTTTGCTCTCTAAAAATTTCTTAATCCATGGTCACATTCCTAAAGTGAAGACTCTTAATAATGTTGGTTCGGATCATTGGCCAGTCATGGTGGAAATGTGGAAAACCAATGTGAGTTTCTCTCCTTTTCATTTTCAATTAATGTGGCTTAGAGACATTTCCTTCAGACCTCGTGTGCAACAATGGTGGAAGGAAGGTAAACCTAGGCATGGGACTAAGATGTTCTATTTTGCCAAAAGATCGCAATACATTAAATCCAAAATCAAGACTTGGAAGCTGGAAAGAGTTTGGGGATGTTCATAAAAAAAAACATGAAGTTATTGCTCATATTGAAAATTTGAATAAGAAAATCCATTTAGATGGCCTCACAGAGAAGAGAAGTGCAGATGAAATTAAACTCACAACTCAGTTAGAGGAATGGGAAAAAAGAGAAGAAATCTTATGGAAGCAAAAATCTAGAATTCAATGGCTCAAAGAAGGAGATCGAAACACAAATTTCTTCCACAAATCTCTTCTAGCTCGAAGATCTCACAACTTTATTTCTTCCTTAAAATCAGATTATGGAGATGTTGTTTATACTTGGGATGGCATGAACTCTATTGTTGTTGATTACTTTTCCAATATTTTTGCTGCTACTCCTCTTGACTCGACTTCACAACAAAATGTTCTTCAAGCAATCCCTTCTCTTATCACTTCTGAGGAGAACTCTATTTTGATTGCTCCTGTTACTATCAATGAGCTTCAACAAGTAGTTTTTAAAATGCAAAAAGGAAAACCCCAGGTCTTGATGGTTTTCCTATTGAGTTCTACCAAGAGTTCTGGGATATCCTTCATGTTGATTTATTAGAGGTGGTGGAAGAAGCCAGGAAAGCCAAAGAAATTTTGAAGGTTATCAATAAAACTTATATTACTCTTGTTCCAAAATCTCAAGAGGTTGATCATATCTCAGCTTTTAGACCTATTGCTTTATGTAATGTTCTTCTCAAAATCATTACTAAAATCATGGCGAGAAAGGTTGAAGCCTCTTTTGCATAAGATTATTTCCCAGAGCAAGGGGGTTATGTGGAAGGACGTCAAATAGTAGATGAGATAGTTCTTGCTCAGGAAGCCATCCATTCCATGGATATGCAAAATTCTCCTTCCATGTTCATTCGGTTAGACTTATCCAAAGCTTATGACAGAGTGGATTGGCACTTCCTTATCAAAGTTTTGAGGCAATTTGGTTTCTCTAAGGATTGGATGGATTGGATTATGGGATGTATCTCTTTAGTTTCCTACTTAGTTCTTATCAATGGCAGGCCTTCTCAGTCTTTCCCAGCTTCCAGAGGTATTAGGCAAGGTGACCCGCTATCCCCTTATTTATTCATCATTCTTGCTTGAATGCTTGGGTAGGACTATAACCAAAAAGAGGGAAAACAAAACCCTTGAGGGAGTTACCATTGCTCATGGAGCTAGACCTATCTCTCATCTTCAATTTGTGGATGACTCTACTCTTTTAGGTAAAGCTACGGTTAAGGAAGCTTCTAATATTAAGCAAATCATTAGCTATTTTTCTAAGGCTCTTGGGCGGTTGATCAATGAAGACAAATCTAAAGTTATTTTCTTTCACTTGCTCTGCTGGACAGGAATCCATGGTCTTGGATAAATTAAGATATAAGAAGACCTCTCTTCCAATCACTTATTTAGGTATTCCCATAAATATTCAAAGGCAAAAAAATAAATATTGGAATTGGTTGTTGGACAAAGTCAAGAAGAAAATTGGAAAGTGGACCAACAAGTGGCTTTCTTATGGGGGTAGAATCACCTTGGTAAAATCAGTCCTTCAAGCTATTCCTATTTATGTTTCTTCCATTTTGAATATCCCAAAGGATGTTCTTCGAGAATTGGATCAAATCAGTCATCGTTTCCTTTGGAGTGGTACTAAGGAGAAAAGAAAATGGGCCTTGGTGAAATGGGATACTTTATGTCTTCCTAAGAGTGAAGGGGGGTTAGGATTCTGGTCTTCAATTAATAACAACAAAGCTTTAGCTGCTAAATTATATTGGAGGATGTTGCATAACCCCAATGCTCTTTGGGCCAATAATCTCCATGCTAAATATGCTGAGAACAAAAGTCCCGAAGACCTTGTTCGCTATCAACTTCCTACCAAAGGTTCTCCCATTTTAGCGAGTTCTTAAGGCTGGTGAGGATTTGATAAAGAAAAAATTATTTTGGATCATTCATAATGGTCAACATGCAAATTTTTGGACAGATTCTTGGGATGGTCACAAGCCTTTGATAACTCGGTTTCCCGATTGGAGGCCTTGGATGGAGGAGCTTCACCGAGCTAATTGGATAAAGGTGGCTAATTACTATCGGTACCATACTTGGTAATTCAAAGGTTGGTAGATATTGGATCCCTATTGAGGACTGGCCTATTCAAATCCTAGAAATGCAAAGACAAGATATCCAAGGCATCCTTCATATGAGATCCCTCTCTTGGTCCCATGAAAAAGATTGTTTTGGATGGAACAACACTACTAAGGGTGAGTATTCAGTTGCTCAAGGTTATTTGACCTTATGCCATAATAATCCCAACCATTCTTCTGACATATTTTCTCGATTGTGGGCTCAAAAGCTCTGGCCTAAGGTGAGGTTCTTTAATTGGCTTTTATTGCATCGTAGGGTGCTTCTTGGTGAGCAACTTATGAAGCGTGGTTTTCATGGCCCTTTTAGATGTGAAATGTGTGAAGAGAATGTAGAAAATATCAACCATATTTTTATTGAGTGTACTTTAGCCTCTGAGCTATGGAGGAGAATGGCCACTTTACTTGGCTTATAGTGGTCCAATTTTTTTACTTTTGAACAGCTTTGGAGGGATTGGCCTAATCAAGAGGGTGTTGATCATTTTATTAGGTAGTTAGTTTGGATGGGTTCTACCATTCTTCTTTGGAATATTTGGAATGAAAGGAACAACCAAATTTTTAATCAAGATAGGAAGGATATTCACTATATTTGGCAAAATACCATAGCCAACTTAGTTGAATCAGTCCATCAACTCCTTAATCACCCCCAAAACTCCCACCAAATATGGGATCAAGTGATGCAAAGATTGAAGATTAAACCTTCTAAGGGCAACCAACTTAAAGGGAATGTGAGTATTAGTAAGATGGATAGGACTAGAAATTGGCAACCTCCTCCTAAGGATTTTGGAAAAGTCAATACTGATGGAGCCTCTAGAGGGAACCCTAGAAAAGCCAAGTGTGGGAGGAATTGGTAGACTTTCGGATGGCTCCCTGGTTTTTACTTTTTTGAGAATTTGGGTATTCTTTCCAATAACCTTGCTGAGGGGTATGGTATCCTCAGAGGCCTTCAGGAGGCTACTAAGGTTGGATGGGAAAAGGTGTTAGTTGAGTCGACTCTCAACTTATGATTAATCTCTTGAAGACTCCTTCTAAGAATCATAAGGTGGATTGGAGAATAAAAAGAATTATTGAGAAGATTCGGTTAATCCAGGATGGGATTTTTGAAAGTTGATTACAATCATGTGGTCAGAGATCAAAACAAGAGTGCTGATGCTTTAGCTAATTGGGCTTTGGACAAAGGTGATCTTACTTGTTATGGCCACCCTCCTATATGGTGGGCTTCTCAAATTAGGGAAGCTCTTCTTTCTATCATTTCTTTGGATGGCTCCAGTTCGAAAGGTACCTAGTTTCTTCTTGTTTTTTTTTTTTGCTTCTCTTTGGTTCATTCAGTTTTTTTTAGTTCCCTAGCTCATTCTATTCTTTATTTTGTTTCCTCTGTTGATTCTTGCCTTAATAGTCTTCTGGTCTAGATAGGTCATTGTTTTGTTCAATTTTTTTTTCTTTTTTGTTTTTTTGTTTAGTTTTTTAAGGTGGGTGGGTTCTTTTGTTTTGTTTTGTTTTTGTGTTCTTTGTGTTGTTTTTTGTTGTTCTTGTGTTTTTGTTGTTTTTTTTTTATGTTTTTTGTTATTGTTCTTGTGTTTTTTTCATTCTTGTTCTTGGGTTTCTCTTTGTTTGTGTTATTTCATGTTTTTATGTGTGAGTGTTTTCTATGTTTTTTGTTTTTGTTTATTGTCTGTTGTTGGTTGTTTTTTATTTTTATTTTTATTTTTTATTTTTTAGGTTTTGGTTGTGTTTATTTTTCATGTTTTTTTTGGGTTATGTCTTTGTAGTGTTCTGTTGTTTTTGTCTTGTTTGTGTTTTGTTATGTGGTTCTTGTGTTTTTCTATGTGGTTTGTGTTGTGGTTTCTTTTATCTTATTGTGCGTGTTTGGTTGTGCTTTTGTTTTTGACACACTCAAGGAGCATGTTTTTTATTTTATTTTATTATTTTTGTTGTTATTTACTTATTTTTAAATTGGTTTTGTGTGTTTGTTTGCTCCTTGAGTATGTCAAAGGTGGTAGGCCAGGTCCGAGTCCTGGGCATTTTTGGCGGAATGGATACCCCTGCCTCCTTGGGTCTTACCCAAAAGTGGCATCCCTTTTGGGATGTTTTCCACAAATAAAAAAAAAAAAAATCTTTGATAGAGTCTATGCAATGTAGCTTTAATATCATTGTTGGATTTTTAGCTAGAATATCATAAGTCACAATATCTAAGATCTTGAGTAGTCTTAAATATTAGATCAATCTAATATAAATTGAAAATATAAAAAAAACATAACATTCATGTAAAATGACAATAATATGAAGTAAAATGATCGATATAATTCATACAATAATAGAATTGCTAAATTTTATACAAACGTAACTCATTTTTTATTTAATTTTTTGATATAATACATGGAGGTTTATCTCTATAATATAACCTTAGAAAGGTGACTCTTGGAATCTTTGATAATTTCTCTTCTCACATTTTTGGGAGATGCAACCTTTTCTATTCCACACATAAGATAATACTCTCAAGCCTCTTGGCTTCACATATTTCCACTTGTGTACATGAATCTTGAATTTTATTTACTCTTGCACACTATATTCTATTACACTTGCACACTTTAGTAAATAAAAAGTGTTTACACACTTGCACACATTATTACATAACACTTATGCACATTCTTACTTTACATATTTTCACACATTATTACATGACACTTGTGCACATCCTACACAAAGACACATACGTAAGAAAAATATAAACCACACTCCTAAAATTTAGAACCACATTTTTCTAATATTTAAAATTTTCCACAATGTACCATGGGGTACATTAGCATGCACCAAAAAATATAATATTCTCTAACATGGGTCAAGGGTCAAGGGTCAAGGGTCCACCAAGAGTGTTTTATGGATTCACTCTAAATCCTATGTTTATATGAGTGTATTATGAAAGCACCAATCTAGAAGATATTCCTAATGAAAGAAGATGCAAATACAATTCAATTTTTATAAGAAAATAATGCAAAAAACAAGAACTAATCCTATATGCTTTTCTCAATGCCTTGCAAAAACTATGAAATTTAGAACAAAAGTTACAAGAAACTAAAAGGGAATGTATTTTGTCTTTTCAAGTAAATTAACAAGAGTAAATGCACAAACATAATTTCCAACCTATATTCTAGCTATATGTGATTTGATTCAATGACTAATTAGTATGCTTGAGAGAAAGTAAATTTGATGAATTAACAAATACTAATAATAGTTGATTTATTTTTATATTATTTTAACGAATTAAATAGATAACTACACACAAATAGATAGAAAACAATGAATCAAAAATTTATGATGAAATAAAATATAAAATAAAAGTATCTAGAATCATTTTAAAGATGAATTGATTACCTAAAATTAGATTCATCGACTGTTATAGGTTTGTTTCTTGTAAATAAGTTTGATGACTACTGATCTATGAATTTATTGAAAAGGTTCTATAAAACCAAATTGAACTAATCAAGAGAGTTATAGATGTCCCTAGGCTTGATTGATAACTATTTTAATGCTATTATTTGACTAATTAATTAATGCAATAGATTCATAGTCAGTAAGGTGAATTCATGACCTATGACAAGCTTGTTACCTATAGATATTGTACCCTAAATATTTGGTATATTTTCTAACATGATATTAAGGAATCTAAAAATGAGAAGAATTTAAAAAAAGGTTTATCTAAGCAAATTTGCATGCTACCAATCTTGTTGGCTATAAATTTTCAATATGCTATTATAGAAGCCCATTAAGGGTAGAATCTAGTGCATCCTACTATACAAAGGTGATAGAATATTTTGGAAAATACCTACAAATATTCCAAGACAACTAAAGTAAGATTTTCAAATATAATTCTAGCAAAATTAACATGTTGAAATGAGTTAGATAGAGGCAATAAGATCCTAAAAGAAGGGTAAGATACATTGATATGAAATATATGGGAGAACTAAACATTACATATCATAAAAGAGAAGCATAATTAAGAGAAAAATCCCCATTTCACACAATAATATAGATTATATATTTCGCACACTAAATACGAAGAATGCATGTTTAATTTCTTGAGAAATTCAATAGATCTTCACTATTATCGAAGCACTTGTTATTTTTGAGAGGAAGACTCCCTAATTTATAGATTTTTGCAGCTTCATGAGGAGATAAAGAGGTAAGATTACAAAATCCATATGCAATTGGAAAGAAACTAGTTCCAATAAGGTAAAAATGTAGAGTTGAAGAGTTGAAATGTTTCATTCAATTGGTATGGAAAAAAAGTGAGGTAAATTAGAAATATTATAGGGTGTGTGAATCCAATATGGGTTGGCAAACCATTGGTATGGATAGGAATGAGTGTTAGGATAATAAAAATTCCATTTTGGATGACCAAATACAAGTTTTCCACCTAGAAAAATGTGCAACTCTAAACTTCTTTGAGCTATGAATTCATTCAATTTTTACTATTGGAAGGGCAATTTTTTTTAATTTTAGCTCTAGATTAGGTTTTCCATGAAGCAAATAAATTTTCAACCTATGAATTTGTCTATGAGGGGAAAATTTATTTTGAGTCTACAATTTTTGCAATGAAACTTGAAAAGTGACATAGGAATGTATTCAAAATTGACTAGAATCCTAGGATGTGATTGGTTGAGTGAAATTGGGTGTCTATAATTTCCCCCATTTTAAGGCATTTATTTCCCAATAAATAATTCAAAATTCCTATAGTTGATCCTAATTTTGTGGAAGAATTATTCCGTTATGCTAAAGTACTAAAAAAATAATTAATGATGGGTATGATATTATCAAGATCTCAATAACCTTTCAAATCATGTTGTTTTACCCCCCCTGTCTATAATCCTATTGACTCAATAAAATTTTCATTTCTTAATGAAATATTGTTAAGAATCAGTTTGCACAATTCTCTTATTCTCCATATTTATTTTATTCTTTCAAATATATTTTTTTTTTATTATCCCAATCTGATCTGTCCAGTCAGTTTAAATCAAAAAAATCCCGTCTAGATTCTAGCCTTGAGCAGCTTTAATTATTACAATAAAAAAAAAAAATAGAGAGCCCATTCATGTATATATTGACAAAATGAAGAAAAAAAGCGGGAGAGGAAATGAAGAGATGATATCAGATGGTCAAATTGGGATAGCCCTTGTTGCTGCTTTTATAACAATTCTTTGGGTTTAACTCATTGATGTAATATTTATTTTCGATATTTTTTCTTTTTTGATTTTGCAACCCATTTATTTCGTTATTTTATGCATGTCTTTTATTTTGTTTAGTGTTTCTTTGATTACCTATTTTAGAAAACTATTATCTTCCATTATTTTTATTTTATTTTAGTGCCCAATGGTCATTCTAAAACTTCTACTTCTAGAGGAAAAGTCTCTACTTCAATACTAAAATCTCATATGGGACTAATGCTTTAGTGCAAAAGTTATTTATAATTATTTGGTTTTGAATTCCTTTTATTTGTCCCCATTTGAAATTTGATATTTACTATTATTGACTACTACTTACTACTATGGGACTAATGCTTTAGTTCCTATTGGAATTTGTCTCCTCCAGTATGAATGTTCTAGGTAATTATCAGTTTTTTCCTTGAGCTTCTTGGTTTAGTTTCTATAGGTTAGTTTTCTATTGTTTGTGGACTAGTTATTTGGACTTTTAGTAGCCTCTTGTAACTAATTTTTTATTGTTTTTCTTGGCTAGGGATCTCGTTCAGGTTTTTGGCCCTTTTTGGTCTCCATGGGGAGTGCTTGTAAATGGTTGTGGGATCCTCTCAAAACCCTCACCGCTTAATTAATCAATAAATAAATAAATAACACAAAAACAAACCTAATGGTTTTTCACTCACTAAACTCTAATTTTATTCTCATATTTTGTAATGAGTGCCCTCCCTCTTACCTATGTTAATTTCATCCTACATATTTTCCAATTGACTTTGCTTTGATAATCCAAACCAAGGTAATTGTATTATTTTATTACCTCTAAATGATTTTCTTTAGATAAAATATATGGCTTATTTTGCTCTCTCTTTATAGAAAGTAATTACTTGTATTTTATCTTCATTACAAAAATACTCTAAATCCTTTATTTTCGTTTTTATATTTTGGAGTGTCTTACCAATCAACATTAGGCCATAAACATAGAGGAAATGTATTACTAGGTAACTAGCCAATATTATTCACTCTCCTTCCTTCCTTTGCACATATTCCTTCAATTTATCAATATAAAGCTACAATATATTAGGTACAATGAACAATCATATTTCATCCAAATATCACTCCCAAAATAATTTGAATATCCTTCTAGAGTTTTAATTTTTTCTATAGCTTGCTCATAAAATTTGTGTACAGTTGCTCTATAGTTCGTGGATATGCTATGTTATTTCATTCTTTTCCATAGTTTACTTCTACGTATGTGAAAAGCCTTTTTTAATTTCATAGAACAACAATAAAATTATTTTTCATTCTCTATCCTCTCTTTTAGGCATCTTAAAGTAATACAATGATCTATTGTTGAGTACTCTGGTCTAAATCCTATTGACAATATTAGCCTTTCACTTAATTTTTTTCCATTGACTAATCATGGTTTTACTATGAACCATTTTGTAAAAATAATATTAATCATGATAATATGAGAATTCAAAGGATTTTTTATATTTCTATTTTTTTTGTAGTATTAAGAGAAAGGAGGGTTTTGAAAGGGACCCCACAACCTTTTACAGAGAAACCTGCCACAAAGGCAACCAAAAGAGAAAACCACAAAACACAACAAAGAAAAGAGGTACTCCAAAAAACATCAAGGAAAATATGACGAAAACAATAAATGAGAGAACCAAGAGAGTTCTACAACATTAAATCGATCTCATGGGAAATATTACCAGACATTTGAGCAACCTCCTCAACATAATCTATTTCTATTTTTATGCAATGGCAAGATAGGCTAATTTCCCATTTTAAAAAATATATTTCTTTAATAATTTCACTAAAAAAATTGGATATGTAACACTAATATGTTAACCCCACACTTAATATGTTAAGACATCTATATCTTAAACTTTATCTAATAATAATTTCTTAATGCCCTTCACACCTCTCATGGAAAAAAGTTGTTTATTATGTTAATTAAAGAAAGGTGTATTATTTTACTTAGTTTTTTGTATAATTGTATAGCATACTATGGCCATTGGCAACTTGTTATAAATAAATATATAATATATACCCATTAAAAATAAAATAAACAAATACAATTAATTTTGAACTTTAATTTTTAAAAAGACTTGTTCTATTAAAAACCTTGGGTGACCATATACCCTTGCTATGATTTTTTCCAACTCCATTTTTATTATAACCTTTCTTATTTTTATTGAATATAATTATTGGTTCTAATAAAAGGAAGCAAAAAAACATGAAAGCAATGAAGTTGCTTTTTAAGGTAGAGAGCACCATTGTTTGGATTCACTGCATAAAATATAAAATACAAAAGAGCAATAAAAAAGCAAAACAAGATAAAATACAACATATAATGTGGTTCACCCAGTGTGGGTTACATCCACCAAGAAACACTAGTCTTTTGTTTTAACACCAATAAAATCTTTGAAGGGAGTAATCCTGCAACACAACCAACTGCAAATTCATCTTCAAAACACTAGCATATCCATACAATTACTCTAATAGTAATTCATCATGCAAAAACCCTTGCATCAAGATCTACATCAAGCTTCATGGTCTCTCTACAGGAGATGCACAATCCTATACACTTTTCATAAACAAGATACAATCCTCTCTACTAGAGGTATTACATAAATAGGGAAACCCTGTTACATGTATGCTAAAACAAGCATCCTATAACTAACCCAGTCCCCACTTAAGGCCTAATTCAAACATAGAAATTTTATAATTACAAAAACTTAATTTTAGTCAATCCTAAATTTAAATTTTCTTTTTTTTGCCTCTGGTTCGAGATTGGTCATCTATAGTCCAGTTAAGGAATAGAGAACTGTTTTATCCATATTTAGCCAAAATCAGACTCCACAACCTAACAATCTCCAACTTGGAGACCTATACATAACAACTCTACCAATGTTGCATCTATTGAAGAACAACTTCAAGAAAAAAAGGAATTTCAACTCCATATTTTTGTAACCATGCTTTGAACCATCACATGTGTCATCCACATGCTTTTCCTATGATCAACAAGCAACACAAAATATTACCTACCACAAATCCGTGATATTTTAACATCTCCATGATCACCCATGCATCATGATGATACAACCATCACCATCATGACAAGATCCACATACCATGTCTGCCCCCATAGCATGCTCACACATAATGTGACTTGCCACAACCGCATCATGTGATCTATCTCGTAATCATGCATCAAGATCGATGCCATGTCCATCCCCCTGGACATGCCTCTTACTCATAGCTCCCACTACTTGGCCAATATTAGATCTTCTGTAGTCAAGATCAATATAATATTTAGAAGAAAGTATCAAAGCATCACCTGCTATGTTTACTTTGGATCCTCCTCCTCCATGTCCATTCTAAGACCAAAATATCTCCACCATGGTAGATGCTCTTGGCCAAAGATGACCATCTAAAATGGTTCCATCCGACCAGACACCCACCTCTCCCTTCCAGTCCATGGCCCCACTCTTTTTTCCTTTCCCATTTGATAGATTCTCATATAATGTGTCGAGCATGTCGTGGTCCACAAACATACATTGAGCTTCGTAGGGTTCATGTTGCTCACAAACTCCTCAATTTTATCCTTGGTGGTGCCCTCTACCATAAACCACTGCTCATCACCTTGGTGGGTCCTGATATCCATGGCACAAGTAGCGATGAGGATCCTCATGACTCTCCTCAATCCCTCCATGAGCTTCTTCCTATCCACATCAGCAAACTCGTAATTAATATACTAATACCACATCACACTCTCGATGCTGCTATCATGAACTAGCTTGAAGATATGCACCATCTAGGCGTACCTACACATTCGGTCCTTCATGTTGACATCAAAAGTCTAGGAAATCAAGGCCATTAATGATCTCAAAAGGGGGGTCGATGTCTGGTTGATGGCACCGTAGCCAGAAGTGGAACCATCCCAATTGATGTTCTCATTACACATGGCGATGATAATATCACCCTTGTAAGGTGTGCCCTTTGGCTCTCTG
Organism: Wollemia nobilis; assembly: GCA_028583015.1. NCBI lineage: Eukaryota > Viridiplantae > Streptophyta > Pinopsida > Araucariales > Araucariaceae > Wollemia > Wollemia nobilis. The sequence goes on along the minus strand of JAQPPZ010017220.1, from coordinate 3,855,841 downwards.
TCCTTCAAAAAATATCCCCATGCTAGTTGCGTCGGGTGAAGGTGGAGATTTTTACCATAGCTCCCACTCAAGTCAAGCTTCCACTCAATCCTGAATCTCAACCTTGCTTTGATACAAATTGTTCGGATTCACTACATATAATATAAATTACTAAAGAACAATAAACAAGCAAGACAAAAGAAAACATAACATATAAAGTGGTTCATCCAGTATAGGTTACATCCACCAAGACACACCAATCTTTTGTATGAACACGAATACAATATCTAAAGGGAGTAATGTTGCAACACAACCAAATGCAAATTCCTCTTCAAAACACCAGCATATCCACACAATTATTTTAACAATAATTCAATATACAAACACCCTTACATCAAGTTCTACACTAAGCTTTCTGGTCTTTCTACACGAAATGCATAATCCTATGCACGTCCCATAAACAAGATACAATCCTCTCTACTAGAAGTATTACATAAATAAGAAAACCCAATTACATGCATGCTCCTATAATTAATCAAATCCCCACTTAAAGCCTAATTTAAACATAGAAAGTTTACAATTAAAAAAACTTAATTTTAACCAATCCTAAAATTAACATTTCCTTTTTCCGTTTCCAATTCAAGATTGATCATCTACTGTCCGGAACAAAAAACTATTTTATCCATATTTAACTGAAATCAAATTCCACAAGTCTTACCGTGAAAAATGATCTTTTAGTGGTAATGCTATTTGAAGTCCTTGTCAACATATAAATTGTATTCGGTTAAAAGAATATTTTGTATTTGTTGATGATTTATAATATTAAAGTTAAAATAAACTAACATTTTAATATGAGTACTTTGGCTTAGTTTAGATTGAAAAATTAAACCTATCACCTCAGCGATTATTCGTAGATAATGTATTAAAATAAAAAAAATCTTGTGGATACGATATCTTTGCTAATTTTATTTTCGATACTAAGATCATTTTCTTTTGATTTAATTTGTTTTGTCCATATTTAATTGAAATCAAATTCCACAACCTATGCGTCTTACCATAAAAAAAATATTTGAAGTCCTTGTCAACATACAACTTGTATTTGGTTTGTATTTGTTGATGATTTATAATATTAAAGTTAAATATAAACTAACATTTTAATATGAGTACTTCGGCTTATTTTAGATTGAAAATTAGACCATTCACCTAGCGATTATTAGTAGATAACGTATTAAAATATAAAAAAATGTTGTGGATATGATATCTTTGCTAATTTTATTTTGGATACTAAGTTCATTTTCTTTTGATTTGTTTTATTCATATTTAATTGAAATCAAGTTCCACAACCTATGTGTCTTACCATAAAAAATGACCTTTTAGTGGTAATGCTATTTGAAGTCCTTGTCAACATACAACTTGTATTCGGTTAAAGAATTTTTTTGTATTTTTTTTTGATGATTTATAATATTAAAGTTAAAAATAAACATTTTAATATGAGTGCTTTGGCTTATCTTAGATTGAAAATTAGACCTATCACCTAGGCGATTATTAGAAGACAATGTATTAGTATATAAAAAAATATATATATTTTATTTTGGTTTTTGTGAGAAATTTTTATGACTAACGTATACACTTAGAGCAGTTTCCTCTCGACTCCTTGTAAAGTTGAAAGTTATACTTATCGATAGGGAATTTAACACAAATCCAGCACACATCCACCCCGTCACATAGCTCCTCACACACTCGCCCCCACTGCGGTTTGAACCTTAAACCTCCTTAAAAAGAACCAATACCCGAAATGTTGCACCCTTAGGTGCAAGGTCATTATCTTTTATTTCCAACTTTACTTCTCCATTTTTACATCTATCCGCACCCCAGGTGCATGGTCATTATATTTTATTTCCAACTTTACTTCTCCATTTTTACATCTATCCTTCAAAAAAAAACTTATTATTATTATTATTATTTAAATTTAAAGCGCAGCCTTGGTCTGAGAGATGACGATAAGGGTTTTTACACCATCAAAGTCACTCGAGTACCAACATTATCAATTGAATTTAGGGTACCAATTCAACTTTTTGGTAGGGTAGAGATTTGTACCGAGACCTCCTTTGAAATATTACCCTCTCCAACTCACCTAGGACCTCCTTTGAAGGGTTTCATATCAAAATTATATAAAGAGTTTTGACAATATTTACTCATACAAAATTTTTAATGAATATATTTTACAAGTTTAAAAATAAAATTTATTTTAATAAAAAGATAAGGTGCACCACAAACATAAAAATAACTAGATTTCAAATTTAAAAATTAAAACAAAATTATAATGTACGTTTTCAAAGATAACTATTAATTTATAGTAAATTTAATAATTTCAAAAGTAGGTAATCAATATTTCAAAAAATTAAAACATTAAAAAATAATAATTTTATTTTAAAAATAATAATAATTATTAATTAATTATATGAGATTGAAATTTTTTATTCAATATATTTAATTATAATTATATTGTAATATTATAATACCTTAAATTTTTTATAATTAATTGATTCATACGGTTTAATTAAATAAAAGATAAATAAATACTATTATATGACATTATATATTTTTATGCTTGGTTACATTTAAATATTTGAAAATAATATATGAAACATAAAACCTTAAATTATTTTAATTTTACATGCTTAAATAATGTAATATATAAAAACATATAAATGTATATAAAGATATACGTATTTTTATATTCAACTAAATTGTCTTAATCAGCTTATATATTTAAAACTTAAAATATTTTTAAAATTGATTTTTCCAATTTAATTTTTATTATAAATTTTTTATTTTTATTAAATATAGTTATTGGTTTCATATACCAACTTGAATCAAAATATTGAATTCCATATTTTATCTTATAAGCATTAAATTCATTCTTTTCTTTTATTTTATGAACCCACCTATAATCAAAGGTCAATTTGTTTAGTTTATAATCAGACGATTAGTTTGTATCGGAATCATCTAATAGCATAAGACGAAACGCCATAATTTATTACTCTCTAATCTCTCGAAAACAACGAAATGTTCGTCAACAACAATGTATGTGCTCCTAGGAAAATGAGACGACGAAGATAAATGCAGAAAGGGTTTGATGTCAATAGCCCATCCATAAGGCGCCCACTCGACCATGCCACAGATAAGGAGGGAGAGTCATTCCTGGCTATGGGTATGGTTAATGCTTTTGCTATTATTTTGCGGAGTTATATTGCTCCGAATTCTCCTTGTATTTGTGCTTTCCTTCGATTTACCTGATGTTGCAGCTGCTTCTGCGGCTGTGATTTTCGTCTTGCTCTTTCTTCTCTTCAAGCTAAGGCAAGAGTTGGCGTCAATTTGGCTACTGCCAGTTACGTCTGCCCCCCGCCAGACGGCTGAGGTAACGATTCCTGTGTTTACATACGGATGTCGCAACAAAGATAGAATAGAAGACACTAGTCAAGAAGAGTGCGTTATCTGTTTGTCTGAGTATGAAGAAGAGGAGAAAATGGTTTCCCTGCCTTCATGCGGACATAGTTACCACATGAAGTGCATTCAGAAGTGGCTCCAGTGCCGTGGTACATGTCCCATCTGCAACGCATGTCCGCTTTCGAAGTTGGATCCTCAACCACTTTTACATGCGGGCATAGATTTTGTGCGCGTCTCGATTGTGGTTGAGTCTCTGCCAATTTTAGGTACGAGGAATATAGCAGAATATACACCGGATGAAGGTAATGTTTAAGAATATGCCACAGCTTCCTATGCAAATGATGAAATTTTGAAGTTTAATGGAATTTCTATATTGCCTTTAAATGTAATCAGATTTTACTTTATTTTCAAATGTCAAGATGCTATGCTATGAGCTGCTTTTAAATTAAAATTTTAAACTTTGCGTTTATGTATACAACTTTATCTCTTTACCTCTGAATTGTTACAACTTATTCAATTAACTTATTTTTATTCAATATCTAACAATCTCTTTAGTGTTAATTTCATTCGAATTTAACAATAATTTTCTAACGGTTCATTAAGATAATATATCACATGGGATTAGGGACTATGAACCGGTGATGTGTAATGAATTCAATAGTTGAGCTACACATAATTCTTTTGTCTCTCTTTCTTTTATAGTATTTTCTTTTGAATTAACATTTTCTTCATTATGAATGTATCTTTTGCTTCTTGGGATATTATTCTTTTAATATTCTTATAAACTTTTTAAAGCAATGATGATGTTTGCATGGATAGAAATTTAGGTGCTATCATTTAAATTTAAATATTTAAAAAAAAAAGATATGATTTATCCTATGTTGTGTAGTGCTTAAGTAAATCGAGTAATACATTTCTAGTTTGACATAGATCTAATTTTTAATGTGACTATAATATTTATTATGTTAATGTATTATAATATTTATGAAGAGTGTTAATTTGAGAAAAAATAATTTTAGATGTAGCTCAATATTATTTAACATTACTTAATTTCACTTGAGTTTGGAATAATTTTATTTTTAAATTTTGTAAAGTTTTATAGTAGTATCAACAATTAGAGAGCAAAGTTATTGTTCCTTGATGTAATTTTATGTAAATAAATGGAACAAATCCATAAAGAATGGAATAACTCAAAACTATAATGAAGAACACATGGCCTTCATGATGTACTCTTATAAAATTTGTTCCATTTAATTTAAGTCTTCATAATTTTTATCAATATTTTGGAAAACAATATATGCTTTATCCTATGTTGTGTATTGCTTAAGTGAATAAGACAATACTTACATTGTTTGACATAGATCTATTTTAGATGTGACTATAATGCAAATAATTTTATGTTATTGAATTATAACATGTTCAAAGAGTGTTAGTGATAAGCATAAAGAATTCAAGATGTAGTAAGTTAATTTCACTTGAATTTGGGATGACAATTTTATTTCTAAATTTTGAGTACTATGAAGTGTTATACAAGGTTTCATAAACCTTATTAAATATGGCCCATTCCAAGATCAACATATCTCCATTCTCAAAGATGACTCATTTTAAGACCAAAATATTTCCATCTCCATCATCCCTTCTGCTAAAACAATTTCTAGTCTACCTAAATTGATCACCAGAAACCATAAAAAAACCCTTGTGATTACTGTTGGTGGGAATAAGAAGGGACACCCATCTAACCATGATTGCATACACAGAAAAAATGAACAAGACATTGCAAATGGTAGTAAATCCACCATTCTCTCTTCTTTGTCATAGCAAACTAATGTGGATTATTCTAAGGATGAAGAAAAATGAACCAAACCCCATTCAACCCAGTGCAGGGGAGAAGGCAAGAAAGCATCATTCAAAAAACTTAGATTAATATCCTCTCATGGAATATGAGAGGGTTGAATCAAAAAAATAAGCAGAGAATAGTTTTATCCATAAGAAGAGAGATTAAACCTTCATTATCACGGTCCAAGAATGTAAGGTTGATGAAGCTAACAGTGAAATAATCACCAAAATTCTTTGGAAGAAGAGAAGGCTCTAGAGGGCTTCTGTGTGTATGATACCTGAAACAAATTGAAGGGTGACTCATATCATATTATGAAAGGGTTATCAATATTCTATTCTTTTGTAAGGACACAAGAACCCAGCAGATATTTTCAAATATATATGCACCAATAATCATATAGAGTGTCATAAATTATGGAATATTTTAAGCCAAATATGGTATATATTATATAAAGATACTTGGATGTTATAGGGTGACTTCAGCTCACCGCTATATCCTTCAGATAAGAGTTGTGGAGATCCAATATTCATCTACAAGGGGAATATTTCATGTGGATCAATAGGAGAATGAGCTCTCAGCATATCCAACTTTGAATTGATAGAATATTTATTTGTAGAGAAGCAATTCAGCCTTTTGGTGATGCCACTCTGCACACGCTTCCTAGAATTGGTTCAAACCACAACACGTTGGTCTTAGAGAGTCTTTGTGTAGCTTCATACTTTAAAAAATCATTCTATTTTGAGTCTATGTAGCTTAAACACCTTGACCTCATATACATAATTTTTGAATGGTGGGGAAAGAATTTTTTAGGGTCACCCATGTTATAAGTTCTCCAAAATCTCTGGTTTATCAAAAATAATCTCCATGTTTGGAATAGAGAAGTTTTTAGAAATATATTTGAGTGCAAGAAAAGAATCACAAGCCAAATGCAATATTTAGATGATCGTATTTAGCAAGGGCACCTAAAGTATGGCTTGAGAGATAGGGCAAAAATATTGCTATCTAAATATCATAAAATGTTGGCCAAAGAAGAATCTTTCTGAAGGTAAAAGTCAAGAGCTTTGTGGCTAAGGGAGGGAGACTCGAATACCAAATTTTTCCATGTACTAACTCTCTACCATAGAAGTATAAATAGAATTAGACAACTAACCAAGAGTGATGGGACTGCCATTGAGAGTATCATTGAAGTTCAGGTTGAAGCGTTCTCTCACTTTGAAAATATCCTCGGATCAATCTCACCCTTTTTTTATTAAGCTTATGACATTATTCTTCATAAAATTCCTAGTTTGGTCTCCCAAGAATGTAACAACTATCTATTGGCACACTTTTCTAAGGAAGATATAAAAAAAACTGCTTTCTCTATGGTATCATATAAAGCGCTCGATCTTGATGACTTTCCACCCCAATTTTATAATATTTTTGGGATATCATTGACCAAGAAATTATCATCATTATTCAACATATGCAAGAATCCAAGTGCTTGCCTAGATACACCAACTCCATATTCCTCGTCTTAGTTTCCTAATCTTAAACCTATCACTCCATGTCTGATTTTAGGAACATGAGTCTCTGTATTTTCATCTATAAAATCTTTCTAAGACCATGGCAAATAGAATGAAAAAAATTCTACCTTCCATCATCGATCCCTGCCAAGGCATCCTGGTCAAAGGTAGGCTTATCACTGATGGAGTTATTACTATCCATGAACTCATCCATTCAGTATCCAAAATAAAAAATGCAATCCTCCTTTTCAAAATCAATATGAATAAGGCATTTGATAAAGTATCATGGAATTTCCTCTATGTCATTCTAGTTAAATTTGTCTTCCACACAGATTAGATTGCTCTGATCATAGAATGTTAATCCTTCCCTTGGTTTTTTGTTATTGTTAATAGAGCTGAAACTGGGTATTTCAAAAGCACTTAAGATTTGATATAAGGGGATCCTATGACGCCATTCCTTTTTATCATTCTAGAAAAATTCATGGGGATGACACTAAAGGTTGTTTGTTTGATGGATGTTATTTCTAGGATCAAAGTATCTTCTATTTTTTAGCCCATAATGCACTAGAAATTCATGGATGACATGATCCTTGTGACCAAGGCATTCATTCCCGAGTGAGTTGTAAGGCAGACAATTAATATTCAAAAACTTAAAATTTATTTTTTGAATACGCCAATTGCTAGATAGTACAAAATTACTAGAATTTTAGAGTGCTCTATCTCAAGTCTACCATCTACCTGCTTGGATCTTCTCCTATTCTAAGGTAATCCTTTTGAATCAATGTGAAACAACATCTTAGATTGAATCTAAAAGAAGCTCACTGAGTGGAAGGGAATCCTCTTGAGCTAAATGACCAAGGACACTTTTATCCAAGCCTACCTGTAAAGCATTATCATTCACTTCTTATCTATTTCCAAAGCATTAACATCCATTTGTAGAATAATTAAAAAAAATTAGAAGAGGTTCTTGTGGTCTAGATCTGAAGATCATAGAAAGATACCATTGGTACCTTGAAAAAAAGTTTATGCCATGAAAAACCAATGAGGAATGGGCTTTCGATAGGTGAATAAAATGAATTTAGCTCTTATTGACAAGCAAACATGGAGAATTTTAGTTAATGATAGAGTCATGTAGGTTGGTATAATCATAAGTAAGTACTTATAGTATCAATATTTCCTAGATGAGCATCCCTCCCACACAATCTTGGTTTTGTAATTCAATGATTAAAGCAAGATATATCATCAAATTTGGATTAAGTTCTCACTTGGACAACAAAGAGTGCATCAAGTTTTGGAAGGACATATGGCTAACTAACTAGCCACTAATAAATAATCCAAATTTAGTGAACCTAAATATCATCATAGACCAAATTTATGGTGGTAAGATTAGTGGCTTTATTGCTAGGAAACTGTGTAGAGCAAGGTGGAAGAAAATTATTCTCAATGATCTTAATGATGCTCAAAGAAATGCTACAATGATAATTTCCAATATTCTTTGTACTGGTGTCATCCCAAGAATTAAGTCCCATGATACTCCCATCTAAAATCCTTGTGAAAATGGTCAATATTTGGTCAAATCAACCTATTACATTTAAATCCAGCCTATCAATCACTGACCCACTCACAATCTCATATGGCTTAAGAATTTGATTTCTAAAATTACTTTTTTCTTTTAGCTCTCAACCTAAAATAAAATTCTAACCATTGATAATCTCATTTTGAGAGGTATGAACCTTCCTAATTGATGTTGCTTATGAAATTCAAACTAGGAATCTGTTTCACATCTATTCCTTAAGTATCCCTTTACCTACTTATTTTTGAGTTTTTTTTTCAATCTAGTTAGCATTTCCTAGGTCCAAATCAACTCTATCTCTAAGCTATGTGAGCAATGGACCAACTTTTTATAGCATCCTTAACTCAATATATTTTGGTCTTATTTTCTACCTCATGCTCTCTAGCAAATTTGGCTAGAGAAAAATGGTATATTTTTTTGGAATTATTCTAAAGAACCCCACTCAGTCTTCCTTCGCACCCTCATGTTTTCCTTAGAAAATATCCATCTTATTTATTTATCCAAAAATTTTAAGAGTCTTGTGGAATCTGATCTATTTACCTCACTTAATATCCAAGTTGAGAACCTAACCCCCTTGATTCTAAAGGTTGGTAGATATCTAATCACTTGGAATCCTCCTTCGAGTGATTGGGTCAAACATAACTTTGATGGTGCTACTAAAGGAAATCCTAGTAGAGCTAGTGGTGGTGGCCTATTAACGATAGTCACAAGAAAAAATTGTTTGTATTTTCTAAGAACATGGGACTTCAAACCAACATTGTAGCTAAAGCTAGGGTACTCTACTTAGGACTTTCTTTAAGTGAGTTTCTTCACATTGAGAACCTTATCATTGAATGTGATTCAATGAATGTAATAAAAATCTTATAGGGAGTCTAGAAACCTTCTTGGAGAATCAATAATATCATTGAGGAGTATTAGTAAATCACTAGGAGATTCAAGAAATTTATCATCCAGCATGTTTCTAGAGAAGAAAACTGTGTAGCTGACATTTTAGACAACTTGGGAGTGACTCAAGATTCTCTTCATTCATGGTTCAATATTTTTCCTTTAAATATAACTTCCTATTTTAACTATGATGGTTGTTTGCTTATTTAATCCTATTCCTTTGGGGATACACTTTTGTGTAACCTCCAATTTTATCATCCTTGTATATTTATTTCTTATATATGAGGGCCCATTGACTTATATCTATGATAAAACTAACAGCTTAAGTCTTGTCATTTTCATCCTCCTCGTGTTGGTTTCCAATTAGCTAATCCTGGGTTTGATTATTGGTGGGGTACCTGTCCTAATCACTCTCTCCTAGTTGAGGTGCCTCAAATTCCTCATAGAATTGTCCATGACCACATCAAATTGTACTATTTCAAAAGTTGGTTGACCTAGACTAGACTGTTTCATAGTGATATGGTGTAGAATGCTTACATAGGTATCTTCTTTGGTCTTGGGTCAGTCACCTTCCCTTTGAACAATTGTGTTGTGATCTGCTCTTCTAGTGGTGTGATATGTATTGTAATTTGGTACCTTTTTCGACCAATAGTCAATGTATTCGATGTAGTTTTTAGAGTTTTTAAAGATGTTATGGAAAGTCTTTCTCTGAGAATGAGATATTGGAGTAGTCTTGCTTTCTTTCCTAACAATTATTTTCAAGATATACCTTATTGTGCTTCCTAGAAGTATGGGGATTTATCTTTGATCAATGATGTTTTTGGGTTGTGTATCACATATTTGAAATGGATGAATTTTCATACTTGTGATAGTATTGACCTCTAAGTCCACATTATGATTATCCTCGTTATTCTTACTTCTAAGTATAGGAAATTGACTAGTGGTAATGTCAACATGAGCAACATTTCTAGTGGATGGGATAATATTATTGTCATCTATTCTCACATGCCATGTTTGGCTATTATTTCTTATTAGTAGTGTATAAAGGTGGACCTTGGCCTAGGTGGATCTCGTGGTTGGGAAAATTTTTCTTTTTATATTTTTATGACCCTTTGTAATTCATATGTGCTTGAAGACCTTGTCATTTATTTATTAAATTTCCTTGCCACTTTATGTTCCTTTGTAATGGCTATTCTTAAACCTGAGTCCCTAATTTTGGAAGATAATTTGGAAAATATCTTAAGCAAGCATGGATTTATGCCCTTTCTCCATAAATTCAATGGTGCAGACCTTGAAATATCAATAGAGTTTACTAGATCATGGAACAACCATTTGGTTATGGTTCATAGACTCTCTTTAAAAATCACTAACTAGTTTTTTTTTAGGTGATCGATATTCCCAATTATGGTGACATTATTCGATGTGATTGGCATACTATGATGGTAGAACTAAATTTTTTTATCAAAATAATTTTAAATAAGAATTAAGGTATAATCAAAAGATAGCTCTCTAAACCTTAGAAAAGGGTGCTTATTCCCATAATGTAGTACTTTACTATGGATGAGATCACTAAGCCACTAAGGAGCTTCCACTTAGCCTTTGTGAACCATCTAAGAGATATTAAGGATATCAAAATTATATATTTTTTGGTGAGGTCCCTCGAGATCATTATGGAAAGCATTAGAGTTGATACGTTGAATCATCCAAATAACCAAGGCTTACATTTGATATTTTATAGACATATGCTAGAAAAGGAGACTGCGCGTTCTACTTTAATGATGATGGATTCCCTGTATTAATCTGTAGGTGATGTTCCTAACATGGAGAGTATTATGGTTAGTGATGATGAAGTAGAAAAGTTTGATTCTATCAAAGGTAAAATATTAATGACCACCTCACCTAGGCGTTGCTCTGCTAGAGTCATACAAGCTTCTAGTACAAGATCAACGCTCGAAAGGAGTGATGGTGAGTCATTCAAGGATTTTCTCTATAGGTCAAAACCACCTAAGTGTTAAGGTGGTCAAGGTAAGAATGAAACTCGATCGGTCCATGATCTTCATAAGACTCCTACCATTGAGCCCATAGTTATCCTTATAGACATATTGGAATATTTTTCATTGTCCTTTAACACCATGTGGACTATTGTTTAGTAAGTGTGAAAGATGGCAAATGATGTTGTTAAACCTATGTATAGTACCTTTGCTATTCCTTCTATCTAGAATGATTATTGGTTTTGGGCTTGTGGACATCTTTGGATTGTCTTCCTATTTTATTTGGTTCTGGCATGTTGTCATGCCTAGTCTATTTTGTTCGATTCTGGCCTATTATTTTGTTTGGTTTTCTAAGATAATATTACCTACAAAATTACCTTTTTTATTGTTTTTTCTATTGTGTGTAAAATGTTAAGGGACCCTTTCAAAACCTATTTTTTAACAATAAAAAAAGTGTTATACAAGGGTAAAAAATTAGTGAGCAAATTTGTTACCCCTTGATGTGATTTTATGTAAAAAAATAGATCAATTTCAAAGAGAATGGAATAACTCAAAACTATAAATAAGAAAACATGAACTTCATCTTGTACTCCTATAAATGTTTTCACACTTAGGTTTAGTCTTCATAACTTTTTCTATAAATCCTTAGTCAATAGGACCTTCAAATATGGAATCTTGTTCCATTAGATGTATTTAAGAGAGAACAAAAAATTATGCAATGAGTCATAACTTCACATAAAATAGAACCAAACTATATGAACCTCTAAAATAAGAATGATGAGCAAGATGAAATCAAACCTATTGAAAAGCTATAAAAATAAATATTTCTATTTAAATATTAAAAAGGAAGGCATTACAAAATGTTATACTAGATTTAGTATTTTTTATCTCTTACTTCTCTTGCCATTTTTAGTATTCAATATTGTCATTCCATAAAAATATACAGCATCTTCAAAAGTAATTAGTAGCTTGAATATCTATTGCAGATCCAAAGAGCATCTAGTCCATTGAATTAACATCAAACTCAACTAAGGTTCTTACTAGTGTTTTCTTAATATAAAAAATCTAAGAGTTTGAAATGAGAATAAGAATTTAGGAGAATATTTTACGTCTTCATCTAAAAATAATCCTTATATTCTTAGTCCAAGCATGAAATTTTTTATATTATTACTATAATAATATAAAATATTTTTTCATTATAAAATATATTGTTGCATAATGATAAGACTATTAACGTTAAATACCAACTCAGCACGTAGTCATATACGAACTACATGTTATCTCCAAATACTATGATTCTAAAAATATTCAAATGATACAATATACAATTGGTATTTATGTACATGCTATTTTATATTCTTTATTTTTTATTATTGGCAAAAATATGGGTTTTTGGAAGGGTCCCAACCCTTTTACATAGGACAAAGAAATTTTTAGCAAGGAAAAAAGCATAATGTAAAAAATCTACAACTAGATAAAAAAATAGATCAAAGAACAACATGAAAACCAACATAAGAGGCCAAAAATAAAATATTGCAAATATAACAAGATAGTAGAATGGCTAACTAATATTTGGAGATATTGGCATTGACGTCCAAGTAGTCATTATTTTTCTTAATCTACACCTAGACCTTCAATAGTTCCCAGGAGTCTTTGGTACTCAAAATATTATTTTCATCTATCTTCATCTCCTGAAGAAGCAAAATACTAGAATTATTTAATTTTCTTAAGCTTTTAATTTCTCCCTACCTACTAGGGACATACATCCCTTAAACAATCCAACATATATTCTTCATTTACTAATGTAGTTTGAGTTATGACCTCCATTTAAATTTAGGCCTTTTTAAGTGCCATTGGTAATGGCTTTTGAAGTTTCCTTAACTCTTGCCTCAATTAACAAAGGTCTCCCCACCTTGGTTTAAATGCCTAGGTTAGCAATCTTCCTTGAATATCGTGTCTTCCTTATCAAAGGAGTTTCCTTTATACTATCTATCTATGCAATTTTACCCTTGGGATGAAGTGCTTCCTCTATCAAAATATTCTCCTTGCTTGACATCTAGATCTCAAGAGCTAACTCTAGTTCACACTTAGAACTTTGAGCAAAAATCAACTTTCCTCCTAAAAGGTCTTCCACCCTATTAACCTATTGAATCTCCTAGGACACTCTTCTCTCATGTCTTTTCTTATACTCTAAAAGATTCAAACCTTTAATAGATGTCAATTCTACTATAGAATGTAGATGTCTTCTATACCATGATCTTTATTATCCTTCATTAGACGCTCCTTTTCTTAGATAACTAATATGTCATCTAATGGACATCTCTATTTATTATTACTCTTTGCAAATTTATGGGGATTTGTTAGCTTCTTATTGATAGGAATCACGATGCTCCCCAAAATAGACCTTTTGTTTGCTATTCTAAATGCTTTTGATCAAATTATTATTTTATTCTTTAAATGCCTTGGAAATGGTATTGTTGACAAATTTGTATTGCAGATATAGGTCCTCAAAATGTAAATATAGGAAATAATGGATGCGAAATATTCACAAGTAGCTTAGAAGAAAACATTGCCCTGATGGTGGAATAATCACCAATGAACCAAGGGAAAAGCAGATCCATGATGTATATGCATTCATATAAATTTATTACCTATGTTTTTTGAATGTTTTTCTTGCAAGAGCATGACTTAGTTTGAATTTATTTGTAAAAATAATGATATATATATTTTAACTTTTAAGAAATTAATATATAAAGTTTTGACTAAACCCTGCTTAGCTAAATCAAACATGGAAAAAGACTAGCTAGCCGCCTCACAAGGAAGGCAAAGGCTAATTGGCTAACTCCATGCGAAGCCATACGTTTAGAATTCCTTCCTTAAAAATTGCTATAAAGGGAATGTAAAAGAAGATATGAAAGGAAGCAAAGGAAGCATAGGAAACAAAAATATAGGAGTGTCAAATCATTGTTTGGCCATCTACGAATACGATCATAATAGAAGGAAAATTAAGAAAAATTTGGTTGGTAATTTTCTTGTGTTGTGTTCTGGTGTGTTTAGGATAATATAAAAAGCTTATTTTAAATTATAACCACGTTGAAAGGGAAAAAAAATGTATTATAATCATTTTTAAATTACTTGAATATTTTATTTTTTTCCCTATTTAAGATAAGACTAGGTTAATTATGCACCATCCATTATCTATATTGGTACCTTGTTAGATATTTGGTTGGATTAATACCACACGGTTCCCTCTCTATTTGGACATCTCTGCAAATTGGATAACCAAATTCTAATCTATGTTGCTTGTTTCATCATATGGTTGAATCGGGTTTCCTTTCTAGCAGCCACCTTAGTCTTGTTGCCATTCACTATGTGGGAAATTCCATTCAATAACAAACTTGACTACACTTTTTTTAATTCCCTTGTGATTGCCATGTTTGAATCAGTTTGTTGCACCTTTTAAAATTAACTCTTGAAAGAAAAAGGATTCTTAATGGTTAATGGTTAATGATATTTTGAGTTTAAAGAATTAATTTAAGCTTTGTTTTTAATTCTATATGGATATTTTTAGATGTCATAACAGGTTACAACTTTTGAATTTGTTCTCTTGCCATTGGTTCTGTAGCCATATGAGTCCTCCAAAGTGTGAAGTAATGCTAGATAAGTTAGTTTTTTAAATGAAATCTTCCCTATCCCAAAAAAAAATTGGCTATTTTGGTTAAGTAATCCTTAAATCTAACATATATATTTATTTTATGAGAATAGCGTATGAGAATTAGAGGTGACTTTAAATCTAATTATCAATTTTCAATTCTCACCTTTCTAGATTGGTTATTATATATGAAGTCGAATATTTGTATGGTTGCATAATCTTTAGAAAAACATTGACTACATATCATTGAATATTTTATGCACAATTACATACACTTTAGAAATGCATTGAGCATTTTAATCTATGGGTCATTCTGATCGTGAAAAGCTACTTCTCGGGATGAGACAGATGATAAGAGGGATGGGAGATGTTTTTTTAAGATAACTACCATTTCAATAGATCGCCAAAGAGAATTCATTTGTATAGTCCTTGTAGCCAAGGCGTTCATCTTAAGTTTTGGTTTCCCTATAGCATCTTATCTTATAAACATCCTTCTTGGTGGAATGTAATCATTCAAGCATATGTATAATAAGTTGAAAGAAATGGTGTAGGCTTAGGTGAAGCTAAAAATGTTATATTCCTTTCAAAATTGCATAATGAGCTTCAATTAGGATTATGGTATCTCCTAAAAAATAAATGTGTCTTACCACCTAAAACCTTGAGAGAATAGTTGGTGCAAGACATTCCTCCATTATTTATGTATTGAAGTCTCTCGCTCTTGAATAAATTTGTTCAAAAGTCCACTTAAGAACTTAAATATATGTATGTGGGGGTAAATGTCGTAATTCCTATTATTTTCCTTTTATTTTAATTTGACCCCTTGCGATAGTTTTCTCAACTTTTGTTTAGATAAATATTTTTTCCAAAAACTATTACTTTCCTTTAAGTTGAGTTGATCTTCCAAAGAATTAATGTATTCTCATAGTTCAGTTATGGTACAAATATAAATTAATAAAAAAGAAGGAAAATTTATTTAGAGATTGAAATGTTTAAGATTATATTATGGAGACATTTGAATTTGTCTTCTTATTTATTAAATGGATATAATTTTTTTTTTAAGGAAATGGATAAAATATTTCTTTATATTGAATTAGGGCTTAAGCTATAATTTAATTTAGTGCCCCTTAGTTTTTAAAAGGGTAAGTTACAACTAAATATTATTAATTTAATGTCCTTGTATTATAAAATAACATTTCGTTTGTTGAGAATTACTTTTGTTTACTTTTATGTGTATAACATGGGAAGATATGCACCAGGAGTAACTAGAGAAAGAGAAGTTAATTTAAGTTATTAGTAAAACTCAATTCTTTCAAGTTTTTTTAAAAGAATGTAGTTGAGCATGATTAGGAAAAATAAATAAAATAATATGGTCATTCTCGAATTATTTTTTATAGATGATATATTTATAATATTTTTATAACTATCTGTATTTTTCTAAACTTTAGAAAACTCTCACACGCATATGATGACCATCATAACTTTTTCAACAACTATTATTATATGTGTTCAAGTTTTTTAAGTTTTGGAGGGGATTAATGCCTTAATATCCTTCAAATAATATTATGCCTTATGCCTTAAACTTATTGACGATATGAACCATATAGGAATATTGTTAGTTTATACCATTTCTTATAATATAAACTAAAACAAATATTCAATAAAAAAAAGTTAAGGAAGGTGTTTGTATTCTTCTCTCTTCATGTTGTTTTAAATATATGTGAAACAAATAACTTATTATATTTTTTCTTTTAATAGTTGAAAAGACAACTAATTTTTATTAAATAGAAGACCTTAATCATAGGATAAATATCTATGATGGTGAAAAGTAAAATTAATGTAAACCATGGGAATAGATGGGATTAGAAGATATTTTCAGTTTGAGATGGAATTCAAAGATATTTTTATTGAAGAAATCATATTGACCTTAAAGCCAAGATTACCTAAAAGTGAGCAATGTGATTAAACGAAGAAATAAAAAAACCCAGTATCGGTTGTATTACGTGTATGTAATCAATTGTGATTTGAGAATGACTATTCTTAGAGAGATATGTTAGGATGAGTTATGTAAGGTGGTATGGTATGAGATATTTTACTAGACCATTGAGTAAGCAATACAGAGGTGGCTCCTTGAGCATATTTATGAATAGGAAGAGTCTAATAAGGAAACATAAGGCTAGACAAATCTATGATGGTTGGTATAATATAATTCTTTGTATTATGCATAACTTTGATAAGAGAGACCATGACCAATGTTAGGGTGAATCGCATGGCCTTAGTTATTTCCACAATGCAAGAAAACTATTCTAGGAATATGGATATTAACTAAGCATTAAGGTATTTATGCTATATAATATTACTTGTTATTTGAGCAAAAATAAATAAATTAAACATGAGTTCCACTCTAAGATAATGTATTATCATAAGGGAAGTGTATTCCCCCTATAAGTATTATGGGCCTTATAGAATAACCCCTAAGCCATGGTCCTATGGGTCTCATACCAGATAATAAGGTGAGAAAGGAGGAACTACTAACTGGAATCTTTTATAGGATTTAGAAATTCATGTCCACTTAGGGGTCAACTACAACAACCATATCCTAAAAGTGGCTCTTTATGCCTTGTATTGATTAAATATTAGGTGAGCAGTAAAATTAAAAAAAAAAAATCTTTGGTTGAGTTACCCCCTCTTTAGTGAGTTTAGTCATTTAACGAATGAGTCAAACTGGGTTATTACATAAAGCTCTCCCCTTTCTCTATTTTGGATTTCTCATCTTGGCATTTTTATTGGTGATGAGAAGCCTTAATTTTCTAAAATTTGTTAGTCCCTCGCATCAAGAAAGAATTTTTCCACATGGCAAAACTTCATGCATATGGAGCATGAAGTGGGAGGATTTTCATATTCCATCTTCCAATACCATGATCTCAAGCATGAGATTAGCCTTATAGAGGATACAAATGGCTTGTCTAGATTAAATTTCACCTAAAATCTCACGTGAATCAACCTATTTCCTACTTTGGTAGAAAAATCCATTGCTATGGGAGTTTGATGGCCCTAGCAATTCCCACCAAAATATTTTTGTTCTAAAAATCAAGTGATAAACTCAATCCTTACCCAAATAGGGATTGCATTCATGAATTATTTGAATGGGTCAAAAGAGATATTCCATTTCTTAAGTGCTAGATCTCTTTCCCTGTAAAACCATGTCCCCTAAAGTATGATGTGCATAAGATCCTAAAGGTTCTAGAAAGAAAATAATATAATCCATTTAACATGGTCATCACTTCAATAAATTTTTCAAGTTTTCATTTTTCAACCACCCACTTTCTAATAGAATCCACATCTATTCTAGGTCTAACAAAATTACCAATTATACTATTCTATTTTTCTCAATCAATCTCATGGCTAACGAACATGTGATGCATAGGTAAACCATATCTTCCTATTTAATAAGATAAATGGAAAATTTATCTTCCTAGGAACCTGGGCCTTGGATAATATATTCCAAGACCAATACCTCATCATAGGCTAGATCCCTGGATATGCCCTCTAGATCATAGGTGGGGATTCACTTTTTTCTACCATAGCATAATTTGAAAAAAAAACATATCAAATTGGTTTCTCTACCACACTCTAATAGGATCTAAATACTTATCCAAGGTACCCAAGCTAATATCGAAATTCCTTACTCATACTTTTCTCTCAAAAAGATCCAAAATGGACAACTTGCTCCTAAAACCAATGTCATCCTCCATCATGCCCTAGATATACCATTGCTAAAGCTCACCAAATCTATCATTATCAAAGTTCACTAGATATATCATTATCGAAGCTCAATAGATCTATCACTATTGAAGCTCACTAGATTTATTGCTATCAAATCTCACTAGATTTGTAGCTACTAAAACTCACTAAATATACCACTATCAAATCTCACCAATTCTATCACTATCAAAACTCACCAGATCGACCATAATTGAAGCTCATTATATTCGAAATTATTGAATTTCATGCTATTTTATTTTCTTATTAATAAATTTCTTGACTATAATATGTATGAGCTAGAGGTACACCATTATAAATAAACCATTTCATTTACTAATTTTATTAAATTTTCTTATTAGAAATATTAAAATTCTTATATATATGTTAATATAATGAAAACCCATTGTATTCTTCCATTGTTTTAAGAAACAATATAGATATCATGTTAATGAAGAACTCAACCCTTAAATTTTACTACACTAGTTATGATATGATAATTTTTTAAGTTAGAGGTAGATGCATGCAGATGAACTTTATTATTTCAAATGTATGTGTGAGCATATGCAATTAACAATTATTTAACTAAATTTATGAAAATTATATTATTTAATTTCCATCAGTGCATTATGGATGCAGAAACCTAAAAATTTTACATGATCACTTACCTCTTCTTCATGATTGATTATGATTACAAAAATCACAAAATTGCATTAATTAGCCTTAAAATACATTGTATTTATTAATAGTGTTATTCATAAGCTCCTTGGGCTACTTAAGTCCTTTCCTGCACTTAACCATGGTCCTCATGTGACCATCATCAAAGGCTTAACCTTGGTAAAAAGTTACTTTATGAATAAAAGTCACTTTATCATTAAAGTGCACTTAAAAGGCTAAACTCATGTTTAATTAGAATTAATCATAATTAAGCTCTATCCTTCCACCTCATCCCCTTAACCTTGGTCTAACCTATGGTCAACCTAATCAGGGTTAACACTAATCCTTTCTCACACATGTGTGCACCCATAATCCTAATGGATATTTGTTGCTCACACATGTGTGCACTACTCATCCAAATGGATATTTAAAATATCCTCTTTCAAGGCATGGGAAGAGGTGAGTCACCTTCCACCTCATCCTCCACATGGGTGAAGGATTCCTTCACATAAAACCACTCATGAGCTATGACACCTCACAAGGGACACCTCAGGAAGGACACATAACAAAGGACACCTCATTGGAGACATCTCATCCCCTTCTCTGACCTCTTCAAATTTCTATAAATAGTATTCAATTTATTCGAAAATCCATCCACCTCATTTCATATAACTAAAATCTATCAAAATTTAGTCAGACCATACATCCATAAATCAACTATCAATCATTATGATGAAAATTCCTTTTGCATATTTGTCTGTACTATTTTGATAGGTTTTAATAGGTACAAATGTAGATCTGACATCGACTAAGAGTTGCTATAGTCATAGAACAACACCACTCTATACTAGAATGAAAAAAATAATCACAGGTAGATTCGCCAGGTACCTTACGACCCATATCTGATCGCACATTAGGGTGTGACTCTTGCTAGAGGTTGATCATAGGCAAAAAAAAGCCATAAATCCCTTCATATAGGTAAATTTTATTGTATTTCATCACTTACAATAATTTTCCAGCAACTCATATTATGCATCAAATTAGTTTATTTTGTATCTTTTATCTTTATCAATATAGGGCTTGATCCATGACAGACCCCCAAATGTTCGAACCGTATTTTATAGGTCATACATATTTTAGGGATAGGTTTGATGAACAATGACACACTATAATTAAATCCACCCAATTTGAGGATCTTTAGAAGACCAATTTAAGATTTTTTTGACTCATTTATTGAAGAAAAAAAGACTTTCATACATTGAAATTTCATTTTTTAGCCTTCTAAGGAAAAATAATAAAGAAAAGGAGGATCTCTTGTAATCCTTTTTGATCATATAATATAATACAATTTCTCATTCTCCACTGTGTTTATTTTGGCACACCCGATGGGATCCCCACTTTATTTATTTTTTTTAGTTAACCCATTCAAGTAGTTGGCTAATTTTGATTGATTTTATATGTTACAAGTTATACAAAACCATCAAGAACCCTATAAAAATCCTAAAAACACAAATCATGTCTAATACAACTATCTTTGTGGTCTACAAGATAGATTTGCATAGTAAGGTGTGATCCACAATAACTTTAAGGGCACCCTATGACCCAACCAAGAACACCAATAAGTGGTTAAGGAATGAGCTCTTACACATCCAACAACAACCACTAAATTATAGGTAAGTCTAGGGGACTGATTTTACTTCATATGGGATTGTTATTCCCCTTGCCAAAGATAACCTCCATAGACGAAAAACTACCTAAATAAACTAGCATCCCCAAAGGTATAATAAATCCTTCTCTGTTAATTTTAAGCTTTGGCAAAACTTGGCACCACACCATCTTGCTAGGTTATTTTTTTTTAGTTATGACAAAACTCGATACCACACCATCATGCTAATATTTTGTTGTTTCTTTAACTCCTAAAAAAACTTGGTACCACACAATATTGCTAGTTTCTTATGTTTTCAACTTTGGCAAAACTCGGTAGCTCACCATCTTGCTAGGTTGTTGTTCTCTTTGTGTTTGCAAAACTTGATACCGCACCATCTTGCAAACTTGTGTTTATTTCACATCTTACCTTCTTAGGCATTTATTTTATTCACAAGAAGAGATATATTATTATTTTTAGTTGCAGGTACTTTCCCAAAAAAAATACTATCAAAAATCTCAAATTCAGCCTAAATTCATCTTTTCACTAAAGTTGCATGGTAGGGTGCGACCCTGATTAGTCACATGGTAGGGTGCGATCAAAGCTGAAGTGCACTTCAACCTCTGAATTTCATTCTCAAAGACTTATAGGAGCTAGAGAATATAGGTAAGCCTATAAATTTTTTTTCTCTAGTTCCAAAAACAACAAGTTTACATTTAAGTTTTACCATCTTTTTACTTTCACAAAAGGCCTCAAAATCACTTTAGGTCTTCTTACAAAAGTTGGTTGTGACTTAAAAAATAATTTGATATTTTTTGGTTCACATATCTACATATGTAGGCTTGCATTTCATGCACCTTAGAGAGCTAAGTAGTTCTATAGGTTGTCTTTTCCTTTTGCATGTTGCATAACTTGTAAATTTTTGCTTTATAAAAATGTAATTAACATCATTTTATTTGTACTTCTGATGTTGCTCTTACATTTCTCTTATTACTTCAAAGGTATTTTAATTTTAAAATGACATTTCCTATATTATTAGATTAGGAAACACACTTCACATTCAACTTAAATAATGACAACATTTAATTCATCACCAATATCCACTCAAGACTGGTGATGTTGGATTTCATATCCTTCCACTAGCTCACCCCCTACACATCATAGTATCCTCTGTGAGTGGTTTTATATAATTTATCATCATAAAATAACCTACTATTGAGATACCCTCATAGTAGGAAGGATTAACAAGCCCCTTTACCATAGGGCTTTTCAAATAATTAGTGGATGTAGTTGTCATTCTTGTTCATGCCTTAAAAATGAGGGTTAAGTGAAAGCACGATTATTTCGGTAGTAGAACATTAAATGATATGGTACCTTTAGGGGTTATTTACTTCCTTAGGTTGTACCTTGAGCCATTACCTCCATTAGAAGCCATTCACCCATTTGTATACAATTACCCCTTGTGTGCCTTTGGGCATAATAGGATATTATCCACAAACATACCTTCTTTTAGAATACACCCATCACACCCTGTTTCATTTTAGTTTTAGGGTTACTCCAACATTATAATACACTTTTATAAAATTTTAGTTGTTCATAACTATTTATTGCTATATGATTTGATTTTTGTTACCAAATACTCAAAAATAGGTTTGAGAACCTAAAAACACAGATCTAACACTTCTTTGGACATAGGTTCAAAAATTTTCTATTGCTATCATCAGTTTCAAAGATAATCATAGGTTACCCTATGAACCAGACTAGTCACACCCTTCTATGCAAACCAAATTTCTATTTTATAGAAATGTCTAGTTACTTACAAAACATCATCTTTGTTACTCTTCCACTTTAGATTTAGTAGAAACAAAAGTTTTTCAAGTCTGATACCTTTCGCTCATTGTCCTTACCTAAGGCTAAATCTTGTTCACATACATTTCTAGCTATGGATCCTTTTCCCATGCTAAGTCCTCCCCCAACTAGTTCAGTAGGGAATTTAAGGGAAACCATATCTACTCATTCCTGACATTCATTTATGTCTTATCAGTCTAATAATATTAATTCATCTATTTCCTCTCATCCCACAACCAAGATCCACTAGTTTTATCTCATTATGATGATGATATTCAATCTTTTTGTCTCATTCAAGTAAGAAAAATCCATCTGCTTCTTCTCATATCAACAAAAAACATCCATCTATTTCCTCTCATGCTGGCAATAAATCTCCATCAATCCCTCCTTATCAACTAAAACCACCTTATAAGTCAAGCAATTAGGTGTCAGACCAATCACAAAATTCCTTCCCCAAGCTCTCAGGTGAGCACCATCCTCTCATATCCACTCCCATATCCATCACATCACTGCCAAAGATTCCCAAAAATCACCTTATCCTCTTATTCTTCCTCCACCTCGACTTGCATTTTACATCACTTATCCTGTGGCTATGCCACCACATCCTAATAATTTCCTATTTCCTTGTATTCCTCTCATTCATATTCATATTTACCTTTATATCAATCACCACCCATCACAACTAGAGTTCATGTCTATCCTATTTCTACACCACTCCCACCTCCTATTTCCATGCAACATATATTGATCCACCTTGACAAGCTAGAGTTGCACATGCACCATTATCAATGTCATACATCCACCCTTAATGAAAAATTTTCCAATGCCTTCATCTCCACACATTCCTCATCGTCAAGAGAAATATTTAATACAACCTAGGTAGACACTTAGTCCTTCCCTACCTAGTCTACCTCTCACTTGATTATCACATCCCATGCATTCCACTCATCCTGTATCAATTCTCTCTAAATCTCTATATCACACTTTTCAATGATTACATCATGCAAGGCTCCTAGTTTTACCTAAGGATAAACCAACCGATCCACACCACCCAAAAATAAAATGGTAAAACAAACATTAATTCTATGTTTATCATCACCAGCAAGGGCATGATATCAACACCTATCATGTTTTTGAACACCTAGTTCACAACATGATGAATGAGGAGGAAATACAACATACTAATCATTCTTCTTCTTCCACTAAGAATCAGGGTACATCTCCAAATACATTGCCCCACACCATGCTACCACAATCACATGTTGGCACTTCATCATCTTCATCCAGATCTCACCAAGTTCATTATATCCACAACCACCCATCTTATCAATATAGTAGTCATACTAATCTAGTGACTAGCCTTTCATGGACTGTACAACAATATTCCCCACCAACTTAACATTTTTATTTGATTTTTTACACACACCATCCTTTCTTGTCTTCTTTTTATTCATACATACACTTGATTTTCATCATCCTTCTACATCTTTACACCAATTTTATGATTAGACAAGATTTCCATTCTCTTCCAGTCCATCTTCCACACTTGGGGGAGTTTTATCTCCCTCTAACTACATTGTGAAAAACTAGGGGGAGTTTCATCTCCTCCTATCACCTCCACATTTTACATGTTACTTTCAACATTATTTTTGTCCCATATTCTTTCCTCATTCTCTATATTTTCTTCTAGAACCTTGTCAATGTTGTATGGTCATACTACGAGTGGCTACATAGTTTTGATTTGGTATGAATTTATTTTATTTTCTATATTTTTCCTCTAGAACCATGTCAATGTTGTACTGTTACGCTACAAGTGACTACATACCTTTGATTCGGTTCAAAATCCCTTCTCTTCCCCTTTCATTTCTTTTTACTCTCTCTAACTTTCTTCTTTATCTATTTTATTTTCCACCTTTTCTTCTCTTCCTTTATCCATTTTTCTCCATTTCTCATATTTACGAACCTTAGTTTAAGGGTATTCTACACATATTTTTAATTCTTAAA
This sequence comes from Wollemia nobilis, assembly GCA_028583015.1. NCBI lineage: Eukaryota > Viridiplantae > Streptophyta > Pinopsida > Araucariales > Araucariaceae > Wollemia > Wollemia nobilis. The sequence continues at coordinate 3,831,059 of JAQPPZ010017220.1, read as the reverse complement.
CTCATCATAATATTATTCTCTCACACATATTTACATTCATCCATCATGGTTCATATGACCAAAAATCGATATTCAATTCACCCAACATATGCATCCATCCATGATCTAGTCTAGTACATTGCACACCACATGGGGATACACCAACTTGTTTTTTTTGTATCACTTGGTTTGTTTCTCTCAAATATAATTTGGTTGTATACTACCATGCATTTCTAGGTATTTTTTTATGTCATGTCCTCTTGTACATATCATCCTATATGCAATTTTCATAGTCATGTCCATATCTTCCTTATACATAGACCATCCATTGCTTGTATATAGTACCACTTTGAGGAGTTGAAAACACATTTGTTAGCATGATTGTCATAATATATGCTCTTTTTATTAGTTGCATGGTAACAGGTAGCTTTTTTATTTCTCAACCAATCATAGTTAGTCTAATCAACCTCCATCGAATATCATCAAATCCTACAGGATTTCAAGGCTACCCCTAATTGAATTGAGTTCATTTATGGACCACCCATGAATTTCATATCTTAAGAAAAATTTTATTATAGAGAGAAAAACACCTTGCATAAGCCTTGACATTTAAATAATGGGTTCCCTTGCTCATCCTATAATTTGTGTATCAAAATAAACCTAGGGATAAACAAAGGAACAAGAAAAAAAAACATAAATGGGGTAGAAAATAAAAGCCACTACCCACAAAAAAAAAATAGAGAGAGAAGCACTACAAAAAGAGCACCACAAAAATAGGATAAAAAAATAAAGGGGCATAAAACAAAAGGAAAAACCTCAAGAGTACTATCAAAATTATTGAATCTTGGAGGTCCTTTGGTCTAAAATAACATCATGAGATTATCCCCATTGCCTTCAATAGACTCCAAGAGCCTTCCTGGTAGTGAAGTAAGCCTTACAAGTGGTGACACATCTATCACATTAGTGACCTTCTCTTGTATAGATCACTCTATTCTTGTGGATGAGTTATCCAATTTGGTTAGGTTTACAATGGTTTAGTCTAACCTCTCTCAAAATAAATAAATGAATATCATGTACACACATAGGTCCATGATAGAATTAACCTTATTTAGACTAGTTAAGATATCTATAGGATATTGAATGACTACTAGATGGATTTGATTGTTCAAACTATGTTGTTTGAGTATCTAGAAATTCTTTTAAACATCCACCATGCTTGAGAATCAAGGGTGAAAAACATCACCACTATTTATACCTATAACAAGTGTCTCTTCATCATATTTGTACATCCTCATCCACTACACATTTTCATCATCAATTACATTCTCGTCATGTGTGCATTGTACATTACTGTCCATTTGTACATTTCATGTTTCCTTATTGCATATCATGGTCATTAGCTCATGTGACTACTTATTTATTTTTGGATTAATCATCACACCTGAGACAACCCAAATACAAGATGGATTGCTATCCCCCTTACTACATTTTTATGATTCACATGTACATATGTTATCACATCATACTTTTGTACATCATCATTTATGCATATTCATCATCAAATAGGTTCATTTTACCTATCATTCATCAAGTATCAAATAACACCATTAATACATAGTCACATTTATTTAAACTCAAATCATTTAGATCCATCACATTTACCACACTATATACACCATACACATCATATATACTCACATAAAATTGGCATGTATATATATCATAAAAAAAATGAATACAATGTACATAATCACATCACTCGTAGGCTACATAACATATCTACTATGCCATTGTCATGAACCTCCCTTCGAAGACTTTTTAATTGATGAATTTATGTTTATATAAGTTATCTTTCAGTGGAATGATTGATTTTGCCATGTTAATTTTTGTAATTATGGATATTTTGTTCAAAATAAAATATGTCTTATTGAAGAAATGTTTGAAAATTAAATGGTTTATTGCTAGAATAAATTGTTTTGTGAAAGGATATGATGCTACTAATAGAATCACGTGTTTGCAAGAACAATAGTTCGTATGAATAGAAGAAAGAACCAACCACTGTAGATGGGATATTTAAATGGGAAATGATGATTGCCCTTAAGGATGATAGCTCCAAGAAGGACAAATTTCCTTCACATATAGTTGCATAATTAATTGGCACATGGAATGAACCATCGGTAGTGAGGTTGTTGAGGCCAAAACAAAAGAGTCGATGGGTTGATGTGTGATGTTTACAATGATATATTTGGAAAAAATCCCTTCTGTTTGCATCAATAATTATTTTTATTTTTGTTAGCTAAAATAATAAATGGTTTCCATATTTTATGATTATTTTATTTAAATATGAAGCATTCTCTAAAGTAATTGAGAACTTCATTGAAATTTAAATAGTTTGAAATAAATTTGTTATTGACATATCTTGAGCTTCGAATATTAACCAAGCTAGTGGATTGCTTGCATTAAATGAAAGTTCATGTTTATTTGAATGGAATACCTTATAGAAAGAAGAATAATTTGTACCAAACTAGTTGGTTACCTAGAGTTTTGTATGTTGTGGGGAGATGAACTCTATGAAAAGTGGTCTCTTAAATGCACCCAAAGGAGCTAGGCATGAGGGTGATAGCCAGTAGCAAAGGAAAATATAGGGATATTTGGTTTTGTTTTGGGGAAGAAAAAGTGGGAATTTCGGAGCATTGAGGGGTGTGAAAGGAAAGAAATAAAAGCTTCATATGGTTTAGAGAAAACATATCACATAATCAGGTAGACTTGTTTGAATTTTTTGAATCTAGCATGCAAAATCCAAAGTGAATAATCCTTTGATTTGTTGAAAAGAATAAATTATGTGGATAATTTTTGTATGATTGCCTATATTTTTATTTTCAATATTTAAGGATTCAATACTTTTTGAATGGAGAATTGATAATGTAATGCCTTAGATTGACCAATGAGAAAACTCTATATTCACATAAAAGTATGTCAATATGAGGATTAAGTCTAATTTATTTAAAGGAAATAAGATATGTTTTCTATTTTTATGTTTTATTATCTTCAGATACGGTTCAGTGTTATTAGTGTGATAGAATAGTGGGTCACCAATAGATAAAAGCCTTAATATGGATTTAAGTAGATTTCGAAAAACACTAGTTGATTTTGAGTGTGGCCTTGGTGGAAATTTTTCCCAATTTTAGATCTACCTGTTAGCATAGCAGTGGTCATGAATTATCCTAGTAAAAACTCTTAGGATAATGATAGGGGTGGACTGTTTCTAGTATCTTAACTTAAAATCTGAACTATGGTGTCCATTTGAATATGCCAGTAGTTTTTGTTTAATACCAATAGATAGAATGGTTTAAGTTATTAATTTTTGTGTTGTAGCTAGCGTATGTTGGGTCTATGTATATTCCTTCCTAGATGTGAGATGCATATCGAATTCTTGCTCAGTTTAATACCATTTCATTATAATTCCATAGAATGAATTTATGTTGTGTATTTATATTGGTTTTTGTGTTGAAATGTGCAAAATGATTGAGTATTAACAACATGAATATTTTACTGGATTAAAAGAAAATGTTTTGAGTATCAATATATTGTTCTTACATTTGTTGTTAATAGAAACCATATGTGTATATGTTGCATGTAGGCTCTTATTAGTAAAGCACTGGTCATAAATTCCAATGATAAAATATTGTAAGAATTTAAGAAGGCTATGTGCATGTGAAGGATGTTTGAAACTCAATTTAGATTTCCTTTATTAAATCTAACTACCAATTATATTGAGTATACTAAATATATGGATGATTCGGTTGTTGAAAGAAAAATGAATCATTGTTGTTATTGAAATAGCACAATTAATAAAGTATAATTAGTTGTATGTATTTGTTTTGTTTGTAATAAATTGCTATATTGGAATGTGGAAAAGTTTGGTTGTTTGTATTATACAATTTGCATGTATATAGATATAATTACATTTTGAAGAGAAGGAAATAGTTGTCTTGATCCTTGAAACATTCCCATATCAATGTGTTCAAGGAAAGGACATCAAGAGATTTGATGCAGCTAAGTTGAATGGACAGTTACCTCAAATTTTGTAGCATTATGAATATCAAATTATTTTGGAGTGCAATTAGTTAGATTCGTGAATGAGGACCTCACCAACTTGTTGTGAGATAAATTTCAACTAATGTAAATGTAAGTGGAAGAATTATGTAATGCTAAGGAATTAATTTTTAATTTCGAACAAGCAATTTACCTTTGTTGTAAGTGATTTTTTGTATTGAAAAATAAGTTTGTTTGAATTGGATTTCATTATTGTAATGATGTGTATTGCCACTCATGGAATAAATATTATTTTCTATGAAACTTGTAGAAGCATTATGGATTTGATTTGATAAATCATAAAATGCATGATTAGTAGCTATTCAATATTTTTGTAGTTATAGAAAAACTCATATTAACCACGGATATTTTTAGATAATTGACTTAATTATTGAGTAATGGTATTGGAACTCTCTTAAGTCCAAGTGTAATGGAGTAATATTATTACTCAAAGTGATATTGGAGTAATATAATTCTAGTAGTATCAGTAAGCATACGAGATATATATATATATATATATATATATATATATATATATTATAAGTATATATTTTAAATATATAAAAAAGTGAGGGAATATTTTGGGTAGTGACATTTGGTATTAGAGCATGGTTCGTAGTGGAATAGACTCATTGCAAAAAATTAATTATGGTGTGCAATAGAAAATATACATATATAGGGTTTGAACTTACCAAATGTAATAATAGTTGGAAGTAATTCCATTTGATTATTTGAGATGATTGGATGAATATTTATTAGTAGGTGAAACAATTTTGAATACGTAACTGCTAACTAATTCTTACTATCTTCCAAACGTGGTCAGGGACAATGCCATCAAAGAGAAGAAGAGGAAGTATTATCCCATCAACAAGGCAAACATGACAGGCCAATGTAGAGGATAGAAACCAAATATAGGTTCAAAGAACCCTAGAAATGAAGGAGAGAATCTCGCTGCCATAGTAGCCATACTTTGTGAGTAGGTAAAAATACCATATTGAATCGATAAGCACAAACTGGAAACTCTAGAATGGGATAGGTAAATGAATCCCTTTCTAAGACACAACAAGCTAGGGTTTTATTTGAGCCAAATTTGGACAAGGAAATGAAACATTTAAAGTGTTCCAAATTTAATGGAGAGGAAGATGGTGATAAAGCTGAAGCTTGGTTGAAAGAGATAGAAACCCACTATAATATGAAAAAATTTCCTTTGGAAATTGAACATACTATGCCATATTGCATATGCAACTTGATGGTTTGGATTGGTGATAAACCTATAGCAAGGATCGAAAAATTACGATTGTATTTGACTTAAAATGAAAGGAATTTTTAGTAGGTTTTAAAGAGAGATTCCTCACAGAGCACTTTTATTCCTAGATGTTTGAATAGTTCACTAAAATTTGATAGGAAACAAGGAAAGTGGAACAATATTATCAAATACTTGTCAAGCTACTGAAGTATGTGCCTGCATACAATGAGAAAATGAAGATTCATAAGTTCATATTAGGAGCAGATTATAGAATAGGGTAAGAGGTAGATATGCAAGAACCTACTAATTTGCATAAGGCCTATTATTTGGCTTGAAAAGCTAAAATATATCTCAAACTCTTTTTTAATTATGAAGGTTTTGATAATCAAGGCAGAGAAGCACTAAGGAAAAGAAACATTGCAAGTTTTGTAAAGTGAAAAAATAACAGACAAGAAAAACTACCCCAAAACAAGATAGAAGGAATGATAGAAAGCATGAAAATGTTAGTAAAATGTTCTAAGGAAATAATTGTAATTCCAATAATCGCAACAATGATAACAATATATCACCACAAGGATAAGCTAAATTTCTAATAGCAAAAAAAGTATAAGATAAACAGATATAGAAAGCACACCCGTACTAAAATATGGATGCTATTTTTATAGTATATCACATTATTCTAGTAATTATCTACATAGATAAGGAACAAGTTTGAATGGAAAGGAACCAATGTATAAAGAACCTACACCTAAGGAACCCATGCACAAGATTTATGCTGCAATAGGGGATCAGAATTTGGAAGGTCAAGCCATACCACTATTGATTAAGGGTAACATTTTGGTAAGAAAGTTAAAATCTTGTTTGATAGTGGTGCTATGGATAGCTTTATTTCTACTAGTTTAGATAAGGATATATAAAAAAAACCAATAATCTTGGCACATGGGTGGAAGGTCGAGTATGGTTCAGGATAAACCTACTATGTTAATCAATGTTACCCAATGGTATAAATTGCCTTACCCAGTGGAATGACAATGGGATGCTTGTATATGGTGGTATTGCATGCCTTTAATGTAATCCTAGGAATGGATTGTTTGCAAGTGCACAAGGTAGTACTCAATTTTCAAGAAATATGGATCAAGTACATGGAAGAATGTGGAGTTGTACGAAAGGTGTATAGTTGCCAATGGGTTTTTCAACCTCAAATTCTCTCAGTAATGCAACTCAAGAAAGCCATCAAAAAGGAAGTTGTCTATGTTGTTAAAATAAATGAAATTAAGGAAGAAATTAAGGAAGAGGTGTTTAGGAAACACCCAATTATTTAGGTGTTTAGGGATGTATTTCCATAGGATTTACTTGGATTATCACCCAAATGTAAATTTGACTTCACAATTAAACTTCAACTTGGAACTGAGCCTATACATAGAGCTCCTTATAGAATGAATTCTATAGAAATGCAAGAGCTAAAATTGCAACTACAAGGGTTGCTAGAAAAAGTTTTAACTAGACCAAGTGTGTCACCATGGGGTGCACCTATGTTATTTGTAAAGAAAAATGATGGTTCCTTGAGATTATGCATAGATTATAGAATTATAAACAAGGAAACTATCAATAATAGATATCCTTTATCTAGAATTTAAGATCTCTTCGACGAAATTAAAGAAACCATTATCTTTTTGAAGATTGATATAAAGTCTAGATATCATCAGTTGTGAATCCATTAAGAGGATAAACATAGAAAATACTTTAAAACTTGATACGATCATTACAATTTTATTGTCTTTCCTTTTGGCTTGATGAATGCTCCAATAGCATTTATGAACTTGATGAATAGTATCTTCAGGAAGCATCTAGATAGGTTTGTTCTCATATTCTTGGATGATATATTGATATATTATTGAGATAAAGTAGAGCATGATAGACACCTTAGGTTTGTATTGGAACTGCTAAGGAAGAATTAGTTATTTGGGAACTTGTCCAAGTGTGAATTTTATGTGCCAAAAGTACAATACTTAGGGCATGTTGTATCAGTAGAAGGAATTATGGTAGATACTAAGAAAATAAAATCTATTTTGAATTGGTTATTATCAAAAAATGTGATAGAAGTCTAAATTTTCATGGGTTTGATAAAATATTATAGATGGTATGTGAAGGATTATTTCAAGATTACCTCTCCAATAACTAACCTTCAGATAAAAGGAAAATAATTTAGTTAGATAGATAAAAAGTCAAATTATCAACAACATGCCAATTTAACACACATACCATCACAAGAATTACAACCAATTCAAAGTATTTGGATGTTTTCACAATGTGACATCAATTTGATTGGAAAAATATTGTATCCATCATCAAGAAAAAACAAGTTTATCATCACTACCATAAAATACTTCACAAACATGGTCGAGGTGATTCCTGTGACCACTATGATAGGACCTCAAATCATGGAGTTCATACTCCAACATATAATCTATCATTTTGGCATTCCCTCAAAGATAATTTCAAACAATGGCAAGTATTTCAAGAATAATAATGTTCGAGCACTTTGTGAGAAATATCATATCAAACATAGTTTCTTGACTACTTATTACTTATAAACAAATGGATAAGATGAGACCACCAATAAGACTCTGATAGCCATTCTAAAGAAACTCATAAAATATAATCACATATATTGGCATATTCAAATCCCCTTATAATTTTGGGCTTATCAAATGAGAATTTGTATGCCTATAGGGGAAACAAAATTTTCATTGGGCTATGGGGCGAAAGCAATTATACCTCTTGAGTTTGATATCCCCTCATTACACATTTTATTACAAGAATTTATTGATTAAAAAACATATAGAAAAGCACATCTTGATTAGCTCATGCTCCTTGATAAAATGTGAGTCAATGAATTAGAGCATCTATGAGTATATCAAGGTTGTATCAAACATTTTCATAATGCAAAATTTCATCCAAATGAATTTCAAGTAGGATAACCCGTCCTTATAGAAAATCAACAAAATACCAATGTTTTGCCACATCTCCATGAAAAATGTATGTCTATTTGGTTAGGTGCATTCATAATTAAGTAGAATATTGGTCCTAGAATATATAGACTTACCATTCTCCAAGGAATAGAAGAGTCTAAGCCATTAAATATCATTCATTTGAAAGTGTTATATGCATAATGCAATATATATATATATATACAAGGCTAAATAAAAAATAAAAAAATAAACTAATAATAATAAAATTTTAGTTTTCCACATTGCATTTCATATATCCATTTATGAAATCATAAATTCTAAATACACTAATTCATACACTCCTAGTATTTCCATTTCTTACATGTCTCTAGTAGTATTGACAATCATTCGATTAATTTGTATAATAGTTAACCCACTGAATATTGTTTCTTTAATGAGGGGTAATATCATTCTATTATTATTTTCATCCACCATCCATCACCATACTAAAAAAAATGAAATTATGAACAAAAAATATATTTCAATAAATCCCATGACACCTTATTTCTTTGGTATTCTCCAGTTTGAGTAATATTTACATGTTTTTAGTCACTCAACCACTCCTAGTATTTCAAGCAATCTCCATTAAATATCAAAAAATCCTTAGGTGCTATAGGTTTTTCTGGTTAAAATCGGGTTTCCTCTTGGACCATGGACATTATCACACATTAATAAAATTGTGATTCCTTGGAACAACAAACAATGAGTAGTTAATGCCATAAAATGAATGGTTTCCCCTACTCATCCTATCATGCACATGTTCTAACCCCAAGAATTTGCAAAAGGACAAGCATAAAAGCAAAAGATAAAAATATTTTCCAAAAAAACAAATAAAATATTGAATCCATGGAATTCTTAGGTTATTACACCATGATGTTAACCTCCATCAGGGCTATAGATGATTTAATGGTAGTGGAGTACACCTAGTGTAGTGATATGTTCATCACTTTAGTAACCTTATTTTTGAAGAACATGAGCTTATACTGAGAGGGGGGTGAAAAAAATAAGCCAAAACTTTTTATTTTTCAATTCATATGATAACATCATCAATATAAAAAAGGTAACCATTCCACAAATCATCACACATGAGAGACATGATTTAACATGGTTCATCCAATGTGGGCTACTCCATGGAGAAAATATTCCTTATAAATTTTCTCTACAAATTCTTTTGGGAATCAATTCCCTATTGCAATGTTTATGGACCTATGTCCAAAGGAGACACCAATCCCCTTGCTTTGATTCATGGATATCTATCCACATAAGAACTCTTTATCCTCTAATCTGATTGGTGCTCTTATAGAATACTTCTATCCCCATTGCACTATCTTGTGGATCTCTCTCCACAAAATACCTTTGTCCTCACTCAGAAGGCTTCTATCCTCACTGCCCTAACTAATGGATTACTCTCCACTAAAGACCACTATCCTCTACTCTATCACTTCCAAACCTTGCTCAATATCTATCTCAAACCTGCACTAAACACTATCCTCGGTCTAGCACAAATCTACTCACAAATATATATCTTGTTTGGCATAAATCTACCCTCAAATATATACCCAACTCTGTCCTCAAATTCATCTCAAGCTTTAACACAAAGCTTTATCAAATCTACTCAGATTTACCCCAAGCCTTAACACAAAGCTTGAACAAATCAATCAATTAAATCTGCTCTCAATTTTGTCTCAAGTCTTCATCAAGACTTTCTCAAATGTACTTACAAGTCCTCTCAAGAACTTTCTCAATCACAAATATACTCAAACCAACATTCAAAAGTTTTATTCAATCATTCAACCAATGAAACATAACTTTCTCATAAACCCTAAACAAGTGTTTCACCTTTTTCAACACAAAGCACAATGTGGGTCTTAAACCCTAACTCAAAAAATTTCCAATATCTAATCAAATAAAATCATTCATTAACAAGGTGCATTCAAACTTGCTCACATATATCCAATAATACTCTTCAGTCCTTTTCAATCCACCTTATATTTCATAGAATCATTTCAATTACTCTAAAAAAAATTAGTGTGCCCATACCTTTTGCTTTGATGGAGATATATCTTCAAATCCTCTTTGCAAATTTATAGGTTAGATAGAAAGAGTCAATCTCAAAATATCCACACAAATATTCTCCTCAATAATTATTTCACCATTCAAGAAATACAATAAAATGCCAATTCATAAATACACCTTATTATCTCCAATACTCTCAAAATAACATTCAACACATAGAAATAAAGTTCCTTTGTTTATACCTTATAATATCCAATCCTCTCAAAATAAAATTCAACATATAAAAATAAAGTTCCTTTTTTGATACCTTATAATCTTAAATCCTCTCAAAATAATTATTCAAAACATAAAAATAAGGTTCCTTTATTAACAACTTATAATATCCAATATTTATATTTTCAAAGCATCGAAATAAAAAATTATTTTAAAAACCCTTATGACTCCCTATACACTTCACACATGCCTTTTAATTTTCACGTGACCTCAAAAACCTTTCTGTATTCAAAAAAATTTACAAATTAATTTAAATGTTGCATACCTTAATAATGGCCCACGTCATCAAAAGATTGTGCATGACTTCGACTACACCCAAACTCAAACTCATGACACAAGCCACCGTAGCGCCTTAGCCCAAGGCTAAGCTACCACCTCGGCTACACACCCACACATGAATGACAATGTCCTTGCACCTATACACTATCTACTTCCCACATATTTTAGCGAAAACAAAAAACTCTCTTCCTTTGCAATAACGAATCAAGTGGAATTCAAAACCACGACTTGCTCCTTACAAGTTTCTTAGACAACCTTTGACCACCTTCTGTGCTACCCAGCACCTTGGGATTATCCTATCACACCACTCATATACAAGTTTACCTCCTCTTACTAAAACATCACGGATATCTTTTTCTTTTCAACAATGCAGCGCATGAATATTATGATCACTTTGGCATTTGAATGGCATTTTTTATTTGGAAACGAAAATCATTTTCTATTTATACTTTATCCTTTGATTTAACCATGATGGCCCTTTCAAATTTAGAATTTAGAATTAAAATTTAAACTTTAAACTTTGCACCATTAATTATTTAAATTAAAATTTTAACCTTTAGGTTAAAATATTTTAATTTAAATAAATTAAATTAAAACTTTTGCCAACCTTTATAATCTTCTCAATGGGTCTTATCGAGGATATATATTTTTAATGATTCCTTGGACCTTGTTATTTCTCGCCTCTTTATTTTTCCTGAATATTATAATATTAAATATTATAATATTATTATTTATTTCTTAAACTTGCTTCCCTTTGCTTGGGTATTCTACCTTTTAGGCCTCTTTAGGCATATAATATTAAAAAATAAATATTATACCCTTTATTTTTAACAACTTCCTTGTATTTTGGAAAATAAACCTTGTGACATCAATGCCGACAAAACTAGACATCAAACCTCTTGACATCAATGACAACAAAACTTGCTCAAATTTTCAACAATTTCCACCTTTGTCATTGATGGCAATCCTTTTTTTTTAAACATTCCTTTTTATTTTTCAGTTCTGCTCCCTTGAGAAACTTCTCCTCCTGAATAAATGTTCTTGCCCTAACTCAAATATCTCCCCCTTTGACATCAATAGCAAAGGGACTCTTAGCTCAGCCTCCTCTCCACCTCCTCTCCTTGAGGTGATTATTTTGGGGGTGGGAGTAGAACTACTACCAATTTTCCTCTAAGATACTCAAAAGTCTCCTTTGGAAGAGTCTTAGTGAATATGTCCACAATCTAATCCTTTATAATAACATATTCCAACCTGACTTGCTTATCTATCACTTGCTATCTTGGAAAATGATATTTGATCCAAATGTGCTTGGTCCTAGAGTGCATCACTAGATTATTTGAGATATTTATATCACTTGTATTATCACACAGTATGGGAATAGGGTGATCTTGATTTATCTTGAAGTCCTCTAAGGTTCACTTCATCCATATTACCTATGTACAACAAGCAACTACTACAATATACTCTACCTCTGTTGTGGATAAGGATACTAATGCATGTTTCTTGCTTAGCCAAGATACTAAACAATCTCCAATAAAGAATGCTCCTCCACTTGAGCTTTTTTTGTCATCAATGTTGCGAGCCCAATATGCATATGTATATGCTATGAGAGTGAAATTGTCACTTTTGGGGTACCAGAGACCAAAATCCATCGTCACTTTTAAATACCTGAGAATCATTTTTACTGCTACTACATGTATATCCTTTGGTGCCACTTGAAACCTTGCCATTAGCCCCACTACCTACATTATATATGGTCTTGTAGCTGTGACATACAGTAAGCTGTCAATCATAGATCTATATAATTTCTAATTTGCCTTAGGAGATTCATCATCTTTAATTAACTTGCATCCTGTAACCATGGGGGTACTCACTGGTTTGCAATCTTCTATATTGAATTTCTTTAGCATATCTTTTATATACTTGGTTTGTGAGAGAAATGCATCTTTATCTGATTGTGATATATGAAGTCCAAGAAAAAATGGCAACTCACCAAGCATTGACATCTCAAATTCATTATTCATGTTCTTTGCAAAGTTTTGACAAATCTTATCATTGTTACCTTCAAAAATTATATCATCCACATAAACAACCACAATTAGTAAGTCATTTCCTTTTTTTTTTTATGTATAGGTTACTGTCCGCTATTCCTTTACTGAAACCCTATTTCTGAAGGTACTTGTTGTGGCTACTCCACAACGTACCCAAAAATTGGGGACCCACCTTTTTATTTTTGGTATTTGATTGTTTGTGTGTTGGTTTCGAGTGTTTAATGATCAGTTTGTTTTGAATTTGCATTTGTCTTTAGATTTTGTCAATAATATTTTGTTATTGATGATATTTTATTGTCGACGACTTTTTTTTTTCTTGTCGACGACTTTTCCTGTCGACGACTCTTTGTCGTCAATTTTTTGTTAGCTTTTTGTAATGGTTGCATCTTATGTTTTCATCATTTGAGTGTTTCAAGTAAGTTTTTTATACATATAAATGTTTAAAATAAAAAATGAAGTTCAATTCCAGACGGACATGTATATGTATAAGAAGTATTTACTCAATATTAAAAAAAAAAAAACTAAAAATCTATTCGAAACTGGTTTTAGCACATTGAGGATGATAGACACCAGCGGAAGAAGGAAACACATGTTTTATCACGAATAGGAAAATATGCGGAAGCCAAAGTTTTAATTAAATTTTAAAGTTTTAATTAAAACTTTAATTAAGCCAAGATTTTAATAAAGCCAAAATTTTCATTAAAGTTTTCATTAAAAAAAAAAATTAATAGAATTAAATATTGGTAGCATATGAAAAATATTAATATGGGTGTTTTCTTTACATTTATAAAGGATTGGTGGACTATTAGAGATCGAAAATTCCTAATGTTATATTGTGATTTGGGCAGGTTACGATGTTCAAAAGAGGGCGACGTGTGGATGAGTAATAGTAGATATTTTACCCAAGCAAAAGCAACAGTTGAACATATCATCGGGATAACTAGGCTCCGTCTAGTCAGCATATCGATAACTTGTCGGTGGCAATTTGGCAGTCGTAGTCTTGACAAAACAGCCTGGCTAGCACTGACATGGTGGTCAAATGACGTAGAATCTCATCAAAGAATCTTGTTGGAGCGGTTTTAATTAGAAAGACTCTAGAATATTGTCGACACCTGGCAGCCATACGATGACGGGGATGCAAAATGCGTCTCAGCCACAAGGAAGAGATAGAACTGGGGTGGTTTGTAATAGAGGTTTGGTAACATGGGTAAATCTGGGTCTCAAACACCAAAGCAGTGCATGGATACAGTGGAGAAAGAGATGGCCACGTGACCAAACATCGACGTGATCTAAAGACTTTTGTACGTCAGGTTGTTTTGACCAGCATGAACACATTCGGGATCACCGGATGTCTTCCCGACTGAGTGGGAATTGTAATGTGAAATCAGCAGGGTAACCCATGTGCGACGTGGCAAAGAAAGAATAGACGTGTCTATGTGGCGAATGGGGAAATTCTTGATTGGACGATAAATGTGGTGCATGCATAGAGAGCGAATACATGCCAACGAAGAAGCCTTGATTTCTAATAAGTAAAAATTTCAATATATTTATTTACGAGAAACCTAAGGTTAAAGTTTTCTTCGCAAGAATTTTAAGATGTCGAAGGTGGTTGCTCGTGTGGACCATGAAGGGAATGGGGAAGTTGTTTTTAGGACCTCTATGATGGCAGTGCAGATGGACTCAAATAGAAAATATGGTTCTAATGAGATTCTAATTTGATAAAATACGCATAAGCTCTAGTTAAGGGCGAGTGATAATATATACCAGGCACCAAGAAAGAGACGACCATTACCCGACTATCGTAAGAAATGCCATCTATGACGATCCCGAATAGGCATAATTAGGCAGCGAAACGTCATGGATTTCAACAAGATAGCACCAAAAAAGGAGGGTGTTATTCATCTTAAACGGAGGTGTCAAGCAGACCTATGTTGTGTATGTGACCATGAGGCATGGGTCGTAATGGATATTTCGTGATGGCACACACCAGGTCATACCGTGATGTCGATGGGTGATGGAGAATCCATATGGGGATGATGACTTCGACAAATCTTCAGACACAAAGAGGCTCCCACGGGTTTAGCAAAGGAAATAGACGTATCTCGAGCACAGATTTCAGTAATGAACATGGCTATAATCACAATCCTGACACATGGCGATGAGGATATGAATAAAACTCTAACAACACCCATGGCGATTTTTATTAATACATGGTCCAAATGTTACTATGGTCTCAAAGACCAATGTGGATTATGTTCTATTAATGTAACCTCATTCTTATTACTATAGCTAGTGAAAGGGGTTTTGCTATGTGGTGGTAATGCTTGGCCAAAGCATGTGACAATAATGAAAAAGAAAAGCATGCATAATAAAAATAGTGCCATCTGTCCAATAAGCCAGGCGAAAAGAAAGTTACCTCCCTATTATTAAACTTATGAGCATTTTGTTTCATTGGTGAGAGGTTTTAAACAAAGAAACAAATGATGGGAAATTCCAAATGTCGAAAACCCTGCATATTGGGATAATAGAAAAGATGTCTTGAAACAAAAATGAAACGCATGCATGCACAAGGAAATGGAAAAGCCTTTTAAAACTGAAATGAATCAACACAGGGAAATGAAACAACGAATGACACAAAGTGGAAAAGGAAGCAGCAAATGTAAAATGAAGAGTTTTCCTGCCTTTTCAAATACCCTATTCAAGTACTGAAACAAGGTTGGAAACTGCTGCAAGCAAAGTTGCAGATTTGAAGGCAAGAGGGCTATTCTGGACTTGTTTGGGGCTGTTTTTCTTCCATGGACTGGTTTGGGAAAACCAGAAATTCTGCTATTGTAAAATGACACATTTTTAATGCAGGAGTTTTCAGAAATTTGCATCTTGTGGGCAAGAAAGAAGGAGATTCTCTTTGCATGCTATGGATTTAATGTCTATTTTTTTTCCCTTTTTCAGATTTCGAGTTTGTAGATGGAGTTAATGCAAGTTTGCTTGGTTGCTTCATGTGAATGCTTGAACCTGAAATTTATTTTAAACCCTAGGAACTGACACTTAGTCTATGGGGATTGTGCTTGTTTTGCAAGTCCAATAGGTTAGGTTGCATGCATGGAAACCTCACATCTTCGGTTTTGTCGAAATAGGATAGCATCATACTTGAATGCATTTTATTTTCAGTTTTCTGCATTTTCTTTCAACTTTTTCTGCATTTTATTTTCCAGAAATTTTAATTTATTTTAATTTTCAGGCATTAAAATAAACATTTAAAAAATATCAAAATCCAAAAATAATTTCACCATTGCGTAGGTTATACTTCATACTTCCAATACGCACTTTGAAATTTCATTTTTGGAGTTGTTTAGTATTTTTAAAAATTCATCGAAGTTGTTGTTTTATTACAGATTTTAAAAAATCCGAAAATAGAAAATTTCCATTTTTGGGCCAAATTTCATTTTTTCAGTTTTGTTTTGCACTCATGAGCCTATGATGACATTCCCTTCATGAAAATTCCAATTTCATTGAAGGAGTTATGTTTTATGGCATTTCACAAATTTCCATTTTTGGGCCTAAAATTGCCCTCTCTTCATAAAAATTCTAATTTTACGAAAGAGGGGTAATTTGAGTATTACATTGAAGGTCATTTCTTCAAAGCACTTAATTGTTCATCTTAATGAAAATTTGATTTCATTTAAGAGGGATAAGTTAAAGTGACATTTAAAGCCCTTAATTTAAGGCCATAAATTATTGCCTCTTTGTGAAAACCTATTTCACCAAAGAGGGATAGTTTATCGATCACATTGAAAGCTATCTTCATCTTCATGATAAGAAGCCATATTTGGATTTAATGCAAGATAAAATCTATTTTAAAACCCTCAAGATAAAAGGAATTAAGGCACTACATCATGGTCATATGAGGGCCAACTCACATTTGCTTTATTTTGGTTCAATGAACAATCACTAAAGTTTCATGGTAAAATAAACCAACATTGCCCCTTGTTTACAGTTACTTGCAATCACTAAGGTGTTCCAAGCATTTAAATTGAATATCTTTATTTGAGATTACTAATACACATATGCAAATGCTAATATAGCGGAGACCTTGGAGAAGTTGTTTGTTTAACTTCTTTGCAAGAGGGGATTTGGAACCCAAATCCTAAGGGAGAGTGTACTTTCACAATTGGGTGAAAATACCACTCAACAGATTTGGCGCTAGAAGGAGGGCCTGAATTGGTTTATTTCAGTGTGATTTAAATGCTATAGGGATTTAAATTTTGAATATTTCATGCCCTATTGATTATTATCTTTAGCCCTCTTTTAACAATACAACCTTGTAGTGTTAAAAGGAGGACATGAATTGCTATGCATTGTTCTAACGCTTTTGATTGTTCATACAGGAATAATGTGTTTTGATTTGATTTTGAAAAATTTTGGTCTTGACTAACGAGGTTGTCTCCATGCAATTACTTTCATTTGATTTTAATGGATACATCTCTTGGTTGATGCTAACATGATTATTCATACGTTACATGTTTGATATTTGCTAGTCATTTCATGCTTATTTGTAAGGAATTATTTTGTCTAAAATGTATTTGTTGTCGGTATTATGCTCTTCACTTGCGTGTAATGCGATCTTGTGAATCAGAAAGCCTACAACACTAGGAGTATGCTCTTCACTTGCGCATATGCGATCTAGTGAATCAGAAACTAATTTACATTTTTAGAATATTGCTTTGTCATGGTTCCTTCTTTTATTCATGACTAACAAATTGGTTTTGAAGTTATTCTTTGAATTTCATTAATGGCTACAATTGCAGGATTTTCTTTGTGTCGTAGGTTTTCTTTGAGGTGTTGAGGGTTTTGTCAGGTTTCGTAGGGTAGTTTCATTTACAAGTTGGACCCACCACATCGCATCGCAACTAGGTCCAAAACAACCGAGGAAACCATATTCCAAAGCCTCTCACCCACTCATAGGAATCCAAGGAATAAAACCCAACAAATTGTGATCCCACCGGATACCCTTGTTACAGAAGATCCTTCTGTTTCAGGTGCATCTAGCGGACTTGCACCGGTGGTGTCAATTGCCACTAGTGTACCAATTATCAGTACCATTTCCATGGTTCTTGTAGGGTTATCATCATCGATTTTGAATCAAATGGCCCAACCTCCACCGGCTCCTTGGTACGGAGCCCATAACATTCCTTTGAATATTGCAGGGGATATTCATGAGATCCCTAAGAATATAGAGAGATTTTTGCCCAAATACAAACTCGGATGGCCCAAGGACCGTAGAAGAACATATTCAGGCCTATAGGGATGTTTTGATAAGATTGCAAGTTCAACATGAAGATGTGGCTTGTAGACTCTTCCCCATGAGCCTAGACCAAGTGGCCTACGAATGGTATATTTGCTTACCTACTGGTTCCATTACGTCATGGACGCAAATGGAGAATGCTTTTGTCAACCAATTTAGGTCACCATTAGATCCCACAATCATCTACAATCAGTTCATTACATGCAAAAGAGGTCGGGGTGAGCCAATTCAAACTTTTAATCAGAGATTTCAGAAGTGCTATAATAGAGCAATTCGACATTTTGCCATTGATCCCGTAGTAGCTTTGCAAATATATTTTGGGGCATTGGATCCTATGACGGCAATGTTTGCAAGGCAAAATCCTCAAGTTACCATGCTTGCTCTAGCCTACAATGAAGCTATGACCATTGAACAACAAATGACACCACAGGGTTATGGGTTTCCCCAGATGCCTATGGTAGGACAATATGGTCCATATGGTCAAGCTCCTATGATGAATCAGATCATGGCACCACAAATGCCAGGCATGAATGCTTTGCCTTATCAACAACCATATTCATCAACACCCGCTTACACACCCATTCCAATTCAACCAATCACATCCATTCCCCCCATTCCTTCATTTTTGCAAAATAGTCAATAGACTATGCAAGGAGCTAGTCCGGTTAATTCTCAGGCTATAGTTCCTTTCCCCAATCCAATTCCAATTCAAAGTGTGAATCCCTACGCAAATCAAGTTGCTCAAAATCCAACTCAAATGTTAAGTCAAGATCTCACCAATTATGCAAACCCTACTGGAACTAGCAATAACATAGCTCAACCAAAAGAGATTTATTCAGAGGTTGAAGAGCTCAAAAATATGGTTCACAAATTGAGTAATGATTTGGTTCAAAAATAGAAGTATGAATCCCATGCCCCTCACCCAAATCAAAATTTCAACAATAGAGGGAGACAGTGGAATACAAAGCCAAACAATGGGGGTGTGCCTTCCCCTATTGCTAATCAGATAGATACTTCTACAGGACCAAGTCACTCTAGTTCCATTCTTAATATTTCTGATTTTGCATGGGAAAAGGGGTGTAGATTGCATAATACAAAGGAGCATAATGAAAGGAATTGTCCCAAAATCGCTAGGTATACCCATTGTCTCCAAGCTCAAGTGGATGATTTGGAACTTGTGCCAAATGAGGGTCCACCCCAACATCAACAAGGAGATGACAACATTTTGGTGGTGGAAACTCTATATCGTCAAGAAAGTGAGAATGAGGAAGAAGAGGATGAAATCTTGGAACAGGAAGTGCAAGCTTTTAGAGAATTTAGAAAGGGGAACCATGGATACCATTTGAGGAGTAAGTTCAAAACCCCTAAAACATCCTCAACTCCACCAAACAACTCTATCCTTCCTCCTGATACTAAGGCTGATAATAATCCCCCTCCTCCATCTGGAAGAGAAACATCTAAGGCCATGCAAAAAACGTTGAAGCTTGAGAAGTCAACTTATGACATAGTGGAGGATTTAAGGAAGTCCAAGTCTAGCCTTTCATTTTTAGAGGCGGCTAGGTTGCCTGGCCAAAAGGAAGCATTGATAAAGGCTTTGGACTCACCTAGTCAAATACGGGAAGGAAAGGAAGTTGAATCTCACATGGTTTTACGAAAGGAAAGATGAGATGTCCCTCCTTTTTTATTGACTGTGAGGATTGTTGGCAAAAATTTGCACAATTGTTTGGTGGACACAGGTGCCACAAGTAACCTCATGCCTTCAAAAATTTGTCAAATGCTAGGCCTAGAGCCTGTTTCTTCTAAATGCAAGGTTTTGCAATTGGATCGGTCTGAGGTAAATGTGGTAGGGACCCTCTACGATGTTAAGATCCAACTCAATTCTGAACCTAGGGTCCAACAGGTGGTTGATATTTTGGTTGTCAATATCCCAAGTCGATATGGAATGCTACTTGCTAGGGATTGGATGAAAAGTTTGAATGGTTATTTCTCCACTGATTGCTCACACATGTGGCTACCCTGGAAGGGAATTGCTAATCAAATTAGAGTGGAAAATGAGCCAAGGCTTAAGGAAATCATCACAGAATTCAACAAGCCAAATGAAGTTCAATTTTTTGAACCGGAGTTAGGAGTCTATGCTTTTGATGTTGAAAGAGCTACCGAAGAACCTCAAAAAGAAACATTTTCTTGTAGCTCTTTTGAAGAAGATAATCTCGTGTGGTTACTCAAGTTTGATGGATCTAAGTCAAAACAAGGGGCGGGAGCTGGAGTTGAACTCACTTGTCCAGGAAGTAAACCATTGTTTGTCTGCCTATAGATTGCAATTTCCTTGCACTAACAACGTGGCAGAATATGAAGCTCTTATCTTTGGATTACAATTGGCTTTGAGCAAGAAGGTTAAGTGTTTGAAAGTATTGGGAGATTCGGAGTTGGTGGTCAAACAAGTTAAAGGACAATATACCTGCCGTGACAAGAGATTGAGCCTTTATAGAACTAGGGTGAGGGACCTCATTGAGGAATTTGATGCTTTTAATATATCCCTTATTTCTAGGAAAGGAAATCGTATAGCTGATTCTCTTGCAGTCGCTATAGGCATGCTAAATCCGGTTGACATAAAAAAATGCAAGAAGTTTTCCATTGAGTTAGTCCCTTGCCCATCGATACCTGATAACGTCAAAAACTTGCAAGTTTTTGAGAATGATAGACACATTTTCAAATTTGTCACCAATTCGGGTATTTTTGAGGACCAAGTGATTGATGAAGATCAAAGGTGGCAAGAAGAAACAGAAGGAGAAAGCGAAGCTACATTTCAATCCAACAAGATACCTAAGAACATTGTTTCGTTGGAGAAGATGTTTGATATGGGATATAAAGCTAGAAAAGGAAAAAGGGGTTCCACTTCCTAAAGATGCTTGTGACCTGATCAATATAGGGAGTGTGGATAATCCACGTGAAGTGTACATTGCAAAGGCATGTACAACTGATGAGAGAGAAAATATAATACGTGCATTAAAGTATTACATGGATTGCATTGCTTGGAATTACAATGAGTTGAAAACGTATGATCAAAATGTTATTATGCACACCATCCCTCTAAAACCGGATTCCAAACCCTTCAGACAAAGACGACCTGTTAACCCATTACTTGAGCCCTTGATAGAGAAAGAGGTCAAGCGATTGTTGGACGCAAAGATAATATTTCCCGTTAGGCACTCAACTTGGGTCGCTAATCTTGTTTCGGTGAGAAAGAAGAATGGAGAGATAAGGCTATGCATAGATTTTAGAAATCTCAACAAAGCCTCACAAAAGGATAATTACCCACTGCCATCAATTGATGAAATCTTGCAAATGGTGAATGGGTCTGAAATGATGTCTTTTCTCGATGGGTATTACGGATACAATCAGATTCTTATTCATCCCAATGACAGGATGAAGACGGCCTTCACAACCAAATGGGGAACATTTGCCTATAGAAGAATGCCTTTCGGATTATTAAATGCAGGCGCAACATTTCAACGTGCCATGGATTATGCGTTTAAAGGGCTCATAGGTAAATGTATCATTGTGTATGTGGATGACATTCCTGTGTTTTCAAAGGAAAGAGAAGACCATGTGAAATATTTGAGGAAAGTTCTCCAAAGGTGTAGAGAACACGAAATTTCTTTAAATCCCAAAAAATGCATCTTTGGAGTGACAGAAGGAAGATTGCTTGGCCATATCATTTCAAAAGAAGGTATCTCCATTGATCCAGAAAGGATAGAAGCTATCCAAAACTTGCCTCTCCCAGGTAGCAAAAAGGAATTGAGATCTTTCTTTGGGAAAATCAATTTTGTGAGGAAGTTTATTTCTGGCTTCATTGAGATAGCTAAACCACTTGAATGAGATGCTTAAAAAGGATGTGAATGTCAGATGGAATGAAGAAAGTAGGGTTGCCTTTCAAAGCATCAAGGATGCTATTTCTAGAGCCCCTGTCCTTATAAGTCCAGATTATTCTAAGCCTTTCTTTATTTATGCTTTTGCATCTGAACACTCTTTTGCGAGTGTCTTGACTAAAAAAGGTGAAGATAACACAGAAAATCCCATAGCTTTTCTAAGTGCTCCTTTGAAGGATGCTCAATTGAGGTATTCCATTCTCGATAAGCAAATGTATGCACTTTTCAAAATAGTAAAAAAATTTAGACATTACATTGTGCATAGTAGGGTCTTTGCCATTGTGCTTGACCCTACTGTCAAAACCATGTTTATGCAAAATGAGCTAGGTGAGAGAAGAGGTAAATGGATTTCTACCATTCAAGAATTTGATCTTGAAATTCAACCCATGAAACTAGTTCGTGGACAAGGACTTGTGAAAACAATTGCTGAGAACAATCCCCAAATCACGTGCCAATATTCAAATGTAGAGCACATTTCCAAAGATGATTGGTATGTTGATATTGTGTATTTTCTGCTAAATGGTAAGTGTCCATCACATCTTAATTCTACTCAAAGAAGAGCCTTGAGACTTAAATCTGCCAATTATCTTATTAGGTCTGGTGCTCTTTACAGGAAAAATCATGAGGGAATTTACCTACGATGCTTAAATCAAGAAGAAGCTACCAATGTTTTGCAAGAGTTTCATGGTAAATACGGAACTGGCCATGGTTCAAAAAATTCAACAGCACATCAAATCTTAAGAGCGGGATATTATTGGCCCCACATTTTTAAAGATGCACATGCACACGTGCGATCTTGCCATATTTGTCAAGTGGCTGCCAATAGAGAAAGGAATGCAGCTATGCCATTGCAACCTGTAGTTGAGATGAGACCATTTGCACAATGGGGATTAGACTTCATTGGGGTTATTAACCCAAATTCTTCAGATTCCCATAAATTCATACTCACAGCTATAGATTATTGCACTAGGTGGGCAGAAGCAATTCCTACGAAGCATTCCACTACGGATGTGGTAATAAAGTTCCTCGAAGATCACATCGTAACAAGGTTTGGAATGCCCGATTCTATTGTAAGTGATAATGGTAAGGCTTTTGTTTCCACTCAATTTGCAAATTGGGCATATGATAATAAGGTGAGTTTAAAGTTTTCGTCTAACTATTACCCTCAAGGCAATGGTTTGGGAGAATCTTCAAATAAAAATTTGTTAACCATCATTAAGAAGTTATTGGAAAAGAATTCTCGGGATTGGCACAACCAATTAAAATTTGCTCTTTGGGCGAGATAGGACTAGAGAAAAAGAATCAATAGGGAATACACCTTATCATCTAGTTTATGGGCAAGATCCAATTTTTCCTGCAAATTTGAAGCTTCAAACCCTTCGTTTCACACAAGAATACCTTGGAACTGATAATCACATTGAGGCTAGATTAAGTCATCTAATGCACCTTGATGAAAAAAGAGAAGAAGCCATGCTCCACATGAGCAAACATCAAGATGTGGTCAAAATATGGTTTGATAAAAGAGCCAAAATTAAGTCTTTTAGGATCTCGGACTTGGTTTTATTGTGGGATAAAAAACATGAGGAGAAAGGGGATCACAAAAAGTTTGATTGTCTTTGGTTAGGCCCTTATCAAATTTCTGAAATCCTAGGGGAAAATACTTTCAGACTAAGAACTTTGGATGGGAAATATTTGATGTTACCGGTTAATGGGCAAGTTCTAAAGCATTATTTTAGCCCTTAAGTCATGTGAGATTTGTACCATATTGTACATTTGTATATAATTTTTTTGTTTTGATGTTGGTTTTGCATTTCAGTTTTGGTTTTAAGTTGTGTGTTGGTCCTTTGGACACTTTTGGTTTGTCTTGAAAAAAAAAAAAAAAAAAAGCGAGATGTCAACTTATGTCCTTATGAATGTTGACTAAGACTAAGAGAATATGAAACATCGGAATTGTATTGCAGAAAGCTCCACGAGTATCGCAAACACATTAAAGAATATCGTTTGGAACTTGTGATGCATGAAGTTGTCGGTTTTACAAATTATGGCAAAGTAGGTGGTATACTCCATCCGCATTTCAAAAAGAGCAATGCATTCATCCATATCTCATGTTACATTCCACATTGCATATACATTTCATCTCAGTTGCATCTTCATTTCAAATACAATCATTGAAAAGGTGTCGAATCCTCTTAGGGTTATTACATAACATATATTAAAAGGATCCTAAGGTTGGGAACTGATGCCCGAACTATCTTGAACCAAACACGTTCTACACATATTAAAGAGGATCTTGAGCAAAATGGTCAAAACCATACTTGGAAGAAAAGGTGAGGCGAAAGGAGTATTTCGTGTCTGTCCTATCATGCAACATAATCCTTAAAATAGTGGTTTTTACCACTCCCATAGTGCTTAAAGCCTAAAATCGAGTAGTAAGGATAGGGTTAAATCCCCATCGAACTTAGGTTGAGGATCCAACTCCCCAAAGCTCTGATTTGACCTTCATGGAGTAGTAAGGATAGGGTCTAATTCTCATCTCGCTTAGGTTGAGAATCCGATTCCCCAAAGCTTCTATTTTGCCTCCATCACCTTTAAGAAATAAAAGCGCGATCTACACTCAAGAACTTGAAATTCCAAAGCAAATATTTTTCATTCTACTTTCATTTCATCATTAATATTGGATTGGAAGGATCGTACTACATGTCCCTTGCAAGGATGGGTAGTCATCCCCAAGGTTCAAGAAATCAAAAGT
Organism: Wollemia nobilis; assembly: GCA_028583015.1. Taxonomy (NCBI): domain Eukaryota; kingdom Viridiplantae; phylum Streptophyta; class Pinopsida; order Araucariales; family Araucariaceae; genus Wollemia; species Wollemia nobilis. The sequence goes on along the minus strand of JAQPPZ010017220.1, from coordinate 3,806,129 downwards.
AAAGCCAAATCCTGGATTATGGGGTTAATCTCCATCGGGGCTATAGACGCCTGATTGGCAGTGGAGTATGCTCATGTGTGGCAACATGTCTTGTCTAAAAGCAAGACCACTGATTGCTCAAACGGACAGGCTAGCCTGACAGTTTCATCCATAACAGGTTAAATCATTTTGTTCAAGATGAGGTAATGAACTCCAGATCAAAGTAGTAAGGATAGGGTTAAATTCCCATCTCGCTTAGGTTGGGAATCCTATTCCCCAAAGCTCTGATTTCACTTACACTTGCACATGGGTTCAAGATGGTAGTGACACATAACCAACTTTGGGATCTAGTAAATTAATTCAGTATACACATATTTGGTCCTAAGAGGGTTTGACAGTTTTAATATGTTTGTTCATGGTACTAGAAAGTTTGAGCCTTTGCAAAGCAGGTTGTTATATCTCTAGCATCTTCGCCATACATTAAATCCTGCACAAATCATTCATAACCTCGCATATGCATTTAGGTAAAACTGACAATGGAAAGTTGAATGAGTTTCAAACGATAGGGAATGAAGCACACTGCACACATTGAGCTGATGCTTAACGATTCTGATGCTTCATGTATTTTTGATCTATTTGCATTCTTTGGATATTTGTTGACGCTTGTATTTGAGTTTGTGTTTTCAGGTTGGGTTCTCACCGAAATGCTCAGGAGCATTTCCCAGTAGAGTCGCCATTTGTTGTGGTTGCTCCACAACGTACCCCAAAATTGGGGACCCACCTTTTTATTTTTGGTATTTGGGTGTTTGCATGTTGGTTTCGAGTGTCTAATGCTCGGTTTGTTTTGAATTTGCATTTATCATTAGTTTTTGTCAATAATATTTTCTTGTCGATGATATTTTATTGTCGACAACTTTTTCTTGTCGATGATATTTTATTGTCGACGACTTTTTCTTGTCGATGATATTTTATTGTCGACAACTTTTTCTTGTCGACGACTCTTTGTCATCAATTTTACTGTTAGCTTTTTGTAATGGTTGTTAGCTTTTTGTAATGGTTGCATTTTATGTTTTCTTCATTTGAGTGTTTCAAGTAAGATTTTTTTACATATAAATGTTTAAAATAAAAATATGAAGTTCAATCCCAGACGGACATGTATATGTATAAGAAGTATTTACTCAATATTAAAAAATAAATAAAAATAAAAAACTAAAAATCTGTTCGAAAATGGTTTCAGCACATTGAGGATGATAGACACCAGCAGAAGAAGGAAACACATGTTTTATCACGAATAGGAAAATAGGTGGAAGCCAAAGTTTTAATTAAATTTTAAAGTTTTAATTAAAACTTTAATTAAGCCAAGATTTTAATAAACCCAAAATTTTCATTAAAGTTTTCATTAAAAAAAAAAAATAATAGAATTAAATTTTGGTAGCATATGAAAAATATTAATATGGGTGTTTTCTTTACCTTTATAAAGGTTTGGTGGACTATTAGAGATCAAAAATTCCTAACGTTATATTGTGATTTGGGCAGGTTACGATGTTCAAAAGAGGGCGACGTGGTGGATGATTAATAGTAGATATTTTAACCAAGCAAAAGCAGCAGTTGAACATATCATAGGGATAACGAGGCTCCGTCTAGTCAGCATATCGATAACTTGTTGGTTGCAATTTGGTAGTCGTAGTCTTGACGAAACAGCCTAGCTAGCACTGATATGGTGGTCAAATGACATAGAATCTCATCGAAGAATCTCGTTGGAGCGGTTTTAATTAGAAAACCTCTAGAATATTGTCGATGCCTGGCAGCCATACGATGATGGGGATGCAAAATGCGTCTCAGCCATAAGGAAGAGATAGAACTGGGGTGGTTTGTAACAGAGGTTTGGTAACATGGGTAAATCCAGGTCTCAAACACCAAAGTAGTGCATGGATATAGTGGAGAAAGAGATGGCCACGTGACCAAACATCGATGTGATCTGAAGACTTCTGTACGTCAGGTTGTTTTGACCAGCATGAACACATTCGGGATCACCGAATGTCTTCTCGGCTGAGTGGGAATTGTAATGTGAAATCAGCAGGGTAACCCATGTGTGACATGGCAAAGAAAGAATAGATGTGTCTATGTGGTGAATGGGAAAATTCTTGATTGGACGATAGATGTGGTGCATGCATAGAGAGTGAAGACATGCCAATGAAGAAGCCTTGATTTCTAATAAGTAAAAATTTCAATATATTTATTTACGAGAAACCTAAGGTTAAAGTTTTCTTCGCAGGAATTTTAAGATGTCGAAGGCGGTTGCTCGCGTGGACAGTGAAGAGAACGAGGAAGCTATTTGAAGGACCTCTACGATGGCAGTGCAGATGGACTCAAATAGAAAATATGGTTCTGATGAGATTCTAATTTGATAAAATACGCATAAGCTCTAGTTGAGGGCGAGTGATAAGATATACCAGGCACCAAGAAAGAGACGACCATTACCTGACTGTCGTAAGAAATGCCATCTATGACGATCCTGAATGGGCATAATTAGGCAGCAAAACGTCATGGATTTCAACAAGATAGCACCAAAAAATGGGGGTGTTATTCATCTTAGACGGAGGTGTCGAGCAGACCTATGTTGTGTATGTGACCATGAGGCATGGGTCGTAATGGATATTTCGCAATGGCACACACCGGTTCATATCGTGATGTCGATGTGTGATGGAGAATCCATATGGGAACGATGACTTCGACAAAGCTTCAGACACAAAGAGACTCCCATGGGTTTAGCAAAGGAAATAGACGTATCCCGAGCACAAATTTCGATAATGAACATGGCTATAATCACAATCCCAGCACATGGCGATGAGGATACGAATAAAACTCTAACAACACCCACGACGAGTTTGATTAATACATGGTCCAAATGTTACTATGGTCTCAAAGACCAATGTGGATTATGTTCTATTAATGTAACCTCATTCTTATTACTATAGCTAGTGAAAGGGGTTTTGCTATGTGGTGGTAATGCTTGGCCAAAGCATGTGACAATAATGAAAAAGAAAAGCATGCATAATAAAAATAGTGCCAGCTGTCCAATAGGCCAGGTGAAAAGAACATTACCTCCCTATTATTAAACTTATGAGCATTTTGTTTTATTGGTGAGAGGTTTTAAACAAAGAAACAAACGGTGGGAAATTCCAAATGTCGAAAACCCTGCATATTGGGATAATAGAAAAGATGTGTTGAAACAAAAATGAAATGCATGCATGCACAAGGAAATGGAAAAGCATTTTCAAACTGAAACGAATCAGCATAGGAAATGAAACAGCGAATGACACAAAGTGGAAAAGGAAGCATCAAATGTAAAACGAAGAGTTTTTCTGCCTTTTCAAATACCCTATTCAAGTACTGAAATGAGGTTGGAAACTGCTACAAGCAAAGTTGTAGATTTGAAGGCAAGAGGGCTATTCTAGGCTTTTTTGGGCTGTTTTTCTTCCATGGACTGATTTGAGAAAACCATATATTCTGCTATTGTAAAATGACACATTTTTAATGTAGGAGTTTTCAGAAATTTGCATCTTGTGGGCAAGAAAGAAGAAGATTCTCTTTGCATGCTATGGATTTAATATCTATTTTTTATCCTTTTTCGGATTTCGAGTTTGTATATGGAGTTAATGCAAGTTTGCTTGGTTGCTTCATGTGAAGGCTTGAACCTGAAATTTATTCTAAACCCTAGGAACCATCACTTAGTCTATGGGGATTGTGCTTGTTTTGCAAGTCCAATAGGTTAGGTTGCATGCATGGAAACCTCACATATTCGGTTTTGTCAAAATAGGATAGCATCATATTGAATGCATTTTATTTTCAGTTTTCTGCATTTTCTTTCAACTTTTTCTGCATTTTATTTTCCAGAAATTTTAATTTATTTAAATTTTCAGGTATTAAAATAAACATTTAAAAAATATCAAAATCCAAAAATAATTTCACCATTGCGTAGGTTATACTTCATACTTCTAATACGCACTTTGAAATTTCATTTTTGGAGTTGTTTAGTATTTTTAAAAATTCACCGAAGTTGTTGTTTTATTACAGATTTTAAAAAATTCGAAAATAGAAAATTTCCATTTTTGGGCCGAATTTCATTTTTTTAGTTTTGTTTTGCACTCATGAGCCTATGATGACATTCCCTTCATGAAAATTCCAATTTCATTGAAGGAATAATGTTTTATGGCATTTCACAAATTTCCATTTTTGGGCCTAAAATTACCCTTTCTTCATAAAAATTCTAATTTTACGAAAGAGGGGTAATTTCAGTATTACATTGAAGGTCATTTCTTCAAAGCACTTAATTGTTCATATTAATGAAAATTTGATTTCATTTAAGAGGGATAAGTTAAAGTGACATTTAAAGCCCTTTATTAAAGGCCATAAATTATTGCCTCTTTGTGAAAACCTATTTCACCAAAGAGGGATAGTTTATCGATCACATTGAAAGCTATCTTCATCTTCATGATAAGAAGCCATATTTGGATTTAATGCAAGATAAAATCTATTTTAAAACCCTCAAGATAAAAAGAATTAAGGTACTACATCGTGGTCCTATGAGGGCCAACTCACATTTGATTTATGTTGGTTCAATGAACAATCACTAAAGTTTCATGGTAAAATAAACCAACATTACTCTTTGTTTATAGTTACTTGCAATCACTAAGGTGTTCCAAGAATTTAAATTGAATATCTTCATTTGAGGTTACTAATACACATATGCAAATGCTAATATAGTAGAGACCTTGGAGAAGTTGTTTGTTTAACTTCTTTGCAAGAGGATATTTGAAACCCAAATCCTAAGGGAGAGTGTGCTTTCACAATTGGGTGAAAATACCACTCAATTGTACTTATGCAATCTTGAATACCAGGCTCTAGGATCTTGTTTTAGTCCATAAAGTGCCTTATTCAATCTGCATACATAGTATGGTTTATCAGTTAGGTTGAATCCCTCATATTTCTCAATGCAAACCTCTTCTTCCAGGACACCATTTAGAAAGGCTAATTTAACATCCATCTAATATACTTTGAAGCTTTTGAAACTTGATAAGGCTAAGAACATTATTATACCTTCAAGTCGTGCAACTGGAGAAAACATCTCATAAAAATCAATTCCCTCAAACTATGCATAACCTTTGCATACTAATATTTCTTTGTTTCTTACCACCTGACCATATTCATTTAACTTTTTTCTGAATACCCATTTAGTGCCAATCACATTCTTACCTTTTGGTCATGGGAAAAGTTCCCAAGTCTAACTTTTCTCTATTTGATATAGTTCCTTATTCTTTGACTTGATCCAAAATTTATCCTCTCTTACCTCATTGAAATATTTGGGCTCAATTTTAGATAACAAAGAGAAATTAACATTCTCATTTGTTGCTATTATCTTCCTCCTTGTATATCTCTCATCTAGATTTCCAATGATTAGATATCTTCGATGAGTTTTCTATACATACCTGGATGGAGTCTTAGGTAAAAGTCTTTGTGTTTCTTCTTCTTCTTCTGATTCTTCACCTAACTCTTCTTGGCAACTTTCTTCTTCCTGATACACAATTTCTTGAGCTAGTTATCTTGACCATATCTTCTCATCAACTATTACATTTATACTTTCTATAATAGTATGTGTCCTTTTTTTGTAGCATCTATAGGCTTTGATCTTAGTGGAATAGCCAAGAAAATTATGATCATCACATCTTGAGTCAAACTTACCCAATTTTTTCTCTTCTCCTATTATGTAACATTTTCTTATAAATATTTTGAAATACTTTACTATGGCTGGTCTTCCTTTCTAGAGCTCATATGGGGTTTTGTGATGATTTACTCTTATTTGAGCTCTATTGATGATATATATTGTTATATGTGCTGCCTCTTTCCAAAAATCATCTAAAATATTACACTCATTTAACATGGCTCTAGCCATATTTTCAATAGTCCTATTTTTCCTTTCAACTACCCCATTTTATTGAGGAGTTCTTATTGTTGAATATTCTCTTTTGACCCCATGTTTTTCAATGAAATCTATGAATTCATTTGAGGTAAATTATCCTCCTCTATATGATATTAAACCCTTAATCCTTCTACCTATTTCATTTTCCACTAATTATTTAAAAGCTTTAAACTTCTCAAGTGCCTCTGACTTTTCTTTCAAGAAAGCTACCCAAATCATTCTGAAATAGTCATCTATAACTAATATAAAGTAGCTTTCACCTTGTAGACTCTTTGTCCTTGTAGGACCACATAGGTTAGAGTGTATTAGTTTCAATGGTTCGGATGACATAAATCCTTTTGATTTGAAACTTGTTCTAGCTTACTTCCCATGCTGGAATTGTGCACAAATTATGTTTTGTGGCCTTTTTATCTTTTGTAAATCTATGAGAGCATGCTTATTGCTTATTTTTACTATATTTTCAAAGTTCAAATGACCCATTCTTCGATACCACAACCAAATTTCATCTTCTTGTGATAGAAAAGATTCTCTCATTTAATATCACTTAGCATATAGAGGTTGTTTGTAGTTCTATTTCCATTTGTGATAAGTTTTCCAGTTTTAGAATTTCTAATTTCACACCTATTTGGATGATATGTAACCATGTGTACCTGATCACAAAGTTGGCTTACACTCAGTAGATTGTGCCTCAACCCTTTGACATAAAACACATCCTTTGTCTTTGTTTTTCCATTTTCTAAACTCAAAGTTTATTTTCCACAATTTTTTTTTGATCCATTATCACAAAATTTTACTTATCCTCCATCAGTTTCTTTGAGTACAAGAAATTTACTTTTGTCTCCTGTCATATGACTAGAACAACCACTATCAAGAAACCATTATTTTGCCTTAACTTGAACATGAAGAGCTATTTATTCTAGCATTGATCTAACTTTCTCATGCTCTTTTCTCTCTCTCCTAATTGTTGAAGTTGTATTCTTTTTACTTGACTCAGGAAATACCATTTTGCACCATCTAGCCTTATGCCCAAAATTATTTCATTTATAAAATATGATATCATCATTCATAAGAGGTGCAAAAGAATTAAAATTTCTATTAAAATTATTTTTCACATAACCAGTGCAATGTGCAGCTCTATGACCAAATTTATTACATTTAAAGTAATAGCAATCGAAGATATTTTGTAACTTGTTTGAGTGCCTTGGAAAATATGGTCGAGTGCTTCTTATTTTGTTGTTCTTTTGATTTAATATTGTCCATGGTTATTCGTTGTCCTCTTATTTCTTGATGATTTTTCCTTCTAGAGTATTAGTATGAGTCATGAGCTCATATTTGTTTGATGTATATGTTTCTTGAGAATTTGATTCCTCTTTTTGTTTCCTCAACTTTATATCTTGTCATAACTTAGTATTTTCAACTTCATTTCTTAGAGAGACAAATTCTGATTCCAATATTTCACACTCTACTTGTCTTACCCTTGATAGATATATCATATCATTTTTAATTTTCTTTCCCTCTTCCACATTTATCTTGAGTTCTGTGAGATTATGTAGAAGTTCCATCTTTGCTTCTTCATCCTCTTGAATTTGATCCTTTAAACTTGAGTTTTTATTTCTAACCTTTTCCAAGTTTTTGAGAGAAATAAATAATTTCTCTTTTATGTTGATCATGGCCTCTTATTTATTTTCTAAAGTCATGTATGTTCTTGTCGGATCTTCCTCCAAGTTGTTAGTCTTTTCACAAAGATATAGACTATGATACCAATTGAAGAACATAAACTTATACTGGGAGGGGGTGAATAGTATAAGCCAAAAATTTTTACTTTTCAATCCATATGACAACATCAACAATATTAAAATAGTAAGAATTCCACAAATCATCACACAATTGAGAGACTTGATTTAATGTGGTTCACCCAATGTGGGATACTCCACGAAGAAAATATTCCTTATAAATTTTCTCTATAAATTATTTTGGGAATCAATTCCTTATTACAATATTTATGGACATTTGTCCAAAGGATACACCAATCCTCTTGCTCTAATTTGTGGATATCTATCCACAAGATAACTCTTTCTCCTCTATTCTGATAGGTGCTCTTCTAGAAGAATCCTACCCCCATTGAACTAGCTTGTGGATATCTCTCCATAGAAGACCTTTGTCCTCACTCAGAAGACTTTTGTCCTCACTTCCCTGACTAATGTATTGCTATCCACTGGAGACTATTGTAATCTTCTCTATCACCTTCAAATCCTGCTTAATATCTATCTCAAATATGCACTAAACACTATCCTTGGTCTAGCACAAATATGCTCACTAATCTGTCTTTGGTCTGGCATAAATCTGCCCTCAAATATTTACCAAACTCTATCCTCAAATTTATCTCAAGATTTAACACAAATCTTGATCAAATATTCTCATATTTTCCCCAATCCTTAACACAAAGCTTGAAAAAATAAATCAATCAACTCTACTTTCAATTTTGTCTCAAGTCTTCATCAAGACTTGCTCAAATGTACTTACAAGTCCTATCAAGAAATTGCTCAATCACAAACATACTCAAACCAACATTCAAATTTTGTATTCAATCATTCAATCGATGAAACATAACTTTATCATAAACCCTAAAGAAGTGTTTCACCTTTTTTAATACAAAGCACAATGTGGGTCTTAAACCCTAACTCAAATAATTCCCAATCTCAAATCAAATCAAATCATTCATTAACAAGGTGCACTCAAACTTGCTCACATATATCCAACAATACTCATCAATCCTTTTCACTCCACCTTATATTTCATACAATCATTTCAATCACTCTAAACAAAAGATAGTGTGCCCATACAGTTTTCTTTGATGGAGATATGTCTTCAAAAACTGTCTTAATCACAATAAAATCATCTTTACCAATTTCTTGGTTAGATAGCAAGAGTCTATCTCAAAATATCCACACAAGTATTCTCCTCAATAATTATTTCACCATTCAATAAATACAATAAAATGCCAAGTCATAAATACACCTTATTATCTCCAATACTCTCAAAATAACATTCAACACATAAAATAAAAGTTCCTTTGTTAATACCTTATAATATCCACTCCTCTCAAAATAATATTCAACATATAAAAATAAAGTTCCTTTGTTGATACCTTATAATCTTCAATCCTCTCAAAATAAATATTTAACACATAAAAATAAGGTTCCTTTATTAACACCTTATAATCTCCAATCTTTATATGTTCAAAGCACCGAAATAATATATTATTTTAACAACCCTTATGACTCCCTATAAACTTCACATGTGCCTTTTAATTTTCAGATGACATCAACAAACTTTACGCATTCAAACACTTTAGTAAATTAATTTAAATGTTGCATAACTTAATAATGGCCCATGTCACCAAAATATTGTGCACAACTTCAACTACATCCGAACTCAAACCCGTGACCAAAGCCACTGTAATGCAATAGCCCAAGGCTAAGATACCACCTGGGCTACACACCCACGTGTGAATAATAATGTCCTTGCACTTGTACACTATATCCTTTCCGTTAATTTCGATGAAAATGAAAAACCTCTCTTCCTTTGCAAAAATGAATCATGTGGGATTTTAAACCATGACCTACTCCTTAAAAGCATCTTAGCCAGCCTTCGACCATCGTCTATGCTACCCAACACCTTGGAATTATCCTATCGCACAAACCGAATACAATTCTATCTCATTTTACTAAAACCTCACGAATATATTTTTCTTTTAAAAAATGCAGCGCATGAATATTATAGTCACTTTGGTATTTGAACGATATTTTTATTTGGAAATAAAAATTATTTCCTATTTATACTTTATCCTTTGCTTTAACCACGTTGGCCCTTTCGAATTTTGAATTATGAATTTGAAATTAAACTTTAAACTTTGCACCATTAGTTATTTAAATTAAAACCTCTTCCAACCTTTATAATTTACTCAATGGGTCTTTTCGAGGATATATTTTTAATGATTCCTTGGACCTTGTTATTTCTCACCTCTTTATTTTGCCCGAATATTATAATATTAAATATTATAATATTATTATTTCTTTCTTAAAATTGCTTCCCTTTGCTTGGGTCTTCTACCTTTTAGGCCTCTTTAGGCATATAATATTAAAAAATAAATATTATACCCTTTCCTTTTAACAACTTCCTTCCATTTTGGAAAATCAACCTTGTGACATCAATGACGATGAAACTAGACATCAAACCTCTTGACATCAATAACAATAAAAATTGCTCAAATTTCCAACACTTTTGTATATACATATGTATGCTCATGGATGAGCTATCTTATTGGCATAAGGTACAATTGATTAGTTCGCTCATGCTCATGATTGGCAATGACCATTTAAAGCACACATAGTTGGTCCTTGAGATATTTGATTCCACTAGTTTATCATAGTATCTTAAGGATTTGTGAGATTAAAAGTGGAGTTTGTAAGATAAATATTAGATACTTGTCATTAGAAGGATCTAGGACATCATTGAAAAACAACTCTAGATACTTATCCCTAAGATAAACAAGTTGATAAGTGAGCTTACAATCCATACCACTATCACATTATTATAGCTCATTTCATTGTTAAACTAATATTATTATGTAGGTGTCCCTGATTAAGCAATAAAGATAAAGTTTGCTAAATAATAGTCCATAACCTACTCAAATGAAAATTGATAAGTCATACCATTAATTCCATTTCATCCATCGTTACAATATCATATGTATTCATTAATTTCATCATCCATACATTCATAATAAAAGAAAAAAAATAAAACAAAATGAAAATGATAAGAATAAAATATTTTATCAGTGTCGTGGTAGTGCTAAGGCAACGAAGAAATTTTTTTTAACAGTGTCACAGCAATGCTGGGGCAATGAATAAAAATATTTTAACAATATTACAACAATTGTAGGACACCAATGAAAAATATTTTATCAGTTTCATAGTGAAGGTGAGTGCAACAGTGCTAGGACAGCGAAGAAAAATATTTTAACAGTGCCACAACAGTGCTAGGGCAATGAAGAAAAATATTTTATCAGTGTTGCAGCAATGCTAGGGCAACGAAGATGATTGTAGTAGTACTAGTGTAGCGAAGAAAAATATTTTAACAATATCGCAACAATGTTAGGGAAGAAAAGAAAATATTTTAATAGTGTTGTAGCAATGCTAGGGAAGCAAAGAAACTATTTTATCAGTGTCATAGCAGTGCTAGGGTAGCGAAGATGAGTGCAACAGTCTAGGGCAGCAAAGAAAAATACTTTAATACTATTGCAACAATTCTAGGGAAGCAAAGAAAAAACATTAATAGTGTCATAGTAGTTCTAGGGTAGTGAAGTTGAGTCCAGTAGTTCTAGGGTAGCGATAAAATATATTTTAATAGTGCCATAGCAGTGCTAGGGTAGCGAAGGCCAGTGAAAAATTGCTAGGGTAGTGAAGTAAAATATTTTTATTTCGCAATATAATTTGAAAGTTATACTACACATTTTAGATAGAGGATGAGAGTTAGCAAATTTGAAATGGGTGATGGTAGGAAGGTGTAAATTTTGAAGGGATTGGCTATGGGTGCGTAGGTGAGTTTTCTGTAGAAGAATATACATGGTATTTTGAAGGTTGTAAATTAGGTGCAGACCCTTGTGTTGGACATTTTGAGTCCTCAAGTCAAAGTTGTCATTAATGTCAAGAAATGAAGTCAAGAAATTTGTCAAGAAACAGGTTATCAAAGTTGTCATTGATATTTAGGAAGAAGCTTATAATAAAGTCAAAGGTCAAGAGGAACAATGCAAAGGTCAAAATAAAGGGCTTCATAATATTTTTAAATATTATGTGGAAGCATAAGTTAAATGGTTTTCATAAAAACCCAAGAAAGTCTATGGCAAAGCTAAAGGAAGGTCTAATATTTATTTGATAAATTATTTAAATTCAAAAGGAATTTAAATTTTATAAATAAATATTATTTATACCAAGGTGAAAATTGACATATGGCTTAAATAAACCAAAGGGTTTTAAAAAGAATTAATTTCTAAAATTTAAATTCAAAAGAATTTAAATATTTTATAAATTAATAAAGCTCCAAAGGAAATTCGAGCGTTGACATCCAAAGATCTTTGAAGGCAATTCAAGCGCCGAAATCATGCATGGAGAAAAGAAATTTGGTATATAAGCTAATGCCTTAGAGGTATTTTAATTCATCATTTTTATCGATTATTGAAAGCGTGCAATCATGTTTGAATTCGTGAGGAAGAAAGTGCAGTGACCAATCTGTTTAAGCACCAGTGAATAACGTAAAGGGGATTTGCGCTAAAATTCTAAGTGCCAATGAGGCAAGTGGCCTAGTGGTAAAGAGGATAGTGTTGGGGTGTTGAGCGCAAGGAGGTCTATGTTTGAAACACATCGACAATATTTTTGTGGCAGTAGCATTGGTGTTGGAGAGTGCCAAGGTAAGGCACACGTTTTGTGCAAGGTAAGAGGGGAAGATTTTAGGAGCACGTGGTGCTCGTTAGTCCCCAATAAAGCACCTAGCTTGCATGACATTGGGAGCCATGTCTAGGGAACAAGTTGAGGCTACATGGTATGTTCTAATACCCTCCAAGGCAAGGTAATTTATTTTGATTTTTGTGTGTTGCCTAAAGTTTGGAGTTAAAAGGGTGCATGAAAGGTTTATTAGTTGGAAATGATTTTTGATAAGTTGGAGGAATAAGGTGTTAAGTTTTATTTTAGTAAAGTATTTTGGCATATTGGTTTATTGATATATTAAAAGGATAGAGGGAGCTTATTGTCTTAGGTAATTTTGAAAAGAAGAGTGCATTGAATATTTTTGGGAGATTATAAGGTGTAAGTGGTAATTTACTTTTTGTAAATGTTGATGAATGTTTTCTTAAATATGGAGTGATAATGTGTATGTGTGTTTTGATGTTTACATTGTATTTTGAGGAAGTTAATCACCATATATTTTTTTTGATCTTGGAAATAAGTGTGATATTTTTGACAGAGTTAGAAGATTCCTTCATCATCAAGAAAAAGGTATGCGCACATTTTCCAAAGTTTAATTTGATTGGTTGGTTTTCTAGAAAATAATTTTGGAGTGAAAAGGACTTGATTAGGGTTTCCTTTTGAGTGTTTGAGTTAATGCATCAAGGTTTTCTAGAATAAATATTTGTGATTAAAAATTTGTTTTGTATGCATTGTTGTTGAAGTGGGTTGTTATGCAAAGAACTTGAACTAGGGTTTGAAAAGAACATGAGTATCATTGTTATGTGAGATTTGTTGTTGAGAATTGTTGGAAACATTTTGAGTTGATGTTTACATGCTTGGACTAGGGTTTGTGAGAAAGGGGTGTTTCATTGAGTGATTGGTTGAGTAGAGTTGGTTGAGCCTAGTCAAATAGATATATGAAGTGATTGTTCAAGTTCCATAAAATAAACTATTTTATATTCTATTTGAGTTGAGATTGAGAATTGAGTTGAAACATATTGGGTCTCTAATAATTCTCTCTATGTTTCTATGAGATTGAAATTTTTTTGAGTGGACTTGTTGAGCAGATTTGGACAAGTTCTATGTGGACTTGTTCAGTAGATTTGAGCAAGTTTTGTGTGAGCCTATTAAGCATATTTGGACAAGTTCTGAGTGGACTTGTTGAACATATTTGGACAAGTTCTAAGTGGACTTTTTGAGTAGATTTGAGCAATTTTTGAGTGGACTTATTGAGTAGATTCGAGCAAATTTTGTGTGAGCTTGTTGAGAATATTTGAGAAAGTTCTATGTAAGCTTGTTGAGAATATTTGAGCAAGTTTTGTGTGAACTTGTGGAGCAGACTTTGGTACAGATTTTAGGATAATTTTATGCCAAGACAAAGATAGAGGTTGAGCATATTTGTTCTAGATCAAAGGACTGAGTTTAGTGTAGATTTGAGACAGAGCTTTGGAGGTGACAGAGCAAAGAGGACAATAGTATCCAGTGGATAGAGATCCATCAGCCAGGGTAGTGAGGATAGGTCTTCTGAGTGGGGATAAGATTCTTCAGTGGAGAGAGATCCATAAGCCAATGCAATGGAGGTATTAGTCTTCTAGAGGATCACCAGCTAGATCAGAAGAGAAGGAGTTCTCCTATGGATAGAGATCCACGAACTTGATTTAGGGGATCGGTGTCTCCTTTGGACAGAGGTCCATAAACATTGTAGGGAAAGAATTCCTAAGAGAATTTATTTGAGAAACATTTTTAAGAAATATTTTCTCCGTGGAGTAGCCCACATTGGGTGAACCATGTAAAACCTTATCTCTCATGTGTGTGATGATTTTTATGATATTTACTACTTTAATATTTTTGATGCTATTATTTGGATTAAAAAACAAAAAAATTTATCTTATACTGTTCAACCCCCACTCTCAGTATAAGCACATGTTCTTAAATTGGTATAAGAGCGTGTCTCTCCGTAAAAAGACTAACAACTTGGAGGAGGATCCATCAGTAGCACACATGACTTATAAAAATGAAGAAGAGACTATGTTTGACATAAAAAAAGAATTTTTTGCTGCTCTCAAAAAATTAGAAAGACTTAGAGAGAAGAATTCAATCTTGAAGGAACAAGTTCAAGAAGATGAAGAAGCAAGGATGGAACTTATAAAAAATCTCATAGAACTCAAGATTAGGGTGGAATAAGGAAAGAAGATTGAACAAGACATGATAGATCTATTGAGAGACAAGGAAATAGAATGTGAAATATTGGAAGCAGAAATTGTCCACCTAAGAAATGAAGTTGAAAGGACCAAGGTACTACAAGATGTAGAATATGAGAAATAGAAAGAGGAATCAAGTCTTAAAAAATTAGAAACCTCAAACAAGGATAAGCAAGCAAAGGATATTAGAAAGGAAGAAAACAAAGGAGAACCTTGGATAAGATTTAATCACAAGAGGAGGATGACTTCTCCGCAAATTCCAAGACATCCAAATAGGTTACATAATTTATTCCATGGTCATTGCTTTTCTTGTAACAAATATGGTCATAGAGTTGTACATTGTATTCATCATGCAAGATACAATATAAATTTCAATTCCTTTGTACCTCTCATGGATGATTATGTTACACGTTACAAATGCAATAATTTTGGGCACAAGGCTAGATGGTGTAAAATGATATTTCCTAAGTCTAGAAAAACAATTTCAATAACTAGGAAAAATGAGAAAGAAAATATTAAAGGTAGATCAATGTTAGTGAAAACAACCCTTCATGCTCAGGATAAACATGAACAATGGTATCTTGATAGTGGTTTCTCTAGTCACATTACAGGAGACAAAGATAAATTCATTGTACTAAAAGAAACAAATAGAGGATCAATAAGTTTTGGTGATAATGGATCACCAAGGATTGGTGGAAGAGGAACTCTAAGTTTAGATAATGGGAAAATAAAAACAGAGAATGTATTGTATGTTAAATGGTTAAAACACAATATGTTGAGTATAAGTCAACTTTGTGATCAAGGATACATGGTTACTTTCCATCCAGATAGATGTGAGATAAGAAAATTAGAATCTAGAAAAACAATTCCCAATGCGAGGAGGACCCCAAACAACTTATACATGCTCAATGATATCAAAGGGAAAAAGTTCTTTCTATCACAAGAATATGAGATTTGGTTATGGCATAGAATATTGGGTCACTTGAATTTTGACAACATAGTCAACATAAGCAATAAACAAGTGGTCAGAGATTTACCCAAAATAAGAAGACCTCAAAACATAATCTATGCACCCTATCAACATGGAAAGCAAACTAGGACAACATTCAAGTCAAAAGGATATATGTCATCTGAGCCATTGAGCCTAATACATACTAATCTATATGGTCCTACCAGGACACAAAGCATTCAGGGTGAGAGCTACTTTATACTATTTATAGATGATTATTCCAGAATGGTTTGGGTAGCCTTCCTAAAGGAGAAGTCAAAGGCCTTTGAAAAATTCAAAGCATTTAAGGAATTTGTTGAAAATGAAACTGGCAAAAGGATTAAGTATCTAAGATCTGATAGAGGAGGAGAATTTACTTCAAATGAATTTGTAGAGTTTTGCGAACAACATGGGATCAAGAGAGAGTACTCAGCAGCATGAAAACCTCAATAAAATGGGGTAGTTGAAAGGAAAAATAGGACTATTGAAAACATGGCTAGAACTATGTTAAATGAATCTAAGCTATCATATGGTTTTTTTAGATAATCTGTAAACACAACATTATACATAATCACTAGGGCTCAAATGAGGGTAAATCATCACAATAATCCATATGAGATTTGGAAAGGAAGACCTGCCACTGTAAAACCCTTCAGAGTTTTTGGAAGAAAATGTTACATAAGACGGGAAGATCAAAACTTAGGTAAGTTTGATCCAAGATGTGATGAGGGAATTTTTCTTGGTTATTATACAAGGAGTAAATCCTACAAATGTTTTAATAAAAGAACATGCAAAGTATAAATGTAACAGTTGATGAGAAGATAGATTCAAGAGAACCAGTTCAAAAAATTATGTATCAATAAGATGATTTTTGTCAAGAAGAATTTTGTGAGGAATCAGATAAAGAAGAAGAAGAAACATAAAGACTTCTTCCCAAAAATCCATCCAGGTATGTATAGAAGCATCATCAAAAAGATCAAATCATCAGGAATCCAAGTGAAATACAGACAAGGAGAAGAATAATAAAACCATCCCAAAAAGCAAATTTTTCTTTTCTATCTAAGATTGAGCCTAAAGACTTCACTCAGGAAAGTGAGGATAAATTTTGGATTAAGGTAATGGATGAGGAATTAGATCATATAGAGAAAAAAAAAACTTGGGAACTTGTTCCACGACCAAAGGACAAAAATGTGATCGGCACAAAATGGGTATTCAGAAACAAGTTAAATGAAGATGGACAGGTGATCAGGAATAAAGCAAGGTTAGTATGCAAAGGTTATGCATAGGTAGAAGGAATTGACTTTGATGAGACTTTTTATCCAGTTGCACAACTTGAAGCTATTAGGATGTTTTTGGACTTCTCAAGTTTAAAAAATTTTAAGGTATATCATATGGATGTCAAGTCAACATTTCTAAATGGGGTTCTAGAAGAAGAGGTTTATATTGAACAACCATAGGGATTCATACTAGCAGATAAACCATATCATGTATGCATATTGAAAAAAGTATTGTATGGTTTAAAGTAGGCTCTGAGAGCATGGTACTCAATATTGGATAAGTATCTTTAGGAATAGGGCTTCATAAAAAGAATAGAAGACCATAATTTATATATAAAAAATGAAGAGAGTAATATATTAATTGTGGTTGTTTATGTTGATGGCATATTATTTGGGGGAAACAATGATAAGATGTGTAAAGGATTTTCTAAGAACATGCAAAATGAATTTGAGATGTCTATGCTTGGAGAATTATCCTTCTTTCTTGGACTTCATATTTCACAATTAGAAAGGGGAGTGTTTCTCTCACAATCCAAGTATATAAAAGAAATGTTAAATAAATTCAAGTTAGAATATTGTAAACCAATAAGTACTCCCATGGTTATAGGATGCAAGTTGAGTAAGGATGATGAATCTCCAGAGGCAGATCAAAGATTATAAAGATCTATGATTGGTAACTTATTGTATGTTATAGCTACAAGACCACACATCGTATATTAAGTGGGATTAGTGGTAAGGTCTCAGGCGGCACCTAAGGAAACACATGTGGCAACAGTAAAAAGAATTTTTAGTTATCTAAAATGGACTATGGACTTTGGGATTTGGTATACCAAAAGTGATAGTTTCACACTAACATATACAGATGCATATTTGGCCATCAAAATTGATGATAAAAAAAAACACAAGTGGAGGAGCATTCTTTCCTGGAGAATGTTTAGTCTCTTGGTTAAGTAAGAAGTAGGTTTCAGTATATTTATCTATAATAGAAGCATAATACTTTACAATAGTAACCAATTTTTCATAGATGTTATGGATGAAGGAAACTCTAGAAGATTCAAGATAAATCATGATATTCCCATTCCTATACTATGTGATAATACTAGTGCCATAAGTATCTCAAAAATGCACTCCAAGACAAAGTACATTCTATTTAAGTACCATTTTTTGAGAGAACAGGTGATAGATAAATAGGTCAGATTGGAATATGTCACTACAAAGGAAAAGATAGCAGATATTTTCACTAAGCCACTTTCAAAGGAAACTTTTGAGTATCTTCGAGGAAAATTGGGAGTGAAACTCCCACCCCATAATTAATCACCTCAAGAGGAGGTGGGGGAGGGGCTAAGCTAAGACGCCCATTCTTAGCCCCAAGCCCCAAAGGTGACCCTTTGCCATTGATAACAAAGGGGGAGAGATTTGAGTATGGGGGAGAGATTTGGTATTTGAAGAGAGCATTGATCCAGGGGAGCAATGTCCCAGGGGGAGCAAAACAGAAGAAAAATTCAAGTTTTTGGTAAAAATAATTTGGGTTGCCATCAATGACAAAGGGGGATATTGTTGGATATTTTGAGTCCTCAAGTCAAAGTTGTCATTGATGTCAAGAAATGAAGTCAAGAAATTTGTCAAGAAATAGGTTATCAAAGTTGTCATTGATATTCAGGAAGAAGCTTCTAATAAATTCAAAGGTCAAGAGGAACAATGCAAAGGTTAAAAGCAAGGGCTCCATAATATTTTTAAATATTATGTGGAAGCATAAGTTAAATGGTTTTCATAAAAACCCAAGAAAGTCTATTGCAAAGCTAAAGGAAGGTTTAATATTTATTTGATAAATTATTTAAATTCAAAATGAATTTAAATTTTATAAATAAATATTATTTATACCAAGGTGCAAAGTGAAAGATGTTTTAAATAAAACTAAATGGTTTTAAAAGAATTAATTTATAAAATTTAAATTCAAAAGAATTTAAATATTTTATAAATTAATAAAGCTCCAAAGGAAATTCAAGTGTCGATGTCCAAAGATCGTTGAAGGCAATTCGAGCATCGATGTAATGCATGGAGGAAATAAATTTTGTATATAATTTAATACCTTAGAGGTATTTTAATTCATCCCTTTGCTCGATGATTGAAAGCGTGCAACCACGTTTGAATTCATGAGGAAGAAAGTGCAACAACCAATATTTTTAAGCACCAACGAATAACATCAAGGGGATTTACACCAAAATTCTAAGTGCCAACAAGGCAAGTGGCCTAATGGCAAAGAGGATAGCATTGGGGTGTTGAGCGCAAGGAGGTTTGTGTTCGAAATATAGTGGTAGCATTTTTGTGGCAGTAGCATTGGTGTTGAAGAGTGCCAAGGTAAGGCACAAATTTTACACAAGGTGAGAGAGGAAGATTTTTGGAGCACATGGTGTTCGTTTATCCCCAAGCAAGTGCCTAGCTTGCATGGCATTGGGAGCCATGGCTAGGGCACCGGTTGAGGCTGCATGGTGTGTTCGAATCCCCTCCAAGGAAAGGTAATTAATTTTTAGTTTGATTTTTGTGTGTTGCCTAAAGTTTGGAGTTAAAAGGGTGCATGAAAGGCTTATTAGTTGGAAACGATTTTTGATAAGTTGGAGGAATAAGGTGTTAAGTTTTATTTTAATAAAGTGTTTTGGCATATTGATTTATTGAAATATTAAAAGGATAGAGGGAGCTTCTTGTCTTAGGTAATTTTGAAAAGAAGAGTGCATTGAATATTTTTGGGAGATTATAAGGTGTAAGTGGTAATTTACTTTTTGTAAATGTTGATGAATGTTTTCTTAAATATGGAGTGATAAGGTGTATGTGTACTTTTATGTTTACATTGTATTTTTAGGAAGTTAATCACCTTATAATTTATTTGAGCTTGGCAAGAAGTGTTTGAGATTTTTGATAGATTTAGAAGATTCCTTCATCATCAAGAAAAAGGTATGAGCACATTTTCCAAAGTTTAATTTGATTGGTTGGTTTTATGGAAAATAAGTTTGGAGTGAAAAGGACTTGATTAGGGTTTCCTTTTGAGAGTGTTTGAGTTAATGCATCAAGGTTTTCTGGAATAAAGAGTTGTGATTAAAAACTTGTTTTGTAAGCATTGTTGTTGAAGTGGGTTGTTATGCAAAGAACTTGAACTAGGGTTTGAAAATAACATGAGTATCATTGTTATGTGAGATTTGTTGTTGAGCATTGTTGGAAATATTTTGAGTTGGTGTTTACATGCTTGGACTAGGGTTTGTGAGAAATGGGTGTTTCATTGAGTGATTGGTTGAGTAGAGTTGGTTGAGCCTAGTCAAGTGGATGTGTGAAGTGATTGTTCAAGTTCCATAAAATAAACTATTCTATATTCTGATTTGAGTTGATATTGAGCATTGAGTTGAAACATATTGGGTCTCTAACAATTCTCTCTATGTTTCTATGAGATTGGACAAGTTCTGAGTGGACTTGTTGAGCAGATTTGGACAAGTTCTATGTGGACTTGTTGAGCATATTTGAGCAAGTTTTGTGTGAGCTTGTTGAGCAGATTTGGAAAAGTTCTGAGTGGACTTGTTGAGAATATTTGGACAAGTTGTTAGTGGACTTATTGATCAGATTTGAGCAAGTTATGAGTGGACTTGTTGAGTAGATTTGAGCAAGTTTTGTGTGAGCTTGTTGAGCATATTTGAGCAAGTTCTGTGTGGACTTGTTGAGTATATTTGAGCAAGTTTTGTGTGAACTTGTGGAGCAGAGTTTGGTGCAGATTTGAGGATAAGTTTGTGCCAGACCAGAGATAGAGATTGAGCAGATTTTTACTAGACCAAAGGACTGAGTTTAGTGCAGATTTGAGATAGAGCTTTGGAGGTGATGGATTATAGAGGATAGTAGTCTCCAATGGATAGAGATCCATCAGCCAGGGCAATGAGGATAGGTCTTATGAGTGGGGACAAGAGTCTTCAGTGGAGAGAGATCCACAAGATAGTGTAGTGGAGGTAGTAGTATTCTAGAGGATCACTAGCTAGAGCAGAGGAGAAGGATTTCTCCTATGGATAGAGATCCACAAACTTGATTTAGGGGATTGATGTCTCCTTTGGACAAAGGTCCATAAACATTGTAGGGAAAGGATTCCCAAGAGAATTTATTTGAGAAAATTTTATAAGAAATATTTTCTTCGTGGAGTAGCCTGGATTGGGTGAACCACATAAAATAACATCTCTCATGTGTGTGATGCTTTGTGTGATGTTTACTGCTTTAATATTTTTGATGCTATTATTTGGATTAAAAAGAAAAAAATTTATCTTATACTTTTCACCCCCCTCTCAGTATAAGCACATGTTCTTCATCCTGGGAGTGGGATTCAATCGTAAGTGGTAGAAGGTTTTGAAGTCTTGATTCAGGAGGTGTAGTTTGATGAGGTTGTTGGAGTAGTTGTGACTTCTCCTAAATCAGGGGCCCTTGGGTCTCCACTTGTTAGATATTCGAGTGGGTACCAATCCCTAGGGAAATTTTCATCTTCAAGTAAGTGTTCGTATGCTATGGTTAACTCTTTTGGTTCTCTTGTTAGAAAATTTTCAGTTCTCTTTGACTTGTTTTCTTTGAACAAAATTTTACCAATTTTGGATGATATTTTTCCATCACCATGGAAGAAGGTTCCTGAAACTTGGTTGGAATTTCAAGGGAGGAGGCCCGATATTGATGCCATAAGAAGTTGAGCCCTGTTTAAGGGAAAGCCTAAGGGAGATCTGGACGTTGTGGTAGCTTCCAACATTTTTTTCCTCATTAAGCTTAACTGCAAGGAGGATTTGAAGAAGATTTTGGGTGAAGGAACATGGTTATCTGGAAAGCGAGGACTCTTTCTATGAAAATGGGGACCTGATTTTAATTCTATATTTCAAAAATTTAATCTAGTTCCACTATGGATAAGATTACCAGATCTACCCTTTCACCTTTGGCATAATGATATTCTCAAAGGCATAGCTAAAGCTATAGGTGAACTAGTCCTAATCGACTCAGTAACTAGGGCCAAATCCAGATTAGTCTTTGCTTGTATGTGTGTTATGGCATACCCTAAAGCTAATATTTCAAATCACATTAATCTGCTTTCAAATTTTGGGCCATGGATTCATTCTATTGTATATGAGAATCGAATAGTGATATTTTTGGTCTGTAATAAGTTTGGCCCTGTCCTTGGCTCATGCCTGATACAAAATAATAAGGTCCATTTCAAGTATAAGTGGGAGAAAAGGAATACAAAGCAAAACTAAGACCATCTCCTACAAAAGAATGTGGGATCTGATTCTACAAGTCCCTTAGGTGAGGCTCCATGTTTGAAGGAATTTATTGGGGAAGATATTCAAAAAATGGCTTCAAATGATGGAGAAAAGGGGTGTATGATATTGAGAAGTATTTATTCTTTATTTACAGTGATCAAAAATAAATATTTAACTTCTGATACTCCAATCCATAAGGATTTTCTCCAAAACTCTTTTCAATACCTAAAATTAGAGGAGGCTAAGCAAGATGGTTTTGAAGACCCTTAGGTGGGAGAGGGATATCCTCATAATAGGGAATTGAAAATGGACCTTCAATTTTTGGGTGATATCAAATCCCCCTCTGGAAATGTCAAATACCCATCTAGTGAAGGTTCCTCAAGGGTAAGGATGATGCATCCTAAAATGAAAAGCTTGTGCAAAGGTCTGATTGATGTGGGAGTTCCACGGAAGGTAGGGAAACTATCCAATAAAGATGAAATAAGTAGAGAGGTGGAAGTTGATATTGTATATGGAGTTAAATCCAATCTCAAGTTTGAAAAGGAAAAGGATACAAAAGGTAAGCAAATAAAGCTAGATTCACTTTGTCAGTACCCCCAATCTAAATATGGGGGTTTTATTTTGATGGGGGACAGGAAAATCACACTCCACAAATTCCAAATTTTCATTCAATAATCTGGAAACACTTATAGAAACAGCCTGCAGGCTTTACAATAACCAGTGCTCGGCTTGGTTTTCTCTAACTCTATCTCTATGTGTGATCTCCAATCCACCCCCTTTCTCTTACAATCACTAATTTTTTATCGAGGTCTCGACCCTCTAGGCCATTAATGACCCACCTGGCAGAATTCATTACAAAAACCTGCAAATTTGGCTTCCACGATCGAGTTTTCCATTTTCTTTCCATAAATGGGCAACTGCCCCAATCCGCCATGAAAGCATGCATTAAAGAACCATCTAACATTTTTGACCTCTAGACGTAGCATTCGAGAGGCCACCATGTTTAGAAAACTTATCGGATACAAAAACATGCATTAATGAGACCCTTGACCGCCTCGGAAACATCACCTTGGAATGCGCACCTTTTCAAACCACGAACCAGTCGTTTGTCATGATATCACAACATGTCGCGATATCGTGACATGTCGCGATATCGTTACATTTTGGCCTCCTTGCGCTCCTCCATTTTGGTTGCGATATAGTGACATGTCATGATATCATGATGTTTTCTCTTCATCTTGCCTTTCTCGCCTTCGGGTCACGATATCATGACATCTTCCTCCAACGCTGCCTTTCTTGACTTCAAGTCATGATATCGTGACATGTCGCGATATCGTGACATTTGCCTTCTGATGCCCTCGCTTTTCTGCTCTGGTCATGATTTTGTGACAGTCATGATTTTGTGACATGTCACGAAATCGTGACATTCCCAAGTCTCCCCCTCGGCTGCCTACTCCTTGTCACGATTTCGTGACATGTCACGAAATCGTGACATTCCATAAGTCTTCACCCGGTCGCTGCTCTTTGTCATGATTTCATGACAGTCATGATTTCATGACATGTCGTAAAATTGTGACATCCCAGAAGCTCTTCCCTTTGGCTACTCCAATGTCGTGATTTCACAACATGTCACGAAATCGTGACATTAACATACGCTCTTCCCTTTGTCTGCCTCCCATGTCATGATTTCACAACAGTTGTGATTTCGTGACATGTCACGAAATCATGACAATAACATAAGCGTCTCCCCTTGGCTATTTTTTGTCGTGATTTCGTGACAGTCACGATTTCGTGACACGTCACGAAATTGTGACCTCCTCAGTGACTTTTTCTCTCTCCTGTCGACTGTCACGATTTTGCAACGTCATGAAATCATGACAGTTTTTGCTCTGCATTCTCTCTCTCTCCTTTTTGAGTTGCGAAAACTTAGAAAAAATTTGTTGATGCAAGATTGCACTGTTGCCACCGGATGCTCCTGCATCAGACACCCGGGGTTGATGGAGAAGTGACCTTCACTTCTATGTTTTTTGGTCAGCGTCTTCTGCAAAATTTCCAAACGTGCATCTGCCTTTGCAACCTGCTTAAAACCTGTCTCCTGGTAAAAACTTTTTTTGCCTTCTACCAGACAAATTCTAGCACTGTCGCACACCTTCTCATCCACTGCCTGCAAGGGCTTCAACTTGTGTCGCACTCCATATTTCGTCAAGGAGTATGTATTTGCATGACCATCATGCACTACACTCCGATCAAACTACCATGGCCTTCCTAACAGCAAATGGCAAGCATCCATAGGAAAAACATCACACAGGATTTCATCTTGGTATCTCCCAACTTTGAATGTGACTAAGCACTGTTCACGAATCCATGCTCTGTGGTCCTTCCTCAACCACGCAATCTGGTATGGATGCAGATGTCTCCTCTCCAACTGCAACTTAGTGACCATTTCCTCGAAGACTAAGTTATCAGTACTTCCATTGTCTATAATAACATTATAGACTTTACCTAAACTTTTGCACCTCATGCGGAATAGGCTCTTCCTCTGTTCTGGTTTGTCTTCCTCAATTAGCATGGCTCTCCTTGTGACCATGACTTCTCCTCTCTCTGCCTCCTCAAAATGTTTTGATTTAGTTCTTTCATCTACTACAACAGCTCTAGCAGGACCCTCAGGTCTCTTGTTCATCCTTTCTCGGTGTTGTGGACACTCGAATGCTCGATGTCCTTCTTTGCCATAGTGGAAACAGGTTCCATGAAATACTCCTCTTCCATACCCATGTCCAGATCTACCTCTTCCTCTTGGGTAGCCATTGTTCTGAACTTGGGGTCTATAATCATCACCTACTTTTTGCTCTTGGCTGCTGCTAGCTTCTTCTTTCTTCTCCTCTTTTCCTTCATATTTTCTTCCACCAGTCCTTCCTCCATGACCTCTTCCTCTTTGCTTGCTCTCAAACCTTCTATTCAGTTTCTCTTCAACCTTCAGAGCAAACTGGTAAGCATCCTCAATGGTGCTCACCCGAACTAGGCTCAACTCCTCCTAGATACTGGGTCTCAACCCATTGATATAATGGGACACCTTCTCATTGTTTGCATCTAAATGTCTAGTTCTGATAGAGATATTATAAAACTCCTCTGTGTATTCTTGGACATTTTTGCTCATTTGTCTCAAACTCTGCATTTTCCTTAGCAGATCTAGTTCATAATTTGCAGGAATAAACTATCTCTTCAACTTTTCTACCATTCTATCCCACCTTGTTATTCTTTCCTTCCCTCTTCTATTCCTTTCCAGCTGTATTCCCTTCCACCATATGCTGGCATGACCCTTCAGCTTGGTCTTAGCAAACCTGACCCGATTAGGGTCTTCAACCTCCTCATATTCAAAATACTCCTCTAGATCATTTATCTAGTCAATCACCTCTTCTAGATTTAGGTTTCCAAAATATGTAGAAACCTCCATTTTTGGTTTCTTTCCAATCTGGGAGATGGCTTTGTATAACCTGGCCTATGCAGGATCTACAGCCTCTTCTTCTTCAACTTTGTCTTCACTTTCTTCTTCCCTTCTGGGTTCATGCCCTCTATGCAGCTCTTCTTGTAGGGCCTGAACTTGCTATTGCAAAGCTCTAAAATCTTCTGCTGGCACCATATTTCCTACTCCACCATGGTTTCTTCGTGGAGGCATTCTTCTTTCTTCTCTTACAAACCCTTCCATAGATCCTGGTGTAACTGCCTCACGTTCGACGATCTGTTACACACTCAGGAACTCCTACTCTGATACCACTGATGGGGGATGGGAAAATCACACTCCACGAATTCCAAATTTTCATTCAATAATCTAGAAACACTTATAGAAACAGCCCATAGGCTTTACAATAACCAACGCTTGGCTTGGTTTTCTCTAACTCTATCTCTACGTGCGATCTCCAATCCACCCCCTTTCTCTTACAATCACTGATTTTTTATCGAGGTCTTGACCCTCTAGGCCATTAATGACCCACCTGGCATAATTCATTACAAAAACCTACAAATTTGGCTTCCACGGTCGAGTTTTCCATTTTCTTTCCATAAATGGGCAACTACCCCGATCCGCCATGAAAGCATGCATTAAAGAACCATCTGACATTTCTAACCTCTAGACGCAGCATTCGAGAGGCCGTCGTGTTCAGCAAACTTACCGGATACAAAAACATGCATTAATGAGACCCTTGACCGCCTCGAAAACACCACCTTGGAATGCACACCTTTTTGAACCACGAACCAGTCGTTTGTCACGATATCGCGACATGTCGCGATATCGCAACATTTTGGCCTCCTTGTGCTCCTTCTCCCTTTTGGTCATGATATCATGACATGTTGCGATATCGCGACGTTTTCTCTTCATCTCGCCTTTCTCGCCTTCGGGTCGCGATATCACGACATGTTGCGATATCACGAAATCTTCCTCCAATGCTGCCTTTCTTGACTTCAAGTTGCGATATCGCAACATTTTCCCTCTGATGCCATCACTTTTTTTCTCTGGTCATGATTTTTTGATAGTCGTGATTTTGCGACAGTCATGATTTCATGACATGTCGCAAAATCATGACATTCCCAAGTCTCCCCCTCGGTTGCCTGCTCCTTGTCACGATTTCACATGTCGCAAAATCATGACATTCCATAAGTCTTCGCTCGGCTGCTGCTCTTTGTCACGATTTCGTGACATGTCATGAAATCGCAACATCCCATAAGCTCTTCCCTTTGGCTGCTCCAATGTCATGATTTTGTGACATGTCATGAAATTGTGACATTAACATATGCTCTTCCCTTTGTCTGCCTCCCATGTCATGATTTCACGACATTCACGATTTCGTGACATGTCATGAAATCACGACAATAACATAAGCGTCTCCCCTTGGCTATTTTCTGTCGTGATTTCGTGACGGTCGTGATTTCATGACACGTCACGAAATTGCAACCTCCTCAGTGACTTTTTCTCTCTCCTACCGACTGTCACGATTTCGTGACGTCACGAAATCGTGACAGTTTTTGCTCTGCATTCTCTCTCTCTCCTTTCTGAGTTGCGAAAACTTAGAAAAAATTTTGTTAACACAAGATTGCACTACTGCCACCGGATGCTCCTGCATCATATTTCCAAGAATTGTAAATGAAAATTTTATCATGGAACATTAGGGGCCTTAATGGGCTACCTACACATAATGCATTGGAATTCATCATAAAATATTTTAAACCATATGTAATTTTACTACAAGAAACAAAAACAGATAATAATAGAGCAGAAATAGTTAAGAGGAAGGTTTGTAAGGAGGTTGATTTCATAGCTAACTCGACCAATGGTACCTTGGGGTGTCTCGTATGCATGT
Source organism: Wollemia nobilis (assembly GCA_028583015.1). Lineage (NCBI taxonomy): Eukaryota > Viridiplantae > Streptophyta > Pinopsida > Araucariales > Araucariaceae > Wollemia > Wollemia nobilis. The sequence goes on along the minus strand of JAQPPZ010017220.1, from coordinate 3,778,589 downwards.
GGGACCCTAAAACCATTGATGGGTTGATTGTGTTCATATTTGATCAAGTGATTAGCATTATGTTTTTTTCCAAGTAGTAAGGATTTAAATGGATAACGTCAAATATTTACGGCCCAAATTTGAGACCCTCTAGAACCATGCTTTGGGATTTCCTTAGTTCTATGGGAGAATGTTTTAAAGAAAATATCTAGATTTTGTAGGCAATTTCAATACGCCCTTATATCCATTTGATAAAAAATGAGGAACATCGATACTAAGTAGCATAGATGAATTTACCTCTTTTATTTAATCCAAGGAGGTGATGGATTTGGACTTGAAAGGGTCAGAATTTAGATGGAGTAACAAGCAAATTGGGAGTCAAAACATTCATATTAGGCAAGATATAATGCTAGTTTTAAATAAGGTATCTTTATTTTTAGTGATGCATCCTTATGCTTTCTACCTAAGTTAGCCTCGGATCATAATCCAAATTTTCTTGAGAAGACACATGATTCAACCTTCTTTCCCCAACCATTTAGATTTGAAGCAATGTGGCTTCAACACCCTAGTCTAGAATACAACATTGAGGAATGGTGGAGTCATAGGTTTTTAGGTTCTCAAATGGCACAAATAGCCTCCAAGTTGATATTTATAAAGGTTAAGTTGAAGGATTGGAATAAGCAGGTTTTTAGAAATATTGTCACTAGAAATATGGAAATTCACAGCCAATTATAGGAGGTTGATAAGATAGCCAAAACTTAGGGTTACTTTGTAGAATTAAATAGGTAAGAACTATATATTCGCATAGAGCTCCATAATGTTCTAGTAGGGGAAGAAATTATGTGGAGGTAAAAATCTAAGGCCCTATGGCTTAAGGAGTAATAATAGGATCAGGGTTATTATGAAATCAAATGGATAACTCTCTAAAGACACGAAGATATTAGATCCGAGGTAGTGAATTTTTTAAGGACCTCTTGTGTTCTACATTAACAAAAAATCAACAAGTTAAAGCTCACATATTGAATAGCATACCACATTTGGTCCTTTCAGATATGAATAATGTTTTGGATACTCCATTTTCAAATGATGAAATTAGTAAAGTAGTTTTTACAATGGGAGGGCTCAAATAATTGAGATTATATGGGTTTCTCCTAATATATTTTTTAAAATTTTGGCATATCTTGGGATCAAATATCTATGATGCCATTAGAGATATTCAGTCTTAGAAATAGATCTCTTCAGATGTCAACTCTACATTTTTATTCTTATCCATAAAATGGTTGATGCTAAGGATTGTGTAGCTTATAGGCCTATCATTTTTTGTAATAATATTTTTAAAATTTTTATGAAGACCCTGGTGAATAGATTAAAGTTTTATTACTAGGTATCATTGATATCCTGCAAAGCAGTTTTGTGACTGGGAGGCAAATTTTGGATGGAATCATCGTAGTCCATGAAATCATCCATTTAGTGACAAACAATGGTAATTTTGGGACCTTGCTCAAGCTATATATGAACAAATATTATGACACAGTTGATTGGGAGTTTCTCTTCAAAGTCCTACATAAATTTGGTTTTATTTAGGAGTTGATAAGTGTGATCAAATTAGGTGTCTCCTTAGCCAAGTTCTTGGTTCTAGTGAATGGATCTTCGGAGTTATAGGGGAATTCATCAAAAATATCCATTGTCCCCATACCTTTTTATTTTACTGGCAGAATCTCTAGGGTGCGTCATCAAAGCTAATTATTCTATTATAGGTCTTAAGTCGGCTATGCCCATAATTTCCATATCCCATCATCAATTTGTTGATGATACTCTTACATCCTTTCAAGCTTCAATTTTGCAAGTAAAATTAGTTAGATTTATTTTGGAATATTATGAACAAGCGGTAGGTCAGAAGGTTAATTTTAGGAAAAGTTTTATTTTTCAATACTCCTCTAGCAAGGCAGTTGAGGATTGTGGATATTATGGGATGTAATATTGGGTCCCTCCCTTCAGCATACCAGGGGGATATTTTTTTTGGGGCTTCAAGATCATCCTTGTGGGAACTAGTTATGGAGTGTGTCTAGCGAAAGCTTAAAATCTAGAAAGAGTCTCTACTGAGCCAAGAAGGAAATGTGATGTTAGTTAAGGCCACCCATAAAAGCATCATGATATATTTTATTTCTCTATTATAAATCATGGGTAATATTATTAAAAGAATAGAATATATCCAATGCTCATTTCTTTGATCAAGATAAAGTGAGAAAAAAGAAAATTCATCTAGTCGTGTGGGACCAAGTATGCAACAAGAAGGAGGATGATGGTTTAGGCCTTAGAATATTGAAATCCATGAATAAATATTTTGTTTTCAAATAGGTTTGGATACTAGTTCAAGAGGAGAAAGTGGTATGGGTTAATATTTTCCAAGCCAAATACCTAAATTATGGGAAGTATATTATTAGATACCCGTTATCCCTCCAAGGTTTAGCTTTCTAGTCTAGCCTAATACTATGCATATTGAATATATCTAGAGGGGGTAGGTGGTATTTGGGAGATGGTAGGTTTATTGGCTTTTGGAATGATGTGTTGGTGATTGAGGTTCTACTAGAGTCAAGATAAAATTTGGCTTTAGTAAAACCAATAATAGATATTTTTTGTGGAAATAAGGTTTGCGATTTCATTGAAAGGATTGAAGACTGCCCCGTATGGAAACCATTTGACTTCTGAGGACTTTTAATGGAGGAAAGGACTTTTGATGAAATTTTCAATATCATTAAATGGTTTATAATTCCTCGAAGAGAAATTATGGATAGATTCATCTAGGGATTAGATAAGAATTGGAAATTCTCTATCCAATCAACTTAGTTAGCAAAAAATGGTCCTTCTAATCCTTGGTTTCCAGCAGATAAAATTTGGCTAAAAGGACTAACTTTGAAAATCAACATTTTATTTTGGCTGGTCATACAAGAAATAATTTCAACTTTAGACAATCTCAAAAAAAGAGGTATGATTTTGTGTAATGATTTTTTCTTATGCAAAAATGCGGAGGAATCCAAAGCCCATATTATTTTCAAATGTCCTTTCTTACAAGAGATTTTAAGCTACTTTTTTAAATATTTTAACATCCAAAGGGTGTTTTAAAATAGCCTAGAGGATGGGCTGGCCAAATGGGTTTCTCCCTTCCTATCTCTTCACTTTCATTGGTTTTAGAAATTTAGCCTTCCTCACATCTGATGGTAGATTTGAAAGGAAAGAAACTCAAGAGAATTTAAGGATGCTACTCATTCGGCTAAAGTTGTGGCTTTGCAGCTACTTTCTTTTGCTATGGAGGACATTAGAACCCTAAATATAAATAATGTGACTAAAGAGTAGGAACGATTAGTGGAGATATATCTTGAATATAATGCCTATCCTAAACTAGTCATACCTTTTGTACCTTAGAACAAAGCTAGAGTTAAGTTGGAGCCACCTCCAATTGGTTGGTTGAAGTTGAATTTTGATGGTGCATCTAAAGGGAATATAGGTTCTGTAGGTATTGGACATATTGTAAGGAACTATGACAACTTGATAATTTTTGCCTTTACTGATAATATGGACCATAAAATGAGTCACTTTGTCGAAGCCAGGGCCCTATTCCAAGGAGTTTCTCTATTGGATTCTATAAGTTGCAAGAAAATAATCATTGAGGGGGACTCCCTTAATATTATAAATATGGCAATAGGGACTCAATATCCTACCTGGACTCTTTTAAATCTTCTTCTAGAAGTTTATAGATACATTCAAAATCTAGAAGAAATTCAATTTAAGCATGCATACTAGGAAGGTAATCGAGCGATCGATCTATTGGCGAACAAAGGAGTTATTCAGAATGGTTTAGTGATGTGGTGGGACAATTTATCAATGGATTTTACTTCTATTGATAATGACATCATACACAATTAGCCTTTGCTTTGCTCTGGTTGAGTTACTGATGACTTGGCTACAAAACTTGGAGACGCTTGTAGATTTTGGGTTTTTGCATAAAATTTCATATCTCCAAGCTACTATTTCCTCCTTGTAAGCCACAATATCCAATGTAGAAAAAATTCTTGTCCTAATGGGTTGGCAGGATTTGGAAAGCAATGGCCACATGGGGGAGAATGGAACTGGTACATGGCTTAGTTCATGGTTTAGGTCCTACTATTGATCTATGTTCGATTGGTTATCTCTGACATCCTGATTTGGTTTCAATTTGTTTTAAATTTTAAATTATGTATGGTCTTACCTATGTATTATTTTGGCTTTGGAAGGGGTAACTCCTCTGATTGGTTATTAATCTATTATTACCAAATGTAAATAATTTTGGCTCCCTATTTGTGGGTGGCGCTTAGTATCTTTTGTACAAGGTTTAGAGATCCTTTCAAAACTCCTTCATCCATATAAAAAATAAATGAGAATGATACACAAAAAATCATGTATATATATGTATGTATGTATGTATGTATGTATGTATATATAAATCACAAAGTACATAGTTCACCCATAGGTTGTGTACAACGAAGCTTTGAGATTCATGATAAAAAATGAAAACATAAAAAAAGCACATGTGATGCTAGCCAATGCCACTAGTTGCTCTAGGTGGTCCAAGAGGAGGCCTCAAGATAGATCCCTACGATGTTTATGGTGCTCTAGAATAAGAATTGTTGGGCCCTGACTCACTCTATTTTCTATATTTTGATCTCATCGAGGAAGACCACACTAGTAGCAGAAGACCATGCTCTAATATATAATCCTATAGTAACCATACATATGTGATATCCTATTGATATCATGCTACCTTGGTTTGAGAAATGGTAGTTGTAGCTACTCCACAACCTACACCATGGGGACTCTATAGTCCCTCCACCTAAATTTACAACTATGTTATCTTGGCATCTTCAGCAACACCAATCTATAGTAGGTGATCGTGCTCATTTTCTAAGCTATCATGTTATGCCTAGAGTGTAATCCACTCCTCCTCATTGCATAATATATCCCTCTCTATATCCTCACCCATAAGCCCCATATCCACACCACCATCTCCACCATCTCAACCATTGCCTATACCACCTCCTTCTATAGGTTTGTTAGCCTCAACCCTCAAAGTATTTGTTCCATTGCTTAATTGATGATGCTTCTATCATATTGGAGGCTCCTCCAACTCCATTACATCCCTATCATCCCTTTTTATGTCATAAATATCCTAACTTGATACCCAAGGTGGTTGTGCAACAAACTATGCATCGTCCTTATCATCATCTTAATAGCATCTGCATCTAGTATATCTATAACCTTATCATCCTCATACTCCATGGGCTAATAATTATAATAAGGTAGACTCAACTCATTACCATGATCCTTGTATATAAATAAAGCATCCATAACCATTGTGGTAGCCTGAACTATCATATAACATGTGATAATTGGATTAATTCTCTCTTGGTGTTGTGGCATTCAATCACCCATTTTGGCCTATCTAAACTGTCATATTTGCTTCCCATATTCATGTTATCCACCAGCCCCTCGCTAAGACCACCAAATAACATCACCAACTATCAACCTTGCAAACATGTCCCTATAGTCTTGCAAACTATGACTAGGTTAGCTCAACCATAGCTGATTGTCCACCCATTATCTGAGTGTAAAAGGGTGCAAGAGATCCCACTAACAAGGCAAACTAGTAGGACAACCAATGTTGAAATGCTCCTAGTCCTACTAGAGCAATAAAATACAGCCTAATCCATTTTGCTCCTACTTATTCACCTCATATAGATCAATTTAATAAGCTAGTAAGGTAATCATATACCCGAGGTGAGTTGATCATGTTTAAAACCAACTGAATCTGGTTCTAAGGGAACTTGGCTCCCGTGCTATTTTGTAATGATATATTAGCCAAAATAAACATAATATAAGTGGGTAATGCCTATAGCTCCCCCTCTAAAACATCTCAATATACTAGATGTCATCCTTGCTAACATCCACATCCTTCCATCCATCACCAAAATGGGCCTCATCTAATGCTTCCCATCCCATCCTACAGGAACACACATCCTATTAATAGGAACATGAAAGATACGATAAATATCATCAAGCATATCCATCATCTCCCATTTTGGGATCTAAAATATCCCCTATCTATATCCCACCTCTCTACCAACATCGAGAGGTACCCCTTATCCATCCTAATAACCTCCACTCGAGTAGCTTCATCTAACCCCACCATATTGTTGTTGCCATTGCACAAATTGCCCCAATTGGGGACCTATTGTTGCGCTTGCACATCACACCCCAGTCAGGACTATATACCCACTTGAAATTTTTAGGTTTTGATTTCAAATTTTGTTTGTGTCGAGATTTTAATTTTTCCTTACATCTTTTTTTTTAATTGCTTACATCAAGGTGTTGATATTGCTTGCATAGAGCATTTTGAGGTTGATTGCATTGAAAATTTTGAATTTTGGCTCTTCAAGGTCATTATTTCAGATTAATATCTCAGAAGTTTGAATTTTAAAAGTTTATCCTAAGGTTTGAAATTAATTAAATTCAATTTGTAGGGTTATTTGATTTTCACTATCTTGCCCTATTTTTGATGTAAATTTAAAATGCCATATCTTTTGAATGAAAGATCCATTTTGGGTGATTCAAATCCTGGTGGGAATATTTTGAAAATATATTTACAATGATATCAAATTTGCATATTTTTAGACAAGAAATCCTTTCCAAAAATAGTAGTTTCTCATCATAGTTTGTGAACTTCTAAGTATAATATCTCATGATTTGTAATGAATTTGTGATGTGTATCAGAATATCAGGATACCCATTTGGCCCATTTAGACACTTGTAAAATCTCGTGAAATTTGGGGTACTTTCATTTTTGACCTATTTTTCAAGTCACATGAATAAAGTAGGTGAAATCCTGACAATGAACATTACAAAAATTCACTAGGTTCAATGGAAGATAAGGAGAAATACATAAATTCATTGTATCTTGAAAAAATAGTGATCCACTGCTTTGCAAAAATGTGCTACAAATTTATTGGCACACCTTTCAATGCACAAAGTGCATGCTATCTCGAATTTAGGTTAAAATCAGTGAATCTTTGTTTTGCAAGAAATTGGGCTCAATTGAAAAGTCCTCAACTTATACTAAGTGAGATAAAATGAGGCTTCAAGAAAAATTCTTAATATTCTTTATTAATAGAGCGCAAACAAGATTTTGTGCATTCCTTTGTAAATCGAGATTGTACCGTATCACTGAAAAGCACCAAGTCCCGAGAAAAAGGTAAATTAAGGGAATTTCCAAGGTGTGGAGTATATCACACGCATTTATGTTTTTATTCATATAATAGTATGGATTTGAATTTTTATTAAGAGTGTGCATTTATGTTTTTCTTCATATAAGAGTGCAGATTTGAATTTTCATTGTATTTTAATTAAGAGAGCACATTTCGTATTTTTTTGCAGAAGTGAATATTTGATGAAAAAAGGGCCATTGGAACTAAAAAATTGAATATAATATGTTGACCTAAATTTAAATCTCAAACCTTAGGGATATTTTAAAATTAAAAAAATTAATTGTTCAAATTAATTAATCATTGAAAAATCAAAAGTTCAAACTATAGAAGATTTTATTTTTTAATAATTGAAAAATAAAATTTTTACACCTTAGAAAAATTAATTAATTCAAATTAATTATAATATTAATGTTCTAATCCTTGCCTTTTCAAAACATTTGCAAAAATTATGAAAACATGGTCATAGTATGATGGGAGATTTAATTTTAGGAAGTCCATCCCAAAATCAGAGGACAATTAATTGCAAGATGTAATGCTTGGTGAAGGCAAAAAAAAATGTATATATAGTGGATTACTAGTCGGTTACAAATACAACAAAGAAACCGAGCATAATACTAGAAGATGAAAGTTGAAGAAATTTCAGATGATAGAAAGTCATAGAAGATCTACAGTTGTAGAAATAGTTATGAAAGGGTAACCAAATTAGAAGATGATACATCATAATTTACCATTGCAAACGATGGGTAGTTGGAGGATGTAAGGCTATAAATAGCCATTGAGACCCGATTCCAAAGGGTCGGATGCAATTTGAGAGATATAATTTTAGGCATTTCAGTTTTTCTTTGTTAGTTGGAGGAGCATTTGTGCCCTTGTTATGGTATTTAGAAATTTGTGAGGACAATCACCTATAGCTAGCCATTCTAAAACTCTATAATTCCTGAATATTTTAATTCAATGTAAAATATGGATATTTTTGATGTAATCTATGCATGCTGATGGTGTTTGCATTTGAATTTATTTCTATATTATGCTTCATTTCCCTTGAATATGGCACCATCTTGGTCTTAGATTGTGTGATAAATGGTAGAGGTTGAGATTTGGTTTAATTCAAAATCGAAGGCTTCAATAGAATCCTTGCAAAAACTTAAATTCATCATGAATCATTTGATTTTATTTCCCCAATATTTATTTTTTACACTTTCTTTAAAAAATTAGTTAAAATTAGGAATAGATTAGCAAAAGTTTCATCTCTGAAGCTTTATTTCATAATGTTGTGTTTTATCCTTACAAGTTTCAGATAAATGAATGACTATAATGCTTTGGTGAATTTTGATGTTAAATGCTCATATCTTCATGATTTATTGTACAATTAAGTAAAACCTAAGTTTCTTCATGTCAAGAAAATAAATTAATCAAAACTAGAACTAATAATCCTCTTGTGATGGCTACATGAAGGCCTTGAATATTCCATATATTTCATTGTTTTCCTTTGAATAAAAAAATGATAAATTTTACCAGGTTAGACCAACCTCACCCGAACCTTGGGGAGATCATGAATCTCCTTTCAAGAGAGGACATCCTACATGAGTCCTAGTTGTTGGTATGTGTTTTTTATCTAATAAATATATCACTCAACAAAATTGGTGCTAGAAGGAGGGCATGAACATTCTGTCTCACTATTAATTTTAGTCTACATAGCTTAATTGCTAAATGTTCTAAGTCCTTTTGATCCTTATCTTTAGCCTCCTTAGTGCACAACAAAATTTGCCTTAGAAGAGAGTCGTATTTTGAGTCTTATATTTTTTCTTTGTATAGTATTTGTATTTCATATCATGACTTTTAAAGTTTGTTCCTCAAGATCGATTAATGGCAACTCTTGCTCCATGGATGGTAGGAAGCAACCCTTTGAACATACCTAGGCCTATGCATGATATACCTACAAATATTGAAAGATATCTTTCCTGGTATAGGCATGATGGAATGAGATTGGTTGAGGAACATATTCAGGCATACATAGACACTTTAATTCATTTACAAATTATGAATGAAGATGTTGCTTGTAGAAGATGTTGCCTGTAGAATATTTCTATACATATTAGATGATTTTTCTTATGATTGGTATATCAATTTACATTCATGCTCTATCACTTATTGGGGTCAACTAGAATCAATATTTCTCAGCCATTTTAAAAAACTTGTTGACCTAGTTATGATATACTATCATTTTTCCTCCTCTCGTAGAGAACCTAATGAATCCTTGAGACTATTCAGCGATAGGTTCCATAATTTGTATACCAAACTGGTGACACCTTACATCCTTTCAGAAGAAGTAACCATTAAGATGTACATTGGATCCTTAGGCCTATTAACTTCCATGTTTCTGATGCGAGTTCCTCAAATTACATGTTTTTTTTTTGTGTGGAAAATATCCCAAAAGGGATGCCACTTTCAGGTAAGACCCAAGGAGGCAAGGGTATCCATTTTGCAAAAAATGCCCAGGACTCGGACCTGGCCTACCACCTTTGACATACTCAAGGAGCAAACAAACACACAAAACCAATTTAAAAATAAGTAAATAATAACAAAAGTAATAAAATAAAATAAAAAACATGCTCCTTGAGTGTGTCAAAAACAAAAGCACAACCAAACATGCACAATAATATAAAATAAACCACAACACAAACCACAAATAAAAAAAACAAGAACCACATAACTAAACACAAACAAGACAAAAACAACTGAACACTACAAAGATAGAACCCAAAAAAAACATGAAAAATAAACAAAAAAAAACCCTAAAAAAATAAAAATAAATAAAAATAAAAAACAACCAACAACAGACAATAAATAAAAACAAAAAACATAGAAAACACTCACATGAAAAAACACGAAATAACACAAACAAAGAGAAACCCAAGAACAAGAATGAAAAAAACACAAGAACAATAACAAAAAAATAAAAATAAAAACAAAACAAAAACACATGAACAACAAAAAACAACACAAAGAACACAAAAACAAAACAAAACAAAAGAACCCACCAAAATTAAAAAACTAAACAAAAAAAAAAAAAAATTGAACATAACAATGACCTATCTAGACTAGAAGACTATTAAGGCAAGAATCAACAGAGGAAACAAAATAAAGAATAGAATGAGCTAGGGAACTAAAAAAAACTGAATGAACCAAAGAGAAACAAAAAAAAAAAAGGCAAGAAGAAACTAGGTACCTTCAAAACTGGAGCCATCCAAAGAAATGATAGAAAGAAGAGCTTTCATAATTTGAGAAGACCACCATATAGGAGGGTGGCCATAACAAGTAAGATAACCTTTGTCCAAAGCCCAATTAGCTAAAGCATCAACACTCTTTTTTTGATCTCTGACCACATGATTGTAATCAAATTTCAAAAATCCCATCTAGATTAATTGAATATTCTCAATAATTCTTTTTATTCTCCAATCCACCTTATGATTCTTATAAGGAGTCTTCAAGATATTAATCATAAGTTGAGAGTCAGACTCAACTAACACCTTTTCCCATCCAACCTTAGTAGCCTCCTGAAGGCCTCTAAGGATACTATACCCCTTAGCATGGTTATTGGAAAGAATACCCAAATTCTCAGCAAAAGTAAAAACCAAGGATCCATCTGAAAGTCTACCAATTCCTCCCACACTGGATTTTCTAGGGTCCTCAAATTACATGCTTACCCAAAGCCTACAATGAGGCAATAACATTTGAACAAAAATTGATTTCTCAAGGTGTTGGTATGGGTCAATTACCATCACTTGGACAACCTAGTGCTTACAATCAGATATCACAAATGAGTCAGGATTTCACACAACACTTTCCCATGATGAACCTTTTTCTAGGAGTTATGTATCCCAACTAGTACCAACCTTTCAATCTGGCACCCTTGAATCAAATGATGTCTAATGTGAGCAATCAACATGGTAAAATTGATTGTCTAGATGTTATAACTACTTTAGATATTATCCAAAATGAGGTAAAATTTTTGGAGTCAATACCTGCCAATGAGGTTTGTAGAAATCAAGCTAATAATAATGTAATAAAAACTTTTATATTGGAAATATATAAACCTTCAGAAATGGAGGAAGTTAAATCTGAAGATGGCATGAAAGAAGGGATGGAATCTCACCAAGTGTTTTAAAAAGATAATAATTATATTATTCAAGATAAAGAAGGGGAATCACTCACTTCTTTTGCACTTCCCAAAGGAACTTCTATCCCACTTGATGTGCAAGAAACTAAAATCCTTGTCCCACCTAAGGATCTTACAATGCCTATGTAGCTAGAAATTAGTATACCTTTACTTCATTAAGAGAAATCTCTAGAACATAAAAGGTTTGGATATGATATTGTTGAAGACTCAAAGGAAAATGTTGCTCTATTTGAGATAACTCAAGTGGTTGACCAAGAATATTTGTTACTTAAAACATCCCCTGACCAGCAGGATTTGTTGTTTGAAAAATAAGAAATTACAAAGGCTCATCAAGTCCTGGTGAATGGAAATGCACAAAAGATAGAATCTCAACCTTTCCTTTCAACCATTAGAATTCCTGGTAAAATTTTGCATAATTATCTATTGGATTCAAATATTGTTGATAATGAAATACCATTTGTGGTTAACAAAGAATTAGAGTTGACTCCTACTCACACCAATAATAAGGTTGCTACGTTGAACAAGACAGAGGTAGATGTTATTGAGGTACTAAATCAAGTTCATCAACAATTGACTACTAAACCTGGGATACAAAATTATAATGATCCTCATATGTTAGATATCCTAGATACCTGTAAATTGTTGTGTAGTTATGATTTATCTGAAACTATGAATAGTGGTTTGGCAATCAAATTTTTAAAAATAAGGTCAAGCTTGGAAGAGCTCATGTCTAATAATAACAATGAGGATAGTATTTTGAGCACTAAATTGAAAATGGGAATTCACACCATGTTGGTAGAAACTATGATTGAAGATAAAAGTTCAATAATAGACATCTCACATAGTAAACATAAATTAATTGAAGACCAGTTATGGACCTTTAAGTCCGATGGAAAAAATTCTAAGTATGACAATGAGGATGGAATTAAATTGAGTTGGTGGGGTGAGAGAGGTATAGTAAATACCTTCAAAATTTTAAATTGGATACTATTATGGGATAAGGCTCATGAAATCTAGTATGCTTACCATTACTTGAGTCTCCCAAATGATCAAAACCATATATGGGATCCTGGGAAATTTAATATGACCCAATCATTGTATCATAGTTTTTTATTTTGTTGTCTTTTATTTTACTCTATTTTGATGTTGTTTCCTTTTGTTCATAGTTAGTTTCATTTTATTTGATTTTAAAGTTCTTTCCATGTATAGGATTTTAGGTGTTTCTTTAATTTTACTTATTTGAATGGTTTGTTCTCATTCATGAAATTTCTTGTTTGTTTCATGTTTTAATTTTAGTTTCATGTTGTTTGTTCCATATTTAAAATTTTGACAAGTGGATTCAAGTTGCAATCAAATTTTGGCTCCTTTAAAGAGAAATGTGTTTGATTACTTGAGGATGACTTTTTTTTTTTAAATAGGTGAAACTGAAAATTAGAGAAATCATATTATTAGTCATGCCTGGATTATGGTCTAGAATAGAGGATATTGAAATAGTGCAATATCTTGTTGAAGTTTCACCTCTAACATTAAAAAAAATTAATTATTTTTGGATCATGAAGTATGAAATCATGTTGATTTGATAATTGGAAAAAAAATTGTTATAAAATCCATATTTAGCCTTAAAAGGTCTGTAACCCAAAGGCACATATGATACTTGCAAAGCAGTCAAAATGCTTCTAAAAAAAATAAAAAATAATACAAAATATGTGCAAGTCAGGCAAGTGTGCTTGGGTGATTCATATTACCTCTACTGAGGCTATAGATGCCTCACTAATAGTGGAGCAATGTCTAGAAGAGACCTAGGTCATCTCCACCAGAGCTATAAATGCTTGACTGGTTGTGGAGCAATGTAGAGGTAAATCTTTAAAAGTGATATTCTTAATAGCCCAATGTCTAACTAGGTGATGGATTTTTTATTGATTCAAGAATAAAGAATAAATGCAATAAACACCCAATAAGATGACGCAAATGGTATCAATTGAAACTGTTTAACCCCATATTCCTTGGATATTATTGGACGATCTATATTTTGCTAATCTTGGGTTTTCTTTATTTTAGACTAGGTTCTTTATCCAAAATGCTAGCGGATTCAACACTTGTTGTTGCTATTTCACAAATTACCCCAATTGGGGACCAATTTTTGTGCTTGCACAACACACCCAGACCGGCGATCCACTAGAAAATTTTGGGTTTTTATTTCAAATTTTGTTTGTGTCAAGATTTTAAATTTTCCTTGCATATTTTTATTTTAAATTGCTTACATCAAGGTGTTGATATTGCTTGGATAGAGCATTTTGAGGTTGATTGCATTGAAAATTTTCCATTTTGGCTCTTTAAAGTCATTATCTCAGATTAATATCTCAAAATTTTGAATTTTAAAAGTTTATCCTAAGGATTGAAATTAATTAAATTCAATTCGTAGGGTTATTTGATTTTCACTATCTTGCCCTATTTTTGATGTAAATTTAAAATGCCATATATTTTGAATGAAATATCCATTTCAGGTGATTCAAAGCCTAGTGGGAATATTTTGAAAATATCTTTACAATGATATCAAATTTGCATATTTTCAAAAAAAAAATCATTTCCAGAAATAGCAGTTTCTCATCGTAGTTCGTGAACTTCTAAGTATGATATATCATGATCTGTAATTAATTGTTGACTTTTATCAGCATATAATGATACCCATTTGGTCCATTTAGACAGTTGCAAAATCTCATGAAATTTTGGGTACTTTTATTTTTGACCTATTTTCAAGTCACATGAATAAAGCAAGCGAAATCCTAACAATGAACATTTCAAAAATTCATTGGGTTCAATGGAATATAAGGAGAAATACATAAATTCATTGGATCTTGAAAAAATAGTGATCCGCTACTTTGCAGAAATGTGCTACAAATTCATTGGCACACCTTTCAATGCACAAAGTGCACGCTATCTTGAATTTAGGTTAAAATCAACGAATCTTTGTTTTGCAAGAAATTGGGCTCAACCAAAAAGCACTCTACTTATACTAAGTGAGAGCAAACAAGGATTCACTAAAAACAAGAATGCTCTAGAAAATGAGGTTTCGCAAGAAAATGAGGCTTCAGGAGAAATTCTTAAGCTTCTTTGTAAATGGAGTGCAAACAAGGATGCACTAAAAACAAGAATGCTCTAGAAAATGAGGTTTTGCAAGACAAATTGAGATTGCAGCAAATCGTTGAAAAGCACCAAGTCCCACAAAAATAAAAATTAAGGGAATTTCCAAGGTGTGGAGTATATCACACACATTTATGTTTTTCTTCATATAAGAGTGTGGATGTGAATTTTCGTTATAATTTCATTAAGAGCACGCATTTATGTTTTTTTCATATAAGAGTGTGGATTTGAATTTTCATTGTATTTTTATTAAGATAGGGCATTTCACATTTTCTTTGCATGACCATAGATTTGATAAAAGAAGGGGCATTGGAATTAAAAAATTGAATATAATATTTTACCCTAAAATTAAATCTCAAACCTTAGGGATATTTTAAAATTAAAAGAATTAATTAATTCAAATTAATTAATCATTGAAAAATCAAAATTTCAAACTATAGAAGAATTAATTAATTTAATAATTGAAAAATCAAAGGTTTACACCTTAGGAAAATTAATTAATTCAAATTAATTATAATATTAATGTTCTAATCCTTGCATTTTAAAAATGTTTGCAGAAAACATGAAAACATGGTTGCAGTATGGCGAGAGATTTAATTTCAGTAAGTCCATCCTGAAATCAAAGGACAATTAATTGCAAGATGTAATGCTAGGTGAAGGTCAAAAAAATTGTATAAATAGTGGATCACTAGTTGGTTACAAAGACAACAAAATAAACCAAGCATAATACTAGACTATGAAAGTTAAAGAAATTTTAGATGACAGAAAGTCGTAAAAGATCTACAATTGCAGAAATAGTTACAAAAGGGTAACTAAATTAGAAGATGAGACATCATCATTTACCATTGCAAATGATGGGTAGTTGGAGGATGTAAGGCTATAAATAGCCATTGAGACCCGATTCCAAAGGGTCGAATGCAATTTGAGAGATAAAATTTTAGGCATTTTAGATTTTCTTTGTTAGTTGGAGGAGCATCTATGCCCTTGTTATGGTATTTAGAAATTTGTGAGGACAATCACCTGTAGCTAGCCATTCTGAAACTCTGTAATTCTTGAATATTTTAATTCAATGTAAAATATGGAGATTTTCGATGCAATCTATGCATGCTAATGGTGTTTGCATTTGAATTCATTTATGTATTATGCTTCATTCCCATTGAATATGGCACCATCTTGGTCTTATATTGTGTTATAATTGGTCAAGATTGAGATTGGCTTAATTCAGAATCAAAGGCTTCAATAGAATCCTTGCAAATATTTAAATTCACCATGACTCGTTTGATTTTATTTTCCTAACCCTTATTTTTTACATTTTATTTACAAAAAGTAGTTAAAATTAGGAGTAGATTAGCATAATTTTTATCTCTAGAGATTTATTTCATAATGTTGTGTTCTACCTTTACAAACTTGAGATAAATGAATGATTGTAATGCTTTGGTGAATTTTGATGCTAAATGCTCATATCTTCATGATTTACTATACAATTAAGCAAAGCCCTAAGTTCTTCATGTCAAGACAATCAATTAATCAAAACTAGAACTAATAATCCCCTTGTGATGGCTACATGAAGGCCCTAAGTATTCCAAAATTTAATTATTTTACTTGTAATTAAAATGCTATAATTATTACCACATTAGACCAACCTCACCCGAACCTTGGGGAGATCATGAATCTCCTTTCGAGATAGGACATCTTGCATGAGCCCTAGTTGTTGGTATGTGTTTTTTATGTGACAAATATATCACTCAACACCTCTACAACTAGTTCTAGTTATCATTGATCAACACCTTCCTCACTTGATTCAAAATGGGATAGAATCAGTGTTGAGCCACTAACATCTCCAACTGCAACAAGAAAATAACATCATTAAATCATTCATTGCATTTCAAAAAAAAATTACCCACCCCATTTTCCATTTAAAAAATAATTTGCCCACCCCATTATCATTGTCAAAAAAACAAAAACAAAAATATTAAAAACAAAACAAATTAAAAAATAAAAACACCTAAATTAGAGCGCTACAAGGTCCTACCTCTACCACGTGCCCTCTCACTTCAACCACCACACTAGACCCTCTTGCCCCAAACACTGCACCTATGCTCTCCATCACTTTATAAAGCTCTCTTGCTCTCTCATATGCAAACTCAAAATGATAAAACAAAAGAATGAGAAAAAATAACCTTCAAAAGCCTTTTTATAGCCTAAAAATGTGTTGTCAAATGCAGACCTATGTTTGGCAGGTGCATCCAAATGCAATACTACATTTAGAAACACTAGCCAAATGCAAGGTTGTGTTTTCCAGTGTGTAAATGCAGTCCTACATTTGGAAAACCTCAAATAAAGACCTAAATTTGACAAAACAAATCCTCCAAAAAGATTCAAAAGGCTACAAAACCCTACAAAATCATCAAATCGCTTCATCAATGCATCCTGCAAATCAAATCAACATCATACTCCAATTTTATAGTCGCATGCACCCAAAATGACTCAAAAGACTTCAAAAAGCTATAAAAATTTCACAAAACCATCACATCAACTCAGCTATGCATCAATTACATCATCCCATTTCATCTTGTTATAAATTTGATCATTATGGTAACTCATTTTTGGAATGCGACTACGTTTAGTAAAATTTGCTCAAGGAAATCATCAAACCCTCTTCATGGGGTTACAAGAGTGGAAACCTTTACAAATTACAAATCGGTATGCACTATACCATTTAGAAATGGGTCCACTATAAAACCTCAATGGTTAGTCCATCTACCATGGTGAAATTGATCATAGTTTTACCAAAAGGAAATTTTTGACAACGTATGCCCATTCCAAAACTTGGGCTAATCAATATTGATTTTCATTTGCAACTTTTGCATCCATTAAATCACATCATTCAACCATCCAAATATATCAAGCACCTTGTGGATTTCATATGTTTCATTATTTACCCACTTACCGCTTAATGGGGTAAGCTAAAATTAAAATTTTCCAAGAGTTATGTGATCCTCACACTAGGGCAACAAAATCAGTCGTTCCCTCCATCCTATAAGGCCAAGTTGTAGACACCAAAACAGCACCAATCCGATTATGTGACTGCAAACACTGATCGCTTTGACACACACACAGCCCCCAGGGCAGCCCTCAGAGGTTAAACAGTGGTCCTAACCACTTTTATAGCAATTTTGTAAGGTCAAAAGGCAATTTGGCACATTCAGGCACTTTGCTCAGTATTCGTCTCACCCAGGGACGAATTCAAACTGGGATCCGTCTCACCCAGGGATGAATTCTTAATTCGTCTCTGGTCAGGACGAATTCCAGGTTTAACGGGCAAAAAGAAGAATGGCGCCAAGTGGCAGCCAAAGACAGTCAATTGATGACTCTTGCTTCGCACGCGTGTGTAGGTGGGCAGATGGGCCGTTAGAGGACTGTCACAAGGGCATTCATGAAAGCCCAAGTCATGGAGGACCTTCCTCTCTCATGAGAAGACATGACCGCCACATGGCACCTATGACCAACACATGGCGCTTATGCATCCCTCTCAAAAGAGACCCCCTGGGTCTATAAAATGGTGGACTTTTCCCACCCAAAAAAGAAGGAGGAAGCATTTTCAAGCAACGAAGTGCTGCCGATTTGATACCACGCCTTTACCCTTTTGATTTACATTTTCCACATCCTTAATCTCTTTCGCAAGAGAGGTTATTGGGTGGCTATTGGAAGTGTGAATTCGGACCCAAAAACCAGACATTTGGCCACTTTAATCCACCAATTTGCTGACAACCCCATCCTAAGAGATTTTGGGCCCATCCCAAGTGGATTGGTGCCAAAATCAAGTGCCAACGGTGGGCGGCCCACTTGGGCGCCCCGCACCTTTTGAGTTTCATTCTAATTCATTTTTCTGTCATTTGTTCATCTTTCATTTTATTCTCTGCTGATTAGATAGTTTATGTATTCAATCTCACAATGTTTTGATCAGATTTCATCATGTTCTCGTCGCTTTTGTTGTCCCACTAACTTGCAGGTAGCGACGCCAAATTCTCGCTGATGGAGGTCAAATTGGGAGAATCCGACCATCTGGGTCATCCCAAAATGCCCCCAATTAGCTAACCCCTCTATTTGTAGGTCATTTGGAGATCCCGAGACGCGACATTTGGATGACATCAACTCGGCATTTTAACACAGTCGAATTCGTCCTACCCGAGGACGAATTACAGTCGAATTCGTCCTACCCGGGGACGAATTACAGCAGAATTCATCCTGCCAAGGGACGAATTTCAGTTGAGTGCAAATTGGCCGACTGTTTCGATGGCAGTGGCCTTCTGGTAATGTTTCTCGGTCTCTGTCGAGTTTGCAGGTCATTTAGAGTCATTTTGTCTATCGATTTGGCTAATATTTTACATGCATCTTTCATTAATTTTAGAGAACAAATGCTTCTTATTTTGCAGCAGGTGCTACTAACATCTTTGTTGTTTCTTTGATCATAGGAGGAGCAACGAAGGTTAAGGACTCATCAACACCAGTGACGGCAACGTCTTGGCCCGCCCATTTCAAATGTGGGCACGCGAAAGGAGGAACATTAAGTCTTGATTGTAACCAAATTCATTTAACGCTCCTAGCCCCTGAAAAGGGAGGAGGCATCTTTGTAACCGAGATCAAGAGAGTTAAATAAAAGGGCTGTGTTTTCTCCATTTTCTTGTATCTCATTTCAATGCGTCTCTTTCATTTCATGCATTCTACATTTTTAGGACTTAAGCGTATTTGATTTTGAATACATCGCAAGTAGTGTTTCCTTCGCCCGAAATCTCGTGCTTTCAGTGGCGATCACGGTGGGACCTAGTCCCTTGATTTTAAAGATCAAGAAACTGATCAGATTTTTGTGTTTTGTGCTTGACAGGTACCTTTTTCAACTTCTGACTGTTATTCGTCTTTGCCCGTGGCGATTACTTTACTGCAATTCGTCTGACCCTGAGACGAATTCGAATTCGTCTCTAGGAGGGACGAATTCTGTTCTGTAATTCGTCTCACAGAGGGACGAATTTTTGTCTGTGAATTTTTAGAGCCGAAGATCAGAAACAACAGGTTTAGGCAGAGAAAGGTAAGGGTTTCAAAACTGTTCCTGTCATTTTTTTTGCTTTTCTGTTTCTATTTTCTATCAATTTTGCTTTCTTAGGGAAAGTAGTTGCTTCTGCATGTTTCATTTTTCAAATAAAAAGAATCACACACACTTCACGCAACATCTTTAAACCAAGGAGCTGGTCGTAAAACCCCAGCCCTTGATCAAGACCATTGGTGGATTTCATCACCACCTTGGCTTGATTTTGCATCCATTTCCCCGATTGTCACTGTTGTTAGGCGTAAATCCTGATGAAAGCTGACCGAGTGTCGCTGGGGTGATTCCCAGCATGCGAGGATAAGTCTTCTATGGTAGGTGTCATTAACAAGACAATCCCCCTTTCGTACCGCCTACGTACCATGTACCATCTGCTCTCACGTACCTATAGTCTCCCTCTCGTAAGGGCGGGTATATAGAGAGGTTGGTATATCGGCCTGGTTGGTATATTGAAGGGGCGACCATTTATGGGAGTTATATGAGCCTTCATTACGCATTTAAACGTTCTTCAAAACTTTCAAAAAAAAAACAAAACAAAATCATCAAAACGCACTAAAACCAGTTTAGGACACACCATTAATCTTTAAAAGAGATAATCACCGTTTGTGTATGTGTGTGTTCATTTCTGCTTAGTGTAACAAAAAAAAAATCAAAAATCATAAACGAAAAGATAAAAATCTGCTTAGCTAGTAGAAAGGTACCACAATGGTGTACACCCGTAGCCAAGCCCAATCAAGGGCAGAAGCTCCGGAGGGTGCACAAGAAGCGGGCACAAGTCGCCTTCGCTTTAGCCCCGAAGACTTGGTCATACCGCCTTGGCGGTCTGGGCCACAAGAGAATCCACATCATTCCATGTCTAGGTGGAATTATAGGGACACCCCTCTAGGGGATACGCCCATTCATAACAGCCCCTTTCGGGAAGAAGCTTTACATGTAGCACTCAACGCAAATAGAAAACCGCCTTTTGAGGCTAGATATGAGTGGCCACAGCGCGATGAAGTGCTAGAGAGGCACAATGTCCATGAGGAGAGACAACGTGAATATGACATCTCTCCTTTGCCTCCCATTAGAACTGAAAGACAAAACCCAGAGCGCAGGGCTCTCCACACAGGGCGAGCTAACTCCGCCCGCCCCTTTCACACCCATGAAAGGGAGAACGAGGAAGATCATCGCATTCCTCGAGAGCAACATACAACATGGGAGCCTTGCGCTTTCGCACCTGCTAGATATCATGATCACCCATTAAGGCCGGAGCCTCAAGTAAATGCCGCCAATCTCGATAGAGGGAAGCGCCACATAGAAGTCTCGGATCCTCAAAACTGAGATAGATACATCGGAAAGGCGACTAGGCCTCCTAGAATCAAAACAACAGAGCAAATTGACTTATCATTTGCTAGACATGCCACCCACCAAGCGCAGATCAAGCAGCTTGAGCAGGATCAACAACAGCTAGAACAATTATATCACCTTAATAAAGAGCGCATTCGGTGCCAAACAAATGAGCTGCTCCACACCACTATGCCTAAAAAGGTTCAGACCCCCCAAACACAGAGGGCGGAAAGGTACGAGAGGCACAACCTCATAGTGCATGATAGGTCTCCAAGACCTCGCCAAGAGGTGCCTTTAAGACACCCGAGACATGAGCGGGAGGCCACTCCCAGGAATGACGATGGGCACCCTTCGCGGGCGCCCACCCCTGTTCATCGAGCTCGCCCAATAACTCCTCGAGAAGCTTATGAGGAGTATGAACAAGAAGAACGGGCCGAAACGCCCTATCAAGGCAGAGGAGGTGCTATCCAGCCACCCCTCCATAGGCCCCCAGTTGCCCGTAACACACAACGGGAACGAGTTACGGAGGAAGAGATTAAATCTTTCGATGCATACAAAGCGCTATTAGAGCGTTTGGAGTCTATGGAGACTAAAGCTTCTGGGCACCAAAAGCCCATGTTACGACAACTCCGCAGTCATCCGATGCATCCATCAGTGCCCACACCTCTTTATCCCGAACATTTCAAGTTGCCTCAGTTGGCAGTCTTTAAGGGTGAAGAGGATGCTCAAGAGCACGTGACAAGATTCCTGAGCCAATGCTTTGGCATTCAGGATAATGATGCATTGTTGCTAAGGACTTTCATAACCACATTCACAGGTCCTACCTCGGATTGGTTCACACAGTTGCCGAAGCACAGCATAAATAACTTAGATCAATTAGTAGATGCGTTCCTGGAACGCTTTGCCTTCAACACCAAGAAGAAGGCATCACTGAGTGATCTAGCCAGCCTCAGGCAATATGAGGAAGAGACAATGGCGGCTTACGGGAATCGATGGAGGGCTCTGCTTTCTAAGCTACCTTACCTTCCCCCTATGTCCGACCTCACACAAATGTTTGCACGGAGTTGTTTGAGATCGATCTCTGGGCTATTGCAGCTGCAGCAATACGCCAGCCTAGAAGAAGCTTTGGCGCAAGCCAGAGTTATAGAAGAGATCAAAATATAGGAAGGCACAATCGCCAAGCCTAAAAAGAAAGAGTGGAACAAAAACACTAAGACAGGGACTACGCAACCAAAACCTGCTGCGGTTAATCAAGTTGCGATAAATGTTCCCAAGCCTGTGCAAGAAATACAGCCTCAAAAGGCTAATTATCAGGCAGTGCCTCCTAATTATGAAAGAGAAAATAAAATACAGGAGCAAAATCAGCAGCGTCACCCTAGGCGACAATTCACTCCTTATACGGAGTCCAGGGACTCCCTATTTGACCGCTTGTCAGTGGCAAATCTAATCACCCTTCCAGAAATCCAAACCATAGATCCTAACGCTCCCAAGCCTAAGGGATACAGAGAGGATTTATATTGTAGGTTCCATAGGCGAAGGGGACATGACCTAAATGGATGTTGGAAATTCAAGGGCTTGATACAAGATTTGATTGATAATCAAACATTGGCAGTGGACAACCCCATAGCGCCAAATAATCAGCAGATGGGGGTATTCAAGGACCCTTTGCCTGCCCACGAGGCACAGGAAAAACCTCTTCAGGTTAATGAGGTGCGACAGAATCTCCCCATGCAAGGGTATGTGGGAATGATCAGCATAGTAACAAGGAACAAGAAATACCCAGGAGTTGCCACTGAGGCAGCTACAAGAGAAGTTCCTTCAACGTCGCACCCTCAACAACACCCTATGCAGTTGCCTCCACCTAGACCCGAGGTCACGATACGGACCAAACTCACGCAGAGTTTGTGGACCACATCGGCTAGGCTTTCCATTTATGAGCTTATACAATAGTCAATGCCCCATCGAGAAGCTCTCATGGAAATTTTGAAAGCCATCGAGTTACAGCCTCACGAAGCAAATTCCTTCAATAACTTCGTAGGACATGTAAAATGATGTACGGAGCCAGTCATTACCTTCAGAGAGGATGAAGTTAAAATAGTATCGAATGACATGGCAGATCCACCCCTGCACGTTATCGCGCGGGTCAATGGGATCCCGTACAAGAGAGTGTTAGTAGATACTGGCTCATCTACATCATTACCACTGTAGCATTAAAACATCTGAAGCTGCCAGCCTCTCATATCATGGCTTCCACATACACACTGTGAGCATTCAACGATGCGATATGCTCGACAGTCGACACAATTGTTCTACCCGTCCAGGTAGGACAAAAGACGATACCCACATTGTGCCACATTTTGGAAGGCGAGATGGCATACAACATATTGCTAGGGCGACCATGGATCAGGGACATGAAGTGTGTCCCTTCGATAGCTCACCAGTGTCTGAAGTATGCATTTGAAGGAGAAATACATGTAGTCCCGATGGACTTAGAACCCTTCAAATATTGCAATGCAATGCATTTGATGCCGCAATCGACCCTCCCGTCGACGCACTTGGATTTCCAGTTAAATCCATCTAGACAGGGTCCGATGCCGTGGGCACCACTGGTGACTAATCCATCAAAACCCCAGCCAGGTGCATCTTCATCATCTGCTCCTTCATTACCAATGCCACCTGTCATGGCTAAACAGAAGGACAAAGGAAAACAGATCCTGGAAGAGGCTCAACCCCTAGAAGAGGTGTTGCCAACGATATCAACTGTCTCAATAGAAGAAATACCTAGCACAATGGAAGCTGAAGCTCCTAATCCACCCAACATGGAATGGACTCAGGAAGGCCTTCCATTTCCTCCCTCTCAATCATCAACAATTACCATTGAAATAGCCAGCACGGGCTTGGGGGAATATCTAGTGCAGAATGTTGTAGCAACGCCTGCGCTAGAATCAGTGAAGAACATGGGGAGACCTCGCCTTCCCATAGGGACAGTTGTTCCTTTAGGTTACCCACCAAACCAGACAAATTTTGTGTATGGGGGCCTTGATCATGGTATCGAACCATGCAAGCAAAAGGACGAGGACGAAGAGCCTTTTGCCAAAAATATCAATTATCTGTCGAACCCGAACTTCGCTCTGAGATATCTTGGCCAATGCAATTGGCACGGATACGGGTTAGGTAGGTATGAGCAAGGGGTGCGTGTCCTTTGCCAGCCAAGATATCAAATGCCTTATGATAAGTCGGGAGTAGGGTTCAACCACCCCCTGCCCTTAGACATCTTGGTGGAAAACATGCAAGGCCTAGGAATAGGCAACAAGGGTGGATTGGCATCAGATCCTTATGCCAACCCAAACACAACGTACACATTGGGAGATTATCTCCCATGGTCAACAACCACCCTTGGTAACATCAATAACCCTTCTCCGTTGATAGAGAGAGGTGAAAGTTCGGACACTAACTTCCAAGGAGAACATAAACAGTGTCCAGATATCTTTTCGAAATTGTTCCCTTTAGAGGTTCCAATTGAACCAGTGCAATGTCAAGAGAATCAGGTCCCCCCACCGAGTGTGGAACAACCGCAATGGGATCAGATTAATTTGCTCGAACAAGATGAGCATAATATGGCGCAGACAGTTGTCGGGGCCAATGAGGGCCTTTGGATCACCGACAATGATTACATAGATGAAACTGAGATGGACTATCTTAATCATGCGCGATGGCACAATCACCCTGTAACCCATGAACAACTGATGGCACAACTAGGCATAAGGTTAGGGCATGAATGGTACATAGACCCAAGCAGGGTGGGACCAAGTGTTGGATCAATGGCTCCAAGTTCACGATGAGCACCGTCCACCCCGAGACCCTATAATGACATCAGTGCCGAGGGAAGACCCTGTCTTCCTATCAACACATAGGGCCGATCCGTTCATGCCCGTCCCTACAGAGCCAGATCCAGAGCATAGGGAGCATCCAGAATGTTCGAGTTATCACACCCGTGGTAATGGAGACCAAATTCATTTCATCCACATGATCTCCATTGATTTGACCGCACCCATCCGCAATCCGGCCGATCCAACATGGTCATTGCATCTAGACATAGATGCCATCGACTGGGATCGCGTCAATTCACCGCTCTCCCCATCAGAGTATTGGCCTTTCGATGAAATGCCTCATTTTACCCCAGGGACAACTCAAGATATTTTTCAAGCTGAAGAGGGACCCGAGGTTCCAAACGTAGATTTAAACTCAGCTAATGATATCCATTTGATCCCGACTCCACATCAGTTGGAGGACGGATCCCACATGTCAGTCGAGGAGACGACTGACGTAGACATCGGCTTAGACCCAATGAATCCACAGATTATCAAGTCGGGGGTAAGCTTATCCCCCGAAGAGCAAGCCGACTACATTGCCCTTCTCAAAGCGAAGAAGGAGGTTTTTGCATGGTCATACAGAGACATGCCGGGACTAGATCCGCAGCTAGTCACGCATAATCTAACGCTTGACCCGACAATCAAGCCAGTTAAGCAAAAACTATGAAAGATGCACCCAACAGTGGCCTTGATGGTCAAAGATGAATTGCAAAAGCTGTTGGATGCACAGTTTGTCATCTACGTGGATTATCCGCCATGGCTGTCCAACATGGTGCCCGTCAAAAAGCCCGACGGGAGGATTCGCATA
Organism: Wollemia nobilis; assembly: GCA_028583015.1. Classification (NCBI taxonomy): domain Eukaryota; kingdom Viridiplantae; phylum Streptophyta; class Pinopsida; order Araucariales; family Araucariaceae; genus Wollemia; species Wollemia nobilis. The sequence goes on along the minus strand of JAQPPZ010017220.1, from coordinate 3,752,884 downwards.
TGCACCGATTTTTGAGATCTAAACAAAGCGAGTCCTAAGGATGATTTCCCCTTGCCAAGCATCGACGCGTTGGTAGACGCTACAGCAGGTCACGAAATGCTATCCCTCATGGATGGTTTCTCGAGATACAATCAGATTCGTATCAATCCTGAGGATCAACTCAAAACGGCGTTCACAACGCCTTGGGGGACATTTTGTTATAAGGTCATGCCTTTTGGCCTTAAAAATGCTGGCGCCACCTACCAACGTGCCATGACGTACATCTTCCATGATTACATGCATAAAACTTTGGAAGATTACATGGATGATTTGTTAGCCAAGTCTCTTTTGCGCTCAGATCATCTCGATGACTTAAGCAAGATTCTCGATCGCCTCATAGAGCATAAGGTCGATCGAATCCCAAGAAGTGCGTATTCGACGTCACATCTGGAAAACTCTTGGGTTTTATAGTCTCAAAGTGAGGCATCGAGGTGGACCCAAAGAAATTCAAGGCAATCCTTGAAATGCCTCCCCCAACTACTATTAAGCAGCTCAAAAGTCTGCAAGGAAAGGTCACGTCGATTAAGCGCTTCATAGCGCAGTTATCTGACAAGTGCCGACCCATGAACAAATTATTGCACAAGGGGGTTACATTTCACTGGGATGACGAGTGCCAGTCAGCCTTTGATGAAATCAAACAATACTTGGCTTCGCCACCAGTATTGGCACCACCTAGACCAGGAGTGTCATTCTACTTATACATCTCAGCTACTAAGGTGGCACTGGGCGCCATGCTGGCCCAGAAGAATGAACTTCACAAAGAATAGGCTACTTACTATCTTAGCCGCACCCTGGTCAGTTATGAACTTAACTATGCATACGTCGAGAAACTCTGCTTGGCAATGGTGTTTGCTACCAAGAAGCTATGCCACTACATGCTGAGCAACACTACGTATGTTGTGTCTAAGGAGAATCCATTGCGATACATGATGAGTCATACTTATCATAGTAGTCGCACGACGAAATGGATCATGTTGTTGACGAAATTTGACATAGAGTTTATTGGACAGAAATCTATCAAAGGACAAGTCATAGCCGATCAACTAGCAGAGGCTCCTCTTGAAGACGATCAGCCTCTAGTCATAGAACTACCCGATGATGGGGTCTTCCATGTCTCAGAATCGCCAGATTCTGATGAGCCTGAGTCACAGGCCGACATAACCTTATTTTTTGATGGTTCTAAGTGTGAGCAAGGTGGTGGCACGGGAATAGTATTCTTCACACCGCAGGGCGCTCCAATGCCCCTGTCATTTAAATTAAATTTCCCATGCACCAACAATAATGCAGAGTATGAAGCCTTGCTCATAGGTCTTCAGACAACAATCGCCATGAACATCAAACGACTAAACATCTTTGGTGATTCGTTGTTAATCGTCAATCAAGTCAAAGGGGTATACCAATGCAAATGCCCAGTTCTGTAGGCTTATAAAGCCCTTGTGGACAAATTCCTGGCAAAACTTGAATGGTACGACATCGAGGCACTCCCTCGGTCATCGAATCATTTTGCGGACACAATGGCCTCCTTGGGGTCACTAATCCCGCAAGACCTTTCCGGTGATATGACAACCATTCAAGTCAAAACCTTATCGCAATCCGTGATGGAGCGTGCAAGCTCGACTTGACGTTATGAATCCACATGATCCAGATTGAACCATCCTCGGATAAGTTCTCTCGAATCCACGATCGTCTGAAACATGCCAACTAGGGGTCCTTGTTCTCCCCTACTCCCATTAATAGCAACACAACGCTGTTCTTACAAGTTCTATCCCGCTCAGCATTTGTTAGGGATGAACTTCAAGAGGGATTGGCTGTTCATACTGTCGAGGTTTTCGATCAACAGGACTGGTATTTACCCATCAGAGACTACCTCAAGTTAGGTAATCTCCCGCTTGGATTGACGCATGCCGCAAAATGAACATTCAAGCAGAAAGTGGCTAAGTATGTCTTGATAGGAGACATTTTGTATCATCGAAGCTATGAAGGGATCCTCCTTCGTTGCTTGGACCAGCAAGAGTCCACTTGGGCAGTTGCCCAAGCGCACGATGGTACATGTGGTGGCCACTTTAGTGGTATGGCCATTGCAAAGCGCATTCTTCGCATGGGCTATTATTGGCCATCTTTAGAGCAAGATTGTTGCGCATATGTCAAGAAGTGCGTGAAGTGTCAACATCATGCCAATTTGATGCACGTACCTTCCCGGGCCTTGCAGACAGTCCAGTCTGCTTGGCCATTTTTGCAGTGGGGCCTCGATCTAATCGGAAAGATCTCCCTTGCATCGTCAGGCTCGTCACACGTTTATCATAACGGCCACAAAGTATTTTACCAAGTGGGTGGAAGCAATTCCGCTGACCTCTATGATAGGACCCCGCATTGTGGAGTTCATTTTGCATAACATCATATGTCATTTTGGTATTCCATCCAAAATAATCTCGGATAATGGGCCATCATTCAAGAACAAAGACGTGCATGCTTTGACCACAAAGTACAAAATTCAGCATAGTTTTTCAACACCCTATTATCCATAGGCAAATGGGCAAGCAGAGGCGTCAAACAAAATGCTAGTTGCCATCCTTAAAAATACGGTCACAGATAGTCATAAGGATTGGCACATCCAAATTCCACTTGCCCTTTGGGCTTATCGCACTAGCATTCGGACGCCCACTGGGGCTACTCCGTTTTTGCTCGTGTATGGCTCCGAGGCAGTCATGCCTCTAGAGTTGGAAATTCCTTCCCTACGCATATCAATGCAGGAGTTCATCGATGATGACACTGTGCGGCAAGCTCGGTTAGACCAGCTTACGTTGCTTGACGAACGACGCGTTAATGCTCTCGAGCACTTACGTATCTATCAAGAGCGACTTAAGAAAGCTTACAACATGAAAGTTCACCTAAGGGACTTTCGGGTTGGTGATTTGGTTTTGAAGGAAAACCAACAGAACTCTAATTTGCCACCCCACCTAAGGGACAAGTTCACGGCAAATTGGTTAGGTCCATATGTCATTGATAGCAAAATAGGACCCGAGATGTACCGGCTAGCCTCTCTTGATGGAATCAAGGAAACAGAACCCTTGAATATCAGTCATTTGTGACCATTCTATATCTAAGAGAGCCATATCCCAAAAATGCTCCAAGGATTCCTGAAATCGCTTGGTCAATCCCAAAAATGCTCCAAGGATTCCCGAAATCGCTTGGTCAATCCCAAAAATGCTCCAAGGATTCCTAAAATCGCTTGGTCAATCCCAAAAATGCTCCAAGGATTCCTGCAATCGCTTGGTCAATCCCAAAAATTCTCCAAGGATTCCTGCAATCGCTTGGTCAATCCCAAAAAGCTCCAAGGATTCCTGCAATCGCTTGGTCAATCCCAAAATGCTCCAAGGATTCCTGCAATCGCTTGGTCAATCCCAAAATGCTCCAAGGATTCCCCCAATCGCTTGGTCAACCAAAAGCTCCAAGGATTCCCACAATCGCTTGGTCAAACCAAAAAGCTCCAAGGATTCCCGCAATCGCTTGGTCAATCCCAAAAGCTCCAAGGATTCCCGCAATCGCTTGGTCAAACCCAAAAGGCTCCAAGGATTCCCGCAATCGCTTGGTCAAACCAAAAAGCTCCAAGGATTCCCGCAATCGCTTGGTCAATCCCAAAAAGCTCCAAGGATTCCCGCAATCGCTTGGTCAAACCAAAAGCTCCAAGGATTCCCGCAATCGCTTGGTCACCCCAAAAAGCCCCCAAGGATCCTCGCAAATCACCTTGGTCACCACAAAAAACTCCAAGGATTCCAATCTTGTCAAAAAAAAAATCAAAAAATCATCAAAAACAACAAAAAAATTGCATCTCATTTCAAGGCATGCTCAAATTCATCAATAGAGAGCTTTTCTCACATCTCATCTTCATAATCAAAATCAATCCATCAAAAATACAAAAATATGTAGCTGCATTAAGCATCACACCAATACATCATTTGTGGTCGTACAGGTCAAAGGCACCATAGACTGTAATTATTCTGCTAGTCCATCTTGTTCCATACTTTTCCATTTTACAAAACAAACAAACAAACGCCATTAATCGTTGTTTACCACAATAGAGTCAGTGGTCTCGTAATGTATCAAGAGTTTTCGTCTTTCAGTCGTCATTGTGCTTTCTAGCCATGTACTATACCAAGTCAGAGAGATTTTACGAAGGTAGAGTTCTACTTGAAATACGCCTTGTTACGTAACATCCCATCACAAGCTAAAACACTAAAACAATTCCTGAGTTGTACGAACGAAAGATGAAACCTGCACAGTAATCTAGGTCACCATAAGCGAAATGGTTATCTTGCTTATCCCCCGTGTAAATGACCCAAAGAATGCTGAGAGTTGGCAAAAGGACAAGCATCCTCCCTACCCAATTCCCCAAGAATCCCAAAATTTGCAAACGTCAAAACTCAAAAATTTGACATCCCACAAGTGCACACATCAAAAGGCACATACAATAGTGATTCTCGTCACTCCATATCCCAATCCCTTGCTCAAAAGAAAAATATATAAAAATAAACAGTGATTTTTATCACTACAATCGAGCAAGTATCCCAATACAATTGAAGAAAAGAAGGGAGTCGAACTTGAATCCCTGGAACTCTCAGCATTCTAACAGGTCATGAGGCAAGCCTCAGTACCGGTTTGGTTGATAGCCTATTGGTCACTGGCGGTAAACCTCCCGCATGACGATATATCTGTCACATTAACTTGTGTACAGATCAATGTTTGCATGTGGATGAGCTAGCTTATGGTATCCTAGAAAACACCGCAGATTAATCTAACTAAATACAATAAAGGAATTAGTGGAGCTAATTAGGTGATCCTCAGTACAGGTTCGGTTGAAAGCCCATCTGGCACTGGCGGTATCTTGACAAATACCACATAAATGAACTCAATTGCACACATAGGGATGTGAAATAGCTTGGTCAAAAATGAGTTCGATTCATACCTTGGTCAAAAGTCTTGTAAGACAAAGTACAGTCATGGCTAGTGAGTTAAAACCGTCTGAGTCTCAAAAAACCTTAGCTACATTTCTAAACCAACTGCGCTACTTTTCATCTTTGCAATACCATCAAAAAATACCAAAAAGAGAAAAACCACATGTAAACATACAAAGTCATACATCACAGCAATCGCCTGAAAACAAAATAAAAAAATTCTAAACAGTCTATGGTGCCATAGCCAAACATCACAAATCCCATTCATCCATTTCATTTCTAAAAATCACATATAAAACAAAAACATTTGCATTCATCATAGCATATGCATCCATCAAAATAAATCATCATGCATAAATCCATATTCATCAACCATAATGCATAATAAAAATCATCACATGTGCATAACCACAATAAATTCGATATTATATATATATATATATATATATATCGTCAAAAAAATGCCCGTAGGCTACAAAACTGGTCCTCTGACCCCGCAATCATATAACAAAATCACCCAGCCTAAGGCGTCGACCACCATGATCATGCAGGATCGGTGCGACAAGAACTACCCCCCATGGTGTGGGTCCTATGGGACCCCTCAGGACGGCTACTGCTAGCCCCCACATCATGCCTACTACCGCCTCCCTCATCCAACCGCCTGCGATGAGATGATGCTGACTGCTCAGTACTGCTATCCCTCGTTCGATACGAAGATCCACCTCCCGATGGCTCAGGTAGCCACCCGCCAAGGCGGATGACCTCCCTCTCCAAATCTAGCCGATGCCGACACCACTCTGCCTCCCACCGATGGTAGTAAGCTACTACATTGTCATGCTATGCCAAAACCCTATCCCGCTCTGCTAGCTGAGCCCGTAGGAGATCCCTCTCCCGCAGTGCATCCCCCAGCTCCTGATCTCGCATCCGTAGCAGCTCTGTCAATCATGCATTCTCAGCGCATACCTCGAACTCCATCTCCTCCGCACCCACCTAAGGCATGGGACTCTCCAAAATAGCAGCCTGCCCTGGCTCCCACTGCTCTACCATGTCCTGCATCTCCGGCTGATCCGGAGCCCCCAAATCTACATCCTCACCCTCCACCTCCACCATGTCCACATCCTCCAAAGGAGCTCCCCAATCATCCCCTGGTGCCTCAGCACCCTCCCCACCTGCTTGCCTCCGTGCCTCCCAGTGGCCCCTCTCCCCACCATCGCCGTAGTACCCACCACTGGTCATACTCTACGGTAGTCCCGACATCATCCACATCCGGGATGTCAATCACCGCATCCGAATCCTCACCCAATGGCACGATGATCGGTCGATCTAGAGTCCTCTCATCCCCCCGGTGTCGATAGACCATGGGCTCACCAGGAAACCCCTGGTGCACCCCAAACTATCATGTAACCTAGCTGTATGAGAAGAACTCATGCTCGGTCCCGTGCCGCCCAATCAGCCACCGCTCCCTATGTACCCGTCGAAGCCAATCTCTAGCCTCCTGCCAAGCTGGACAGTCCCAATAAGGGTGCCAAACCACCTCCCCTAGAGTAAGCCGAGAGAAGACATCGACATAGTGCCCTATGACACCTGCCCAACGTCGACTCTGTCCCTACTCTCCGGACCGCCGCCACAAAACTGCATACCCTATCTCCTTATCCTCCATCACCGCCTGAGTTATCCATGGTAACCCGGTTGGCCTCTCAACTGATATGTGCTGCCAACCCCAACACTACAACAGATAACTGCAACTGATACCCTTTCGTCGCCAGTAGCGGACCTCGTATAGCTCCCCATAGAGCTATGCCAATAGCGTCTATCCCCATCTTAGGATAAGTGGTGTCTCAGTCGGGCACTCTACCAACTGCCAAACCAAATCAAGCAGGTTCCATGGGAACCTCGTGAAAGCACGAGATTTCGGGCGAAGGAAACACTAATTGCGATGCATTCAAAATCAAATACGCTTAAGTCCTAAAAATGTAGAATGCATGAAATGAAAGAGACGCATTGAAATGAGATACAAGCAAATGGAGAAAACACAGCCCTTTCATTAAACTCTCTTGATCTCTGTTACAAAGACGCCTCCTCCCTTTTCAGGGGCTAGGAGCGTTAAAAGAATTTGATTACAATCAAGACTTAATGTTCCTTTTTCCGCGTGCCCACACTTGAGATGGGCGGGCCAAGACGATGCCGCCGCTGATGTTGATGAGTCCTTAACCTCTGCTGCTCCTCCTGCGAACAAAGAAACAACAAAGATGTCAGTAGCACCTGTGACAAAAAGGAGAGTTCGTTCTTTGAAATTGCCAAAAGATGCATGCAAAAGATTGTCAAATACAGTGAATAAAATGGGTCTAAGTCACCTGCAAATTTGACAGAGGTCAGAAGACATTACCAGAGGGCCACTGCCATTGAAACAGTCGGCCAATCTGCCTTCACCTAGAATTCGTCCCTGGGCAGGACGAATTCTGACTGCTATTCGTCCCTGGGTGGGACGAATTCTACTGTGTTGGAAAAGCCGAAGTGATCCTGCTCCAATGTCGACTCCCGAGACCTCCAAAACACCTGCAAACAGAGGGGTTATGTAATTGGGGCCATTTTGGGACGACCCAGATGGTCGGATTCTCCCAATTTGGCCTCTATCCTCGGGAATTCGATGTCGCTACCTGCAAGTTAGTGGGACAACAAAGCGACAAAAGGCATGATAAAATCTGATCAAAATGTTATGGAATTGAAGCTATGAGTTCACTAAATAGAATAACATAAAATGCAACATGAACAAATAATCTAGAATGCTTTAGAATAAAACTTAGAAAATGCGGGGTGCCCAAGTGGGCCTCCCACCGTTGGCACTTGATTTCGGTGCCAATCCACTAGGGATGGGTCCAAAACCTCTTAGGATTGGGGTGTCTGCAAATTGGTGGTGTAAGGTGGTCAAATGTTGGATTTGGGTTGGATCCACGCTTCCAAAAGCCACCCAATAACCTCCCTTGCGAAAGAGATTAGTGGATGTGAGAAGGTGAATCAAAAAGATGCAAATGGGTAATCAATTGGACAGCACTTCGTTGCTTGAAATCGCCTCCAATCTCTCTTCTTTTGGGTGAGAAAAGTCCCACCTTTTATAGACCCATGGGGTCTCTTTTGAGAGGGAAGCATAAGCGCCATGTGTTGGTCATAGGTGCCATGTGGCGGTCATGTCTTCCCATGAGGGAGGGGAGTCCTCCATGACTTGGGCTTTCATAACTGCCCTTGTGACAGTCCTCTAACGGCCCATCTCGCCCACCCACACACGCGTGCGAGGCAGGAGTCATCAACTGACTGTCCCTGGCTGCCACTTGGCGCCATTCTTCTTTTTGCCCGTTAAACACAGAATTCGTCCCGACCAGAGACGAATTCAGAATTCGTCCCTGGGTGAGACGGATCCCAGTTTGAATTCGTCCCTGGGTGAGACGAATACTAAGCAAAGTGCCTGAATGTGCCAAATTGCCTCTTGACCTTACAAAATTGCTATGAAAGTGGTTAAGACCACTGTTTAACCTCTGGGGGCTGCCCTAGGGGCTGTGTTTGTCAAAGCGATCAGTGTTTGTAGCCACATAATCGGATTGGTGCTGTTTTGGTGTCTACAGATGCCCCTTTTTGGGATGCGCTGTGCATGGCGCAGCGCCGAGCAAAAATAGATAACCAAAGCACTAATGATTAGGGTTTCTTGGTAACCTAACCAACTTTTGATGCCCCAAGCATGGAAAGGGCATGCATTCTTGAATCCTTGCTTCTGACGAGCTAAGGAGTTTGATTTCAAGTATTAACCTATTTTGGTGAGGTGTGACTTGAGCTTGGACATTGATCAGTCATGATTAGGCAAAGGGCGCAACCTTTTATCCACGGGGGAACCTTGTGTTCATGATTCACGAAATGCCAAGTGTTTGATCAATTTGATTGTTGCTTGTTTATTGCCCCAAGCAGGAGCGTAATTGTCTTTGTCAATGATTCTTTGAATGCATGTCGTTTTCCTTAATTGGGTGTGTGATTGTTGATTGGTGACTAAGTGTGACTACCCCCTCAAGCGACGAATCGATGAGGGAATGACCTTCGTGAGAAAAGCGACGAGTCGCTTGACCCAAGATGACTTGTGCAAGGGTGCCTTTAGATGGTTTATCGTTAAGCATGTGCAATTTTACCAACATTTGGACCTATTTTTGGTGGGTGTTGACCCTTTTTGTGATGCCATAATGGGGGGGGGGGGGGGGGGGGTTTGGTTTTTTTTGTTTTGCGACGCTATTTGGAGCTGAAATTGGCGAAAATCTGTCTTCCCATGGAGCGGTCCGGCTAAAGTAGCCTTCTTAGGGAGTAGGATAATGACAATTTGTGACCCCAACGTCTATTTTGTATACCCGGGATGTCAAGTGCAACAACACTCTTATCGGGCAAATTTATTTTTGGTTTTTAGTGCATTTTTTATCATTTTTTGATGTTTTGAATTTTTTGGCCTGAATTCGTCCCAGGGTGGGACGAATTCCATCTGTAGAATTCGTCCCTGGGTGGGACGAGCGCTAACCAGAGCGCTCATCCCAGTCAAGGATGAATTCCAACTCAAAAGGCCTATTTAAGGGCCAAAACTTGAATTTGGGCTCATTTGTGTCAAATTTTTCTTGCGATTTTGGAGCTCTGGGAGGAGGAGGTAATTCTGCGAAGCGAAGCGCTGCTAAAATTTTCCCTGCAATCATGAGTGCACAAACTGGTTCGAGCGACGGTGCCGAATCGAGACCTGTAAGTGCTCCTTAGAGTTTATTTTTGTTTTTGAAGTTGTGAGTGTGCTTTTCTGTACAATTTTTTTTTTTTTTTATGATTTTTATTAATTTTTTTGTTGAATTATTTTCTTTTCAGGTTGTTAGGAGCCGGTACCGTGTACCTGCTGCTTTTACTGAGGTGCGGGTGGCACTGACTGATGATGACTGGGAATGGCTTGATGCCCTTGGGCTCAAGCAGGTGGCTCGACTGGAGCCTGTGGTCCCGGATCAGGCCTATCTGACGGCCCTGATCAAACTTTGGGATCCGCGGACCAACACCTTCCATCTCCCGACAGGGGAGATGACTGTGACTCTGGAGGATGTCTATCGGCTGCTTCGGATTTCGATAGATGGACTGCCTATTAGGACATCACCGTTTGATCATCGGACTGTTGTACTTACGAGATGCTTCGGGCATGGGGAGCGGCTGGGTGTAGGGAACCCAGTGGAGACAGCCGAGGTGGACTGCCAGGCTGGCGGGATTTTGGTTGGATGGTGGCAGGAGAGGGGGATGTTAGGAGTGAGGCACGCATTCTTGATGGGCCTTATTTCTAACATGCTTTTACCTGATTCGTCAGGCGCGAGGTTCCCATGGAACCTGCTGGATTTGGTGTGGCAGTTGGTAGAGTGCCCGATAGAGGCACCGCTGATCTTGAGATGGGGACAGACATTGTTGGCACAGCTCTACGGGGAGCTGTATGGGGTCCACTATCGGCAGCGGAAGGGGGTCAGCTATAGTTATCTATTGCAGTGCTGGGGTTGGCAGCACATATCTATTGAGAGGCCAACCGGGTTACCGTGGATGACTCGGGCGGCGATGGAGGACAAGGAGATAGGTTACGCAGTTCTGTGGCGGCGGTCTACGGAGCAGGGGTAGAGTCGGCGATGGGCAGGTGCCGTAGAGCACTATACTGATGCCTTCTCTCGGCTCACTCTAGGGGAGGTGGTTTGGCGCCCTTATCGGGACTGTCCAGCCTGGCCGGAGGCTGGAGAGTGGCTCCGACGTATACGCAGGGAGCGGTGGTTGATCGGGCGACACGGGACCGAGCATGAGTTCTTCTCCTATGGCCGGATTACATGACAGTTTGGGTTGCGCCAGGGGTTGCCTAGTGAGCCCGTGGTCTATCGACGTCGGGGAGATGAGAGGGCTCTAGATCAGCCGGTAATCGTGCCATTGGGCGAGGAGTCAGATGCGGTGATTGACGTCCCGGACGTGGATGACGTCGGGACTACCACTGAGTATGACTCGTGGTGGGTGCTACGACGATGGAGAGGAGAGGGGCCACTAGGAGGCGCGGAGGCGGCAGTGGATGGTGCTGAGGCAGCAGGGGATGATTGGGGAGTTCCAGTGGATGACGCGGACATGGTTGAGGTGGGGGATGAGGATGTGGAGGTGGGAGCTCCGGATCAGCCGGACATGCAGGACATGGAGGAGCAGTGGGAGCCAGAGCAGGCTGCTGTTCCGGAGGGTCCTGTACTTTAGGCGGATGTAGAGGAGATGGAGTCTGGGATACGCGCTGAGAATGCGTGATTGATAGAGCTACTACGGATACGGGATCTGGAGCTAGGGGATGCGCTACGGGAGAGGGATCTCCTACGGGCTCAGCTAGCAGAGCGGGATAGGGTTTTGGCACAGCGTGATGATGCAGTATCTTACTATCATCGATGGGAGGTAGAGTGGTTCCGGCATCGGCTAGATTTGGAGAGGGAGGTCATCCGCCTTGGTGGGCGGCTACCTGAGCCCTCGGGAAGTGGATCTTCACGTCGGACGAGGGATAGTGCGACTGAGCAGTCAGCATCATCTCGTCGCAGGCGATTAGATGAGGGAGGCGGTAGCAGGCGTGATGCGGGGGCTAGTAGTAGCCGCCCTACAGGGTCCCATAGGACCCACACCACGGGGGGTAGTTCCCGTCGCACCGATCCTGCGTGATCATGGTGGTCGACGCCTTAGGTTGGGTTTTGTTATATGATTGCGAGGTCTGAGGACCAGTTTTGTAGCCTGCGGGCATTTTTTTGACGATATATCTATATATACCGGTTTTATTTTTGTTATGTACATGTGATGGTTTGATCTTTATGCATTATGGCTGATGACTATGGATGTATGCATGTTTATTTATTTTTGGATGCGTATGTTATGATGAATGCAAATGTTTTTGATTTTATATGTGATATGCAAAAATGAAATGGATGAATGGACTTTGTGATGTTTGGCTATGGCACCATAGACTGTTTAGGATTCTGTTTATTTCATTTTTAGACGATTGCTATGGTAAATGACTTTGTATGTATACATGTGGTTTTTCTCTCTTTTTGTATTTTCTGATTGTATTGCAAAGATGGAAAGTAGCGCAGTTGGTTTAGAAATGTAGCTAAGGTTTTCTGAGACTCAGACGGTTTTTAACTCACTAGCCACGACTGTACTTTATCTTACAAGACTTTTGAACAAGGTATGAATCGGACTTGTTTTTGACCAAGCTATTTCACATCCCTTTGTGTGCAATTGAGTTCATTTATGTGGTATTTGTCAGGATACCGCCAGTGCCAGATGGGCTTTCAACCGAACCTGTATTGAGGATCACCTAATTAGCTCCACTAACTCCTTTGTTGTATTTAGTTAGATTAATCTGCGATGTTATCCAGGATTCCATAAGCTAGCTCTTCCACATGCAAACATTGATCTGTACGCAAGTTAATGTGACAGATATATCGTCATGCGCGAAGTTTACCGTCAGTTACCGATAGGCTATCAACCAAACCGGTATTGAGGCTTGCCTCATGACCTGTTAGAATGCTGAGAGTTCCAGGGATTCAAGTTCAACTCCCTTCTTTTTTTCAATTGTATTGGGATACTTGCTCATTTGTAGTGATAAGATCACTGTTTATTTTGATTTGTTTTTCTTTTGAGCAAGGGATTGGGGATATGGAGTGATGAAAATCACTATCGTTTGTGCCGTTTGATGTGTGCACTGTATGATGTCAAATATTTGAGTTTTTGACGTTTTGCAAATTTTTGATGTTTTGCAACTATTGAGAACTAGGGATTCTTAGGGAATTGGGTAGGGAGGATGCTTGTCCTTTTGCCAACTCTCAGCATTCTTGGGGTCATTCGCACGGGGGGATGAGCAAGATAACCGTTTCGCTTTTGGTGACCTGGATTACTGTGCAGGTTTCATCTTTCGTTCATACAACTCAGGAATTGTTTTATGTGTTTTTATTTGTGTTGGGATGTTACGTAACAAGGTGTATTTCAAGTATGACTCTACCTTCGTAAAATCTGTCTGACTCGGTACATTACGTGGCTAAAGAGCAAAATGATGACTGAATCACGAAAACTCTTGATACATTAAAAGACCACTGACTCTAGTGTTAAAAGCGATGCATGGTGTTTTTGTTGTTTTGTAAAGTGGAACAGTGGGGAACAAGATGGACTAGCAGATCAATTACAGCCTATGGTGCCTTTGACCTGTACGACCACAAATATGCAATGTATGGATTCAATGCTTTAATGCAGCTATGTATTTTTGTATTTTTGATGGATTGATTTTTTTTTTAATATGAAGATGAGGTGCGAGAAGAGCTTCTCTATTGTTGAATTTGAGTATGCCTAGAAATGAGATGCAAAAATTTTTGTTGTTTTTGAATTTTCTTGATGGTGACCAAGGGATTTCGAGAATCCTTCGGGGCCTTTTTGGGGTGACCAAGCGATTGTGATAATCCTTGGAGCTTTTAGCTTTTGGGGTGACCAAGCGATTGTGATAATCCTTGGAGCTTTTAGGGTGACCAAGTGATTGCGATAATCCTTGGAGCTTTTGTGGTGACCAAGTGATTGCGATAATCCTTGGAGCTTTTAGGGTGACCAAGTGATTGCGATAATCCTTGGAGGTTTTTGGGTGACCAAGTGATTGCGATAATCCTTGGAGCTTTTAGGGTGACCAAGTGATTGCGATAATCCTTGGAGCTTTTTGTGGTGACCAAGTGATTGCGATAATCCTTGGAGCTTTTGTGGTGACCAAGTGATTGCGATAATCCTTGGAGCTTTTAGGAATGACTAGTGATATGATAATCCTTGGAGCTTTTGGGGTGACCAAGTGATTGCGATAATCCTTGGAGCTTTTAGGGTGACCAAGTGATTGCGATAATCCTTGGAGCTTTTTGGGTGACCAAGCGATTACGATAATCCTTGGAGCATTTTTGGGATATGGCTCTCTTAGATATGAAATGGTCGTAAATGACTGATATTCAAGGGTTCTGTTTCCTTGATACCGTCAAGAGAAGCTAGCCGGTACGTCCCGGGTCCTATTTTGCTATCAATGACATATGGACCTAACCAATTTGCCGTGAACTTGTCCCTTAGGTGGGACGACAAATTAGAGTTCTGTTGGTTTTCCTTCAAAACCAAATCACCAACCCGAAAGTCCCTTAGGTGAACTTTCATGTTGTAAGCTTTCTTAAGCCGCTCTTGATAGATACGTAAGTGCTCTAGAGCATTAACGCGTCGTTCGTCAAGCAACGTAAGTTGGTCTAACCGGGCCTGCCGTGCAGTGTCATCATCGATGAATTCCTGCATTGATATGCGGAGGGAAGGAATTTCCAACTCGAGAGGCATTATTGCCTCTGAGCCATACACGAGCAAAAACGGAGTTGCCCCAGTTGGCGTCCGAATGCTAGTGCGATAAGCCCAAAGGGCAAGTGGGATTTGTATGTGCCAATCCTTATGACTGTTTGCGACCATCTTTTTAAGGATAGCAACTAGCATTTTGTTTGATGCCTCTGCTTGCCCATTTGCTTGTGGATAATAGGGTGTCGAAAAACTGTGCTGAATTTTGTACTTTGTGGTCAAAGCACGCACGTCTTTGTTCTTGAATGATGGCCCATTATCCGAGATTATTTTGGATGGAATACCAAAACGACATATGATGTTATGCAAAATGAACTCCACAATGCGGGGTCCTGTCGTAGAGGTTAGCGGAATTGCTTCCACCCATTTGGTAAAATACTCTGTGGCCGTTATGATAAACGTGTGACGGCCTGACGATGCAGGGGAGATCTTTCCAATTAGATCGAAGCCCCATTGCGAAAATGGCCAAGCAGACTGGACTGTCTGCAAGTCCTGGGAAGGTACGTGCATCAAATTGGCATGATGTTGACACTTCACGCACTTCTTGACATATGCGCAACAATCTCGCTCTAAATATGGCCAATAATAGCCCATGCGAAGAATGCACTTTGCAATGGCCATACCACTGAAGTGGCCACCACATGTACCATCGTGCGCTTGGGCGACTGCCCAAGTGGACTCTTGCTGGTCCAAGCAACGAAGAAGGATTCCTTCATAGCTGCGATGATACAAAATGTCTCCTATCAAGACATACTTAGCCGCTTTCTGCTTGAATGTTCATTTTGCGGCGTGCGTCAATCCAAGGGGAAGATTACCTAACTTGAGGTAGTCTCTAATGTGTAAATACCAGTCTTGTTGATCGAAAACCTCGACAGTATGAACAGCCAATCCCTTTTGAAGTTCTTCCCTAACAAACGCTGAATGGGATAGAACTTGTAAGAATAGCGTTGTGTTGCTATTAATGGGAGTAGGGGAAAATAAGGACCCCCAGTTGGCACGTTTTAGATGATCTCGGATTCGAAAGAACTTATCCGAGGATGGTTCGATCTGGATCATGTGGATTCCTGGTGTCAAGTCTGAGCTTGCACGCTCCATCACGGATTGCGATAAGGTTTTGACTTGAATGGTTGTCATATCACCAGAAAGGTCTTGTGGGATTAGTGACCCCAAGGAGGCCATTGTGTCCGCAAAATGATTTGATGATCGAGGGAGTGCCTCGATGTCGTACCATTCAAGTTTTGCCAGGAATTTGTCCACAAGGGCTTTATAAGCCTACAAAACTGGGCATTTGCATTTATATACCCCTTTGACTTGATTGACTATTAACAGCGAATCACCAAAGATGTTCAGTCGTTTGATGTTCATGGCGATTGTTGTCTGAAGACCTAGGAGCAAGGCTTCATATTCTGCATTATTGTTGGTGCACTGGAAGTTTAATTTAAATGACAGGGGCATTGGAGCACCCTGCGGTGTGAAGAATACAATTCCTGCGCCACCACCTTGCTCACATTTAGAACCATCGAAGAATAAGGTTATGTCGGCCTGTGACTCAGGCTCATCAGAATCTGGCGATTCTGAGACATGGAAGACCCCATCATCTGGTAGTTCTATGACTAGAGGCTGATCGTCTTCAAGAGGAGCCTCCGCTAGTTGATCGGCTATGACTTGTCCTTTGATAGATTTTTGTCCAATAAACTCAATGTCAAATTCCGTCAACAACATGATCCATTTCGCCGTGCGACTACTATGATAAGTACGACTCATCATGTATCGCAATGGATTCTCCTTAGACACAACATACGTAGTGTTGCTCAGCATGTAGTGGCGTAACTTTTTGGTAGCAAACACCACTGCCAAGCAGAGTTTCTCAACGTATGCATAGTTAAGTTCATAACTGACCAGGGTGCGGCTAAGATAGTAAGTAGCCTGTTCCTTGTGAAGTTCATTCTTCTGGGCTAGCATGGCACCCAATGCCACCTCAGTAGCTGAGATGTATAAGTAGAACGACACTCCTGGTCTAGGTGGTGCCAATACTAGTGGCGAAGCTAGGTATTGTTTTATCTCATCAAAGGCTGACTGGCACTCGTCATCCCAATGAAATGTAACCCCCTTGTGCAACAATTTGTTCATGGGTCGGCATTTGTCAGATAATTGCGCTATGAAGCATTTAATCGATGCGACCTTTCCTTGCAGACTTCTGAGCTGCTTGATAGTGGTTGGGGGAGCCATTTCAAGGATTGCCTTGACTTTCTATGGGTCCACCTCGATTCCTCGTTTTGAGACTATGAAACCCAAGAGTTTTCCAGATGTGACGCCAAATACGCACTTCTTGGGATTTAGTCTAACCTTATGCTCTATGAGGCGATCGAGGATCTTGCTTAAGTCACCGAGATGATCTGAGCGCAAAAGAGACTTGGCTAACAAATCATCCATGTAATCTTCCAAAGTTTTATGCATGTAATCATGGAAGATGTACGTCATGGCACGTTGGTAGGTGGCGCCAGCATTTTTAAGGCCAAAAGGCATGACCTTATAACAAAATGTCCCCCAAGGCGTTGTGAACGCCGTTTTGAGTTGATCCTCAGGATTGATACGAATCTGATTGTATCCCGAGAAACCATCCATGAGGGATAGCATTTCGTGACCTGCTGTAGCGTCTACCAATGCGTCGATGCTTGGCAAGGGGAAATCATCCTTAGGACTCGCTTTGTTTAGATCTCAAAAATCAGTGCATATGCGAATCCTCCCGTCGGGCTTTTTAACGGGAACCATGTTGGACAGCCATGGCGGATAATCCACGCAGATGACAAACTGTGCATCCAACAGCTTTTGCAATTCATCTTTGACCATCAAGGCCACTATTGGGTGCATCTTTCATAGTTTTTGCTTTACGGGCTTGATTGTCGGATCAAGCGTTAAATTATGCATGACTAGCTACGGGTCTAGTCCCGGCATGTCTCTGTATGACCATGCAAAAACCTCCTTCTTCGCTTTAAGAAGGGCAATGTAGTCGGCTTGCTCTTCAGGGGATAAGCTTACCCCCAGCTTGATAATCTGTGGATTCATTGGGTCTAAGCCGATGTCTACGTCGATCATTTCCTCGACTGACATGTGGGATCCGTCCTCCAACTGATGTGGAGTTGGGATCAAATGAATATCATTAGCTGAGTTTAAATCTACGTTTGGAACCTCGGGTCCCTCTTCAGCTTGAAAAATATCCTGAGTTGTCCTTGGGGTAAAATGAGGCATTTCACCGAAAGGCCAGTACTCTGATGGTGATAAAGGTGAATTGACGCGATCCCAGTCGATGGCATCTATGTCTAGATGCAATGACCGTGCTGGATCGGCCGGATTGCGGATGGGTGCGGTCAAGTCAATGGAGATCATGTGGATGAAATGAGTTTGATCTCCAC
The DNA here is from genome assembly GCA_028583015.1 of Wollemia nobilis. NCBI lineage: Eukaryota > Viridiplantae > Streptophyta > Pinopsida > Araucariales > Araucariaceae > Wollemia > Wollemia nobilis. Next base: position 3,735,081 of record JAQPPZ010017220.1, on the reverse strand, counting down.
TACCGTGGGTGTTATAACTCGAACATTCTGGGTGCTCCCTATGCTCTGGATCTGGTTCTGTAGGGACGGGTATGAACGGATCGGCCCTATGTGTTGGTAAGAAGACAGGGTCTTCTCTTGGCACTGATATCATGATAGGGTCTCGGGGTGGACGGTGTTCATCTTGAATTTGGAGCCATGGATCCAACACTTGGTCCCACCCCGCTGGGTCTACCCACCATTCATGCCCTAACCTTATGCCCATCTGTCCCATCAGATCTTCATGAGTTAAAGGGCGATTATTCCGTCGCGCATGTCTAAGATAGATCATCTCAGTCTCATCTTCTGAATCACTTTCGGAGATCCAAAAATGTTCATTCTCTTCAGCAACTGTTTGTGACATTGAGGGTTCTCCTTGTTCCAGTAAGTTAATCTGATCCCATTGCGGTTGTTCCACTCTCAGTGGAGGGACCTGATTCTCTTGACACTGTGTTGATTCAACTGGAACCTCTAAGGGGAACAACTTCAGAAAGATGTCCGGACACTGTTGATGTTCTCTTTGAGGATTAATGTTCGAACTTTCACCTCTCTCTAACAAAGGAGAGGGATTACTGTTGTTGCCAAGGGTGTTTGTTGACCATGGGAGGTAATCTCCCAATGTATATTCTGTATTTGGGTTGGCATAAGGATCTGGTGCCAATCCCCCCTTGTTGCCTATTTCTAGGCCTTGCATATTTTCTACCAAGATGTCTAAGGGCAGGGGGTGGTTGAACCCTACCCCCGACTTATCGTATGGCATTTGATATCTTGGTTGGCAAAGGACACGTATCCCTTGCTCATATCTGCCTAGCCCATATCCATGCCAATTGCATTGGCCGAGATATCTTAGAGCGAAGTCCGGGTTTGACAGATAGTTGATGTTTTCAGCAAAAGGTTCTTCGTCTTCGTCCTTTTGCTTGCATGGTTCAAGACCATGATCAAGGCCCCCATACACAAAATTTGTCTGGTTTGGTGGGTAGCCTAGAGGAACAACTGTCCCTATGGGAAGGCGAGGTCTCCCCATGTCCTGTACTGACTCTAATGCGGGCGTTGCCACAACATTCTGCACTAAGTACTCCCCCAGGCCCGTACTGGCCATTTTAACAGTGATTGTTGATGCTTGGGAGGGAGGGAATGGTAGTCCTTCTTGAGTCCATTCCATGTTTGGTGTTTTAAGAGCCTCAACTTCCGTTGTGCTAGGTGTTTCTTCTGTTGATACCGTTGATATTGTGGGCAACCCCTCTCCTAGGGGCTGAGCCTCTTCCATGATCTATTTTCCCTTGTCCTTCTGTTTGGCCATGACAGGTGGCATTGATAATGAAGGAGCAGGTGATGAAGACTCACCTGGCTGGGATTTTGTTGATTTGGTCACCAGTGGTGCCTGCGGTATCGGACCCTGTTTAAATGGATTTAACTGGAAATCCAAATGAGTTGAAGGGAGGGTCGATTGAGGTATTAAATGTACCGCATTGCAATACTTGAAGGGCTCTAAATCCATCGGGACTACATGTATTTCTCCTTCAAAAGCATACTTTAAGCACTGGTGAGCGATCGAAGGGACACACTTCATGTCCCTGATCCAAGGCCGCCCTAGCAGTATATTGTAAGCCATCTCGCCTTCCAACACATGGCACAATGTAGGTATTGCCTTTTGTCCTACCTGGATAGGCGTAACAACTGTGCCGACTGTCGAGCATATTGCATCGTTGAAAGCTCGCAGTGTGTATGTGGAGGCTGTGATATGAGAGGTTGGCGACTTCAAATGTTTTAATGCTGTAGTGGTAATGATGTTACTGGACGAGCCAGTATCTACCAACACTCTCTTGTACGGGATCCCGTTGACCCACGCGATAACGTGCAGGGGTGGATCTGCCATGTCATTCGATATTGCTTTGACTTCATCCTCTCTGAAGGTAATGACCGGCTCTGTACACCTTTTCACATGTCCCACGAAGTTGTTGAAAGAATTTGCTTCATGAGGTTGTAATTCGATAGCTTTTAGAATTTCCATAAGAGCTTCTCTATGAGGTGCTGACTGTTGAATAAGCTCGTAGATGGAAAGCCTAGCCGATGTGGTCCGCAAACTCTGCGTGAGTTTGGTTCGTATCGTGACCTCGGGTCTAGGCGGAGGCAACTGCATAGGGCGTTGTTGAGGCTGCGATGTTGTTGGAACTTCCCTTGTAGCTACCTCGGGGGCAACTGTTGGGTACTTTTTGTTCCTGGTCACTATACTAATCATTCCCACAAATCCTTGCATGGGAAGATTCTGTCGCACCTCATTAATCTGGAGAGGTTTTGCCTGTGCCTCGTGGGCAGGCAAAGGGTCCTTGAATACCCCCATTTGTTGATTATTTGGCGCTATGGGGTTGTCCACGGCCAATGTTTTATTGTCGATCAAATCTTGGATTAATCCTTTGAATTTCCAGCATCCATTCAAGTCATGTCCCCTTCGCCTATGGAATCTACAATATAATTCCTCTCTGTATCCCTTAGGCTTGGGAGCATTAGGGTCTATAGTTTGGATCTCTGGAAGGGTGACTAAATTTGCCGCTGACAAGCGGTCAAATAAGGAGTCCCTAGACTCCGTATAAGGGGTGAATTGTCGCCTAGGGTGACGTTGCTGATTCTGCTCCTGTCTTGTATTTTCTCTTTCATAACTAGGAGGCACTGCCTGGTAATTAGCCTTTTGGGGCTGCATTTCTTGCACAGGCTTGGGGACATTTATCGCAACTTGGTTAACCGCAGCGGGTTGTGATTGCGTATTCCCAGTCTTAGTGGTTTTATTCCACTCTTTCTTTTTAGGCTTGGCGATTGCGCCTTCACCTATCTTGATCTCTTCTATGACTCTGGCTTGCGCCAAAGCTTCTTCTAGACTGTCGTATTGTTGCAGCAACAATAGCCCAGAGATTGATTTTAAGCAACTCCGTGCAAACATCTGTGTGAGATCAGACATAGGGGGACGGTAGGGTAGCTTAGAAAGCAAAGCCCTCCATCGATTCCCCGTATGCTGCCATTGTTTCTTCCTCATATTGCCTGAGGCTGGCCAGATCACTAAGTGATGCCTTCTTCCTTGTGTTGAAGGCAAAGCGTTCAAGAAACGCATCTACTAATTGATCTAGGTTGCTTATGCTATGTTTGGGTAATTGTGTGAACCAATCCGAGGCAGGGCCTGCGAATGTGGTTATGAATGTCCTAAGCAACAATGCGTCATTATCTTGGATGCCGAAGCATTGACTTAGGAACCTTGTGACATGTTCTTGTGCGTCCTCTTCACCTTTAAAGACCGCCAATTGAGGCAACTTGAAATGTTCGGGGTAAAGAGGTGTGGGCACTGAGGGATGCACCGGATGACTGCGGAGTTGACGTAATGTGGGCTTTTGATGCCCAGAAGCTTTTGTCTCCACGGACTCCAAACGCTCTAATAGCGCTTTGTATGCATCGGAAGATTTTATTTCTTCCTCTTTTGTTTGCTCCCGTTGTGAGTTATGGGAGACTGGAGGCCTATGGGGGGGTGGCCGAATGGCCGCCCTCCTGCCTTGATGGGGAGTTTCAGCACGTTCTATTTCTGGTTCATACTCCTCATAAAATTCTTGAGGAGTCTCTAGGCGAGACCTATAACCCTGATTGAATCCCTGCCGAGGGTACCCATCATTGTTTCGGGGAGTGGCCTCCCTCTCGGGTCTATAAGGTCTTGGAGGCAAAGCTTGACGAGGTCGCGGAGACCTGTCCTGCACCAAAGGGTTGTGCCTCACATATTGTTCTGCTCTTTGGGTGCGAGGGGTTGGCACCCTCTCAGGTAGTTTATAGCATAACTCATCCGCTTCGCGTTGCATGCGCTCTTTATCCAGGCGGTATTGGTACTCTAACTCCTGATGACCTTGTTTAAGCCGCGTGATTTGGGCTTGACGGGCGGCATGTCTGGCGACTGCCGGGTCAATTTGGTCCCCCGTATTTTGCTCAGGAGGCTTGAATGTTTCTTCTATGTATTTGCCTCGATCTTGATGATCTAAAATTTCAATTGGTTGCTTCCCTCTGTCGAGGTAGGCGACATTTACTTGAGGCTCTGGCCTCGATGTGTGATCATGATACCTAGCAGGTGCAAAAACGCAAGGTTCCCGCGCTGTTTGTTGTCCTTGAGGAATGCGATGGCTTTCCTCGTACTCCCTTTCATGGGTTTGAAAGGGGCGGGTGGAGTTAGCTCGCCCTGTGTAAAGAGCCCTGCGCTCTGGATTTTGTCTTTCTATTTTGATGGGAGGTAAAGAAGGGACGCCATATCCACGTTGTCTCTCCAAATGGACGGTGTGCCTCTCTAGCGCTTCATCGCGCTGTGGCCACTCATGTCTAACCTCAAAAGGTGATTCTCTATTTACGTCAAGGTCTACATGTAAAGCGTCTTCCCGAAAGGGGCTGTGTTGAATGGGCATACCCCACCGAGGGGGATCCCAATAATTCTTTCTTGATGTGGTCTGACGTGGACCTTCTTGTTGGCCAGACCGCCAAGGGGGTATGACTAAGTCCTCCGGACTAAAGCGAAGGCGACTTGTGCCTGCTTCTTGTGTACCTTTCGGAGCTTCTGCCCTTGATTGGGCTTGGCTACGGGTGTACACCATTGCGGTGCTTCTCTACTATCTAAGCAGATTTTTATCTCGTTTATGATGATTTTTCTTTTTGTCTACACTAAGCAGAAATGAACACACACATACACAAACCGTGATTATCTCTTTTAAGGGTTTAAATAGTGTGTCCTAAACTGGTTTAGTGCATTTTGATGTTTTGTTTTGTTTTTGCAAGTTTTGAAGAACGTTTAAATGCATTATGACGGCTCATATAACTCCCAAAATGGTCGCCCCTTCAATATACCAACCAGGCCGATATACCAACCTCTCTATATACCCGCCCTTACGAGAGGGAGACTATAGGTACGTGAGAGCAGATGGTACGTGGTACGTAGGCGGTACGAAAGGGGGATTGTCCTGTTAATGGCACCTACCATAGAAGACTTATCCTCGCGCGCATGGGAATCACCCCAGCGACACTCGGTCAGCTTTCGTCAGGATTTACGCCTAACAACAGTGACAATCGGGGAAATGGATGCAAAGCTAAGCCAAGGTGGTGATGAACCCACCGTTGGTCTTGCTCAAGGGCTGGGGTCTTACGACCAGCTCCTTGGTTTAAAGTTGTTGCGTGAAGTGTGTGTGATTCCTTTTATTTGAAAAATGAAACATGCAGCAACACTACTTTCTTTAAACAAGCAAAATTTGAAAGAAAATAGAAATAGAAAAATAGAAAGTAACAGGAACAGTTTAGAACCCTTACCTTTCTCTGCCCAAATCTATTGTTTTCTGATCTTCGGCTCTGAAAATTTGCAGACAGAAATTCGTCCCTCGGTGAGACGAATTACAGAACAGAATTCGTCCCTTCCAGAGACGAATTTAAATTCGTCTCAGGGTCAGACGAATTCCAGTAAAGTATTTGTCACAGTCAGAGACGAATAACAGTCTGCAATTAAAAAAATGTACCTATCAAGCACAAAACACAAAAATTTGATCAGTTTCTGTGATCTTAAAAATAGGGGACAGGGTCCCACCGTGATCGCCACTGAAAGCACGAGATTCCAGGCGAAGGAAACACTAATTGCGATGCATTCAAAATCAAATACGCTTAAGTCCTAAAAATGTAGAATGCATGAAATGAAAGAGACGCATTGAAATGAGATACAAGAAAATGGAGAAAACACAGCCCTTTCATTAAACTCTCTTGATCTCTGTTACAAAGACGCCTCCTCCCTTTTCAGGGGCTAGGAGCGTTAAAAGAATTTGATTACAATCAAGACTTAATGTTCCTTTTTCCGCGTGCCCACACTTGAGATGGGCGGGCCAAGACGATGCCGCCGCCGATGTTGATGAGTCCTTAACCTCTCGCTGCTCCTCCTGCGAACAAAGAAACAACAAAGATGTCGGTAGCACCTGTGACAAATAAGAAGTAGTTCGTTCTCTGAAATTGCCAAAAGATGCATGCAAAAGATTGTCAAATACGATAGAATAAAATGGGTCTAAGTCACCTGCAAATTCGACAGAGGCCGGAAGACATCACCGGAAGGCCACCGCCATCGAGAAAGTCGGCCAATCTACCTTCACCCGGAATTCGTCCCCAGGCGGGACGACTCGATTGCTATTCGTCCCTGGGTGGGACGAATTCTACTGTGTTGGAAAAGCCGAAGTGATCCTGCTCCAATGTCGACTCCCGAGACCTCCAAAACACCTACAAACAGAGGGGTTATGTAATTGGGGCCATTTTGGGACGACCCAGATGGTCGGATTCTCCCAATTTGGCCTCTATCCTCGGGAATTCGATGTCGCTACCTGCAAGTTAGTGGGACAACAAAGCGACAAAAGGCATGATAAAATCTGATCAAAATGTTATGGAAATGAAGCTATGAGTTCACTAAACAGAATAACGTAAAATGCAACATGAACAAATAATCTAGAATGCTTTAGAATAAAACTTAGAAAATGCGGGGTGCCCAAGTGGGCCTCCCACCGTTGGCACTTGATTTCGGCGCCAATCCACTAGGGATGGGTCCAAAACCTCTTAGGATTGGGGTGTCTGCAAATTGGTGGTGTAAGGTGGTCAAATGTTGGATTTGGGTTGGATCCACGCTTCCAAAAGCCACCCAATAACCTCCCTTGCGAAAGAGATTAGTGGATGTGAGAAGGTGAATCAAAAAGATGCAAATGGGTAATCAATTGGACAGCACTTCGTTGCTTGAAATCGCCTCCAATCTCTTTCTTTTGGGTGAGAAAAGTCCCACCTTTTATAGACCCATGGGGTCTCTTTTGAGAGGGAAGCATAAGCGCCATGTGTTGGTCATAGGTGCCATGTGGCGGTCATGTCTTCCCATGAGGGAGGGGAGTCCTCCATGACTTGGGCTTTCATAATTGCCCTTGTGACAGTCCTCTAACGGCCCATCTGCCCACCCACACACGCGTGCGAGGCAAGAGTCATCAACTGATTGTCCTTGGCTGCCACTTGGCGCCATTCTTCTTTTTGCCCGTTAAACACGGAATTCGTCCCGACCAGAGACGAATTCAGAATTCGTCCCTGGGTGAGACGGATCCCAGTTTGAATTCGTCCCTGGGTGAGACGAATACTAAGCAAAGTGCCTGAATGTGCCAAATTGCCTCTTGACCTTACAAAATTGCTATGAAAGTGGTTAAGACCACTGTTTAACCTCTGGGGGCTGCCCTGGGGGCTGTGTTTGTCAAAGCGATCAGTGTTTGTAGCCACATAATCGGATTGGTGCTGTTTTGGTGTCTACACCTCGCACCTGATGAGTCAGGTAATAGCATGTTGGAAATGGGGCCCATAAGGAATGCATGCCTCACTCCCAACATCCCCCTCTCTTGCCACCATCGAACAAAAATCCCACCAACCTGACAGTCAATCTCGGTCGTCTCCACTGGGCTCTCTATGCCCAAACTCTCCCCATGGTCGAAGCATATCATCAGTACAGCTATCCGCTGATCACGCGGCGATGTCCTGATGGGTAGTCCATCTATCAGAATTCATAGAAGTTGATAGATATCCTCCAAGGTAACAGTCATCTCCCTTTTTAGGAGATGGAAGGTGTTGGTTCGCGGATCCCAGAGATTGATCAGGGTTGTCAAATAGGCCTGATCCATGACCACTGGCTCTAGACGAGCCACCTGCTTGAGCCCAAGGGCATCAAGCCACTCCCATTCAGCCTCAGTAAGTGCCCCACGTGCTTCATCAAAATCAATGGATACACGGTACTGGCTCCTAACAACCTGTGAAAGAAAACAATTCAAAAAAAAAAATTAAAATCACGAAAAGAAAACTGTACAACAAAAACATGCATATAACACATTGCCTATCAATGTACAACCAAAACGACAAAATTAAATTTTTAGTTCTAGGGTTTCTAATCCTAACTGAATAATTTAAAACAAAAACAAACAAAATTCAGAAAAAATTAAATTTTCAGTCTAGGGTTTCTAATCCTAACTGATTAATTTAAAAAAAAAAAAATCAAGACAAAAAATATATTTTCAGTCTAGGGTTTCTAATCCTAACTGATTAATTTAAAAACATAAATTCAAAAAATTCAATTAATTTTTCAGTCTAGGGTTTCAAATCCTAACTGATTAATTCAAAAGCAAAACAAAAAAAAAAATTCATTCAAAAATACAAACATTACGCCTTAGGGTTTTACATTCCGTTATCCTAGGGTTTAGTTGTAAGCAAAATTCTTTAACTAAATTTTACGCTACGTTTAGTTGTACACTAAGTCTTAGTTGTCTTCAATTCAGTTTCAGGGTTTAAGTTTTAAAATTTTTTGAAAAACATCATCACAAAAATAATCAAATAAAACAATTGCAATTTTAAACAAAAATAAACTCTAGGGAGCACTTACTGGTCTCCCTTCGGCTTCGTCGCTCGACCCGATTTGTGCACTCATGATGGTAGGGAAAATCCGGTAGCACTTCGCTTCGTAGAATTAATTCCTCCTCCCTAGAGCTCCAAATCGCAAGAAAAATCAAAGAAAAATGAGCCCAAACCCTAGTTTTGCAGCTTAAATAGGCTTCTGAGCTGGAATTCGTCCTTCACTGGGATGAGCGCTCTGGTTAGCACTCGTCCCACCCAGGGACGAATTCTAAAGCAAGAATTCGTCCCACTCCGGGACGAATTCAGGCCAAAAACTTCAAAAACATCAAAAATTGGACAAAAATGCACTAAAACAGATAATAAATTTGCCCGATGAGAGTGATGTTGCACATAACATCCCGGGCATACAAAATAGACGTTGGGGTCACAAATTGTCATTATCCTACACCCTAAGAAGGCTATAGTAGCCGGACCGCTCCATGGGCAGACGGATTTTCACCAATTTTAGCTCCAAATAGCGTCACAAAAAGGGTTAACACCCACCAAAAAATAGGTCTAAATGTTGGAAAAATTGCACATGCTTAACGATAAACCATGTAAAGGCACACTTGCACAAGTCATCTTGGGTCAAGCGAATCGTCGCTTTTCTCACGAAGGTCATTCCCTCATCGATTCGTTGCTTGAGGGGGTAGTCACACTTAGTCACCAATCAACAAACACATACCCAATCAAAGCAATGACATGCATTCAAAGAATCATTGACAAAGACAATCACGCTCCTGCTTGGGGTAGCAAACAAGCAATAATCACAAATTGATCAAACACTTGGCATTCCCGAATCATGAACACAAGGTTCCCCCCCGTGGACAAAAGGTTGCGCCCTTTGCCTATTCATGACCGATCAATGTCCAAGCTCAAGTCACACCTCACCAAAATAGGTTAATACTTGAAATCAAATTCCTTAGCTCGTCAAAAGCAAGGATTCAAGAATGCATGCCCTTTCCATGCTTGGGGCATAAAAATTTGGTTAGGTTACCAAGAAACCCTAATCATTAGTGCTTTGGTTATCTATTTTTGCTCAGCGCTATGCCATGCACAACGCATCCCAAAAAGGGGCATCTGTAGACACCAAAAAAGCACCAATCCAATTATGTGACTACAAACACTAATCGCTTTGACACACACATAGCCCCCAAGGTAGCCACCAGAGGTTAAACAGTGGTCCTAACCACTTTTATAGCAATTTTGTAAGGTCAAAAGGCAATTTGGCACATTCAGGCACTTTGCTCAGTATTCGTCTCACCCAAGGATGAATTCAAACTGGGATCTGTCTCACCCAGGTACGAATTCTAAATTCATCTCTGGTTAGGACGAATTCCAGGTTTAACGGGCAAAAATAAGAATGGCGCCAAGTGGCAGCCAAATATAGTTAGTTGATGACTCCTGCCTTGCACGCGCGTGTAGGTGGGCAGATGGGCCGTTAGAGGACTATCACAAGGGCATTCATGAAATCCCAAGTCATGGAGGACCTTCCTCTCTCATGAGAAGACATGACCGCCACATGGCACCTATGACCAACACATGGCGCTTATGCATCCCTCTCAATAGAGACCCCCTGGGTCTATAAAATGGTTGAATTTTCCCACCCAAAACAAGAAGGAGGAAGCATTTTCAAGCAACGAAGTGCTGCTGATTTGATACCACGCCTTTACCCTTTTGATTTACATTCTCCACATCCTTAATCTCTTTCGCAAATAGAGGTTATTGGGTGGCTATTGGAAGTGTGAATTCGGACCCAAAAACCAGACATTTGGCCACTTTAATCCACCAATTTGCTAACAACACCATCCTAAGAGATTTTGGGCCCATCCCAAGTGGATTGGTGCAAAAATCAAGTGCCAACGGTGGGCGGCCCACTTGGGCACCCTGCACCTTTTGAGTTTCATTTTAATTTGTTTTTCTGTCATTTTTTCATCTTTCATTTTATTCTCTGCTTATTAGAGAGTTTATGTATTCAATCTCACAATGTTTTGATCAGATTTCATCATGTTCTCATTGCTTTTGTTGTCCCACTAACTTGCAGGTAGCGATGCCAAATTCTCGTTGATGGAGGTCAAATTGGGAGAATCCGACCATCTGGTTCATCCCAAAACGCCCCCAATTAGCTAACCCCTTTGTTTGTAGGTCATTTGGAGATCCCGAGACGTGACATTTGGACGACATCAACTCGACATTTCATCACAGTCGAATTCGTCGTACCCGAGGATGAATTACAGTCGAATTTGTCCTACCCAGGGACGAATTACAGTAGAATTTGTCCTGCCAAGGGACGAATTTCAGTTGAGTGCAAATCGGCCGACTGTTCTGATGGCAGTGGCCTTCTGGTAATGTTTCCCGATCTCTATCGAGTTTGCAGGTCATTCAGAATCATTTCGTCTATCGATTTGGCTAATATTTTACATGCATCTTTCATTAATTTTAGAGAACAAATGCTTCTTATTTTGTAGTAGGTGTTACTAACATCTTTGTTGTTTCTTTGATCGCAGGAGGAGCAGCAAAGGTTAAGGACTCATCAACACCAGTGGCGAAAACGTCTTGGCCTGCCCATTTCAAATGTGGGCACACGAAAAGAGGAACATTAAGTTTTGACTGTAACCAAATTCTTTTAACGCTCCTAGCCCCTGAAAAGGGAGGAGGCGTCTTTGTAACCGAGATCAAGAGAGTTTAATAAAAGGGCTGTGTTTTCTCCATTTTCTTGTATCTCATTTCAATGTGTCTCTTTCATTTCATGCATTCTACATTTTTAGGACTTAAGTGTATTTGATTTTGAATACATCGCAAGTAGTGTTTCCTTCGCCCGGAATCTCGTGCTTTCACAAGTATCTCTTATTTTTGCACAACATTGTGTTTTATGCAACATGGTACAAAAAGGAATATCTATAGACACCAAAATCTAACCACTTACAAAACCCATCCATCCCATAAATCTACATAATAAAATAATGTGCCTAAGGTTCAACTTAGGCATATTTTCTTGCACCATTATCCTATTTTCTAGATTTTGTAAAAATCTAGAAAATTTCCCTAGGATACCATATCTCTATCCTTGACAAGTGTCCTAACAACCAATACCCTTCTGCTTACCACATCTCACACACCTAACTCCACTCTCACCTACTCATATGCCACCACTCCATCTAAGAGATACACCCTAGGTGACTCACTCTAATTGCCCAAGATAGGTGGATGCCTAGTCCCTACCACTTGGTAACCCTAGCTTGCCACCTATCCTTTCCCCCTCATATCCCAAAAGCCTATAAAGGCACCATCATTTGACTAAAAATATATTGTCACACTACCCAAATCACGTTAATAGGACATCAACATTTTCAAAGGTCGATTCATCAAAGTTGAGAAGTCATCTTGAGCCTTTTGCCATCTAGTCCTAAATGCATAACTGCATTTCCACATGTGGAAATGTAGCCTTGTGTTTGACCAGGAAATCATAATCGTGGCCCTGCATTTGACCATCACCAAATGCAGTCCTACATTTTCCTAGGAGTAGATTCAATCATCAATAGCACATATCAGAGTAGGTAAATCAACAAAGTTTTGCATTTCATTATTTTCTATCTTTTTTGCACTTATTTCACATTTTGTAAGTATTTACTTTCAAGGTTTGATATCTTTCACTTATATAAAAAAGGGCCTCATATAGTGGAGGCCCTTCATATGCTATTAACTCTCTTTTGGCAGGATATGTGTGCAGGTGACAGGTTCTTGAGCAACTACTCAAGCAAGGTTAGCCCATAAGGATACTCAAGCCTATCTAGCAATCTAATTGTAGTAGAGAAGATCATTGGCATCACCATTTTTTTGGCTTGCAAAAGGGTTTTTTCCCCCTTTTGTCCATTGTACTTTGAAAGAGAAAGCAATTGTTTGTGATCATACCCTTGTACACTCGAGACAAAAGCATTGTAAAAAGGAGACCAAGGCTCCACAAATTAATACAAAAATCATTTTATTGCAATCACTTGTTTCTTTCTTATCATTTATTTTGGTGCTATCTTATTTGCTTACATTTATACAACTAAAAAATAGTAATAAATATTTTTATTTCTCTTTATGTTCATATTCTAGAGATTCCTCAAACATATTTGTATAGATTTTCTCTTTAGATAGTTAAAAATGGAAACTTATTTGATTATAAGTGGCTTGACCATGCATAGATAATCAATAAAAAATAAATCATTTGAAATTTAGGCCTCTCTAAGTCCTTTGTCTTTCTAAACTCTATAATTTTACTAAGAAAATTTCTTGAGTGAAATTATGTCGAATCAATAACCCCTTATAGAAATATAGAAATTACTATTAGTATAAATTGTACAAAAAAATTATGTCTTTGGCTCATCTATAAGTCTATAGAGTTGGGAAATAGCATATCTTATTTTAGGTTTAAAATTAGAAATAACTCACCTTTAATTTTTTAGGTGAATGGTTCTACTCTCATTTGCTATCTAACTCCTCAATTTTTCCATAAACCTATCATACCATTCTATGAACAATTGGCCATAATGCTTGTTATAGAAAATCGAGTTTTGAGGATAAAGTGTATAGATAGTGTGCAAGGCATCATTATCGAATTGGAAAACTACCCTATTATTTGGATCTCTTATCTCCTTCCTTGTCAAATCCACCCTCTAGAGAGTCCATTGTATGACATGTGCACACTTTGGTTATTTGGTTTGATAACCCATCTTTGATAACCTAGGCTACATGATGTTCTTAATGGACTCCAAGTATTTAAAATCATATTTCTAGTTATTTCTATATTGAAAGATATTCTTGCGCTTCTAATAAATATAAGAGAAATATTACACATGTTCTTCAAAAAAAATTATAGTCTTGTTGTCTATGATATGCATATTGATGACGATATGAATCTTTTCAATTTTTTTGATACTATTAGAAAAAGAGGGTTTTGAAAGGGGTCCCACAACCTTTTACAAAAACTCCAAGACTACAAGAGAAACACCAAAATAACCACACATCAAGCTAGAAACCACATGTGATAGTGGGATATCCCAAAGACAATAGAAAAAATACAAAAGACACAAACAAAAATAGAAAAAGAGGGAGAGAATACCAGGAAAGACTGTGGATAGAACCAAGATAGTTCTAAACCAACAAATCAATATCCTAGACAACATCTTCCACCTTCCTAGAAACCTCCTCTGAGTAATCGATCGCAATATTCAGTGAGCCCAAAATAACTTGTTTTATTTCCATCATTTTTAGATTATGAATTATAGAATTATTTATTTCAATAGCCCCAATTGGGGCATACACTTCACTGATTTATCCTTTTGAAAATCTCTTGACAAAAGCTTAGAATAGGAAGGTAGGTATATAGGAATAGAATCCTTCTTAGACAGTTTCTTACCCAACAACCATTTGGACTTCCTAGTACCACTTCATCCCACTCTACTTAAATATGGCTCACCATCCTTCCTAGGAATGGCTTGATTCTCTTTGTAGGAAACCTCTAGAAAATAATTTCTCATGAATTTGTAGTGAGATGCCCTATATTTGACACCTCTCATTGAAACCTAATTTTTTATTAAAATTTTATTGACTCCATATCCTAGAGAAAAGGAATACAGGTCCTCACTACAATCAATTGACCCTCTTGACTCATCCTTAAGCGAACAAGGCTCAGGAATCGGTTGGTCAGCAATTGATTTCAAGATTTCTTCTACAACCGTTCTCCACTACAAATTGTTCAAATATAAAAAACACAATATCTTGTGGATTGGAACCTAGCCTCTACCCCCTTGAACATCCAACATGGAATTATTTATAAATTGAAATAAAAATATAGGGATGTTCATCAAGAGCAGCCTTCAAATATGGTTTAGGAACATAGCATGGAAGTTCTAGATCACTTCATACATCAAATCCAGAGTAAAATAATTAATTCTAACTTTGGACACCCTATCCTAGGTAGGGGAAAGGGCCTTCACACCAAACTCATTCTATATTCCAGGGAGGAATTCGTCAACATCCATAAAAAAACTTATCTCTTTAAGCAAAGAGTTTTTATCTTTGTTGTTGCAAGCCCCATACAATGGAAGACTCATGGTCTTTCTTATCAACTCGACCAACACTTCAAAGTACCAGTTACCAACTCTCACCCAACCATCATTCTAGGTGAAATCCATCCATTTTTACAAGATTGGATTATGACCATGAAACTTCTTCATATAATTTAAAAGACCTCTATTCAATAAAATCAATCTAACCTCTTCATCAAATAACAAATAGGTTGGTTCCACATGGAGCTTAGTATGATGATATTTAGGGCTATATGACTTCACTTTAACCATGGGAAACTAGAGACCACTCATCGATCCTTCACTCTACAACACGGAGAGCATTTTCACCTTACTCAAATAATTTTTTAGACAAATACACACTATACAATCCAGAGAAATAGAGCCTAAAATAAAGATGATCACACCAATCCATTCCAAACCGGGACCACAACACCAGATCTCAGGATAAAGTAATAAATGACATCAAAGCATCCCTAAAATAACCACCAAATGGACTTTTAACATCTTTCAACTTTCCATATTTACAATGGAAGCCCAACAATGAAAAATAGCAAACCTTGCTGCTCTTCTGCTACATGATCCAACTCATGAAAGCAAATAACTAAAAACCATGCCAACTACTTCAAAATAGCCACCCTAAAAAATAAGGAGACACTAAGAATCACCTCTTATTTAGGTTTCCAAAACAAAGAAGCTTCTAATATGGAAAGTATCACCATCCACCATGTATAAAGGAATGAAGTTCGGGTGAAGGGCCAGCTCATCAAACCATAAAGGAACCACAGACCAAGATATTGATACTTAATAGGAGCAACAAACCTCCCATTTAATCTTTGAGAGACACAAAAATAATTTGAATTTGGTGTATTAATGGAATATTGAACCCCCATCACCTGACATAGTATGCAAATCAAGTACTTTCAGTAATCAAAAAATCCCAAAAAATCTACGATCCTTGTACGCATAATAAGGGTGTTACTTAGGATTTTTAAAAACTGATCAACCTTCTAACAATCATTAAATTTTCTCTTCGTTGATACACTGCAAAATGTCCTCTGGGAAATCCCAATGCCATATCAAAAATCTTAGGTCAGACATCCCTAGATTTGCCATAAAATTAGCGATAGAATTATTCTCCCTCAACATTTAGTGAATGTAGTAAATAGGCATTATTTTGAGCATAATACACTAGATGACAACTTGAAAAGTTATGCATTTAAAAAATAAAAATACCAAGCCAACATACAACATTTCTAGGGCATGAAAATTAAATATGGAGTTGGATTAACTTAGAATTCACACAAATTTTCATAAGTTTAATTTATTAAAAGGTGGATTGACTATTATAACAAATTGTGTGTAATAATTGCACTAAATAATTCCATAACATAGCCATTAAATACAAGGTGGTTATCAAAATCATTTATGATAGGTTTTGTGACACGTATTTATGGTGTTCAAATGGATAATTTAGATTAGTTTTGAATCCTTATATACTTATGAGATGAAAGCAAGAATAAATAAGATGTCAAATTGATAGAAGTCTTAACTCTTGTTTGTACTAGAATATAGAGTGCATGAATCAAGACCTAAGGAATACATATAGATAATTTTTTTCCTTCATGCATACAATTCTAGAAATTTATAAAAGGTATAAAATTACCTAGGGATTTTTACTAAGAAACGAAAATCATAAGATGGTGCACGAGATGAAAAACAAAAATTAAGGTGGTGACCATTATAAAATATTTCATAATTAGTTTATTGTAGCAACAAGATGGTACTGGACCATCTACCCAAGGAGGGTTACAATTGGCATGAGGATACAACTAGGACAATGACCAATAAGAGCTAAATGAATTGTCCTGCCACTAGTTAGATGGTGCTGGGAGTTTTAGCAAAGAAAGAAGAGGGTGACAACAATAGTGGTAAAATGAGTCCCAAAGAAAATTATTCCTAGGATCATGATAGGGGAGGTAGAACCTGGTAATCCACCTTATTCTATCATAGATATAAAGAGAGATACATTAGTGATGTAGTATAGGTTGGTTGATTTAGTTAAGGATGACCAACCAAGCACCTATCAAACTAATTTCACACACAAGAATGATAATTTAAATTTATTATATTGGTATGTTCACACATAGGCTGTATTTACAGTGAGAAATTAATGATTTAACATGCTATAAGTTTAACTCTTTAACAACAATAGATATAAATTCTCATTAGCCTGTTCATAAAAAAAATCCCATAAAAACACTCTAATTGCCTCAAAATAACTTGTTATTGTTCCTAGTCTTGTGCCAAAATCCTCTTTTAGTCTACTACAACTACCGGTATTGTATTGGAATCATTTTTAACCTACTATAGTTGTTGGTATTATGTTATAATCCTCTTTTAACCTACTATAATTTTTAGTATTGTGCTAAAATTCTCTTTTAACCTAGTTCATTTTTTGGTATTGTGCGAAAATCCTAAACGGACAACAAGTTACACTCCAATCTCAACACCAAATCTTTCAAAACCTAAAATATATATTTAATTTATATCTTTGTCTGCTAAAATTTCCTTAAATAATCTTAATTTAAATATGGTCTTCTTATTGACAAATTGGTAATTTCTTAAAAATTAAAATTAAAAAAAAAAACTCCAACGACTTTTCTTCTAGTGGTAAAATAGCCCATGGAAAAATAAATTGAACATGTAGAGTTATGACCTCCACTTAAGTGCCCATGAATCTATATTTTTATTTAAAAATTTTAAAATATATTTTTTATTTTTATTTTTAGTCTTAAAATGCAATGCTAAATTTTTTCATTTATATTTTTGGTAATGTGGGATTGCTCAAATACCTTGGATGCTCTTGCATCACACACCCAAAATAAGAAATTTTTTTATAGATAGAAATATCATGAATATTTCATGATATCTTTAACCAAGACCTCATGCTTGAGAACTTCTAAGTCACACATCCAATTTGTCTCTTTTGCTAATTTTCCTAGCCACTTGGTGAGATATTCCTTATACTCATGGTCCTTTGTATTCTTGATAATATGCTCATGAATTATCTTCTCTATTTTCTCTCTTTGTTTTTTGGCAACTATTATACCCATTATATAATCTTTTAATTTGAACTAACCTTTCTCTCTATTATTATGATATCAACATGGAACACATATGCAATTCTTGAATCAAATTTCCTTATGACCCAAAATGGTCTGATATGTTTTCCTTTCCACTTGTTTTGATTTCCTTTTGGACTCTCTCCTTGTTCAAATGAGTGAAAACTAAATATCCACTTGTAATTCATTTGCTTTTTTGCTATCATCTGCAACACTTTTTTATTTTATTGTACTTTATTGTAGATCCACCTTTACCTCTTTATGTAACTTATGCATATACTCCACAAAGGTTTCTGCTACACCACTTTTTCCCTCCTTCTTTGATGCAAGCACTATAAGTACTATGCATGGGCTTGAAATATCACAAATGATTCCTTTGTCCAATTTTTCTTAAACACGCTTCTACTCTTCTTCTTTATCCATTGGTGTCATGTGATAGACTTCATTATTTGTCAAGCTAGATATTAGTATAAAGTTGATATGGTGAATTATGATCTGCATTGGTGGTAATCATTCTAGTAACTCTTTTAGAAAAATATCTTCAAAATTAGCAAGTATTTTTCTCACTTTTTATGGTGTTTTATCTTCCTCCACTCACAATTTCTACAAACTTAGCTATGCATGCATAACATTCTCACTTTATTATATATATCAATAATTGCTTACTTGTAATAGTGCATACTCTAGGACAAATATCAGCATCTTTACTTTTATCCCATAAAAATATGTGTATATTCATTTTACCATCCTTTATAATTCTTTAAGTATTCAATATTCTATCATGCATGGTATACCAAGAAATACGTCACATGCATACATAGACATGTTGTCACACACTATTAAATTCTTGTATAAACTAATTTGATAATCAAAAATACATTGCTCACTCATGATGATGTTATATACTTTTTAGCCAAGATACTTTGTAAGTATTTGGATGCTCCCTCGATTGCAAACGCAGTTTGTGAATGATCTGTATGGACACTAGATTGTTTATGCTTACACTATCAATTGTAACCTTACAACACTTGTTGTTGGACTTCCATGTGGTCCAAAATAAGCTCCTTCTTGGGTTGGCTCCTTATTTTTTTTAGTTTTTTTTAGTTGTAATATTTTCATGAGCAATGATTCTGCTTATTTTGGTTCTTCTATTCTCTTTAGAGTTGCAAAAATTTCATCTATTGCATGTGCTCTATAGATTTTAGACTCATTTCCTTGGTTGTTTCTTTTTTGTACTTGAAGGAATATAAAGGCTCTAAGTCTAGTTCTTATGCATTGATAATAATTTCCATTGAAACCTCTCCTAGTTTCTCTACCAAAACCACCTTGGCCTCTTGATGATTCACCTCTTTCATGGTAACTTTGGCTAGAATTGTTGTCTTGTAGATATATATTTTCCACCATAAGCTTACCATCCTCTACCACTACTAGATTGGTTTATTCCATGGAATTAATTTCTTGTACCTTGATTATTGCTTTGTTTCTTGGGATCTAGCTTTTCTTCCACCTTGAGTGCATATTGATATACTCTTCAATGACTTTAATTTGGAACATGACTATTTTATCTTGTTCATATAGGAAAGGTGGGGGGATCACTTCAACATCCTTCTAAATATTTATATTTAGTAAGTTGAACCCCAAAAAATATGGGATTTTAGCCACTCATATCCACTGAGTGTCATCTACATTAACAATGAACTCAATGTGGTGAAACCTTGAAAATACTGAAAATATATTGGGTATCTTGAGAACCTTGTATAAAAAAATCTCTCTTGCATTGGATTTTATGGGATATTACAACTAGAGTCCCACCAACTCAGACATCACCTTCATCTATGCTAGTGTTAACTCCTACCAACAAGTTAGACCTAATAAAATATTTGGCCAAAGAAAAAAAAGAGACATGAAGGGCATGAGATCTATGCTATGACTATGATGATGAATATTCACTAGACCATAAGTATGTGCAAAAAAAATTGTATTTACTCAATATAGGTTAATTGTCCACTCAAGAATATCATGATGAAAAGGAGGATAATAAGGCATAAGATCAACTTGGAGAAGTTGAATTGATAGAGTATCAATTTCTAAATATTTATGTTCATGCTTTAGTATGATTTTATATTCTCCAAGCCATGAATATGATCAAGAAACTTAAGGGTTAATGACTCATATTACTTATCAATTCAAGTAGTACATGCAATTTTATCGATCCTTAGGTGACTAAAGAATAGATTGCTACATACGCTAGTGCAATTATTTTAACGTCATGTTGATAATTCATACCTTGCAATGGGAAATGCAAAAATGTAAATGTGAGGATGGATGACTATAACCTCAAGGTAAACATGTTTTTCCTTCCCTTTAGAGATTATGATATAGTGTTGGGATCTTAGTGGCTTTGTACTATGGTATTTTTATAAATTGTAGATTTAATTAATTATCAAGGGAAGAAATACACCCTTCACAACATTACCATAAGCTATACCTATCCTATCATTTGCCATAAAATAGAAAAAACATTGAAGAAGCTTTCTCAAAGTTTGCAGGTGCAATTGTGTTCAATTCAAATTCGAACTACTTTGATATATTTCAACTAGCAATGTTACAACTACTCATGATAAAATATGTATCTATGAGTGTCAAATCATAAGTAGATAAACCAATTATTCTTGAGGTGTTGAGTTGTCTATTTCAATATGTTTTCTTTTTTCCTACAAATCACCCTTATAGGATACTCATATTCATCTAAATATTTCACAATTCTTTTAATTACATGCCCCACCTCCTCATTTCTAGCGATGAAACCACAATAAAATATTTGTGAGTAAGTCTTGTTCAAACTACAAGCCACATTACTCAAAATGAGCACTACATATCACTTTTTTACATACGAACAAGTGGAAATCAATAGTAAGTTCTTGGAATTGGCTTGTGGGTACACCCTTTATGATTTTCATCATACGTTCTAGCTAGTTCTAAAATTTCGTTGGTAGAGTCCACTTTCTCATAAGGACTATGATTTCCTCAACATCATAAGGACAATTTGAAAATAGCATTGAACCAAATATAGTAGAAAGTGACCAATACCATTTAGGGTACAATTTTAAGATGTTGTAATGGACTAGACGAGTGATTT
The DNA here is from genome assembly GCA_028583015.1 of Wollemia nobilis. NCBI lineage: Eukaryota > Viridiplantae > Streptophyta > Pinopsida > Araucariales > Araucariaceae > Wollemia > Wollemia nobilis. The sequence continues at coordinate 3,714,280 of JAQPPZ010017220.1, read as the reverse complement.
ATAAGATAACTTCCTCAAAAGACTAGTCATATTTGAGTCCAAAGATATTTTTAGATCAATGAACATGCATGTTCTAGGATATTATACACAATAAGTCACTCCATCAATTCTAACAGTGGTTCCTTGATCCAAAATTTGAACTAAAACACTTTTGAAGTGGAATGACATGTTAGGACCATACACAAATATTATTATATAAATATTTAATAACATGCATTAGCATAATGGATGGCTAGACACAAGGTTATGCACACTGGTGAATATTCACAAATTGGGTGAATATTAGGATTTTTAAAATTGAAAATTGGTAAATATGAGGACCCTCAATGTCGGTCCGATCGCCTAAAATTTTTAGAACCAATTTTTTCTTAGGGTCAATCTGCTACAATATATCCAAACATAGGCATATTTATACTCATTGTAAAGCTCTTTTCGAACATTATATAATGGTGGTATTCTTATGAAGTTGTAAGGTGATTTAATAGGTCAAAAAGTATCTCAAATATGAAATTACTTTTTAGGACTTCAAATGCCCTAAATTTTGGTGTGAAGATGACTGATTTGATTTGCTTAGGATTTGCCTTGATTCACCTTGATTTCTATTAGGATTCACCATTTTTTTATAAGTACATTTTGATTCTAACCCCTTATGCATAACCCTAGCTATACATATGGGCCATATGATGTAACTATTACAAATTGTAAGATTTAATAAATATGTAACTATTTATTTATTAGGCATTACTAGCTCGAGTCCTCACTTACATGTAAATTTGATGCTTAAGAATTATCGTTAGGGTTTGTATAAGTATTTATAATGAAAAGGGTAGAGACATAATTTATTAAGTCATTTTTCTAAAATTGTAACAAATATGTACTTCTAGGAAAGTTGCCCTCTCAAAGAGGCTTGTGATATTGACTATATAAATTTATTTCTTTTGAGTAATAAAATTTGTTACAATTCCATTATGTGTTATGATATTGTTATTTCAATTCATGTATTTTAATTTATTAATACAATATTTTTTGAAATATGCTTATTATAATTGGAAGGTTCCTAAAAACTCCATCCTTTCATATTATGGATAATACATATTTCATTTTTATCATTTCATCTTAATTTATAAAAATTATCTCTATTACTTAGTAGTATAATAGGGTCTCTAACCTCCTAGAGTAGTACCTTTCACTTTAAAATCATGATTTTTAATATGTACTGTATTCTATCTCTTTGTTATGATTTTATATATGATAACATTGCTTTATTTTAGGTTAACAATACTTCCATTCACTATTTTACATAGAGTACGAGCATAGGCATCAAAAGTTCTAACAATGCTTCTGCCAAGTAGCACTTTTACCATCATTGGATTAATCGTTAAACTTTATCATTTCATAATTTTTTATCATTTTCATATTTCTAAATAAGGGTCTAACATATGTATCAAGGCAGTTCTTTGACTTCTATTAGATCAAGAAAAACCCCTTACGTTGAAGTCTCTTTCCTTCACTCTATTTTTGCAAGTCTATACAAAAAAGCTGGAAACTAATGAAAGCATTGTTTATGCCTCTTTGGTAGAAGTAGGTACTTCTAACCTTTGCTCTATTACTTTTTATTTAGCCATAGAATTTTTTATATTCTTTGTACTAGGTAGACTTTGCTTTCTATTTTAATTAGATTTGAAAAATAGAAAATAAAAAACCAAGTCTAGCATTAACTTTATAGGGGACATATGATACTGTCATCTATATTATCTTAATCATAATATTTATCTTTTAGTATTGGTAATTGAAAATAAAAATGTGTATAGTTTGTATTAAGACTATATTATTGTTTGTTGCATCTTCCTTTGAATCCTTGATTTTGAAAGAAAAATATATATTTTTATTTTATCATTGAAAGATAAAATATTTAGTCTTAAATTTTGGGTAATGTGGGATTGCTAATATGCCTTGGATGCTCCTACATCACAAACCCCAAGTGACAAAATATTTCACAGATATAAATATCTTGAATATTTCATGAGATCTTCAACCGAGACCCTATGCTTGAGAACTTCTAAGTCACTCATCCAATTTATGTCTTCTGTTGATTTTCCTAACCACTTGGTGAGATATTCCTTATACTCATGGTCCTTTATCTTCTTGATAATTTGCTCATCAATTATCTTCTCAAAATTTTCCCTTTGTTTCTTTGACGACTATTATACCCACTATTCAATATTTGAATTTGAAATAACCTTTCTCTCTATTGTTATGATATTAACATGGAACACATATGCATTTCTTGAATCAAATTTCCTCATGATCTAAAATGGTGTAATATTTTTTCCTTTCCACTTGTTTTGATTTCCTTTTGAACTCTCTCCTTGTTCAAATGAGTGAAAATTAAATATCCACTTGTAGTTCTTTTACTCTCTTTCTATCATCTACAACACTCTTTTATTTTGTTGTACTTTGTTGTAGATTTAATTTTACCTCTTTATGTAACTCAAACATATACTCCACAAATTTTTTTGCTACACCACTTTATCCCTCCTTTGGTGCAAGCACTATAGGTACTGTGCATGGGCTTAAAATATCACAAATGAGTCATTTGTCTAAGATTTATTAGACATGCTTCTACTCTTCTTCTTTCTCTATTGGTGTCATTTGATAGACTGTATTATTTGTCAAGTTAGATACTAGAATAATGTTATAATGGTGACTTATGCTCTGCATTGGTGGTAATCCTTCTAGTAACTCTTTTGGAAAAATATCTTCAAAATTAGTGAGTATTTCTCTCACTTTTGATGGTGTTTTATCTTCCTCCACTTTCTCAATTTCTACCAGCTTAGCTATGCATTCATAACATTCTCACTTTATTATATATCTCAATAATTACTTACTTGTAATAGTGCATAATCTAGGATAATTATCAACATATTCCCTTTCATTCCTTAAAGATATGAGTGTATATTTTTTATCATTCTTTATAATTCTTTCAGTACTCAATATTCCATCATGCATGGTCTACCAAGCAATACCTGGCATGCATCCATAGGCATGTTGTCACACAATATTGAATCCTTGTATAAACCAATTTGATAATCAATAGTACATTGCTCACTCATGATTATGTTATGTATTTTTTTAAGCCAAGATACTTTGTAAGTATTTGGATGCTCCCTCCATTGCAAATCTAGTTTATCAATTATCTCTATGGACACTAGATTGTTGTGCTTCCACTATCAAATATAACATTACAACACTTATTTTTGGACTTGGATACAGTCCAAAATAAGCTACTTCTTGGGTTGCCTCCTTATTTTCTTTGCCTTTTTTTATAAGTACTATTTTCATGAGCAATGATTCTCCCTATTTTGGTTCTTCTATTCTCTCTAGCTATACAACACTTTCTTCATTTGCATGAATCCTATAGTTTTGAGACTCCTTTCCTTGATTTTTGGTTTGTTGTACTTGAGGGTATTCAAAGGCTCTATGTCTAGATCTTATGCATCAATAACAATTTCCATTGAAACCTCTCCCTCTTTCTCTACCAAAACCACCTTGGTCTCTTGATGATTCACCTCTTTCATGGTAACTTTGGATAAAATTGTTCTCTCTTGTAGAGCTTTATTCTCCACCATAAGCTCGGTACCCTCTACCACTTCTAGGTTGATTTATTACATGGAATGATTTCCTTTTCCCTTGATTATTAATTTATTTCTTGTAATTAAACTTTCCACTTTGAGTGCATATTGATATGCTCTTCAACGAATTTTATTTGGAATATGACTATTTCATCTTGTTCATATAGGAAAGTTGGGGGACTACTTTGGCATCCTTATAAATATTGAGATTTAGTAAGGTGAACCTCAAAAAATATGAAATGTTTACCACTCCTATCCATTGAGTGTCATCTATAGTGACAATGAACTCAATGTCATAAAACCTTGAAAATATTGAAAATATATTAGGTATATTGAAAACATTAATTGTGTAAAATAAAAATCTCTCTCGGGTTGGTTTTCTTGTGGTTTGTTACAACTAGAGTCCCACAAGCTCAACCATCACCTCCATCTATGCTAGTGTTAACTCCTACCAACAAGTTAGACCCAATAAAATATTTAATCAAAGAAGAAATGGAGACATGAAGGGCATAAGATCTATGCTAAAACTATGATGATGAAAACTCCATAGGCCATACATATGTGCAACAAAAATTATAATTAATAAATATGGGTCAATATTCCACTCTGGAATATCATGGTGAAAAGTAGGATAATAACGTAGAAGATCAACTTGAAGAAGTTGAATTGATAGAGGACCAATTTATAGAAATTTGTATGCATGCTTCAGTAGGATTTTATATTGTTCAAACCATGAATATGATCAAGCAAATTAAGGGTTAATTACTCATATTACTTATCAATTCAAGTAGTACATACAATTTCATCAATCCTTAGGTGACTAAAGAATAAATTACTACATACACTAGTGCAATTCTTTTAACATCATGTTGATGATTCCTCCTATGTAAGGGGAAATGCAAAAATGTAAATGTAAGGATGTATGAGTATAACCCCAAGGTAAACATGTTTTCTCTTTCCTTGGAAGATTATGATATAGTGTTATGATATTAGTAGCCTTGTACTATGGTATTTTTAGAAATTGTATAAGTAATTCAATGAGCAAGGAAATAAATACACCCTATACAATATTGCCATTTTTTTCTACCTATCCTATCATCTCCCATAAAATAGCAAAAAAAAACAATGAAGCTTTCTCAATGTGTGAGGGTGCAACTATGTTCAATTCAACTTCTAACTACCTTGATATAGTTCAACTAGAAATTTTACAACTATTCATGAAAAAATATGTATCTATGCTTGCCAAATCATAAATAGATAAAATAATTATTCTTGAGGTGTTGAGTTGTCTCTCTCAATATGCTTTATTTTATCCTACAACTCACCCTTACAGGATACTCATAGTCACCTAAATATTTCATAATTTTATCAATGAAATGCTCTGCCCCCTCATTTTTGGCCATGAACCCATAATAACAATCATTATGAGCAAGGCTTGTTCAAACTACATGCCACACAACTCAAAATGAGCACTACATATCATTTTTTTACTTATGAACAAGTGGAAATCAATAGTAAGTTCTTGGAATTGTATTGTGGGTACACCCCTCTATCACTTTCATCATACATTATAGCTAGTTCTAAACTTTTGTTGGTAGAGTCCACTTTCTAATAAGGACCATGTTTTCTTCAACATCATAAGGGTAATTTGGAAATAGCATTGAACAAAATATAGTAGAAAGGGGTCAAAACCATTTAGGGTATAATTTTAGGATGTTGTAGTGGATTAGACCAGTGATCTATAAGATACCTTTCTCAAAGGACTAGTCATATTTGAGTCCAAAAGTATTTTTAGATCAATGGACATGCATTTTCTAAGATATTCTACACAAGAAGTCACTCCAATTCTAGCAGTAGTTCCTCGATCCAAACTTTGAAGAGAAATCCTTTTGAGGTGGAATGCATGTTAGGACCATATACAAACATTATTATATAAATATCTAATAACATGCATTAGCATAATGGATGGATAGACATATGGGCCATATGATGTAACTATTACTGATTATAGGATTTAATAAAGATGTAACTATTTCTTTAATAGGATTTACTAGCTCAAGTTCTCACTTGCAAGTGAATTTGATGCTTGAGAATTAGCGTTAGAGTTTATAGAAGTCTTTATAAAGACAAGGGCATAGACAATGTATCAAGTCATTTTTCTAAAATTGTAACAAATCTCTACTTCCAGGGAAGTTGCCCCCTCAAAGAAACTTGTGATCTTGACTCTATAAATCTATTTCTTTTGAGAAATAAAAGTTATTGCAATTCCATTATGTGTTATGATATTGTTATTTCAATCAATGTATTTTAATTTATTAATACAATATTTTTTGAAATGTGCTTTTTTTTGTTGTTTTTTTTTAATTTACATGGTGGAATCGGTAGCCGCCACGAATCCGAGCAGGCTGTCCAGCTTTTTATGGCCGCCACAATATTCTGCACTGTCCGCCCCAGAAGCCGCCACACAGATCTTTGCGCAGTTCGCCCCTATAACCACCATGCCACAATCATTTTAAACATTTTATGTTGCTGAAAGCACTAGGAAAGGGACAAGCGTTCAATCCGGCGAGGCCCGAGATTTGAACCTTAGACCTCTGCCCCCCTTATGGGGTTTGGATGAACCAATTGGTCTACACCTCGGACCTAAAACGTGCTTATTGAAATGACTCTTTTAGTCATTTTTCTCACACTATTGAATTTTAGTACCTTGTTAAGCTATTTTAGTTCTATGTTGACATGTTCATCATCTAGTATTGTCATACCGAGTAGCGAAGGTTATCATAACCAATTGTATGTTGGAAACATAATTATGTGGGTTAAAATGTATAAAACCTTTCTATGAAATGAATACATGTAGACTACATATAAATTTAATTAGATTATACATTTCATATTCAATTAAGCACAATATTAATAATATATTACTAATAAATAATAAAAATAAAATTATTATTAGTTATCTTGGCTTAAAAAAAAAGACATAACATAAAAAAAAAATTCTTTTAAAATCTTTTTTTTTTATTACTTATTGTACTTTAAAGATACATAAAATTTTGATCTGTAGTTAAACATGGACTTGGTCCCCTCTGTTTGCCGCAGCTGAACATGGTAGACACTCAACACCGTTGAAGACCCGCACAACATCAACACGGTTATATAATATGGCTTGCGATCTCATCTCCGGAAGCGGATACGTATTGCAGATGGGACATCTTGCACTGAACCGGAGCCACTTCTGAATGCACTCCACATGAAATCTATGCCCACATGAAGCCAGGGATAACACTTCTCTTCTTCTCGATATTCAGAAAGGCAAATAACGCACTCGTCTTCACTACTATCTTCCCCTTCATTTCCATTGTGCCGTCTGTAGTTAAGCACGGGCATATCCACGGCAATTATATGTTCTGGAGTAGACCTTGGAGGGCTTCGCTGCAGCAGCAATCTCGACGGACTGGGAAAGAAGACCAGTAAAATCAGAAGGACGATCAACACCGCAGAAACAGTTATTGAATAGATTTCACCATGAGGAATAACGCCGGTGAACATTAAGACTCTACAGAACAACACAAATCCGAAGAATATGCACCACAGGATCAGAAACAACCGCCAAAAGCACTGCGTTCTCATTGCTAGCAGAGCAAAGGCTATACCTTAACCCGCAGAAAGTCCTGATCTGTATATATTATATAGGGAGGGGCACGAAAAGCCCACTCCTTTCATGTTTGAAGGATCATCTTATGCTGTATGGGTATCGTCTGGATGTATAAATACAAATTTTCTGTAATATCTACCTTGAAAGTCTCGTTATTTTTGTATGGTCTTGGGCGGCTGGGCCTTTCATGCTTTTGTTTTTTCTGCTCTCCTTGTGGACGAACATGACGATCCTATCAATGGCGTTTGGGTTGGAGGTGTGTCCTATACACCGATTTACTATCTTTTGATTTGTAATCCCTTGTGCTAACCATGTCATGTTTCGCTTACAAACATGGAATATATTTTCAAAAATTCCATTATTATCTTGTCACTTATTTTAAAAATTGCGGTCACCGAGTTTCCTTCCAATTGTTTTTTAAATTAATTAATTTTTAATCAACACATTTATTTTTATTGTAATTTTATATTTTAAATTACATTTTAATTTTGTCTTATTATATTTTAGGACATATCAACATTCAAACTATGTTTAGATTTTAAAAATGAAAAACGGACAAAACATCTACTTGACAGTTGTAGTCACATCCTCTGATCCTTATTCAAGTCCATTGAAAGAAAATTTGAAAGGTCCAGTGCATTGATTATATTATTACAACTCCAAAAATAAAAAACTCGATATCAGTTAGATTTACCGGTTATATTCCTGACCAAAAAAAGTTTACCTTAAACACAGCGGTTGAATGCTTTTAGTAACGGAGAGGAATGGCGTGTGATAATTACACGAATTTTGAAGTTCATGAAAATCGGTGAAATTAAGTCATTGCCAAGGGCATTGAATTCTTAATAAATATATTTTAATTTTTTTTTAAATATCAATGTCACAATGTAATAATATATATTATAAATGATTTGAAAAATAAAAGTTTCGAAAAGGATTTAGATTATTTGTGTAACCGAGATTTGATTATTATGGCCACGTAAATTTGTAAGTAAAACACTCATAATGAACTAAGCAAAGGTTAATGAATTTTGATGGAGTTTTTAAAGGGAATTTCGGCCTTGCTAGGGTGGGAGAAGAAATAAGGGACAGCAATGGTGATTTTATTTTGATTTTTTGTAGAGGCATAGGCTGCTTTTGTTGGCGTGCTGCATTTAAAAAATTTTGGTATCTATAATGTAATAATAGAAGGTGACTCTTTGTTAGTGATTAATATGCTTAAAGGGGTGTTGTAAGCTTAGTTGGAAGGTGTCTAATCTTATTAATGAAATGATTTGGAACTCCTGCTCCTTTTATAATGTGGTGCTTGAGCATGTGCTTAGAAAGGGCAATGCAGTGGCCGATTTATATTGACGAATTTGGGTGTTTCGTCCCAAGGATTTTATGTTTGGTAGGAGGATTTACCCATGGAGATCATTAGTTGTGTCAGATATGAAGTTCCTTAAATATAGTCAGAGATTTATTTGTGGACTGTGTTCTTAGTGTACCGTTTGATGTCTTTGGTAGTGTATTGCAGGTACATGGAATTTATGGTGTCATTTGTGTGTGACTGGCTCCGCTCTTATTTGTTGTACCTTTGCCCTCCCATTGGGTATGTGGATCTCCTTACAACATGTGCCTTTGGAGACATTGGTAATAATTGTTGTACCTTCACCCTCTCATTGGGTATGTGGTTCTCCTCATGACATGTGCCTTGTGGAGTTATTGGCAATTTTAAATTTTGAATCCTTTCCCTTGAAGCGACATAATGGACATGGGATTGATCCCTTGGTGCTTCGGAGTATAACTTCCTTAGTTCTCTCCCGCCCTTTTATCTCTTCGGTTATTTCTCTAGTTCACCCTTGGGGTGTTTGTTTGTGTCCTTTGGTGGTGATCCTGGGGCTTATCTCTTGTAAAATGTTGTGGGGTTCCTTTGAAAACCCCTTTCTTTTAATAGTATAAAAAAGAAAACTAAGCAAAGGTTAAAATTGTAATGGACAATTTTATAGAATAAAAATTGTTTTTAACATATGTTTATTTAATCGTCAAAATGAACGCTTGTCCCTTTCCTGGTGCTTTCAGTGGCGTAAAAGGTTTTAAATGATTGTGGCATGGTGGTTATAGGGGCGGACTGCGCGAAGATCTGTGTGGTGGCTTCTGGGGCGAACATCGCAAAATACTGTGGCAGCCATAAAAAGCTAGATAGCCTACCCGAATTCGTGGCGGCTACCGATTCCACCATGTAAATTCAAAAAAAAAAACATATGTTTATTTAATTAATTTAAAAAAATTAATTATTTAACTTGACAAATTAAATCATAAGGTTTATCTAAGACTTAATTTATGAACAAATTTTTTTCTTTTTTATATAATTATTATTTTATATATATCTATCTATCATATTATTGAATCATGTCCCACTTGTATTACATAATCATCAAAATACTGGTACTATAACAAGTTGGCTATTGAAGAATGTATCCTTTCACAAGATTTGACGTAGGAACATATGCCTAGTAGGAGCAACATACAAAAAGGGTTAGGTAAACTATTCAAGTAACTATCCAATTGGCAAGTAAGATAAAGGAGGGAGATAGAAGGTTAAGCTATCAACTAGAGAAATAAGAAAAAAAGAAAAGGGAGACAACTCAATAGAACAATTAAAAATATGTATAGGGTATAAAATACCTAGAAGATAGAGAATATGGATAACAAAAAGGGTGAAGAGAGAAAAATAAAAATATAAATAGCATAAAAGCACAAGTGTGTGTATATCCAGCTATAAGAACAAGTGCAAAATTTGGAAGGATATTTTGAAATGCCAATTATTTGTACTTCATTGATATATCAAAGATAATAACATTTATATTATATTTCTTTCCCTTGAGTGTAATGTTTGAATGATAAAATTTCATGTTGTGCCTATATTCATTATGAAAATATTGTAGGTTGTAGGTTATCATTTGGGATGAATGATAAATAATTTGGTGAATCATTGAAATGGAAGTTTTGATCACCATTTATACTTGACCAGTGATGACTCTTCCATGATAGATGTGTGGTGACTATACAATAAAATGTGAATGATGAGCTATTATCTTGGGATATTTGAGCAAAGGTTGAAATCATTTTAATCTATTCATCAGTAAAAGAGCAAGAGGATTATTGTACTAGGGTTGTTTACTAAGAAGTCATCTAAGGCTGATTATTTAATAGAATTTTATCCAATTAAAGGACACATTCATTTATTATTGAAATGAAAGAAAAGGTAGTAGTCATTCAATTAAAGGCTTCATTCCATGTTGGCTGACAATTTTTTATAATAATTAAACAATCTCCTGGTAATTCAAAAATTTTAATACCAAACAGTTAAGAAGGAATATGATATGATGCAAAATATTATATTATGATGACGATTATACTTTATATATGATAAGACATTATTAATTCATTTAAATATGGACCCTATTGTACAAATTTTTTATTTTCTATATAATATAAAAGGTCATACATTGCTTGAAATAGTTGTAATATAGGAAATATCATTATGTTGTATTAGAGATCATTGGCATACAAAGGGATTTGCAAGTTGGGCATCTACATGTATTAGAGCTAGTAGATATTTGAGGATTGATACATGCCTAAGAAGATATGGAAAAATGACAAAGAAGAAGACCATGAGGTCCTTAAGGCATAAATATAGCTAGACAGCTAAGTGAAATTACTACTTGACTTGATGTAATCAAAACTACCTAACAAAAGGATAAGAATGAGTGCATTTCTATTGCTACCTATGGTGGTCTTCCCAGTTTGAGTTTGTCAAGAAGAATGAGTTTGAGGTGTCATAGTAGACAACTCAATATGGACGCGTTCAAATTCTCTATTTCTCCTAGGGGATTTTGAGTTTGGTTGGCAGTTTTTCGAGGTTCTGATGTGTTGTTTGTTGCTAATATTGTTGGTGTTGTAGGGCTAGTTTTCATTTTTGGGTGTGTTTTCACTGGGTGGTTTTGGGCCAAAGTGGTTTTTCATTTAGAAATATCTATGTGGGAGTTTTTACTTTCCATGTGTGGATTTAATGGATTTAATTTTCCTTTGTACTTTAGGAGTGTGAGACCCATTTGTTTATGGGATTGCGTCTCAATGCTCCCATTTTTGGGGTCCACCCATTCTTGGTGGGATGAGCAGGCTTTTAAAATTTTAAAATTTAAAATTTCTTCCACCTTTTTGATTTTGAGATGTCAGCGTGGGTTTCATTTTCTTTGCCTTCTCTCAACTTTTTCAGCACCTTGGATGTGATTACTGTTTGTTTTTGGTTTGTGTTGTTGGCAGTTTATCCCCTTTGGGGTGGTCGAATGTTAGTCTCCTTTTGGAGATAGTTTGTTGGATTGTGTTTGTTTCTATCTCCCTCTAGGATTTTCTATGTAAGGTTTTGGTTTTTCCTTAAAAAACCTCTTTCTTAATACTACAAAAAAAAAAACTACCTAACAAAAGGACTTTAAAACAAAATATTTGAGTAATAGTGAAGAAGAAGAATTTGATCAAAAAGAAGTTCATGATTGAGGAACGAGAAGAAGAATGACAAGAATTATTAATTCAAGCAAATTCAAACATGGGTCACTGAGGAAATTTTTTAATGGATCACAAATGTGGACAAATATTTTGATTTTGAATCGATAGAAGACCTCAATAAGGTGAATTTTACCTACGCAAAATTGAAGGGGCATACATCCTTGTAGTGGGATCATGTCCAAAAATAAATACAAAGAAAAGGAAAGGAAAGACGTAAGAGAAAATGGTTATAAAATTAAAGGTCAAATTTCTCCCATTGTATTACCAAATAGGGTTGTCAAAAAGACTTCAAAACCTCAAGGAAAAGGTGCTAGGAGTGAAAGAGTATACAAAATAATTTTATAAATTGATCATAAGGGTTGGTCATATTTAATATGATGAATAAAATATGGCAAGATACATAAGTGAACTAAGAATTTTTATAAAATACGAGATTGGTACAATTTGAGTGAGACCTATTGAAGAGGTATACCAGTATATGCTCAAGACTGATAAAAAGATATTAGAAAGGAAAAAAACTAATTCTAAAGGAAGAAAAAGAGAACAATAAAATACTAATAGAGGGTAGCATATGCAAGAAGGAGAAGCTAGTACTTCTTAAAATAATTTTAACCAAAGTGCCTAGGAAAATGGTGAATTATCAAGAAGACAAGGTGGATTTGGAAGAGGTAGAAGATGTGGTTTTGCTGGTAAGTTCTATAGATGCTTGGAAGAAGGACATAGGGTATTTGAGTTTCATCAAGTATAATAATTAGCAGGCATGGAAATAAATCTTGTAATCAAATTGTATAAGTAGATGAAGATAATATTAGTTAATCAAATCACATGGAAGAACTAGAATAAAGAGAGAGTCGCTTATGATAGAAATGGGATTGTTGAAACAAGCAAAGGAGGTGTATGAGCTTGTGTATAAAAATATCCTATTCAGTAATATTTGCAAATCTAGAGATAAATGTTTTAAAATGATTATAGATAGTGGAATTATGGATAACTTAGTATCTATAGAGATGGTATAAAAGCTTAGATTGAATATCCAAATCTATATAGAGTCTCATGGTTGCAAGAAGAATATCAAATTTTAGTAACTAAACAATCTAAGATAGATTTATAGATTGGTTTTTACATAGATGAGATAATATGTGATGTTATGCGTATGGATACTTATTATGTGTTGTTGGGAATGCCATGCTATTTTGATAGAAAGGCAATGCATGAAGGTAGGGAGAACATCTAAGCTATTGAGATTGATGATAAAGGGTGCACATTATATCCATTGAAGAACAAATGAAAAGGTTTCGAAAGTAGTTCTATAGTGTATTTGAATGTAGAGAAATAATGTTTGAAGGGTTATAAGACCAAGTTGAAGGAAGAAAAGTTATTGTTGAAATAAGTTGTTAAAAAAGTGGAGGCAAATGTGGATACATGCAAGAAAATAAATACACGAAAGAAAAATATATCCCAAGTCACCAATTGTAGTGATAATGAAGATGATGATGTAGTGATTCCTATCATAAATAAGGATAAAAAGAAAGAAAATGTAAAGAGATAGTAGAGACAGATGAATCTCATTAATTCATTGATGGATATGATAAAGGCCATATTTTTAGAGTTCATAGTGATTATGATACTTCAAGGTTTAATGAAGGACATTGTGATAGTGATGATAAATATTAATGTGGAGATGCAGATTTTAGATGATTTTAAAGGTACACTAAAGGAATTGGCTCCTTGTTGATGAGAAGAATGGGATACAATAGTAATGGATTGGGAAGATATTGGTAAGGTATGAAAAATCCTATAATACCATAAATAGGACCAATGAATGAAGGTGTTGGATATGTAGGAAAATATGGAAGTAGTAAGACTACATTTATGAAAAGAGAAATTACTATAGGGAATGAAGGTCCTAGGATGGGTTGTTTTAATCAGTGCAAAATATTTGGATATGTTGTAACTATGTGTTGAAATCTACATCCTTGTGAGAGTTGTGAAGAACATGATCATTCTGAAGGAAGGTGTTGATATCAAGAGGAAGTCACCAAAAAAGTGTGCATTGATTAGGGTTGGATGGATGTGATTCAATGGGACAAGATGAAAGGAATATTAAGTGCATTCTATAAGAGAATATTTTATCCTTAGAAAATTCCAATGCAAGACAATAAAATTAGCCTTGTGAAGATAACCAGGCTAGAGTGGTAATAGGTTAGAAGAGCAATTCATGTTTATGAGTTGGAGCTCACAAAAAAATTCCTCTTACCTAGTGAGCATGATGTGGGAGCATCTACCTGATAGGAAAAATAGATAAACATGGATGGAGAATTTGTTCTAGTAACTGTCAAATTGATAGGTAATATAAATAAGAAATATAGAAGGTGAAGTAATTGACAAGAAAAAGAAGAAAAAAATGGAAAGGGATAATACTCAATGGAATAGACAAAAATATAAATAGGGGATACAAAGACTTGGAAGAGAGAGGGGGATGACTAAGGAAAATGGCTAGAGAAAGAGAAATTAGAAGAGGATCAATAGAATAACACAAGTATGTGTATATTTAACTATGAGAGAAAGTGTAAAAATTGGTAAAATGTTTTGAAACACCAACCAAAATTTGGCAAAATATATTGAAACACCAATCAAAATTTGGCAAAATATTTTGAAAAGCCAATTAATTGTAGCTTGCAATCATAGAAAAGATAATAAAATTTATATTTTGTTTTTTTTCCTTGAATTTAATGTTTGAATGGTAAAACTTTCGCGTTCTACATTTATTCATGACAACAATATTTGATGTTGTAGGTTACCAACTAGGATGAAAAATAAATAATTTGGTGAAGCATTTTAATGAAAATTTTCATCACCATTTATAACCTATCTATGATGACTATCCAATAAAATTTGATGGATGGCCTATTGATATGTGACATTCAAGCTAAGGTTGGCACCATTTTAAGTCATTCATCATTCAATAGGAAGAGTGTTGTTGTAACAAGGTTGTTCAACTAAGATGCCATCCAAGACTAATTATTCAATAGAATTTGTTCTAGTAAAAAAGATATTCATTTACCATTAAAACAAAATAAAAATATGGTAATAATTCAATTGGAATATTTCATTCCATGTTGTCTCACCATTCATTATAACAATTAAATTATTACCCTACCATTCAAATTTGAGGATATTGTACAACTAAGGAGTATCATATGATACAAAAATTTTGTACTGTGAGGATGATTTTATGATGATTATGACAAGGTGTGGAGATTGTATAATGAAATTAGTCATACGATTGTAAAATTGGTGACTCTATTGTACAAAGTATTTGTTTTCTATATAATAGAAAATTTCATTCAATATTTACAATAGTTGTGTGATATTAAAGATTGTTTTGTTGTATGAAATATCACTAATATACAAAGGGCGTTGGTGTCTACATCACCTCAATATCCTCCTTTAAAGATGAGGAATCTTCCTGATTGAGCTAATTCCATTGTATTATTATTTTGTTAAATATTATTTAATATAATAGTAATCAAAACTATAGTATATTTTAAAATCTCATGATAAGTTATTGTAAACATATATTTTAAAGAATAATAATTATTACCTTGTAATGAAAGATATATGCACCTTAATATTGTTTGAGAAATGTTTTTTCTTTTTTCTGTTAAAAATTTGCAAACACCTTTATACTATTTGAAAATAAATTTTATTAAAAAGATACAACACTTCAAAAAAAAAAAATACTTATTATCTCTATAGCTAACCAAGAAACTACAATGAAGCTAAATTTAATTTGTTAAGTAGGTCTCTTATCTTTGATATATGCATTACTTTTAGGTATGATGGTGTGTAAAGACCATAAAAATAAAAATTTCCAAAAATCCAAAATGAACTTGTATATTTAATAAATGGTTGAATAGTTTATGATGCATAAAAGTATTTGACTTAACATTATTGAACAATTTAGATAAAAATATATCATATATCATCTCAAATGAGATTTATTAACTAATTACATGAATAATGAGAGTTGTATTTTTATTTGGGTTAGGAAGTGGGACCAATACATCCTAAAAGTGTTATATTTTAGTGTTGTTGAATTACTAGTTCCATATTTTAAGTGCTTGAGATTTTAGATTTTGTATATTATCGTGTTATTTCTTATGATGGATACAAAAGCAATAAATATTTAGTGAATGTATTTTTTGACTTTAAATTAATGTGATATTCAAGAGGATATAAAAAATAAATTTACAAAAAGGTTCGCATCAAAACATGATAATACTAGGAAATAGAAAATAAGAAGTAATACAATTACATAGCTCTTAATAATTGGATTTTAATCAAGGTAATTTGTTTGATCACATCATCATAGGAGTCCTTATCAATCAAATAACACAAGAAAAAATAATTCTTGTAATATACATCTTTATTTGAAAAAATAATAATTGTTTAAAAGTCTTTGGATCTTAATGTAATAAAATTGAAAATTTTATTTAAAAGGAATATCCATACAAACATTCAGACCTATGCTTCTCTTTTTTTATGATATGAGATTAATTTTATCTCAATATAAACACTATCTTAACACCCATATACTATTATATGTTCTATACATCCATATACTATTATATGTTCTATAGTACAATTTAATTAAAATAAACTTTGAAATGAATTTTGTAAACATGTTCTTAGTCTTATTTTATATTCTACAATTAACATGATAATTGCTTTTTAAAAAGTTTAATTTAAAAACTAAATAACTACACAAAACAATCATTTATTTCTAAGCCACTTCAAAAATGAATAATTATTTTAAAAACCACATGTACATCCACTTACATTGCAAACCACTTTCATTTAATGAAAAGACCTTCCTTTAATTTCAAAAAATATATGAAATATTTACTTTCGATATTAAATATCATCAAAATATTCTTATTTATTTATTTATAATTTTAATTAAAAAAAACTAAAATAAAACTTATTGAGAGCAATGCAGTACAACCAATAATTTAAACAATATTAGTTGATAGCCCAATAAATATAACTAGTTATATTATGTAAATGATTTATTTTTAAATAATTATTAAAATTTAAAAAAAATACTGAAAAACATTAAAAATTATAATTTTTTATTTATTGTTTCACTGAATCATTTTTGTTTTAGATTTATATGTGATTATCCTTACCTGGGCTTTTATCTCAGTTATGTTGGGTTTGTCGGTCACCTTAGAGTTTTTCTGTTCGAATATGCATTCAATGAGCCCCCCTCTACCTGCATTAACTCCCCTCTATTTTCGATGGCCATCATTGAACCTAAAACTCTCTTCTTGGAGGATGATATCCATAAACTCTTCCTCAACCATGGTTTCATTCCTTTTTTTAAGAAATTCAAGGGACAAGATGAGCTGATCACCAAAGATTTTTCTAATACCGGGGTCAATGGGCATGTCCTGGTTAGGGGAATGAAATTCTCTGTTTCTACCGAGATGATAGTAGAATTTATAGAACTTTCCAAAGAAGGCTTCAAGCTCCATAGAGACAACCATTCCATTCAAGAGGAGCTCAAGCATTTCACAGACAGAGAGAAAAAACTGGCGAGAGATGACAAAGGTATCATCCGTGAAAGACTCCCTGACCCTTAGGGCAGGGCTCTAATCCTTGTCGTGTAGTACATTACGATTGACAAAGTGGACGAACTAGTGATAAGTTTCCACTTGGATTTCCTCAACATGCTCTAGGATATTAAGGAGGTCAATGTTCTTGAGTACCTAAGACGGTCCATAAAAGTCTTGATTGAGAACTACCATAAAAGAGAAGACTCGCATTCTGGTCATTTATGACCATATGCTATAGAATATCATCTACAAAGTGAAGTCGAGTCCTTTCATGAGAACTGACGAGGACCTTACCGAGGTTGATGTCATAATGCAAAGCACTCTAACAACTGTAGAGGCAAGCAAAACTCTGGTGGGAAACCCAAAAGCTTTAAGCAGATCACTTCTAAGAGCACCATTCCTGTTTTGGAGAAATCCCTAGTGGATTTGAAAGGGATGGCAATCTCAAAACGAGACCCTTCTGAGATTCTGATGGAGATGTTAGAAAATATCTACCAATCCCAGCCCAAGGCTCTCACCAGCCTTGATCATGCAATCAGAATTTCTAAAGCCATTACGACCAGCAAGTCCGAAAGCTTTCAGGTGATTCTTCCCATTGAGAAGACCGTTGTTAGTGTGTCAAATTCGAAGTAAAATTCTAGGCCACCCCTTTGTCCTTTGTTCTGGATAGGTTTATCTTGCATCTTTTTGGTTTGCTATGGGCGTCTATTTTTCAATTGATATGATTGTTCATATCTAATTTTTGCTAATCCTTGTTTGGGTGGGAAGTTTCCTTTCTATTGTGGTTTTTTTGTTTCTATTCCGCTTGTACAAGGTTCACCGACCCTTTCAAAACCCTTTCTACCAATAAAAAAAAATAAAAAATTATATTTACTTAATATAAAATTAAAATACTAATAAAAACTAAAAATTATCTAAACATTTATATCTATATAAATTTATTTAAAAACAACCAGAATTAACACTTATAAAATTTAAAAACTAAATTGTT
Source organism: Wollemia nobilis (assembly GCA_028583015.1). Taxonomy (NCBI): domain Eukaryota; kingdom Viridiplantae; phylum Streptophyta; class Pinopsida; order Araucariales; family Araucariaceae; genus Wollemia; species Wollemia nobilis. The sequence continues at coordinate 3,695,833 of JAQPPZ010017220.1, read as the reverse complement.
CTAAATTTAAAACAACCACAATAAAGGAGCTAATACCCATAAAAACAATTCTTACGCCGATATCATTGTAAAACGGAAATCTACATAGCAATACTTTTCTTCCATGACAGATTACGAAAGTAAACTTTGATAAATTTCCTTCAAAACTCCAAATCCATTTAAAATAAAATAAAATGACTCCCAAACTTAACAATACAACCAAATACCCATTGTTTACCACATACACTCGACGACTCTTATCAGTTTAATTTCATTTGCAAAGTTGTTTGGGAGTATGATAGAGCATAGGATCAGCATATGGGCAGAAGAAAAGGGAAAGAGAGCAAAGGGGCAAGCGGGTTTTAGGCCCAAACACTCAACTATTGATCATTGTATCACGCTTAGACACATAGTGGAAAAAATATGGGACAAAAAAGAGGAGGCTTTTTGCTGTTTTGTAGACTTTAAAAAGGCATTTGACACAGTGCCTAGGAAAAAATTATGGAGCAGAATGGAAGAGCTAGAGGTTCCAATTCACTATAGGGCAGCAGTTCACGAGACTATATGAGCATGTAAAAGCTAGAATCAGAACACGGGAAGGGTTATCTGAATGTTTTGGTAGTGACATAGGTGTCAAACAAGGTTGCCCTCTATCTCCAACCTTATTTGGGCTGTACATTGACAAGTTAGAAGAATGGATAAACAAATTTGGGGGAGAGGGTGTGCATTTAGCCAAATATGTGGTAAAACTCCTCATGTATGCAGATGATGTAATTCTTGTTGCCAAAATAGCCAAATATCTAGAAGATCACCTTCAAGCTCTAGAACTCTTTTGTAAAGAAGTTGGGATGCAGGTGAACACGAGCAAAACAAAAATTATGATTTTTTCAGCAAAAAAGAAGAAGCAACAACTCAAATTTCAGTTTGCAAGAGAACCGCTTGATGTAGTAGTAGAATACAAATACCTGGGCATAGAATTTCATGACAAACTTAATTGGAATACATGTAGGATGAAAAGAACTCAAAGTGGTTGGAGAGCACTATATGCACTTCAAAACAGGTGTAGGAATGCCGAGTTGTGGGACTGGAAGACCACCAAGGTCTTATTTGGCCTACTTGTTACACCGATTTTGTTGTATGGTTGCGAGGTGTGGGCTAGTGGCACAACAAATGCAATATGGAGGCAAATAGAAAGGATTCAAAAATATCTAATCACAAACTTTCTCAAAATTAAGGCCACAACCCCTTATGAAATTATTCTAGCTGAAACTGGAATGTTCCCTTTAGAAGCAATTGCTATGACCAATCTGTTATGTTACTTGAAAAAAACAGAAAACATGACAAATGATAGATGGCCTAGAACAGTTAGGGACGAAGAGTTACATAGGCGAAAGAATACGTGGATGAAACAAAATCAAAAATGGATGAAACGTTGGGAAATCAATATAAATGAATGCCCAAATGTCAACAAAGACATTAAAAATTATGTGAATGAAAAGTTTAGAAGTGGAATGTGGAAAAATGCAAGCAGGAAAAGACAATATTATATTGCAAATTTTAACCCAACGTATGACCATAAGGAAAAAGCATATATAGGCGCTGAAATCAAGTGGAAGGAAAAAATACTCATTGCTCAGATAAGACTAGCTCTCATAGGCTTAGATGTGAAATAGGGAGATGGAAAACGCCCAAAGAACAATGGGAAGAAAGAATATGTACTCTATGCAGCACAGGGGCAGTAGAGACAGAGGAACACTTCATCTATAAATGCCCGAGTTTTTCAGATATCCGTGACAAATACAAAGAAACACTTGGGAACGAGTTTATTACAGATTTATTTGAAGACAGGAAAATAAAAAAAGTTGGAGAATTGCTAACACAAATCAGCAGGAGAAGGAACAACCTTCTCAAAGATATTAAAGATCATATGATATGATTTGAGTAATTGTACTTCCATATTTGAGGTCCCATAGACCATATTTGGGTCTCGCGGACGTAATTAAAATCTTTCATTCATTCAAAAGGCGCGAAGGGTGCCAAAAAAAACAATGTCCGTTGTATTACAATTCCCCATCTCATTAGAATCGAACTATCTTCACATTAAGAAAATTAATATACACCAAATAGCTCATGAAAAAATTATTGCTCAACTTCTTTACTACTCGGCCGGATCTCAGAATCATCATCCTGTAATCAAGCTCTCCAAGCGTGTAATATTGAGCCTTGCCTCCACTTGAGTGTTAAGAAATTGCTGCATTTTACTACACAGTTTAAAGGAGCCTCCAATCCTTAGAAGGCTGAGAATCTATCGTTGATGGCGTGACACAATCTTCACACCTAGATTCTCTTTTTTTTCACCATAATGCAAACATTAAGAAAAAGCAATTCAACACAAACTATCGCCATTGGAGGTGAAATCCTGCATGAGTTATATAAATCGAAATCTTATTAAATACATAAGTATATGTAAATTCTTCGCACGCCTAGCATTCTTCATATTGTTACATGTACATTTTCAATGCCCTTTCATCCAACGAATGACTCTTTTGAAAACATTAATATGGAGGAAGTTGTACCCACGAAATATTGGTGTTGTGGAGTTAAAGTTTTAACGCAGTGAGTATAGAAGTTGTCGAATCATGTTTTTTTCTTAGAAAGAGGGTTTTGAAAGGGTCTCATAACCTTTTACAACAAAATCAATCTAAAATGTGAAAACCAGAAGAAAAATAAACACAGAAAGACCAAACAACACCCTTCAAGGGGGACCAAAAGAAACGAAGAACACAAAAAGGCAGAGACAAACCAGAAATGAGGAACAGTGGATAAGAGGGGACAAGGAGAGAACCGAGGAAATTATACACCAACATGTCAACCTCTTGAACAACCATACCCATCATCCTAGACACCTTATCAGAATAGTCTAAATCAATCTTCATAGAGCTCCAGATTGCGAGCTGTTTTATCCCCATCAGTTCCAAGCTGTAAATTACCGATTTTTTCCTCTCAAAGATCTCCTCTGGAGTGTAGACATATTTAACCCTCTTATTCTTATGAAATTCCCTTGGTAGGATCTCCAGGTCAATAGAAGGGGATATGGGGGATGAACCATCCTCCTCCCTCATTTTACCAAGTTATGTGTTACACTCCCTTCTACCTAGCTAACCGACAGAGCTCCTACCACCTCATGTGAAGCCTTAACCTTGTTAGATGAACTTTTAAGGAAGTCATCGACACTGCAGCATGACACTTTACCTCTCACACCTTTTGTCGAGACCTAAATTTTTTGAGAAATCTTATCAGGTTGCAAACCCATTGAGAACGAATACATATCCTCACTATCATCACTTGAACCTTCAAAAACCTCCTTATACTGATAAAGTGCAAGAACCGACACATCAACTAAAGGTTTTAGAATCTCCTCTTCCACTAGACCATTTTTGAAAACTGCTTGTTAAAAAACTAACAGAACCAAGCCCTGATGAAGTGGAAACTGGCCATGATCCCCTTGCACATCCAAAATCGATTTCTTCATGGACTAAAATAAGAAGATAGGGATATTCATCCATAGTTGTCTCCCAAACGAGTACATATCCTCACTATCATCACTTGAACCTTCAAAAACCTCCTTAGACTGATCAAGCGTAAGAACCGACACATCAACCAAAGGTTTTAGAAGCTCCTCTGCCACTATACCATTCTTGAAAACTTCTTGTTCAAACACTAACAGAACCAAGCCCTGATGAAGTGGAAACTGACCATGATCCCCTTGCACATCCAACATCGATTTCTTCATGGACTGAAACAAGAACATAGGGATATTCATCCATAGTTGTCTCCGTAGGTGGTTGATAAAAATAGCATGGAAGCTACATATGACTTCATATGTAGAATCCAAGGTAAATAAATCCATAATAACTTTGGTCACTCTATCCCATAGAGGGGACAACACCTTAGAACTAAATTCATTCTGCATTCTAGGAAGGAACTCATCCACGTCTAGAAAAAACTTATCTCCTTGAGTAGCGAGTGCTTGTCTCTTTGTGATAGGCATCATATAGAACCATAATGGTAGTTCTACTTATCATCTCCATAGAAACCTCAAAGGACCATGAACTAATTCTAACCCATCCTTCATTCCACATCATCGCCATCAATTTCAAGAAAATTGGGTTATGCCCGTGAAACTTTTGGATACAATCTAGAAGACTGCCATTCTTTAGAATAGTATTCACCTCATCATCAATCATTAGAGTAACATACTCCAATAGGGATTTAGTAAGCCATGATTTGGGAGTGTACAATTTAGCCTTTACCATATTCAAACCTTTACCACACCCCACACTCTTCTACAAAGCACTCTTCCACAAATTGCTTACAACAGATACTGAACCCAAACACTCAAAATTTCATAGAAGTCTCCATAACATAATAGAGAAGAAATAGACAACCACCACCTTTACAATCAATATTGTACCACTATAGTCCCTCTAAAAACTCAACATCTAAGGAAACCCAAGCCCTTTGGAAAACACCTTCGTGAGAACACAACTTATCCAACCAATTCCCAATATAGTAAAGGTCTTCAAGAGAGGAAAGAAGACCCTGACTATCAGATAAAGATCACAATAACATGGATTATGAGAGAGGGAAACAAAAACTAAAACCTCCCTTATAATGCTGAACAACTTCCAAAATGCCAGAGAAAGGGAGAAGGATAGGGACCCCACCTCTTGCCACAACAACCGGTAACCCCCAAGAAGGCCATCTGGAAAAGAGCAACCACTTCCCAAGACAAGCACAATATCACAAGCAAAAGCCACAAAGATCTTTAACACCATGATAATACCTCAAAAAATACCTCATTGCCAAAATGAGGAGCCACAACAATCAAATAGAACTACCACACCTAAAAATCACCACCCAAGAACATTTCCCAAGATAAGGATACAAATGATAGCCAGACAATCATCCACCAAAACTTCAAAATAATATTTCACCACCACCACAAAGGACCAAAAGGAGACACAAAAAACCAACCTAGCATAGACCATAAGGAAAAGAAGTTTTATATTACAGGATAGAATTCGAAATCAGACTTAGAAAGCCAAGGAAAAAATCTTGACAAAGAGAAAATGTCCTTCTGAGAGAAGTCCCAAAATCGACACAACACTAAAAAGGACCAAATTGAAATTTCAAGCGAGGAACTTATACAAAGGATTTAAATTTTTAAAATAACAAAACCCTAACTAACACGAATAACATAGAATATCCTCTGCGATCCTAATAAAATAAAACTTAGTACGGGAAAAAATAAAATCATACTTATAACCAAAATAAAGGAATTGGAAGCAAGGATTCAAAATTTGAAAATGAACAAATCCTTCCAAGCTCAAATGACACAATAAAACCTTTGTACCATCAACCCAAAAAAACACTCCATAAAGATCCTCCAAAAGAACCAAACAAGCCTCCATCGGATTAACGATTTAACAACATTCTAACAACAATTAATGTTTCTCATCATTTGTGTGATGAAATACCTTGATCGAGAAATCCCTATGTCATACACAAAAACCTGGTCAAGAATCTCTGAGATTCACCATTAAATTTGCCACCGCATTGCCTTCCCTGAACATGTGATGAAATTGAAACATTTTTAAGGGAACAAATATTCCAAATCACTTCATCAATCAATGAACACCTTCCAACTTGCCTAGAAGACACCACTAAGTATATTTATCACATTCAAGGAGTCGCATTCGATAATGGCATTATGGATCCCAATATATTTTAACAACAACACACCTTTGAAGGCTGCTCTCACTTTCATAAACTGCGAGGATTGGAATCCAATATTTTCCTCAAATGCAATAATTAGCACTCCATTACTATCATGAATCAACCTCCATACATTGGCCAACCAAGGTTTTCCCTTTGACGTACCATAAAAATTTAATTTAAACCAACCTTCTAGTGGCGGGGACCAACACACTGAAATTCTAGGGTTAAGAACAGAGGGAGCCCGGGCCACTAGGCTAAAACTAATGAAGGAAAAATAGGATGCTAAAACAAAAAGAAAAATTATAGGCATCTAACAATTGCTTCAAAACAACTCAGAACAGACAACCTCATAAAATTGCATGCATGTATTTATTCACTTACAAACTTTGCTAATACATTTCAAGAGCATCAAGCTCTTACAATTTCTTCTCCAATGTGTTGCCTTCTACCTACAATTTTCTCTTTATTCTACTATGTATACATTGTTGTGTATTATCTATTCTCCATACAATGCTCTGCATGCTATGCTATGTTGTATATATTCAATAAAAGCACTAAAGCCTATTTTATAACTATAAAATACTAATATTAGAATTTTTTAGACACACTCACTCAGCAAGATTTGTGCCAAGACTTACGGGAAGTTGGTGAGTTACGGCAAGATTCACGCCAACACTCCCCTTGAATCTTGACTACCCCCATCAATGATTCCCAGATAGTGTCTGAGATGTTCAAAATTTTCTCTTGATAGTGGTTTAGTAAAAATATCTGTGAGCTGCTGCTCAGACCTACAAAACTATAAATTGATTTCTCCACTCTCAACCAGTTCCCTAATAAAATGATATTTGATTTTTATATGCTTGTTGCATCCATGGAAAACTGGATTCTTTGACAAGGCTATTGAAGATTGATTATCACAAAATATTGTAGTTCCTTCTTCTTGTTCCTCATTCAAATCTGCTAGGATTCTTCTAATCCAGATAGCTTGACATGTTGATGCATTTGTTGCAATATACTCTGCTTCAGCACTGGAGAGTGATACAATTGGTTGTTTTTTAGAAGCCCATGAAATGGCTCCTGATCCAATGTTGAACACATAGCCAGATGTGCTCTTGCTATCATCAATACTGCCTACCCAATCACTGTCTGTATAGCCAATTAGCTCAAAATGATCTGATGCAGTATACAAAATGCCATGGTTTTTTGTGCCATTGACATATCTTAGTATTCTCTTTCCTGCTTGCCAATGTGTCTCCTTTGGATTTTCCATGAATCTGGAGACTAGACTAACTGCATACATGATATCAGGTCTTGTTGTCATCAGATACATTAAAATCCCAACCATACTCTTGTATAATGTTGGATTCACATTTTTGCTGCAATCAGTTTTGCTCAATTTCAGACCTATTGATGTTGGAGTTGGTGCAGGCTTGCTACTCAGCATTCTGAATCTTTTTAAAATTTCATTGGCATACTTGGCTTGAGATATGAAAATACCATCATCCATTTTTTTCACCTCTATGCCAAGAAAATACTTCAACAATCCCAAATATGTCATCTCAAATTCCCTCTTCATTGTTGCTTTGAATTCTTTTATTGATAGATTTCTATTTCCAGTAAAAATCAAATCATCTACATACAAGACAACAATTAAGATTTCACCATTACTTGCCTTGATGTAGAGAGTTGGCTCACTGCTACTCTTGCTAAAACCATTGCTCAACAAATATGAATCTATTCTACTATACCAGGCTCTTGGTGCTTGTTTGAGCCCATAAGTGCTTTCTTTAGTCTATAGACCTTGCCTTCATGTCCTGGAATCTCATAGCCTTGTGGTTGTTCAACATATACTTCTTCCTTTAGCACTCCATTTAGAAAGGTAGATTTTACATCCATTTGATGTACTTTATAGCTATGTTGAGTTGCTATTGCCAAGACAACTCTTACAGTTTCCATCCTTGCAATGGGAGCAAAAGTTTCATCATAATCTCTTCCATGTTGTTGTTTGTACCCTTTGACAACTAGCCTTGCTTTGTGCCTTTCAGTTCTACCTTCTGCATTGCTTTTGGTCTTGTAGACCCATTTGACTCCAATTACTTTTTTTTCTACTGGAAGATCTACAAGCTCCCAAGTATCATTTTTTTGTATTGCTTCTATTTCTTCATCCATGGCTTTGCACCATTTTTCATCATTGATGGCTTCTTCAAAATGCACTAGATCATTTTCAAAAAATAGAGCAAAATTTACATTTTCATTATTTTCTTCATACCTGAAACTGTCATAAATTTCCTTTAGGCTCCTTGTTTTTTGTGACTATAGAGAATTTGAAGTGTCACTGGAGTGATATCTTGAAGGAGTCAAACTTGAAGTTTGCAGACTAGGAGCATCGCTACTTCGATACCTTGTTGGACTTGGAGTTGAAGTTATTCTCTATCTTGAACTTTCACCCAAAAAATTCCTTGCTGATGTTGGACTTTCTATTGAGGGAGGTGCCACCCAAGATATTGTTGGAGTGATACTTTGTCGATCTTGGTTATCATTTAGAGGAGATGCAATGATACCTTGTGCACCAATTTCTCTATTTAATGAACCCTTTTCACTAGAGACCTCCACTTCATTTGAACCATGAACTTGGTTTAGAGGTATTGCTGCAGCAATACCTGAGGACTTGTCTATGGTGCCATCCCATGACTCATTCTCAATGAATTCAACATCCCTGTTGATGATCAAATTCTTTGTAACTAGGTTATATAATCTGTAAGCCTTTGATTCTTCACTATAACCAACAAAAATACACCTTTCTCCTCTATCATCCCATTTCTTCCTTTTTTCTTTGGGCACAAGTGCATATGCCACGCAACCAAAAACTCGTAGATGCTCAACACTGTGTTTTTTGTTGCTCCATGCTTCTTGAGGAATCATATCATGCACACTCTTCATAGGGCATCTATTAAGCAGATATATTGTTGTTGCTACAACTTCACCCCAATATTCATTTGAAATACCCTTGCTCTTCATCATGCTTCTGGCCATTTCTTGAATTGTCCTGTTCTTCCTTTCTGCTACACCATTTTGTTGTGGTGTGTACCTAGTGGTGAATTGTTTCTTGATCCCATTTTCTTTGCAAAAATCCAAAAAATATTTTGAAATGTACTCTCCCCCTCTATCTGTTCTGAGGACCTTTATGTAGTGTCCACTCTGTTTTTCAACTAGGGCCTTAAATTGCTTAAATTTCTCAAATGCTTTAGATTTATGCTTCAAAAAATAAACCCATGTTTTTCTACTAAAATCATCAATAAATGTTATAAAATATTGATTTTTTGCTAAACTGAGAGTCTGCATGGGACCACACAAATCAGAATGTACCAATTCTAATGGAGCTTTTGCTCTCCATGATTTTCCAGAAGGAAAGGCTTGTCTATGTTGCTTTCCTAGTATGCAGCCCTCACAAATTCTATCTGGTTGTTCAATTAATGGTAACCCTCTCACCATTTGCTTTTTGTACAGAATATTTAGTCCACTAAAACTTAAATGCCCATACCTGAGATGCCACAGTCTGGATGGATATTTGACAACAATTTTGAATGCTTCCAAAGGAGGTATTGCCTGAGCAAACCCTTGAGCATATTTTGCTGAAAATTCACTTTGCATCCTAAGGGGAAACATTCGATTTTTTGTCATTTTGACACTTGCTATTTGGTTTTTGTTGCCATATTTATCAAAAATTATACATTCTTCATTTTGAAATTGAACTTTATAACCCTTTTGGACTAATTGACCAATACTTAAAAGATTATGTTTCAGCCCTAAGACATAGTAGACATCCTGAATCTGTTTTTTGTCACCTTGCTTGGTGTGAATGGAGATGGACCCTTTGCCCATAATGGGGACTTTTTCATTGTTTCCCATATTTACTTTAGATCTAACATTTTCATCAATGTAATTAAACATATCCCTATTTCCACTCATGTGGTTGCTACACCCACTGTCTAAATACCAGACATCACTAGTGCTTTGTTCAACAATATTGCAAGTGATGAATAAATTTTCATTTTTCTCATTTTTAGATCCTTTTTCTGTAGCTAAATTTACATTTTTCTTAGACTGGTCATATTGTCTCTTTCTACATTCTCTTGCAAAATGTCCATATTTTTTACAATAATAACATTGAACATTTGATTTATCATACCTTTGAGATGAGGGGCTACCCTTTTTCTTTTCTTGTGAATCTGAATTTGAATTTCTTCCTCCTTCTTGGTTGCTGGATCTTCCTCTTCCAAAGCCTCTTCTTCCTCTTCCTCTGTTGTTTTCTCCTCTCCCCCTACCTATTACATTCACTTGAGATTTGAAAGCTTGTTCTAGGGAAGGAGTGGTTGATCTATTCAACCTTTGCTCATGGGTTTGCAATGAACCCATTAACTCATCAATAGATATTTTAGTCAAGTCCTTGGACTCTTCTATTGCAACAACAATAGGATCAAACCTAACAGGAAGACTTCTTAAGATCTTTTCTACAATTCTATGATCTTCTATGGCATCTCCATTAGTTTTAATTTGATTGACTATGCTGAGAATTCTTGTAAAAAATTCATCAATGGACTCAAAATCTTTCATTTGGAGATTTTCAAAATCTCTTCTTAATAATGTTGAAAATTTGAGGTAATTTGAGGCATTTTATGTTTTCATTGATGTCACATGGATCATTGATGTCACATGGATCACATTTTTTTTTGGTGGCCAAAATATTTCGTAAATAAGCATTGATGATATTTTGGAAAACATGGCTATTTACAAGGTTTTTATGAAAACCAAGGCAGGAAAAATAAAAGGTTTTATTTAAAACCATGGTGGGCTTATGTGGAAAGGTATTTTCTTAAAAGGCAAGGTGGAATTTTGTTTCATCAAAAAAAGACCTCTGGTGATGAATATATTAAAGTTTAAATTTTAGGTTTAAATTAATGGAGGGCCGACCTATGTGCAATTAATGGAGGTTGGCATATATATATGTAAAGGTTTCAATTTATTTTGGAAATGGGGCATATTATATATCATCGGAAAGCTTATTTTGAGGTCTATTTCACTAAATTATTTATAAGGATAAATAAGGTATGTGTAAAGATATATTTTTGATTTTGAAAAGGGGTTCCAAAAGTGAAGTTTACCTTGTTCTTTTTCAAGAGGATTAATTATTTCATGAAGTGACAAGGTATGCAATATTGTGATTTATTTTATTTTATGGTATAGGTGGTTTTGGGAGTGAAAATATTATGTAATGTTTTGATAAATTTTATTTTATGGTACAAGTCATTTTATGAGAGATAAGGAAGTTGTGCAATTAAAGGCCTTGCTAATGATTATTGAAAAGTGGAGTAATGTTGATTATTTTATGATCTACTAACCCTTGTGAATATTGGAAAAATAATTTTGTGATTGTGGTAGATTTACAAAGAGGTTTTTTCATCTTCATAAAATGTATGGGCACATTCTTCTATTGATTTTTTATGGTGGTTGATTTTTGAAATATCATTGGAGGTAAAAGGATTGTTTTTGGTTTCCTTTTTGAAAGTAGTTGATTGAATCCTTCAAGGTTTTAGAAGTTGAGATTTGTGTTTAAAATTTTTTTTATAAGCATAGTTGTTTAATCCCATTGGTTGTAAAAGAACTTGAGTTAGAAAAGAACATGAGTATCATTTTTATGTGAGATTTGTGGTTGAGCATTGTTGGAAATATTTGAGTTGGTTGATACATACTTGGACTAGGGTTGTGTGAGAGAGAGTTATCCCTTGTGGTGATTGGTTGAGTTGAGTTGATTGAGCCTATTCAAGTGATGTGTGAAGTGATTTTTCAAGTCCTATGAAACAAAATATTCCATTATTCTGATTTGAGTTGAGAGTAATATTAGAACATATTGAGTCTCTAACAATTATCTTTATGCTTCTATGAGATTGACTTGAGTTGAGTTGAGATTGATTTGAGTTGAGTTGGGTTGATATTGAGATTAGAACATATTGAGTCTCTAACAATTCTCTTTATTATTCTATGAAGTTAATTTTAGTTGAGATTGCCATTCATTGTTGAGTTCATTTTGAGTACTACTTGAGCATGATTGATTGAGCCTTTGAGAAAGCCTTTGGGACAGATTTGAGGATAGTGTTGGGACAGATTTGAGGATAGTGTTGGGATAGATTTGAGGACAGTGTTTGGATAAGTTCTTAGTGAGCTTGTTGGAGCATATTTGGGCAAATTCTTGGTGAGCTTGCTAGTGCAACATTGAATAGGTTATGTGTGAACTTGTTATTAAGTTTTGGACAAGTTCTTTGTGAGCTTGTTAAGAAGGTTTTATGTGAACCTATTGAGTAGGTTCTTAGTGAGCCTATTGATAGATATTTGGAGGTGACAGAGTACAGAGGATAGAGTATCAGTGAATAGATATCCAAAAACCAGCATAATTGAAGATATATCTGAGTGATGAGTATTCAACTAGAGAGAGGTCCACCAGTTAGTGCAATAGGGACACAAAGTCTTCTATAAGATCACATAGCTAGAGCATAAGGGGAAAGAGTTATCCTATGGAATATATAAACAAACTTAAGATTATGGGATCAACATCTACTTTGGATAGAGGTCCATAAACATTGTAATTGGGAATGATTCCCAAAGAGATTGATTGAGAAAGCTTTAGTAAAATATTTTCTCCGTGGAGTAGCCCACATTGGGTGAACAACGTATATTTTGGTGTCTCTATTTTGTATGGTTTTTGTGCATTACTTTGATTACTTCTATTGATACTACTATATTTACACAACATAATATTTATTTGGAATAAAAAGTAAAAAGTGGTCTTATATTGTTCACCCCCCTCTCGGTATAAGCTTGTGTTCTTCAATTTGTGTTAGAGCAGGATTCTTCGAAAAGGCTAACAACTTGAGGGTAGATTCTACAAGAACACAGATGGATTCGTAGAAAATATTATCTTAAAATAAGGCTCCATTGTTTGATGGTAACAATTATGCTTTCTGGAGCATGAGGATGAAGAACTACTTGATATCACAAGGATATGAGTTTTGGAATATGGTTGAAAAAGAGTATAAGGTTGAAGGTGATCTCGAGGAAGATAAGACTACCAAGAAATTGGTTGAGATCAATGCAAGAGAAATGAATTATATTTTGAGTGGGCTACGTGAGACATATTTTGCAAAGGTCATGGTATATAATTTAGCTAATGCGATGTGGACCAAGTTGAGGAATACTTATCAAGGATATTCCAAGGTAAAGTTGGCAAAACTACAAACTCATAGAAAAATATTTAAGGAATTGTAAATGGAATATTCAGAAGATATTACAAAGTTCTTACTTCGAGTTGATGAGATTACTAACACTATGGGAGGCCTAGGTTTTGAGATGAAATAATCAGAAGTTACTCAAAATGTTTTGAGATCACTTTCCATGAAATATGATGCAAAGGTTTCAACAATAGAAGAAACAATGGATATCAACAAGTTAACACTGGAATAATTGCAAGGTACTCTCACAATTTATGATATGAGGGTAAGTAAGCATCAAGATACAATAAAAGATATTGCATTCAAGGCTTCATAAAAAGAAAAAGGGAAAGTTTCAAAAATAGATAGAGTTTTAGAAAATGATGAGGAAGCTAACTTTATCAAAAGGTATAAGGACTCAAGGAATTTTAGAAATATAAGGAAATTTTGTTGCTACAAGTGTGGTGATCTTGGTCACTATGCATACAAGTGTACACATGAAGAAATTAGTGATGATAAAAAATAGGGTCATAGAATAAAAGAATATGGAAAGCATAACCATACCAAATATTACATATTCAAGAAAAACAGGTATGAGACGAAGAAATTTTTTTTGTAAGGCAAATAAATCTTACTACATTGTAGAAGCAAGTGATAGCTCAGATCATAATTATAGAGAAAATTAATATGATGAAAAGGAATAGCATTTATTCCTAGTAATAGAAGGTGAAAGAGAACAATGTTTTGTGTGTGGTCAAAGAGATCACAGATCGGGGTATTTCAATGGTTTCAGTGATAGTGAATATGAGATGACACATAAAGAAAACAGGCATGGTCAAAGAAATATTGAGAGTTTATTTGCTATAGAAGATTATAATTATCTTAGTGATAGTGAAGATGAAGAAGGGTTTTTCTATGGAATAAAAGAAGTAGAAGAAGAACATTCACTCCAAACATAAGAATTTAAACAAGAGGATAATGTCTCAATTGATCTAAAGGAAGACTTCAATGCTATCCATGAGCAACTACAAGAGGTTAAGGATAATTTAAAATAATTGAGATGTTCCCTACTTGAGAAGTTTGATCCATCACATGAATCAAAAGGTCAAGATATTTGTAAATTGAAGGAAACATGTATTTCAGATGCTATAGATATGGATTCCAAGTTGCTACTTGACACAAATAAAGAGAAATAAGAGGAATATTCCAAAGCACCAAATTTCCCATATTTCAAGTTTAGGGAATCACACTCAAAAGGAAAGAAAGTTCTAAAATATGAAAGCAAAGAAGAACCTAATATTTGTGAGGAAAGTTCCAAAGTTCCTATGGCTCCAAATATTCATTTTGGTTCTTGTTTTGAGATAGGTGAATCAATATCAAAGGGAAAAGAAATTCTTGAAGAAAAATGGAATGAAGAAACTAAGTAAGAGGTTTTAGATGCTACAAATAAAGTTCAACAATGCAATGCACAAGTTGAATATGATCATAAGGATAATTTTCAAGAATTTTTTGAGGAACCAAAGCATGAACAAAAGGCTTTTCAAGTATATTTTTTTTCTTGTAATGGATTTGGACATAGGGCTATACATTGTAGGATCCATGGATCAAAGGAGTTTGATTTTTCTAGAAGAAACTTCAAAAGAAGAAGGTAGGGTTTTCAAGGACATTGCTTCTCATGTAACAGGATTGGTCATAAGGATTTTTAGTGCAAAGGAAATGAAAAACATGGTTTTGGTTTTAGAGCTACACAATTTAGAATTCATGGTAATAATGGCCATGAAAACAGAGCTTCACAATACAGGGTTCAGGAAAGGAATGGATATGGAATTACTTCAAGAAATAATTCAAGACATGGGCACCATCCAAAGGCTACAATATCAAGTGTTTTAATTACAATAACTTTAGGCATATTTCAAGATGGTGTAGGACTCAATTCCAAATAGTTTCAATGCAATAAGGTCAAATAGGTTCAAGGCAAGAAGGTCAAGCAGGTTCAAGACAAGAAGATTAAGTAATTCATAAAGAGAAGGATATCAGAAAAACATGGAAGGAATTTGATAGAGGAAAGACACAAAGTGATATGGGAGTAAAAGTACTCCCACCCCAAAATTAATCACCTCAAAAGAGAAGGGGGTGAGAGTGCTAAACTTAAGAGTCATATCTTTTAGCCCCATAGGTGTCCCTTTTGCCATTGATGTCAAAGGGGGAGAGATTTGAGTAAGGGGGAGATAATTGAGTTAGGGGGAGTAGCCTCCAAAGACAGAATTGAGTTAGTGGGATCAGCCTCCAAATATATTATTAAGTTAGGGAGAGCAACCTCCATAGAGAGTATTGAGTCAGAGGGAGCAGCTTTGATTCTCAAAGATGGTTTTTGCAGTGATTGTGGTGTTTACATTAAAGGTGTTGCCATAAATGACAAAAGGGGAGATTATTGGAAATTTGAGGTAATTTGAGTCATTTTATGTTTTCATTGATATCACATGGATCATTGATGTCACATGGATCACATTTGGTTTTGGTGGCCAAAATATTTCATAAATAAGCATTTTTGATATTTTGGAAAGCATGGATATTTACAGGGTTTTTATGAAAATCAAGGCAGACAAAATAAAAGTTTTATTTAAAACCATGGTGGGCTTATGTGGAAAGGTATTTTCTTAAAATGCAAGGTGGAATTTCGTTTCATCGAAAAAGGACCTCCGGTGATGAAGATATTAAAGTTTAAAGTTTATGTTTAAATTAATGGAGGGCCGATATATATATATATATATATATATATATATATATATATATATATATATATATATATATATATATATATATATATATATATATATATATATATATATATATATATATGTATATATATATGTGTGTGTGTGTGTGTGTAAAGGTTTCAATTTATTTTGGAAATGGGGCATATTATATATCGTCGAAAATCTTATTTTGAGGGCTATTTGAATAAATTATTTAGAAGGAGAAATAAGATGTGTGTAAAGAGATATTTCTAATTTTGCAAAGGGGTTCCAAAAGTGAAGTTTGCCTTGTTATTTTTCAAGAGGATTAATTCTTTCATGAGGTGACAAGGTTATGCAATGTTTTGATTTATTTTATTTTATGGTACAAGTGGTTTGAGGAGAGATAAGGAAGTTGTGCAATTAAAGGCCTTGGTGATGATTATTGAAAAGTGGAGTAATATTGATTATTTTGTGATCTACTAACCCTTGTGAATATTGGCAAAAGAATTTTGTGATTGTGGCAGATTTACAAAGAGGTTTTTTCATCTTCATAAAATGTATGGGCACATTCTTCTATTGATTGTTTATGGTGGTTGATTTCTAAAATATCATTAGAGGGAAAAGGATTGTTTGTGGTTTCCTTTTTGAAAGTGGTTGATTGAATGCTTCAAGGTTTTATAAGTTGAGAGTTGTGTTTAAACTTTGTTGTATAAGCATAGTTGTTGAAGCCCATTGGTTGTAAAAGAAATTGAGTTAGAAAATAACATGAGTATCATTGTTATGTGAGATTTGTGGTTGAGCATTGTTGGAAATATTTGAGTTGGTTGATACATACTTGGACTAGGGTTTTGTGAGAGAGAGTTGTCCCTTGTGGTGATTGGTTGATTTGAGTTGATTGATCCTAGTCAAGTGATATGTGAAGTGATTGTTCAAGTCCTATGAAATAAACTATTCCATTATTTTGATTTGAGTTGAGAGTAATATTAGAACATATTGAGTCTCTAACAATTCTCTTTATGCTTCTATGAGATTGAATTGAGTTGAGTTGAGATTTATTTGTGTTGATTTGGGTTGAGAGTGAGATTAGAACATATTGAGTCTCTAACAATTCTCTTTATTCTTCTATGAAGTTAATTTGAGTTGAGATTGCCATTCATTGTTGAGTTCATTTTGAGTACTATTTGAGCATGATTGATTGAGCCTTTGAGAAGGCCTTTGGGATAGATTTGAGGATAGTGTTGGGACATATTTGAGGACAGTGTTTGGACAAGTTCTTGGTGAGCTTTTTGGAGCATATTTGGGCAAGTTATTGGTGATCTTACTAGCACAGCATTGGATAGTTTCTGTGTGAACTTGTTATTAAATTGTGGACAAGTTTTGTGTGAGCTTGTTAAGCAGTTTTTGTGTGAACCTATTGAGTAGGTTCTTAGTGAGCCTATTGATAGAGCTTTGGAGGTGATATAGTACATAGTACAGAGTCTCAGTGGATAGAGATCCAATAGCCAGCACAGTTGAAGATAGATCTAAGTGAGGAGTCTTCAAGTGGAGAGAGGTCCACCAGTTAGTGTAATAGAGAGAGAGTCTTCTAGAAGATCACATAGCCATAGCAAAAGGGGAAATAGTTCTCCTATGGAAGATATCCTTGAACTTGAGATTAAGGGATCAGCATCTCCTTTGGATAGAGGTCCATAAACATTGTAATTGGGAGTGATTGCCAAAGAGGTTGATTGAGAAAGTTTTAGTAAAAAAATTCTCCGTGGAGTAGCCCACATTGGGTGAACCACGTAAATTGTGGTGTCTCTATTGTGTATGGTTTTTGTGCATTACTTTGATTACTGCTATTGATACTGCTATCTTTACACAACATAATATTGATTTGGAAGACAAAGTAAAAAATGATTTTATACTATTCTCCCCCCTCGTAGTATAAGCTTGTGTTCTTAAAATAACTGTAATTTAACCATATTTAAATTTTCATTTCCCTCATATACATTCCGAAGTATCTCCTAGGCCTGCTTAGAAATTTTAGCTGCTATCCTTGGAAATATGGAATCAGACATGCCCACTTGAATGAAGCTTAAAGCTTTTGCATCCTTTCTTTAGTTTTCTTTTAGCTGGGTTTTTTGTGCTTGTGTAAGAGCATTAAAAATAGCCTGGTCAATAACATTTGTAAAACCACTTTCAACTAATTCCCATAGATCATGAGAACACATAATTGTTTTCATTTTAATAGACCATGCATCATAATTTTTGTTGTCAAACATAGGTGGCTGCTACCAACTATTACTACTTCCAACCATGATTATAAAACTATAAAAATCCCCTAAAACACCCTTTTGCTCTGATACCAAATGAAGAAAAAATAGGATGCTAAAAAAAAAGAAAATTTACAGGAATCTAACAATTGCTTCAAAAGAACTCAGAACAGACAACCTCATAAAACAACATGCATGTATTTATTCACTTACATACTTTTCTAATGCATTTCAAAGCATCAAGCTCTTACAATTACTTTTCCAGTATGTTGCCTTCTACCTGTAATTTTTTCTTTATTATACTCTATATACACTATTGTATATTATCTATTCTCCATACATTGCTTTGCATGCTATGCTATGTTGTATATATTCGATAAAAGCACTAAAGCCTATTTTATGATTATAAGATGCTAATATTAGATTCATGCCAACAAAAAAGTCTCTCCTCAATCCTAATTTCACTAGGGAAAGGAGCTAAAGAAAATATTTACTCCTTGAACATGGACGTAACATTCTCCACCACCTTCCATAAAATTCTATCACTAATTCTTTTGACCTCCCTATCCTTTTTTTAATACTCTCACATTTCGCTCCTTTCACACACCCCATAGAATGTGAGGTAATAGAAACTTCCATAAACACTTGATCCAAGGTGAGGAAAAAGGAGACACCCATTGAGTTACATAATTTAAAATTGAGTTAGGTAACACTCATGACAAACCAAGCATGTTAAGAATATACAAGTACACTACTTGAAAGACTTGGCACCTGAGCAACATATGAGATGTTGATTACCAATCCACCTTATAGAAGAAGCATATGTTGACCAGGTTAAGACCTCTTTTGAGTAAATTTTCTAAGGTAAAAAAATTATTATGCACCGTAAGCCAAAAAACATATTAATATTAGGGATAAAATTCTTAATCCAAATCTTCCCTATAGGGAATTGGTCGGCTAGATTAGGGCTCAGAAGCTCATACACTAATTTCACTGAGTAGGACACCTCATTATCCCTATTCCACACCAAACAATTTTCTACGTCCTCTTGCCTCACTACATAAAGTCAAAGCTCCTCCATAAGAATACTCCACACATGAAGAGCATCATTGTACCTCACAAAAGAAGGGGGATTGCACTATTCCTTTTCACCATATTGAACCACAAGAAAATCAGCTACCTTAGATAGACCCTCATTTTTAGAATTCAGAATTAACTCCCTGAAGCATTTATCCTTAGCAAGAGGATGCTCTCTTAGCCAAGGGTCCTCCCAAAATTCCATAGTCTTACCATTGCCTATAAACCAATTACAATTTTATTTAAGGAATTCATGGGATTTCAGCAAGCTTTGCAAAAAATCCAATCCACCATTTGAAATAATATTTGATAAAAAAGTTGAAATTGTACTTAGCTTTCAGGATCTTGCACCAAATTCGATCAACATTAGAGGCAACCTTCCAACCAAGCTTCGCCACTAGGGCCTTATTCATCCTGGCCGCATTATTCAAATTCAATCCACCCTCCTTTCTTCTACAAATTTTCTCCCATGAGACCAAATGGAATTTCCCCTTTAGTTCAGGTCCTACCCAAAGAAAATCCTTGCAAATACTATCAAATTTCACTGCCTGTCCTCCTAGGATATTAAAAAGTGATAGAAAATAGATAGGAATGCTCTACAAGGTACTTTGAACCAACATGACCTTACCATTTTGACACAGGAGGACCCCTTTCAAGGATGTAAATTTTTGCTAAACTCTTTCGACCACCGAAGGTCAGAAATAATCTTTAATATGACCTACGAAAAGTGGAAGACCCAAATAGGATGCCCAAAGAGAAGCAATATTGCAATTCAAAATTTTGGTTATTTTCTGCTGATGGTCTGTTGGGGTGTTGATAAAGAAAATATTACTTTTTAAAAAACTTATTTGTTGACCAACTGCTCTCTCATAGCAGTCCATAAGGGACTTAATTTCTCTAGCATGGACCACTGAATCTACAAATGAGAGAAGGGTATCATCAGCAAACTACTGATGAGAAATAGGACTATAATAACGATCTTTATTATTAAATATAAGTAAATTGTTGTGATTGATCCTACAATAATGTCACAACATTAAATCAATTTTTTAATTTATGGAAAACTTATCATTTTAAACATCAACTTCATATGTTGTATCAATTTTTTAATTGATGGAAAACTTATCAGTTTAAAAAACAACTTAATAGAATGTGAGACTTTGAAACTATGAATAGAGGTCTTAGGTTAGAGTGTTGTTAGGATAGATTTATAACCATGCTTGGGTAACATAGTATCATTGGGAACTAGGATAATCATATATTAGACAACCAATATCCATCTCATCTAGTGTATGACCTATAATACATATTATAATAAAAAATATATTTATATATATTATTAATTATAAAAAAAAAATCACAAAATTTAAAAATATAAGTTAATATGTAAGATTAATGTAAGATCAATTCAAATTAAAAGCATTATATCAATAATTTTATAATATTTTATTAGTGGATTTGTATATTTATGCCATGTCAAATATTCAACTCATTTACTTTATTTATGGTAATTTAATTCTATCATGTAATTAAACTATGAGATAACATGTGGTTATGATAACTTGATATTTGATGATTATATGATATTATTTATATCTTGATTACATGCATTTTAACTTTGGATTTATGATTGAATAGTTAATGGGTTTGTAAATTTATTTTAATTGTTATATAATCCAAATTCTTGTGTTTATGTAACATAAATAACTACATTAATTTGATTTGAGTGATTCATGGGGCCTTCCTTGAACATGTTTGAGAGGGAGGATATCCTCAAGGAAATAATTATAGATGCTAAGAAGAAAAATGGAAATCATTCACACAACATATTTAACTTGAACTTGCATTAGGCATAATTACATGTTTGCTTGAATCAATTTTGAAATGCATTATATTGAAAAAAATTAAAATAATTACATAAGATTGCTTAAATGGAAATAAACTTCACGCTCTACTTGAATTCTTATGAATATTTTATTATAATACCTAGGAGGGAAGATGTGGGATAACCCCATGATAAAAATAGATTATTATTAATATTGAAGAAAAATCATATGTTTGTGCATCAAATATTAAAGCCCTTTTTTGTGGGTACCTTTATTCACTCAAAAGAGAGGAAATTAGTTGGTAGATAAAAATAACTTAAGTTGTATCCCATGGTGGATAAACCCATAATGTTGGTATAAAAACCTTGTATAACCATCCATCATACCATTTTTGGAGACTGCCCTCTTCTTAGAGAAAAATCCATGTTTAGATGTGTAGATTTTTACTATTTCATAAATTAATCAATGATGAGAAACCTTCATAATTGTCTTAGTCTACTTATAATAATATTACAATCCCTTTGACAATTTAGAAGTATATGATTAATTTAAATCTTGAATGTGAAGTAGCAAGAGAGATTTTGTAGAGTATCAATTTGGTCATTCACATTGAGTTACACATCATAGCTATGCTAGATATACTTATGAAATCTTTGTGTGGAAATATTATGTATGAATAGGAAGAAATTATTTTTTCTCTTTCAGATGCTAAACATTATTTTTCTTAAATGGAAAACCCTAGCTAAATTTTGTTGTAGCTTTTAAAAATTATTATAGTAGGGTTAGGGGTTTTACTTGTTAGAAGAAAAAAATAAAATAAGTAATATGTTCATTATGTAGACTAGAGTTTTTATTGCACCATGAATGCAAAATCTCTTTTTAACTCTACACATAGTAAAACAAATTGCGAACCCTTTTATGCTACATAACCTCTATTTGAATGGTAATGTTTAAAATGGATATTGATATTGTTTAAAATTGTAAGATATGAAATGGGTTCTCTGGTTTGGGTATTAAAATCAATCCTTATAAATTAGGAATAAATACCATTTGATTTTGTTAAATTTAAAATTTAATATTAAATTAAAACTTGAAAATAATTCTCTTCTTATTGATAGAAAATTTTAATAAAGTATTTGATTTCAATTCAAAACTACACAAACCAAGGAATGGTAGCTTTTACTTATTTTATTTTAAACTCTTGATAAGCTTATTTTTATTAAAAAATAGATTCTCTAGTACAAATACGTTGTTTGCATTTGTGACATAATTTATGTTATATCAATGAATTTTATGGTCTTTCTTGTTATTGGAATACCTGTTTATGAATGAATCCTAGTCTCAAAAGAAGTATTTGAGGAAAATCACCATTGAAAATTTGATTATTATTATTTTTTATGGCTATAGAAGTATGGTAAAACCATGAATTGAATTCTAATGAGTTATTTTTATATCTATTTTTCTTTATGACTAGCAATGTGCTATGGTACCTAGAGATATGTATATGGAGATATGATTTTATATTGTATAACAATATTATGGATAGTTGGCATAGGCCACACATTACCCAAGGTTGATTATATTATTTTTGATAATATGTATGAAAGGGTTTTGAAAGGTGCCCCAAACCTTTTACAAGAGTGGATTAACCAACCAGATAGAAATAAGGAATAAAGATATCAACATAGCAAACCAAAAAGGATCCAAAAAATAGACAAACAACAAATCTACATAATAGTTTAGAAGGATACACAAAAATGTTTCCTAGGGGATCACTACTATCGTAGATTAGAGAAATTTAAAAACACAAATTATCTCCTCAAAATTTTATTGTTTATTTTATTCAACCCATCTAGTAAATCCTCCTACCAAATTATGCATCTCTCCTGCAAAAATCCCAAGTTTTATATTATTATATTATATTAATATTATATTATAATAATAAATTGTATGAGGGATGGTATCACTATTGGAGCTAGGAGTGATTGCAATACAAGAGGAGTGTGAGATAGGATCAAGTAGAAATCATGATCTAGAAGTAAGAAGTAGAAAGCAAAGTGTGATAAAGGAGCAAGTGTCACTTCTTGTTATAGATCTTAGAAGAAACTTTAAAACTAAAGAATTCATATGAAAAAAATTAGGATACATGTAAAAAAATCAGTTTTTAAATTCCTTACTAAAAGTACGGGTACCCTAGGTTGAACTAAGGATACGTTGGTTGTAATTATGAATTCCTGAGTATGTAATAATATGAGGAATTATGTTATGGAAAATCCTATCCATGTAGTAGGTACTACACCAAAAATTATTATCAATGATAAGATGATTGAGCATGATATAATGTTCTTAAAACCAGAGGGTTAAAGTGTAAGTTCCATGGATATTGACCAAATTTTTATGAGATTTAGAATTGTATCAAATGAAAGCAAGTATCAAATTCAAATTACTCCAGTGTTTTATTCTAAAAGAATTATTTTTCAATATTTTCTCTACTTCCAAAATATGGGATAAAATAATAGATGAAGGCACTTTGTTTACAGGTAAAAATACATTATATTTTACACCATGGAGTGAGACTTTTTCTATGGGGATAAATACTATTAAAATTATTCTAGAGTGAATTGGGATTTTTGCACTTCCTTATCAACTTATAAGTAAAGATGTTTTGAAGAATATTGGTAATATTGTAGGTGAATTCATCTAGGAGGTACCAACTACTAAGGAGAGAAGACATGTTGTATAAACTAGAATATATTTTACCATGGATATTTCAAAACCTTTACCACAATCCATTAGTATTAAATCAAAATCAAGAGAATGGGATCAATAAGTGGATTATTAAACATTGTATTTTAATGTTCCAAATGTCATGAAATTGAACACATGGAAAATACTACAAAATGAAAAATGATGGAGAAAGAGATAAAAAATTTTGGATAGGATATCATATAATGGGATAATCTAGGTAAAATAAAGTATTTTCCACTCTTAATAAAGTGGCAATAAATACCCATTCACATCATTAGATGGACAAGACAATTATAGTTCACTCAAATAAACCATTACAAGAAAATTGATGTAAAGAAAAATTTTAAAGTGAATGAGGTGAAGTAGTTCAAGCTTAATCCAAGTAAATCATCTTTCTTTCCTCAACGAGCATAAAATATTTTCCTTACAATAAAAACAAAAAGGAATATAGTGTATTGCATATTAGGGTTTCAAGAGTAACAAAAAAAAAAAATATGGTAGATATCTAAGGAAATTTACGACTTCTAGGTTAACATAATAAAGTAATGACTATGGAGGATCATTTGTTCACTTTAGGATTTTCAAGAAAACATAAAAAATAAAGTCTTAATGAGAATTTTCCTTGTATTTTTTTATTCTTTATGATAATATAAATCCATAGAAAATAAGTCTCATTATGAAGAATATGAAAAAATAGAATTTACATATGAATGAAAAATGGAGAGCAATGTCATCAATGTGTGAACACAAAGAAAAAAAAAAAAAAACATATATCATAGGTGTTAAAAAGAATTGGGGCTTGGACCACTAATAAAAATAAAAAGTGATGATGATGAAAATGATATCATGAAATATTAAGGGCATGAATAAGACCCCTAAAAATGAGTTACTAAGGAATTGAAGGTTGTTATTATCTATAGTCTATTTAAAAACAATAAATAAAATCAAGTCATTATGAATATAAGGATGTTTTTAAGAATATTTAGAATATGTATGATTGTCTAGTAATTTATTCTATAGGATATTCAAACAATATTTTAAAATATGGGATAAATGTAAATGGATTGGGCAATTTTTAGAAGTAAAAAATAATTGGGTTGTTGGACTATTTTATAGAAAAAAGTAAAAAACCAATATTGGGGTTATACATGTATATGCTCCAACTATAGTTTCTCATTTTGAAAACTTTTTGAAGGACTTTAGCATATTTTTCTCAAATAAAATGGTAATTCATTGTGATCTATGAATTCGTAGGGGTGATTTCAAAAATATTCTATCTCCATTGGAAATGGAGGTATTGAGGATGGTCTTAATCAATGCAATATTTTGCTCCATTTTTCAATTCAAATGACCTTTCAAACATTATTATTTCAAGTTCTCAATATACATGGTATAATAGAAGTGTTGGTGAAAATCATATAGCATAAATATCAGATACATCCTTTTTATCCAATAAATGATTGTAAAAAATGTATATAATATTTTTAGATATTTTATTGTAAGATTAGATAACAAATCCATTCTTTTGACTTGTCGTTTACCCAATAATGGTCATCCAAATCCATTTTAGTTACTTTTTATGTGGGTCCAAGGCCCTATTTTTTTCTAGGTGGTTATGTTATGGTGGGATAAATTAAAATTTAAAGGATAATGTATCTATATGTTTGTTCAAAAGATGAAATATTTATAGGATCAAATGAATATTTAGAAATCCAAATGTTTTGGTAACATTTTTAAATAAAAGCAATAAATTAAATACACTCATAAATATGTAAAATATATTAGAAACTAGTGGAATGGATCAATATTCTTATGTGAAATTAGAAAAAATACTCCCTTTTTTATCATAATGCATTGAAAAATAGAAGTCATATTGGTTCCAAAAATTTAGGAATAAATGGCTCAAGGAGATAAAAATACAAAAATAAAATGACCTGCTATAGCAAAACAATATATATTTTTTTGTCATATTAAAAATATTTTAACTCAAAATGGAAACATATTGATATGAAAATGGTATTATAAAGAAATTAATTATTTCAAAACTATTTTGTTAGATACTTAGCAATATAAGGAGGCCCAAATTAAGATTTTGCAAAATCCTCCATCAATTATCAGATAGGAACAAAATTAAATTTTAATGAAGAAGATATCTATGGAGGAGTTAAATGAAGTAATTTTATATTTGCATCCTAACAATGCACCTAGCCTTGAAAATACCTCTTGGGATTTATTGAAGAGTAATATATTACTTGTAGTTAAAGAGACCTAGAAAAGGAATGCTATAATAAGTGAGATCAATGCCACTTTAGTTATGTTGGTTCCCAAAAAGGTAAGATAAAATATTTTGATAATTTTTCTCCAATAATAATTTACAATATGATTTAAAATATCATTTCAAATATTATAGAAAATAGGTTGAAAGGAATTATAGGTTGTTTTATCTCAAAGGAACATGGTGGTTTTATTCATGATAAACAAAATATTGATAGTATAATCATTGTAAAGGAGGCCATAAATTATCTTCATTCCATGAAAAACTAGGTATTCTTATGAAATTAGATATGAAAAAACATATGATAGGGTTTCCTAAAATTTTCTACATCATACTCTAGAAAAGTTTATTTTTTATTATAGTTTGTGTTAATGGATTAAACCTTGTTATAGAACTAATAAATATTGTGTTTTGATCAATGGTCTTCATGTTGGTTACTTCAAGTCATCTTATATACTTCGTCAAGGTAATCCACTATATCCTTATGTATTTATTATTATTGTAGAAGCTTTAGGGAGAGCTTTCTCAAATATAAAAATGGAAAGGAAAATGAATGGTATTGAAGTTGTAAAAAGGGTCCCTTTGAAGCTCATCTACAATTTGTTGATAATACTTTTCATTGAAGAACACAAGCTTATACTGAGAGGGGGGGTGAACAATATAAGACCTCTTTTTACTTTTCCTTTATACTTCAAAATAGTAAAGCAATATATCCAAAGCAATATCAAAACAATGCACAAGATCATCCACAAAGTGACACCAATTTTAACGTGGTTCATCCACAAAACTTTTCTCTAAAAGTTATCTCAAAGTTCTTTGGGAAACCTTCCCAATTACAATGTTTATGAGCCTCGGCTCAAAGGAGATACCTTCCCCCAATCTGAATTTATGAGCCTCTGCTCAAAGGAGATACCTTCCCCTACCTCTCGCTCCGTTGGTGATCCTCTAGAAGACCTCTGCCTCCGCTGCCCTTAGCAAATGGAACTCTATCCATAGAAGACACCTGTCTTCCCTGCTCTGGCTGGAGACCTCTGTCCTCAACTCTATCACCTCAAAATTTGGTCCTCGAATCTGCACTAAACACAGTCCTTCGGTCTAGCACAAATGTCCTCGGGTTCTTCTCATAGAACCAATGCACCTCTGTCCTCAAGTTCTCTGATAGAACTATCAAACTCAGCTTCACAAGTCCTCAAAGGAACCTATCCAAAACCTGCTCACAAGTCCCCAATGGAACCTATCCAAAACCTGCTCACAAGTCCCCAATGGAACCTGTCCAAAACCTGCTCACAAGTTCATCAAGAAAAACTTGCTTGGCATGAACCCACAAAGAGAATGGTTAGAGACCCAATGTGATTCATCAACCTCATAGAAGCATAAAGAGAATTGTTAGAGACTCAATATGTTCTATACTTAACTCCCAATCTCAATCTCAACTCAATCTCAAATCTCATAAGAATAAGATAGATGTAATATGCTTTTCTCAAGAACATGAAACACAACCCAACAATTGCCAACCAAGCAATATCTCATATAACAATGATACTCATGTTCTTTCCAACAACCAATATCTTTTCTCAACCAATTAGGGCTTCAACAACAATGCTCAAAGACAAGGTTTAACCAACATCATTCAACTCAACATTAACCTTGAAGCATTCAACCAATCATCACAAGAAAAGGAAACAAGTAGAAATCCTTTTCCCTCCAAAGATATTTGAACAAAACAGCCACCCACACAATATCACCAAATGCAAAGAATAACTTGTTCAAATCAACTCAATGGAGTAAGCCCAATATCATGAATCAAGTAAAAGCAATAACTTGATCAAACAACCTCTATGGAAGCAACTCAACCATCAACCTCAAAACAGCCAACCAAGGGTTTCACCAACTCAAAGCAAGTAGCAAGACTCACAAACATAAACCCTAGTGCACAATGCTTCCACTACCTCAAACCAGAATTATGCATTCACCAAAACTCTCATCAATGATAACAATGCATAAGTAGTCTTCAACAAACCAGAAAATAGGATTTACACCCAACCAAAGGAAACCTAGTTGAATACCTTTTCACTCCAATCTTATTTCAGGAAAACATACACCAATCATACTCATAAGAAGAATGTGCCCATACCTTATTGAAGATGAAGAAGATCTCACAAATTTGTCATAACCATAACCACCTTTTTGCCAAACTCAAGAAGGTTAGTAGACAACATATTTCTTTAATATTTCCTCAAGAATATTCCTTGGTCCAAATATAATCAAGGTTCTATGTCTTCTTCTTTCAACCTCATTCAACAAATCATACATAACATATTTCTTATATTCACCTTATCTACTCCATAAAAACTATTACCCATATTTTCAAAACAAATATTTAAATTAAATTGCTAGCCCTTATATCTCCCTAATACCACAATATCCTTTTAATTAACCAATAACCATTTAAATCAAATGTCTACCCCTTATATCTCCTAACACCACCATACAATTAATTAAAAACCAATTTTACACAATCCTTATATCTCCCGACTTCCACTACCAATCATAAAATATTGAAAACATACCTTATAATTTCCAAGCGCTGTGAACCCTCATCAAACTTAAGGTTTATATAATGTACCTCAAAAAATAATCCTTTATGTTGTATTTTGCGTGATTCGAACTCACGTTACTATTCGTCTAGATGTTTTAGTCTTGGCTGAGTAGCCACATAGGCTACGCACCCACTTTGGTTTCACAAGGGTGCACTCCCTCCTCTATTATCTCCTAGAAATGCGAACAGCAAAAAATCAATAAAATCGTGAGCTACGGGTTTCGAAATCAGATCTCTTTTCTGCTACGCAAAATCAACTACCGCCAACGCTGCTCGCTTGACTGAAGCCAAACAACACAAATCTGTATTTTAGTCTTTACTCTATTTCATGAAGGGTTTTCGAAGAGCGCAAATGCCATTCCCTTGGTTTCGCCGCAACCTCATGTTGGGTGCTTAACAAATGTTTTTCTCATCCGAATTCTTCACCCCACTTTAATGAATTTAATTGCCTCATTTTATATGCACTTTGATGCATTTCCAAACACGTCGGCCCTTTTAATTTAATTTAAAATTTTAATTTAAATTTTAAATAAATAAAATTTAAACTAAATATTTAAAATTAAATATCTTCATCACCGGGGCACCTTTTTCAACGAAACGAAGAGCCAACTTGGGTTTTAAGAAAAACCCATTTCAAATCTGTTGTCCATGGTTTTAAATAAAACCTTTTATTTTTTCTGCCTTGGTTTTCACAAAAACCCTTCCACTACAAACAAATCCTAAAGCTTCTTGACATCAATGACAACATCAACACTTGAGCAAAGGCAATGTACCCAATGTACCCAAAATTGCCAACAATCTCCCCCTTTGTCATTGATGGCAAACCTTTACTGAAAAACACTTCTTAAGAGCCAAAACTGAAACCCACAACTGAGAATCTACCTTTGAAGTTTTGCTCCCCCTGACTTGAAGCTTTCCTCTTCACTTGAAGCTCTCCCCTTACTCATATCTCTCCCCCTTTGTCATCAATGGCAAAGGGTCACCTTTGGGGCTCGGGACTAAGAATGAGCCTCTTAGCTTAGTCCCTCCCCCACCTCTTGTTGAGGTGATTAATTTTGGGGTGGGAGTAAAACTCCCATTAGGCACTGATCATCATCAGCGTCTATAACTTCCTTGTCGGGCCTTCTCTTGAACTCTTTGTCCATATTCCTATTCTTGTTCTTGTCACTGTTCCTGTTCTTAGCCATGCCTTGATCCTTGGACCTGTTCATGCCACTGTTTCTGTTCCTATACCTTGGAAGTTCAGCTCTACATTGTCTAGCTATGTGACCTTCATTGTTGCACTTATAACAAGTAACAATGTTATTTCTTTGAGGCATACCTGTTCTTTGAATCCACCTGTTTTGACTAACCTTGTTCCGCCAAACCTGTTATGACCAAACCTGTTCCTCGTATATTTGCCTTGCAATGAACTGCCTTGTGCCCAAACCGTTGACAAGAGTAGCAATATCCTTGAAAGAAATTACCACCTCTGAAACTGTCATTTACCTTCTTCACTTGAGCCATGCAATGTGAAGCCATGTGACCAAACCTGTGACAAGCAAAACATCTGCCTTGAAACTTTCCTTTATTTGACTTCTTAGGTCCTGAAAACTTCTTCTTCTCATTCTGAATTCTGTTTTCTATTTCTTTGCATCTATCATTCAAGGACTCATGATCTGAAATACTTTCCTCATCAGAACTCTCTTTCTTTTGGAGTCTCTTACTAGACTCTCCAACTTGTTTCTTGTGTGGCTTAACAAAACCAAGACCTGTTTTATCTGTTGTCTTTCTTTGACCTTTGATAAGAGATTTAACCTTTTTGGAGCTTTCTTGAAACCGGTACAGCTTATCCTTGTACTCTTTATTTTCCTCTTTCAAAGAAGCCATTTTCTGATCTAATTCACTATACTCAAGCACCTTAGATTCTAACTCATTCTTGAGTTCTTGTGCCTTAGCCATAGAGACGTCAAGACTTTCTATAAGTTTATCTCTCTCCATGCAACATTCATCTAACTTATCCTTGAGTCTAGCATTCTTCTTTCTTTCCTTTTTCAAAACACTAAGAGCATTAGTAAGTTCACATTCAAGATCCTCTATTTGATTGCACTTTGAATTATCAAGGCCTTTTTCAGATTTCTTATCACTAGAGGTGCTACCCTTTTCAAAAACCATACATGCATCTTCCTTATCATTTTCTGAAGCATCCTCATACATACTAGCAACCAATTCATTATTTGTGCAATCATCCTCAAGGTGACCAAAATTTCCACATCTAAGACATTTCATGATAATGAATCTATGTTTCGGTTCTTCCTCTTTTTCTGATATGAACAACATCTCATTTTCATTATCACTTGAAGAACTTTCACTATCACTACTAGAACACTTACTTGCTTTGTCTAGGTAGAAACTTTTCTTGTGTTTGTGAGAGTACCTCTTTCCTTGATTGCTTTGCTCATCTTTAATCTTCCTTTGATGCCTATGCCTTTCAGAATCTTTGCTCTTACAGTCCTGTTTATCTTCATCACTTTCATCCTTGGCAACAGTACAGTCAGTAGCATAATGGCCAAATTTTCCACAATAAAAACATCTTACGTTTTTCATATTTTTGTGCTTTCTAGAGAACTTGCCTTTCTTGCTGTAATATGCCTCTTCATCACTAGAAGACTCATCACTCTCTTGAAACTGTTTACCTTTGGAAAAATCCATTGTGTTCTTTACTAGCTTTTCCTTCAAGCTGTTAAACCTTTCCGAAGGAACCTGCTCTGATACCAATTGAAGAACACAAGCTTATACTGAGAGGGGGGGGTGAACAGTATAAGACCTCTTTTTACTTTTCCTTTATACTTCAAAATAGTAAAGCAATATATCCAAAGCAATATCAAAACAATGCACAAGATCATCCACAAAGTGACACAACAATTTTAACGTGGTTCATCCACAAAACTTTTCTCTAAAAGTTATCTCAAAGTTCTTTGGGAAACCTTCCCAATTACAATGTTTATGAGCCTCGACTCAAAGGAGATACCTTCCCCCAATCTGAATTTATGAGCCTCTGCTCAAAGGAGATACCTTCCCCTACCTCTACTCTGGTTGGTGATCCTCTAGAAGACCTCTACCTCTGCTGCCCTTAGCAAATGGAACTCTATCCACAGAAGACACCTGTCTTCCCTGCTCTAGCTGGAGACCTCTGTCCTCAACTCTATCACCTCAAAATTTAGTCCTCGAATTTGCACTAAACATAGTCCTTCGGTCTAGCACAAATGTCCTCGGGTTCTTCTCATAGAACCAATGCACCTCTGTCCTCAAGTTCTCTGATAGAACTATCAAACTCAGCTTCACAAGTCCTCTGCTAGGACCTGTCCAAATCTGCTCACAAGTCCCCAAAGGAACCTATCCAAAACCTGCTCACAAGTCCCCAATGGAACCTGTCCAAAACCTCGCTCACAAGTCCCCAATGGAACCTGTCCAAAACCTCGCTCACAAGTTCATCAAGAAAAACTTGCTTGGCATGAACCCACAAAGAGAATGGTTAGAGACCCAATGTGATTCATCAACCTCATAGAAGCATAAAGAGAATTGTTAGAGACTCAATATGTTCTATACTTAACTCCCAATCTCAATCTCAACTCAATCTCAAATCTCATAAGAATAAGATAGATGTAATATGCTTTTCTCAAGAACATGAAACACAACCCAACAATTGCCAACCAAGCAATATCTCATATAACAATGATACTCATGTTCTTTCCAACAACCAATATCTTTTCTCAACCAATTAGGGCTTCAACAACAATGCTCAAAGACAAGGTTTAACCAACATCATTCAACTCAACATTAACCTTGAAGCATTCAACCAATCATCACAAGAAAAGGAAACAAGTAGAAATCCTTTTCCCTCCAAAGATATTTGAACAAAATAGCCACCCACACAATATCACCAAATGCAAAGAATAACTTGTTCAAATCAACTCAATGGAGTAAGCCCAATATCATGAATCAAGTAAAAGCAATAACTTGATCAAACAACCTCTATGGAAGCAACTCAACCATCAACCTCAAAACAGCCAACCAAGGGTTTCACCAACTCAAAGCAAGTAGCAAGACTCACAAACATAAACCCTAGTGCACAATGCTTCCACTACCTCAAACCAGAATTATGCATTCACCAAAACTCTCATCAATGATAACAATGCATAAGTAGTCTTCAACAAACCAGAAAATAGGATTTACACCCAACCAAAGGAAACCTAGTTGAATACCTTTTCACTCCAATCTTATTTCAGGAAAACATACACCAATCATACTCATAAGAAGAATGTGCCCATACCTTATTGAAGATGAAGAAGATCTCACAAATTTGTCATAACCATAACCACCTTTTTGCCAAACTCAAGAAGGTTAGTAGACAACATATTTCTTTAATATTTCCTCAAGAATATTCCTTGGTCCAAATATAATCAAGGTTCTATGTCTTCTTCTTTCAACCTCATTCAACAAATCATACATAACATATTTCTTATATTCACCTTATCTACTCCATAAAAACTATTACCCATATTTTCAAAACAAATATTTAAATTAAATTGCTAGCCCTTATATCTCCCTAATACCACAATATCCTTTTAATTAACCAATAACCATTTAAATCAAAGTGTCTACCCCTTATATCTCCTAACACCACAATACAATTAATTAAAAACCAATTTTACACAATCCTTATATCTCCCGACTTGCATACCAAGCATAAGAATTGACGAAACATACCTTATAATTTCCAAGCGCTGTGAACCCTCGTCAAACTTAAGGTTTATATAATGTACCTCAAAAAATAATCCTTTATGTTGTATTTCGCATGATTCAAACTCACGTTACTATCTGTCTAGATGTTTTAGTCTTGGCTGAGTAGCCACATAGGCTACGCACCCACTTCGGTTTCACAAGGGTGCACTCCCTCCTCTATTATCTCCTAGAAACACGAATAGCAAAAAATCAATAAAATTGTGAGCTACGGGTTTCGAAATCAGATCTCTTTTCTGCTACGCAAAATCAACTACCGCCAACGCTGCTCGCTTGACTGAAGCCAAACAACACAAATCTGTATTTTAGTCTTTACTCTATTTCATGAAGGGTTTTCGAAGAGCGCAAATGTCATTCCCTTGGTTTTGCCGCAACCTCGTGTTGGGTGCTTAACAAAGGTTTTTCTCTTTCGAATTCTTCACACAACATTAATGAATTTATTTGCCTCATTTTATATGCACTTTGATGCATTTCCAAACACGTCGGCCCTTTTAATTTAATTTAAAATTTTAATTTAAATTTTAAATAAATAAAATTTAAACTAAATATTTAAAATTAAATATCTTCATCATCGGGGCACCTTTTTCAACGAAACGAAGAGCCAACTTGGGTTTTAAGAAAAACCCATTTCAAATCTGTTGTCCATGGTTTTAAATAAAACCTTTTATTTTGTCTACCTTGGTTTTCACAAAAACCCTTCCTCGCTTCTTGACATCAATGACAACATCAACACTTGAGCAAAGGCAATGTACCCAATGTACCCAAAATTGCCAACAATCTCCCCCTTTGTCATTGATGGCAAACCTTTACTGAAAAACACTTCTTAAGAGCCAAAACTGAAACCCACAACTAAGAATCTACCTTTGAATTTTTCTCCCCCTGACTTGAAGCTTTCCTCTTCCCTTGAAGCTCTCCCCCTTACTCATATCTCTCCCCCTTTGTCATCAATGGCAAAGGGTCACCTTTGGGGCTCGGTACTAAGAATGATCCTCTTAGCTTAGTCCCTCCCCCACCTCCTATTGAGGTGATTAATTCTGGGGTGGGAGTAAAACTCCCATTAGGCACTGATCATCATCAGCGTCTATAACTTCCATGTCGTGCCTTCTCTTGAACTCTTTGTCCATATTCCTATTCCTGTTTTTGTCACTATTCCTATTCTTAGCCATGCCTTGATCCTTGGACCTGTTCATACCACTGTTTTTGTTCCTGTACCTTGGAATTTTAGCTCTACATTGTCTAGCTATGTGACCTCCATTGTTGCACTTATAACAAGTAACAATGTTATTTCTTTGAGGCATACCTGTTCTTTGAATCCACCTGTTCTGACTAAACCTGTTCTGGCCAAACCTGTTATTAAAATATTCATATGAGGTTTCTACTCCAAAGCTATCCTCACCCTATGCATAGAAGAGAGCAATATCAACATCTCCTCTTTTTACTAATTCCTCAAATATTTTTATATGAATTGGATGAAAGTCTACTTTTTGTCCTTCCTTATTGCAATACTCACATGTTGGATTCTTGAAGGGCTTCTTGGGCTTCTTATTTCATTTTGCATTCTTTTAATTTTGAGCTTTGGCAATAGCTTCTTTTTTATGGGTTTTATTAATCATATAATTACCCATATATCGTTTTCTTCTTGTAAAACTCACATGTTGGAATTTTAAAATGCTTATTGTACTTCTTATTTTTCTTTCACTTATTTTTAATTTAAATTTTAGCAATGGATTCCTTTGGGTGGACTTGATTGACCACAAAATTACCCTAATGCCTTTTTTTCCTATCATGATGATGAAAAAATAATTGAATACCTCATTAATTTGTTGTATAAGATATTTGTGAAAGTACAATAAAATTTCCTCAAGTACAATAATTATCTCATGTCTCTGAAATATTATTGAGGATAATATTCAATAGTTTAATGCTCGTTACCTTCTCCACAACTTTTTTCCCTTCTTCTATCACCTTAGGTAATGCTCTTATAGTCTAGATATCTTATTGTAATTTATTGAAGTGATTGTTATACTCAGTGAAAGCATGAGATTCCGAAAGAAAAACAGTATTAAAATGTAAATGAAAACAGAACTTTGAATCAACCAAACATAAAGGAGAAAAGCAGGAGCACAACTCTTTTATATTAATTCCCTTGGGTTACAATACATCTCCTACCTTTTTAGGGGCTAGGAGTGTTAGTCTGTCTCGGTTACAATCAAGATTAATATTTCTTCTATCCACATGCCCACATTTGAAATGGGCGGGCCCAGATGTTGCCGCCGCTTGTTGCTGATAAATCCTCGCTTCTTGTTGTTCTTCCTGCGTTCAAAGAAACAGCAAACCGTTTAGTAACACCTGCAACACAAAGATAGAACGTAATGCAAGATAATATGCAATCGAAAATGTAATGCAGTTGTAAGATGTTAAAGCACAATGCAAGATAGATTCACTAACAAACTAAAGCGCAATGCCAGATGTATTCGGAATAACTAAAGCGCAATGCCATATGTTGATGGAAAGATATATATCCGAACATGAAAATGTAAGCTACTGTTTTAAAGCATTTGAAAACAGCATATATTCAAACATATAAAATGTAGACTGTTGTTTTGGAACATTCGAAAACAACATATGTTCGAACATATAAAACATATACTGTTGTTTTAATGTATTCTAAAACAGCATGTATTATAAAACGTAAACTATTTTAAAGCATTTGAAAACAACATATATTCGAAAACATAGAAACGTAAAACTGCTTAAATACTGTTAATTTGCAGGATATGTTCAAAAGCAACATATATCAAATTAACTAAGAACGTGCATGGGATGCCCAAGCGGGCCGCCCCCGTTAAAGCTTGGTTTCGGCGCCAATCCACTAAGGAAGGGCCCGAAATCTTTCAGGTGTTGAGTTGTCGTCGAATTAGTGGGATATTGTGATCCACTGTCGGGTATTAAGGTCTGGGTTCACCTTCAAACAGCCACCAGTAACCTCCCTTCCGAAAGAGATTACAGGTGCAGAAGAGTGAATCTCAAAGGAATGCAAATAGGTCTTCAAATGAACAGCACTTCGTTGTATTCTTCAAATGCTTGTTCACCTCTCTTCTGAGCGGGAAAGTCTACTCTTTTATAGACCCACGGGGTCTCTTTTAAAAGTAGCACGCAGGGATGCCACATGGCGGTCATGCCTCCTCATCAGGGAGGAGACTCCGCCTTGACTCGGGCCTACGTGACTACAGTCTGTTAACTGCCACTCTGCCCACCTACGCGCGCATGCACAGCAAGAGCCATAAATGACTGTCTTTGGCTGCCATTTGCCATTAAGTCGTATTAATGC
The DNA here is from genome assembly GCA_028583015.1 of Wollemia nobilis. Lineage (NCBI taxonomy): Eukaryota > Viridiplantae > Streptophyta > Pinopsida > Araucariales > Araucariaceae > Wollemia > Wollemia nobilis. The sequence goes on along the minus strand of JAQPPZ010017220.1, from coordinate 3,659,180 downwards.
CTACCTCTGATTGATTTATGCTTGCCCTTGAATGGTTTATGCTTGCCCTTGAATGGCGGAATGCTTGCCCTTGAATGGTGGAATGTCGCCTTGGAATGTTTGCTTTACGTCGCCTTGGAATGTTTGGCGGAATGCCTGCCCAGTCGCAACTGCCGAAGTGTCACGATATCGCGACGTCGCGATATCGCGACGTCGCGATATCATGACGTCGCGATATCGCGACGTCGCGATATCGCAACGTCGCGATATCGCGACATCGCGATATCACGACACTTCGGCCAAGGCCCTGCCTTGGGCACCGAAGTGTCACGAAATCGTGACACTTCAGCCAAGGCAAGGCCTTGGGCGATGAAGTGTCACGAAATCGTGACACTTCGGCCAAGGCAAGGCCTTGGGCACCGAAGTGTCACGAAATCGTGACACTTCAGCCAAGGCAAGGCCTTGGGCACCGAAGTGTCATGATTTCATGACACTTCGGCCAAGGCAAAGCCTTGGGCATCGAAGTGTCGTGAAATCATGACACTTCGGCCAAGGCAAAGCCTTGGGCGCCGAAGTGTCGTGAAATCGTGACACTTCAGCCAAGGCAAAAGCCTTGGGCGTCGAAGTGTCACGAAATCGCGACACTTCGGCCAAGGCAAAGCCTTGGGCGTCGAAGTGTCACGATATCGCGACGTCATGATATCGCGACGTCGCGATGCCGAAGTGTCATGATATCGTGACACTTCGGCCGAGGCCCACTTTTGATTTGCTTTAATGGAGGCTTGCTTTGACTAAGGCTTGTTTTGACTTTGTTTTAATGAAGGCTTGTTAAAATGACCATCTTTATTCCGTTTACTTTTCGACCTTCTAAACTGCAATGTGAGTGGCTAGGACCACTGTTTGACTTCTGAGGGCTGCCCTGAAAGCTATGTATGTCAATGCGATCAGTGTTTGTAGTCACTTAATCGGATTGGTGCTGTTTTGGTGTCTACACTCAGTAATACAATAGAGTCCACAAATAAAGTAACAATATCATCATATAACCTACTCAATTTTTTAGAAACAATGCAATCACATAATCGTTAAAAATTTTCAAGCAACGTTTTGGGATTTTTTGTGGTTCTAGCGTGGGTTTCATAAACATTATCAATATGAAAGACTATAAAACCATGACCATCATCCTTTTTATTTCTATAGAACTACTTTAATTCTTCAAAACTAGTAGCATAAGGTTACCCATTCACATATTTTAGTAACCCTGAGCATAGCTTAAATATTGATTTTCCAATTAGCATACTTTTGACCACTCAACAAAGGCACATGTAAATCCATGACTATCCTCTAAAAATATAAAATCCTACTTGTATTTTTAACCATAAATAACACCACCAATGTAGAGATCTTAGAAATCATGTGATTTGAAGAAACAAGACAAGCTCAAAATGATTTTTTATGTAAATGTTATGACCCCTAGTTGATTGATCCAAAAATCGCATAAATACCTCCAAAACCTTTTTAAAAATATTTTTTTTTAGTATTTTTAAAAACCTTTTTAAGAAAAACCCATTTCAAATCTGTTGTCCATAAATAAAACCTTTTATTTTGTCTGCCTTGGTTTTCACAAAAACCCTTCCGCTTCTTGACATCAATGACAACATCAAAACTTGAGCAAAGGCAATGTACCCAATGTACCCAAAATTGCCAACATTCTTTTGGTCCATCCCTCGGTGTATGAGGCCATGGATTTTAAATCAATATTATCATGCCATGATAATGTGACTAGATAGTTGGTTTATACTATAAAATCTAGGATTTTCATTAACGCTAACCAAAATTTACAACAAAATAATTATAAATATTTTATGGTTTAAAATTCAAAATTTTACATTAGCCTTCTTGGGTATTCCTTTGTCTCATAATGGAAATAAAAAGGAAATTTCTTTTATTTATATACAAACAAAGATTTTTTAGTAGATTGGAAATATAACTTCTTCACCGTGGAAATAAGGCTACAACTTATAAAGACTACATTTCAATCCATCCCTATTTATAAGATATCAATCTCAAGATTGCCAATAGGTATAGCATATGAAATTGATAAAAATAAAAGATACTTTATTTGGAAAGGTTGTGAGGGAAATTTAGGTTTTCTCTTTGTAATTAGGATGGAGTTTGCAAAAGAATGTAAATTTAAGGAGCAAGCTTGCAAAATTGTAGACTTATGAGTTTAGAATTCAGTACAAATTTTGGATGGAAATTATTTAGAGATCAAGGAAATAATAAGGTAATAATTTTACCTCAAAATTTATTAAGGAAAGGAACCCTATCAAAAGTATATTCAATATGGAAATTCATATCATATAGTTTTCAATTGATAAATAAATATATTATATGGTTAGTCAATGAAGAGAATTATGCAATTTTTTTTTCTAATTCTTGAATGAAGCCTTATCCTCTAATCTGAAACTCAAAATTAAAACCATTGGTACAAGAATTACTAGCTTGTAAAGATACAAAGGTAAAAGACTATATTAATATGAGCAACAACTCAAGATCATGAATTTACTTTAGTAATATATTTGAAGGAGAGGAACTCAAAAAAATTGCATATGAACTTCTAAATATGCTTTAAGAGATTTATTTGTTGTCTTTTGCACGAAATGATGATTTGTTTTTAAATATATCACATGATGGTCGAGAGTTTTTCAAGTTGGAATATGAGGATTTAGAGAAATAAAAATTTCCTACTACTAAATTTTTTTTTTGAAAGAATGTTTTGTCATTAGATCCTCTCCCTAGGGCCCCAACATTTCATTCATTAGTAGTTCAAACTAAGGTTCTTACAAGAGAGAGTCTACAAATAAGAGGATAACATGGAACTTTTATATGTGACTTGTGTGATGAATATTTAGAAATATTAGACCATTTACTTCTTTGCTATCCCTTTTTTCACACCATTAGGGATCACATTTTTTAAAATATAAAAATATATTGCATAGCTCTATCATCATTGAAAGTGTTAATGAAATATTAAATAATTATTTTAAAGCTAAATAATTTTATATTCTATGGATAATTGGCTTTTCCATTACCTATTATAATTTATGTCTTGCAAGTAATTATAGAACTTCTAGATATAAATATTAAAATCTTGCTAAGTTTGGAACTTTATTATTACATCTCTTGTAGAATACCCACAAACATGGTTCTCATCATGGGAAGTCTAAAGTGCAACAAAATAGGTGGTAATAACTTGGTAAGAGTAACCTATGATATTGGAATTAAAACAAAGGATCTACTTAAACTATAAAATGGAAATATCCAAAAAAGCGGACTTATTAAAATTATGTTTTATGGTGCTTCTAAAGGAAATTTGGAAAAATTTGGTGGAGGTGGTGTTTTTAAAAATAATGAAGGAAAAAATCTTCTCACTTACTTAGAATAATATGGAAATTTAACTAACAACTATACAAAGGCTAGGGCACTTTCTACATGGATTAATATTAAAATAGAAAAATTATGGAACTATATTTCAATTAAGGGGATTCACAAATTATCATCAATACTATCAAAAATGTTGATGTGGGGATTGGATAAAAAATAATATTTTTCCTAATGTTAATCACCTACTATTGAAATATGAGCATATTTTTATACAAGAAAATTAAGTAGAATATAATCTAGCCAATTGTGCTATTGATCTTTATCTTGGTGAAATTCAAATTTTATAAGGCAACTAGCCAAGTGAGATTTTACCTCTTAATATGATGTCAAGCAGTAGATTGTGGCAATATAACACTTTGAGGAAGTTGAATAATATATGTAATAGAAAAAAAATCAAAAGTATTTATAATAATATATTGGATATGTTATAATTGACCTAAAAATTATATAATATTTTGGTATTTTGATGGGACTACCCCCAATAAAATCCATATATAACTTATTAAAAAATAGTGGGATGAGCATTTAATTGAAACCCCAAATAATATGGGTATATAAATAAGGGATATTATCATTGTAAGGATCATCACAATTCATATTTAGTATTCTCTTGTAATCATATTTGCCTATCGAGTGGTCTCTCATCTTAGGAGATCTTATGGAGTTATTATTTCCTTAAAATGTATTATTGGTGCTACCCTACCTTAACGGTATTATTATATTTTTATTTTTGTTTGGATTGTTATTTTAGGTAATTATTTATGGATGGATGGTTTGTTATTTTACTACATGGTAAATGGTTTTTGTTAATGAAAATAAAGTCTGATATCAAACAGTATTAAAGCAAAAAAAAATTGATAGTTTTTTTTCTTAAAATATTTTCTTTTTGGGAAGCATATATGTGTGTAAAAATTTTTTATTCATATGATTCTTGCACCATCTACAAAATTTTATGACCTTCAAATTGAGTTTCATATGAAGGAATTTGAGCAATATGAAGGGAGATGAAACCCTATGATATTAGTCATCTAGAATAAGTTAGTGATATTTTTTCAAGTCATGTTATATATATATATATATATATATATATATATATATATATATATATATATATATATATATATATATATATATATATATATATATATTTGTGTGTGTGTGTATTTCATATATTCTAATTTTAGGAGTTTTTTTAATAATTTTATAGATAAATGGTGTTATTTAATGTAACCATTATAAAGAATGTAACTATTTTGTTTGGTAGAATATTATAGCTAGGGTGGAATTTTGCATGTAAACCAACTTTTGAACATTAGGTAGAGTTATGAAGAGTTAAAAATTGCAAGGGTTGTATATGAATGTATATTTTTGCATATTGAATCAAAATTTAGGAGTTTTTCACCTCGAAGACAACAATAATTTTATATTATGACTTTTCAAGATTAGTATATTTCTGCATTTCTATTTTGTATTGCAATATTTTGTTCTTTCATGAATTACTACTTTTATTACAATATTTATGTGGATGTGCTTATTTTAACTAGTAGTTTCCTAATAAATGGTATCATAACACTTTCTAAGTCTATGTTCCACTGTGACTATAATAGTTATTTCTTTACCATTTCAACTATTAGGTGGAATTTTTTTTTATTTTTATTTTCTTTCTTATTATCCTATTAAAAGAAATCTATAGATATTTTGTTTTTTGTTTTAGTTTAATAGGTTAAAAACCTTGTGTTGTGGGTTTTAAAATATCATAGAGGAGTTGTTATTATTGGCTAAGATAGATTGTTTGTAAAGCATCTAGTGAAGTAAGGGGTGATCAGGCTCCAATATATAAGCCTCTAATAGTATTTATATATAGACTTGAGATCCCATATATATTTAGGTATATTGAGAGACCCCCTAGTATTATGAGAAACATTTAGTCATAGAAAGTTGTTTTAATGTGTATATATCCATAGTACACTAAGTGTAAAATTTAATAAGATCAACCTCATATACTATCAAAGAGGAAGGTAGTATGTTCAATGGTATGTATGGAATATTCCTTAAGTAGTGGCTTGAAATATTGGTCTGAGAACTGTTATTTATGCCTATAGTATAATAGAGGACTTTGTATAATACATATACCATAGCCCAAAGTACTATATTTTAGTTGAATGTTAAACCCAAAACCAAGAATCCTACCATAGAAATTGAGCATACTAAAGATATTACAATATAATACAACTAACTATACTAAAACAACTAAAACAATTGATGGTGAAAGTAATAGTCAACATAGAGTCTACTTGAATCAGTAGTAGTCATCTTTAATAGTGAGAAATCATAATAGTTAGGACAATTGTCAATAACAAAGTCTGCCAAGATAGTCATTAGAAAAAATGAGCTACAAAGTCATATACAACAATCCAATAGTAGATATTTCAAAGACTAGTAAGGGGTTGTTGGACAAAAGTCAATTTTATGAGTGAACTAATACTCTAGAAGAAAAATAGATAACACTCTTCTAAAAAAATAAAAATAAAATATTATCATCTAAAGACTTAGAATATTCAAATCATATTTTCGAGGTGATCATTTTGATATATAACACCTAAACAATTTTTTAGGATCATTACTCAAAATAGTAACTATAAAAATGATATTGAAGGTCAAAAATCATATAGCATAGCTATAGGCACTAGGGACCCAAAAAAAGGCACAAGAAATAGATCTAAAAATTATTGCTTAAGTATTTTCATAGAGGGAGCATTTGGGATGTTAGTTAAAAGGATGGTTTAAATTAGTTAAGAGATTAATTTAAATATTTACATGAATCCCTAGCTTATGTGGTAAGGAAAAAGAAGGAAATAAAGGAATTAAATGGAAATATTATAGACTTTGAAGGTTTTTTTAACTAGTAACACCCATACATATGGTTGATTTCTTCTCATTATTGTAAGGATGAAGAAGCCAACAAACAATAGCAAGAAGCACATAATAATAATGATTTTAAATTTCCCAAATTAAAATTTCTTAAGTTTGATGGAAACAATTTAGAGAGATGGTTGTGTTGAGAAGAATAGTGTTTTAGTCTTCATAATGTTTCTTGGTATATGCACCTCATAATTACCTCTTTCAATTTTTAATTATATGCCTTGCAATGGTTTTAGTGGATAAAAAACACAAACCCCAGTCTTACTTAGCTTGAATTTGAGAAAAAACTAGTCACTCAATTTGGTTCTAGTGAGTATCAAGACATTACAATAATCCTTTTTAAACTCAAATGAACTTCAAATATTCAATATTATCAAAATTAGTTTGAAATATTGGCCAATAATACCATTGGATTGAGTTTCAAATTCTTCCAAAGTTGTTTTGTGTATGGTTTGAAGGATGATATTAAAGCTGAAGTTAACATGTTAAGGCCACAAAAATTATAGCAAGTCATATAATTGGCTAGATTAGAAGAGGAAAAATTTAAGGCTCAAGGATGCACCTCCATTTTTTGTCAATCCTAACCAACTTTTTCATCAAATCCAACATCAAATCCTCCTAAAATTTTTTGTACAATTAAAAAATTTAAACAAGAATAGATGAATGTTAGAAGAGCAAAAGGGCTATGTTATAGTTGTGATGAGAAGTACTCCTAGAACATAAATTTGTGCACCAAAAATTATATTTTTTTGATGTGTATGAGACAATAACCATAAAATATATATAGGTGGAAGAGAATCATCAAGAACAAACACAAAATAAATAGAGTCCCTAGAATAATCACAACCAAAAAATTTGGTGCATGCCTTAGTAGGCATATCAACTCCCTAGACCATGAAGGTCATAAGAAACTTCAAGGGACAATGGGTAATAATTAATATTAAATTTTGGAGAACACATAACTTTATTGATATAAGGGTAGAAAAATAGGGAAATTTTTATATTGTAGACACCAAAATTCAGCCACTTGCAAGTCATCTATACCTTTCTGTCAGCCATGTGTCGGTCATCCACCTTCCCGCCATTATTTTGCCCAAATCCACACTTTCCCGCCATTATTTGGCCCAATTTCACCTTTCCTGCCATTTTTTTTATCCCCAAATTTATTTAAATTAATATTTATGTATATATTTTAATATTTTAATATATATATTTAAATAATAGTTTAAGTGATTTAATCTAAGCCGTCCATCCTTCATTTAATCTCATCCATCCATCCATCTTAATCCATTCCACAACCAAGATTTATTCTCTACCCTTGGATCCACTTTAATCTTAGCCACACGTTCAAAGTGTCGTTAAAACCCTAAAGTGTGCCCTAAGAGTGGATTATAAATAGAGTCACCTTGATGGCTCAAACCCCAGATCTTTTTGACCTATGTCTTTTGCTACTTCTATCTCTGATTCTAATTCTTCTACCGTTATCTCCTCTCTTTCGCCGCATCCATCGCCGCTTCCATCGCCGCTTTCGTCGCCATTCCTTCTGCAGCATTCTGTAGAATCTCCCATTCCTATCGCAAGTGCCCACGGGCGTTTACCCCTTCACCAAGTGCCCACGGGTGTTTACCAAGTGCCCATGGGCATTTAAAAAGTTCCCGCGGGCATTTACCTATAGCCACAGACTCAGACCGGTGTCTGTAATCCAGATCCAGAAGCACGCGGGCGTTTGGCGAGTGCACCAGGGTGCCTTCCGCAGCCCATTCTGACAACGACATTACTTCCAAGTGTCGCCTGGTCTAGCTGCGTTAACAGAGAATAGGTATAAATTAGTTTAAAGCAAGTAACCGTATTTTATGTATTAATCTGTTATTGATTTCCTGCATTCCATTTTTATAGGGTTTTAGATTGTTTCTGAGGGCTCACGCAGTGGAGCCCTCTCATTAATTTCTAACTCCTTGATAGTGTTAATGTGTGCAAGTTTTTGATAACAGATCCAGTTTATTGATGGCAGCTGATTAAGCTAGAGTGGTCCAAGCAAGGGATACGACAAAGCCCACTCACTCTGTTGGGATTGAAGATACGTTCTTCGGAAGTGCCACCATTCGTGCCAGCTAGGGTTTCGGAGAACCCTAGCATAATTTGTAACTGTGTATCACAAATAAAGGATTACAGACCCAGTTGTATTCAAAAAGGAGTTTTTAAACTCCACCGATTAATAGAAATCATTTGTTTTTGTGCAACTATTCTGTACTCTATCATTATGATTTTATTTCTGTTTGGCGTGTATTTTATTTCTGTTTGAGGCCACAATGTTGGCCAATACGAACATTATCAGAGCCTCCACCGCTACCAACTCCTTGGCCGTATACATGGCCAAGTAAGGAATCCCCCCGCTCTCCGTCCGGATCTCCCTCCAGTCATCCCCAAACAACTTGGCCATCTCTGTGGCCCTATCTCATCCAACCTCCACCCACGCCCCCTCCACGGGCACCTTGAGGATACGGTATACATCCTCAAGTGTCACCGTCATCTCTCCAGTCGGAAGCTGGAACGTCCCCCGATCTGGATCCCATCTCTCGACCAAAGCCGAGAGGTACCCCTCATCTGCCCAAACTACCTCCAACCGGGCTGCCTCTGCTAGCCCTACTGCTTCCAATGTCTCTCAGTCTTCCTGGGACAATGACCTCCTCATCCTCGAAATGATAGGGGAGAATCGGTGTCGTGCCTCTAACACCCTACGCTGCAAAACAACAAAACAAAAATTGGTTACAATTTTTTTACAAAAAAAACAAATAAAAGTACTTGCTTAAATAAACAAATACCTCAGCTAGCTGCACTGGCGCGTCCGCTCCCATCTCCACCATAGCTCCCGCGTGCTTCACTCTCCTACACAACCTTTCACTTCACTTCACTTCATTCCACTCCCTCAAACGCATTTCTCTCAAGCTCGAACGCACAAATGAGCGAAATTCTCACTGAAACTGTTTAAATAGCTGGTTTTGGTGCCCTAAAATGTAGTGGGGTGTTTCATGGTGCATTTAGATGCAGTGGGGCATTTCATGATGCATTCAAACACCGGAGGGCATTTCTGCCACCTCCAAATGCATACCGAAGTTTGGTATCAGTATTGAATAAAAGAACAAAACTTACAAAATTGAAGCTTACCTCCTCCAAATTTCATCAAATTGCATCCATCCATTCTTCTTATCATAATAAAACATTTTGTGAAGGTTACAACAGTTTTGGAAACAAATTTTGTCATTTTGCTCAAAAACCGCATCATTCATCATTGATTTACAAATTGGGTTTAAAACATTCAAAACCTTCACAAAATTAACAACATTCATCAATTCTTCTGATCTATCGTCAATTTCATTCATTCCTCTTTCATCATGCATATTTTTTTGCCAAATTAAATTAAATTAAACCTCGTATCTAGTGGTATATTCTATCACCTTGGCGATTGCAGCGATTTGCATCCATGCAATTCGGTAAGAGGATTAAACCACCATAAGGACACTTACGATTTATCATCATCAATTATTTCACTGTTTGAAAATTGGAAATCAATTTTTGGTATCCTACTTGTCAAGTGACCTCATACCAAGATCAATTTTCTCAACAGTTGTCATTGATGGCCTAGTTCATGGGGCCTTAAACGTGGACAAATCTTCAATATCATCATTATTTTGAGTCTTGCTAGAGATTAAGGCTACCTAGGTTGATTGGTTCCGACCCGAGGAATTATCCATACAGTCACTAGGAGCATCTCTGAAGTTCTGGACTCTTTCATATTGCATCTCTGCATATCAATGGCGCCAACAAGGCAATTTCATCAACAGTATGGATTCACCCACAGGAGTTGGGGCATCCGTTATCAATTTCTAACTTCCCTATAGTGGAATTCATCTTACATGATCATGGAATTTATAATTTGGCGAAAATCCCTTTATAACCGTTGGGGCAGAAAACGGTTCATCTTTCACATCACTCATATCGTCTTCAATCATATTCTTTTCTGGTTTGTACACCAACCCCTTTTCTGTTGGGACATAAACATATGGTTCATACACCAACCCATTTTTCACCATTGGGGCAAAAACGGTTCATTTTCTTTCGAATTTCTTCCAATTGGCTTGTGAGAACCATTCGTTCCAGCTAGGGTTTCAGAGAACCCTAGCATAATTTGTAACTGTGTATCACAAATAAAGGGTTACAGGCCCAGTTGTATTCAAAAAGGTGTTTTTAAACTCCACCAATTAATAGAAATCTTTTGTTTTTGTGCAACTATTTTGTACTCTGTCATTGTGATTTTATTTTTGTTTGGCGTGTATTTTTAATCTACATATATTAATACTTGTAATTCCTTAAAATTCATGATTCCAAATGAAGACACTATACGTTGTAAGAGAAAGTGTCAAAATGTCAAGATACAAATAGGGGAATATAATCTCAAGGTAGCTATGTTTTCCTTACCCCTATGTGGGTGTGATATTTTTTTGGGAGCTTAATGGTTGATAATGTTGGGTCCAATATTATGGGATTTATTTAAGCTAATAATAGAATTTAGTGAATAAGCAGTATAGTCCACCTTACAAGGTATGAATGATAGGGCTAATCAACTTGTTTCATCTCATATATGGATAAAATATTGAAAATATCAACCCATAGTATGGTGGCCCAACTATTTTATATACAATATTTTGATGACAAGAACAAAGAACAAATGAGTAATTATAACTTTCATTGAAAAACATACCATAGTATTTAGAGAACTGAAAGGACTACCCATTATTCAAACTCATGACCATGTAATTTATATTATTCTAGGTATTCTTCCTCTAAATTTCTACCCCTATAGGTACTCATAAGTTCAGAAACTAGAAATAAAAATTATGGTGTAATAATTTCTTGTTGTAGGGCTTATTTACCCTAGCATTAGTCCCTATTCTTTTCTAGTGTTGTCAGTATAGAAAAAGGATGTATCTTGGTGTTTGTGTGTGGATTTTAGAGAACTAAATAAAATAACTATCAAATATAAATTTCTCATCATAATAATTGATGATTTGTTAGATGAGATGCATGGTGCCCAATATTTTTCAAAACTAGATTTGTAATTAGGATAACATCAAATTCAAATAAAGGAAGATAATATTTCTAAAATTATGTTTAGGACTCATGAAGGGCACTATGAATTCTTTGTTATATGAGGAGCATCTCCAAAATTTGTATTAGATCCTAACACTTTTTTCTAAGAATCAATTTTATGCCAAGAGGTCAAAATGAACTGTTGAGTTGCATGAAGTAGAGTATTTGGGCCACATTATCATCAAAGGAGTTAAATTCAATCCTAAAAAAATGTAGGTTGTTAAATAATGACCAACACCTTAGAACCTAAAGGGACTTTAAGAATTTTTGGTACTCATAGGATATTACCATAAATTTCTTCAACTAGAAATAGTAGCTTCAAGGTCTTTAAATTTGAGGGCATAAATATTGAGAGCTTATAGAAATTTAGATGTCAATTTTTTTTTGACTCATCTCTTTGTTGTTATGTTGGTGGATGCACCATTAATCATCTCTTGTATTTATCCTAGAGTGTATCACCTTGTTAATGTAGTGGGCATGGCCTCCCTAACTAATACAAATTGCTAAGATTATCTAAAGTGTATGGTGGGTGGTTGTTATGATTAACAGATGGTTGGTTTTGAGGTGCATGGCAGTGAAAGTTAATATTTATGATCAATTATGGGTGGTCCTTTAAATAATCCTTTGACTACTTCCCTCTTTAAGTCTATGATTGCTACACGTTCTTGGGTGATGTGGAATCTCCTTTAGCCAATGGTATACCTTCATCATTTGAGCACTTGTGCTTTCCTCCTTAGGCTACTAACGAGTTGTCACATATCCATATTAGGTTTGAGATCCTTAAATCAAAACTAGGCTTTGAGTGATAAGGTCCTATAATTCTACCTTTTATCTTTGACCTTGCTCCATGTGTATTTTTTGATACCTTGGGGCTACCACTCTATCAAGTTTGTTGCCCTCATCCTTTACCATAATATTTAAAGAGATATTTTATATGGTTCAAAAGGCTTTGACAAATTGATAGATCTCATTGTTATTTTTTAGATATTTTTCTCATTTTCTTTCCAGTTCTTGGATTTCATTTGTGGGGTGCATTTTTTAGGACCCCTAGAAACTACTCTAGGATAAGTCTATATTTTAAATCCTATCACTAAAAGAGATTTGTTCTATTCCCGTTCCTACTCTCTAGGTTGGAGGGTGGATTTGGCATCATTGAGAATTTTGTAGCCTATTCAATTGTAGAGCCTCTTTAGATACCACTAAAAAGGTTCAAAGGTTTTCTTTGTTATGGGGGTTGGCCTAGATACCATGAAAAATGTTAGATATCTTTTTTTCATAAATTTTGGATGGTTATATTTATCTTAAGGTATGGGAGGTTTTAATTTTATTGGTATCCTCCTTCAAGGGTTCTTTCATGTTTGAATCTTTGGTATCAGATAAATTGTGGAAGTTTTATATCTTTTCTCTTTACTTATCCTATGCATAACCTCTTGCTTAAAACATCTTCTCTTTAGTGGGAAGATCCTCTCCTTGGAAATTAACTTTAGTTCTGAGAATACAATATTAAGATAAAGAGTGCCCTCCCTTTATAAACTACAATATAAAATAATAAAAGGCTTGATTTTTTTTATGTTTCATCTCATATTTTGGTGTGGAAACTATCTTTTCATCATCACAATAGCCTTTTGAGTGGTGTGTGATGATATATAGGCTTGTAGGGAACTTTATACCTATTGGAATCTAGTTCATATCTTCCAAGTGTTACTCATCCTAGCATTTCAAACCATTTCCATGTAATAAATTTTTAGTACATGTTCTCCTAAGAAACATTTAAGTGCCAAAAAAATTTGACAGTATAGACTTAAAGCATGTGCCATCATGATTTTACATGGAACTAAGTATTTCAAATATTGATGACATGGGATCTAGTGGTAGGAACTACTTGGTCTTTACCATAATTTACACTTAGTCCTAATACTGGCATGGCTCTCCTATATCTTTTAGGTATAAGCAATACATTGTATAGAAGCACTTCCTAACAAAAATATTCTCTATTCGATGGATAATTGAGTTATCATTTAACCTTATATTTAAAAGATCAAGCTACCTACTTTGTACTCTTAAATATATTTTTTATCCAAAAATATCCCTTTTCTATATATATATATATATATACATATTATTATTATTCTAATATACAATATATAGTATGTACAAAGGAATACTTGGTGATAAATCACCCCATGCTAGCTTGTTTGAAGGTCTTGTCAAGATCAAATCTCCATGTCTCGGATATCCACTTATTTAGATAATTATTAGGGATTTATGGATGCACCTTGTCCATGAAGTAGTCAGAGTCTAACAACTCCTCTTATGTTATGTAAGTTTGCTCTTCTCAACTATCCTTAGTGGGTAATTAATATGGTATATGAGGAGGGAATCCAACAAGATAGTGAACATAGTTTCATTCTTGGTTTGGAGGAGAATGTGAGTCTAGTCCAATAACAAGTATCCTCCAATCATAGTGATAAAATATCTTAAGAGGTGTATTCCAAATGTGGTTTGGAGTCTAATCATATATATGTATTGACAAACCTTCAAGTCAAGGTATTCTTGGAATGCTTGAGAAAATCACAAATTAGCTCAAAGACTAGCACTAGAATGCACTTTAACTACACCACCCTACTATTCACATGCTCTAGTGATAGGTCAAGTGCCTCAACTATAGTTTTTTACATAATTGATGTATTGCAACTTGACTCAATTATGAAATTATGTATTAGTTTATATTAATAGATTAAGGTCAGTTAGAATGACATAGGCTCGTGACTACTAGGATCTAGGCTTAAAATTTGTAGTATGGTGGGAACTCCTTGTTCAATTATATATTTTTTTCTTTCTTAGGGCCTCTTCTAATATTTTTTAATAGATAGGATAATCCAAAGAGGTATGGCTACAATGTACTTCCTTAGGTTCTCTAACACATTGATGGACTAGACATAAGGGGTTCTTGGAATGGTTGATATTGCTAGAATCGTAGTCCTTGTTGTGGTGAGATATAACCTTGGAAAACTTGCAATAGGATACCTTAGAGGCTAAAATGATTATCTTATCACTATCAAGATTTCATGTATTAAATTTTGTGGCGTAAATTGTGCTTGAGTGGTCCTTTGATTATTCACTTATCTCCCTTAAGGTCTAACCTCTATAAGGATGGGTATCCCTTGATTTTAAATAGTATTCCTCTTATCCTATGTGTTATACTCTTATAAAAATTTTAGCCTCCAACTTGAGGGGCCTAATTTGTCAGACACAATGTATACTTCTATTTTATCTTAAGTAGAAAAGGTATGCTCCAAAGTTGAGGAATTGATTGTGTAGTCAAATGCTAAGTGGTAGTTTCTAGATCCAACGTAAGGACCTTTGATTAAGGAGGATATTAAATATTATGTTCAAAATATGTTGATGCAATAGCTTGATATTCCATTCTGACATAACAATCAAAATAAAGATAGTCAAGATTAGGATAGTACCAACCACTAAGGTCTTGACTATAGTTGTTTTAGGTGGTTACCAAGTCCCTAGTTGAGTTTATAGGGATTCATTGGATAGGGACCAACACAATACTATATACTAAGTTAGGGCCTAAGAATTATCAATATTCTTATTGGACAAAATTATGGTTTATTATATATAACTCGAATATTTTAGCATCTAGAGGAGAAGAAGAATTATTTTTCTCTGTGTGATAGGATGAATTAACCTAGTGGTGGGTTGTATGATTGGAGAGGAATGATAAAAGGGTTGAATGGAAGGAAATAATTTTGGATATGGTCTTGATAAAATCTTTAATCATTAGGGATTTATGGATGCACCTTGTCCATGAAGTAGTCTGATTCTAACAAACAAATATGAATAAATACTAATAAGCCATCTATGTGCTTATTAGTATTAGGTTAATTGATATACCTAGATCTTCTATATTTTCAATATAATTTCCATCACCATAACCATCTAGGATATTATGGTTATGGAAATTCAATGTGCTAAAAAATTTATAAAATCTCACTCATTGAGTGACCATCCAATATATATATGTTATTATTGCAATCTCTTTCTTTCGAATAACCTCCATCCAAGTTTAATTCCAAACACATAACCTTAAAATTTCATAAGCTTGCCCCTAAAATATTGTTTCCTATTCAAAGCTTATTGCTTTTACAAAGATAAAACTTAAAAATTTCCTCGCATCCTTTCCAAATAAAATCCCTTTGAATTTTGTCAAATATAGATGTTATACTTATTGAGAATCTTGAAAATGGAACCACATATGTAGGGAGAGATTCCAATGTAACATGTATAAAGTGAATGTTTTCAATTATAATTGTTCAAAATATTCTCAACCCTCCATACTGGGAATTTAATCTATGTGGTACATGAGGAGGGTATCCAAAAAGATAGTAAACATGGTTTCATACCTAGTTTTGAGGAGAATGTGAGTCTAGTCCAATAAAAAGTATCCTCCAATCATAGTGATAAAATCTATTGAGAGGCATATTCCAAATGTGGTTGGGATTTCAATCATAGTTATGTCTTGAGAAACCTTTAAGTCAAAGTATGCTTGGAGTGCTAAAGGAAAATCATAAATTATCTCAAATACTAGCACTAGCACCACCCTACTATTAGCATGCTCTAGTGATAGGTCAAGTGCCTCAGCTACATTTTTTTACATAATTGATGTATCAGAACTTGATTCAATTATGCAATTATATATTAGTTGATATTTGTATATTAGGGTCAGTTAGAATGGCATAGGCTTGTGCTTACTAGGATCTAGGATTAAAATTTGTAGAATGGTAAGCACTCCTTGTTCACTTATCTATTTTTTGCTTTCTAAAGATATCTTCTAAGATTTTTTGAATAGATAGAACAATCCAAAGAGGCATGGCTACAATTGATTTCCTTAGGTGCTCCAACACATTGAAGGATTAGATATAAGGGTTTATTGGAATGGTTGATAATTTTAGAATCATAGCCCTTGTTTTTGTGAGATATGACCTTGGCAAAATTGCAATAGGAATCCTTAAAGGCTCAAAGGATGATCTTATCACTATCAAGATTACATGTATTGATATTTTTGGTGCAAATTGTGCTTGAGTAGTCCTTTGATTATTCACTTATCTCCCTTAAGGTCTAGCCTCTATAAGTATCAGTATCCTTTCCTCTTCAATAGTACTCATCTTGTCCTATGTGCTATACTCCTATAAAAATTGCAGCTTCCCACTTGAGGACTTTGTTAGACACAATGTATACTTCTATTTCATCTTGGGTAGAAAAGGAATGCTCCAAAGTTGAATAATTGATTGTGTAGTGAAATGCTAAGTGGTAATTTATAGATACAAAATTAGAACCTTTGATTAAGAAGAATATTTAATATTATGGGAAAAAGAGGTTGTTTCAATAGCTTGAGATTTCATTCTAACATAACAATCAAAAGAAGGATAGTCGGGAGTAGGATAGTACCAACCACTAAGGTCTTTACTATAGTTGTTTTAGGTGGTAACCAAGTCCCTAGTTGAGCTTATAGGGATTTAGTGGATAGGGACCAACACAAGTACTATCTACTAAGTTTTGTCCTAAGAATTAGCAATATTATTACTGGAAAAAATGAAGGTTTATGGTTTGTAACTTGAGATGATTAGATACTTGGATTTTTTTATTGAAAATAAGGCTTTTGATAACTCTAGTAGGAAATAATTTGGATATTATACTACCTATTTAGGGTTGTGACATCATTATAAGGTCTTCATAGTTTTGAATAACTCATCCATTTTGGCATCTAGAGGGGAGGAAGTATACTTTTTCTCTATGTGTTTGATAGGATGAATCAAACTAGTGGTGGGTTGTATTGTTGGAGAGGAAAGCTACAAGGGTTGAATGGAAGGAAAATAATTTTGGATATGGTCTTCATAAAATCTCCAATCATTAGGGATTTATGGATGCATATTTTCCATGAAGTAGTTAGAGTCTAAAAACTCCTCTTATTCTATTTAAGCTTGCTCTTCTCAACTCTCCTTAGTGTGAATTTAATCTATGTGGTACATGATGAGGGGATCCAACAAGATAGTGAACATGGTTTCATACCTGGTTTGGAGGAGGATGTGATTCTAGTCCAATAAAAACTATCCTCCAATCATATTGATAAAATCTCTTGATAGGCATATTTAAAATGTGGTTGGGAGTTCAATCATAGTTATGACTTGAGATACCGTTAAGTCAAGGCATGCTTGGAGTGCTATAGCAAAATCATAAATTATATCAAATAATAGCACTAGCACCACCCTACTATTCGTATGCTCTAGTGATATGTCAAGTGCCTCAACTATATAGTTTTACATAATCAATGTACTAGAACTTGAGTCAATTATGCAATTATATATTAGTTTATATTTGTAGATTAGGATCAGTTAGAATGGCATAGGCTTGTGACTACTAGGATTTAGGCTTAAAATTTGTAGCATGGTAGGCACTCCTTGTTCACTTATCTCTTTTTTGCTTTCTTAGAGCCTCTTCTAAGTTTTTTCGAATAGAGAGAACAATCCAAAGAGGCATGGCTACAATTGACTCCCATAGGTGCTCCAACACATTGAAGGATTAGATATAAGGGGTTCTTGGAATGTTTGATATTGTTAGAATTGTAGTCCTTGTTTTTGTGAGATATGACCTTTACAAACTTGCAATAGGATGCATTAGAGGCTCAAAGGATGATCTTATCACTATCAATATTACATGTATTGATGTTTTTGGTGCAGATTGTGCTTGAGTGGTCCTTTGATTATTCATTTATCTCCCTTAAGGTCTAGCCTATATAAGTAAAGGTATCCTTTACTCTTCAATAGTCCTCATCTTGTCCTATGTTCTATACTATTATAAAAATTGTAGCATCCCACTCGAGGTACCTACTTTGTCAGACACAATGTATACTTCTATTTCATCTTAGGTAGAAAAGGTATGCTCCAAAGTTGAATAATTGATTTTGTAGTGAAATGCTAAGTGGTAATTTATATATACAACATTAGGACCTTTTATTAAGAAGGATATTCAATATTATGGGCAAAATAGGTTGTTGCAATAGCTTGAGATTTCATTCTAACATAATAATCAAAATAAGGATAGTCGAGAGTAGGATAGTACCAACCACTACGGTCTTGACTATAGTTGTTTTAGGTGGTGACCGAGTCCCTAGTTGAGCTTATAGGGATTCATTGGATAAGGACCAACTCAAGTACTATCTACTAAGTTATGGCTTAAGAATTATCAATATTATTACTAGCCAAAATGAAGGTTTATGGTTTGTAACTTGAGATGATTAGATACTTCAATTTTTGTCCTAAAATTAAGGCTTTTGATAACTCTAGTAGGAAATACTTTGGATATTATACTACCTATTTGGGGTTGTGACATAATTATAATGTCTTCATAGTTTTTAATAAAACATCCATTTTGGCATCTAGAGGAGAGGAAGATTTATTTTTCTCTATGTTTTTGATAGGATGAATCAAAATAGTGGTGGGTTGTATGGTTGGAGAGGAACGTTACAAGGGTTGAATGGAAGAAAAAAATCTAGATATGATATTCATAAAATCTACAATCAATAGGGATTTATGGATGCATCTTGTCCATGAAGTAGTCAAATTCTAACAACTCCCCTTATGCTATGTAATATTACTCTTATCAAATCTTCTCAGTGGGAATTTAATCTATGTGGTACATGATGAGGGGATACAACAAGATAGTGAACATGGTTTCATACATTTTTTCGAGGAGGATGTGATTCTAGTCCAATAACAAGTATCCTCCAATCATAGTGATAAAATCTCTTGAAAGGCATATTTCAAATGTGGTTGGGAGTTCAATAATAGTTATGACTTGAGAAACCATTAATTCAAGGTATACTTGGAGTGCTATAGAAAAATCACAAATTATCTCAAAGAATAGCACTAGCACCACCCTACTATTGTTATGCTCTAGTGATAGGTCAAGTGCCCCAACTATATTTTTTTACATAATCAATGTACTGGAACTTGAGTCAATTATGCAATTATATATTAGTTGATATTTGTAGATTAGGATCAATTATAATGGCATAGGCTTGTGACTACTAGGATCTAGGCTTAAAATTTGTAGCATGGTAGGCACTCCTTGTTCACTTATCTCTCTTTTGATTTCTTAGGGCCTCTTCTAATTTTTTTTCAAATAGAGAGAACGATCCAAAGAGGCATGGCTACAATTTAATCCCTTAGGTGCTCCAACACATTGAAGTATTAGACATAAATATTTCTTGGAATGGTTGATATTGTTAGAATCCTATTCCTTGTTGTTGTGAGATATGACCTTGGAAAACTTGCAATAGGATGCATTAGAGGCTCAAAGGATGATCTTATCACTATCAATATTACATGTATTGATGGTTTTGGTGCAAATTGTGCTTGAGTGGATATTTGATTATTCACTTATCTCCCTTAAGGTCTAGCCTCTATAAGTATGGGTATCCCTTACTCTTCAATAGTCCTCCTCTTGTCCTATGTGTTATACTTTTATCAAAATTGGAGCCTCCCATTTGAGGGGTCTACTTTGTCAGACACAATGTATACTTCTATTTCATATTAGGTAGAAAAGGTATGCTCCAAAGTTGAAGAATTGATTTTTTAGTGAAATTATAAGTGGTAATTTATAGATAAAACATTAGGAATTTTGATTAAGAAGGATATTTAATATTATGGGTAAAATAGGTTGTTGCAATAGCTTGATATTTCATTCTAACATAACAATCAAAATAAGTAGTCAGGAGTAGGATAGTACCAACCACTAAGGTCTTGACTATTATTTTTTTAGGTGGTGACCAAGTCCCTAGTTGATCTTATAAGGATGCATTGGATAGGGACCAACACAACTACTATCTACTAAGTTATGGCCTAAGAATTATCAATATTCTTACTAGCAAAAATGAAGGTTTATGGTTTGTAACTCGAGATGATTAGATACTTCAATTTTTGTATTGAAAATAAAGCTTTGATAACTCTAGTAGGAAATACTTTGGATATTATACTACCTATTTAGGGTTGTGACATCATTATAAGGTCTTCATAGTTTTAAATAACTCATCCATTTTGGCATATGGAGGAGAGGAAGTTTGATTTTTCTCTATGTGTTTGATAGGATGAATCAAAATAGTGGTGGGTTGTATAGTTGGAGAGGAATGCTACAAGGGTTGAAAGGAAGGAAATTAATTTTATAAATGGTCTTCATAAAATCTCCAATCATTAGGGATTTATGGATGCATCTTGTCCGTGAAGTAGTCAAAGTCTAAAAACTCCTCTTATGATGTGTAATCTTACTCTTATCAACTCTCCTTAGTGGGAATTTAATCTATGTGGTACATGAGGATGGCATCCAACAAGATAGTAAACATGGTTTCATACATGGTTTGGAGGAGGATGTGATTCTAGTCCAATAACAAGTATCCTCCAATCATAGTGATAAAATATCTTGAGATATAGATTTAAAATATGGTTGGGATATCAATCATAGTTATTATTTGAGAAACCATTAAGTCAAGGTATGCTTGAAGTTCTACGGTAAAATCACAAATTATCTCAAAGAATAACACTAGAACCACCCTACTATTTGTATGCTTCAGTGATAGGTCAAGTTCCTCAACTATATTTTTTTACATAATAGATGTAATAACACTTGATTCAGATATGCAATTATATAGTATATGATATTTGTAGATTAGGGTAGGTTAGAATGACATAGGTTTGTGACTAATAGTATCTAGGCTTAAAATTTATAACATGGTAAGCAATCCTTGTTTGCTTATCTCTTTTTTTCTTTCTTAGGGCCTCTTCTAAGTTTTTTGGAATAGAGAGAACAATCCAAAGAGGCATGGCTACAATTGAATCCCTTAGGTGCTCCAACACATTGAAGGATTATACATAAGGGGTTCTTTGAATGGTTGATATTGTTAGAATTGTAGTCCTTGTTGTTGTGAGATATGACCTTGGCAAAATTGCAATAGGATGCATTAGAGGCTCAAATGACGGTCTTATCACTACCAATATTACATGTATTGAAGTTTTTGGTGCAAATTGTGCTTGAGTGGTCCTTTTATTATTAACTTATCTCCCTTAAGATCTAGACTTTATAAGTATGGGTATACCTTGCTCTTAAATAGTCCTCCTTTTGTCCTATGTTTTATACTCTTATAAAATTGTAGCCTCCCACTTGAGGGGCCTACTTTTTTAGATACAATGTATACTTCTATTTCATATTAGGTAGAAAAGGTATGCTCTAAAGTTGAATAATTGATTGCATAGTGAAATGCTATGTGGTAATTTATAGATCCAATATTAGGACCTTTTATTAATAAGGATATTCAATATTATGGTCAAAAGAGGTTGTCCCAATAGCTTGAGATTTAATTCTAACATAACAATTAAAATAAGGATAGTCATTAGTAGGATAGTACCAACCACTAAGGTCTTGACTATAGTATTCTAATCTATGTATTGGATACGGACCAACACAAGTACTATCTACGAAGTCAAGGCCTAAGAATTATCAAGATTCTTATTGGCCAAAATGAAGGTTAATGATTTATAACTTGAGGTGATTAGACACTTGGATTATTGTATTGAAAAGAAACCTTTGGAAATTATACAACCTATTTAGGGTTGTGACATCATCATAAGGTGTTCATAGTTCTAAATAACTTATCCTAGAGGAGAGGAAATTTGATTTTTCTCTATGTGTGATAGGATGAATTATCCTAGTGGTGGGTTGTATGGTTGGAGAGGAATGATACAAGGGTTGAATGGAAGGAAATAATTTTAGATATGGTCTTGATAAAATATCCAATCATTAGGTATTTATGGATGCACCTTGTCCATGAAGTATTCAAATCCTAATAACTCCTATTATGCTATGTAAGCTTACTCTTCTCAATTATTCTTAGTAGTAATTTAATATATGTGGTACATGAGGAGGGGATCCAATAAGATAGTGAACATGGTTTCATGTCTTATTTGGAGGAGAATGTGATTCTAGTCCAATAACAAGTATCCTCCAATCATAGTGATAAAATATCTTGAGAGGCATATTCTAAATGTGGTTGGGATTTCAATCATAGCTATATCTTGAAAAAACTTCAAGTCAAGGTATGCTTGGAGTACTAGAGGAAAATCACAAATTAGCTCAAAGACTAGCACTAGCACCACCCTACTATTGGCATGCTCTAGTGATAGGTCAAGTGCCTCAACTATCTTTATTTGCATAATTGATGTATTGGAACTTGAGTCAATTTATGCAGTTATGTATTAGTTGATATTCATAGATTAGAGTCAGTTATAATGGCATAGTCTTGTGACTACTAGGATATAGGATTAAAATTTATAGCATGGTAGGCACTCCTTATGCACTTATCTCTTTTTTTATTTCTTAGGAAATCTTCTAAGTTTTGTTTTTTGGAATAGAAAGGGCAATCCAAAAAGGCATGGCTACATTTGACTTCCTTAGGTGTTCCAACAAATTGAAGGATTAGACATAATGGGTTATGGGAATGATTGATATTTTTATAATTCTACTCCTTGTTGTTGAGATATATGACCTTGGAAAAATTGCAATAGGATGCCTTAGAGGCTCAAAGAATGATATTATCACTATCAAGATTGCATGTATTGAAGTGTTTGGTGCAAATTGTGCTTGAGTGGTATTTTTATTATTCACTTATCTCTCTTAAGGTCTAGCCTCTATAAGTATGGGTATACTTTGCTCTTTAGTATTCCTCATCTTGTACTATGTGTTAAACTCTTATCAAAATTGTAGCCTCCCAATTGAGAAGCCAACTTTGTCAGACATAATGTATACTTCTATTTCATATTAGGTAATAAAGGTATGCTCCAAATTTGAGTATTTGAGTAGTCAAATGCTAAGTGGTAGTTTCTATATCCACAATTAGGACCTTTGATTAAGGAGGATATTCAATATTATGGTCAAAATAGGTTGTTTCAATAGCTTGAGATTTTGTTCTAACATAACAATCAAAATAAGTATAGTCAGTATTAGGATAGTACCAACCACTAATGTCTTGACTATAATTGTCTTAGGTGGTGACCAAGTCCCTAATTGATATTATAGGGATTAATTGGATATGTACCAACACAAGAACTATCTATTAAGTTAGGCCCTAAGAATTGTCAAGATTCTTATTGGCCAAAACGAAGGTTTATAAGTTGTAACTTGAGGTGATTAGACACTTGGGTTTTTGTATTGAAAAAAAGGCTTTTGATAACTCTAGTAGGAAGGTCTTTGGATATTATACTACCTATTTATGGTTGTGACATCATTAGAATCTCTTAATACTTCTAAATAACTCATACATTTTGGCATCTAGAGGAGAGAAAGTTTTATTTTTCTCTGTGTGTGATAGGATGAATCAGCCTGGTGTTGGGTTGTATGGTTGGAGAGGAATGATACAAGGGCTGAATGGAAGGAAATAATTTTAGATATGGTCTATGAACTAGCCTTATTATTTTTATCAGGTACTTTTTAGATTGATTAGGGAATTCCCATAGGCCTCTAGTAGGGAATTCCCACCCTTAAAATTAACTATCATGGCAATAACATAATTGAAATATTTTAAATAGTAAATGAATGACATACCCAAAGGTGGTCTAGTATCATCAGGGATCCTTTGCTATGTCTTATGGAATTGAATATTAAAATTATCAATATAACTATAGTTACTCTCTTAATGGTTTCGAGTTGTTCTAGAAAATATTCTCCATCTACCTTCTCTAAAAAAAAATTATCAAAAGCTTCACCAACTGGTCCTATATTTTGATTGATCATGAGCTAAGGTTGAGGTTCTATTTATGATATCCCATTTAGAAATCATTCTCCAATAGCCTTAAGGCTACATCTTGAATTTCAATGAATTGTATAACACACAAGCTCATCAAGTGTTGTAAGTATTTTATGAGAGTGACAAGATGTAATGACCCTCCTCTCAAAATGAAGGAAGATAATAAAGAAATAATGAACTTATATTTTTTCTTGTGAAACCCGATACTATTGATGATCCTTGTGGATGTAGGATAGTTGCAGGATGAGAAGGAGAACAAGCTAGGTAGAAAATAAAAAAAAAATAATAAAGAGAAGTGATGATTCAACTCACGAGTACATGGACACTCGCACACTTGCATTTCATGTAGAATTTTTATTTAATGATAGTGTGTGTGCTCATTTGGAAGAAATGATTGTTTTATTGACATAAGAGTAGAGTGTGTTTGTGTTGGTGTGGCGATGATCATGGGAGCCACCTTTTATTTTCTTTTAGACTTGTGTATAATCTTTGATCAAAGGTGTAATATATATATACAATGGAATCATTTAACACATAAAAATTAGAATGTATCATGAAAAATGTGTTTTACATGTTGCTTTAAAATATTGATTTGATTTATTTTTATATGCATGGCTTCTTGGTCGATTAAAACTTTGATAAAATTTATGTTCATGTATTTAATCCGAGATTCAAGATTGTTGATTAAGCCATCGTAATTTTGGTGTGTAAATATGTCGGAAAAATCATGAATAACCAAATGAAGTGGCACAATAATGATTTGATCTTCCTCCTTACCTGACATTTGAAAAAATATAGGAAAAGAAAGGAAAAATATGGCGAAGTAAAATGGATGGGGGAAACAAAAACAAGATGAATTGGACCGAGAGAAAAAAAAATAGAACCATAGATGCTTGCTAGAAGGATGTTGCAGGTGTGGAAAGTAAGATGAAGGCTAGGGAAGTCTTCAACGAGTAATAAATCCAAGTGGAATTGTATAAGTGTGTAGAATTTTTTAATTAAGTCTACTTATTTAAAAGAATGGATTGTTTTGAATGAATATTTGGTTGTTGAATGTAAAGTATAGAGGATAGATTGCATGTAAATTATAGAGGATTGATTGTGTTGAATGTAAAGTATAGAGGATAGATTGCACATAATACTTGTGTTCCACTTTTAAAAATATATATATGTAGAATCTTCCATGCTCATTGTGCTTGAATGGGAAAAGATCATTGAATTTTTGAAACTACACAAGAACTTTTGCTAGTTGAACTAGCTAATAATATACCATGGAAAAATTATGTGTGCTTAGATGAGCGCTATCTAGACCAACTAGATATCTTTGCTAGATGAGCATAAACGCATTGATTGGTATGTAGAATAAAATATAGGATTTTATATTTGTTGTTTTGAATGATAGTTACATTTAAAAATGCATGCATCCAAAATATAAGCCAGGATTTGATCCCACTATATCTGCAAATCTAAATTCTCCTGAGCTAGTAGTAATAGGTTCTAGATGATGTCTATGGATGCCTATTCTTGAAAACCTAGATCTTTGTTGAAATCAAAATATTTCATTACACTTTAGATATGCTTCCACTATGTATTAGTGACCTTATAATGTAAAATTTCCGGAGAAAGGTGTTTAGCCTTGCATGAGTCATATCTTTAAGTAATGTTTGACGAGACATTGATAGGTCTCAAAAAAGTTGTGTGAAATTTTGTCTCGGTACAACTCCAAAAAATATGGTCAATGATTTTACTATTTGTAAAGCTTAAAATTTGTTAAAGTATAATTATTTAATTGGATGAAATCATGAGAAAGATATCTGTGTTTGGCGTGTGCAGTGTTGTCTATGTTCAATGATCATCATGGTTGAACTATATATATATACATATATATATACACACATTTTATATATATATATATATATACATATATATATTATATATTTGTATATATATATATATACATATATATATTTATATATGATATACATATATTGTATATATATGATATACTATATACTATATATATTATATATATATATATATATATATATATGTATATACTATATATATATATTATATATATATGTATATACTATATATATTATATATATATATATATATATATGTATATACATATATATATATTTATATATATATATATACACATATATATACATATATACATATTTTCATAATTAAAAGATAGCTTATCTTTGTGAGCCCTTCATAAATCGAAAACTTAATGTCATTTGGAACTATGTTTAGATTATGTAATTGGTAAATGAGTTAGGCCTAAAAAGAGTATCCTTCATATAATATTTAGTTTACTTTAGCTTTAAGACCTGAAGGCAGTGATAGATGAGACCCAATGAAAGTGGATTTCAATGTTTTAAAGAGATACTTTTACATCTTTGGTTATGTAAAATAAGCATGTATGTTTACTAAGAAATGTTAGCACTCTTAGTAGACGGTGATAATTTCTTTAAAATATATATAAAAAACATAGTTAGCCATGTTGGAAAGCAAACTCGCACTGCTGGTTGAAAACCTATTTTAGAATCTTATTAAGGGTTTAATTCTGAAGAAGGCTAATTTATGTGCCTATGATTGGTAACCATAACTTAACCCAAAAAGCAATGAGTGGACTTCTTTTATAAATCATTATTGACTAGTCAAAGAAATTATCTTCTTTATGAATGCTTTCCTTGTCTTTGTTGAAGATCGGATTGAAAGCTGGTTATGAGTTCTTTAAGTTCACTTGGAAGTAACCACCTTGTTTCTTTAAAATAAAATTAGTAAAAGTGAATTCATAGGTTATGTGCTTGAAAACTTGAGGGTTGAGAAAGAAAATGAAATAACATGACTTGTGTATTGTATGTTTTGGAAAATAATTAAATAGCTCAATGATATTTTTTTTGTGTAAAGGGATGACATAGAACCTTTTACAAGGGTTAAATTTACCCATTTTTTACTTTTAGAAGCCTAGGTTGAGTGAACTTCATAGAGGTATTTCAAAACCATAAGTTTGAAGTTAATACTACTCTACCTTGCCTATGAGCTAAAGCATCGAGTGATAAGGATGTCTTTAGAAGAAAAATAAAACCCAATATGTTGAGGTGCGTGTATGCACACAACTAGATCGAGGGCAATTATTGGATTGATAGAATTGGTCAGAAAATGAGACTAGGTCAAATCCTTTAAAGAGAAGGTGGTATGGGATGCCATCTCAATATTGCTACTCGATAGTACTATGATAAGTCCCATACCTGGGTAACTTAGCTAAAAATTAGCCTCGATGTTTGGTATGGGATAAATGATCGTGAGTTGCATCGAGTATGTGCGATCAAGACCTAGGCCAGTGAATTGGCAAGGCTCTATCTGACTCTAGGAAATAGGGATAATCAGATAGACATATGGTATATTTATGCTAGAACCCTTACATTCAATATGTCGAACATGAACAAAAAAATTCAAAGGTTTGAAATGTTAAGGGATGGGGAAGCAAGCATCAATCCTTTAGGTGTTATGGGCCCTAAAGAACAACCCCTATCATGGATCGACCCTCATGCTAGAAAATGAGGATGATAAATGAGATTGTTGACTCCACTAAATGGCACAATTATGGGATGTGGCCTATCTCATCCACTTGGATGACTGTCTGCAGTAGTCTTAGATCCAAAAGTTGGTTCAATATGTCGTACTATTTAAAGTTTATCATAATGATATATTGGGTAAAACAAATCTTACTTGGTACCTTGATGGTAAAACCTTAGCAAACTGTAGGTTGAAAAAAAAATTAACCTTCTTGCTTATCTTGTTTGATTGAGTAGGACAACCAAGTGAGTAGACTTGGGTTGTTACATATGGTATCAGAGCATACTTGATCCTAAGTTGTAGACTCTGAATGTGAAAATGATTAGTTGTTACAAACTAATGTAATACCTCTTTCACTTACAGGTTGATATGGCACCAATGCTACATGGTGGGACCTCGAGAAACCCTGTGAGAGGTAGAGAGGAGGAAACCACTGAAATACCTGTAAGGGGACCAAGAATGAATTTGAGAAGAGAAGGTCCTCAACATGAAAGAAGAATGAAAGGTTTGAATGAACCACCTCCAAATGAACCAAAAAGAGAAGGAGAAAGCCTTGCAAAGGTTATGAAATTTCTGTAAACCCAAATGGAGTAACAAAGGGAAGAGATGGCCCAACAAAAAATACATATGGCCCAACAATAAGAATTCATTGCCCAACAACAATGGGTAATAGAAAACCTAATAGGAGAAAGAGGAACTGGGTTAGATAGGGTAGGGGATGTACCCAAGGAACCTGAGAGATCTAGTGCTAGAAGGGCCAGGGTAAGTAAAGAGTTGGATAGGAACCTGAAAAAGGTTGTGATCTCCAAGTTTAATGGAAAGGGTGATGGTGAATCAACTGAGAATTGGTTAAGTGAATTGGAGTCCTATTTCTCTTTAGTGGTCCTATCCTCTGAATCTAAGACTACTTTGGTAGTTATGAATATGACTGAAGTAGCCCTAGATTGGTGGAAATATTATAAGAAAGGGCATGAAGTAGAAGCTGTTGACCTCAAATGGGAGGAATTTATCAAGGAATTTAGAGATAGATTCTTGACAAGATAGTATTACATGGAAAATTTTGGTGAATTCTCAAATTTACATCAAGAAAGCATTTTAGTATGTGAATACCACCAAAGGTTTATACAATTATTAAAATATGCATCTCAATATGAGAGTAATGAGGAGATGAAGACTTAAAAATTCATTCTGGGATTACATCCTAGAATCATGACTGTAGTAAATATGCACAATCCTATCAATATACCTACTACTTTTGATTTGGCAAGAAAAGAGGAAGTCAATCAGGAAACAAGCTATCCAAAAAGAAAAAAGATGAACTCCATAAGTGGAAAAGCATTGGATTTATGAAATGGGAGAAGGAACAAAATAAGAAACCCAAAGGAGGAGATCAGAACAAGCAAAGTGGCAAAAATAAATTTAATTACCAAAATGGTAAATATAGGAAAGATGCAAAGGAGTTTCCAAGAAGATAGGACCAGAAGTTAGCAAGTCAAGAAAGGGCTAGGGAAACTACTTTTGTGAATATAAATGAGAATGATAATAGAGGAAACAGAGCTCCACCAAAAAGATGCTATGTGTGTAAAGGAGCTCACTACACCAATAAATGTCCCCATAGAGCTGATCTACCACCAAAGGTTCCAGAGGAAGCTAACCATAGGATCTATGCTACCATAGGTAGTTCTGAACTCGATGGTCAAATTACTCCTTTCTTACTAAATGGCAAAATATTTGATAGAAATGTGAAAATTTTGATTGATAGTGGGTCAACTGATAGCTTTATCTCATCTAGAATAGTGAGGGATTTGCTTGTTAGACCTAGATTTTTGGCTAAAATTTGGAAGGTAGAGTATGGCTCAGGGTAAACCTACCATGTTGACCAATGCCTATTTGACCCCCACATCTCCTTACCACAAGGAAAAACCAATTGGAATATGTATGTGGCACCTTTGCATGCATTTGATATCATCTTAGGAGTGGATTGGTTGAAAGCGCATAAGGCTCTTCTAAATTTTGAAGAGAGATGGGTGGAATTTTTGGATGAATCTAATCAAAGGATTAGAGTTAATTATGGTTGAAAAGAAGTTAAACCACATCTATTGATTGCAATGTATATTAAAAATGTTATTAAGAGGAAAGGTATGATTTTCATAGTTAAGTTGAATGAAAGAGAAGAGACTAAAAAAGAATCTAATCTTTTTCAGAAATATCCAGTATTGGAGACATTCAAGGATGTGTTTTTAGAGGATCTACTAGGATTACCACCTCAAAGGGAATTTGATTTCTCAATAGAATTGTTACCTAGTGTTGCACCAATTGCAAGATCACCTTATAGAATGACACCCATAGAGTTGTAGGAGCTTAAAATGCAACTTCAAGATTTGCTAGAAAAAGGTCTAATCAAGCCTAGTGTGTCACCTTGGGGAGCCCCTATCTTGTTTGTTAAGAATAAATATGGTACTTTAAGGATGTGCATAGATTATTAGATGTTGAATAAAGTTACTATCAAGAATAGATATTCTCTGCCAAGAATTGATGATTTGTTTGATCAGTTGAAAGGAGCAACCATATTTTCTAAAATAGACTTGAGATCTAGTTATCATCAATTAAGGATTCGGGAGGAAGACACTTCTAAAACAACATTTAGAACAAGGTATGGATATTTTGAATTTACTATCTTACCTTTTGGGCTAACCAATGCCCCAATCGCATTCATGAATCTCATGAATAGCATTTTTAGAGAGCAGTTGGATCGATTTGTACTTGTATTTTTGGATGATATATTGATCTACTCCAAGAGTAAAGAGGAGCATGATCAGCACATGAGAATAGTGCTTGAGATTCTTAGAAGGAATCAATTGTATGGAAAGTTAAGCAAATGTGAGTTTTATACTCCACAAGTACAATATCTTGGGCATATTGTTTCTGTTATAGGGATTGTAGTGGATCCAAAGAAGATTGAAGCAATTATTGATTGGCCAACACCTACTAATGTTTTAGAAGTGTGAAGCTTTATGGGAATTGCAGGATATTATAGGTGATTCATTAAAGGGTTTTCAAAAATTGCTCAACCCATTACAAACCTTCAAAGAAAAGGGAAAAGCTTCAAGTGGATAGAGCAGTGTGAGGAGGCTTTTCAGATTTTGAAAGAAATATTGATGATGACACCAATTCTACAATTGTCTGATCCTAGCAAATAATTTACAGTTTGTACTGACACATCAATTGAAGGGTTAGGAGGGGTCTTGACTCAAGATGATGTAGTCATTGCCTATGAGTCTAGAAAACTTAAGAGGCATGAGGTTAATTACGCCACTCATGATCTAGATTTGGCAGCAGTGGTACATGCCCTAAAAATTTAGTAACATTATTTGTTGGGAAAACCTTTTGAGTTGAAAATAGACCACCAGAGTCTGAGGTATATATTTACTCAACCATTATTGAATGCTAGGCAACATCGTTGGATGGAATTTATAGTCGAAATATGACTTTGACATTGAATACATTAAGGGAAAAGAGAATAAGGTCATTGATGCTCTAAGTAGAAGAGGACGTATTACCGCAATGGCAAAATGTCAATATGATCTATTGGATCAAATTAAAATATGGTTAAGAAAAAGATGAGTTTTGTCAATCTTGTGTAGACCAAGTTGAGCAAAAACTTGGCAAGGATGCATATTATGTTCTCAAATATGATCTGCTATTTTTTAGGAATAGGTTGGTAGTCCCTAATTTGGGAGGATTGAGAGAAATAATCCTTAAGGAGGCTCATAATACTCCTTATTCCGCACACCCATGAGGGGTAAAAATACATGAAAATTTGAAAAATGATTACTACTAGCTAGGAATGAAGAAATATATTACTAATTATGTGGTAAAATGCTTAGAATACCAAAAAGTGAAAGCAGAACATCTGCATCTAGCTGGAAAGTTATACCCACATGAGATACCCACACAAAAGTGGTAAGTAGTATCAATGGATTTTATAGTGGGTTTTCCTAAAACAAGATTCAGGCATGATGCAATTCTAGTAATTATGGATAAATTAACTAAAGTCACACATTTTATACCAAGAAATATGCAAGATGATGCGATCATCGTAGCAAGTAAGTTTACCAAGGAAGTGGTAAGACTACACGGTTTTCTAGAAGTTATAATTTTTGATAGAGATTCTTGTTTCACTTTTGAATTTTGGCAAGTATTGCATCAGGTATTGGGAACCAAATTGAATATCAATACTGCTTATCACCTAGAAATATATGGACATACTGAGAGGGTGAATCAAGTGCTTGAGGATATGCTAAGAATGTACTGCATGGATCAACACGCAAAGTGGGAAGACTATTTATTCCTAGTGGAATTTGCGTACAACAATAGTTATCATGCATCGCTAGGTATGGCACCATTTGAAGCTCTATATGGGTGATGGTGCAGAATTCCCTTATATTGGGATAATCTAGAGGATCGGGTAGTGATCAAACAAAAAATGGTGAAATAAATGGAGGAGCAATTAAATAAAATTTAGCTAAGGCTAAAAGAGGTCACAGATCACCAGAAAAGCTACGCGAACCTCAAAAGATCTATAAGGGAGTATTCTGTGGGAGACAGAGTATTCCTAAGGGTGAAACCCACTAAGAGTTCTATCAAATCCTCCAAGCTTGACTCTAGATATGTTGGACCATTTGAGATAGTAGCCAAGATAAGCCTTATAGCTTACAGACTAGCTCTACCACCCAGCTTATCCAAAATCCATAATGTCTTTCATGTATCCCTCTTTAGAAAATATATTTTTGACCCCACTCATGTATTGGATGTTTCCAAATTGTAGATGATTGATCCATTAAATATTGAGGTTCGACTTGTTCGTCTACTTGGTTTTAGAACCAAGAATCTGAGAAAGAGAAGCATAGAACAATGTCGGGTCCAATGGGACCACTACTCAGATAGAAATGCTACATGGGAAGACATGGCCGATATGCATCAACAATTTCCTTATTTGTTTGAGTAGATAAAAGACTTTATTTTGGAACTTCTATATAAGTTACATGATATATGCACATGTATATATAGGAATGGAACTGGATACTGAGTAGAGTAAGATATGTTTGTGAAACTCCTATATAAATTAGTTTAAAAATATTTTTTGCTTTGCTTCATGAAATATTTTGAAAAACATATGATGAAGTATGAATTATTATTTCCAATATTGACATAATCTATGATGGGATTATATATGAAAATGTGATATGATTTTTTGATGATATCTTGTTGAAAATATTGAAGATTAGATGGAAATAATTTTTCTTTAAAAAAAAGGAAACTTGAATGCTTTGATTCATGAAAAGATATGATAGTAAGTAGAAATTTATTTTGAAGGGATCTCCATTTGAGGCATCTAAGGGAGGAGTAGGGGACATCCCATGGGATGTCATAATACATTTACCTACTTCCCCCTCCCCTGGATCTATCCTAGTCCTTTGGTATTTTTGGATCCTCCTCTCAGTTGACTATGGTTGTAGACGATCTCCTTAGGGTGGGAGGTCTCTTTTCTTCTTGTCTACACCTTTCCTCATTGGTTTGAGGGTTTCCTTCCTATGATTCTAGACTGTGATGTTCATGGGTCCATCCTAGTTCCCTTTTTTTTTGCTTCAACAATTCCTTTTCTCTTTTTTATCTTTGGGACATCCTTGGGTCTATCCTTCTTTTCATTTTTTGTGATTTAGGGGGATTTCCCTTCTGTTATTTGGTTTTCCTAATTTTTTGTAGGTTTTCTTCATGGTGTGGCTTAGCTTTGTCCCTATTCCTTGGTACTTCCTAGATCCTTATCTCTTGGCTATCCTTGGTTGGATACGATCTCCTTGGTTTGTGATATCAATTCTCTACTTTTATGCCCTTTTCTAGCCACTTCGAGGGTTTACTTCCTGTGCCTATGTTCAAGGATGCCCTTGTGTCCCTACCTAGGTTTTTAGTGGTTCTTATAGGATGCCTTTTCCTATAGGTTTTTTCTTGGAGCTAGGTTTAATTGGTTCTCCAGATGTGGTGTGCTCCCTCTGTTCCTCTTGGTTTCTAAGTAGTTTCCCTCATTACAAGGGGATTTCATGGCCTATGGAGATCCTCAGTTTGTTGTCCCACTTTCTAGTCCAGTGTAGGATGTTTTTCTGATGGTTTTATAGCATTCTTTAATGTTTCTTGCCCTTCCCTGGGTAATATATTTTTTTTCTTGAAGATCCTCTACTCCATCCTATTGTTTAGGGTGGATTTTTTGTAAATTATTTTTGGTTTTCCTGTGTTTTCCTTTCAGATTTTAGTTTTGGACTTGAGCTTCATATTAGGTCATCCTTAGGCAGAAATGATCATTTTTTCCACTTTTATTTCAATTTTAAATTGTTAAATTTTAGATGTGGGCGGGATGGTCTTGTATCTCGTGTTTTGATTTTCAAATTATTCTGGGTGGGTCCACCCTATATTAATTTTAATTGCACATGTTTTTTGGGTGGGATGGCCCTGATCCTCTTCTCCATACTTCATGCAAATTCTATAAGTATGCCTTGGGCAGGACGAGCTTATTTTTTATTTTAAATTTTATCTCATGTGTTGTGTTTTGTGAGGTCAGTTTTGGGTGGGATGACCCTTTCTTATCTCCTTTTACGTGTGATGGTCCCACTTGCTATATGGGAAGGTTTAAGGATTTTTTTAGTTTTCATCCTTTGAGGAAGGATTTATGTTGTATCCTTATGTATTTACAGTATTTTCCATTGTTGTTGTAATCAGGTTTTTGGGTCCCTTGATAAAATCTACTTAATTTTAAACTATCAAAAAACACAAGGACTATGTTTATTTCTAGTGGGGAAGGATGTAATGACCCTCGTATCATGATGAAGGAATATAATAAATAAATAATAAACTAATATTTTTCTTGTGAAACATGGTACTATTTATGATACTTGAGGATGTAGGATAGTCACAGGATGACAAGGAGAAGAAGCCAAGTAGTAGAAAAAAAGGTAAGAAATGGAAGTGATGATTTGGCTCATGAGTACATAGATGCTCACACACCTACATTTCATGTAGAATTTTGATTTAATGATAGTGTGCATGCACATTTGGAATAAATGATTGTTTTCTTGATATAAGAGTAGAGTGTGTTTGTGTTGTGTGTGGTGATGATCATGGGAGCCACCTTTTATTTTATTTTGAACTTGTGTATAATATTTGATCAAAGGTGTAATATATATATATATATGCAATGGAACCATTTAACGCATAAACATTAGAATGTATCATGAAAAATGTGTTTTACATATTGCTTTAAAATATTGATTTGATTGATTTTTATATGCATGGCTTCTCGATCAATTAAAACTTTGAGGAAATTTATGTTCATGTATTTAATCCAAGATTGAGAATTATTGGTTAATTCATGGTAATTTTGGTGTGGAAATATGTCGGCAATATCATGCATAACCAAATGAAGTGGCACCATAATTATTTGATCCTCCTCCTTACCTGACATCTAAAAAAGGTTAGGGGGAGAAAGAAAAAATGTGGAAAAGTAAAATGGATGGGGAAAATGAAAACAAAATGAATTGGACCAAGAAAAAAAAGAGGAGAATTGCAAAATATTTCTAGAAGGGTGTGGAAGGCATGGAAAGTAAGAGGAAGGTCGAGGAAATCTTAAACAAGTAATAAACCTAGGTGGAATTCATTAAGTGTGTAGGCTTTTGTTAATTAAGTTTACTTATTTGAAAGAATGGATTGTGTTGAATGCATATTTGGTTGTTAAATGCAAAGTGTAGAGGATAGAATGCATATAATACTTGTGTTCTATATATATATATATATATATATATATATATATATATATATATATATATAATGTGTGTGTGTGTGTGTGTGTGTGTGTGTGTGTGTGTGTGTGTGTGTGTGTGTTTGTGTGTAGAATATTCCATGCTCATTGTGCTTGAATGGAAAAATAACATTGAATTTCTAGAACTACATAGGAAGAACATTTGCTGGTTGAGCTAGCTAATAATATACCATGGAAAACTTATGTGTGCTTAGACGAGCATTGTCTGGACTAAGTAGACATCCTAGATAAATTAGCATAAATGCATTGATTGGTATGTAGAATGAAATATGAGATTGTATGTTTGTTGTTTTGAAAAAAATATTGAAGAACACAGGCTTATACTAAGAGGGAGGGTGAAAAATATAAGATCAAATTTTACTTTTCTTTCCCAAATAATATTATCCAATATTATAAATGGCAATATCAATAGCAGTAATCAAAGCAATGCACAAATCATCACACACAAGAGAGACACAAATTTAACGTGGTTCACCCAATGTGGGCTACTCCACGGAGAAAATATTTCTTCTAAATTTTCTCAACAAATCTCTTGGGAATCAATTCCCTATTACAATATTTATGGACCTCTATCCAAAGGAGACACCAATCCCCTATGCTCTAATTTGTGGATCTCTCTCCACATGAGAACTCTATCCCCTTGCTCTGGTTTGTGGATATCTCTCTACAAGAGAACTCTATCCCCTAGCTCTAATTTGTGGAACTTTATCTAGGAGAACTCTATCTTCTCAACTGGTTCATGGATCTCTCTCCATAGAATAAATCTATCTCCCTAGCTGGTTCACAGATCTTAATCCACAGGAGAACTATTTCCCCTTTCTCTGGTCCATGGATCTCTATCCAGAAGAGAACTCTTTCCCCTTGCTCTAGTTCATGGATCTCTATCCATAGGAGAACTCTATACCCTTGCTCTAGTTTTTGGATCTCTATCCACAGGAGAACTCTATCCCCTCTGCTCTAGCTGGTGAACTTCTAGAAGACTTCTACCCCCACTACTCTATCTTGTGGATCTCTCTCCATAGGAGACCTCTATCCCCACTACACTAGCTAATGGACCTCTATCCACTGGAGACCTCTATCCTCTCTGCTCTATCACCTCCAAATCCTACTCTTAAATCTATCTCAAATATACACCAAAATCTATCCCAAGTCTAGCACAAATCTACTCTAACTCTGCTCACAAATCTGCACCAAAATCTATCCCAAGTCTAGCACAAATCTGCTCTAACTCTACTCATAAATCTTCTCTCAATTCTATCTCAAATCTGCCCCAAGCCTTAACACAAATCTTGAACAAATCAGCAATCAAACCTACTCTCAATTATATCTCAAATCTGCCCCAAGCCTTAACACAAAGCTTGAACAAATCAACAATCAAACCTACTCTCAATTCTATCTTAAATATACCCTCAAGCCTTAACACAAAGCTTGAACAAATCAGCAATCAAACCTACTCTCAATGTTGTTTCAAGCCTTCTCAAAAGACTTGCTCAAATATGCCTTCAAGCCTTCTCAAAAGACTTGCTCAAATCTACCTTCAATGTTGCTCACAAAACCTGCTCAAATAACTCCAAATATTGCATACAAAACACAACTTAAATCTCTTTCAAAAATATTTCTTCACATAGATAAATTCTACTTAGAATTCGTTTAACCTCTAGAACATATAGAGAATGATATACTCTATCACAACCTCAATATGTTCTTCAAATTCAAAAATATTATACACACATAGCTAAACTTTATCTCTTGCAAAATATCTTTCAAATCAAATCAAAACGGTGTATAACTTATTCTACAAAACCGGTCTATATTTCTTGTAAATTTCCTCTCTAATATCAATCATACTAATGCACAATTTTATCTCACAAAATTGATCTCAAAAACTTTCACAATTGCTATCAGTATCTCTTAAACTAATCTTCAAAAGGTTTCACAAAGATGTACTAACTTGTCTCCAACCCTAACTCAAATATTTTCAACAATGCTTATCAAACAACCCTTTTATCTCCACCTTATGTTCCAGAAACATTTACTCAACCAAACATCTTAAACAAAGAATGATGTGCCCATACCTCTTATTTTGCTCTGATGGAGATATGTCTTCAAAACCTATCTCACAGACAACTAATTTTTCTAGTGCCACTTCAAGGGTTAGATAGCAAAATACTTTCTCAAATCCATCCACATGAATTTCCTTCTCAAAATATAGGGCATTAATAATTATAAAAAACCTTCAAACTCACTTTCACCATGCAAGCATTACAATAAAATATCAAACCATTGTAACACCTTATTACTCCTATTCTTTCATGCAAAACATATTTTTCATTTATTCACTTTGCAAAAATTAAACTATATAAAACACTCTCAAAATTTATTGAATTACACCCTTATAACTCCCTAAGTGTAAATTCAAACTTTATAACCTTAACCCTTATGACTCCCAAAGTCAAGCATCATATGCATACCTTATAAAAAAATTTACCAAGCATTGTCACCGCTACTCGAACTCGTGACCTCGCTGGCCCCACGCCCTACCACAAGGGTGGACACCATGTGGGCTAGATTCCCACACAAGTCCAAAGGAGCACGTGCTCCTACTTCTCCACTAACACCGATGCAAAACCCTTGACAAAGAAAAAAAGGACTCTGTGATTTTAACGTTGAACCTACCGCCTACCACGTGCTCCGCAAGCCAAGCTTGCCAACTAAGCTATCCACCCACGTCGGATGAAATCGAGCGCCCTTTGTCTTAACTACGAAATGCCCTCAAAATTTATAAATGCTTTATCTACCTCCACCACATGCGAAATGAAGTGAACAAGGAGATATATTTTGGGGATAAAAATTAACTTTGGCATTGCAAAATGTTTGCCCTTTTATACACGTTTTTCCCTTTGACTTATGATGTCGGCTCAACTTTGAAACATGCCTCCATGCACATTCAAATTTTGGCACCTTATAATAATTCGAATTTTACTTTATTTTTTATTTAATATTTAACCTTAGTGTTAAATATTAATTATTTATATTATTTAACCTTGGTGTTAAATAATATATTAACTTAGTCCTTTGCCAACTTAACTCCTTTTTGAAACCTTTGTCCACGACACTTTCAAAATTCCTTTTTAAATGACCCTTTTTGGCCAAGATATTATAATATTAAAATATTATAATATTGTCCCCTTTGAGCCTTAGAAACTTGCTTTCTTTGCACATAGACTTAAACTTGGGCCTTCAAACCTTTTATACATTTACTTAGAACTCATGGTCCCAAATTCTTTGGAGAGAACCTTGCCTTGATTTCATAGCACATTAACCTTTGACATCAATGACTATGTACTTTTGACATCAATGACAACCAAAGTACTCAACTTTCCAACAATATCCCCCTTTGTCATTGATGGCAACCCTTTCTAAAAATTTCTTTTCCTATCACTGAATTCCAAATTTGCTCCCCCTGATGAATGCTCTCTCCCTTACTCAAATCTCTCCCCCTTTGACATCAATGGCAAAGGGACTCCTTTGGGGCTAAATATAAGACTCTTAGCTCAGCCCCCTACCCACCTCCTCTCTTTGAGGTGATTAATTTTGGGGTGGGAGTATCTCTACTCCTAGCATACAATGCTCTTTTTCTTTGTCAACCTTCTTTTTCAACATTTTTGTAGCCATACCTTTTTTATCCTTTTGAGTGTCCCTGTTCTTGCTTGTCTCTGGAAGTTCTAGAAACTCTGTTCTACACCACTTGGCCTTATGCCCAAGATTATTGCACTTGTAACACTTAATGTTGTAGTTCTTGGAAGGTGCAAATATCTTGAATTTCCTCTTGGTGAAGCCATAATCATTTCTGTCATGAACCCTGTAGTGGATTGCTTTATGACCAAAGTAATTACAAGAGTAGCAATACCCTTGAAAGAAATGTCCATATTTGAAATAATTGACATTTTCTTAGTAATACCATACTCCTCTTTCCATGAGTCCTACAATGCATAGCCTTGTGACCAAATCGATTACATGAAAAACAATATCCTTTGAAGAAATATTGTCTTGAACCCTCTGGTCTCTTAGTCCTTTCTTTGTCTTCTCTATGATGATCCTTGTTTCTTGTTTGTGCATTGTTTCCTTTCTTAGTGAAGCTTCTATTCTTCAACTTATCCTCATAAGTCTCAATTTCTTCTTCACTCTCTTCCTCTAAAACTTCTTCCTCTTTTGAGCTTGAGCTTGACCCTTCTTCTTGTTTCCCTTGTCCTTCTTCAAAACCAAGTCCTGTTTTGATAGATGAAGATCTTTGTGCATTGATAATCTTATCCAAATTTTTTGAAATTTTCCCAAACCTGTGTAGCTTTTCCTTAGAATTTTTCACTTCCATCCTTAGTGAAACTACCTCATGTTCTAATATTTCACATTCTAACTCTTTTACCTCTAACTTTTCACTCATGACCTCTTCAATTTTTCTTGCCTTTCAGCTTTTAACTTTCAGTAATTGAGATCTTGTATAAGTCTTGCTTTTTTTTTCTCATCCTCTTGAACTTGAGTCTTTAGTCTTGAGTTCTACTTTCTAACCCTTTTCAAATCTCTGAGAGCAACAATAAGTTCTTCTTCTAGATCTACTATGCCTTCTTCTTCTATTTCTGAATCTTCTCTCTTCTAGGTCTCCAAGAGCATCTTCATATTCTTCTTCACTATCCTAACTTTTTTCCCTCAGCTATTTGACTTGATCTTTAATAGGAAAATCTTCTCTCTCTTCTATTGCCAAAAATAGAATCTCTTCTTTCTCACTATCTGAGAGAATTTCATCACTATCACTTGAAGCCTTGCTTCCCTTGTTAACATAGAAACTCTTCTTGTGCCTTTGAAAGAACTTCTTTTCATGCTTGCCTTGACCATACCTATTTTTCTTTTCATACCTGGATTTTCCTCCTTCCTTTTTCTTATGATCCTATTTCTCTTCACTGCTACTACTTCCAACTTCTAGACAATTAGATGCATAGTGACCAAAATTACCATAGTTAAAATATTTCACTATTTTCATACCTTTGTGCTTTCTTGAGTCCTTGTTTCTTCTCCCATAGTTAGCTTCTTCATCACTTCTTGACTCACCACTTGATTCTGGTTTCTTATATTTTGTCTTCTTTGATGCTTTGAAATCTACCTCTTTCTTGGAGTTGGGATCCTTTACTATTCTCATCTCATAAGCTGTGATAATTCCATGTAACTCATCCATAGTCAATTTTTCAATATCTCTCATCTCTTCTATAGCTGAAACATTTCCATCATACCTCATAGGAAGTGATCTTAATACCTTTTGAGCAACACTAGAGTCTTCAATTTCAAATCCAAGTCCATGCATGGTATTAACAACTTCATCCACATGAAGCAAGTATGTAGCAATATCTTCCTCATATTCCATCTTCAAATCTTCAAACCTTTTCTTATGGTTTTGTAGTTTTGCCATCTTGACCTTTTTATCTCCCTCATATGTTTACTTCAATTTTTTCCATATCTCTTTTTTCTAATTTGCAATGCATAACTTTCATAAATTTTTCTTCACATAATCCACTTAAGATTCCATTCATAGCCTTGGAATTATTCACATGTAACATCTTACCATATTTATCTATGGGAGGAGTAGTTGTAGGTGTGAACCCATCCTCAATGGATTGCCATGTCTCATATCCTTTTTCCATCAAGTAAGTATTCATTATTATGCTCCATAAAGTATAATTGTTCCCATCAAACAATGGTGCCTTATTTTATGAAGATCCATTCTAAGATGCCATATGTGTTCCTGTACTTTCTTCCTTCAAGTTGTTAGAATTTTTTGAAGGAACTCACTTTGATACCAATTGAAGAACATAGGCTTATACTAAGAGGGGGGGTGAACAATATAAGATCAACTTTTACTTTTCTTTCCAAAAAATATTATCCAATATTATCAATGGTAATATCAATAGTAGTAATCAAATCAATGCACAAATCATCACACACAAGAGAGACACAAATTTAACATGGTTCACCCAATGTGGGCTACTCCATAGAGAAAATATTTCTTCTAAATTTTCTCAACAAATATCTTGGGAATCAATTCCCTATTACAATATTTATGGACCTTTGTCCAAAGGAGACACCAATCCCCTATGCTCTTATTTGTGGATCTCTCTCCATAGGAGAACTCTATCCCATTTATCTTGTTTATGGATCTCTCTCTATAGGAGAAATCTATCCCCTAGCTCTAGTTTGTGTAACTTGATCTAGGAGAACTCTATCTCCTCAACTGGTTCATGGATCTCTCTCCATAGAAGAACTCTATCTCCCTAGCTAGTTCATGGATCTTAATCCATAGGAGAACTCTTTTCCCTTGCTCTAGTTCATAGATCTTTATCCATAGGAGAACTATTTACCCTTGCTTTGGTTCATGGATCTCTATCCATATGAGAACTCTATCCCCTTGCTCTAGTTTGTGGATATCTATCCATAAGAGAACTCTATCCCCTCTACTCTGGCTGGTAAACTTCTAGAATACTTATGCCCCCACTACTCTAGCTTATGGATCTCTCTCCATAGGAGACCTCTATCCCCACTACACTAGTTGATGGACCTCTATCCACTAGAGACCTCTATCCTCTCTACTCTATCACCTCCAAATATTAATCTCAACTTTATCTTAAATCTACACCAAACTATGTCCCAAGTCTAGCACAAATCTTCTCTAACTTTTCTCACAAATCTGTACCAAAATCTATCCCAAGTCTAGCATAAATCTACTCTAACTCTACTCATAAATATACTCTCAATTCTATCTCAAATCTACCCCAAGCCTTAACACAAAGCTTGAACAAATCATTAATCAAACCTGCTCTCAATTCTATCTCAAATCTACCCTAAGCCTTAACACAAAGCTTGAATAAATCAGTAATCAAACTTGCTTTCAATTCTATCTCAAATATTTCCCAAGCCTTTACACAAATCTTGAACAACTTATAAATCAAACCTTCTCTCAATTTTTTTTCAAGCCTTCTCAAAAGACTTCCTCAAATATACCTTCAAGCCTTCTCAAAAGACTTGCTCAAATCTACCTTCAATGCTTCTTACAAAACCTACTCAAATAACTCCAAATCTTTCATACAAAACACAACTTAAATCTCTTTCAAAAATCTTTCTTCACACAGATAAATTCTACTTAGAATTCTTTTAACCTCTGGAACATATAGAGAATG
The DNA here is from genome assembly GCA_028583015.1 of Wollemia nobilis. Lineage (NCBI taxonomy): Eukaryota > Viridiplantae > Streptophyta > Pinopsida > Araucariales > Araucariaceae > Wollemia > Wollemia nobilis. The sequence goes on along the minus strand of JAQPPZ010017220.1, from coordinate 3,616,144 downwards.
ATATCCTCTATCACAACCTCAATATGTTCTTCACACTCATAAATCTTGTACACACTTAGCCAATCTCTATCTCTTACAAAATCTCTTTCAAATCAAATCAAAATAGTGTATAACAAAACTGGTCTATCTTTCTTGCAAATTTCCTCTCTAATATCAATCACACTAATGCACAATTTTCTCTCATAAAATTTATCTCAAACACTTTCAAAATTTGCTCATAAATACTCTAACACCAATGTTTTCAAATTGTTTCAACAAAGATGTACTAAGTTGGTCTTCAACCCTAACTCAAATATTTTCAATAATGCTTATCAAAAAACCCTTTTATCTCCACATTATGTTCTAGAAACATTTACTCAACCAAACATCTTAACCAAAGAATGATGTGCCCATACCTCTTATTTTGCTCTAATGGAGATATGTCTTCAAAACCTGTCTCACAGACAACTGATTTTTCTAGTGCCACTACAAGGGTTAGATAGCAAAATACTTTCTCAAATCCATCCACATGAATTTCCTTCTCAAAATATAGGGCATTAATAATTATCAAAAACCTTCAAACTCACTTTCACCATGCAAGCATTACAATAAAATATCAAACCATTGTAACACCTTATTACTCCTATTCTTTCATGCAAAACACATTTTTCATTTATTCACTTTGCAAAAATTAAACTATATAAAACACTCTCAAACTTTATTGAATTACACCCTTATAACTCCCTAAGTGTAAATTCAAACTTTATAACCTTAACCCTTATGACTCCCAAAGTCAAGCATCATATGCATACCTTATAAAAAAATTCCCAAGCACTGTCACCGCTACTCGAACCCATGACCTCGTTGGCCCCGCGCCCTACCACAAGGGTGGACACCATGTGGGCTAGCCACCCACACAAGTCCAAAGGAGCATGTGCTCCTACTTCTCCACTAACACCGATGCAAAACCCTCGACCAAGCAAAAAGGACTCTGCATGATTCGAATGCCAAACCTATCGCCTGCCACATGCTCTACAAGCCAAGCTTGCCAACTAAGCTATCCACCCATGTTGAATGGAATCGAGCACCCTCCATCTTAACTCCACGCTGCCCTCGAAATCCATAAATGCTTTATCTACCTCCACCGCATGCCGAATGAAGCGAACAAGGAGATATATTTCAAGGATAAAAATTAACTTTGGCATTGCAAAATGTTTGCCCTTTTATACACGTTTTTCCCTTTGACTTATGATGTCGGCTCAACTTTGAAACATGCCTCCATGCACATTTGAATTTTTGTGCCTTATAATAATTCAAATTTTACTTTATTTTTTATTTAATATTTAACCTTAGTGTTAAATATTAATTATTTATATTATTTAACCTTGGTGTTAAATAATATATTAACTTAGTCCTTTGCCAACTTAACTCCTTTTTGAAACCTTTGTCCACGACACTTTCAAAACTCCTTTTTAAATGACCCTTTTTGGCCAAGATATTATAATATTAAAATATTATAATATTGTCCCCTTTGAGCCTTAGACACTTGCTTTCTTTGCACATAGACTTAAACTTGGGCCTTCAAACCTTCTTCAAACCTTTTATACATTTACTTAGAACTCATGGTCCCAAATGCTTTGGAGAGAACCTTGCCTTGCTTTCATAGCACATTAACCTTTGACATCAATGACTATGTACTTTTGACATCAATGACAACCAAAGTACTCAACTTTCCCAAAAAATATGAGTCATAATTTGATCCCACCATATCTACAAATCCAAATTCTCTCAAGTTGAAAGTAATAGGTTTTGGATGATGTCTATGGAAGCAACATGTTGTGCTAAAGCTAATGAAGGTCTTACATCACCTATGCTAAAAAACCTAGATTTTTTTCAAATCAAAATTATTTCATTAGTATTTAGATGTGTTTCCACATGTATTAGTGACCTTATAATGTAAAATTTCCAAATATTGGTTTTTAGCCTTCTATGAGTCATATCTTTAAGTAATGTTTGATGAGACATTTGCAGGTCTCAAAAAAATTTTGCAAAATTTTGTCTTGGTACAGCTCTAGAAAATATGGTCAATGATTTTACTGTTTGTAAGGCTTAAAAATTGTTAAAGTATAATTCTTTAATTTGATGAAAGCATGAGAAAGATATTTGTGTTTTGCATGTGTAGTGTTATCTGTTTTCAATGATCATCATGGTTGAACTATATATATATATTGCATAGTTACAAGATAGCTTACCTTTGTGAGCCCTTCATAATGGAAAAATTAATGTCATTTGGAACTCTATTTAGATTATATAATTGGCAAATGAGTTAATAATATCCTTGTTATAATGTTTAGTTTAATTTAGCTTTAAGACCTAAAATTAGTGATAGAATGAAAGCATATTTCAATGTTTTAAAGATATACTTTTACATATTTGGTTATGTGAAATAAGCATGTGTTTACTAAGAAATGTTAGCATTCTGAGTAGACGGTGATAATTTATTTAAAATATACAAAAAAAACATAGCCATGTTGGAAAGCAAACCCATACTGTTGGTTGAAAACCTATTTTAGAATCTTATTAAGGGTTTAATTCTAAAGAAAGCTAATTCCTTGGCCTATGATTGGTAACTGTAACTTAACCCAAAAATCAATAAGTGGACTTTGTTTATAAATCATTATTGACTACCCAAAGAAATTATCTTCTTTATGAATTTTTTCCTTATCTTTATTGAAAATCGAATTGAAAGTTGGCTATGAGTTCTTTAAGTTCACTTGGAAGTAACCACCTTGTTTATTTAAAAGAAAATTAGTAAAAGTGAATTTGTAGGTTATGTGCTTGAAAATTTGAATGTTGTGAAAGAAAATAAAATAACATGACTTTTGTATTGTATATTTTGAATAATATTTAAATAGCTCAATGATATTTTCTACTATGTAAAGGGATGACATTAAACCTTTTAAAAGGGTTAAATTTACCCAATTGTTACTTTGAGAATCCTAAGTTGAGTGAACTTCATAGAGACCATAAATTTGAAGTTAATACTACTCTACCTTGCCTATGAGCTAAAGCATCAAGTGATAAGGATGTCTTTAGAAGAAAAATAAAACCCAATATGTTGAGGTACGAGTATGCACACAACTAGATCAAGGGAAATTGTTGGATTGAAAAAATTGGTTAGAAAATGAGATAGGTTCAATCCTTTAAAGAGGAGGTGGTATGGGATTTCATCTCTATATTTTTGCTCGATAGTACTATGATATGTCCCATAGCCAGGTAAATTATCCAAAAATTAGCCTCAATGTTTGGTATGGAATAAACAATCATGAGTTATATCGATTATGTGTGATCAATACCTAGGCCAGTGAATTGGGAAGGCTCTATCTAACTTCAAGAAATAGGGATAATCAGATAGACATGTGGTATATTTACACTAGAACCCTTACATTCAATATGTCAAGCATGAATGACAAAAGGTGAAGTTTCAGCATGTTTGAGGACGGGGAAGCAAGCATCAATCCTTTGGGTGTTATGGGCCCTAACGAACAATGCCTATTGTGGATCAATCCTCATATCGAAAAATGATGATGATAAATGAGATTTTTGACTCCACTAAATGGTACAATTATGGGATCTGGCCTATCTCGTCCACTTGGATGACTATCTGCCACAGCGTTAGATCCAAAAATTGGTTCAATATACCATACTATTTAAATTTTTTCATAATGATATATTGTGTAAAATAAATCTTACTTGATACCTTAATGGTAAAACCTTAGCAAATTTAAGGTTGAAAAGAAAAATTAAGCTTCTTTCTTATCTTGTTTTACTGAGTAGGACAACCAATTGAGTAGACTTGGATTTTTACACAAAATATTCTCCCAAAAAATAAGGTAATAATTTGAGTGTTGAGATGAGAATCAGGTCCTATATGTTAGGTGGAATTGGAGGAATTAGAGGACCTTTGTCCTTCCATACTAAAATTTTCTAGGAGGATGATGAACTACAATTACTATGTTACACCATTGATTCCTCCTTTGTCTTTAATTTAGTGGTAGCACAATCTCTTATTGAGTGACTCAAACGAAGGCTCTAGTTATGGGTCTTCTACTCATATAATTTGAGGTCCTTACCTTGAGAATTGGATCACTAGATGAGGATATTTTGATTTAATAAGATCATCAGATAAATATCCTCATTGGAATATAATTTCATGATTTGCTAGATGACTTCTTCAAAGTATTTTATTTTCAAGCTAATTTATCAAGCGAAGTCACTAGGTGATTTGTTAGGTGCTTCTCTTTAAGCATATGGACTATGGCCTTCATCATAATCATAATTAAAATTATTCAATATTTTGTAGTGAATGTAGAATATTATACCATTTGTCATGTTTCACAAACTATTATTGTCTCTCACAACACACTCCAATTTGGGTTATAAGGTCCAATGAACCATATGCACTTTTCCCTTGAATAGAGAAAAATAATAGGAAGTGTCATAGAAGGAAGAACACATATGGGCCAATAAGTAGGGTTTTTTATAAGGCTATATCCTCATGAAATTTAATACTTTATACATAAAAACCTCCATAAGTTGAGGTTAGGTGGTTTACAAGGAAAGGAATTGTAATGGAAGCAAAAAATAGAAAATGTAAATGGTTGGAAAAAATTTAAAACCTAATCTATGCGGTTGATGTACCAAATAATTAAATACCTACTTTCAACTACAAGAAGTTTCAAAAATGAACACAAAAGATACAATTTTATGGCTAAGTGAGCACAACCAAACAAACACATTACTAGCAATTCGAAGTAAGTTAAAGAAAGGGGGATAGAGAAAAATTAGTCATCGCTTCCATTAACATGTCATAAATTATTACAAGACAATGGGATCCCTAAGTTTTGATACTCCTTAGGTAGAAACCCAAGGTTTAGACTCCCCTTATTACAATAAAAATAAGATTAAAAGTAAAATCCTACAAGGTTGAGTACTCGGCATGATAAGAGAACTTTGAATGGCTTTATAATAAAATTTGAATCTATTTAAAAGTTGAGAGGAGGTTTCCTTCTATTTAACTTTCTATTTAGAATACCTATAAATTATCCTTTGTCCTATAGCTAAAATATTTCTATAATTGGAAATAACAACATTGAGGTCTCTAGATCCAAGTCCATTAATATTGAGAGTTTTGGGATATTTGGGTGACAATTTATTGTTGACTCATCTCTTTTCTACTATGTTGAGGTGGTTGTGCCATTATTTATCCACCATGTTTCTCTTATAGTGCATCACCATGTTGATGTGGGAGGCATGACCTCCTTGATTAATGTAGATTCGTAAGCTAGACTCATACAAATGGTCGGTGGTTACCATTACTAACATATAGTTGGTTCTAATTGTCATGACCATGAAAATTAAACTTTGTATTCAATGGTGTCTACTCTTTTAAATAATTTTTTTCCATTTTCTTACTTGTGCATGCAACTATCACTTGTTCTTAGGTAATTTTGAAAACCCAAGTCAACCCACTTAGTTTCAAAACATTGAAAATTTTCTTTTCAACCTTATCAAATATAAGCATGCCAAATATTCACAGATGCCATCTTGTTGCAGATAAGATATCCGTGAGATCGAGAATGGCCAATTCTCAGTAAGATTACCTATAAAATATTTCCTCTCCTAATCTGAGATGCTAAGTATTGGTAAGTGTTACACTTTTTAGTGTCCATTTCACCTGAAAGTTGAACGCTATCTCTCCATATCCTTATTATTGATACTAGCGTATGCATGTCAAAGTTTTCGTATATTCACCTCCCTAGATTATAACATGAGTTCTATAACTACCGTGATAGTATCCCAGAAGTCTTATTTGAATGATGTCCATTTCATCATGCAAATGCCTATTCGGTTATAAGAAAATTTGCTCTTATACTTGATGAGTTTACCCAGGAATTATGCCCATTTCAAAATTCATGTATCTCTCGCTATTTTATTCAAGATTCTGGCAAACCTTGTCAAGATTTGGACTACCCCAAACAACTTGATGGTTGATTATTTTAAATGCCTATCTGTATTCATAAAGTATAGGTTGTCTGCCCACAACCATTAATTTAATATTAATAAACCTTTTCTTGATTGGACAAGATATGCTCCATGACTAAGTTTCAAAATTGTGTTTTAAGTGATTGTTAATGAGGTTGTGACTTTTCATAGATATACTACAATTACTTATAAAAGGGAATGACAATAACAATAACAAGAACTTCTTAACTAAAAATAAAAGCTACTCATAGATATAAGAAATTTCTACCAAATTTTGAGAGCCCCACTTGTCAAATATTTACATTTCAAGACCATATAGATATTTACCTATAAATTACATATTAATGCAAATTATTAACGACATAGCAATATGCGTTTAAAACATAATAATAAAAACCTTCAACTAAGCCTACTTAGCCCCGATTCCTACCATCTATTATAGTAAAAATGTAAAGTTTTTATTTGTCCTTTTCACTTTAATACCTTTCCCTTGTTTAGCTCGAGTATATGGTTTAACTTTTCACCATACACCTAAGGACAACTTAAATAATTTTTTTTTTGTTTCCGAGTTAATAGAAAACTCTACCTACATTGAAGTTTGGGTTGGTATATCTCACAAATTATTCTTATTATAACTAGCATAGAGATGTTGCTAATTATCCTTTCGAAAGTGCGCAACCCAATTAATTGGTACGTAAACTAAGTTTTATGGTTCTAAATAAAACTTTTGAGCTATAGGAAGCTGATGAATAGATGCAACCGGCACAAGTTAAAAAAAATAATACCTTCAATTCCTATTTGGCTTCAGCCCTTTTCCAGCAAGCACTTAAGCTATCGGAATGGTTTATGATAGTTTGCCCTAAAACCTATTTTCTTTTAAAGCTATATTATTTTATCCTTAATATAAGATCAAAAATCATTGTATTCAAATCTAAGAATTTTGCGACCCTGATTTCTATCGAAGTGGGTTCAATTATCATATTAGGAAGATATTGGCATACCTCCGTCACATTATACTCGTATACACAACCCTTAGTTATGAGTGAAGCCTTTAAAACAATCCAGCCAATCTATGAGAAGCACTAAGCTAATATGATAGTTGTATCTAGCGCTTCTCGTTCATTGAAAGTATTCTAAGAGGGTATTCAATTATATTCAAATTTTAGCCATTAATTTACAAATTACATAGCGTTTCCAAGTCACGTATAAATTGAACATGTCCTATGTGAGAATCCTATAATAATTAAATTATATCCTTTCAAACACAACACATTTCATAGATAATCTACAGTATACTTTCAACCTACAACATGTAATCCAAATATAAAATTTCTAAAAGAAAATTTGCCCCCTTGGACAATTACAGAATAGAAAACTATTCCTTTTAATAACAAGCAAATTCACACTTAAATAATTCTCTTCATAACATTTCAAATAACATGTTGTGCTATACAAGCCACTTCTTTCTTAATAAGAGACAATAAGAGAAATATCAACATTTATTTGGCAAAGGTATTATTTTCGAGTTCTTTTCGATTTTCTAATAAATAATGCATCGCATTCCACTCATTTCGATATACAAGGACATCATTAGCTCTAAAAATACATTTACAAGAACCTACACTCTACTACCGCCAGCTACTAAGTTGTTCAAGGAAAACTCGTATGATGTACACCTTTATGGATATTCAGTGTTTCCAGAGTCAGAGTAACCGATCTACATATAAAATGTAAACTAAGCCTATATGCTTTTTCTTTCATATGCACGGCAAGAGCAAAATATTTTTTAGCAAATTTATATAAAATAAATAAAAAATACAAATATTTTCATACATTAATTAAAAACTATCAGAATTCTTAATAAAAAAGTTACATTAATTCCAAAGAAGAGACAAGACTCGCACTATGACCAAATCGATCCTTTGTTTGATATTATCCCCCAGCATTTCCCTTCGATCGCTTCCTTCTTTTTTTTCTTTCTTCCCCCATCTCTTTTATAAAGTAAAGCCTCAATATTTGTATACGACAACTATTGTTGATAATGTAAAATCCATTCAAAAGCTTGCCAAGTGGTATGGAGAGAGCCGCGTCACTCTATTGATATTATTTTTTTTTAACATCGCCCAAACGTTGTTAAATAAGTTTATTTATTATAATTTTTTTTTTTTTTAATTTAATATTTTATCTTTCAAATTTGTTTTATTCTTACCCACATGATAGAAATATTTATATATTTGTATATTTCATTTAACCTTATTTATATATATTTCATATATAATTTTCATATATATATTTTTATTTGCTTGTCAATATATTATATTACTAAATTTTCCTTTATTATTGTTATTATATTTTTTTTTACAAGATATATATATATATATATATTTTATTAATTTTTAATTTAATTAAACAGCCTAAAGATGCATTTTACATGAAATACAGCTATATGGGCTACTGATGGATGCATTACCTCTAGGATACTTGGATTTGAATTATGGTAAATACTCCACCGCTCATCATTTCTCTAGACTTACCTTAAGCCGAATAACCTTTTCCAATATCTAAAGGAAGACATTCCAACTCCAAACGACTCCTCTTCAAGCAATACCTGTCCTTGCATCCATAACTATATTTGTAGTATCTCATCCTTATCGATAATATAAGCAAAAAAGATGCTAAATCTATAGGGTTATTACATAGTTTCCCCCTAAGATCAAACACAGGCCCTATGTTTACAGTGTATAACTACATAAGAAAAAAATATATTTTAAACAGATACATTACAACAGATAATATTGAACTTTAATATTTTTGTGCAACTGAAATTAACATGATTAGACATCATTATATAGCAAAAATTTTATCATTCAAAATTTCTTTAGTTTTTCAAAAACATGTTCATTTCATCATTCAAACAAAAATGGAAACTATCTTTTCATCATATCCACATCTTCCCATGTGGCATTGTTTTATGAATATTGGTCCCATTGGACCCTACATTGGTTATAGCTCATTTTCCTTAGTTGCTTTGCCCTGTATACAAGAATTTTGACTGGTCACACCTCAATGTGCAGGGGATCGATCATATGCAAGTGGTCAATATTCAAAACATGATAAGAATCCGGTATATATTTCTTTAGGAGAGACACATGGAAAGTATCATGGATTTTAGACAAGTTGGGAGGTAAGGCCAGTTTGTAAGCTACTGGGCTAATTTTGTCAATAATGGCAAATGGTCCTACAAATATCGGATTGATTTTGGAGGATTTGATAGAGCTTTTGGTAGGTTTGAATTTCATGTTTATTCTATATCCCACAACAAATTCCCTAAGAGTTCATTCCAGGTTAGCATAACTCTTTTGTCGGTCAGAGGCTTGTTTAAGCCTAAGTCAAATTTTATTTAATTGGTCCTCCATTTATTTCAACATATCTAGTCTGATCATTACCCGATCCTCCAGATTGCTCCATGATAGTGCCTCAAAAGGTGCCATTTTTAATGAAGCGTGATATCCATTATTGTAGGTAAACTCTACCAAGAACAGGTATGCCTCCCACTTAGATTGATGGTCCATATAGTACATTCACAACATATCTTCCAAAACTTGGTTAACCCTTTCTATTTGACCATCAGCTTCAGGATGGTATGCAATACTGATATTAAGTTTAGTTCCCCATGTTTGATGTAATAACCGTAAAAATTCAGATGTGAATCAGGAATCCCTGTCTGATATAATGGTTTTCGAAAACCCATGTAGCATTTTTGGAGCCAAATTTGACTCAACTTTGAAACCCCCAAATATAGTTTTTTTGGTTTCAATCAAACTATACTTAATGTTGGTCATTACTTGAGTTGTTGTGAGTTTCTTAAAAAAAAATTCCATTGGTTTGTTTGATAAAGTCTAAATCTTAGCTTTTAATAATGTGTGTCTCATTCTATTAATCACAGTACCTCAATTTGGATAGGGCGGAAAATTTCAAATAAAATGCCTAAGCTAAATTTTGACCTTCATAATGTTTCCTTGGGTCTAAACTAACAATTAAAATATTTAAAACCTAAAGTCGATTAAATATTCACCTTGGTCTAAAAATTTAAAAAACTTAGGTCCTAAGAAAATATTAATTAAAACATAAGGGTATGCGCTCCACTAAGTTAACAAGAAAGCACCTTAGATTTAATCCAAGGGCTGCGCTCAATCCAGAATAAATCAGACGACATCGCATTAATAAAATCGGCCAAGAGATAAACCAAACAAGTCAAAGCAGGTCAAAAGTAAAACAATGAGCAATTCTGACAGATTGGATGATCGCGCCCATGCGACGTCTAGATCAATGGTCGTGCGTGTTTCTATTAAATCACACTTTAAAATCAATATTAAAATATGCTCCCCCTTTGGATTAATCTTCGGGCTGGTTACCAAGATCAAATGACTACGCTCAATCGATAATCGATCTAACGATAGCATGCTCATTGAAGTTGCATTAAAGTGTTTTAAGATTTCAAAAAATTAATTAAAGTTAATTACATCATTAGCAAGGGTCTAACACATTGGATAATCATTCCCCTTTCAGCTTAATTAGGATTAATATTATGCACCCTTGGGTAAACTAACTCATAGGTTGACTAAATCTAATGATGATGCTTATCTCCACTCAGATTTGACGGTCGCACCAAAATATTTAATGGTAATATGTCAAAAAAGGTAAATTTAATTACATTATTAGTAAGTTTCTAATATGTTGCATAATTACCCCCATTTTTGGCTTAATCATGATTAGTAAAAATCAAAGGGTTTATGTTTTTGGCTATGTGGTATGCATCTTATAAATAATCTAACAACAATGCTCAAACTAATCCAAGAATCAACAAATGCAAAGGCCTGTGGTGGTAGTAAAAGAACTAAAGTTAAACAAAGAGTGTCTTCAATAGATATAACGGGTAAGCTTGACCTCGACTCAGATCCAACGGTAGCATGTGATCCAAAGGTAAACCGAAGGTAAGTTTAAAATAGACGTCTGATTAATTAAATATTTAAAATATTCTTAACAAGGGCATTAACACATTATTAATCGCCATATTCATCTTGATTAATCAAATAAAAAGAGTTCAAGGAATGTACCTTTTGGCTATCTAACCTACAGGTTATAAAATATTTAAGAAAGTGATACAATAAAGGTTGGTCAAGCGACTAAACATGGTCCAATATCTAACCCTATAAATACGAAGATATCAATAAAAATAAAATCACCATTGACTAAAATTTTCAAAGTACTAGAGACCAACACTCTTGCAGGTTTGAGAATACCAGAAATAGCCACAATGGAACCAACAAGAAAGATTCAATAAGACCAAGCTTCTAGTGAAGGATGATCACTTCACAGAAAATGCCTTCAACATATATCAAGGACGAAATCAAAGAAGTGACTCGATCAAAGAAAGGTACACTGAAATACATTACAAAAATCAATAGCCAAGAAGAAGTCAAAATAGTATGCATGGAAGCTATGAATCCAAAAGAATACTCATGGAAGGAAAGATTCAAAGAAATCAGAGAAAATCGCGTGTACAATACCTTGGTAAGGACAAAATAAACCAAAGAAAAGATAAATCCTGATGCTCAAGCATGCCACCAAATCATGTATTATCTCAGTATCATAATGGCATACCACGAGATAAGACTACAAAGCATACTCATAGTATTATAAATAAAAGACAGTAAGGAAGAGTTAAAGCATCAGCAAACGAAAAAAATGGATAAAAAAGGATTCAAATACTATCATCTTCTATTCTGCAAATACTTAAGGCGATGGAAGTGCATGAATAAAAAGTATGGTTTTGATTTCCATAAAGTCATTCAGTCTACACTCCGATGAAATATAGTTACCAAGGGAGCACTTCGATAGAGTATAGTTATGGAAGTAAATTATAGGTGCATCCAGATCTTGTTGTCCATTCCCACCTTCTTCCTACTTACCACTTCCCTCCTCCTCCTGGGCATTCCTCCTCAACCATCCTAACATTTTTCCTAGTATACCACCATCATCCACTATCACTTCTTACCATTTACCCCCTGTCATTCCATCCATTAGACCCTCACCATCCTTACTTATTCACTCTATCTCATGATCAATGCAACTCCATCTATTTTCCACTAGCACTCCACCCCTTGTCTTCGCCATCACATCGAGTCCCCCTCTATTCCTCGTCTAGAATTCATGATGACAACCTGGTCGATCCCTAATAGCCAAGCATAGTGGCCAAGACAAGCAGAACAAAAAGGAATAATATAATGTTGAATCCTTAGTTTCTAGGGCCAACCAGAGAGAGCAAAAATGCCAAATTAAAATAGCAAAGAGATCTCTTTAGTCCAAAGAATAACCACAATAGTCAATTCTGAACCACACCAGCTGGACAACATATAGAATAGGTTCAATTAGATATTGACAATTTTAAGGCTAGAAATCAACCAGAAATAACAGAATCAAGAACCAAAAGCTATAGAAAGAAGCAAACAGGTCTAGATTCTACATCAATCAATTAGAGAATAGCATTTTTTCTAAGAGGTATACTTGAGTACCCGATAGTTGTGTTGTTGTATTTCCTTTTTGTGTCTATTTTCTTTTATTCATTCTTTCTTCCTACTCTTGTTGTGTAGGATCGTATGATAGAAAAGTGTTCAAGAAGTTGAGAATATTTCTAGTCTTATTGAGCCTAGGATTTAGAGACTCTTTTGTTATCATATTGAAATAAGGAGAGTTGGAGAAACCTGTTACATAATTTGAACAAAGTCTTCTTCATTGTATTGATGTACTCTATTGAGAAAAACAAAGTTTAAAGGCATCCTTCCCACTTTGCATGTAATATTTCATAAATAAATACAATTCTAAGTTTTATTCCTATCATTTCTTTGTCGTAGTATTGTGTGTCACTGTATAATGGGTTACATTATTTGAATGCATTATATATATTTCTCTCATTGGTTAACTCTTGGTTTTATTACAATATTCAAATAAGATTAAGAACGTCAATTTCTCTCTTCTCCTTATTTTTTTTTCATGATAGAATTGTTGTTAAATTTCTATAACAACCCAAAGAATATAGGCACCGGTCTACATAAGGCATAACAAATGGTTGTTTTCATGCTTGGTCATTTTAATACATATAGTATAATATAAATCTGGAGCATTTAATTAGATTTTTAATCATAGAATTACCATTAGGGTTTCCTTAACCATTCTGTAGTTTTCCCTTAGCAATATTTGTGTTTAATAGAACATGAGGCAAGTCGACCAGAGCCTGTGAGCATCTCATTGGTTTCAAACAGATTCTTGTAGCATGACAATAAAAATCCTACGAATGTAAGAATCAGTTCCAACATTTTTTTGGAACCGTTTTCAGGGATGAACTTATATGTTAAGATCATATCATATTAAGTTTGTTTACCAAATGACATTATTTTTAAACAACAGGTGGCCAGTTTGAATAAAGAACGTTCGTTTTAATTTTCACTATTTTTACGTTCTTTATTTTACCCAATTCTTGTTTCTTTATTTTCTTGATTTTTATTTCTTGATTTTCTTGAATTTTCCCAAGAACCCACTCCTGTGAGGATGAGAGATAATATCAAGCATTCTTGATAAGATTATACTATGTTCTTTTTCCACCTTAGTGTTGGCGACTCTACTATACGAACCCAGAAGAAAAAATAAATAAAAAGGAGAGAATAGAACGTGCTAGTGAACACTAGGAGAAGCAGTAAGGAGCTATTCCCAAAACTCAAAAATCCATAGGTATTTATACATACCCAGAAATCACCATTTTTTTAAGAATTTTACATATTATAGTAGATCTAATTCTAGTGATAAAAAATACGTAAAGAAAAATTAGAATATTATTACTATTGATATTACTGTTGATGAACATTTAAATCCTATTGTAGAAGATATATGTAATCATTCTCATTATACAATAAATAGTAACACTACAGTAGATAATAAATCTGATTACATTCAGGCTACTCAGAATTATATCCTTGTAGATAGCTCTTCAGTGAAATTAAATTCTACAGTAGCAATGGCTTAAGGTAATGTTCGTTCATGGAGAACTAACAAATATAAGCCTTTTGTATTACCATTAAATTTAAATGCCTTACCCAGTAAAGCTCACAAATACCTCCCTAAGTTTTTAGGAAACAGTGTAGTAACTGGAGAGGACCATATCAAAAGTTTCTTATATGTAATGAACAGTCTAGAAGTTGAACATGAAGATATAGTATTAAGACTGTTTCTATAGACTTTAGAAAAATATGCTAGAGAATGGTTTAATTCCCTTCCTAACAATGATATCCTAGACTTCATCAAAATGGAAGAGGTGTTCCTAAAGAAGTATGGTGAAAGGAAAAATTTACAATCATTGTTAACTGAGCTAGCCACTATGAAGAAGAAAGAAAATGAGGTTGTTAGTGATTTTAACAAAATATTTTCAAAAACAAGAAACAAAATCCCTGTCAACCTTAGGCCTAGTGATATTCAGTCTATTTTTTTTTATAAGAATGCTTTTCAAGGAGAGTTTAACTATGAATTAAGGCAAGAAAATTCCACTACCATTGATGGTTGTATGGAAAAAATAATGGATATAAAAATAAATATGCTTGACAGTGGTAAGATGAAGCATTATTCTTTAGAGGTTAACCTGCCTAAGAGAAAACCTAAGAGAGTCGATTTTTATATACAAATAATAACTACAATTGATCCTATGGAGAAGTTGACCATTCAAATGATAAAAATATTCAACAACATGAGTAACATGTTAGCAAGAATTGAAAGAAATAGAAATAATGGTGAATCTTCACAAATAGAGTGACCACATGTTGACAATCGTCCCCCCTTTAAGAAAAATTACAATAATAATTGGGGAACAACAATGGTTTTGAATAAGGGAATAGGAATAGGGGTAATGGGAATAACAACTGGAAAAACATAGATTCTGACAGGGATCAGAACAATGTCCCTAACCCAATGCCATCAACCAATGTAGCTAAATTTTTTCCTTATTTTTTCTCTACTTGTGATGCACCCCATAACCCTGATGCATGTGGAATACACCTCAGTGATCAATGTAATGGAGATATGCATGCAAAATTAGAAGAGGATATAAGAATAAATTCAAGTTGGTCCATTGAAGATGAATTTAGAGAAAGGTTGTTTAAAAAAGACATGGATAAATATGCTTCAAATCATCATCCTCGGATCTTAGTAATTGAAGGAACTAAAATCTTGCAAAAATCATATGAGTCAAGATATGATAATATGAAGCAAGGGAAATTGATTCCCACTGCTCAAGATATTGAATAATTAGAGGTAACCCATGTTTTAAATTTGAGGAATAGAACAGTCCTTGAAAGAATAGATAAATAATCTAGAAATGAAACAAGAAGACAAATTTTCACCAGTAATAAAATTACTAAAGATAAAACTAATAGGAAACCTAACAAAATTACTCTTGAGGTAATATAATCAATAGAAGAAGTTCCCAAAAAAGAAAGTAATAAACCATTGGATATAAAGAAGATAAAATTTGATGTTGGGTCAGAACTCAATAAGCAAAAAGTTAATATCACATCTGTTGAACTTATGAAATTTCAAATGTATAGAGAACAAGTATGTAGAGCTTTTGGATTACTAGAGCAGAAAGAAGACCCTACTTTTCTTGTTGCTAGACAAAATCAACATGATACAAGATCACCATCTTCTATCAGATCCTTCTACGTGTCATTAAGATATAATTCAAATGAAGGGGAAAGATATGTGATTCATAATTGCATGATCGATAGTGGAGCTTCACATAATATCATGCCTAAGATAATAGCTGACAAAATGGGATTAATTTGTACTAGATATTTTGCTCATGTTTTTGTAATGGAAAACAAAAAAATTCCTTGTGCAGAGGTGATAAATGGATTATTATTTTTCCTATACCAACACCCTAAAAAGTGCATTTTCATGGATGTAGAAGTATTCAATGTTTACCTATTCTTGTTACTTTTACTCAGTAGACATTGGGTAGAACAACTAGGGGGATCAATACAACTATACTAATATTAAGCTACCATCCCCATATCAGATAAGGAGAATATAATTTTGATACGAGAACCATTCAACAAACACTTTGTAGAGTTAATTCATGTAGACACCAAAACAGCACCAATCCGATTATGTGACTGCAAACACTGATCGCTTTGACAAACACAGCCCCCAGGGCAGCCCTCAGAGGTCAAACAGTGGTCCTAACCACTTTCATAGCAATTTTGTAAGGTCAAGAAGCAATTTGGCACATTTAGGCACTTTGTCCAGTATTCGTCTCACCCAGGGACGAATACTAACTGGGATTCGTCTCACCCAGGGACGAATTCTGAAATCGTCTCTGGTCAGGACGAATTCCAGGTTAAACGGGCAAAAAGAAAAATGCCGCCAAGTGGCAGCCAAGGACAGTCAATTATTGCCCCCTTCCATGCATGCGCGTGCAGGTGGGTAGGTTGGCAGTTGATGGACTGTCACAAGGGCAGTCATGGAAGCCCAAGTCAGGGAGGAGTCTCCTCCCCCTTGGGAAGGCATGGCCGCCACATGGCATCCCTGCATGCCCCTCCAAAGAGACCCCATGGGTCTATAAAATGGTGGCCTTTCCCACCCAAAAGAAGACAGATTGGAGGCGATTTCAAGCAACGAAGTGTTGTCCGATTGAACACCCACTTGCACCTTTTTGATTCACCTTCTCACATCCACTAATCTCTTTCGCAAGGGAGGTTATTGGGTGGCTTTTGGAAGCGTGAATCCAACCCAAATCCAACATTTGACCACCTTAAACCACCAATTTTCCGACACCCCAATCCTAAGAGGTTTTGGGCCCATCCCTAGTGGATTGGCGCCGAAATCAAGTGCCAACGGTGGGAGGCCCACTTGGGCACCCCCGCATTTTTGAAGTTTTGTTCTAAAAGCATTCTAGAATACTAGTTCATGTTGCATTTCATTTTATTCGGTTTAATTAACTCATAGCTCCATTTTCATGATGTTTTGATTAGAGTTCACCATGCTTTTTGTCGCTTTGTTTTCCCTCTAACTTGCAGGTAGCGACATCGAATTCCCGAGGATAGAGGCCAAATTGGGAGAATCCGACCATCTGGGTCATCCCAAAATGGCCCCAATTACATAACCCCTCTGTTTGCAGGTGTTTTGGAGGTCCCGAGGTTCGACATTGGAGCGGCAGCAACTCGGCGCTTTAACACAGTGGAATTCGTCTCACCCAGGGACGAATAACAGTAGAATTCGTCCTGCCCAGGGACGAATTCCAGTTGAGAGCAGATTGGCCGACTGTTTCAATGGCAGTGGCCCTCTGGTGATGTCCTCTGTCTTCTGTCAAGTTTTTAGGTCATTTAGGTTTACTTTATTCATTGTTTTAGATAATTGTTCGTATGCATCTTTTATCAATTTCAAAGCATGAATTTTCCTTCTTATCACAGGTGCTACTAACGCCTTGTTTGTCTCTTTGATTGTAGGAGGAACAACAAGAAGTGAGGATTCATCAACGTAAGCGGCGGCAACATTTGGCCCGCCCATTTCAAACGTGGGCATGCGGAAGAGAGAACACTTACCAAGATTGTAACCGAATCCATTTAACGCTCCTAGCCCCTAAAAAGGGAGGAGGCAATTTTGTAACCATGGTTAACAAGTTTAATAAAAGGGCTGTGACTTCTCTCTAAATCCTTGTAACTCGTTTCGATCTATTTGCCTCTTTCATTTAATGCATTTCTTGTTTTAGGGCTTAGGCGTTGTTTTGATTTGAATGCATCTAAGTAGTTGTTCTTTCTAAAAAGCTTCCGAAATCTCGTGCTTTCAGTGGCGATCACGGTGGGACTCTGTCCCCTAATTTTTAGATCAAATAACTGATCCCTTTTGTGTTTTTGTGCTTGACAGGTACAAGTTTTTAACACAGACTGTTATTCGTCTCTGACTGTGACGAATATCTGACTGTAATTCGTCTGACCCTGAGACAAATTTTAAATTCGTCTCTGGCAGGGACGAATTCTGTTCTGTAATTCGTCTCACAGAGGGACGAATTCCTGCCTATGAATTTTCAGAACAGAAGATCAAAAACAGCAAGTTCAGGCAGAAAAGAGGTAAAGTTCTAAACTGTCTTTGTCAATTTTTTTTATTTTCTGCTTTCAATTTTGTCAATTCTTGCGTGCTTAAAGAAAATAGTGGTTGATTGCATGTTTCATTTTTTTAAGTAAAATAAACCACACACACTACACGTGGCACATTTTAAACCAAGGAGCTGGTCGTAAGACCCCAGCCCTTGAGCAAGACCAACGGTGGGTTCATCACCACCTTGGCTTAGCTTTGCATCCATTTCCCCGATTGTCACTGTTGTTAGGCGTAAATCCTGACGAAAGCTGACCGAGTGTCACTGGGGTGATTCCCATGCGTGCGAGGATAAGTCTTCTATGGTAGGTGTCATTAACAGGACAATCCCCCTTCCGTACCGCCTATGTTCCACGTACCATCTGCTCTCACGTACCTATAGTTTCCCTCTCGTAAGGGCGGGTATATAGAGAGGTTGGTATATCGGTCCGACAATGGTATATTGAAGGGGCGACCATTTATGGGAGTCATATGAGCCAACATTATGCATTTAAACGTTCTTCCAAACTTGCAAAAACAACATAAAACATCAAAATGCACTAAACCAGTTTAGGACACACTATTAATCCTTAAAAGAGATAATCACGATTTTGTGTATGTGTGTGTTCATTTCTGCTTAGTGTAAACAAAAAGATAAATCATCATAAACGAGATAAAATCTGCTTAGATAGTAGAGAAGCACCACAATGGTGTACACCCGTAGCCAAGCCCAATCAAGGGCGGACGCTGCGGAAGGTGCACAAAGAGAGGGCGCTGGTCGCCTTCGCTTTAGCCCTGAGGACTTGGCCATACCGCCTTGGCGGTCTGGCCTACAAGAAAGTCCACATCAGGCCACTTCAAAAAGGACCTATTGGGAACCTCCTCATTGGGGTATGCCCATTCAACACAGCCCCTTTCGGGAAGATGCTTTACATGTAGATCTTAATGTAAGTAGACAACCGCCTCTTGAGGCTAGATCTGAATGGCCGCAGCGCGATGAAGCGCTAGAGAGGCATAGTGTCCATGAGGAGAGACAGCGTGAATACGCTACCTCTTCCTTGCCTCACATTCGAACAGAAAGACAAAATCCAGAGCGCAGGGCTCTTTACACAGGGCGAGCCAACTCCGCCCGCCCCTTTCAAACCCATGAAAGGGAGTACGAGGAAAGCCATCGCATTCCTCGAGGACAACAAACAACGTGGGAACCTTGCGTTTCCGCACCCGCTAGGTATCATGATCATACATCGAGGCCACAGCCTCAAGTAAATGTCGCCTACCTCGACAGAGGGAAGCAACCCATTGAAATTTTAGATCATCAAGATCAAGGCAAACACATAGGAAAAACATTTAAGCCTCCTGAGCAAAAGAGGGCAGATCAGATTGACCCGGTAGTCGCCAGACATGCCGCTCGCCAAGCCCGAATCTCGCAGCTTGAGCAAGGTCATCAAGAGTTAGAGTACTTATACCGCTTGAATAAAGAGCGCATGCAGCGCGAAGTGGATGAGTTACGCTATAAACTACCTGAGAGGGTGCCAACCCCTCGCACCCATAGAGAAGAACAATATGAGAGGCATAATCCGTTGGTGCAGGACAGGTCTCCACGACCTCGTCAAGCTTTGCCTCCGAGACCTTATAGACCCGAGAGGGAGGCTACTCCCCGAAACAATGATGGGTACCCTCAACGGGGACTCGATCAGGGTCATAGGCCTCGCCCAGAGACTCCTCAAGAATTTTATGAGGAGTACGAACCAGAAATAGAACGGGCTGAAATGCCCCATCAAGGCGGGAGGGCTGCCACTCGGCCACCCCCCCATAGGCCTCCAGTCTCCCATAACTCACAACGGGAGCAAACAAAAGAGGAAGAAATAAAATCTTCCGATGCATACAAGGCGCTATTAGAGCGTTTGGAGTCTGTGGAGACAAAAGCTTCTGGGCATCAAAAACCCACGTTGCGTCAACTCCGTAGTCATCCAGTGCATCCCTCAGTGCCTACACCTCTTTACCCCGAACACTTCAAGTTGCCTCAATTGGCAGTTTTTAAAGGTGAAGAGGACGCACAAGAACATGTCACAAGGTT
Source organism: Wollemia nobilis (assembly GCA_028583015.1). Classification (NCBI taxonomy): domain Eukaryota; kingdom Viridiplantae; phylum Streptophyta; class Pinopsida; order Araucariales; family Araucariaceae; genus Wollemia; species Wollemia nobilis. The sequence continues at coordinate 3,595,869 of JAQPPZ010017220.1, read as the reverse complement.
CCTAAGTCAATGCTTCGGCATCCAAGATAATGATGCATTGTTGCTTAGAACTTTCATAACCACATTCGTAGGCCCTGCCTCGGATTGGTTCACACAACTACCCAAACACAGTATAAACAACTTAGATCAATTAGTAGATGCGTTTCTTGAACGCTTTGCCTTCAACACAAGAAAGAAGGCATCACTGAGTGATCTGGCCAGCCTCAGGCAATATGAGGAAGAAACAATGGCAGCATATGGGAATCGATGGAGGGCTTTGCTTTCTAAGCTACCCTACCATCCCCCTATGTCTGATCTAACATAGATGTTTGCACGGAGTTGCTTAAAATCAATCTCTGGTCTATTGTTGCTGCAGCAATACGACAGCTTAGAAGAAGCTTTGGCGCAAGCCAGAGTTATAGAAGAGATTAAGATAGGCGAAGGCGCAATCGCCAAGCCTAAAAAGAAAGAGTGGAATAAAACCACTAAGACTGGGAATACGCAATCACAACCCGCTGTGGTTAACCAAGTTGCGATAAATGTTCCCAAGCCTGTACAAGAAATGCAGCCCCAAAAGGCTAATTACCAGGCAGTGCCTCCTAGTTATGAAAAAGATAATAAGAAACAGGAGCAGAATCAGCAGCGTCACCCTAGGCGACAATTCACCCCTTACACGGAGTCCAGGGACTCCTTATTTGACCGCTTGTCAGCGGCAAACTTAGTCACCCTTCCAGAGATTCAAACTATAGACCCTAATGCTCCCAAGCCTAAGGGATATAGAGAGGAATTGTATTGTAGATTCCATAGGAGAAGGGGACATGATTTAAATGGATGCTAGAAATTTAAAGGATTAATCCAAGATCTGATCGACAATAGAACATTGGCCGTGGACAACCCCATAGCACCAAATAATCAACAAATGGGGGTATTCAAGGACCCTTTGCCTGCCCACGAGGCACAGGCAAAACCTCTCCAGATTAATGAGGTGCGACAGAATCTTCCCATGCAAGGATTTGTGGGAATGATTAGCATAGTGACACGGAACAAAAAGTACCCAGTAGCTGCCCCAGAGGTAGCTACGAGGGAAGTTCCAACGACGTCGCAGCCTCAGCAATGCCCTGTGCAAGTACCTCCGCCTAGACCCGAGGTCACGATACGGACCAAACTCACGCAGAGTTTGCGGACCACATCGGCTAGGCTATCCATTTACGAGCTTATTCAACAGTCAACACCTCATAGAGAAGCTCTTATGGAAATATTAAAAGCCATCGAATTACAGCCTCACGAAGCAAATTCTTTCAACAACTTCGTGGGACATGTGAAGAGATGTACGGAGCCGGTCATCACCTTCAGAGAGGATGAAGTCAAAGCAATATCGAATGACATGGCAGATCCACCCCTACACGTTGTTGCACGGGTCAACGGGATCCCGTACAAGAGAGTGCTGGTAGATACTGGCTCGTCCAGTAACATCATTACCACGGTAGCACTAAAACATTTAAAGCTGCCAGCCTCTCATATCACAGCCTCCACGTACACACTGCGAGCTTTCAATGATGCAATATGCTCGACAGTCGGCACAGTTGTTCTACCTGTCCAGGTAGGACAAAAGACAATACCAACATTGTGCCATGTGTTGGAAGGCGAGATGGCTTACAATATACTGCTAGGGCGGCCTTGGATCAGGGACATGAAGTGTGTCCCTTCGATCGCTCACCAATGCTTAAAGTATGCTTTTGAAGGAGAAATACATGTAGTCCCAATGGACTTAGAACCCTTCAAGTATTGCAATGCGGTACAACTAATGCCTCAATCGACCCTCCCTTCAACGCATTTGGATTTCCAGTTAAATCCATCTAAATAGGGTCCAATACCGCAGGCACCACTGGTGACCAAAATAGCAAAATCCCAGCCAGGTGAATCCTCATCATCTGCTCCTTCATTACCAATGCCACCTGTCATGGCTAAATAGAAGGACAAGGGAAAACAGATCATGGAAGAGGCTCAGCCCCTAGAAGAGGGTTTGCCCACAATATCAACGGTATCAACAGAGGAAACACCTAGCACTACGGAAGCTGAGATTCCTAAACCACCAAACATGGAATGGACTCAGGAAGGACTCCCGTTCCCTCCCTCCCAAGCATCAACAATCACTGTTGAAATGGCCAGTACAGGCCTGGGGGAGTATTTAGTGCAGAATGTTGTGGCAACGCCCGCATTAGAGTCAGTACAAGATATGGGGAGACCTCGCCTTCCCATAGGAACAGTTGTTCCTCTAGGTCACCCACCCAACCAGACAAATTTTGTGTATGGGGGCCTTGATCATGGTCTTGAACCATGCAAGCAAAAGGAAGCAGACGAAGAGCCTTTTGTTGAAAACATCAACTATCTGTCAAACCCAGACTTTGCCCTAAAATATCTCGGCCAATGCAATTGGCATGGATACGGGCTAGGCAGATATGAGCAAGGGATGCGGGTCCTTTGCCAACCAAGATATCAGATGCCATATGATAAGTCAGGAGTAGGGTTCAACCACCCCCTACCCTTAGACATCTTGGTCAAAAATATGCAAGGCCTAGAAATAGGCAACAAGGGGGGATTGGCACTAGATCTTTATGCCAACCCAAATACAGAATATACATTGGGAGACTACCTCCCATGGTCAACAAACACCCTTGGAAATAGTAGTAATCCCTCTCCTTTGCTAGAGAGAGGTGAAAGTTCGGACATTAATCCTCAAAGAGAACATCAACGGCTTTCGGACATCTTTTTGAAGCTATTCCCCTTAGAAGTTCCAGTTGAATCAATACAGTGTCAAGAGAATCAGGTCCCTCCACCAAGAGTGGAACAACCGCAATGGGACCAGATTAACTTCCTGGAACAAGGAGAGTCTTCAACGTCGCAAGTAACAGTTGCTGAAGAGAATGAACATTTTTGGGTCTCCGAAAGTGATTCAGAAGATGAGACTGAGATGATCTATCTCAGACATGCGCGACGGAATTACCACCCTTTAACTCATGAAGATCTGATGGGACAGATGGGCATAAGGTTAGGGCATGAATGGTGGGTAGACCCAGCGAGGTGGGACCAAGTGTTGGATCCATGGCTCCAAATTCACGATGAGCACCGTCCACCTCGAGACCCTATCATGACAACAGTGCCGAGGGAAGACCCTGTCCTCCTTTTCGCACATAGGGCCGATCCGTTCGTGCCCGTTCCCCTAGAGCCAGATCCAGAGTATAGGGAGCATCTAAAAGAATCAAGTTATCATACCCACGGTAATGGAGACCAAATTCATTCCATCCACATGATCTCCATTGATTTGACCGCACCCATCCGCAATCCGGCCGATCCAGCATGGTCATTGCATCTAGACATAGATGCCATCGACTGGGATCACGTCAATTCACCTTTATCACCATCAGAGTACTGGCCTTTCGGTGAAATGCATCATTTTACCCCAAGGACAACTCAGGATATTTTTCAAGCTGAAGAGGAACCCGAGGTTCCAAATGCAGATCTAAATTCAGCTAATGATATCCATCTGATCCCGACTCCACATCAGTTGGAGGACGGATCCCACATGTCAGTCGAGGAGACGACTGATGTAGATATCGGCATAGATCCAATGAATCCATAGATTCTAAAGCTGGGGGTAAGTCTTTCCCCCGAAGAGCAAGCCGACTACATTGCCCTTCTCAAAGAGAAGAAGGAGGTTTTTGCATGGTCGTATAAAGATATGCCAGGACTAGACCCGTAGCTAGTCACGCATAATTTAACGCTTGATCCGACAATCAAGCCTGTAAAGCAAAAACTACGTAAGATGCACCCAACAGTGGCCTTAATGGTCAAAGATGAATTGCAAAAGTTGTTGGATGCACAGTTTGTCATCTGCGTGGATTATCCGCCATGGCTGTCCAACATGGTTCCCGTCAAGAAGCCCGACGGGAGGATTCGCATATGCACTGATTTTTGAGATCTAAATAAAGCGAGTCCTAAGGATGATTTCCCCTTGTCGAGCATCGACGCGTTGGTAGACGCTACAGCAGGTCACGAAATGCTCTCCCTAATGGATGGTTTCTCAGGATACAATCAAATTCGTATCAATCCTGAAGACCAACTAAAAACGGCGTTCACAACGCCTTGGGGGACATTTTGTTATAAGGTCATGCCTTTTGGCCTTAAAAATGCTGGCGCTACCTACCAACGTGCCATGACATATATCTTCCACGATTACATGCACAAAACTTTGGAAGATTACATGGATGATTTGTTAGCCAAGTCTCTCTTGCGCTCAAATCATATCGATGACTTAAGCAAGATCCTCGATCGCCTCATGGAGCATAAAGTTAGACTAAACCCCAAGAAGTGCGTCTTTGGCGTCACATCTGGAAAACTCTTGGGTTTCATAGTCTCAAAGCGAGGAATCGAGGTGGACCCAAAGAAAGTCAAGGCAATCCTTGAAATGGTTCCCCCAACTACAATCAAGCAGCTCAGAAGTCTGCAGGGAAAGGTCGCGTCGATTAAACGCTTCATAGCGCAATTATCTGACAAGTGCCGACCCATGAACAAATTATTGCACAAGGGGGTTACATTTCATTGGGATGACGAGTGCCAGTCAGCCTTTGACGAGATCAAACAATACCTGGTTTCACCGCCAGTATTGGCACCACCTAGACCAGGAGTGTCGTTCTACTTATACATCTCAGCTCATCGAGGTGGCACTGGGCGCCATGCTAGCCCAGAAGAATGAACTTCACAAGGAACATGCTACTTACTATATTAGCCGCACCCTGGTCAGTTATGAACTTAACTATGCATACGTTGAGAAACTCTGCTTGGCAGTGGTGTTTGCTACCAAAAAGCTACGCCACTACATGCCGAGCAACACTACGTATGTTGTGTCTAAGGAGAATCCATTGCGATACATGATGAGTCGTACTTATCATAGTAGTCGCACGGCGAAATGGATCATGTTGTTGACGGAATTTGACATAGAGTTTATTGGACAAAAATCTATCAAAGGACAAGTCATAGCCGATCAACTAGCAGAGGCTCCTCTTGAAGACGATCAGCCTCCGGTCATAGAACTACCCGATGATGGGGTCTTCCATGTCTCAGAATCGCCAGATTCTGATGAGCCTGAGTCACAAGCCGACATAACCCTATTCTTCGATGGTTCTAAATGTGAGCAAGGTGGTGGCACGGGAATTGTATTCTTCACACCGCAGGGTGCTCCAATGCCCCTGTCATTTAAATTAAACTTCCCGTGCACCAATAACAATGCCGAGTATGAAGCCTTGCTCCTAGGTCTTCAGACAGCAATCGCCATGAACATCAAAAGACTGAATATCTTTGGTGATTCGCTGTTAATAGTCAATCAAGTCAAAGGGGTATATCAATGCAAATGCCCAGTCCTGCAGGCTTATAAAGCCCTCGTGGACAAATTCCTGGCAAAACTTGAGTGGTATGACATCGAGGCACTCCCTCGATCATCGAATCATTTTGCGGACACAATGGCCTCCTTGGGGTCACTAATTCCGCAAGACCTTTCCGGTGATATGACAACCATTCAAGTCAAAACCTTATCGCAATCCGTGATGGAGCGTGCAAGTTCAGACTTGACGCCAGGAATCCACATGATCCAGATTGAACCATCCTCGGATAAGTTCTCTCGAATCCGAGATCGTCTGAAACGTGCCAACTGGGGGTCCTTGTTCTCCCCTACTCCCATTAATAGCAACACAATGCTATTCTTACAAGTTCTATCCCATTCAGCGTTTGCTAGGGATGAACTTCAAGAGGGATTGGCTGTTCATACTGTCGAGGTTTCTGATCAACAGGACTGGTATTTACCCATCAGAGACTACCTCAAGTTAGGTAATCTCCCACTTGGATTGACTCATGCCGCAAAATGAGCACTCAAGCAGAAAGCGGCTAAGTATGTCTTGATAGGAGACATTTTGTATCGTCGCAGCTATGAAGGAATCCTCCTTCGTTGCTTGGACCAACAAGAGTCCACTTGGGCAGTCGCCCAAGCGCACGATGGTACATGTGGTGGCCACTTCAGTGGTATGGCCATTGCAAAGCGCATTCTTCGCATGGGCTATTATTGGCCATCTTTAGAGCGAGATTGTTGCACCTATGTCAAGAAGTGCGTGAAGTGTCAACATCATGCCAATTTGATGCACGTACCTTCTCAGGCCTTGCAGACAGTCCAATCTGCTTGGCCATTCTCACAGTGGGGCTTCGATCTAATTGGAAAGATCTCCCCTACGTCGTCAGGCCGTCACACGTTTATCATAACGGCCACAGAATATTTTACCAAATGGGTGGAAGCAATTCCGCTTACCTCTACGACAGGACCCCGCATTGCGGAGTTCATTTTGCATAACATCATATGTCATTTTGGTATTCCATCCAAAATAGTCTCGGATAATGGGACGCCTTTCAAGAACAAAGACGTGCGTGCTTTGACCACAAAGTACAAGATTCAGCACAACTTTTCAACTCCCTATTATCCGCAGGCGAATGGGCAAGCAGAGGCGTCAAACAAAATGCTAGTTGCCATCCTTAAAAATACCGTCGTAGACAATCATAAGGATTGGCACATTCAAATCCCACTTGCCCTATGGGCCTATCGCACTAGCATTCGGACACCCACTGGGGCCACTCCGTTTTCGCTCGTGTATGGCTCCGAGGCAGTCATGCCTCTAGAGTTGGAGATTCCTTCCCTACGCATATCAATGCAGGAGTTCATCGATGATGACTCTATGCGGCAGGCCCGGTTAGACCAGCTTACGTTGCTTGATGAACGACGCGTTAATGCTCTCGAGCATTTACGTATTTATCAAGAGCGACTTAAGAAAGCTTACAACATGAAAGTTCACCTGAGGGACTTTCGGGTTGGTGATTTGGTTTTGAAGGAAAACCAACAAAATTCCAGTTTGCCATCCCACCTAAGGGACAAGTTTGCGGCAAATTGGTTAGGTCCATATGTCATTGATAGCAAAATAGGACCCGGGACATACCGGCTAGCTTCTCTTGACGGTATCAAGGAAAAAGAACCCTTGAATATCAGTCATTTGCGACCATTTCATATCTAAGAGAGCTATATCCCAAAAATGCTCCAAGGATTCTTAAAATCGCTTGGTCAATCCCAAAAATGGCTCCAAGGATTCTTGAAATCGCTTGGTCAATCCCAAAAGGCTCCAAGGATTCTTAAAATCGCTTGGTCAATCCCAAAATGCTCCAAGGATTCTAAAATCGCTTGGTCAATCCCAAAAGGCTCCAAGGATTCTTGAAATCGCTTGGTCAATCCCAAAATGCTCCAAGGATTTCCACAATCGCTTGGTCAAAAATCAAGAAAATTCAAAAACAACAAAAATCATCAAAAACAACAAAAATTTGCATCTCATTTCTAGGCATACTCAAATTCATCAATAGAGAGCTCTTCTCGCACTTCATCTTCATATTCACAAAAATCAATCCATCAAAAATACAAAAATATATAGCTGCATCAAAGCATTGCATCCATACATTGCATATTTGTGGTCGTATAGGTCAAAGGCACCATAGGTTGTAATTGCTCTGCTAGTCCATCTTGTTCCACACTGTTCCATTTTACAAAAACAACAAAAACACCATGCATTGCTTTTACCACACTAGAGTCAGTGGTCTTTTAATGTATCAAGAGTTTTCATGATTCAGTCATCATTTTGCTCTTTAGCCATGTAATGTATCAAGTCAAATAGATTTTACGAAGGTAGAGTTATACTTGAAATACACCTTGTTACGTAACATCCCAACACAAATTAAAACACATAAAAAATTCCTAAGTTGTGTGAACGAAAGATGAAACCTACACAGTAATCCAGGTCACCATAAGCGAAACGGTTATCTTGCTCATCCCCCTGTGCGAATGACCCCAAGAATGCTGAGAGTTGGCAAAAGGACAAGCATCCTCCCTACCCAATTCCCCAAGAATTCCCAAAATTTCAAAATTTCTAAAAATTCAAAAATCAAAAACATCAAAATCCTAGTGCACACATCAAAAGGCACAAACAATAGTGATTATCATCACTCCATTCCCCAATCCCTTGCTCAAAAGAAAAACAAATCAAAATAAACAGTGATCTTATCACTACAAACGAGCAAGTATCCCAATACAATTGAAGAAAAGAAGGGAGTTGAACTTGAATCCCTGGAACTCTCAGCATTCTAAAAGGTCATGAGGCAAGCCTCAGTACCGGTTTGGTTGATAGCCTATCGGTCACTGGCGGTAAACTTCTCGCATGACGATATATCTATCACATTAACTTGTGTATAGATCAATATTTGCATGTGGATGAGCTAGCTTATGGCATCCTGGATAACACCGCAGACTAATCTAACTACATACAACAAAGGAGTTAGTGGAGCTAATTAGGTGATCCTCAGTACAGGTTCGGTTGAAAGCCCATCTGGCACTGGCGGTATCCTGACAAATACCACATAAATGAACTCAATTGCACACACAGGGATGTGAAATAACTTGGTCAAAAACAAGTCCGATTCATACCTTGTTCAAAAGTCTTGTAAGATAAAGTACAGTCATGGCTAGTGAGTTAAAACCGTCTGAGTCTCAGAAAACCTTAGCTACATTTCTAAACCAACTGCGCTACTTTTCATCCTTACAATACCATCAAAAAATACAAAAAGAGAAAACCACATGTATACATACAAGAGTCATACATCATAGCAATCGCCTAAAAGCGAAATAAAGAGCGTCTTAAACAGTCTATGGTGCCATAACCAATCATCACAAAATTCCATTCATCCATTTTGCATATCACATAAAAATCAAAAACATTTGCATTCATCATAACATCTGCATTCATCAAAATAAATAAACATGCATACATCAATAGTCATTAGCCATCATGCATCAAAATCAAATCATCACATGTACACAACCAAAATAAAACCGGTATATATATATATATATTCGTCAAAAAAATGCCCGCAGGCTACAAAACTGTCCTCAGACCCCGCAATCATATAACAAAACCCAACCTAAGGCGTCGACCACCATGATCACGCAGGATCGGTGCGACGGGAACTACCCCCCATGGTGTGGGTCCTCTGGGACCCTATAGGGCGGCTACTACTAGCCCCCGCATCACGCCTGCTACCGCCTCCCTCATCCAATCGCCCACGACGAGATGATGCTGACTGCTCGATCACACTATCCCTCGTCCGGCATGAAGATCCACTTCCCGAGGGCTCAGGTAGCCGCCCACCAAGGCGGATGACCTCCCTCTCCAAGTCTAGCCGATGCCGAAACCACTCTGCCTCCCGTCGATGGTAGTAAGATACCGCATCATCGCGCTGTGCCAAAACCCTATCCCGCTCTGCTAGCTGGGCCCGTAGGAGATCCCTCTCCCGCAGCGCGTCCCCCAACTCCAGATCCCGTATCCATAGCAGCTCTATCAGTCATGCATTTTCAACGCGTATCTCAGACTCCATCTCCTCTGTATCTGCCTGACGTACAGGACTCTCTGGAACAGCAGCCTGCTCTGGCTCCCACTGCTCCTCCACATCCTGCATGTCCGGTTGATCCGGAGCGCCCAAATCTACATCCTCATCCCCCACATCCACCATGTCCGCATCATCCAACGGACCTCCCCAATCATCCCCTGCTGCCTCAGCACCCTCCACTGCCGCCTCTGCGCCTCCTAGTGGCCCCTCTCCTCTCCATCACCGTAGCACCCACCACGAGTCATACTCAGTGGTAGTCCCGACGTCATCTACGTCCGGGACATCAATCATCGCATCTGACTCCTCGCCCAATGGCACGGTGACCGGTGGATCTAGAGCCCTCTCATCTCCCCGACGTCGATAGACCACGGGCTCACCAGGAAACCCCTGGCGCACCCCAAACTATCGTGTAACCCGGCTATACGAGAATAACTCATGCTCGGTCCCGTGCCGCCCAGTCAACCACCGCTCCCTGCGTACCCGTCGGAGCCACTCTCCAGCCTCCGACCAGGCTGGACAGTCCCGATAAGGGTGCCAAACCACATCCCCTGGAGTGAGCCGAGAGAAGGCATCAGTATAGTGCTCTACGGCACCTGCCCATCGCCGACTCTGCCCCTGCTCCACAGACCGCCGCCACAGAGCTGCATAGCCTATCTCCTCATCCTCCATCACCGCTCGAGTCATCCATGGTAACCCGGTCGGCCTCTCAACTGCTATGTGCTGCCAACCCTAGCACTGTAGTAGATAACTACAGCTGACCCCCTTCGCTACCGACAGTGGACCCCGTACAGCTCCCCGTAGAGCTGTGCCAACAGTGTCTGTCCCCATCTCAAAATCAATGGTGCCTCTATCGGGCACTCTACCAACTGCCATACCAAATCCAGCAGGTTCCACGGGAACCTCGCGCCTGACGAGTCAGGTAGTAGCATGTTAGAAATGAGGCCCATCAAGAATGCGTGCCTCACTCCTAACACCCCCCTCTCCTGCCACCATCCAACCAAAATCCCGCCAGCGGCAGTCCACCTCGGCTGTCTCCACTGGGTTCGCTACACCCAGCCGCTCCCCATGCCCAAAGCATCTCGTCAGCACAGCAGTCCGCTGATCACGCGGCGATGTCCTGATAGGTAGTCCATCTATCGAAATCCGAAGCAACCGATAGACATCCTCTAGAGTCACAGTCATCTCCCCTGTCGGGAGATGGAAGGTGTTGGTCCGCGGATCCCAAAGCTTGATCAGGGCCGTCAGATAGGCCTGATCCGGGACCACAGGCTCCAGTCGAGCCACCTGCTTGAGCCCAAGGGCATCAAGCCATTCCCAGTCATCATCAGACAGTGCTCCCCATGCCTCAATAAAAGCAGCAGGTACACGGTACCGGCTCCTAACCTACAAAAGAAAATAATTCAACAAAAAAATTAATTAAAATCATAGAAAAAGAAAACTGTACAGAAAAACAACAAACTTACAGCTTTAAAAACAAAAATAAACTCTAGGAGGCACTTACAGGTTTCGCTTCGGCTCCGCCGCTCGAACCAGTTTGTGCACTCATGATGGCAGGGAAAATTTCAGCAGCGCTTCGCTTCGCAGAATTACCTCCTCCTCCCAGAGCTCCAAAATCGCAAGAAAAATTTGACACAAATGAGCCCAAATTCAAGTTTTGGCCCTTAAATAGGCCTTTTGAGCTGGAATTCATCCTTGACTGGGATGAGCACTCTGGTTAGCACTCGTCCCACCCAGGGACGAATTCTACAGCTGGAATTCGTCCCACCCTGGGACGAATTCAGGCCAAAAACTTCAAAAACATCAAAAAATGAACAAAAATGCACTAAAAACCAACAATAAATTTGCCCGATAAGAGTGCTGTTGCACTTGACATCCCGGGCATACAAAATAGACGTTGGGGTCATAAATTGTCATTATCCTACTCCCTAAGAAGGCTACTTTAGCTGGACCGCTCCATGGGAAGATGGATTTTTGCCAATTTCAGCTCCAGATAACGTCGCAAAAAGGGTTAACACCCACCAAAAATAGGTCCAAATGTTGGAAAAATTGCACATGCTTAACGATAAACCATCTAAAGGCACCCTTGCACAAGTCATCTTGGGTCAAGCGACTCGTCGCTTTTCTCACGAAGGTCATTCCCTCATCGATTCGTCGCTTGAGGGGGTAGTCACACTTAGTCACCAATCAACAAGCACACACCCAATTAAGGAAAACGACATGCATTCAAAGAATCATTGACAAAGACAATTACGCTCCTGCTTGGGGCAGTAAACAAGCAACAATCAAATTGATCAAACACTTGGCATTCGTGAATCATGAACACAAGGTTCCCCCGTGGACAAAAGGTTGCGCCCTTTGCCTAATCATGACTGATCAATGTCCAAGCTCAAGTCACACCTCACCAAAATAGGTTAATACTTGAAATCAAATTCCTTAGCTCGTCAAAAGCAAGGATTCAAGAATGCATGCCCTTTCCATGCTTGGGGCATCAAAAGTTGGTTAGGTTACCAAGAAACCCTAATCATTAGTGCTTTGGTTATCTATTTTTGCTCGACGCTGCGCCATGCACAGCGCATCCCAAAAAGGGGCATCTCGTAGACACCAAAATAGCACCAATCCGATTATGTGACTGCAAACACTGATCGCTTTGACAAACACAGCCCCCAGGGCAGCCCTCAGAGGTCAAACAATGGTCCTAACCACTTTCATAGCAATTTTGTAAGGTCAAGAAGCAATTTGGCACATTTAGGCACTTTGTCCAGTATTCGTCTCACCCAGGGATGAATACTAACTGGGATTCGTCTCACCCAGGGATGAATTCTGAAATCGTCTCTGGGTAGGACGAATTCCAGGTTAAACGGGCAAAAAGAAAAATGCCGCCAAGTGGCAGCCAGGGACAGTCAATTATTGCCCCCTGCCATGCATGCGCGTGCAGGTGGGTAGGTTGGCAGTTGATGGACTGTCACAAGGGCAGTCATGGAAGCCCAAGTCAGGGAGGAGTCTCCTCCCTCTTGGGAAGGCATGGCCGCCACATGGCATCCCTGCATGCCCCTCCAAAGAGACCCCATGGGTCTATAAAATGGTGGCCTTTCCCACCCCAAAAGAAGACAGATTGGAGGCGATTTCAAGCAACGAAGTGTTGTCCAATTGAACACCCACATTTGCACCTTTTGATTCACCTTCTCACATCCACTAATCTCTTTCGCAAGGGAGGTTATTGGGTGGCTTTTGGAAGCGTGAATCCAACCCAAATCCAACATTTGACCACCTTATACCACCAATTTGCCGACACCCCAATCCTAAGAGGTTTTGGGCCCATCCCTAGTGGATTGGCGCCGAAATCAAGTGCCAACGGTGGGAGGCCCACTTGGGCACCCCCGCATTTTCTAAGTTTTGTTCTAAAAGCATTCTAGAATACTAGTTCATGTTGCATTTCATTTTATTCGGTTTAATTAACTCATAGCTCCATTTTCATGATGTTTTGATTAGAGTTCACCATGCTTTTTGTCGCTTTGTGGTCCCTCTAACTTGCAGGTAGCGACATCGAATTCCCGAGGATAGAGGCCAAATTGGGAGAATCCGACCATCTGGGTCGTCCCAAAATGGCCCCAATTACATAACCCCTCTGTTTGCAGGTGTTTTGGAGGTCCCGAGGTTCGACATTGGAGCGGCAGCAACTCGGCGCTTTAACACAGTGGAATTCGTCTCACCCGGGGACGAATAACAGTAGAATTCGTCCTGCCCAGGGACGAATTCCAGTCGAGAGCAGATTGGCCGACTGTTTCAATGGCAGTGGCCCTCTGGTGATGTATTCTGTCTTTTGTCAAGTTTTTAGGTCATTTAGGTTTACTTTATTCACTGTTTTAGACAACTGTTCGTATGCATCTTTTATCAATTTCAAAGCATGAATTTTCCTTCTTATCACAGGTGCTACTAACGCTTTGTCTGTCTCTTTGATTGCAGGAGGAACAACAAGAAGTGAGGATTTACCAACAATAGCGGCGGCAACACCTTGGCCCGTCCATTTTGCATGTGGGCATGCGGAAGGAGAACACTTACCAAGATTGTAACCGAATCCATTTAACGCTCCTAGCCCCTAAAAAGGGAGGAGGCGATTTTGTAACCGTGGTTGACAAGTTTAATAAAAGGGCTGTGACTTCTCTCTAAATCCTTGTAACTCGTTTCGATCTATTTGCCTCTTTCATTTTAATGCATTTCTTGTTTTAGGGCTTAGGCGCTGTTTTGATTTGAATGCATCTAAGTAGTTGTTCTTTCTGAAAAGCTTCCGGAATCTCGTGCTTTCAATTCAAAAATATGAAACCATTATTAACTTAGTTAACTCCATGGAATAAAAAGGGATGGGAGTCTATTAAATATGACACAACGCATTCTTTATGGAAGTATTAGATGCAAAGAACATGGATCCAGAAGATATGAGAATAACTAATGTTGAATCAAATCGAATATTAACCCAAGAAATGTGGACCATGTCATTTGATGGGGCTAAATCCCAATATGGAGTAGGTGCAGGTGTAAATTTAATTGATATTAAAGGAAACTGCCTTAGTATCCCTTACAGATTGTAATTTCCTTGCACAAATAATGTAGCTTAGTATGAAGCTTTACTATTAGGGCTAAGGAAATAAAAAGAGTTAGGTATTAACTACTTAACTGTAACAGGGGATGCATAATTTATTATACTGCAAATAAAAGGTAAATATCAGACCAAGCATCCTAGACTTAAGCAATATAGAAATGCAGTACTAGAAGAAATTGATAAATTTTTGGCTTTCAATATTTCATATATTCCTAAAGAACAAAATCATGTTGCAGATCTCTTAGTTTTGAAAGCCTCGATTCTAGATCACCCAAATATAACTACAAAATATATGGACATATTTCCAACTATATTAGTCTATAAACATTCTGTGTCAGATAACATAGTCTATCTTCAGGTCTTTCAAGATGATATAGATATTAAGGATTTTATGACTTTGCAAAATCAGTATGCAAATGTCATATGTGATGAAAAATATGAAGAAAAGCTTAAAGATAAAATAGGATAACCAGCAAAAGTAATCCAATTGAAAACTAATAGAATACCCAAAGGATTGGTGTCTCTTGAAAGCCTATTTGATGATTTTGACAAAGCCTATAAACCTATACACAAAGAAGTGATATATGAGGATATTAATATTGGCTCAATGAAATAACCTAGAATAGTGAAAGTAGACATGACTTTAGTTGCTAAAGAAAAACTTGGATATATCAGTTTCCTATAAAATAACAAAGAACATTTTTCTTATACTTATGAAGATCTCAAAACTTTCAAAGCGGGTGTGATGACACATATAATACCCTTGAAAGAATATGCCAAGCCATTTAGACAAAAACAGATAAAGTGCAATCCAACTCTGCACCCAGTAATGCAAAAAGAGGTTTAAAAATTGTTGGACTCCAAGATAATAAGAAAAGTAATATTTTCCTCCTGAATATCCAACTTAGTGCTAGTTAGGAAAAAGAATGTGGAAATTAGACTATGTGTGGATTTTAGAAATTTAAACAAGATCTCACTAAAATACAATTACCCATTACCTAACATGGAACAACTGCTGCAAGAAGTAGTAGGTTCAACTAGATTGTCCCTGTTAGATGGATTTTTAGGGTACAATAAAATTTTGATAAATCTAGAAGATAGACACAAGGTAGCATTCACCACACCCTGGGACACATTTGAATATTTAAGAATACCTTTTGGATTGATGAATGCAAGTGCTAATTTCCAAAGAGCAATGGACTTTACTGTCAAAGGATTAATGTTCAAAATTATAGTAGTGTACTTAGATGATATCACAGTTTTTTCTAAAAATCCAAAATATCATCTAGAACATTTGACTGCAGTTTTTTCCTGGTGCAAGGAATTTGGAATTTCTCTAAATCCAAAAAAATGCATATTCGGAACTACACAAGGAAAATTTCTAGGTCATATAGTTTCATAAAATGGGATAAGCATTGATCCAGAAAGGATAGAAGCCATTTATAAAATTCCCAATCTAAAAGGGGTAAGGTCATTCTTTGGAAAAATAAATTTTATCAGAATATTTGTCCCAAATTTTGCAGAAATGACCAAACCCATAAATGATATGGTGAAGAAAACTAGAGAAATAAAATGGACATTAGAAAATATGAAAACATTTAACAAGATTAAAGAAGCCATATCAACCACTCTAGATTTAAGTTACCTTGATTATGCAAAGGATTTTAATATCTATTAATATGCTTCTAAACACTCTATTGCTGCAGTCCTTTCATAGAAATATAATAAAAATAATGAAAGGCTAATAGCCTTTATGATCTTAGGACTAAAATGAGCAAATCTTAAATACACCTTGATGGAAAAACATACCTATGTAGTCATCCAATATTTATAACATTTCAAAGGTATATTTGGCTCAAACAAAGTTTACTATTGTATTCCCTTTATAGCAATAAAATGTATCTTTTCTCAATAAGATTCAATAGGAAGACCAACAAGATGGATGGTAAAAATTTTGCAATACGATGTTGAATTCAAAATAGTTAAAACAGTCGAAGAGCGGGGTTTAACTAAACTTTTGGCTAACAAAGAAGAAGCAGGATCTAAAAATATTCTCACCATAGATCAGACATATGATGACAGAAGAATAAAAAATGAAGAATATAAATGGTATGACTAAATTTTGTCATACATACAAATGTTGTCGTTTCCCAGAGGCATGTCAATAAACAAAATGAGGTCAGTTAAACTTCAAGCTCAGAAGTATTATATACAAAATGGAGTATTATATTGGAAACATTCGGATGGAGTATTATTAGTCTGCTTATATGAAAGAGAAGTCCTAGAAATAATTAATGAATTTCATAATGGTTTCTATGGAGGACACTTTGCTCCAAGAGCTACAGCCAATAAAATCATGAGAGCGGGATATTATTGGCCATCCATTTTTAAGGATGTTTATAAATATGTTAGGAACTATCATAACTGCCAAGTTTTTACAGGGAAAAAGCATCTACCAGCCATGCCCCTCAAGCCAATAATTATTGAAGCTCCTTTTTCTCAATGGGGTATTAACTTGATTGGAGAGATCACTCCTAATTTATTTGGCTAGCATAAGTGGATCATAACTGCAACATATTACCTCACAAAGTGGGTGAAAGTTGCACCTTTAAGAACATCTACAACTATTGCAGTCATCAAATTCATAGAAGAAAACATCTTGACCAGGTATGGAGTTCCTAAAAATATTATAACTAATAATGCTCAATATTTTGTGTCATATGGAATGGTAGAATTTTGTGTTGAATATGGAATTAAATTATCTCATTCTTCTAATTATTGCCCCCAAGGAAATGGTTTAGCTGAGTCATCAAATAAAAATTTAATAACAAGAATAAAAAGGTCATTAGGAAAAACAAAATGGGATGGGACAGTGAACTTAAATTTGCTTTATAGGTTGATAGGCTATCTGTTAAAATAAATACAGGAAGAACCCCCTATGAGATGGTTTATGGATAAAAATCCCTACTGCCCCCAAAAATGAAAAAATGGCACTTTTCCTTTTATTGCAAGATCATGAAAAACCCTGATCCCATTCAAAGAAGACTTGACCAAATTATTTTGTTAGAAGAAAAAAGAAGAGAGACCCTCAATAGAATGATGGAACAAACCCAAAAAACTATAAAATTGTTTAATAAGAAATCCAAGGGTACTCCTTTTACTCAAGGAGATATAGTCATCCATTGGGATCCTAAAAATGATAAGCATGGTGAAAAGGGTAAGTTTGAATCTAAATGGATTGGTCCATACCAGATTGCTCATGTTATCCATAAAAATACTTACAAGCTACAAACTTTGTAGGGAGAAATAATGGTTATCCCTATTAATGGCCAACACCCCAAAATGTACAATCCTTGTTGAAGGTGTATTGTATAAAAAAAATATTACAAAATAAATAAATAAATATAGAAAAACAAAAATCCAAAAACGGAGTGGTGAATTTTGTTTAGTATTTAAGCTTCCCTTTTGTTCTTGAATATTTTTGAGTTTACTGTACACATGACATCTTAGTTTGATAAGTATATCTAACTGTTTATTCCACCAAATATAATAAGAAAAAAGGGGATTTGTTTTAGATGTTGATGAGGTTTACAATTCTATCAAATATGAGTGTTTATGTAATAGTTGTTTGATATGAGATAAAACAGATAGAAAACAAAGCTGATTAAAACATCATGTGAAACCTCACATTACAAATGATACTTAAGGTGATTTCAAAGGTCCAAAGAACTTAGTTATCTTTGAGAAGGTAGTTGAGCCAAAAATAATTACACTCATATTTTATAGCCAGAAACTAATCCTCAACTCAGGCATACTTATTGCACAATTTGCTTATATATCCAAACACTTCTATCACGAGAAAGAAAAATAAAAAATAAAGTAAAACTGAGTCACTGCTTGAGATATCTTGGAAAACCTCTATCGGAGCTATAGACGCTTGAATGGTAGTAGGGTAAAACTAATATGGGATTAGAAGAAACTCCACCGAGGCTATAGATGTCTGACTGATAGTGGAGCCCTACATAATGGTGAAAAATTTTAAAGAGTGAAATCATATATTAGGCTTGGCAATTTTGCTCAGATATGGTAATGTTCTGAAAGATTTAGAAATCCAAAAAATAATGCACAAACACACACATGGGCAAAAATATGATGAAACAAATGGTTGTGACAAAATCTATGTAATCATATCTTATGACTTAGCTAAAACAAGCATTACAATATTTCAAAATAAAACTCATTTATTTCTAAAATTTCTAACCTTTGTTTCCAAATTGAATGAAAAGGGATCTATAGTTTTTCATACTGTACTTGCTTTGATATCATGTTATTCATACAGTTTTTCAGTATATAAAAAAAATGATGATGAAGAAAAGAAAGAAAAATAGGAAGGAAGTTTTTTTTTTTTTTCCTGTTATGCATTTCAGGTTTTACTTAGCAATCAAAATTTTGTTGTTTTTTGTTAAATTTTTGCAAAATAAAACCAAGAGATTCTGCGGTTCTCAATTGCTTCATGTTTTCAACACATTGCACTAGTTAGAGCCTATGTTGGAGCTAAATTTGACTCAACTTTGAAACACCCAAATTTAATTTTTTTGGTTTCAATCAAAGTATCCTTAATGTTGGTCATTGCTTGAGTTGTTGTGAGTTTCTTAAAAGAGAATTCCATTGGTTTGATAAATTCTAAACCTTAGATTTTAATAATGTGTGCCTCATTCTATTAATCAAAGTATATCAAAGTGGATAGGTCAAAATATTTCAAATTAAATCCCTAAGCCAAAGTTCGACCTTCATAAAATTTCCTTGGGTCTAAACCGACAATTAAAATATTTAAAACCTAAAGTCGGTTAAATATTCACCTTGGTCTACAAATCTGAAAAACTTAGGTCCTAAGAAAATATTAATTAAAACATAAGGGTATGCACTCCACTAAGTTAACAAGAAAGCACCTCATATTTAATCCAAGGGCCATGCTCGATCCAAAATAAATCGGATGACAATGCATTAATAAAATTGACCAAGAGATAAACCAAACAAGTCAAAGCAAGTCAAAAGTAAAAATATCGCACCTTAGGCTTAATCGGATGGTAGCGCATCATCTAAAAAAATTTGACAAATGCACTCTCATGAATAAATCCAAAAGATAAGTCAAAGGGTCAATAAGGTCTAACCTAAAGTTTAAAAATTGAGCATCTCCGATTGATCTAACAGATGCTCTTAATACAAAATAGATCCGACGACCGTGCAATTTCTAAAAATTTAAAGGTTTAAATAAAGTCATCACGGGTCAATCTATCAGTTAAACAATAAGCAAGTTCGACAGATTGGACGACCATGCCCATGCGATGTCTATATCAATGGTCATGCATGTTCCCATTAAATTGTACTTTAAAATCAATATTAAAATGCATGCCCCTTTTGGATTAATTGTTGGGCTTGTTACCAAGATCAAACGATTGTGCTCAATTGATAATCGATCTAATGATAGCACGCTCTCTAAAGTTGCATTAAAGTGTTTTAAGATTTTAAAAAATTAATTAAAGTTAATTACATCATTAGTGAGGGTCTAACACATTGGATAATCATTCCCCTTTTGTCTTAATCAGGATTAATATTATGTATCCTTGGGTAAAATAACTCGTAGGTTGACTAAATCTGATGGCAGTGCTTATCTCCACTCAAATTCGATAGCCGTGCCAAAATATTTAACGGTAAGATATCAACAAGTTAAATTTAATTACATGATTAGCAAGGGTCTAATACGTTGCATAATTACCCCCATTTTTGTCTTAATCATGATTAATAAAAATTAAAGGGTTTATGTTTTTGGCTATGTAGTACGCATCTTATGAACAATCTAATGACAATGCTCAAACTAATCCAAGAATCAACAGATGCGAAGACTTGTGGTGGCAGAAAAAGAACCAAAGTTAAAATAAGAGTGTATTCAATAGACCTAACGGGTAAGCTTGACCTCCACTCAGATCCAACGGTAGCACACAATCCAAAGGGAAACGGAAGCTAATTTTAAAATAGACGTCTGATTAATTAAAGATTTAAAACATTCTTAACAAGGGCATTAACACATTATTAATCTCCATATTCATCTTCTTTAATAAAATAAAAAGAGTTCAAGGTATGCATCTTTCGGCTATCTAACCTACAAGTTATAAAATATTTAAGAAAGTGATACAATAAAGGTTGGTCAAGCGACTAGATGTGGTCCAATCTCTAACCCTATAGATATGAAGATATCAATAAAAATAAAATCACCATTGACTAACGTCTTCAAAGTTTTAGAAACCAACACTCTTGTAGGTTTAAGAATACCAAAAATAGCCATGATGGAACCTATGAAGATCACGAACCAACAAGAAATATTCAATAATACCAAGCTTCTAGTGAAGGATGATCACTTCACAGAAAACACCTTCAACATATATCAAGGAATAAATCAAAGAAGTGACTTGATCATAGTAAGGTACGTCGAAAGACATTACAAACATTAATAGCCAAGATGAAGTCAAAATAGTACGCATGAAAGCTATGAATCCAAAAGAATACTCATGGAAGGAAAGATTCGAATAAATCATAGAAAATATCGTGTATAGTACCTTGGTAAGGAAAAATTAAACCAAATAAAAGATAAATCTTTACGCTCAAGCAAGCCACCAGATCATGTATTATCTCACTAGAATAATGGCATACCATGAGATAAGACTACAAAGCATACTCACAGGCTTATAAACAAAATACAGTAAGAAAGAGTTAAATCATCAATAAAAGAAAACAATGGAGCAAAAGAGATTCAAATACTATCATCTTCTGTTCTGAAAATACTTAAGGTGAAGGAAGCATGTGAAGAAAAAGCATGGTTTTGATTTCTAGAAAGTCATTCAATCTATGCTTCGATGAAATATAATTACCAGGGGAGCACTTCGATAGAGTATAGTTATGGAAGTAAATTATAGGTGCTTCCAGATCTTGTTGTCCATTCCCACCTTCCTACTTACTACTACCCTCCTCGTCCTCGGCATTCCTCCTCGATCATCTTGACATTCTTCCTAGTATGCCACCCTCACCGACTACCACCTCTTACTTTTTATCCCCCGTAATTCCATCCATTAGACCCTCACCATCCTTACTTATTCACTCTATCTCATGATCAATGCAACTCCATCTATTTCCCACTGGCACACTACCCCTTGTCTTCACCATCACATCAGGTCCCCCTCTATTCCTCGTCTAGAATTCATGATGATAGTCTGGATAGTCCCTAATAGCCAAGCATAGTGGCTAGGACAAGCATAACAAAAAGGAAAAATATAATGCTGAATCCTTAGTTTCTAGGGACAACAGTCAGTTCAAAGTCGCACCAGCTGGAAAACATATAGAACAAGTTCAATCAGATACTAAAAAGTATAATGCTAGAAATCAACCAGAAATAATAGAATCAAGAACCAAAAGCTATAAAAGGAAGCAGACAGGCCTGGATTCTGCATCAAACAATTAGAGAATAGCATTTTTGCTAAGATTTATACTTGAGTTCCTGGTAGTTGTGCTATTGTATTTCCTTTTTGTGTCTATTTTATTTTATTCATTCTTTCTTCCTCCCCTTGTTGTGCAGGATCATATGATAGGAAAGCATTCAAGAAGCTGAGAATATTTCTAGTCTTATTAAGCCTAGGATTCAGAGACACTTATGTTATCATATTGAAATAAGGAGAGTTGGAGAGACAGTTTACATCATTTGAACAGAGTCTTCTTCATTGTATTGATGTACTCTATTGAGAAAAAATGAGTTTAAAGGCATCCTACCCACTTTGCATTTAATAATTCATAAATCAATACAATTATGAGTTGTATTCATATCATTTATTTGTCTTGGTATTGTGTGTTACTGTATAATGGGTTACATTATTTGAATGCATTATATATGTTTTTCTTGTTGGTTAACTTTTTTTTTATTATGATATTTGAATAAGATTAAGAACGTCAATTTCTCTTTTCCCCTTCTTTCTTTTCATGATAGAATTGTTGTTAAATTTCTATAATAGCCCAATGAATCTAGTCACCGGTCTACATAAGGCATAACAAATGGTTTTTTTCATGCTTGGTCATTTTAATACATATAGTATAATATAAATCTGGAGCTTGTAATTAGAGTTTTAATCATAGAATTACCGCTAGGGTTTCCTTACCTATTATGTAGTTTTCCCTTAGCAATATTCGTGTTTAATAGAACAATGAGGCAGGTCGACCAGAGCCTATAATAGCTTGTTAGTTTCAAATGGATTCTTGTAGCGTGACAATCAAAATCCTACGAATGCAAAAATTGGTTCCAACAAGTATTACCACTTCCATGGTAAATTTTTGGGCCACCATGTGAGCCCCAGATTTAATGTTTTTGATGAGGAAATGTGCCACTTTTTTTAGTTTGTCAACTACTAACAGAATAGCATCATGTTGGAAATGATTCCTAGGAAACCCAACTATAAAATCCATAGACACAACCTGCCATTTATATTCTGGAATTTCATGGGAATATAGGCATCCTATGATGTGCAAATGTTCTACATTTACTTTTAGGTATTCTAGGCATTTTATAATAAATTTAGTGATGTAATTCTTCATCCTTGGCCAATAGTAATCCATTATCAAATTTTCATGCATCTTAACATAGCCTGGGTGTGCAGAGTATGGAGCATAGTGTAATTCCTACAATAACTTGCATTTGAGGTCATGATCATTAGGTATTACCATTCTATACCTAAAATATAATGTGTTTTCCTAGATTCTAAATTATTTTGCCTTTTTAGAATTTTATCGTATCATTTCTCAGCATTCTAAGAAAATTCATCTTTAGATTGTAGATTTCTTATATGCTCAATTATATCAAACTAACATTGTGTCATAGCAGAGATATGTCTTCTCCTACTCAGTGCATCGACAAGCTTATTTTCTTTCCCATTAATATACTCGATGCCAAAATCATATTCTGATAGAAAATCCATCTAACGTCTCTATCTGGGGTTGAGCATTGGTTGAGTAAATATGTACCTCAATATTTAATGGTCAGTTTAGAGCTCAAAAGATTTACCCAGTTGGTAATGGTGTCACATCTTAAGATCATGCACCATTGCTACTAATTCTAGTTCATGTATGGTGCAATTCAATGCATACTTCTTAATTTTTCATGATTCATAAGCAATTACGTTCTCTTCTTGCATGATAACCCCACCAATTCCTTCTATGGAGGCATAAGTGCATACAATAAATGGAATTTTAGGATATAGTATTCTAATAATTGGTGTCATTTTTAAATTTTCCTTTAGTGTCTTGAAGGCCTCCTCACAATGTTCAGACCACTTAAAATCTTTTCCCTTCTTCTGCAAATTAGTTACTGGATAAGCTATTTTGGAAAAGTTCTTGAAAAAACACCAATAATACCCAACCATTCCCATGAAACTTTGTACCTCTGACACATTTGTATGAACTGGCCAATCAGTGATGGCTTTTATCTTCTTTAGATCTACAGACACACCTTCAGATGAGATTATATGTCCCAAATATTGTACTTGTGGGGTGTAAAATTCATATTTGGACAATATTCCATATAATTGATTCTTTCTCAATACTTCTAGGACAATCCTCATGTGAGGATCATGCTCCTATCTATTTTTAGAGTAAATCAGGATATCATCTAGAAATATCAGCACAAACTGATCCAACTGCTCCCAAAAAACACTATTCATAAGATTCATAAATGTTGTTGGGGCATTTGTTAATCCAAAGGGTAATACTATGAATTCATAGTGACCATACCTAGTCTGGAAAGTTGTCTTATGGGTATCTTCTTCCTAAATTCTTAACTGATGATATCCAGATCTAAAATCAATTTTTGAAAAGATTGTATCTCCTTTCAATTGGTCAAACAAATCATCTATTCTAGGTAGGGAATATTTGTTCTTAAAGGTCATTTTTTTTAGCATCCTATAATCAATACAAAGCCTCAAAGTCCCATATTTCTTATTCACAAAAATAATCGGTGCACCCCATGGTGAAACACTAGGTTTTATGTGGTCTTTTTCCAACAAATCCTGAAGCTGAGTTTTGAGTTCTTGCAATTCTATTGTGGTCATTCTATAGGGTGCTCGAGCTATTGGTGTAGCATCAAGAAGGAGTTCTATTGAGAATTCAAATTCTCATTTGGGTGGTTGCCCAAGAATATATTCAGGAAAAACATCCCTAAAATCATTTAGCACTAGATAGGTCTGAAAAAAATATGTTGTAGACTCAATCTCTTCTTTATTATTATGTTTGACTACAAAGACTCCACTTCCCTTCCTGATGGCTCTTTTAACCTGCATGGTTGTTAGAAGGTGTGGTTCCACTGACTCATACCCACAATAAATACAAACCCTTTGATTGGGGTTGTTAGTGAAATCCATCCACTTTTCTTCAAAATTTAATAATGCTTTATAAGCCTTGAGCCAATAAATTCCCAAAATTATGTCAAAGACTTTCCTTGAGGTAATATAATTTGAGGGTCAAATAGACACTGATCTACAATATAGGTTTACCTAGAGCCAAACTCAACCTTCCACCCATTGGCCATAAATCTAGGTTTTTATGGTATGTCTCTCAAAATATTTGGAGAAATAAAACTATCAGTAGCTCCTGAATCAATCAAAATTATTACATATTTATTATAAATTTTTCCATTCATCAGAAAAGGTGTAGCTTGACCATTGAGTTTAGAGTTACCTGTTGCAGAATAAATATTATGAACTGGTTCTGTAGGTTCCTTTCTTTTGTCAGCTCTCATAGGACATTTATCAGCATAATGAGGCTCCCACAAATCCAACATCCAGTTCGAGGTGCCTTCTCTCTTTTATCCCCACTATTATCCTCCTGACCACCAGTTTTAACTTTTTGGTCATATCTATTGTAATTCCCCTTATCCTATCCTCCATGGTTGTTCTGATTTCTATTCCCTTGGAATTTATTCTTGCCTTTTTCAAATATTTTCCTGTTATCATTTTACCCTTTGTTACTCTTATTTTTACCCCATCTATCTAGGCTTGCATTTTTCTTCTTCTACAATTCCTCTTTGTCAGTGGTCTTCTGATAGTAAGCCTTTTTAGCCTTGTAATTATCTTCATGCTGATAAGCTAAATTACAAGTGGTAGTCAAAGATGTTGTTTTAAGCATAAGAAGTAAGTTTCCAATTTTTGTATGAAGTCCCATAAAAAATTTCTATACTTTATTCAGTCCTCTATTCATACTCAGGAATATGCTTAAGTAACTGTATGAATCATTGGTAATATTTAGTAACAGTCTTGTTACCCTGAGTCAGTCTGGAAAATTCTATGGTTTTCTCAAGATAGAATTGGGGAAATAGATATCTTTCCTTAACAACTATTACAATTTTTTCCCATGGCACATCTATTGCTTCTACATTATGGGTCTTTCTATAAGTGTCCCACCAGTCAACAGTTACTGCAGACAATCAAAAAACTGTGTAGGAAGTTTTAGATTTGGAGGAAAGGGTTCTAATAGCAAAATAGGCTTCTAAGCTATTTAACCATCTCTCTGCCTCCTCCCCATCCCCCTTACCATAAAATTTAGCAATATAAATACTATGCATGTCTTTATCCAATTCAGTACTCACTTGTATTCTCCCTGGGTCCACATATGTTTCTTCAACTACAACTGTTTACTTTCCTTTTGACAAATTCTCTATTATATTTTGTTGTTGTGAAATAATTTTCTATTACTATGTCAGTTGAGATTTTTATTGCTCCATATGTTCTAACATCTGTGTTTTTTATTGAGCCATATGTTCCATCATCTAGGCCCTTTACTGGTCCATTTGATCCTTATGCTGACTCATCTGTTCTTGCATTAGTTGCAGCATCCGAGTCATTTTATCTTCCTTTGGCATTGGATCCTTTTTCCTCCTTATCACCCAAGGAGGCTCTACAGTTTTATCTATAGCTTATGTCCTTATAACTTGTCTAAGGACCCGCTTAGCATTCTTGGCCATCCCTTCTCGATGTGCTGCCATAGGTATTTTTGAGGAACTTGCCCTTAATCTGGATGTCATTGCCTGTTTCAGAAAGAGCTTTGTTAATACTTTGCTAAATTTTGTTTTCAGAACCTAAAATGAGTTATAAATTTATTTTTGTTATTCTAAGGTTTTATTTATCTAAGAATTTGTATGCTCTGATACCAACTATAAAAACCCAAGTCAACCCACTTGGTTTCAAAACACTAAAAATTTTATTTTCAACCATATCAAGTACAAGCATGCCAAATCTTCACAGATGACATCTTGCTACAGACAAGATATCCATGAGATCGATGATGGCCAATTATTGGTAATATTACCTTTAAAATACTTCCTCTCCTAACCCGAGATGCTAATTATTGTTAGGGGTTACACTTTTCAGGGCCTATTTCACCTGAAAGTTGAACGCTATCTCCCCATATCCTTATTATTAATACTAGTGTATGCATACTGAAGTTGTCGTATATTCACCTTCCTGAATTACAACATGAGTTATATCACTACCTTGATAGTACTCCAAAAGTCTTATTTGAATGATGCTCATTTCATCATGCAAACGCCTATTCGTCTATAAGAACTTCTGCTCTTATACTTGATGAGTTTGCCTAGGAATTATGCCCATTTCAAAAATTTTGTATCTCTCGCTCTTTTATTCCAAAGTCTGGCAAACCTTGTCAAAATGTGGGCTACCCCCAACAACTTGATGGTTGATTATTTTAAATGCCTACCTGAATTCCTAAAGTATAGGTTGTCTGCCCACAACCATTAATTTAATATTTAATAAATATTATCTTTATTAGACAATATATTCTCCATGTCTAACTTTCAAAATTGTTTTTTAATTTATTTTTAAGGAGGTTGTGACTTTTCATGGATATACTACAATTACTTATAAAGGGGAATGACAATAAAAAGAACTTATTAACTGAAAATCAAAGCTACTCATAGATATAAGAAAATTATACCAAATTGTGAGAGTCCCACTTGTCAAATATCTATATATCAAGACCATACAAATATTTACCTATAAATTACATATTAAAGCAATGATTAACAACATAGCAATATGCTTTTAAAACATAATAATAACAACCTTCCACTAAGCCTACTTAGCCTCGATTCCTACCATCTATTATAGTACGAATGTAAAGTTTTTATTTGTCCTTTTAACTTTAATACCTTTCCTTTGTTTAGCTCGAGTAGATGGTTTAAATTTTCGACAACTTAATTTTTTTTTTCCGTTTTAATAGAAAACTATACCTACCTTGAAGTTTGGGCTGGTATATATCACAAGTTCCTCTTATTCTAACTACCATAGAGATGTTGTTGATTATCCTTTCGAAAGCGTGCAACCCAATTAATTGGTATACAAACTAAGCATTATGGTTCTAAATAAAACTTTTGAGCTATAGAAAGATGATGAATAGGCGCAACCAGCACAAGTTAAAAAAAATAATACATTCATTTCCTATTTGGCTTCAGCCCTTTTCCAACAAGCACTTCAATTGCCGGAATGGTTTATGATAGTTTGCCCTAAAACCTGTTTTATTTAAAAACTATATTATTTTATCCTTAATATAAGATCAAAAATCATTGTATTCAAATCTAAGAATTTTACGACCCTGATTTCTACCGAAATGGGTTCAGTTATCATATTTGGAAGATATTGGCATGCATCCATTGTGTTATACTCGTATACACAACCCTTAGTTATGAGTGAAGCCTTTAAAACAATCCATCCGCTCTATGAGACGCACTAAGATAATATGGTAGTTGTATCTAGCGCTTCTCATTCATTGAAAGTATTCTAGGAGGGTATTCTATTATATTCAAATTTTGTCCATTCATTTACAAAGTACATTGTGTTTCCAAGTCACGTATAAATTGAACATGTCCTATGTGAGAATCCTATAATAATTAAATTATATCCTTTCAAACACAACACATTTCATAGATAATCTACAGTCTACTTTCAACCTACAGCATGTAATCTAAATATAAAAAATTTAAAAGAAAATTTTCCCTGTTGAATGGTAATTTTACTCAATTGTGAAATTACACTCTTCCTTAGGGTTTGAATCTCAAAACCCTTTCTTGAAAAGAAGTTAAATAAACAACTTCTCCAAAGTCTTTGTTATATTAGAATTGGCATATGTGTATTAGTAATCTCAATAAAGATATATCAATTAATGGTAGGAACACCTTAGGGATTGCAAGTAACTGTAAACAAGGGGAATGTGTTGGTTTATTTTACCCTGCTACTTTAATGATTGTTCATGAAACCAAAATAAAAGTAAATGTGAATTGGCCCTCATATTACCATGATGTAGTACCTTAGTTCTTTTTATCTTGTAGGATTTTAAGGTAGATTTTATCTTCTCTTATTAGGTAGGTTCTAAACAAGTTTTATCTTGCATTAAATCCTACTTTAAGTATTGAAATGAAGATTAAATCTATCTATGAATGTAAATCTAAAATGATGAATAGGCTCCTCAAATGTAGCTTCTTATCATGTAGATTAAGATAGCCTTCAATATGATTAATAAATTACCCCTCTTTGGTGAAATTAATTGTCACAAAGAAATGATAATTTATAGCCTTGAAATAGAGGCTTTTAAATGTCCTTTAATTATCCCTCTTAAATGAAATTAAATTTTCATTTAGATGAATAATTTAGTTCTTTGAAATAATAACCTCCAATGTAGTGCACAAATTATATCTCTTTCATAAAATCAGAATTTTTATAAAGAGAAGGCAATTTAGGCTCCAAAAATGGTAGCTATGAAATGTCATTAAAATTTACCCCCTTTGACGAAATTGAAATTTTCGTAAAGGGAAGTTCATTTTATGCTTGCCATTGAAATATAAAATTGAAAAAATTAAATTTGGCTTCAAAATGGAAATTTTGAAATTTCAAAAATCTGCAAAAAAATAATTTCAAACAATTTTTAAAAATTTGAAATGACTCTGAAGTAAAAACATCTAAGTGCAAAATGAAAAATTAAAGTATGTTCTATGCATTCGTGCAATTATTTTTGGATTTTGAAATTTTCTAATTTTTATTTTAATGTCTGAAAATAAAAATAAAAACTGCAAAAATAAAGTTATAAAAATGAAAATAAAATCTGAAAACTGAAAACAAAAGCTGAAAATGCAAAACATGCTACATCCAGTATGATGCCATCCTATTCCGACAAAACTGAATATGTGAGGCATCCATGCATGCAACCTAATTTACCCAAATCTGCATTTGCACAACTTGATGTAACCTAGGTGCGAGCTTCTAAGGAAAACGAAAAATAAATTTTAGGTTTTAAGAAGTTCAATGATGCAACCATTAAAAAAACGCATTTAACATCATCTATTAATCCTAAAATGTGAAGGGAAAGGTAAGCATTAAAATGAGCATGCATGAACAACTCCTCCTTTCTTGCCCATAAGATGCAAATTTTTGGAAAAAATTCATGCATTACAAATATTTCATTTTTACAGCAGCAAAATTTCTAGTTTTCCCAAAAAACCAGCCCAAATGGAAGGAAAAATAACTTCAAAACAGGTATAGTATAGCCCTTGCTCACAA
This sequence comes from Wollemia nobilis, assembly GCA_028583015.1. Taxonomy (NCBI): domain Eukaryota; kingdom Viridiplantae; phylum Streptophyta; class Pinopsida; order Araucariales; family Araucariaceae; genus Wollemia; species Wollemia nobilis. The sequence goes on along the minus strand of JAQPPZ010017220.1, from coordinate 3,566,121 downwards.
ATCTGAAACACTGTTTTCAAAACCACTTTCCAACCCCGTTTCAATCCTTCAATGAGGTATTTAAAATTTTTGATACATACCTTTCATTTTCAAAATACCCCTTCGTTTCCATTCTCCAAAACCTCAAAAAGTGTTTCATTTCCTATTTCCCTACATGCTTCGTATTTCAACGCATGTTCATTTCTATAAAAATGGCTATTCTTTTTCCATTCAAAGCTTTTTCCTAATTGTGCAAGTTTCTAGATTCATTTTCCTCAAATTTTTGTTTTTACCTCCTTTTTGGTCAATGTAATACTCCTTCCGTAATCGCCACTTAACATTGCTTTCATTTTCCTGTCTCTGTAATGCTTTGAAGCATTTAATTAAAGTACCTCCATTTTTTTATGACACTTAGGGGGTTACAATATTCGATTAATCCTTAGGGGGTTACAATATTCTTTTACCATTCACAAGAAGCCAAAAATAAGCTTCGTAGCCTTAACCCTAGATTAATGTGCATCCCATTTGATCTGCACTTACTTTTAGGGACCATGGAGAATAGAACAGACCATGCTACCGACTTTCACCTTTATTTAATCTAAACAGATTAAAATTCCTTTGTTTTAAGGCCTGCATGCTTGTCTAGCTTCGTCCGCCGTGGCACTGTTGGTATTGTTTCAATGGGACCTCTACTACCATGGCCCACGTGGGCATCATTTTGCTCCATTTGCCATGGAATCCATTCAATGTTTTCTGCTTTGTACTTGCTGATCTACTTATTACCCCGTGATGGCCACCCTTTATGCATTATTTTTGACATTCATGGATGTTCTCAAACTGATGATGAATCTCGTGTCGCTGCACTATCGACCTCATGATCTACATTTGTATGATCTGTGAATGTTGTCGCTACTCATTGTGGCATTAAGGTCCACACCGCCGAATGAGCATTTACCATAGCAAACCCCACCTTACACCCTCTTCAGGAAAAAAATTGTGTCCCACAACTGCCAATGTGAATCCTCATATGACTCTACGTTGGGATTCTCGACATAAACATTTCGTATTTCTCTCTCACCATGATATCTGCTTCGTGTGCCACCCCGGTCATTGTTCTAATTATCGACTCCATCGAGCTGTCCACACAGCCACCTCGTTGTCGCTTACCGCATTGTACGTCCACCTGCATCATCAAAGTTTACTGCCCCATGTCTTTATTGTCCTACCATGCCATGTCCATATAACCCCTACACGCTACCACGTTGGGTAACATTCGGCCTATAGTGAAACGCATAACCCATCCGGTCCGCGCACTCGCCACCTCGACCATGTATTCACTCTGGCATTATGGTCTATATCGTAGCCATTTTGACAATGTTTGAGCTCTATGTGGTATCAATATCCTCGTTGGCAGTCTCCTTTTCTTTCTTTCCACGTCATTGCATAGAGAGGGCCCCACCCGAGCGTCCACTGCATAGCCATGTCTTTGACTATTTTACCTTCGATTCCACTGCTCGTCCTCAGAATGAGCTTCCGTCGAATGGTCCACCGGAGTCGACGCCGCATTTACCTGCACGCATCCATCATATTACATCCTTATGATCACGCTAAAAAAAAAATATTATGACATGAAACATATTTTGATATTAAAGAAGAGCATTACCATACAAATTTTCATTTTATTATTGTACTCTTCCTTTTCATAATATATATTACATACTAATATAAAATATATATATTATTATAATTTCTTTATAATAAAGCTTTTCTTTATTTAATTTTTTATTTTTTGATAACATATATTATAACATATATAATAATATGTGTATATTCTTATTATTATATATTATATTATCATTTATTTTTTTGCTAATTATTATTATTATTATATAACATATAATAATAATAATATTTTTTATATTTTTTATTTTAAATTTTTATTTATTTACATTCCAATGTTTTGATTAATTTAATGCACAAAACACTAAAATTACTCAAAACATCACTAAAGTAAAAAAATAAACATAAACCAAGGAAAGCATCGGATACTTCCAAACAAAGCCAAAAAGACATCCGAAGTACCCAAAACTAAAAGTTTTAAAGACGGGTTTTGGAGCTAGTTGTGGAACAGCCACAACACCCCTGGACAATTACATAATACAAATCTGTTCCTTTTAATAACAAGCAAATTTACAAACTCTAATCATTATCTCTTCTGAACATTTCAAATAATATGTTGTGCTATACAAGCCGCTTCTTTTTTTTAAGAAGAGATAATAAGATAAATATCAACATTTCTTTCGCAAAGGTATTATTTTCGAGTTCTTTTCGATTTCCAAATAAATAAAGCTTCCCATTCCACTCGTTTCAATATACAAGGACATCATTAGCTCTTAAAATACATTTACAAGAACCTACACTCTACTACCACCGGCTACCAAGTTGTTCAAGAGAAACTCGTATGATGTACACCTTTATAGATATTCAGCGTTTCCAATGTCAGAGTAGTCGGTCTACATATGAAATGTAAACTAAGCCTAAATGCTTTTTCTTTCATACGCACAACAAGATCAACAATTTTTTTTATCAAATTGATTGAATTCATATAAAAGAAATCACGAATTCAAACATTTTTAAAAGAAATCACGAATTCAAACATTTTTAGACATTAATTAAAAACTATCAGAATTCTTAGTAAAAAGAGTTACATTACTTAAAAATTCTAAAGTCCAAAGAAGATACAAGACTCACACTATGACCAAATCGATCCTTTTTCTGAGATTATCCATCCGGCGTTTCCCTTCGATCGCTTCCTTCTTTTTTCTTTCTTCCCCTCCATATATTTTATAAAGTAAAGCCCCAATATTTGTGTACAACAACTGTTGTTGAGCATGTAAAATCCATTCGAAAGATTACCAAGTGGTATGGAGAGAGCAGCGTCACTCTATTTATATTATTTTTTTTTAACATCACCCAAACGTTGTTAAATAAGTTTATTTATTATAAATATATATATTTTAAATTTAATATTATGTCTTTCAAATTTATTTTATTCTTACCCACATGATAGAAATATTTATATATTTATATATTTATATATTTCATTTAACCTTATTTTTTTTATATATAATTTTTCATATATATATTTGTAAATATATTTTATATTACTAAATTTTCTTTTATTATTGTTATTATATATTTTTTTACTATATATATATATATATATATATATATATATATATATATATATATATAAAATATATTTTATTTATTTCCAATTTAACCAAACAACTTAAAGATGCATTCTACATGAAATGCAACTACATGGGCCGCTGATGGATGCATTACCTCTAGGATTTTTAGATCCAAATTATGGTGAATACTCCACCGCTCATCATTTCTCTAGACTTACCTTAAGCCGAATAACCTTTTCCAATATCTGAAGGAAGACATTCTAGCTCCGAATGCTCCTCTTCAAGTAATACATGTCCTTGCATCTATAAATATATTAGCAGTATCTCATCCTTACTAATAATATAAGTAAAACAAACACTAAATCTGTAGGGTTTTTACAGTAAGGTAAAGCCTCTTTTGGCCAATGATAGGTCTTCATCATTTGAGCACTAGCACATTTCTCCTTTCGCTTCCAACTAGTCTCATATGTTTGACTTTAGTATTTGTTAGGAAGTTTTCATCTTTCCCAAAATACCCTCCATCAAAAGAAGTTCATGGATTATCGCATTAAAAAATAAATAACCCATGGGCCTTAGTACCCTTAACATGACTAAATTTGGAAAAAATATGAGCATTGATCATAGATGGAATATCTAACTATTGACATGGTCTTTAAGCTTGTCCAACTCTCCTTTGGAACCTTTTCCTTCTGGTTAAAGGTGGGAAGCACATTTTACTGTCTGTATTGTTAATATTAAGGTGGAAAAGAAGTTCATAAATTTATGGTATATAAAAGATAAGGTAATATTATAGGACATTTATTAGCTTAAAAAGCAAGAATACAATCATAAACATGAAGTTGTTATCGTAGGAGTAAAATATAAGGAGCCAGTAGAGGAATCGAAAGCTAAGTCTACAATAGAGATAGTATTAATATCAAGAAGAAACAACAACACAATTCAAAAGAGATCCATTAAAAGAGCACATAGATGCACCAAAGGAAGGAGACATAAGAAAATATTGAGGTTGAATTTAAAATAGAGAATAAAAAAATATTAAAAAATCAAATAAAATAGAACATCAAGTTGGTGATGTAGTAACAACACAAAAAATCCCAAGAAGACTCTAATGGAAACTAGTAACTATTCATTCTAGTCATTCAAATCACAATCATACAATGAAATGAATAATCCTTTGATTCAATAAATCATTCAATATAACAATCGTACAATAGGTTTTCCAATCTTTAAACTTACTAATCATACAATAGCTCAACAACTATACAATATAGGCAACAATCATACAACCCAACTTCCAAGAAATAATCATACAACTAGGTAACTGCTCACTTCAAAAAATCATACAGTCCACAACAATCATAAAATCTAGGCACAAATCATACAATAAAGCAATCATACAATACTGTAACAATCATACAATCCAGATGATCATTAAATCCAAACAATTATATGATCCAAGACATCATGTAATAACTTGGTAATTTTTCAATCCAAGAAACCATACAATTAATTGGTGCAACTTTTATCGTACAATTGTATGATTCCAATCATAAACCTAACCGTATATTTCTCTCTTAGGAAATTAAGTGGTTTCATTGATGTATGATATGTTTTGTGGTACTCCAAGTTATTATTTTATGGTGCATTCATTCCATTCATTTACACATTTTATATGTTATCTCCCCTTTTCCATCCATTGAACACAACTTTCTATGACCCAAAACTGTATGGTTCTCTTTCTGCATACAATTCCAATCAAAATTTAACTTTAGCATTTCATTGATGAGACAAATAATTATTTGATAACTTATTGCCTCCAATCTCCTCCATTCACAATCTAGTCCCAAAGTAAACATCAAATATTCCTTGCATTGTAGATTTCTTGTACCATGGTTGGAGGTGAATTTTTAATTTCTTAATCACTTCAGTATTTCAAACAATATATTTTATTTTTCTATCCAAATAATGTATTTTATCAGCTCTGTTATCCTCTATTGCTAGTATGTGAATGGCTTCTCAAATTCCAACATCACCATTAAAAATATTTTTTTCTAAAATATAATGCACCAAATGATTTTTAAGAACCTACACAAATAAAAATAATAGAACACATGCAATACCAAATATGCAATTCATATCAACAAGTCCCACAAGGGTTAATGGATAAAACAACATTTATTTATTTTATTGGAATTACAAAGTCAAGTTAAGACCTCCCTTTCCTCTCTTCACCAACCTACTCTTAGATAAAAGCATACAATTTATAATCCTAGTTTCACAACAAGCAAACTATTGGCTTTTCATTTCCATAACTATTCATCTTCCAGATATTGTCAAGATGCTCGTGCATCATACTCGCTAGGTAGAAGTAATAGTTCATGAGCATTCAATAAGTCTTTAATTTGAACCCCATATTTGGAAATATTAGAGGCATTCATCCATGTGGCATCCTCAATTAACTGATTCTTCCATTTGACTAAGTATTCATGATATTTCTTACCTATTGTATTTTTGGCAACCCTGTAATCTATGATCATATCAATTTCATCACGTTCCTTTTTTGGTGACTTATGTACCCAATAAATATTTGAAATTATTGAAACTACATCCTCTTATTCACAAGTTGAACCTTCATGGTAAGGATATAGATTTGCTACATTGAATATGGATACTATATAGACTACTTCAGGTAGTTCTATTTCATAAGCATTGACAACAAAATTCCTCAAGACCTTATAAGGTCTAATATTCTTCTAGTTTAAATTATTGTAAGCACCTTTTGAGAATTTCTCCCTTCATAAATATGATAGAATCGAATATCCAACCTAAAATTTTAGCACTCTTCACATGTGATCAATGTGTTGTTTATACTTCATGAAACTCCTTTCTAAATCACTTTGCACCTCCTGATGTAAATCATGAATATTGTCAACAAAATCATCCACAATAGCACTTGGTCTCTGCAAATCAATTGTTTTATGTAACTTATATACTCCTCGTAAACGTACTCCATATACAATTTGAAATTGAATTTTATATTTTCTTTGATTCACTAATTTGTTGTATGTAAACTATGCTTATACCAAAACAATATCCCAAAGCTTTACCTTCTTATCAATAAAGCATCTAAGAAAATTCCAAGACTCCTATTCACAACCTCAGTTTATCCATTAATTTGTGGATGATAAGCCAAACTAAATGCCAACTTAGTACCCAGTTTATTCCATTATATCCTCCAAAAATAACCCAAAAATTTACTATCACTTTCTAAAATAATACTCTTTGACAACTATAAGAAAAATAGATGACACCAAAAAATAGAATATTGAAGCAAATAATGTGCAATGAAATAATTTCTTTGTATTGAAATTTTAATGGAGCCCTTGTCTCCATTTACAATGCTTTTGCTCCAAATTGTAGGGGTTACAAAATGTATGCTTGTTTCTCAGTTTACAAATGGATACAAAGCGGGGAATTCCATTTGGAAAAATAGAGGTGGGTGTGTTCAATCTCCTTTTTCTCCAATTAGTTGTGAGTGGGCTTGCATATCCTTGATAGACTACACTTTGCCTCAATAGCCTTCAATAACCTACTTACCTGCACACATGAGTTTACAAACAAAGGGGATTAATAACACCTGTTGATATGGATAAAAGGAACTACAAAACTCTAATATTGATGCTTGCAAAGTATGAAAATGATACCCAAGAACAAAAAAATGAAACATAAAAATACCTTGTTGTTACCTGAACTGATTCGTGACTATCATCGGTTGAATATATCTCTAAGCAAATGCAAAGCTACATTTTGGTTTGGCTAAACATAGGTTTACATTTGTGCATACATAGAACCATGTTTATGACTATGTAAATTTCCTATTGCATTTGTTTATGAGTTGTAGACCTTCTAGGGTTTGATTTGAAACCTCAAGGAATAGATCTCTACAAGTGTTTATGACCTCCTATAGTGATTTTGGTAGAGTGATAGTATGATTTTATAGCATTTTTTGGGTGATAAGAGGATGATGTCCTTAAGTATTTTGAGGGTTTTTTAAGAAAATGATAGGTGGCAAGCTAGGGCTGCCAAGTGGTAGGGACCGGGCAACCACCTATCCTGGGTAGTTGCAGTGAGTCACTTAGAGTGTCCCACTTAGATGGAGTTGTGGCATGTGGGTAGGTGGAAGTGGAGTGAGGTGTGTGAGATGTGGCAAGGGGAGGGGTAGTGGTGGCTAGGACACATGTCAAGTGGAGAGATAGGGTATCCTAGGGGGATTTTCCAAATTTAATAAAATCTAAAAAATAGGATAATGTGCAATAAATACATACCTAAGTTTAGACTTAGGTATATAAATTTACTATGCAGATTTGAAATGTGCAATGTGAATGTGGTTTTTCAAATGGATAGGTTTTGGTGTATATAGATGCCCCATATTGTACAACATTGTTCTAAGCACAATGCAGTGCAAAAATAAGAGACACCTGGTATTATTGTATGAAGCAATGGACTATGGTTATTTCGGTGTAAAGATTGAATGAGATTTGTAAAATTTTAATTTTGGCTTACCCTCTCAAGCAATGAATGGGTGAATTCTGAAATAGATGAAACCCATGAGCCACTTGATAGATTATGGATGATGAAATGGATGTAGTTTTATGGATGCGGTTTTCCAAAATGATGATCAAGTTTTTTAACTCAAGTTTCGATTGGGTATGCATGGTCAAAAAATTTCTCTTGGTAGAATTATATACAATTTGATGTGGTAGATAGACCTGCCAATGTGGGTGTGCATGTGATTCTAGAATATTTGGAGATGGAATTTATCTATACACTCTGATTACAATCACCACATTCATACTCCTACATTGGTAGATGCATACTTATTTGAGATATTTTTGCTTTGTGCCCCCATAGAGAGGGTTTTATGATAGCTTTGTGCAAAGTTTTTTGAACATAGTTACATTCCAAGTTTGTGTTACCAAATCAATTTTATTTTGGACAAGATGAGATGGTATAATATGATATTACATTTGACGATATAATTTGATGGTTTTGTGAAGATTGAAGTGTTTTGGTGATGCTTGAAGGGGTTATTTGATTACCTTTTTTTTTAAATGCAACATGAAATGGATGCATTATGACTAATATGTGTATGAATTTTTCCTCATGAACTTTTGAAAACTAAGAGGTGTTCATAAAATATTTATTGGTCATGTGATCATCATTGGTTATGGTCGTACAATATCTACCTTATCTAACAAGGACCTCTTAATAAACAAAATATCACAAAGTAAAACGTGTAAAATGATGATAAGAGAAAATGTTTGAATAAGGTTTGATTTTTGTTTGATCATCATTTTTATATTGCTTAATCAGGGACACCAACATCTAACACTAACAATGGATTTTTTTTTAACTTTGTTTGGCTTAGGGGTAAAGTATCTAGAGTTTTTTTTCCAAAGAATTAGACATCCTAGTCACCTCAAACAACCTCACTTACTCATATCATTAATCCATATAATGTTATAGGTATCCTAGTGGAGTCAAATATCTCAACGACCAACTGTGTGTGCAATGAAAATTCATTTTCCATTATGATTAAAGTAATGACACTAGCCAATCAAGAATCATTGTGTGTGTAATAATGAATTCATTTACCAATATTACGTAAGTTGATATTAAAAATTTCTTGGAAAGAACCAAAAAGATAGCTTATCCTTATGTGTGTTTAGAGGTCTCTTCAATAGATACGTGTTGCCCCACATGAGCATAGTCTAACATTAGGATCTTCAAGTTTTGGGTAGTTAGATTCTCAACTACTCGAATTGAGCTTGATGAGAATTTTACCCTATCCTTACTACTTGAAGGTATATTATTATTATTTTTTTATAAAGAGAGAGATATGGAGAATCATATTCTCAACCACTCAAATCAAGTCCTTATGAGAATTTTACCATATCCTTACTACTCACTATATAATTATTATTTTTTTGTGAAAATATTTGGAGCTTTGGAGAATCAGATTATCAACCACTTGAATGGAATCCTGATGAGAATTTTACCCTATCCTTACCACTCACTCTTACATATTTGTAAGATTTTTAAAATATGTATATTTATTTATTGTTGGACTATGTACATAATGGGATAAACAAGTATATTGTTTTACTTTAACGTTCAATCCAATCATGGCATCATCTCTCTATGATGCAATATGTTTAAAATATGATATGTTTTTGGTTCAATAATGGTATGTAACCTCCTATAACTCAAAATTTTCTAAGTGAAAAGTGTGCTTTGGTCCAATAAGAGATTTGATTTAACTAGTAACAAGTTGTAGCACTTAAGGAATGCTATACTTTCAATGGAGGTTGCTTGAAACACTAAGAGTGGCTGAGTGATTAAAAACAACTAGAGATTTTTGAAACTATAGACTATCAAAGGAATGAGGTATTATGGGATTTTATTTCAATTTTTTTTTTTTGTTGACATTATTTATGGATGGTGATATTAGACTAATGCTAGACCTAAGGTGCTCCTAATTAAGGTAACAATATGCAGTGATCTAATAATCATAATTACTACAAATGTGCAAGCTATATGGACTAAACATACAAATGATATGAATGCTTTGTGATTCATGGATGCATGGACGGATAGATGAAATGAAATGTGAATGATCAAGCAAAAATTTGTCTTTTGTGTATTTTTTTAGCCATTTATATGTACATATGTATAAATTGCATTATGTATAGAATGCTTTCATGTGAAATATTTTCAATGGTTTAGGCTACTCTATTCCCTTTAGACTGGCAATTCTACACATTATAGGATCCAACTTCTATTTGATAATAAATGGACCCAATAAATTAGTATAAAATTTATCATGAAGGTACGGTAATGCATTGGTGTTCTATTAATTCTCTTTAAGAACAATATCTCCTACTTGGAATTCACATGGATGAACTTATACATTATAAGCATGTTTGATGTGGTCTTGATATACTCATACATTTTCTAAGGTATTGAATCACCTTTCATCAATGAGTATGAGTTGATGAAGATGTGCTTATCGAGCAGTATTGTCATCCATGAATTCTTGTAATAAAATATGTGATAAGATGATCTCAAGCTCAAGAGGCATAATTGCTTCAACATTGTAGACCAATGAAAATGGAGTTTTCCATGTAGACATTCAAATTCTTGTTCGATAAGCCCATAGTTCTAAGGGGATTTGAGTATGCCAATATCTATAATATTTTTTGACTAATTTCTTTAGAATAGCTATTAATGTCTTATTGATCGCCTTAACTTATCCATTTTCCTATGGATAGTAAGGAGTTGAAAAACCATGTTGGATATTATATTTGTTGCACAGTTCTTGCACATTCTTGTTTTTGAATGACTTACCATTATCAAAATATATTTTTTATAGGATGCCAAAATGTCAAATAATGTGTTGGAGTATGAACTCTACAATTTTAGGTCCTATTGTAATGGTCATCATAATTGTCTCAACCCACTCTGTGAAATATTTTGCGATTGTATTGTGGAGAGTGGTATTTCTCTTTCTTGATCTTGAGAGAGCAACAAAACTAGGATTAGTGGACAATAATTATTTCTCTATCACCAAGGAGGATTTTGTGGGTCAACTAGTTCATCGGGTTGGTCAACTAGCACATCAGGTTGCTCGTGTGAGAGGAGGATATGGAATATGGGATGATAGTTGAGGAAAATTCAAAGGTAAATATCATCATAATCAGTAAAGGGTGTAATGGGGAATAATTATTCTTCAAACCTATCAGAGGCAATAGAGAAAATTTCATATTCATCATAATAGTTTTCATCATAGTCATCATCAAAAATATTGTTAATCATGGCAACATGTGATCACATTTCCAAAAATACCTTGTATAGACAAGGCATAAAATTAGGTTCTATGTACTTTTCTTCACCATCATTGCTCTCTTCATCCTATTTACCATACTCTTTGGTATCTATTGTGAGTCATTGAAATTATTGCTCAAAAGAGGTAGTGGATGATTGTGGCCTATATCCTATAGTATATCAATCACATGCCTCTCAATAGTGAGATTTCATGATATCATGCATGCCATGTTCATGTTTTCCTATACCATATCCCTGCTAGTTAACCTAGTAAAAGTATCACATTAGGAAATCTAGTTTGGGCATATATTCTATATTTGCATAAAATGGTTGTCTGGGCTCATCAGGAGGGAGTGGATCAAATGAAAAATTGACTCTCACATATACAAATTCAATTATATTTGGATCTAAACCCATATTATAAACATTACTTATAGCTAAATATGGGTAGCATGGATGAGCGTACTCTCTAATAATATCAATATTAGGTGGGTTTATCTTTTAATTCTCAACAATGTACTCACCAATGTTGGGATTAGTGAGATAAAGTTCAACTTGAATTAGTATGGATGTGGATGAAGCAAGTGTGGAAGTGGAGGCTCAAGGGTGACTGGTGGCTTAGGTGTGGGAAATGGTGTAGGTTGTAAGGGTACCCCACAACTAGATATATCAATACATGAAATACTAGATGGTTGCAGGGATAGATCTTGTTGAATGGTGTGGATGATGGTTAGTGGCTTAGGCTAATACGATATGGCTTATGAAATTGAAGGTGTGTATTATGAAGTGTGATTGATATTTGGTGATTTTTAATATTTGTTAGGTGGTTTATTTTGTAATGTGAAGGCTTACCCCTTATGTGATGGTTATAGGGGTGATAATTTTATTGTTTAGTTGATGTGATAAGATGTGGTTTGATAAATATGATTTTCGATTTGTAGGATGATGATGTGTGATTGGGATATGGTATGTGGTTGAGGTGAAGGAATGATTTAGGTTGATGGTTTGGAATATGGATGGATTATCAATTATTCGAGGAGACTTTGGTATGGGTGCTTTTGATGATGCTTTATGTTTTGGGGTTGATTAAGTGGTTATAGGGATTATGGATAAATGTATGGATGGGAGTGATGGTTCATATGGATTTGAGATGAAGTTGTAGTACATGAGTGACTCTATGTTAGTTGTTATGCAATGTATTTATCCCTCATGCATGTATTTCAAGCATTGGTGCAATGTTAAGGGAACACTTTTTATTTCCCTAATTGAGGGGAACCCAAGAAGTATGTTATAATCCATGGCTCCCTCTAGAATATGGAACATGGTGTGGATAGTTTTAATCCCCACTCTTACAAGTAGCACAACAATTCCAACTATAGAACATAGGGAATCACTGAAAGCTCACAAGGTAAAGGTGAAGATGACAATATGTGAAGGTGGGAGGTTAAGATACTGGAGTGTTGTGGTGATGATGATGTTGATAGATGATACAATGTCGATTACTCTTTTGAAAGGTTTTTGGTTGATATGAGCTATTATATGCAATGGAGGATCAAGTAACTCTGATGGCACTATTTTTATCTCAAAATCATAAAATGATATTGCAGGTTCCATACAATCTTGGGTATTCCCCACAAAATTAGTAAAGATATTTGGACTTCAATAGTTTTTAATATGTTCATAAATGCCTCATGATGTGGTGGAGACTATTGTATGGGATCATAGATCGATAATTTGGTGAAACCTAACTTAAGACTATGTGTTAATCTACTCATCAATGTAATGGTCGGTCTTGGAAGATGGCTTGGAAGATGAATATAGGGTGGATTGGTGTGATCCTATTGTTGAGGCCTATATGTTGATGGCTCCATAGGAGGAAGTACCACTTGTGGTGATTCATTTGATTGTTTTTGGTGATTTATGTTCCTTTGACTTTGGGTTACTCTATGGATAGAACCCACAAAACCTTGGTATTATTGTGCATTTTGTATATGGTTGACTTGGTTAGGGGTAACTATAGAAGTTTATGCCCCAATTATTTGTTGTTTTACCTCATTATTAGGAAATGATGTCTGATAAATACTAAAGTTTTAGTTTGTTTTTCCCAAAGGTTTTTCCATTTTAATAGTCCTCTTATCTATCATATATTGGACTATATCTTTGAACGAATAACAGTTACTAATATCATGACATTTCTAGCAATGAAAGGTGCAATATTGGTACTCCTTATTTTCTTTACATGTGTTCTATGATATTCATGTTTAATCTATGGAAATGTACTTATTTTGGCCTCATACAAACATTGGAAAATGTTGGCAAGTGGCTCGAGTAATGGGGTATGGTTGCAAGTTGGTCTATTGTATTTTTGTCTTTGCCAATTTTCTTTTGTGTTGCCCTAATTTTGAACTTGATATAGGGGTGGTACCACTCGATATATTTGTTGTTGTGGTTGTTGTTGTTGTGGGGATTTTTGAAATTGGACTTGATCTTGTTGTTTCTATGGTTGAGGTTTGTTTAAGACTACTTGATTCACTTGACATACTTTTTATTGACCTTGATTTTTCCCTCTTTAATTCTTATTTTTCCATTCTTCCTTTCTCAATATTATCTCACACTCTTGGATTTTGATTTCTTTGATTACCTGGGATTTGGAGATATCTTCTTCAAATATTCTATATTTTTGTAGTTTTAGTAATAAGGATATTGGTTTTGAACAGTTGCTTGTAAACATTATTATTAATTTATCCATGGGGAGTAAGAATGAAAAATTAGTAATGATTACCCTCCATCGATTTCCAAAGTCATAAACTGATTCATATTTAAATTATCGTAGGTTGAATACATAAATTAATGTTGTTGTTTTCTAACATTTGAGAAAAACTCTAATAATTGGTCTTCTTATTGCTCAAAAGTAAAAATACTTTTGCGTGGTAAATGGTTGTACCATTCTAGAGCATCTCCAAATTTCTTAGGAAAGGTTCATAGTATTAGATGATCATTCTCTTAAATCCTAAAATATACATTGATAAACCCACTTACATGATCCTCAAGGTCCTCATCCCCATTAAAACTATGATACTTTGATAACATGAAATCTATCGAATAGGGTAGTGATGGTACTGGAGGATGAGTTGGATGATTGACTAGCTACCTTAAGGTTGGTTTCTGATAGAACATTCCAGGTGTTTGCATGGCTAGACTACCAATATAATTCTATAAAAACTAATATTTAGGATCTTCAAATGATGATTGAAAATCTTGGTTTGCTATATGTGTGTGGTTTTGATGGATGTTGTTAATTGAAATGTGATAATTTTGCATGTTATGTTGAATTTGATTGTTAAATGTTTGTTGTTGATGGTGTGATGGGTAGATGAATGTATGTTGTGTTTATGAATTAGCATGAGTTTTTTGAAGTTGGTTAGTGTGTATGATGATGGTTTATGGTCAAGATAACCATGATGCATATTGCATGAAGAAGGTTTTTTGATGTGAAATATATGGTTGATTAAATTCTATCATATGTGACTGTTATTGCAAGATACGATGGGTGTTTTTATTAGCATTATCCACAAGCAATTATTGTAGATGTTGAAAATATTGATGTATGGCTATCATATATGCATATGGTATTGTTGAATATGGGGTGAAATATTTATCATGATGAGTAGTAGCAATGTGGGTGCATGTTAGTGGAAGATATGTGGTGAAGAGTATCACAACTGAATGAGATATGTTTTGTTGAGTGGGATCAACATATGATGTAGATGAGATGGATGTTGATACCTGCAAAGCAACATTGACTTGTGCTTCATAAAGTGGATTAGAAAATATGATATTTTGAATAGAAAAAATGAATATATATTGGTTATATGATGATGGATGGGTCCAACTCATGTTTGCAATTGTATATTCAAAAATTATATTTGTGATGATGTGGTTAGTTGGCTACTGATAAGAATGATAGGCTCTTGATGTAATGTAGGAGTGGTTCAAGGTAAAATGTTAAGATGGGGTAAGGATAGAAGGACAAACCTTAGGTAACTCTTGAGGACATTAGGATCTATATATGTAATGTGGTGGTTATATGGTGTGGACGACCCAGTGTGAGATGTCTCCAGGATGGAGGTATGGATAGCCCTCAGCATCATATCCAAATTGGAATGGAGTGTCTGATAGAATATCCTAGTAAATAGATCTAGGTACATGGTCCATGTAATGCCCCCTTGCTCAACCATAAAAGTATTTGGATCCTAGTAAGCCTAAGAAGAATGGTCCATGTATGTAGGTGGTTGGTTTTGGGCTAAAGCTTTAGCTTGAATTTGGGTCGTTACCATAATCTAGGGGTGATATGAGGTGGCATATGTGTAGGTATGTGTATGAATATGTGATGCAAATGGAAAGCAAAAAAACACACAATAAAACAAATGCTTTCTATATTTATTTTGTTTTTGTAGTTTTTTTTTTATTTGATTTTTGATCTTTCGTAATTTTATTTTTGAAGTTTTGAAGTTTTTGATTTTTTTTCAAATTTTTATGGTTTTGTTTGTTTTATGAAAATCCTAGGCCTAGAAAAATATGAAGGTTAGGTGGTGGAATGAACTCTAAAAATGTGTTTTCCAACCCACCCTTCTAGTGAATGATGAATCACGAATGACTAAAAAGTCTTACTAGATAAAGTTTTAGCAATGGGTGTGACCTAAGGCAACAAAATACCTCTTCAAGAGAGGTCATGCTGTCTAGTACTTTGATACTAGTCCATCTAGGCTTTCACTTCACCCTCATGTGATATTGGTCATAAATGATAGCTATGATTTCTCATATTTTTAAGCCTTGGGAATTAAAGGGCATCTAACCTTGATTACCCTGAACTAACGTCAAGAGAAACTGATTTCTTGGTGATGAAGTCCAAGAAACTATTGTAATAACTATGGCTTTAACCAAGGCTCTACTAACGGTTGGTGATGAATTCCAACACATTCAAGAGGTTTTTTCTTCCACTTGTCATGCAGAGGTGCGGAATGGTAAAACATGTAAGTGTTTGGGATGTAATTTTAAATTTTGTATAATTTTTCTTTTAAATAAAAACACAAATGCTACCCTAAAATATAATCTTGGACGCAATTTTAAATTTTTTTGCCTACAAATATAGTCAAACACAAATAGAAACAAGCATTATAACAAAATAGATAAAAATCCTAAGTGTATAAAATAGGGTTCGAATGGATCTTAAGGTGCTTTTGAAACATAGAACCAAATGCAAGGGTGCATTTGGAACTGGTAAAATGCAGATCTATGTTTGGAAGAGGTCAAACAAGGTTCTATATTTTATAGTCTAGGAATAAAAAATGTGTAGCTAAAATGAAGTTTAGATTTTTTTTCTTTTTTTCTCTTTAAGTGCCTACAATAGATTTGAAAATACCTATAAAGTGCATTTCACCTATGACCTATAATGAAATCAAAAACAAAAAATAGGAATTATTTTTCTTTTTTAGAAATAATATTTTTTAGATAGGAGTTTTAATGTTACTCACCTAGAGTTCTTTTGCTTATTTTTCTTCTCTCTAGTTCCTCAAACATTGTACCACATTTAAGTAGATTTTCAAAAGTAGAGCCACATTTAATTAGAAATATAAATGCACTACCATTTTTTTTCAGGTCTCCCAAACAACTTCATGTGTTTGTGTAGGTGCAGAAATAGCTTGATCAGGTTTTGGAACTCTTGAATCCAATTTTTACCTTCTATGTGATAGAGCTGCAAAAACTTGTAACAAAAATATAGATAAAGACTAGTAAGCATAAACAACAAGGAAATAACACAAGGAACCCTTTGGGGATCCCACCATGATCACCATTTATTATCAAAATAAATGACACAAAATAATAGAATATTGAAACAAAGTAGTGTGCAATGAAATGTTTTTTTTTTATTGAGCATTTAATGAAGCCTTGGTCTCTATTTACAATTCTTTTGCCCCAAATTGTAGGGGTTACAAAATCTATGCTTGTTTATCTGTTTACAAATGGGCACAAAGAGGGAAATCTCATTTCGAAAAATAGAAATGGGTGCCTTAAATCTCCTTTTGTTCCAATAAATGGTGAATGGGCTTGTGCATCCTTGGCAGACCATTCTTTACATCAACAAACTTCAATAACATATTTATGTACACATGATTTTGTAAACAAATGGTATTAGTACCACCTATTGATATGGATAAAAGTAACTAAAAGTAACTACAAAACTCTAATATTAATGCTTGCAAAGTATGAAAATGATACACATGAATAGAAAACAATGAAACATAAAAATATCTTATTATTACCTGCTCTAATCCATGATTATAATTGGTTGAATCTATCTCTGAGAAAAAGTAGAGCTATGTTTGAGGTTGGATAAATGCAGGTCTATGTTTATGTAAATGTAGAGCCAAGTTTTTTGCTATGTAAACACCTTGGCACATTTGTGGCTAAGGTGCAAGAATGCTAGGGTTCGATCTGGGATCTTGAGTACTCAATATCAAGGAATACTTGATGATCTCCTATAGTGATTTTGATAGAGTGATAGTATAATTTTATAGCCCCTTTTTGGGTGATAAAGGTATGATGGCTTTATAGTATTTTGAGGGTTTTTGAGGGAAAGGATAAGTGGCAAGCTAGGGCTACCACTTAGTAGGGATTGGGCAGCTACCTATATTGGGTTTTTGAAGTCACTTAGAGTGTCCTAGTTAGATGGAGTGGTGGCATGTGGGTAGGTGGAAATGGAGTGAGTATGTGAGATGTGGTAAGGGTATGGGAAGTTATGGCTAGGGCTCATGTCAAGTGGAGAGATATGGTATCCTAGGGGAATTTTCTAGAGTTAATAAAATTTGGAAAATAGGATAATGTGTAGTAAATACATACCTAAGTTTAGACTTAGGTATATAATTTTATTATGAAGATTTGAAATGTGCAATGTGAATGTGGTTTTGCAAGTGGCTAGGTTTTGGTGTCTATAGAAACCCATGTAGTCTCATTACCTATGTAAAGAATAAAGTAGCAATATAAGTCACATCATTCATCTTCTTACAAGGTATGAAATATTCCATATTTGAGAATCTATAAACCACAACAAAAATAGAGTCATTCTCATTTTGTGTCCTCAATAATTTAAGAAAACAATATATGCTTATTGAAGAACACAAGCTTATACTGAGAGGGGGGTGAACAATATAAGACCACTTTTTACTTTTTCTTTCCCAAATAATATTATGCAATATATTAATGGCAATATCAACAATAGTAATCAAAGCAATGCACAAATCACCACACACAATAGAGACACCAATTTAATGTGGTTCACCCAATGTGGGCTACTCCATGGAGAAAATATTTCACTAAAATTTTCTCAACAAATATCTTGGGAAACCTTTCCCTATTACAATGTTTATGGACCTCTATCCAAAGGAGACACCAATCCCCTAATCAAGTTCATGGATCTCTATCCATAGGAGAACTCCTTCTCCTCTGCTCTGGTTGGTGATCTTCTAGAAGAACTGCTGCCTCCACTACATTGGCTTATGGATCTCTATCCACTGAAGACTCCTACCCTCACTCAGAAGACCTATCCTCACTACCCTGGCTAATGGACCTCTATCCACTGGAGACTATCATCCTCTATACTCTGTCACCTCCAAATCTTGCTCTCAGATCTGTCTCAAATCTGCACTAAACATAGTCCTTCGGTCTAGCACAAATCTGCTCAATATCTATCCTCAAATATACACTAAACATAGTCCTTCGATCTAGCACAAATCTACTCAATCTCTGTCCTCAAGCCTTAACACAAAGCTTGACTCAATCACAAATCAACTCTACTAGATCTACCCCAAACCTTAACCCAAGGTTTGAACAAATCAATCAATCAACTCTGCTCTCAAGTCTTCTCAAAGACTTATCTCAAATCTATATTGTAAGCTTCCACAAAAGCTCACACTAATCTATCCACAAGTCCTCTCTAGAACTTTTCCAATCTGCTCAACAAGTCTTCACCAAGACTTACCTCAAATCTGCTCAACAAGTCCTCACTAGAACTTGTCCAATCTGCTCAACAAGTCTTCACCAAGACTTACCTCAAATCTGCTTTGTAAGCTTCCACAAAAGCTTACTCAACTCAACTCAATTTAACACAAAATCCTCTTCAATCACTTAGACAAGCTTCACATAATCTTGTTTAATCTCACATAAACATATAGAGAATTTTTAGAGACTCAATATGCTTCACACTCACAACAATGCTCAATCACTTTCAATCTCTTTCTCAAATCAATTTAGAATATAGAACAATTTGTTTCATAGAACTTGAACTATCACTTCAACACTTCCACTTGACTAGGCTCAATCAACTCCACTCAATCAATCACTCAATGAAACACTCCTTGCTTACAAACCCTAGTCCAAGCATATGAACACTCACTCAATTATTTCCAACAATGCTTATCAAACAATCTCACATAACAATGATACTCATGATCTTGCACAAACCCTAATCATGCATATGAAGGTTCATTCAATGTTTCCAACAATGCTTATCAAACAAGGTTTTTATCATCAACTTTCACTCAGAAAAACCTTTAACAATCAAACTCAACAATGCTTATCAAACAACCCTTTTCTCTCCAACTTAGCATTCACAACATCCAACAATCACTCACAAGGAAGATGTGCCCATACCTTTTGTTTGATGAAGAATTGACCTTAAAAACTTGTCTCAATCACAATTACTCTTTTGCCAATCTTAAGGGTTAGGTAGCAAAAACCTTCTCAAAACTTCATTCAATAACTCCCTCACAAATTATTCTCACCATACAAAACATTAGATCTCAATTACACCTTATTACTCCTTTCAACTATTAAACCCAATAAGACTTTATTTTAAAATAATATTTAAACTCCTCTAAAGCCTTATTACTCCTTTCAACACTTTAATCACCAAAATCACAATATAAAATTTAATTTTCATAAACCTTATACCTCCCTAAAAGCTCATGCCAAACAAACCTTAGGACAAAAATTAAATTTAAAAATTAAATACCTTTTTCCCTTGGTGGGAATCGAACCCACGCTACGCTGCCACTAGCGCCCTAGCCGCGGCTTCAACTACCATGTGAGCTAGGCGCTCACATGGGACCTAAGTGTGCCCATGCACACTTATTCCCTATGCTACCACCAAAAGATTTTAAAACCAAAATATCTTCCTCCTTTTATAGCCGCAAAGTCTCGAACCCGAGACCTCCCCTCTGCTGCAACTTAGCACCCAAGCCAATCACCATCTGGGCTAGCCACCCGAATGGTTCTTTGAACCTAGCACCGCTTCCCTTTATGCCTTTCTCTCCCTCGGAGTTAGCACTGGCACACTTCTTCTCCCTTCCACGTTCGATCGACGAGCATAGCCAAGAATACACGATTTTCGAAATTACCATTTAAGCCTTTGATTAAGGCTATATTAATATGCCTTTCAAGGCATTTGCCTTCACGTCGATGGATAGAGAAATTAGACTTTGCATTTCGAAAATAATATTTTAATTATAATTATTTTAAATTCAAAATGAATTTAAATATTATAATTAAATATTTAAATGTCCTTTGGGCCTTTTCAAATAAAATAAAATATAAACTTCCTTAGGTTTTTAGGGGAACCTTTTGCCATTATCACCTTAGCAAAATAACCTTATTATTTTCTTTCAACCACCATGGAATGGAGATATCTTTTCAACCCTTTTATTTTACCCAAATATTATAATATTGTTATCCTTCTTGCTTCTCTTTTGATGCTTCAACCATATAATATTTAAATTAAATATTATATCCTTACCTCTTAGAAAATCAACCATGAACCATTTGCTTAACATTCTTTTGACATTTTCTTAGTATTCCTTTGACATCAATGACAACAAATCCTGCTCATATTTCCAACAATCTCCCCCTTTGTCATTGATGGCAACCCATTTACCTTTTATCATTTCCTTTACCTCTTTCTATTCTGCTCCCCCTGAGAAACTGCTCCCCTGACTGAATGCTTTCCTCCTAACTCAAATCTCTCCCCCTTACTCAAATCTCTCCCCCTTTGTCATCAATGGCAAAGGGTCACCTTTGGGGCTCGGGGCTAAGAATGAAACTCTTAGCTTAGCCCCTCCCCCACCTCCTCTTGAGGTGGTTAATTCTAGGGTGGGAGTATTTCTACTCCCAACATGCATTGATCTTTACCTTTGTCCACTTTCCTCCTCATCTGATCCTTCTGATCCCTCTGACTATTCCTGTTCCTGCTTGTCTCTGGAATTTCTTCTCTACACCACTTTGTTGTATGTCCATCATTATTGCACTTATAACACTTAATGTTATTATTCCTTGGAGGTGCAAATGTCTTGGGATTTCTCCTGGTGAAGCCATATCTATTCCTGTCATGAACCCTGCAATTCATTGCCTTGTGACCAAACTGATTACAAGAGTAGCAATACCCTTGAAAAAGTTACCTATTTCTAAATTTCCCATATTCCTATCTTTCATGTGTCCTGCACTGTGTAGCCTTGTGCCCAAACCTGTGACATGAGAAGCATCATCCATTGAAACTACCTTGCCTTGACCTCATTGGTCTTTTAGTCTCTTTTACCCTATGTTGGTTCCTGTTCCATCTGTTCCTCTTTTGTGCATTGTTCCTTTCCTTGTTGAACTTTCTATTGTCCAACTCATCCTCAGAAGTCTCACTCTCTCTTACACTCTCTTCTTCTGAAGTTTCTTCTTCTTCAGAACTTGAGGTTGACTCCTCTCCTTGTTTCTTTTGTACCTATTCAAAACCAAGACCTGTCTTGTTTGTTGATCGTCTTTGTACCTTGATAATCTTGTCTA
Organism: Wollemia nobilis; assembly: GCA_028583015.1. Lineage (NCBI taxonomy): Eukaryota > Viridiplantae > Streptophyta > Pinopsida > Araucariales > Araucariaceae > Wollemia > Wollemia nobilis. The sequence goes on along the minus strand of JAQPPZ010017220.1, from coordinate 3,544,183 downwards.
TGGTTTTTGAGCTTTTCCCAAACTTGTGTAACTTATCCTTAGACTCTTTTACTTCCTTCCTTAGTAGAGCCACCTCATGCTCTAACCTTTCACATTCTAAAACCTTTGCTTCTAACTTCTCTTTGAATCTCCTTGTCTTAGCCATTGACTTATTTAGATCCTCTATAAGCTTTCCTTTCTCTTCATCACATTCTTGAAACTGAAGCTTAAGTTTGGAGTTTTGCTTTCTTACCTCCTTTAATGCATTAAGGGCAGAAATAAGTTCACCTTCAAGATCAACTTCTCCTATTTTTTATTCTTCCTCTATTTCTTTGCCTTTGGAATCATCTTCATTTCCTTCTGATTTGTCTTCTATAGGATCACCTCCTTCTTCCTCTATTGCCATGAGTAGATTCTCTTCTGGTCCTTCAAGTGTATCTTCATATTCATCATCACTGAAACTGAAACCACTCCTTGTACAACTATCTTCAATATGACCAAAATTTCCACATCTAAAACACTTGAGGATTATTGGTGATCTTTTCTTAACCACTTCTTTTTCTTTTGCTAGAAATAGTACTTCATCATTTTTTGAGGAACTTTCATCACTATTACTTGAATACTTACTTGCTTTGTCTACATAGAAACTCTTCTTCTATCTTTGGAAGAACTTCTTTCCTTGCTTGCCTTGTCCATCCCTGCTTTTCTTTTGGTACCTGTATTTTTCTATTTCCCTGTTCTTATGATCCTATTTTTCTTCATCATTGCTATTTCTAGCTTCTTGACAATCAGATGCATAGTGACCATACTTTCCACAATTGAAACATCTAATAGATTTTGTACCTTTAAAATTTCTTGGATCCTTGTTCCTTCTACCATAATTTGCTTCTTCATCACTAGATAACTCATTGCTTGAATCTAAATTCTTACCCTTTGTCTTCTTAGTAGCTTTGAAGGTTGCTTCTTTTTGGGGATTAGGTTCCTCTTTTGTTCTCATCTCAAAAGCTATAAGAATGCCATGTAATTCATCCCTTGTCAAAATATCACTATCTTTTGATTCCTCTATAGCTGAAATATTTTCACTAAACCTTTTTGGGAGTGACCTTAAAATATTATCACAAACATCAGATTATTGAACTTCAAGTCCAAGTCCTTGCATGGAGTTAACAACCTCATCTACATGAAGTAGATAAGCACTAATGTTTTCCTCATCCTTCATTTTTAGGTCTTCAAATATTCCCTTGAGATTTCACAACTTTACCTTTTTGACCTTTTTATCTCCTTCATATATGCCTTGCAATTTATCCCAAATTTCCTTTGTTGATTTGTAGTGCATAACCTTTATAAACTCTATTTTATGCAAACCTCTCAAAATTGCATTCATTGCTTTTGAATTGTAATGATGTAGAAGCTTACCATATTTATTTGTAGGTGGAGTAGTTGGTGGTGTGTATCCATTTTCAATTGCTTCCCATATTTCATTTCCAAGTGCCATCAGGTGAATCTTCATTCTCATACTCCAAAATACATAATCACTCCCATCAAACACTAGTGCTGAATTATCTGAGGATCCACTCTTAGAATCCATCTGTGTTCTTATGAGATTTTCCTTCAAGCTGTTAAACTCTTTCGAAGGAACCCGCTTTGATACCAATTGAAGAACACAAGCTTATACTGAGAGGGGGGTGAATAGTATAAGACCACTTTTTACTTTTCTTTCCCAATCAATATTATGCAATATATTAATGGCAATATCAACAGTAGTAATCAAAGAAATGCATAAATCACCACACACAATAGAGACACCAATTTAATGTGGTTCACCCAATGTGGGCTACTCCACGAAGAAAATATTTCACTAAAATTTTCTCAACAAATATCTTGGGAAACCTTTCCCTATTACAATGTTTATGGACCTCTATCCAAAGGAGACACCAATCCCCTAATCAAGTTCATGGATCTCTATCCATAGGAGAACTCCTTCTCCTCTGCTCTAGCTGGTGATCTTCTAGAAGAACTATTGCCTCCACTACACTGGCTTATGGATCTCTATCCACTGAAGACTCCTATCCTCACTCAGAAGACCTATCTTCACTACCCTAGCTAATGGACCTCTATCCACTGGAGACTATCATCCTCTATACTCTGTCACCTCCAAAGCTTGCTCTCAACTCTATCTCAAATCTGCACTAAACACAGTCCTTCGATCTAGCACAAATCTGCTCAATCTCTATCCTCAAATCTACACTAAACATAGTCCTTTGGTCTAGCACAAATCTGCTCAATCTCTTTCCTCAAGCCTTAACACAAAGCTTGACTCAATCACAAATCAACTCTGCTAGATCTGCCCCAAACCTTAACCCAAGGTTTGAACAAATCAATCAATCAACTCTGCTCTCAAGTCTTCTCAAAGACTTATCTCAAATCTGCATTGTAAGCTTCCACAAAATCTCACACTAATCTATCCATAAGTCCTCTCTAGAACTTGTCCAATCTGCTCAACAAGTCTTCACCAAGACTTACCTCAAATCTGCTCAACAAGTCTTCACCAAGACTTACCTCAAATCTTTTTGTAAGCTTCCACAAAAGCTTACTCAACTCAACTCAATTTAACACAAAATCCTCTTCAATCACTTAGACAAGCTTCACACATAATCTTGTTTAATCTCATAGAAACATATAGAGAATTTTTAGAGACTCAATATGCTTCACACTCACAACAATGCTCAATCACTTTCAATCTCTTTCTCAAATCAATTTAGAATATAGAACAATTTGTTTCACAGAACTTGAACTATCACTTCAACACTTCCACTTGACTAGGCTCAATCAACTCCACTCAATCAATCACTCAATGAAACACTCCTTGCTTACAAACCCTAGTCCAAGCATATGAACACTCACTCAATTATTTCCAACAATGCTTATCAAACAATCTCACATAACAATGATACTCATGATCTTGCACAAACCCTAGTTTCAAGATAGTTCTCAACTTCACATAACAATGATACTCATGATCTTGCACAAACCCTAATCATGCATATGAAGGTTCATTCAATATTTCCAACAATGCTTATCAAACAAGGTTTTTATCATCAACTTTCACTTAGAAAAACCTTTAACAATCAAACTCAAAAATGCTTATCAAACAACCCTTTTCTCTCCAACTTAGCATTCACAACATCCAACAATCACTCACAAGGAAGATGTGCCCATACCTTTTGTTTGATGAAGAATTGACCTTAAAAACCTATCTCAATCACAATTACTCTTTTGCCAATATTTAAGGGTTAGGTAGCAAAAACCTTCTCAAAACTTCATTCAATAACTCCCTCACAAATTATTCTCACCATACAAAACATTAGATCTCAATTACACCTTATTACTCCTTTCAACTATTAAACCCAATAAGACTTTATTTTAAAATAATATTTAAACTCCTCTAAAGCCTTATTACTCCTTTCAACACTTTAATCACCAAAATCACAATATAAAATTCTATTTTCATAAACCTTATACCTCCCTAAAAGCTCATGCCAAACAAACCTTAGGACAAAAATTAAATTTAAAAATTAAATACCTTTTGCCCTTGGTGGGAATCGAACCCACGTTGTGCTGCCACTAGCGCCCTAGCCACGGCTTCAACTACCACGTGAGCTAGGCGCTCACGTGGGACCTAAGTGTGCCCATGCACACTTATTCCCTACACTACCACCAAAAGCTTTTAAACCAAAAAGCTTCCTCCTTTTGCAGCCGCAAAGTCTCAAACCCGAGACCTCCCCTCTACTACAACTTAGCGCCCAAGCCAATCATCATCTGGGCTAGCCACCCGGATGGTTCTATGAATCTAGCATCGCTTCCCTTTATTCCTTTCTCTTCCTCGGAGTTAGCACTGTGCACACTTCTTCTCCCTTTCGCGTTCGATCGATGAGCACAACCAAGAATACATGATTTTCGAAAATTACACATTAAGCCTTTGATTAAGGCTATATTAATATGCCTTTCAAGGCATTTGCCTTCACGTCGATGGATAGAGAAATTAGACTTTGCATTTCGAAAATAATATTTTAATTATAATTATTTAAATTCAAAATGAATTTAAATATTATAATTAAATATTTAAATGTCCTTTGGGCCTTTTCAAATAAAATAAAATATAAACTTCCTTAGGTTTTTAGGGGAACCTTTTGCCATTATCACCTTAGCAAAATAACCTTATTATTTTCTTTCAACCACCATGGAACGGAGATATCTTTTCAACCCTTTTCTTTTGCCCAAATATTATAATATTGTTATCCTTCTTGCTTCTCTTTTGATGCTTCAGCCATATAATATTTAAATTAAATATTATATCCTTGCCTCTTAGAAAATCAACCATGAACCATTTTCTTAACATTCTTTTGATATTTTCTTAGTATTCCTTTGACATCAATGACAACAAATCTTGCTCATATTTCCAATACTTATATCCCCCATGGTCTCTCTAGAATTGGTAATGGTTGATATAATCCAATATTTTAATATTTCCTTTTGCATGTTGGTATACCTAGTAACCTTGCAAACATTTTCTTATACCTATATTCATTCAAGTCCAATACTAACCTTATTCAAGTTGTTTCATGGTTTTTTCCATCCAAAAATATCTTGCAAGTCCCCCACTATGTTTTTCCCTTATCATAGTTTGTCTTATTGAAATTTGTTATATGCATAGTCGATGCCCCTTGAATAACAACCCTTGTTGGAGGAAATATTCAAGCCATGGAGTCCTATATCCTACAATAGGATAACTACATGTTATCCAAGATTGCTTTAAATCTCCATCATCCTTATAAATATCCTTCATCACATGAAAAATAATAACTTCTACCCTCATCATATTCACCAGTAAACTTTTCTTTCTCAAGGCATCAATACTTGATTTGATTTTCCACCTCTATGTTTCAAGAGAAATGAAAATCCTTGCAATAATTCTACCCACTTTATATATCTTTGATTCAACTTACTCTGATTATTAATAAACTATAAAGCATGATTATCTTTGAACAAGACACATTTTTTTGGCAATAAATAGTGCCTCCAATTTTTTAGGGCTTGAATGATAGCATAAAAATCTTGGTCATAGAATGAGTATTTTATCTTTGCTTCATTTAGCTTCTCACTGATATAGGTAATGGGATTACCTTCCTATGTTAAAATACCTCCTACTTTTTTTCCACTTACATCATAATGCACCTAGAAAACCTTGTCGAAATATAGCAAGGCTAGAAATGGTTGCTCAATTACCTTTTTCTTCAATATTTAAAAACTCTTTTCTACTACACTTTTCTACTTAAATTCATGTCTTCCTTCTTTTATGGTCTCTATAATTGGTGTACAAATATCATTGAATTTTTGAAAAACTTCCTATAGAAACATACTAGACCTTGGAAAATCCTTACCTTGAACATACTCCTTAGAGATGGCCAATTTACAATGGTCTTAACCTTCTAAAGATCCATTTACAATCCTTTTGGTCAAATTCCAAAACCCAAGTACACCAATTCTTCTTTCATGAAAGTACACTTCTTCAAGTACACCAACAACTTTGCTTCCTTCAAAATTTTCATGACCAGTCTCATATATGTCAAATGCTCTTCATTTCTCTCACTAAAAACTAAAATATCATCCAAGTATATGACCACAAACCTATAAAGAAGTGGCTTAAGCACTTCATTCATTAACCGTATAAAGGTACTAGGTGCATTTGTCTATCCAAATGGCATAACTAGCCACTCATATAATCTATCTTTTGTCTTGAATATAATTTTCCACTCATCTCCTTCTATAATCTAGATCTAATGCTAACCACTCTTTAAATCTATCTTTGTGAAGTACTTTGATCCACTCAAATAGTCCATAAAATCATCCATGTGTGGCAATAGAAATCTATACTTTATGGTTATCTTATATATAGTCCTTGAAACTGTACACATTCACCATTCTGCACCTTTTTTTGTGTAAGTACAACTTGTACTACATATGGTCTCAAAATATCCCTAATCTACCCCTTATCTAGCAACCTTTGGACTTATCTATTTATTTTATTATTCTTAATTGGTGTCAATCTATATGTTGCCTTATTGGGCAAACTTGATCCTATAATTAAATCAATGTGGTGGCTAATACTCCATATTGGTGGTAATCCATTTGACATTTCTTCTAACAAAATATCTACATACTCTTCCAACAACTTCTTGACTCCACCAAGAACCTCATCCTTTCAATTTATTGTCCCACCCTCTATGGGTTTGGTAATCAATACAAAACACACCTTCTTTGTTATCATTTCTTTTAAAATTGCTTTCAAAAAATAAAACATACCTTCAAACCATTATCCTCTTTTTTATCCTTGTCCTCTAATGTATCCAACACATGCTTCTTACCATCCTTCATAATCATGAAGGTGTTTTTCCTACCTTCATGTACAACAATTCTATCAAATTGTCAAGGTATTTCCAACAACACATGACAAACATCCATAGGAATAATATCATACAAGACCTCATATCTATAAGGCCCAATTTAGAATTTCACCTAACACTATTTATTGTTTAAAATATGTTGTCCTTTTTGTATCCAAGATATTTTTTACAGATTGGTGTGCTCTATCTAACTCAACCCTAGTTTCTCTACCATGTCATTCAATACGAGATATCCATATTCCCATTTTCTAAAATAACCTTATAATATTTACCCCTTGATTTGTATATTATTCTAAAATAAATTCTCTAAGTAGATTCACATTCTCCTTGTTTTATCTCCTCCATATATCTTAGGAAAGTAACACTTTCCTCATTCGCTACTACAACATGGTTCCTAATATCCTTTCCCTTACTATTAGTTTCTTGTGCATTTGGATATTCAAATTATTAATGACCATCATCTCCATATCTATAGCACCTTCTAGAGAATCATATATCCCTTACTATACCATAGCTACCTCTTCCTCTTGATAAGTCTCCCCCTCCTTTGTATTGTGAATCTCTCTTCTTAATACCATAAATAATTCACCAATATATCAAATTATTCAGCATGCACCTATAAATAAATTAATTACATAATAAATTACTCATTAAAATAGAAATTTATTATACCCTTGAGGTAGGGCAACACCATACACTCCACAATCTCTAGCTCAGCAAGCCAAGACTTATTTAATAATACATCATAGATTATTTTACAATGGATGTACATCTCTATTTATACAAGAGTTTTATAGTTCACCTTCCATGAGTTACAAGGTCACCCATGTGGTGGTTCACCTTACATGAGTTACAAAGTGCATAATAATATGATAATATTCCTTGTGATTAATATGATAAAATTCCCTAATGATTATATATATGATTCTATGATATACCTATTTCCAATTTGACATGTGGTTTTACTTACTAAATAATTAATTTATGGCTCATGTCATTATACAATACAATATTAAATTATTAAATATTAAGTACCTATCTTGGGTACCTAACATTCCATCTCCCTTACAAAATGTTTTATCCTTGAAACATTAGAAGAGCCTAAATAATATGATCTCCTAAGACATGCATAATATTAGTACCAATATCGATCATCCATTCATTCAAATGGAACTATGATTGGTGGTGGTCTTCATTTATGTCAATTCCATGTGTTAAAAGCATAAATTTCATCTTTTTTCATCCATACCTACTTGCATTTTTTACGTGTAGCATACCCAAAGTTTTGGATCCTTTGGTTCCTTATATGTCCCTCATTATTATTATGTGGTCTCAAGCCTTGTCACCATTATTTTTGCCTCTCATGGTCATGTGTATGGTGATATAATCCAACCTTAACCTGATGTTCAACTTGTTTTCACTCTTCTCTCTTACTCGCTTTTATCATTTCTTCCTTTACTTCTATTTTCTTGATTTTTGCTACCACCATTGTTTGTTATTTACTTTTTTCCCCTGCAATAGCTACCTATTTGTCCTTACACTGAGAAATATCATGTAATGTTATCTTCTTCTTCTTGTATCATAACTTCAATAGATGCATACCCTTTTAGCTTTGTACAATCAAATTTCACTCTCTTGGGGTCTACAATTGATTCAAAATAAAAATACTTTTTCATATTTTCAATAAAATCTATGACTTATTTAGGGTTTAAATTTCCATCATATGATGGGTTTTCTAACCTTGGCTTCATTCCCATGTTAGCAATTTTTTATATTAACCTTTCCCCTAGGTCACCTTCTTCTTCATTGTGAAATTCTACTTTGTATACTCCCTCTTATTCACCATCACTCAAATCTATGACTTGGATACCCCTCCTATGGGTAGTTTCTAGTGCATCCAACCAAGCAATGATTCCTCTCATGATATCCACTAAATATATGGCTTGAGGCCCTCATGATATTATTCTTCCTTATTGTACCATCTCTCAAGCACGTATCACTTCTTGCTTGTCAAAGATCTTTTAAATATAATGCCAAATAATGTAGTAACAACACAACTCCCAAGAATACTCTAATGGAAACTAATAACCACTCATTATGGTCATTCAAACCACAATCATACAATCAAATAAGTAATAATTTGATTCAACAAATCATTCAATATAACAATTGTACAATAGGTTTTCCAATTGTTCAACTTTGTAATTATATAATATCTCAACAACCATACAATACATACAACAATCATACAATTCAACTCCTGATGGCGGATGGGAAAACACAATCACACAATTCCAAAAAAATTCATTCATTAACTGAAATTTCCTTTACATAAATAGCCCGTAGGCTTTACAACAACCAGCGCTCGGCTTGGTTTTCTCAAACTACGCTCTCACTGCGTTCTCCAATCCACCACCCATTTCTCTTACAATCATTGAGTTTTTATCGAGGTCTCGACCCTCTAGGCCATTAATGACCCACCTGGCAGAATTCATTACAAAAACATACAAATTCGGCTTCCATGGCCGCGTTTTCAATTTTCTTTCCATAAATGGGCAACTGCCCCGATCCGCCATGAATGCATGTATTAAAGAGGCCCTTGACCTGCAACCATTGTTTTGTTAGACTGTTCTTCTGAATTGTTGCCTCTTTTTTTGTGCGCATGGTCGTCCGCGTGTTCATTTCTTATTTGCTTTCTTCTAGTCGCGATATCGCAACCTTCCCGCCTTCGAGCCTTGATTTCAAATTCATGTCATGATTTTGCGATGTCATGATATCGCGACCTCCTCGCTTCCCTACCTTGACTTTGATTTTATGTCATGATTTTGCGACGTTGTGATATCACGATGTCGCGATATCGTGACCTCCCTGCTTCCCTGCCTTGACTTCGATTTTATGTCATGATTTCGTGACGTCGTGATATCGCGACGTCACGATATCGCGACCTCCCTGCTTACCTGCCTTGACTTCGATTTTATGTCATGATTTCGTGACCTCCCCGCTTCCTTGCCTTGAATTCGATTTTATATCACGATTTCATGACGTCGCGATATCGCAACCTCCCTACTTCCCTCGCTTGACTTCGATTTTATGTCATGATTTCATGACGTCATGATATCATGACCTCCCTACTTCCCTGCCTTGACTTCAATTTTATATCATGATTTCACGACATCGCGATATCATGACATCATGATTTCGTGACGTCGTGATATTGTGATGTCACGATATCGTGACCGAATTTTTCCTTGATAAAATAGCCAACAAAACACTTAGAAAATTTTGGTTGAAGCAATATTGCCTTGCTGCCATCGGATGCTCCTGCATCAAACACCCGGGGTAAATGGAGAAGTGACCTTCACTTCTGTGTTGTTCGGTCCACGTCTTTTGTAACATCTCCAAATGTGCACCTGCCTCTGTAGCCCGCTTGAACCCCGTCTCCTAGCAAAAAAAATTTCTCCCCTCTACCAGACAAATTTTGGCACTGCTGCACACCTTCTCGTCCACTGCTTGTAATGGCTTTAACTTGTGGCACACTCCATATTTCGTCAATGAGTACGTATTTGCATGACCATCATGCACTGCACTTCGATCAAACTACCATGGCCTTCCTAACAGCAAATGGCAAGCATCCATGGGGAAAACATCACATAGGACCTCATCCTGGTACTTCCCAATATTGAACGTGACTAAGCACTATTTACAAACCCATGCTCTGTGGTCCTTCCGCAACCACGCAATCCGGTATGGATGTGGGTGTCTCCTCCTTTCTAGTTATAACTTAGCAACCATCTCTTTAGATACTAAGTTATCAGTACTTCCATTGTCTATAATAACATTACAGACTTTACCTGCGCTTTTGCACCTCGTGCAAAACAGGCTTCTCCTCTGCTTTGGCTTGTCTTCCTCAATCAGCATGGCTCTCCTTGCGACCATGACTTCTCCTCTCTCTGCCTCCTCAGAATGTTTTGATTCAGCATCTTCATCTACTACAGTAGCTCTGGCAGGACCCTCAGGTCTCTTGCTCGTCCTCTCTTGGCGTTCAGGACACTCATACATCATATGTCCTTCTTCACCACAGTGGAAATAGGTTCCATGAAACACTCCTCTTCCATACCCATGTCTAGATCTACCTCTTCCTCTTGGGTAGCCATTGTTCTGAACTTGGGGTTTGTAATCATCACCTACCTTCTGCTCTTGGTTGTTGCTAGCTTCTTCTTTCTTATCATCTTTTCCTTCATCTTTTCTTCCACTAGTATTTCCTCCATGCCCTCTTCCTCTTTGCTTGCTCTCAAACCTTCTATTCAATTTCTCTTCAACCTTCAGAGCAAACTGATAAGCATCTTCAATGGTGCTCACCCGAACTAGGCTCAACTCTTCCTGGATACTAGGTCTCAACCCATTGATATAACGGGCCACCTTCTCCTTGCTTGCCTCTAAATGGCCAGTTCTGATGGAGATCTTATAAAACTCCTCTGTGTACTCTTGGATAGTTTTGTTCATCTGTCTCAAACTCTGCATTTTTCTTAGCAGATCCAGTTCGTAATCACCTGGGATGAACTGCCTCTTCAGCTTCTCCACCATTCACACCCATTTTGTTATCCATTATTTTCCTCTTCTATTTTGCTCCAGCTGCACTCCCTTCCACCATATGCTGGCATGACCCTTCAGCTTGGTCTTGGCAAATCTGACCCTCTCAGGATCTTCAACTTCTTCATACTCAAAGTACTCTTCCAGATCATTGATCCAGTCGATCAATTCCTCTGGATCAAGATTTCTTGAGTACATAGAAACCTCTATCTTTGGCCTCTTTCCAATATGAGAAATGGCTTTGTACAACCTGGCTTGTGCAGGATCTATAGCCTCTTCTTCTTCCTCAAACTGGTCTTCTTCTTCATCAACTTCGTCTTCACTTCCTTCTTCCCTTCTGGGCTCGTGCCCTCTGCGTAGCTCTTGTTGTAGGGCTTGAACTTGCCTCTACAAAACTTGGATATCTTTTGATGCCGCCACGCCTCTCCCACCAACATAGTTTCTTCTTGGAGGCATTATGCTCACTCTCTCACAAGCCCTTCCCTAGATCCTGGTGTAACTGCCTCACGTCCAGTGATCTGTTACACACTCAGGAACTTCTGGCTCACTCTTCTCTCAGAACCCTTCACCATAGATCCTGACGCAAACTGCCTCACATTCGATGAATCTACTTGCGCACTCAGAATATTCTAGCTCTGATACCACTTGATGGCGGACAGGAAAATGCAAGCACACAATTCCCAAAAAAAATTCATTCATTAATTGAAATTTTCCTTTACATAAACAGCCCATAGGCTTTACAACAACTAGCGCTCAGCTTGATTTTCTCAAACTACACTCTCACTGTGTTCTCCAATCCACAACTCGTTTCTCTTACAATCACTGAGTTTTTATCAAGGTCTTGACCCTCTAGGCCATTAATGACCCACCTGGTAGAATTCATTACAAAAACCAGCAAATTTGGCTTCCACGGCCGCGTTTTCAATTTTCTTTCCATAAATGGGCAACTGCCCCGATCCGCCATGAATGCATGCATTAAAGAGACCCTTGACCTACAACCACCATTTTGTCAGACTATTCTTCTGAACTGTTGCCTCTTTTTCCATGCGTTTGGCCGTCTGCATGTTCATTTCTTATTTGCTTTCTTTTGTTCGCGATATCGCGACCTTCCCACCTTCAAGCCTTGATTTAAAATTCATGTCACAATTACACGACGTCGCGATATTGCGACGTCGCGATATCATGACCTCCCCACTTCCTTACCTTGACTTCAATTTTATGTCGCGATATCGCAACATAGCAATGTTGTGACCTCCCTACTTCCCTGCCTTGACTTCGATTTTATGTCATGATTTCACGACATCGCGATATCACGACCTCCCCGCTTCCCTGCCTTGACTTCAATTTTATGTCACGATATCGCGATAGACTTTTGCCTTGATAAAATGGCCAACAAAAAACTTAGAAAATTTTGGTTGAAGCAAGATTTCCTTGCTACCGTCGGATGCTCCTGCATCAAATCCTAGGAATAAATCATACAACCATGCAACTATTCATTCCAAAAAATTATACAATCTAGTAGAAATCATATAATCTAGCAGCAATTATATAATTCAGGTAATCGTTCAACCCAGAAAACAAATCATACAACTAGAAAACCATTCACACTAGACAATCATACAATCCTGCAGTAATCATACAATCTAAATTATCATTAAATATAGACAAATGTATGATCCAAGAAACTATACAATAACTTGGTAATTGTGATCTAGGAAACCATATAATTAAATTGGTGTAGTTTTGTTGTACGATTGTATGATTTCAATCGTAACCCTAACCATACATTCCTATCTTAGGTAATTCCTTGGTTTCATTGTTATATGATAGGTTTTGTAGAACTCTAGGTTAATATTTTATGGTACCTTCACTCCATTCACTTACACATTTCAAATGTAATCTCCCCTTTGTCATCCATTGAACACAACTTCCTATGACCCACAACTATAGGGTTCACTTTCCACATACAATTTCAATCAAAATTTGACTTTAGTATTTCACTTATGAGACAAATTATTATTCGATAACTTATTGCCTCCAATCTCCTCCATTCATAATATGGTACCAAAGTAAAAATCAAATCTTCCTTGCATTGTATATCTCTTGCATCATGGTTAAAGGTGAATTCTCAATTTCTTAATCACTTCAGTATTTTGAACAATATATTTTATTTTTCTACCCAAATAATATATTTATTGGCTTTATTATCCTCTATTATTGGTATGTGAATGGCTTCTTAGCTCCAAACATCACCATCACAGCTCTTCTTTATTGAACTATAATGAAACGAATGATTTTTAGAAACCTGCACAAATAGAAACAATAGAACACATGCAATACCAAATATTCAATTTACAATAATAAGTCTCACAAGGTTTAATGGAAAAAAATGGTATTTAATTATTTTATTGGAATTGTAAATCCAAGTTAAGACCTCCCTTCCTCTCTTCGCCAACCTATTCTTAGATAAAATAATACAATTTAGAATCTCAGTTGCACAACATGGCTTTTTATTTCCACAATTGTTCATATTTTTGATATTGTCAGGATGCTTCTGCATCCCTTGGCATCTTGGAATACCACCACCAATAAAGATTTTACATAGATGTATGGATAATCAAGAGTGGTATGAATTGTCAATATTATTTAAAATATCATATTATTTATTTTCTTCTTATATTTCAAATATGGAACATTTGTAAGGAGGGTAGAATGCTATGGTTGCTAGATATAGGTATATGAGAATTTAATATTATATTATATAAAGGTATTATTGATAGTTTGCATGAGTCACACATAAACCAAGGTTGATTACATTATTATATTATATTATATTATAATAATGAATAGGATGAAAGTTTAATAGTTGCCTCCCAAAACTAGAATTTGAATATTGGTATATAGAGAAGGGATGTTGTCATTGTGAATATCATTATCATTTATATCAACTATTCTCTTGTAATTATATTTTCCTATAGACTGGCCTCTCATATTGAAATATTTCAGAGTTATTCCTTTTTTAAGGAGTATTATTAGTGTCTGCTTACCTTAAGGGGATTACATATCTCTGTCATAATGTTTGGATTAATATTACGATGGTTTTTTATCTTAGTATATAGTGAATTATTTTTGTTAATGTGAATAAGGTTTTTTAGTACAAGAAAATTTCTAGACTGTATTTATCCCTTATAACCATTAGCATAAGCCATGAGGTAAAAATTTTAACTTGTGTATATGTTACTATCCTATTTTGATTGAGGAAAAGGACATCATTTCTTTCTAAACATAAATACTTTAGAAACATGGTACGATGACATTTTTGTTATGGCTTTGAGAGCCCTCACTAAATCAAATTGAATAGAGAAGGATGGATCTTAGAGAAAAGGTAGATAATATTTTTGAACATCATTTAAAGGAGGCTATTAACATATAAAATCATGAAAATAACCTTAATAGGGTTTATGGATGCATATAGACATTTGATTTAAAGAATTTTCAATCCAAAAGGGTATTTTCATTACTATATCTTTGATATGGTTTTCTTGCATTACATAATTTTTAAAATTTATTATTATTATTATTATTATTATTAGGTATAGAAGATGTTTTGAAAGGGTCATTGAACCTTTTACAATAGGAGAAGCCCTATAAAAATTGAACTAAGACCAGTAATACAAGGGCAATAATGACTATAAAGCACTGCAACTGGCCACCCATCAACAAGTGAACTAGCTAAAACTTGATACAAGAAATAAAATTATAATAGCACTAGTGATACCCCTAGACAACCAACACATCCACATGGTTGTGCATAAAACCTTTCTTCATAAATAGTAAAATCTTATAGAGCATTCAAAATCATGCATCATTAAATCTAATTGAAGAAGACCTTCGATAAAATTGTATCTCCAGACAAGCAAACCATTGATTCTTATACCCAAGTTTACCATAAATTCAGCATGGTGGTTTCCTTATTAGAAGATATACTTTATGTACCTATCCTCTCTAGCCTAAAGAATTTTCCTAGATTCCATAATCACAACCTCAATATTCCAACTGAGGACTGAATCACCTTTGACTAAGTTTATGATATTAAGTGAGTCTCCTTCAATGCAAACTTTTGGTACCTCATATTCTCCACAAGTAAGAGACCTTGGTAAAGGGGTTTGGATTCTACAACATGTCAAGTCTAGATATATAAAAATTTTGTATATGCTAGCCACCAACACCAGAATTACCAAGATTACTCTTTGAACACCATAAAAATTTAGTTTAACCTAGCCTAGAAAAGGAGGTTCCCACCTGACAAGGTCCTAAGGATTAGGACTAGGAAGATCAACAACCCTATTAGTCTATTGCAAGCCAATTTTCCTTTCGATATTAGCCTCCTCAAATATTACCTCCTCCAAATACAAAGAGGAAACATTATCTAGGGTGTAGTCCAAGGCTCTAGCACACATAGATGTAGGATATATTTTAATTTTTTTTTAAATTCTACTATTCCTCTCCTTCCACACCCACCAGAAAATATGCAAAAAACAAAAGTTTCAAAAACATTTCAGCCTTGAAGAGTAAAAAGGAGATGATCATTGAGTGTAAATATAAACAAGTGAACTCGACACCACCAAAATCAGCCTCAAAAAATTAAAAATAGAGTTAAGAAATCCCACAAATAATGAACATTGAAAGAATAGATGGTCTGTTTGTTCCTCATTAGCACCATAGAGGTAAAAAAATTTCAACATTGATGAACCTTTTATTAAAGATTTTCATTGGTCAAAATATTATTCTAAATTGCCAACCATAAAAAGATATTCATATTTTGTGTTAGACCCTTAAGCCATACTTTGAAATGTGGGACCCATGTGGGAGTCTTGATAGCCAGCAGATCGTAGGTAGACTTGACTAAAAAGGATTCATTATTTTCCCTTGCATAGAAGATCCCATACTCTTCATTTATTTATTTAATTACTTGAAACATTAACTTATTAGCAGTTAGAATCCAAGCTTCAAGTTTAGAATTGTTGAGAGTATATTGGTCTAGTGATTTCCAAACCTTTAATCCATTAACCACCTTGATAAACTCAGCCACCTTAGATCCAAATACCAATATGGTCCTAGGATCCAAACACGCAATATTTGGAATCTATGCAAGGATTTGGTCCATCAATAAAATATATATCCATAAATAAATCTTGAGTCCATCACCCAACCTCCACCTACAATCTTTGGAGACTAGCACCCTCAACTTTTACAAACTCAACCAAAAGGTTGAACTAAAAGTTGGTAGTTAATCAGCAAGCATAAAATTCTCCAATATCAAGTATTTGGCTAACACAATGTTGACCCAACTAGTTTCAATTTGATTTACCAACTTCCATACCTATTTTGCAACCAGAGCCTTATTCATCCACCTGATATTATGGAGACCTAAGCCACCATCCTTTATATATCTATATACTAGTTCCTGACCACATGAATTTTTTTCTTCTCATCAAAATTAGACCAAAGAAATGACTTTTGAATATATTCAATCTTTCTTGGTAGGAATTATGAATATAGTTAAGAAGAATTTTGGAATGCTTTGGAGAGTAGAATTTACTAGGGTAGCCTTTTTTCTTGATTGAGCAGGGATACTTTATATCTAACCTGCTTCCTCTACAATATTTCCACCATAGATTCCTAAAGCAAATTTATATATCTTCCCTTTAAAAAAAACATTCCCAGGTTAAAATACGAGAGGGAAACCACCTTACAACCCAAGATATAAAAAATTATCCTCTAACTTGCTAAGGGGGTATTCAAAAAGAAGATTTTGATTTTTAATGTAATTTATCTTTTTTCTAGATGTAATATCAAATACCTCCAAGATTCATTTTAGCATATTTACTTAGGAAACTGAAACAGAAAGGGAGAGTAGAACATCATTTACAAGTTGGTGATGAGAAATAGGATCCACTGGCAAAGCGGTCTTTATACCTTCTATAAATAAATCTTACTTGATATCCCTACCCAAAGCTTCCACCACTAAGATATAAAGGTAAGGAGACAAGGAGTCCCCTTGGTTAATACCTCTTAGACTTGAAAAATAACTTGTTGGGGACATTTTTATTAAGACCAAAAAATTGATAAAAAAGATACAAGCATGGAAAAGTTTTATCCAACTTTGGAAAAAAAAACAAAAACTCCTAGGAAAACTTGTCATAAGCCTTCATGTATAATTTGAGGAGGAGACTAGATATACATTTTTTATTAGTTGAATGAAGAATTTCATGGACAACTATGATATTATCTAGGATTTGTATCCTTGGAATGAATCCACTTTGGGATGAGTCAATCAAGGCTAGAAGAAAAGGTTTTAATCTATTAACAAAGGCCTTTGTCAATTTTATAAACAATATTACATAAGCTAATGGGTCTAAAGGCACTAAAGTCCTTTGCACCAACATTCTTGGGGATTGGAGTTATAAAATTAGAATTCTGAAAGCATGAGGATACAGAAGCAAAAATAAAAGCAAATAAGCAATGCGAATCGAACTTAGAATGAACGCTAGATCCTACAAATTAAAAGTTCTTTGAAAAGAGGGAAAGCATGAACGAATCAAAAACTTTGAAAAAAATCCAATAAAGAATATGGCCCCTTTTTATTGATATTGTTTCAATATTCGGTTACAATGCGCTTCCTCCATTTCCAAGGGGCTAGGAGCATTAAACATGCGTTCTAGTCACATTCATGTGTGCCATTCCTTCTTTCACGTGCCCACATGTAAAAATGGGTGGACCAAACATCGCCGCCACTCGCATGGATGATTCTTGTCTCCTTGCTGCTCCTCTGAGGTCTATATCCTACATTCAAAGAAACAAGGAGCGGTCAATAGCACCTGCGGATGAAATAAAGCATGCAATCCCCAAGCCTACGATAAGTGAATGAGAAAAATGAATTAAACTATGACTAAAATGAATCCAAATGCTCTAAAAATTTGACAAGGACATCAAGACATCACCAGGAGGGCACTGCAAAAGGAACAGTCAGAAAATTCCTCACCGATTTGAATTTGCTCCAAGGTGGGACGAATTCACCTACAACAAAATGTCGAAATGGTACTGTCCCAAATGTCCTACCTAGAAAGCTCCAAAAGACCTGCAAACTTGGGGTTAGCTAATTGGGGGCATTTTGGGAAGACCCAGATGGCTAGATTTTCCCAATTTGGCCTCTATTAGTGGTAATTTGATAAGGCTACCTACAATTTAGTGAAGGCAAACGAAGATAGAAACATGATCAAAATTGCTCAAAACAAGACGACATTTAAATGACAACCTATCTAAGCATCATAGAATGGAATGCAAAACTGAAAGAAAGAAAATCTACCATATATTTCCAATCACTCCGAAGAGGGGCGATTAGGACTATAGCAGTGTGGGAGGGGGCACCCATGGGGCAGGTCGCCCACCGTTTGGGGCCTGATTTCGGTACCAATCCACTTGGGATGGGTCCAAAACCTCTTGTGGGGTATTATCGACAAATTGGGTGGGATATTGTGACCAAATTTTGGGTTTGGTTCCGTATTTGTGCTTTCAATAACCACCCTATGACCTCTTCTTCAAAAGAGATCAAGGATGTGAAAGGCATAACTCAAAGGGGAATAGGTGTGAAAATAAAATCATAGCACTTCGTTGCTCCAAAATGATCCTTCTCTGTCCTTTTTGGGGTGAGGAAACTCACCAATTTATAGACCTGGAGGTCTCTTGAAATGGGCATGTAGAGGCGCCATTTGGCAATCATGCCTTCCTAGGGGGGAGGAGATTCCTCCCTGAATAGGGACTTCATGACTGCCCTTGTAACAGCCTCTAACGCTCGAAAATGCCCACCCACACTCCCATGCAATGAAGGAAGAGTTAAGTGGCGGATCTGAGCTACCATTTGTCAAGATTTGATTTTTTGCCCATCAAACCTGCAATTCGCCCCACCTTGGAGCAAATTTGGAATTCATCCCGGGGTGGGGCGAATCCAGTTTGAATTCGTCCCTGGGTGGAACGAATATTGAGCAAAGTGCCTAAAGGTGCCAAATTGATCTTTGACCTTCCAAAACTGCTGTGAGAGTGGTTAGGACAACTGTTTAACCTCTGGGGGCTGCCCTTGGGGCTGTGTGTGTCAATGCGATCAATTTTTGCAGTCACATAATCGGATTGGTGTTGTTTTGGTTTCTACAGATGCCCCTTTTTGGGATGCGCTACGCAAGACTTAGCGTCGAGCAAAAATAGATAACCAAAGCACCAATGATTAGGGTTTCTCAGTAACCTAACCAACTTTTGATGCCCCAAGTATGGAAAGGGCAAGCATTCTTGAATCCTTGCTTCTGACGAGCGAAGGAACTCAATTCAAGTGTTAACCTTTTTCGGTGAGGTGTTACTTGATCTTGGACATTGATCAGTCATGAATAGGCAAAGGGCGCAACCTTTTGTCTGTGGAACCTTGAGTTCATGATTCATGAAATGCCAAGTGATTGATCAGTTTGTGATTATTGCTTGTTTACTGCCCCAAGCAGGAGCGTGATTGTCTTTGTCAATGATTCTTTGAATGCATGTCATTTTCCTTAACTAGGTGTATATTTGTTGATTGGTGACTAAGTGTGACTACCCCCTCAAGCGACGAATTGATGAGGGAATGACCTTCATGAGAAAAGTGACGAGTCGCTTGACCCAAGATGACTTGTGCAAGGGTGCCTTTAGATGTTTAGCATTAAATGTGTGTGCAGTTTTTCGACATTTAGACCTATTTTTGGTGGGTGCTAACCCTTTTCGACGACACTTTTTGGAGCTAAAATTGTCAAAAATCCGTCTTCCCATGGAGTGGTCCAGCCATGGTGGCCTTCTTAGGGAGTAGGATAGTGATAATTTGTAGCCCCAACATTTGTTTTGGATGCCAAGAATGTCAGGCACCAAGGCGCCTTTGTTCGACAATGTTATTGCTCTTTTTGGTTGGATTTTGACCCTTTTGGCGATGTCGCTTGGGGATGAAATTCTCAACAATCCATCCTCCCGTGGAGCGGTCCGGATATGGTAGCCTTCTTAGGGAGGAGGATAGTGAGGATTTGTGACCCTGACATCCATTTTGCATGCCCGGGATGTCAAGTGCAAAAGAACTTGCATCGGGCAAGTTTATTAGTTGTTTTGGTGCATTTTTGTTCATTTTTTGTTGTTTTTGAAATTTTTGCTCTGAATTCATTCTTGGGTGGGACGAATACCAGTTAAGTATTCATCCCAGGGTGGGATGAGTGCTAAATAGAGCTCTCATATTGGGGAGGAATTAATATAAGCTCACAAACCTATTTAAAGGCCAAATCTAGGGTTTGGGCTCATTTGCACTTGAATTTTCTTGTGATTTGGAGATCTAAGGAGGAGGAGGTTAGTTCTGCGAAGCGAAGCGCTGCCAAAATTTTCTTGCCACCATGAGTGCACAAACCGCGTTGAGCGATGGAGCCAAAGTGAGACCAGTAAGTGTTCCTCCTCTTTTATTTGCTTTTGTTTACTGTTGCAAGTTATTCGTTTATTTTTCTTTGTTATTTTGTTTTTCAAATTTAAAATTGAAACCCTAAAACTTAACTAAACACGAACCAAGACTTAGCTTAAAACTGAATGGAAAATGTAGTTTAAATCTTGGTTGGATTTTTATTTTTATTTTTTTTTATTTTTTAAATTGTTTTTGAATTTTTGTGAATTTTTGTTGCTTTTGAGCTGTACAGTTTTTTTTTTATGCAATGTTGTATATTCATATTTTTGTTGTACAGTTTTCATGATTTTAATGTTTTTGTGTTGTTTTCTTGTGCAAGTTGTCAAGAGCCGATATCGCGTGCCTACTGCTTTTTCTGAAGCATGGGAGGCACTAACTATGGTTGACTGGGAGTGGCTTTATGCCCTTGGGCTCAAGCAAGTGACTCAGCTGGGGCCTATGGTCGGGGATCAAGCCTATCTAACGACCCTGATCAATCTGTGGGATCCCCGGACCAACACCTTCCATCTCCCAATAGGGGAGATGACAGTGACCTTGGAGGATATCTATTGAATTATGTGGATTCCAATAGATGGACTGTCGATCAGGACGACGTCACGTGATCAGCGAACTGTTGTACTGATACGATGCTTCGGGCACGTGGAGGAGCTGGGTGTGGATGATCTAGTGGAGGGCAAATATTGACTTCCAGATGGGTAGGATTCTGGTTCAATGGTGGCTAGAGAATGGGGTGTTGGGAGTGAGGCACACAGTACTCATGGGCCTCATTTCCAACATGCTGCTACCTGACTCATCAGGTGTGAGGTTCCCATGGAACTTGTTGGATGTGGTTTGCCAACTGGTTGAGTGCCCTACAGAGGCACCGTTGATCATGAGGTGGGGACAGACGTTGTTAGCATAGCTCTATGGGGAGTTGTACGAGGTTCGCTATTAGAGGCGAAATGGGATTAGTTGTAGCTATTTGTTGTAGAGTTGGGCTTGGCAGCACATAGCGATGGAGAGGCCGACGGGGTTGCCATGGATGATGCAGGTAGAGATGGAGGATAAGGATATAGGTTATGTGGTGCTGTGGCGATGGTCTGAGGAGCAGGGATAGATTCGATGGTGGGCAGGTGTCGTAGGGCACTATGTCAATGCCTTTGCTTGGATTGCTCTAGGGGAGGTGTTCTGGCACCCCTACCAGGACTGTCCAGCCTGGACTAAGGCTAGAGAGTGGCTTCGACGGGTACATAGGGGGTGGTGGCTGATTGGGCAACATGGGACCGAGCATGAGTTCTTCCCTTATAGCTAGGTGACATGACATTTTGGGGTGCACCAAGGGTTTCTTGGTGAACTTGTGGTCTATCGACACCGGGGGGACGAGAGGACTCTGGACCGGCCAATCATCGTGCCACTTGGTGAGGATTCAGATGCGGTGATCGACATCCCGAATGTGGATGACATCAGGACTACTGTAGAGTATGATCAGTGGTGGACTCTACGACGATGGTGGGGAGAGGGACCACTGGGAGGTGCAGAGGCAGTAGCAGCAAGGGGATGATGGTGCGAAGGCACTAGGTGAGGGTTGGGGAGCTCCGCTAGAGGATGCAAACATGGTGGAGGTGGATGACTTGGGCATGGATTTTGGGGCTTCGGATCAACCGGAGATGTAGGACATCCCGGAGTAGTGGGAGCCAGAGCAGGCTACTATTCCAGAGGCACCTATGCATCAGGACGTGGCCGAGGACACAGAGGTAGGGGTGCATGCTGAGAATGCATGATTGGTGGAGCTGCTACGGAGGCGATATGAGGAGTTGGGGGAAGCTTTGCAGGAGAGGGATATCCTATAGACTCAGCTGGTAGAGCGGGAGAGTGCATTTGTTGCACACCACCGGGGGGATGGGGACACCAGCGCTGCACAGGAGAGGGATCTCCTATGGATGCAGCTGGTGTAGCGTGACGATGCGATAGCTTACTACCATCGGCGGGAGGCAGAGTCATTGTGGTGGGAGGCAGATTGGTCTCGACATCGGATGGATATGGAGGGAGAGATTATTCGCCTCGATGGGTGGTTACCTGAGCCCCCTGGAGGTGGCTCTTCACATCAGATGAGGGACAGTGATACTAAGCAGTCAGCATCATCTCATCGTAGGCGATTGGATGAGGGATGCAGTAGCAAGCGTGATGCGGGGACTAGTAGCAGCCACCCTGAGGGGTCCCATAGGACCCACTAGATGGGGGGTAGTTCCCATCACACCTATCTTGCATGATCATGGTGACCGATGCCCTAGGCTTGGGGGTTTTTGATTTTTTGGATTTTTTTGTGGGGTCACATGACCGGTTCTTTGTAGCCTGTGGGCATTTTTGATGATATATATATACAAACTTTATTTTGTTTATGCGCATGTGATGATTTGATTTTATGCACGATGATTGATGAATATAAATGTATGCCTGTTTAAGTTATAGTGATGGATACATATGTGTTGATGAGTGCAAATGTTTCTAATTTATATGATATGCAAATGGAGTGGATGAATGGAATTTGTGATGTTTGGTAGTCGCACCATAGACTGTTTAGAACTTTATGACTTTTTGTCCTGGGCAATCACTGTTGTAAATGACTTTTCGTGTATACATGTGTTTTTTTTTTTTTGGTATGGCAAGAATAAAATATAGCAAGTTGGTTTCGAATGTAGTTAATGTTTTCTAAGACTCAGATGTTTTAACTAACTAGCCACGACTGTACTTTATCTCATGAGACCTTTGAACAAGGTATGAATCAGACTTGTTTTGGACCAAGTTATTTCACATCCCTATGTGTGCAATTGAGTTCATTTGTGTGGTGTTGGTCAGGATACCACCAGTTCCAGATAGGCTATCAACCAAACTTGTACTGAGGATCACCTGATTAGCTCCACTAACTCCCTTGTTGTGTTTAGTCAGATTAATCTGTGATGCTATCATAGGATACCGTAAGCTAGCTCATCCACATGCAAACATTGATCTACACACAAGTTAATGTGACATATATATTGTCATGCAGGAGGTTTACCACCAGTGACCGATAGGCTATCAACCAAACCGGTACTGAGGTTTATCTCATGACCTTATGAATGCTAAGAGTTCTAGGGATTCAAGTTCGACTCCCTTCTTTTCTTCAATTGTATTGGGATACTTGCTCTTTTGTAGTGATAAAAATCACTATTTATTTTTGTATTATTTTTTTTTAGCAAGGTATTTGGATATGGAGTGATGAGAATCACTATTTTATGTGCTTTTCTTGATGTATGCACTTTGGTTGTGATGTCAAAATTTGGATTTTTGATGTTTGCAAATTGTTGATGTTTTGCTACTTTTGAAAACTTGGGATTCTTGGGGAATTGGGTAGGGAGGATGCTTGTCCTTTTTCCAACTCTCAGCATTCTTGGGGTCATTCGCACAGGGGGATGAGCAAGATAACCGTTTCGCTTATGGTGACCTGGATTGCTTTGTAGGGTTCATCTTTCATTCACACAACTTATGAATTTTGTTATATGTTTTAACTTATGTCGGGATGCTATGTAACAAGGTGTGATCCAAGTAGAACTCTACCTGCATAAAATCTATTTGACTTGGTACAATACGTGGCTAGAAAGCTAATGACGACTGAAAGACAAAAACTCTCGATACATTAGGAAACAACTAACTATGATAGGGGAAAATAACGTGAATGGCGATTATAGGCGATGAGTTATTGATAAAGTGGAAAAATATAGAAAAATGATGGTTTTTCCAAGTAATGACAGTCTATAGTGCTTTGACCTTTATGACCACAAATATGCATTGTATGGATGTGATGCTTAATGCAGCTATATATTTTTGTATTTTTGAGAGATTGATTTTTGTGAATATGCAGATGAGATGCAAAAGAGCTCTGTACTGTTATGATTATTTTGTGTATGCATGGGAATGAGATGCAACTTTTTGTTATTTTTGATGATTTTATTGTTTTTGAATTTTCTTGTTTTTGACCAAGCGATTGAGGAGTCCTTGGGGCCTTTGGGTTGACCAAGTGATTATGGAAATCCTTGGAGCTTTTGGGTTGACCAAGTGATTATGGAAATCCTTGGAGCTTTTGGGTTGACCAAGTGATTATGGAAATCCTTGGAGCTTTTGGGTTGACCAAGCAATTATGGAAATCCTTGGAGCTTTTGGGTTGACCAAGCAATTATGGAAATCCTTGGAGCTTTTGGGTTGATGCTATGGCTCTTCTAAATATGGAAGGGCCTCAAATGACTGATGTTCAAGGGTTCTAGTTCCTTTATTCTGTCAAGAGAGGCTATCCGGTATGTTTTGCGGCATGCCTCAATCTAGCATACAAATCTAGCATAGTTTTGTGACATGTGTCAATCCAAGTGGGAGGTTACCTAACTTGAGGTAGTCCCTAATGGGTGAATGCCAATCCTGCTGATCAGAAGCCTCGATGGTATGAACAGCAAATCCCTCTTGAAGTTCATCCCTAGTGAAAGCTGAGCGGGAAAGAACTTGTAAGAATAGTGTTATGTTGCTATTAAGGGGGGTAGGGGAGAACAAGGACCCCCAATTGGCGTGCTTTAGACAATCATGAATTCGAGAGAACCTATCCTGAGGTGGTTCAACCTAGATCATGTGGATTCCTGGTGTTAAATCAGAGCTTGCATGCTCCATCGTGGATTGCGATAGTGTTTTGACTTGAATGGTTGTCATATCACGAGAAAGGTCTTGTGGAATTAGTGACCCCAAGGAGGCCATAGTGTTCGCAAAATGATTCAATGACCGAGGGAGTGCCTCGATGTTGTACCATTCAAGATTTTCTAGGAATTTGTCTACAAGGGCTTTGTAGGCCTGCAAAACTGGGCATTTACATTGGAATACCTCTTTGACTTGGTTGACAATTAACAACAAATTGCCAAAAAATTTTAATTGCTTGACATTCATGGTGATTGTTTTCTGAAGACCTATGACCATTGGAGCCCCTTGCGGTGTGAAGAATACAATTCCCACACCACCACCTTGTTCACATTTATAACCATCAAAAAATAGGGTTATGTCGGTCTGTGAATCAGGCTCATCAAAATCTGGTGATTTTGAGACATGGAAGACCCCATCATCGAGTAGTTCTATGACTAGAGGTCGGTCGTCTTCAAGAGGAGCCTCTGCTAGTTGATCGGCTATGACCTGTACTTTGATGGATTTTTGTCCAATAAAATCTATGTCAAATTCCATCAACAACATAATCCATTTTTCCATGCGGCTACTATGATAAGTACGACTCATCATGTATCACAATGGATTCTCCTTAGACACAACATACGTAGTGTTGCTCAGCATGTAGTGGCATAGCTTTTTGGTAGCAAACACTACTGCTAAGCATAGTTTCTCAACGTATGCATAGTTAAGTTTATAACTGACCAGGGTGTGGCTAAGATAGTAAGTAGCCTGTTCTTTGTGAAGTTCGTTCTTCTGGGCTAAAATGGCTCCCAGTGCCACCTCAGTAACTAAGATGTATAAGTAGAACATCACTCCTAGTCTGGGTGGTGGCAATACTGGAGGCAAATCCAGGTATTGTTTAATGTCATCGAAGGCTGACTGGCACTCATCATCCTAGTGAAATGCTACCCCTTTGTGCAATAATTTGTTCATGGGTCGGCACTTGTTAGATAGCTACGCTATGAAGCGCTTGATTGATGCGACCTTTCCCTGCAGGCTTCTGAGCTGCTTGATGGTAGTTGGGGGAAGCATTTCAAGGATTGCCTTGACTTTGTTTGGGTCCACCTCGATACCTCGCTTTGAGACTATGAAACCTAAGAGTTTTCTAGATGTGATGCCAAAGACGCACTTCTTGGGATTCAGTTTGACTTTATGCTCCATGAGGCGATCGAGGATATTACTTAAGTCATCGAGATGATCTGGGCGTAAAAGAGATTTGGACAACAAATCATCCATGTAATATTCCAAATTTTTATGCATGTAATCATGGAAGATGTACGTCATGGCACATTGGTAGGTGGTGCCAACATTTTTAAGGCCAAAAGGCATGACCTTATAACAAAATGTCCCCCAAGGTGTTGTGAACGCCATTTTTAGTTGGTCCTCGAGATTGATACGAATCTGATTGTATCTTGAGAAACCATCCATGAGGGATAACATTTTGTGGCCTGCTATAGCATCTACCAATGCGTCGATGCTAGGCAAGGGGAAATCATCCTTAGGACTCACTTTGTTTAGATCTCAAAAATCAGTGCATATGTGAATCCTCCCATCGGGATTTTTGATAGGCACCATGTTGGACAACCATGGTGGATAATCCACGTAGATGACAAACTATGCATCCAACAACTTCTACAATTCGTCTTTGACCATCAAGGCCACTGTTGGGTGCATCTTACATAGTTTTTTCTTAACTAGCTTGACTGTCGGATCAAGCTTTAGATTATGCATGACTAGCTACGGATCTAGCCCTAGCATGTCTCTATATGACCATGCAAAAACCTCCTTCTTATATTTGAGAAGGGTGATGTAGTCGGCTTGCTCTTCGAGGGATAAGCTTACCCCCAGCTTGATAATCTGTGGATTTATTGGATCTGAGCCAATGTCTATGTCAGTCGTCTCCTCGACCAACATGTGGGATCTATCTTCCAACTGGTGTGGAGTCGGGATCAAATGGATATCATTTGCTAAGTTTAAATCTATGTTGGGAACCTCGGGTTCCTCTTTAGCATGGAAGATATCCTGAGTTGGCCTTGGGGTAAAATGAAGCATCTCACCAAAATGCCAGTACTCTGATGGGGATGGAGGTGAATTGACGCGATCCCAGTCTATGGCATCTATGTCTAGATGCAATGACCATGCTGGATCGGCCGGATTGTGGATGGGGGCGATTAGGTCAATGAATATCATGTTGATGAAATGATTTTGGTCTCCATTACCATGGGTGTGGTGATTTGAACATTCTAGATGACTCCTGCACTCTAGATCAGGCTCTGTAGGGATTGGCACAAATGGATCGACCCTATGTGCTGATAGGAGGATAGGGTCTGCCCTCGACACTGATATCACTCTAGGGTCTCAAGGTGGAAGGTGCTCTTTGTATACTTGGTCCCACCCCGCTGGGTCTATGTACCACTCATGCCCTGGCACTATGTTCATCTATTCAAATATGTCATTAATCTCCAAGGGATATCTATGTTGCATCTGCCACATGTGATTAAGATATGCCATTTTTGTCTCATCTTCGTAATCACTATCGGAGATCCAAAAGCCCTTGTTGGATCCGACAACTGTTTGAGGCATTACAGGCTCATCCTGCTCAAGTAAATTAATCTGGCCCCACTGTGGTTGTTCCACTCTCCATGGAGGGACCTGATTCTCTTGACGCAGCACTGGCTCGATTGGAGCCTCTAGGGGGAACATTGTCAAGAGGCTCTCTTTGTAGTCATCCATGGGTATCACTTGAGAGTGATTACTATCTGATTCGCTTAAGAAGTACAAAGTTACAAGAAATTATGAGAGACTTTGTCTTTATGTAATATGTGAATTTTTTTATGTAAGAGGGAAATATGAAGAATTGGTTCTCCCATGAGTTTGAGGGGAGCAAACATCAAGACTTGTGTCCATATGAAGAGTCTCATTTAAGTATATGTTAAAGACAAAACTTTGTATCATGTATCAAAGAAGTATTGCATGTATGCATGCTTTAGAATATATATTTTTAATAAAGGTTTCATTTTACTGTTGTGCAATATTATTGTTGTTATAGTTGTATGAGTTTGTTGATATTATTAGATCCTAGAAATTATTAAACTAAGATAATAGGGATTATTTGTTGAAAATGGTATCAAAGTCATACTAATTATCCATATAGGGTAGAGATAAAGTGATATTTATAAGAGTTGAGGTGAAGAGACAACAAAGACACGATTATCCAAAATTTTGTAATCAAATTGGTATGCTCTTTGGTGATGCTTTAGTGTCTGTTCAAGTTAACGGAGCTCTTTCCTTCTCCTTCCCTCTTCAATGGTATATCATATAGGATTTCCCCCTTGCTCCCATTTTGTACGTTTTATCTACCAATGCTCTTGGTTTCTTATTCACAAGGCTCATTATGATGGACTCATTCAGGGTATTAAGCTTTCTAGGGATAAGCATGCTCTTAACTCTCATTTTTTGATGATTCTCTTCCTTTTCTTCAAAATACCCAATAAGATGTGGAAACAACTAAAGATATTGTTCACTTATTTTATGATTTATCTGGTTCTCATATTAACAACTCTAAAACTGAAGTATTCTATATCTCTTCATATCCTCATGGATGCAACTCCTTAATTGAGTGGAAGATCATCCCTCATGGTATGATTTTGCATTATTTGGGAATTCCCTTTGGTATTAATATCACTCCTAAGGATATGTGGAACTGGGTTATGGAAATATTTAAAAAAAAATTAATGCTTGACTAGCTCAGTTTCTTTCCTTAGCAAGAAGAATTCAAGTTCCGAATAAAATTATGGTAATCTCTCATGTTTATTACTCCTCTTGTTGTATGTTCCCCAAGGTAGCCTATAACAAATTAACTTAGGATATTTGTAAAATTTTATGGACTAAATGAGATGGGGAGGTGGGAATGACATCCACCTCTTGGAAAATTTATACTCAACCTAAGGCTTTAGGAGGTCTAGGCATCATTGATCCTCTTACCTAGAGTAAATATTTATCTGTAAAATGGGTTGCCAAATCTATTATTGGTGATGAAAATTAGAAACACCTATTTCATTATAGAATATCTCTAGCTAAAAGGTAAATGGAAAGAAACCCATTTTGAGCATAAGGTCCTTAATGTGCCTTATTTTACAAATAAAGGATCTATTCTAGTTACCCAAAACTGGAAAGCTTGACAATCTATTTCTCATTTGTTGGCTTGAAAGTATGACTCCTTGAGACATGGTCTAAGCATCGGTCTAAATAGTATTTGGTAGAATAAAATTATCCTCTAAAATGATAAACATTTAGATTTATGTAATTCTATTCATGGTCTAGATTTTTTGAAGAAAGGAATTATTAGAATTAGAGATATCTAGGATTCTTGCTTCAAAATCTTATGGTTTACCTTACCTGGAACTAGGTAGTTCCCTTCACTCTAGGTTCAAATATTCTTATGGCTTAGTTGTGGCTTTCATACCTTGTGAGGTCCTTATGAAGTTGGGAGGAATTTCCTATAATATTTGGAATAACTGGAGATGGCTTAATGCTCATATAATATCTTCTTAGTGGGTTATATAAAAATATTTTGTGTCCCCATTCTTTAGACTCTAAGCTTAATTGTAAGTGGTACGTGAATTTTACCAATGCCTAATGACAATTTATTGCTACTCAAATTTAGAAAGCTCCTCTTGAATCCAAAATTCAACTTCTTAGATGGTGTATTTTGCATCAAAAACTTCTAATTGCTAAAATTTTGACTATGATTTTACACATTCCCTCTCAATACAATTTTTTTAATGCTTTAGAAACTCGTATTAACTTCTTGTGGTTTTGTGGCATGTCTAAATAATTTTGGGATGTCTTCTACTCTTTTCTATTTTATTCTTTCACTAGATCTTGTAAGCTTTCTCTGCTTGGTTTTTCTTAGCTAGATCAGTATCCCAAACTCTAGGATGTTTGTAGACTCCTTATCAAGCACATTTGAAAATGCAAATGCAAAAATATGTTTACTGGATTTGCTCCTCCATGGAATATAGTTTTAGAAAACTTGATCTTTTATCATTTTTTATATGTAGGATGCATTCATTCCCAATTATATGGAACTTCCAACACACCTCAAGATGTTATTGATAGACTTCATCAAATTTCTCATATGATTCAGGGTCTTTAGAAGGTCCAACAAGAAACTAAGAAGAAGGTAGTTAACAATGATGAGTAGGTTCAGGTTTTGATTACTTATTTTTCTTCTTTGAAGACTTCAGAAGATATCATGAAAGACATACCCAAAATTTATTCATATAACAAACTCTCCAATATATGAATGTTGATATCTGGTGTTTTACAGCAAGATATAGCTATAGTATTTTTGTTGATATTAGCTTCTATTATTATGTATATTTTTTTATGAATGCTTTAATCCTGATCCACCTCATTTTATTTTTTAGTTGATGGACAATGCTAGCACCAAAATATTATAATATTCTGGCTAATGAATTAATATAATCTAGTTTTTTCTCAAAAAAAAAAAGGCTACCCATCCAATGAGGAGTAAATTATTGGACACAG
Organism: Wollemia nobilis; assembly: GCA_028583015.1. Classification (NCBI taxonomy): domain Eukaryota; kingdom Viridiplantae; phylum Streptophyta; class Pinopsida; order Araucariales; family Araucariaceae; genus Wollemia; species Wollemia nobilis. Next base: position 3,513,376 of record JAQPPZ010017220.1, on the reverse strand, counting down.
GAGAACTAAATATAGCCACCAACCCAACCTATGAAAAGTATAATAATAATCACACCAAATACCACATCCTAATAGCCCTAAACACGGGATACCAACTCAATTTGAAGAAATAAATCACCATAAATAAAATAATAAGAGTCCCTCGATAGATCTAAACTTGTCATAAAATCCCGCTTAGAAAAAAAACTTTAAATTTGAAATCATATACGGTATTCAAAAACCGACCATGAAAACCATAACCCATAAGCTAGAAATGGGATTGCAAAATCCTACCACTACTAGAAACACAAAAATTTGAAATTTTCATTAAATTCGCCCACCAAAGTGCTACTAGATTGAAAAACCACCTGAGATCTTAAAATATCCAAACAAAAATTAAAACCCAGGTGAGAGCACCATCTGAACCAGGCAAAAATAGGAGCACAAAAGAAGGATTGAAAATTGAAACTTTTGCTTTGTCTGCAAATAGAAACTAGATGCAGGTAACCCAAGCATCTAACCAACATTCATCCAACAACATGAATCCTTTTCGAATGAGACTCCAACAACCAAATGAAACATGAGTGAAAATGATAGGATTTGGAAATTAAAAACCCCTCCCACCAAGGAAAAGAGAATGGGCCTAGAAACACCATATAAACCGGTCCAATACCATATAAAAAAGGTGGAAGGTGCTCTTCGTATACCTGGAGCAACAGATCCAACACTTGGTCCCACCCTGCTAGGTCTACATACCACTCATGCCCTGGCACTATGTTCATCTGTTCAAATATGTCATCAATCTCCAAGGGATATTGATGTTGCATCTGCCACATGTGATTAACATATGCCATTTCTATCTCATCTTTGTAATCAATATCGAAGATCCAAAAGCCCTTGTTGGATCCGACAACTATTTGAGGCATTACAGGCTCATCCTACTCAAGTAAATTAATGTGGCCCCACTGTGGTTGTTCCACTCTCCATGGAGGGACCTGATTCTCTTGACACGGCACTAGCTCAATTGGATCCTCTAGGGGGAACATTGTCAAGAGGCTCTCTTGATAGTCATCCATGGGGATCACTTGAGATTAATTACTATCTGATTCGAAGGGGTCATATGATGCTGGTTCATACTCTGACTCATCCTCCGAAGATCCCTCTTGACACTGTCTATAACCTCCTTGAAAGTGAGTCCCCAAAATTTTTCCTCTCTCTAGCAAAGGGAAAGGGTTATTGAGGTTAACAAGGGTGGTTGTTGACCATGGGAGGTAATCCCCCAACTTATACGTTGTGTTAGGGTTGGCATAAGGATATGATGCCAATCCACCGTTGTTGCCTATCCTTAGGCCTTGCATGTCCTCTACCAAGATGTCTAAGTGTAGGGGGTGATTGAACCCTACTCCTGACTTTTCATAAGGCATTTGGTATCTTGGTTGGCAAAGGACACGCACTCCTTGCTCATACCTGCCTAACCCATATCCATGCCAATTGCATTGGCCGAGATATCTCAGAGTGAAGTCCGAGTTAGACAGATAGTTGACATATTCTACAAAGGGCTCTTCATCTTCATCCTCTTGCATGCATGGCTCCGTACCATGATCAAGGCCCCCATACATGAAGTTGGTCTGGTTTGGTGGGCAGCCTAAAGGAACAATTGTACCGATGGAGAGGCAAGGTCTCCCCATGTCCTGCATGGACTCTAGTGCAGGTGTTGCTAAAACATTCTGCACCAAATACTCCCTTAGGCCCGTATTGGCCATTTCAATAGTGATTGTTGGTGATTGAGGGGGAGGGAATGAAAGCTCTTCCTAAATCCACTCCATTTTGGGTGAATTAGGAGCTTCCACTTCCATTTGACTAGGCATCTCTTCAGTAGATATGGTTGATACTATTGGTAGCGCCTCTTCTAGAGGTTGCGCCTCCTCCATGGGTCTCTTCTCTTTGTCCTTCTATTTGGCCACGATAGGTGGCATCTTTGGTGAAGGACCTAATGCTGAAGATGTACCTTACTGGGGTCTTGGTGGATTTGTCACTGGGGATGCTTGCAATATTGGACCCTATCTAGATGGATTTAACTAAAAATCCAAATGTATCGATGGAAGGGTCGATTGCGACATTAGCTGCATTGCATTGCAATATTTTAAGGGTTCCAGGTCCACCGGGACTACATGTACTTCCCCTTCAAATGTATATTTCAAACAATGATGAGCTATTGAAGGGACACACTTCATGTCCCTGATCCACGACCGCCCCAACAAGATGTTGTAAGCCATATCACCCTCCAAAATATGGCACAATGTAGGTATTGTATTTTGTCCTACTTGAATAGGTAGGACGATTGTGCCAACTGTTGAGCATATTGCATCATTGAATTCTCACAGTGTATATGTGGAGGTCATGATATGAGATGCCGACAACTTTAGATGTTTCAATGCCACTGTAGTAATGATGTTACTGGATGAGCCAGTGTCTACCAACACCCTCTTATACGGGATCCCATTGACCCACACGATAACATGCAGGGGTGGATCGGCCATGTCATCAGCTATCGATTTCACCTCATCTTCTCGAAAGGTGATGACTGGCTTGGTGCATCATTTTACATGGCCCACAAAGTTGTTGAATGAATTCGCTTCCTAGGGCTGCAACTCGATGGCTTTCAATATCTCCATTAGAGACTCTCAATGGGGCGTTGATTTTTGTATAAGCTCATATATGGAGAACCTAGCCGACATGGTCCTCAAACTCTGAGTGAGTTTGGTCCAAATCATGGTAGTGGGTCTAGGCGGAGGAAGTTGCGTAGGGTGTTTTTGAGGTTGTGACATCGATGGAACCTCTCTTGTGGCTACCTCGAGAGCAACTCCTGGGTATCTCTTGTTCCTCGTCACTATGCTTATCATTCCTACATACCCTTGCATGGGGAAATTCTGTTGCACCTCATTGACTTGAAGGGGTTTTTCCTGTGCCTCATGGGCAGGCAAGGGGTCTTTGAAGACTCCCATCTACTGGTTGTTTGGTGCTACGGGGTTATCTACTGCCAACATCTTGTTTTCAATTAAGTCTTGTATCAAACCCTTGAACTTCTAGCATGCATTGAGGTCATGTCCTCTCCGCCTGTGGAACCTACAATACAAGTCCTCTTGGTATCCCTTAGGCTTCGATGCATTGGGATCTATGGTTTGAATTTTTGGAAGGTTGATCAAGTTTGTCGCTGACAAGCGATCAAATAGGGAGTCCCTAGACTCCGTATAATGTGTGTACTGTCGCTGAGGGCGACGCTACTGATTTTGCTCCTACTTCTGGTTTTCTCTTTCATAATTATTAGGAGGCACTACCTGATAGTTAGCCTTTTGAGGTTGTATTTCTTGTGTAGGCTTAGGGACATTTATAGCAACTTAATTTATCGTAGTGGGTTTTTGTTGCATAGTCCCTATTTTTGTGTTCTTGTTCCATTCTTTCTTCTTAGGTTTGGCAATCTCACCATCTTGTATCTTGATCTTTTCAATAATTCTGGCTTGTGCCAGAGCTTCTTCTAAGGTGGCATATTGCTGCATCTGCAATAGCATAGAGATCGATCTCAAGCAACTTCTTGAGAACATTTGTGTCAAGTCAAACATAGTAGGGAGGTAGGGTGGCTTGGAAAGTAGAGTCCTCCACCGATTCTTGTAGGCCGCCATAGTCTCTTCCTCATACTGCTTGAGGCTGGCCAGGTCACTTAGTGATGCCTTCTTCTTGGTGTTGAAGGTGAAGCATTCGAGGAACGCATCCACTAACTGATCCAAGTTACTGATGTTGTTTTTTGGTAATTGCATGAACCAATCTGAGGCAGGGCCCATGAATGTAGTTATGAAGGTTCTCAACAACAAAGCATCATTGTCCTGAATGCCAAAGCATTGGCTCAGGAACCTCGTCACATGCTCTTGGGCATCCTCCTCACCCTTGAAGATTGCAAACTAAGGCAACTTAAAGTGTTCAGGGTAAGGGGGTGTAGGAACTAACGGATGCACGGGATGACTATGGAGTTGGCATAACATGGGCTTTTAGGGCCCAACAGCTTTTGTTTCCACAAAATCCAAATGCTCTAGAAGCGCTTTATATGCATCAGAAGACTTAATATCTTCCTCTTTAGTTTGCTCCCATTGTGGGTTGTGGGAGACTTTAGGCCTATGGAGGGGTGGTCGGATAGTAGTCCCTCAACCTTGATAGGGCATTTCAGCCCACTCCTCTTCTTGTTCATACTCCTCATAGGCTTCTCGAGGAGTTTATGGGCAAGACCTATGACCATGGGTGGGTCCTCGTGGAGGGAACCCATTGTTGTTCCGGGGAGTGGCCTCCCATTCGGGTCTAGGAGGTCTTGGAGGCAGCACTTGGTAGGGTCGTGGGGACCTGTCTTGTACCAAGGGATTGCACCTCTCATATGGTTCTTCCCTTTGGGTACGATGGGTTGGAAGCCTCTCAGGCACCATGTTGTGGAGTAGCTCATATTTTTGGCACTGAATGCCCTCCTTGCTAAGGCGGTATAGACGCTCTAGCTACTATTGATATTTCTCAAGCTACGTAATCTGTGCTTGGCGGGCAACATGTTTGGTGACTGCCAGGTTGATCTGTTTCACCATATTGAGCCTAGGAGGCCTAGATGCCTCTCCTACATATTTGTCTAGGTCACGGTGATCCGAGATATCTATAGGTCGCTTCCCCCTATCGAGGTTAGTGGCATTCACTCGAGGCTCTGGCCTCGGAAGATTATTTTGGTAAATATCAGGTGCAGAAGTGCATTGCTCTCATGCTGTATATTACTCTTGAGGAAGGTAGGGGTCTTCCTTGTTTTCCCTTTCATAAGTGTGAAAGGGGCGGGCAGATTTGGCTCGTCCTTCCAGAGGAGCTTTGTGCTCCGAATTTGTCCTATTATTTTTGACAATGAGAGGGGGCAATGGAGGGATGACATACTCATATGGCCTTGCCTCATGGACCCTATGTTCTAGCGCTTCATCATGTGATGGCCACTCGTATCGAGATTCTAAGGGAGCATTTTTATCTATGTTGAGCACCACGTGTAAGGAATCCTCCTGAAAGGGGCTATGATGAATGGGCGTGTCCCTCAAAATGGTGTCCCTATAGTTCCATCTTGACATGGAATGATGCGGACTCTCCTGTGGGTCAAGCCACCAAGGCGGTATGACCAAGTCCTTGGGACTATAGCAGAGGTGACTTGTGCCCCCTTGTACACTCTTCGCAGCTTTCGTCCTTGCTTGGGCTTGGCTACGGGTGTACACCATGGTGGTATCTCTCTACAAGATATGTAATTTTTTATATCTTTTATGATTTTTTTGATTTTTTTTATGCTATACTAAACAGAAAAGATCACACACACAAAGTGATGATTATCTCGTTTAAATATTGAAAGTGTGCCCTAGACCTGGTTTAGTGCATTTTGATTTTGTTTTGAAAGCTTTTGTAAAGAACGTTTAAATGCAAAATGAAGGCTCTTATGACTCCCATAAATGGTCACCCCTTTAATATACCATTGGCAGGATGATATACCAACCTCTATATATACCCACACTTACATGAGGGAAACTATAGGTACATGAGAGCAGATGGTACGTGGAACGTAGGCGATACGAAAGGGGGATCGCCCTATTTTTGACACCTACCATAGAAGACTTATCCTTGTGCACTGGGAATCACCCCAGCTACACTCGATCAGCTTTCATCAGGATTTACGTCTAGCAACAGTAGCGATCAGGGTTTATGAATGCAAAATTCAAGCCAAGGTGGTGATGAAATCCATTGTTGGTCTTGATCAAGGGCTGGGGTTTTATGACCAGCTCCTTGGTGTTTATATTGTGACGTGGTGTGTGGGGTTCTTTTTATTTTACAAAATGGAAAAAAGAAAGTAGCATAAGAAAACTACTTTCCCTAAGCAAGCAAGTAATCCAAAAATAGAAAATTTGAAGACAAAAATTGATAGGGAAAGTTCAAAATCCTTACCTCTTCTCTGCCCAAATCTGTCGGTTCTGAGTTTCTGCCCGAAAACCGCATAGACAAAAATTCATCCCAGGGGGAACAAATTATAGGATTGTATTCGTCACAGGGTGGGGCGAATTCCCATTCGTCCTAGGGTAAGACAAATTACAGCTCTGTATCCACCCCTGACTAGAACAAATAACAGTCCAGAATCTAAAAACTTGGTACCTGCAAGCAAAATGACCAAGTTTGGATCAAATATCTAATATTAAAAATAGAGTACAAGGTCCCATCGTGATTGCCACTAGCAACATGAGGATATGAAATCAAAAAGGAAAGCAAATAAATGATGCGAATCGAACTTAGAATGAACGCTAGATCCTACAAATTAAAAGTGCTTTGAAAAGAGGGAAATCATGAATGAATCAAAAACTTTGAACAAAAGCCAATAAACAAGACAGCCCATTTTTATTGATATTGTTTCAATATTCGGTTACAATGCACTTCCTCCCTTTCCAAGGGGCTAGGAGCGTTAAACATGTGTTCTAGTCACATCCATGTGTGCCATTCCTTCTTCCACATGCCCACATGTAAAAATGGGCAGAAAAAACATCACCGCCACTCATGTGGATGAGCCTTGGCTACTTGATGCTCCTCTGAGGTCCATATCCTACATTAAAAGAAACAAGGAGCGGTCAATAGCACCTATGGATGAAATAAAGCATGCAATCCCCAAGCCTACAATAAGCGAATGAGAAAAATGAATTAAACTATGACTAAAATGAATCCAAATGATCTAAAAATTTTATAGGGACATCAAGACATCACCAGGAGGGCACTGCAAAAGGAAAAGTCAAAAAATTCCTTATCGATTTGAATTTTCTCTGGGGCAGGATGAATTCACCTACAACAAAATGCCGAAATGGTATTGTCCCAAATGTCCTACCTAGAAAGCTCCAAAAGACTATAAACTTGCAGTTAGCTATTTGGGGGAATTTTGGGAAGACCCAGATGGTCAGATTTTCCCAATTTGGCCTTCTTCAGTGGGAATTTTATAATGCTACCTGCAAGTTAGTGAAGGCAAACAAAGATAGAAACATGATAAAAATTGCTCAAAACAAGACGACATTTAAATGACAACCTATCTAAGCATCATAGAATGGAATGCAAAACTAAAAGAAATAAAATCTTCCATAGATTTCCAATCGCTTCGAAGAGGGGCGATTAAGACTATAGCAGTGTGGGAGGGGGCGCCCATGGGGCAGGCCACCCGCCGTTTGGGGCCTGATTTCAGTACCAATCCACTTGGGATAGGTCCAAAACCTCTTGTGGGGTATTTTTGACAAATTGTGTGGATATTGTGACCAAATTTTGGGTTTGGTTCCGGATTTGTGCTTCCAATAACCACCCTATGACCTCTTCTCCAAAAGAGATCAAGGATGTGAAAGGCACAACTCAAAGGGGAATAGGTGTGAAAATAAAATGACAGCACTTCGTTGCTCCAAAATGATCCTTCTATGTCCTTTTTGGGGTGAGGAAACTCATCAATTTATAGACTTGGAGGTCTCTTGAAATGGGCATGCAGAGGCGCCATTTGGCAATCATGCCTTCCCTGGGGGGAGTAGCTTCCTCCCTTAATAGGGACTTCATGACTACCCTTGTAACAGCCTCTAACACTCAAAAATGCCCACCCGCACTCCCATGCAATGAAGGAAGCGTTAAGCGGCAGATCTGAGCTACCATTTGTCAAGATTTGACTTTTTTCTTGTCAAACTTGTAATTCGCCCCACCTTGGAGCAAATTTGGAATTCATCCCAGGGTGGGGAAAATCCTAGTTTGAATACGTCCCTGGGTGGAATGGATATTGATCAAAGTGCCTGAAGGTGTCAAATTGATCTCTGACCTTCCAAAACTACTGTGAGAGTGGTTAGGACCATTGTTTAACCTCTGGGGGCTTCCCTTGGGGCTGTGTGTGTCAATGTGATCAATGTTTGCAGTCACATAATCGGATTGGTGCTATTTTGGTGTCTACAAATTCACTCTAAATAGGATATCATTGGTGGTTTGGACCTCCTAAAGGGCATCAGTAATATCCTTCTCAATAATATGCTAATTCTTAAAAATTAGGGGTGTAAACCATCAGAACCTAGAGCCTTCATTCCTTCCATCACAAAGATAGCAACACTAAATTACTCATCGCTAAAGGGAGAGATGAGGGCTTGGTTCATATCAGTCATGAAAAGGTTGGGAATACTACCAAGAAGCTTTTTATGGGTTTCTTCATTACAAACCTCTTCCACCATGATGATTTATTTTTAAAAAAATCCACAGCCTTAGATCTTATATTCTTAATGTGAGTAGCACTAGATCCATCATATTTTTAAAGTTATCTAATCTTATTGGTGCTTATGTGCTTCAATGCTTCGATGTGAAAAAACTTGGAATTTTTATCTCTCTCCTTTAGCCAAAGTGTCCTAGATATTTGTTTCCATAAATTTCCTTCTTGGCAATAGTGTTATGAAATTTGGCCAGCACCTCCTTTTATCTATATCTGATATCTTGATATTGATTTTCAAGTTCTATCTTAAATTCAATACATTGTAGTTGACTTTTTAGATCTTTATTATTGTGCAAAATATTCCCAAAAAAAATTATTCCATTCTATAAGGCCGCTTTTAACAACTCTAAGCTTCATCATAATTTTGGAAAGGTTGAAGCATTGGACCCTTGTTGACCACCAATTTTTTATTTTGGCTTCCAAATAAGGATGAAGGTACCACATTGCCTCAAACCTAAATGGCTTGCAGGGTCTAGTTTATTCCTAGTTTAGTTTAAGACATTAGGGGTTATGGTCAGATTCAATTCTAGGTAGAGAATAGAGAGAAAATTTGATAAACAATGAAAGGCACTTATTAGAGACAAGAACTCTATCTAAATTGATTTGGATGAGTTGGTTACCCACTCTCTTATTGCTCCAAGTATGACTTGAACCCTCAAACTCAACATCCAATAGCTCATTGCCATTCACAAAATCTATAAACTCTTCCATGATTTTTGAGATTGGGAAGTTCCTTCCTTTTTTAATCCTAAAAAACATAATGGAATTAAAATTCCCTACTAGGCATCAGGCTTCTTAAGCAAAAATCCTTCTTATAGAACATAGATTTTGCCATAATAAGTTTCTACTAGGACCGGATTTTGGTACATATACATTAGTCAGAACCCACCTTTTATTACTTTCTCTATTGTAGAAAATAATATTAATAATCCTATCTGAGGAATAAATTATAGATCGCTCAAATGTGTTGGCATCCTAGAGACAAAGGTGTCCCCCAAAGAAACCATTGAATGGCCTTACAACAAAATGGGATGCTTTCCAAATTCTTGTTCCAACAAATTCTATATCCTTACCATCCAACTTAGTTTCTTGCAAGAAATAAAATTTCTTTACGTAAAGAATCGACCACCAATTGTTTAGAAAACCTATTTAAACCCCCAAAATTCCAAGAGAGGCACTTCATTTACGAGATTTAGAATTAGATTTATTTTCCCTAGACACCTCATGGTTACTCTGATAGAATGATTTTAGCTTTAGTTGTCTTACTCCTACATCCTTTCATTTTTCAACTTATAGTAGAGCTTGAGATCTATTCATGATATTAGAATCTATTTCCCTTTTCCTCATATCTTTGTTAGGGGGCTTTCGTAACTACTTCTCAACACCCACATCTACATTACCCTTCCTTTATCTCCAGGATTTAGGACCTAGATAACCTTTCTCTAGATAGGTCTTTAAGAAGCTAATCAAAGACCCTACCTCAGGGGTCACCAACTGAATCATAAGATTCTCAAGATAAAAATAAATACAAATCCTATCAAAGGAATTATGAACAAGAGCCTTAGAAATATTGGTTTCAAAAATGATATTTGACCAACATACCTCAGTAACACCAAGCTTCGAGGCTATGTTATTCTCCTTAGATAGCTTCTCAATCACCACTAGGTTGGCTAGGATCAATTCTAAGGGTTGTGAAATATCCTCTACCATAGGCTTCAACTTTTCAACCTCATACATCTAGGTATAAGCTTCTCATTCCCTCACCTTTAATGAAATACCACCCAAATTCTTTGAGGGGACTTAGCTTGAGTTCTCCTTCTAGATCTATTTCATTCTTGCAGGTCTCTTTTCCTTCTCTACCTATTCCTTGAGGGGATATTGGTTCACCTACTGACCTAATTTTCTATATCCAAAATACCAAGTCGACCTAATTTCATAAACAATGGTATGGTCCCAAGTAGCCAATAATGAGATAAACATGATAGAAAAGAGAAGATATACCTCTAGATCTTCCATGACACAAATTCTTGCATACACTATTCTTAATTTGGTTGTGTTTACCAGATCAATAAGAAGGATATCCTTCACATCCTTAGCCACACTTCTCAACACATCTTCATGCCACATATAGTAAGGGAGGGTAGGGAGACTAACCCATGAGGATTGAAATTAGGTCTCAAATTTTGTAAAAATAGACCTCTTTTTCCATAGAACGAGGGGTCTCCCCCTAGGATGTGTTTACATATTTCATGTAGTTTAATATGATATGAAAAATGCTTTAGGGGTTACTACAATTTCCATGGAACCTAGATATTTCTACTTCTCTAGCACCTATATTTGAATTAAACCCAAGTATGGTCTCATCCCCTGGGACTTTCTCACAAGGTCACAATAACCATCACCCATGGTGAAATTAACTAGTTTACATGGGATGATAATGGTTTTTCCCATAGGGGTTATTGGAAATAGAGTTTGAGGACTCCCTCACACCTTTAGATATCATCACACTATAGGAAATACCAAGGATTGAGTTTTTAAGAGAGGATTGTAGGACATGAGATGAGGACCCAACCTCCAACTTACTATTTTATGGCCCATCGATTCCCAAGGTATTTTGTGAAGCCAATACTAGGGCCTCCTATAGAAATACCATCTAGTCAACCTAGATTTATGATATTCACATCTAATTTAGCTGCCACCTCCACATCGTCTAAGAGCTCACATCATCCTTTCACACACTCATGTAAACTAGATTCAAATCCCTCTCTCCCACCCTTTTCCATACTAGTCACCACCATTCAAATTATAACTCTTTCTCCTCCATTAAACTCTTATACCTCCAATCCATGCACCTTTGACAATTATTATAACATTATTATTTAACCCTCTAGAGTTACTACCACTTGGATTTAAATCCTTGAAAGCTACCAAAGTATCACTATACTTTGCTTGAATCTAGCTATGAATTAAAAACCCTCCAAAGTATCACTACCTAGATTCAAGCAATCTAAAGCCACCATCGCCTAACTTAACTATGAATTAAAAACCCTCTAAAGATTTTATTATTGCCTTGCTTCAAACCCTTGAAAGCTACCACTATCAAACTTAGCTATAAATTAAAAACCCTCCAAAGACACACTGCCTAGCTTCAAACCCTCAAAATCCACCACCATTAGACTTAACTATGAATTAAAAACCCTCCAAAGCCACCATCACCTAGTTTCAAACCTTCCAAAGCCACCACCACCTGACTTAGTTATGAATTAAAGACCCTCCAAAGTTGTTACCATTGCCTAGCTTGAAACCCTTGAAAGACACCATCGTCAAACTTAGTTGTTAATTAAAAATCCTCTAGAGCCACCGTCGCCTAGCTTAAACCCTTGAAAGCCACTATTTTCAAGCTTATATATGAATTAAAAATCCTCTAGAGCCAACACTGCCTTTTGAACCCTTGAAATCCATTGCTTTCATACTTAACTATGAAAACCATTTAGAGTTACCACCGCCTAGCTTGAAACCCTCCAAAGCCACCACTTCCTAACTCATTTGTGACTTAAAAACCCTCCAAAGACATTACTGCCACATAGATAGACTATTCATATTAATAAGTTTTGCTTTTTCAAGATATTTTTATTATTTATAGGAAGTTTGAAAATTTTTAAGCATAAAAATTCATCTTGTGAGTATGATCAACAATAATATTGTATTACAATGAAAATGTTCAAACCCCACTCTATATGAGAGGACCATTACCCCTCATAAAAATATGTGTAAACTCATTGAAAAATATGTAAAGTTTCAAGATTACTATAGTGGTAAGGGCTTTGGCCTCTCTTTGAGAGGTACAAGGTTCAAACCCCATTAAGTACCCCAATCAGTTGACCCCTCATCAAAATTTGTGTATATTCAATGAAAAATAATTTATTATTATAAATTAAGTTAAGCTTTAATTTTTTTTTTTGGCATGAATAGCTTTTACAAGCCTCTGTTGTTATATTTTTTATTAAACTATTTATTTTCCTATAGTTTTTTGTTTTGATAATTTAAATTTTGTAAATTTATTGCTTGATATTGTATTCCTCATTTTCTATCGTTATAATTGGTTGAGTATTAATTTGGTTTATTTTTATTATTTTTTAATATGATTTATTATTTAGTTATGTTTTATAATTTTAAGGTTTATTTTCAAGTTCTTTTTTTTTTTGGTAATATTAATAAAAAATAGGATTTTAAAGGGATCCCACAACCACTACAAACAAAAAGCCACCTGGGCAACACAACCAAAACAAGATCTAACCAGATAGAAAGAGGTAAACCAAAAAAATACTGCTAAGACCAGGACCCCAAGGCACATAAGGAGGGAGAACTGAGGTAGTTCTACACCAACTTACCCAGACCCTGAGCAATAGAAGCAGCTAAAAAAGTAACATTTTTAGACAGGTCCAATGTTGATCTCAACGAACTCCACAATTTTCTTTGATTGATGTCAATTAGCTTCAAATCATGAAAGACAAACTATTTAATCTCCTGAGAGGCCTCTAGAGCATAAACCTCCTCAATCGATTTCTTTCGATGGTAATCTTGAGGAAGATATCAAAATCAGGGAGAGCAAAAAGAGGGGAGGAATCATCCTCCTCACCCCCTTTACTATGTAGACATTTAGATTTACATCGACCACTAACAATAGCAGAGTGGGTAGGCATAAGGTCCACCTTCATAGACTCCTCCTTGAGCTCTTTAGGGGGTAAATCAAACTTCATAGTGGGGCCAGTTGGGGGAGTAAAAATATCTTCATCATAAGCCTTTCCCCACACTCCTTTAGTAGAAACTTGAATCTTCTTGGAAATCTTCTCAGAACCTGACCCAAGGTAAAATAATAGATGTCTTCAATACAATTAGAGTTTGTCTTTGATACCAACCTAGAGCCACCACCAAGAGAACCAGGAGGATCCACCACCATCTTAGCGCCACCTACCAGAGGACTAGGAGAATCTATAAAAGGCTTGAGATTTTTATTAGGATTTAAACCATGTTCCAAGGTATCCTATTCAAATACCAACAACACAATGCCTTGGTCAATGAGGGTATAACCATGACCACCTTGCATATTCATAAAAGAATTTTTCATGGACTAGAAAAGAAAAATTAGAATATTCATGCAATCTTTACATCTCAAATGATTTAAAAACATAGAATGGAAACTCCTAATTATCTCATAAGAAGAATCAAGGGTGAAGTAGTCCATAATAACCCTCACAACCCGATACCAAGGAGGGCGTAGGGCCCTAGTGATAAATCCATTCTAAACCCTAGGCATAAATTCCTTCTTGTCTAAAAAAATACTAATCTCCTGCAATAGGGAATGTCTATCACGGTTGTGGTAGGCTCCATATAACACCAATACAGTGGTCCTACTAATAAGCTCCATCGTGACCTAAAATGACTAGGAGCTAATTCTGATCCAATTGTCTTTCCACGAAGTGACCATCCAGTTAGCAAGCATCAGGCTATGAGAATTTTTAAATACACTCTAGGAGACCCCCATCCACCAAGATAGCTTTAACTTCATCATCAAAGGAGATGGACGTAGGCTCTAATTGGGGCTTACTCAATTTAAGCTTAGATGGATAGATCTTCACTTTACCCATAATATCAACAAACCAGAATCTCCCAAATATAGATAGGAAGGAAAAACATGAACAACTACATTTCTATCAGTAAAAAAACTCTGATGAAAAATATCCCAAAACATAATAGAGAACAAATATAGAAATCTCACCCCCTAATGCCAAAAGGGGACTTGGGAAGCATTGATAAGGAAAAACAAAGGTTCCTAATAATAGGCACAAAGAAAAATAGATTTTCCCCATGAAAAGAAACAAAAAACCACGTTGTGAGCTGCAAACCTATACCCATCACGGGGAATAACAACATTATCAACAAGAACATATGGCCAAGACAATCGAGGAGATTCCCAAAGAATGGGGGAAAGAACCCCAAAGCTACAAAATTAAGGTTTAGAGAGCTCTCTGTAAATGAGCTAGGTGTCATAATAAATAAACACACCTTTAACAAATGTTAAGATCAACCAAAATACTCTGGCCAAAAAATTGCCATGAAGGCACCTTCTCAAAGTGAAAAGGAGGACCTTGAAAAGAGCAACAACTCCCTCAGGATTAGAAACATCATAATATGGCCAAAAAATGAAGAAAAACGAGACTACCTTCCCAAGGAGAGACATACAAACATAATGGAAGAGGTAAACTAACACAAGCACTCTTAGAGAATATTCAAGAGACTAAAGTAGAACCAGGGGGGACATCCACCTAAACACAAGAGGGGACATTGGGAAGGGAAGTTTCAAAATTTGAAATTCAAAAAGTAAGAGAGGGAAAAGGTCTCCCTAACACATCATTAAATGAACTATGAACCAGGAAGGCTCGATAGGATGGTGTTGTAGCTCGAAGTAAAGGTACTCCACCGTCACCTCAGCTAAGAAAAAAGGCCAACACCAACTAGGAGTAAAGAGATGCAACATAAGCCCATACACCAAAAAACAATCGTAAAGGCTTCTCATCATTAATTAGATGAATTTGTAGACACCAAAACAGCACCAATCCGATTATGTGACTGCAAACACTGATCGCTTTGGCAAACACAGCCCCCAGGGCAGCCCTCAGAGGTTAAAAAGTGGTCCTAACCACTTTCATAGCAATTTTGTAAGGTCAAGAAGCAATTTGGCACACTTGGACACTTTGCCCAGTACTCGTCTCACCCCGGGATGAATTCAAAATAGAATTCGTCCCACCCCAAGACGAATTCTGAATCCGTCCCTGGGTGGGACGAATTCTAAGCTTAACGGGCAAAAAGGCAAATGGTGCCAAGTGGCAGCCCAGAACAGCCAGTTAAGGGCTCCTACCTTGCACGCATGTGTAAGTGGACCGAGGGGCCATTAGAGGACTGTTACAAAAAGCATTTATCAAAGTTCAAGTCAATGGAAGACTCCCCTCCCTCATGGGAAGACAAGACTGCCACATGGCGCCTATGGCCAACACTTGGCTTTTGTGCTTCCCTCCCAAAAGAGACCCCTTGGGTCTATAAAAGGTGGGACTTTTCTCACCCAAAAGATACAGGTTGAAGGAGTGTTCAAGCAACGAAGTGCTACCGAATTGAAGACTCACTTGCATCCCCCTTTGTTCACCTTCCTACATCCACCAATCTCTTTTGCAAGGGAGGTTGTTGGGTGGCCTTTGGAAGCTCGAACCTTACTCAAATCCGACGCATGGACATCTGAACCTACCAATTCGCCGACCCCCCAATCCTAAAAGGTTTTGGGCCCATCCCCGGTGGATTGGCTCCAAAATCGAGGGCCAACGGTGGGAGGCCCACTTGGGCACCCCCGCACCTCCCAAGTCCTAATTTTAGTTTTTGAGCACTTTAGATTATTTTTTAGATTGCATTCGTGTTACTAGGTCCGATTAGTCTATAATTGCAATTTTGTAGCTTTTGGTCAGAGTTTAGGGTGTTTTGTATTGCTTTGTCGTTTCGCTAACTTGCAGGTGTCAAGGTCAAATTCTCGAGGGTGGAGGCCAAATTGGGAAAATCCGACCATCTGGGTCGTCCCAAAATGGCCCCAATTACCTAACCCCCCGTTTGCAGGAGTTTTGCAGGTCCCGGATCCGACATTGGAGCAGCAGCAGGTCGGTTTCTCCTACTCAGAAGAATTCGTCCCACCCAGGGACGAATTACAGTCAGAATTCGTCCTGCCCAGGGACGAATTCCAGTTTAAGGTGGATTGGCCAGCTGCCTCGATGGCAGTGGCCTTCCGGTAACTTTTCTTACCTTCTAGTCGAGTTTTGAAGCAATTTGGATTCACTGTTTTCACTGTTTCGGGCAAATATTCGTATGCATATTTTGTTAGTTTTAGAGAGAGAATGCTTTTCATTTGCAGCAAGTGCTACTAACGTCTTGATCATTTCTTTGTTCGTAGGAGAAGCAGCAGAGGCGAAGAACTCATCGACATCAGCGGCGGCATCATCTTGGCCCGCCCATTGCAATCGTGGGCACGCGGAAGGAGGAATCATTCAGCGATTGTAATCAAACCCTATTTGTGCTCCTAGCCCCTGAAAAGGGAGGAGGCATCATTGTAACGGAGATCGAAGGAAATTAATGAAAGGGCTGTGTTTTCTTTATCTGATTGCGTCTCTTCCAATGTGTCTCTTTTCCGTTTCATGCAATTTACATTTCTAGGACTTAAGCGTACTTAATTTTGAATGCAATCGCACTTGGTGTTTCCTTTGACCGGAATCTCGTGCTTTCAGTGGCGATCACGGTGGGACCCTGTTCCCTGGTTTTTGAAATCACAGAAACTAATTAAATTTTTGTGTTTGTGCTTGACAGGTACATATTTTTTTTGTTGCAGACTGCTATTCGTCTCTGACAGGGACGAATTCTTTTCTGCAATTCGTCTGACCCTGAGACGAATTCAAATTCGTCTCTGGGAGGGACAAATTCTATTCTGCAATTCGTCTCCCAGAGGGACGAATTCCTGTCTATGGATTTTCAGAGCAAAAATTCAGAGACAACAGGAGCAGGCAGAGAAGAGGTAGGGATTTTCATGATCTCTGTTATATTTTTTTGTTTCTTTTTCTTTAATTGTTTTCATTTAATCTTGCATTGCATTAGGAAAAGTCATGTATGCTAGTTTCATTTTGTTGGATAAAACGAATCCCACACACATCACGAAACAATCTTAAACCAAGGAGCTGGTCGTAAGACCCCAGCCCTTGATCAAGACCATTGGTGGATTTAATCACCACCTTGGCTTGATTTGCATCCATTTCCCGATTGTCAACTGTTGTTAGGCGTAAATCCTGACGAAGACAGACCGAGCGTAGCTGGGGTGATTCCCATGCGCGCGAGGATAAGTTTTCTATGGTAGGTGCCATTAACAGGACAATCCCCCTTCCGTACCGCCTATGTACCACGTACCTTCTGCTCTCACGTACCTATAGTCTCCCTCTCGTAAGGGCGGGTATATAGAGAGGTTGGTATATCGGCCCGGTTGGTATATTGAAGGGGCGACCTTTTTGGAGTTATAAGAGCCTACATGATGCATTTAAACGTTCTACAAAACCTACAAAAACAAAACAAAACATCAAAATGCACTAAACCAGTTTAGGACACACCAAGAATCCTTAAAAGAGATAATCACGATTTTGTGAATGTGTGTGTTTAATTCTGCTTAGTGTAGACAAAAAAAAAGAAAATCATAAAAACGAGATAAAAACTTATTTAGGTAGCATAGAAGCACCGCAATGGTGTACACCCGCAGTCAAGCCCAATCAAGGGCAGAAGCTCCGGAAGGTACACAAAAAGCAGGCGCAAGTTGCCTTCACTTCGATCCCGAGGATTTGGTCATACCGCCTTATAGGTCAAACCTACAAAAGAATCCAATTCAGAATCCTCGGTGGGGTATGCCTATTCAAAGCAGCCCCTTTCGGGAAGATGCCTTACATGTAGACCTTGACATAAATAGAGAATCACCTCTTGAAGCTAGGCATGAGTGGCCACCACGCGATGAAGCGCTAAACAGGCACACTGTCCATTTGGAGGGACAACGTGGATATGGCGTCCCTTCTTTACCTATCATCAGAACAGAGAGACCAAATCCGGAGCGCAGGGCTCCTTACATAGGGCGACCTAATTCCGCCCATCCCATTTACACCCGTGAAAGGGAGTATGAGGAAAACCATCGCATTCCTCGAGGGCAACAAACAATGCGGGAACCTTGCATTTCCGCACCAGCAGGATATCATGATCACCCCTTGAGGCCAGAACCTCGAGCACATACCGCTTACCTCGATAGAGGGAAGCGACCCATTGAAACCTTAGACCAGCAAACTCGAGGTAAACACATAGGAGGAACATTTGAATCTTCTAAACAAAATAGGGTAGATCAAATTGACCCGGCTGTCGCCAGATATACCACCCGTCAAGCCCAAATCATGCGGCTTAAACAGAGTCAACAAGAGATAGAGTATCAATACCGCTTGGATAAAGAACGCATGCAACGCGAAGCGGATGAGTTACGCTATGAAATACCTGAGAGGGGGCCAACCCCTCGCATCCAAAGAGCTGAACAATATGAGAGGCGTAATCCATTGGCGCAAGACAGGTCTCCACGACCTCGTCAAGCTCTGCCTCCAAGACCCCATAGATTCGAGAGGGAGGCAACTCCCCGAAACAATGATGGGTACCTTCAGCAAGAACTTGATCAGGGTCATAGGTTTCGCCCTGAGACTCCTCAAGAATTTTACGAGGAGTATGAACCAGAAGAGGAATATATTGAAACTCCTCATCAAGGCAGGAAGGATGCCATTCGGCCACCCCTCCATAGGCCTCCAGTTTACCGTAACTTGCAACAAGAGCGAACAAGAGAGGAAGAAATAAAATCTTCCGATGCATACCAAGCGCTATTGGAGCGTTTAGAGTCGGTGGAGACAAAAGCTCGCTGGGCATCAAAAACCCACATTACGTCTACTCCGCAATAATCCGGTGCATCCCTCGGTGCCTACACCTCTTTACCCCGAACACTTCAAGTTGCCTCAATTGGCAGTTTTTAAAGGTGAAGAGGACGCACAAGAACATGTTACACGGTTTCTAAGCCAATGCTTCGGCATTCAAGATAATGACGCATTATTGCTTAGAACATTCATAACCACATTCGTAGGCCCTGCCTCGGATTGGTTCACACAACTGCCCAAACACAGCATAAGCAACTTAGATCAGCTAGTAGATGCGTTTCTTGAACGTTTCGCCTTCAACACAAGGAAGAAGGCATCACTTAGTGATCTTGCTAGCCTTAAACAATTTGAGGAGGAAACAATGGCAGCATACGGGAACCGATGGAGAGCTTTGCTTTCTAAGTTACCCTACCGTCCTCCCATGTCGGACCTCACGCAAATGTTCACGAAAAGTTGTTTAAAATCAATCTCTGGTCTATTGTTGCTGCGACAATACGACAGCTTAGAAGAAGCTTTGGCGCAAGCCAGAGTCATAGAAGAGATTAAGATAGGCGAAGGCGCAATTGCCAAGCCTAAGAAGAAAGAGTGGAATAAAACCACTAAAACTGGGACAACGCAACCACAACACGCTGCAGTCAACCAAGTTGCGATAAATGTCCCCGTGCTCGTGCAAGAAACGCAGCCTCAAAAGGCTAACTACCGAGCAAGTGCCTCCTGCTTACGAAAGAGATAACAGGAGACAGGAACAAGATCAGCAGCCGTCGCCCTAGGCGACAATTCACCCCGTATGCGGAGTCTAGAGACTCCTTATTTGACCGCTTGTCAGCGGAAAATTTAGTTACTCCGCCGAAATCCAAATTTTTGACCCTAACGTTCCCAAGCCTAGGGGGTATAGGGAGGAATTGTATTGCAGATTTCATAGACACAGAGGACATGACCTAAATGGGTGCTAGAAATTCAAAGAACTAGTCCAGGATTTGATCGAAAACCGAACATTGGTCGTGGACAACCCCATCGCACCTAACAACCAACAAATGGGGGTATTCAAGGACCCCTTGCCTGCCCACGAGGCGCAGACAAAACCGCTCCAAATTAACGAGGTGCGACAAGATCTTCCCGCGCAAGGATTTGTGGGAATGATTAGCATTGTAACAAGGAACAAAAAATACCCAGCAGTTGCCCCCGAGGTACCTGCGAGGGAAGTTCCGTCGACATCGCAGCCTCAACAACGCCCAATGCAGTTACCTCCGCCTAGACCTGAGGTCACGATACGAACCAAACTCACGCAGAGTTTGCGGACCACGTCAGCTAGGCTGTCCATCTACGAGCTTATTCAACAATCAGCTCCACATAGAGAAGCTCTTATGGACATCTTAAAAGCCATTGAAGTACAACCCCACGAAGCAAATTCTTTCAACGCCTTCGTGGGACATGTGAAACAATGTACGGAGGCTGTCATCACATTCAAAGAAAATGAGGTCAAAACAATATCGAATGACATGCCGGATCCACCCCTGCACGTTATCGCGCGGGTCAACGGGATCCCGTACAAGAGAGTGTTGATAGATACTGGCTCGTCCAGTAACATCATAACCACTGCAGCGTTAAAGCATTTAAAACTGCCAGCCTCTCACATCACCGCTTCCACGTACACACTGCGAGCTTTTAACGATGCAATATGCTCGACAGTCGGCATAGTCGTTCTGCCTATACAGGTAGGACAAAAGTCAATACCCACACTGTGCCATGTGCTGGAAGGCGAAATGGCTTATAACATACTGCTAGGGCGGCCTTGGATCAGGGACATGAAGTGTGTCCCCTCGATCGCACACCGGTGCTTGAAGTATGCCTATGAAGGGCAAATACATGTAGTCCCAATGGACTTAGAGCCCTTCAAGTATTGCAATGCGGTACAATTCATACCTCAATCGACCCTACCATCAACGCATTTGGATTTTCAATTGAATCCATCTAAACAGGGTTCGATACCGTAGGCACCACTGGTGGCCAATAAGGCAAAATCCCAGCCAGGTGAGACGTCATCATTGGCTCCTTCATCATCAACGCCACCTATCGTGGCCCAACAGAAGGACAAGGGAAAGCAAATCATGGAGGAGGTTAAGCCTCTAGAAGAGGGGTTGCCCATGATCTCAGCAATATCAATAGAGGAAGCGCCCAACGCAACGGAAACCAAGATTCTTGAACAACCAAACATGGAATGGACTCAGGAAGGACTACCGTTTCCTCCTACCCAATCATCAACAATCACTGTTGAGATGGCCAGTACAGGCCTGGGAGAGTACATAGTGCAAAATGTTGTGGCAACCCCCACACTGGAGTCAGTACAAGACATGGGAAGACCTCGCCTTCCCATTGGAACAATCGTCCCTCTAGGCTACCCACCGAACCAAACGAATTTTGTGTATGGGGGCCTTGATCATGGTTCTGAACCATGCGAACAAAAGGAAACAGATGAAGAACCTTTTGTCAAAAACATCAATTATCTGTCGAACCCAGAATTTGCCCTAAAATACCTCGAACAATGCAATTGGCATGGGTATGGGCTAGGCAGATATGAGCAAGGGATGCGGATCCTTTGCCAACCAAGATATCAGATGCCATATGACAAGTCGGGGGTAGGGTTCAACCATCCCCTGCCATTAGACATCTTGGTTGAAAACATGCAAGGCCTAGAAATAGGCAACAGGGGGGGATTGGCACAAGACCCGTACGCCAATCCAAACATAGAATACACATTGGGGGATTATCTCCCATGGTCTACAAACACCCCTGGAAATAGCAATAATCCCTCTCCTTTACTAGAGAGAGGTGAAAGTTCAGAGAGCAGTCCTCGAAGAGAACAACAACGGCTTCCAGACATTTTTCTGAAACTGTTCCCCTTAGAGGTTCCAGACGAAATAACACAGTCTCAAAAGAATCAGGTCCCTCCACTAAGAGTGGAACAACCGCAATGGGACCAGATTAATTCACTGGAACGGGAAGAGTCCTCAATGTCGCAAGCAACAGATGCTGAAGAGGATGAACAATTTTGGATCTATGAAAGCGATTCTGAAGACGAAACTGAAATGGACTATCTCAGACATGCGCGACGACATCACCGCGCTCTAACCCATGAAGATCTAATGGGACAAATGGGTATACGGTTGGGACATGAATGGCACTTAGACCCAACGAGGTGGGACCAAGTGCTAGGCCTATGGCTCCAAATTCAAGATGAGCATCGTCCACCTCAAGATCCCATCAGGACAACAGTACCAAGGGAAGACCCCGCCTTCCTTTTCGCACATAGAGACGAATTTGCACCTAGAGAGGATCCATTCGTGCCTGTTCCCGTAGAGCCAGATCCAGAGTATAGGGAACATCTGAAAGAATCAAGTCGTCACACCCGTGGTTCTGGAGACCAAATTCATTCCATCCATATGATCTCCATTGATTTGACCACACCCATCCGCAATCCGACCGATCCATCACGGTCATTGCATCTAAACATGGATGCCATCGACTGGGATCGCGTCAATTCACCATTGTCACCATCAGAGTACTGGCCTTTCGGTGAAATGCTTCATTTTACCCCAAGGACAACTCAAGATATTTTTCAAGCTGAAGAGGGACCCGAGGTCCCAAACGTAGATCTTAACTCAGATGATGATATCCATTTAATCCCAACTCCACATCAGTTGGAGGACGGATCTCACATGTCAGTCGAAGAGACGACTGACGTAGACATCGGCACGGATCCAATGAATCCAAGGATTCTCAAGCTCGGGGTAAGCCTTTCCCCCGAAGAGCAAGCCGATTACATTGCCCTTCTCAAAGAGAAGAAGGAAGTTTTTGCATGGTCATACAAAGATATGCCAGGACTAGACCCGCAGCTAGTCATGCACAATTTAACGCTTGATCCGAAAATCAAGCCAATAAAGCAAAAACTAAGAAAGATGCACCCAACAAGTGGCCTTGATGGTCAAAGACGAATTGCAAAAGCTGTTGGATGCACAATTTGTCATCTGCATGGATTATCCGCCATGGTTGTCCAACATGGTTCCCGTCAAGAAGCCCGACGGGAGGATTCGCATATGCACCGACTTTCGAGACCTAAACAAAGCGAGTCCTAAGGATGATTTCCCCTTGCCAAGCATCGACGCATTGGTAGACGCTACAACAGGTCACGAAATGCTCTCCCTAATGGACGGTTTTTTAGGATACAATCAAATTCGTATCAATCCTGAAGACCAACTCAAAACGGCATTCACAACGCCTTGGGGGACATTTTGCTATAAGGTCATGCCTTTTGGCCTTAAAAATGCTGGCGCTACATACCAACGTGCTATGACGTATATCTTCCACGATTACATGCACAAAACTTTGGAAGATTACATGGATGATTTGTTAGCCAAGTCTATCTTGCGCTCAGATCATCTCGGTGACTTAAGCAAGATTCTCGATCGCCTCATAGAGCATAAGGTCGATTGAATCCCAAGAAGTGCGTGTTCGGCGTCACATCTGGAAAACTCTTGGGTTTTATAGTCTCAAAATGAGGCATCGAAGTGGACCCAAACAAAGTCAAGGCAATCCTTGAAATGGCTCCCCCAACCACTATCAAGCAGCTCAAAAGTCTGCAAGGAAAGGTCACGTCGATTAAACGCTTCATAGCGCAATTATCTGACAAATGCCGACCAATGAACAAACTATTGCACAAGGGGGTCACATTTCATTGGGATGACGAGTGCCAGTCAACCTTTGACGAAATCAAACAATACTTGGCTTCGCCGCAGTATTGGCACCGCCTAGACCAGGTGTGCCGTTCTACTTATACATCTCAGCTACTGAGGTGGCACTGGGCACAATGCTAGCCCAGAAGAATGAACTTCACAAAGAACAGGCTACTTACTATCTTAGCCGCACCCTGGTCAGTTACGAACTTAACTATGCATACGTTGAAAAACTCTGCTTGGCAGTGGTGTTTGCTACCAAAAGGCTACGCCACTACATGCTGAGCAACACGACGTATGTTGTGTCTAAGGAGAATCCATTGCGATACATGATGAGTCGTACTTATCATAGTAGCCGCACGGCGAAATGGATCATGTTGTTGACGGAATTTGACATTGAGTTTATTGGGCAAAAATCTATAAAAGGACAAGTCATAGCCGATCAACTAGCAGAGGCTCCTCTTGAAGACGATCAGCCTCTGGTCATAGAACTACCCGATGATGAGGTCTTCCATGTCTCAGAATCGCCAGATTCTGAAGAGCCTGAGTCTCAGGCCGACATAACCTTATTTTTTGATGGTTCTAAATGCGAGCAAGGTGGTGGCACAGGAATTGTATTCTTCACACCGTAGGGCGCTCCAATGCCCCTGTCATTTAAATTAAACTTCCAGTGCACCAACAACAATGCAGAATATGAAGCCTTGCTCCTAGGTCTTCAGACAGCAATCGCCATGAACATCAAAAGACTAAACATCTTTGGCGATTCGCTGTTAATCGTCAATCAAGTCAAAGGGGTATACCAATGCAAATGCCCAGTTCTGAAGGCCTATAAAGCCCTCGTGGATAAATTCCTGGCAAAACTTGAGTGGTATGACATCGAGGCACTCCCTCGATCATCGAACCATTTTGCGGACACAATGGCCTCCTTGGGGTCACTAATCCCGCAAGACCTTTCCGGTGATATAACAACCATTCAGGTCAAAACCTTATCGCAACCCGCGATGGAGCGCGCAAGCTCAGACTTGACGCCAGGAATCCACATGATCCAGATCGAACCATCTTCGGATAAGTTCTTTCGAATCCGAGACTATTTGAAACACGCCAACTGGGGGTCTTTGTTCTCCCCCACTCCCATTAATAGCAACACAACGCTATTTTTACAAGTTCTCTCCCAATCAGCATTTGTTAGGGAAGAACTCCAAAAGGGATTGGTTGTTCAAACTGTCGAGGTATCCGATCAACAGGACTGGTATTTACCAATAAGAGATTACCTCAAGTTAGGTAATCTACCCTTTGGATTGACGCAAGCCGCAAAACGAACATTCAAATAGAAAGCGGCAAAATATGTCTTGATAGGAGACATTCTGTATCGTCGCAGCTACGACGGAATTCTTCTTCGTTGCTTGGACCAGCAAGAGTCCACTTGGGCAGTCACCCAAGCGCATGACGGTACATGTGGCGGCCACTTCAGTGGTATGGCCATTGCAAAGCGCATTCTTCGCATGGGCTATTATTGGCCATCTTTAGAGCGAGATTGCTGCGCATATGTCAAGAGGTGTGTAAAATGTCAACATCATGCCAATCTGATGCACGCACCTTCCCAGGCCCTACAGACAGTCCAGTCTGCTTGGCCATTTTCGTAGTGGGGCCTCGATCTAATCGGAAAGATCTCCCCTGCATCGTCAGGCCGTCACACGTTTATCATAACGGCCACATAATACTTTACCAAATGGGTGGAAGCAATTTCGTTAACCTCTACGACAGGACCCCGCATTGCGGAGTTCATTTTGCATTACATCATATGTCGTTTTGGTATTCCATCCAAAATAATCTCGGATAATGGGCCATCATTCAAGAACAAAGACGTGCGTGCTTTAACCACAAAGTACAAAATTCAGCACAACTTTTCAACACCCTATTATCCGCAAGCAAATGGGCAAGCAGAGGCGTCAAACAAAACGCTAGTCGCCATCCTTAAAAAGACCGTCGCAGACAATCATAAGGATTGGCACATACAAATCCCACTTGCCCTTTGGGCCTATCGCACTAGCATTCGGACGCCCACTGGGGCAACTCCGTTTTCACTAGTGTATGGCTCGGAGGCGGTAATGCCTCTCGAGTTGGAAATTCCTTCCCTCCGCATATCAATGCAGGAATTCATCGATGATGACACCTGCACGGCGAGGCCTGGTTAGACCAGCTTACGTTGCTTGATGAAAGACGCGTTAATGCTCTCGAGCACTTACGTATCTATCAAGAGCGGCTTAAGAGAGCTTACAACATGAAAGTTCACCTAAGAGACTTTCGGGTTGGTGATCTGGTTCTGAAGGAAAACCAACAAAACTCTAATTTGCCGTCCCATATGAGGGACAAATTCGTGGCAAATTGGCTAGGTCCTTATGTCATTGATAGCAAAATAGGACCAGGAACGTACAGGTTAGCTTCTCTTGACGGTATCAAGGAAACAGAACCCTTGAATATCAGTCATTTGCGACCATTTCATATCTAAGAAAGCCATGTACCAAAAAAAAAAAAAATAATCAACAACAAACAAACAAAAAGCTCCAAGGATTATCGCAATCTCTTGGTCAACCCAAAAAGCTCCAAGGATTATCGCAATCTCTTGGTCACCCAAAAAGCTCCAAGGATTATCGCAATCTCTTGGTCAACCCAAAAAGCTCCAAGGATTATCGCAATCTCTTGGTCACCTAAAAAGCTCCAAGGATTATCGCAATCTCTTGGTCAACCTAAAAAGCTCCAAGGATTATCGCAATCTCTTGGTCAACCCAAAAAGCTCCAAGGATTATCGCAATCTCTTGGTCACCTAAAAAGCTCCAAGGATTATCGCAATCTCTTGGTCACCAAAAAGCTCCAAGGATTATCGCAATCTCTTGGTCAACCCAAAAAGCTCCAAGGATTATCGCAATCTCTTGGTCAAACAAATCAATAAATTCAACAAAAACAAAACAACAAAAATCAACAAAATCAACAAATATTTGCATCTCAATTCTAGGCATACTCGAATTCATCAAAAAAAAAAAAAAACAAAAACACCATGCATAAATTTTACAACACTACAGTCAGTGGTCTGGGAATGTACTAAGAGTTTCAGTAATTCAGTCATCATTTTCCTCTTTAGCCATGTAGTGTACCAAGTCGAACGGATTTTACAAAGGTAGAGTCATACTTGAAATACACCTTGTTACGTAACATCCCAACACAAATCAAACATTAAAATTCCCAAAATTGTGTGAACGAAAGACGAAACCTGCAAAATAATCTAAGTCACCACAAGCGAAACGGTTATCTTGCTCATCCCCCTGTGCGAATGACCCCTAGAATGCTGAGAGTTGGCAAAAGGACAAGCTTCCTCCCTACCCAATTCCCTAAGAATCCCTAAAGTTCTCAATAGTTGCAAAACACAAAAATTTGCAAAATGTCAAAACTCTAAATTTGACAAACTACAGTGCAAACATCAAAAGGCACAAACAACAGTGATTTTCATCACTCCATATCCCCAATCCCTTGCTCGAAAGAAAAACAAATCAAAATAAACAGTGATCTCATCACTACAATGAGCAAGTATCCCAATACAATTGAAAAAAAAAAAGAAGGGAGTTGACCTTGAATCCCTGGAACTCTCAGCATTCTGTAGGTCATAAGGCAAGCTTCAATACCAATTCGATAACATAAGTAAACCTCCCGCATGACGATATATCTCGTCACATTAACTTGCGTACAGATCAATGTTTGCATGTGGATGAGCTAGCTTATGGCATCCTGGATTACAATGCAGATTAATCTTAGTACATACAACAAAGGAGTTAGTGGAGCTAATTAGGTGATCCTCGATACGAGTTCGGTTGAAAGCCCACTCGGCACCGGCGGTATCCTAACAAATACCACAATAATGAACTCAAATTGCACACACGAGGGATGTTAAATAACTCGGTCAAAAACAAGTCCGATTCATACCTTGTTCAAAAGTCTTGTAAGATAAAGTAAAGTCATGGATAGTGAGTTAAAACTCATCTCGAATCTCAGAAAATCTTACATTCATCCCAAAACCATCTGCGCTACTTATCATCCTTATAATACCATCGGAAAATACAAAAACAAGCAAAGAAAAACAAGATAAATAAAAATATCATTCATCCATTTCAATTTGCATATCACATAGACATCTAAAACATTTCAATTCGTCATAACAGTCGCATTCATCAAAATAAATAAACATGCATAACAAAAATCAATCACATCATCACATGTACAAATCCAAAAATAAAATCGGTATATATATATATATATATATTCAAAAAAAAATGCCCGCAGGCTACAAAACCGGTCCTCAAACCCGCAATCATATCCGCAACCCAACCTAAGGCGTCGGCCACCATGATCACGCAGGATCGGTGCGACGGGAACTACCCCCGTGGTGTGGGTCCTACGGGACCCTGCAGGGCGGCTATTGCTAGCCCCCGCATCATGCCTACTACCACCCCCCTCATCTAACCGCCTGCGGCGAGATGATGCTTGACCGCTCGGTCGGACTATCCCTCGTCCGTCGAGAAGATCTGCTGATCGAAGGCTCAGGGAGCCGCCCGCCAAGGCGGATGACCTCCCTCTCCAAGTCTATCCGGTACAGACACCACTCTGCCTCCCGCCGATGATAGATAGACAATGCATCATCGCGCTGCGCCAAAACCCTATCCCGCTCTGCCAACTGAGCCCGTAGAAGATCCCTCTCCAGATCCCGCATCCGCAGTAGCTCCGTAAGTCGTGCAACCTCATCGCCTACATCCGACCCCACCCCCTCCGTATCTGTCGGACGCATAGGACTCGCGGGGACAGTAGCCTGCTCAGGCTCCAACTGCTCCTCCACATCCTGCATGTCCGGCTGCTCCGGAACGCCCAAGTCCACATCCTCATCTCCCGCATCCACCATGTCTGCATCATCCAACGGCCCTCCCCAATCACCCCCCGCCGCCTCAGCATCCTCCACTGCCGCCTCCGTGCCTCCCAGTGGACCCTCTCCTCTCCAGCGCCGCAAAACCCACCACGAGTCATACTCAGTGGTAGTACCTACGTCATCCACATCCAACACCTCAATAACCGCATCCGACTCCTCGCCCAAAGGCACGAGGACCGGTGGCTCCAGATCCCTCTCATCTCCCCGACGGCGATAGCCAACGGGCTCACCAGGCAACCCCTGGCGCACCCCAAACTGTCGTGTAACCCGGCGGTACGAAAAGAACTCATGCTCCGTCCCGTGTCGCCCAGTCAACCATCGCTCCCTCCGTACCCGTCGGAGCCACTCTCCAGCCTCAGGCCAGGCTGGACAGTCCCGATAGGGACGCCAAAACACCTCCCCTGGAGTGAGCCACGAAAAGGCATCAATGTAGTGCTCAACGGCACCTGCCCATCGCCGACTCTGCCCCTGCTCCGCAGACCGTCGCCACAAAGCTGCATAACCAATCTCCTCATCCTCCATCGCCTCCCGAGTCATCCACGGTAACCCGGTAGGCCTCTCAACAGCTATGTGCTGCCAACCCCAGCACTGCAACAGAAAACTGCAACTGACACCCTTCCGCTGTCGACAGCGGACCCCGTACAGCTCCCCGTAAAGCTGCGCCAACAAAGTCTGTCCCCATCTCAGGATCAACGGTGCCTCTATCGGGCACTCTGCCAACTGCCACACCAAATCCAGCAGGTTCCACGGGAACCTCGCGCCTGACGAATCAGGGAGAAGAATGTTAGAAATGAGGCCCATCAAGAATGCGTGCCTCACTCCTAACACCCCCCTCTCCTTCCACCAGCTAACCAAAATGCCGCCAGCCTGGCAATCCGCCTCGGCTGTCTCCACTGGGTCTGCTACACCCAGCTCCCCCCATGCCCAAAACATCTCGTGAGTATAGCAGTCCGCTGATCAAACGGAGATGTCCTAATAGGCAGACCATCTATCGGAATCCGAAGCAACCGATAGACGTCCTCAAGAGTCACAGTCATCTCCCCTGTCGGGAGATGGAAAGTATTGGTCCGCGGATCCCAAAGCTTGATCAGGGCCGTCAGATAGGCTTGATCCGAAACCACAGGCTCCAGTCGAGCCACCTGCTTGAGCCCAAGGGCATCAAGCCATTCCCAGTCATCATCAGTCAATGCCAATCGCGCCTCAGTAAATGCAGCGGGTACACGGTACCGGCTCCTAACAACCTGCAAGCAAAAAAAAAAAATAGATAAATAAATGAAAAAGAGAAAATTTTCAGTTCTAGGGTTTCTAACCTTAGTTGATAAACAAAAACATCACAAAAAATCTTAAAGTTTTGAAAAGCGTCAACACAAAAACAATGCATTAAGTTAAAGCAAAATAAACCCTAGGGTCACTTACAGGTCTCGCCTCGGCTCCGCTCGCTCGAACCAGTTTGTGCACTCATGATGGCAGAGAGAATTCCAGCAGCGCTTCGCTTCGCAGAATTACCTCCTCCTCCCAGAGCTCCAAAATCGCAAGAAAAAATGACACAAATGAGCCCAAAATCAAGTTTTGGCCCTTAAATAGGCCTTTTGCACTGGAATTCGTCCTTGACTGGGACGAGCGCTCTGATCAGCGCTCGTCCCACCCAGGGACGAATTCTCCAGCTGGAATTCGTCCCACCCAGGGACGAATTCAGGCCAGCACAAAAAAAATCAAGAAAAATGACTAAAAATGCACTAAAAACAGACAATAAAACTGCCTAACAGGATTGCAAATGCAACTGACAACATGGGCATACAAAATCGACATCGGGGTCAAAAATTATTACTATCCTACTCCCTAAGAAGGCTACCATAGCCGGACCGCTCCACGGGAAGACAGATTTTGACAATTTAATCCCAAAATGGTGTCACAAAAAACAACAAAACAACAAAAAATGCAACACAAAACAAGCAATAAACATGCCAGACAAAAGTACTCTTGCACTTAAACTCTTGGCATAGCAAAATTGATGTCGGGGTTTTAATTGTCACTATCCTACTCCCGAAGAAGGCTACCATAGCCGGACCGCTCCACGGGAGGACGGATTGCCGACAATTCAATCACCAAATGGTGTCACAAAAACAACAAAAACAGTACAAAATTCGACAAAAACACAACAAAAACAAGGCCGGACACAAGTGCTCTCGCACTTAGCCTCTAGGCAAAGAAAATCGATGTCGAGGTCCAAATTATCGCTCTCCTAATTCCCCAAGAAGGCTATCATAGCCGGACCGCTCCACGGGAAATAGGTTTTCGACGATTTCACCTCATTATGACATCACCAAAAGGGTTAACACCCACCAAAAATAGGTCCATATGTTGGAAAAATTGCACACGCTTAACGGTAAACCCTCTAAAGGCAACCTTGCACAAGTCATCTTGGGTCAAGCGACTCGTCGCTTCTCTCACGAAGGTCATTCCCTCATCGATTCGTCGCTTGAGGGGGTAGTCACACTTAGTCACCAACCAACAATCACACACCCAATTAAGGAAAACGACATGCATTCAAAGAATCATTGACAAAGACAATCACGCTCCTGCTTGGGGCGATAAACAAGCAACAATCAAATCAATCAAACACTTGGCATTTCGTGAATCATGAACACAAGGTTCCCCCCGAGGATAAAAACGCCCTTCACTTGTTCATGATCGATCAATGTCTAAGTTCAAGTCACACCTCACCAAAATAGGTTAATACTTGAAATCAAATTCCTTAGCTCGTCGAAGCAAGGATTCAAGAATGCATGCCCTTTCCATACTTGGGGCATCAAAAGTTGGTTAGGTTACCAAGAAACCCTAATCATTAGTGCTTTGGTTATCTATTTTTGCTCAGCACTGCGTCACCCGCAGCGCTTCCCAAAAAGGGGCATCTGTAGACACCAAAACAGCACCAATCCGATTATGTGATTGCAAACACTGATCGCTTTGGCAAACACAGCCCCCAGGGCAGCCCTCAGAGGTTAAACAGTGGTCCTAACCACTTTCATAGCAATTTTGTAAGGTCAAGAAGCAATTTGGCACACTTGGACACTTTGCCCAGTACTCGTCTCACCCCGGGACGAATTCAAAATAGAATCCGTCCCACCCCAGGACGAATTCTGAATCCGTCCCTGGGTGGGACGAATTCTAAGCTTAACGGGCAAAAAGGCAAATGGTGCCAAGTGGCAGCCCAGAACAGTCAGTTAAGGGCTCCTACCTTGCACGCATGTGTAAGTGGACAGAGGGGCCGTTAGAGGACTGTTACAAAAAGCATTTATCAAAGTTCAAGTCAATGGAAGACTCCCCTCCCTCATGGGAAGACAAGACTGCCACATGGCGCCTATGGCCAACACTTGGCTTTTGTGCTTCCCTCCCAAAAGAGACCCCTTGGGTCTATAAAAGGTGGGACTTTTCTCACCCAAAAGATACAGGTTGAAGGAGTGTTCAAGCAACGAAGTGCTGCCGAATTGAAGACTCACTTGCATCCCCCTTTGTTCACCTTCCTACATCCACCAATCTCTTTTGCAAGGGAGGTTGTTGGGTGGCCTTTGGAAGCTCGAACCTTACTCAAATCCGACGCATGGACATCTGAACCTACCAATTCGCCGACCCCCCAATCCTAAAAGGTTTTGGGCCCATCCCCGGTGGATTGGCTCCAAAATCGAGGGCCAACGGTGGGAGGCCCACTTGGGCACCCCCGCACCTCCCAAGTCCTAATTTTAGTTTTTGAGCACTTTAGATTATTTTTTAGATTGCATTCTGTGTTACTAGGTCTGATTAGTCTATAATTGCAATTTTGTAGCTTTTGGTCAGAGTTTAGGGTGTTTTGTATTGCTTTGTCGTTTCGCTAACTTGCAGGTGTCAAGGTCAAATTCCCGAGGGTGGAGGCCAAATTGGGAAAATCCGACCATCTGGGTCGTCCCAAAATGGCCCCAATTACCTAACCCCCCTGTTTGCGGGAGTTTTGCAGGTCCCGGGATCCGACATTGGAGCAACAGCAGGTCGGTTTCTCCTACTCAGAAGAATTCGTCCCACCCGGGGACGAATTACGATCGAATTCGTCCTGCCCAGGGACGAATTCCAGTTTAAGGTGGATTGGCCAGCTGCCTCAGTGGCAGTGGCCTTCTGGTAACTTTTCTTACCTTCTGTCAGGTTTTGAAGCAATTTGGATTCACTGTTTTCACTGTTTTAGGCAAATATTCGTATGCATATTTTGTTAGTTTTAGAGAGAGAATGCTTTTCATTTGCAGCAGGTGCTACTAACGTCTTGATCATTTCTTTGTTCGCAGGAGAAGCAGCAGAGGCGAAGAACTCATCGACATCAGCGACGGCATCATCTTGGCCCGCCCATTGCAATCGTGGGCACGCGGAAGGAGGAATCATTCAGCGATTGTAATCAAACCCTATTTGCGCTCCTAGCCCCTGAAAAGGGAGGAGGCATTATTGTAACAGAGATCGAAGGAAATTAATGAAAGGGCTGTGTTTTCTTTATCTGATTGCGTCTCTTCCAATGTGTCTCTTTTCCGTTTCATGCAATTTACATTCCTAGGACTTAAGCGTACTTAATTTTGAATGCAATTGCACTTGGTGTTTCCTTTGACCAGAATCTCGTGCTTTCAGAATTATCTCTGAAGGAAAATCAGTATGCCAAATTGAAAGGCACTAACTAGATACGCCTAGATTTGCAAGGCAGTCAGCCACTACATTCCCTTATCTATACTCATTCTTTATGATCGAATCCTCCATGGACAATAAATGGACTCCTAATTCATCAATAAAATTAGAGATTCTCCATCCCAGACGACAATCACCTTTGAGAATTTTAATAATATTTGATGAGTCTCAAGTTCTTTTTTATTCATTAGTAATATTTTCAAGTTCTTTTTTATTCATTTTCTAATAGTTTAATTTATCCTCTATTAAGTATGTTCTATATTTTTATTTGGGTTACATAGGAGAGTTTGTGACAACCATACTATTATTAGTAACTAATAAGCATAGGTTTAAAGGCACATGGACTGCTCCCACCAAACATATTCTATCTTGTTATTGTTGACCTAGCATGAAGGGGAACCACCGATCGCTAGGTATTTATACCATCATCATCGGTTTGGTGTGCACTTAAGGATTTAGATTATACTATTACCTTTACAAACAAGCAACTCCTAAGATTTGAACTTGGGTGTCTTTTTGATAAGTTTCTGGCTAGACAAATAGTTATCAATCCACCTAGCCCTCGAGGGCCCAAAAACATTTATGTTAGAAAGAAACCTCAAGAGATGCTCGTAGATGGCTGAAAATACCATCTCATCTAGGTATACGACTATCTAGAGGGAAGCTACAAGAGATTGTTTTGTCCTCCTTCGTATTATGTAGAGGTTCAAACCATGAGCCTCCCATTCAACAAGAGCAGCATCACTTTCTCCACTTGCACTACAAAGGCAGATAAACTACGTTCTATATTACCATTTACTTAATTTTGATTTTATTGTTATATAATTAACTTTATTTTAATTTTTATTTTTATTAGGATTTTATTATTTGCTTTATTTTATTTATGAACTTAGTAATTTTAAGCTTTGTTGAATTTAGTGGTTAATTATTATCAATTTGTTTAATTCCACATTGATAATTATTTAGGTATTTTTTATCAATTCTAGTTAATTTTATTTTCTTATTTTTTCTTTCTCCTTTTTATTATAGGTGCATTATTATTTTTTTTTAGTTTCTATTGTTAGAAGCACATTAAGTGTTCTAATGTTTGACTTATTCTAAATTTTATAAAGTATTTTTGTTTATAGAATTGTGTTCTTTATAATTATAACTTATTAGGTCTGTCATGTTCTGTACTTTACATATTTAATAAAATTTAATTATATTTTTATATGGTTTGTAATATATTTAATTTTTTCCCCATAATAATATTATCTAAGGGAATCCAATAGATTTTGTCTATTTATATTTGAATTTTGGATGTTGCGTAGGAAGCTATGCTAGATGTATTGTTATGATGATACCTATATTGATCTAAGGCATCAAGGATTTTGAGGGTTTGGAAATCTTTTGTAGATATTTTGACCATTTGGAGTTTTTTTGGGGTTCTATTTTTTATTTGTAAAAAGGTCCATGTAGTTTTTAAAAAAGAATATAATTGTAGTCTACTAAAACATCATAGATTTGGTCATTTGAATAGGTACTAGTTTGTGCATGTTAAGGTTTTATAGATCGAAGAAACTAAGGTTTTTAGGGTTTTGAAATTTTATATAAATATTTTGGCCATTTGGAGTTGTAGTGGGGGTGGTAGAAGGCCCTCTTATAGAAATATAATACCAAAATAGGGGTATGTGTTGTAAGTTTTAAATAAATAAAGAAATATGTTTTGGTCTATGCAAGCTAGGTTTTGTGGATCCAAGGAACCAATAGTTTTGAGGGTTTATGATTATTCTACAAATATTAAAGTCATTGATCCAATATATTAAGGGTTTGTATTCTTCTACACATATTTTGGTTTTTTGGAGTTGTAGCATGGGTGTTGTAAAGGTATTTGTTCTAGGTGTGCTTATCTAGAGATACCTATATTGATCCAAAGAACCAATATTTTTGAGGTTTTAATGTCCTACAAACATGTTTATTGTTTTGAGGTGTTTGGTGATATAGGGAAAGTTGTACTAGATTTGTTGATTTGGAGACATGCATGACCACAAGAAATATAGGGTGTCCA
Source organism: Wollemia nobilis (assembly GCA_028583015.1). Classification (NCBI taxonomy): domain Eukaryota; kingdom Viridiplantae; phylum Streptophyta; class Pinopsida; order Araucariales; family Araucariaceae; genus Wollemia; species Wollemia nobilis. Next base: position 3,478,122 of record JAQPPZ010017220.1, on the reverse strand, counting down.
TAATATTTTAGTGATTTCTAAATATCCTAAAATTTCTCTTTAACAAAAAATTAAAGTAAATTATTGAAGGGATCAATGGTTATATTATTGAGAGAAATATTTAAAATATATTTTTAATTTCACGAGTCATTCATTAAAAAAATAAAATACTTATAAAGACTAAAATATCTAGTACATAATGAATAATCAGAATAATATATGTATTTATATTAGCAAGTTAGCGTGTCCATATACATAAAAAGATCATTTGAATGTAATTAATGTTACTTTTGTAGAAAGCAAACTCTTCTACACAGGAAAAATTAAGAGGATAGATCATATTAGTTGAGTTTGATTGACTCTTAAGGGATTGAGATATTAAATATTAAATGAGAATCCAAGCTATGCTTTTATGATATACAATATGTTAGTTTTAGACATTCATTTGTTTTCATGATCCTTATTTTAGGATTACACTTTATTCAACACTCTTTATATCATTAAAGGTAGGGTTATGCACATGGCATAACTTTTACAATAAAGGGATCTCTTTAAGTAGTGTTACTTTTGTTGTTATTGTATATGTTATTTTTTTAAAACTACACGGTGAGGGTTTTGAGTGGATCCTACAACCTTAAATATCAAGCTCGAAATGGAGATTTAAAATCATAAAACCCATAACCAAATCTCCAATTGGAGACCTATTACCCTCCTTAGATCATAGTTAAAGCTATAGCTTTAAAAATCAAAATTGTTGCTCAAGTGATTGTTTACCCCGAACAATCTGCTTTTCTTAAAGGTTGTTATATTTTAGATAATATTATGATGACCTGGGAAACTTCACAATGAGATATCAACTCTAATCAAGATATACTCTTGTTTAAGTTATATTTTGACAAAGCTTATGATAGAATCAAATGGGATTTTATTCTTAGTATGCTTTCTTGGCTTGGTTTCAGTCCAAAATTTTGTAATCAAATTGGTATGCTCTTTGGTGATGCTTTAGTGTGTGTTCAGGTTAATGGAGCTCTTTCCTCCTCCTTCCCTCTTCAATGGTATATCATATAGGATTTCCCCCTTGCTTCCATTTTGTATGTTTTATCTACCAATGCTCTTGGTTTCTTCTTCACAAGGCTCATTATGATGGCCTCATTCAGGGTATTAAGCTTTCTAGGGATAAGCATGCTCTTAACTCTCATTTTTGATGATTCCCTTCCTTTTCTTCAAAATACCCAATAATAGGTGGAAAAAACCAAAGAGATTGTTCAATTGTTTTGTGATTTCTTTGGTTCTCGTATTAACAACTCTAAAACTGAAGTATTCTATACCTCTTCATCTCCTCATGGATGCAACTCCTTAATTTAATGGAATATCATCCCTCATGGTATGATTTTGCATTATTTGGGAATTCCCTTTGGGATTAATATCACTCCTAAGGATATGTGGAACTGGGTTATGGAAAGATTTAAAAAAAAATAATGCTTGACTAGCTCAGTTTCTTCCCTTAGCAAGAAGAATTAAAGTTCTGAATAAAATTATGGCAATCTCTCATGTTTATTACTCCTTTTGTTGGATGTTCCCCAAGGTAGCCTATAACAAATTAACTCAGGACATTTGTAAAATTTTATGGACTAAATAATATAGGGAGGTGGGAATGACATCCACCTCTTGGAAAATTTATACTCAACCTAAGGCTTTAGGAGGTCTAGGCATCATTGATCCTCTTACCTAGAGAAAATGTTTATCTGTAAAATGGGTTGCTAGAGCTATTATTGGTGATGAAAATTAGAAACACCTATTTAATTATAGAATATCTCTAGCTAATCATAAAGGTAAATGGAAAGAAACCCCTTTGGAGCATAAGGTCATTAATGTGCCTTATTTTACAAATAAAGGATCTATTCTAATTACCCATAACTAGAAAGCTTGACAATCTATTTCTCATTTGTTGGCTTGAAAGTATGACTCCTTGAGACATGGTCTAAGCATCGGTCTAAATAGTATTTGGTAGAATAAAATTATCCTATGAAATGATAAACCTTTAGCTTTATGTAATGTTATTCATGGTCTATATTTTTTGAAGAAAGGAATTATTAGAATTAGATATATCTAGGATTCTTGCTTCAAAATATTATGGTTTACCTTACCTAGAACCAGGTAGTTCCCTTCCCTCTAGGTTCAAATATTCTTATGGATCAGTTGTGGATTTGATACCTTGTGAGGTCCTTATGAAGTTGGGAGGAACTACCCATAATATTTGGAATAACTGGAGATGGCTTAATGCTCATATAATCTCTTCTTAGTGGGTTAGATAAAAATCTTTTTTGTCCCCATTATTTAGACTCTAAGCTCAATTTTAAGTTGTACGTGAATTTTACCAATGCCTAATGACAATTTATTGCTACTCAAATTTAGAAAGCTCCTCTTGAATCCAAAACTCAACTTCGTAGATGGTGTATTTTACATCAAAAACTTCTAATTGCTAAAATTTTGACTATGATTTTACACATTCCCTCTCAATACAATTTTTTTAATGCTTTAGAAACTCGTATTAACTTGTGGTTTTGTGGCATGTCTAAATAATTTTGGGATGTCTTCTACTCTCTTTTTTTTCCTCTTTCACTAGATCTTGTAAGCTTTATCTGCTTTGTTTTTCTCAGCTAGATCAGTATCCCAAACTCTAGGATGTTTGTAGACTCCTTATCAAACACATTTGAAAGTGCAAATGCACAATTATTTTTACTGTATTTGCTCCTCAATGGAATATAGTTATAGAAAACTTGATCTTTTATCATTTGTTATATGTAGGATGCATTCATTCCGAAGTCTATGGAACTTCCAACACACCTCAAGATGTTATTGATAGACTTCATCAACTTTCTCATATGATTCAGGGTCTTTAGAAGGTCCAACAAGAAACTAAGAAGAAGGTAGTTAACAATGATGAGTAGGTTCAGGTTTTGATTACTTATTTTTCTTCTTTGAAGACTTCAAAAGATATCATGAAAGACATACCCAAAATTTCTTCATATAACAAACTCTCCCATATATGAATGTTGATATCTGGTGTATTACAACAAGATATAGCTATAGTATTTTTGTTGATATTAGCTTCTATTATTATGTATATTCAGTTATGAATGCTTTAATCATGATACACCTCATTTTATTTTTTAGTTGATGGAGAATGCTAGCACCAAAATATTATAATATTCTGGCTAATGAATTAATATAATCTAACTTTTTCTCAAAAAAAAGGGCTACCCATCCAATGAGGAGTAAATGATTGGAAAAAGGAGAACTAAATCTAGCCACCAACCCAACCTATGAAAAGTATAATAATAATCACACCAAAGACCATGTCCTAATAGCCCTAAACACGGGATAACAACTCAATCCGAAGAAATAAATCACCATAAATAAAATAATAAAAGTCCCTCGATAGATCTAAACTTATCATAAAATCTCGTTTAGAAAAAAACTTTAAATTTGAAATCATATACGGTATTCAAAAACCAACCATGAAAACCATAACCCATAAGCTAGAAATAGGATTGCAAAATCCTACCACTACTAGAAACACAAGAATTTGAAATTTTCATTAAATTCGCCCACCAAAGTGCTACCAGATTGAAAAACCACTTGAGATCTTAAAATATCCAAACAAAAATTGAAACCCAGGTGAGAGCACCATCTGAAACAGGAAAAAATAGGAGCACAAAATAAGGATTGAAAATTGAAACTTTTGCTTTGTCTGCAAATAGAAACTAGATGCAGGTAACCCAAGCATCTGACCAAAATTCATCCAACAACATGAATCCTTTTTGAATGAGACTCCAACAACCAAATGAAACATGAGTGAAAATGATAGGATTTGGAAATTAAAAACCCCTCCCACCAAGGAAAAGAGAATGGGCCCAGAAACACCATATAAACCAGTCCAATACCATATAACAAAAGTGGGTAAACCGGCCCATCAGAAAACCAATAATAGAATCCCGAGATAATCTTAAACAGCTCATATACATGGAACTTGAAGTTCACCCATTCACCCGGGTCTTCAAGAACACCAACTAGGAAGAGAAGACACCCTGGAGTTGGAAAAAATAAAAAACTTTAAAATCTACAAATATCTAGCAGAGAAACACAAAGTCCTTTCAATTTAAAGAATTGACCACACCTAAATATTTAACCATATTCCCTAGGAAAAAACATCCAACTGATAACGCCACTTAAAGTAAGTTGGCATTCATCAACCCACAACCAAAAAAAAACACAAACTCAATAGATTTATTTTACATATATATTATTTATATTATTTCATTTCTTGATTTTTTTCATAAAAGCAATTTTATTTTTGTTATATATATATATATATTATTTCTATTTAATTTGTTTCTTAATTTGCATATTTATTCTACATTACACTTTTTAATGTGCCAATGAAGTGTGCATGTTTTTTTTTTAATTGAAAATATTTCACATATATTAATGATAAAAAAATAGTACATAATTACATAAAAAAAAAAAAAAACTATATAAAAAAAAAGCCTCCTCCTCCCTACAACAGCACTACCCAATATCCCAACAACATTACATATTAAAATTTATCATATTTTCTGAAATAAATATATACAAAAACTAATCATATCAACATATCTATCAATCATGGAATAACTTGAATTAGATGACAAACTTTTTGAAGTAATAAAATCAAGCTTGAAGAAGATTATGAATCTTTCCCTAAACCAAAACATAGTCTTCCCCACCTGTAGAGAGATAGAAACAACTATGAGTCTCCTATGAGACTCAGTAAGAGATCTCGATAAATGTTGATAAAGTTCTTTATTCCTTGAAAGACATATGTTCCATAAAATTTCCATAGAAAACAAAATTCAAAAATCAGTAAAACATTTGCCCATTTTAGGCACATACCCAGAAATCACATAATGTCAAAAAGCAGTACTATCATTGTTACAACACAACATATCTTGAAAAAATATAAGCCAAATTTCTTTTGCATACATACAATCAAAAAATATGTGCCCCACAGTATCATGAAGTCTGCATAAAGAGCATAGTAAATAAGAATGACAATCAGCTGAGACAGGGAGCCTTTGAAGTAATAACAACCATCTAAACCAAGCCTTCTTAGGCTCAAGACACGTGGACCACACATTATGCAAGATGTTCGAACCAGAAGAGGGATTAATGTCCATATTCTAAATTTTGCTAATATGACCAAAAATATCATTGGTATCCATCAACATATTATACAGCTTTCTGGGATTCATACTGAATAGTTTAGTACCATCCTTCCACTGAAGACCCTTGATCAAGGAGTGATCATCTAGTAAAATATCACATCCAAAAATCTGATCATAGGCAGCTCTTAGTAAACAATATGTCCTCCAATGAAAACGTGGAAGATTATACTAGTGACTAAGAAACTTCCAAGACTTGATAACTCTGTGATCCAGAATATCAACAAAAGTATTAATACCTTTACCAGCCCATTTCTTGGCTGAACATCCTTGAGTAAGGGCCAGAAATTTATTCTTATAGTTAAGATTCCACCAAATAGAATTCTAATGACAAATAACATTTTCAACTCTATTATAAGCCACATACTCTCTTATCATTTCCCAAGCTTTCCACAGACATTTGAAAACAACAGGTGTGCATATTTTCAATTCTAAAGTTTCATTTAATTGTACAAATGATTATTCTATGCACAAAAGTAAAATGATGTTAATAAGCCATGCGTAAAATTACTCCCATTAATATTTAAAAAAAAAATTATTATTAATTATACAATATTTAACTTTTTTATTAAAAATATTCTTTACGTTTAATATTATTTTTATTAAAAATAGTTTAATATTTTAAACTAACTATTAGAATACCATAACAAATAAGAACTTAACAACAAAAAAATCAAAATTTCCTCCTGTTGTTCTTCGCAACATCTTAATTGACCTTTAACACATAAAAACCACCACCTTAACATAATGCAATTTACACATCAACACATAAAAACCACCACCTTAACATAATGCGATTTACACATCCCTTATAAAATGAGGGCCATGCATTTATTTTCATAAAAAGATTGAAATTTCGTTTATGAATGTATTTAAACTATTTTAAAGAATAACTAAAATTGAAATCTTTACAGAAGTCAATCTCCACATGTTTTCTTTTAAAGAATATTTAAAATCTCACTTATTTCAAAAAAAAAAATGTGAACTTTTTTTATTTGTATGTTCCATTTATTTATTTATTATATATTTTTTATAAAATAATTAAAAGTTTAATTATTCGTGTTGCTGTTGTTTGCCACTAAAACTACCACTTAAATTATGGGTAATGAGAGCTGAATTCAACCCTATGTTGATCAAAATTAAAAAATTTAATTATTTTTCTTAAATTCGATTAACTTTATTCATTTCCGAATAACAGGTTTTTAATTCTTAGAAAATAATCAATATATAACTATTTTACTGGAATGAAGTTGTTAAATGTGGAAATATTTTAAAATTTAATATCACATTACTTCATTTACATTATAACTTAAGTTCAATCTCTATAATAAATATATATAAAAAATATGAGTTAAAAAAATTAACAAAAACACTACTTACATTATAATCCAAATTCAATCTTCACATCAAAAAGTATTACTTGAAAAAAACAAATGTAACACTAATGTTTTAACTCGTACGTCCACTTGTTTCCTTCCATTTAATCCGGTTTAACTCGCTTAACTCGTACGTCCACTTGTTTCCTTCCATTTAATCCGGTTTAACTCGCTTACCCATTTACTTCTTTCTTCTTCTTTTTTTTAAGCGAAAAATCCCATGTGGGGCCACCTTGGTCTGAGAGACCACGAACAGGGGTTCTATACCATCAAAGTCACCCGGGAGTCGCACCCGACCCTGCCCGCACCAACATTATCAATTGGATTTTAGGTACCCAATTCAGATTTTTGGTAGGGTGGAGATTTGAACCTGGGACCTCCGGAGGATTGTCCTCTCCTCTCCAACTCACCTACAACACCTGGGTAAAAAACTAATTTATAGTGGAAAACATCCCTTTCGAGGTGCCACTTTCAACAGGTTGGGCATAGGAGGAATGGAGCCTTGTCGGCTTCTACCAGCAGATAGGACATTCCTAACTATACCATATATCTGCAGGATGGAGACAAGGGGAATGGAACCTAGGTCGGCCTCTACCAGCACCTAGGGCATTTACCACTGCACCACAACAAGCAGATAGAAAAACTAATTTATAGTAGAAAACACCCCTTTTGAGGTGTCACTTTCAACAGGTTGGGCATAGGAGGAATGGAGCCTTGTCGGCATTCCTAACTATACCATATATGTACAAGATGGAAACAAGGGGAATGGAACCTGGGTCGGCCTCTACCAGCATCCAGGGCATTTACCACTACACCACAACAAGCAGATAAAAAACTAATTTATAGTGGAAAACACCCCTTTCGAGGTGCCACTTTCAACAAGGTTGGGCATAGGAGGAATGGAGCCTTGTAGGCCTCTACCAACACATAAGACATTCCTAACTATACCATATATCTACAGGATGGAGACAAGGGGAATGGAACCTGGGTCGGCCTCTACCAGCACCCAAGGTATTTACCACTGCACCACAACAAGCAGATTACCCATTTACTTCTTAATTAAGACGAACCCAAGTTAATTAATGAAATAAATAAATATATATTTTTTATAAACAAATAAATATATATTTTAATTTAAATATTATATAAATTTTTTATTTTAAATTAAATTAGAACCCCTTTAAACTGCACTATAATAAACATTCTACTCCGCTCAAACTGGAATACACTAAATATACCACCCCAAACTGTTTTAGATACAGAAAAATGGAGTTACACTTTCGTTAAAACTGGCCTTTGTGCATATGGCTTATTGACTAACCCTTCGCTTTTGCAGGTGCGTGCTCTACAACATATTTACATTATATTACCATATTCCGAGATCTAACATTAATAACGTGAACATTTACACAAACTACAAAGACCTCCAGAGCATACCAGTATAAGCTTAACCGGCAAATGGTAACTGAAATGCGCTACTGTTGAAGATTCCACGGTTCCTTCAAATATAAACATAATAAAAATTATTAGTGTCATCCTACTTTACAGATACGTTAAATTTAGATCTGTGCTTAAACATGTACTTGGCCCCGTCTGTTTGCCTCAGCTGAACATGGGAGAGACTCAACACCAACGAAGACAGGCACAACATCTACACGATTATATAATATGGCTTGCGATCTCATCTGCGGAAGCGGACATGTATTGCAGATGGGACATCTTGCACTGAGCTGCAGCCACCTCTGAATGCACTCCACATGAAATCTATGCCCACATGACGGCAGCGATAACACTTCTTCTTCTTCTCCATATTCAGAAAGGCAAATAACGCACTCCTCTTGACTACTGCCTTCCACTTCATTTCTGTTGTGCCGTCTGTAGTTAAAGACGGGCATATCCACGGCAATTACATGTTCTGGACTAGACGTTGGAGGTCGTGGCTGCAGCGGCACTCTCGACGCTCTGGGTAAGAAGATCAGGAATATCCAAAGGACGATCAACACCGCACAAGCGGTTCCTTCCATGATTCTGCCATTACGAATAACCCAGATGAACATTAAAAATGGAAAGAAGAACATAAATCCGAAGTATAGCGACCACAGCATCAGCAATAACATCCGAATGCAGTTCGCCCTCATTACTGGCAGAGCAAAAGGTATAGCTTATCTCACAGAAAATCCTGTTTTGAAAATATTGTGGAGAGATAGGCACGAAGAGCCGTTGTTTTTGCAACATGTAAAATTCCACTCCTTTCATGTTTGAAGGATCTTGTTATGATGTTTGAAGGGTATTCCGTATCCTGTGTGAATTCACGTTTTCTGGACTATGCAGTGTGGACACCTTGAAAGTCACGTTATTTTTCTATGGTCTTGGTGCTTCTCACCCTTTTGTTTTTTCTCCTCTCATTGTAAGGAATATATATAATTATTGACGAACATGACGATCCTCTCGAGGGCGTTCCAGGTGGACGTGTGTCCTATGTGGACATACCGAATCACCAGGAACAATCAAAGACGGTTTTCTTATCTATCCCCGTTGATTTGTTCATTCTTCTCCTAGTCTTTGTCGCTTACAAATAAAATATTAAGCTTTACAAGATTTGATTTATGATATAAAGAGTCTTATTTTTTATCTTATATGTTAAAAATATTCTATAAATTTTTTAGGTAACACTAAGAAAGTTAGCTAATTATTTAATTTAACAGATACCTATAAGATTTAATTAATAATATAGTTTTTTTAATGTTAAATTCATTGAATTTGCTTAAGTTCTTTTTAGATTAAGAGTTATTTTAAAATGTAAAGCTCCTATTCCATCACTTAATTCAAATCTCTTACATGGGTATATACTAGCAATTTTACAAATAGTATTGAAAGATTCTAGTACAAATATAAAAATGTAGATTATAATGTTTATATACTAGCAATTTTACAAATAGTATAGAAAGATTTTAGTACAAATAGAAAAAGTAAATTATAATGTTTATGAGGCTATAGGATATATGAGATTCTTTTTACGGAGGATGTTGTTTCATCTCAAATATGGTTATCCAACTTTACTTTGGTTACTAAAGCAAAGTATGGTGTACAATCTTAGCTCATATATGATTTGAACCTTAAACCTCCTTTGTAAAGTCTTAAAGTCTTTGGTAAACATTAAGAAGAAATTATGAAGAAATTGCAAGATGAAATAATATTTTTATATAATTATTATTCTCTGAAGTATTATTTAATATAATAATATCCTGATTATATAGTATATTTTTTCATCTCATGATTAAAGATTCTAAAGAATAATTATTATTATCTTGTAATAAAATATGTATGTATCCAAATATTGTTTGAGAATTGCTATTATTTTTATTAAAAAAATTGCAAGCACTTCCACACTAGTTGAAAATAAATTTAATGAAGAAGCTATAACACTTTAAGAAAAATTTATTAATGAACTTATGTTGACAGTTGATCACTGAACTATAATAAAGCTAAACTTGAATTGTTATATTAGTTTCTTATGTTTAATACATGCATTATTTTTAGGTAATATGATGAGTAATCACCATAAAAATAAATAATTTTATAACGTAGGTATTACATTATTTGATCCCTTTGTAAATATTTAGATTAGTGTATGGTTGATTACTAAATAAATATTTATAAAATAAATATGTCTATACTATGTGTCAAAGTTGTAGTGTGAATATGTGTCATGCAATTAAGTGTAGAGTTATGAGTGTGAGGTGTGATGTCTATAAGTGTGAGTTATGAGTGTGATATGTGATGCCTATTAATGTGAGTTATGAGTGTAAAATATGAAGTTAAGAAGTACAAAGTTACAAGAAATTATGAGAGACTTTGTCTTTATGTAATATGTGAATTTTTTTATGTAAGAGGGAAATATGAAGAATTGGTTCTCCCATGAGTTTGAGGGGAGCAAACATCAAGACTTGTTTCCATATGAAGAGTCTCATTTAAGTATATGTTAAAGACAAAACTTTGTATCATATATCAAAGAAGTATTGCATCTATGCATTCTTTAGAATATATATTTTTAATAAAGGTTTCATTTTACTGTTGTGCAATATTATTGTTGTTATAGTTGTATGAGTTTGTTGAGATTATTAGATCCTAGAAATTATTAAACTAAGATAATAGGGATTATTTGTTGACAATGGTATCAAAGTCATACTAATTATCCATATAGGGTAGAGATAAAGTGATATTGATAAGAGTTGAGGTGAAGAGACAACAAAGACACAATTATCCAAAATTTTGTAATCAAATTGGTATGCTCTTTGGTGATGCTTTAGTGTCTGTTTAGGTTAATGGAGCTCTTTCCTCCTCCTTCCCTCTTCAATGGTATATCATATAGGATTTCCCCCTTGCTCCCATTTTGTATGTTTTATCTACCAATGCTCTTGGTTTCTTATTCACAAGGCTCATTATGATGGACTCATTCAGGGTATTAAGCTTTCTAGGGATAAGCATGCTCTTAACTCTCATTTTTTGATGATTCCCTTCCTTTTCTTCAAAATACCCAATAAGAGGTGGAAACAACTAAAGAGATTTTTTATTTATTTTATGATTTATTTGGTTCTCGTATTAACAACTCTAAAACTGAAGTATTCTATATCTCTTCATCTCCTCATGGATGCAACTCCTTAATTGAGTGGAAGATCATCCCTCATGGTATGATTTTGTATTATTTGAGAATTCACTTTGGGATTAATATCACTCCTAAGGATATGTGGAACTTGGTTATGGAAAGATTTAAAAAAAAATTAATGCTTGACTAGCTCAGTTTCTTTCCTTAGCAAGAAGAATTCAAGTTCCGAATAAAATTATGGTAATCTCTCATGTTTATTACTCCTCTTGTTGGATGTTCCCCAAGGTAGCCTATAACAAATTAACTCAGTATATTTGTAAAATTTTATGGACTAAATGAGATGGGGAGGTGGGAATGACATCCACCTCTTGGAAAATTTATACTCAACCTAAGGCTTTAGGAGGTCTAGGCATCATTGATCCTCTTACCTAGAGCAAATATTTATCTGTAAAATGGGTTGCCAAATCTATTATTGGTGATGAAAATTAGAAACACCTATTTCATTATAGAATATATCTAGCTAAAAGGTAAATGGAAAGAAACCCCTTTTGAGCATAAGGTCCTTAATGTGCCTTATTTTACAAATAAAGGATCTATTCTAGTTACCCAAAACTAGAAATATTGACAATCTATTTCTCATTTGTTGGATTGAAAGTATGACTTCTTGAGACATGGTCTAAGCATCGGTCTAAATAGTATTTGGTAGAATAAAATTATCCTCTAAAATGATAAACCTTTAGCTTTATGTAATTCTATTCATGGTCTAGATTTTTTGAAGAAAGGAATTATTAGAATTAGAGATATCTAGGATTCTTGCTTCAAAATATTATGGTTTACCTTACCTGGAACTAGGTAGTTCCCTTCACTCTAGGTTCAAAGATTCTTATGGCTTAGTTGTGGCTTTCATACCTTGTGAGGTACTTATGAAGTTGGGAGGAACTACCCATAATATTTGGAATAACTGGAGATGGCTTAATGCTCATATAATATCTTCTTAGTGGGTTATATAAAAATATTTTGTGTCCCCATTCTTTAGACTCTAAGCTTAATTTTAAGTGGTACGTGAATTTTACCAATGCCTAATGACATTTTATTGCTACTCAAATTTAGAAAGCTCCTCTTGAATCCAAAACTCAACTTCTTAGATGGTGTATTTTGCATCAAAAACTTCTAATTGCTAAAATTTTGACTATGATTTTACACATTCCCTCTCAATACAATTTTTTTAATGCCTTAGAAACTCGTATTAACTTGTTGTGGTTTTGTGGCATGTCTAAATAATTTTGGGATGTCTTCTACTCTCTTTTTTTTTTCTTCTTTCACTAGATCTTGTAAGCTTTCTCTGCTTGGTTTTTCTCAGCTAGATCAATATCCCAAACTCTAGGATGTTTGTAGACTCCTTATCAAGCACATTTGAAAGTGTAAATGCAAAAATATGTTTACTTGGATTTGCTCCTCCATGGAATATAGTTTTAGAAAACTTGACCTTTTATCATTTTTTATATGTAGGATGCATTCATTCCCAATTATATGGAACTTCCAACACACATCAAGATTTTATTGATAAACTTCATCAAATTTCTCATATGATTCAGGATCTTTAGAAGGTCCAACAAGAAACTAAGAGGAAGGTAGTTAACAATGATGAGTAGGTTCAAGTTTTGATTACTTCTTTTTCATATTTGAAGACTTCAGAAGATATCATGAAAGACATACCCAAAATTTCTTCATATAACAAACTCTCCAATATATGAATGTTGATATCTGGTGTTTTACATCAAGATATAGCTATAGTATTTTTGTTGATATTAGCTTCTATTATTATGTATATTTTGTTATGAATGCTTTAATCCTGATCCACCTCATTTTATTTTTTAGTTTATGGACAATGCTAGCACCAAAATATTATAATATTCTGGCTAATGAATTAATATAATCTAGTTTTTTCTCAAAAAAAAAGGCTACCCATCCAATGAGGAGTAAATTATTGGACAAATGAGAACTAAATCTAGCCACCAACCCAACCTATGAAAAGTATAATAATAATCACACCAAAGACCACGTCCTAATAGCCCTAAACATGGGATAACAACTTAATCCGAAGAAATAAATCACCATAAATAAAATAATAAGAGTCCCTCGATAGATCTAAACTTATCATAAAATCCCGCTTAGAAAAAAAACTTTAAATTTGAAATCATATACGGTATTCAAAAACCGACCATGAAAACCATAACCCATGAGCTAGAAATAGGATTGCAAAATCCTACCACTAATAGAAACACAAAAATTTGAAATTTTCATTAAATTCGCCCACCAAAGTGCTACTAGATTGAAAAACCACCTGAGATCTTAAAATATCCAAAAAAAATTGAAACCCGGGTGAGAGCACCATCTGAACCAGGAAAAAATAGGAGCATAGAAGAAGGATTGCAAATTGAAACTTTTGCTTTGTCTACAAATAGAAACTAGATGCAGGTAACCCAAGCATCTGACCAACATTCGTCCAACAACATGAATCCTTTTCGAATGAGACTCCAACAACCAAATGAAACATGAGTGAAAATGATAGGGTTTGGAAATTAAAAACCCCTCCCACCAAGGAAAAGAGAATGGACCTAGAAACACCATATAAACCGGTCCAATACCATATAACAAAAGTGGGTAAGCCCACCCATCAGAAAACCAATAATAGAATCTAGAGATCACCCATTTACCCGAGTCTTCAAGAACACCAACTAGGAAGAGAAGACACCTTGAAGTTGGAAAAAATAAAAAACTTTAAAATATACAAAGATCTAGCAGAGAAACACAAAGTCCTTTCAATTTAAAGAATTGACCGCACCTAAATATTTAACCATATTCCCCAAGAAAAAACATCCAACTGATAACGCCACTTAAAACTAAGTTGGCATTCATCAACCCATAACCAAAAAACAACACAAACTCAATAGATTTATTTTACATATATATTATTTATTTTATTTTTTATATATTATTTATATTATTTTATGTCTTGATTTTTTTCATAAAAGCAATTTTATTTTTGTTGTTATATATATATATATATATATATATATATATATATATATATATATATATATATATATATATATATATATATATATATTATTTCTATTTAATTTGTTTCTTAATTTTGTTGTGTGCATATTTATTCTACATTACACTTTTTAATGTGCCAATGAAGTGTGCATGTTTTTTCTTAATTGAAAATATTTCACATATATTAATGATAAAAAAACAATACATAATTACATTAAAAAAAATGCATAAAAAAAAAGCCTCTCGCAACCTACAACAGCACTACCCAATATCCCAACAACATTACATATTATTTTTCTGAAATAAATATATACAAAAACTAATCATATCAACATATCTATCAATCCTGGAATAACTTGAATTATATGACGAATTGTTTGAAGTAAGAAAATCAAGCTTGAAGAAGATTACTGAATATTTCCCTGAACCAAAACATAGTCTAGATAGAAATAGCTATGAGTCTCCTATGATACTCAGTAAGAGATCTCGATAAATGCTGATAAAGTTCCTTATTCCTTGAAAGCCATATGTGCCATAAAATTTTCGTAGAAAGCAAAATCCAAAAATCAGTAAAATATTTGCCTATTTTAGGCACATACCCAGAAATCACATAATGCCGAAAAGCAATACTATCAGTGTTAAAATACAACATATCTTGAAAAAATATAAACCATATTTCTTTTGCATACATACAATCAAAAAATATGTGCCCCACAATGAAGTCTGCATAAAGAGCATAGTAAATAAGAATTACAATCAGTTGAGACAGAGAGCCTCTGAAGTAATAACAACCATCTAAACCAAGCCTTCTTAGGCTCAAGACACGTGGACCACACGTTATGCAAGATGTTCGAACCAGAAGAGGGATCAATGTCCATATTATAAACTTTGCTGATATGACCAAAAATATCATTGGTATCCATTAACTTATTATACAACTATCTAGGCTTTATACTGAATAGTTTAGTATCATCCTTCCACTGAAGACCTTTGATCAAGGAGTGATCATCTAGTAAAATATCACAGCCAGCAATCTGATCATAGGCAGCTCTTAGTAAACAATATGTCCTCCAATGAAAACGTGGAAGATTATACTGGTGACTAAGAAACTCTCAAGACTTGATAACTCCGTGATCCATAATATCAACAAAAGTATTAATACCTTTACCAGCCCATTTCTTGGGTGAACATCCTTGAGTAACGGCCAAAAATTTTATTCTTATATTTAAGATTCCACCAAATAAAATTCTAAAGACAAATAACATTGTCAACTCTATTGTAAGCCACATACTCTCTTATCATTTCCCAAGCTTTCCACAGACATTTGAAAACAATAGGTGTGCATGTTTTCAATTCTAAAGTTTCATTTAATTGTACAAATAATTATTCTATGCACAAAAGTAAAATAATTTTAATAAGCCATGCGTAAAATTACTCCCATTAATATTTAAAAAATTATTATTATTAATTATACAATATTTAACTTATTTTTATTAAAAATATACTTTACATTTAATATTATTTTTATTGAAAATAGTTTAATATTTTAAACTAACTATTAGAATACCATAACAAATAAAATCTTTACAAAAAAAAAATCAAAATTTCCTCCTGTTGTTCTTCGCAACGTCTTAATTGACCTTTAACACATAAAAACCACCACCTTAACATAATGCAATTTACACATTCCTTATAAAATGAGGGCCATGCATTTATTTTCATAAAAAGATTGAAATTTCGTTTATGAATGTATTTAAACTATTTTAAAGAATAACTAAAATTGGAATCTTTACAGAAGTCAATCTCTACATGTTTTCTTTTAAAGAATATTTAAAATCTCACTTATTTCAATAAAAAAAGTGATTTATTTTTCATTTATACGTTCGATTTATTTATTTATTGTATAATCTTTATAAAATAATTAAAAGTTTAATTATTCGTGTTGCTGTTGTTTGCCACTAAAAATACCACTTAGATTATGGGTAATGACAGTTGAAATCAACCCTATGTTGATCAAAATTAAAAAATTTAATTATTTTTCTTAAATTCGATTAACTTTATTCATTTCCTAATAACAGCTTTTAAATTCTTAAAAAATAATCAATATATAACTATTTTATTGGAGTGAAGTTGTTAAATGTGGAAATATTTTAAAAGTTAATATCATATTACCTCATTTACATTATAACTCAAGCTCAATCTCTATGATATATATAAAAAATATGACTTAAAAAAATTAACACTTATATTTTAATTTCTTTAGTGGAATGAAATTAATATCAAATATAATTCATAAGAACTCCACTTATATTATAATCCAAATTCAATCTTCACAACAAAAAGTATTACTTAAAAAAAACAAATGTAACACTTATGTTTTAACTCGTACGTCCACTTGTTTCCTTCCATTTAATCCGGTTTAACTCGCTTACCCATTTACTTCTTAATTAAGATGAACCAAGTTAATTAATGAAATAAATATATATATTTTTTTTATAAACAAATAAATATATATTTTTTAATTTAAATATTATATAGATTTTTTATTTTAAATTAAATTAGAACCTCTTTAAACTGTGCTATAATAAACATTCTACAAGCACATAAGACATATAGTTACTTTCAACAGGTTGGGCATAGGAGGAATGGAGCCTTGTCGGCCTCTACCAGCACATAGGACATTCCTAACTATACCATATATCTACAGGATGGAGACAAGGAGAATGGAACCTGGGTCAGCCTCTACCAGCACCCAGGGTATTTACCACTGCACCACAACAAGCAGATTACCCATTTACTTCTTAATTAAGACGAAACCAAATTAATTAATAAAATAAATAAATATATATTTTTTATAAACAAATAAATATATATATTTTAATTTAAATATTATATAAATTTTTTATTTTAAATTAAATTAGAACCCCTTTAAACTGTACTATAATAAACATTCTACTCCGCTCAAACTGGAATACACTAAATATACCACCCCAAACTGTTTTAGATACAGAAAAATGGAGTTACACTTTCGTTAAAACTGGCCTTTGTGCATATGGCTTACTGACTAACCCTTCGCTTTTGCAGGTGCGTGCTCTACAACGTATTTACATATATTACCATCTTCCGAGATCTAACATTAATAACGTGAACATTTACACAAACTACAAAGAACTCCAGAGCGTACCAGTGTAAGCTTGACCGGAAAATGGTAACTGAAATGCGCTACTGTTGAAGAGTCCACGGTTCCTTCAAATATAAACATAATAAAAATTATTAGTGTCAATCCTACTTTACAGATACGTTAAATTTAGATCTGTGCTTAAACATGTACTTGTGCCTGTGCTTAAGACAGGCACAACATCTACACGATTATATAATATGGCTTTCGATCTCATCTGCGGAAGCGGACATGTATTGCAGATGGGACATCTTGCACTGAACTGCAGCCACCTCTGAATGCACTCCACATGAAATCTATGCCCAAATGACAGCAGCGATAACACTTCTTCTTCTTCTCCATATTCAGAAAGGCAAATAACGCACTCCTCTTGACTACTGCCTTCCACTTCATTTCCGTTGTGCCGTCTGTAGTTAAAGACGGGCATATCCACGGCAATTATATGCTCTGGAGTAGACGTTGGAGGCCGTCGCTGCAGCGGCACTCTCGACGCTCTCGGTAAGAAGATCAGCAAAATCCAAAGGACGATCAACACCCCACAAGCGGTTCCTTCCATGATTTTGCCATTACGAATAACCCAGATGAACATTAAAAATGGAAAGAAGAACATAAATCCGAAGTATAGCAACCACAGCATCAGCAATAACATCCGAATGCAGTGCGTCCTCATTACTGGCAGAGCAAAAGGTAGAGCTTATCTCACAGAAAATCCTGTTTTGAAAATATTGTGGAGAGATAGGCACGAAGAGCCGTTGTTTTTGCAACATGTAAAATTCCACTCCTTTCATGTTTGAAGGATCTTGTTATGATGTTTAAATATGTATGGGTATTCCTTATCCTGTGTGAATACACGTTTTCTGGACTATGCAGTGTGGACACCTTTAAAGTCACGTTATTTTTCTTGGGCTTGGTGCTTCTCACCCTTTTGTTTATTATCCTCTCATTGTAAGGAATATATATAATTATTGACGAACATGACGCTCCTCTCGAGGGCGTTCCAGGTGGAAGTGTGTCCTATGTGGACATACCGAATCACCAGGGACAATCAAAGACGGTTTTCTTATCTATCCCCGTTGATTTGTTCATTCTTCTCCTAGCCTTTCTAGCTTACAAATAAAATATTAAGCTTTACAAGATTTTATTTATGATATAAGGAGTCTTATTTTTTATCTTATATGTTAAAAATATTCTATAAATTTTTTAGTTAACACTAAGAAAGTTAGCTAATTATTTAATTTAACATATATCTATAAGATTTAATTAATAATATAGTTTTTTTTAGATTAAGAGTTATTTTAAAAAGTAAAACTCCTATCCCATCACTTAATTCAAATCTCTTGCATGGGTATATACTAGCAATTTTACAAATATTATAGAAAGATTCTAGTACAAATATAAAAATGTAGATTATGATGTGTATATACTAGCAATTTTACAAATAGTATAGAAAGATTTTAGTACAAATAGAAAAGGTAAATTATAATGTTTATGAGGCTATAGCATATATGAGATTCTTTTCCCGGAGGATGTTGTTTCATCCCAAATATGGTTATCCAATTTTACTTTGGTTAGGTCCGAGGTGTAGACCAATTGGTTCATCCAAACCCCATAAGGGGGGCGGAGGTCCAAGGTTCAAATCTCAAGCCTCACCGGACTGAACGCTTGTCCCTTTCCTGGTGCTTTCAAAAGGTTTAAAATGATTGTGGCATGGTGGTTATAGGGGGGAACTGTGCGAAGATCTATGTGACGGCTTCTAGGGCGGACAGCGCAGAATACTGTGGCGGTCATAAAAGCTGGACAGCCTGCCCGGATTTGTGGCGACTACCGATTCCACTGTAAATACAAAAAAAAAAAAAAATTACTTTGGTTACTAAAGAAAAGCATGGTGTACAATCTTAGCTCATATATGATTTGAACCAACATTAAGAATCTTAGCTCATATATGATTTAAACCTTAAACCTCCCTTATAAAGTCTTAAAGTATTTGGTAAACATTAAGAAGAAATTACAAATAAATTGTAAGATGAAATATTTTTATATAATTATTATTCTCTGAAGTATTATTTAATATAATAATATCCTAATTATATAGTATATTTTTTCATCTCATGATTAAAGATTCTAAAGAATAATTATTATTATCTTGTAATAAAATATGTATGTATCCAAATACTGTTTGAGAATTGCTATTATTTTTATTAAAAAAATTGCAAGCACTTCCACACTAGTTGAAAATAAATTTAATGAAGAAGATATAATACTTTAAGAAAAAAAATTTAATGAACTTATGTTGATAGTTGATCACCGAACTATAATAAAGCTAAACTTGAATTGTTATGTTAGTCTCTTATGTTTAATACATGCATTATTTTTAGGTAAGATGGTGAGTAATCACCATAAAAATAAATAGTTTTATACCGCAGGTATTACATTATTTGATCCCTTTGTAAATATTTAGATTAGTGTATGGTTATTACTAAATAAATATGTCGACGTTTATGTGTCAAAGTTGTTAAGTGTGAATATGTGTCATGCAATTAAGTGTAGAGTTATGAGTGTGAGGTGTGATGTCTATAAGTGTGAGTTATGAGTGTGATGTGTCATGCCTATAAATGTGAGTTATGAGTGTGATGTGTCATGCCTATAAATGTGAGTTATGAGTGTAAAATATGAATTTAAGTACAAAGTTACAAGAAATTATGAGAGACTTTGTCTTTATGTAATATGTGAATTTTTTTATGTAAGAGGGAAATATGAAGAATTGGTTCTCCCATGAGTTTGAGGGGAGAAAACATCAAGACTCGTGTCCATATGAAGAGTCTCATTTAAGTATATTTTAAAGACAAAAAATTGTATCATGTATCAAAGAAGTATTGCATCTATGCATGCTTTAGAATATATATTTTTAATAAAGGTTTCATTTTATTATTGTGCAATATTATTGTTGTTATAGTTGTATGAGTTTGATGAGATTATTAGATCCTAGAAATTATTAAACTAAGATAATAGGGATTATTTGCTGACAATGGTATCAAAGTCATACTAATTATCCATATAGGGTAGAGATAAAGTGATATTGATAAGAGTTGAGGTGAAGAGACAACAAAGAGATGATTATGCAGTGACTGGAGATTGAAGGAGATTTTCAAAGAAGCATTGAAGTGAAGAAGTTTTAAGGAGGAACATTTGAGCCTAAATAAGGAATGTTAAAAGGAGACATCAATAGTTAGTTGGACATACATTTTTAGCATGATTAGGGTAGAGAGAAGAAGATTCAAAGAAAATCCCTAAAGAAGGAATGACTAATTGAGACATAAAATTTTGAAGCACTAGGTCAATAATGAAATTTATATTTAGAATAGAGGGAAGAATGAGAGTGAAAGTTATGTCTAGGATAAAGGTGAGAAGAAGTGAGACATACATGTAGGAGATAGAAGCCACATCAAAGTGTAAATGTAGTAGTGACGACTTGAGATTTGGATTCAATAGGTGAGTCAAATTGTCTGTGTGTGGAGTTGTGCTAGAAGTACTTGAGCATAAATAGGTTAATTGAGCAAAAGAGTGACCCATACAAAGGATCCATATAAATTATTGGAGATTACAACTGATGGATATGCTAGTGCTTGAGGTGAATGCTAGGACATAAATGAGTGTGTCATAGAGGTGAAAGAGTAACACTTTGATATGAATGCAAAAAATTAAAATTTGGAGCATGAAACTTACCTATAATTGAAGCATTTAGTAACACTCAAAATAGTGTTAATTTTGGTGACACTTGTGCATGCGAATGAGATGTAATAAAGTAAAGGTTAAAGTGTCATTAAAAGTATATATTGATCTTAATATTCATAAGTTGAGCAAACATTTAATTTGAAATTGAATTAATTTATTTTTTGGGATACATAAGAAGGTGATTAAATAAATTGAAGGAAAAAAGAGTAAAGTGAAAGAAGGAAGGAAACAACATTAACTAAAGTTTGGAGGAGGTAATTGAAATTAAAAATATGAAATTAATTGAATTGGAGAAAAATTAATATTAAATGTCGAAGGAAATTGATAGAGAAAGGCTATAAGGAGAAGAAATTAATTGAATGAAATTTAATTTTTAAAATAAAAAAATCTTAAAAAATTTAATATTTTGGAAAAAATAATTATGGCAAATACGAATTTTTTTTCTCACAAACAAACACAACACCTCCCCATGAAAACTCAAACCAAATTAATAATTGCTTCTTTAACAATCTAGCAGTTAACAACCGTTCATTTTGGTCATTCAAACCACAATAATACAATCAAATGGACAATTGTTTAGTTCAGCAAATCATTCAGTTTAGTAATCATACAACATATTTTCTTACTACTCAATTAAAAAATTATACAATAGCTTGAAAATTGTACAATTCAGGTAGAAAATCATATAATCTAGGAAACCATATGATTCAATAAACCGTTCAATCTAGGCAACCATTCGCTTTAGGAAACCATATTTAGGAAACTATTCAACCTAGGTAATCATACAATTGAGGTAACCATATAATATGGGAAACCATACAATGACTTGGGAATCGATCAACTTAGTGATTCAATAATTCACTCATACTGATGTAGTTTTTATCGCATGGTTGTATGGTTCCAACCCTAACCTAACTATGTGTTTCTCTTCCATAAAATTATAAGGCTTACTTCTGCTCATAATGCCAAAATGGAATTGAACCTTAGTATTTCAACTACCAAAACATTTTTTTTTTTGTAACTTATCAAAACCATTTTCCTTCATCCTTGGTCTGGCTCTAAAAGGAGCATCAACTCCACTTTGCATTATAACATCTCTGACACTACAATTTGAAAATAAATTCTTAATCACATCTGGTATCTTGAATGATATTCTTTCCCATGAGAATGTATTTTGATGGCTCTTGTAATGACCCTCTTGACGCAGAACTAAAATTATATGCAGAAAAACTAGGAGAATTTCATTCAATGTTCTTAAAATCCGAATTACAGAAGTTATAAAATGGCCAACCCCCTTACAATACATGAGCTGCTTCTTATATCGGGCCCGACCCCCTTCGGACATCATTACACAGACTGCTGAGTTTGTTTGTAACCGCCCACATGAATGTTCTGTCGTCGCCTGCATATTGCTGCCAGGTGCCTCGAATCATCATGGCATGTAATGGCGGAGTGCTCTGCAACCCTCTGTCCATCGACCCTCTGAATCATCATTCCCAGGAGTGCTCTGTAGACACCTGTATTTTGCTGCCACGTGCCCTTCTGCACCGACCTCTGCAGCCGCCTGCCCGTGTGGAGTCGTGAACGACCTATCGCGATATCGTGACATTTCCGCTTCCTTGCTCTCTCTCTCCTCTTCGGTCGTGATATCGCGACGTTTTGGTGCTCGGCCTCTATTCTCTCCTTCGGGCCGCGAAACCGCGACATGTCACGAAATCGCGACGTCTCTGCCTTCAACACTCGTTTTTCACCTTCGGGTCGCGAAACCGTGACATGTCGCGAAATCGCGACAACCTTTCCCCTTGGCGCCCATCCACAAAATGTGTCACGAAATCGCGACAACTTTTCTCCTTGGCGCCCATCCGCAAAATGTGTCACAAAATCGTGACAACTTTTCTCCTCGGCGCCTATCCGCAAAATGTGTCACAAAATCGTGACAACTTTTCTCCTCGGCGCTTATGCTCAAAATGTGTCACGATATCGTGACAACTGCTCCCCTTGGCGCTTCTTTTCAAAGTGTGTCACGATTTCGTGACAGCTGCTCCCCTTGGTGCTTCTTTTCAAAATGTGTCACGATTTCACGACAGCTGCTCCCCTTGGTGCTTCTTTTCAAAATGTGTCACGATTTCGTGACAGCTGCTCCCCTTGGCACTTCTTTTCAAAATGTGTCACGATTTCGTGACAGCTACTCCCCTTGGTGCTTCTTTTCAAAATGTGTCACGATTTCGTGACAGCTGCTCGCCTTGGCGCTTCTTTTCAAAATGTGTCATGATTTCGCGATAGCTGCTCCCCTTGGTGCTTCTTTTCAAAATGTGTCACGATTTCATGACAGCTGCTCCCCTTGGCGCTTCTTTTCAAAATGTGTCACGATTTCGTGATAGCTGCTCGCCTTGGCGCTTCTTTTCAAAATGTGTCACGATTTCGCGATAGCTGCTCCCCTTGGCGCTTCTTTTCAAAATGTGTCACGATTTCACGATAGCTGCTCCCCTTGGCGCCTCTTCTCAAAATGTGTCACGATATCGCGACGCCTTTCCCCTTGGCGCCCATTCTCCAAAAGTGTCACGATATCGCGATGACTTTTCCCCTTGGCGCCTATTCTCCAAAAGTGTCACGATATCGCGACGACTTTGCCCCTTGGCGCCTATTCTCCAAAAGTGTCGCGATATCGCGACGACTTTGCCCCTTGGCGCCTATTCTCCAAAAGTGTCGCGATATCGCGACAGCTTATTCCCTCGCCAGCACTTAGAGAAAAAAATATTTTTGGGATGATGCAAGATTGCTCTGCCACCTCCGGATGCTCCTGCATCAGACACCCGGGGTGAATTGAGAAGTGACCTTCACTTCTGTTCTGTATGAGGTAGACCCAGGTGGTCAACCTCTGCCTTCGACAACCAGGTCGCATCTTCTACGGGTCTGCCCTTCCACTTGATCAAATATTCAGAATAGCACCTATTCCGAGTACTTCGGCCCTCACGCGTATCAAGGACTTCTTCTATCTCGTCTGTGACTGGGGTGGCTGCTGGAATGCTCCACAAATCCGGGCTTGGTGTTGCACTGCTATCTCCTTCATGATACTCAACCAAATCCGAAATGTTAAAAATCGATGAGATGTTAAGTTCACTCGGCAACTCCACCTCGTATGCATTACCCGAATCCCATTTTCCAATGATTCTGCATGGCCCAAACTTCTTCATCTTCAGCTTGTTATAGGTCTTGGCAGGAAACCTTTCTTTTCTTAGATGGACCATGACGGCATCTCCTACTTCAAACTCCTTAGCCCGGCGCTTCTGGTCTGCCCTGGCCTTATACTGAGTATTCATCTTAGTGATGTGCCTTGTCACCTCCTCATGCAAGCCTTTTAGGTGTTCAACAAAGTCTTCGGCCTCAACACTGCATTTTTCTCTTGTATCCATCCTTCTCAACTCAGAAGCATTTCTTGGGCTGCTCCCATAAATTATCTGGAATGGCGATTTATTGGTACTCCTGTTGACAGAGTTGTTGTAAGCGAATTCTGCCTACGGCAAAACTAAATCCCATCCCTTGGGCTTGTCTCCGACCAGGCATCGTAATAGATTGCCCAAACTTCTATTTACCACCTCTGTTTGGCCATCTGTCTGTGGGTGGTATGCAGAACTAAATTTTAAATCCGTCTTCAACTTCTTCCAAAGGGTTCTCCAAAAATACCCCACAAACTTGGAATCCCTGTCCGACACAATACTCTTTGGCAGCCCATGAAGTCGTACCACTTCCTTGAAAAATAAACCTGCCACATGGACCGCATCACTAGTCTTCTGACAGGGGATAAAGTGATCCATTTTCGAAAACCTATCAACCACCACAAGTATGGAGTCGTTTCCCCTCTGTGTCCTGGGTAAACCAAGAACAAAATCCATACTAATATCCTCCCATGGCCTTTCGGGTACAGGTAGTGGTTGATATAAACCAGTATGCTGCCTCACACCTTTTGCCATCTGGCATATCCTACAACTTTGCACGAATTTTGTCACATCCTGTTGCAACTACGGCCAGTAGTAGTTTTCATTAACAAGGGAAATGGTCTTGTCTCGACCAAAGTGTCCAGCCAAACCTCCACTATGCTTTTCCTTGATCAGATTCTCCCTCATTGAACTCCGTGGAATGCATAATTGGTTTCCCCTGAACAACATTCCATCTTGGATCAGAAAGTTTAGCCACTTAGTCCTGTCCAAAGTAACAGGCACGATGTAGGCCTTCCAAGCTTCTACGAAGTCGGGATCTGCAGGGTACAAACCCTTAAGCTCAGCAAACCCTACAACTTCCACCTTCATTTCCATCAATAAACATTGCCTCCTACTTAAGGCATCCACCACTCTATTGGACCTTCCGCTCCGATGCTTCAACACAAAGGTATAGCTTTGCAGGAACTCAACCCATTTTAGGTGCCTCTGATTTAACTTCCCTTGACTGTTAATATATTGTAGTTCCTAATGATCAGTATACAGTAACAAACTCCTTTGGCAACAAATAATGCCTCCATTTCTTCAAAGCCTGAACTATGGCATAGAACTCCTGATCATACACCGAATACTTCTTCCTGGCATCATTGAGTTTCTCACTAAAATAAGCGACAGGCTTACCCTCTTGACTCAATACAACCCCTATGGCACTACCACTAGCATCACAGTCTACCTGAAATACCTTATTGAA
The DNA here is from genome assembly GCA_028583015.1 of Wollemia nobilis. NCBI lineage: Eukaryota > Viridiplantae > Streptophyta > Pinopsida > Araucariales > Araucariaceae > Wollemia > Wollemia nobilis. Next base: position 3,452,238 of record JAQPPZ010017220.1, on the reverse strand, counting down.
ATCTGGAAGTGCTAAGACAGGTTGCTCTGTGACCTTCTTCTTCAACATAGCAAAGCTTTTGTCTGCTCCGGTTGTCCACTTAAATTCCTTCTTGTTTCCCCTCATTGTCTCCGTAAGGGACGCGCAAATACTGCTAAAATTTCTAATGAACTTTCTGTAAAAACTGGCTAGACCATGAAACGATCTTACCTCAGTCACGCTTCTTGGAGCAGGCCATTCTATGATAGCCCTCACCTTTTTTGGGTCCATTTTTAGACCGTCTACTGAGATGACAAATCCCAGGTATACTAACTCCCTCTTTACGAAGTTACACTTCTTCGATTTATCAAGAATCGCTCCTCCCGTAGCTTCTCAAAAACCCTCCTGATGTGCATCAGGTGTTCCTCCAGGGTTCTGCTAAATATCAAGATATCATCCAAGTAGACAATAACAAATTTGCCTAAGAATTCCTTCAAGACTTCATTCATCAGCCGCATGAATGTACTCGATGCATTGGTTAGCCCAAATGGCATGACCAACCACTCATACAAACCCTCTCTGGTTTTGAAGGTTGTCTTCCACTCATCCCCTTCTCTGATACGGATCTGATGATAGCCACTCTTTAGATCAATCTTCGTGAAGTACTCAGCTCCACTCAAACAGTCCATGATATCATCCATCCTTGGCAATGGGAATCGATATTTTATAGTGATCTTGTTAATTGCCCGAGAGTCTGTGCACATTCTCCACTCTCCATCCTTCTTGGGTGCTAGTACTGTAGGTACTACACACGGGCTAAGACTCTCCCTAATCAACCCCTTCTTTAGCAGCTCTTGAACTTGTCTATTCAGCTCCTCAGTTTCCATAGGAGTCATTATGTGTGCGGCCTTATTGGGCAAGCTAGACCCTGGCACCAAGTCTATGTGGTGACTGATCTTCCTTACAGGTGGTAAACCCTCAGGAACATTATAAAAAATGATATCCGGAAATTCCTCTAACAGACCCATGACTTCCACTGGGGTCTCCTTGCATTCTTCTTCCCTAACCCTAGGGATTATTGCATAGCACATATGATCTGGCTTCAGGCCATCTAAAAATCTTCTTCCATCAACTAGACAGACTCGAGCACTGCTACATACCTTCTCGTCCGCCTCCTTCAGGGGTTTCAACTTATGGCGAACTCCATCCTTCGACAAGGAATACGTATTGGCTCGACCATCATGTACTGCACTCCGATCAAACATGCCATGGTCTCCCAAGCAACATGTGACATGCATCCATAGGCAGGATGTCACACAGGACCTCATCACGGTAAGTCCCAATGTTAAACTTCACCAGGCATTGCTCACTGACCAGCACCCTATGGTCCTTTTGTAACCACGCAATCCGATATGGATGCGGGTGTCTTCTTCTCTCCAGCTGCAACTTGGCAACCATCTCCTCAGAGACCAAGTTATCAGTGCTACCATTGTCGATAATGATGTTACAGACCTTGCTTGAGCACTTGCATCTTGTGCGAAATAGGTTGTTCCTCTGGTCTACCTTCTTTTCCTCATTCAACAAGACTCTCCTGATGACCATCGCTTCCCCTCGTTCTGCCTCCTCAGAGTGCTCGGATTCGACACCTTCGTCTGCTACAGTAGCTCTGGCCTGACCCTCAGGTCTTCGATTTGGCCTTTCTTGGCGCTGCGGGCAGTTGTATGCCCGATGTCCTTCCTCCCCGCAATTGAAGTAGGTTCCACGAAATACACCTCTCCCATACCCATGCCTAGGCCTACCTCTTCCTCTCGGGTAGTTGTTGTTCTGATTGCGTGGGCATTGGGTATTCTCCTCTTTCTCTTCTTTCTAGTTCTGGCTACTGCTTGCTTCACCAGTCTTCCCTAGATCTCTGTATCTTCCTCCACTGGTCCTTCCACCAGCTCTTCCACCATGATCCTTTCCTCTCTGCTTACCTTCAAACCTCCTATTCAGTTTCCCTTCCACTTTTAAGGCAAACTGGTATGCATCCTCAACCGTGCTCATCCGAACCAGACTCAGCTCTTCTTGAATAGTGGTTCTTAATCCATTGATGTAGCGGGCGACCTTCTCCTTATTTGCCTCAGAATGGCCGGTTCTAATCGAGATCTGGTAGAACTCCTCCGTGTACTCCTTGACAGATTTACTCGCCTGCCTTAGACTCTGCATCCTCCTCAACAGATCCAACTCATAGTCGACGGGGATGAATTGCCTCTTCAATTTCTCAACCATCCGATCCCACCTGGTGATCTTTTCTTTTCCCCTCCTGTTCCTCTCCAGCTATACTCCTTTCCACCAGATGCTAGCATGTCCCTTCAACTTTGTTTTTGTGAACCTGATCCGATTTGGATCTGAGATCTCCTCATACTCGAAATATTCCTCCATGTCGTTGATCCAATCTATCAACTCCTCGGGATTGAGATTCCCAGAATAGGTGGAGACGTCAAACTTCGACTTCTTCCCGATCTGGGATATGGCCCTATACAACCTAGCTTCTGCTGGATCCAATGCTTCTTCCTCATCAGATGGACCCTCGTCTTCCCAAACTTCATCTTCACTGTGGTCCTCTCTTCTTGGCTCAACTCCTCTTCTCAATTCCTCCTGTAGGGCTTGCACTTGCCTCTGCAAGGCTCTGAGATCGACCTCTGCTCCCCTATTCCTCGCACCACCATGGTTCCTTCATGGAGGCATCCTGCTCACTTCCTCACAAACCCCAACCACAAGTCCTGGCACAAACTGCCTCACGGCCGGCGATCTGTTCGCGCACTCAGAACCTTCTGGCTCTGATACCACTTGACGTAGGACTGAGATTACACGCAGAAAAACCAGGAGAATTTCATTCAATGTTCTTAAAATCTGAATTACAGAAGTTATAAAATGGCCAACCCCCTTACAATACATGAGCTGCTTCTTATATCGGGCCCGACCCCCTTCGGACATCATTACACAGACTACGGAGTTTGTTTGTAACCGCCCACATGAATGTTCTATCGTCGCCTGCATATTGCTGCCAGGTGCCTTGAATCATCATGGCATGTAATGGCGGAGTGCTCTGCAACCCTCTGTCCATCGACTCTCTGAATCATCATTCCCATGAGTGCTCTATAGACACCTGTATTTTGCTGCCACATGTCCTGCACCGACCTCTACAGCCGCCTGCCCGTGTGGAGTCGTGAACGACCTACCACGATATCGTGACATTTTCGCTTCCTTGCTCTCTCTCTCCTCTTTGGTCATGATATTGCGATGTTTTGGTGCTCGGCCTCTATTCTCTCCTTCGGGCCGCGAAACCATGACATGTCATGAAATCGCGACGTCTCTGCCTTCAGCACTCGTTTTCTGCCTTCGGGTCGTGAAACCGTGACATGTCGCGAAATCGTGACAACCTTTCCCCTTGGCGCCCATCCGCAAAATGTGTCACGAAATCGCGACAACTTTTCTCCTTGGCGCCCATCCGCAAAATGTGTCGCGAAATCGCGACAACTTTTCTCCTCGGCGCCTATCCGCAAAATGTGTCATGAAATCGTGACAACTTTTCTCCTCGGCGCTTATGCTCAAAATGTGTCACGATATCGCGACAGCTGCTCCCCTTGGCGCTTCTTTTCAAAATGTGTCACGATTTCGTGATAGCTGCTCCCCTTGGTGCTTCTTTTCAAAATGTGTCATGATTTCGCGACAACTGCTCCCCTTGGTGCTTCTTTTCAAAATGTGTCACGATTTCGTGATAGTTGCTCGCCTTGGCGCTTCTTTTCAAAATGTGTCACGATTTCGCGACAGCTGCTCCCCTTGGTGCTTCTTTTCAAAATGTGTCATGATTTCATGATAGCTGCTCGCCTTGGTGCTTCTTTTCAAAATGTGTCACGATTTCGTGACAACTGCTCGCCTTGGTGCTTCTTTTCAAAATGTGTCACGATTTCGCGACAGCTGCTCGCCTTGGCGCTTCTTTTCAAAATGTGTCACGATTTCGCGATAGCTGCTCGCCTTGGCGCTTCTTTTCAAAATGTGTCACGATTTCACGATAGCCTTCCCCTTGGCGCCCATTCTCCAAAAGTGTCACGATATCGCGACGACTTTTCCCCTTGGCGCCTATTCTCCAAAAGTGTCGCGATATCGCGACGACTTTGCCCCTTGGCACCTATTCTCCAAAAGTGTCACGATATCGCGATGACTTTGCCCCTTGGCGCCTATTCTCCAAAAGTGTCGCGATATCGCGATAGCTTATTCCCTCGCCAGCACTTAGAGAAAAAAATATTTTTGGGATGATGCAAGATTGCTCTGTCACCTCCGGATGCTCCTGCATCACCTCCTCGCATAACCATTAACTATAGAATAATTAACAAATTGCACTTGCCTTTTCTATGGAATGTGGTACTGCTAATAATCACTATGATTGTAGGACCATGTATATGTCTTTAGTGGATAGTGGATGGTCAACGAAAAAAGTAAGAGGAAAGTGATGGTTCAACCTACGATTACATGAAAAATCGCATGAATTGCATAACATATAGGGCATCATAGATTATTTACATCATGTAAGTGCTTTCTTAAGAAATATGTTTGATTATTTATTTGAAATGATGAATGCATTTAGTTATGTTGGCAATGAAGTGCTTAAAAGCATGGGAGTTACTTTTAATTAAGTTGTGTGAATTAAAGTTGTATATGTGTTTATGAGGATGGGTATAAGAAAAAAATAGGATTTAGAGGTTTGAAATAATAAAATGTAATATAAAGGAGATTAGTATTGGAAGTTAAAATTGTAAATAGATTACGTGGGTAAAAGAGTTTGGCGGATGTGAAATGTTTAATTGCGCTTGATATTTATGATTATTTGAAAACCCTCTCCATAATTGCATTAAAAAAATAATCTATGTGTTCATGCTAGGTGAAGGGATTTAAAAAAGAGAATTAGTCTTTCTTTGGACACTTATTTTGCGAGTTTTGGGTTGCATGTGGATGGAAGCTTTGAACGGAAAGAATTAGTGCCTCTACATTGGATGTTTTTGTGTCGGAGAACTTTTTTTTAAATATATAAGTGTTTAAAATAGAATTTTATTTGGAATCGCTTGAAAAAGAGTATTCATCTTCTCCATGGAAGCTTTGTTGTATTTGTTTGAATTGGCTATAATTCAACTAAGTTGCTAAGTGTAACATTAAGATATAGAGAAGTGTATGGGTATTGGACCTCTCGCTCCTGCTCCTTCACAATTCTTTTTCTGAGCGAGAAGTCCCTGGTCTTCTGTTTGGGTATTCCTCATGGTTTTTCTGCTATGTTCTGTTCGGTGGTGGTAGGTGACGTCTTTTGGTTGCCCGGGATCTTGTCAGTTTTCTCTGTATATCTTGGGGTGTGGTAGGACATTGAAAATATGGCTTCCTAACGGCCACCAGGTGGAAAGAGCTACTTGCCAGCCCAACTTGTGGGGGTGATTTGGGGATTTGGTTTTTATGCAGATAATTCTGGTCGGTGGTCCCTTGTTTGGTTCTTGACGCCTGGTTTGGTGAGTGTCAGCTTCTTGTGGGTTGGTTGCTTGCTGAGGATTTTGGTCATTTGGCTCTGCTTTTCTTCTTGGTCTTGGTATACCACTGAATATCCGGTCGGGGTCCCTGTGGGAAGGGGATCAGACCAAAGGCCGAACCAAACCTGCTGGGGTGATTGTGGAGTGTTGTTGTTGCAGTTGCTTTTGGCTAGTTTCCCTGGTAGTGCCAAGTCAGGGTTCCATCGCTCAGGTGGTTGGTTGGTGGTTTTGGCAGCAGAGCAGAGTTTATTTCTCCAGAATTTATGGAAGTATTGCCCTCGTGGTCTCTGGGATTTTTTTTTTGAGCCCCAATTTTGATGGGGTTTCCAAGTTTCTTCGTCCGCCTGTGTGTGGGGTTTGATTTTATGTTTTTTGGGTGGACGGTTTGCTCCTATGTGAGCTTTGTATTCGAACTTTATTTTCAAAGTGTTTCAAGGGACCTTTTTTCCTACATTTGTCGTTCTGTGCGAAAGTGTTTTTCACCAGCGTTGCAATGGAACTTGGGTTCGTTGGTCAGTTCCCTTTGTTGGGGTCTCGGCTTCCAGATTTTCTTTTGTGGTTCTGAGTTTCTGGTGTGCTGCTCGTTGCTATTTTTGTGGGTGATGCAGGATCTGGTTTCCAGATTGGTTCTCGTCGATGGTTTTGGGCCAGAGTGGTTTCATTTTGAAATCTTGTGCACGGGTTGTTTTGCTATCTGCCTTGGCTCTTTTGTTGATGGGATAGTTTTCCTCGTTGCTCCAGTTGTCGGGGTTCACCCATTCCTTGTACCCATTCCTTGTGGGACGGGCAAGTTGTTTAAATTTCAAAATTTATAAAATTTATTTTTCTACCGCCTTTAGGAGCCTGTGGTTTTTCCACATCCTCTCGACTTTCCGACACCTTGGATGTGTTTACTCTTGTTCTTGTTTTGTGCGATTGAGGTTTTTCCTTTTGGAGGTGTTGTTGCTAATCTTCTTTTGGAGATTGTTATCGGGTTGTATTTATCTTTCTCCCATTGAAAGTTGTTATGTACGATTATAGATTTCCCCTAAAAACCTTCTTTCGTAATATTACAGAGAAAAATTAAGATATAGAGAACATCATGCCTGGGTTTGAAAATACTAAAGAATCGAATGTCATCTTGGAAATTGGTAGTTGAATGTTCTCTAATAGGTAACCATAAACTACTTTTCTTTGTTTGTTGTTGCGTGCTTGTAAGTTAAGGAACTATGTATAGTTTTAGAAGGCAGCCAAACTTGCTTATTATTTTTAAAAGTTTTCTTTAGAATCTCTAGCGGATGGTGTGACTCCCGTTGTGAAAACCTAAGTAGTTGCCTTAGATAAACTATACAAATGGTCTTCTCTTGCATGGATAAATTTAAGTTCCAATAGTAGATGAAAGATAGATTCTATGTGAGGAGACAATATGATAATTCCTCTTAAGGCATATGTTTAAAAATTCTTGGCAATTTCTTGCAGTGAACTATGTTTGGAAAGAGAAAAACTTAAGCGTGTATGTAATAAATTGCGCTTACATTTAAGATCATTCATTTTTGGATTTATTACGACCGTATCTGATTCCAATATTTTCGAATGCCGAAGAAGAATTGCTGAATGTTGGTAAGACATTGTAGGTGAAGTGAGTTGGTTACCTCCAAGTACATGGAGAAAATATTGTTTCTTAGATGTGTATGTATGCTTAGATCTAGTTTCAGTAGTTGCTGAATTAAACGAGTCAACCTGACTTGTAGAATTTTTTCTGTAGGGACATGCTTGTCTTATCCAAAAGTGCACATGTAATATTTAGGCCCTAAGCCAGATGATTAGTAATTTGATGAACAAATTTCAAACTCAACTGTACGGAATTGAAATTCTTTTTGACAGTGAAATAATCTTATTTAAATTATTTTTAAAGATATTGTTTTTATCAAAAGTTAATATGCATTGGAAAGCTCATGTGAAAAGAAAAACCATGGTGTTTTGTTAAGTGTACCCTAGTTATATTTATACTATGCAATAGAGTCTAGCTCGTATTAAGTCGTTCTCTAGAGCGCATGCAAAACCTATTCTTTTCAAGAAGGAAGTTATGATGAAATTACCAAGAAATGATTATGATAAAAAGAAAAATATTATACTATGCTATTCCAGTTAATGAAATTGTTTATACTTTACTAACATTGTTTAGAGAATAACAATATCCAATTTACATTCTATGCTTTAATTAGATTTTGGAACATGATAAAAATGTAAGTAAAATCTTGGTATTAAAAAACTTTAATTTATGGAAACTGTGATAGCACTACTTTACCTAAATTAGACTCAAAACTATTGGAACCTGAATTTAATTTATATTTACAATTAGTATATGAGCCTAAGCTTTGCCACAAATAATTTGGACATATCTTCTCCAAAGTATAACCTGGAATTACAGAATGGTGTTAGTCGATTACCATAGTAAAGGCTGGCAAATTATAAATGCGGAGGGAGACGAACCTTCATGGAATTTGTATCTTTTAAATTTAGACTTTGACTTTTATATTAATAGTGGAATGCTTTCTCAAGGTTTGAAATAGTGAAAATCTGAGTTCTCCATCAAAGAACATGAATCAACAGTATACGACATATATATAATGAAGCTTAATATATAGGAAATTCTAGGTTTTGTAATTAGTAACTTCTAGAATGGGTAATGATTGGACCATGTTTTATTTACCCTTTTGTATAACCTATAGTTTTAAAAAAAACAAAAAATCAAAAATAAATTCTTTTATTTATTAAAAGTTAGTTTATAAAAGGAATAGCAATAAAAGCTCTTAAAAGTTTATAAACTTTTTATGTTTGAGACCTGAATGAAATAGAAAGGTAGTGCAAATATTAGTATGCTATGAAAATGATTATGTAGAAGGAAAGAACTACATAAAGTAAATTTTAAAATACACCTAGACTTAATGAGTAGTTTAGCAAATTTACTTTATACTTAACCATATACTTTATTGGGGAGATAGATGAATGTTTTATTATCTTTTTACACTTATAAGTGTAAACTGAGATGTGTTTTATTTCATTTATACTCATAATAAAGAGATAAGTAGATAGGGGAGTGACAGTGTGAATGGATATTTGTTACCAAATGATTCTCAAATTTAGTTGAACCTTGTAACCAAAGATTTTTAACAAACTTAACTCTCTAATCAATATTGTGAAGAGGAATAGTTAATGTGTTCCTTGGAAAAGTTAACAATATGAACACCCAATGTTGTTGAGGTGCAAGTATGCACACAATGAGTTTCGAGAGCAATCGTAGTCTAACAGAATCGATCAAAATAAGTGACTTGGTCAGAACTAGTAATGAGGGGTGGTATGAGATGTCATCTCTAGGTTGTTGCTCGGGTAGTACTATGATAAGTCCTATGTTCATTTGATTGATCAAGTTTAGCCATGATGTTTGGTATGATACAAATGATTATGTCACAATGGATATTGATGACCAAGTCCAAGGTTAGGGTATTACCATGGCTCTAGCTGACTCCAAGTTGTGGATAACCAGCTAGAGACTAGGTATATGTACGCTAACCCCCTTACATACATCTAATGGAGAAAGTAGACTAGTTAGTCAAAGTTTTAGTATGTTAAATTATGGGGAAGTATGTATCCACCCTTTAGGTGTTATGGGCCCTAAATGATAACCCCAGTCATGGATCAACCATCATACCAAAACTAGATGATTTTAAATGATGTAATTTGATTCCTGTAGACACCAAAACAACACCAATCCGATTAAGTGACTACAAACACTGATCGCATTGACATACACAGCTTTCAGGGCAGCCCTCAGAGGTCAAACAGTGGTCCTAGCCACTCACACAGCAGTTTAGAAGGTCAAAAAATGGCAGAGCAAAGTTGGTCGCTTTAACAAGCCTTCGTTCAAACAAACCTTAAGCAAAACTTCAAGAGCAAACAAGCCTTAATCAAAAAGGAACCTTGGCCTTAGATGTCACGAAATCGCGACGTCACGATTTCGTGACGTCGCGATATCGCGACGTCACGATTTCGTGACGTCGCAATATCGCGACGTCGCGATATCGCGACACCTAAGGCCCCAAGGGGGAACCTCGGTCGAAGTGTCACGATATCGCGATGTCGCGATATCGTGACACTTCAGCATTTTGCGTTTAAAAGCAGACACCTCTCCAATCAAAGGCGGACTTTGGCGTGGCCGCCACATCCAAGGAATGACCGCCACGTGGCACCCCTACGTGCCCCTTTTCAAAGAGACCCCGTGGGTCTGTAGAACGGTGGACTTCACCAACTGCATTAATGAGACAAGCAGTGTTAGCAACAAATCCGATCCGAGGCCATGCCTCATAACTACTGATGTCAGTGCGAGCCATGTCTCATAAATCATCTGACAAGGGTCAAATCTCAGCGGCGGACTTAGGGTTTGACATTAATGTTCAGAGGCAAAATTCCTCTATAAAAACTAGCTCAATGCAATGCAAAAGTAGAAAAGGAGGTAGACATTTCCAGGCAACGAAGTGCTACCAAACTGTGAACCCGACACTCGACCATCGTAACACACCAATTCGACGACATCACTCAGCACAAGAGATTTTGGGCCCTTCTTTAAGTAGATTGGCGTCAAAACTAGGTTCTAACGGGGGCAGCCCGCTTGGGCACCTCACGTCTTTTTGCTCAGCTATATTTTGATTTATTCTGTTATCATGTATTCGCTATATGTTACGGCCTGCGCAGTTTTGTTTTAATCTATTCCTTTATACGTTATAAGTTGATCGAATCTATTATCAAGCTATCGCGGCTTTAATCATGTATCTTGAATGATATCATGCATTATATTTTTGGATGTTTACTTGGGTAGCCCAAGTTATTTTATTCACGTCTTCAATCAATCTTTGCACGTATTTCTTTTAAACGCTTTATCCTTTAGTCACAGGTGCTACTAAACAGTTTACTGTTTCTTTGAGTGCAGGAAGAACAGCAGGAGCAAAGATTCATCAGCAACCAGCGGCGGCAACATTTTGGCCCGCCCGTTTCAAATGTGGGCATGCGGAAGGAGATCATTATTCATCTGGTGTAATTGAAAATATGTAATCGAAGAGACATATTGTAACCAGTTTGAATCATATTAATAAAAAGGGTCGTGCTCCTGCTTTTCCCTTTTATGTTTGGTTGATTCGAAGTTCTGTTTTCATTACATCTTAATCACTGTTTTTCTTTCGGAATCTCATGCTTTCAGTGGCGATCATTGTTTTTCTTTTTTTTTTTAAGCCGAAGGTCAGAAACAGCAAATCCGGGCAGAAAGAGGTAACGGTTTTTAACTGTCCATGTCATTTTCTGTGAAATTTCTGTTTATTTTACTTGTTTAATCTTTTACTTTCATTCTTTTTAATTATTAAAGAAAGGTAGAGAATTTTTTTTAAATTTTTCTTGCTTTATTTAATTATTTATTTATTTATGTAATTATTTATTTAATAATTAATTTTTTTTAAAGAAAGGTAGAGAAATTTTTCATAAATTTTTCTTGCTTTATTTATTTACTTAAAAAAAAAAATATATAAATTTTTACTTGCTGTTTTCCGGTTTGTAGTGTTTCTTGCTGTCTTCCGGTTTGCATAGGGAAAGTTTCTTTTTGTTGCTCGTTTCATTTTTATTAAATAAAAAATGAACTCCACACACTGCACGCGGTAAATTTGAACCAAGGAGCTGGTCGTAAAACCCCAGCCCTTGAGCAAGACCAACGGTGGGTTCATCACCACCTTGGCTTAGCTTTGCATCCATTTCCCCGATTGTCACTGTTGTTAGACGTAAATCCTGACGAAAGCTGACCGAGTGTTGCTTGGGGTGATTCCCATGCACGCGAGGATAAGTCTTCTATGGTAGGTGTCATTAACGAGACAATCCCCCTTCCGTACCGCCTATGTTCCACGTACCATCTCGCTCTCACGTACCTATAGTTTCCCTCTCGTAAGGGCGGGTATATAGAGAGGTTGGTATATCGGTCCGGCAATGGTATATTGAAGGGGCGACCATTTATGGGAGTCATATGAGCCAACATTATGCATTTAAACGTTCTTCAAAATTTGCAAAAACATAACAAAACATCAAAATGCACTAAACCAGTTTAGGACACACTATCAAATCCTTAAAAGAGATAATCACGATTTTGTGTATGAGTGTGTTCATTTCTGCTTAGTGTAGACCAAAAGACAAATCACCATAAACGAGATAAAATCTGCTTAGATAGTAGAGAAGCGCCACAATGGTGTACACCCGTAGCCAAGCCCAATCAAGGGCGGACGCTGCGGAAGGTGCACAAAGAGAGGGCGCTAGTCGCCTTCGTTTTAGCCCTGAGGACTTGGCCATACCGCCTTGGCGGTCTAGCCTACAAGAGAGTCCATATCAGGCCCCATCAAAAAGAAATTATTGGGAGCCTCCTCATTGGGGTATGCCCATCCAACACAGCCCCTTTCGGGAAGACGCTTTACACGTAGATCTCAATGTAGGTAGACAACCGCCTCTTGAGGCTAGATTTGAATGGCCACAGCGCGATGAAGCGCTAGAGAGGCATACTCGTCCATTTGGAGAGACAACGTGGATATGGCGTCTCTTCTTTACCTCCCATCGAACAGAAAGACAACATCCAGAGCGCAGGGCTCTTTACACAGGGCAAGCTAACTCCGCCCGCCCCTTTCACACCCATGAAAGGGAGTACGAGGAAGATCATCGCATTCCTCTGGAACAACATACAGCATGGGAACCTTGTGTTTCTACACCTTCCAGATATCATGATCACACATCAAGGCTAGAGCCTCAAGCAAATGTCGCCTACCTCGACAAAGGGAAGCAACCCATTGAAATTTTAGACCATCAAGATCGAGGCAAACACATAGGCAAAACATTCAAGCCTCCTCAACAAAAGAGGGCAGACCCAGCTGACCCGGCAGTCGCCGAGACATGCCGCTCGCCAAGCTCGAATCACGCAGCTTGAGCAGGGTCATCAGGAGTTAGAGTACTTATACCGCTTGAATAAAGAGCGCATGCAGCGCGAAGCGGATGAGTTGCGCTATAAGCTACCTGAGAGGGTGCCAACCCCTCGCACCCATAGAGATGAACAATATGAGAGGCACAACCCTTTGATGCCGGACAGGTCTCCACGACCTCGTCAAGCTTTGCCTCCGAGACCTTATAGACCCGAGAGGGAGGCCACTCCCCGAAACAATGATGGGTACCCCCAACGGGGACTCAATCAAGGTCATAGGTCTCGCCCAGAGACTCCTCAAGAAGTTTATGAAGAGTATGAACCAGACATAGAGCGGGCCAAAATGCCCCATCAAGGCGGGAGGGCTGCCACTCGGCCACCCCCCCATAGGCCTCCAGTCTCCCATGACTCACAACGGGAGCAAACAAAAGAGGAAGAAATAAAATCTTCCGATGCATACAAAGCGCTATTAGAGCGTTTGGAGTCTATGGAGACAAAAGCTTCTGGGCATCAAAAACCCACATTACGTCAACTCCGCAGTCATCCAGTGCATCCCTCAGTGCCTACACCTCTTTACCCCGAACACTTCAAGTTGCCTCAATTGGCAGTCTTTAAAGGTGAAGAGGATGCACAAGAACATGTCACAAGGTTCCTAAGTCAATGCTTCGGCATCCAAGATAATGATGCATTGTTGCTTCGAACTTTCATAACCACATTCGTAGGCCCTGCCTCGGATTGGTTCACACAATTACCCAAACAAAGCATAAACAATCTCGATCAATTAGTAGATGCGTTTCTTGAACGCTTTGCTTTCAACACAAAGAAGAAGGCATCACCGAGTGATCCGGCCAGCCTCGAGCAATATGAGGAAGAAACAATGACAGCATACGGGAATCGATGGAGGGCTTTGCTTTCTAGGCTACCCTACCGTCCCCCTATGTCCGATCTTACACGGATGTTTGCACGGAGTTGCTTAAAATCAATCTCCGGTCTATTGTCGCTGTAGCAATACGACAGCTTAGAAGAAGCTTTGGCGCAAGCCAGAGTTATAGAAGAGATTAAGATAGGCGAAGGCGCAATCGCCAAGCCTAAAAAGAAAGAGTGGAATAAAACCACTAAGACTGGGAATACGCAATCACAACCCGCTACGGTTAATCAAGTTGCGATAAATGTTCCCAAGCTTGTGCAAGAAATGCAGCCCCAAAAGGCTAATTACCATGCGGTGCCTCCTAGTTATGAAAAAGACAATAAGAAATAGGAGCAGAATCAGCAGCATCGCCCTAGGCGACAATTCACCCCTTACACGGAGTCCAGGGACTCCCTATTTGACCGCTTGTCAGCGGAAAATTTAGTCACCCTACCGTAGATCCAAACTATAGACCCTAACGCCCCCAAGCCTAAGGGATACAGAGAGGAATTGTATTGTAGATTCCATAGGCGCAGGGGACATGATTTAAATGGATGCTGGAAATTCAAAGGATTGATCCAAGATTTAATCGACAATAAAACATTGGCCGTGGACAACCCCATAGCGCCAAATAATCAACAAATGGGGGTATTCAAGGACCCTTTGCCTGCCCACGAGGCACAGGCAAAACCTCTCCAGATTAACGAGGTGCGAGAGAATCTTCCCATGCAAGGATTTGTGGGAATGATCAGCATAGTGACAAGGAACAAAAAGTACCCAGCAGCTTCCCCGAGGTAGCTACGAGGGAAGTCCCGACAACATCGCAGCCTCAGCAACGCCCAACGCAGTTACCTCCGCCTAGACCCGAGGTCACGATACGGACCAAACTCACGCAGAGTTTGCGGACCACATCGGCTAGGCTGTCCATTTACGAGCTTATTCAACAGTCAACACCTCATAGGGAAGCTCTTATGGACATTTTAAAAACCATCGACTTACAGACCTCACGAAGCAAATTCTTTCAACAACTTCGTAGGACATGTGAAACGATGTACGGAGCCGGTCATCACCTTCGGAGAGGATGAAGTCAAAGCAATATCGAATGACACGATAGATCCACCCCTGCACGTTGTTGCGCGGGTCAACGGGATCCCATACAAGAGAGTGCTGGTAGATACTGGCTCGTCCAGTAACATCATTACCACTGTAGCGCTAAAACATTTAAAGCTGCCAACCTCTCATATCACAGCCTCCACCTACACACTGCGAGCTTTCAATGATGCAATATGCTCGATAGTCGACACAGTTGTTCTACCTATCCAGGTAGGACAAAAGACAATACCAACATTGTGCCATGTGTTGGAAGGCGAGATGGCTTACAATATACTGCTAGGGCGGCCTTGGATCAGGGACATGAAGTGTGTCCCTTCCATCGCTCACCAGTGCTTAAAATATGCTTTTGAAGGAGAAATACATGTAGTCCCGATGGACTTGGAACCCTTCAAGTATTGCAATGCGGTACAACTAATGCCTCAATCGACCCTCCCTTCAACGCATTTGGATTTCCAGTTAAATCCATCTAAACAGGGTCCAATACCGCAGGCACCACTGGTGACCAAATCACCAAAATCCCAGCCAGGTGAATCCTCATCATCTGCTCCTTCATTACCAATGCCACCTGTCATGGCTAAACAGAAGGACAAGGGAAAACAGATCATGGAAGAGGCTCAGCCCCTAGAAGAGGGTTTGCCCACAATATCAACGGTATCAACAGAGGAAACACCTAGCACTACGGAAGCCGAGACTCCAAAAACACCAAACATGGAATGGACTCAGGAAGGACTCCCGTTCCCTCCCTCCCAAGCATCAACAATCACTATTGAAATGGCCAGCACGGGCCTGGGGGAGTATTTAGTGCAGAATGTTGTGGCAACGCCCGCATTAGAATCAGTACAGGATATGGGGAGACCTCGCCTTCCCATAGGAACAGTTGTTCCTCTAGGTCACCCACCCAACCAGACAAATTTTGTGTATGGGGGCCTTGATCATGGTCTTGAACCATGCCAGCAAAAGGAAGCAGACGAAGAGCCTTTTGTTGAAAACATCAACTATCTATCAAACCCAAACTTCGCCCTAAAATATCTCGGCCAATGCAATTGGCATGGATACGGGCTAGGCAGATATGAACAAGGGATGCGGGTCCTTTGCCAACCAAGATATCAGATGCCATATGATAAGTCAGGAGTAGGGTTCAACCACCCCCTGCCCTTAGACATCTTGGTAGAAAATATGCAAGGCCTAGAAATAGGCAACAAGGGGGGATTGGCACCCGATCTCTATGCCAACCCAAATACAGACTTTACATTGGGAGATTACCTCCCATGGTCAACCAACACCCTTGGCAACAACAGTAATCCCTCTCCTTTGCTAGAAAGAGGTGAAAGTTCGGACACTAATCCTCACAGAGAACATCAACGATGTCCAGACATCTTTTTGAAACTATTCCCCTTAGAGGTTCCAGTTGAGTCAATACCATGTCAAGAGAATCAGGTCCCTCCACCAAGAGTGGAACAACCGCCATGGGACCAGATTAACTTACTGGAACAAGGAGAACCCTCAATGTCGCAAGTAACAGTTGCTGAAGAGAATGAACATTTTTGGATCTCCGAAAGTGATTCAGAAGATGAGACTGAGATGATCTATCTCAGACATGCGCGATGGAATTATCGCCCTTTAACTCATGAAGATCTAATGGGACAGATGGGCATAAGGTTAGGACATGAATGGTGGGTAGACCCAGCGAGGTGGGACCAAGTGTTGGATCCATGGCTCCAAATTCACGATGAGCACCGTCCACCCCGAGACCCTATCATGACAACAGTGCCGAGGGAAGACCCTGTCCTCCTATCAAGCACATAGGGCCGATCCATTCATGCCCGTTCCCCTAGAACCAGATCCAGAGTATAGGGAGCATCTAGAAGAATCAAGTTATCACACCCATGGTAATGGAGACCAAATTCATTCCATCCACATGATCTCCATTGATTTGACCGCACCCATCCGCAATCCGGCCGATCCAGCAAGGTCATTGCATCTAGACATAGATGCCATCGACTGGGATCGCGTCAATTCACCTTTGTCACCATCAGAGTACTGGCCTTTCGGTGAAATGCATCATTTTACCCCAGGGACAACTCAGGATATTTTTCAGGTTGAAGAGGAACCCGAGGTTCCCAACGCAGATCTAAATTCAGCTAATGATATCCATTTGATCCCGACTCCACATCGGTTGGAGGACGGATCCCACATGTCGATCGAGGAGACGACTGATGTAGATATCGGCATAGATCCAATGAATCCATAGATTCTCAAGCTGGGGGTAAGCCTTTCCCCCGAAGAGCAAGCCGACTACATTGCCCTTCTCAAAGAGAAGAAGGAGGTTTTTGCATGGTCATACAAAGATATGCCAGGACTAGACCCGCAGCTAGTCACGCATAATTTAACGCTTGATCCGACAATCAAGCCTGTAAAGCAAAAACTACGTAAGATGCACCCAACAGTGGCCTTGATGGTCAAAGACGAATTGCAAAAGCTGTTGGATGCACAGTTTGTCATCTGCGTGGATTATCCGCCATGGTTGTCCAACATGGTTCCCGTCAAGAAGCCCGACGGGAGGATTCGCATATGCACCAATTTTTGAGATCTAAACAAAGCGAGTCCTAAGGATGATTTCCCCTTGCCAAGCATCGACGCATTGGTAGACGCTACAACAGGTCACGAAATGCTCTCCCTCATGGATGGTTTCTCAGGATACAATCAAATTCGTATCAATCCTGAAGACCAACTAAAAACGGCGTTCACAACGCCTTGGGGGACATTTTGTTATAAGGTCATGCCTTTTGGCCTTAAAAATGCTGGTGCCACCTACCAACGTGCCATGACATATATCTTCCACGATTACATGCACAAAACTTTGGAAGATTACATGGATGATTTGTTAGCCAAGTCTCTCTTGCGCTCAAATCATATCGATGACTTAAGCAAGATCCTCGATCGCCTCATGGAGCATAAAGTTAGACTAAACCCCAAGAAGTGCGTCTTTGGCGTCACATCTGGAAAACTCTTGGGTTTCATAGTCTCAAAACGAGGAATCGAGGTGGACCCAAAGAAAGTCAAGGCAATCCTCGAAATGGTTCCCCCAACTACAATCAAGCAGCTCAGAAGTCTACAGGGCAAGGTCGCATCGATTAAACGCTTCATAGCACAATTATCTGACAAGTGCCGACCCATGAACAAATTATTGCACAAGGGGGTTACATTTCATTGGGATGACGAGTGCCAGTCAGCCTTTGACGAGATCAAACAATACCTGGTTTCGCCACCAGTATTGGCACCACCTAGACCAGGAGTGCCGTTCTACTTATACATCTCAGCTACTGAGGTGGCACTGGGCGCCATGCTAGCCCAGAAGAATGAACTTCACAAAGAACAGGCTACATACTATCTTAGCCGCACCTTGGTCAGTTATGAACTTAACTATGCATACGTTGAGAAACTCTGCTTGGCAGTGGTGTTTGCTACCAAAAAGCTATGCCACTACATGCGGAGCAACACTACGTATGTTGTGTCTAAGGAGAATCCATTGCGATACATGATGAGTCGTACTTATCATAGTAGTCGCACATGGCGAAATGGATCATGTTGTTGACGGAATTTGACATAGAGTTTATTGGACAAAAATCTATCAAAGGACAAGTCATAGCCGATCAACTAGCAGAGGCTCCTCTTGAAGACGATCAGCCTCTGGTCATAGAACTACCCGATGATGGGGTCTTCCATGTCTCAGAATCGCCAGATTCCGATGAGCCTGAGTCACAGGCCGACATAACCCTATTCTTCGATGGTTCTAAATGTGAGCAAGGTGGTGGCACGGGAATTGTATTCTTCACACCGCAGGGTGCCCCAATGCCCCCGTCATTTAAATTAAACTTCCCATGCACCAACAATAACGCAGAGTATGAAGCCTTGCTCCTAGGTCTTCAGACAACAATCACCATGAACATCAAACGACTGAATATCTTTGGTGATTCGCTGTTAATAGTCAATCAAGTCAAAGGGGTATATCAATGCAAATGCCCAGCTCCCGAAGGCTTATAAAGCCCTTGTGGACAAATTCCTGGCAAAACTTGAGTGGTATGACATCGAGGCCCTCCCTCGATCATCGAATCATTTTGCGGACACAATGGCCTCCTTGGGGTCACTAATTCCGTAGGACCTTTCCGGTGATATGACAACCATTCAAGTCAAAACCTTATCGCAATCCGCGATGGAGCGTGCAAGCTCAGACTTGATGCCAGGAATCCACATGATCCAGATTGAACCATCCTCGGATAAGTTCTCTCGAATCCGAGATCGTCTGAAATGTGCCAACTGGGGGTCCTTGTTCTCCCCTACTCCCATTAATAGCAACACAACGCTATTCTTGCAGGTTCTATCCCATTCAACGTTTGCTAGGGAGGAACTTCAAGAGGGATTGGTTGTTCATACTGTCGAGGTTTCTGATCAACAGGATTGGTATTTACCCATCAGAGACTACCTCAAGTTAGGTAATCTCCCACTTGGATTGACTCATGCCGCAAAACGAGCACTCAAGCAGAAAGCGGCTAAGTATGTCTTGATAGGAGACATTTTGTATCGTCGCAGCTATGAAGGAATCCTCCTTCGTTGCTTGGACCAGCAAGAGTCCACTTGGGCGATCGCCCAAGCGCACGATGGTACATGTGGTGGCCACTTTAGTGGTATGGCTATCGCAAAGCGCATTCTTCGCATGGGCTATTATTGGCCATCTTTAGAGCGAGATTGTTGCACCTATGTCAAGAAGTGCGTGAAGTGTCAACATCATGCCAATTTGATGCACGTACCTTCTCAAGCCTTGCAGACAGTCCAGTCTGATTGGCCGTTCTCGCAGTGGGGCTTCGACCTAATTGGAAAGATCTCCCCTGCATCGTCAGGTCGTCACACGTTTATCATAACGGCCACAGAGTACTTTACCAAGTGGGTGGAAGCAATTCCGCTTACCTCTACGACAGGACCCCGCATTGTGGAGTTCATTTTGCATAACATCATATGTCATTTTGGTATTCCATCCAAAATAGTCTCGGATAATGGGACGCCTTTCAAGAACAAAGACGTGCGTGCTTTGACCACAAAGTACAAGATTCAGCACAGCTTTTCAACACCCTATTATCCGCAGGCGAATGGGCAAGCAGAGGCGTCAAACAAAATGCTAGTTGCCATCCTTAAAAAGACCGTCACAGATAGTCATAAGGATTGGCACATTCAAATCCCACTTGCCCTATGGGCCTATCGCACTAGCATTCGGACACCCACTGGGGCCACTCCGTTTTCGCTTGTGTATGGCTCCGAGGCAGTCATGCCTCTAGAGTTGGAGATTCCTTCCCTGCGCATATCAATGCAGGAGTTCATCGATGATGATTCTGCACGGCAAGCCCGGTTAGACCAGCTTACGTTGCTTGACGAACGACGCGTTAATGCTCTCGAGCATTTACGTATTTATCAAGAGCGACTTAAGAAAGCTTACAACATGAAAGTTCACCTGAGGGACTTTCGGGTTGGTGATTTGGTTTTGAAGGAAAACCAGCAAAATTCCAGTTTGCCATCCCACCTAAGGGACAAGTTTGCGGCAAATTGGTTAGGTCCATATGTCATTGATAGCAAAATAGGACCCGAGACGTACCGGCTAGCTTCTCTTGATGGTATCAAGGAAACAGAACCCTTGAATATCAGTCATTTGCGACCATTTCATATCTAAGAGAGCCAAATCCCAAAAAGGCTCCAAGGATTCTTGCAATCGCTTGGTCAATCCCAAAAATGCTCCAAGGATTCTTGCAATCGCTTGGTCAATCCCAAAATGCTCCAAGGATTTAATCCCAAAATGCTCCAAGGATTCTTGCAATCGCTTGGTCAAATTCCAAAAATGCTCCAAGGATTCTTGCAATCGCTTGGTCAATCCCAAAATGCTCCAAGGATTCTTGCAATCGCTTGGTCAATCCCAAAATGCTCCAAGGATTCTTGCAATCGCTTGGTCAATCCCAAAAGGCTCCAAGGATTCTCGCAATCGCTTGGTCAATCCCAAAATGCTCCAAGGATTTCCACAATCGCTTGGTCAAAAATCAAGAAAATTCAAAAACAACAAAAATCATCAAAAACAACAAAAATTTGCATCTCATTTCTAGGCATACTCAAATTCATCAATAAGAGAGTTCTTCTCGCACTTCATCTTCATATTCACAAAAATCAATCCATCAAAAATACAAAAATACATAGCTGCATTAAAGCATTGCATCCATACATTGCATATTTGTGGTCGTACAGGTCAAGGGCACCATAGGCTGTAATAAATCCGCTAGTCCATCTTGTTCCACACTGTTCCATTTTACAAAAACACCATGCATTGCTTTTACCATACTAGAGTCAGTGGTCTTTTAATGTATCAAGGGTTTTTCGTGATTCAGTCATCATTTTGCTCTTTAGCCATGTAATGTATCAAGTCAAACAGATTTTATGAAGGTAGAGTTACACTTGAAATACACCTTGTTACGTAACATCCCAACACAAATTAAAACACATAAAAATTCCCAAGTTGTGTGAACGAAAGATGAAACCTGCATAGTAATCCAGGTCACCATAAGCGAAACGGTTATCTTGCTCATCCCCCCGTGCGAATGACCCCAAGAATGCTGAGAGTTGGCAAAAGGACAAGCATCCTCCCTACCCAATTCCCTAAGAATCCCAAAATTCTAAATAGTTGCAAAACATAAAAAATTTGCAAGCGTCAAAACTCCAAAATTTGACATACTACAAGTGCACACATCAAA
Organism: Wollemia nobilis; assembly: GCA_028583015.1. Classification (NCBI taxonomy): domain Eukaryota; kingdom Viridiplantae; phylum Streptophyta; class Pinopsida; order Araucariales; family Araucariaceae; genus Wollemia; species Wollemia nobilis. The sequence continues at coordinate 3,430,947 of JAQPPZ010017220.1, read as the reverse complement.
AGGCACAAACAATAGTGATTATCGTCACTCCATATCCCCAATCCCTTGCTCAAAAGAAAAACAAATCAAAATAAACAGTGATTTTATCACTACAAACGAGCAAGTATCCCAATACAATTGAAGAAAAGAAGGGAGTTGAACTTGAATCCCTGGAACTCTCAGCATTCTAACGGGTCATGAGGCAAGCCTCAGTATCGGTTTGGTTGATAGCCTATCGGTCATTGGCGGTAAACCTCTCGCATGACGATATATCTATCACATTAACTTGTGTACAGATCAATATTTGCATGTGGATGAGCTAGCTTATGGTATCCTAGATAACACCGCAGATTAATCTAACTAAATACAACAAAGGAGTTAGTGGAGCTAGTTAGGTGATCCTCAATACAGGTTCGGTTGAAAGCCCATCTGGCACTGGCGGTATCTTGACAAATACCACATAAATGAACTCAATTGCACACACAGGGATGTGAAATAACTTGGTCAAAAACAAGTCCGATTCATACCTTGTTCAAAAGTCTTGTAAGATAAAGTACAGTCATGGCTAATAAGTTAAAACCGTCTGAGTCTCAGAAAACCTTAGCTACATTTCTAAACCAACTGCGCTACTTTTCATCCTTACAATACCATCAGAAAAGAAAAACCACATGTATACATACAAAGTCATGCATCACAACAATCGCCTCAAAACAAAATAATGGAGTTCTAAAATAGTCTATGGTGCCATAGCCAAACATCACAAAGTCCATCCATCCATTTCATTTCTGCATATCACATACATTTGCATTCATCACAACATATGCATCCATCAATATAAAGTAGCATGCATCCATCAACATCAATCATTATGCATAAAATCATGACATATACACAAAGAAAGAAAATTAAAACAACAAAAACATCATAAAAATGCAACACAAAAACATTGCAATAAGCATTGCCAGACACAAGTGCTCTTGCACTTAACTTCTTGGCATAAAAAAATCGATGTCGGGGTTCAACTTGTTACTCTCCTACTTCCCCTAGAAGGCTACCCCTAGCCGGACCGCTCCACGGGAAGATGGGTTGTTGATGATTTCACCCCATTATGGCATCACCAAAAGGGTTAACACCCACCAAAAATAGGTCCAAATGTCGAGAAACTGCACGTGCTTAAACGGTAAAACATCTAAAGGCACCCTAACCTAAGTCATCTTGGGTCAAGCGACTCGTCGCTTTTCTCACGAAGGTCATTCCCTCATCGATTCGTCGCTTGAGGGGGTAGTCACACTTAGTCACCAATCAACAAGCACACACCCAATCAAGGCAATGACATGCATTCAAAGAATCATTGACAAAGACAATCACGCTCCTGCTTGGGGCAGTAAACAAGCAATCATTAAATTGATCAAACACTTGGCATTCCCGAAGCATGAACACAAGGTTTCCCCTGTGGACAAAAGGTTACGCCCTTTTCCTAATCATGACCGATCAATGTCCAAGCTCAAGTCACACCTCATCAAAATAGGTTAACACTTGAAATCAAATTCCTTAGCTCGTCGAAGCAAGGATTCAAGAATGCATGCCCTTTCCATACTTGGGGCATCAAAAGTTGGTTAGGTTACCAAGAAACCCTAATCGTTAGTGCTTTGGTTTTCTATTTTTGCTCAGCATTGCGTCACCCGCAGCGCTTCCCAAAAAGGGGCATCTGTAGACACCAAAACAGCACCCATCCGATTAAGTGACTACAAACACTGATCGCATTGACACACACAGCTTTCAGGGCAGCCCTCAGAGGTCAAACAGTGGTCCTAACCACTCACACAGCAGTTTAGAAGGTCAAAAAATGGCAGAGCAAAGTTGGTCGCTTTAACAAGCCTTCGTTCAAACAAACCTTAAGCAAAACTTCAAGAGCAAACAAGCCTTAATCAAAAGGGAACCTTGGCCTTAGATGTCGCGAAATCGCGACGTCACGATTTCGCGCGTCGCGATATCGCGACGTCGCGATATCACGCATCACGATATCGCGACACCTAAGGCCCCGAGGGAAGCCTCGGCCTTAGACGTCGCGATATCGCGCGTCGCGATATCGCGACACCTAAGGCCCCGAGGGAAGCCTCGGCCTTAGACGTCGCGATATCGCGCGTCGCGATATCGCGACACCTAAGGCCCCGAGGGAAGCCTCGGCCTTAGACGTCGCGATATCGCGCGTCGCGATATCGCGACACCTAAGGCCCCGAGGAAGCCTCGGCCTTAGATGTCGTGATATCGCGCGTCGCGATATCGCGACACCTAAGGCCCCAAGGGGGAACCTCGGCCGAAGTGTCGCGATATCGCGACGTCGCGATATCGCGACACTTCGGCATTTTGCGTTTAAAAGCAGACACCTCTCCAATCAAAGGCGGACTTTGGCGTGGCCGCCACATCCAAGGAATGACCGCCACGTGGCACCCCTACGTGCCCCTTTTCAAAGAGACCCCGTGGGTCTGTAGAACGGCGGACTTCACCAACTGCATTAATGAGACAAGCAGTGTTAGCAACAAATCCGATCCGAGGCCATGCCTCATAACTACTGATGTCAGTGCGAGCCATGTCTCATAAATCATCTGACAAGGGTCAAATCTCAGCGGCCCTGACGGACTTAGGGTTTGACATTAATGTTCAGAGGCAAAATTCCTCTATAAAAACTAGCTCAATGCAATGCAAAAGTAGAAAGGAGGTAGACATTTCCAGGCAACGAAGTGCTGCCAAACTGTGAACCCGACACTCGACCATCGTAACACATCAATTCGACGACATCACTCAGCACAAGAGATTTTGGGCCCTTCTTTAAGTAGATTGGCGTCAAAACTAGGTTCTAACGGGGGCAGCCCGCTTGGGCACCTCACGTCTTTTTGCTCAGCTGTATTTTGATTTATTCTGTTATCATGTATTCGCTATATGTTACGGCCTGCGCAGTTTTGTTTTAATCTATTCCTTTATACGTTATAAGTTGATCGAATCTATTATCAAGCTATCGCGGCTTTAATCATGTATCTTGAATGATATCATGCATTATATTTTTGGATGTTTACTTGGGTAGCCCAAGTTATTTTATTCACGTCTTCAATCAATCTTTGCACGTATTTCTTTTAAACGCTTTATCCTTTAGTCACAGGTGCTACTAAATAGTTTACTGTTTCTTTGAGTGCAGGAAGAACAGCAGGAGCAAAGATTCATCAACAACTAGCGGCGGCAACATTTTAGCCCGTCTGTTTCAAATGTGGGCATGCGGAAGGAGATCATTGTTCATCTGGTGTAATTGAAAATATGTAACTGAAGAGACATATTGTAACAGAGTTTGAATCATATTAATAAAAAGGGTCGTGCTCCTGCTTTTCCCTTTTATGTTTGGTTGATTCGAAGTTCTGTTTTCATTATATCTTAATCACTGTTTTTCTTTCGGAATCTCATGCTTTCAATTCCACATAATGTCACCCCTTATAGGATTTTGCCAATATAATCCACTTGGGTGGCTCTCTAGAGCAGTCCAGAACCCAAAAGTGGTTTGATATGCTTGTACTAATTTAAAACTATCTATTAAAAGATTCATTGGGTGAAAAAAAATTCTATGAATCTAAAATCATTTGCTATGAACATGAAATTACTTTTAGGATTTGAAGCATTCAATTTAGAAAATAAATTACCTTGAGAATAGAAACTAGTACTGATAGAAACCTAAATAAGATTGTAATATCCAAGTATAATGGGAAAGGTGATGGTGATGCAACAGAAAATTGGCTAGGTGAACTAGAGTTATACTTTTCCTTGATAGTTTTGTCATCTAAATCTAAAATTGCATTGGTAGTTATGAAAATGATTGAAGTAGCCCTAGATTGGTGGAATTCCTATAAGAAAGGGCATAATATTGAAGCTACAAACATCAAGTGGGAGGATTTTATTAAAGAATTCAAGAATAGATTCTTAACTAAATAATATTATGTGGAAATATTTAGGGAGTTTACTAATATTTGGCAAGAAATTATGATAGTGTGATATTATCATCAAAAGTATATTTAACTGCTAAAATATGGATCCCAATATAAAAGTAACAAAGATATGAAGGTTAAAAAATTCATTATGGGATTGCATCCTAGGATCATGATGGTGGTGAATATGCACAACCCTGTAGATCTTCCTACAACTTTTGATTTGGCATGAAAAGAAGAAGTAAACCAAGAGACCACAAAGTATACTTTAATTATCAAAAGATATCTATTTCATCTCCTAATTAACATCACAAGGGGCATACACACCCCCTACCTCTGAATCAACCACCACCATAGCAAAAGAAATGCAGGATGAGGGTTTTCCATAGGAGCCAAGACCAAACTCAATCTTACTTGGGTCCCACAGAGAGGGAGCACCACTAGACACACTCTTTCCCAACCAAAAAATATTACTCTAATCAATCTTCTTTAGAGCCTCTGCATCCACTAAATCTACTTCGCTTGCACTAGAGTACCACATCGCACTGAATCCTCTTGATAAAAATCATCAAAATTTTAAACATAGTACATACCAATTTTATCCTTGATATCCAAATTGTCCTTTAATAATTTTAAAATATCCTTTCTTATATGATAGGAAAATGAATCCCACCATATAACTCCTAAAAAATTATGTTATTTTATTTTTTTTTGAAAAATAATTTGAAAAAACTTGTATTAAAACAAAGATCATTTACAAGTTGGGATGAGACTTCTCCCAACCTTATCCAAAGAGAACACATGTTTACAATAGTAAAATAAGATTTGCATTGGAGCCAAATATCTTAAACCATATTTCTACAATGGTTGTTCACCTATTTACAATTGTAAAATAAGATCTACATTGGAGCACAAATATCCTAAACCATATTTCTGGAATGGTTGTCCAAATTAGCTAAACACTAGATTTTCTCACCAACCTACCTAATCATATCATCCTCAATAGCCATGTCAATATGCCACTGAACCCCTACCTCCTTCTTAATTCCCATCTTAGCTAGGAAGTCTGCCACTTTATTTAGATCTCTACTCACATAAACTGTAATCACATCATCTAATTCCCTCCACAATTAATTAATTTGAGTGACAAGAATCCTCAACCTCCATATCTTCAAATTAACGTTCCTCATGCAATCTAGAGCTCCAACCATTATTTGAGAATATGATTCTAGGATTATCCTCCTGTAACCTTGTTTTACTACCCAAATAAAAGCATATTTGATAGCTAAGGCTTCCACTTCATTGTTTGTGGCCCTTCTCAAGCCTTGCAATTTCCAATAGAGCACTGTCCCAGCATGATTCTAGAAAACCACTCTAATTCCAGCTCTACTCGAATTGCCTTTTGCATCTCCATTAGTATTAATTTTAATTTAACATTTTGGGGGTGGTTTTCAACTAGATCTATCCTGTCCCTCTTGCACTTCAACTTACTACTCCATTGTCCCTATAATAACCTGAGTTTTCTCTTTAGTATACATTGCCATAATTTATGTGACTTTGCTCTAAGTGACCTGCCAAACTCCATCTAAAGATGAAAAGGTTTCTCTAAAATTTTTACCATTTCTCTCCAACCACACTTACCACCAAATGAATTTTAATACAAGACCCCAACCAATACAAAGATATTTAGATTTAAATACACCCCTCTTCCATCTTTTCCAAATATTAATCAGATTCAAATCACCATTAAATCAAAATTTATAATATAAAAACCATCTCTCCTAGATCTGGTGCGTGAATGGGCACTCAAATATCAAGTGATCAATTTTTTCCTCACTCTTGTAGCATAAAAAACATTGATATTAACCAATGATTCCTCTACATTTGAGATTATCAAAAGTAATAATTCCATTATGCATGAACTACTAGGCAAAAACATTTACTTTTGAACAATCATTGGACTATAAAGTCTTTCTCCAGTCCTCAACCTAATATGCATGAGGAGGAGGCTCTAGAAGGATCTTATCATATCTATCCTTCATTGTGTAGACACCAAGGCTTTCATAGCCCCAAGCTAATTCATCCTGCTAATCTCTACCTATGATAAATATTTATTCCAAGATTTTAGTTATGATGGGTGTCAAATACGGAGGGATTGAAATTGGCCACTCATCCAACTTCTTAAACTACTTAAACTTATAATACCCCAGTTGACTAGTGTTAAAATAACTTTGAATTTGGACCCAACCCCTAGTTTCCATGGTTGTTTTTATTGGTTGTAGTTCAAGGAATTCAACAATGATAGGTGGGATTGATCCCATGAATCTGTCCAAAATCGTGCCTTCTCCTCTCTTCCCACTTTCCAAAATAAACCATATTTTACTACTTGAGATCCTAACTTAATATCCTGCAACACTAAGGATCCATTACCATCCAAAGGGAAATGACCTACTATAGACACCAAAACAGCACCAATCCGATTATGTGACTGCAAACATGGATCACATTGGCACACACAGCCCCAAGGGCAGCCCCCAGAGGTTAAATAGTGGTCCTAACCACTCTCACAGCAGTTTTGGAAGGTCAAAAATCATTTTGGCACCTTCAGGAACTTTGCTCAATATTTGTTCCACCTAGGGACGAATTCTAATTGGGATTCGCTCTGCCCAGATATGAATTCACAATTCGCTCCAGGGTGGGGCGAATTGCAGGTTTGACAGGTAAAAAGTCAAATCTTGACAAATGGTAGCTCGGATCCGCCACCTAACACCTCCTTCAGTTCATGGGAGCATGGGTGAGCATTTTTGAGTGTTAGAGGCTATTACAGGGGCAGTCATGAAGCCCCTAATCAGGGAGGAATCTTCCCTCCCCTGGAAGGGCATGGCTACCATGTGGCACCTCTGCATGCTCATCCCAAGAGACCTCCAGGTCTATAAATTGATGAGTTTCCTCATCCCAAAATATACAGAGTAAGAGCAATTTGGAGCAACGAAGTGCTGCCATTTCATTTCCCCACACATCCTTGTGTGATTTGTGCCTTCTACATCCTTGATCTCTTTTAGAGAGGAGGTCATTGGGTGACTATTGGAAGGTTGAATATTGAGCCCAAAACCTAATATTTGGCCATAGAATACCACCCAATTTATCAAAAACATCTTGTAAGAGATTTTGGACTCATCCCAAGTGGATTGGTGCCGAAATCAGGCCCCAAACGGTGGGCGGCCCGCCCGGGCGCCCCCACACTGTTGCAGGCCTAATCGTCCCTTTTAGGAACGATTGGGAATCTATGGCAGATTTTTCTTTCTATAATTTTCATTTTTTTCATTCAATTCTATGATGCTTATATAGGTTGTCATTTAAATTTTGTCTTGTTTTGAACAATTTTTATTGTGTTTCTATATTCGTTCGCTTTTACTAACTTGTAGGTAGCATCATCAGATTCCCATTGACGAAGGTTAAATTGGGAAAATCCGACCATCTGGGTCTTCCCAAAATTCCCCCAATTAGCTAACCGCAAGTTTTTAGGTCTTTTGGAGCTCTCTAGGCTAGAAATTTTGGACAGTACCTTTTCGGCATTTTGTTGCAGGCGAATTCGTCCTGCCCTTGAGCAAATTCAAATCGGTGAGGAATTTCCTGACTGTTCTTTTTGCAGTGCCCTCCTAGTGATGTCCTAATGCCCCTATAAAATTTTTAGAGCATTTGGATTCATTTTAGTCATAGTTTAATTCATTTTTCTCATTCATTTATCGCAGGCTTGGGGATTGCATGCTTTGTTTTATCCATAGGTGCTATTGATTATCTTTTGTTTCTTTGAATGCAGGATCAGAACATCGGAGGAGCAGAAAGGAATCAACATTCGCATACACAAGTGGTGGTGACGTTTTGGTCCGCCCATCTTACATGTGGGCACGCGAAAGAAGGAAGGCTATCCATGGATGTAACCAAGAGATGGATTTAACGCTCCTCGCCCCTGAAAAGGGAGGATGTGAATTGTAACCGAGTTGTGAAATACATCAATAAAATATAAGGGCTGTTATTTCATTTGGGTTTCAATTCATGCTTTCTCCATTTCATGTATTTTTAATTCGTAGGATTTAGTGATAAGCTTAGTTTCATTTTTTGAATTGTGCTTGGAGTCTTTCCTTTATTGTTTTCGTATCCTCGTGCTTTCACCTACCTCATTTTAGTTTACTTGTCCTAAATATTCACTAGTTAAAATTCTACTAATAAAGAAATTGGTTGGGAAATCCACCTCCAGTAAAGCTTTCCAGCCAAAGATTTATTATTTAACTTATATCTTCTCAATACCAAGCCTTATTTTACCTTGGGTTGGATTACTTTCTCCCAACCTACTAAGGCCCATTTTACCTCTTCTTTTACTCCTTCCCATTAAAATTTTCTAGCCATATTGTCCAAATCCTTCCATATGGTATGTGGGGCAGCAACGATAGGAAATTTATAAATTGGCATGGCCTAAATGATTGACTGTAAAAAACTTTAATCTACCCCCATAGCTTAACCATTTGTGAGACCAATGATTAATTATTTCCTTGATACAGTCCAAAATATTCCTCCAGATATCTATTCTTAGTTTTTTAAAATTCAAAGGGACCCCCAAGTATACCACTAGGAGAGAAGTCCTTGTGAATCCCAAGATCTCTAAAATTATCTCATGAAGCCTTTGATAAAGATTGAAAAAAATCACTTTTAATTTTTTATCGTTGATGACTTAGTTTGTATCCCTAAGGTAGACATTAAGTGTGCCTCTAATCATTCTTGCTTCCCTAAATTTTGCCACTCCCACCAATCCTGTGTTATCCACAAACTGTAGGTGAGTCAAAACTTCCTCACCCACCTTGATGCCTATTATCAAACCTTGTTATCTTCTCCTCAAGATGATTCTACCCAAGCCTTCAACCAATATGAGAAAAATATAGGGGAAACAAGGATATCCTTGATGAAGGCCTCGAGTAGCTCCAAACGGTTGTGAGGGAAGACCCTTGATTAACACTGAGTATGTCAAAGTAGAAACACAACTCATGACCCATTCTATCCAATCCTGAGAGAAACCAAATGCTGCCATCATCTTTGACAAGAAGCTCCACTCCACCCTATCATAAGCCTTTGACATATCCAATTTTATGAATATTTCTCTATTGTCAGATGTCTACATTGAATGGATTGTCTCCTGAGCTAGAACCACACCATCCAAGATCTACCTACCCTCTATAAAACCCCCTTGCTCTGAGGATATAATGCTATGTAAAAAAGGTTTTGACCACTCAACCATTACCTTTGTGATTATTTTATATATGACATTGCATAAAGCAATAGGTCTATAATCTAAAATATGCACCCCCTCTTCCCCTTTTGGAATTAAGGAAATGAAAGTATGATTTAATGCTTTAAGCATTCTTTTACTACATTTGAACTTCTATATAACAACCATTACATCCTCCTCTAATTTGTCCCAGAAGGCCTAAAAAAATTAATTAGAAATCCATCTGGACCTAGTGTTTTTCTAGTGCTCATTCAAAGACTACATTCTTCAGCTCCTCTCTATAAATGGGTTTAAGTAGGGCCTAATTTTATTCTTAAGAGATAATAGAGGGTATGACAGCAAGAACTTCTTTTTTAGCCTCTTCATATTGCACCATACTTTCCTTAAATAGTTTAGAAAAATAATCCATTGAATTGAAATGCATACCTAGAATTGTATCAAAGGAGTGTCCATTCTCATCTTGAAGAGATTCCATGTTGTTCGTTTGTCTCCTAGCACAGGTAGCCCAATGGAAAATTTTGGTATTTTTATCACCTTCTAATAACCAAGTGGTTCTTGCTCTCTATTTCCAGTAGGTCTCCTCTTGGTTGTCAATATCCTCAACTGCTTTACATAATGCATCATCCCCTTCTTTGAGTTTCTCTAAAATTGTTCCTTCCCTAAAGTGTTTTTGAACCTCAACCCATCTAGCCACCAATGGAGTTCTTTGGACCTAGAATTATGTCTTGTTAGCTCACCTCCATTGTTTCAATTGATCTTTGACATAATGAAGCTATTTGTAGAATTTAAACATTGTTGTCCCATATGTTGGGCGGCCTTCTTTCCACCACTATGGAATTTTATTTTGAAGATCCTCTTTTTGTAACCAAAAGTTTTCAAATTTAAATGGTTTGTGATGTTGCACTATCTTGATCCCCCTTTCCAACAAAATGGTAAAGGGATTTGAAATTGGACTCTCCAAAATCTAAAATTTTATATTCCATTTTACAAATGCCTCATATGAAACAAAAAAAATGATCTAACTTCACGTTCTTGCTATGTGGCTCCCTCCTCTTATTAGTCCAAGTATAATTGGTTCCAGGGTATTTAATATCCACCAAGAGTAATGTCTAGACTTGGGTAATCATAAATTGATCCCTTGGATCCAAAATTGGGGTTCCCTCTTCCTGATCTCTAGAGGATAATTTAGAATTAAAATCCCTAAAAATAATCTAGTATAACTCTTCCCTTGAGACTCTCATGTTATGCACAAATTTCCATTGATGCATCTAACCATCTATGTTTTGAGCCTCATAAAAATTTGTGATTAAAACATATTCATCTATGACGTTGTTCCTAAATTGTGATGTGAGGGCACCCCTCCAAGCTATATGTTCTATTGCAGTCCATTCAAGAGAGTTCCAAAAAGTAACTATCCCCCCTAACGTCCCTTGGGCAGCCACTTCCATATGACCAGCACCCCTCCAAATTCTATTTACTATTTTACACATAAGATCCAATGACTTTTTTGTCTCTTGGATAAGTGAAAAAATTGTTTTACATTTTTCTAAGAGTCTTCGAATAGGAGATTGATGGGTTCTACTATTTAAACCCCTAACATTCCATGATTGTATAATCATTGGTTACCTTGAGAGCAGTAATAATATATTAGCCTCACTGATCCTTGAAATTCTATCAATTCCTTATTTGATTTTCTACCCACTCCTTGAGAGCTACTATTTTTTTATCTCTTTTCCACTTCAGTTATCCCTAGAGTTGGCATTTATCTATTTTTTTATTCTATGCCTATGATGCCATCCTTAATTATCGGTTGCTCTTGGTTATGCACTATTAATTCCCTACACTCTCTAATTATGGTAACTCACTGCACTCAATTACCTGCTCTATGATGGGAGGAGGTGAAAGAGGGGATTGAACATGGTTGTTATTATTTTCATTATTCCCATACACTCCTTCCATGAATTGTTCTTCTTCTTGGTCCATTAGTGTCTTAAAAAACTCATACCTATTGGAGGTCTTGTGTTGGGTTTGCTCTTTACAATCTTTTTTATTTTGTGTTCTCTTTATTTTGGGTTGTTGAAAACCATCTCCCTGTGCTTCTTTACCATGAGAAATATTGGTTGTTTCTTTATTGATTGTTGACATACCCTCGTTAGGAATATTTGGCATTCCCAAAGGAGACTCCATTTTTATGTTCATATTATTTAAGCAATATCAAACCAAATACCCATATTTTTGGTAAACTCTACATCTAAAGGGCAATGACTCATAATTTAGTTGTTGAATCCAATATAGTCCTGCAAGTTTGAGTTCCACCCCTGTCGACAAAGGTTGGCTATGATCCATTTCCACACATAATCTTGGATAAACAACTGTGTTTCCTTCCATTGTGTCTTTCAAAATACCTAAATGTCTTCCAAGGGAATTACCAATAATTTCTAATACCTGCTCACTCCAAAACTCCATTGGAAGTGCATACAAATGGATCCAAACCAGGATAACAGTGGGTTCAATTTGAGGATCAAATCCCACTCTCTAGGGTTGAACAAATAATCCTATCAGACCATGATTCCTCTTTTTTGATTCAAAAGCCCTATTTCTATTGACAAGTGAAGAAAAAATAATAATAAAATATCCATTTCTAATAAACCACAAAGAATACTCACCAAGAGGCTTCCAATTTTTCTAGATCTAGGAATGCAAAAAATTCAAGGTAGGGTGAATACCCATGAATTTATAGATCAAATCATGATTGGATCTATATAAAACTATTTCTTTGACCATCATTTGCTCAATGATAATCTTTGACCTTGATTCTAACTATGGCAAGCATCCATTAACTCGTTGAGATGTTGATCTATTTCTAGCATCTATAAAGAGCATTTTTAATGCAATTTTTTGTGCTTCTTCAGTCTTTGATGGAGATTTATCCTTTAATAAATCTATAAAAGAACTATGTCTCTCTAAAATAGGATCCAGAGGTGTCCCCATTGGGCCCTCCTGGGGCAGCAATCTTGTCTTGAAATCCATAGTAACCATAAATCTCTTCAACTACCCAATCGACGCCCTAGTTTTATCTTCTAAGTGATTTGATGAAAGTTGATGATCTTAGTTGTTAGGTTTGACTTATTTTTACCTATGGTAATTATGTTATTTTATTAAAAAAACCTTCTAATAATTAGGTTTAGGAACAAATGAGAACACTCATATTATTCCCTTCTCCTTGTCAATTGGTTATATGGTATTGACATGACTCCCACCCATATTACATAATAGCCATGTAGTTCTATTACAATAGTATTTTTTAATAATTATGCTCCACATTATATGAATAATAGATAATTATAATATTAAGACCACAAGGTCTTGGTAAGAGTGGTGATGAGGGTGCACATGCTATGAAAAGGTAAAGGGTTCAAACCTTATGGTCAGAGGTCGTTGTGTGTGTAGTATTTTAAATAAAGATATAAATATTAATTTGTGTATATATAAATAAGTTTAAAATAATATACAAAAGAAAAATTCATGCATTAATTTTTTTTTTGATTTGGTAATAGGTTTTGAAAGGGCCCAACCCTTTTACATCAAAGGAAACAAACACATGAAAATTAGAAATGATATTTCACCAGAAATATGAACAAGAACCACCAAAAACAAAAACAGACACCAAGATATAACAAAACCAAACAAGTAACCAAGATAGTTATTCATTAGGATTGACAACTTGCTTAGAGTCTTCAGCTTCATCATCCATATTGATCAATTTGGATATGCAAATCCTATTCTAGAGAATTGAAATAGCTTTGGAAAACATTGACAAGGAATGTTCCAGCATATCAATCAGAATCATAGAGAGTTGGTGGCTAGCTTTAGCCATTTGGACATTACTAGAATTGGGATCGGGCTCGTTGCATTTGGAAATTCCTTGAATATCATCATGATGAACCTCAATCCTTAGATTCTCAGGTAGAGCACAATCCTCGAGGTTGGGGATCTCTTTGACATTGATATCCTCCAATATTGCTTTGATAGGGGAGGACATCTTCGATGTTGAAGCTCTCAGAGATTGGTGTCTTGGGATGGAAGTGGCAACATAGATTCTTCTTTTCTTGGACCTTTGAAAGAAGTCTTCATCCTCTTCACTATCATCAGAAATGTTAAAACTGAAACCTTTCTTAGCGTTGTGATACATTGGGAAGGAAGCCTTTAGAGAGTGTTTCTAAAGCACATGCTTGAAAATAATTAAGTGCAAACCTTTGTGCTTCACCTTAATGTTGTCATTATTTTGGAAAGCTTCAACATTGAGCATTAAATATCTTACAAAATAATCAAGCACATTTATTTATTTTACATCCCTGAGATTATTTAAGAAAGCTAGATGAAAAATACTTAGTGGCTTATCAATCGGGTCCACAGTAAAGTATTCCATAATAGGAATAAGAATTATGCACCATGGTTCAAGGAGGCCATTCCTCATAATACCACCATTTTCATGATCCAACTTCCTTCAATGGTCTAGGAAATGCTTGAGTTCCTGTTGGTCACGAATCTGCCACAGGAAAGGATTTTATGCAAAATGCGCCCTAGACCCGGCCAACATTGAAAGGATGGGAGAAATAAATGTCTCCCAGACCAATCTCCAGAGAGGGCTGGTTCCCTTACTAAATCTAAGCTTGATTTCAGACCAAAGTTATAGGAAAGGAATTGGAAATATGCAGAAAGAAATGGGAAATTACGGAAAGAGATGGGAAATATGGCCATAGGCCAAATTTGTATGATCGGGGAAGGATAATCAGCAAGAATTTAACCTCAAGTGTATGAACAACATATAATAATAGAATACATCATAATCCACTTACGACCTTGCACAGAAAACCTCTAGGATTGCTTTCCAGAACTCACTTCCTCATTAGAAATATTCAAACTCAGATGCAGAATTTAAATCTAACAACAGATTAACAAGCATAATCGAGAAATGCATGAAATAGAAGGAAATCACACAAAAATACGCTTGCAAAATTAGAGGCCAAATATCTCTTATTTACGCAGAGAACTTGAATGTTTTCATGCAACATGTCTCTCAAAATCCCAATGCTTGTTCTTGAGATATACATTGATATTTATAGAGGTCTTGCCTCTTTGTAGCATTTAAAATATGAAACGGACTCCCTTGAGATCCACAAAATGTGTAGCAAAAATAAGGAAATGATCCCCTTAAACCAGCCTCGAAGAAACCAGAAATTGAATGGAAAAAAGGAATCGGTCGTCTTCATTAAATGGTCGTTCTCGGAGCATGCTTGGACCGTTAGAAAATCATGAATAGAAGCTTTGAATAATGGAGGCATCTTCAATTCTGGTGGCTTCAAAAACTATAGGCCTGAGCATGTTCTTCTATCTTGCACACATTGGAAAGCAGCAAAACATTAAATTCTAGAGTGCTTTTAATCCTTGGAAATCGCAATGCTTCATCGGGACGTTTGAACTGCTTCCTGGAGTGAAACTATGATGGGTCGCAAAAATACGACATGTCACGAAATCATGACGTGTTTCTAATCCATACGCTTTTATCATTTTGGGTCACGAAAACCAAACATGTTGTGAAATCACGACGTATTCGGCTTCTTTGTTCTCCTTCATCACCTGAGGTCGCGAAAACGTGATGCGTCGCGAAATCACGATGTTTCATACTATTCTGCTCTTTTTCTGTTGTGTACCCGTGAAACTATGACCTGTCACGATTTTGCAACATTCTTCCCCATGTTTTCCTTGTGCTATTTCAAACCGCAAAAATGTGACAAGTCACAATTTTGCTACATCTTTCTCTCGCTTGGCTTTCTCATTGCTTCCCGTCGTGAAAATGCGACATGTCGCGAAATTGCGATGTCTTCTACTTTATGTGCCCTTCTCTTCTGTCTACCCATGAAACTGCAACATGTCATGAAATCATGATAGTTTTCTCTTCTTTGGCCTTCATCCTCAAAAATGTCATGAAATCGTGACATCTTTCATGCCTTATGCCTTTCCTTCAACTTGACCGTGATAATGCGACATGTTGCGATATCGCTACAATTTTACTGCTCTACCTCCATTGACCATTTTGACCACGATTTTGAAACACATTGCAATATCATGACATTCTTCGACTTTGGCTTCTCTCTCCTCAATAGACCCACGATAACGCGACATGTCGCAATATCGCGACGGGTTTGAACCCGTGCTCTCCATGCTGTTTTTGGTTGCGATATCGCGACAGTCTTCAAACTTAGCTATTTTGGGACCAAAACTCGTAGAGAAAACACAGAAGAGTGAGAACTTCAATGGTTTATGCATGAATAATCAACAATCAAAACAATGTGGCAAAAAAGCCAACATTCTTGGCGGCTCACGGGGTATACAGTTCTACTGTATGCACGAATCCCAGGCCTGAATCCATTGTGCAACAGAGTCAAGAAACATGAGAAGCAGGAAAGTAAGTGCTGACTGATGGGGAACATCTTTGCGGACTATTGTAACAACTCTTGCTGACTTATAGAAAACTCAAATAAATTTGTATTTGGCCAAGCTCACCAGGTGCTATAAAAGGATTTCCAGGGCAGTAGTGAAAAGCACCTGAGATACAAAAATGAAAATGAATGAAGGGATGACCCGCAGATGCGCAGGCCATGGAACGGGGATGGGGAATGATGGAATGAAATGGAAGATGGAGGAATGGAAATGGATGAATGAAAATGGTAGATACAACAATAGATTGTGACTGTGCTACCAACTATGGAGATGTTACAAAATAGAGAATGAAATGGAAGTGGATGGAATGGTAATAGAATCCATAGCTGTGATGAAGTACTCCCATGACAAAGGACTAGAAGAAAGGGAAAGTAGAAATGGGAACATCAGAGGGGAAGTAGAAACAACAACAGTGGCTTGATTACTTGCAGAAGGAGTAAGAGAAGAAGGGAATGAAGAGGGGAAGGAAGAAGTAGAGAGGAAGCCACTAACTGCTGGGAAGGAAGGAAAAGAAAAAGAAACGTACCTATGGGCTCGCATGCAAAAAGAGCCGAAGTAAAAACAACATTTTTTTTTTTTTTTTTCAGAATCACTCCCGAATTAGCTGTGAACTCTCGGGAAAGACCCAAACACAGTTATGTCTCTTGGATCCCAGACCTTTGACAGACACGCAGTAAACTCTTGATTGATAATCAGCCCGAAGTCACCAAAGATTTGAAACTGCTGCACTCCAAGCGTCTCAGCCGTCTTGAGACCTAGGCATGATCATTCAGTCCTAGTGTTAGCACCGTTTCTGTATTGTGCTCCATCAAAATAGAGCTGATCTGGCAGAGAGTCTGGACCAAATTGACCATGGGGCAACTTGACCTCAACCTCTTCAGGCTTCATAATGGAGTAACAACCAATCTTAGTTTTGATCATGGCATTAAAATTGAGCATTGAAAACTCATCCTCCAAATCAAGATCCTCCAATTCTTCAGTTATCAAATTAATAGCATGTTTGGACTTTTCTTCTTCTTCTATCTTCTCAATATGAAAATTAGAAGGCTTCTGATTATAGATCTGGAATCTTCTTCCTTTGTAAGGAATCTCCAAGTGAGAATAGTCCAAAGCAAGGTAGCCTCCCAGCTTAGCAGTGAATTCTCTTGATAAACATATACTAAAAAATGGTTCTAGATCAACCACAACTATCTCTTGAATTACTGTAATCTGAGGCATATTATGCAGAGTAATAGGAACATCCTTGATTACACCCACTATTTTCATTGGAGTCCCATCCAACTACAAGACACCAGGGCTACTTCTTGTATATTCCATTTCCATCGCTTCACAAACTGCCTTTGGCATGACAGTTGTTGCAGCACCAAAATCAATCAAGCAATTGTGTACAATCCAACCCTCCATCCTGAGTGACAGATAAAATGGGGGTGGTCTATTCCTTCCAGTGGCTGAAGAAGTTATCATTTGAGCCATAACTACCTGGGTTGGATCTTTCCCCTTACTTTGTATGGTCTTTAGGGAGTCCTGTAAGAGATTTACCTATCCAGGCAACTGCAAGGTGTCATACAGACTTACCTTAGCTGGTATCCATTTGAGTTCTTCAACAATGTTGTACTCCATGGAGATCTGTTCTTTTCCTCCACTAGTAGATTCAAATTTGCTTTTATATTACTGGGTAGCCTCCACTCATTGTCGTTTGGTCAATGATGGATACCGCAACGTCTCTCTAGATTGTTACTTTGTTTCTACTTGCGACTGGGCAGTAGAAGCTTTTTCCTTCTCTTTTGCTTATGGTGGAAGTGGATCCTTCGACAAAACAGGTGATTGTTGTTGCGCTGGGGGATCATGAGCCTTTGTTGTTTGCTGCTTTGTTGCTTGTACAAGAGGCACTTTCAATGGCTCCATCTTAGCTGGATCTACCAACATTGGTTTCTTGCCGCTGCGTGTCAGTATTGCTATATGGTCCTCCAGAGACTCCACGAAAGTAAGACCTCTCGAATCATGTTTACATGGCTCCTTGCAAGAACTTGCAAATAATTTTGGTGTACCATGCAAGTGGACTCATCATGTGGGTCATTGCAGGAAGAACACCAGTAATATGGCTCATGTGAAACTTTAGAAGGGCCAAACTCTTCACTTACTAGGATTTCTGAGTTCCTTTCAGGTACTTTGTCCATAGCCTTGCTAGGAGCAGGTTGTTCTCTAGTTACTACCGACATAAATCTTCATGGATGATAGTTCATTTTCACCTCTCTCTGTTCCATAGATGTCACCTTATTAGTGAGAGTTCTCATAGCCGACTGAATTTCTTGTAAAATAGCCAATTGAGGATCTGGGCTTGAGGATACAGGCGGTGTCGGTAAAGATAGTGGAACCTGTGGGGAAGGTAATGCAGGAGTTGGAAGTGGAGGGGCTAACCGTGGAATGCTCGATGTAGGCAACTAGGGAATAGTTGGAGCAGGAAGCTGGGGAACTAGAATGGGTGTGATATGAGGTGCACTTGAGCTCCATGATGGGGTAGGATACATGGAAGGCATGGGCTATGAAAGCGAACTAGAGTACAAATACTTAGGAAGATTGGGTATGATAGGCATTGTTACCTTTGGAGGAAGTTTACCTATAGCAATCAAATTAGCTTTCGCCTTTAACTCTTGTTCAAACAGCTTTGGAAATGCAGTCACGTTGGACTGCAGGACAGCCCAACCGATGTCTATGTTAAATGCTCTGAGGTAATAAAATGTAGCTAGCTCATCAACAGGTCGAAGACCATCAGGAATTCTCTGCCAGGTTATGGTAAATCTGACATTGAAATTAGCTATCTCTTCCTACGGGTGCCTTTGAATTACATTAAATTGATACAATAAAGAGTATGGATCAGCTTGTTCATGAAATTTTTTTACTAACAATTCTCCTAATTGATCCCATGATGTAATAGTGCCTGGTTGCAACGTTTGGTACCAATACAACAATTTACCTCTCAGTGATAACACCAACAACTTAATCATCACATCTTCGTCGGTTATGTCATGGATGGCCACCAAAGAGGCTACATCATTAATATGCTCATAAGCAGTCTTACCAGTACCATCATAGGTTGGCAAAGCTTTCAAAGCAGCTTGAGGAATTGGATTTTGTGTTAATAAGTTCAAATCTCCTGAACTATTCCATGTCGAGAACTTCCTTGGAGGATGTTGAGCCATTTGGGATGCTAGATCTAGATTTAAAAAGCTTGTAGCAGTACTGGGAGGAGTCGAGGATGGTACAAACTGACCTACAGCCTGTGATGAAATAGCAAATGATGGATTCACAGGGCTTACCAATCTTGGGCGCTCCCTCCAGTTTTGAACATCAATCTCGAAGAATTCGACTGGATCTTTAGATTCTTTGGCACTTGATCTAGTGATCATGAAGCAAAGATTTTCATGAGCTTCACAATTAGAACTTTCCAGGTACAGTCACCTTCAACAAAGTCACCAGATGAACTTACAATCACCGCTATGAGGTCAAGATGTAGACACCAAAATAGCACCAATCCGATTATGTGACCGCAAACACTGATCGCTTTGACAAACACAGCCTCCAGGGCAGCCCTCAGAGGTCAAACAGTGGTCTTAACCACTTTCATAGCAGTTTTGTAAGGTCAAGGAGCAATTTGGCACACTTGGGCACTTTGCCCGGTATTCGTCTCACCCGGAGACGAATTCAAAATAGAATCCGTCCCACCCCGGGATCGAATTCTCGAATCCGTCCCTGGGTGGGACGAATTCTAAGCTTAATGGGCAAAAGGGCAAATGGTGCCAAGTGGCAGCCCAGAACAGTCAGTTAAGGGCTCCTACCTTGCACGCATGTGTAAGTGGACAAAGGGGCCGTTAGAGGACTGTTACAAGAAGCATTTATCAAAGTTCAAGTCAGGGAAGGACTCCCCTTCCTCATGGGAAGACAAGACCGCCACATGGCGCCCATGGTCAACACTTGGCTTTTGTGCTTCCCTCCCAAAAGAGACCGCTTGGGTCTATAAAAGGTGGGAATTTTCTCACCCAAAAGAATGCAGGTAGAAGGAGTGTTCAAGCAACGAAGTCTCTGCCGAATCGAAGACTCATTTGCATCCCCCTTTGTTCACCTTCCTACATCCATCAATCTCTTTTGCAAGGGAGGTTGTTGGGTGGCCTTTGGAAGCTCGAACCTTACTCAAATCCGACGCATGGACATCTGAACCTACCAATTCACCGACCCCCCAATCCTAAAAGGTTTTGGGCCCATCCTTGGTGGATTGGCTCCAAAATCGAGGGCCAACGGTGGGAGGCCCACTTGGGCACCCCCGCACCCCCAAGTTCTAATTTTAGTTTTTGAGCATTTTAGATTAATTTTTAGATTGCATTCTGTGTTACTAGGTCTGATTAGTCTATAATTGCAATTTTGTAGCTTTTGGTCAGAGTTTAGGGTGTTTTGTATTGCTTTATCGTTTCGCTAACTTGCAGGTGTCAAGGTCAAATTCCCGAGGGAGGAGGCCAAATTAGGAAAATCCGACCATCTGGGTCATCCCAAAATGGCCCCAATTACCTAACCCCCCCGTTTGTAGGAGTTTTGCAGGTCCCAGGATCCGACATTGGAGCAACGAAGCAGGTCGATTTCTCCTATTCAGAAGAATTCGTCCCACCCAGGGACGAATTACGATCGAATTCATCCCGCCCGGGGATGAATTCCGGGTTTAAGGTGAATTGGCCAGCTGCCTCAGTGGTAGTGGCCTTCTGGTGACTGTTCTTACCTTCTGTCCGATTTTGAAGCAATTTGGATTCACTGTTTTCATGGTTTCGGGCAAATATTCGTATGCATATTTTGTTAGTTTTAGAGAGAGAATGCTTTTCATTTGCAACAGGTGCTACTAACGTCTTGATCATTTCTTTGTTTGCAGGGAGAAGCATCGAGAGGAGAAGAACCCATCAACATCGGCGGCGGCATCATCTTGGCCCGCCCAGTGCAATCGTGGGCACGCGGAAGGAGGAACCATTCGACGATTGTAATCAAACCTTATTTGCGCTCCTAGCCCTTGAAAAGGGAGGAGGCATTATTGTAACAGAGATCGAAAGAAATTAATGAAAGGGTTGTTTTTCTTTATCTGATTGCGTCTCTTACAACATGTCTCTTTTCGTTTCATGCAATGTACATTCCTAGGACTTAAGCATGATTAATTTTGAATGCAATTGCACTTGGTGTTTCTTTTGACCGAAATCTCGTGCTTTCACAAGACAGTTCATCAAGATCTTGATTCCTCTGGGTATCAATTTGAAATAATACTTGTTCCACCGATTGTGGATCTTTGAGAGACAGAAATAGTCTGTCCCACCGGGCGTGCCAAAAACTGTTGGTCACGAATCTGCCATAAGAAAGGATTTTATGCAAAATGCGCCCTAAATCGGGCCAACATTGAAAGGCTGGGAGAAAGAAATGTCTCCCGGACCAATCTCCAGAGAGGGCTGGTTCCCTTACTAAATCTAAGCTTGATTTTAGACCAAATTTACAGTAAAGGAATTGGAAATATGCAGAAAGAAATGGGAAATTACGAAAAGAGATGGGAAATATGGCCACAGGCCAAATTTGTATGATCGGGGAAGGATAATCAGCAAGAATTTAACCTCGAGCATATGAACAACATATAATAATAGAATACAACATAATCCACTTACGACCTTGTGCAGAAAACCTCCAAGATTGCATTCCAGAACTCACTTCCTCATTAGAAATATTCAAACTCAGATGCATAATTTAAATCTAACAGCAGATTAGAAATACAAGCATAACCGAGAAATGCATGAAATATAAGGAAATCACATAGAAAGACGCTTGCAAAATCAGAGGCCAAATATCTCTTATTTACATAGAGAACTTGAATGTTTTCATGCAACATGTCTCTCAAACTCCTAATGCTTGTTCTTGAGATATACATTGATATTTATAGAGGTCTTGCCTCTTTGTAGCATTTAAAACATGAAATGGACTCCCTTGAGATCCACAAAATGTGCAGTAGAAATAAGGAAATGATCCCCTTAAACCAGCCTCAGAGAAACCAAAAATTGAATGGAAACAAGGAACCGGTCGTCTTCATTAAATGGTCATTCTCGAAGCATGCTTAGACCATTATAAAATCACGAATAGAAGCTTTGAATAATGGAGGCATCTTCAATTCTGGTGGCTGTGAAAACTACAGGCCTGAGCACGTTCTTCTATCTTGCACACATTGGGAAGCAACAAAACATTAAATTCTGGAGTGCTTTTAATCCTTGGAAATCGTAATGCTTCATCAAGCTGTTTGAACTGCTTCCTGGCACGAAACTATGACGGGTCGCGAAAATGTGACATGTCGTGAAATCACGACATGTTTCTACTCCATACACTTTTATCATTTTGGGTCGTAAAAACCAAACATGTCTCAAAATCATGACGTATTCGGCTTCTTTGTTCTCCTTCGTCACCTGAGGTCGCAAAAACGCGACGCGTCACAAAATCACGATGTTTTGTACTATTTTGCTCTTTTTCTGCTATGTACCCACGAAACTATGACCTATCATGATTTCATGATGTTCTTCCCCATGTTGTCCTTGCACTGTTTCAAACCATGAAAACGCGACAAGTCACGATTTCGCTACATCTTTCTCTCGCTTGGCTTTCTCACTGCTTCCCGTCATGAAAATACGACATGTCACAAAATCACGACGTCTTCTACTTTCTGTGCCCTTCTCTTCTGTCTACCCGCGAAACTACAACATGTCGCAAAATCATGACAGTTTTCTCTTCTATGGCCTTCATCCTCAAAAATGTCGCGAAACCACGACATCTTTCATGCCTTATGCTTTTTCTTCAACTTGACCGCGATAATGCGACATGTCGCGATATCGCTACAATTTTACTGCTCTTCCTCCGTTGACCATTTTGATCATGATTTTGGAACACGTCGCGATATCACGACATTCTTCGACTTTGGCTTCTCTCTCCTCAACAGACCCACGATAACGCGACATGTCGCGATATCGTGATGGTTTTGAACCCGTGCTCTCCATGCTGTTTTTGGTTGCGATATCGCGACAGTCTTCGAACTTAGCTATTTTGGGACCAAAACTCATAGATAAAACATAGAAGAGTGAAAACTTCAATAGTTTATGCATGAATAATCAACAATCAAAACAATGTGGCAAAAATGCCAACAGTTCCTTATCCATGGAATGTTTGTTCCTATTAATGATATCACCATCAATGGAAAGTTCAGTGATCTCGTCCAAGAGGCACACAAAAATATTGAAGCATAAACCTTTGATAGTGACTTGGCCATTGTTCTAGGAATGAATGAAGTCAATAGTATTTTCCTCATCATGACCATCAAATTTTCTCAAGAAATTTAAGAAACCATGAATTCTAAGATTAACTTCCACATCAGGTTCCAGGGAAAGGGTGTTGGATTTAAGGATAGCCATTTGGATCAGATGGAGGCTCATAGGATAGGTAGGGGATGTGATATAGAGATTGAACCAAGGATTCAAGTGACTGATACTCCAAAAGGAGATAAATATATACCTGCTCAATTCACGATCCAAAGGACTTAGGGTAGACATGTGAATGCTCATGGAAACCATACTTTTCTTGGTATTAGTGGTTATGTTACCAATGTTACTTTGAGCAACCACTATGGAGGAAAAAAAGGAGCTTGAAAAATCATATAGACCCACACTCAAAATATGAATGGAGAAAACACCTTAGAGGATTGGTCCAGGAGAGCCAAATTCAATATTAGTCTTTACCGGAGATAAAAATATGAAGGGGGAGAGATTAACACAAACCACAAAATCCACATTGAACTCACTCTCATAATACATACAATGGGGATCGAACATAGAGGCAATAATCATGACCATGAAGAAATCAATCAAAAAATAGAGGATTGGAAGGGACTTCACACAAACCATCGAGTCTCTATTGGAAAAAGGTTGATAGCACGACCAAAGAGATGTAATCATCCTAACAAAAATTTGAAAAAGAAGGGCAACTTCCATATCACCCAAGACTAATTGCATTGTAGATGGAATTAATCATAAAAGCTTCTGGGAAATTATTCCTCCATATTTGCAGAGAAACGATATCAACACCTATGTTGGTGAGCACATCCGCTACTTTTTTGGCCTCCCTATAAGCATGTTGAATGATGGTGGAAGGATGATTCTGAATAAGTCTGATGCACTCATTGATTAGATTGGACAAGTTCCAAGGGATTCTATGCATTCCTTTGATCCAGTTAATCACCAACAAAGATTCCCCTTCGATAACTAAATGGTCCAAATTCATTTGATCAATCAACACACGACCTTAATGCAAAGCTTTGAATTTCGTCTAATTATTTTACTTGAGCCTGAATCCATTAGCATAGACCAATATGATTTTTCCTTTGTCATCTCTTACGATTCCTCCTCCACCAACTCTCCCTAGGTTATTTTTAGTGGCACCATCGAAATTAAATTTAAACCATCCTATAAGAGGAGGTATCCACTTAATGTTCAACCTTTTCACTGGTTGGTGATGTGACATGGGTAGTTGCCTCATAAGATTAAAACTTTTAAATAACCTTACTTCAAGGTCTAACTTGGGAGTCTTTGTGCTGGAAATATTTTGATCATTTTTTGAAACAAAGGATATGATACAATGGAGGACATAAATGAGATCAATAATGACACCATTGAAAATTCTATTATTATGCTCCAGCTAAATCTACCAAATAAAATGATGAAAGTACATGGACCAACAAAATTTGATCTGGGAATTGAAAAGGGTTGGGGCCATTAATCAATCAAAAGCCTAAGAGGCTGAGGAAAAATCCAACTTAAATTTACAAATTAGAAAAGAGCATTAAGGACACCAAAGGAGAAAGGGCATTCCAAGAAAAGGTGATTGATTGACTCCCATTTAGAGTAGCACAACTGAACGATTTGGTGACATTATACCTCTACGAATTAGTTTATCACTGGTGAGAATTTTATTTTGGGAAGCTATCCGAGCAAAAAATCCCACTTTGGGAATGATATGTTTGATCCATATGAACTTTTTTGGCCCCAATGAGAAAGAGGATTTTCTTGGGCTTAGTAAGCATGTTTAACAGAAACGGAGCCATCACTATTTTACCTCCAAATAATAGTGTCATTGGTTTGGTAAAATGGAATGGCATGCTCTCTAAGAAGGTTTGATAGAGCAACAATAGCAGGGGAGAGATCATAATAATTAATGGCTTGAGAGAGATCAATCCATGTGGGACCAGAAGCATTATGGCACATGAATTTGGAAACCATGGGCTCAAACAGATTAACAATTATGGTTTTAAGGATAGCAAGAATTGGTTCATTGGAGAGGGGAAGATCACAAATCTAGGGATCCTTCCAAAAATAAATATTTTTGTCATTCCTAAGCTTCCATTTTATCCCTTTACTGATTATTTATTTTCTTTTGCAAATGGAGTTCTAGAAGCAAGACCCATTAGGTATTTGACTAGTTCCTAAGAAAGATATCTAGTGTAAGTATTTATCCCTGATTATAGAGCTCCAAGAAGAAACATTGTCAAGACAATTCTCTAGCCCTACTTAGCCAATAGGGCCATATTCATCTTCTAAAATTTCCTAAAGCCTTTACCCCCTTCAACTTTCCTATTACACAACTTATCCCAAGCAACCAAGGAGATTCAATTGTGATTGTCATTCTCAGACCACAAGAATTTTTGCTGGATTTATTCAATTTTTGGACAAATGGTCATGGGAGTTTTAAAAATAGACATGAAGAAAACTGAGATGCTTTGAAGGTAAGACCGAGGAAACATGGCTTTTGTAGCTTGACTTAAAAGGTTTTTTTTCCACCTTGCAAGTTTCCTTTGAATTCTGTCGATCACATTCTTCCAAATGATGTCAGATTACTCCAAGGAATAACATAGGGTCCAAGTAGATGGATTGGAAAATTTGATATGGTGCAACCTAATACTTTAGCAATCTTGACCTGTCATCTAAAATGAGTGTTGAGGAAAAATATTATACTTTTCTCATAATTTACTTTCTGGCCAACCGCACTCTTATACCAGTCAAGAATGGTTTTGATAATTTTAGCTTTAGGAATGACAGCCTTGGTGGCCATAATAGTATCATCAATGAAATGCTCATGAGTTATGGCTTGAGATCTAGGATATGGTTTAATACCTATGACAAGGCCCTGATAACAAGCTCCTTTACAAGATATTCCCAATTATTCAGCTAGGATGATGAGCAAGAACGGTGAAATTGGATCTCCTTGCCTCAATTCTATGTGGTTTTTGAAATAACCTGCAGCTGAACCATTAACTAAGATAAAGAACCAAGTTTTTGATACGCACTCTTTGATAAGATGAATCTACTTAACATCAAACTCAAATTTATAGAGGATAGCAAACAAAAAGTCCTAAAAAACCCAGTCGAAAGCCTTAACTTAATGTCATAGAAAATAAGTCATATCCCTTTAAAAGCATTCATTCTTTATGTGAAAATTATTAACTTATATTTTAAATGAAGAGTGGAGATCCCCATGTGTGTAGAATTTTAAATAAAAAATCCAAATATTAATTTGTGTATATATAAAAGTTCTAACAAAATAATATAAAAGAAAAATTCATGTATTTACTTAACATCATAGAAAATAAATCATATTCCTTTAATAGCGTTCATGTTTTGTGTGAAAATTATTAACTTATTTTTTAAATGAATATTTGAAATGCTCCCTCCAATTCAAGGTTGAAGGGTGAAGGGTGAAAATTAATATTTTTTTTTTTTTAGTGAAGGGTAATTATTTTACCCTTTTGTAAAAGGTGAAAATAAAAGGTAAATTATTATCAATAGAAAAATATATATTATTAAATTATTATATGATTATAAGAGTTTAAATTATCATAAGAATTAAAAAAAATAAAATCACAAATTAATTGAAAATTTGCAACATAATTTAAAGTTTAATATTTATTATTTGAAGCGAAACACACATTTAACATATTAAAACCATAAAATTTTTATATATAATTCGATCATATTTCAAACCAAAATGTATATCCTCATTAGTTATCATATTAACATAATTTTATATTATCTTTTATATATATATATATATATATATATATATATATATATATATATATATTTATTTATAAAATGAAATGAAATATTCTAATTAGGTCCGCGAGATCCAAATATGGTCCATGGGACCTCAAATATGGAATTACAACTACTCAAATCATATCATATGATATTTAATATCTTTGAGAAGGTTGTTTTTGGCGGTTAAACCATATTTTACCCCACTTTTCACCATGGTTTGACGGTAGGCGGCTAGTGTGGATGACAGAGCAGCTATCGGCAAGCAGTCGGCATAGGAGTTAGAGAGTTTGAATAAAAATTGTTTTGTATGCCCTTTATTTTCTCCAACAACATTAGGGCCACTATATAAACCATTTATTTCGATTATTTTTTTTTAATGAGAATTTGATATTCACATCTGGTATCATAGCTAGTAATCGGCGAGGTCGAAGACAAGTACATCGAGCGGCAGATCAGCTAGGCCAAGGAGGGCCCACATCCTGAGGTCGAATGAGATCTAATAAGCCAAGTCAAGGAGGGCCCATGCTAGACATTCCAAGTCAGGCCAAGGGGGGGCCGTAGGCTCGAGAACCAACAGGAAAACCAGAAGCTGACTAGAGGACAACTGGTGAACGAGACTAGAACCTAACCAGAGGATAGCTGGTAGATGACAGAAGCTGAACATGCGACATCTGGCAAACAAGAAGAGGCAGACAAGAGTCGATGTGGCAATAGGCCAACTTGGCAGGAGACAACATGTCAACGGGTAACATGGCAGAATCTGACTGAGCAAAGAGGTCAAAATGAGGGTGCTTGATTACCCGAAGGTAATCGAAACACTTTATGAGCGTTGGGCCTTTTAAACATTAAAATTACCCTGAGTCACATACATGTGGGATTAATATCCCAAATGTTTTAAAAACAACGTGCATCTTCTTTGATTTTTTGTCGCATGAATTCATTGGGAGGCCACATGCTGCCATTAGCAGCTCTGAGAGAACCATACTGTGCAGAGCCATTTTTAATTTAAATAAAAACCCTTGTAACCATTATAATTGGTTGTGAGGAGACATGGATTTGAAACCATTGTAATCCTCCATTCTCGGATTATTTTTGTGATCTGAGAGGTTCAATATTAATTTTGTGATCAAGATGTTATTGTATCGACGCGATATGAGCTTCCCTTGCGCTATGTCGTTCACAGTGTGTGTCGTGTGATCTATTTGAGCAAAATTCTTTAGAAGGAGGCTTTACAGGATACGACATCGAAATTTTTTTGGGTTTCTCCACGACGGCCAAGGGATAAACCACATCAACTGCTTTGACATTCCCATTGGCGATGGAAGCCGAGTTTTTAAGAAGGCTTTTCTTAAGTGAGAGGAGTCAGGGATTCAACTTCTGTGGGCTTAAATGTTTTATAAAAAAGAAAAAATTAAAAAGCATAATTTATATTATATTTAATAAATTAAAATGATAATTGTCTTTTATATATAAAATCATTTTTTTATTTTGATTTTATAAAGCAATTATTTTTTTTATTAAATATAAATATAGATATCCTTTTTAGTACAATAAATAAAGGAGAAAAGAATATTGCCTAAGAGGCAATTTATGTAAGAGACATCAAAAGTCCATTTTTTGTGAATTAGCCTAAAAATCTTGCAAAGTGAAACTTGTGACAAAGCCTAAGAGGCTTAAAAGTGAAAATTTTCTTGTGAAAAGTCTGAGAGACTAGAAGACTTAAAATTTGTGTAAAAGTGCATCGAAGGGAAAATATCCATGATACGATCCACAGGGTGTTATCATGCCCTATGTTCTCTTTTGGTAAGAGAAAATGCTGAAACTTTTAATGAAAAAGTGCGAACTTATGGACTACATACTGTGTTTAGTCAATTGCAAAATACAGTAATAGCCCATCAGAGACATCCAGAATCGGGATACGAGGTAGACTCTAAAGATAATTCTTTTGAAAGTAGTTTTAAACAATCCGAATCTGTAAGAATTGAACCACAGGAGTCAAAATATAATCATTATAGTAATTCAGTGGAAATACTAGAACCTGATTCACCAGAGATAATCCTTATCAGTGAAAACTAAGAAGAAGTAGTAGATAACTTTGTGAATCAAGTACTAGAAGAACCTCATCAAGAAGAACATGCCATCAGTGAAAGAGTGAATCAAGCTAGATTTGATCTAAATTTGTAACTTCTTTTTTCTTTCCTTATTTGAAAAGCATAGTGCTTTGATTGTAATAGAGAAATAAAAAATGTTTCTAGTTTATTTTTTGCAGCTATGGCCTCAAATAACAATCTATCTATTCCATAATTTAATGGGTAGGATTATGAGTACTGGTCCATCAAAAAGAGGACCTTACTCATAGGCAAGGGATTATGGGACATTGTAGAAGAGGGTTACACAAAACCCATAGATTGGGCTACATTAATTGTAGTAGATAAGAAAACAAATAAAGAAGCACAAAAGAGCAACTCTTCTGCTCTTTATCATCTCCAAGAAGCATTGGAGAAAAGTATTTTTCCTAGAATTACCACTTTTTTAACTGCACAAGATGCATGGAAATATTTTAAAGATAGTTTCCAGGGAAGCGATCAGGTGAAGAAAGTGAGGCTTCAAACCCTAAAACGAGATTTTGAAAATCTCAAAATGAATGAAGATAAAAAAGTTGGTGACTACTGTATCAAAGTCAAAGCAATTGTTAATAATATGGTAACACTTGGTGAAGAAGTCAAACCTGAAATAGTTGTGAATAAAGTGTCAAGAACACTTCTTCAAAAATGGAATCACATAGCCATAATCATTGAATAATAAAAAGACCTTTCCACTCTAAATTTTGATGCATTAATAGGTTCGTTAATGTCTTATGAATAGAGATTACAAGGATATCCTTAAACAAGTTATGGAGATGATGATAAAGCCTTCACATCTAATGAGGGTGCCAAAAGAGGACATGGAAGAGGTCAAGACAAAGGTCAAAGAAGATGTCAAGGTAGAAGCAACTACAGGGGAGGAAATCCTAGTAGAGGTGGAAATAAAAATAGAGGAGGAAATCAAAACAGAGGAGGCCATCTAGGTCGAAGTGGAAATCAAGGATGAGGAAGTGACAAAACCAAAAATGCTTGTTTTAACTGTGGTAAACCAAGTCACTTTGCTCGTGACTATTGGTCCAAATCTTCTCAAGGAAGTAGCAGTCAATATGGAAATTATGGTGAAAAATATGAAACTTCTAATATTTTTCTTTCTCATGCACAATCAGAACAAAATCTAAATGATACATGGATTTTGGATACTGGTTTCTCCAACCATACGAGTGGCAAATAAGAACTCTTTGCTACAATGGATTCCACATATAAATCCTGAATCAAGTTAGGGGATGATAAATCCTTGCAAGTTGAAGGTATTGGAGCCATGGAGGTTCCAACGAAATAAGGCATAAAGAAAGTGAATGACATCTACTACACTCTAAATCTCCAACATAATCTGCTAAGTTTTGGGTAAATGATGGAAAAGAATTACAAACTTGTTTTTGATGAAGGAAAATGTGTCATTTTTTATAAAAACAATTTTAATTGAGTCATCACACATGTACCTATGACCCAAAATAGGTTATTTACCCTTAAGTTTGGAGAACTAGGGGGAGCTCAACTTGTAAATATTGCTATTGTAAATCCAAGTGTGCTTTGGCACTTGAGATATGGTCACCTAAATTCTGCTTGCTTAAAATTGTTAATTTCTCAAGCTATGGTGACAAGACTTCCTAAAATCAATGAACACAAGGAGGTCTGTGAAGGATGTGCTTTGGGAAAGCACTCCAGG
Organism: Wollemia nobilis; assembly: GCA_028583015.1. Taxonomy (NCBI): domain Eukaryota; kingdom Viridiplantae; phylum Streptophyta; class Pinopsida; order Araucariales; family Araucariaceae; genus Wollemia; species Wollemia nobilis. The sequence goes on along the minus strand of JAQPPZ010017220.1, from coordinate 3,400,264 downwards.
TTCAATTTTCTGAAAGGACAAGTGTGAAGGGCTGGCCATCCACTTCAACGGGTGTATTCAGACATTTGTGGTCCAATGCAGACAAAAAACATATGTAAAATTTCCTATTTTCTCACTTTTATAGATGATTTCTCTAGGATGTGTTGGATTTATTTCTTGAAACACAAATATGAAGCTTTTGATTGCTTCATAGATTTCAAGAACAATGTAGAGAAACAAAGTGAGTTCAATGTAAAATATCTTAGGACAGATCGAGAAGGCGAGTACTCTTTAAAATATTTTTTAAAATATTGTAAAGCATGTGGGATAAAAAGGCAACTCACCACTACCTATACTCCACAACAGAATGGAGTGGTAGAAATAAAGAACCACACCATAGTCGATATGGACAGATCAATGCTTAAAACTAAGCATCTCAATAATATGTATTGGGTCGATGCTGTTAGAACCAGTGTTTACTTTCTAAATAGAAGTCCTACTTCTAGTTTGGATGGGATCACTCCTTACGATGGGTGGTATGGCAAGAAGCCGAATGTAAAACATTTCAAAATCTTTGGTTCTTTAGCATATGCACACATTCCTAAGGAGGAAAGGAAAAATCTTGATCCCAAGAGTCAAGCATGTATTTTTGTAGGATATTGTGAGTCTACAAAAGCATATAGACTCTACAATCCAAAGAAGCACAAAATTGCACTTTCCAAGGATGCAATTTTTGATGAAGAGGGAGAATGGGGTCATCGAAAAAAAATTGTTGATGATGAATCCCATGATGCAATTTTTTCTCAAATACAATAGGTGACACCTAAGAAGAGCAAAGGCACACATCCTCCAAGCCCAAGCATAAGTACTACTTCGAGTACATCAGCAGCCACTCCAAGTCCTTCTCCACATAAATCTATAAGTTCTTCACCTATGGATATTGATTCTCCATCAAGAGTTAAAATAACATTACAACATCATCCATATTTTAAAATTTGGATCAAAATTTCCAAAAAATATACACTAGAAGCCAAGCTAGTGAAATGAATTCAGTTTTGCAGAAACTTGAAAATCTACATATGTATGCGGATAATGACTCCCAAGATCCTAAGGGAGATGTAGTTAACTATGCTTTGTTAACTAGTGCACAACTAGAAAAATCTAGCTATGATAAGTCATGTACTCATAATGTATGGCAGGAAGCCATGAAAGAGGAAATAACCTCTATAAAAAATAATGATACTTGGGATCTAGTAAAACTTCCCAAAGGAAAAAAGTTTTGGATGTAAATGGGTCTACAAGACCAAATTCAATGTTGATGGAAGCATTTGAAGGCACAATGCAAGACTTGTAGCAAAATGTTTCACTCAGAAATATGGCATTAACTATGAGGAAACCTTTGCTCCTATTGCCAGACAAGAAATAAAAAGATCTGTTCTTTCCTTGGCTTCCCACAAAGGATGGAAAATTCATCACATGGATGTGAAAAGTACCTTTCTCAATGGGTACTTGACTGAGGAGGTTTATATTCAACAACCTCAAGGCTTTCAATAACAAGGTAAGGAGAACCTTGTGTACAAATTTAAAAAAGTGTTTTATGGCCTCAAGCAAGCACCAAGAGCATGGTACTCTCACATTGACGGCTATTTCAATGAGTATGGTTTCACTAGGACCAAAAGTGAACCTACTCTTTACTACCTAAAGCATGGTGTAGACATTCTCATAGTTTGTTTATATGTGGATGATCTAATATTTATGGGTAGTAATAATAAGATGAATATGGAGTTCAAAAACTCCATGATGAAACAATTTGAGATGAAATATATTGGATTAATGCATTACTTCCTAGGCATGAAAGTTTATCAAACAAACAGAGGGATCTTCATATATCAACACAAGTATGCTCGTGATATGATCAAGAAATTTTCCATGGAGCAGTGCAAATCAGTTGCAACTCCAACTGGACATGGGATCCAATTGAGTAAGGATGATGGAGCACCAAAGGTTGACATGACCACTTACAGGAGCATGGTTGGGATTTTGATGTTTCTCACCAATACAAGAGCTGATATACAATATGTTGTTTCTCTAGTTTCAAGGTTTATGGCTAGTCCATATGAGCTGCATCTACAAGAAACTAAAAGAATTCTAATATATGTAAAAGATACATTGGATTTTGGAATCCATTACCACAAATGTAATTTTGTCAAGTTAGTTGGCATTAGTGATAGTAATTGGGGCAGCAATATAGATGATAGGAAATCTACATCAGGAAACTATTTTAGTCTAGGATTAGGATTAATTGCATGGAGTTCCAAGAAGTGGACTATTGTAGCATTGTCATCTGCTGAGGCTGAGTATATAGCCATCACATATGCTAGTACTCAAGCCCTATGGTTGAGAAAAGTCCTTGAAGATATTGAAGAAAGACAAAGTGGTCCTACCATATTATATTGTGATAACATGAGTACCATTCAATTGACATATAATCCAATCCACCATAGCACATCAAAAAAAAATGATATGAAGTATCACTTCCTCCAAGACATGGTGGAGCACCAAATCGTTTAGCTTAAACATTGCAGCACTTTGGATAACATTGTGGACATCTTCACCAAAGGCATAGCTAAAGCTCAATATATAAAGCTGAGATATTGTATAGTCAGTCCTCTCAACTTTAAGGGGGAGAATGTTGGCAGTTAAACCATATTTTATCCCACCTTTCACCATGGTTGGACAACAGGCAGCTAGGATGGATGATAGAGCAACTGTCGACAAGCATTTGGCATAGGAGTTAGAGAGTTTGAATAAAAATTGTTTTGTATGCCCTTTATTTTCTCCAACAACATTAGGGCCACTATATAAACCATGTATTTTGATTATTTTGTTTTAATGATAATTTTATATTCACAGTTGTTCCTTCTCCTACTGATTTGGGTTAGCAATTATCCAAATATTTTTATTTTATTGTATTCAAATAACTCTGCCATAGACCCGTTTCCAAGTTTTTCTTTGTATTTACCACATATATTTGAAAACTCGAGCATTTATAGACGAAGTGTTCCTCTGTATCTACTGCCCCTGTGGTGCATAGAGTACATATCCTTGTTAGAATAAGTGAATATTCTCTTAAGTTCTACTAGGATAGACACACTTGAGTTTCCACTCCTCCATGTGTCAGGTGAACTCTCAGTGGTGTCTTCATCAGACTTGATGAGTTGTTGTAATCCAACGACTCTCAATGATCAACTTTGCTATTTATACAAAGTTGATCCCTGGAATAAATCAATCAGTTCTATTTTGTTTCTTCAAATCTTGTAATGCTTTGTAGTTCTACTCTTGGGAATTCTAACATGGTATCAGAGCAGGGTAGATTCTGCTAGCATTCTCTCTTGAAGGAGGTTTCTCGAACTGGTTCTTAATCTCTTATTCTTTGTTTTTTTAAAGAAAGAGGTTTTTTTTCATATTGTAGTATGCTCATATATGCAATTTTTTAAAAGATATTTGCTTATGGTAATACCTACTGGTTTATATAATTTTGTTTTACCATTGATGCAAATCTTTCAAAATTTCTTTATTCACTACTTTGTGTATGCATATTGAATTTTTTTGCCTCTATAAAAATACTCCTTAACGAACGCAGCTTGCTTTAAAACAATTAAAGCAACGTTGCGTCCCATTCTAGGTGTTTTTTAATTTATATTATTTCTTCCCCTCTCGAACGCAGCCATCACTGCGTTTCACTCAAGAAGGAAACTAATATAAATCAAACATTTTTTTAGAGGCCCCCTATTTTTATTTGTCCTCCTACTTCGCCTACGTTTAATTTTTTTCCCTTAAATTCCAGCTCGTTCGGCTTTCAATAGCCTTCGCTATGCATTTCATAACGTAGAAGGATAAGCGTTCGGCGTCCTTTTGCCCTCGTTGCGTATCTTCTAACGTGGAGGAAAGGGAAAAACCGTAGGCCCTTACTTTTGGTGGGCATTTAATTTTTTTTTATCTTACAATCTCAAATCGTTTTGTCTTCGTAAATTTTAATTAATGTAAGGATCGCTCTCCGCGTCACCAATTAATGACTCTTGGTCTACCTACCTAGACCAACGTTCATAATTTTTTTTTTTGAACGTGGCCTTTGGCCAGCGTTTTGTTGTGGCGCGCCTTGAGACTGCGTCTCTCAACGGGCATTTCCCTCATTAATTTTTTATATTCTTCGAAGATCTTGAGATTTTAGGAAGCGTTCTACTCGAAGTTCATCATATCTTTTTGTCCTTCGATGCTCAAGAGGATCTTCTTTCCTCTTGTTATATAAACATCTTTCTAAGCTTAAAATCATAACTCTTTTGTATTCCTAAGATTTTCTTCGGTAAAGCTTAGATTGATATTTCTTTGGGCCCATTTTATATTGTTCCCTGTAAATCTCTACAAGTGTTTTTTCTTCAGGTTAGTGTGTGGTGAGATAATCTGTTCTGCAAGTGAAATATTCAGAAACACTCAGGTCACCGCATCCTCTCTTCGGTGCCTTGCTCTCAGCGTCTCCGATTCATATTTTAAAGTTGGTATGTGGCACAATTGCTAAGGGAGACTCTCTGCTTTGGCGTCACTCCTCTCAATGCCTCTTCAACGCGTCATATGGTAAGGTGTTATATGATTTTTTAAAAATAACATTTTTCTTATCCAGTGTAGATATAGAAGGAGTCTCGTTTTTACGCCATTGGTGGGAATAGAACAGATATAGGAGTCTCATTTTTCCTAGATGCCACCATTGGAGCGATGAACGTAGATGCCACCCTTCCTCGTTGCTTGTTCATTGAAAGGCGCTTCGTGGACCCTTACTCATTGCCTTTCAAGATATTTTTTTCACTGCATCCTCTATCTGACGTCAACCCCTTTAATTTAAGCTATAATATCTTTTTATATATATTGTAGCAAGAAAAAAGCATTTCATTCCCTTTCCTTTCCGGATTTTTCTTCACTCAAAAATCAAAGGAGAATTGTAAAAATTTTAATAAAATTTTTGTGGGGGTTTATAGGTGCCTTTTGCACCTATACTAAGTTTGGGGGTGTCATTGCATCACTTTTTGCCTTCTTTTCCTTCTTTACTTTCGTTCTTAAGTTGGTAATATTAATTTTGTTTATATATCTTGCTTAATATTAAAAAGGTGTTGATTAAATCTTCAATCCTTAATTAAAGAAATTACTAAAATATTTTTTACTATTTCTTTATTTCATTAAGCAAACTTTTATATTAACAACTTAAATTCTCTATTTTCCAAATGTCTTTAATATTTTATAGAGATATTTTAGTGAATGAAAAATCTTTCCTTTCAAAATAGTCTCTATATTAATTAACTTTTTTGGAATCAATTTGTTACATATAGTTAGCTTAAATGAAATAAAAGGGTATTCAATCCAATCCTTACATAATAAAGAATAAATAAAATATATCTATTCTTTCTTTATTATTTCATTAAGAAATTAAAAATCTTTATGTGTTCAATTTATTATTGTTGACAAAGAGTATTTTTTAAGAAGAACAAATAATTCATATCACCACTCACCTTATTGTACATACTATTTAACTTATAGTTTCCCTCAAGTAAGGGTGAGTTATTTGGTAACCAATACAGGTGTGGTTGATATTCACCTATGTTCCAAGTATCATATCTAATCAAATACTTATAGTTTCCCTCTAGTCAGGGTGGGTATTTGAGAAGAAAATATATATAGGCCTGGCATATTTGTTCTCTTAACCATAATTAATATCAAATTTACTCAAAATACTTATAGTTTCCCTCTCGTTAGGGTGGGTATTTATTGAGTTATTTGGTGTTTCCTAAAAGCTTTGGCATATTTATCTCATTAACCTCATTAAATATCAAATAACCTCAAAATTACTTATAGTTTCCCTCTCGTTAGGGCGGGTATTTTTGAGCAATTTGGTATTTTTTACAGGCTTCTGTTGACTAATATCCATTGCATTCTCTAAATTAAAGTTAAAGGGGGACCTTTGGGTTAACTTCAAAATGAATTCAATGAATACAATTGATCCTCTCACTCCTCACAACTTCCATACATGGAAACCCAAAATTTTAAATCTCATTTCTCAGAAAGGGCTCACACACCTATTAGAAGAAAAGCAACCTGAGTTCGAAAAAGAATATGAAATATTTGTTCACAAAGGGAAAATGTATGAAACAATGGGTATTATAAGCTCTAATGTGCATGAAAGTTTATGGTTTCACATTGCATATTGTAAAACTCCTTATGAAAGTTGGGAGAAACTAAAGACCTTGTTTGGGAAAGTAGATCAAATAAGATCAATGCAACTAGAAGCAGAATTAACAACTCTATCTCCTGAGGACTTCAACAATATTGTTGACTTCCTCACCAAATTCAAAGAGGTCCTCACTCAATACAAAGGTAGTGGGAAGACTAAGACTGAAGAAGAATACATTTATCTAATCCTTTCTAAACTAAATGGTGTATTTCAAATATTTGCTACCACCTTTCTATCTACCAAAGATGCTCTTGGTGCAACCTTTAAAATGCCCTCTTTAGAAGAGTTTTGTGATAGACTAACTAGGGAAGAAACAAAACTTGCAAGATATGAAATCTCTTCTTCTTCCTCTTCCTCAAAAGCCTTAGTAGCCTCCACCTCTTCTAAAGAAAAATTCAAAAATAAGGAAAAGAATCCCATAACTTGTACTCACTGCAAAAAGAATGGTCACTCTATAAACAAATGCTAGAAAATATTACAACAACTAGAGGCAGCTATGAAGGATCAAAATATAGACAATAAAAATAAAATAGGAAAAGCCCTTAATGTTCAAGGGAAAACCTCCAATTCTTCTTCTAATCATTGGGTCCTAGATTCTAGAGCAACTCATCACATGACTGCTTCAGATGAGTCATTCTCTTCTATCTCCTCAAGTTCAACCTGTAGCATAGAAGTTGGTGACTCTTCCTTCATCCCAGTCAAAGGAAAGGGTGATATAACCATTGATGGTGGCTCTATCAATAATGTTCTCTATGTTCCAAACATTGCCACAAATCTCCTCTCCGTCTATCATATTTGTACTTCTGGAAAGGGGAAAATTGTTCTCTTCTCTCCAACAGGAGTTGAGATAAGAGACTTTCAAGATCCCCATTCTCTCATAGCCAAAGGAGATATTGATCACAACACTCACCTATTTCACTTCAAAGGATTCAAAAATCTAGAAGGGGCCTCCTATTTTGTGGCTCATGGAGATCTTGAAAGCAAAATTTGGCATGAAAGGTTTGGTCATCTCAGTTACAACTACCTAAAGGAATTGAGCACCCATGAAATGGTAACAGGTTTACCTCAAGTCTCTTCTATTGATGGAGTTTGTCCTGGATGTGCTCTTGGAAAGCAACATCAAGATCCTTTCCACCCAAGTAGTTCTCTAAAAACTTCATCCCCTCTAGAATTAATCCATAGTGACTTGATGTCTTTTCCAGAACCTTCTTTCAAAGGAGCAAAATATGCTCTAACCTTTATTGATGACTTTTCTAGAAGAACTTGGGTCTACTTCCTAAAATATAAAAGTGATGTTCTATCCCACTTCAAAGTCTTCAAAGCCTTAGTTGAAAATCAGGCCTCTTGCAATATCAATCAAATTCGCACAGATAATGGGGGGAATACTACAGTAATGAGTTCTCCATATTTCTATCAAATCATGGCATCATTCATCAACATTCTGTCTCCCATAATCCTCAACAAAATGGCATTGCAGAAAGAAAAAACCGAACATTAAAGGAAATGGCAAATTGTATGCTCCATTCAAGAGATCTTCCAAAAGTTTTTGGGCAGAAGCTATTAACTGTGCCAATTATATTCAAAACCGCACACCTCATAAAGCTCTTGATCATTTAACTCCTGAAGAAGCATGGACTGGTTCAAAACCAGATGTTTCCTTCTTCAATATTTTTGGGTGTACTTCTTGGGCACACATCCCAAAGAAGAAAAGGAAGGCTCTAGATAAGAAAAGCAGAAAGCTCATCTTTGTTGGTTATTGTGAGGAAATGAAAGCATACAGGCTCCTTGATCCCTCAACTCATGAGGTATTTTTTCATAGGAATGTCCAATTTGATGAAACATTCCCTCAGAAATATCCTCAACTCTCCTCTTCCTCCATTGAGCCTTCTCCTATAATAGAACCTCAATATTATGAAGAACCAACTCTAGAGGTTAACTTAGAGATTGATAATCAATATGAGGAACCTGTAACTCCAACTCAATGTCTTTCCACTCCTTCTACTCCTTCCACTATGCCAAAATGGGCCCGCACCATTGTTAAAGAAGCTACTCCTTACATCCAAAATCTTCCATCATCCAGATCAACCAACTCCATAGGCACTGGTCTTGTTTGTCAATCTATTTCCTCTGATCCTCAGTCCTTCAAAGAAGCAACTGGTATTAAAGAATGGGATGATGCCATGGAAAATGAATTCTCTTCCTTAATCAAAAATAAAACTTGGGATTTAGTTCCCTTGCCTAAAGGAAGGAAATTAGTTCATTGTAAATGGATTTACAGAACAAAGTATGGTCCTAATGGAGAAATTGACAAACACAAAGCTCGCCTAGTAGCCAAAGGTTTCTCTCAAATTGAAGGAATTGATTATGCCAAAACCTTTGCTCCAGTTGCTAAAATGGATTCTGTAAGACTGGTTCTTGCTCTGGCTGCTTCCCAAAAGTGGCCTGTCTTTCAAATGGATGTAAAAAGTGCTTTCTTACATGGGGATTTAAAGGAAGAGATATACATGGAATAACCTGCTGGTTTCACTCAAGACTCCTCTCTTGTTTGTAGGCTAAACAAGTCTCTCTATGGCCTCAAACAAGCTCCTAGAGCTTGGTATGAAAATATGGACTCCTTCCTTCTTTCCATAGGTTTTTCTCATTGTGAGTCTGATAACACAGTCTACATTTGGAGAGATGAAGGAAAAATCACCATTCTTGTTTTATATGTTGATGATCTTCTAATCACTGGTAGTACCTTCAATCACATTCAGACTATAAAAGACTCCCTCTCTAAAAAATTTGATATGGCTGATCTAGGTTTAGCTCATTACTTCCTTGGGATCCAAATAAATCAAACAAATGCAGGTATTTCATTGTGTCAACAAAAATACACTCTAGATCTTCTTCAGAGGTTTAAAATGTCAGATTGCAAACCTTCTCCTACACCTTTTCAATCTGGCATAAATCTAAGTACTTCCTGCTCATCCCCTCTATGTGATGCAACTCTATACCATCAACTTGTAGGGAGTCTATTATACCTTACTCATACTCATCCAGATATCTCATATGTTGTTGGCCTCATATCTAGATTCTCCCATCAACCTCACTTCAGTCATTGGCAAGCAACAAAAAGAATCCTCCACTACTTGCAAGGAACTACTCAATTTGGGCTCTTATATAAGGGAAAATCCATGGATATCATTGGCTACATAGATTCAGATTGGGCAAGTTTAGTAGAAGATAGATGTTCAACTTCTGGCTATGTCTTTTGTCTTGGTTCTTCACCAATAGCCTGGTTATGCAAAAAATAACAAGCAGTAGCCTTATCATCTACAGAGGCAGAATATAGGGCAATAGTTTTAGCAAGTCAGGAAGCTCTTTGGCTTCATCAAATTCTAAGGGAATTTGGTTTATCCCATGACAAACCTATAACTCTTTGGTGTGACAATCAGAGCACAATTCACATTGCATGAAATCCAGTTGAGCATCAGCGCACCAAGCACATTGAGATACATATGCACTTCATTCGACAACACATTCAGAATGGGGACATATACTTGGACTATATTCCAACTGAGGAGCAAATTGTAGATATCTTCACCAAGTCATTTCCTTCTCCGTGTTACATATAGTTGTGAGAGAAACTTGGAGTAATACAATTGCATTGACATAGAGGTCTTCCACCTCTCCTTTTACTATTGTATTCTTTGGAGGATGGTTTTTCCCTTGTGGTTTTTTCATCATCTCTCCAAAAGTATATATTGTTCATGAGTACCTAATCAGGCCAAGTTGTCGGGACTCATTTTTTTTTGTGTTGAGAGGACAATCTTCGCCATCCGAAGACATGCCTCTATCTTGGATATTTTTCTTGTAACAGATGGTTTTTCCCCAAGGGGTTTTTTCACCATCTATATATTGTAAATGAGTACCTCATCAGGCCATGTTGTCGGGACTCATCCTTTTATTGTTTTAAGAGGACAATCTTCGCCATCCGAAGACAAGCCTCTTCCTTATTTATTTTTTGATTGATGGCTTTTCCCATTGGGTTTTTACCATCTCTTCAGAAAAGAAATCATTGTACATGAGTACCTCATCAGGCCTTGTTGTCGGGACTCATTTGTACAAACCACCCCTAGTATCACTTAAGGGGGTGTTAGAATAAGTGAATATTCTCTTAAGTTCTACTAGGATAGACACACTTGAGTTTCCACTCCTCCATGTGTCAGGTGAACTCTCGGTGGTGTCTTCATCGGACTTGATGAGTTGTTGTAATCCAACGACTCTCAATGATCAACTTTGCTATTTATACAAAGTTGATCCTTGGAATAAATCAATCGGTTCTATTTTGTTTCTTCAAATCTTGTAATGCTTTGTAGTTCTACTCTTGGGAATTCTAACAACACTTTCTTTCCATTGTTCTTTGGGCATTGTTCGTCTCCATGTTTCACATCTAAGCCTATGAGAGCTAGTCCTTATATGAGCAATGAGGATTTTTTCCTTCCACTTGATTTTAGCGTCTATATACACTTTTTCCTTGTGGTCATACGTTGGGTTAAACTTTGCAATATAATATTGTATTTTTCTGCTTGCATTTTTCCATATTCCACTTCTAAACTTTTCATTCACATAATTTTTTATGTGTTTGTTGACATTTGGGCATTCATTCATGTATTTATGTTGATATCCCAATGTTTCATCCATTTCTTATTTTGTTTCATCCATGCATTCTTACACATATGCAACTCTTCATCCCTAGATGCCCTAGGCCATCTATCATTTTTCATGTTTTATGTTTCTTTCAAGTAGCATAACAACTTGGTCATAGCAATTGCTTCTAAATGAAACATTTCAGTTTTAGCTAGAATAATTTCATAAGGGTTTGTGGCATTATTTTTGAGAAAATTTATGATTAGATATTTTTAAATCCTTTCTATTTACCTTCATTTTGTATTTTTTGTGCCACTAGCCCACACCTTGTAATCATACAACAAAACTTGTGTAACAAGTAGGCCAAATAAGACCTTGGTGACCTTTGAGTCCTACAACTCGGTATTCCTACGCCCGTTTTGAAGTGCATATAGTGCTCTCCAACCACTTTGAGTTCTTTTCATCCTACATGTATTCATTTAAGTTTGTCATGAAAGTCTATGCCTAGGTATTTTTATTCTACTACTACCTCAAGCGATTCTACTACAAACTAAAATTCAAGCCGTTGCTTCTTCTTTTTTGCTGAAAAATCATAATTTTTATTTTTCTTGTGTTCACCTGCATCCCAACTTCCTTACAAAAGAGTTATAGAGCTCGAAGGTGATCTTCTAGATCTTTGGCTTTTTTGGCCACAAGAATTACATCGTTTGCATACATGAGGAGTTTTACCACATATTTGGCTAAGTGTGCACCCTCTCCCCCAAATTTGTTTATCCATTCTTCTTATTTGTCAATTTACAACCCAAATAAGGTAGGAGATAAAGGACAACCTTGTTTGACACCTATGTCCTTCCTATGTTCTGATTCTAGCCTTTACATGCTCATATAGTCTGTGAACTGCTGCCTTGTAGTGAATTGGAACCTCTAGCTCTTCCATTTTGCTCCATAATTTTTTCCTTGGTACTGTGTCAAATGCCTTTTTGAAGTCTATAAAACAACAAAAAGGCTAAAATGGCAGTGCAGATTATGAAGTTGTTTTTGCATAAATTTATCAATGTTTGATAATAACATGTTAAAGTTGAGCATTTTTAAATCTTAGTTTCTTATTTAAGCTTCTATGCTATTTACTTGGAATATTTTTTTAATGGTATAATACGTTATATGGAGAAGATGTAATCCACAATTTATCATTGGTTTACGATGAACCTCTTTTTATGATAATTTTTCATCCATATAAACAATCAAACCAAAATTATATTATAAGTTACAATATGACTGCATATTATAAGCCTTTTTATACATCAATTCAAGATATTATCTTACTTTTTACTTTACCAAAGATGCGATTGTTTAAATTTTGGATTATATATTCTCATAAAAAATATTATTTATTTGTAGTTGGTTAAACACCGACGTTAATCCAACAATCAATCAAGACAGTGTCTTTCCTAAATAAATGAAAGTGCTTCCAATGTTATGGATTATTCGTAACTAAAATTTGTAAATCTACATTACATTCATTTATTAGAGCCTTTATAATATTGAAAAAAATTGCAAATTATGCCAACATTTTTATTACTTTCATTCTTACCATAGATAGAGGTACTGTTGCTTGTATAAAGTTTAGTTGTTTTTTTTCAATAATATGTTAACATAACTTCACCTTTATGATTTAAAAAAATCCTTCCTCAAATAATTTTAATGGCATTCCTTTAAAATACTTATCAATATGTTTCATGCCTTCTTGGGTGGTACATTTTCATTTCACGTTTTTCTATTATTATTTTTTTCTAAAACTAATACTGTGAATCCAAATATCTAGCATGACTTATTTAGTATTGTAATCCTCGTTTTTATGCTTTGATTCTTTCATATCTTTTAGAGGCCATGTGTTTATATTTTCTTTAGAGTATACTATTCTTTCACTATTTTTTTAACTCTAAATATTCTAAAATATTTTTTAATAACATATTATGTAAATTATTGAAATGATTAATAATTTTATTAAAAAAACTATTTAAAAAATATATTTAATTACATGAGTCATTCATTTAAGAATAAATTACTAGACTAAAATTTGATTAAAATGTCTTGTACACAATGAATAATCACCAGATGTGCACAATGAATAATCACTATTGTATTGATGCCAGCAAGTTAGTGTGTCCATATACATAAAAATATCATCGGAATGTAACTAATGTTACTTTTGTAGAAAGCAATCCCTTCTACACATGAACAATTAAGAGAATAGATCATATTAGTGGAGTTTGATTGACTCTTAAGGGGTTGAGATATTATATATTAAATGATAATCTAAGCTATGCTTTTATGACATATAATATGCTAGTTTTAAATATTCACTAGTTTTTGTGTTACTTATTTTATTTTAGGTTTACAGTTCATTCCACAATTCTTCTATCATTCAAGGTAGGGTTATGCACATTGATATAACTTTTACAGATAAAAGGATTTCCGTAAGTAATGTTCCTTTTGTTGTTATTATTATATATGTTATTTATATTATTTTATTTATTGTTTGTTTTAAATATGTTTATTTTACATTTTATTTTTAATGTAGAAACCGTTTTATTTATGTTGTTATTATTACCTATGTTATTTACATTTATTTTATTTCTTAATTTTTTGTGTGCATATTTATTTATAGAATTTTGTTCCACTTTAATACTTCTTATGCATTATATTTTTTAATGTGTCAATGAAGTGTATGTTCTTTTTTGGGTTTATCTTTTAAAGTTTGATTGAGTGTACAAATGATTATTTTATCTATAAAATTAGAATTATTTTAATAAGCCATGGCTTTTATTAGAGTCACTTCCATTAAAAGGTTAAAAAAATAAATTATTTTTTTTTTTTTTATTTGGTTGGTGGAAAGGGTTTTGAAAGAGTCCCCAAACCTTTTATAAAGTGAATAAAATATACCATAAAAGAGATAAAACCAAAGCCTAAGGTTTCTATAAATGAGATAGGGAGACTACATAACAAAACTATAAACAAGGAACTCCATGAACTCTACAAGCAAAAAAACAAGGAAATGTACAACAAGCAAGGAAATATAGGAGAAGAGAAAACCCTCACATAGAAGTAGAGAACATGGTCAGAAAAATCAAATTAATCATCTAGGATGACCTCAGCTTGCTAAAGCAAGGAAAGACTACACTTTGAGGAAGAGGGAAGTAAACTTATAATTTTTTACCTCATCTTAAAATTTTCTTCATCAAAAATCAACAATCCAAAAAGAGAATCTCTGGCAACCTTCTTCCAAATCTTACTTCTTACTTCTTAAATTTATTACTAATTTAAATATACAATATAAAACTAATTTTTTTATAAAAAATACTCTCACACTTAATATTTTTTATTAAAAAATAATTTAACATTTTAAACCTAACTATTAAAAAATGATAACAATTAAATCTGAATAAAAAAACAAAATTTCCTTCCTATTCTTCAAATCATCTTAATTGACCTTTAAGACATAAAAACCATCACCTTAACATAAGGCAATTTACACATCCCTTATAAAATTAGGGCCATGTATTTATTTTCATAAAAAGATTGAAATTCCATTTATGAACATATTAAAATTATTTAAAAAATAACTAAAATTCAAAATTTTCAGGTTAAAAAGAGTCTAAATTTAAAAACTCACGTTTTGTCAATCTATATTTAAAATTTCAGTTATTTCGATAAAAAGTTTGATTATTTTTATTCATTTATCTGGTGGACTTATTTTGTTTTTATATAATCTTATAAAATAATTAGAAGTTTAATTATTAGCTTTCGTATTAATAAGTATACTGTTTAAATTATTGGTAGTAAGATCTAAATTCAATTCTATAATAAATGTGATCAAAATAAAAAAATTAATTAATTTTATAAAATTCTGATCAACTTTATTCATTTCCTAATAACAGCATTTTAATTCTTAAAAAAGTAATCAATATGTAATTATTTTACTGGAATGAAGTAGTTAATTTTTCAAAACGTGCACGCAGAAATATTTTAGTAGAATAAGGTTAATATTATTTTTTTTTTGGTTATATAGGAAAGCTGGTTATATTTTTAGTAACTTGTGAGTGTGGGGTTCAAATTATAAGGATGGCTCCCAACTAGATTAGTTGACCACAAGTCCCTCAGGGTTTATACCTGAAGCGCAGTTATTCAGATAAACTACTTGCTTTGATAGGTTTGAATCTAGATCTCTTCTTAGTAAGTGCCCAATCACACTAACACTTGCAAATCCACCTAACTCTTGTGAACAGGTATAATATCAAATATAACACTTATATTTTAAATGGTTCCTCAACTTGTTTTTTTCCATTTAATTGGGTTTAACTCGCTTACCCATTTACTTCTTAATTAAGATGAACCCATTTTAATTAATAAAATGAAAAAAATTATAAATATAAATATAAATATATATATATAGATATATATAAATTAAATATTATATAATTTTTTAATTTTAAATTAAATTACACCCCTTTAAACTATACAATAATAAACATTCTACCCTCCTCAAACTGGAAAATATACCACTCCAAACGTTTTTAGATACAGAAAAATGGAGTTACACTTCTTGTTAAAACTGGCCTTTAAGTAACCCTTCGCTTTTGCAGATGGATGCTCCAACGTATTTACATTATATTATATTCCGATATTCCAACATCTAACATTAATAACGTGAGACTTTAATCACGCTGTTTATGCGAATATATATATAATAAAATAAAAATTATTAGTGTTATCGTACTTTACAGATACGTTAAATTTAGATCTGTGCTTAAACATGGACATGGTCCCGTCTGTTTGCCTCAGCTGAACAAGGGAGAGACTGAACACCAACGGAGACAGGCACAACATCTACAAGATTATATAATATGGCTTGCGATCTCATCTGCGGAAGCGGACATGTATTGCAGATGGGACATCTTGCACTGAACTGCAGCCACCTCTGAATGCACTCCACATGAAATCTATGCCCACATGAAGGCAGGGATAACACTTCCTCTTCTTCTCCATATTCAGAAAGGCAAATAACGCACTCCTCTTCACTACTGCCTTCCACTTCATTTCCGTTGTGCCGTCTGTAGTTAAAGACGGGCATATCCACGGCAATTACATGTTCTGGACTAGACGTTGGAGGTCGTGGCTGCAGCGGCACTCTCGACGCTCTGGGTAAGAAGATCAGGAATATCCAAAGGACGATCAACACCGCACAAGCGGTTCCTTCCATGATTCTGCCATTACGAAGAACCCAAATGAACAATAAAAATGGAAAGAAGAACAGAAATCCGAAGTATAGCGACCACAGCATCAGCAATAACATCCGAATGCAGTTCGTCCTCATTACTGGCAGAGCAAAAGGTATAGCTTATCTCACAGAAAGTCCAGTTTTGTAAATATTGTGGAGAGAAAGGCCCGAAGAGCCGTTGTTTTTGCAACATGTAAAATTCCACTCCTTTCATGTTTGAAGGATCTTGTTATGATGTTTAAATATGTATGGGTATTCCTTATCCTGTGTGAATACACGTTTTCTGGACTATGCAGTGTGGACACCTTGAAAGTCACGTTATTTTTCTATGGTCTTGGTGCTTCTCACCCTTTTGTTTTTTCTCCTCTCATTGTAAGGAATATATATAATTATTGACGAACATGACGATCCTCTCGAGGGCGTTCCAGGTGGACATGTGTCCTATGTGGATATACCGAATCACCAGGAACAATCAAAGACGATTTTCTTATCTATCCCCGTAATTTGTTCATTCTTCTCCTAGCCTTGTCTCGCTTACAAATAAAATATTAAGCTTTATTTATAAGATTTGATTTATGATATAAAGAGTCTTATTTTTTTTGTCGTATATGTTAAATTTATTACGTAACACTAAAAAAATTAATTATTTAATTTAACAAACAAAATGTTAAGTTTACCTATAAGATTTGATTAATGATACGATTTAAGGTCTATTTTTAAGATTAAAAGTTATTTTAAAATGCAAAACTTTTATTCCATCACTTAATTCAAATCTTTTACATGGGTATATACTAGCAATTTTACAAATAATATAAAAATATTCTAGTACAAATAGAAAAAGTAGATTATAATGTCCATAAGAACATAGGACATATGAGACTCTTTTTATGGAGGATGTTGTTTCATTCAAATATGGTTATCCAACTTTACTTTGGTTACTAAAGTAAAGCATGGTGTGCAATCTTAGCTCATATGTGATTTGAACCTTAAGCCTCCCTTATAAAGTTTTAAAGTCTTTGGTGTTAAACATTGAGAAGAAATTATGAATAAATGTGTAAGATGAAATGTTTTTATATAATTATTATTATGTAAAGTATTATTTAATATAATGATATCCAAATTATAGTACATTTTTTATCTCATGATTAAATATTTTAAAGAATAATTGTTATTATCTTGTAATAAAAGATATATATATATATATATATATATATATATATATATATATATATATATATATATATATATATATATATATATATATATATTGTTTGAGAATTGTTATAATTTTTGTTAAAAAAATTGCAAGCACCTCCACACTAGTTGACAAGAAATGTAATTAAGAAGATATAACATTAAAAAAAAAAAATTATTAATGAACTTATCTTGATAGTTGACCAAGGAACTATAATAAATCTAAACTTGAATTGTTATGTTAGTCTCTTATGTTTAATACATGCATTATTTTTAGGTACGATGGTGAGTAATCACCATAAAAATAAAAAAAAATTATATCATAGGTATTATATTATTTGGTCCCTTTGTACATATTTAGATTGGTGTAAGTTGATATTTATGTCTATACTATGTGTCAATTTGTTAAGTGTTAATATGTGTCATGTAATTAAGTGTAGAGTTATGAGTGTGAGGTGTCATTTCTATAAGTATGAGTTATGAGTGTGAGATGTCATGCCTATAAATGTGAGTTATGAGTGTGAAATATCAAGTTAAGAAGTAAGGAGTTACGAGCAATTATGAGAGACTTTGTCTTTATGTAATATGTGAAATTTATTATGTAAGAGGTAAATATGAAGAGTGGGTTCTCCCATGAGTTTGAGGAGAGCAAATATCAAGAGTCATGTCCATATGAAGAGTCTCATTTAAGTATGTATTGAAGAAAAAACTTTGTATCATGTATCAATGAAACATTGCATCTATGCATGCTTTAGTATATGTATTTTTAATAAAGGTTTCATTTTATTATTGTGCAATATTATTGTTGTTATGGTTGTATGATTTTGTTGAGATTATTAGATCCTAGAAATTATTAACCTCTAATAATAGGGATTATTTATTAACAATGGTATCAAAGCCATACTAATTATCCATCTAGTGTAGTGAGATTGATAGGAGTTGAGGTGAAGAGACAACAAAGAGATGATTATGGTGAGTAGAGATTGAAGGGGACTTTTAAATAAGCATTGAAGTGAAGGATTTTGAAGGAGGAAAAATTGAGCCTGAATAAGGAATGTTAAAAGGAGACATCAATAGTTAGATGGACATACATTTTTAGTATGATCATGTTAGAGAGAAGAATATTCAAATAAAATGGCTAAATAAGGAATGACTAATTGAGACATACAAGTTTGAAGCACTAGGTCAATAATGAAAGTTATATTTAGAAGAGAGGCAAGAATGAGAGTGAATGTTATGTCTAGGAGAAAGGTGAGGAGAAGTGAGAGATACATCTAGGAGATAGAAGCCACGTCAAAGTTAGTGGAGACTTGAGATTTGGATTCAATAGGTGAGTCAAATTATTTGTGTGTGGAGTAGTGCTAGAAGTAGTTAAACATAAATAGACTAATTGAGCAGAAGAGTGACCCATACAAAGAATCCATATAAATGATTGGAGATTAGAACTAATGGAGATGCTAGTAGAGCTAGAGGTGAATGCTAGGATAGAGACGAGTGTGTCATAGAGTTGAAAGAGTAACACTTTGATATGATAGAAAAAAATCATAATTTTAGGCATGAAACTTACATGTAATTAAAGCATTTAGTAACACTCATAATAGTCTTAAGTTTGTAAGGAAAAAAGGTGATACTTGTGCATGTGAATGATATGTAGTAAAGTAGAGGTTAAAGTAGCATTAAAGTTATATCTTGACCTTAATGTTAGTAAGTTGAGAAAACATTTTATTTGAAATTGAGTTAATTTATTTTTTGGGAGACATAAGAAGGTGATTTAATAAATTGAATAAAAAAAAGAGTAAAGTGAAAGAAGGAAGGAAAAAACATTAACAAAAGTTTGGAGGAGTTAATTGAAATTATAAATATGAAATTTAATTGAATTAGAGAAAAATTAAAAGTTGAAAGAAATTGATAGAAAATGGCTATAAGGAGAGGAAATCAATTGAACGAAATTTAGTTTTTGAAATTAAATAATTTTAATAAATTGAATATTTTGGAAAAAATAATTATGGAAAATACAAATATTTTCCTTTGTAAATCACAACTCATATGATGCAGTAACAAATACTACACCTTCCCATAAAAACTCAAACCAGATTAATAATTCCTTCATTAACAATCTAGCAACAATTCATTTTGGCCATTCAAGCCACAATCATAAAATAAAATGGACAATTATTGAGTTTAGAAAATCATTCAATTTAGTAACCTTACAATATATTTTCTAACTACTCAATTCAACAATTATGCAATAGCTTGAGAATTATATAATTCAGGTAGCAAATCATATAATCTAGGCAACTGTTCAATTTAGGCAACCATATGATTCAAGAAACCGTTCAATCTAGGCAACCATTCACTTTAAAAAACCATACCATTTAGGCAACTATTCAATTTATGTAATTCTACAACCGAGATTTGAAAAACCATACAATTATTGAGAATCATTCAATCTAATGATTCATACTGATGTAGTTTTTATGGCATGGTTGTACAATTCCAAACCTAATCCCAACTATGTGTTTATCTTCCATAAAATTGTAAGGCATACTTCTGCTCATAATGCCAAAAATAAAATTAAACCTTAGTATTTCAACTACCAAAAATAATTTTTTTTTAACTTATCCCAACTATTTTCTTCATCCTTATCCTTGGTCTAGCTCTAAAATTAGCATCAACTCCACTTTACGTTATAACATCTCTCACACTATAATTTGAAAGTAAATTCTTAATCACATGGTATCTTGAATATATTATTGCCCATGAGAATGTATTTGAATGGCTCTTATAACAATTCTCCTCGCATGACCATTAATTATAGAATAATTAACAAATTGCATGGCCATTAATTATAGAATAATTAACAAATTGCACATGTGTTGATGGTCATTATGATCATAGGACCAGATATATGCCTTCAATGGATAGTGGATGGTCGACATAAAAAGTAAGAGGGAATCATAATGATTCATCCTAGAGTACATGGAAATCATGTGAGTGCTTTCGTAAGAAATATGTTTGATTGTTTGTCAAATATGTTTAATTGTTTGTCTGGAATGACGAATGCATTTAGTTTCGTTGGCAATGAAGTGCTTAAAAGCATGGGAGCCACTTTTAATTAATTTCTGTGAATTAAAGTCAGTTATGTGTTTATGATAATGGGTATAGAAAAAAATAGGATGTAGAGGTTTGAAATAATAAAATGTAATATAAAGGAGATTAGTATTGGAAGTTAAAATTGTAAATAAATTATGTGGGTAAAAGAGTTTGGCGGCGTGTGACATCTATGATTATTTGAAAACCCCCTACATGCTTTCAATTGTGGAAAGAAAGGAAGTGGAAGGTGGTGCATGCTTTGATTAGTTATAATCCATAATTGCATTAAAAAAAAATGATTGATCTATGTGTGCATGTCAGGCGAAGGGATTGAAAAAAGAGAATTAGTCTTTCTTTGGACACTTCTTTTGGGAGTTTAGGAACAGTGAAATAATCTTATTTAAATTATTTTAAAAGAGATTGCTTTTATCAAAAGTTAATATGCACAGGAAAGTTTATGTGAAAAGAAAAACTATGGTGTCTGGTTAAGTCTACCCGAGTTATATTTATACTATGCAATAGAGTCAAGCTTGTATTAAGTCATTTTCTAGAGCGCATGCAAAACATATTCTTTTAAAGAAAGAAGTTCTAATGAAACAAGAAATGATTATGCAAAAAAGAAAAATATTATACTATGCTATTTTAGTTAATGAAATCGTTTATACTTTAGTAACATTGTTTCGAAAAGAACAATATCCAATTTACATTCTATTTTTTAATTAGAGTTTGGAACTCAGCTATGCATCTTAAAAACATAAGATTCTGGTTAATGAAAAACTTTAATTTATAGAAATTGTTATAGCACTACAAATTAGACTCGAAACTATTGGAACCTGAATTTACTTTATATTTACAATTAGTAAATGAGCCTAAGCTTTGCCACAAATAATTTGGACATATCTTCTCCAAAGTATAACCTGGAATTACAGAATGGTGTTAGTCTATTGTCATGCAAAAGGTTGGCAAATTATAAATGCGGAGGGAGACGAACCTTCATAGAAATTGTATCTTTTAAATTTAAATTTTAAATTTTATATTAATAGTGAAATGCTTTCTCAAAGTTTGAAATTGTGGAAATCAGGTTCTCCATTAAAGAACATGAATCAATAGTATACGATATATATAGTGTAGCTTAATATATAGGAAATTCTAGGTTATGTAATTACTAGCTTCTAGCCTGGGTAATGACTAGACCATGTTTTATTTACCCTTTTGCATAACCTATAGTTTAATAAATAAGAACCGAAAATCATAATAAAATCTTTTATTTATTAGAAGTTAGGTTATAAAAAGAATAGAAGGATACTACTTTATGTTTAAGACCTAAATGAAGTAGAAATGTAGTCCAAATATTAGTACGATATGAAGCTGTTTATGTAGAAGGAAAGAACTACATAAAGTAATTTTAAAATACAACTAGAATTAATGAGTAGTTTAGAAATTTGATTTTATACTTAATCATATACTTTATTAGGGAGAATAAGTATATGGTAGATGAATGTTTCATTGCATACTTGTAAGTGTAAGCTGAGATGTGTTTTATTTCATTTATATTCAGAATAAAGAGAAGTAGATAAGGAAGTGACGGTGTGAATGGATATTTGTTACCAAATGATTCTCAAATTTAGTTGAAATTTCTGATCAAAGACTTTTAACAAACTTAACTCTCTAATAAATATTGTGAAGAGGAATAGTTAATGTGTTTCTTGGAAAAGTTATCAATATGAACGGTCAATGTTGTTGAAGTGTTGGTATGCACACAATGAGTTTCAAGAGCAATCGTAGTCTAACAAAATTGGTCAAAATAAGTGACTTAGTTAGAACTAGTACTATGATAAGTCCTATGTTCATTTGATTGATCAGTTTTAGCCATGATGTTTGGTATGAGATAAATGATCGTTAGTCACAATGGACATGGGTGACCAAGTCCAAGTTCAGGGTATTGACATGGCTCTAGCTAGCTCCAGGTTGTGGAAAACCATCTAGAAACTAGGTATATGTACACTAAATCCCTTACATACAACTAATGGAACAAGTAAACCAGTTAGTCAAAGTTTTAGTATGTTAAGGGATGGGGAAGTATGTGTCCACCTTTTAGGTGTTATGGGCTCTAAAGGATAACCCCAATCGTGGATCGATCCTTATGCCATAACTAGAGGATGTTAAATGATGCAAGTTGATTCCCCATAATGAAACCTCTTATAGAATTTGGCCAATCTCATCTACTTGGGTGGATCTCTACAGTAGTATTGAACGCAAAAGTGGTTTTATATGCTTGTACTAATTTAAAACTATATGTTAAAAAATTCATTCGGTGAAACAAAATGCTATGAACCTAAAAGCATTTGCTATGAACATGAAAGCATTTTTAGGGTTTGAAACATTAAATTTAGAAAAAAATTACCCTATGAAATTACCCTACGAATGGAAAATCATACTTATAGGAACCTAAAGAATATCGTAATATCCAATTTTAATAGGAAATGTGATGGTGATGCAACAAAAAATGGCTAGGTGAACTAAAGTAATAATTTTCCCTTATATTTTTGTCATCTAAATCTAAAAATGCATTAGGAGTTATGAACATGACCGATGTAGTCATAGATTGGTAGAAGTCCTATAAGAAAGGGTATGACATTGAAGCTACAAACCTCAAGTGGAAGGATTTCATTAAGGAAATCAGGAATAGATTTCTAACCAAGCAATATTATGTGGAAAAATTTAGGGAGTTTACTAATATTTGGCAATAAATTATGTCAGTGTGAGATTATCATCAAAAGTATATTCAGTTGCTAAAATATGCATCTCAATATAAAATTAATGAAGAGATGAAGGTTCAAAAATTCATTTTGGGATTACATCCCAAGACCATGATGATGGATAATATTGTTAGTCTTACAATGACACTGAGAGGGGGGGATGAATCAGTGTAGCTCTTTTAACTTGAATTTACAGCTCTTAATACAGTAGCAATTAAAACTAATTACTAGATACAGCAAGTATAACACAAGAGCATCACACAACACAAGATTTAACAAGGTTCACCAATGTGGCTACTCCTCAAAAATAACTACTTGGACTACCATCCAAATCCAACCTTTGCAAAGCACCAAATTTACAATCAATTTACTAGCACCCACTAGAAGGAGCACCAACCCCTTATTTATCTACACCAGCAGAAAAGAGCACCAACCATTGATTTTCTAGCAACTACTAGAAGGAGCACCAACCCCTGATGCCAAGCTGCAACCTGGACTTCAATTTTGAATCTATAAGATTGACAAAAATATACCTTTGTTTTTGCAAGATCCTAACTAGTCTTTCTTCACCTTTGTGCTCCATGCGTACTCTACTTTCTCTGCATAATCACTTCGCACACTCTGCTTCGTTATAGTTGACCTTCAAGATTGTATTCTCCCTTTTGCGCACTCTGCTCTCTTCTCACTATGATCAAACTTTGCACACTTCAACAACACTTCAAATATCCAAACAACCCTCCTTTTATAACAAAATTCTTGTGATGAAAACCCTAATATTAGTCGGTTGTAAACCCTAATCTTAGTCGGCTTTCATGACAACTATAAACCCTAATTTTAGTCGGTTTTCATCAGTCTTTGTTGGCTTCAACTCAATCACAAAAATACAACATGTCACGATATCGTGACACTTTTTCTCCTTGCTCTTTTTCTTAGCTTTGGCCCATGAAAATACAACATGTCGCGATATCGTGACACTTTTTCTCCTTGCTCTTTTTCTTAGCTTTGGCCCACGAAAATACAACATGTCACGATATCACGACACTTTTTCTCCTTGCTCTTTCTCTTAGCTTTGGCTCGCGAAAATACAACATGTCGCGATATCGCGACACTTTTGCCTCTGTACACTTTCTCAATTCTTTTGTCATGAAAATGCGACATGTCATGATATCGCGACACTTTTGCTTCTCTGCCTTCCTGTCCTTTTCGAGTCACGAACATGCGACACATCGCAAAATCATGACACTTCTGCTTCCGAAGTCTTGCTTTCTACTTTTGTCACGAAATCATGACACTTCTACCTTCGAAGTCTTCTTCTCTAATTTTTTCATGAAATCGTGACACTTCTACTTTCGTACTTCCCTTATTTTCTTTTGTCGCGAAATCGCGACACTTCTACCTTCAAAGTCTTCCTTTCTGCTTTTGTTGTGAAATCGTGACACTTTTCAAACTTGCTTTCTCTCTCCTATTTTAGTCACGAAAATGCGACATGTCATGAAATCGTGACACTTTTCTTACTTGTTCTCTTTCTTCGAAATTGTCGCGAAATCGCGACACTTCTTCCTGCTTTATCTCTTTCTTCCAACATGTCGCAAAATCGCGACAGTTTTTCCACTTGCCTTTTTCTCTTCCAACATGTCGTGAAATCGTGACAGTTTTTCCACTTCCCTTTTTCTCTTCCAACATGTCACAAAATTGCAATAGTTTTTCCACTTTCATTTTTCTCTTCCAACATGTCGCGAAATCGCGACAGTTTTTCCACTTGCCTTTTTCTCTTCCAACATGTTACAAAATCGTGACAGTTTTTCCACTTGCCTTTTTCTCTTCCAACATGTCGCGAAATCACGACAGTTTTTCCACTTGCCTTTTTCTCTTCCAACATGTCACAAAATCATGACAGTTTTTCCACTTACCTTTTTCTCTTCCAACATGTCACGAAATCGCGACAGCTTTTCCTACTTTTTCTCTCTTCCAACATGTCACGAAATCATGATAGTTTTTCTTTCTTTTTCTCTCTCTTCCAACATGTCACGAAATCACGACAGTTTTTCTTGCCTGTTGTATATGTCGCGATATCACGACACTTTTCTTACTTGTCTTTTTCTTTGATCTTTTGCATAGGGGCCACTTCGATCTTCTTGAAAAAACACTATACATACTCTGAGTAACCTTTGAACTCCTGTATTCTACATCTAAAAAGCTTTTGATCTTCTTGTCCACTGCATCAACAGATATATCTAACTGTGTTGACAACAATGACAATACTATTGTTGCACCTTGCTCAACAATCTCCCCCTTTGGAATTGTTGGCAACACATGTGCAATTTCCTATAACTCTTCTCCCCCTTTGACAATAATACCAAAGGGCTACTACAGACTCCCCCTGAGTCCATGCACAACATTCTCAGGCACAATTTATTACACTTAGCAAAAATCATGACCACTCCCCCTGAGAATGTGATCCCTGTAGCTAGTCAATTCTTGGGAAGTGTGACCACTCCCAATTTATTGCAAAGGTACTCAAAAACTTCCTTGGGCAATGGTTTTGTGAAGATATCTGCTACTTGCTCTGTAGTTGGAACAAAATCCAACTTAACCTCACCTTTCGCAACTTTCTCCTTCAAAAAGTGATACCAGATAGCAATGTGTTTTGTGCGTGAATGCATAACCGGATTCTTGGAGATGTTAATGGCACTTGTGTTATCACACTTAACTGATATTGGCTCACTGAAGCTAATACCAAGATCTTTCAGGATTTTTTCATCCATAATACCTGCGCACAACATGTTGTTGCTGCAATATATTCGCCTCTCGTCGTCGATAGAGAAACTGACTCTTGTTTCTTACTGTGCCATGCGACCAATCTGTCTCCAAGATAGAATGCACCTCCACTGGTACTCTTTCTGTCATGGGAGTGCTAACTGGCTTACAATCCTCCATTGTGAATTTTTTCAACATCTCTTTCACATATTTAACTTGAGAAATAAATATGCCCTTATTATTTTGATTAACTTGCAACCCGAGGAAATACGAAAGTTCACCAATCATTGACATTTCAAATTCTTTCTGCATCTTATTTGCTAAATATTTACACGACCCATATTTGCTGCTGCCAAATATGATATCATCTAGGTATACAACAAGAAAAATAAGATGCCCATTTTTTATTTTGACATACAAATTACTATCCACCATACCTTTCTTAAACCTTTGTTGGGTGAGATAGTTGTCTAGCCTTGCATACCAAGCTCGGGGTGCCTTTTTTAAGCCATATAATGCTTTCTTCAACTTGCAAACAAAGTTGGGATCATCACCAAGTTGGAAACCATCCGGTTGCTCAATATAAACCTCTTCTTCAAGTTTCCCATTCAAAAATGCTGATTTCACATCCATTTGATAAACTTTGAAATTCTTGTAGACTGCTAAAGCCAGAAACATTCTAATTGCCTCTAATCTCGCTACTGGTGCAAAAGTTTCCTCAAAATCAATGCCTTCAACTTGTGCATAACCCTTACATACCAATATTGCTTTATTTTTTACTACCTATCCGTCTTCATTTAATTTGTTCTGAAAAATCCATTTAGTCCCGATTATATTTGTATTTGCAGGTCTAGGTACTAACTCCCAAGTTTTGTTTTTCTCGATCTGATCTAATTCTTCATTTATTGCCTTCATCCAACTTTCATCTTTGCTTGCATCAACAATATTTTTGGGCTCGATGCTGGATAATAGATAGTAGTTACTTACTACTCTTCTTCTTGTCTAAACACCCACTTCAGGGTCTCCAATTATTTGCTCTCTAGGATGATTTTTTTGCCAGCTGCCTATTTTGAATTTCTTATTTTCTTCCACTTTTGAATCACAAATTAAATCATTTGAGTCAATTTTCTGTATCTTTTCCATTTCATTTTCCTCATCTCCTTCAATAACCTCTTCATAAATTGGGTAATTCGTTTCATAGCTAATTACTCGTTCTCTACCTTCATCAAATTTAACATCGGCACTGTCCACAATTTTCTTTAACTTCTTGTTGTAGCATTTGTAAGCTTTGCTTTTTGATGAATAACCAACAAAAATGCCTTCATCCGCTCTATCTTCAAACTTACCAAGATTATCTTCAGTTATTTTGATGTAGCACTTGCTGCCAAAAACTTTGAGGTATTTTGTTGTTGCCCTTTTATCGAACCACAACTCTTAAGGAGTTTTACTTTCATGTGTTCTCAGCATGTACCTATTTTGGATATACACCGCAGTATGGACTGCTTCTTTCCAAAATATGTTTGCTAGTCTGCTTTTATCTAGCATATTCCGTGCCATTTCCTGCACTATCTTGTTCTTTCTTTCTACCACTCCATTCTGTTGAGGTGTCCTGGCTGCTGAAAACTGTCTCCTAATACAGTATTTTTCACAGTACTCTGTAAACTCCTCTAAAATGAATTCTCCTCCTCTATCCGATCTTAAACATTTGATCCTCTTTCCTGTTTCATTCTCAACCTGATTTTTGAAAATCTTGAACATATAAAAAGCTTCTGATTTATGCTTCAAGAAAAATATCCATGTCATTCTGGAATAGTCATCAATGTACAACATAAAATATTTGTCAAAATTTATGCTTTGTGTTCTCATGGGTCCACATAAATCAGTGTATATTAGTTCCAGAGGTTTGCTTGTGTAGTACTCTTTTGTTTTGAATGTGACTTTAGTTTGCTTTCCCTTTTGGCATGAAGCACAAATGTTGTTTGCAGGTTTGCTGATGGTGGGAATATCTCTCACTGCCCTTTTTGAGGTGATTTTTACTAGATTATCAAAACCAATATGACCGAGTCTCTTATGCCAGAACCATTTTTCTTCTTCTTGTCCAATAAAACAAGCTCATTTTGAAGTCTTTGAGAGCGTGTATAGGTTTCCAAATGTCCTTGCTCTAGTTGCTATCAATTTTCCACTATTTGTTTTTATGACTTCATAACCCTGCTTCATAAAAACTACTTCATGACCTTTATCACAAATCTGACTTACGCTCAACAAGTTATGTTTCAAACCATCCACAAACAAGACTTCTTCTGACTTAATTTTTTCCTCACTAATTTTAACTGAACCTTTGCCAACTATCTTAGCTCCATTATTATTCCCAAAATTTATTGAACCACCTTCATATTTCTTTAACTTCTCAAATTTATGTTTGTCACCTGTCATAGGACTGGAGCATCCACTATCAAGTATCCATGGTACATATTTATTATGTGCTTTAAATGTTGTTTGTACGATTAAGGATTCCTTTTCTTCCTTAAGTCGTTCTTTTCCTTTCCACTCTGTTTTGATAGTAGTTTTGGGTTCTTGTTTTGCATTTCCCTTATCAACAACTTGTGCATATTTTTTAGGAATTTTTCTATTTTGTCTCATCTTATTTGGTTGAAATTTTCTTCCCTGAGACTGATTTGATGCAAATGTACTTCTACAGTTTCTTACAATGTGTCCAAAATTATGACAGTTATAACATTCTACTGTATAATTCATCAGAGAAGACAAAGCATTTCTACTGGTGAAATTCCTTGGTCTTACATTATATTTGTAGTCTGAGATTTTATGTCCATAACCATTGCATTTAAAACAAAAACCAGAAAAGAGATAATTGAACCTAGGTGAAGGTCTTTGCCATGTTGTCGTAGGAGCCATAGGTCTTCTTCTTCTTTGATGTGTGACATTGGTGAATCCATCATTGTCAATTCTCCTTTCGTGCCTGGCATAATTGCTTTCTCTTGCATGAGATATTTTTCCTTGATCAACCTATTTCTTATCTTTGTTCTTTATGGATTCTACATTTATGGCCTTTGATCCATTTGATGATTCTCCTTCGACAAAACCCAAACCAAATTTGATTCCTATAGGCCTTTGGTCATTTATGATCTTATCCAGCTTCATAGAACTTACTTCACGTTTGTGATAACAACTAATTTTCTTATTCATCTATTCTAGCTGCATTCTTAAACCAACAATCTCTTCTTGTAGCTTGTTGCAATAATATATTTTCATGGTTATTTGCACTTCGAGATCTTCGAAGATTTTCTTGGATTCTTCTATCTGTACTTTCAAATTGGATATGATTTCATTTGCATCCTCAAGCCTTTTTGAAAGTTTCTTATTCTTTTTCTTCTATATTCTCCACTCTTCAATTGCAGAGATCAACTCACCTTCTAGATCTACTTCAGCCTCAGGATTTTCACCACATACTTCAGAGTTCACTCCTTCTTCCTTTTGTGATCTTACTTCTTCAAATGCCATGAAAAGAGCTTCACCTACTTCCTCTTCAGAAATCTCATCGGAGCTATCTTCTGATGAACTGGAATTCCTGGAGATGAAACTTTTCTTCTTGAAGTTGCATTTTCTAAAATTCGTTTTCTTCTTCCAATAACTTCTTTCTTGGTGCAATCCTTCATCATTTTTGTTCTTCTCTTTAAGTGGACATTTAGTTGCAAAATGCCCAACACCTCCACAGTTGAAACATTTAAGCGGTAGCTTTCCTCTATATTTTCCTTTTCCCATTTTTAGTTTTCTAACAAAGTTTGCTTCCATTTCATCTGACGTCTCTTCTTCCTCGAACTCTTATTTTGCATTTTTATATTTAAGGGCTTTAAAATCCGCTTCTTTATCTGTGGGTTTAGATCTTCCTATCCTCATCTCATATGCAGTCAAAGAACCATACATCTCATCTATACTAAAATAATTTAGATTCTTAGCTTCTTCTATTGTTGAGACTTTAGAATCAAACCTTTGAGGAAGAGATCTTAATACATTTTTTACGATGGCAGAGTCTTTGATATCCTCACAGAGTCCTCTAATCGCATTAATGATTCCATTAACTCTTAACATATATGCCTCAATGTTTTCATTGTCATTCATATTTAATGCTTTGAACTAAGCTCGATGTGTCTGTAACTTGGCCTCCTTGATCTTATCGTCTCCTTCATGAATACTCCTTAGTTTGTCCCATATCTCTTTTGTCATTTTACAGCTCATGATCTTTACTAGTTCACTGTCTACTAATCTACACATGATAGCATTATTTGCTTTTGAGTTACTTTCAAACAGTTTCTTTTTGTCAACCTCTTTTGGAGGAGTGATGGGTATTGTGTAACCACTAACTACTGAATCCCAGATGTCGTATCCCAAAGCACAGAGATATGTCTACATCCTAATTCTCTAGAACATGCAATTAGATCTGTCAAACAATGGTGCTTTGTTTGATGAGAAACCTTCACCACCTGCCATTGTGTTACTTCCAAGATCACCCTAGTCGGTTAGGTTTGTACAGGAACATAGCTCTAATACCAATTTTTAGTCTTACAATGACACTGAGAGGGGGTGGTGAATTAGTGTAGCTCTTTTAACTTGAATTTATAGCTCTTAATACAGTAGCAATTAAAACTAATTAGTAGATACAACAAGTATAACACAAGAGCATCACACAACATAAGATTTAACGAGGTTCACCAATGTGGCTACTCCTCAAAAATTACTGCTTGGACTACCATCCAAATCTAGCCTTTGCAAAGCACAAACTTTACAATCAATTTACCAGCACCCACTGGAAGGAGCACCAACCCCTTATTTATCTGCACCAACAAAAAGGAGCACCAACCCCTGATTTTCTAGCAACTACTAGAAGGAGCACCAACCCATGATGCCAAGCTGCAACCTGGACTTCAATTTTGAATCTATAAGATTGATAGAAAGATACCTTTGTTTTTGCAAGATCCTGACTGGTCTTTCTTCACCTTTGCACTCCCTACGTACTTTTCTTTCTATGCGTAATCACTTTGCACACTCTGCTTCATTACAGTCGACCTTCATGATCGTCTTCTCCCTTTCATGCACTCTGCTCTCTTTGCACTACGACTGAACTTCACACACTTCAACAACACTTCAAATCTCCAAACAACCCTCCTTTTATAACATAATTCTTGTGATGAAAACCCTAATCTTAGTCAATTGTAAACCCTAATTTTAGTCAGCTTTCATGACAACTGTAAACCCTAATTTTAGTCAGCTATCATTGATCTTTGTCGACTTCAACTCAACCACAAAAATACAACATGTCGCGATATCGTGACACTTTTTCTCCTTGCTCTTTTTCTTAGCTTTGGCCTGCGAAAATACATGTCGCGATATCGCGACATTTTTTCTCCTTGCTCTTTTTCTTAGATTTGGCTCGTGAAAATACAACATGTCGCGATATCACGACACTTTTTCTCCTTGCTCTTTCTCTTAGCTTTGGCCTGCGAAAATACATGTCGTGATATCGCAACACTTTTTCCTCCATACACTTTCTCTATTCTTTTGTCACAAAAATGCGACATGTCACGATATCGTGACACTTTTGCTTCTCTGCCTTCTTGTCCTTTTCAAGTCGCGA
This sequence comes from Wollemia nobilis, assembly GCA_028583015.1. NCBI lineage: Eukaryota > Viridiplantae > Streptophyta > Pinopsida > Araucariales > Araucariaceae > Wollemia > Wollemia nobilis. The sequence goes on along the minus strand of JAQPPZ010017220.1, from coordinate 3,368,648 downwards.
ACATGCGACATGTCACGAAATTATAACACTTCTGCTTCTAAAGTCTTGCTTTCTGCTTTTGTCACAAAATCACGACACTTCTGCCTTCAAATTTTTCTTCTCTACTTTTGTCGCAAAATCATGACACTTCTGCTTTCTTACTTCCCTTTGCTTTTTTCATGAAATCGTGACACTTTTGCCTTCGAAGTCTTCCTTTCTGCTTTTATTGCAAAATCGTGATACTTTTTAAAATTGCTTTCTCTCTCATATTTTAGTCGTGAAAATGCGACATGTCGCAAAATCGTGACACTTTTATTGTTCTCTTTCTTCGAAATTGTCGTGAAATCATGAAATTACGACACTTCTTCATGCTTTCTCTTTTTCTTCCAACATGTCACGAAATCGTGACAGTTTTTCCACTTGCCTTTTTCTCTTCCAACATGTCACGAAATCACGACAGTTTTTCCACTTGCCTTTTTCTCTTCCAACATGTCGCGAAATCGTGATAGTTTTTCCACTTGCCTTTTTCTCTTCCAACATGTTGCGAAATCGCGATAGTTTTTCCACTTGCCTTTTTCTCTTCCAACATGTCGCAAAATCACGATAGTTTTTCCACTTGCCTTTTTCTCTTCCAACATGTCGTGAAATCGTGATAGTTTTTCCACTTGCCTTTTTCTCTTCCAACATGTCACGAAATCGCGACAATTTTTCCACTTGCCTTTTTCTCTTCCAACATGTCACGAAATCGCGACAGTTTTTTCTACTTTTTCTCTCTTTTCGCGACAGTTTTTCCTACTTTTTCTCTCTCTTCCAACATGTCGTGAAATCACGACAGTTTTTCTTACTTTTTCTCTCTCTTCCAACATGTCGTGAAATTGTGACAGTTTTTCTTGCCTGTTGTATATGTCGTGATATCGCGAGACTTTTCTTACTTGTCTTTTTCTTTGATATTTTGCATATGGGCCACTTCGGTCTTCTTGGAAAAACACTGTACATACTCTGAGTAACCTTTGAACTCCCATCTTCTGCATCTAAAAAGCTTTTGATCTTCCTATCCACTGCATCAATAGATCTATCTAACTGTGTTGACAACAATGAAAATACTGTTGTTGCACGTTGCTCAACAAATATACACAACCCTATAGATCTTCCTACAACTTTTGATTTTGCATGAAAAGAAGAAGCAAACTAAGAAACCATAAACACTTGATTTATCAAAAGCTATATAAAATAGAAAAATATGAGCTCAGGAACTGAAAAAGTGTTGGGTTTATGAATTGGAAAAAGAAAAAAACAAGAAACCTAAATGAGGAGACCATAATAGAAAGGGAGGCAAAAATAGAGCTAACTTTTAGAGCAATAACTTTAGGATGGATGACAAAGAGTTTTCCAAAATATATGATTAGAGACCAGGGGAACTGTACCTCAAGACAAAAATGAGAATAATAATAGATGAAAGAAATCTCCTCGAAGCAGATGTTATATATGCCAAGGATCTCATTATGCCAAAAAGTTCCTCCGCAGAGTTGATATTCACTAGAAGGCCCTAGAGGAAGCCACTCACACGATCATTGCGATGATAGGTAGTCTTGTACTTGATGGTCAAGTTACCCCTTTTTTGTTAAATGGAAAACTTTATAATAATGATGTGTATATTTTGATGGGTAGAATATCAACTGATAGTTTTAATTCCACTATATTAATGAGAGATATACCTGAAAGACCTGGGTTCTTGGCTAATGGTTGGAAGGTGGAGTATATATCAGGGTAAACTTATCAAGTAAACCAATGCATATTTTACCCTCACATAATTTTACCTCAAGGAATAACCATATGGTATTTGTATGTAGCACCTTTGCATGTCGTTGACATCATTCTTGGTATTAACTGGTTAAAATCCCATAAGGCTCTTCTAAATTTTGAGGAAAGATAACTAGATTTTATGGATAAGTCTAATCAAAGGATTAGAATTCATTTTGGTTGTGGTGCAATTAATCCACATTTATTTTCTGTAATGCAAATAAATAAATTCATTAGGAAGAGTGGAATTATTCTTGTAGTTAAAATGAATAAGAAAGGGGACACTAAAATTGAATCTAATCTCTTCCAAAAGCATCATGTCGGGAGAATTCAAGGATGCATTTTTTAATGAGATTCTAAGTTTACTTCATCAAAGAGAGTTTGATTTTTCTTTTGAGCTATTACCTAGAGCTACACCCATTGCAAAGGCACCGTATAGAATGACTCCTATTGAGCTACAAGAGCTTAAGATGCAACTTCAAAAATTATTGGAAAAAGGTCTAATCAAGCCTAGTGTATCACCATGGAGACCTCCTATCTTGTTTGTTAAGAAAAAATATGGTACCTTGAGGATGTGTATATATTACCGAATTGTTGAATAAGGCTACTATAAAAAATAGGTACTCATTACCTAGAATTGATGGTCTCTTCAATTAACTGAAGGGAGCATTCTATTTTCTCAAATATTGACTTAAGGTTTGGTTATCATCATTTAAGGATTCGAGAAGAAGACACATATAAAACAACTCTTAGAACAAGGTATGAACATTATGAGTTTACAGTCCTACCTTTTGGGCTAACTAATGCCTCAATCTCATTCATGAATCTCATGAATAGCATTTTTAGAGAGCAATTGGACAAGTTTGTGCTCATGTTTCTAGATGATATATTGATCTATTCCAAGAACAAGGAGGAACATGATCAACATATGTAAACTATACTTGATATTCTTAGAAAGAATCAATTATATAGAAAGCTATTAGTGTGAATTTTACACTCCACAAGTACAGTATTTGGGATATATTGTCTCTATTGAGGGGATTGTAGTTGAGACCAAGAAAATAGAAGCAATTGTTGATTGGTCTGCACCTACTAACGTGATTGCGGTGAGAAGATTTATGGGAATTTTAGGATATTATAGGTTATTTGTCATAGGTTTCTCGATAATTATCTAACCTATTACAAACCTTCAAAGGAAATATAAAGCCTTTAAATGGACAAAGCAGTGTGAAGAGCCTTTTCAAATTCTAAAATAAAGGATTCTAAAACCAACACATAACTCTAAACTTCTAACTACTAACAAATAACTATCAAATTTTACCAACATGTTATATAATTAAAACCATTTGACAATTAGATCCAAATCATAATTGAAAGGATAAAGAGTTTCATTCAAGGCCTTAATAATTTCTTCCCAAGTATGGAGTAGGTTTTGGCTCTCCTGACATTCTATCATAATTTTTTTTTGGGTAATATTAATAAAAAGAGGGTTTTAACAGGATCCCACAACCACTACAAAGAAAGCCAAAAAGGTGAGAAATATTGAACAAAACTACGAAATACAAACCAGAGGTAGACAAAAAGAACTCCAGATACCAAAACCTCAAGGCCCAAAAACAAGGGATAACTGAGAAATTTCTACAACAACTTATCTAAGCCTTGAGCAACAATAGCAGCTAAACGTATTACAAACTCAAACCAGTCCATGATCGACTTCAGAGAGTACCAGATCTTACGAAGATTAAAAATAATAAGTTTAAGTCACGAAAGACAACATCTGATCTCTCTTCCTCAAAAATGCAAATGAGAATTTAAAAATTTAAAAGAAGACTACCCATAGATTTTATCATAATTTTTTTTCTAACACAGAAATCTTGAATTTTCTTGAAGTAACTTTCTCCTTATTAAGAATTTTTGTATAGGAGAACCATATTTTCATATCAAGTATCTAGTTACTCAAGATGTTTGGATCTCTAGATCCATAATACAATTTGACCAGAAACTTAGTCTTAGAGGATAGGTCATTATTATAAACTTTTACATCACTTGGGACATTTTGAACACTTATGTCATTAACCTTATTGGTCAAGGCACTAACTACATGTGATAATTTCACCATACTTTTAGCCAAATTTATGGCCATGGCTAAACAAGTGAAATCCAAATGTAGTTAAACAATTTGTCCAAGGTTGACCAAAAGGTTGATAATAAACAAAATTTCAACTTATTCCAAGCAATTATAGTACAATATTTTTCTTAGCTTTTACAAATAAGGATATCATATATTGTTTAAAATAAAAGATCCAAGACATCCCTTCTTCAACTAAGTAATTTTATTATTTTTAATTAATTAAATAATTAATCAAACTAATGTAAAGTATTAAATTAATCAATTAGTTAAATTTAATACTCTACCTTTATACATTGATATTTAGATAAACATGCAAGTCTTCGGTGTCAATGTTAAATTTTTAAATTGAATTTGATAATGGTTACTAGTTAATGTGACACTAAATGTACAATTGCTAGGACTTATTTTTAATTGTCACCATCTACCTTTTTAACATCGTGGGATATGCCATGTGTAACCTACTTAGAACAATCACGTATGCATATGGGTTAGGAAAACATCATCTATGATGAATCTTACCACATGGTGTTTTTACAAATATTTTCCAACCACACTATCAGATGCTTGACTTGTAGAACAATTGGTGTGTTCTAGAATATGTCATTCTTTGATTCATGAGTCATATCATTTGTATCCATTCAACTATGTTATCCATGTCAACCTAACATTCCATGCATTGGATCATTCATAAAAGGACCCCACAAAAAATATTTTGCTAAGTCATTCCATGGTGGTATAGGTGGCATGACATCACCCTAGTCATAGTAATTTAATAACGGTATACCAAGTGAATCACAAATTCCATGCATTTACTACTAGCAATGTGGCTACTAGGTAAAATATTGCAATGCAAATATGAGGTGATTTTCATGCCCCTATCCAAAATTTTCCACTTGACCTTTATGATATTGTAGTCACTCCACCCATGCAGTATGAATCAAAATATACATAGCTAATGGGCACACCAAAATTTTCCATAGGAAGTGGCTTACTAGAAAAAACTAAGAGATATGAAAAAAACTTTGGCTTTGAGGATCATTCCTTGAAGATCTCTAATAAATATAAACTCAAACTAGCCATGGAAATATGAACAAGCTTTATTAATGAGCGAAGATTTTTCATTTTTAATTATAAGATTCATGAAGTATTATCTATCACAATGAAACACCTACCCCGTAAAAACTTTATATTTTATAAATATTTCATACCTTGAAATGCGGGTTTTTGACATTGACATTGTCTTGAAATAAACCAAATGAGAATTTCTATGCATTCAAACTATTAAAATTATTGAATATCCTATGATGCAGCTGCAAGGCGGGATCAATATATGAAGCATTTATGTGCAAGAGATATAGTGACATCCAACTCATCTGAATTGTCATTAAAACAAACAAAAATGCTTTATAAATCCCAAATACATGATCCGAGTGTAACAAAAGAAGTATATGATCACTTTGAATTTCAAAAAAAATTGGTATTGTATTTTCTTGCTAGACACTATCAAAGCACTAGTTATGAAAGTATGCACATGCTAATAATGCATAATGAGTGGTAGAGAAATCCATATTCCAAATAGGGTTTGAGTGGATAGCCAATACACCTATATAGACTATAGTTCACAAACTCCACTAGATCTTCCTAAGATACTATGCATGAATAATGATTAGGAATAACCTAAAGCCACCATATGAGTAGAACAAAGTCTGATTTTAACCCAAATTAATTGATGAATTGCTCTAATACAACTAATTTGAATCACACCCAAAACTAGAATTTACATTTAAACTAGTGCTTATATAAGACAAATTACATAAAAAAAAACTATCTTCCAAATTATAATGGTGACAATGTTTGGAAGATAACAAACAAAGAATTATAAAACAAACACATAACTCTAAAATTCAAAGTACTAGCAAATTTTTATCAAATATTGAAGACATTTTAATAACTACATCCAATGTGATCATTTAGAAGCTTCATATTTGTAGACACCAAAACAGCACCAATCCGATTATGTGACTGCAAACACTGATCGCATTGACACACACAACCCCAAGGGCAGCCCCTAGAGGTCAAACAATGGTCCTAACCACTCTCACAATAGTTTTGGAAGGTCAGGAGTCAATTTGGCACCTTCAGGCACTTTGCTCAATATCCGTTCCACCCAGGGACGAATTCAAACTGGGATTCGCCCTACCCAGGGACGAATATCAAAATTCGCTCCAGGGTGGGGCGAATTACAGGTTTGACGGGAAAAAAGTCAAATCTTGACAAATGGCAGCTCAGATCCACCACCTAACGCTTCCTTCATCGCATGGGAGTGTGGGTGAGCATTTTTGAGCGTTAGAGGCAGTTGCAAGGGCAGTCATGAAGTCCCTAATCAGGGAGGAGTCTCCCTCCCCCTAGGAAGGCATGATTGCCAAGTGGCGCCTCTGCATGCCCAATGCAAGAGACCTCTAGGTCTATAAATTGGTGAGTTTCCTCACCCCAATAGACAGAGAGAAGGAGCATTTTTTGAGCAATGAAGTGCTGCCATTTTACTTCCCCATACACCCTTAGTTGATTCGTGCCTTTCACATCCGTGATCTCTTTTAGAGAGGAGGTCATTGGGTGACTATTGGAAGGACGAATCTTGAGCCCAAAACCCAACATTTGGCCACAATATCCCACCAAATTTTCCAAAAATACCCCACAAGAGGTTTTGGACCCATCCCAAGTGGATTGGTGCCGAAATCAGGCCTCAAACGACGGGCGGCCTGCCCCATGGGCGCCCCCTCCCACACTGCTACAGTCCTAATCGCCCCTCTTCGGAGCGATGGGAATTCTATGGTAGATTTTATTTCTTTCATTTTTGCATTCAATTCTATGATGCTTAGATAGGTTGTCATTTAAATTTCGTCTCGTTTTGAACAATTTCGATCATGTTTCTATCTTCGTTCGCTTTTACTAACCTGCAGGTAGCATCATCAAAATCCCATTAACGGAGGCCAAATTGGGAAAATATGACCATCTGGGTCTTCCCAAAATACCCCCAATTAGCTAACCCCAAGTTTGTAGGTCTTTTGGAGCTTCCTAGGTAGGACATTTGGGACAATACCTTTTCGGCATTTTGTTGCAGGTAAATTCGTCCCGCCCCGGAGCGAATTCAAATCCGCGAGGAATTTCCTAACTTTTATTTTTGTAGGGCCCTCCTGGTGATGTCTTGATGCCCCTATCAAATTTTTAGAGCATTTGGATTCATTTTAGTCATAGTTTAATTCATTTTTCTCATTCGCTTATCGTAGGCTTGGGGATTGCATGCTTTGTTTTATCCGCAGGTGCTACTGACTATTTCTTGTTCCTTTGAACGCAGGGTCTGGACATTGGAGGAGCAGCAAGGAACCAACACTCGTATACACAAGTGGCGGCGACATTTTGGTCCGCCCATCTTACATGTGGGCACGCGGAAGAAGGATGGCTATCCATGGATGTAACCAAGAGACGAATTTAACGCTCCTCGCCCCTGAAAAGGGAGGAAGCGAATTGTAACCGAATTGTGAAACACATCAATAAAATAAAAGGGCTGTTTGTTTCATTTGGGTTTCAATTTGTTTATGCTTTCTCCATTTCATGCATTTTTAATTCGTAGCGTTAAGTTTAGTTCCGTTTTTGCATCGTACTTGGAGCGTTGTTTCCTTTTTGTTTCCGTATCCTCGTGCTTTCAGTGGCGATCATGGTGGGACCTTGTCCTCTATTTTTTAAATATCGATCCAAACTTGGTTGTTTTTTCTTGCGAGTACCGAGTTTTCATACGCTGACTGTTGTTCGTTCCATCAGGAGGCGGATACAGAGCTGTAATTCGTCTTACCCAGGGACGAATGGGAATTCGCCCCACCCTGTGATGAATACAGTCTTGTAATTCATTTCTCCCCGGGATGAATTTTTGTCTATGCAGTTTCATGGCAGAAACTCAGAACCGGCAGATTTGGGCAGAGAAAAGGTAGGGATTCTGAACTTTTCTTGTCATTTTCTATTTTTAGTTTTTTTGTTTTTAGGTTACTTGTTTGCTTAGGGAAAGTAGTTTTCCTTTACTGCTTGCTTGTTTCCTTTTTGCAAAATAAAAATAACCCCACACACCACGTGGCAAATTAAACACCAAGGAGCTGGTCGTAAAACCCCAGCCCTTGATCAAGACCAACGGTGGATTTCATCACCACCTTGGCTTGAATTTTTGCATCCATTACCCCGATCGCTACTGTTGCTAGACGTAAATCCTGATGAAAGCTGACCGAGTGTAGCTGGGGTGATTCCCAGTGCATGAGGATAAGTCTTCTATGGTAGGTGTCATAAACAGGGTGATTCCCCTTCCGTACCGCCTACGTTCCACGTACCATCTGCTCTCACGTACCTATAGTTTCCCTCACGTAAGGGCGGGTATATAGAGAGGTTGGTATATCGGCCTGGCAATGGTATATCGAAGGGGCGACCATTTTTGGGAGCCATAAGAGCCATCATTTTGCATTTAAACGTTCTTTACAAAAACCTTCAAAAAAAAAAAAAAAACACAAAAACAAAAACCAAAACACACTAAACCAGGTCTAGGACACACTCTCAATATTTAAATGAGATAATCACTGCTTTGTGTGTGTGTGTGCTCTTTTCTGTTTAGTGTAGCATAAAAATCATAAAAAGAGATAAAAATCTACATAGCTTATAGAAAAACACCACCATGGTGTACACCCGTAGCCAAGCCCAATCAAGGGCGGAAGTTGCAAAAAGTGTACAAGGGGGCACAAGTCGCCTCCGCTACAGCCCTAAGGACTTGGTCATACCGCCTTGGCGGCCTGACCCACAAGAGAGTCCGCATCATTCCATGTCAAGATGGAACTATAGGGACACCCCTTTGAGGGACACGCCCGTTCATCATAGCCCCTTTCAGGAGGAGTCCTTACACGTGGCACTCAACATAGACAGGAAGGCTCCCTTAGAAGCTCGATATGAGTGGCCACCGTGCGATGAAGTGCTAGAGTGGCATAGTGTCCAGGAGGAGAGGCCACATGATTATGGCATCCCTCCTTTGCCCCCCATCACTGTTAGAACCAATAGACAAAACCCGAGTGCAAGGCTCTTCAAGCAGGGCGAGCCAACTCTGCCCGCCCCTTTCACACATATGAAAGGGAGCATGAGGAAGACCATTACATTCCTCGAGAGCAATGTACAACATGGGAGCCATGCGCCTCCACACCCGCTATGTACCATGATCACCCATTGAGGCCAGAGCCTCGGGTAAATGCCACCAACCTCGATAGAGGGAAGCGACCTATTGAGATCTCGGATCATCGTGACCGAGGTAAGTGCATAGGAGAGGCATCCAAGCCTCCTAGGCTCAAGATGGTAGAACAAATTGACTTGGCAGTCACCAGACATGCCGCCCGCCAAGCGCAGATCACGCGGCTTGAGCAAGACCAATAGCAGCTAGAGCATCTATATCACCTTAGCAAAGAGTGCATTCAGTGCCAAATAGATGAGCTGCTCCATAACCCAGTGCCTGAGAGGGTTCCAACCCCTCGCACCCAAAGAGCGAAACCATATGAGAGGCATAATCCCTTGGTGCGAGATAGGTCTCCGTGACCTTACCAAGTGCTACCTCCGAGACCTCCTAGACCTGAGCGGGAGGCCACTCCCTAGAACAATGATGGGTACCCTCCACGGGGACCCACCCAGGGTCATAGGTCTCATCTAGAGACTCCTCAGGAAGCTTACGAGGAGTATGAGCAAGAAGAAGAGCGGGCTGAAATGCCCTACCAAGGTGGAGGGGTTGCCATCCGGCCACCCCTCTATAGGCCTCAAGTCTCCCACAACCCACAATGGGAGCAAACTAAAGAGGAAGAGATTAAATCTTCAGATGCATATAAAGCGTTGCTAGAGCATTTGGAGTCTGTGGAGACCAAAACTTCTGGGCCCCAAAAGCCCACTTTATGCCAACTCTGTAGTCATCCTGTGCATCCGTCCGTGCCAGCACCCCCTTACCCTGAACACTTTAAGCTACCTCAGTTGGCAACCTTTAGAGGTGAGGAGGATGCTCAAGAGCATGTGACGAGATTCCTGAGCCAATGCTTCGGCATTCAGGACAATGATGCTTTGTTATTAAGAATGTTTATAACCACATTCGTAGGCCCTACTTCGGATTGGTTTACTCAGTTACCAAAGCATAGCATTAACAACTTAGATCAGTTAGTGGATGCATTCCTCGAACGCTTCACCTTCAACACCAAGAAGAAGGTGTCACTAAGTGACTTAGCCAGCCTCAAGCAGTATGAGGAGGAAACCATGGCGGCCTATGGGAATCGATGGAGGACTTTGCTTTCAAAGCTGCCCTACCTTCCCCCTATGTCCGACCTCACTCAAATGTTCTCAAAGAGCTATTTGAGATCGATCTCTGTGCTATTGCAGCTACAGCAATATGCCACCTTAGAAGAAGCTCTAGCGCAAGCCAGGATCATTGAAGAGATCAAGATACAGGATGGCGAGATAGCCAAACCTAAGAAAAAGGAGTGGACTAAGAACACTAAAATCGAGACCACGCAACAGAAACCCACTGCGGTCAACCAAGTTGCTATCAATGTCCCTAAGCCTGCACAAGTAGCACAGCCCCAAAAGGCTAATTATCAGGCGGTGCCTCCCAACAACTATGACAAAGAAAATCAGAGGCAAGAGCAGAATCAGCAGCGTCGCCCTAGGTGACAATACACACCCTACACAGAGTCCAGGGACTCCTTGTTTGACCGCTTGTTAGCGACAAATTTGATCAACCTGCCAGAGATTCAAACCATAGACCCCAATGCTCCCAAGCCTAAGGGGTATAGGGAGGACTTGTACTGTAGGTTCCATAGATGGTAGGGACATGACCTAAATGCCTGCTGGAAGTTTAAGGGCTTGGTGCAAGACTTAATTGATAACAAGACACTAGCGGTGGATAATCCCGTCGCACCAAGCAATCAACAAATGGAGGTCTTCAAAGACCCCTTGCCTGCTCATGCTCTGCAGGCAAAAACCCTACAAGTTAATGAGGTCACACAGAACTGCCCCATGCAGGGATATGTAGGGATGATCAGTATAGTGACTCAGAACAGGAGGTATCCGAGTGTAGCCGCCCTCGCGGCAACTACAGGTGAGGTGCCAACAATGACACAACCACAACAGCACCTTGCACAACCTCCTCCGCCTAGACCAGTGGCCACACTTCGGACCAAACTCACTCAGAGTTTGAGGACCACCTCGGCTAGGCTCTCCATATACGAGCTCATACAACAATCTACGCCCCATCGAGAAGCTCTAATGGAGATATTGAAAGCCATCGAGTTGCAGCCCCATGAGACAAATTCTTTCAACAACTTCGTGGGACATGTCAAACGATGCACTGAGCCGGTCATCACATTTCGAGAAGACGAATTGAGATCAGTGACTGATGACATGGCGGATCCACCCCCGCACGTTATCGCGCGGGTCAACGGGATCCCATACAAGAGGGTGTTGATAGACACTGGCTCGTCCAGTAATCTCATCACAACCATGGCCCTAAAACATCTGAAGTTGCCCGCATCTCACATCACAGCTTCCACCTACACACTACGAGCATTCAATGATGCAATCTGCTCGACAGTTGGCACAATAGTCCTACCCATCCAAGTGGGACAAAAGACTATACCTACATTGTGCCACATCTTGGAAGGTGAGATGGCCTACAACATCTTGCTGGGCTGGCCATGGATCAGGGACATGAAGTGTGTCCCTTCGATAGCTCACCAATGCTTAAAGTATACATTTGAAGGGGAAGTGCATGTAGTCCCGACGGACTTAGAACCCTTCAAGTATTGTAATGCAGTGCAGCTGATGCCGCAATCGACCCTCCCATCAATGCATTTGGATTTCCAATTGAATCCATCTAAATAAGGTCCGATTCCATGGGCATCCCCATTAGCAAGTTCTTCAAAACCCCAGTCGGGTCCATCTTCATCGTCTGGTCCTCCACCAACGATGCCACCGATGGGGGCCAAACAGAAGGACAAAGGGAAGAAACCCCTGGAAGAGGCACAACCTCTGGAAGAGACACTGCCATCAGTATCAACTATCTCTACTGAGGAGATGCCTAGCCGAATGGAAGTCGAGGCTCCTAGTTCACCCGACATGGAGTGGACTCAGGGAGAACTTCCATTCCCTCCCCCTCAACCACCAACAATCACCGTTGAGATGGCCAATACGGGCCTAGGGGAGTATCTGGTGTGGAATATTGTAGCAACACCCACACTGGAGTCCATGTAGGACATGGGGAGACCTCGCCTCCCCATCGGCACTATTGTTCCCCTAGGCTACCCGCCGAACCAGACAAACTTTGTGTATGGGGGCCTTGATCATGGCATTGCACCATGCACGCAAGAGGATGAAGATGAAGAGCCTTTTGCTGAAAATGTCAACTACTTGTCTAACCCAGACTTTGCTTTGAGATACCTTGGCCAATGCAATTGGCATGGATATGGGTTAGGTAGATATGAGCAAGGGATACGTGTTCTTTGCCAACCAAGATACCAAATGCCATATGACAAGTCAGGGGTAGGGTTCAACCACCCCCTCCCCTTGGACATCTTGGTGGAGAACATGCAAGGCCTAGGGATAGGCAACAAGGGGGGATTGGCATCAGATCCATATGCCAACCCTAACATGACATATACATTGAGGGATTATCTCCCATTAACGGCAATCAACCTTGTTGACCCTCGCAATCCCTTCCCTTCGCTCGAAAGAGGAGAAAGCTCGAGAGCTCATTTTCAAGGAGGGTCTAGACAATGTCAAGAAGGGTCCTCAGAGGATGAATCAAAATATGAGGTGGCACCATGGGACCCCTTCGAATCAGATAGCAATCACTCACAGGTGATCCCCATGGATGATTATCAAGAGAGTCTCTTGACAATGTTCCCTTTAGATGCTCCAATCGAGCAAGTGCCACCCCAAGGTAATCAGGCCCCATCGTAGAGAGCGGAACAACCCCAATGGGGCCAGATCAATTTGCTTGAGCAAGGCGAACCCTTAATGCCACAAGCAATTGTCGGAGCCAACGAAGGCCTTTGGATCTTCGATAGTGATTATGAAGATGAAACTGAGATGGCATATCTTAATCACATGCGACAAATGCAGTGACCATACCCCTTGGAGATTAATGACATATTCGAACAATTAAACATAGTGCCAGGGCATGAGTGGTACGTAGACCCAGCATGGTGGGACCAAGTGTTGGATCCACCACTCTGGGCATACGAAGCATACCTTCCACCCAGAGACCCTATAGTGACATCAATGCCGAGGATAGACCCTATCTTCCTATCCGCACATAGGGCCGATCCATTCATGCCCATACCTCTAGAGCCAGATCCAGAGCATAGAGAGCATCTAGAATGTTTGAGTAACCACACCCATGGTAATGGAGACCAAAATCATTTCATCAACATGATCTCCATTGACTTAACCACCCCCATCCACAACCCGACCGATCCGACATAGTCATTGTATCTAGACATAGATGCCATAGACTAGGATCACATCAATTCACCGCCATCCCCATCAGAGTACTGGCCTTTTGATGAAATGCTTCATTTTACCCCTGGGTCAACTCAAGATATCTTCCATGCTAAAGAGGAACCCAAGGTTCCTAACGATGATCTTAACTCAGCAAATGATATCCATTTGATCCCAACTCCACACCAGTTGGAGGATGGATCCCACATGTCGATCGAGGAGATGACTGACGTAGACATCGGCTCAGATCCAATGAATCCATAGATCATCAAGTTAGGGGTAAGTTTATCCCTCGAAGAGCAAGCCGACTACATTGCCCTTCTCAAAGAGAAGAAGGAGGTTTTTGCATGGTCCTACAAAGACATGCCGGGGCTAGATCCGTAGCTAGTCATGCATAATCTAACGCTTGATCCGACAGTCAAGCCAGTTAAGCAAAAACTATGTAAGATGCACCCAACAGTGGCCTTGATGGTCAAAGATGAATTGCAAAAGTTGTTGGATGCACAGTTTGTCATCTGCATGGATTACCCACCATGGCTGTCCAACATGGTGCCCATCAAAAAGCCTGATGGGAGGATTCGCATATGCACTGATTTTTGAGATCTAAACAAAGCGAGTCCTAAGGATGATTTCCCATTGCCAAGCATCGACGCATTGGTAGACGCCACAATGGGTCATGAAATGCTTTCCCTCATGGACGGTTTCTCGGGATACAATCAGATTTGTATCAATCTCGAGGACCAGCTAAAAATGGCGTTCACAATGCCTTGGGGGACATTTTGTTATAAGGTCATGCCTTTTGGCCTTAAAAATGTTGGCGCCACCTACCAACGTGCCATGACGTACATCTTCCATGATTACATGCATAAAACTTTGGAAGACTACATGGATGATTTGTTGGCCAAATCTCTTTTGCGCCCAGATCATCTCGATGACTTAAGCAAGATCCTCGATCGCCTCATGGAACATAAAGTCAGACTGAATCCCAAGAAGTGCGTATTTGGCGTCACATCTGGAAAACTCTTGGGTTTCATAGTCTCAAAGCGAGGCATCGAGGTCGACCCAAACAAAGTCAAGGCAATCCTTGAAATGCTTCCCCCAACTACCATCAAGCAGCTCAGAAGCCTGTAGGGAAAGGTCACGTCGATCAAGCGCTTCATAGCGTAGCTATCTGACAAGTGCCGACCCATGAACAAATTATTGCATAAGGGGGTAGCATTTCACTGGGATGACGAGTGCCAGTCAGCCTTCGATGACATTAAACAATACCTGGCTTCACCGCCAGTATTGGCACCACCCAGACCAGGAGTGTCATTCTACTTATACATCTCAGCTACTGAGGTCGCACTGGGCACCATGCTAGCCCAGAAGAATGAACTTCACAAAGAATAGGCTACTTACTATCTTAGCCGCACCCTGGTCAGTTATGAACTTAACTATGCATACGTTGAGAAACTCTACTTGGCAGTGGTGTTTGCTACCAAAAAGCTATGCCATTACATGTTGAGCAACAAGACGTATGTTGTGTCTAAGGAGAATCCATTGCGATACATGATGAGTCATACTTATCATAGTAGTCGCACGGCGAAATGGATCATGTTGTTGACGGAATTTGACATAGAGTTTATTGGACAAAAATCCATAAAAGGTCAGGTCATAGCCGATCAACTAGCAGAGGCTCCTCTCGAAGATGATCAACCTCTGGTCATAGAACTACCCGATGATGGGGTCTTCCATGTCTCAGAATCACCAGATTCTGATGAGCCTGAGTCACAAGCCGACATAACCCTATTTTTTGATGGTTCTAAATGTGAGCAAGGTGGTGGCACGGGAATAGTATTCTTCACACCGCAAGGCGCTCCAATGCCTCTGTCATTTAAATTAAATTTCCCATGCACCAACAACAATGTAGAGTACGAAGCCTTGCTCATAGGTCTTCAGACAACAATCACCATGAACATTAAACGATTGAATATCTTTGGTGATTCGCTGTTAATCGTCAACCAAGTCAAAGGGGTATTCCAATGCAAATGCCTAGTTCTGCAGGCCTACAAAGCCCTTGTGGACAAATTCCTGGCAAAGCTTGAATGGTACGACATCGAGGCACTCCCTCGGTCATCGAATCATTTTGCGGACACTATGGCCTCTTTGGGGTCACTAATCCCGCAAGACATTTCTGGTGATATGACCACCATTCAAGTCAAAACACTATCGCAATCCATGATGGAGCGTGCAAGCTCTGACTTGGCGCCAGGAATCCACATGATCCAGATTGAACCACCTCAGGATAGGTTCTCTCGAATCCACGATCGTCTGAATCATGCCAACTGGGAGTCCTTGTTCTCCCCTACTCCCCTTAATAGCAATACAATGCTATTCTTGCAAGTTCTTTCCCGTTCAGCTTTTGCTAGGGATGAACTTCAAGAGGGATTGGTTGTTCATACCGTCGAGGCTTCTGATCAGCAGGATTGGTATTCACCCATAAGGGACTACCTCAAGTTAGGTAATCTCCCGCTTGGATTGACGCATGCCATGAAATGAGCATTCAAGCAGAAAGTGGCAAAGTATGTCTTGTTAGGAGACATTTTGTACCGTCATAGCTATGAAGGAATCCTCCTTCGTTGCTTGGACTAAGAGGAGTCCACTTGGGCAATCGCCCAAGCGCACGATGGTACGTGCGGTGGCCACTTCAGTGGTATGGCCATCGCAAAGCGCATTCTCCGCATGGGCTATTATTGGCCATATTTAGAGCGAGATTGTTGCGCATATGTCAGGAAGTGCATGAAATGTCAACACCATGCTAATTTGACACACGTACCTTCCCAGGCCTTGCAGCCGATCCAATCGGCTTGGCCATTTTCATAGTGGGGCCTAGATCTAATCGAAAAGATCTCCCCTACGTCGTCAGGTCATCACACGTTTATCATAATGGCCATAGAGTATTTCACCAAGTGGGTGGAAGCGGTTCCGCTTACCTCTATGATAGGACCCCGTATTTCGGAGTTCATTTTGCACAACATCATATGTCATTTTGGTATTCCATCCAAGATAATTTTGGATAATGGGACGTCATTCAAAAACAAAGACGTGCGTGCTTTGACCACAAAGTACAAAATTCAGCACAGTTTTTTGACACCTTATTATCCGTAGGCAAATGGGCAAGTCGAGGCGTCGAACAAAATGCTAGTTGCCATCCTCAAAAATATAGTCACAGATAGTCATAAGGATTGGCACATTCAGATCCCACTTGCCCTATGGGCTTATCACACCAGCATTCGGACGCCCACTGGGGCAACTCCATTTTCGCTCGTGTATGGCTCCGAGGCTGTCATGCCTCTCGAGTTGGAAATTCCTTCCTTGTGCATATCAATGCAAGAGTTCATCGATGATGATACTGCATGATAGGCCCAGTTAGACCAGCTTACGTTGCTTGATGAATGACGCGTTAATGCTCTCGAGCATTTACGTATCTATCAAGAGCGACTTAAGAAAGCATACAACATGAAAGTTCATTTGAGGGACTTTCAGGTTGGTGACTTGGTCTTGAAAGAGAACCAATAGAATTCTAGTTTGTCGTCCCATCTAAGGGACAAGTTCATGGCAAACTGGTTAGGTCCCTATGTAATTGATAGCAAAATAGGACCTGGAACATACCGGCTAGCCTCTCTTGATGGAATCAAGGAACTAGAACCCTTGAACATCAGTCATTTGCGGCCATTCCATGTTTAGAAGAGCCATAGCCCAAAAGCTCCAAGGATTCCCATAATCGCTTGGTCAATCCCAAATGCTCCAAGGATTCTTGCAATCGCTTGGTCAATCCCAAAATGCTCCAAGGATTCCTATAATCGCTTGGTCAATCCCAAAATGCTCCAAGGATTCCCATAATCGCTGGTCAATCCCAATTTTGTTAAGTGTTCCCATATCGTATCCGTCCCCAAGGATTCCCATAATCACTTGGTCAACCCAAAATGCTCCAAGGATTCCCATAATCACTTGGTCAACCCAAAAGCTCCAAGGATTCCCACAATCGCTTGGTCAAAAATAAGAAAATTCAAAAACAATAAAATCATCAAAAATAACAAAAATTCGCATCTCATTTCCAGGCATACTCACCATCATCACAACAATAAAGAGCTCTTTTTGCATCTCATCTTCATACTCACAAAAATCATTCCATCAAAAACACAAAAATATATATAGCTGCATTAAGCATCACATCCATACATTGCATATTTGTGGTCATACAGGTCAAAGGCACCATAGACTGTAAGTACTCCGCCAATCCATCTTGTTCCACATTTCTCCACTTTTGTAAATAGTCCATCAAAAATAAACGCCATTCACTTCTTTTTACCATACCATAGTCAGTGGTCTTCTAATGTATCAAGAGTTTTTGTCTTTCAGTCGTCATTAGCTTTCTAGCCACGTACTGTACAAAGTCAGACATATTTTACGAAGGTAGAGTTCTACTTGGATCACACCTTGGTACGTAGCATCCCAACACAAATTCAAACACATAAGAATTCCCAAGTTGTGTGAATGAAAGATGAAACCTGCAAAGCAATCCAGATCACCATAAGCGAAATGGTTATCTTGCTCATCCCCCTGTGCGAATGACCCCAAGAATGCTGAGAGTTGGCAAAAGGACAAGCATCCTCCCTACCCAATTCCCCAAGGATCCCAAGTTCTCAAAAAGTTGCAAAACATCACAAATTTGCAAACATCAAAACTCCAAAAAACTTTGACATCCCAACCAAAGTGCATACATCAAAAGGCACATAAGATAGTGATTCTCATCACTCCATATTCAAATCCCTTGCTCAAAAGAAAAACAAAAATAAATAGTGATTTTTATCACTACAAAAGAGCAAGTATCCCAATACAATTGAAGAAAAGAAGGGAGTCGAACTTGAATCCCTGGAACTCTCAGCATTTCGATAGGTCATGAGGCAAACCTCAGTATTGGTTTGGTGGATAGCCTATCGTTCACTGGTGGTAAACCTCCCGCATGATGATATATCTGTCACATTAACTTGTGTGCAGATCAATGTTTGCATGTGGATGAGCTAGCTTATGGTATCCTATGACAGCACCACAGATTAATCTGACTAAACACAACAAAGGAGTTAGTGGAGCTAATCAGGTGATCCTCAATACAAGTTTGGTTGACAGCCTATCTGGCACTAGCGGTATCCTGACAAACACCACATAAATGAACTCAATTGCACACATAGGGATGTGAAATAACTTGGTCAAAGACAAGTCTGATTCATACCTGGTTCAAAAGTCTCGTAAGATGAAAGTACAGTCATGGCTAGATAGTTAAAACATCTTAATCTCAGAAAACCTTAAAATACATTTTAAAACCACTAATATCTTTCATCCTTGCATCGCCATCAGAAAATACAAAAAAACATGTATACACGAAAAGTCATTTACCACAGCAATCGCCTAGGACAAAAAGCCATAAAGTTCTAAACAGTCTATGGTCCGACCACCAAAAATCACAAATTCAATTCATCCATTCCATTTGCATATCATATAAATTAAAAACATTCACATTTCAGCAAAACATATGCATCCATCACTATAACTTAACATGCATACATCCATATTCATCAATCATCGTGCATAAAATCAAATCATCACATGCGCATAAACAAAATAAAGTCATCTGTATATATCATCAAAAATGCCCACAGGCTACAATGAACCGGTCCTGTGACCCCACAACAAAATCCAAAAGCTCAAAAACCCCCAAGCCTAGGGCATCGGCCACCATGATCACGCAGGATCGGTGCGACGGGAACTACCCCCCATGGTGTGGGTCCTATGAGACCCCTCAGGGCGGCTACTGCTAGCCCCCACATCACGCCTACTCGAGCCCCCCTCCTCCAGTCGCCTGCATCGAGAGGATGTTGATTGCTCAGTCTCGCTCCCTCTCGAGCGGCATGATGATCCACCTCCGCTGAACGTAGGGACCCACCCATCGAGGCGGCTAATCTCTGCCTCCAGCTCCAACCGCTGCCGCACCAAGTCCATCTCCCACTGATGATACGTAGCCAAGTTCTCATCACGTTGCACCAAAGCCCTATCCCTCTCCACCAGCTACGTCCGTAGGAGATCCCTCTCCCATGCAGCATCGGTGTCCCCATCCTATCGATGGTACGTAGCCCATGCATTTTCTCGCTCTACCAGCTACATGCATAGGAGATCCCTCTCCCGCAGCGCATCCCCCAGCTCCTCATCGTGCCTCCGTAGCAGCCCCTCCAATCATGCATTCTCAGTGCATAACCCGGACTCCATGTCCTCCGAAACTGCCTGAGGCATTGGCATCTCTGGAACAGCAGCCTACTCTGGCTCCCACTGCTCCGTGACATCCTACATCTCCGGCTGATCCAGAACCCCAAGATCCACATCCGCATCATCCACCTCCACCATGTCCGCATCCTCCAGCGGAGCTCCCCAATCATCTCCTGGTGCCTCGGCACCCTCCCCACCCACTATTGCTGCCTCTACGCCTCCCAGTGGCCCCTCTCCCTACCATCGCCGTAGTATCCACCACTGGTCATACTCTACGGTAGTCCCGACATCATCCACGTCCGGGACATCGATCACCACATTCGAATCCTCGCCCAATGGTGCGATGACCGGCCGATCCAGAGTCCTCTCGTCCCCCTGCATCGATAGACCACGGGCTCACCAGGAAACCCCTGGCGCACCCTAAACTATCATGTCACCCGACTGTAAGGGAAGAACTCCTGCTCGGTCCCATGCCACCCAATCAGCCACCGCTCCCTGCATACCCATCGAAGCCACTCTCCAGCCTTCGGCCAGGCTGGACAGTCCCGATAGGGGTGCCAGAACACCTCCCCTGGAGCAAGCCAAGCGAAGGCATCGACATAGTGCCCTACGACACCTACCCACCATCGACTCTATCCCTACTCCTCAGACCACCGCCACAGAGCTACGTAACCTATATCCTTATCCACCATCTCCACCCACGTCATCCATGGTAACCCCACTAGCCTCTCCACCGCTATATGCTACCAAGCCCAACTCTGCAATAGATAGCTGCAGCTGATCCCCTTTCACCTCTGATAATGGACCTCGTATAGCTCCCCATAGAGCTGCAACTAGCGTCTGTCCCCATCTCATGATCAAAGGCTCATGCATCGAACACTCCACCAATCGATAGACCACATCCAATAGGTTCCACGGGAACCTCGCACCTAACGAGTCAGGTAGCAGCATGTTGGAAATGAGGCCCATGAGTACTGAGTGCCTCACTCCCAACACACCCCTCTCAAGCCACCATCGAACTAAGATCCCACCCATCTGATAGTCAACCTCTACCCTCTCCACTGGACCATCCACCCCCAACTCCTCCCCATGCCCGAAGCAACGTGTCAGCACTGTCCGCTGATCCCATGACATCGTCCTGATCGGTAGTCCATCTATTGGAATCTGAAGAATCCGATAGACATCCTCCAAAGTGACTGTCATCTCCCCTATTGGGAGATGGAAAGTATTAGTCTGGGGATCCCACAAGTTGATTAGGGCCGTCAAGTAGGCCCGATCCCCAATCACTGGCTCCAACCGAGTCACCTGCTTGAGCCCTAGGGCGTCAAGCCACTCCTAGTCAGCCACAACTAGCGCCTCCCACGCTTCAGCAAAAATAGTAGGCACACGATACCGGCTCTTCACAACCTGCAAAAGAAAACAAAATAAACACATTAAAATCATGAAAAAAAAAGTGTACAGCTACAAACAGTAAATGAAAAACAAAATTAATTTGTCAACCTAGGGTTTTATACTCTCAAATTGATAAATTAAAACAAAAAAAATAAAAAATAAAAAATTAATTTGTCAACCTAGGGTTTATATAATTTTATAATTTAAAAAAAAAAAATAAAAAATAACAAAATTAATTTGTCAACCTAGGGTTTTATACTCTCAAATTGATAAATTAAAACAAAAAAAATAAAAATCAAAAATAACAAAACTTAGTTTGTCAATCTAGGGCTTTTACCTTTACATTGATAAATTAAACAAAAAACAAAAATGACTAAGGTTGAGCGAAGTTTTAAAAAAAAAACTATGTTTAACACTAAGTTTTTAAGCTCAATTTTACCATAAGTTTTTAAACTCAGTTTTGATCTTTGTTTAACTAGGGTTAGCCTACGTTTTTAGCTAAGTTTCGATTTTTGTTAGCCTAGGGTTTCTGTTAGTTTACAAAAAAATGAACACAAACAAACATGGTTTCCACTAGGATTTCAACCTACATTTTAATGAAGCCATACCAAAACAAATAAACACATTCATTTCACTAAGGTTTTTCATTTTTACATTTGAAAAACAAAATACAAAAAAAGAAGCGAAAAATAACTTGCGGTTTTAAAAACTGTAATACAAGAGACTAATAAAGAGGGAGTTCACTTACTGGTCTCGCTTCGGCTCCGCCGCTCGATCCGGTTCATGCACTCATGGTGGCAGAAAAATTTGGCAGCGCTTCGCTTCGCAGAATTGACCTCCTCCTCCTCAGAGCTCCAAATCGCCAAAAAAAACAAGTGCAAATGAGCCCAAAACCTAGTTTTGGCCTTTAAATAGGCTTTTTGAGCCTGTAATCGTTCCTCCCTGGGATGAGCACTCTGGTTAGCACTCGTCCCTCCCTGGAATGAATGCTCAATAGGAATTCGTCCCACCCAAGGACGAATACAGAGCAAACATTTCAAAAACAACAAAAATGCACCAAAAATAGCAATAAAACTGTCCAATGAGAGTGCTTTTGCACTTGACATTTCGGGCATGCAAAATAGATGTCGGGGTCACAAATCCTCACTATCCTACTCCCTAAGAAGGCTACCATAGCTGGACCGCTCCACGGGAAGATGGATCTTCGAGAATTTCATCCCCAAACGGCATCACCAAAAAGGGTCAAAACCCACCCAAAAATAGCAATAGAGTTGCCGAACGAAGGCGCCTTCACGCCTGACATTCTTGGCATCCAAAATAGATGTTGGGGTTACAAATTGTCACCATCCTACTCCCTAAGAAGGCCACCATGGCCGGACCACTCCACGGGAAGATGGATTTTTGACAATTTCAGCTCCAAAAAGCGTCACCAAAAGGGTTAACACCCACCAAAAATAGGTCTAAATGTCGAAAAACTGCACACACATTTAATGCTAAAACATCTAAAGGCACCCTTACACAAGTCATCTTGGGTCAAGCGACTCATCGCTTTTCTCATGTTGGTCATTCCCTCATCGATTCGTCGCTTGAGGGGGTAGTCACACTTAGTCACCAATCAACAAATACACACCCAATCATGGAAACAACATGCATTCAAAGAATCATTGGCAAAGACAATCACGCTCCTGCTTGGGGCAGCAAACAAGCAATAATCACAAGCTGATCAATCACTTGGCATTCATGAATCATGAACTCAAGGTTCCCATAGACAAAAGGTTGCACCCTTTGCCTATTCATGACTGATCAATGTCCAAGCTCAAGTAACACCTCACCAAAAAAGGTTAACACTTGAATTGAGTTCCTTCGCTCGTCAGAAGCAAGGATTCAAGAATGCATGCCCTTCCCATACTTGGGGCATCAAAATTTGGTTAGGTTACTAAGAAACCCTAATCATTAGTGCTTTGGTTATCTATTTTTGCTTGGCGTTGTGCCTTGCATAATGCATCCCAAAAAGGGGCATCTGTAGACACCAAAATAACACCAATCCGATTATGTGACTACAAAAATGATCGCATTGACACACATAGCCCCAAGGGCAGCCCCTAGAGGTCAAACAGTGGTCCTAACCACTCTCATAGTAGTTTTGGAAGGTCAGGAGTCAATTTGGCACCTTCAGGCACTTTGCTCAATATCCGTTCCACCTAGGGATGAATTCAAACTGGGATTCGCCCTACCCAGGGACGAATATCAGAATTCGCTCTAGGGTGGGGCGAATTGCAGGTTTGATGGGAAAAAAGTCAAATCTTGACAAATGGCAGCTCAGATCCGCCACCTAACGCTTCCTTCATCGCATGGGAGTGTGGGTGAGCATTTTCGAGCGTTAGAGGTAGCTGCAAGGGCAGTCATGAAGTCCCTAATCAGGGAGGAGTCTCCCTCCCCCTAGGGAAGGCATGATTGCCAAGTGGCGCCTCTGCATGCCCAATGCAAGAGACCTCTAGGTCTATAAATTGGTGAGTTTCCTCACCCCAAGATAGACAGAAGAAGGAGCATTTTTTGAGCAATGAAGTGCTGCCATTTTACTTCCCCATACACCCTTAGTTGATTCGTGCCTTTCACATCCGTGATCTCTTTTAGAGAGGAGGTCATTGGGTGACTATTGGAAGGACGAATCTTGAGCCCCAAAACCCGACATTTGGCCACAATATCCCACCAAATTTTCCGACAATACCCCACAAGAGGTTTTGGACCCATCCCAAGTGGATTGGTGCCGAAATCGGGCCTCAAACGGTGGGCGGCCTGCCCCATGGGCGCCCCCTCCCACACTGCTACAGTCCTAATCGCCCCTCTTCGGAGCGATGGGAATTCTATGGTAGATTTTCTTTCTTTCATTTTTGCATTCAATTCTATGATGCTTAGATAGGTTGTCATTTAAATTTCGTCTCGTTTTGAACAATTTCGATCATGTTTCTATCTTCGTTCGCTTTTACTAACCTGCAGGTAGCATCATCAAATTCCCATTGATGGAGGCCAAATTGGGAAAATATGACCATCTGGGTCTTCCCAAAATACCCCCAATTAGCTAACCCCAAGTTTGCAGGTCTTTTGGAGCTTCCTAGGTAGGACATTTGGGACAGTACCTTTTCGGCATTTTGTTGCAGGTAAATTCGTCCCGCCCCAGGAGCGAATTCAAATCCGTGAGGAATTTCCCAACTGTTCTTTTTGCAGGGCCCTCCTGGTGATGTCTTGATGCCCCTGTCAAATTTTTAGAGCATTTGGATTCATTTTAGTCATAGTTTAATTCATTTTCTCATTCGCTTATCGTAGGCTTGGGGATTGCATGCTTTGTTTTATCCGCAGGTGCTACTGACTATTTCTTGTTCCTTTGAACGTAGGGTCTGGACATTGGAGGAGCAGCAAGGAACCGACACTCGTATACACAAGCGGCGGTGACATTTTGGTCCACCCATCTTACATGTGGGCACGCGAAAGAAGGATGGCTATCCATGGATGTAACCAAGAGACGAATTTAATGCTCCTCGCCCCTGAAAAGGGAGGAGGCGAATTGTAACCGAATTGTGAAATACATCAATAAAAGAAAAGGGTTGTTTGTTTCATTTGGGTTTCAATTTGTTTATGCTTTCTCCATTTTATGCATTTTTAATTCGTAGCGTTAAGTTTAGTTCCGTTTTTGCATCGTACTTGGAGTTTTCTTTCCTTTTTGTTTCCGTATCCTCGTGCTTTCAATATTTTACATTGATAATAATAGAAAGCTTATAATAAATTCCTAAGCCTAAATCCTAAGCTTAACTATTATATCACATTGTGTTCCTCATCATTAAACCTACGATAGTTGTATATATAGAAGAGAAAAAAAGGCAAGGCCACCCGTCAAACGTTTGTAATCCCCACCTTCCAAGGTCATCTTCTCACCCTATATGGAAATGATATTGAAGAAGGGTGAGAAGAGTATCCTCATCTATATTTTTTTCATGGAATTCATGGTATTTGAACATTCAACTTCTACTCTCTATTTTAAAATATAGTCTCTTCTTAATAGATATACCTAGGTATTTGGACATACAAAGTGTCTTCATACCGAAGCATGCATATGATCATGCTATTCACCTTACTCCAGGAATTTATCAATCTAATATTCATGATTATGACACTCCCAATCCCTAGAAGATAGAAAGTAAGAAATTAGTTCAAGGTACATTGGAGTAAGCTATGACCTTCACTAGTACCAATTACTATTAATGATTGGTAGTCATGTCCAAATGTAAGGGTGATTCTTGTTAAGCATATCTAGATTTTAGATGATTAAAAAATATCGTTGTAAAAGATAAGTTCTCTATTTTTTTATTGATGATATATTTGAAATATTACATGGTGCAAAGCTTTTACCAAGATAATATTCTCTTTTGGTTTTCATTAAATTAAATTTAGAGAGGACAATATTTCTACTATTATTTTTCATACTTGAGTTATTTTGAACTTTTATGCATGACTTTGAGTCTTCAAAATGCTTCTTCCACTTTCTGTTAGAATAAGTAATTATTCTCTTAAGTTCTACTAGGATAGACTTAATTGAGTTTTCACTTATTCATGAGTCAAGTGAACTCTCAATTATAGTCTACATCAGATTTGATGAGGTGTTGTAATCCAACGACTCTCAATGATCAACTTTGTTATTTATACAAATTTGATCCATGGAATAATCAATCAGTTATATTTTGTTTCTTCAAATCTTGTAATGCTTTGTAGTTCTACTCTTGGGAAATTCTAACATGGTACCAGAGCAGGATAGATTTTTCTAGGCATTCTCTCTTGAAGGTAACCTCTCGAACTGGTTCTTACTCTCTTATCTTTTGTTTCTTTTTTTTAAAGAAAAAAGTTTTATAACTATTGTAGATTGTTTTTTTATTTACAATTTTTTTTTGAGGAATTTTCTTATGGTAATATCTAGATAAATATTGTTTTACCTTGTTATGAAAATACTCTCCTCGTTTTTGTTTTCTGTAATTTTATGTGTCCTCCTCGAATGCCTATGTTTTAAAACAAAATATCCATCTTGAACACAGCTCGCTTTGGCTCCATTTAACCATCACTACGTATCACTCAAAAGTGGAGACTAAAGATTCATAGGAATTAATATTTTGGTAGGAAATATATATTTTTTAATTGAAGTTTGGAATTCATTATATCTTCATGATATATTTAATTAGAGGAAGCAGTGCTCCTCGCATCAAAATAGAATGGAATTTTGGTCTAACTTTAAATAGACCAAA
The DNA here is from genome assembly GCA_028583015.1 of Wollemia nobilis. Lineage (NCBI taxonomy): Eukaryota > Viridiplantae > Streptophyta > Pinopsida > Araucariales > Araucariaceae > Wollemia > Wollemia nobilis. The sequence goes on along the minus strand of JAQPPZ010017220.1, from coordinate 3,342,203 downwards.
GTCCATTTATTTTTTTTAGAAATGTGGATTTTGGCCACCACTTATATTTGCGTGCATAGAGACTATGTCTCATAAAATGGATATTTTCCGAATTAAATATCAATCATTCAAATATCTTGTGATTTTCAAATCTTCATTCAACTCGAACTTCATTCATTTTTTTTGTTCTTCGGCACTCAGGAAGAACTTCAACTTTTTTTATATAATCATCTTAATAATGTTTGAATAATATTATTCTCTTGTTTTAAATAGTTTTTCTTCATTTAAGCATTATACTGATGATTTTTTAGTGGTGCCTATCGTCTTCTGTCCTTTGAGGATCTCTACAAGTGTGCCATAGATGGATATTCAGCAGAACTCATTTTGTGCTTTGTGTTAGGTTTTTTTTATGCCTAATATCTTCTATTTTTAAGGAATATCTCTGTGTGTGTGGCATCGTTGCCTTCCTCTTGTCTTCCAAGAAGCCTCTCTTCTCATTGCCTTCTCTGCTACTTCGGGTGCCTTCCCTGCATTTCGCATACGCAACCACAAGAGACTCTCTACTAAAATGAAGATTGTAACATCCTCGTTCCCAAGAGCCTCTATAGTGTGTGCCTTTCTAGTGTTTTCTAGGACTTTTATCTTCTTAGCACCTTCTTTGCATTCTACGACGCCTTCCCTATGTATCGCAATCACAACAAGAGGTGATAATCAATTATTTATTTATTTATAAAGTTCACTTCTTTTATTAACCTTTTAGGTGCAGTGATAAAAAACAAACCTTTAAAATTTCATATTTTCTGGATGCCGACCCTTCAGGTATCGTTATAGTATTTTATGTTTCTACCCTACTCAACTCTCAGTGCAGCAAATCATAGCCTTTCAAAGCTCCTTCATCGCTACCCATTGGTATCGCTTTTTCATTGAAAGATGCAGCATCACCATTTCTTTGCTGCCTCTTTTCCTCTATCTGATGTCAATTAAACTTCAGCTCAGATCTACTATGTTTTTTAAGATAAAAATATACATCTGATATTTGTTTAAAATTGTAGCCTTCAAAATTTTCTATCCTTTTCTTTCTGGCGTGTCCTTGACCGAAAGATATAAAGGATAGTTGTTATCTTTTAAATTTAATTTTTTGGGGGGTTTTATAGGTGTCTTTTTGCACCTATCATAGCATCGAGGGGGGTTGTTATTGTGTCAATTTTTGCCTCTTTTATTTTTGCCTCATTACCTTTGTTATAAGTCATTTGTTTATAAATCTTGGTAATGAAATATAAGTGAGGATTGTTGATTTCAAATTACATTCCTTAATACATTAAATATCTTAAATATAAATATTTAATTCTTTCTTTTATTCCTTCTTAAATCAAATCTCTATATTAAACAACTTCCTTTGTTCTAATTAATTTTCTTTACAAAGTTATTTAATATTATATAGAGATTTTTTTAGTGGATGAAAGTGAGGATATATCATTAATATATATTATTTAATTATTTCCTTTCTTCCAATAGGTCTCTATATTAATGAACTTATTTTGATTATTTTTTTACAAATTTTCTTAATTTATATATATAAAAAAAAAATGATAAAGGAATTTAAGTGAGGATATCTCTTTAATTAACCCTTGTTAATATATTTTATTCTCAATTCATTATTCCTTTCTTAAAAATTTCTAAAAAGCAAATATATTAAATCAATTATGCACCTATATTGGAAATTCTAAATAACTTATAGTTTCCCTCATGTAAGGGTGGGTTATTAAGATAACCAATATAGGATTCTAGCTAATTAAAAGCCTATGTTCCAAGTATCAAATCTACTCAATACTTATAGTTTCCCTCTCGTAAGGGCAGGTATTTGAGGAGAAAATATATATAGGCCTGGAATATTTGTTCTCATTAGCCTAATATTAATATCAAATCTCCTCAAAATTACTTATAGTTTCCCTCTTGTTAGGGCGCGTATTTTGAGATATTTGGTTTTTCTTAAAGGCTTATGTTCACTAATATCCATTGCATTCTCTAAATTAAAGTTAAATGAGGGAAGTTTGGGTTTACTTCAATTTTCTTTGGCAAAATGAATTCAATGAATACAATTGATCCTCTCACTCCTCATAACTACCATACATGGAAACCTAAAATATTAAATCTCATTTCTCAAAAAGGGCTCACACACATATTATAAGAAAAGCAACCTAAGTTTAAAAAATAATATGAAACATTTGTTCATAAAGGGAAGATGTATGAAACAATGGGTATTATAAGCTCTAATGTAAATGAAAGATTATGGTTTCACATTACATATTGTAAAAATCCTTATGAAAGTTGGGAGAAACTAAAGAACTTGTTTGGGAAAGTAGATCAAATAAGATCAATGCAACTAGAAGCAGAATTAACAACATTATATCCTGAAGACTTCAACAATTTTGTTGACTTTCTCACCAAATTCAAAGAAGTCCTCACTCAATACAAAGACAGTGGGAATAATAAAACTGAAGAAGAATGCATTTATCTATTTTTTTCTAAACTAAATGGTTTATTTCAAATCTTTGCAACCACCTTTCTATCTACAAAATATGCTCTTGGTGCAACTTTTAAAATGCCCTCCTTAGAAGAATTTTGTGATAGACTAACTAGGGAAGAAACAAAAATTACAAAATATGAGATATTTTCCTCTTCCTAAAAAGCCTTATTAGCCTCCACCTCTACTAAATAAAAATTCAAAAATAAAGAAAGGAATCCCATAACTTGTACTCACTGCAAAAATAATGATCATTCTGCAAACAAATACTGGAAAAGATTACAACAACTAGAGGTAGCTATGAAGGATCAAAATATAAACAGTAAAAATTAGATAGGAAAAGCCCTAAATGTTCAAGGTAAGACCACCAATAATTCATCTAATTATTGGGTCCTAGATTCTAGAGCAACTCATCACATGACTGCTTCAGATGAGTCATTCTCTTCTATCTCCTCAAGTTCAACATGTAGCATAGAAGTTGGTGACTCTTCCTTTATACATGTCAAAGTAAAGGGTGACATATCCATTTATGGTAGATCTATCAATAATGTTCTCTATGTTTTAAACATTGCAACAAATCTCCTCTCCATATATCATATTTGTACTTCTGGAAAGGGGAAAATTGTTCTCTTCTCTCCAATAGGAGTTGAGATAAGAGACTTTCAAGACCCCCAATATCTTATAGGCAAAGGATATATTAACCACAACACTCACCTATTTCACTTCAAAGGATTCAAAAATCCAAAATGGGCCTCCTATTTTGTGGCTCATGGAGATCTTGAAAACAAAATTTCGCATGAAATGTTTGGTCATCTCAGTTATAACTACATAAATAAATTGAACACCCATGAAATGGTAACAGGTTTACCTCAAGTCTCTTCTATTGATGGATTATGTCCTAGATGTGTTCTTGGAAAGCAACATCAAAATCCTTTCCATCCAAGTGTTTCTCTAAAAGCCTCATCCCCTCTAGAGTTAATCCATAGTGACTCGATGTTTTTTCCAAAGCCTTATTTCAAAGGATAAAAATATGCTCTAACCTTCATTGATGACATTTCCAGAAGAACTTGGGTCTACTTCCTAAAATACAAAAGTGGTGTTCTATCCCACTTCAAATTCGTCAAAGCCTTAGTTGAAAATTAGGCCTCTTGCAACATCAAGCAAATTCACACAGATAATGGGGGTAATACTACAATAATGAGTTCTCAATATTTCTATCAAGTCATGGCATCATTCATCAGCATTCTGCCTTCCATAATCTGTAACAAAATGGCATTTCAGAGAGGAAAATTTCAACATTGAAGGAAATGGCAAGTTGTACACTTCATTCAAGAGATCTTCCAAAAATAATTTGGGCAAAAGATATTAACTGTGCAAACTATATTCAAAACCGCACACCTCATAAATATCTTGACCATTTAACTCCTGAAGAAGCATGGACTGGATCAAAACTAGATATCTCCTTCTTCAAGAATTTTGGGTATACTGCTTTGGCACACATCCCAAAGAAGAAAAGGAAGGCTCTAGATAAGAAAATAAAAAATCTCATCTGTTTTGGTTATTGTGAGGAAATGAAAGCATACAAGCTCCTTTATCCCACAACTCATGAGGCCTTTTTTCATAGGAATGTCCAATTTTATGAAACATTCCCTCAGAAAGATCCTCAACCATCCTCTTCCTCTATTGAGACTTCTCCTATAGTAGAACCTCAATATAATGAAGAACCAAATTTAGAGATTAATTTAGATATTGATGATCAAGATGAGGAACCTATAACTCCAACTCAAAGTCTTTCCACTCCTTATACTCCTTCCACTATGCCAAAATGGGCCTGTACCATTGTTAAAGAAGCTACTCCTTACATCCAAAATATTCCATCATCCAGATTAACCAAATCCATAGGAACTGGTCTTATCTATCAATCTATTTCCTCTGATCCTTAATCCTTCAAAGAAGCAACTAGTATTAAATAATGGGATGATACCATGGAAAATGAATTCTCTTCCTTAATCAAAAATGAAACTTGGTATTTAGTTCCCCTACCTAAAGGAAGGAAATTAGTTCGTTGTAAATAGATTTATAGAATAAAATATGGGCCTAATGGAGAAATTGACAAACACAAAGCTCGCCTAGTAGCCAAAGGTTTCTCTCAAATTGAAGGAATTGATTGTGTTGAAACCTTTGCACTAGTTGCCAAAATGGATTTTTTTAGACTGGTTCTTGCTCTGTTGCTTCTCAAAAGTGGTATATCTTTCAAATGGATGTAAAAATTGCTTTCTTACATGGGGACTTAAAGGAAGATATATTCATGGAACAACCTACTGGTTTCACTCAAGACTCATCTCTTGTTTGTAGGCTAAACAAGTCTCTCTATGGCCTCAAACAAGCTCCTAGAGCTTGGTATGAAAATATGGACTCCTTCCTTCTTTTCGTAGGTTTTTCTCATTGTGAGTCTTATAACACAATCTATATTTGGAGAGATGAAGGAAAAATCACCATACTTGTTCTATATGTTGATGATCTACTACTCATTGGTAGTGGCTTCACTCACATTCAGACTATAAAAGAATCCCTCTCTAAAAAAATTGATATGGCTGATCTGGATCTAGCTCATTACTTTCTTGGGATATAAATAAATCAAAAAAATGTAGGAATTTCATTGTGTCAACAAAAATACACTCTAGATATTCTTCAAAGGTTTAAAATAACATATTTCACACCTTCTCCTACACCTTTTCAATCTAGAGTCAATCTAAGTAATTATTGTATATACCCTCTATGTGATGCAACTCTATACAGTCATCTTGTATGGAGTATGGTATACCTTACTCATACTCATCCAGATATCTCATATGTTGTTGGCTTAGTATTCAGATTCTCACATCAATCTCATTTCAGTCATTGGTATGAAGCAAAAATAGTCCTCCGCTACTTGCAAAAAACTACTCACTTTGGGCTCTTATATGAGGGAAAATCCATAGATATCATTGGCCACATGGATTCATATTGGGTAGGTTCAGTAGAAGACATATGTTCAACTTATGGCTATGTATTTTATCTTGGTTCTTCGCCAATTGCTTGGTTATGCAAAAAACAATAAGCAGTGGCCTTATCATCTATAGAGGCAGAATATAGGGCAGTAGTTTTAGCAAGTCAGGAAGCTCTTTGGCTTCGTTAGATTCTAAGAGAATTTAGTTTTTACCATGACAAACCTATTACTCTTTGGTGTGACAATAAGAGCACAATTCATATTACACATAATCCAATTGAGCATCAGTGCACCAAGCACATTGAGATACACATGCACTTCATTCGACAACATATTCAGAATGGGGACATATACTTGGACTATATTCCAACTAAAAATCAAGTTGTAGATATCTTCACCAAGTCATTTCCTTCTCTGTGTTACATACAGTTGCAAGAGAAACTTGGAGTATTACAACATTGAAACATAGGTCTTTCACCTCTCCTTTTATTATTGTATTCTTTGGAGGATGGTTTTTTCCATGTGGTTTTTTATCATCTCTCCCTTACATATTATACATGAGTACCTCATCAGGACATCTTGTCGGCACTCATTTTTTTTGTTATTAATGACAATCTTTGCCATCTGAAGACGTACCTCTTTATTTCATAGCATATGGTTTTTTCCATGTAGTTTTTCACCATCTCTCATATATATTGTAAATGAGTACCTCATCAGGCCATGTTTTCGAGACTCACCTATTTTTATTAAGAGGAAAATATTCACAAATCGAAGACATACCTCTTTATTTTTCTTTTTTTATAGATGGTTTTTCCCATGGGGTTTTTACCATCTCTTTATAATAGAAACCATTGTACATGAGTACCTCATCAGGCTCTATTTCCAGGACTCATTTACACAATACACCCTTAGTATCACTTAAGGGGGTGTTAGAATAAGTAATTATTCTCTTAAGTTCTATTAGGATAGACTTACTTGAGTTTCCACTCCTTCATGAGTAAGGTGAACTCTTAGTTATAGTCTACATCAGATTCGATGAGTTGTTGTAATCCAATGACTTTCAATGATCAACTTTTTTATTTATACAAAGTTGGTCCATGGAATAATCAATCAGTTCTATTTTGTTTCTTCAAATCTTGTAATGCTTTGTAGTTCAACTCTTGGGAAATTCTAACACTTTCTAGTATTTAATGAATTTTGTCTTCCATGTTCTCTTTCATAAGTTTTTAATAGTATCTTTTATGACATTTTATTCTATAGCAATACTTGGGGAACCCATTTGCATCATGTCAAATAGGTGTTCTAACCTTTTGATCAATATTAGTTACATGTAAAAATATCATAATGTTCTTTTAATATGACTAAAGTAGAGTATCTTAGTCACCTAGTCTCTCAAGAAGGTGTCAAGGTAGATCCTACTAAGATCTAGGCCATACAAGATTGATCAATTCCTAAATATATTAATATTCTTATAGGCACTTAGGTTTCATTAGGTATTTAGGGCTCTCGTATTGGATTTTCTTGGTCTAGTGATACTATAAGATCCACAAGTTCTCTAAAGGATATGTGTACCACTCTAATTCTAGAATATTTAAGATTCTATAATAGGCCTTGGTATTGTTTATATTTGGAAAGATCATCCCTTGGCTTATAGAAGCAAACAACTCTCTTACAAGAATGTGGGTTTTCCTATTTATGAGAAGGATATGTTGACCATATTTTATGTGATGGACAAATGGAAGCATTACATGATTAGATGATATTGTATAATAAAAACTAATTATAATAGTCTCAAGCACTTCTTAGAATGATAACTCTCTTATCTAAATGGTTGACCAAGATTTTGGCCATGACATTTAGATTGAATATAAGAAAGAGAAGGAGAATATGGCAGAAAAAACCCTTTCTAACAACTATGAATATTTTGTGCCTATTCGTAATAGATCGATCACCCTTCCCCTTTGCATAACCTAAAATTTAGATGAATGACATTTAGATCCTAAGACTATTTATCTTATTCATGATGTTGATATTTATAACCTACGTAATCTATTGTTCTATTACTTTGATAATATCTTGATAATAAAGGATTGTGTTTATCTCATTTAGTGCTTACCGAGTCAAAAATAACATCCTTTTAAAAATTGTTAAAAAAGGTTAAAAAGGGTCTAAGAAAAAACTTTGAAACTTAGAGATATTTTTCGTAGGACTGCCCAAACTACCAAACTCGGTTCAGCCATATCTCACTCATCCGAACTCGGATTGAGCTAACATTTTGAGGGTAGATGCCTGAAAAATCCTAGAATGTCTCCAAAAAAATTCATATTATTTGGAGCAACACAAATCCTAGTGCATCCCTCTATGTGAACGAGATATTTTCTAAGAGGCTATGCAAGGGTTTCATCTGGGTTGAGTGCAAGTACCTCCAGAGGTTGGTTTTTAGGGCCTTCGGGCCCTAGCGACCAATATTTTTGTGGTTTATGCTCAATATTTTAGCAAGAAATATTGCAGGGGATCCAAGATAGGTTAGAAATTTATCTTTCAATAGATCATATTGTGAACTTGAGTGACAACGGCTTCCAATTTACTGCACAAAAGAAAAGTGAAAACCATACCTTTCCACGATGTCTAGGGTAAGGATTAAAGAGATCACAAAACAAGTTTCAAGCATTTGATCAAAAAATAGCTCATATCTCAAGTGAATCTGGTGCTAAACTGCACCCACAAAATAATTCTACTGTGAAAACCCTTGTCAAGGGTAAGAATTTTGAAGACTCTGTCCCAAAAATGAATTTTAGGGATGCCTTGCATGGTGGACAGCCTTAGCCCAATGCTAATATCAATCTTAGGGCTTCCCATAAACCTCTAAGAATTCCTAATATTGATCCCAGGAAAATGGAGTCAGGATGTCTTAAAGTAGTTGATGGAACTCCTATTGTTAAGCTTGATATGGGTAACATTCAGACTGGCATTGAAGATTTGGAAAAAAGAGGACTGATTTGTCGATTCGTGGGTTTTCATCTGATTCTATCTGCTTTCAAATTCTGGGTTGAAAAAATATGGAAAACTAAAGGCGAGTTACAAATCTCTATTTATCCAAATGGTTATTTTCTTGTTTTATTTGCTAATAATGAAGATAGAGAGAAAACTTTTCAAGGGGGTCCTTGGTTTTTTGGAAGGGCAGGTCTTTTCATGAAGCCCTGGCATACTAAATTTAAAGCCAAAGAAGAGATGTCTTCTATAGCTCCCGTGTGGTTTCGACTCTTTGGTCTCCCTATTGAATTTTGGAATCCTATTGTTTTTCTTCAATTGGAAACTCTTTAGGAACTTTTATGATGACTGCTGATTATACTCAAAATTTTGAACATATTATTTATGCTTGGATTTGTGTTTTAATGGATTTTGACAAACCCCTACCTAAAAAGATCACATTACAATTTGGGGAAGACACTTGGGAGCAAGTAGTGGACTATGAGAACATTCCTTTTTGTTGTAGAATTTACCATGAATATGGTCATTTGGCCAGTGCTTCCCCAAATAAAATTCTCGATCAAAAGAAAGAAGATATAAACTCAGTAGGTTTCCAAATACCTAAGAATAAGAACACTCAGAAAAAACCAGTTATGAAGGATCAATCAAAGTCATCTGTTAATATGTTTGAAATCCTTTCCATAAATGATGTCCCAAGTGAGGAAGAGGAAATAATGGAAACTAAAATCTTAGAAACATAATTTAAATATGAATGGAATAACTCATATACAAACCAACAAATCAAATGTTTTCAACAGAAAAAAAGGGAGAAAATTTACACAAGAAAAACAATCTTTCAAATGTAAAAACTTCAGATAATGCAGGTCCCAATATAGACTCCGTTGAACCATCTAGTAAAATTTTGGTTGTGTACAAGCATTATTCAAGGTTAGAAGCCATCTCATATTCAATTGGAATAAGTCAAGAAACAGGAAAAAAAATTGAAGATGGATTCTAATCAAAAAGTAGGTCGCAAGACCAATCAATATCATATAGTAAAAAAATGTGAAAAACTTATAGAGAAAGGTAATATTAATGCCCTTCCCAACTTTTTTAGGCCTGGTATTAATGAAGATCATCCCTTGGAATATTAGAGGACTCAAAGGGAGTCTTTCAAAACAAAATGAAATTAGAAGAATGATTCAGATAAATCATCCACATCTTGTTTTCCTTCAAGAAACAAAGATTCAATGAAGGATATGGACTCAATCGCCAGTAAAATTTGGCCAACTGGAAAAGTGGTTTCCCTCAGTTCCCAAGGGACTTCGGGTGGCATTTCTTGTCTTTGGGACCCAAAAGAGATAGTTATTCACCATATGGTTGGCAGTTGGGGTTTGTTGGCTATAGCTATTCAAAGTAGAGATTCCAACCAAATTATGCTCTGCATTACTGTTTATGCTTCAACTTATTTGAAGGAAAAAAGAAGGCAGTGGAAGGATATTACTCATATTATCTCTCATTTTCATAAATCTTGGATCTTGATCGGAGGAGATTTCAATACCATCCTCTCTCTGGATGAGAAAAGGGGGAGAAATAGAAATTTGGACAAAAGCACTGATCTCATGAGCGAATATATTGCAAACCTCCACCTTGTGGATATCCAACCAGATAATGGCCTTATGACTTGGTCTAACATAAGGCAAGGCTTAGCTTGTATAATGGAGAGATTGGATAGGTTTTTGCTCTCTAAAAAATTCTTAATCCATGGTCACATTCCTAAAGTGAATACTCTTAATAATGATGGTTCCGATCATTGGCCAGTCATGGTGGAAATGTGGAAAACCAATGTGAGTTTCTCTCCTTTTCATTTTCAATTAATGTGGCTTAGAGATATTTCCTTCAGACCTCGTGTGCAACAATGGTGGAAGGAAGGTAAACCTAGACATGGGACTAAGATGTTCTATTTTGCCAAAATGTTGTAATACATTAAATCCAAAATCAATACTTGGAACTGGAAATAGTTTAGGGATGTTTATAAAAAAAAACATGAAGTTATTACTCATCTTGAAAATTTGAATAAGAAAATCCATTTAGATGTCCTCACAGATAAGAGAAGTGCAGATGAAATTAAACTCACAACTTAGTTAGAGGAATGGGAAAAAATAGAAGAAATCTTATGGAAGCAAAAATCTGGAATTCAATGGATCAAAGAAGGAGATCAAACACAAATTTCTTCCACAAATATCTTCTTGTTGGTCCAAAATCTGCCACAGGAAAGGATTTTACGAGTGCACCCTAGACCTGGCCAACATTGAAAGGCTGGAAGCAAGAAATGGCTCCCGGACCAATCTCCGAGTGGGCTGGTTCCCTTCACTACTCTAAAAATGGGTTTAAGATAGGGTTCTTTGGAAAGAGATTTAAAAGGTTGCGAGAAAGAAATGGGAAATATGGCCACGAGCCAAAGTGATGGGATCGAAAAATAACGACGGGAAATTTAAAGTGCAATGAATGACAAGCAATAAAAGTTATCAACCTAACTTTCGCACGATGTACGTGAGAGAAACCCTCCAAAATCACATTCCAGGAATCATACTCTCACGGAAGTGCATAAATCCAATATGCAGAATTTAAATGCAACGACCATGAAGACATACAAATGCTATTAGAAATGCAACATAAACGAAAAGGAAATCACTCATGCAAACGCTTGAAACATAGAAGCCAATCCTTTATTCCTGCAAATGCACTTCAGTTTCTAGCGGCAAGTTTTTCCAACCTTTGCAAATGAAAATTACATTGGTTTTTATAGAGGTCCGTCCTCTTTGCGGCATTAAATAATTAAAACCAACTTCCTCGTGATCTACAATCATGCGAAGGAAACGAGGAAGATGATCCCCTTAATCGCAGTCTCGAAGAAATACAAATTAAATACCATGAAACGTTCGCGGCCCTTCATTAAATTCATTTTTTCAAACATGTGCATGAAGCCGTTAAAATAATCCACGAACCAATACTTCGAACCAATAAATCTTTTAATTTTGGTGGCCTGGGCACCCTTTGACCTTAACCGCATTGGAAATCCGCAATTTATTTAATTCGGGTTATCATTAAATCCTCGAAAATCGAAAAAACCCTTTCGGCCGTTCATATTGCACTTGGCGGGAAAACTGCGCAGGTCGCGAAAATGCGACGGGTCGCGAAATCGCGACGGGTAGCGAAATCGCGACGTCTTATCATTCAGTACGCTTTGACCACCGTTGACCCGCGAAAATGGAACATGTAGCGATTTCGCTACATGTTTCCGCCGTTGGCTCCTCCCTGCGCTCTGCCCCGCGAAATCGGAACATGTCGCGATTTCGCTACATGTTTCCATCGCCGTACAAAACGCCATTTTTGGTCGCGATTCGCTGACATGTCAGCGACGCGCTGCAAGTTTTCACCTTTTGCCTTCGACGCTTGCCGGGTCGCGATTCGCTGACATGTCAGCGAATCGCTGCATGTTTTCAACTTAGTGCTTTTTCTGCCCGCCGACCCGCGATTTCGGAACACGTCGCGATATCGCGACGGTTCCGCCAACCTGCCTGCGTTGACTGCGTTGACCGCGATTCTGCAACATGTCAGCGCGTCGCTGCAATTTTCAGACTTAGCCATTTTTTGCTCAATTTTTCTCCTTTTTTCGCCCAAGCTGCATCAATCAAAGGTCAGATCCCCAACAATACATCAATGCATTCATCAATGAGAATCAATGTGGCAAAAATGCCAACATTCTTGGCGGCTCGCGGGGTATACAGCTCGCTGTATGCAAGAATCCAAGCCTTAGTCCATTGGGCACAGAGTCATATTGGAACTGTAAACTAGCTGCTGCAAAACATGTCAGGGGACTGCTGCCGAACTTCTTCTGCTACGGAAAACTAGAACTGGAAGAACCTGCATAGAAGCGGTTATAAACTGAAGAAATGGAAGGTGATGGTGGAGTGAGCTCTTGCGATTGCGCAAGCGGTGAATGCAATGGAGTGATGACAATAATGAAATGATAGATTGACAAAGCAATGTGGTAGACACAATAGCAGAATGTTGTTGTACTACCATCTACAATGGATGGAATGAAAGTGAATGAACGGATGGAATGGAAATGGAAATATGAATGCTGTGGAATGAGAATGAACTGAACTGTAAATAAATGCGTAAAATGACAGAACTTAGAAGAAAGCGATAAGAAGGAACGGGGAAAAACAGAAAAGGGAAAAGAAACAACAGTTGTGGCTCATTTTGTTTTAATGCAGAAGAAACAGAAGGAAGAAGATGAAGAAAGGAAAGAGAGGAAATGGGGAAGGGAAAAGAAGAAAGTGCTAGAAAGCCACCAAACTGTTGGGAGGAGAAAAACAAAGGAAAAAAAACAAGCATCTACGGCTCGCAGGCAACAAGAACCGAGATGAACAAATAAAAACAATACCACTCTTTTTTTTTTTTTCTCTTCTTTTTCTATTTTTTTTGTGTTTTTTTCAAAATACTATATACAATAAGTCACGACATGATTGGCATGTCGCCACCAGACACCCAATCTCAGAATGTTATCCGGTAAATCTGCAATGTCCCGACCAGATCTGATCATACTTAAGTCGGTCCTTGAAATTGGGCTGGCTCCTTCCTGAAGTTCTCCATGGTGCTGATACTGGCAAGTTATCATACATGCCAAGACCTACACAACTGACAAATAATGCGGAAAAGAAACCCCACCATCTTGAAAAGTTCTCTGACTGTGGACTGAAAACAGGTTCCTCCAACTCCTGGATCCGATCACAGGAATTGTCCAGCAACAGTTCCTTCTTCAGGATCTCTTCAGACTCTACCCGTTGATCTGACATATTTAACAGGTTCTGACTAAATGCTTGCATGTCATGCACGACTATGCCTTCTTGGTGCTCGGGTTCTTCTTCTTTGCTTATATCCTCTGGATCCATCTCCTTATGAAAACTGCAAGCAACCATATTGTTCATTGCCAATCCTTGGCTTTGGATGAGATCTGTCCCTTGAGCTCCACACAACGACATCTCAGGTTTCTGTACAGTATAAGGGAGCTGGCATGAATGTGCAGGGTAAACAGGAGCAGCAACCATCGGAGAAGGTAATGGAGTTTCCCCCCACGGTAACTTTCCTGATAAGTGCAACATCTGTTCTGCTCGCACTGCTTCCTCAAAGATTTGTGGGAAGCGTTGTTCACCTGACTGCAGCAAAAAGAGACCTATGTCAGAATTAAAAGCGCGAACATAAAAGAGGTGGGCCCGGGTGGGTGATGGACGGATCTTCTCTGGAATTCTCTGCCAGCTTCTCAAGAATCGGACATTGAAGTCCGTGATGCTCTCTTGAGGTGCTCTCTTGATGTACATGAAAAATTGGTAGAGATCCAAAGAACTATAGAAAGGATCTTCATCAAATCTTTTGATCAGTGCTCCCGCGAGATCATCCCATGAGTCGATGCTTTGACGTTTGAGCGATCTGTACCATAGCAATGCTCTTCCTTCCAAAGAGCGAACCGGAAGTCGGATCATAACATCTTCGTGTTCTATGACATGGATCATGGACGAGAATAGCAATATCTTCAACATGTGTCGAGCCATGCCTTCGGTACCATCATATTTTGCCAGATTCTTCAGGGCACCTTCGGGAATTTCATGCCGAACTTGCAGATTCAGAGGGCCAGGATCATCCCATATAGAAAAAACCCTCGCCTTTGTGGCAGTGGTCTGCGGAATCACGGCCATCGCCATTAAGTCAGAGTCGCCAGATGAACATTCTTTGAATTTTTTTTTTTTTTTTTTTTAAAACAATAGGCGTCCACGAACAGATCTTCAACTCAGCAAAGTCGCCAGATGAACTTACAAATCTCCGCTGTGAGGCCAAGACAGCTCATCAAATCTTGAGACCTCCGGGTGTTAAAACGTGCCAAAACTGTTGGCACCGGTGGGGTTATCACTTTGGAAAATTATGCGTATCCCACCGATTATGAATTCTTGGAGACAGAAACGATCTGTCCCACCGGGCGTGCCAAAAAGCGTTGGTCACGAATCCGCCACAGGAAAGGATTTTTACAATTGCGCCCTAGACCCGGCCAACATTGAAAGGTCGGAAGCAAGAAATGGCTCCCGGACCAATCTCCGAGTGGGCTGGTTCCCTTCACTACTCTAAAAATGGGTTTAAGATAGGGTTCTTTGGAAAGAGATTTAAAAGGTTGCGAGAAAGAAATGGGAAATATGGCCACGAGGCCAAAGTGATGGGATCGAAAAATAACGAGCGGGAAATTTAAAGTGCGATAATGACAAGCAATAAAAGTTATCAACCTAACTTTCGCACGATGTACGTAGAGAAACCCTCCAAAATCACATTCCAGGAATCATACTCTCACGAAAGTGCATAAATCCAATATGCAGAATTTAAATGCAACAACCATGAAGACATACAAATGCTATTAGAAATGCAACATAAACAGAAAGGAAATCACTCATGCAAACGCTTGAAACATAGAAGCCAATCCTTTATTCCTGCAAATGCACTTCAGTTTCTAGCCGCAAGTTTTTCCAACCTTTGCAAATGAAAATTACATTGGTTTTTATAGAGGTCCGTCCTCTTTGCGGCATTAAATAATTAAAACCAACTTCCTCGTGATCTACAATCATGCGAAGGAAACGAGGAAGATGATCCCCTTAATCGCAGTCTCGAAGAAATACAAATTAAATACCATGAAACGTTCGCGGCCCTTCATTAAATTCATTTTTTCAAACATGTGCATGAAGCCGTTAAAATAATCCACGAACCAATACTTCGAACCAATAAATCTTTTAATTTTGGTAGCTCTGGGCACCCTTTGACCTTAACCGCATTGGAAATCCGCAATTTATTTAATTCGGGTTATCATTAAATCCTCGAAAATCGAAAAAACCCTTTCGGCCGTTCATATTGCACTTGGCGGGAAAGCTGCGCGAGTCGCGAAAATGCGACGGGTCGCGAAATCGCGACGGGTAGCGAAATCGCGACGTCTTATCATTCAGTACGCTTTGACCACCGTTGACCCGCGAAAATGGAACATGTAGCGATTTCGCTACATGTTTCCGCCGTTGGCTCCTCCCTGCGCTCTGCCCCGCGAAATCGGAACATGTCGCGATTTCGCTACATGTTTCCGTCGCCGTACAAATCGCCATTTTTTGTCGCGATTCGCTGACATGTCAGCGACGCGCTGCAAGTTTTCACCTTTTGCCTTCGACGCTGCCCGGGTCGCGATTCGCTGACATGTCAGCGAATCGCTGCATGTTTTCAACTTAGTGCTTTTTCTGCCCGCCGACCCGCGATTTCGGAACACGTCGCGATATCGCGACGGTTCCGCCAACCCGCTGCGTTGGTTGCGTTGACCGCGATTCCGCAACATGTCGGCGCGTCGCTGCAGTTTTCAGACTTAGCCATTTTTTGCTCAATTTTTCTCCTTTTTTCGCCCAAGCTGCATCAATCAAAGGTCAGATCCCCAACAATACATCAATGCATTCATCAATGAGAATCAATGTGGCAAAAATGCCAACACTTCTATATCGAAGATCTCACAACTTTATTTCTTCCTTAAAATCAGATTTTGGATATGTTGTTTATACTTGGGATGGCATGAACTCTATTATTGTTGATTACTTTTCCAATATTTTTGCTGCTACTCCTATTGACTCAGCTTCACAACAAAATGTTCTTCAAGCAATCCCTTCTCTTATCACTTCTAAGGAGAAATCTATTTTTATTGCTCCTGTTACTATCAATAAGCTTCAACAAGTAGTTTTTAAAATGCAAAAGGGGAAAACCCCAGGTCCTAATGGTTTTACCATTGAGTTCTACCAAGAGTTCTGGGATATCCTTCATGTTGATTTATTAGAGGTGGTGGAAGAAGTCAGGAAAGCCAAAGAAATTTTGAAGGTTATCAATAAAACTTATATTACTCTTGTTCCAAAAGCTCAAGAGGTTGATCATATCTCAACTTTTAGACCTATTTCTTTATGTAATGTTCTTCTCAAAATCATTACTAAAATCATGGTAGAAAGGTTGAAGCCTCTTTTGCATAAGATTATTTCCCCAGAGCAAGGGGGTTATGTGGAAGGACGTCAAATAGTAGATGAGATAGTTCTTGCTCAGGAAGCCATCCATTCCATGGATATGCAAAATTATCCTTCCATGTTCATTCGGTTAGACTTATCCAAAGCTTATGACAGAGTGGATTGGCACTTCCTTATCAAAGTTTTGAGGCAATTTGGTTTCTCTAAGGATTGGATGGATTGGATTATGGGATGTATCTCTTCGGTTTCCTACTTAGTTCTTATCAATGGTAGACCTTCTCAGTCATTCCCAGCTTCCATAGGTATTAGGCAAGGTGACCCACTATCCCCTTATTTATTCATCATTCTTGCTGAATGCTTGGGTAGGACTATAACAAAAAAAAGGGAAAACAAAACCCTTGAGGGAGTTACCATTGCTCATGGAGCTAGACCTATCTCTCATATTCAATTTGTGGATGACTCTACTCTTTTAGGTAAAGCTACATTTAAGGAAGCTTCTAATATTAAGCAAATCATTAGTTGTTTTTCTAAGGCTATTGGGCAGTTGATCAATGAAGACAAATCTAAAGTTATTTTCCTTCACTGCTCTGCTAGACAAGAATCCATGGTCTTGGATAAATTAATATATAATAAGACCTCTCTTCCAATCACTTATTTAGGTATTCCCATAAATATTCAAAGGCAGAAAAATAAATATTGGAATTGGTTGTTGGACAAAGTCAAGAAGAAAATTGGAAAGTGGACCAACAAGTGGCTTTCTTACGGGGGTAGAATCACCTTGGTAAAATCAGTCCTTCAAGCTATTCCTATTTATGTTTCTTCCATTTTGAATATCCCAAAGGCTGTTCTTCGAGAATTGGATCAAATCAGTCATCGTTTCCTTTGGAGTGGTACTAAGGAGAAAAGAAAATGGGCCTTGGTGAAATGGGATACTTTATGTCTTCCTAAGAGTGAAGGGGGTTAGGATTCCGGTCTTCTATTAATAACAACAAAGCTTTAGCTGCTAAATTATATTGGAGGATGTTGCATAACCCCAATGCTCTTTGGGCCAATAATCTTCGTGCTAAATATGTTGAGAACAAAAGTCTTGAAGACCTTGTTCGCTATCAACTTCCTACCAAAGGTTCTCCCATTTTAGCAGTTCTTAAGACTGGTGAGGATTTGATAAAGAAAAAATTATTTTGGATCATTCATAATGGTCAACAGGTAAATTTTTGGATAGATTCTTGGGATGGTCACAAGCCTTTGATAACTCAGTTTCCCAATTGGAGGCCTTGGATGGAGGAGCTTCATCGAGCTAATTGGATAAAGGTGGCTAATTACTATCGATACCATACTGGTAATTCAAAGGTTGGTAGATATTGGATCCCTATTGAGGATTGGCCTATTCAAATCCCAAAAAAGCAAAGACAAGATATCCAAGGCATCCTTCATATGAGATCCCTCTCTTGGTCCCATGAAAAATATTGTTTTGGATGGAACAACACTACTAAGGGTGAGTATTTAGTTGCTCAAGGTTATTTGACCTTATGCCATAATAATCCCAACCATTCTTCTGACATCTTTTCTCGATTGTGGGCTCAAAATCTCTAGCCTAAGGTGAGGTTCTTTAATTGGATTTTATTGCATCGTAGGGTGCTTATTGGTGAGCAACTTATGAAGCGTGGTTTTCATGGCCCTTTTAGATGTGAAATGTGTGAAGAGAATGTAGAAAATCTCAACCATATTTTTATTGAGTGTACTTTAGCCTCTGAGCTATGGAGGAGAATGGCCACTTTACTTGGCTTACAGTGGTCCAATTTTTTTACTTTTGAACATCTTTGGAGGGATTGGCCTAATCAAGAGGGTGTTGATCATTTTATTAGGCAATTAGTTTGGATGGGTTCTACCATTCTTCTTTGGAATATTTGGAATGAAAGGAACAACCAAATTTTTAATCAAGATAGGAAGGATATTCACTATATTTGGCAAAAGACCATAGCCAACTTAGTTGAATCAGTCCATCAACTCCTTAATCACCCCCAAAACTCCCACCAAATATGGGATCAAGTGATGCAAATATTGAAGATTAAATCTTCTAAGGGCAACCATATTAAAGGGAATGTGAGTATTAGTAAGATGGATAGGACTAGAAATTGGCAACCTCCTCCTAAGGATTTTGGAAAAGTCAATATTGATGGAGCCTCTAGAGGGAACCCTGGAAAAGCCAATGTGGGAGGAATTGGTAGACTTTCAAATGGCTCCCTAGTTTTTACTTTTTCTAAGAATTTGGGTATTCTTTCCAATAACCTTGCTGAGGGGTATGGTATCCTCAGAGGCCTTCAAGAGGCTACTAAGGTTGGATGGGAAAAGGTGTTAGTTGAGTTTGACTCTCAACTTATGATTAATCTCTTGAAGACTCCTAAGAATCATAAGGTGGATTGGAGAATAAAAAGAATTATTGAGAAGATTCAATTAATCCGGATGGGATTTTTGAAAGTTGATTACAATCATGTGGTCAGAGATCAAAACAAGAGTGTTGATGCTTTAGCTAATTGGGCTTTGGACAAAGGTGATCTTACTTGTTATGGCCACCCTCCTATATGGTGGGCTTCTCAAATTAGGGAAGCTCTTCTTTCTATCATTTCTTTGGATGGCTCCAATTCTGAAGGTACCTAGTTTCTTCTTGCTTTTTTTTTTTTTGCTTCTCTTTGGTTCATTCAATTTTTTTTTAGTTCCCTAGCTCATTCTATTCTTTATTTTGTTTCCTCTGTTGATTCTTGCCTTAATAGTCTTCTGGTCTAGATAGGTCATTGTTATGTTCATTTTTTTTTTTTTTTTTTTTTTGTCTTTTTTTGTTTAGTTTTTTAAGGTGGGTGGGTTCTTTTGTTTTGTTTTGTTTTTGTGTTCTTTGTGTTGTTTTTTGTTGTTCATGTGTTTTTGTTGTTTTGTGTTTTTTTTTTTTTTAATGTTTTTTGTTATTGTTCTTGTGTTTTTTTCGTTCTTGTTCTTGGGTTTCTCTTTGTTTGTGTTATTTCATGTTTTTATGTGTGAGTGTTTTCTATGTTTTTTGTTTTTTTTTATTGTCTATTGTTGGTTGTTTTTTATTTTTTATTTTTTTATTTTTTAGGTTTTGGTTGTGTTTATTTTTCATGTTTTTTTTGGGTTATGTCTTTGTAGTGTTCTATTGTTTTTGTCTTGTTTGTGTTTTGTTATGTGGTTCTTGTGTTTTTCTATGTGGTTTGTGTTGTGGTTTCTTTTATCTTATTGTGCGTGTTTGGTTGTGCTTTTGTTTTTGACACACTCAAGGAGCATGTTTTTTATTTTATTTTATTATTTTTGTTGTTATTTACTTATTTTTAAATTGGTTTTGTGTGTTTGTTTGCTCCTTGAGTATGTCAAATGTGGTAGGCCAGGTCCGAGTCCTGGGCATTTTTTGCGGAATGGATACCCCTTTCCTCCTTGGGTCTTACCCGAAAGTGGCATCCCTTTTGGGATGTTTTCCACAAAAAAAAAAAAAACAATAACATCCTTTAGTAATTACATGCTTCTTTCTTGGTAGGATACTGTAAATTTGTTACAACAAATCAATGTGTTCAATAGTATTCTTATTAAAAATAAATTAAAGCTTATACCAAATATTTTATAACAAATTATAATGTGTGATAGAGAAATAAGGAAAAAATACTTATCTTCGGGATTTTTATAGCCCCTTTATATTTTAGATCACTTATGGCAATACATTTTCGTGAACTTAATTAAATTTATTTAATTTAAAAGGGAAAAAAATAATATTTTTCATTATGGATTACTTCTCCAAGTATGAAATTTTTTGTGCCTTGTTGTAATTATTTACTACTAGCAAGGTATCCAAGCTAGTTCTTAATCCTATTTCTACATTCCATAAAATACCCAACTCTATTGCCTATGAACATGATC
The DNA here is from genome assembly GCA_028583015.1 of Wollemia nobilis. Classification (NCBI taxonomy): domain Eukaryota; kingdom Viridiplantae; phylum Streptophyta; class Pinopsida; order Araucariales; family Araucariaceae; genus Wollemia; species Wollemia nobilis. The sequence continues at coordinate 3,321,739 of JAQPPZ010017220.1, read as the reverse complement.
ATATTTTCACTAGCAATTTTTGAAAGGAGTTGTCTACTCTCAATGACACTCAATCTACTATAAAATGTTCTTATCACCTAAATAAAGTGACCAAATATAATTGGTGAATAAGTCTCTAGGTACTTGATATGCTTTGCCCAAGATAAGTAGTATTAGTAGGTTAAATGAAGTCCATTAGGAGAATTGTGGTACAATACTTCTTATAATTCATCACCTAATATATCTCTATTTGATGCATTATATGTGTAGAAATATATATTCTTATTATACAATCCTCCAAATTATTTACATGTTTCTTAGGTAGACTATTTCTTCTAGTAGCTTTAGATTATGCTCCATTTACTCAACAATAATATTTTTCTAGCCTAGAGTCATATGAATTATCACTGGGATTTGCATCACTCTAGACAACACTTTGAGGTGAATGATATGGTATTTTTGTGGCTTCAATCATATAAGTAAATTTATTTAAAGATAAAGTCTCACCAAAATCTCAATCAATATACTATGATTCATCCAAGGTGATTTTTCAAATATAACATATCTATTGGATCTTCCACCTACTTCTACAATATAATTTTCCTTTCATATTTCTTGATTTAAGCAGATACCTCGTCAGAAGATGTAGTTCTAGATAAACCTTCTAGAGGTGGATGAAGAAGGATGAGTTGAACTAAATCTAAAAGTAGTGTAACCATTATAGGATCAAAGTCTATGGTCTTTCCAAAAATAGAAGCTATTCATTAGGTGACATGATATTCCAAAAGATGATGTGAGAGGGAAACTAATGATTATCCTCCATATATTTGAGGATAAATATTTTTGAGAGGGATCCATGTCAATATCTTTATTTTTTAGCTTAGACCCTTATGGCAAGATAGTCAAGTTTTTATCATTAGCTTTAGGTTTTATTATTTGGATTAAATTATAAATAGGATAGATTTTGAAGTAGTTGAATAATCATTTATTCATCTAACTTCTATCACCTATTAGGTGAAGATAAAAATTTGACCTATCTTTGTAGTTATTAAATTTTCTCTCTCTCATAGGTTTAATTTATTTTTAAGACTTACAATCTATGATTTTTTATTAAATACCTTATTCTAGAATCTAATTCTATTGCAAAATTTTATTGCAATTATTATTTTAGTTGCTATTATTTTAGAGTGTATTATCACAATTGTTTTTCTAGAAGTTGTTTAAATATCGTACATACTATTTTTGTCCTTGGACTTCAAACTATCTTTTACAAAGTTTAATATATCCCTTCTTATATGATAGTAAAAACATTCCCACCTTTTGGCTCCTAAAAATTTGTGTTATTTATTAAAACATATTCTAAGCATTAGATGTAGGTACAACTAAGAACACTCATATTATTTCTTTCTCTTTGTTTAATTGGTTATATGGAATTGATATGGACCTCACCCATATTACATAACAACCACATAATTCTATTACAATAATATTTTTATGATTATATTGATATCATCTAGCAATATTGAAACTTGGATCTCCTCCTTCAAAATTGATTAATTCAACTATTTGAGATCATGCCCTTTGATTAAATTTTATGGTTTATCCATTAAATTCAATTCTTGACTTACATTGTGAACTTCCATTCTTTATTGAGGTTTTATTTTGAATTACTAAAGGCTTTAAAATATCTTCTTACTTTCATAACTATTAAATTTGAGTGACTCATTAAGCTACTTCAATTCTCCATTGATATGTTCCTCAACTAATATTTTCATATCTCTAGTTTCCAAGATAATCATAATAGATTGTTTTTTGGATACATAATTTTATGGATTGACATACATAAACCTTTCTATATATAGATAATATTTTAACTTCCATGGAAATGAACATGTATAGACTAGATATTAAGTTAAATAGATTATGTATATCATATTAAATTAAGTAGAATATAAAAAGTATATAGGTAATAAATAATGGAGATATAGTTATTGGTTAATTTTTCTATAAAAATTAAATCTTTAATCAATAGTCAATCCATCAATAATAAAATATAGTAGTATTGATATCATAAGGTCTTGTCAAAGTGGTGAGTTAGGGGCGACAAGATCAAGGGTTCAAACTTTTATTTTCTATTAAAATTTGTTTCTAAAACTATTATTATGCATATAAATATCTAGTATGACTTATCAAGTATTTAAACCCTTAATTTTATCCTTGGATTCCTTTAATATCTTTTAGAGTCCATGCTTTTATATTTTCTTAAATGTATACTATTCTTTCAAATATTTTTAAGGTTAAATATTCTAATTTTTCTCCTTAGCAATATATTAGAGAAAATTATTAAATGGACCAATGTATATATTTTTAAACAAAATATTTAAAATATATTTTTAATTCCATGAATCATTTGTTCTATGCCACTTGCATTATCTGTGATGTGACTCGGGTTCAATCCCCACGGTGGATGTTTATAAAAAAGTATTATTAAAAAATATATATATAGGCTAACATTTGACCAAAATATCTAGTACATAATGAATAATCACCTTAATATAATGTATTGAAGCTAAATTAGTGTGCCAATATATGTAAGAGATCATGCAAATGAAATTAATGATGCTTTTGTAGAAAGCAAACCCTTATGCATATGTCAATTAAGATGATGATGACTTATATTAATAATCTTGGATTAACTCCCAAGGGGTTGAGATACTCAATATTAAATGAGAATCTATGTTATGTTTTTCTTTTATTGAGTAAACACTTCTTATACATATACATATCCGCGCATGATGCGGTTTACTGACAAGGACGCATTATAGGTGATGTGATCTAGATCTAAACTATGCTTCTATAATATAATGTGTTAGTTTTAGACCTTCAGTGATTGTTCCTTATTTTAAGTTTACACTTCATTACATTTTCCTTATGCATGTGACATAACTTTTAAAAATAAATGATCTTCTTAATTAGTGTTCTTGTTATTATTATATGTTATTAAAATGTAATATATGAAGAAGTAATGTTCTTTTTTTTTGTTGTTATTAATATATTATGTACAAAATATTGTTCTATACATAATAGTAAAAGGATTTTAATAAGTCATACTTAATTTTTATTAAAGTTATTTTATTAAAATATTTAAAATTTTAATTTATTACTAATTTGATTATACAATATTTAATTTTTTTTATAAAAAAAATATTCACTAGTTTGATTATACAATATCTAATATTTTTTTATCAAAAAAAATACTTTGCGTATGATTTATATTAAAAAATAATTTAAAAATTAAACCTTCTTATTAGAAAATCATGACAATTAAATCTTAATCGAAATCAAAGTTCCTACCTTTTATTCAAAGCATGTTAACGGACCTTTAACACAAGGAAACTGACACCTCCTTTAAAATGATAGGACCATGTATTTATTTTCGTAAGGAAGATTAAAATTAATACATGCTAACGGACCTTTAACACAAGGAAACTGACACCTCCTTTAAAATGATAGGACCATGTATTTATTTTCGTAAGGAAGATTAAAATTAATACCTACCTATTTATGAATATTTGAAAAATATTAAAATTAAATTAAAAATCTTTACAGTTACAAAAGGTCTAAGTTAGATACTCTGTTTTCTTTTAAAAATATTTAAAATCTTAATTATTTTAATAAAAAAATTGATTATATTTATCTATTTTATATGTTAAAATTATTTAATTTTTAAACATCTTTACAGTTTAATTTTTTATAGTTTTAAAAACCTCTTTATAATTTTAATAAAATTTTGGTTATCCTTATTTATTTGTTAATAACATTATTTTTAATTCTATACGCAATTTGTCTGTATTCTAATACACAACATGTGTAAATATCAAAAGTAACACTTTCGGTTTGGGTGTTTTTGTTTTTTTTGTAAGTTTAATTTATTTATATAATAAGTGGTTCGTCCACTTTTCTTTTTCCATTTACTTGTATAACAAACAGCATGCCTCAATCAGGTTTAAGTGGCTTGCTTTTACCCATTTACTTGGTAATGTAAACAATGTGAACGTAGAATTAGCTGAACCGAAAAATAACAATAAAATAAAGGAAAATTATGTTTTCTTAATGGATATTACAGTATTTTTTAATTTAAATTTTGTATAAAATATTTAAATGTTTTAGAGGTTTATAGGGACGGATTGTAAGGACTTATGTGATGGCTATCAAGGTTATAAAAAGGTTTATAAGGGTGTACTGTGGAAAGCTTTGTGGTAACTACTAAAATTATAAGTTATAGGAGTGGATTGTCCGGAATTCTGTGACAATTATAAAATGAACTACTATATACTACCAGCAGAGAACACCAATTCCAGTCCTTAGTAAGAGAGAGTGTGGCCACGCCAAGCCTTCCGCGGAGCAGTCCGTAGCTGCCCTCCCTCCCCTTCAAAAACCCATATTTTTTGTTTTTGCTTCGATAACTCCCCATTCTTAGCGAAGCCTCCTCACCGGAGCTTCGATCCCCGGAAGAACAAAAACAAAAAAAAACCAAAATCAAAATCACAGAGCGGGTTTGCCTTCAAACGTTCCAGCTGCTCTAAGCAAGACTTAGCAAGGTAGCAAAGGAAACTAGCTGAAAGTAACTATAACTATCTAGCTACATTTTGGAAAGCCAACGTATGTGGAATGCTCCAAGAAATGCTTACGGGTCAAACATTATAATAAAGTAGACTACTTCTGTAATATTAAACAACGGGTGTCAAATTCTATCTTTTACGGGTACAATCGGTTCATGTTTATATCCAAAGTTCAATGTGCATGTACAATCAACACATGAAAAGTCTTAGCTAAGCTTCTAATTAACATGTTTTTTCTCCCAGAGATAAACAAAAATCCCTTCTATACCAACCCACTCGAACTGGAATATACCACCCCAAACTTGTTTACATCCAGAAAACAGGAGTTACACTTCTCGTTAAAACTAGCCATGGCTTATCGTTTAAACTTTATTTTTTTTTGGTTAGTACAAGGTAATCGGTTATATCATAGTCATTTTTACTATCAATTCGAATCTTAGGTTGGTTTTTATAACCCTTGTGAAGTTTCGTTAAAATTAATTCCGCATGAGATGGTGACTGCTGGTTCCGTACTGTTGTCGTTCTGGTGCGCACTCAGAGGTTGTCGGTCTGGTGCGCACTCAGAAGATTTATATCAAACTACTTTCTTTGTTAACTGACACCATTAAAGTTTGAACCAATAATTTGAATCTAGATGTTTTTCTTGAAAGTGTCCATCAAAAACACTTACCAATCCACTTACGAAAAAAACACTAATAAGGTAACATTTTGATCAAGTTTCCGGTTAATGCCACTGTTAATTATTAAAAATAAAAAATAAAAAACACTCTTTTGTTCAACGTTTACATAAAGCGTGCACAAACTACAAATACAAAGAACTCCATAGCATAACTGTGTAAGCTTGACATGGAAAAAAGTGAAGTGCGCTATAAGTAATAAAAATTTAAATAAGGTCTTAGTTTATTAGTTTCATCGTACATTAAACGTACATCAAATTTGGGTTATATAATATGGGTTCCGATCTCATCCGCGGAAGCGGACGTGTATTGCAGATGGGACATCTTGCACTGCGCTTCAGCCACCTCTGAATGCACTCCACATGAAATCTATGCCCACACGAAGGCAGGGATAACACTTCCTCTTCTTCTTCATATTCAGAAAGGCAAATAACACACTCCTCTTGACTACTACCTTCCTCTTCATTTCCATTGTTGTAGCTAAAGACGGGCATATCCACGGCAATTACATGTTCTGGACTAGACCTTGAAGGCCGTCGCTGCAGCGGCACTCTCGACGCTCTGGGAAAGAAGATCAGTAAAATTAGAAGGAAGACCAACGCCACAGAAGTGGCTATTGAAAAGATTTGACCACTACGAATAGCACCGCTGAACTTCAACAGTTGAAAGATGATCTCAAATAGGAACAGTAGCCACCACAGCATCAGCAATAACCGCCAAAAGCACAGCGTCCTCATTATGAGAAGAGCAAAGGATATACCTTATCTCACAGCAAGTCTTGTTTTGCAAATATTATAGACAGAAAGGCACCAACAACCGTTGTTTTTGCAAAATGTAAAATTCCACTCCTTTGATGTTTAAACGATCTTTTTATGATGTTTTAACTATGTACAGGGTTTCCAATAACCTGTCTGGATCTATATTCTTCTTGGAGGAAAGCAATATAAGTAAATACAAGTTTTCTGTAATATGCAATGAGGGTCTACCTAGAAAGTCACGTTATTTTCTTATGGCCATAGGCCTTTTCATCCTTTTGTTTTTTCTGCTGTCCTTGTAAAATATATCTATAATTATTAACGAACATGACGATCGTCTCAAGGGCGTGCCACGTGGACGAATGTCATATGTGGAATTACCGAAATAGTAGGAACAATCAAAGACTTTCTTATCTCTCCCCGTTGATTTGTTTTGTCTTCTCCCCATGTCTCGCTTACGTTACAAATATGGAATACATTTTTAAAGATTATATTATCCTGTCGTCAAATATGGAATATAAGAGTTTTACATTTTAAGATAAAATTATAAAATAAAGCTTAAATAAATTCAATAAACTTAAAATATATGATAAAAAATAAAAACCTTTAATTTTATAACTTTAGGTCTAGCTATTGCAAGTTCCACACCTAGAGTTATTTAAAAAAAAAAAAAATTACTATTTTTAGTAATTGGTAATCCCAAGGTTTAAACCATAGGCTATTCCCAACAAGCCTATCCGTATCATTTTTGTTGACTCGTTCTGAGATGGAGACCACCAGTTGTTCGAAGTTGCTCAAAGTTTGTAATGTCGTTGTCAATATGATGCACATTCAGAGGATTCCTAATAGACTACTACCTTTGCTAAGCTAGCAGCATGCCCCCAAGGTTTGAACCTAGGTCTCTTCTTGGTAAGTACGTGGCCAATCAAGCCTTTACCAATCCACCTAGCCCTTGGGGGTAAATTACACAAGCAATTATTAGGTGTTAGTTTGAATGCAGAAATACCACTATGTATATTGATAGTAGTCCATAAAGAAAAATAGTCTATAGTCTGGTAGAGTTATTAAAAAACAAAATATCTAAAGGTTGTAGTTGTTACTTTGAGTGTAGATATATATCTGTCAAGTTCTTGGGGATTGACTACATGAAGTTGTCAATATTCAAGGATAATAGTGAAACTAAAGAATGGTTGATGAAGTGGAAAAATTCTTTAAAAATTTTTAAGCAAGGAATGGAGTTGTAAGCTTTGTGATTACTTGCAAGGGAAAACATTATCTTTGTATGTGAACATATTTAGTCCTACTAGATGTACATACACATTGGCATAATCTAAAATTGTATTTTTATGCAATAAAAATTTGAAGAAAATATCAAAAGGAAAATATAAATATGATGGTTTTTTTGGATAAGAAAACCATAACTTTTGTGTCAAATAGTGGTTAAAATTAATTATTTGAATAAAAAAATATATTTTACAAGTTCATGGTTGCATTCAAAACAAAAGTGTAATTATTTCCATTAACCATGGCAACAAATATAATTTAATTAGTATGTCTTTGGATAAGAATTTGCAAGTTCATGCAAAGAAAAATTAAAGACATACAACTTGAGGGTAAGAATATTCAATTTTTTGAAGATTTGAAGATCACAATGGATAAATATGTTTTCCATTCATACTTCTATTCTATGAGGTGGATGAAGTAAATATTATTCTGGGATATCTTTGTTTGAAATCCTTAAGTAGTGATGATATTAATATGAAATAAATTTATGATGTTATGGTATAGAAATGAGAAGACAACAATAGAAGATATTTTCTAGCTAAATGAGAAAGGATCAAGGAAGAACCAGTAAGACATTATAGGGAAACAAATTGAAGAAGATATAAAAGAACATGAAATAAATTCTACGGAGGAGGCAATAGAAAATATCGAGAAATAATTAAAATCAAAATTTAAGGAAGAACCAAAATATGGGATTATGATAAAAGAACACAACATTGAGGAACAATATGTTGATGAGACAAAAAAGTTAGAACACCGAGATAAGGCTGAAGCATATTATCATCCACATCACCTTAACCAGAATAATCATGGACACAAGGCTTAAAGCAATAGAAGAACCTTGAAGGCTATACAAGGAATCAAATGAGCCAAAACATTTCATATGTTACTACAAACAAATGCAAGAATGGATACAAAATAGCAATATTCATTATCAATAAAAATTTTCCACTAACACATGGAACCAAAGAATTACTTCCAACATAGGGGGCATTCCTAGGAAATGGTAAATACCACATGAGTGCATAGAAGGGTATTTTTAATATCAGGTTGAAGGTTGAACCATCGGTATATTGGTAAGTGTTTTATAGGGGAGGGGTGTTTAAAATTCATGCATACCTAGATATAGATTCTACCGATAAAAAAATGGGGCTATAGAAGAGGAGGTGAAAGTTATATATTTTCTTTTTATGGGGTTATTAAAAAATGAGGGTTTTGAAAGGATCCCTCAACCTTAAACAACAATTCCACCTAGGGATAAATCTACATGGAAGAAGAAAAACAAACTATGAAAACAAAACTAAAAAACCCAACAAAGCGGGGAATAACGACAAGAGACTAAGCAAGTTGAACAAGGCAAAACCAGAGGAAGACACCAGACCTGAAAAAAATAGAATTGAGTTAGTTTTGAGATTTTACAACTAGATCCAGACCAATAATAGTTTCACCCACCATACAAGACACTTCCTTGGTATAATCCACAACAATTTTAAGAGATCCTAGAATGAGATGATGTTTGATATTCATCAACTTTAGATTGTGAGAAACAATTGATGACCCTTCATTAGAAACACTAGATGAATACAACTCGTTAACCACCACTTTCTTAAGAAAAAATATAGGTAGCGGATCAGAATCTAAATGGTTCTTATAAAATGCAGATCAATCTCATTGATCAACTTACCCTAAATTCGTTTAGACTTTCTTACCAAGCTCTCTCCAAAAATGAAGACATGAATCTGACCACCCTTTGTTCCATGAGGAGAATGAGCCTCCTTCTTAGAGCTGGCTAGAGAATATTTTCTCTTCACATGGATCGGTAAGGCCTTCCCTTTAACACTTTGAGAAGTAACTTGAATTTTTTAAGAAGTTTTATCTTCTCTAGTCCCCATGAAATATAAAAATCATCACAATTTGGATATCACTAAAATATCTTGAATCTAATTCAAAAAGCCAAGGTTCTAGAATTGACACACCTTCAATGAATTTCAATATATCATCTGCCACCAATCCTTGATCATTGGCAAACTGCTCGAACACCAACAAGGCTAGACCTGATGATTGAGGTTTAGGCCTTTGCCACCTTGAATGTCCAAAATTAAATTTTCATGGAATGAAAGAGAAATAAAGGGATATTCATCCACAAATGATGCCTAAGATGATTCAAAAACATGGCATGGAAGCTCCTTATAACATCATAAGTCGAGTCAAGGGTAAATTAATCCATGATCACTTTTATAACCTGATCCCAAGGTGGGAAGAGAGCCTTAGCACAAATCCCATTTTGAACCTTTTGTATAAAATCATCGACATCTAGAAAACAACTAATTTTCTTGATAAGAGAGTGCTTCTCCCTATTGTGACAGGCACCGTCCATCAGTAGACCAATGGCTCTACTAATCAGCTCATCTAAGATCTCAAAGGACCAATTACCCACTTTAACCTAGCCATACTTCCACATATTGGTCATCCATCTAGAAATAAAACAATTTTGGCTATGGAACTTTTGAAGATAACTCAAAATATCTCCTTCTTTCATGATCAACTTGACCTCCTCATCCACAATCAGAGATGCAGGCTGTAACCAGAGCTTCAAAGAATGAGATTTATTACTAAAAATCTTCGCTTTACCCGTGAAAAATACAACACGTAATAATAGACCACACTCCCACTCGAACGATAGGAAAACCACCTCACCTTCACATAAGATGATATGGGAAAAATTACAACAGACAAAGGAAATAGAAGAAAATCCAAAAACTGAGTTTTCATTGACAACATATGCCTATATATAGGCAATACATCACATATTTTGGATAAGTTTGTATTCAATGTTTACAATGCACCTTATTTGTTTCAACAACTATAATTAAAACACATTACTGTTAAAATATATGGTTTATTACATAAAATATTCCACATCTAACACACCTAATCCCTATCATTCCTCCCCACCATACAAGCATTGGCCTCTAATGCATACAAAAGAGAAGGAAGCTAGTGTGAATACATAGGTTGTGGAGATGCTCCAAAATGAGGCACCATGTAGATGTAATGTGGACTACCAATATGAGTGTGTATGAATGACAGGGTCCAATATACCATCGAATGCTAAAATTCCTGCATCGTGAATCAGTTTGTTATCTAAAAAACATGGCTCATTTTCCAAACAACACCGAAAAATACCATAATGTCACTAAAAATAGTAGCAATGAGCTAGAAATTACAAATTTGGCCAAACTCACTCCTTAGGATTTATGTACGCCCAATAGAAATACAAATCAACACCTAAAATGAGATGTAAATGACACAAACAAAACGAAGACGAACAGAGTATTACGATTATCAAAAATGTCCAGGCGAAAAGCAGGATGAAACTACAAAATGGAATCAACAATTTTGAAAGAAGCCTACAATCAAAATTTTTTGGAAAATAAAGTAACTTCTCTCAACTAATCTGACTATGGAGGCGTTCTCATTCCTCATATGAATTGATCTTGGACTAAGGGAAGAGGATACTAGCCTTGTTTCTACAGCTAAATCTAATATCGATGATATGAGATCAATTACAACAGACAAAGTAAATAGAAGATAATCCAAAAACTAAGTTTTCATTGACAACACAGGCCTATAAATAGGCAATACATCACATATTTTAGATAAGGTGCACCTTATCTATTTCAACAACTATAATTAAAACACATGACCGTTAAAAGATAATGATTTATTACATAAAATTTCCCACACCTAACACATCTAATCCCTATCATAAGACCTTTGACTGAGCCATATCAACTACACAAATTTGGATAAAAAATAAGGCAAGAAGTTCAACCTATGAAAATCCTAAATCACTCTACAATAGAATCCAGCAAAGGATGAACCCAAAGTAGAGGGCTAGTCAAAACAAGTAGGTCGCAAAGAAAAATACGATAAACTCAAAGGTGAAGAACCACACAGGGGCATTGAAATTCATAACACGTACAGCAATTAATCACCATATTATCCAACCAAAGTGAATTCATAAAACAAAGTAGCAAATACAAATACCAAGGAAAATGAACTTTATCCAATCAACGTGTTTAAGGAGACAGTTTGGATTTAAATTCAACATACAAGAAGCCAACATTGATTGCCACATGCTTGAGAAATAGGGAGGATAGTACCTACAAAGTCCTTAAAATCTGAAAGGGACCCGACGCTCAAAAAGCACAATGCTCACACAATTTTAATTTAAAAAAGCACCCACTCTATAATAGGGATTAAAAACTATCATCATGGACACGATTAATGAGTTCCTCAAAAATATTACTTCTCCAATCCACGAACCCCGACTGATTGGTTCTGAGGTTGGCCATTAAATCAACCATAGAATTGCTCTCTCCAAATATGCTTAACTTCAGCTTACCCAAAATGCTTAATGGTTCTCCTTTTTTCCCACAACAATTTGGCCACCTTCAAACTAGGTGAAACCGTTCCATTAAGCATATTTATGATATTAAATGAATCTCCTTCAATTACTACATACGGATCCCCAAACTCTTTCAACAACATTATGCCTTGGAATGTAGCCTTGGCCTCTAAAAACTGAGAATATTGGCAAAAAATATGTTTAGAAAACGTCACCACCAACTCACCATTAAATTTTGTGATAATCCCTCCTACTCCTGCAACCCCAAATTGCCTTTTGAGGCACCATCAAAATTTATTTTGAGCCAGCCTCTAGTAGGGGGTAACCACCTAACCACAGTCATTGGATTGGGTAAGGAAGAACTAGATAAAATACGAGGAAATCCTAAGGCATATTCCAAAATAACTTCACCCAGAGTGCTACCAATGCAGATTTTCCTAGGACCATTAAACACTGAAGAGATATTCTTTACTATGTCCCAAAGAATTTTCAAACTGACACTAACAATTCTTCTCTTGAAGCACTTAAATACTCAAGTGTTTCTCTCCTTCCAAACACCCCATAATAAATGTGGAAAAAATAAATTCCAGAGGAACTTAAGCCAAGGATGAAAAATGGAGAGACCCATTGATGAACATAATATTCTAAGAACTTACAAAATATCCACTGGATCCCAAGCTTATCAAAAATAAAAGAAAAAACATCTTGAAAAAATGAACAACAAAGAAGCATATGCTCAATCAATTCCTAGTCAAACTCACAAAGAAAATATTTGTTAACAATGTTAAAACCTCTTTTATGCAAATTTTTGATGGAGAGAAGCTTATTTTGCACTGCTAACCAACAAAAAATATTAATTTTGGAAATCAAATTTTTCTTCCAGATTCTTTTCGAGAAAGAAAACTCATCCTCTGAATCTAATAATGAATAAGATGATATAATAGAGTAAGAACCTTCACTGTTACCCACCCAAATTATTCTATCTTCTACGTCCTCATTACATAAAATGTAAATCCATAGTTTTTTTCCACCAAAATCCATGCCTACTGCACCTCTACACCATCAATATCTAAAGGAAAATGAAATCAATATATATGCCCATTCGAAATATCAATAAAATCACCAACTTTGATACGATACATTTCATAGGTGAAAGCCTCTAACACCATAAGACACTGATACTCATCCAAATGGGAATATCTAAGCCAAGAATCATGCTAGAAATCCACAAAAGAGCCATTTCCTATGATCCATCTTCTATTAAAATGTAAAAAAATTCTGAACTTGCTAATACTCTACCAGAAATCTGAACTACTAGTCGAAAGAAGGTCAGACAAAAGTTATTAAATAAATACTTCACCTTGAGGATACGAACCCAAGGGCTCTCACTATTGGATGCCACTTTCCATCCCAACTTCACCACAAGAGCCTTATTCATTTGAGAAATTCTCTTTAGACCCAAACCTCCACTTCTTCTCGGTTGACACACTTGCTCCCACGAAACTAAATGAAATTTACCCTTCAACTCTTAACCAAACCAAAAAATAGATTTACAAATGCTTTCAATATTAGCTACAATATTGTTAGGAAGGGAAAGGAGAGACAAAAAATAAATAGGAATACTTTGCAATGAAATCTGAACAAGGATAAGCTTTCTAGCCTGACTCAATAGAGAACTTTTCCAAGTGCTGAATTAATGTTGTAACCTTCCCAGAATAGATGTCCAAAGTGAATTCTTTATTCTGCCCACAAAAAGTGATAGACCAAAATAAGTGGTAGGAATATTGGAGATTCTACAGTTCAAAATCCTAGCTATCTTTCTTTAAAGCTTCATAGGGGTATTTAAAAATATAAACTTCTCTTTAGATAATTAATCTTTTGGTCCCTAGCTCTCTCAAAATAGGACAAGAGGATTTTGATTTCTTTAGCTTGAGCTATTGAAACAAAGTTGGACAGGAGTGTACCAAATATTTGAGATGCATACCAAATATTTATATCATTTATAACATGAAATAGTTCTAAAATAATAAATATTTAACAAAACAAACCATGTAAATTTTAAAATTAAAATTACATACAGAAGAATGCTTTTTATTAGGTTGAAAGAAAGGGTTTTGAAAGGGTCCCCAAAATTTTAACACAACCAAAGAGTATTCAATAAACTCAAAAAAAATAAAATAATGGGACTCAAACCAAAATCTGACATGAGATTCAATATATAATAACTTGTGGATCGGGCAATCCCAAAAAAATATTTGCTTTGAAAACTAAAATTTAAAAATAAAATAAATGAATCTAAGTGCCTAAAGAGAAAACAATCAAGAGTTTTGAGTCACTTGAGAGAGGTGGGGCAAAATCCGATTTTTCCCTCCTAAACTAAAACCAAATAATTTCTACCAAGCGATAAGATCTGTGAACTGCAACTAACCAATCAATAGACTGCACAATAAGGAAGAGGTGAAGCAACCGAAAAAGGATGAAATCTTTAATAGGCACTGGTAAAAGAAATTAAACATAAATTTCTATCTTGATTAGGATTCCAACGTCTCACACCTAGTGAGAAAAAAGTAGCATCCTCCCTGTAGATCACATCTAACCAACAATAGACAACAAACAAAAAACTAAAAGAAGTAGTTGACAACGGAGGATTTGGAGCTAAAAACACCAGTAGAATAACCTTAAAACTGAAATAAGTAGCAAGCAACAGAGGATTATATAGAGAAGAAAATTTTACTTAACTTTTAAAACCAAATATTGAATCTTAAATTAATAATAAATAATAATAAATGATGTGGACACCATTTCCCAAAATTTAAAATGCATCATAAAGGCTTCCAAGTTATATCTAGTAAAATTTTGTAACCATAATAGTCATCAAATATTTTGCATAAACTTGTACCACATTAGTTAGGGGTTCATTCCCCTTCAAAACACCAAATACATGTGCATTCATTCATGGTATCCAATAATCCCCCATGATTAAAAAAATCCTTCCTTCCAATTCGAATTGTGCCACACAAGCATTTCAAAAACATCACCGACATTAATAATAGTTTACTTAGTCAAGGAATATACTCAATACAAAAAAATCCCCTAGGCGGTAAAGAAAACTTAAAAAAAGTAATTATTATAGGCGATGAAAAAAACTTTGTCCATAGTGAGGAAGAAAGAGAGGGTTCTAGTTTTATAATAAATTCCCCTAAGCATTTCAATTTTCCTCTCATATTTGTCAATGACAGTTGTGTTCTAACTCGGATCTAAGAAAAGTCCTTGGTCTTTCCTTTAGGTTTTGTGTTGTTGCTGCTATTTGAACTCGAAACATGTGCACCTTGCTGGTGGTAATCAACAGTTTAAGTTTATGTAATATGGAGGCCAAAATTGTGTAGTGATCTCTAGCCTCCACCTTTACCTCTACTACAATGCAACCTTCAAATGTGAGTGAATCTGTGCTAAATATTCTTCTGAGGTAAGTAGCATAAAATCCTTTCACTCCTAGGGTAATGTTATATTAAGCCCTTAATTTATTGAAAGTTGTGACTAAGTTTTAATCCAAAAATTAAGGTTTGAATAAAAATATTCTTAATAGAAATGGAGTTTTTTTAGTGTTTAAGATATGTGTGTTCTTTTTTATAATGTTTTAAAGGCTTGTTTGATGATACTATGAAGCCTCTATATGGAAAGAGTGATACATTTTGAATGTTAGTGATGAAAGAAAGTAGCTATATGAATCTCCTATTTTAGATTATCTAGACTTTAGTGACCAGAATGAGAAGTCAAGTCCTTGCTCCCCTTTTGTTCCAATAGGAGGATGTCAAAGGAGACATTCCCCGCAGTCTCCCACAAGCAGGGCATCCTTGGCACGTTGCCAAGCCATGGGGAACCTGATGTTATGGGAAACTATGGGGGACAATTGACCATCCTTGGGGATAGTCGACTACAATATTTTTCATCTGGACTAAAAATACCAAAGAAAATACTAAATTTTACACCGCATAAAGCTACAAAAATCTCTTCCAAGAAACTTTTCTTGTGCATAAATCACCTGGATTATTCATCAAAAAATGGCTTGAAACATTAAACTACCTTATCACTTTTCTAATATCACATGACGTAAATGTAGAATTTGCATTCATCAGATCATACAACTATAGATTAACATATTATTATGGGTGATGCAAATTTTCTGTATTTTTTACAAAGGGATGGAAAATTAAATGAAAGGCCTTTAAACTATAAATTACAGTTCGATATGTTTTCCATCATCAGCTATCGATAATTTTCCATGAAAATTTACCCATGATAGTCTTAACATCTTAAAATTTTGAAATTCTCTTTTGTTAAACATTTTATGGATTCAATTTGCCCATGATAGTCTTAGCATCTTAAAAATTTGAAATTCTCCTTTGTTAAACATTTTTTGGATTCTCTTTGTTTCCTTGATGACATTAAACATATTACTATTTGAGGAGGAAACTCAATGAAGTACAACTCTTTGCAACTTGCTTTACATGTCAAACTCTAAAACATAGACAAATTGTCTAAAGAAGGGCCTCCCACCATTTGAAGATGAACTTTTCTAAGGTAGGCTCATTCAAATATGAAGAGAATGATTTGTATTGTGATGCATAAATATGTAGATGTATTTAATTATGGTTAAGAAAGGTCACTCGTACCCTCAAGTTACACTAAGAATTAAAGCATATTTGTGGCAATCCTTATGACAAATCCCTCTTACTTTAGATATTCTAGGATATATGGTTAAAAAATTTATAAATGCATTGATTTTAAATATTTAGCATTATAATAATTTAATAATTATAAATATATTTTTAACAAAATTCAAATTTAAATCTCTTTAAAGAATTAAAAAAAAAATCATTTGTAATGGCCCCAAAATTTGACTCAAGTAGAGAGGGTAGTTGATATTCAACTCACTCTATGGTTGCAAACTTATATTTATTTTTTATTGACAATTTTTTTTTTATTTTATTTAAAATAGCTTGTAATCGACCTAAAAATTAATCTTAGTGTCTTACTATATTATTTTTCATTTTCCATGTGCATTTAATTAATAGTAGTTCATATCCTAGCAAGCATTGTCATTGTCACTTGCCACTTGTTATGATGTCTTGAACAACTTGCTAATATGCACGTAATGTATGAATTACCACAACCCTGTTGTCCATTGTATTATTGTAAATCAAAGGTCAATGTTAGGTTTAGACGCCCAAAATTTGCACACGCCTGCTTCTAGGTATTTGTAGGCTACTATAGGCCATCATAGGCCATCGTAGGCTACTTTAGTCATTTTTAGGCTACCTTAGTCATCTGTAGGCTCCTAAACCTACAAAATATAGGTAAAACACACCCAAGATGCTTCCTACCTGCTTAGAATCCATCTACTAGCCCCCTAAGGCAACCTAATCCCTTTCCTACACATAGTTAGGACCCCATGGGGCCATTCCCCAAAAAAAATCCTAATTAGGCTAATCAAGATTCTAATTTAAAAGTCACTCTTCACTTAAGTGCACTTTATCACATAAGTAGGTTTAATTAGAGTCGTAAGCCAAAATTAGCCTTAAGCAAACTCTCACACATGTGTGCACCATGAGTTAGTTATAATATTTCTAGAATCACTAACTAAACCCCAACCTAACCTAGGACTTAGCTAACCCTAGCTAAACCTAACTCTTTCTCACACATGTGTGAGGGTGATATATTCTCTTAGGGCATGTGGTATTGACACCTCCCAAAACCCTAACCTAACCTCACTAGAGATTGACTCTAAGGTCTAGTTCATCTAACCAGCCCCCCTGCCCTTAGCCTTTTCTATAAATAGAGGGTTCCCTCCCTCATTTCATCTCTCTCTCCCATTTTAGTCACCTTATAGAAACTCTGCAAAAATCATACCATAACCGCATCTGACAATTCCACACCATGCAAACAACATCAAAATACCTTGGGAGCCCATCTAGATGAAGGATCTTCACCAAAAAGTAGTTGTCGATAAATTCACCCCTTGACCTACAAATCCAAGTTCCAATTCATAGGCCACCCTATGAATTGACCATACAGTTGGCCTACATTAGCAGATTTAGCAAGTATCATTCATTTTATGTTTTTATAGCATCTCTTCCTATTTTTAGTACTTTTCCATGCATCTTTCATGTCGTATTGTCTTTTTTATCATGGGGTCTAACTAAGGTAGGCCCCCAAATGTACTAACCATATTTTTAGGCTTAAAAATAGGTACAAGAGAACCACACTAGCAAAACTACCGATGGCCCGCGCACTCAAAAACCCACCTGCATTGAGGGGCCCTAAGTAGACTATCAAAGTGCTTCACGTTTTTAAATATAATAGAGGGATTCATTCTGTAACCCAAAAATACTCTTACTAAATGAAAAGCAATATTTTTGAGCAATTTATATGTTGATTAAGTTGTTTGATCAAATGGTCACTTTTAGTTAGCTTCATTTTGGCATGCGTGGTGGGACTCCCACAAAAGGTTGCATTAGACTAATCTTCTTAAGAATCTGACATAATATATGGTTTTTTGTCCTATTGTAGGTACCTTCAAGAAATAATAGAACCTACTTAAGCCGTGATAGACACTTTAGACCAATATAAAACGAGTTTGAGGATCCTAAACCTGATTCGCCCCCCAACATGCGAATCATAATCCAATTTGTAGGGCACCCTATGAATTCTATCATATTGCTTCAAAAAACCCTATCGTAGTAGGGTATCATAGCAGAAGCTTCAAAATACCCATCTGACATCTCAACAGTTAGGTATTCCCCTTGGTATTTTTTATTTTTGTGTTTCTTTTGCATAGCAATTTTACATTCTAAATACGTTGTGCTATTTTGTATGGTTGGTCCTTTTGAAACGATAATTAGGTCTATCAAAATGTTTTAGAATTCCTTCAATTTATTTCAGATTTATTCACTATTCTTCGATTCAAAATTGCATTCTTCTTTTTGCTTTGTTATAATCGTCAAACTAGTTCTTCATCCCTTTTCTAAATTTTGCAATTCATTCCTTTATGTATTTTCGATAGGTATTTCCAATTCCTTTCCAAAACCTACATCTAAATCAGAAGTTTTTATTGTCTTGTATTTTTCAAAAGTATTTCAATTTCATTTCTCAAAAATAACATTTAGATTAAGTTTTCAAAATCTCTTTTTGCAAATCATTTCCAATTCCTTTTCGCATCCTTTAGCATAAGAGACAAATTTCTTTGTACATAATCAATTTCAAATATCTTTCAAGTTTTTTTAGATTAGGATTACAATTCCTTTTTTTCCCTTAACATAGAATTTAAATTCCTTTCCCACATCAATTTCAAATCTCTTTTCGCAAATTCAAATCTCTTTCATGTTTCTTTTTAGATTAGGATTATAATTCCCTTTTCCCTTAACATAGAATTTCAATTCCTTTTGCACATCAATTTCAAATATATTTTTGTAAATCATTTCCAATTCCTTTTTGCATCCTTTAGCATAAGAGTCAAATTTCTTTGTGCATAATCAATTTCAAATCTCTTTCAAATTTTTTTAGATTAGGATTATAATTCCTTTTTGCCCTTAACATAGAATTTCAATTCCTTTCGCACATCAATTTCAAATATCTTTTCGCAAATCACTTCTAATTCCTTTTTGCTAAATCAATTTCAAATCTCTTTCATGTTTTTAGATTAAGGTTTCAATTTCTTTTTGCATCTTCTAACATAGGATTTAAAATTTATTTTTTTGCACAATCAATCTCACATTTCTTTCATGTTTCAAAATTAGGGTTCAAAAGTCTCATTCTATCACATGCTTTACTTTACTTTCTTACATACTTCATAGAATATGTCCTTATTTCTTTTTTGAAAATGCACATAGGACTAGTTTACATTTTAAAAATGCATATAAATATAGTTCCATTTTGAAAATGTATCTAGGCCTAGCTTTCATTTCTGAAAAGGCATCTAGATAGTCGTCTTTCCTCTCCCCCAGTGGTAACAAAAACACATATACACACTCACATGGTATACACAACGGTGAGATTGTACTTCATCCCCAATCCATAACTTAATATTGGTGATGTTGGATTTCATCTCCTTCCACCAGCTCACCCCCTAGACACCTTAGTAGCCCCCAAGAGTGGTTTTTTGGACTTCATCACCAGACAATCCCCTACTCTTGAGATTGGTTTTCTAGAATTCATCACAGGAAGGGACATTTGGATTAGGATAGGATTAAACACCTTCGTTCACAAGGCTCACATAATTAGTGAAAATGATAACTATCATTTTTGACTAAGCTCACCCGAGAGTGAAGAAAACACATGTTTGGGCTAGTAGTAGGTCTTAGATAGTACCACCTCTTCTCATGATAGGATATTGGACCCATTAGCGCATTTTGAGCCTCCACCATTTGGATATCATTTTACTGCACCTTCCATATAGGTCACCACTTACCCATTGAGACACTATTCTATTCTATCTGCCCTTGGGTGTTGTAGGAGGTTCTATGTCGATGACACTCCCATTTTTTCTAGAGTTTCACCCACTTCCTGTGATCTTTTCTAGAAAGCAATTTTTAACATTAAAACACACAAAAACAAACAAATATTTTATTTTTTGCATTTAGAACTGATGTTATTTAAACATTTTTTGCATGCTTACAAAAACTATTTTTAGGACATCCATTGATCAACAACACATTTATTGGTTATTATAGCCTATCACTTATGATTTTTCTATCATATTTATAGTCTGAGTCCAATTTGTAGGTCAACATGTGAATCAAGTCTCAATTCGTATAGTGACCTAAAAATCCCATTTCCAAGCATAGAAACTACTCAAATTTCATAGAGTTACTCAAAAACCCCACACAAACCACATCCTCAGGCTCCTACCATTGAATCCCATGATCCTTCTTCCTCATTACCTCCATATACATTTTACCTGCCTATAATGTATGGTGTGCCACCTTCCATTCCACTTACATATTCATCTATGTACATGTTCTACATCCCTCCACGTCCTACAATTCAAGCTATAGCTCCTGGATTCTTTCCCACTCACGACTCATGACCTATGTATTATCCTACCAATATTCTAGGCTATCCTACATCACCTACCTTTTCCACCCATCATGCTCATGACAAGATATAGATGACATATTTAGACACCTCATCTCGCCTACCATCAACACCACTCATGCATATAACACTACCCCCATCATAGCTTGTTGCACCCACATTATTCACAACACCCCCTTCATGGTCTTCATATCCTATGATCCAACCACTACAATAAACCCTTCTACCATAGATTTTGATTTAGTAATCGTAAGCCCCATAACAACAATATTACTACCCTCAACGTATGCCTACTCTATCGCAAGGTAACCCCTTAGGTTTGACCTCCTATGCTATCCATCAGCCTTACCTAGAGGTACCATTTCCATATGTTCCTCCCCCACACTAGGAGGAACAACAACTCTAGTATCCCCCATACTCCTAGGCTCCACCTACTCCTACACAATTCTCTACACCTTTAGCACCCAAGCTTCAACTTCTACAATATTAAGTTAAGATGCTCCAACCTATGTACAGCCAATTATGGGCCACAAAAGCCCATATATAATGAGCTCTATAATGAGCCAGTCCACCCATAAATTCCTATTCCTCCCTACCCTTATCACATCAATATATTGAAGCTCAATAAATACAAATGTAAAGAGGACCTCATTAACATGTTAGAAATTATCGCTTAGTTTCCTATCAGCTTCATAGTATAAACCCCCTCATATTACATACCTTCTCCCTCTCACTTGGGTTTCAAGCCCTATATTTGGTACAACATGCTACCACGCCACAACCTGTACACCTTCGAGCAATTGGCCAACTCGTTATTTAAATACTTTTCCATTAACATCAATAAGAAAACCAACTTCTCATATATTTATGCCCTACACCAGGTAGACAATGAGCCAATTACAGAGTTTGTTTTCTAATAGATATTGATTATACATGATCTCACTCATAGCCTCCCATCTACTGATTTAGTCACACTCTTCTCAAAGAGTTGTCACAAGCATACTTCTACCTCCTTATAACTTCATAAAAGTCATACCTTTGAGGAAGCCATCGGTCAAGCCAAGGTCATTGAGGACATCAAATTCTAATCTAGAAATATCAAACTCAAATAAAAACCTTCGCATAATTCTAAATTTTGCTTCATTAGAAATACGCCAAATCAATCCTATGCTAGACCACCAAAAACCAATCAGGTGGTAGCAGCTTCTCTCGCCTCTTCATCCATTTTACAAACTCCACCTCCACCATAGTAGTTGTTCCAGACTAGCATACCTCCTACATCCTAACCTACATAGCCTCATGGTATTTTCTTGTAGCTTTCGTAGCATAATTTAACCCCACTATCTGATCCCTTGCTAGCTCTATTTTAGTGATTGTATGATGTAAGTCACATTACCTTACCCAAAATTTGACCCCTTGATACCAATAAACCAAAACCACAAGGATATATCAAGTAGATATTTTTCCCATACCATCGACAGCATAGCCATGATATACAGTCTTATCATTCCTTTTGTAGTCTTGTTTAGGACTTCATTTACTAGGGTACCATTCAAGTCTCAAACCCCCTTGCCCTCCAAAATCAAACTTTGGAAATCTACCAAAACCCACTATCCAAAAACCAAGGTACTAATTCCCAAGGAACTCAATCCAATCCCTAAGTATAACCTAAACAGGTTAACAATGTCCAACAAGATCCACCCTCATGTGGTATCGTTGGCATGATCAACCTTACCACTTGGGCCCAAATCTATCCACACCAATAGGACATTCTCGTAGTTATCCTTTGGTACCCTTTACTTCTCCGCAACCCTCTACCATAGTGCAAACCTCATAATGTTTGCCACAGAATATTATCACCATCCATAGTAGCCTCACCCACTAGTTACACAATACCCCAGCCAAGCTATATATATTCGATCTCTTACAACAATCTCAATCCCATCATGAGGTGTTGAATGACATCCTTTGATCCATCGTTCTCAAAATACATGATACAAATATGTCCGTTAACTTTGTGAGAAACATACATCATCGCCTCCAATCCTACATCAAATATCATGACCACGAGATCATAGAGCTTCTAGGGTAAGGAATGGATCCACATCTTAAAACACAAGAAAATATCAATGAAATCACCTACAATTGGGTGCTTGTTGATACTGTCTCACCCATCAACATCATCTCTATGGCTACCCTACATCATTTGCACATTCCACCCACTCACTTTACCACACCATCACTCGACATTAGAGCGTTCTATGGTTCCATGTGACCCATGGTGGGATCTATTGTCCTACCTATTCATGTCAATTTCTAAACTATTTCCATCCTATTTCATGTCATTCAATATGAGATGCAGTACAATATCTTGATCAAATTCCCATGTATCTGATACATGTAGTGTGTTCCTTATACCTTTCACCACTATCTTAAGTATGTCTAAGATGGTCTCATCTATTGTTTTCCCACTAAAAATAATCCTTTTAAATTTTGCAACATTGCAGACCTCCCACCAGGGCCCTCATCATCCTCCACTCACATCATCTCCATTCCTTCTCATCAATCATTCAGAGCACCTATGGCTCCCTCAGTACCGATCTTGTCACCACAACAATCACCACCTAGTGTGACACTTCACTCTACTACCATACATTTCTTGCCACCTTCCTCATGGCCTCCTTGTCCTTCTCAATCATCTTCTTCCATAAATCCCCTTCCTTTGCTTCCATAATTTTCACCACCATCATCATCACCTCCTGTACCATCTTACCCATCTTCCTCTACCGAACCTCCTATCCTTCCCACTCCTCAAACATTACCACTCTCCTTTCATCCATGATCATAATATTTCACATTTTCACATAGTTCGACACCTACCCCTCATCACCTGCCACACAATTTCCACATGTAAACCACCCCATATTGTCTATTGCATTTGAATTCCATGATTGGGAGTAGTGAGCTTCTGACTTAGATGTTGAATTACTCCATTATTCTCCTCCCATAATTTGTCATTCCCAGCTAACATCATCCTCTTTGGATTCTAATTTTCCACCTTGATCCTCGATACGTGCCACACCTCGAGTGTTAATATTCATGACAAACTTTGGACCTAGCAACTATAATATTTAGGATGCTCATATGTGACCCCTTAAAATCCAATCCATGTGGAATTTTGGTTGTTCTTCAGCCTCTATTTTAACCATCGGCACCATTGTGCAACTAGGTCCTCCCAAAAATTATACCAACTTTGTTTATGTTGGCCTTGACTCCTCGCTCCTAGATGCTATACCTCTGCCACCATAATCTAGTTTTTGTGGTACTCTAGACCACATGTAAAACCCCCAATTCACCCTACGTTACCTTCAATGTTTCCATTGGTATGAATTTTTTCTAGGATGCTATGAACAAGGGTTACAAACACCTATCAACCCCCATGTTCAATTGCTAATAGATAAATATGGTCTAGGCTATCACCCCTCCATCGTACACACGCTTGAGGATGAGCTTCAAGACATTTATTTGCATCCCGTGCCAATATTTATGCATACACTGGAAGACTACATTGACATGGAAATCCTTGATGACAACCTATCTCCCCATTCTACCATTACCATTCCATGCACTTTCTTCCAAGACATGTCTCTTAATGAAAAAAAAATTGCTTATTGTATCGACATGCTAGTTGATCAATTTTCTGCCCTATCTCTCACACATTCTCATCTAGAGTATCCTATTTCACCTACATCTCCATCACCTACACATTTGGCCATACTGTAGAGTGAAAAAAATGGTGCACCTAGCAAAGGTAAATGAACTGCACTATTATTCTACTTAATCATTCAAAAGCAACAATAAAGCAAGCAATAAATGACAAATATTTGAAATAAATGGGGTGCTCTCTTTATATTGATTTATTTGTCAAATATTATGTTAAAATTTGTCCCCTTGAGATCTCTTAATTGATACAATCCAATTACAATGTTGAAGAATCCAATCCTTTCATAAACCTATGGCACACTTTCAATGTTTTCTTTGCACTCACGATTGAAGCGTGGGTTTTTGTTACCATTGTGTTGAGTTATCCATATTCAACTCTTTAGATCATTCCTCATGCAATGGAATACTTGTACGTACACACAATAAATTGAAATTATTTAATAGCATGTGTGGATTAAGATAAAATCAATGAAATGCATGCAACAATGGATACAAAGAGTGCAATAGAGAATGCAAAACTACTCCAAATGATACCAAAATTTAACATGATGCACATTATCTACTTTATAATGAACTATGTAGAAATTGAAATGAAATTATAAGCAAAATCTATGGCCATCCCTAGGTGGGCCAATTAGAACCGACATTACAAAAACCTTAATTGAAGGTCCAAAACTGCTCCAAACTTTACCAAATTCAAGTATGATGCATATAAACTACTCTAAGAATGATCTAAACTAAAACTAATTTAAAATTGTATGCCAATTCATGGCCATACCTGGGTGGGCCATTTAGGACTGTTAACCATGCCAGATGGGGATGACCACCAAACAAGGTGGTTTTTACCACCAATTCTTCTAGGATTTGGTCTAGAATACTCATAGGGGTTTTTTTGTCAAATTTGGTGCTATTATTCATAGGAATGGATGGGTTTTGTAAAGGATGTACATATTTTAGGATGCCTAGAAAATTTCTTCAATCGATGAAGATTCCAAGGGAAAATACAAGGGCAAAAGGTGAGAGGGAATCTCGGTAACACTTTATTGTGAATATTTGCAAAGTCCTCTCTCTAAAATTCAATGCAGTCACTCCAATTTATAGCCCAAGGGGAAAAAAGTGGCAAAGGGTCAATTTGGGGCATAAAAGGTAGGTGTTGCCACTTTTCAAAGCCCTTGCCATGCATTAGGTGGAAAAGGGCTCCAATTTGGGCCTCCAATTTGCAGTTTGTGATGGCCTAGATAGTCTCCCAATCTCTCATAAGTCATTGGATAGGATAAATAGTAGAAATTGATTGTCATTTGTCCTGCACTTGATTTTTTTAAGGGTCTATACCATGACCATCCCACCCAGGGATGATTTCCTGTGGTCATCCTTGGGTGGGACGACCATGAACTGTGGTTGTCCTCGGGTGGAATGGCCATGGCTACATGGCCCAAAACTTTCCAAAAATGGGGTAAACCTTCCCAAAAATGTTTAGAACCCCTAATTAACCCCTGAGGGTTTACAATTGGAACCATATGGTGTCGATAAGAGTGACATCATCATATTCTTATCTAATTTACATGATTTTAGTGTGTATAGATGCCCCTTTTTGAGATGAATTGTGTAAAATAGAACACAGAGAAAAAATAGATGACTAAATAATAAAATGATTAAGGTTATTTAGTAACCTAACCAAATTTAGATGCTTCCATTGTGGAAAGATCATACATTCTTGGAATACTTGCTTTTGACATAATTGAAGGATTGATTTTAGTATACCTTTCAGTCATGTTGTTTGAATAATTTAGGCTTAGGGCATACTTGATATTGGTTCCTTATTTTTTCTATATTGGGATACATGTCTCAATGCTTCAAGTATACCAAGACTTTGTTTTAAATTTGTGTTGAATTATTTGCCCCAGCGTGGGCTTGAAATTTGTCATTGACAATGATTCTTTTGAATGTATGCAAGTTGCACTTTTGAGTGTTTAAGTGTTGATTTTGATTATGAATTCATTATTATGACTACCCCCTCACGTGATGATTTTATGAGGGTATGACCAATGATGAAAGTGACAAGTCTCTTGAACAATATGACTGGATTGGTATTACCTTCAGTTTTATCCATTGTAAGATTTATCAATTTTGTTAGGATTTTGATGGTTTTGTTGATATTTCATGGTAGAATAGAACTGAATACCTCATTAGTCATTACCATGGAGTGATATGATCACAATTGCCTTCTTAGGATTTGAGGTAGAGAATTTTCAATTCATCCATGAAATATTTGAGTTCAATCTTGATCCTTTGTGAATTTTATCAATTTTGACATGTTTTTGGTGGTGTTTAGGCCATTTTTCTTTTCTTTTTAATCTATTTTTATGGGATTTTTTTGTGGCCATCCTAGGGTGGTATGGCTTCATAGTTTATAGCCATCACATATGGGATGATCATCCAATTTTCCTTCCTTCCCATCCTAGGACTGCCACTGCTCATTCTAGTCCTTTTTAAGCCCAAAAGTGCCCAAAGCACACTTCTAACTTGGCAAACTGAGAGGTGAGGAGTAGGAAATTGATTTTTCAAAGCAAATTGATATTGAGACAATCCCAAAATCACCATTATCCAACCTCAAGACTTGACAAGCGATGAAGTCGATGTGAGACATGTAAGGGTCGAATTTGCTCATATTCTTTATTGAACTTGCAAATGTAATTATTCGTGCATTTTACAAAAAAACACACTAAATGTCAGTTAATGAACCTCAATAGTACTAATATATAGGAATTTGTTCTTTATTTGTAGTTTGGGTGTAATTTTATTCCATTTTTTTTGTGTTTTTATGTTGTTTTATGCCTATTTTTGAGGGTCAAAAAAGCCCATTTTTAGTATTTTTGGAGGGCCATCCCTAAATGGAAGGCCAATGGTGGCCATCCCTGGGTAATATGGCTGCCAATTTGGGAGCCATACCTGGGTGGGACGGGAAAAGGTCCCTTTTTTTAGCTTTCTTTTTGCTATTTTTGTGCAATTTTAAGGCATTTTTGTTGCATTTTGGCTATGATTTCTTGGCTTTGTCAGGTGTTCAAGAGTCGGTATCAATTTTTGACTCTTTTTTAGACTACCAAGGACTTATTGATAGAGGAATACTAGGCATGTCTTGATTCCATTGGTCTCAAGAAAGTGACATGATTAGAACCTGGGCACGGAGACAGAGCCTACCTGATCGCTTTGATAGATCTATGGGATGCCCACACCAATACCTTCCACTTACTAACTAGGGAGATGATAGTGATGCTATAGGATGTCTACTAAATTTTGCACATTTTTATAGAGGGGCTTCCAATTGTATCTACTCATCAAGATCTTAGATATACGATTTTGCAGAGATATTTGAGAGAGGACTAGCACGAGGTAGTACAAGACTTGCCTAATGGAGGTATATTAGTGGAGCTATGGTATTAGGTAGGGGTTTAGACTATGATATGCACCTTATTTATTACTCTTATCTCCAACATGTTTCTACTAGACTCATCCATAGCCAGGTTTCCTTGGAACCTTTTGGAGTTAGCATTTTCATTTGTGGAGTGCACCATAGAGAGGCCATTGATGATGGCTTGGGGTAGAACATTGTTGGTAAAACTCTATGATGAGTTGTATGATATCCATTGCTATGGGTGAAAGGTCTTGGAATGCAAATTTCTACTATAGGTGTGGGGATGGTAGCACATTGTTGTGGATCGATCATGGGGACTACCTTGGATGATACAAGCACAACTTGTAGATGTGGAGATTGACTATGGGATCCTATGGAAATGAGACCAAGATAGGGGTTAGAGTCATACCTATGTAGGTATGATCATTATACATAGTCATTTGCATGGCTTAGGGTAGAGGAGGTTACTTGAAGATCCTACAGGGATTGTCCAACATGGCCTAAGGCTAAGGTGCAGCTTCATTGGATGAGGTGAGGGAGATGGTTAGTTGGTCAACACAATACTAAGAAAGAGTATTTCCTATATGCTCAAGTACTACAACATTTTGGGCTATACCATGGGTTTCCTAGCAAGCTAGTGATTTATTGATACATGGGGATGAGAGGACACTTACTTGACCTACATTTGAGGTAGTGGGAGAGGAGGTAGATATTGTGGAGGATGTCTCTAAGATATATGATGCAGGGATCATAATAGAGTATGACTCCTAGTGGGTGATGCACCAATGGTGGGGTGAGAGTATACTAGAAGGTGGTACGACTATGGAAATAGAGGAGGCTCATGGGGATGCTCCAAATGAGGTATATGATGAGGATCCAGATGATAAGGGGATATAATTAAGTGAGTGACATGTGCATTTTTAACTAGATTATGGATAGATATCCTAGATATGGAGGATCTGCATGATGACTATACTGAGAATGGCTTTGATAAGCAGGAAGTGTAGGTACAGTTGGTTGCATGAGATGCAACTATTGCTAAGCTATAGGGTGAGATGATCAGAGGTATATGGGAGTAAGCATAGGATAGGGATATCCTATAGGTATAAGTTTATACTACACAGGCTAAGATTAATAGGCAGGCAATAGAGTTAGCTACTCTTCAGTCATAAGGTTATGGCAAGGAACCCTAGCCATGGGGGATCTAGCATTTGTAATATGACCAGGCTATGAGAGGAGGTGATATAGCTCTAGATATTACTGAGTGAGTACCAATAATATCATCATGAGGATACCACCTACACACAGGATTTTATGGATGATATAGCGCACCTTAAAGGGCACTTACCAGCTCGCTCTTCTACTAGTGGATCCCAAAAGAGTAGGAGTGGTACAGGGTAATCATCTACGATGATGAGGGTACCTTGATCTATAAGGAGAGAATATAGGACCAAGGAGAGCATATATGGGAGCTCTCGATGAGCACCGACTAAGGGTGGGGGTGAGATTCATAGTGTCGGTCTTGCATGACCATAGATTTTGAGACTATGGTTATTTTTATCTTTTTGGTAGTGTGAGGTTTGAGGACCTACTTTATTATAGTCTATGGGAATTTTATGGATTATGATGTATATTTTTATCCCATATATATATATATATATATATATATATATATATATATATATGAGTTTTTCTATTGTCATAATGTGTTTCCTTATTACTTTATTAGGTGTATGCAATGCTTATGTTTGCTTTCTTGATTCTTTTATGCATGCTTATCATGCATGCATGTATTACAATATGATGTGATTTGATGATATGTACATGAGTGTATGCATAATGAAATGGATGATTTTTTAATCGAAACTGATGAGTTATGAATACTATTTGACACACTAGATTTTAGCACCATATACTGTATACATTTTACCGCTTCATTATTGACATTATCATAAGACTATGTGATGGATTGTGACAATGTAAACTAACCATGTGATATAATGATATGGAATGGAGTGCATAATATGATGTTATATAATGTCTTTGATATTTTCATGAGACTCAAACACTCTACTGACCTAGTCAAAAATTGTATAGTAACTAAGCAAGACTTTTTAGCAAGGTATAAATCTGCTAGGATGATCAAGATATTCAATATCCTTGTGTGAGCATGTGAGTTCATTTTTATGATATCGTATAAAGCTACCCCAGTGTCAAACAAGATTGATGCAGTCCATATGTACTGAATATCACCCTATGAGTATCATTATACTGAGTTTTGTATGTATTTGGATTAGACCACTAGGCAATACAGACTACTAAAAGTTAGCTCATTCGCATGCAAACATTATTTTGTACAAAAGCAGGTCGCTAATGGAACAAACATAACATCATGTGTATGGATACAACCATTGCAAAGCATGCTTGATGCCACCCAACCTATAATGATGATCACCTTATGGTTATCAAATGTTTATAATTCGAGGGATTCAATTTCATTACTCCCTTATTTTCTTTTATTAGTGAGAAAGGGATTTTGGTAGTTGTGAGAACCACTGTTTATTTTTTTATTTTTTGCTTTTGCTAGTGGTAAAAACCACTATTTCTTTTTAATATTGTTAAGTGGTAACAACCACTATTTATTTTTCTCTTTAGATACTTGCCCCAATTTTTCGTGCAACAAGGGATTTTTATTGTTTTGGGTAAGGAGGAGCTTGTCCTTTTGTCAATTCTCAGCATTTTTAAACCATTCGCATAAGGGGATGAGTGAGGTAAAATTTTTGCTTAAGGTAACACATACCACTTTGTAGGTTTCATATTTCCTTATGCACAACTTGTATTTATTAGTGTGAAAATGTGTTTGGGATTATGCCATATACAAGGTACAATAAAAACAACAATCTACCTTCTAGAAATCAAGATAGCTTTCTACAAAATCTGAAAAGAATACTAGAGACGGTGGAGTGACCAAAAACCCTAATGATGCCTTATAACCAATGGCCTAGGTGAAGGT
The DNA here is from genome assembly GCA_028583015.1 of Wollemia nobilis. Taxonomy (NCBI): domain Eukaryota; kingdom Viridiplantae; phylum Streptophyta; class Pinopsida; order Araucariales; family Araucariaceae; genus Wollemia; species Wollemia nobilis. Next base: position 3,290,770 of record JAQPPZ010017220.1, on the reverse strand, counting down.
GGAAAATTTAAATGATAATTAAAACGTAGATGAGTGTGAATAATGACTTTTGATAGAGTTTATTTTGAATGATGGCTAGTGTTTAGACCTGGTGCTAGATATGTCTGATCAAATCTAGAATGCACAATGCAATGATAGGTATACCTAATGCAAGTAATTATTTAATGCAATGATATGAAATGTAATGCAATGCAATATTTTTATATTTTTGATATTTTAATGATGTTTTTGGACTTTGATAAATATATACATTTGACCAATGGGCTTAGTGGATGCCATTGGGGTATGTTGGGTGACCAAAGGGTTAACAAATACCTTTGGGAATTTTTGGTTGACCAAAGGATTTTGTAGGTGCCTTTGGAGATTTTTAGGGTAACCAAAGGATTTATAGATGCATTTGGAGTGTTTTGGATGACACAAAAACTTAACATGAGGTATATTATCTACTTTTGGAATTATCTTTGTAAAAATTGAAATGAAATTATGAGCAAAATTTGTTGTCATCCCTAGGTAGGCCAATTAGGACTATCATTACAAAAACCCTAATTGAAGGTACAAAATTACTCAAAACTTTACCAAATACAAGTATGATGCATATAAACTAATCTAATAATTATCTAAACTAAAATTAATTCACAATTGTATGCCAATTCATGGTCATCCCTAGGTGGGCCATTTAGGACTGTTAACCGTCTTAGGTGGGATGGCCACCAAAAAAGGTGGTTTTTGCCATCAATTCTTCTAGGATTTGGTCTAGAATACTCTTAGGGGTGTTTTCCTAAAATTTGGTGATATGATTCATAGGAATTGATGGTTTTTGGAAAGGATGTGTGTATTTGGGGATGCCTTGAAAAATCCTTCAATCGATGAAGATTCTAACGACAAATATGAGGGTAAAATATGAGAGGGAATCTCAGTAGCACTTTGTGGTGAATAATTGCAACGACATCTCTCCACAATTCTATGAGTTTACTCCAATTTATAGGCCAAGATGGAAAAATGGGCAAAGGAGTAAGTTGGGGCATGAATGACGAGTACCGCCACTTGTCAAAGCCCTTGCCATGCATTGGGTGGAAGAGGCCTCCAATTTGCAGTTTGTGATGTCCTAGACAGTCTCCCAATATTTTATAAGTTATTGGATGGAATAAATGGTAGAAATTGATTTCTATTTATCTCATCCTTGAATTTTTGAGGGGTCTAGCCCATGGTTGTCCCACCCAAGGATGGTTTCCTATGGCCATCCTTGGGTGGGATGACCATGAATTATGGTCATCTTGGGGTGGGACGACCATGGCTACATGGTCAAAAACTTCTCAAAAATGGTGTAAACCTTCCAAAAAGTGGTTAGGACCTTAATTAACCCCTGAGGGTTGCCCAATGGGGCCATATGGTATCTATAAGAGTGGCATCATCACAGTCTTATTTGATTTACACGATTTTAGTGTCTATAGCTAGTGTGGAAATGGTTTGTTCATGTTTCTCATCAGAATTAGAAAAGCATAAGTGACCTAAAAATTTTATTGAATGTTCCATAGGAAGGTATAAAAAAATATTTTTTAAATCATTTTCATTGGAAATAGTCATCTCCTTTGATCTAAAGTCAATGAAAGTGGCTACAGTAGCAAGCCAATGCCTTCCTAAGATGATTGTATTGCCATTCATAGAACTATGAGGCTACAATACCAGAAGGTCAACAGGGTATTCCCATGAGGATATTATCATAGGAATATCCTCTATGATATCTTTTGGTTTAGCAATAGATTTGTCAGCCATTTCCAAAATAATAGATGTACGATTCATATTGTTTAACTATAATTTTGCATTATGTATTCGGTTATAACGTTAATGGTTGCTCCTAAATCAACAAAAATATTAGAAATTTGTAATGACCCAATCGTGATTGTGACAACTAGACTTCTTGGGTCACTATAATTTTGTGGGATAAGTTTTCCAAAATGCAGGTTAGCCAATTTACCATTTACCTATACAGTCTTAGGAAAGGATTTTTTTTCCTACCTATTTTTTTTATACACATGTCTTGAATGGTTTTTTTTATTATAGGCACATCCTTGATTTTGCAACAAAGAAACTGAAATGTTCAAAATTTTTAGTTCTTTTTACCAGTATTATTTAGGAGTGTTTTAGAATTTATAAACCTTTTAAGATATGGTATCTTCTTTGCAAAAGATATATTTCTGTGTGCATATTTTTCTCTTTTTTCTTCTCCTTTATCCAAGGCTTATTTTTGTGGTTTTGGACTAAAGGATTTATGTTTCTATTTATTTATTTTTAGTTATTCAATAATAGACTCAGGAAGTATCTTTCCTGAATGCAACTGGATATTACTACAATAAATTACATTAACTATGGTAATTTCATCAGATTCAGCTACATAAATAGAATCTACCTACCTTATATTATTAGGATTGACCATAGGTTGGGCTAGAAGTGGTGGTTGCTTTACCTATTATTGTTGTTGTTTTCTCCATTGAGGAAAACATTGAGTGGGACCAAACAACAAATTTTGTGTTTGAACTTGGTATCTTTGATGCACCTGGTATGATGGATAATGATATCCTCAATTTTATATAATATTAGGCGGATTAGGTCGACTCCATTGTGGATTTTTCCACCTATATTGTGCCCAATATTGAGAATATTTCCAAGGAGGTGGACTCCAAGGATGTTGTGGTGGTTCTAAATAACCCCATGGCATAGTCTAATGTTTTTATCCCTAATTTGTGGGAAAATATGGGGTATTTGATGTTGTGAAAATTATATCTCTTGTTTTTGCCAAATAAAGTTGAGTTATATTTATGTTTCCAAGATATTTTTGAGTTCCAAAAGTATATGGTATTGGTTAGTGATATGTCCTTTTGAAAAAATGCTACAAATAGTAGATATGGAGGTTTTGTTTAAAGGATAGTCTTGCAGAGCATGTTTGTTTCTACATATTTGACATTAAATAGCTAGGGTTTTGTAGATTTGGTTTTAGCATTCATTTCCCCCAATGTGGTATTAAAATATACCAATATGTTAATTTTTAGATTGGCAAATTCTTCCATAAGCTCTTTGAAATCACTACCATTATTACTCCGCTTTCGTCTTCTATGTCTTGTGTGTGTAATTCCTACATAATTCTATAATTTCATCAATGTCAATGGTGCTTACATATCCCTTTACCATTAAATCTAACACTTCTCTAGAATAATTTTGTAACCCTCTTAAAAATATGGCCTTACACATTTTAGGTTCAAGAATCTAACATCGTTTTTATACAAAGGTAAACCTATCCAAGTAAACCTCTATATTTTCATCTTCTTCTTGTTTGATTCTACATATTTCATCCTTTCTATTTTTCACCCTACAATATTCCTGGTATTGATCCAAAAATACTTCTTCCATATCTTCCCAAATTCATATTGAGTTGGGTGCTAATATCATAAACCAACGTAAAGTTGAGTCTTTGAGTGTGGAGGAAAAAAATTTCCACTTTTTGTTATCATTTATGAAGTCATATGTCTGGCACACAACTTTAAATTCAAACAAGAATTGATTAGAATCTTCAGATGCAACTTTCCTAAAGGTTGGTAGCACCAAAGGTGAAGTTGTTTTGAATGGAGAATTTTGTGTAGGATTTAATAAAATAGGATATTGAAAAGTCCTAGAAGGAGTAGGATTGTTTGTTTGATTATGAACATTACTATCCTTATTTGGGTTTACTAGCATTTCTACCATTATGCCTTCCCAACACCTAGTGTAAATTTATTTAAACTACCTTGAATTCAAGGATATATTAGTAGTGGGTGAATAGGTACTAGCATTTTTCTCCTCTCATATTTCTCTTTTAGGAGATATACTTCCTGATGATGATGATGATGATGGTTCTTGTTTAATAATTTCAGGAATTTAAAATGTAGGCACTTCATTGCCTTGGCATGAGTATCACCTACCTATTGCAGGTAAATGCATCTTAATAAAACATCCTTTTTCATATCTTAACCTATTCATTCATTATGTGCTTGTTTTTTAATTTTCTAAAGTGTAACTATTAGTTTGACAACTATGTTTCATGCAAATTGCTCTATTTCAAGATTTTTCTCTAAAGGTCACAACTTAGCATAAACAATAATTGTTTGACTATTTTATCTTCAAAAAAATCTATATTCCCTAGTAATGGTGCCAAAAATGAAGAGTATAATTATTATAATTATTTAATTTTCAATGTTTAACAAATTCAGGATGGTGTCCAAAGCTATCTGCGATAGAAGGTTTTGGCAAGTTATAGTTTAGTCATTAATTCACTAGATTTATTTGGTTAAAAATTGGTTAATTTGGTATTTTCAATGTCACACTAACTCCTAATTTGTATAATTGAAACTAATTAACTTGCAGAAATTGAAATCACTTCTAAGTTGTAGAATTGACACTTAATCTACAATTACAAAATTAACAATTAAACTAAATTGTAGAATTGAAATTGCTGAAAAAATAACTATTTTATGCTTGCTAATTGAAATTAAATTTAATGGAAAATGTTAAATTGAAAACAATATAATTCAACCATGCTAAATTGAAAATGCAAAAAATAGAGAAAATAAATGCACATAAAATATGGGTTAGATAGCTATAAATAAACTAACACATCACACTTGAAACATAATAAGAATCATGCTAAAAACAAATAAAATTATTGTTACAAGAATTAAGCAAGAATTTTGACAAGAACTATAAAAAACATAAAACTATCAAAAAACCTGTAAAAATGCTCCTTCCTCCAACCTCAAGAGTGTTCCCTTGCTCCCTGGTCTATAATAAGGTCTATTCACACCAATTTTTAAATTATAAATACTCTCACACTCCTAAATACACACGTTTGGATAAAACTGCACTTTTTATTAAAAACTACTATACAAAATATGATTGTTACAACATTCACTTTCTGACATCTAACTTCTAGTCTAACTAACTTAGCCAATGGGTGAGTGGCCTATTTATATTATTTAGTATGTATACAATTGTAATTATAAAATAATTTCTTTGTGTTGTCCATGCATGATTTGATATTCTATTGCAGTAGACTTGGGCTATTTCAGGATAAAATATGTTGTACCAACTATTTGTGCATCTTCCATCTAGTGGGATTAGGTCAAAAATAGGCTAGAAATGGTTGTTACACCTGTACTCATTCTATCCTCTTTCATTCCCCATGAAATAGATGCAATTTTTACATTTTATATTAAACAAACTATTTTTGCCTTCCATTCTAGAGAGCTCTAAAATATCAGGTAGAATAAGTGAAATATCTTATTTCCATCAATCTAGACCACGCGGGGATGCATCCAGGTGTATCATAGGTCTTCACAAGTCTTCTTGAACACATCCCAACTGGTTTTATTTATTTATTTTGACCACTTCCATGTCCTCCTTTAATATTATATGTGGTTGGTTTTTGTATGTTGTGTGCAATTGTTAGTGCCTTGTTTAATAGAAGAATAGATGATTTGGTACCATGTCACCTCAATAGCTCAATTTTAAGATGGTAAACCATTAAAAATGATTAATCCAATAATAATACACCCACTTTTATTTGTTGTTAATTTTTTATGCTATTTTCCAATAAAATCATGCAAAAATAGAATATAAAGTACAAAAAAATAGTCAAAATAGGGGTACAATATTTCTAAACATCCAATCATGCAAACATAAACAAATAATATACTTTAATAAACTATTTGACACAAAATGATATTAAATATTGGTAAATAGCAAGTTTTATTTGTCAATAATGCAGTAAAAATGAGATATTTCTTGACTTCATCAGCCCTCAAAGCAAAAGTGCACAAATCATTACTTGTTGAACTAGAACCTATATAACTACACCTCATTACAAATAATGAACCTCTCACATGCCAATAAGTTTTCAAACATGCAACTTGGAGATATGCAATAAAATAGGAGTATGAATCTTTGATCAAAAATGGTACTTAGGAGTTAGTTGATCTACCACTTGGAAGAAAGGTAGTTCAAAACAAATGGGTGCATAGAAACAATAATAAATCACATGGCACCCTTGAAAATACAAGGTGATATTAGTTTCTCAAGGCTTCACACAAAAGCAAGGTATTGACTATAATGAGGTATTTGCACCTACCATAAAATGGCCCACAATAAATACTCTTGTAGCCTTAGTTGTAAAATAATATTGGAAGATTCATCAATTAGATGTAGACACTACTTTCTTGGATGGTAAATTGGAAGAAGAAATATACATGGCATAGTATAGGAGCACAAGATATGTAGACTCTAAAAGTATTTATATGGATTGAAGCAAGCCCCTTGTGCTTGGTTCAACAAGCTATCAGATCAGATGGCGCAACTTGAATTTGAAGTGTGTGATTACCAAGACATTGATGCAGCATTGTTCGACAAGAAAAACAAAGATAAATTCACATGACTTAGTTTTTATGGATGACTTAGTTTTTGTGGATGACATGCTTCTAACAGGTAATAGTGAACACATCATCAACATAGTGAAAAAGGACCTTGCAAAGACTTTTAATATATTTAATCTAGGATTAATGAAATTCTATTTGGGCATAGAAGTAACTCAAGAAAATGGTAAAATATTCTTGACCCAAGAGAAATACATCAACGATATTCTATATAAGTTTAAAATAAAATATGTGCAACCTGTGATAACACCAATGGAATCAAATTTGAAACTCACTACAGATTATGATACACCAAAGGTAGATGCAACACTCTACAGAATCTTGGTTGGTAGTCTCATCTATATTACTAACACAAGACCTAGCATCACTTATGTACTGGGGATTCTAGCAAGGTACATGACCAAGCCAAAGGAGAGTCACTAGTAAGCAACAACAAGAGTGTTGAGGTACCTATAGACAACCCATAATTATGGTTTATTGTATGAAAATAATATGGATTTTAAACTCATCGCATACATAGACTCAAAATTTGTAGAATATAAATACATTGGAAGATCTACATCTAGATACTTGATATTTCTTTTCTCAACATCAATTTCATGGAGACCAAAGTGATAAAATACTATTGCATATTCTTCAACAAAATTTGAATATATTGTTGCAACTGAGACAATCCATAGGATTGGAACCATATTTCATGTATAATTGGCTAATTGACTAGACAAAGAGCCACTTGATCCACTCTTCTCATGAAATAAAATGATGTTCTACCATTAAGAGGGGATTGAAGACATGTTAATAATGCATGGTCATGTTCATTAGTTAGGTTCTATATTAATTGTTATGAGGCTTTAATAATACCTCATTAGAACATGTTATTTTTAATGTGTAATATCATTTCATGTTTAATTGAATTTCATGTAATATGAATTTGGGAACCCTAACCCTAATCTCATTTTTCTCAATATATAGTTCCATAACACAAAGTAAGAGGTGTGATTTTTCATTCTCTCCGTTGTTATAATTCTTCTCCTACATTTTTCTTGTTTCATGTAGTTGATCTTAGGCACATATCATTGATCCTTGCTACACCAATACCCCCATTTAATTTTAAAACTTCTAGATTTGTATCCGCTTTAATGGATACTTGAGGATATATGCTATATCAAGATAGCATGCTATCCATATACAAGGTCGATTGGGATATTGTCTCCTATGCAACTAAAGTGGTGGAAAGTGTGGCCAATGCCAATCTCTTTAAATTTTGTGTTGATATTAGAGAGGATATTAAAGCAGTTCCACCTTAGAAGATAGGAGGAAGAGGATACGATAGCTTGGGGTTATGTAAATTTAGGCATCTATATAGTTTGTGAATGTTACAATGAATTTATCCTTCCCCTACCAATGTTGTTGGATGCTCCATGGGATAGAGTATGGTTGGTAAAATAATATCCAAAAATCAATTCTTTTGTCTAGCGGTTTATGCATTAGAGATTGCTCATCTATTATAACTTATAGAAGAGATGTTTTTAGGGCCCCTCTAGATATATCATGTGCAATATCTAGAAGGATACAATAGATAATTTGCTCTTCCATTATAAGTTTTCCTTGGATTTTTGGAGCTAATGGGATGATCTCTTCAAGGCGCATCTCAACCAATAGTTAAAACTTACTAATATATGGGAGGTCTAGAAATGAATAAGGTTAAAAATAAATTAGTTCAATCGAGTTAGTCTCTAGGTCTAAGATTTATCTAGTGGTACATATGGCTAGAAAGAAATACCAAAATGTTTAGAGAGAATACACTTTAATAGAGCTAGTTTGTTAGAAAAAGGGTAAACAATGTTACAGAAACAATACAATATCATGTTTAGGAACAAAAAAACTAGCAAGGAGAGAACACTACCATGAGTTAAATTCATGGTGCTTGGCAACCCCCACCCCTAGGTTAGGAAAAAATTAACACTGATGGAGTAGCAAAGGATAACCCAGAGGTAATAGGCATTGGTTTCCTCAAAATAGACTACAATGGGAAGGTCCTTAATTAGTAATTACAAGGTCTATAAGTAGCAACAAATAATTATATAAATGCTTTTACAATTAGACAAGACTCTCTCAATACATTGGAGAATGGAGTTTGAAATATTATAGTGGATTTTGACTCACAAATGTTTTTGGGGTTGCTAGATGAGATTAGGAATTTTATACCCAGTGCATGGCATATCAAGAACACAATGAGTTAGATAAAAATCATTTGGCAATAATTTCATGATGCCATTTTAGTTCATGTAGGAAAAGGAAAGAATGTTGTTGTTGGATTTTTTTTCTAAAAGAGAAGTAAGCATCTTGATGGTTACTTGCTGAAATCTTATCAAAATAGTGATATTGTAGATTGGATGGAGGTAAACCAACAAGATTTATTACTATCCAATAGGTATCTAGGCAATGAAGTGTGTTAAACCACAGTAGATAATTATGATGATTATACTTTGGTTTGACATCATGCTACTACCTATAGCACTCTTAGTCACAATTTTGGGTACCTCAAAGTCATGGTAAGAGGGATAAGCTAACCCAAATTCTCCATAATAGTATTAACCAAAATTGTAATCACTATAGTTGTTTCCATTCATTGAGTCACACTAATAAATTTATGGTCTAATAATATGTTAGAATTAGTTTTATTAGGATCTTCTTAATAATTTTCTTCCATTAAAAATTACCCTGGCCATCAAAACAAACCTCTATAATTTATTTCCAAAACTACAAATATTTAAGAAAAATATCACTACCAAACTTATCCATAAAACTAAATACTCATTTAAACAATGATACCACATACACTCAATGACTCTTATCAATTTAATTTCATTGACATGAAAAAAAAAATACATAAAGGTAGCCAAAAACAACAATGTTCTCCCCCCATCTCAAGTAGAATCAAACTATATTTGCATGAGACACTATCACACCTGTCGTATGCACCAAATAGATCATTAAAAAGTGATTTCTTATCTTCTCTATTACTTGGATGGATCTTATAATAATCCACCTGTAATCAATCTCCCAAGCTTGTAATATTGAGCATTACCTCCACTTGTGTGTTAAGAAATTGTTGCATCTTACCACACAGTTCAAAGTAGCTTGCATTCCATAGAAACCTGAGAATATACCATTGATTGCATGACACAATATTCACACCTAGATTCTCTTCTTTCACCATAATTCAAATATTTATAAATTTAATTCTTCATCGACCATTATAATACAAAAACAAACAACAGAAAAAACAATTTGACACAAAGTATTGTCATTGGAGGTGAAGTCTTGAATAAGTTATATACATCAAAATCATGTTAAAGACATAAATAAATATAGATTTTTCCCATGGTACCCATTCCTAATATTATTATTGCATGTATATTTCAAATGTCCTTTCATCCAGCGTATGACTCATTTGACTCATTTTTAAAACATTAAGATGGAGGACATTGTACCCATGGAATATGAATGTTCCAAATCATGTTTTTTACAATAACTATATTTATTCATTAAATACAATTAGACAATTTTGATTGACCCTACCATCATATGGTAATATTGTATCAATTTGTTATAGATGAAAAACCTATGAGTTTAAACTTCAATTTGATAAAACTTTTGGAACTCTGAAATTATGAATAAAGTTTTAAGGTTTCAAAGCTTGAGCGGAATAGGGCTATAATCATGGCTAGGTAATTAGAGTATTGTTAGGAATAACCAAATATTTGGTAAATAATATCCATCTCACATTCCATGTGGCCTTGTAAACATTAGAAACTATTCTATCATTTTATCCAGCTGTTAATAATATATTATAATAAAAATTAAATATAAAAATTTTATGAACTATAAATATAAAATAAAACTAAAAAGTATTTTAAAATTAAAAAAATTAAATTTAAAAATATAATAATTATAAAATATAAGGTAATATGTAACTTTAATGTAATACCAATGAAAATAAAAGTATTATATCAATAAATTTAATAAGTAACATGTTATTAGTATATATGCATATTTAAATGATGTCAAATACTTAATTTATTTTTAGCAATTTAATTATGGGATAACGTGTGGTTATGATGGCTTGGTTTTTGATGATTATATGATGTGATTTGCATGCATTTAAAATTTGGATTAATGATTGTGTAGTTGATGATTTCATCACTTCATTTGAATTGCTACATAATTAGAATTCTATTGTTTATGTAACATAACTAATTATATTAATTTGGTTTGAGTGTTTGATAGGGGCTTTCCTTGATCAAGTTTGAGCGGGAGGATATAAACAAGGAGGGGAATACAGATGGTGAGAAAAAAAAGAAAAATAATTCACACACCATATTTAGCTTGCACTTGTATTAGGTATAATTGCATGTTTTCTTGACACAATTTTGAAATGCATAATATTAAAAAAATGAAAACAATTACATATGATTGCTTGAAAAAAATAAATTTTACATTCTAATTAAATACCTGTGAACGTATGAAAAGTTACATAGTGCTTGAATTTTAGTCATAAGAATACAAGAAAACACTTTTTGAAGGCTTAATCAGACTATGAACCAATAAGAAAAAAAAAAATTGATATCCTCTTTTAAATGCTCATGTGATAAACTCCTTGCATATGGTTTTATAACTACTGTGACAACAAAAATATAGGATAATTCCTTAATTATTAGTGCTTAAATAGGCTTAGAAAATGCCATTATTACATTGTAGTATATCTACCATATCAAAATAAAAATTAAAAAAATAATCATATGATAAATAATACCTAATTCCCTATGCTATTCCTTATTATTTTTCCATCAACAAAAACATTACACTCCAATACTTTCAAAATAGAATTTGGAAGTGATACTACCCTAAAATTGTTGGTGATACATGCTATCAAAGATATGAGAAAAAAAAGTAGAAACTAAATATTAGGGACAACATCAAAAGTGGAAGTATTGCATGAAATCCACTACATGAAAGACAAGCCACAAAGACCACTCCAATTGTAGGATTACCTATGATTCTCATGATCAAAGGAATAAAAATAAAATGGCTATGGTATTAAAAGGAAGAGGTAAAGACAACTACAAAGGTGGAGTATCTAGTTGATTCCCATGATTTAAATAAGAACTCATATCATAACCTAATATTCAAAAAGGTTGATAGAATTCAATAGAAGGGTCATGGTCTCAAACTAAACATTTTCTTTCAAATAAGTCTCAATATGAAGAAAGGGGAACACGTATGCAATGAGTGACCATGAAATACCAAATCAAATATTATGGATGCACCAAAAGGATACAAAACTAGGAATATTGAGGTGTAGCATAGGTTTTATTTACTAGAAAATAGGATGGATAAGAAAATATGTTATGTGAACACTAATTAGTGAGAAAATCATTGATTGTTTTTGCAGGTAATTGTTCCTATGCTATCCATAATGGCTGGAAGGAAGATAATTTTGGTGTTTGCAGGTAATTGTTTCTAGGTCAAGGGTTAAGCAAGTGAAGGAAGATAATTCAAGGATGTCACTAAGGAGATTTATGTCATCATTGTGCCTATAGGTGATGTGCTATGTGATGATAAACATAGAGGTTCATGTCCTAGATTCTAGAAGGATACATTATGTCCATTTTTTCCAAATGCAAGTGGGTTCCATATAGACTCACCTAAGTAGTTAGATGGACTATCTAACTATTTATGGTAGGGTTATGCATAAGGGGTGGGACACAAAATGTACTTGTAAAAAATGACGAATCCTAATAAAAATCAAGGTGAATCATGGAGAATTCTAAGCAAATCAAATCGAGCATCTTCACACCAAAATTTGGGGTATTTGAAGCCCTAAAATGTAAGGTCATATTTGGGACCACTTTTGACCTATTAAATCATCTTATAAATTCATAAAAATACCACCATTAGATCAAGCTTGAAAATATATTTCCAACGAGTACAAATATACCTATGTTTGGATATATATTGTGGTAAATTGACCCTAAGAAAAAATTGATCCTAAAAATTTTAGGTGAATGGGCCGACGTCGAGGGTCCTCATATTCACCAATTTCCAATTTTGGAAATCCTAATATTTACCCAATTTGTGAATAGACACCACTATGCATAATATTCTTTCTATTTTTATGCCCAATTTGTTGAAATTATCATGCATGAAATATACCAAGTAACCTTTTTATCCACCACAATTGTGCTTGAATTAGTATTTACTTGGTAAATTTGAAAGAAATTAGTTTGACTTGTTACCACACTAATATTCTTATTTTTCTATTTGGAATAACATATATTAGATTAGCATGAGGAGAGAAAGAGAAGGTTATGTCCAGCTCAATAGGAATATGCAGGAGCTGTAAGCACCAGTTGCTTAGCTAACTAAATGATGGTCCATATGAGAGAAATACATCGCATGGAATTTGTTTTGGACATTTTGAGTCCCTAAGCCAAAGTTGTCATTGATGTCAAGATGCCAGTGAGAGTTCTTCTTCAGTTTGAGTGCAAAGTTTAATGGAAGTTTATAATGGGTTAAAATATTTTATTTTACACCCAAAAATATTGGGTCAAAAAGAGGTTTTTATTTCTCCATGGAAGCAATTCATCCGAAGCATTGGAAGGTTAAAAATATTATAATTGTTATTATAATATTTACCAAAGTGGTAAAAATCTAATTAAATATTATAATTTTTAATTATAATATAATTAGATTTTAAAGGATAAAGTTCATTTGATTAAAACCCTAAGGTTGGGTTTTAGAAAATTAAAATATATTCGAGCGCAAAGTTTTTAGAGATTAAAAACCCAAAGGTTGGGTTTTACTAAGGCTTTCGAAGCCTTAGAGCGCCGACGTGATGCATTCAAATCAAAGCACCGATGTCCTAGACAAAGGAGGAGGGCAATATAAATATATGCCCAAAGTTGTTCATTAATTATCCTTGCTCGAATGAAATTTGTGTGGCATATGCGAAAACGAGCTCGTGTGGTTTAAAACGTTTGGCAAAGGAAGCAGAGGATAACACGGAGAGAGACCACCCCCCAATTCGCATTGGGCAGTGTGGCCTAGTGGCAGCTTGGAGAGCGCGAAGGCATTGAGAGCACGGAGGTCATGTGTTCGATTCTCACGAAGTGGTTTTTGGTGGCAGTGTTGTGGAAGCGCCCAAGGCGCACGTTTTTGTTAAACGTGGGCAAGGAGAAGCGCAAAGAGGAAGCACGTGGTGCTTCCCCCTTTGCGAATGAGCGTGTAGCTCATGTGGCAACCTTAGCCATGGCTAAGGCGCTCACGGTGAGGGCAAGTCATGGGGTCGAAACCCCTTGAGGTAGGTACAATTTTTTAATTAAAATTTTATGATTTATGCCCTAAGGTTGGAGTGATAAGGTTGTTCTAAAGTTTATTAATTTTTAATAAAATTTATTAAATAAAGGTTGTGGTGATTGATTTTTGAAGGTGAAGTGTTGATGATTATTTGAGTTCTATAATTTGGAAATTGTTGTTTTGAGAGTTATGTTTTAGGAGGTATAAGGAGTTATAATAAAGGCTTAATTGAGATTTATTTTAAGACTTGTTGGCTATTATTTTTTATAAGGGTTTCTTCTAAAAGGACTTTGGTGGATGTTAAAATTAAGTTGGAGTAATAAGGTGTATTTTACATTGTGATTTTTATTGAAGTCTTCTAACCCTTATTGAGATTGGAAAAGAGAAATTTGTGAGTGTGGCAGATTTGTGAGATCAACTCCTTGGCATTAAAAAGGTATGGGCAAATTCTTCTTTGGTTGAGTTGATTGATTGGCTTTATTGAAAATTAAGTTTGGAGTGAAAAGGACTTGATTAGGGTTTCCTTTTCGAAAGTGGTTGAGTTATTGCTTCAAGGTTTTCTGATTTGAGAGTTGAGATTAAAACCTTGTTTTATTAGCATTGTTGTTGAGATCATTGGTTGAGTGAAGTGTTTGAGTTAATGCTTCAAGGTTTTCTGAAATTGAGAGTTGTGATTAAAACATTGTTTGATGAGCATGGTTGTTGAAGTGAGTTGTTATGCAAAGAACTTGAACTAGGGTTTGAAAAGATCATGAGTATCATTGTTATGTGAGATTTGTTGTTGAGCATTGTTGGAAATATTTTGAGTTGGATGATACATGCTTGGACTAGGGTTTGTGAGCAAGAGTTGTTTCTTGAGTGATTGGTTGAGTAGAGTTGATTGAGCCTAGTCAAGTGGATGTATGAAGTGGTTGTTCAAGTTCCATAAAATAAACTATTCTATATTTTGATTTGAGTTGAGATTGAGTTTTGAGTATAGAACATATTGAGTCTCTAACAATTCTCTTTATGCTTCTATGAGATTTGAGTTGAGAAAGTGATTGAGAATTTGGACAAGTTATGTGTGAGCTTGTTGAGCAGATTTGGACAAGTTCTGTGTGGACTTGTTGAGCATATTTGAGAAGGTTCTGTGTGAGCTTGTTGAGTATATTTGGACAGGTTCTGTGTGGACCTATTGAGCATATTTGAGCAGGTTCTGTGTGGACCTATTGAGCAGATTTGAGCAGGTTCTGAGTGGACCTATTGAGCAGAGTTGTGCTAGACCGATTGGACTATGTTTAGTGTAGAATTGAGATAGAGATTTGGAGGTGATAGAGTAGAGAGGACAGTAGTCTTCGGTGGATAGAGATCCATCAGCCAGGGTAGTGAGGATAGGTCTTCTGAGTGGGGACAAGAGTCTTCAGTGGAGAGAGATCCACAAGCCAGAGCAGTGGAGGCAGTAGTCTTCTAGAGGATCATCAGCCAGAGCAGAGGAGAACGAGTTCTCCTATGGATAGAGATCCACAAACTAGATTTAGGGGATCAACATCTCCTTTGGATAGAGGTCCATAAATATTGTAATTGGGAAGGATTCCCAAAATATTATTTGAGAAATATTTAGAAGAAATACTTTCTTCGTGGAAGTAGCCATATTTGGGTGAACCACGTAAAAATGATGTCTCTCATGTGTGTGATGCTTTGTGTGATGCTTACTATTTTATTAATGTTGATGCTACCATTTGGATTAAAAAGCAAAAAGTTTTATTGTATATTGTTCACCCCCCCTCTCAGTATAAGCACATGTTCTTCAATTGGTATCAGAGCGGGTCTCTCCATGAAAAGACTAACAACTTGGAAGAGGATCCTTCGGTAGCACACATGACTTCAGAAAGTGAAGAAGAGACTATGTTTGATATAAAAGAAGAATTCTTTGTTGCTCTCAAAAAATTGGAAAGACTTAGAGAGAAGAATTCAAGCTTGAAAGAGCAAGTTCAAGAAGATGAAGAAGCAAGGATGGAACTTATACAGAGTCTCACAGAACTCAAGATTAAGGTAGAAGAAGGAAAGAAGATTGAGGAAGATATGACAGATCTATTGAGAGCCAGGGAAATAGAATGTGAAATATTGGAAGCAAAAATTGTTCTCCTAAGGAATAAAGTGGAAAGGACCAAGATACTACAAGATACATAATATGAGAAGCAGAAAGAGGAATCAAGTCTCCAAAAGGTAGAAACTTCAAACAAGGAAAAGCAAGCAAAGGACATCAGAAAGGAAGAAAGCAAAGAAGAACCCTGGATAAGAGTCAATCACAAGAGAAAGATAACTTCTCCTCAAATTCCAAGACATCCAAATAGGTTACATAATTTCTTCCATGGACATTGTTTTTCTTGCAATAAATATGGTCATAGAGTTGCACATTGTATTCATTATGCAAGATACAATAGAAATTTCAATTCCTTTGCACCTCTCATGGATGATGATGTCATATGTTACAAATGCAATAATTTTGGGCACAAGGCTAGATGGTGTAAAATGATATCTCCCGAGTCTAGAAAAACAATTCCAACAACTAGGAAGGATGAAAGAAAGAATGTTAGGGCTAAATCAATGTTAGTACAAACAACCCTTCATGCTCAAGATAAAGAAGAACAATGGTATCTTGATAGTGGTTGCTCTAGTCACATGACAGGAGACAAGGATAAATTCATTGTACTAAAAGAAACAAATAGAGGATCAGTTAGTTTTGGTGATAATGGATCAACAAAGATTGTTGGGAAAGGAACTCTGAGTCTAGACAATGGAAAAACAAAAATAGAGAATGTTTTGTACGTCAAAGGGTTAAAACACAATCTACTGAGTATAAGTCAACTTTGTGATCAAGGATACATGGTCACCTTCCATCCAGATAGGTGTGAAATTAGGAAAATAGAAATTGGGAAAATCATTGCCAATGCAAGAAGGACCCCAAACAACTTATACATGCTCAATGAGATCAAAGGGGAAAAATGCTTTCTGTCGCAAGAAGATGAGAGTTGGTTGTGGCATAGAAGATTGGGTCATTTGAATTTTGACAACATAGTCAGTATAAGCAATAAACAGGCAGTTAGAGATTTACCCAAAATAAGAAGACCTCAAAACATAATTTGTGCACCCTGTCAACATGGAAAGCAAACAAGGACAACTTTTAAGCCAAAAGGCTATATATCTTCTGAGCCTTTGAGTCTAATACATACTGATTTGTGTGGTCCTACCAGAACACAAAGTATTCAGGGTGAGAGTTACTTCATGTTGTTTGTAGATGATTATTCCAGAATGGTTTGGGTAACCTTCCTAAAAGAGAAGTCTGAGGCCTTTGAAAAATTTAAAGCATTCAAGGGATTGGTTGAAAATGAAACAGGCAAAAGGATTAAGTGTCTACGATCCGACAGAGGAGGAGAATTTACTTCAAATGAATTTGTAGAATTTTGTGAACAACATGGAATCAAGAGAGAATACTCAGCAACAAGAACTCCTCAACAAAATGGAGTAGTTGAAAGGAAGAACATGACTATTGAAAACATGGCTAGAGCTATGTTAAATGAATCTAAGTTATCATATGGTTTTTGGAAAGAAGCGGTATCCACAATAGTATACATAATTACCAGGGCTCAATTAAGGGTAAATCATCACAAGACTCCATATGAGCTTTGGAAAGGAAGACCTACTACTGTAAAACATTTTAGAATATTTGGAAGCAAATGTTACATAAGACGGGAAGATCAAAACTTGGGTAAGTTTGATCCAAGATGTGATGAGGGAATTTTTCTTGGTTATTCCACAAAGAGTAAAGCCTACAGATGTTTCAACAAAAGAACACGCACTATGGTGGAAAGTATGAATGTGACAATTGATGAGAAGACAGATTCCAGAGAACCAGTTCAGCAAACTATGTACCAAGAAGATGGATGTTGTCAAGAAGAATTTTGTGAGGAATCAGACAAAGATGAAGAAGAAACACAAAGGCTCCTTCCTAAGACTCCTTCCAGGTATGTACAGAAACACCATCCAAAATATCAGATCATCGGGAATCCAGATGAAAGACAGACAAGGAGAAGAATAATAAAACCATCTCAACAAGCAAATTTTTCTTTGCTATCTAAGATTGAGCCAAAAGACTTCACTGAGGCTAGTGAGGATGAATTTTGGGTTAAAGCAATGAATGAGGAGTTGGATCAGATAGAGAAGAGCAAAACTTGGGAACTTGTTCCACGACCAAAGGACAAAAATGTGATTGGCACAAAATGGGTATTCAGAAATAAGTTGAATGAAGATGGACAAGTGATCAGAAATAAAGCAAGGTTAGTATGCAAAGGATATGCACAAGTAGAGGGAATTGACTTTGATGAAACTTTTGCTCCAGTTGCATGACTTGAAGCTATAAGGATATTTTTAGCTTTCTCAAGTTTCAAGAACTTCAAGGTATATCATATGGATGTCAAGTCAGCATTTCTAAACGGGGTTCTAGAAGAAGAGGTCTATATTGAACAGCCAGAGGGATTCATACTAGCAGATACACCAGATCAGGTATGCAGATTGAAAAAGGCATTGTATGGTTTAAAATAGGCTCCCAGAGCATGGTACTCAAGATTGGATAAGTATCTTCAGGAACAGGGATTCAGAGAAAGGAATAGCAGATAGTAATTTGTATATCAAAAATGAAGGAAATGATCTTCTAATAGTGGTTGTTTATGTTGATGACATAATTTTTGGAGGAAACAATGATAAGATGTGCAAAGAATTTGCTAAGAATATGCAAAATGAATTTGAGATGTCTATGCTTGGTGAATTGTCCTTCTTTCTTGGACTTCAGATTTCACAATCAAAAAGGGGAGTGTTTCTCTCTCAAGCCAAGTACATCAAGGAAATGTTAAAGAAATTCATATTAGAAGATTGCAAACCAGTAAGTACTCCTATGGTCACAGGATGCAAGTTGAGTAAGGATGATGAATCTCCAGAGGTAGATCAGAGATTATATAGATCTATGATTGGTAGCTTATTATATGTTACAGCTACAAGACCAGACATAGTACAGTCAGTGGGATTAGTGGCAAGGTTTCAAGCAGCTCCTAAGGAAACACATGTGGTAGCAATAAAAAGAATCTTCAGGTATCTAAAAGGGACTATGGATTTTGGGCTTTGGTACCCCAAAAGTGACAGTTTCACACTAACAACATATACAGATGCAGATTGGGCCAACAGCATTGATGACAAAAAAAGCACAAGTGGAGGAGCATTCTTTCTTGGAGAATGTCTAGTCTCTTGGTTAAGTAAGAAGCAGGTTTCAGTATCTCTATCTACAGCAGAGGTAGAATATATTGTAGCAATAGCCAGTTGTACATAGGTGTTATGGATGAAGAGAACTCTAGAGGACTTTAAGATAAAGCATGATCAGCCCATTCCTATACTATGTGATAATACAAGTGCCATAAGTATCTCAAAAAATCTGGTAATGCACTCCAGGACAAAGCACATTCCGATTAAGTATCATTTTTTAAGAGAACAGGTGATGGATAAACAGGTCAGATTGGAATATGTCACTACAAAGGAACAGATAGCAGATATTTTCACTAAGCCTCTTTCAAAGGAAACTTTTGAGTATCTTCGAGGAAAATTGGGAGTGAGACTCCCACCCCAGAATTAACCACCTCATGAGGAGGTGGGGGAGGGGCTAAGCTAAGAGGCTCATTCTTAGCCCCGAGCCCCAAAGGTGACCCTTTGCCATTGATGTCAAAGGGGGAGAGATTTGTGTATTGGGGAGAGATTTGATATCTGAGAGAGCATTGAGCTAGGGGAGCAATGTCCTAGGGGGAGCAGAAGGAAAAAGAAAGGTCAGGTTTCAAGTAAAAAGAATGTGGGTTGCCATCAATGACAAAGGGGGAGATTGTTGGACATTTTGAGTCCCTAAGCCAAAGTTGTCATTGATGTCAAGATGCCAGTGAGAGTTCTTCTTCAGTTCGAGTGCAAATTTTAATGGAAGTTTATAATGGGTTAAAATATTTTATTTTACACCCAAAAATATTGGGTCAGAAAGAGGTTTTTACTTCTCCATGGAAGCAATTCATCCGAAGCATTGGAAGGTTAAAAATATTATAATTGTTATTATAATATTTACCAAAGTGGTAAAAATATAATTAAATATTATAATTTTTAATTATAATATAATTAGATTTTAAAGGATAAAGTTCATTTGATTAAAACCCTAAGGTTGGGTTTTAGAAAATTAAAATATATTCGAGCGCAAAGTTTTTAGAGATTAAAAACCCAAAGGTTGGGTTTTACTAAGGCTTTCGAAGCCTTAGAGCACCGACGTGATGCATTCAAATCAAAGTACCGATATCCTAGACAAAGGAGGAGGGCAATATAAATATATGCCCAAATTTATTCATTAATTATCCTTGCTCGAATGAAATTTGTGTGGCATATGCGAAAATGAGCTCGTGTGGTTTAAAATGTTTGGCAAAGGAAGCAGAGGATAATACGGAGAGAGACCACCCCCAAATTCACATTGGGTAGTGTGGCCTAGTGGCAGCTTGGAGAGCATGAAGGCATTGAGAGCACGAAGGTCATGCGTTCGATTCTCGCAAAGTGGTTTTTGGTGGCAGTGTTGTGGAAGCGCCCAAGGTGCACATTTTTGTTAAACGTGGGCAAGGAGAAGTGCAAAGAGGAAGCACGTGGTGCTTCCCCCTTTGCGAATGAGCATGTAGCTCATGTGGCAACCTTAGCCATGGCTAAGGCGCTCGTGGTGAGGGCAAGTCATGGGGTCGAAACCCCTTGAGGCAGGTACGATTTTTTAATTAAAATTTTATGATTTATGCCCTAAGGTTGGAGTGATAAGGTTGTTCTAAAGTTTATTAATTTTTAATAAACTTTATTAAATAAAGGTTGTGGTGATTGATTTTTGAAGGTGAAGTGTTGATGATTATTTGAGTTCTATAATTTGGAAATTGTTGTTTTGAGAGTTATGTTTTAGGAGGTATAAGGAGTTATAATAAAGGCTTAATTGAGATTTATTTTAAGACTTGTTGGCTATTATTTTTTATAAGGGTTTCTTCTAAAAGGACTTTGGTGGATGTTAAAATTAAGTTGGAGTAATAAGGTGTATTTTGCATTATGATTTTTATTGAAGTCTTCTAACCCTTATTGAGATTGGAAAAGAGAAATTTTTGAGTGTGGCAGATTTGTGAGATCAACTCCTTGGCAAGAAAAAAAGGTATGGGCAATATTCTTCTTTGTTGATTTGATTGATTGGCTTTATTGAAAATTATGTTTGGAGTGAAAAGGACTTGATTAGGGTTTCCTTTTCAAAAGTGGTTGAGTTAATGCTTCAAGGTTTTCTGATTTGAGAGTTGAGATTAAAACCTTGTTTTATTAGCATTGTTGTTGAGATCATTGGTTGAGTGAAGTGTTTGAGTTAATGCTTCAAGGTTTTCTGAAATTGAGAGTTGTGATTAAAACATTGTTTTATGAGCATTGTTGTTGAAGTGAGTTGTTATGCAAAGAACTTGAACTAGGGTTTGAAAAGATCATGAGTATCATTGTTATGTGAGATTTGTTGTTGAGCATTGTTGGAAAATATTTTGAGTTGGATGATACATGCTTGGACTAGGGTTTGTGAGCAAGAGTTGTTTTTCTTGAAGTGATTGGTTGAGTAGAGTTGATTGGGCCTAGTCAAGTGGATGTATGAAGTGATTGTTCAAGTTCCATAAAATAAACTATTCTATATTATAATTTGAGAAAGAGATTGAGTTTTTGAGAATAGAACATATTGAGTCTCTAACAATTCTCTTTATGTTTCTATGAGATTGGACAATTTTTGTGTGAGCTTGTTGAGCAGATTTGGACAAGTTCTGTGTGGACCTATTGAGAATATTTGAGCAAGTTCTGTGTGAGCTTGTTGAGCATATTTGGATAGGTTCTGAGTGGACCTGTTGAGCAGATTTGAGTAGGTTCTGAGTGGACCTATTGAGCATATTTGAGTAGGTTCTGAGTGGACCTATTGAGCAGAGTTGTGCTAGACCGACTAGACTGTGTTTAGTGCAGAATTGAGATAGAGCTTTGGAGGTGACAGAGTAGAGAGGACAGTAGTCTCCGATGGATAGAGATCCATCAGCCAAGGCAGTGAGGATAGGTCTTCTGAGTGGGGACAAGAGTCTTCGGTGGAGAGAGATCCACAAGCCAGAGTAGTGGAGGCAGTAGTCTTCTAGAGGATCATCAGCTAGAGCAGAGGAGAACGAGTTCTCCTATGGATAGAGATCCACAAACCAGATTTAGGGGATCAACATCTCCTTTGGATAGAGGTCCATAAACATTGTAATTGGGAAGGATTCCCAAAATATTATTTGAGAAATATTTAGAAGAAATACTTTCTCCATGGAAGTAGCCATCTTTGGGTGAACCACGTAAAAATGATGTCTCTCATGTGTGTGATGCTTACTATTTTATTAATGTTGATGCTACCATTTGGATTAAAAAGCAAAAAAATTTATTGTATATTGTTCACCCCCCTCTCAGTATAAGCACATGTTCTTCAATTTGTAGATCTGGATTCTAATAATGATACTATGGAAGGAGACAACAATATAGAGATTCATTTCAAGGAAGAATCGTAGGAGAAGCCAAAGTTTGAGGATAATATGATTAGGGCCTTGGAAGGAAATAAATATGGGATCAAGATTTATGTCCCTAAGTATGCAGGAGGGTTAAAACCAGAGGAGTTCATAAACTAGTTGAATAGCATGGATAAGTTTTTTGAGTGGAAAATCCTTTCAGAGAAATAGGAAGTGAAGCTTGCATGCACAAAGTTGAAAGGATATGCATTGATTTGGTGGGATCATCTATAGGACAGGCAAAAAAGAGAAAGAAAAATATTAGGGTTTGGTGTAAAGTGGAAAAAGAAATTGAAGGAGAAATTCTTGCCCAAATATTATGCTTGAACATTATTTCATAGAATTTACAACCTCGAATAAAAATATCAAAGCATCGAGGATTTCACCAAGGAATTCTACAAGTTATCAATTCGAGTGGGGCTTGAAGAATAAAATAAAATAGAAGTTTGCAAGATATGTGAATGGATTAAGTTATGTCATACAAGATGAATTGAGTATGCTTTGAATCCATAGTGTAGAAGATTCATATCAGTTTGCATTAAAAGTAGAAGAGAAACATAAGAGAAGAGGAGTAAGGAAAGGACCATTATCACCTATAGCTAGTGGGCATGGTGGATTTATTTCCTCAAAGAGAAAATTTACTAATATAGGAAAACAATAAGAGTCTAGGTAAGGTCATAGTAACCATGAGAGATATGGAGGATTTCAAAGAGGTAGAAGCTATGGTGGAGGACAAAATTAGGATTTTCCACAAAGGCAATATACCTATTATAGTTATGGTGAGGAAGGGCACAAAATTTTTAAGTATCTACACCATATTACACAAGAAATAAAATAAGGAGAACAAGCTAGAGTCAATCTAGTTGAGGTAGAAGAGCAAACTGAGATAGAATTTATTATAGACATGGGGGAAAATTTGATGATAAATAGGACAATGATTGTTCCAAGGAAAAAGTACAAGATAATGATGGTGGTGATTCCTGTCTGTATACAAATATATTTTGAACTAGTTTCACATCTAGAGGAAATGTATGTAAGAATATTATTGATAGTGGTAGCTATAAAAATATGATTTCAAATGAAATGGTTGATAAACTTAACTTGAAGTGTGATAAGAACCCATATTCCTATCGCATATCATGGTTCAATAAAGAGATTGAGGTAACTATAGATAAGAGGTATCTAGTTAAGTTTTCAATTAGTAATACCTACAAGTATGAAGTATGGTGTGATGAAGTTCTAATAGATGCATGCCACTTATTATTGGGGAGGCCTTGGAAATATGCTAGGAAGGCTACCCATGATGGGGGAAGGAAAAATTACACATTATAGAAGGATGGAGTAAAAGTGGTCTTGTTATCATATAAGGAAGAAGGGTAGAGTAAAAACCTATTGGAAACTAAAGAATTTGTCACAAGAATGAATGAAGTTGGTTTTAGTTATGTATTGACAATAAATAAGGTGGATACTAAGGATGTTGATATACTACCTACATTAGTAGAGTTTATAAAATAGAATATATATGTCATACAAGAGGAGATGCCAAATGGACTACCCTCAAAAAGGGATATTCAATATCATATTGATTCGATCTAGGAATTGAACGATTGGGAAAAAGAAATATAAAAATAGTGGGACTTAGCCTTACCACAACAATTCAATATAAAAATATCTTTCTCAAATAATTTATGGTAAGAATACCAAGGGTGTGCTAGATTTGATTGATCTACCCATTTAGGGTAAAATTAGTAATGATGCAGAGGAATTTGTAGACCACATATAGAAATTGGAGGAAGGAGTTAGAAAGAAGTTGCAAGATAGTAATGCAAAGTATAAAGTATTAGTAAATGCAAGAGGGAGAAAAAAAATGTTTGAGGTGGGAGACATGGTGATGGTTCACCTTAGGAAAGAGAGGTTTCTGAAGAGCACATATAGCAAAATTGAACTATGTAGAATTTTTAAATATATGAATAATAATACATGTTAATTGGAGTTGTAAGATTTTTATTAGAGGAAATCATAGGAGAAAATTTCTTTTCAACCAAAAGAGAATGATGCAAGAGTCTATCTTTCGGAGGGCATAACTTTTTATCTGACCATTGGATCAACTTGAAATTCTATGAGTTAGATAAAGAGAAGGACATACTGTGGCTAGACTGCTCTAGTCATCTAGATGATTTTTTAGGCTTTTATCGGATCCTAATTCCTTTATCTAGTGCCCTAAAATAGGATTTAGTATTTTTTTAAATCTGGAAGAAAACATATTGGGAATAACTTCTTATTAAGGTATGTATAGGTGTTGATATTTTCTAGGAGGCTTAGTATAGTTGATATTATAGTGTGTATTAATTTAGGAGGCTATCCAAGTTTTTTTTTATGATTTAGTTTTTGGCACTAAAAGATGAAATTACCCCCCAAAAAAAAAAAAAAAAAAAAAATTGTAATTTCTTATCTTTAGGGTTTCTTTTGGGGTATATATTCCATTGGTATCATATTGTAAAAGAGGTTAAATCCAAGAATGAGAAAATAAAGCATTTATCAATTTATATCCATCTATTGCAGCTCTTATGTGACTAGGGAATTTTTTGCTTTGTTTATTTTCATCACAATTTTATTTGATTGGAGGTTCTTGTTTTTACCTCTTGCAGCTAGATTTACACCAAAAATAAAGCATAGATAATTATGCATTTATTTTGAGATTAAGTACTTATATGGTATGAGGATATTATTTTCCACCAATGGTGCATGTGCGAAATCCAAACAACATTGTTGAAATAGTAGAGATGATATGTACTAAAATTTTGTAAGCTATGGATGTTTTCTACACCATAAAAGAGAACCTGTATATTTTTTATAAATAAAAAGGTCCTTCTTGTTCAAGCAAGCCATTATTTTTGGACTCAACATAGGTGTAAGAGAAATCCCTTAAAAATAAAATGTAAACAATGAAACGCCACATACCTAAGGGGGTGAGAAGAAATATTGTTTGTAAGAAATATCACATATTGTATTTGACTTAGAGGAAGTGGGCATCCACACTATGAGGATTTTCCATTGGGTGATTACATACACTAATAATAGTTCTCAAAGCTTGATGAAATTCCAATATAAATTCATGTTCAAAAATGCTCTTACCAGAACTTTAATTTTTGAGGAAAAATTAGTTCATCATTGTATTCAATACTTGTTTACATCCTTGTTCATAAACTTATGCACCTCTCGAATATAAAACTAAAGTTCTCACAAGATGTCATAGGATGTTATTTGTGAGAATATTCTAAATGTGGCTCCAACTATGGGAACCTTATAGCAACATCGAGTGTGATAGGTCATCAAAAAAACATAGGATTGGCAACATGAATGTTGATTTGGGAACTATTAATTTACTTTGATAAGAGGTAAGTGTCGAGTGTCTAATACATCCAAAATTTTCTTTCAACATCATGTAATAAAACACCAAAGAAAAAATAAGCTCATAATTTTACTTTCTACCACAACAAACCTAGTCAAAGATCTCAATATCCAAAATTTTGAAGTGGATAAAAAATGCTTCGATAGCACTGATGTGAGAGAAAAAATATCGAATGATTTATTCATGATTGGTGTTTAAATTATGCCTTTAAAATTCTATTTTTATGTGGTAGTATATCTACCATATCATAATGAAAATATGGAAGAGGTGAGATAAGGCAAATAACAAAGTTCTAATTGATATGACTATTAACAAACTCTAGCCAATGCTAAATCAAGAATAACATGCATCTAGAACTCCAACATAAGCAATGAAGTATCACTCATTAAATAACAATAAAAATAATAATCCTAGGATAAATAATACCTAAGTCCCTATACTAATCGTTATCAATAACACCTTGATGATAACACCTTAATTAAGAGACCTAGGAGGGAAGATGTGGGATATCCCATGACAAAAATAAATTAATTTAATTAATAATTATTAACATTGAAGTAAAATTATATGCTAGCGCATCAAGATCCTAACACCAAATATAAAATCCCTTTATTTCCTAGGTGTCTTCATTTTGTCATGCATTTGAAAGAGAGGTAATTAACTGGTAGAGAATAAGAACATAAGTTGTAGCCTATGATGGAGAAAACCCATCATATGGAGATAAAACCTTATATAACCATCCATCATGTTGTTTTTGGATATTGATCTCTTCTTAGAGATAAATCCATTTTTAGATGTGTAGATATTTGGCAAGGGCTTTCACTATTTTAGAAATTAGACTATCACGGGAAACCTTTATAAATATACTACTTTGTTTCTATTAATATTGCCATTCATTGGAAAAACTAGAAATACATACATAATTTAAATCTTGGAGGTAAAAAATCATGAGAGGTTTCAAGGAGAAGCAATAACTATATTGGTAGTGGATGTTGAGTTACATACATATCCATGCTAGATATAGTTATGAACTGCTTGTGTGGAAAAATCATATAAGAATAGAATGAAATTGTTATTTTCTCTTTCGAATGCTAAACCCTATTTTTCTTAAAGGAAAAACCCTAGATAAATTTTGTTGTGCCCTCTACAAATTATTTCGGTAGGGTTAGGGATTTTTACTTTAAAAAAGAAAAATAGGTAATATCTTCATTACACAAACAAGAGTGTTTGTTGCACCTTGTATGCAAATGCTATTTCTAGATTTGAAATTGGTAGGACAAATTGCCAACCCTTTTATGCTACTTAACGTAAATTTTATAAATAATATTTAAAATGGGTATTGATATAGTTTAAAATTATAAGATATGAAATGAGTTTGCTCATTTGGGCATTAAATTCAATCCTTAGAAATTAGAGAAAAATACCATTTGATTTTATCAAATTCAAAATTTAGTATCATTTTGAAACTATAGTTCTTAACAAATTTTAATGGAGTATTTGATTAGGAGTCAAAATTGATCAAACCAAGGAGTGGTAACATTTTTTTAAGCAAATAGGTTCCTCTAGTATAAATATGTTATTTGCATTTGAGGTATACAATTTGTGTTGTGCCAGCCAATTTTATGGCCTTGCTTGTTTTTTTAATACCTATTTATGAATGAAGCCTAGACTCAAAAGAAGTCATTAAAGGAAAAAACATAAAAAACATGAGAAAACTTTTCAATGGCTATAGTAGTGGTAAAACCTTGAATTGAATGATTTAGAGTTATTTTGATTACTATTTTCTTTGGTGCCTAGAGATAGGTATATATGAGGATATGGTATTATATAATATAAGGATATTATAGATATTTGTCATGAGCCACACATAACCCAAGGCTGATTATATTATATTATATTATATTATAATAACGAGTGGGATGAGATTTTAGTAGTCAAATCCCCAAAGTAAAATTAGAAGATTGGTATATGAAGAAGGGATATTATTATATCATCATCCATATCAAGTATTCTCTTATAATTGCATTTGCATGTGGAGTGGGTCCTCAGTTTAGAAAATCTTGTGGATTTATTGCTTCCTTAAGAAGTATTATTTATGTTGCCTATGTTAAGGGTATTACCTATCTATATCCTTGTTTGTATTGTTAGTATGGATATTTTTTTATGGATGGATGATTTGTTATTTTAGCATATGGTAAATAATTTTTTTAATGAGAACAAATTTTCATAGCAAGTGGTATAGAGCGACAATTTTTTAAAAGTGGAAATTATTTTATGGATTATAGAATTTTAGAAAAAAAATCCCTCTTTTTTGGGAACCATATCTTTGTGTAAAGTTTGATTTAGATGATTCTTGCACCATTTTGTTCAAAATTTGATGCACTTATGAAAAAATCTAAGTAGTATTTACGAAGATGTGACTCTAAGGATTTAGCCATTTGCAACAAAGTAGTGATATTTTTTTAAATCACACCTTTTTTTTAGAAAAATGAAATTTGATATATCTTTCATTGGGGTAAGAAAATCAATTGTTATTGTGTTTGAAGGATATATTTTTTTGATTTTAGATTCAAATTATTAGGGATATATATTTTTATTAAAACCGATTTCATAAAACCCTAACTTATATTACCTTTTTGTTGGTCCATGAATTCATGGAGTTGCAACTATTTTGAGATGATATTGATGTTAGATAATAATGAAAATATTTTAAATCCTTGTATTCTATTCATTTTAATTGGAACATTAAGCTAATTTATTATTTTATTGGAGCAACTCATCATTGGTTTTATAGTTTTCTATGGCTCATAATTATAAACTAAATTGGAAAAAATAGAGCAAGCATTCTTGAGTCAATGAAACCCATATAAAAATATAGCTAGTTTGAAAGATATCATCAATAGGTATAACACAAAAATAAATAGCCTCTAGGATGAAAAATTGCAAAATTTTAAGGATTTTATAAAAGGAAACTATAAGGATGATTGTGTGTAGGCTAAGGAAACCACACCTTTGGTTTCAGATAGACCAAATAGTGGTTAGAAGGATTTCTTTGAATCTAAATATTTTGTTTTGTAGGTTCATGGCTACATTCAAAGAAAAAAGGTTAATATTTATATATATATTAGTAGTGGATATAATTTAATTAAATATTGGTTTGACTAAAAAAGTTTTAGGTTCAACCAATTAAAAAACATACAAATTGAGGATGTGAATGTTCATATTTTTGAACATTTGAAGATCACCATGGATAAATATATTTTACATTCATATTTTCATGTCATTGATATGGATGATGTGGATATTTATTAGGGTTATGCATGGTTGTATTATTTAGGTACTATTAATATTAATGTGGAAAAGGAGTCTATGAAGTTATGTTATAGGAAAAAGAAGATAACACTATAGAATATTTCACAGCTTAAGGATCAAGAATCCATTGATAAACACGAAGTAGTTATGGTAGGGTAACAAGTTAAGAAAAAAATGGAGGACTCAAAATCTAAGTCTACAATAGAGGTAGTTGTAGTCTTAGGAAGAAGAAACAACAGCTCTATTAGAACACATAGATGCAACAAAATAAGGGTATATAAGAAAAAATCTTGAGAAAGAATTTAAAGTTAAGGAACAAAATGCTAAAGAATCAATGAAAATAGAACGTCAAGTTAGGATATCAACATATCATCACCCACACCACCATGAGCACCAATAATCTTGAAGGTATAGCTTAAGGCATTAACATTATTATGGATAAGTATGGTAGTGTTTGGCACAAAAAGCATAGTAATTCTAGATTTCAAAGTGGTGAAACCATATCATTGGATAATAACCCCAATTATTTGAAATATTAGAGTCCATATGTTAAGATCCTCTTTTGATTGACACAAAGGACAACACTTCTTATAAAATGTAAAGAATTTTAGAACATGGTGGGAATACATTTTGGCCATGGCTCTAAGAGCCCTCATCAAATAAAATGGGATAGAGAAGAATGTATCTTAGAACAAAGGTGGATGATACTTCTGAACATAATTTAAGTGAGGCTATTAACATAGAAAAGCATGAATATAACCTTAATAAGTATGGTGGATTTCATTTGAGTAGGGCATGGGGACCATTGGTTCAAACAATTATCAATCAAAAAGGTTGTTTATTTTACTTTATATTTGATAGTAGGGTTTTGTTGTTGCATTACATATTTTTCATAATAATTATTTTATATCATTGGTTTTTGTAACTTATTCTATCTATATCACTATTATTTAGGTTATAAGTTTATTTTTATTTTTATTGGTAGGAATAGCCCTTAGAATCCTCTATTGTTGTATTTTTAATTAAGTTATTTGTTTTTCCTATACTTTTTTTATTTTGATATTTTAAAGTGAATGTTTTTGTTTGTAGTAAATCTAGTACTTGATCTTGTTTTATTACTCATTCCTCTCATTATTGTTGGTTGCATGTTAATTTGGTTTATTATTATTATTATTATTGTTATTATTATTATTATTATTATTATTATTATTATTATTTATTATTATTTATTTATTGATTGATTATGCTTTTATAAATTTTAGAAATATTTTCTAATTCATTATTAGTTATTAAAAAAAAATTGTTTTATTTGTTATCTAATGATTTAATTTATCTTCTATCAAGTATGTTCTTCTATTACTTTTTAATTATTTATTTAAATTGTTATACAGTTGATTTTATTTATATTTTAATTTTTATTACGGTTTTATTCCTCATTTTATTTTATTTATAAACTTAGTAATTTTAAGATTCGTATAAATGTCACTGTTAATTATTGTTAATATGTTTTATATTTCATGGATAATTAATTAGGTTTTTTATTTATTTATTTTAATTTATTTTATTTTTTTCGTATTCCCCTTTATAACAGTTGTATTATTAATGGTTTTTAGTTCTTATTGTTAGAAGCATATTAAGTATTTTAAAGTTGGATTTGTACCACACAAAAAAAAAAATCTTAAAAACATTGCTTTATTTCCTGGTTAGGACTTGCTAGGGTTTGTTTGCATATTTACTATTTAATTATATTTTTATATGGTTTATTATCTCTTTATTTCTTTCTCCATAACATCTTATCTATTTAATATCTACTCTTTACTATTTAATTTGATCTCATATTATCTCATGAAGTTAGACTTGAAACTTCATTCAAAAAATATTTACACTCTGTTCTAGAATTCTTTATGTTTTATAAATATATCTACTAATAGTATTATATCTTTAAATATATTTTATAAGAAATTTGGTTTTAGTAGTTCTAAACAAAGTAGAAACATGGTTCATCTGGCACATGTGTATTCAATTTATGATGGATGGACTATTTGCTCTCATGGCAACATGCTACTATTACTTGTTTTAAATAATGACTATGATTATTGTGACTCAAATCATATATATGATTTGAGTGTAGCTAGTTGAGAGACTACACAAAAAATAGTAATTGTGGTCCTCACATATGAGCAGAATTTATATATTGATAGCAGTGTTGCACCTTATGATGGAATGTTTTATAAACTATGAAGGAAGCAAGGTTGAGTTAAACAAATAAAGGGTGTTGATGTAATACAAATGTGGTTACCTTAAAGGTCTTAAAGTGGATTAAAATAGGGTAATGCATGTTAACTAGTATTGATATGTATCTTATTCATTGAAAATTAATTGCATCCCGTGCTATAGTTTGGGAAGATTATATCAAAAAATGATTGTTCATGATATGACTAAAGAA
The DNA here is from genome assembly GCA_028583015.1 of Wollemia nobilis. Taxonomy (NCBI): domain Eukaryota; kingdom Viridiplantae; phylum Streptophyta; class Pinopsida; order Araucariales; family Araucariaceae; genus Wollemia; species Wollemia nobilis. The sequence goes on along the minus strand of JAQPPZ010017220.1, from coordinate 3,259,159 downwards.
CTTATTTTATTTATATATTGTATATTTTAGTATGATATAATATAAAATGAATAAATTTATTAATTATGATCATCTACATAATCTAAATGCTGACTTCATATTATATTTAATGCTTCCTTATATATATGATTGCTTGAATTATTGCATTATTTAAGTTTTACTTTATGCAGGTATAGTTACATTCCATAATTATCTTGTATTAAGACATGATCCAATATTTGTTATCCTCCCAAAAATATTAAATCTTTTATGTAGGGAAAAAAATCGAGGTAATTTCTTGTAATATTTCCATGGTTTGATGGTAAATCACCGTAGTAAATTTCTCCCTACTCATAATCATAGCAATGCTTCGTGTATGTTTGGTTTGGTGATCACAAATAGAAGATACTTTACTAGGTGCAAGATTTATATGTGAATGACCAAGAATAGAAAAAAACATTAATTAAGTTTTAATAGGTATTGAATGATAATAAATTGAATGAAATTATGAATCATAATATTAGAATGAAATTTTACAAATAATTGTGCATTATGGTCGTAGTAGTGGACTACTAGTATGTGTTATTTGTTGTTGTTTATTTATATTATGGTTGAATATTTATATACATACATACATGTAATAATTAGACTAAATTTAGATGTTATGGTCCAACAATGATAAAATTATGACAATATCACCTTCTTGGTAACTTTTATGATTTATTGAAACTAAGAAACACTTTGACATAATTGTAGGAAATAGTGTTGCACAAGCATTTTATTAAACCTCTTTTAATTGTGACTTTCTATGAATGCACTCATTTTATTGTTTATAGAATTGGAAATGTGTATTAAGGTACTTTACACTTAGATGTGTTCATTTTTGTACATGTAAATCTATGCATAATTTTAAATTTAATCATATATACTTGTGCGCTTCATTATTAAACTAAAAAATTATTTTGAGCAAACCTCTAGTATAACTGATTGTGAGATAAAATTACTGAGTTATTATACTATAATTTAAATCTAGAATAGGAGTACTAAGCCTAATGATAATCTAGTTGTTAACTAATAGTACAATTCATATAATTTTCATGATATTATAAAATCAACAAATGAGATTCATTATGAAATGTATATAATTGTCATCCTTTATTTGGTTATTCATGAAAATTTACATTTATATGGAAAATTTCTAAGCTCCTTTGTGGGTTTTGAGTCAAAATAATTTTTATGGAAAGTTTAAATTGTAGTTTCTTCTTGAAATACTAATAAAAAAATAATTCTAAAACAATCACATAACTCTAAACTTCTAACTACTAACAAATGACTATCAAATATAGAAGATATGCTAACAACTACATCTGATGTAAGTACTTGGAAGCTTCACATTTTACATTGTTAATAATAAAAATCCTATAATAACTTCTTGAGCTTGAATTTTAAGCCTAACTATTACATCACATTATGTTCCTCATAATTGAACCTACAATAATTGTATGTATAGTGGACAAAAATTGGCAAGGTCACCCCTGTCTAAGGTTTACAAAGCCCACCTTCTAGGGTCGTCATATTACCCTAGATGAAAATAATATTGAAGAAGGGTGACAAGAGTATCCTCATATATATATTTTCCATGGAATTCAAGGTCTTTGGGCATTTAAATCCTAATATTAGTTTTAAAATATAGTATCTTATTAATAGATATGCTTAGGTTTTTGGAGATATCAAGGGTCTTCCTCCAAGGTAAATATATGATCATGTTATTCATCTTTGTCTAGGAATTCATCCATACAATTTTCATTCTTATGACACTCCCCATCCTTAGTAGATATAAACTAAGAAACTAGTTTATGATATATTGAAGTAAGGTATTATCTTCATTGGTACTAGTCACTATTTATGACTAGTATCATGGCCAAATGTAAGTATGATTCTTTGTGAGTGTATCTACATTTTATATTATCCAAAAAATATCATTGTAAAAGATAAGTTATCTATTTATTTTATTGATGATTGGTTTGAAAATTTGTATGGGGCAAATATTTTTACCAATATAAACTTCTCTTTTGGGTTTCTTAAAATTAAATTTAGAGAGAACAATATTTTTACTATTTTTTATACACGAGTTATTTTGAATTTTTAGTAATGAATTTTACTCTTCAAAATAATTCTTCCACTTTCTAGTGTTTAATGATGTTTCTCTTTCATATTCTCTATTGTAAACTTGTAATAATATTTTTTGGATGACATGTTATTCTATATCAATCCTCAAGAAACTAATTTGCATTATCTCAAATATGTGTTCTATACTTTGGATCAAAAAAATTTACATGTATAAATATACTAATATTCTTCTAATATGACTAAAGTAGATTATCTTAGTCTTTTAGTCTCTGAAGAAGGTATCAAGGTGGATCATAATAAGATCAACCCATGTAATATTGATCAATTCCTAAATATATTAATATTATTAGGGTATTTAGGTATCATTAGGTATTTAGGGATCATGTAATGGCTTTTCTTGGTTTGATGATACTATAAGTTCCATAAATTCTTTAGAGGATATGTGTATCACTCCAATTCTAGATTCTTTATGCTTCAACAATCTCTTTCTCATAAAATGTGATGCTTTTAGAATGGGTATTAGTATTGTTTTGATTTGGGAAGTTCATCCATTGGATTAATAAAATAAAAAACTCTTTGGTAGGAATATGGGTTTTCCTACTTATGAGAAGGATATTTTAACCATATTTCATGTGATGGACAAATGGAAGTATTACATGTTAGGATGATATTTGTTTTTATTATTGAGTAATACTTCTTTGTCATGGGGATTGAACCCAGGTCACATCACCGATAATGCAAGTGGCGTCCTTGTCTGGTAGACCACATCACACGGATAATTAGGATGATATTTTATAATAAAAATTAATTATCGTATTATCAAGCACTTCTTGGAATGATCTCTCTCTTATATAAATGGTTGACCAAGATTTTTGACTATGAAAATGTGAATTAAAATAAAAATGGAAGGATAATATGGTAGGATACATCCTTTCTAACTATGAATATTTTGTACCTATAAATGTCATATCTCTCACCCTTCTACTTTGCATAGCCTATATTTGAGATGTATGGCATTCAAATCCTAAGACTAATTATTGTATTCATGATACTAAGATTTATAATCTACATAATTCATTGTTCTCTTACTTTGACAATATTCTAAGGAACAAGGATTGTGATTATCTCATTTAATGCTTACCAAGTCAAGAATATCATCCTTTAGGAATTACATGCTTCTTTCTTGGTAGGACAATATGAATTTCATACAACATAACATGTTCAATAGTATTTTTCTTAGAAAGAAAGTAAATCTTATATCAAATAGTCTATAAAGTGTGATAGACAAACAAGGGTAAAATATTAGTCTTTAGGATTATTGTAACCCATTCCTAATATGAACTACTAGTTGGAATACAATTCCATGGACTTCATTGAATATATTTAAATTCAAAGGGGAAAAAATTTATTTTTGTGACGATGGATTACCTTTTCATGTATGCTCATTTTTATGCCTTGTCATAATTATTCACTACAAGCAACATATCCAAGCTAGTTCTTGATCCGATTTATAAAATCCACAATATAACCAAATTTGTTACATATGAACATGATCATATTTTCACTAGAAAATTTTAGAAATATTTTCTAATATTAATGAAAATCAATCTAATATGAGATCTTTGTATCACCCTCAATATAATGATCATATAGAAATTATGATTAGTCTCTAGGTACTTGATATGCTTTTTCCAAGATACGTAATATTGGTGGGTCACATTACTTCCATTAGTGTAATGGTGGTACAATACTTCTTAATATCCTTAAACTAATATGTCCCTATTTGAGGTATTACATGGGTAGAAACCTATATTTTTAGTAGGCAATCTTCAAAATTATTTCCATGTTGCTCAAGTACATGATTTCTTCTAGTAGCTTTAGATTATGCTCCATCTCCTTAAAGATAATATTTGTCCAACTTATAGTTAAATGAAGCATAAATATAATTTACATCTCTTTGAGCAACACTTTGAGATACATGATATACTCATTTTGTGGTTTCAACCATACAAGTAGCTTTCTCTAAAAAATCTCACAAAAATATTAACCAAGATTCTATGATTCATATAAGGTGATTTTTCAAATATAGAACATGTATTGGATCTTTCTTCTACCTCTAAAATACAATTCACATTTCATGTTTCTTGACTTAAGTAGGTATCTAGTCTGAATATATAGCTCTAGATAGTGGTTCTATAGTTGGATGAAGAAGGATGGGTTGACCTAAACCTCAAAGTAGTCTAATAGTTATAGGTTCAAATTATATGGTATTGCCAACTATAAAATATATTCATCAAGTGTCATGATATTAATAAATATCACATGAGAGGGGAGCTAACGATCATCTACCATAGCTTTAAGGATAATTTATTTTAGAAGAATCCATATAACTATTATAACCATGTTGGTTATCTTCACTTGTTAGCTTAGGCCCTTAGGGTGCAATATTCAATCCTTTATAATTAGGATTTGGTTCTTTTATTTTGATTAATTATAAATAGGGTATATTTTCAAATAGTTGAATCAGCGTTTATTCATCTAACTTCTATCACATATTGGATGAAGAATAGAATTTGGTCTATCTTTGTAGTTATAGATTTTCTCTCTCATAATTTTTATTTGTTTGAATATATTATATTATTTGGTACATGCTAATGTACCACCTTGGGTACATTTTTAGATTAGAAAAGTGTCTTAGATTAGAGTGTGAGTATTTACTTTATGCAATGTAATAAATGTACAAGTATGGAAAGTATTTTAGTAATGTAAATGTGCATATTACTCTATGTGCATATGAGTCCATAGAGTAGGATAATGAAGAGTATCAAGAAGAGTGAAGGCCAAGAGTACCTCATATAAAGATTCATATTCCTTATATATATGTCTATGTGTGTGTGAGAGATATATATAAATTGTGGAATGAGAGTGTGTGGAAGTATGGTGTATTTGAAATATTTATTCGATGGAGATACAATTTTCATGAGTATTTACTAATCACAATTCTATGAGTTATTGTAGAATTTATTTATGAGTTTTATATGTTTATAATATTACCATTATCTTATATTTCATATTGCAACATTATTTTAGATCATATGGTTATTTTATCTTAAGTATTTAGCTTCAAAAGCTAACAGTGCTATCAGAGCCACAATAAGGTTTTGTCTTGCAAAAGTTTTAAAGTTGCAAAGGATATTTCCACTAGTTAAGGAGAAACTAGTGAAGTTGAAGAAATTACCTCCAGAAAAGAAAATTGAGGAAGATAGTATTTTTACTGTGTTGAAGGAAAACCAGTGAAGTTTGAAGATTTACCTATTCCAAGAGAAAATTCAAAATAGAAGGAAATTTAGAGGTTGTCAAGATAGAGCTTGATATTGATAATATTAACAGACCCATGAAGGAGGTCCTATTGAAAAAATTGATAGATAGAAGAAAATTCCAGATTTCTATTTGGCTAGATTTTGCCATAGGGTGGAAGAAAAACTTGTGAAGACTAGGACTCAACATATATTTATTTCCACTAGTTTTGAGAATAACTAGTGAAGTTTATTGATTTTAGAATTATAGAAATTTGAATGTATTTGGTTGATATTTTCTAAGTGTTTTGTTTCAAAAAATTAGTTCTCAAAAGTTGAGAAGCTTCCTTAAATAGATAGAGAATAATTTCACCTTCAAGTTCCTGAAAGTCTATCTGGTTTCCTCATGCAGAAATTAGTATTGAGTTACAACAAAAGAGAAGACATTGCAGATTAAGGAGGTCCAAGAAAGAGATCCTATTGAATATTGAAGACTATATATTGAATAAGGATTTGACCCAAGATAAGTTGTCCCATTGCAAAGTTTAATATTTAAGATAGAGGAGGATGAAGAAAAATATCCTATTGAATATTTGAGAAGCAACATAATTTTAAGATCTAAGAAAGAGATCTCGTTGCTGAATTTCCATGGTTAGAATTTAAAAAGACAAAATGTAAGGTTTCATTGAAGTTTTTGAGAAGAATAATTTGAGAATTTTCTGAATTAGAATACCTAAGGAAGAGGTCTCAAGACAATTTGAAGAAGAAGAAGGCTAGAGAAAGCCTCATTACAAAGTTGAAGAAATGGTCATTGGAGGATATTTGAAGAAATTTCACGTCAAAATATTACAAGTATGAGAAGATCCTAAAAGGAATAATTTGGTACAATTATTTCCATCTAACAATAGGCCCAAAAGGAATAAGGACTTGTCAAGATGTTTGCCAAATTTTGAGGCTATTTTTGAAGACCTCAAGATATTTAGATTCTTGAGGAAGAAGGTAGTGAAAAAAATTAGATTTGAAGTTAAAATTTGACAATAATATTGAAGGAGAAATAAAAATTGAAGAGGCCATAGTTTTGAGAAGTTTGAGGATAGCCACAAATATTTGAAGGTTGATTTATGGAGAAGAATATTGTTGTTTTTTGCAGAAGAAGTTGAAGAGTCACAGGATAACAAGTTGAAGGTGACATAGTGCTACAAATTGAAGGGTAGATATTGAAGTACCCTTGAATAGAAAATTAAATGAGGAATTGATAGTAAAAGAAGGCTACAATTTAGAGAAATTTTGGAGAAGTTTTACGAGAGCTTTGAACAACAAAGTACAGAGAATCTTGGCTACATATGAAGCTACAAATTGTAGAGTCTTAGACAATGCATTTGAAGGAGAAATAAGGAGCAAGTTGAAAAATATTAAATATGATTTTTGGGAAGCAACTTGAGCTACAAAATTTATAAATTTGAGACAAAAAGTATGAATCAAATCACCAAGAAAATTATCTACAAATGAGTCCAAAAGGGTATGCAATATTGGTGCTATAAAAAATTTATTCTTCAAGCATTAAAATCAGTCTTTTATAAGCTTTTAAGAGCACCAAATTAGAGATATTAAAATCAGAAATTAGTAGTTTAAGAGAAGAGTCTTCAATCCAAGGAAGAAGGCCGCATTATCATTAGTAAACCTGCATATATAACAACAACATTTGGAGTTAAAATATTGCTTGGAAAGGAGTGATAAGAAGTAGAATTATATGTTATTTCTATAATACTAACAAGTGCAGGAATAAGTGCTCAAATTTAGTAGATATAAACTATTTAAAAACACCAAGAAAGGCATTAAAGGGATGCAAATTTTTTTGTGAAGAACAATCACCAGAGAAGTGGTAAAACCATTATAGTGAAGAAGACACTGAGAGAAAGCCACAAAACTACCAAATGTAGAGTAGGATCTACTGTGGAATCCATAAAATGAGTTGTTGAAGAGGTGAAATTTTCACCAAGAAAGAACCACCAAAATTGTGCTACTGAACTGGGGTGTAAGAGCAAACCACCATAAAATTTCCAATCGAGGAAGATAAGCCATAGAAGATGAATAGGTAGCATTAGTTGGACATCAAGGGGTAAATATGAAAGAAGGTAGAATATTGAAGAAATAATATTAGGGTACCAAGAGATATTTGCACAAGTAGATGTTGGAGAGAGAAAAATGAATATGTCACATGGTTTTTGAAATGCCCAAGAAACTATAACGCTTAGAAATATTTCAAAACCACTCATTTTTTATCATGACCTAGTGAAGAGATGTGAATAAGGAGTAGTAATTTGTTTGAAATGGAATAGATATTGTTTGACACTTGGTATTTTTAAGTCAAAACACCAAACACCATGGGTGAATTAAAATGTTCAAAGCATTTATTAATATACTTGCATTTATTAAGGATATAAGAATAGACTGAGTGCATAGTCTAAAATGATTTTACGAAGAGTAGTAAGGATAGAACATCAATATAAACAATGTGTAAGTCGATTAGCTAAGTGTACACATGAAGAGTGTAGAGATATTTAGAATCTCATGCTTGGAGGTCTTGAAGAACACCAAACATACCCGCAAGAGTAAGTGGAGATTTGCCAGAATCAAATACTGAAGTAATACATTGAAGTACAAAATAGAGAATGCACTTGAATTTAATTTAAGTGTTTTGCAAATCTTGGTATAACAATTGACTAGTCATAGAGGAGAGAGGGAAAAATTTTGAAGCAAGCTAGACTATGGCAGAAATGATTAAGAGCTCCTTATGTGCAACAAAGAAGAAGTGTCATTCAAGGGAAGTTCAAAATTTTTTGACCAAGATAATTAGCATCTCAAGATTGGAGGTAATTTACTTTGTTATGAAACTAATTATATGCCCAAGATAGGAGTTATAAGGTTGGGTAAAATAATTTTTTTCTAAGGTTAAAGTGAAGTTATTTTACTTGCTTGATTATTGGAGAGATAAGATATTGAAGTAATATTTGAAAACTTAGAAGTTTGATTATTGCTATTTGAAAAATTTTATGAAGATTTGAAAATTTATTTAAATATTTGAAAGAATTGATTTGAATTTTTGTAATTTGATTATTTGAGTTTACAAAACAATTTGAAATATTTATAATTTGAATAGTTTGGAGAAATAAGACTTCCTACATCAAATTAGGAATACAATACTTGTAAATATATTTTATAGAATCTCTAAATTTATAAATTTGTAGTTATAAGGAATTCAAAACCAACATAGGATTGGGAAATTTAAAATTGAAGAGAATATATTATTGAAATTTGGAGATAAAATGAATTCAACATAGGTTTTGAAAAACCAAAAATTGCATTGATAGTTAGTCTCTCATTCAAAATTAAAGAGACATAAATATTGAACTTTTGAAAAATAAAATTACTTCAAAGGTTTTATTTGACAACTCTAACTAGTGAGATAAAAGGTTGACAACATCAAGATTAACAATTGAAAATTGTCCTTAGTCTATCATTCAAAACTAAGGAGAAATAAAGAGTAGAGAATTTGAAGTTGCATCAAATAATTGTTTGATAAACTATACTAGGGAGCCATAAGATAATCAACCTCAAACATTTTGAAAAATAAAATATTCTATAAAAATTAATTCTCAATACTTAATACTAAGGAGCTAAAAGAATGTTTACTCCAAAACATTAATTGAATAATGATATGAAAAAATAAAATTAGAAAAATAAGAGTAAAGGATATAAAATATGGAATCAAAAATTCGATTGAAAATTCTAAATGAAAATTAGACTGTCTCAAGTTTCATTTACAAATAATCATTAGAAGAAAATTTTGAAATATTATAATACTATCTACATGCGAGAATGTTTGAAGCAATTAAAAATGACAAATATAGTGTTATAATTCCTTTAAACATTGCTAGTATAATATACATGGCATTGCTTACACTTAAACATCACAAAGAGAAGAACTTGAAACAAAAGGAGTTGATTGAATCCCTTAAGAAGAAAGCAAAAGTGGATGAATTGTTTTTAGAAAAGGTATTTTATTATTTATGCAATATTAATACTTCAATTTCATCTAATTTAGGGTTCTATTATGATGTCATAAGTAAATGTTAAAACATTTTTGTATAAATGAAGACTTATGATAGTAAGGACAAAGGCAAAGAGAAAATGTTTCGACATGAATCAAATGACAATATGATAGCATCTGAAAGCATAAATACTGACATCAATGATGAAGACAAGTAAGAATAGAAATAACCTAATCAAGAAGACACATAGTGCAAAGTGAGTTAAAATACAAAGACAACATTGAAGACTAAAGTAGTCTATAAACAAATAATGTAATACAAGGGGGTGTTGGATAGGGTTATGCATAGTGGCTATTTATCGCCAAATTGGCTAAAATTAGGATATTTAAAATTTTGAATAGGCTAATATTTGGGACCCTTGACTAGGGCCCATTAGCCCAAAAAAATTGGGTGCATTTTTTTTTTGATCGATTCACCCCAATTTTATAATAATTTGACAATTTTAAGTTTAAATTTCCAATATTACCCATAATAATAGTGAACCTTCTACATGTGTTTGGACACTATTCATCTGTATTTCAAAACCGATTCACCAAATTTTTATAAATACATTTTGAGGCTGACCCCTTATGCATAACCCTGGTGTTGGAATATATTACATTTTTTGGTACATGCTAATGTACCACTTGGGTATCTACACCAGGTACCTTATTTGCAAGTTCCCCCAATACTCTAAAAAATGTCTAGGGTTCAAGCTAGGCAGCTTGCACCAAATATAAACCCCCTTAGCTAGCTTTAGGGGTTCACCCAGTTGGGACAGACCCCATAGAATGGAAAATCTTAGACTCCAAGGGATATGGAGAATAGTTTTCCTTAAAAAATATTTGTGGAGGAATAGGAGACCACCCGCTCTGGGTGGAAGGTCACCTTTTCAAATTCCTACTCCTTCCATGGCTCCTTCTGAGGATTTCTAGGTGGATCTCCTATTTTTCTAGACCTGGTAGGTCTTTCTAGTCTCATCTTGGTGACTGGAGTGTTGTTCCAAGATCTTTTCTATGTTTTCCTAGGTTGTTTCAGGAAGGGTTTTTTCTTGGTGTTCCTGCTTTTTCCTTGGGCGGTGCTATCTGATCATATAATCCTAGTTTTTCTTCTATGTGGGTTTTTTAGGGTACTTCGCTTCTTGCTTGGTTTAGGAAGTGTGCAAATGAAGCTCTCCCCTATGGTATTTAATTTGGTCTTGAGATGGAACCATACACTTTTTGGTCTATAAGGGTGGATTTTTGTTCTTTCTTTAGCCCTGCTTCATTTTAGGGTGGGATTCTATTCACCCATTTTGTTGTTGCCTAGAGGGTCTTTCTCTATGTTTCTTTTTGGTCTTTGGGAGGAGACCATGATTTTATTACCCATAAAGGATCTCATAGTTGACTCTGGTTTGGTGTTTCAGTGGTGGTTCTGGTATTGGGATTTCCTAGTTTCTTCTTGTTTTGTGGTGGGGTTGGGATTATTATAGATCTACTATATTTTATTTTGACAAACCTACCTATATTGTTTTTCTAGTCTTAACAGAATATCATGTGTCGATTTTTTGCTGCAGTGGAGGTCTTCCTAAAATATAACACTATATACAATCTACTTCGTAGATATTTTTTAAGGGTTTCTCGATGGTTCCATTATCTTCACCCTTATGGTCTTAGATGGAGGATATTGTGCTCTATCATGTTGCAGAAGGATTTTTCTAGTCTCTTCTTGTTCTGTAGAGGGGTTGGGCTTCTTTCCATTTGGTATTTATGTTATCGAGTTTGCCTATAGTTTTTTTTAGTCTTGAGGGGAGATCATTTGTTGATTATTTACTGTAGTGGAGGGTTTCCTAAAATCTAAAGTTGTTTTTGATTTTTTTTTGGTTGGTAAGATGGAGTTTTATTAAAAATAGGTTTTGAAAGGAGCCTCAAAACCTTGTTACAACCAAATGAGACACATCAAAATTTTAGACCCAAAGGTCAAAACAAAGGGTGACCCATGGTAGGGGTCTAGCCTTACACACGAAAAAAACATTAAAACATAGAAAACCAAAGGGGATGAGCCCATCTTGACCATAAATGACAAATAGGGCCATCCTAGGGGGACACCCCACAAAAAAAACCAATAATTCAATTACCATAATTAGTGCTTCGAGACTCATCCATCTCCCTAAAAATGGTGTTGAGATGACCATGTGCTACATTGAGGTCCTTTGCAATCTATTTGTAGATCATCCAAGTAGCATTGGATGAGTTGGAAACTATTAAAAGGGTGGCCACTAAGCTAGTGATATGGATGAGCATAGCTTTACAAAGTGCAATAGTGGATGTGACACTGACCTCCTCCTTCACTATCTCCTTCAGATGGACTACCTTGTAGTTGACCTCAAAGGTTAGCTCAATTGTTTTTTCTAGGGATTGCATCTCCTTATTTAGCTTCTTTAGGCACGGTGAAGTGATATAGATGAAAAAATGAGGTTCTAGAGGAACTTGGATGAGGAGCGCTTAATGGACCAGGGCTTAAGATCAAATATAGAAAATAGGGGGTCATCCTTGGGCTTCGAAGGATGGAGGAGGATAATTTTGGGTCATCGTCATCACTCAGCATATCTTGGATGGACGTATCATGACTACTTCTATCCACAAGCTTAGCAGGGGTGGTTTGAATAGGGTTACATAAGAAAATAGGAGGGGTAGGGGTAGGGGTAGTCTAAAAGATACTAGGAGAAGAATTGGGAGGGGCAGGGGTAGGCTATTTGGGACTATAATATAAACTAGGATGGGTAGGGGTAGGTTGGTTGGGGCTAGGAGATGAATTGGGATGGGAAGGGACTGGCAGGATGAGGCTAGAGAAGGATTTGAGAGGGACAAGGGTGGATTTATTAGGGTAGAGAGAGGTGCTAGGAGGGGTATGGGAAGCAGTGATCAGGGTATTCTTGGTGAAGATATACAGGGTATGTTTGTACAATATGAGGTGCATGCCTTGATGGATGGAATGATGGGATTTCCTAGACCTAACATTGATAACAGATAGCTCTATGGACCTAAAGAGGCAGTTGATGATATTCATACGTTTTTTTCCCATAAAATTGTTCAAGAATGCTAAGTGGAAGTTGTGATGGGTGACGTCAATTTTGTCAATGGTGAAATATTACAGTATTGGCACCATGACTCAATCCCACAATCCAGGAAGTTTAGTTCATTTGATTCCTCCATAAGTAGTAATTAAATCCTTACTTTTATTAGGGAGGTACTCTAGCTCCACCACCATGGTGTGTTAGTTGCATTGAATGGATTTGTCATCGATAGGAACCCCATAACTTTAGCCAACATGCAAAAATTGATATAGAAGTTGAGGCCTCTAACAAATACATGGCAGTCATTCTAAGTGTTAACGATTTCATTAGATACATATTAATCATTGCCAATAAACTTCAGGAGGAAGGGTAGGTAATTTTTACTCTTCAATATGTCTTCAATGATAGGGTTGAGTTGAAGCATATAGGGCTCAAGGAGGGCCATGGAGGAATGGGTATGGGAGATGTGAGACTTGGTGTGGGGGCTAATGAAATGGGGATAGACAGTGAGGTTGAGCTTTGGGTAAAGGTGGTACTTAAAAGGTCATTTAGCTCACATGCCAAAGAATATAAAATAATATATGCACTAGACCAAAGTAGAGTTTGGAAGACAATGCTTCTTGGGGTGCATGCCCACCAATGTAGTGGGAAGGAACCATGAGGATAGGGTGATTAACAGTGGCATTGGACATAACATTATTTTATAAAGGAGAAACACTCATGGTGGTGGAATTATTGAGAATTCCTGAGGTGGCCTAGATAGTCACACCATGGGAATTAAGCATTATTTTGTGATTGTACATGTGATAAATTATGATGGCACCACTGTTCACACCAAGGTGACTAAACATATTCCATAAACCAATACTAGGAGGGTTGGTTCAATTGCAAGAGATGTGAAAATCATGATGACACCACTAGAAATATTGATTAATATCTTGTGGCCAAGCATGAGGTGGAAAAGGAGCTAACAATGAATGTCCATAGGGAAACAGAACGAAATGGGGTGGAAGGAGGGGTACACATGGATGGGGACCACATGGTGGATGAAAGGGAGGGACGTAGGATGATAATGCAAGGGTAGAGGTACACAATGACCAAGCAAGGGGAGGGGGTGGAAGGGGTGGGCCAGAAGGGTTGAGCTAGCACTAGGAATGTAGGTACCAGGAGAAGGTGGGGGACACATGAGGACCAAAGGGTGATGGTCATAAGTTAGGGGACTTGGGAGATGAGATGGATACCATATATCAATAGGGTCCATACCAATCACATGCAATGATATCAATGAGTTTTTGGGTAAAATCATCATACCAAACATAAAGGGATTTTTGGAAGTGATCCAGGTTACCAAGGGAATCAACCACTCTATTGGCTTATCTAAACACATTTTTGACTAAGATCTCCAGGTGGTTAATAAGGAATATCTTAACTTCAAAAATTACATTATTGTTTCTCCAATTAGGATTCATTTAAGTCTTGATGTAGTTGATAACGTGTAGAGAATCTCCTTCAACCACAAGCTTGCACTTAAGGTTACTTGTGATCAATAACCCCTAATAAAGGGCTTTAGATTTCATGGTGTGATTGGTGAGGATACCAAGGTTCTCGACAAAGGCTAATAGGATTCTTCCTTCATATTTTTTAAGAACTCCACCAACAAGTCATAGATTTTCTCTTGAGTAACCATTGAAGTTTAGCTTGAGCCATCCCTCTGGGTGGGATACACTTGGCATTGGATCTAGTGTCAAAATGTATGGACGGTTTTAGGGGACCATATAGAGATGGAAGGAAGAGGCTATGGAGGACTTGATCCTAGGGTCTGAAGGCTTAGAATTGGGGTACATGTACACATTTTTTATAGCAAAACTTATGATACTATTGCCAAATGAGGAGGGGTCTCTCGGAGCATTGGATAAGGCTTGACTATTGTTCTCAAGCCAAATTTTCCACATTAAGTGATGAAGGCACATGGACCATAGAGACCTGATTTTGTGGTTCTTAAAGGGGTTGGACCATTGATTGAAGAGATAAACCACTAAGCTAGGACAGACCCAAGCAATGTTGAAGGTGTTAAGGATGGAACTGAGGACTAATTTAATGAAAGAGCATTCAATAAAAGATATGGTGCACTAACTCACACTCATAATTACAGAGATAACAATGGTTAGGCAATGATAATCCTCTGGTTATGAGATTGTCCAAATTCAAGATCTTATTTTGGGCTATCAGTCAGGAAGAAGAACCTAATTTTGGGGATAAGGTTCTTATGCTAGATGATATTGATGGGGATGTTACAAGTAGGGATTTTATCTTGTAGAAGGTAAGCAAACTTGATAGAAAAAATGCCATCATCACACTCTCTCAAAATAGGTATGTCAGAAGACTCAACAAGGATGGGGATGATGAAGGGGTGGAGAATGGACGACAGGGAATTGATAGCATTTATGAGGTCAGCAAGGAGGTATGAGGATGGAATGGATTTCCAAGAGGGTCTATCATGGAAATTTTATCTTTGATTTACTTCATGTTTTGGGGGCATCATTTCTTGGCTAGTGTTTTCTAGATATGGTTGTGCATCACCTTCTTTGTAAGAAGACCTTATGGCTTGTGGATTATTTCTCAGGCTATTTTATTAGCACCTTGGGTACATATTTAGATTATAAAAGTGTCTTGGATTAGAGTGTGAGTATTTCCTTTATAAAATGTAATAAATTCTCAAGTATGCAAAGTATTTTGGTAATGTAAATGTGCATAATAGTCCATGTGCACATGAGTCCATAGAGTAGGATAGTGAAGAGTCTCAAGAAGAGTGAAGACCAAGAGTGCTCCATATGAAGAGTCACATTCCTTATATATATGTCTATGTGTGTGTGAGATATATAAATTGTAGAATGAGAGTGTGTGGAAGTATGGTGTATTTGAGATATTTATTAAATAGAGATACAATTTTTGTGAGCATTTTTTAATGGCAATTCTATGAGTTATTGTAGAATTTATTTATGAGTTTTATATGTTTAGAATATTGTCATTATCTTATATTTCATATTGCAACTTTATTTTATATATTGTGGTTATTTTATCTTAAGTATTTAGATTTGAAAGTTATCATAATTTATTTTTAAGATTTAGAATTTTATGAAATTTTATTGGACTTGTTATTATAGAATCTAATTCTATTGCAAATGTTATTATGTGTACTAATTTTGTTGTTATTATTCTAAAGCGTATTGTTGCAATTGTTTTTCTAGAATTTGTTTTATTATAGTACACACCAATTTTGTCCTTGGACTTCAAATTTTACTATGTTTAAAATATCCTTTTTTTTATGATAGGAAAACCATTCCCACCTCATGGCTCCAAAAAAATTATGTTATTTTATTAAAAATCCTTCTAAGCATTAGATATAGGAACAAATTAGAACAATTGTATTATTCCTTTCTTTTTGTTTAATTGGTTATATGGGATTGACATGGGTCCCACCCATGTTATATAAAAACCACATAGTTCTATTACAATAACATTTTTGGTGATTATGTCCATATCATCTAGCAAGATTCAAATTTGGATCTTCTCTTTAAAATTTTATTAATTTCCATGTTCTTTGATTAAATTTTAATATTCATCCATGAAATTCAAACCTTGGTTTATAGTGTGAAATTATATTCTTTATTGAGGTTTTATTTTCAATTACTAAATGCCTTCAAATATTTGTTTACTTTCATAACTATTGAACTTAAGTGACTCATTAAGCTACTTAAATTCTCTATTCATATGTTCTTCAACTAATATTCTCATATCCCTAGTAGACAAGGTATTCATAACAATTTTTTTATTGGATACATAATTATGTGGGTTAAAATGCATAAGTATTTCTATGCATTTCCTTATATATAATAATTTAACATTTATATAAATGAATGTGTATTTTGGATATCAATTTTTTTTTATTAGTTGGTGGAAGGGGTTTTGAAAGGGTCCCCAAACATTTTTACATTATCAAGAACAAAAAGAGACAGTCCGTATAGGATAAACTAAAAACCAACACAAGCAAGGTACAAAGTCTCTTGGATAAAACACGAAGAAGACCCACCCAGGAGCTAATAAAACCTACCAAATTAAAACCCAAGTACATCACTAAGAAAAAAAAAAACTAGTAATGGTTTCACAAACAAAAATACAATGATATTTTAGACCATTTTGTAACAACTTAGAGGAAGACAAGTGTCCCATAAAAGACCAATCCTATCCAACCAAATAACATCCCACACAATGACATTAAAGCAAATTATTACCATCCAACATACTTGAATCATATATTTCATTGGGAAAATTATCGTGTCACATATAGGACTCTTGAGAAAGGCCTAGGTTGCAAAGAGTGTTTGTTGCTTTATTGCCTCCCCTGTATATGTATTGAATGATCTTGCTACTGAGATTTATTAATACTTTCCTTGACTCCACAATGAGGTTCTGAACATTTCATGAATGGTTTTAGGATCCCTTGAAGTAGTTGATAATGTTAAGAAAATCCCCTTCTATAATGATTTTAGTACAAGGAATGTATATGAGCAATGGTAAACCTTGACAAAGTGCTCTTGCTTCAGCAATATGATTGGTTTGAATTCCTATATTTACTACATGGGCAAGAATAATCTTTCCATGATCATATCTAAAGATGCTAGTAGCTATTGCAATCCCTCAGTTCCCCTTAGCAGCATTTTCAAAAATGATATTGATCCAACCACATGATAGAGGAGTCCACCAAATTAAAGATTTATCAAAAAGGGCTAGGGAAGGAAAGAAAAGAGATAAATAAAAATTCAATAAAGTAGCAATCTTAACCTCAATAGGTAAGTCAATAGACTCTTGAGAAGGGACCAATTTGGAATTTTTAATAGCAACAACAAGCACTCGATTACTAATAGAGAGAGGGTCCTTGGAAGCATTGGAAAAGGCTTAAGAATTTCTCTCAATCCAAATTTTCCAAAGATAGTGAGGAAGGTAGAAGGCCCAAAGAGACTTGATATGGGACCCACAAAAAGGATTGGGTCATTGGACACAAAGGTCTAAAATGGATTTAGGATGGGTCTAGATAATACTAAAAAAATTAAAAATAGAATGGAGGACCTTTAAGGAAAAGAGGCATTCAAGAAAGAGGTGATGGGATGATTCTAAAATAGAAATATAGAGATAGAAATAGTTGGAAATGATCATACCTCTAGTCAATAGGTTGTCAATGGTAATAATTTTATCTTGGACAACAAGCTAAAAAAATCCAATCTTAGGGATAATATGTTTGAGCTAGATGATATTGGTAGGAAACCATTTCTCTTTAAAGCCCTCAGCTAAGAAATAGGTAAACTTGATTGTGAATTTTGCATCCTTAGTGTATTTACAGATGAGATAGTTACGATCATTTGAATTGGGAATAATGTATTTTTCGAGAAGTTTGGAGAGTTATTACTTCTTTAACTTGTTCCTCATTCATATTTTTGGAAGGAATATTTTTCCATACATTACTTTGGCCAAAATAATAAATGAAGTTGCACACATTGTAACCAAAAATATAGTTTATAGTGGGTTTGATGATAATTAAGGTGGGGTCTTCCATTAGCGAATGATATTTTAACTAGGGATCCCTCCAAAAGTCTATACTTATTCTATTACATGGCTACCATATGAGCCCTTTCTTGATGATGGATCTAGATTTAAGAATGGAGTTCCAAAATGTAGACTGTTGTTCAAAATGACCACATCAAGGGGAGTAAGGAGTGGTCTTCTCAAAATTTCACTAAGGAAAAAAGGGTATGATGATGTGACATTTTTGAAACCAAAGGCCAATTAAAGGGAAAAAGTCATGACGACATGATATTTTTGAGCCCAAAGGTTGAGCGAAGAGAAAAATTCATGACGGCATGACATTTTTGAGCCCGAAGGGTAAGTCTAAGGAAAAATCCGTGATGGCACAACATTTTTGAGTCTAAAGATCTAATAAATGGAAAAAATTATGATGGCATGGTATTTTTGAGTTTGAAGGATATGTTTGAGGAAAAGGTCATTATGGTATGAAATTTTTGAGCTCGAAGGCTGAGCGAAGAGAAAAAGTCACGATGGTATGACATTTTGAGACCGAAGGTTGATCGAAGGGAAAAATTCAAGATGGCACGATATTTTTGAGCCTGAAGGCTAAGTCAGAGGAAAAATTTGTGATGGCACGATATTTTTGAGTTTGAAGGCTAAGTCAAAGGAAAAAGTCGTGATGGCATGACATTTTTAAGCCCAAAGGCTAAGTTAGAGAAAAATGTCGTGATAGCATGACAAATTTTTGAACCTGAAGAAGAGCAGTGAAAGATAGTTGGGCCATGATGCCTCCAAGAAGACAAAGGCATATTGTGGTAACAAGAAGATCCTAACCATTTCTATTTAATATCTCATGCTCTCTTAACTACCACTCTACCAAAATGAGTCTACAGATATATTGTTTTAACAACTTTTAGTTTTTTTGTTATGTAAAAATATATATAGGATGAGTGACCGAAACAAAAGGTCAGATCTTGGATGTTTACAAGGCACTGTACACAAACTTTTGAAAGCAAATAAATATTATTCATTCTAGTTTTTGGCTCACTGGTGTTGTTATAAAGTATGTATGGGTTGTTAATTGTTGTATAAAGTTAGGTTGAATAGAAACTACTTTAATTCTCATTTTGAGTTTTTGCGTTTGAAGTTTTGCTAATTCTAAAATTAACAGTTCCAATAGGCTTATGTTTGATTAAATCTGCACCAGAGGATTATTCATTCTATTTTTATGGTTTAAATATATTTTTCTATAAAATGTTATAGAAGTTGCTTTACTATTATCTAATCTGTAGCATTTAAATGCTCCTAGAAATAGTTATATTTCCCTCTCTTTATGAATTTAATTATCTCTCCCTTTTCCCTAAAAAGCAAGGAATCAGCCTCTTATGGATATTGAACCGAGTAAACTCTCTCTGAACTCAATATTTCAATGTTGGCAAAGTCTTGGGTGCAAACGTAACCAAAGGCATATTTTGCACCAATAGCTTTTGGCACACTCGGTGGGACCCAATCCCATAATATATATAGATCAAAGTTATGGTGATTACCTTTGCCCTATTAAATTTTTTTATGAATCACATGGCGACTTTGCCCAAGAAAGGAACCTTAAGAAATTCCTTATCTACTTTTTTCTTAAATACCATTTTTATATAATAACTATATCTAAAGAAAAAAAAATTGAAGAGCCCATTGAGTTATTATAATTACAACTAGGTAGCCTCAGAGCTAATCTTGTATTAGTTTCTAGATCCACTCCATATACCATCAATATAGGATACGCAAATCTTTCCCATGCAACCTTCCTTAGTACTACTACTAGCAGAACGTTAACTCCAGCTACCCACATACCTATAATATCAGGTAGAGCCATAGTTTAAATGGTCGTGAATCAATTAAATTTACCCTATCCTTCATGGAACCATATAGGCCCATTGAATCTAGCATCTTAGCACCTAATTCCAGTAGCATATTTAAAGGTGTTACCCCAGTATGACAGTACTAGGAAGATGACTTATGAACATTGTTAAGATGTAGCCACACTGTTGGCAATTTTGGGTACTTTGGGTGCATTGCCTTTGCTCAAGTGTATAAGTTGTCATTGATGTCAAGAATCTCTTGAAGGAATTTGATTTGATGTCAAATAACTTGTTTTGATGAAGGTTACGGCATGACAGTTTCAAAGGTCTTTTGTAAACCCCAAGTTGGCAGGTTTAAATATTACAGGTGGATGCATTAGTTTAATGCATTTGGGTCCAGGAGGAAGTATTTATTTAAATAATTAAAAACCTTGTTAAGGTTCCTTTTAATTATTTTTAAATAAATATTAATTTATTTGTTTGCATTGGGTTCTCATAACCCATGGCGCAAATGTCTTAACTATGATGGCGCTATGTTCTAAGATTGTGGACGCTATCCAAGACCTCTGTCGACATGTTAAAATCCTATGCCGACGTGTTAAACCCCTCGTCGATGTCAATATTTTATGGGAAATATGCATATAAATCTCCCATGATGAAGTTCAAAGATTATCCCATCCACATTTTTGAAAAGTGTTGCTCACTGTAATTTCGTGATCTGATGTTCGACTTCTTCCTCGCTGAGATTTTGTGATCCGTTGTTCGGATATCCGCTGTTCATTTTTTGTATCCGTCATAAGGTTTCATCGTTGTCGTTCACATCAGAAGATAGGGAGGTCTGTTGTTTATTTTAGCCCTGGCACAGAAGGTACAAGGGAAACAGAGTGAGGTTCAAACCTCATCAGACACCTTTGGCGCACCGGTAGCGGCTAGGCTATTGGCACGCTACCCGAACGGGAGGTTTCGCGTTCGAATAACGTGAAAGGGTTTTTCTTCGTTGAAGTGGACGCAGCGGGTGGTGTTAGAGTTCGTGCGCAATTTCTCCATAGCGTGATTTTTGGTGTTGGCCAAGGTATTTTTGAAATTAATTTTTGCTAGTGTATTTTGCGGATGGAGGAAGTTTATTAGAGAGAAAAACAGCTTAGGAGTTATAAGGAGTTTGAATCTTGCTTTATTTTGATAAAATATTCTTTTGAAGGTGTTGTTTGCATTATATTATTGCATTTTTATGAGAGATAAAGTTTATTGTTGATAAGACTATAAGGGAGAAATAAGGTGTATAAGGGATAAATATTTCTTGTAATGTTGAGAGTGTTTTTGGTTGATTATGGAAATGAAAGCATGATTTTTTAAGGTTAGAATTGCTTCTTGTGTGAAGTTGTGAAACCTTAAGTGGGCAGCTTTGAGATTGACATTAGCTTTCATTAAATTGGTTATAATCAAGCTATTATTTACTTGGTTAAAGTGTTGGGCTTACTTCTTTGTTGATGATTTGAAAAGTTGTTTTGTGCTATTGAGATTTGAGTTGGTGGATGCTTTTTGTTCAAATAATGTTGGAGAGAAAAGGAGTTCTACTTGTTTCCTTTTCTAATGTTGATTCTGAAATGCTTCAAGGTTGTGTTTAGAGTTGAATGGTGTTGACTGAACCTTGTTTGATGAGCATTGTTGTTGAAGCCCTAATTGATGGTGAAAAGAACATGAGTATCATTGTTATGTGATTCTTTGCATAGTTGGAAATTGTTGGGGTTTCATGTTCTTGAAAGAAAACATTCTATCCTATCCTTTTCAGATATTGAGTTGAGTTTTCATATTTGAGATTGAGATTGAGCTGAGATGATTTGAGTTGAGTTTTGAGATTGGGAGTTGAGTATAGAACATATTGAGTCTCTAACAATTCTCTTTATGCTTCTATGAGTTTGACAAATCACATTGGGTCTCTAACAATTCACTTTGTGATTTCCAAATAAGAATTTTTTTCTTGGTGAGCTTGCTGAGTTTTGGACAGGTTTCGATGGGGACTTGTGAGCAGTTTTGTACAGGTTTCGATGGGGACTTGTGAGCAGTTTTGGACAGGTTTTGGTGGGGACTTGTGAGCATTTTTGGATAGGTTCTGATGGGGACTTGTGAGCATATTTAGAGAGGTCCTAGAAGAGGACTTATGAGCTGAGTTTGATAGTTCTATCAGAGAACTTGAGGACAGATATGCACTAGTTCTATGAGAAGAACCTGAGGACATATTTGGCAAGTCTTTGAGAAGGCTTGTATGCAGAGGATTGATTTGTTCAATAATTGGAAAGATCTGACAGATAGAGGAAGACTTGTACTAGACCGACTGACTGTGTTTGGTATAGGTTGCTGAGCTGCTATGGATGTGATCATAGAAGGTAGAGGTCTCTTAGGCTAAGCATTGAGGACAGGAGGTCTTCGATGGAAAGGAGTTCCACGTGCTGGCAAGAGGTAGAGGTAGTTGATCTTTTGAGGGATCATTTCCAGAGCAGAGGAGAAGGTATCTCCTTTGAGCAGAGGCTCATAAATTTTGATTGGGGGAAGGTATCTCCTTTGAGTAGAGGCTCATAAATTTTGATTGGGGGAAGGTATCTCCTTTGGGCTGAGGCTCATAAACATTGTAATTGGGAAGGATTCCCAAAGAACTTTGAGATAACTTTTAGAGAAAAGTTTTGTGGATGTAGCCCAGCCATTCTGGGTGAACCACATTAAAATTGGTGTCACTTTGTGGATGATATTGTGCATTGCTTTGATATTGCTTTAGGTATATTGCTTTACTATTTTGAAGTATAATGGAAAAAGTAAAAAGAGGTCTTATACTGTTCACCCCCCCCTCTCAGTATAATCTTGTGTTCTTCACACACTAGAACCAATACATAACATCACTAATGAAAATTTTATGATAAGACTATTAGTCATTTCATTTAAAGTAAAAATGCTCTACTAGTATAGAGCCCTCACCAATCAATCCATATCTACCTGGGTCTATCTTACCGATAAGTTATTGGAAGATTTCAATGAACATGTTGACCCATTTTTGCTGCTAACCCAGTTCACTATCATTCAAAAGCACCATCAAGAAGATATAGTTGACTTTAAATTAGATTCAATCAAACTTGGCAGAGGGTACCTGATGGGTTGAGGCCAAAAAATGAATATTCAATGTATTATTATCTGAGAGCTTTCAACTCAAACATAAATATGACTACTAGGCAATCCCAAGTATTTACTTTCCCAAATATTTTCCAAGAAGCTCAGAAGTAATAAAGAGATCTAATCTCTATTGGAAGGTTTCCTACAGAGATGATAATACCTATCTTCCCAAATATATCATAATATAAGCACCTCTCACTCCTTCAATTCTTCCTGCCATTCCTGCACTTCCTATGGTGATAGTTTCATTGACTCAAAATCCTCAACTTGCAGCTCTATAATATCTGCAATCATCCTTGAAAAATATAATGAATAAGATGACCTCAATGGAAATAAGAGAAGCAAAAATAAATTTCCAACCAAGGGTATTCCCACATAAAGCCTCCACGAGTAGTAGAAACCATGATAAATCTAACGTGGTTTATGCCAATGAAGATAGT
The DNA here is from genome assembly GCA_028583015.1 of Wollemia nobilis. Lineage (NCBI taxonomy): Eukaryota > Viridiplantae > Streptophyta > Pinopsida > Araucariales > Araucariaceae > Wollemia > Wollemia nobilis. The sequence continues at coordinate 3,235,573 of JAQPPZ010017220.1, read as the reverse complement.
GAACTCACTAACACTTCAACAGAGTTAAACTTATGGTGTTCTACATGTAAATATCAACACGATGAAAACTCATGTATGATCCATCAATATTATATCCAAAATATAGCTATTGAAAAGGATAAGAAAATCCTCAAGAGTTAGGTTAATATGATCAGGGAAGAGAATCAAAATTTCATGATACCCTATGTTGAAAAAGTGGTCATTCTAACTAGATTGGGAAATACACCCTTGTATTTTGACCCCCAAGAGCTTAACCCCTTAAAAGTGCCTTCGCCTATAAGGGAACCAGTTGAAAAAATAACCTCCTACAAGAAATATCCCCAGAGTTCATGTTAGAAAGGAACAAAAACATGTAAATAAACATCCTAAAATAAGGAAGTATAGATGCAAGAAAAAGTAAGATATAAATTAAGATACCCCTCACTAACTAAGTGTCAAATAATATATGCTACTCAATGGTACATAAATAAGTATGATATAGTTGTAAAATATAAAATTGTTAAAACCCTCCCATTCAACATAGTCGAGGAGATGAAGAAAACTCCCTCCAAAGCAACTATGTATGAAGCTTTCCAATTTCTAGGATATATTGATTTATTGCAAGAATCCTTGAGATCTATGAAAAGCAAGAATAGAATCCTAGCTCAGTTAGATTCTACACAAGCTATCCTGACACCTACTTCAAAAAAAATAGACCTCCTCTCTTCTATCTGTATCTTCAAATGGAAGGATGGGTGGTAAACAACTGTATGATAGACTCTGAAGCTGCAACCACTATGATACCCAAAGTTGTATGCGACATCATAGGAATGGAATACACAAGGAGTAGTCCTGGTGTCTTGAAACTAGATGGAACCCCTGTTAAAACTATAGGGGTAATTAAATATATTCTAATATTTCTTCATAGACTACCTCAACTCATAGTTATACAAGAGGTAGTGGTAGTGGATATAGAACCTTATTTTGTTATGTTTCTCTCTAAAGAATTCACCATCAAAATAGGAGGATATTTATCATTAGATTTTTCACACTTGGAAATTCCATTCAAGGGAAAAAGAGTGAAAATATTCAATGAGAAACCCTCAAATTTTCACATTGAAAAACTTGAAGAGGAAGGTAAACAATCCACTATAGTAAATATGATGACCGAAGAACTAGGAGACTTAAACTTGATGGAGGAAGCTTTAATTGTGTTGCAAAAAGAAGATTTGTTTTCTCTCCAAGACTTCAATGCCATGATCGAAACAGATATGGGAATCTATTCAATTGTAAATCCTAAAAAAAGTAATCCCACTCCTCTCTACCAGGTAGACCCACCTACCGATCAACTATGGAAACTTTTCTTTGATGGTGCTAGATGCAAAAATAGAGTCGGAGTGGATATTTTTTTAATCTCTCCAACAAAAGAAGAGAGTTTTTTCTTATTGATTAACCTAGACTTGCACTAACAATGCAGCAGAATATAAAGCACTCTACTTAGGCCTTAAGAAAGCCAAAAATCTGGGTATCAAACAGCTCTATATATTTGGAGATTTAGAATTAATAGTTAACCAAGTCATTGAGAAATGTGTGAGTAAATAGCATTACCTAAAAGCTTGCAGGAATAAAGTTTTGGACTTCCTAGAATCCTTTGAATATTTAAACCTCAAGGCAATTCCCAAAGAAAATAACACTCATGCAAATTTATTGGCCTCAGTAGGTGCAAATTTTTTCCCTATTATCAATGTCATCTAGAATTGTAAAATAGTTAGACTAATCTATAGGCCCTTCATGCCAGATAGACATACATTTTGGCAGGTATTCAAAAATTATGAATAGATAGTGGATTTTCTTATCTATGAGATGAACTGCTTGAATGATAGAGGGTCTAAATATGAAGAAGATGTAGGTATGATCCAATTAAAGAACAACCATAACACAAAAGGATTAATAACTCTCAAAATCCTATTTGATAACAATGATAGGTCAACTGGCCATAAAATGAAAGTTGACAAACATAGATATAAAGAGACTCAAATGGGATCAGATAAATCCATTAAAGTAGGGGTAAATACTACAAAGGAAGAACTGGATCATATTCTAGGATTGTACAAGGAACTTCTTGACATAATCACCTAGACTTATGGTGGCCTTAAAGTCCACTCTAAAGAAACTATCCAAAACACAATCGAACTCGAAGAAGGTGTAAAACCTTTTCAACAAAAGCAAAGGCCAGTCAATCCCAAGATCAAAGCTCGAATAAAATAGGAACTACTCAAATTTCTCAAAGCCAATATTGTCTACCCTATCAAGCATTCTACTTGGGTAGCTAACTTGGTTCCAGTTAGAAAAAATAATGGATATATTAGGTTGTGTTGACTTCAGAAATCTGAACAAGGCTTCACTAAAATATCATTATCCTCTCCCACAAATTGACCAGACTCTACATATAGTAGAAAGAGCTAAAATATTCTCATTCCTGGATGGGTTTTCTAGGTATAATCAGGTATGGGTCAAATATGAAGGTCAATTCAAAACCAAATTCACCACCAAGTGGGGTACATTCACCTATCATAGGATGCCTTTTGGGTTATCCAATGTTGGGGTAAATTTTCAAAGAGCAATGGATGTGGCCTTTGGTGAACTCGTCAACAATATTATCATGATATACCTAGATTATATGATAGTGTTATCTCATCAAACTGAAGACCACATTTATCATCTCAGAAGTGTTTTTGAGAAATGTAGAGAGTTTGACATCTCTTTAAACCCGAAGAAATCCATTTTTCTATGGAAGAGGGGATATTACTAGGCCACATCATTTCCAAGGCTAGGCTAGCTATAGATCCCAATAGAGTAAAATAACTATTGGAACTCCCCCTACCCCTAACTTCAGATGCAAATTCATAGCAAATTTTATGCAAATTGTCAAATCAATGACCGAATTGTTGAAGAAGGATGCTAGATTCAAGTGGATATACTATAGGAAACATACCTTCCAACAAATAAAGGAATAGATATCCCAAGCTCCCATCTTAGTGAATCCAAACTATTCCATAGGTTTCATCTTATATGTTGTAGGAAAAAAAGAGATCTACACCATAGTACTCACTCAGAAAGGGCCTGACAACGAAGAGAGACCTATAGCATTCCTAAGTTAGACTATGAAGGAACATGAAGAGAAATACAACTTCATTGATAAACAAATTTATGCAATAATAAAGTCTTTAAAAATGTTTAGACATTTTCTTTCATAGAGTAGGACCATTGTGTATGTGGTCCACCCTGATGTTAGGAATTTCATCATACAGTGAGAACTTGGTGATAAAATAGTTGGTTGGGTGTCAAATATACAGGAATACGATGTCGAGATTCATCCAACCAAGCTAGTAAGAGGTATACCACTATGTCAATAACTCACCAAACAAGCCTCATTATAATATGTGGCTTGCCAAACTCAAGAAGCAGCCTTAGAGGATGATCAACCCTTGGATGAGCCTGATTGGATCGACGAATTGATCAAGTAATTCCATATTAGAAATTTTCTAACAAGTTTTAACACTTCATAGAGAAGGAGATATGGGATCTAGGCTTTAAAATGCACCCTGTTACCTGAAAGGTTATACAAAAAAAATATGGATGAAGTATTGCTTCGATGTATAATGGACAATCAAAAATAGAAGATCTTGGATGAATTCCATGGGAGCCCATCAGGAGGACACTACACAGGAATAACCACTACTTTAAATATCATAAGGACTAGGTACTATTCGCCAACCATTTTCTCACATATATTCAGAGTGATAAGAAACTGTAAGAAGTGCTAGATATACGTTGGGAGAAATAGAAATGCTTCAATACCTTTGAAATCCATTTAGCTTGAAGAGCCTTTTCAAAAATAGGGGTTATATTTCATTGGAGTGATAGAACCCAACTCATCCACTGGACATAAATACATCCTGACTGCTAAATAATATTTCACTAAGTGAGCTAAAATAAGTACCCACTAAGAAAGCAAACTAGGAAGTTGTGATGGAATTCATGGAGAGTTTAATCATAATATTCGGTAGACGCATTGGTCACATACAATGACACATATTTTATAGGCACCAAAATGATTGACTTTATGTGTAAATATGGGATATACCTGAAGACATCCTAAAATTACTACCCACGAAGAAATAGATTAGCCGAATCGACGAATAAAAACTTACTTAGAATCTTAAAGCGGACTCTGAAAGACAATAAGAAAAGTTGGCACTCTCTAATAAACCAAGACTTGTAGGCTGATAGGAAATCTATCAATAAGTCTATCAACACCTATTCCTACTCTTTAGTCTATGGTAAAGAAGTAGTTCTCCCAATACACATAGAAATTCTAGCTTTAAAGTTGCTCAATTAAACTGGCACAAAATAGGTAGAGCCAATGGAAAACAAGTTGATCTAAACTATATAATTAGAAGAATAGAAAGAACAATCCTGTGACCATTATCAAAAATATATGGTTGCCACGAAGAAATAGTTTGACAAAAGGGCTGCCCTTAGGAGTTTCAAGGTAGGGGACTTGGTTCTAAGGTGGAACGAAAGGAAATAAAAACCTGGAAACCATTATAAATTCGATGTATTCTGGGAAGGACCCTTTGAGTTAATCAAATAAAAACAACATAACTCCTTTCAGTTAAGAAATGAACAAGGTCACGTCTAGCCCATCCCCATCAATGGCTTCCATCTAAAGTTGTACTACAAGTAAAAAAAATTTGTCCACTTCACGTGTATTATATGTAAATATGTTATTTTTTCTTTCCAAAGGCCACCTCAAAGAAAAATACCGAGATGTCATGAAATTTTGATGTACAAAGGCCACCTCAAAGGAAAATATCGAGTTTTCATGATATTTTAGTCTCCAAAGGCTAACTCAAGGAAAATATCAAGTTCTCACGACATTTTGGCATCCAAATTCCACCTCAAGGAAAAATGTTGAGTTTTCACAACATTTTGGCATCCAAAGGCCACCTCAAAGTAAAATTTCAATTTTTCGTGACATTTTGGCATCCAAAGGCCACCTCAAGGAAAAATGTCATGATTTCATGACTTTCTCATCATCCGACGGTCCAAATCAAAGCAACCGTGCCACTTTTGGTGCGAAAATCAATTTTCTTGAACTTTTAAAATCCCCGCCAATCAAAGTACCTTTGTACCAAGTTATTGCCCTAGAAAAGGGGGGATCTAAATTTATCGGCCCAAGATAGCGATGAAGCGACACCATTGGCCCCATAAAAATGGTAATACATGGAAGTTGATTTTATTGAAGGTGGCACACAAAAAAAAGCATATGGTAATGTTCAAAATTAGTCACAGGGTGTGCATGACCAACCATAATTAACGCATATCACCTTGGTGTGTGCATGCATGTCTACTTATGTCGTAGAAACTTTTTCATAGCTTCTTTATCCTCTAAAATGTTTCCCTTGCTTGTGTTCTCATATTTCTCCAAAGTTCTTTGAGCTCTTCTAGGTGTCTCTAAGGTCTTTCTATATGCCAAAATCATAGCAAGTAACCATGATGGCCTCTCCTCCAGTTGCTAAATAAAAGCACAAGGTTGCTAAAAGCGAAATGCTAAATAAAATCACAAGGTTGCTAAAAGCGAAAGTGATTTCATAGACCCGAATTCACACATCATCGATACAAGAGTAAAATGAAAAAATCTAGAGCAAATTTGAAAATATGTGAAAGCTAGGGTAGCAAAGCGTGTCACGTCATCATGCCCAAGCACATTCTCCTACCACTCCTTTCTCTCTTGGTATGTTTGCACCCCTATTCACCCCTGCATTGAATTAATCAAAGCCATGGTAACATTTTATGACGTAAAGCATAAAATTATCAGGAATTCTAGGGGCAAGGTCATCTTTGCCCTAGACGTCGATGCAGTTATGCTCACCTTCATTTGTGATAGAAGGCCCATGGTAAACCTTATTCCTTTTGATCCAATCAACTCATCCAATTTCTATACATCTACCCTCAATATAAAATTATTTTTGCAAGAGCATTTGTTGAAACCTCCTCCTGAGGGGACCCTACCAAAATTTTTGATTTCCTTGTAAAAATTCAAGAATAAGGAGCTTTTCTCCATGTTTTGTATGGTAGCAAGGCTATAATTTGACATGCAGATCTATGGATGGCAAATTGCAATGACACAGTGCATGTTGAACCCTAATTTCTATGATGCTTCACATGTAGATAAGAAGATAGTACCACTTTTCTTCAATTGGTCGACATACCTGGCTCAGTAGATACATGCAGACCTATTTAGGATATAGAGGGATTCCCAAGAAGCCTTCAATTTTTCCTCTTACCTAGTATGGATTTTATTTTTCTTTTAGTCAAAAAATATGGAATTCATCTCTACCACAACTAAGGATAAAGATGAAAATAAATTATTTGTATACGAGTGGACGTCGGTTCTCTTCAAAGCATAATCATACTACTACTTTAATATGGAGTTCCTAGTTCCTGAATTACAAATTATGTATGGCACTATGCCAAGAATTCCCTAAATGATGCGGGATACCCTTCAACATACTCATGCAGAAGAAGGATATTGGTTCATCTTGACGTAAGAGATCGTCATCAGATTGTATGGCTTCATAGTGAAACCCTTCTTACTTTCGTATTATGTCATTGAGTGATTGTTTGTTCTAGAGTATGTGAGGCATATTGAATAATATATAAACTATAAATTTGGCACAAGGGCCAACAAGACTAGTACATGTCTCATGCCTTTCCAATTTGTATGGATATATGTCTCAAAAAATGGAGATCACGAGCAAATTGCTTGAACTCTAAAGAACCTAAATTCAATTGAATTGCCATCAAATAGAAGTATGATCCTATTGATAAATTTGCTCAAAAATAGGCTACCCTCAATTAGACTCCCTTTAAGAAGTTTCATGCATCAAACAAGCAAATCAAAAAATAGGGCAAAAATAACAAATAAGATAAAGCAGTAGAATGGCACATCGAGCAAATGCAGCCATTGGCCCCATGGCATGATTTCTATGAGAATATGACTGATTGGAATCCTAACATTAATCTGAGACACAAGTTAGATGAAAATATTATTAAAAGGATGAAGAAAAAGGGTAAAAACTAGACACGTGAAAAAATCCTAGCTTGGTGGCAGATGGGGTGCCAAATACAAATGCATACCAAATATGGGATAAAAGTTCATCATGAGTTTTGCAATAGATATGAAAATTTTCATGCCACATGGTCTGAAACCCTTGTAGATAAAGTACCACCAAGCATCAATGGTATCCCGATTTCACTCATCACCAAAAATATCGAGACTAGCCAGGGAAAAGGTAAATATATCATGACAGACAAACCTGAGCAACTAGAAGTCCCCAAAAAATCATCCCCAGAGGAATTTCCCTTCCCATTATGCATATCAAGGTGATGCCTCTGCTCCCTCTATTCAATAGCCCAAACTAACCCGAAATCATCCTCAGTTGTACCCTCATATACACTAATTTAATAACCAAATGTGGATGCCTCCATAGTAGCCATTCCCTTCCCCTATACCACCAGCTTTCTAAACTTCCAATCCATTCCTGCCTCTTCTTCCAAAATTCACCCCATAATTGCTAAACTAGAAAAATTTAAAAAGGCAACCCTAAATGCTTCTACCTGGTTGAAGTCATGCAACACTCAAATTTCCAAGGATATAGCTCGCACCAAAGAATGTATAGCCCTAGACCCTGTCATTATGCAATGTTCTACCTTGAAGATGATTTTATTGGTCCAAAAGTCCTAAGGGGAAATGACCTTGGAATATTATCAAGTTGAGATAACCACCGAAGATATTACTCAGATTCCAATGGAGGACGAGTGGATAAAAACCCAAGATCACATGGGGATAATATACTTGAATTTCAAGTATTACAAAGAGAAATACCTCAAGGCTGAGTAGGCAAGGATGTGTTTGGAGGAAGACTTGAATCAGATAAATATAATTGAAAAGGCGTTAAAAAATGAAGCAAAGAAGTGGGAATAAATGTTCAATGAAGTGGCCCCTTATAAAGAAGAAGCAAAAAAGGTCGTAGAACAAATCCAACAATTGAAAAAGTAGGTGGAAGACCTTTAGAAGCAGATCTCAGATGACACTAGTAAGATCGGTGGGATATCCAAGAAAAAATCAAAGGTAGTCATAAAATAAATGATTAGAGACATCTGAAAGATGAGCTTAAAAGCAAGACCCACGTTATCATATTTGGTCAAAATTAAGGAAATGTTGGGTCAGGTAGAAAATAAATTTATTGTATCCTTTAATTTTTTAAAAGCAAGGCTATCTATAGCAACCACAATCTAGGTTTTGTCAGAAAGCATGTAGGCAATATTTGGATACAGACCCCAAGATGAAAAATGGTCCCAAGACAAAATTGTTGCTAGGAGTTTCTTGAAAAGACACAAGCTGGTGATAGAAATAACCAAGATAATGTATGAATTTAAGGCAGAGGCTAAGGGGGTTTTGAAGCATGTAAGTATAGAGGAAAACTGTGATATGCCAAGCTTATGGGACAAAGATTCAAAATTCTTAGAGGAATACAAGTTAAAGGCTTATTGGAAAACTTTTGTAGAAGATGAATCAAAGATAGATAGTTGGGAAGAGCCAATCCAAGAAGAACAAATATTTTGTATGGCATGGCTCAATACATCACCCAAATCAACTCCTACTTGCACGAATTATACATAAAATCAAAGGTTCTATCGTATGGCAAAGTAGAAGAGCTAGAATATTTGTACCTAAATTTCATGGAAACTTTAGACCCAAATGAGGAGACTTGGAAAAAGGCCTATGCCACTTACAATGAAGTTGTCCAAGAAAATGAGAAGCATGAAAAAGCTAAGAAAGCTTCAGCAAGCATAACAACAACACCCGAGCAAGAAGACAAAGAAATCCATAGAGGAAGACACTCCCAATGAATGACCACACAAAGCAAGAAATATATTTTTTCTTGGTATCACTCCCCTTTCTCCCCTTATTTTCTTTTATTTATTCTTTTTAATCCATTCCCCAATGGATAAAGGCTCTAGATTCTAACATTCTACGAGTAGAATTCCCCCGGAAGCACCAATAATGTTGGTCAAAATGACCACATCAAGGGGAGTAAGGAGTGGTCTTCTCAAAAAATTTCTAGGTATAGAAACAAGGTTGTGATGGCATGACATTTTTGAACCCAAAGGCCAATTCAAGGGAAAAAATCATCACAGTGCGATATTTTTGAGCCCAAAGGCTGAGCGAAGAGAAAAAGTTATGATGGTACAACATTTTTGACCCCAAAGGCTAAATCAGAGGAAAAATTCACGATGGCATGATAATTTTAAGTCTGAAGGCCAAATGAAGGGAAATAGTCATGATGGCACGACCTTTTTGATTTTGAAGGCTAAGTTTGAGGAAAAGGTCATGATGGCATGATATTTTTGAGCTCGAAGGCTAAGTGAAGATAAAAAGTCATGACGGTGCAACATTTTTGAGCCCGAAGGATGATCAAAGAGAAAAATTCATGACACCATAATATTTTTGAGCTTGAAGGCTAAGTTATAAGAAAAATTTGTGATGACACGATATTTTTGAGTTCGAAGGCTAAGTCGAAGGAAAAAGTCACGATGGTGCAACATTTTTGAGTTTGAAGGCCAAATGAAGGGAAAAATTCATGATGGCATGATATTTTTGAGCCCGAAGGCTAAGTTACAGGAAAAATTTGTGATGGCGCGATGTTTTTGAGCCCAAAGGCTAAGTCAAAGAAAAATGTCACTATAGCGTGATATTTTTTTGAACCCAAAGAAGAGCAGTGAAGGACAATTGGGCCATGAAACCTCTAAGAAGATAAAGGTAGATTGCGATAACAAGAAGATTCTAACCATTTCTGGTTGAAGATCCCATGCTATCTTAACTACCACTCTACCAGAATGAGCCTATGGGTATATTGTTGTAACAACTTTTAGTTTTTCTATTATGTAAATATATATATATATAGGATGAGAGACCCAAACAAAAGGTCAACTCTTAGATGTTTACAAGGCAATGTACACAAAATTCCGAAAGCAAATAAATATTATCCATTCTAGCTTTTGGCTCACTGGTGTTGTTATCAAGTATGTATGGGTTGTTAATTACTGTATAAAGTTAGGTTGAATAGAAACTTCTTTAATTCTCATTCTAAGTTTTTGCATGGAATTTTTGCTAACTCAAAAATTAACAGTTCCAATAAGCTTATATTTGATTTAATCTACACTAGAGGATTAGTCATTTTGTTTTTATGGTTTAAATATGTTTTTCTGTAAAAGGTTGTAAAAAATGCTTTACTATTATATAATCTGCACCATTTAAAATCTCCTAGCAATAGCTATATTTCCCTCTCTTTAAGCATTTCATTATCTCTCCCTTTTCCCTAGAAATCAAGGAACCAACATCTTTTGGAGATTGAACCAAGTAAACTCTCTTTGAACCCAGTATTTCAATGTTGGCAAAGTCTTGGGCGCAAACATAAACAAAGGCAGATTTTGCACCAATGGTTTTTGGCATACCCAATGGATAAGGCACCTGGCGTGCCAAAAACTATTGGTGTAAAATTTGCCTTTGGTTACGTTTGTGCCCAAGACTTTGCCAACATTGAAATACCGAGTTCAAATAGATTTTACCCGATTCAATCTCCAGAAGAGGTTGGTTCCTTGCTTTTTAGAGAAAAGGGAGAAATAATTAAATGCATAAAGGGAGGGAAATATATCTATTACTAGGAGCATTTAAATGGTGCAAATTAGATAACAATAAAACAACTTGTACAACCTTTTATAGAAAAGTATCTTTAAACCATCAAAACTGAATGACTAAACCTCTGGTGCAAAATCAAACATAAGCCTATTGGAATTGTTAATTTCAAAGTTAGCAGAACTTCAAATGCAAAAACTCATAATGAGAATTAAAGTAGTTTCTATTTGATCTAACTTTATACAGCAATTAACAACCCATACATACTTGATAACAACACCAGTGAGCTAGAAATCAGAATGGATAATATTTATTTGCTTTTAGAAGTCTGTGTACATTGCCTTGTAAACATTCAAGAGCCGACCATTTTTTTGGGTCACTCATCATATATATATATATATATATATATATATATATCTCAGAAAAAATGAAAGTTTTTACAACAATATACCCGTAGGCTCATTCTAGTAGAGTGGCAATTAAGAGAGCATGGGATATTCAACTAGAAATGGTTAGGATCTTCTTGTTACCACAATCTACCTTTATCTTCTTGGAGGCATTGTGGCCCAATTGTCTTTCACTACTCTTCTTTGGGTTCAAAAATATTGTGCTATCATGACCTTTTTCTCTAACTTAGCCTTCAAACTCAAAAATGTCACGCCATCACGACTTTTCCCTCTAACTTAGCCTTCGAGCTCAAAAAAATCACGCCATCAAGAATTTTTCCCTTCATTTGGTCTTCGAACTCAAAAATGTCATGCCACCATGACTTTTTCCTCTGACTTAGCCTTCGAACTCAAAAATGTCATGCCATCGCGACTTTTTCCTTTGACTTAGCCTTCAGGATAAAAAATATCATGTTGTCATAACTTTTTCTCTTCGATCAGCCTTTGGGCTCAAAAATATCGTGTCATCATTTTTTAGCCTAAATGCTAAGTTAGAGTAAAATTCACGATGGCGTGACATTTCTGAGCTAGAATTCTAAGTTAGAGAAAAAGGTCGTGATAGCGCAACATTTTTTTAAACTCGAAGAAGAGCAATGAAAGACAGTTGGGCCACGACGCCTCCAAGAAGATAAAAGCGGATTGCGATAACAAGAAGATCCTAACCATTTCTAGTTGAAGATCCTATACTCTCTTAACTACCACTCTACCAGAATGAGCCTACAAGCATATTGTTGTAACAACTTTCAATTTTTCTGTTATGTAAATATACATATATATATATATATATATATATATATATATATATATATATATATATATATATATATAGGATGAGCAACTCAAACAAAAGGTTAGCTCTTGGATATTTACAAGGCAATGTACACAAACTTTTGAAAGCAAATAAATATTATCCATTCTGGTTTCTAGCTCACTGGTGTTGTTATCAAGTATGTATGGGTTGTTAATTGTTGTATAAAGTTAGGTTGAATAGAAACTGCTTTAATTCTTATTTTGAGTTTTTGCATTTGAATCTTTGCTAACTCTAAAATTAACAATTCCAATAGACTTATGTTTGATTAAATTTGCACCAGAGGATTAGTCATTCTGTTTGTATGGTTTAGATATGCTTTTCTGTAAAAGGTTGTATAAGTTGCTTTGTTGTTATCTAATCTGCACCATTTAAACACTCCTAGAAATATTTATATGTCCTTCTCTTTATGCATTTCATTATCTTTCCCTTTTCCCTAAAAAGCAAGGAACTAGCCTCTTCTGGAGATTGACCCGGGTAAACTCTCTTTGAACCCGGTATTTCAATGTTGGCAAATTCTTGGTCGCAAACGTAACCAAAGACAAATTTTGCACCAACACAAACCCCACTAGAAGAGGATCTTCACTTAATAAATCCTTATGTTGAAGGTATTTGCTTTTGACTATTTCAACCCACATGGATTTTTCATCTTTTAGGAGCCTCCAACCATGTTTTTCTATAAGAGCCAAGTTCATCTTGTCAACCTTTTTGAAGCCCAAACCACCCTGCTCTTTTTTAGAGCAAATTCTATCCCAAGAAACTAAGAGGAAGCATTTACGATCTTCAGTACCTAACCACAAAAAGTTTTTTTGTATTTGTTCAATTTTTTGATAAATGGAAATAAGATCTTCGAATATCAATTTAAGTAAATTATGTATTTCATATTGAATTGAGTAGAGTGTTAAAAATATATAGCCCGCAAATAATGGAGATATAGTTATTGGTTAATTATTGCTTTAAATATTAAATCTTTAATAAATACATGATGTTATGACATGATATTATTGTTAAGATTTTGTATACTTTAATTCAATACGTTTCCTAACTCTTCACTTTTCTATGGATGTGATTTAAATATTGGATTACATATTCTCATCAAAAACATTATTTATTTATATCTAGTTAATCTCCAACATTAACCCAAAAATCAACTAATCAACCAAGACATTGTCTTTCATGGATAAATGAAAGTGCTTCTAATATTAAGGATTATAGTTATGCTGAAAAGCATTGTTCATAACTAAATTTTTTTAAATCTACATTACATTATTTTATGTGAGAAATCCACTTATGTATGAAAATCATGCCAACATTTCTTATTCTTCCACTCTTGTCATAGATAGAGTTGATATTGCTTATATAAAATTTAATTGGTTTTTTTGCAATAATATGCTAATATAACTAGACCGTTATGATTTAGAAAAACTCCTCCTCACATGCTTTAAAGGCATTCATTTAAAATCCTTATCAAAATTTGATTTCATCCCTTCTAACTTGGTACATTTTTATTTCACTTTTTTCCTATTAAGATAGTTTTCCAAAATTATTATTGTACATCCAAATATCTAGTGTGACTTATCAAGTATTACAACACTTGTTTTTATCCTTCTATTCCTTTAATAAATTTTAGAGGCCATGTGTTTGTATTTTCTTTTTACTCAAGAATATATTACAAGGCCAATAAACTCTAGCCTTATGACTACAAACCAAGATGCAAACTAAGATGTGTTTATATTTTCTTCAAAGTATACTATTCTATTGTGATTTTTTCAATCCTAAATATTCTAAGATTTCTCTTTAGCAATATATTAGAGTAAATTATTAAAGTGGTCAATGGTTTAATTCTTAAACAAAATATTTAAAATATATATTTAATTCCATGAATCATTCATTCAAGGAATAAGATTTTTTTTTCTTTTTTAGTAGTAATTTAAAGAGAGGGTTTTGAAAGGGTCCCACAACCTTATACATACAACCAAACTCTCAACCATAATAACAATCTCCAAAATATTATACCTATTAGGAATAAGAATAAGATACATACTAAGGCTAAAATTTGACTAAAATATCTAGTGCGTAATAAAAAATCAGCATAATATAATGTATTGATTCTAACAAGTTAGTGCATAAATAATCAAAATAATATTAACCTGTTAAATTCCTCAATATTCAAAGAGGAGATCAGCTATACATAAATAATATCCAGATTTTATTATAATACCATTATATAGTAATAATGTAATGCATATAAAAACTTTATTTCAATTCCATCAAACTAATTTTTTTTTTTTTTAAAGTGTATTAATAGACAGCAAACCCTTCTACACATGATCAATTAAGAGGATAGGTCGGATTGACTTCTACACCTGATCAATTAAAAGGATACCTTATATTGACGGGGTTAGATTGACTCTCGTGGAACTGAGATACTAAATATTAAATGAGAATCTAGGTTATACTTTTAATTAATATATATATATATATATATATAATGTGATAATTTTAGACATTCACTAATTTTTTTTTCCGTATTTTACATGGACACTTCATTCTATATTCCACACTCCTATACGGTTAGAGGGTTATACTTTTATGATATATAATGTGCTAATTATAGACCTTCACTATTATTTTACATGTACTTCCACACTCCTTATATGGTTAGAGACAGGGTTATGCACATAGCATAACTTTATTAATTATTGGATCATCGTAAGTAGTGCTCTTTTTTGCTGTTATTAAAATATATGTTGTTTATATTCATTTTGTTTCTTAATTTTCTGTGCATATTTGTTCTACATTTTACTTTTTAATGTGTCAATAGGGTGTGCATGTTTTTGTGTAGCTTTTGAATTTTGATTGAAGTGCACAAAAAATAATTTATATAAAATAGAAAAAATTAATAAATTATATATGATTTATATTAGGATCATTTTTATTGTGAAATTTTTAATTTATTATTAATTTAATTATAAAATATTTAAATTGTTTTTTATTAAAAATATTTGCATTTGTTTTTCTATTAAAAATATTTTTCTCTTGTATTTATTTTTATTAAATATATTCTTCACTTTAATTATAATTTTAATTAAAAAATAATTTTAAATTTAAAAAAATGACAATTAAATCTTAACAAAAATAAAAAATTTCTCCCTCTTCTTAAAAGGATGTTAATTGACCTTTAAAACATAACTATCATAACCTGAAAGCAATTGATACCTCCCATAGAATATTAAGTCCGTTTATTTATATTCATAAGAATGATTGAAATTTATGTTCTGAATGTATTAAAATTATTTTAACAAATAATTAAAATTAACATTTTTATCTTTATATTATATTAACTTATTTATTTTTTATAAATATTTAAAATTCTAATTATTTTAATAACAATTTTATTATTTTATTTATTTATATGTTAAATTTATTTATTTTTTAAATAATATGATAAAATAATTTTAAAAATATATTTTTTATAATCTTGAAAAACCTCTTTATAATTTTAATAAAATTTTGATTATCATTTTTTTAATTCTTAAAAAATAATAAATATATAATTATTTTAAAGGAATAAAGTTAATTTTTCTAAACCTAAAAGGAGAATTATTATTATTATTTTTTTAACAATACTTCTTATACACATCCATCATGGGGATTGAACCCGCGTCACATCACCGATAATGCGGTAGACCACACTCATGGAGATGGAGAATTATTGTAGTAGAATAAAGTTGTCAAATATAAAGCAAGTGTAAATATCAAATGTAACACTTTCGAGTTGGGTGAAGTACTTTTTTTTATTATTATTTATATATATTTTAAATGGTTCATGTGTTTTTTCCCATTTATTTATTTGCTAAACCAACCAGCATGCCTCAATCCGGTTTAAGTGGCTTGTTTTTAGCCATTTGGTTGGTCAAGTAAACAATGTGAAAGTAGATATGTTTTCCATCTATATTGAAGAACTCTTATTGTGATTACAAAAAGATGGAGATTGCAAAGAATACAAGACGGAGATTACAGAGAATGAGATAGACAGAGATACAATGGACGGGGATTTAAATGATAAACAAATATTGTCATTCCAAGAGTTTCTCATGGGCTTCGGACCGTCTTCTTTAGGGCATGCATTTGGAGAAAAATCATCTAGCCCAATTGGCTCTGTTTTAGCAAGGGTTTTCAGAGCTACAAAATTGAATGGTTGTCTTGAACAGGCTCTGCATAGGTCTATCCTGGTGATTCAACCATATTCAATTGTAAAGGATGTTGAATACCTAGCTAATCATACCTTAATTTGCATTTTTTGAGGAATTTGGGTTCCTCTCATGTCGTTGGAATCTTGGGCTCGAAAAGTATGGAACCCAATTGGAGATATGGAGATCATGATAGGGGTAAATAATTTTTTCATGGTTTTTTTCTCTTGCATGGAGGATCGACATAAATTTTTTGAAGGAGGGCCTTATTTATAACTAGGTTGGCTTGTTCATTAAGCCTTGGCATGTGGTTTTTAACCTTGCAGAGGAAATTCCGTTACAGGTGTCGGTTTGGGTTTGTCTCCCTTGGTTACCTCTGGAGTTTTGGCATAACAATATTCTTCACATGATTGCATTGTTGTTGGGAATATGATGTGTCCTTCTCAACGAACGATGGATAAAAGGGTAGTTTCTTGTGCCTGTGTTTGTGTTGATATGGATTTAAATAAGCCTTTGTAAGATTCTATGGAAATTTGTGTTGGATATTCTTCTTGGATTCAACGGTTGGACTATGAAACCCTTCCATTATGATACCATTTGTGTCATGCATATGGATACCTTCAAAAAAAATACCTAAAATTACTTGGTAATTTGCCATCTAAGCCTTAGCCTCCTAAGCAGGATAGTGGGATAGATAAAGGGAAAGCTCCTAAGCAGGCTAATGGGTCTATTGAGGGGAAAGCTCCAATGTAGGATAGTGGCACTAATAAGGAGGTTTTCATTCATGTTAAGTCCTACAGTAAATATAGGGGTTTGAAGAGATCCGTTAATGAGATGCAAGTTGATGGTTTACATAATAGATTTGATACTTTGGATGACTTGGACCAGCTTGCTTTGGTAAATCTACAAAGGGATCTATCTATTACTCATATCAACACTGATCAGTCTCTGGGTAATGATATTGTTCCAATTTTGGTGAATTGTGTGGTACATACTATTGAGGGAAACCATATTTCTATTCCTTCTAAGAAAAATATGGTTGTTCAGGAGGATGGTGTGGTGGCAGATGATCCGTTGCTAGCTAATTTGGTGGGTTTCGATCATGGAAAATGTTCTAAGGTGAGTTTTATGCCAGGATTGCATCAAAAAAAAATAAAAAAGGGGTACCTGAAAAGTTTTCTAAGGTGGGCAAGAAGAAATATGTGGAGAAAATTAAAATTGAGAGGGAGTCCTTGGCTGAGTCAAGGTTGGTTAGGCCCCTTGATTCTCACTTTTCCACCCCTTAAAAATAATTGTTTTATCTTGTAATGTGAGGGGATTGAATATCATCCCTCGGTAAAATGTTATTCACGAGTTGATTAAGTTGCATAAGCCTGATATTTTTTTTCTATAGGAGTCAAAATTATCATTTGATTGTTTATTTAGTATTGCTTCCAAATTGTGGGCTCATGGTCAATATCAGTGTATTAGTACCCAAGGTAGTGTTGGAGGTATTGTTAGCTTTTGGAATCCTCATAAGCTCTCTCCTCTATGGTGGGTTTATGATAAATGTTCTCTCTCTATGGTTACTTCTTGTAAGGAGTCTGGTTAAGTGGTCTTATTAACTAATGTTTATGCTCCCTCTGATCTTGCTAGGAAAAAATATCTTTGGAATCATATTGAGGTGATGTGGTTAATGGCTTCTCACTATCCTTGGATTGTTGCTAGATATTTTAATGCTATCACCAGTTTGGAGGAGAAAATAGTGAAGAACGCAAGCTTATACTGAGAGGGGGGGTGAACAGTATAAGACCTCTTTTTACTTTTTCCTTTATACTTCAAAATAGTAAAGCAATATACCCAAAGCAATATCAAAGCAATGCACAATATCATCCACAAAGTGACACCAATTTTAACGTGGTTCACCCATAATGGTTGGGCTACGTCCACAAAACTTTTCTCTAAAAGTTATCTCAAAGTTCTTTGGGAATCCTTCCCAATTACAATGTTTATGAGCCTCGGCCCAAAGGAGATACCTTCCCCCAATCAAAATTTATGAGCCTCTACTCAAAGGAGATACCTTCCCCTCTGCTCTGGAAATGATCCCTCAGAAGATCAATTGCCTCTACCTCTTGCCAGCACGTGGAACTCCTTTCCACCGAAGACCTCCTGTCCTCAATGCTTAGCCTAAGAGACCTCTGCCTTCTATGATCACGTCCACAGTAGCTCAGCAACTCGTACCAAACACAGTCAGTCGGTCTAGTACAAGTCTTCCTCTGTCTATCAGATCTGTCCAACTCTTGAACAAATCAATCCTCTACATACAAGCCTTCTCAAAGACTTGCCAAATCTGTCCTCAGGTTCTTCTCATAGAACCAATGCACCTCTATCCTCAAGTTCTCTGGATAGAACTATCAAACTCATCTCACAAGTCCTCTGCTAGGACCTGTCCAAAACTGCTCACAAGTCCCCACCAAAACCTGTCCAAAACTACTCACAAGTCCCCACCGGAACCTCTCCAAAAATTGCTCACAAGTCCCCACTAGAACCTATCCAAGAACTGCTCACAAGTCCCCACCGGAACCTGTCCAAAAACTCAACAAGCTCACCAAGAAAAACTTTCTTAGTAGGAAATCACAAAGTGAATTGTTAGAGACCCAATGTGATTTGTCAAACTCATAGAAGCATAAAGAGAATTGTTAGAGACTCAATATGTTCTATACTCAAATCCCAATCTCAAAACTCAACTCAAATCAACTCACCTCAATCTCAATCTCAAATCTGAAAACTCAACTCAATATCTGAAATGGATAGGATAGAATGTTTTCTTTCAAGAACATGAAACCCCAACAATTGCCAACTATGCAAAGAATCACATAACAATGATACTCATGTTCTTTTCACCATCAATTAGGGTTTCAACAACAATGCTCATCAAACAAGGTTTAGTCAACCAACACCATTCAACTCAACATCAACCTTGAAGCATTCAACCAATCATCACAAGAAAAGGAAACAAGTAGAAATCCTTTTCCCTCCAAAGATATTTGAACAAAACAGCCACCAACACAATATCACCAAATGCAAAGAATAACTTGCTCAAATCAACTCAATGGAGTAAGCCCAATATCATGAATCAAGTAAAGCAATAACTTGATCAAACAACCTCTATGGAAGCAACTCAACCATCAAACTCAAAACAGCCAACCAAGGGTTCCACCAACTCAATGCAAGTAGCTAGACTCACAAATATAAACCCTAGTGCACAAAGCTTCCACTATCTCAAACCAAAAATTATGCATTCACCAAAAACTCTCCTTAAGGATAACAATGCATAAGTAGTCTTCAACAAACCAGAAAATAGGATTTACACCTAGCCAAAGGATACCTAGTAGAATACCTTTTCACTCCAACCTTATTTCAGAAAACATACACCAATCATACTCATAAGAAGAATGTGCCCATACCTTATTGGAGTAGAAGATAATTGAACCTTCAAGCCGTCACCACACACAACTCTCAAACTTCCAACCAAGTTAGGGTTAGAATAAAAAGAAATGAGCAATAATATAAACTTCCTTTATTACACCTTTTAGCTCCACTTCTTTAAACACAACCACCATAACATGCCAATAAATCAACAATCACAGACTCACACCTTATACCTCCATTTTTAATTTTAGCATAGCAAAGAATAATCTTAAAAATACATCCAAAGAAATATGCCCTTATTTCTCCTAAGCTTTTATTCAATGCTAATCACAAAAGCCAAAACTCATAAAATTTAATCACACCTTATAAATCGCTGTCCAAGAAACTCCGAATTTCGTGGCATAAAGACGTTTTAATAAAAACGTGTGTTACTCTAGCAAAGCACCCCCGTGAGACTCGAAACGATGACCTCCGCCAATGCAGCGCCCAATAGCAGCCTTCACTGCCACTAGCCCATGCGGGCTACGAAGTTCACAAGTGAACTTCCCTCCACTTCACCCTCGAAAAAAACTCCCGAAGACTTTTCAACCGCACGTGCTTCTAAGTCTTCCTTCGATCGCAATGAATACAGAGCACAAACACCGCAAATTGCATTCGAGGAATTTCGAATTAATTAGCCTTCCAACCTTAGGAGTTGGAGAATAAATAGTCTCTTCGAAGACACCTTGACGTCGGCGGAAATAAAGACCATTTCGAAATTAATCAAAAGTCTTTTCAAAAAGGGTTTAAAAACCCTTAAATAATTTTAATAAATTAAGAATAAAAAAGGTTTAAAAACCTTTAAGTATTTTTAATAAATTAAAAATAATTTCTCCCTTAATTAATTAAATAATTAATTAATTAAAACCTTGAAGGGTTTTAAATAATAATTAAATAAATAATAAAGAGAACCTCCATTGGTTTTAATAAAAACCATTGCCAATGGAATCTCTCCTGGATTCTCTTAAAAATATTCTCTTGGAATCTTCCACCTTTGAAGCCAACACATCCTCTTAACATTAATGCCATTTCCTTTTGACATCAATGACAACTCATAGACAAGAAGCTAGGATCTCAAACCCAAAATTGCCAACAATCTCCCCCTTTGTCATTGATGGCAAACCATGCTTCTCAACAACACAGAAACTCAACATAAATAGCTCCCCCTGTCTTGAGGCTCTCCTCCCCCCCTTACTCAAATCTCTCCCCCTTTGTCATCAATGGCAAAGGGTCACCTTTGGGGCTCGGGACTAAGAATGAGCCTCTTAGCTTAGTCCCTCCCCCACCTCCCTGATGAGGTGATTAATTCTTGGGTGGGAGTAAAACTCCCATTAGGCACTGATCATCATCAACGTCTATAACTTCCTTGTCGGGCCTTCTCTTGAACTCTTTGTCCATATTCCTGTTCCTGTCACTGTTCTTGTTCTTGTTCTCATCCCCTGTTCTTGTCCATGCCTTGATCCTTGGACCCGATCATGCCACTGTTCTCGTTCTCGTATTCTAGAATTTCAGCTCTACACCGTCTCGATTGTGTGACCTTCATTGTTGCACTTGAAACACTTGACGATGTTGTTTCTCTGAGGTAAACCTGATCTTTGAATCCACCAGTTCTGACCAAACCTGTTCTGACCAAACCTGTTCTGACCAAACCTGTTCTGACCAAACCTATTCTGACCAAACCTGTTTTGGCCAAACCTGTTCTAACCAAACCTGTTCCTATTATTTGCCTTGCAATAAACTGCCTTGTGCCCAAACTATTGACAAGAGTAGCAATACCCTTGAAAGTAACTAGCACTTCTGAAACTGTCATTTACCTCCTTCACTTGAGCCATGCAATGTGAAGCCATGTGACCAAACCTGGTGACAAGCAAAACATCCGCCTTGAAACTTTCCTTTAATTGACCTCTTAGGTTCTGAAAACTTCTTCTTCTCATTCTGAATTCTATTTTCTATTTCGTGCATCTATCATTCAAGGACTCCTTTTCTGAAATACTTTCCTCATCAGAACTCTCTTCCTTTTGGAGTCTCTTACTAGACTCTCCAACTTGTTCCTTGTGTGGCTTAACAAAACCAAGGCCTGTTTTATCTGTTGTCTTTCTTTGACCTTTGATGAGTGACTTAACCTTTTTGGAGCTATCTTGAAACTGGTAAAGCTTATCCTTGTACTCTTTAGTTTCCTCTTTCAAAGAAGCCATTTTCTGTTCTAACTCACTATACTCAAGAACCTTAGACTCTAACTCATCCTTGAGTTCTTGTGTCTTAGCCATAGAGAAGTCAAGACTTTCTATAAGATCATCTCTCTCCATACAACATTCATCTAACTTATCCTTGAGTCTAGCATTCTTCTTTCTTTCCTTTTTCAAAGCACTAAGAGCACTAATAAGTTCACCTTCAAGATCTACTTCACCTTCCTCTATATCTTCCTCTATTTGTTTGCTTTTTGAATCATCAAAGCCTTTTTCAGATTTCTTATCACTAGAGGTGCTACCCTTTTCAAAAACCATACATGCATCTTCCTTATAGTTTTTTGAAGCATCCTCATACATACTAGAAACCAAATCATTATTTGTGCAATCATCCTCAAGGTGACCAAAATTTCCACATCTAAGACATTTCATGATAATGAATCTATGTTTCGGTTCTTCCTCTTTTTCTGATATGAACAACATCTCATTTTCATTATCACTTGAAGAACTTTCACTATCACTACTAGAACACTTACTTGCTTTGTCTAGGTAGAAACTCTTCTTGTGCTTGTGAGAATACCTCTTTCCTTGATTGTTGTGCTCATCTTTGTTTTTCCTGTGATGCTTGTGCTTTTCAGAATCCTTGCTCTTAGAATCCTGTTTATCTTCATCACTTTCATTCTTGGGAACAAGACAGATCAGTAGCATAATGACCAAACTTTCCACAATTGAAACATCTTATATTTTTCATACTTTTGTGCTTTCTAGAGAACTTGCCTTTCTTGTTGTAATATGCCTCTTCATCACTAGAAGACTCATCACTATCTTGAAGTTGTTTACCCTTGGAATTCTTGGTAGCCTTGAAAGTTGCCTCTTTCTTGACATCAACCTTCACTTGAGTTCTCAACTCAAATGCTGCAAGTATACTATGGAGCTCATCCTTTTTCAACTTATCCAAATCTTTAGCTTCCTCAATAGCATAAATATTTTCACTAAATCTATTAGGAAGAGATCTTAAAATCTTATCACAAACATCATTTTCAGCAAGCTCAAGACCTAAGTCTTTCATGGAGTTAACAACCTCATCCATACGAAGCATGTAGTCACTAATATTTTCATCATCATTCATCTTGAGTTGTTCAAACATACCTTTGAAGTGTCTCAACTTGGCCTTTCTGACATTTGTATCACTTGTATGAACCACCTTCAACTATTTCCACATTTCACTAGTTGTCTTGCAGTGAATCACTTTGGTGAGATCTGCTTTCTGTAAGCCTTTCAGGATTGCATTCATTGCTTTTGAATTGCTGTGATGTAGGAGCCTTTCTTCTTTAGTATTAGGACCATGTTCAGGAATAGTGTACTCATCTTCAATCACTTCCCAAACCTCATTCCCAAGTGCCATTAGATGAACCTTCATCCTTGCACTCCAAAGACCAAAATCTGACCCATCAAGAATAGGTGTCTGCATTGCCACTTGAATGATCCATTGTGTTCTTTACTAGATTTTCCTTCAAGTTGTTAAAATTTTCGAAGGCACCCGCCTCGATACCAATTGAAGAACACAAGCTTATACCTGAGAGGGGGGTGAACAAGTATAAGACCTCTTTTTACTTTTTCCTTTATACTTCAAAATAGTAAAGCAATATACCCAAAGCAATATCAAAGCAATGCACAATATCATCCACAAAGTGACACCAATTTTAACGTGGTTCACCCATAATGGCTAGGCTACGTCCACAAAACTTTTCTCTAAAAGTTATCTCAAAGTTCTTTGGGAATCCTTCCCAATTACAATGTTTATGAGCCTCGGCCCAAAGGAGATACCTTCCCCCAATCAAAATTTATGAGCCTCTACTCAAAGGAGATACCTTCCCCTCTACTCTGGAAATGATCCCTCAGAAGATCAACTGCCTCTACCTCTTGCCAAGCACGTGGAACTCCTTTCCATCGAAGACCTCCTGTCCTCAATGCTTAGCCTAAGAGACCTCTGCCTTCTATGATCACGTCCATAGCAGCTCAAGAACCTGTACCAAACACATTCATTCGATCTAGTACAAGTCTTCCTCTGTCTATTAGATCTATCCAACTCTTGAACAAATCAATCCTCTACATACAAGCCTTCTCAAAGACTTGCCAAATCTGTCCTCAAGTTCTTCTCATAGAACCAATGCACCTCTATCCTCAAGTTCTCTGATAGAACTATCAAACTCAGCTCACAAGTCCTCTGCTAGGACCTGTCCAAATTTTCTCACAAGTCCCCACCGAAACCTGTCCAAAACTGCTCACAAGTCCCCACCGGAACCTGTCCAAAACTGCTCACAAGTCCCCACCGGAACCTGTCCAAAAACTGCTCACAAGTCCCCACCGGAACCTGTCCAAAACTCAGCAAGCTCACCAAGAAAAACTTTCTTAGTAGGAAATCACAAAGTGAATTGTTAGAGACCCAATGTGATTTGTCAAACTCATAGAAGCATAAAGAGAATTGTTAGAGACTCAATATGTTCTATACTCAAATCCCAATCTCAAAACTCAACTCAAATCAACTCAGCTCAATCTCAATCTCAAATCTGAAAACTCAACTCAATATCTGAAATGGATAGGATAGAATGTTTTCTTTCAAGAACATGAAACCCCAACAATTGCCAACTATGCAAAGAATCACATAACAATGATACTCATGTTCTTTTCACC
This sequence comes from Wollemia nobilis, assembly GCA_028583015.1. Classification (NCBI taxonomy): domain Eukaryota; kingdom Viridiplantae; phylum Streptophyta; class Pinopsida; order Araucariales; family Araucariaceae; genus Wollemia; species Wollemia nobilis. The sequence goes on along the minus strand of JAQPPZ010017220.1, from coordinate 3,211,049 downwards.
ATCAATTAGGGTTTCAACAACAATGCTCATCAAACAAGGTTTAGTCAACCAACACCATTCAACTCAACATCAACCTTGAAGCATTCAACCAATCATCACAAGAAAAGGAAACAAGTAGAAATCCTTTTCCCTCCAAAGATATTTGAACAAAACAGCCACCAACACAATATCACCAAATGCAAAGAATAACTTGCTCAAATCAACTCAATGGAGTAAGCCCAATATCATGAATCAAGTAAAGCAATAACTTGATCAAACAACCTCTATGGAAGCAACTCAACCATCAAACTCAAAACAGCCAACCAAGGGTTCCACCAACTCAATGCAAGTAGCTAGACTCACAAATATAAACCCTAGTGCACAAAGCTTCCACTATCTCAAACCAAAAATTATGCATTCACCAAAAACTCTCCTTAAGGATAACAATGCATAAGTAGTCTTCAACAAACCAGAAAATAGGATTTACACCTAGCCAAAGGATACCTAGTAGAATACCTTTTCACTCCAACCTTATTTCAGAAAACATACACCAATCATACTCATAAGAAGAATGTGCCCATACCTTATTGGAGTAGAAGATAATTGAACCTTCAAGCTGTCACCACACACAACTCTCAAACTTCCAACCAAGTTAGGGTTAGAATAAAAAGAAATGAGCAATAATATAAACTTCCTTTATTACACCTTTTAGCTCCACTTCTTTAAACACAACCACCATAACATGCCAATAAATCAACAATCACAGACTCACACCTTATACCTCCATTTTTAATTTTAGCATAGCAAAGAATAATCTTAAAAATACATCCAAAGAAATATGCCCTTATTTCTCCTAAGCTTTTATTCAATGCTAATCACAAAAGCCAAAACTCATAAAATTTAATCACACCTTATAAATCGTTGTCCAAGAAACTCGAATTTCGTGGCATAAAGACGTTTTAATAAAAACGTGTGTTACTCTAGCAAAGCACCCCCGCGAGACTCGAAACGGTGACCTCCGCCAATGCAGCGCCCAACAAGCAACCTTCGCCGCCACTAGCCCACGCGGGCTACGAAGTTCACAAGTGAACTTCCCTCCACTTCACCCTCAAAAAAACTCCCGAAGACTTTTCAACCGCACGTGCTTCTAAGTCTTCCTTCGATCGCAGCGAATACAGAGCACAAACACCGCAAATTGCATTCAGGGAATTTTGAATTAATTAGCCTTCCAACCTTAGGAGTTGGAGAATAAATAGTCTCTTCGAAGACACCTTGACGTCGACGAAAATAAAGACCATTTCGAAATTAATCAAAAGTCTTTTCAAAAAGGGTTTAAAAACCCTTAAATAATTTTAATAAATTAAGAATAAAAAAAGGTTTAAAAACCTTTAAGTATTTTTAATAAATTAAAAATAATTTCTCCCTTAATTAATTAAATAATTAATTAATTAAAACCTTGAAGGGTTTTAAATAATAATTAAATAAATAATAAAGAGAACCTCCATTGGTTTTAATAAAAACCATTGCCAATGGAATCTCTCCGGATTCTCTTAAAAATATTCTCTTGGAATCTTCCACCTTTGAAGCCAACACATCCTCTTAACATTAATGCCATTTCCTTTTGACATCAATGACAACTCATAGACAAGAAGCTAGGATCTCAAACCCAAAATTGCCAACAAATAGGTGGTGTAGGTTCTCATGGACAGGCATCTTTGGCCCTTAATGGTAATATCATTTTCTTAAACCTTGTGGATATTAAAACTGGTAATGGTATGTTTACTTGGAGTAATAGGAGATGTGGTACTAAGGCTATTTCTGAGACATTGGATTATTTTTTGGTTTCTCCTTTCTAGATCAATAATAATTGGTAAATCAGATCAAAAATTTTGGATTGGAGAGGTTCTTATCATTGGCCTATAAAGCTAAATGTCATTCGCTAGGGAGTTTATAGGAAAACCTGCTTTAAATTTTAGTTAATGTGGCTTTGGGAGCCTTCTCTACATGATTTAATGAGAGTTTGGTGGTTACATGGTAAGCCTACTTGTGGAACTGCTATGTTCTCTTTTTTTAAGAGTCTCCAGAATGTGAAATATGAGCTTAAGAAGTGGAATAGATAGAGTTTTGGTAATCTTTTTAGGGCTAAGATGGCTTCTCAAGAAAATTTAGATGCTATTACAAGATAGATTAGGGATTACGACCTCATAGAAAGAACTCCTAAAGAGGAATCTGATGCTCTTGAGGAGTTAGTTGAGTGGGAATTGAGGAAAGAAATTTATTGGGAATAAAAGGCTTGGATTGATTGGTTGCATGAAGGAGATAGAAATACAAATTTCTTTTTCAATTTAGTTAAATCTAGAAGGTATGGCAATGCGGTTTCTTCTCTTGGGGTCCAGTTGACTGCTACTCAAAATATTTCAAGGGAGGTTGTAAGGTTTTTTTCTCTTTGTATCTTGAGGATTCTCCCTTGGTAGTTTCTGAAGAAAATAGTATTTTAGATTGTATTCCTTCATTTTTAACTCCTGAGATGAATGATTTGCTCATAAGACGTATTATAATAAAAGAGTTGGAGGGTATTATTTTCCATATGAGAAAAGGAAAAGCCCCGAGGCCTGATGGCTTTCCTATGGAATATTTCCAAGAATTCTAGAAGATTGTCAAATTGAGTCTTTTGTCGGTTGTGTAGGAGTATTTCAAAACTAAAAAAATATTGAGAGCTATGAATTCCACCTTCTTGGTGCTTATTCCTAAGCGACAAGGAACCCATTCTCTAGATCTTTTCAGACCTATTGCACTATGTAATATGGTGTAAAAACTTATCTCTAAGTTGATTGGTAAGAGACTTAAGCTTTGGATCAGTAAGGTTATTTTTGATGAATAGGGAGGTTATGTGGTGGGTAGACAAATCCTTGATGGTGTGGCTATTGTTGCTGAGGACATTCATTCCATGGGGATTTCTAAAGAAAAAGCTATGTTTATAAAATTGAGTATGGCTAAGGTTTATGATAGGGTTAAATAGTATTTCTTAAGTTAAATTCTCCTTGCTTTTGGTTTTGAATCCAACTGGTTTAGTTGGGTGATGAGTTGTATTACATCTCCATCCTATTTTATCTTTATAAATGGTGAACCTTATTCTTTGTTTCAGGATTCGAGAGGTCTCTATCAAGGGGATCCTTTTTCTCCTTATTTGTTTATTATTATGGCTAAGGGTTTGGGTAGACTTCTCAAATCACATGTCAGTCAAGGGTTGATTCATGGTTGGAGGTGGGGTAATAGTTTACCTACGTATTCTCATCTTCAATTTGTGGATGATACTACTCTAATGGGTCTTGCCTCTATTAGGGAAGCAACTAATTTTAGAAGATCTCTAGATATTTATTTGGATGCTTTGGGATAGAATATAAACAAGGGGAAATCCTCCATATTCTTTTTCAATACTAATCCTCTTATACAGGCCAAAATTGCTCAAATTATTTGGTTTCATATTGGAGCTCTTCCTTTAACTTATTTGGGAATTCCTCTTTCTATGGGCCCTCTACCTCGAGGCATATAGAATAATATTTTGGATAAATTTTAAGCTAAATTCTCTCATTATACTATTAAGTGGCTTTATTTTCCTTGCAGAGTGCTACTTCTTAATTCGGTCATTCAAGCTTTATGTATTTATCGGTGCATGATTCACGTCACTCCTGCTAGTTTTATTCATGAGCTTGAATCTCTGTCCAAAAAAAATTTATGGGCTGGAAATTTGGAGTCTTCAAAATAGAGTCTGGTTAAGTGGGAGACTATTTGTAGACCAAAATTTGAAGGTGGTTTGGGTCTTCGTTTGACTTCTCTTTCTGGTCAGGCATTGGTTGCCAAGCTTTATTCGAGATGGTGCATTTCTCAAGACCATGCTTGGGATAAAATTATTTTCTTTAAGTATCTTAATGGGGTTGAGGGCTCTAATATACCTAGATAAAGTTTGTTTGGTAAGGCTCTTTGATCTATAACACCCTTAATAAGGGGGTAACTCTTGTTAATCAAGGATTGTTCTATAATTGTCTCAAAGGCTCAAAGGCTCTTTTCTGGCATGATTATTGGGATGGTTCCCCTACAATTTTATCTATGTTTCCTCATCTTCATGAGCTATGTAATTGTTTCTTGGATTTTGGTTGGTACAGGGTGATGGATTATAAAGTTGCCAAAATATTTGGGCAGGTGGAGGTAGTTCAGTGGAAATATCCTAGAGATTGGTCGACAGGTGGTTCTATTCAGGATAGAGAAGACTTGGCTCGTGTTTTGGCTACTAGAGAGTGTTCTTCTTTACAAGATGATGATGTTTTGGCTTGGATTCCATATACTAGAGGTATTTTCTCGGTGGCTTATGGTTATCATGTTTTAGATAGGCAACATTTTGGGGATGAGGAGGTTCCTTGGTGAAAACAAGTTTGGAATAATTTTTCCTAGCCCAAATGCAATTTTTATTTGTGGTTGGCTACTAGGAAAAAATATCTTACCTGGGATAATATCCAAAAGAGAGGTTTTCAGGGCCTTTCATTTTGTTTCCTTTGTGAGAATAGTGATGAATATTTAGGGCATTTGCTCTTATAGTGTTCGTTTGCATAGGAAATTTGGCATCTTTGGTGGAGGGTGTGGAAATAGTCTTGTTCTCATGTCTCTTCTCTTGTTGAGTTCTGGAGGAGTTTAGGAAGACCTCATTCTAAGGCTTTATTCTTCAAGTTGCATGGATTATTGGGCCCTCATGTATTATATAGCATTTTTGTCTTGAAAAAATAGAAGAATTTTTCAAGGTAGAAAGTTTACTAGTTTATCAGATTTGGCAGAGGATTATTGGTATGATCCAAGAAATTGTTTCTTCTAAATGTCAGATAATTCTTCCTTTGGAGCAGTATAATATTTTGATGATGCAAGACCTGGATTTAGTGTAGAATGACTCTCATATTTCTTTATCAATCGGGTTAAGAGACCTCAATAAAAAAGTGCAAAGAGATGGCAGATGGCATCCTCCACCTCAGGGGGGGTTTCAATATTAATACCGATGGCTCTTCCAAAGGGAATCCTGGGTATGCAGGTATTGGTGGTGTTGGGAGAGATAGTAGTGGTGGAGCTCTTTTCATTTTCTCCTATTATAAAGGGCAAAAAACTAATAATTATATTAGGCCCTTGCTATTCATTTTGCTTTGGAAAAAGGTTATGCTCTAGGATGGTGAAAGATAATCTGAGTCAAAATCTTAAATTATTATTAATTTTTTGAAGACTCATAATCTTTCTAATGTTCATTGGTAGCTGACGTTAGTGGCTCGATAGATCATTCAAATTTATAGGCATTTAGATTTTATTTCCTTTTTTCATATTCCCAGGGAATGGAATAGTGTGGCTAATTGCTTGGTAAAATGGGCTTATAAGTTTCAAGAAGACTATAATATTAGGTAATGGTATCAGCTCCCATGTTCTCCTCATATTGCTAATTTTCTTATTGTGAATATGTCTGGTTGAGGCTATTGTTTTTTGGGTGTCTTTTGGTCCGGTGCTTAGTGGTTTTGGGGGTCTCTTTCTTCTAGCCCTTGTAAGGGTTATTGTTTTGGGATTCTTTGTTTCTTGTATGGTTTTATTGATTCAATAATTTTTTACCAACAATAAAAAGAAAAAAACAATGTGAAATTAGTTCTAGATGAAGCAAAAAATAATAATAATAAAATAGATTAAATTTTGTTTTTATAGATATTTAGGTGTTTTTTATTTTTATTTTTAATTTTTTTAATTATTATTATTTTCTTTAAGATTTGGTTAGTGTGAGAAACTCTTACGACCAATGCATTGGGTTGAGCAGTATCCTCTCAACCATGATTTCTTTTAAATCCAAGAGCTATGCTTCTCAATAGAGAATTTAACACACAACCATCACACATCCCCCCCTCACACACTCACCCAAACTATGGTTTGAACCTTAGGCCTCCCTAAGAAGAGTCGAAGTACTAGGGCCCTCTTTAGTGAGACTTTTTATTTTTAAATAAAATATTTAGACCTTTATTTTCAAAATAATCAAACCTTATTGTAAACGTGCACCCACTTGAATCGAAATATATTAAATATATCATCCCAAAATTCTTTACATCTATAAAATTGGAGTTACACTTCTTGTTAAAAGTATACTTTGTGCACATGGCTTATCAAGTAACCTATCACTTTTTGTAGGTGCATGCACTACAATATATTTACATTATAATTTGATATTTCAATATCTAACATCAATATTGTGACATTTTGATGAATATTTTGGTTTATTTCATTTTTAATTTAAAAAAATAAAAATATTTTTTTTTGTTTAGAATTTACATAAAATGTATACAAATTATAAATTATTCTGGTTTTTCTTTTTCTTAGACTTAATCTTTAAATATTCTTGTTAATCTCCAAGATTCATTGGATTTTTTTGTAGACGTTGAGTTACCTCTCATTCCTTCACCATCCTCCATTAGAGACAACCCTATAATAGATCGTTGGAGAATGGTGGGTAAGCGAAAATTATCATCAAATTTCCCAAAATCCCTCCTTCCAACCAGAGTAAAATAAAATACCTCTATCAAATATCTTTCTAGATCCTCCTCGGTGGTGAAAAACTGCATATAAATGGTACAGTCGAGAATCTCCTAACAACAAAGAAATGGTGGATAGCAGATTTTGCTGAAGGCCGGGGAATCGAAGATGTTGATTATTGATTTATAATTCTTCTTATAGCAAAACGGTTTGAGGGTGAAAGTGGCTACATCAGATATTCCTAGTTCCATTAGGGTTTACAGTGGAAATCTAGGGTTTCTTGCAACTTCATATTTTGGATCCTAGGATGGAGGGTTTCAATAGAGATACATGCATTAAGTCAAAAATGAATTTTAAAGAAGCAATCCATGGAGGACCACCTCAAATAGGAGGGGAACACAATAAAAAAATTGCCAAGGAAACCATTGAGGATGTCAAAGGTCGATTCAAGGAAAATAGAGATGGGTTGCATGAAAGCAACTAATGGATCCCCAGTAGTGAAGTTGGAAATAATGGATGTCCAAGAAGGAATAGATTTTATTGAGAGGAAAAGCTTAATTTTTCAATTCATGGGATTCCAACCGACTCTTGCTACATTCAAGCAATAGGTTACCAAAAACTAGAGGACTAAATATAAGTTCCAAATTTTTACTTACCCTAATGACTAATTTTTTACTTTTTTGCTAATGAAAAAGATAGGGAGAATATTTTTCAAGGGGTCCATGGTTTTTTGGTAGTGCAAGGCTCTTCATGAAGCCCTGGCATACCAAGTTCAAATCTAAGAAAGAGATGCCATCAATTGCCCCTGTTTGGGTCTATTTATTTGGTTTTTCGATAGAATACTGGCATCCAAAGATATTCACAACAATTGGAAATTATTTAGGAGTTTACATGATGACTTCTAATAGCGCCCAACACTTAGAGCATATGATTTATGCAAGGATTTGTGTTTTGATTTATTTTTATAAACCACTTCCAGATAATATTACAATATGGGGAATAACTATGGAAGCAAGTAGAAGATTATGAAAATATTCCATTTAGATGCAGAATTTGTCATGAATATGGCCATCTAGCCAAGGATTGTCCACATAAGGTCCCTAAAAAAGAGAAATATGATGAGGACTTGGCAGGGTTTCAAATACCTAAACAAAAAAACACAAAGAAAAAAATAGCAACAAAAGAGAAAACAATAATTTCACCTAACACCTTTGAAATTCTCTCCATGGATGAGCAAGCAGATGATGAGGATGGTCAAATGGAAATAGTTATTATGGAGACACAATTTGATGAAGAGAGGTAACAGGAAGGATTGCATGATGAGAAATCATTAAAAGAGCTTGTCTTGATGCTGAGAAATAACAGTAAAGGAAAAAAAGGTAAAATGTAGAAAACCAACCCAAGTGCAAAACAAAAGGGTAGATTCAAACTACAAACAAAATGGATCCATCAAAATACCATACAAATTCCAATAATAGTGTCATGGTACCAAGTAACCAGCCTATAGTCCCAACTAGAATGAAGCAAGATACGAATAAAAGGATAAGGATGCCATAATCCTAAGGCTTATAGTTAGTCTTTTTATGGCAATGTCGGAAGCTTAAGCAATTTTTGGTATTTTTGGTAATTTTTTAAGCTTTTGTTTATTTTTAGTGTTATCATTTTTTATTTGTTTTGTCTATAGCTTCTTTGTACTTTGTTTTTGTTGTATTTGTTTTTCCTCATTTTGTTTATGGTGTAATTGATTCATTTTGTTGTTTCTGTTTTGGATTTGTTTTTTTATGTTTTTTTGGGGTTTTTCTATGTGGTTCGTGTTCTGTGGTTTTTTGGTTTGTGGTGTATTTGTTTCTTTTTATTTTTTTTGTTATGGTAGTGTTTTGGTATGCTATGTTTGTGGTTTTTCTATGTCTTTCGTGTTTTGGTGTTGTTTATTTTTTTCGTTTATTTTTGTTATTTTTGTGTTTTTTATTATGTTTTGCTATGTTGTTTGTGTGTTTGTTCTATGTGGTTCGTGTTTTTTTTCTTTTTATTTGTGCATGTTTTTCATTGTGCTTTTTCTTGTCAACACACTCAAGGAGTATGCTTTATTTGTTTTAGCTTTTTGTGTGTTTGTGTGTTCTTGTTTTGTGTTGTTTCAACTACTTGCGTGTGTCAAAGGTGGTAGGTCAGGTGCGAACCTAGGTGTTTTTTGCGAAAGAGATACCCATGTCTCCTTGGGTCTTACCCAAAAGTGGCATCCCTTCTGGGATTTTTCCACAAACAAAAAAAATATCCTCCTCTCAAGCTACCCAAAATATGGTTCCAGCTTAGAATAATTATAATACACAATTGGTGCCCTTTAATGAAAATAAATTTCAATATTTAATTCATAAGGACTACCTATGATGAATTTAAATCTTCTTTCTTAGAATATTAGGGAAATCTTCCTCCCTTATTGTAAGTTTCATGTTTGAAATTTTATATAAGAGAATGATATTTTGTTCTTTTTCTTTAATAAATGAAAGTTTCTAGTCAATCCCTCTCCCATTGTATGGATGTTATTAGTCAAGGATATACATCCACCTTTTCTTCATATCATACCAATGGTAAAGGAGGTGTTATCCTCCCCATATCTAGGTGTCTTTATTATGATATTCTAGACCATGGTGAAGATCCTACTCATCATTGTGTTTGGGTTATATTGGCTCTTAGATATCTAGTTGTTGGATTTTGCTCTATATATGCTCCTAATGACCCTCCTATTCCTATAGCCCTCTACGAATGGTTAGTTTTTTCTCTCCCTCCTACAGAATGGATTATAGAATATGACTTTAATATGATTGAAAATCATAGTGACAATAGTTGAGACGATAGCAAACCCCTTTCAACAATTGAATTTGGCAGTTTATTATTTTTTTGCAAACATTTATGTGTATATGACCCTCTCTTTGGTAAATTTACCTCTCACATGGATAATTGGTTAATGGTCCAATTGTCATCAAGGTTTAGCCAGGAAGCTTGTTCATCTAGATAGATTTTATCCAAACTTCCTCAATCTCCCATTGATTCCATGTAGATTTCCTTCAAATTAAATGTTTTTCACCTTGATAGCCATGCTTGTTGCCACCTTGTAAAGAATGTTTGGAATAGTTTTCTTATATCAACTAGTAATAATGGCTAGATCGAATGGTTTGAAACAACTATTTTCAATATTTTTTCTTCCCTTAATGGGAAATCTATTTCCAAGAGGAAGAAGATTCATGAGAGCCACTTTCATAAACAAATCTCTCATCTTCGTTCTATGCTTATGAAATATCCCATTAATATTATTCAATGTGACCTAGCTAATGCTAAAAATTAGATGAGAGGTTATGCATCATACCATGCTAGAGGGGCAAAAATTAGATCTTTTCTTAATTGGATCTCCCAAGATGACAAGGGAACTAAATTTTTCTTTAACTACCTCAAGCATAAGAATATTTTGAAAAGGATTACTAAGTTGGAGGACTCTTAAATTCATTCCCTTTTTAACTCCAATGAGATCATGAATCTTTTGTAACTCACTTTTCTCAACTTTTTACAGTAGATCCAAGGGATGAAATCCATTTTCTCTTAGTGGAATATGTGCAATAATAGATTCCCTGCCTAGTAGACCCCTTTAATTAGGATCAACATGAATGTCCTTTTTCTTGAATGATCTATATATTGCTCTTTGTTCTTTGAAGAATGATAAAGCTCTTGGTATGGATGGTCTTCTAGTGGAGTTTTATAAAAAAACTATCATCACGTTTATCTCGAAGCTCTCTAGAATAATTCTCTTATAGGCTAGAGCTTATATCAATGTAGGGTTAGTAAAACATATTTCTAACGGAACAATTCATAATCAAATCTCCAATTGGAGACCTATTACCCTCCTCAATGTCTCATACAAGATCATAGCTAAAATTATAGCTTTAAAAATCAAACCTATTGCATAAGCTATTCTTCACCTAGAATAATTCAATTTTCATAAGGGCTTATTATATCTTACACAATATTATGAAGGCCTAAGAAACAATGTAATGGGATTTCAACTCCAATCAAGATGCCCTATTGCTTAAGTTGAATTTTGACAAAGAATATGAATAATCGGATGGGATTTTATTCTTTGTATGTTTGCATGGATTGGTTTTGGTCCTAAAAATTATAACCAAATTGGTATGCTCTTTGGTGATGCTTGAGCTTATGTTTAGGTTAATGGAGCTATATCCTCTTGTTTCCCACTACAATGGTCTATTAAATAAGGTTTTCCTCTTACCTTTTTTTTGTATGTTTTGGTTATTGATGCTCTTGGTTATCTTATTTATAAGTTTAAATTCAATGGCCTCATTCAATGTATTATGCTTCTTAAGGATAAATGTGCTCTTAACTCATATATTGTTGATGATTCCTTTCTTTTTCTTCAAAATACCTAGCAAGAGGTTAAAATGGTTTAAATGGTTAAAAATATTGTACAACTAGTTTATGATGTTCCTAGCTCTTCTATCAACCACTCTAAAACAAAAGTATTCCCTTATGACGGGGACGGGAGATTTAACCCACACAATATTTCACTTTTTCATTAAAATACTTCAAAAAATAATTACATCTCGAAATAAAATAGCCCGCAGGCTTTACAATGGCCTATCTCGACCTGGTCTTCTTTTCTGCACTCTGTCTCCCCCCTGTTCTTCTCTCCCCCCTTCTAATACAAAAATTCCGAGTTTTATATCGAAGTCTCGGCTCCCTAGGCAATTAATGCCCATTAGCACGAAATCCAAAAATTAAAAAAAAAAGTCCCCTTCTTCTGCAAGTTGTCGAATCTCCTCATCAATGGGCAACTGCCCCAATCCGCCTGGAAGCTTGCATTCAAGACTTTCCTTAACCTGCACCTGTCGTTTCGTTCAGACTGTCCTCCTGAACCTTTGTCTCACCCATACTATCCATGACCTGCAACTGTCACCTCATCATAATACTTCCTTGCGATGGTTATTCTTGCTGAATACACGCGGCCATATTCTCTATTATAAAATATGTGGCCTTCATCCTTGTCTAATACACATGGCAACCTTGAGTCCTTCATCTTTGTTAAATATACGTGGCAGCCCCGTGTCTACTTCGGCCTGTCTTCAATTTGGTCGTGAAATTTTAATCCACGTGGCAGCTTCCAATTGGCCGCGATATCGCGACATGTGATATTGCGACCCCCCACGCCCTTGAGCCTCAGCAGCCTTCACTAGCCATGATATCGTGACATGTCGTAGTATCGCGACCCCCCCATGCTCTTGCACCTCAGCAACCAACAACTGGCCGCGATATCGTGACATGTCACAATATCGTGACATGTCACGATATCACGACCCTCGCGCCTCAGCTGGCCGTGATATCGTGACATGTCGTGGTATCGTGACCCCCGCGCCTTGAGCCTCTGCTTTGAAATAAAATCGTCGTGATATCGTGACCATTTTTGCTCTCGCCACTTACATTGCCTTCGAAGTCGCATGACATGTCACGATTTCGCAACTCCCCAACTTGCCCTTCAACACTTGCTTTACAGAACTTCTAGCCTTGGAAGAAAAACTGAAATTAATCAAAATACAAAGTACTTGGAAAACTTAGAGAAAAAAATTTTGGAGGATGTAAGATTGCTCTACTGTCATCGGATGCTCCTGCATCAGACACCCCCGGTAAAAAGGAGAAGTGACCTTCACTTCTATGCTATTCGGTCCGTGTCCTTTGTAATATCTCCGAACACTCATCAACCTTTACAACCTGCTCAAATCTCGTTTCCTGGCAAGAAAATTTTTTGCCCTCTACCAGACAAATTCTAGCATTGCTGCACACCTTCTCATCCACTGTCTGTAATGGCTTCAACTTGTTCCACACTCCATCTTTCATCAAGGAGTACATATTTGCACGACCATCATGCACTGCACTCCGATCAAACTGCCATGGCCTTCCCAATAGCAAATGGCAAGCATCCATGGGAAAAACATCACACAGGACTTCATCCTGGTATCTCCCAATCTGGAACATGACTAAACACTGTTCACGGACCCATGCTCTGTGGTCCTTCCGCAACCATGCAATTCGATATGGATGCGGGTGCCTCCTCTCCAGCTGCAACTTAGTAACCATCTCCTCGGAAACTAAGTTATCTGTACTCCCATTGTCTATAATCACATTACAGACTTTGCCTGCACTTTTGCACCGTGTGCAGGCTTCTCCTCTGCTCTGACTTGTCTTCCTCAATCGACACGGTCCTCCTCATAATCATTGCCTCTCCTTTCTCTGCTTCTTCAGAATGTTCTGATTCAGCATCTTCCGCTGCCATAGCAATTCTGGTAGGACCCACTTGTTTCTTGTTCACTCTCTCGGGATGCTGGGGACACTCATATGCCCGATGCCCCTCTTCTCCGTAGTGGAAACATGTTCCTCGAAACACTCCCCTTCCATACCCACGTCCAGATCTACCTCTTCCTCTTGGGTAGCCATTGTTTTGAACCTACGATTTGGGTTCTTCGTCTTCTTTTTTATCTCAGCTGCTGCTCACCTCTTCTTTCTTCTCTTCCTTTCCTTCCTCTTTCCTTCCACCAGTCTTTCCTCTGTTCCCTCTTCCTCTTTGCTTGCTCTCAAACTTCCTGTTCAGCTTTTCTTCAACCTTCAGAGCAAACTGGTAAGCATCTTCAATGGTGCTCACCCAAACCAAGCTCAACTCCTCCTGAACACTGGGTCTCAACCCATTAATATAACGGGCCACCTTTTCCTTGCTTGCTTCCAAATGACCGGTTCTTATGGAGATTTTATAAAACTCCTCCGTATATTCTTGGACAGTTTTATTCATCTGTCTCAAACTCTGCATTTTTCATAGAAGATCCAGTTCATAATCTACGGGGATGAATTGTCTTTTTAATTTTTCTACCATTCTGTCCCATCTAGTTATCCGTTCTTTTCCTCTTTTGTTTCGTTCCAGCTATACTCCCTTCCACCATATGCTGGCATGACCTTTTAATTTAGTTTTGGCAAATCTGACCCGCTCGGGATCTTCAACCTCTTCATATTCAAAATATTCTTCTAAGTCATTTATCCAATCTATCAATTCTTTCGGATTCAAGTTCCCGAAATACGTGGAAACTTCTAACTTCGACCTATTCCCAATCTGAGATATGGCCTTGTACAGTCTGGCTTGTGTCGGATCCACAGCTTCTTCTTCTTCTTCTTCAAACTAATTTTCTTCTTCATCCGCTTCATCCTCACTATCTGCATCTCTTCTCGGTTCATGTCCTCTACGTAGTTCTTCTTGCAGGGCCTGAACTTGTCGCTGCAAAGCCTAAAAATCTTCTGCTACCATGCCTCTCCCGCCAACGGGGTTTCTCCTTGGAGGCATTCTGTTCACCTGATCTCAAGCCCTCCCACAAGTCCTGGTACAACTGCCTCTCCTTTGGCGATCTACTGTACGCTCAGGAACCACTGGCTCTGATACCACTGACGGGGACAGGAGATTAAACCCACACAATATTTCACTTTTTCATTAAAATACTTCAAAAAATAATTACATCTTGAAATAAAATAGCCCGCAGGCTTTACAATGGCCTATCTCGGCCTGGTCTTCTTTTCTACACTCTGTCTCCCCCCTGTTCTTCTTCGATCCCCCTTCTAATACAAAAATTCCATGTTTTATAATGGAGTCTCGACTCCCTAGGCAATTAATGCCCACTAGCATGAAATCCAGAATTTAAAAAAAAATCCCCTTCTTCTACAAGTTGTCGAATCTCCTCATCAATGGGCAACTGCCCCGATCCGCCTGGAAGCTTGCATTCAAGACTTTCCTTAACCTGCACCCGCCGTTTCATTTAGACTGTCCTCCTGAACCGCTGTCTCACCCATACTGTCCATGACCTGCAACTGTCACCTCGTCAGAATACTTCCTTGCGATGGTTATTCTTGCTAAATACATGCGGCCGTCTTCTCTATTATAAAATGTGTGGCCTTCATCCTTGTCTAATACACGTGGCAGCCCCGAGTCCTTCATCTTTGTTAAATATATGTGGCAGCCCCGTGTCTACTTCGCCCTGTCTTCATTTTGGTTTTGAAATTTTAACCCACGTGGCAGCTTCCAATTGGCTACGATATCGCGACATGTCATGATATCGCGACCCCCACACCCTTGAGCCTCAGCAGCCTTCACTAGCCGTGATATAGTGACATGTCGCGATATCGTGACATGTCGCGATATCGTGACATGTCACGGTATCGCGACCCCCCCCACGCTCTTGCACCTCAGCAACCAACAACTGGTCACGATATCACGACATGTCGTGGTATGGCGACCCCTATGCCTCAGCTGGTCGCGAATCCCTTAACTACAAAAGACTTTTGTGTCCTTTACCATTGGACTCTAAGATCAATGTCAAGTGTAATGTCAATTTTACCAATGCCTAGTAGAAGTCTCTTGCTACTCAAATCCAAAAAATTCTTGTTGAATCCAAAACTGAGATTCTTATATTGTAATTTCTACATAAAAAACTTCTAACTTCTGAAAGTATGGCTCCAATTTTACATTTTTACCCTCAATGCAAATTTTGTAATGCTTCAAAAGCTCTTATTCATTAGTTTTGATTTCGTGACATGGGTAAACAAGTTTGAGATGTTTTCTAGACTTTTTTATTCTCCTTATTCACTAGATCTTGGAAGCTTGATGTGCTTCGTTTTTCCTAGCAAGATCATTGTCCCAAAATTTGGGATGTTTGTAGACTCATTTTTCTCAAACATATTTGGAAGTTCAGATGTACAAAGGTGTTTACCAGTTCCACTCCTCCATAAGGTATTGTTTTAATAGAATTGACCGTTGATCTTTTATTACATTTGGAATTATATTCATTCCCATGTTGTTGGAGCTTCCAGCACTCTAGGAGATGTTACCAATAGGCTTCATCACATATTTCACATCATCCAAAATCTTTCATTACTTCTTACTCTTCTTTGAAGACTTCAAAAAATTTAATGAAAGACATGCTCAGAACTTCTCCACATGAGTGACTCTCCCACACATAAGTGATCATATCAAACATACCACAGTTGATTACATGCTATAATCTTTTTTTTAATATTAACTTCTATTTTTTATGTATATAGCATAACAGTGTAAAGCTTGACCTGGAAAAAAGTGAAGCGCGCTGCTGTTGAAGAGTCCATGGTTCCCTTGTCTCTCTACCAGTAATAAAAGTATAAATAAGAAAGAAAAAAGTCTTATTTTATTAGTTTCGTCGTACATTAAACATACATGAAATTTGGATGTGTGGTTAATCATAAACATGGTCCTCAACAGCACCGAAGACGGGCACAACATCTACACGGTTATATAATATGGCTTGCGATCTCATTTCCGGAAGCGGATATGCATTGCAGATGGGACATCTTGCACTGCTCTTCAGCCACCTCTGAATGCACTCCACATGAAATCTATGCCGACACGAAGGCAGGGATAACACTTCCTCTTCTTCTTCATATTGAGAAAGGCAAATAACACACTCCTCTTGACTACTACCTTCCTCTTCATTTCCATTGTTGTAGCTAAAGACGGGCATATCTACGACAATTATTTGTTCTGGACTAGACCTTGGAGGCCGTCGCTGCAGCGGCACTCTCGACGCTCCGAGAATGAAGATCAGTAAAATGAGAACGAAGAACAACACCACAGAAGCGGTTATTGAAAATATTTCACCATAACTAATATGACCGGTGAACAATAACAGTTGAAAGATGACCACAAATGCGAAGAGTAGACACCACAGCCTCAACAATAACAGCCAAAAGCCCTGCGTCCTCATTATGGTTAGAGAAAAGGATATACCTTATCTCACAGCAAATCCTGTTTTGTAAGACAGAAAAGCACGAACAGCCGTTGTTTTTGCAACATGTAAAATTCCACTCCTTTGATGTTTGAACGATCTATATTCTTCTTACAAGAGGTGAGCAAAATAAATAAATGGACGTTTTCTGTAATATGCATCGTGGATCTACCTTGAAAGTCACGTTATTTTTCTATGGTCATGGGCCTTTCCATCCTTTTGTTTTATCTGCTCTCCTGGTAAGGAATATCTATAATTATAGACAAATATGACGATCTTCTCAAGGGCGTTCCAGGGTGGAAGTGTGTCCCGTGTGGAATTAGCTAATCATCAGGAACAATAAAACACTGATTTCTTCTCTCCCCTATGATTTGTTGTGTCTTCTCCTAGCCATGTCTCGCTTACAAACATGGAATATGTTTTTAAAGATCATATTATTCTGTCGTCACTTATTTTAAAAGTTCCTGAAACAGTCTCAGAGTTTTAGGTAGAATTACTTGAAGAAAATACAATTAAGTTAATTAATTTGTAAATCAACATTTTTTTTTTAAAACCTTGGAAGGGGTTTTACATCATTCAATTGGATTTTGGGTATCCCATGTAAATTTGTTAAGGTGGAGATTTGAACCAAAAACCTCCTATAAGTTAATTAATTTGTAAATCAACATTTTTTTGTGAAAAACCTTGCAAACAAACCAAGGGGTTTTACACCATCCAATTGAATTTTGGGTATCCGATGTGAATTTGTTAAGGTGGAGATTCGAACCAAAAACCTCCTATAAAAGATTGCTCTATCCTCTTCAATTCATATGAATGTAAATCAACACATATTTTTAACATAATTTTATATTTTTCGTAAAATTTACATTAAACCTATCAACATTCAAACTATGTTTAGATTTTAAAAATGAAAAGCTGACCAAAAAAAAATCCTACGTGACAGTTTTAATCACATCCTCTTATTAACATTTAAATCATGTTTAGATTTTAAAAATGAAGAGCTGGCCAAAAAAAAATCCTACGTGACAGTTTTAGTCACATCCTCTCATCAACATTTTAAAGATTTTAAAAATGAAAAGCTGACAAAAAAAATCCTACGTCAGTTTTTTTTTATTATGTTTAGATTTTAAAAATGAAAAGCTGACAAAAAAAAATCCTACGTCAGTTTTTTTTTATTATGTTTAGATTTTAAAAATGAAAAGTTGACAAAAAATATCCTGCGTCACAGTTTTTTTTATTAAGCGAATGAAGCGATTTTAAAAATAACTCCGAACCTCTTACAAAATAAATTTAACAAACTTACGAAGAAAGAAAACACGTAGACTACCAAGAAAGAAACCATGATTCTGAAAAAAAACTAACTCTAAACTAACATACAGAAGCAAAAAGTTTTGATCACATCCTCTCATCCTTATTCAAGTCCACTACCTTGATTATATTATTAAAATTAAAAAGAACAGCTCAATATCGGATAGGTTTACCTTAATCACAGCCGTTTAATGTTCTTCGTAAGGGAGCGGAAAGACGTATCATAATTACACGGATTTTGGAATTCGTGAAAATAGCTGAAATCAAGTCATTACTTTGGTTTTCTTATATAATAAATTTATTTTAATGCGAACCCAACTTCTATTTTTTACTATTTTTATCATAATTTTTGTTTACAGCTAGTAAATTTGTACCTAAAACACCCACACTGAACTAAGCAAAGGTCAAATTTGTAATGTCCAAACCGTTTTAAATGGTGGAATAATAATAATTATTATTATTTTTACAAATTTATTTAATTAAAGAGTTATTGTTTGGAGGTGAATTCATATTTAATTTTTAAGCATTATTTCCTATTGGGAATAATATTTGTAATCAAAAAGTGGTGAGATTTAACTTAATCTCCTAGAAAGTCATAGTCTATGGTTAAGTTTTTTTTTTTTTTTTTGTTGTAGTAAAAGTTTCATCCATCAAATTATATACCCTTGTGAGCAATAGCTTCAACAATAGTTTCCATAACTTTAGCAATATTTTTCATGGCTTTAGTAGTAGATTTAGTAGTAATTTTGATAGTTTCAACAATAGTTTCCATAAATTTATCAATGGATTCCATATATTTAGTAATAGTTTTCATAGCTTCAATAGAGTAGACATTTGTAATTTAGTGCAAAAAATACATATTTGAATTTTAGAACATTGATAGTGTAGAGAATACCCTATTGGTCATCAGAATATATAAATAATCTAATAGTGTAGTCTAAACAATTAGTAATAGGCAAGAATAGAAATTTTTAGTGGTAGTTATCAAGCATCAATCTAAAAGTGTTAAAAATTCCAAATCTAGTTGTTAAAACACTTAGCTTTTAATAATTCCAAAAAATCTGGAGAGTGAGCCACTAATAGGTGTTAGTCTAAGTGCAAGAATACCAATTTGTAATTTGGTTGCGTCCATAAAGAAATAGACTGTAGTTTGGTATAGTTCATAAAAAAAAGCCTATAGGTTGTTAACAATTACTAGTTTGAGTGTAGATTTCTATCAATAAATTTTTTAGGGGTTGACTACATGAAGTTATAAATATTAATCAAAAGGGACTATCGTAAAACTAATGAATTATTGATGAAGTGGAAAAAAAATATTAGTGAGAATAGAGTTGGAAGCTTTGTGATTACTTGCAAGGGGAAGCATTATCTTGGTATGTGAACATATTTAATCCACTATATTTACATATACATGGGAGATTTTTAAAATTAAACTTTTATATAAATGAATATTTGAAAACAAAAAAGAGAATTGAAAAAATTAGCAAAAGGAAAATATAAAGATGATACTGTGTAGGCTAAGGATGTAATGACCCAAAAAATAAAGAAATAAGAAAACACACAAATATTGAAAGAATTTTCTTTGACTAAGGAGAAGGATTCATAAATCCCTAACGAACCTTAGACCAACTTAATGTTTGGCAACCCCTAAGTTTCTCAAGAACTATACCACACAAGATTCCCCTCATGCAAGTCCCTTCTACATAGGCATATCTCATGTCATGCACATAAGTCCATCCATATCATCAATATTGATGCGCTAGACTTAATACTCTCAATTATTGGAAGGTATACACACATCTTTATATTTCACACAAGCCATTATGTGTGGGTATGCTATGGGTACTGTGAGTTAAGCTATCAATTACATCATCTAACAAGCTGTCTGAACTCTGGTATGATATTCTAAACCTAGTTATCAATCTCCCTAAAGGGGTCTCAAGACCTTAGGTCATCATTTGAGTTCACCTAGAACTTACTATTATTTTACAACAATTAACAACACAAGAACATAAATAATAGATCTAGATACTAAATCTAACAAAACATGAATTATTAAACAAGCAAGGATAACCAAACATAAATCATCAATTAAAGAATAACATGTGAAGACAAGGTTTAAATACAATATAGCCAATAAAGAAATACAGGGTGTGACAATTATAATATTCATTTATTACATAAGTAGGTATGGTAAACCCCATACCTTCAAACAATACTTTACATCCATTTCATCAGGGAAATATCTCCATAAATCTAATCTAGTGCATAATTAAGCAAGATGTAAGGTAGAGAGTAAACTTGTGAATTGGTCCATCTCATGACTTTAGTCCTCCTGCCCTTCCATTGATCAAGTGAGGAAATTAGGGGATCAGGACACTCATGGATCAGGATAGACATATTTCTAAATAAATTTGCTTATTTTATTGCCAAATTGCAACTATACAAATAACCCAAGTAATTCAACTTTCTAATGCATAGTTAATATCATATAATCTACTCTTTATATTTTCCTCTCTCATCTACTCATGAGATCCATTCAACCATGCATCAAACCCTGCTAGCTTGTAATAAATGACTAACTCTTTATTCAACAATTAAAGTCCCATACCTTCAATTGCCAAATAATCTAGGTTCACAATTATTTACCAAATTAAAGCCAACTACTATAATCCATAAATAACTCATTTCTTTCATTTCATGAGTTAAATACCCATACATTTAATTCACAAAACAATCACATTTCATATTTATTTATTCCATTAAATCCAACTACTTTAATCATAAATAAACTTTTTTCTTCATTTCATGAACTAAATATCCATACCCTTAATTCACAAAACAAATCATATTTCATATTTATTTATTCCATTAAATCCAACTAATTTAATCATAAATAAACATTTTTCTTCATTTCATGAACTAAAGACCCATACCCTTAATTCACAAAACAAATCATATTTCATATTTATTTATTCCATTAAATCTAACTACTTTAATCATAAATAAACCTTTTTCTTCATTTCATTAACTAAATATCAATACCCTTAATTCACAAAACAAATCATATTTCATATTTATTTATTCCATTAAAGCCAACTACTTTAATCCATAAATAATTCATTTTCTTAATTTCATGAATTAAAGATCAATACCCTTAATTCACAAAATAATCACAATTCATATTTATTTATTTTATTAAAGACAACTACTTTAATCATAAATAAACCTTTTTCTTTATTTCATGAACTAAAGACCCATACCCTTAATTCATAAAACAAATCATATTTCATATTAATTTATTCCATTAAATCCAACTACTTTAATAATAAATAAATTGTTTTCTTCATTTCATGAACTAAAGACCCATACCCTTAATTCACAAAACAAATCATATTTCATATTTCATTAACTAACATTTCATAGTTTCTAACTAATGAAAACATATCAAGTTTTTTTCCCACTATCTAAAATTTACCTATTTTAAATAATGAAATACATGAAGTACCCCTTTTCCATTAATCTAGACCACTATTTTAATAATGAGATTTACATAAAGGAAACCCTTCCTTTTTCTCCATTAAAATAAAAATTAATTAATGAACCATAGAAAAAAAATTATTTACTTCACTAAACTAGATTCCAACACTCAACAATAATGGAACTTAAGCCAGGGCTTTCTAACCAGGTATCCTACGGCTTCCAAACAACCATGTGCACTACTAAAACCAACAAGTAAGGGATAGAGCACACTAGGTTCCCAAATTAAAAGCGATGAGATTGTGCTTGATGTAACACGCACCCCAAGCTAGCTTACTATAGGGGAAAACATCTATGGTAGAGAAATAGAGAATGACGTGAGTCATTGACCCACACTAGAGGTTTACAAAACACTACCACTATAAAGACTCTACATAGCCTCTTTAGCATCGCTAACCATAGCCCATAGAAAAGCTTAACATAGCCCACAATGGAGCTTAACGTAGCTCACACATGGGCTCCACACCACCAATCACGTAGGCTTCACACAACCACCATCAAGGTTTTTCCATAGCGACAAAGGTTTAAACATAGCCAACAACAAAGCTAGGTGTAGCAAACATAGTGAAGACCTACCCAAGCCAATGACGAAGCTTAACATAGCGAAGGATTTCCTAGCAAAGGCAAATATTAACACAATGAAGGCTTACCAAGCCAACGTAAAGCTTGATGCAGCCAAGGCTTACCAATACGATGTAGAGCTTGACATAGCAAAGGCTTAAAAATCCAACGCAAAACTTGACACAACAAAGGCTTACAAATTCAATGCAAATCTTGACACAATAAAGGCTTACCAATACAACGCAAAGCTCAGCACAACAAAGGCTTACCAAGCTAACATAGAGCTCGACACAGTGAAGGCTTACCAAGCCAACATAGAGCTCAACATAGTGAAGGCTTACCAAGTCAACATAGAGCTCGATATAGTGAAGGCTTACCAAGCCAATGTAGAGTTTGACACAACAAAGGCTTGCCAAGCCAACACAACCAACACATGAGGCTACACACAACCAGAACGTGAGGCTTCACAGAACACTTCAACAACTAAAACCAGTGGTAAAACCATAAATACATATTTAAAGGAGTTCCATGATTTCAACCTGGTTTTTTATTCCACGGTTCACTTACTCAGTTGCTAAAAAACATGTGTTTCCTCCTCTCCATGTGGTGCCTCCTTCTCACTTTGTTGGTGCTTGCTATTTTTATCTCCTCTTCTCAATGCTCTTACCTCCTCCTTTTCCATCTCATGCATAACCTCCCCCTCTTGGCTTTCGTCCACTGTCTTCCCACCATAACTTCCCATGCTTCATTAGGTGGTAGAGGGGACGTTTTCTTCCTTTCTGCCTTCCCAAGGCACTGCTATAATTGAAGCCATCCTCCACATCGATGAAGCCATCTCCTTGTCAACGAAGCCATCCCTTCGCATTAATGATGTAATCATACACGTTAATGAGGCTATCCTCTCATGTTAGTGGGAAGCTTCACCTCACTGGCCAATCCAATGTAGAAGGTAGGTTCCATAATCCTCTTTTCCTTTTTATTTAAAAAAAAAAATCAATAGATTATTGTCTTATTAAACAAATGTACATATAATTAAGACATCGATAGTTTTCTTAATGCGCTAGATGAATCCTTTTTGCTACAAATGGAGAAATCATTGAAGCTATTGTTTTCTCTTTTTTCATTCCTTGAAATGGTTTACTTTTGTTTAAATTAGAATTCTTCATTATTATAAAATAACTGAATCTTTTATTTAAAATGAAACCTCTTTATCATTTTAAAATAAATCAACCATTTGCTTAAAATGAAATCCATTTATCATTTTAAAATGAATCAACCATTCATTTTAAATGAAATCTATTTATCATTTTAAAATAAATCAACCATTTATTTAAAATAAAATCTATTTATCATTTTAAAATAAATCAACCATTTATTAAAATGAAATCTATTTATTATTTTAAAATAAATCAACCATTTATTTAAAATGAAATCTATTTATCTATACTTCTCAAATTTGAGGTAATAGTGTTGAAGTAAAAGACAATCAAGCATGTGCAACAGATAAAGAGGGATATATTTCCATTAATTTAGTCACATGTCTCAGCGTCTAGAAATTGCGATAGCTACTAGGCCATAAGTCTAGGGCTCAAGGTGGCTATATATTGATGATTATCCCTAACTGAATGCATGCCTATATGAACGTATATATCCAAGTTACCATCAAGTTTGCCTTATCATCACTTCCCCAACCTTAGGTACCCTCACCTTCGGTGTATGACTCAACTTCTTCCACTTATGAGCGTACCTGATCCTACACATTGGCAATTTGTTAGCAGTATCATAATATTTAATATCTACTAACATCACTACTATGTTTAATTGTGCAAGCTCGAGTATTAAAGCACCATCAATTTAATACATTATTTTCCATGTCAAAAGGTCCATCTGGGAGGGTCATGATATCCTTCTCCACTAGGATTAAAAAAATTTACACAAGCATACACAATCAAAAGCAAATTATTAGAATAAAGATCATTAAACAAGAAGGAAAAATGTTTTTGCATATCCGCCACTTTCTCCCAAGTGGAATTCCTTTTTGAGAAGTGATCCCATTGGACCTTACACTACTCAAGGTTTTGATTCTGCATAACCTTAGAGCAAGATTTGAGAATCCTTAAAATCATTACTTCAATTATCTCTAGGTTTAACCTCTACAAATTAGAGATATCCCACACATGCTCAGGGTCAGCAATATATTTTCTAAGCAAATATATATAGAAATTATCATGGATTTTTGATAGATTGGGAGGTAAAGCGAGTTGGTATGCAACCAAACTAATATTCTTAGTGATCTCAAAGGGTCCTACAAACCGTGGATCCAATTTTGTGGACTTAATCACACTTGTTATTGGTTTGACCCTTAGGAACACTTTATCCCCCAATGAGTACTCCCTTGGAGTTCTCTTTAAATCAACATAATTTTTTTACATATTAGCAACTTCCTTGAGTATTTGCCTTATTACCTTCATTTGCTCTTCCATTTCTCTGACCATTTTTGGTAAATTATATCCTCTAGATTGTCCCACAATAGTGGTGTTCTACACTTTCACCCATACAATGCATCGAAAGGAGTCATTCCTAGATATGAGTGATATCCATTATTATAGGTAAACTCTACCAGTGGTAGGTAGTCTTCCCAATGGGACTTGTAATCCATGCAATACATGTGTAGCATGTCTTCTAGTACTTAGTTTACCCGCTTTGTCTTGTTGGCCATTTGAGTTATTTTTTGTTGTTATTGATGTCACATGGATCATTGATATCACATGGATCACATTTGAGTTTTGGTGGCAAAAGCACTTCATAAAATATCATTTATGATATTTTGGAGAGCATGGATATATATAGGGTTTTTGTGAAAACCAAGGAAGGCAAAATAAAAGGTTTTATTTAAAACCATGGATGGTATATTTGAAATGGATTTTTCTTAAAACCCAGGTTGGATTTTTGTTTCATCGAAAAATGTGCCCTAGTGATGGAGATATTTAATTTTAAATATTTAGTTTAAATTTTAAATTATTTTAAATTTTAATTTTAATTTTAAAAGGAAAAATAAAATTATAGCGCCGACGACTAAAGAAAGGAGGAAAGGCATATATATATATATATATATATATATATATATATATATATTGCCACCAAAAGTTTTGATAAATCCTTGTCCTCGATTTTTGAATGCATTCGAATTGATAACGTAATGCGAGAAGAGCCTGTATGTTGAAGCGTGTGTAAAGAGGCGTGTGAAGGGTTTACGAAATTTGGATCCATTGAAGAATCGTTCACATAGGATAACCAAACACATTGGCACCTTTTGCCTAGTGGTTCGTACGTTGTGTAAGAAGCAAAAGGTCCTGCGATCAAGTCATGTCGGGGATGCTTGCTATGTTGAAACGCTTGAAACGTTTTTGAGTTTTTGAAGGGCATAGAATATTGAGGTATTTATTTTGGTTTGTGTCCCTTTGAACATGTGAAGGCGTGTGGCCCAACGATAGCTTGGTCATGGTTAATGTGCTCAATGAGGAGGCATCAAGGGATCGAATCCCGTCAGGGATAGAGGCAAGTTAATATTTTTTAATATTTTATTTTTCTAAAGTTGCCCTAGGATAAATATGGGTTATGATGCACCTTAAGAAAAAGAGATTTTTGATGAAATTCTTTTTGGAAGCATATCACATTATATATCGTTGGAAAGCTTATTTTGGGAGCTATTTGATTAACTTTCTTAGAGGAATAAATAAGGTGTGTGTAAAGAGATATTTCTTATTTTGTAAATAGGTTCAAAAGTGAAGGTTGCTTTATTCTTTTTCAAAGAGGATTAATTATTTCATGATAGGACATGATGTATTTTATTGAGTAGGAGTAATTAGGTGTTATTCGGATATTATTGTTGTGTTATTAATCATGATCCCTAACCCTTATTGAAAGTTGAAAAATATATTTTGTTGAGTGTGGCAGATTTAGTAGACAACTAATAAGGCATCAAAAAGGTATGAGCAATATTCTCCATTGACTTTGTTTATGGTGGTTGATTTCTGAAAAATCATTAGAGAGAAAATGATTGATTGTGGTTTCCTTTTTTGGTTGGTTGAATGCTTCAAGGTTTTTTGGTTTGAGAGTTGTGTTTAAACCTTGTTTTATAAGCATTATTGTTGAAGCCCATTGATTGTACAAAGAACTTGAACTTGAGTTAGAGAACAACATGAGTATCATTGTTATGTGAGATTTGTGGTTGAGCATTGTTGGAAATATTTGAGTTGATTTATGCTTTCTTGGACTAGGGATTGTGAGAAAGAGTTGTTCCTTTTTGTGATTGGTTTAGTAGAGTTGTTTGATCCTAGTAAAGTGAATGAGTGAAATGGTTGTTCAAGTTCCATGAAACAAACTATTCTATATTCTGATTTGATTTGAGATCATTGTGGATCATTGTTGTCATCCATTGTAGATTGCATTACCATTCATTGTTGAGTTTATCATTGAGCCTTGCCTTCATAGATTTGTGGATGAAATTTGAGTGCTGCTTAAGCATGATTTGTTGAGCCTTTGAGAAGGCCTTTGGGATAGATTTTTGGACAGATTTGTGGCAGATTTTGTACATGATTTATTGAGCCTTTGAGAAGGCTTTTGGGATAGATTTCTAGACATATTTGTGGAAACTTTTGTGCATGATTGATTGAGCCTTTGAGAAGGCTTTTGGATAGATTTTTGGACATATTTGTGGTAGCTTTTGTGCATGATTTATTGAGCCTTTGAGAAGGCTTTTGGATAGATTTATGGATAGATTTGTGGATAGATTTTGAGCAAGTTCTTGGTGAGCTTGCTAGAGCATATTTTGAGTAAGTTCTTGGTGAGCTTGCTGAAGCATATTTTGAGTAAGTTCTTGGTGAGGTTGCTAAAGCATATTTTGAGTAAGTTCTTGGTGAGATTTCTAAAGTAGATCAATGGATTGCCTAGCTGAGTAGATCAGTGGATTGCCTACCTGAGCATATCAAGATTATCTAGCTAAGCAGATCAGTGGATTGCCTACCTGAGTAGATCAGGATTGCCTTGTTGATCAAATCAATGGATTGCCTAGCTAATCAGACTAGTGGATTGCCTACCTGAGTAGATCAGGATTGCCTTGTTGACCATATCAATGGATTGCCTAACTGATTAGATCAATGGATTGCCTACTTGAGTAGATCAGTGGATTACCTTGCTGAGCAGATTAGTGGATTGCCTACCTGAGCAGATCAGTGGATTGCCTAGCTGAGCAGATCAATGGATTGCCTTGTTGAGCAGATCAGTGGATAGCCTAGCTTTGAGCAGATCAAAGTAATCATTTGTATTGGGATAAGGATCCCTATTTTTTTTATGAAATATTATAAGGAGATTATCTTGTGGAGTACCTCATATTGGGGGAACCACATTAAATCTTGTGTCTCAATTGTGTGTGGTTATTTGTGCTCTTGCTTACTATTGCTATCTATGTCATTAATGCACATTGCTATATTTGTATATTGCAATTAAGTACACTAATTTATATTGGTTTGGAAAGAAATTAAAAAGTGTGCACTATACTGTTAACCCCCCCTCTTAGTATAAGCTTGTGTTCTTCATGTCTGACCATCTATCTTAGGGTGGTATGATAAACTCATGCTCAGCTTTGTACCTATTGCCTAATAAAGGGATTTCCAAAATTCATAAGCAAAATTGGAATACTTATCTGAGATGATTACCTTAGGATATCCATACAACTAGAACACTTCCTTGGCAAATCTACTAGCCACTACCTAAACATTATCTTTGTCTTTGGTGCTCCTAGGTATAAAATGTGCAACCTTAGTCAATTTGTCAACCACTACTAGTATTGCAACAGTTGGTATCTGGTCTTTGGTAAACCTACTATAAAATTTATAGATATGACCTACCATTTATATGTAGGTATACTATAGGGATACAATTGTCCTATGGGATGCTTGCATTTTTCTTTAACATTCTGACACTCAAGGCATCGAGTGATAAATTCCATAATATCCTTCTTCATTCCTATCCAAAAGAAGGCTTTTTTCAAATTTGTCTTCATCTTTTCCCATTTGGGGTGAATTGTATAAGGAGATCTATGGGCTTCTTGCATTATTAGCTTTCTTAAATCCCCTGATTTTAGTATGATGACTCTACCTTTGGAGCACAAAATGTTATCTACCACCCCAAACTCCTTATTTCCCTCAGGTTCTCTATCTAATTTGGCTTGAATTCCTTGGCAATATTCATCCTGATACTTCTCCTGCCTTACTTGGTCCATGAGTTTTATGTGACTCCTAGTTATGGCTGCTATGTGTCTCCTCCTACTCAAGGCATCAGCAACTTTATTCTCTTTACCCTTTATGTACTCAATTTCAAAGTCATACTTGGTGAGAATCTTGACCCATCTTATCTGTATCGCATTGATTATTGGTTGGGTAAATATATACCTTAGACTCTGATGATATGACGTTAACTCGAAAGGTCTTACTACCAAATAATGACGTTAGACCTTTAGAGCATGCACTACAA
The DNA here is from genome assembly GCA_028583015.1 of Wollemia nobilis. Classification (NCBI taxonomy): domain Eukaryota; kingdom Viridiplantae; phylum Streptophyta; class Pinopsida; order Araucariales; family Araucariaceae; genus Wollemia; species Wollemia nobilis. Next base: position 3,182,739 of record JAQPPZ010017220.1, on the reverse strand, counting down.
ATGTTAGCTCTAAATAATGAGTAGCATAATTAACCTCATACTTTTTAATTTTTCTCAAAGTATAAGCCATCACTGACTCTTATTGCATGAGTACTCTTAATCTTCCAATGATGCATCAATGCATACTCCAAAATCTTCTTGAGGATTTGGAATCTTCAATATTGGTGTGGTAGTGAGTTTCTGCTTCAATAAGGCAAAAGTGGTTTCACATTTTTCCATCCATTTGAACTCCTTCCCCCTCTTTTGGAGGTTGGTTATTACTGAGGTAATCTTGGAGAAATACATTATATAATATTTTTAGTAGCCTGTTAACCCCATGAAGCTCCTTAATTCGATAACATTGGTAGGAAATGGAAAATTTAATATGGTTTTAATTTTATCCAGGTCCACAAAAATCACTTCTACTAATATGATATGCCCTAAATAGCACACCTCTAAAACATAAAAAAATTTCTTCGCTATATTTTTGTAGAGTTGATTTTCCCTTAGTAACTCTAACATGATCTTGAGATGCTTATCGTGCTCTTCCTTGTTCTGAGAATATATTAGGATGATTTTTGACCACTCTAAGCTTCCTATGGAGTCATTCCTTGTAGGGCCTTTATGGGTGCCCTATTCAATAGGTATACTATTGTGGTGACAGCTTTTGCCCAATATTGTTGCTCAAGACTAGCTCCTGTGAGCATGCAATGAACCATTTCCATGATGGAATAGTTCCTCCTTTCAACAACACCATTTTTTTGAGGAGTATAAGTAGTAGTTAACTATCTCTTGATCCCATGTACAATCAAGAATACATAAAATTCTTTAGAGGTAAACTCCCCCCCTCGATCTAATCGAAGGATATTTATAGAAGTCCTTGACTCCTCAACATATTTCTTGAATTGCTAGAAGAAACCAAATGCTTTAGATTTCAAATGAAGAAAGAAAACCCACATATTACATGAGTAATCATCCACAAAAAACTAAAAATACCTCTTCCCCCCACTACTGATGGGTGTGAAAGGACTATACAGATCGGTGTGAATCAACTCCAAAGGTTTCTTTACTCTTGTAGAGCTTTTCTCAAAAGGTACTCTATGCTGCTTTCTTGCAAAGCAGTCAGAGCACATTGGCAAGATGGAGGAAAAGGAAGGAAGACCCTTTACCATCTCATACTTACTTAGCTCAAGTAAGTAGCCAGAACTAAGATACCCATATCTCTTGTGCCATAGGGATGTTGCCTCTTTTGTAGAGACTATCATGGATACATGTGGAAAAGAGATAGCATCTAAGGAAAATAAGCCATGCTTATATGAAGCGGTTGCAATGTTCTTACCCCTCCTGGTAATAGAACAACACTTCTTGCCTCCCTCAACACTAAAGTCTAGAATTTGTGTGACTAACAACAAATTATTCACCAATCTTGGAACATAGAGAAATTTTTCAATCTGACACTTGCCATTAGGAAGAGTGACTAAAATTGTACCTTCTCCCTAAACCTTGTAGGTTTTATCATCGACAATAGTGACATGTTTGCCCTCTTTGGCCTCAAAGGACTCAAACAACAATTTGTCATTAATCATGTGTTTACTAGTGCTAAAATTGACATACCATAAAAGATCCTTCAGTTTGGAGGTTGTGGTAGTCATGAGCACATTGTGTGCCCACTCAGAATCTGAGTCATTCCTCAATAGCAACATTCACCTTGGGTTGCTTGTTCTTTTTTTGTGGTTTGTTCTGGCCTTTCTATTTTGGTTGTTTATTCTTGTGCCAACATCTGTTTGTATCATGACCCTCTTTGTCATAGATTTTACAATATATTTTAGTTTGTTGAGGTTGTTTCCCTTTTGAATATTTTTGAGAGTTCCCTCCTTTCTAAAAATTACCCTTCTTCTTAGGACCCTTCCTGTTGGAATAGAGGGTTGTGTTAGAAGAATCATCTCTCTGAAGTTGGCGTTCCTCCTCCTCTTGAAGCACATTGACCAAATCAATAAAGGTAAATTTTCATTGTGACACCTGAAGGGAAGTGATCAACACCCTATAAGAATTAGGTAAAGCTCTCAATACAATTGAGATAAGGAGCTTGTCATCAATAGGTTCTCCCAAAGAATTCAACTTTGCTTTCAATTCAGACACTCTGCAAAGAAAGAGTTCAACCGTCTCTCCCTGCTTCATGCTCAAACTGTGTAATTGATATTGAAGAAATAGAATGGTGGAATCATTCTTTCCATCATATATAGTTTTAAGGGCATCCCATGCCTCTTTACTATGTTTACAGTTAGCAATATGGGGTTGAACTTCATAAGACACAGCAAGCAAGATGAGCACTTTTGCTTTACTATTTTTCTTGTCAAAGTATTTCTGATCAACATTTGGAGTTGTAGCTCTGGCAGTATATGAAGGTCTTGTTGTTGTTCTAGATACAACATCCCATAAGTCATCCATTTTTAGGATTGCCTTCATATTATTTTTCCATGGTGTATAGTTAGGACCTTTCAACAACTGATGAGCATCAGTCATTAATTTTGCAGACATTATGAAGGTTCCTTATATCACCAAATGATCCCCCTTTCGATATACCTTAATTTCAAGTCGTTATACCATACAAAATACCCACCCTTACATGAGGGAGACTATAGGTATTTAGAAAAATTAGAGAAATTACCCACCCTTAAGTAATTTCAATGATTATACGATACATGGTACTTAGGCGGTAATGAAATGGAATCATATTTTTGATGACACCTACCATAGAAAGTCATTAATCCTCATGCATGGGGTGTAACTTCCCCTAAACACTTCAAAAATTAGACCATTCGTCAGGGTTTACGTCTAAACACGAGAAGAATTGAGGTAGTGGATGGAGTAAAAAAATAGCAAAATGGTAAACTTATGTCTCCTCGATGATTAATAGAGAACAAGCTTAGACATCGTTGTGGCAGCTATATTAGATGGTGAATACAGTAGCACAATCATGACAGCATTACCTATAAGTGTTGGCCAGAGGTATCATAAATACCGAACGTTGTAGTGCAATAAATTGCACGGATGGGTTTTATTTATTCCATGGACTTGGGGAGTGAATTTGATTTTTAACTTTTAATTTAGTGTAAAAAATGGAAAATGCAACATACAACATAAAAGTGCCCACAGAAATAAACCTCTAGGTGTCGGGCGGTGCCGAAAATGCACCTTTACAATAATGCCAATTTTGCTTTTTCAAATGCTGAAAAAATTACTCACTTTCCCCCTTTGATTTTTGAAAAAAAATAGCCCCCCCTTAAGTTTGTGGAAAAAAATGGTTCCCCACAAAAAATTTCCACTAAAGCATCTTTTAAAAATTTAATTTCTTATCTAAGATTAATAAATAAAAAAAAATTACCTTATCATAGTAAAATCATTTAAAAAAAATAACTTTTAACTATGATAAAAAAAAAGTAATTTAAAAATTTAATTTATTAACCTTAGTAGAAAAAAAAATAAAAGAAAACTTTAATAAAAAAAAATTTACCTTGCATGGGGGGTCGGCGGGTTTTGACCCCGCGACCTCAGGGCTCCCAGAGCCCAACCGCTCAGCTCACTACCACGTGAGCTAGCGGGCTGATCCGTTTGGATCACGGGGAGCCCTCCTAGTTAAGGAGGCTCCTTGAGCCCTTTGTTTTCGATGTGACCTTTGTGCCTCCACTTTAGTGGCGGTCTACGCTAGCGACAGCGTCGCTTGGGCGGTGGCTCGGGTGGCGTCCACTCGAGTGGCATTCACTCGCGTTGACTGTAGTCTATCAACACTGCAAAAAATAGGTGCTCTCCCACAAAACAAACCTTGCCACTACACATATTTGCACTCAAAAAAACCATTCTCAACCCTTCATTCGTTGTATAAGCTCGGATTTTTGCATAAAAAAAAACACCTGCAACTCTGATCTGTGACGGGCACGGGAGGAGAAGCAGGTTATTTATGGAGAAATGAAGAGTTAAATTGAAAAACCAAACCGACCAAGCTGCACGAAATCTCTGTGAGAAAATATCTAACGCAGTCGTTAACACATGCATGGATTTGAGGAGTTAATGAAAAATAGCAACTAGTTTTTGGTTTTGACACCTGGGACGTGTTAGCAGGATATAACAGAGGTTTTTTTTTTTAAATGCATATGTCCCACATGTGCATGGGAAAGGGCATTAAACCTATTTAAGAGGGTGAATACTCCATTCTTGGCGTATCTCCTCTCGGGGAGATGATGCCCGAGAGGATGCGGGCTCTCCTCCCGCATGGGGGCGGCCGCCTTGGTGGCTACCACCTGTGCACTCATGCCTTGCATTGTCTTTGACCTTCCACCTTCTGTTGACCTTCGATCTACCGATCAACCTCCATTGTTTTTTGTTGATCCCAAAGTTTTGGGATTTTGCTCGGGTCATTCATCGCATCAGGACTTGTCCGGGCCTATTAGTTATCAGGTCTGCATCCTCACATCATTCGGGTCCTCGTCCTCACGTCAGTCAGCCTTGTCTAGGCCTCACGTCAATTAGGTCCTCGTCCTCATCGCCTGAGATACCTTACCTCAGGATGTGTACATCAAATTCGACTGATATGCCTTGCCTTGGGATACATGCATCAAATTTGACACATGCTCTGATACCATGTAAAAATTTGGAACAATATGATTGATTAATCAAGTGTATAAATAATACATTGATGCCCTAGAATAGTCCGTTGAAAGTGCAACTAACCAGGCGAGGAATAGATGTTGTTATAACAATGTAACAACATACTAAATAATGAAATATAATATAGCAAACTATAGTTATGCTAACAAAATTTACAACCCCAATGCTATTCCTCTTCTTTAGTTCCTAACGTTCTTTCTCAATCAATATTTCATATTTGTAATGAAAGTGCGACTCTGTTTTCTTTGCTAGGTCATATACCTTTTACAATGATTTAGGCTCCTCCATCTCTACATCATGCTTTATCCTAGATTGTAATCCATGAGTAAACTTATGAATCCATATTTTCTCATTATAGGCGGGTACATACTTTAACAACTTTACCAGCTTCCTATAGTATATATCCACTAAGTTGGTTCCTTGCCTTAAACTAGCAAATTCCTCAAATTTTAGAGCATATAAATATAACAAAACATGAATTATTAAACAAGCAAGGATAACCAAACATAAATCATCAATTAAAGAATAACATGCAAAGAAAAGGTTTAAATACAATATAGCCAATAAATAAATACAAGGTGCAATAGTTATAATGTTCATTTATTACATAAGTAGGTATGGTAAACCCCATACCTTCAAACAATACTTTACATCCATTTCATCAAGGAAATCTCCCCATAAATATAATCTAGTATATAATTAAGCAAGATGTAAGGTAGAGAGTAAACTTGTGAATTGGTCCATCTCATGACTTTTGTCTTCCTGCTCTTCCATAAATCAAGTGAGGATAGTAGGGGACCAGGACACTCATGGATCAATATAGACATGCTTCTAAATGCATTTGCTTATTTTATTTCCAAATTGCAACTATACAAATAACCCAAGAAATTTTGCTTTCCAATGCATAGTTAGTATCATAGAAACTACTCTTTCTATTTTCCCCTCTCATCTACTCATGAGAGCCATTCAACCATGCATCATACCATGCTAGATTGTAATAAATAACTAACTCTTTATTCAACAATTAAGGTACCATACCTTCAATTATCAAATAATCTAGGTTTAGAATTATTTACCAAATTAAATCCAACTACTTTAATCCATAAATAAATCCATTCCTTCATTTCATGAATTAAAGACCCATATCCTTAATTCACAAAACAATCACATTTCATATTTATTTATTCCATTAAAACCAACTACTTTAATCGTAAATAAACATTTTTTTCATTTCATGAACTAAAGACCCATACCCTTAATTCAAAAAATAAATCATATTTCATATTTATTTATTCCATTAAAGCCAACTACTTTAATCATAAATAAAACTTTTTCTTCATTTCATGAACTAAAGACCCATACCCTTAATTCACAAAACAAATCATATTTTATATTTATTTATTCCATTAAAGCCAACTACTTTAATCATAAATAAACCTTTTTCTTCATTTCATGAACTAAAGACCCATACCTTTAATTCATGAAACAAATCATATTTAATATTTATTTATTCCATTAAAGCCTACTTTAATCCATAAATAACTCATTTTCTTCATTTCATGAATTAAAGACCCATACCCTTAATTCACAAAGCAATCACATTTCATATTTATTTATTCCATTAAATCAAACTACTTTAATCATAAATAAACATTTTTTTATTTCATGAACTAAAGACCCATACCCTTAATTCATAAAACAAATCATATTTCATATTTATTTATTCCATTAAAGCCAACTACTTTAATCATAAATAAACATTTTTCTTCATTTCATGAACTAAATACCCATACCCTTAATTCACAAAACAAATCATATTTCATATTTCATTAACTAACATTTCGTAGTTTCTAACTAATGAAAACATACTGGGTTCTTTTCCCACTATCTAAAATTTACCTATTTTAAATAATGAAATACATGAAGTACCCCTTTTCCATTAATCTAGACCACTATTTTAATAATGATATTTACATAAATAAAACCCTTCTCTTTTCTCCATTAAAATAGAAATTAATTAATGAACCATAGAAAGAAAATCATTTACTTCACTAAACCAGATTCCAACACTCAACAATAATGGAACTTAAGCAAAGGCTTTCTAACCAAGTACCCTACAACTTCCAAACAACCATGTCCACTGCTAAAACCAGCAAGCAAGGGATAGAGCACACTAGGTACCCAAATTAAAAGTTATGAGAGTGCGCTCGATGTAATACGCACCGCCAGCTAACTTACCACATGGGTGGAGATCTATAATAGGGAAATAGAGGATGATGTGAGTTGTTTATCCACACTAGAGGTTTACGAAATGCTACCATTGTGAAGACTTTACATGGCCTTTTTAACATCGCTACCCATAGCCCATAATAGAGCTTAACATAGCCCACAATGGAGCTTAACATAGCCCATAGTGAAGCTTAACATAGCCCACAATAGAGCTTAACATAGCCCACATGCAGGCTCCACATCGTCAATCACGTGGCTTCACACAGCCAATCACATGGGCTCACATAACCACTAGCAAGGTTTTTACATAGCAGCAAAGGTTTAAACATAGCCAACAGCAAAGTTGGGCGTAGCCAACACAGTGAAAACCTACCCAAGATAACGATGAAGCTTAACATAGTGAAGGCTTACCAAGCCAATGCAAAGCTTAACATAGTGAAGGCTTATCAAGCCAATGTAAAGCTTGATGTAGTGAAGGCTTACCAAGCCAACATAGAGCTCGATACAATAAAGGCTTACAAAGCCAACATAAAGCTTGACACAGCAAAGGCTTACAAATATAATATAAAGCTTAACATAGTGAAGGCTTACAAAGCCAATGCAGAGCTCAACACAGCGAAGGCTTACCAAGCCAATGCAGAGCTCGATAAGTGAAGGCTTACCAAGTTGAAGTAGAGCTCAACATAGTGAAGGCTTATAAAGCCAATGTAGAGCTCAACATTGAAAAGGTTTACCAAGCCAACGTAAAGCTAAAAATAGCAAAGGCTTACCAATCCAATGCAGAGATCAACACAGTGAAGGCTTACCAAGCCAATGCAACCAACATGTGAGGCTATACACATCCAACATGTTATGCTTCATAGAACACTTCAGCAACTAAAACTAGTGATAAAACTATAAATTCATATTTAAAGGAGTTCCATGAGTCCAACCTGGTTGTTTATGCCACATATGGCTTACTTGATTGTTAAAGAATATTTGTTTCCTCCTCTGTGTGTGGTGCCTCCTTCTTGCTTTTTTGGTGTTTGTTGTTTTCATCTCCTCTCCCTAGTGCTCTTACCTCTTTCTCCTTTTTCCATCTGATGCATAACCTCCCTCTTGGATTTTTTCCATTGTCTTCCCACCATAACTTCCCATGCTCTTTAGGTAGTAGAGGGAATGTTTTCTTTCTTTTTGCCTTTCGAAGGCACTGTGATAATTGAAGCCATTCTCCACATCGATTAAATCATACCCCTTATCAATGAAGTCATCCCTTCATGTTAATGAGTCCATCCTCCACGTTAATGAGGCCATCCTCTCATGCCAGTGTAAATCTTCACCTCATTGGTCGATTTGCTGTAGGAGGTAGGTTCCATAATCTTTTTTTCTTTTTTCTTTTTTCTTTAAACCAATCAATATATTATTATCTTATTAAACAAATCCACATATAATTGAGACACCGACGGTTTTCTTAATGCGCTAGATGAATCTCTTTTGCTAGAAAAAAAGCAACCATTTTTAGCATCGAAATTTTTTTATTTGTTTAATATGAAGCTATATTTTTCTCTCTTTTTTTTATTCCTTGAAATGGTTAACTTTTGTTTAAATTAGAATTTCTTCATTATTCTAAAATAATTCAATATTTTATTTTAAAATGAAACCTCTTTATCATTTTAAAATAAATCAACCATTTTCTTAAAATGAAATCCATTTATCATTTTAAAATGAATCAACCATTCGCTTAAAATGAATTCTTATTTATCATTTTAAAATAAATCAACCATTTATTTCAAATGAAATCTATTTATCATTTTCAAATAAATCAACCATTTATTTGTTATTTTAAAATAAATCAACCATTTATCTAAAATGAAATCTATTTATCTATACTTATCAAGTTTGAGGTAATAGTATTGAAGTAAAAGACAATCAAGCATGTGCAACAGACAAAGAGGGAGATATTTCCATCAATTTAGTCACATGTCTCAACCTCTAGAAATTATGATAGCTACTAGGCCATCAGTCGGGGGCACAAGGTGGCTATATATTGATGATTATCCCTAACCGAATGCATAACTATATGAAGGTATCTATCCATGTTACCTCCGAGTTTTCCTTATCATCACTTCCCCAACCTCAAGTACCCTTGCCTTTGGTGGATGACTCAACTTCTTCCACTTATGAGTGTACCTGATCCTACACATTGGCAATTTGTTAGTAGTATCATAACCTTTAATATCGACTAACTTTGCTACTATGATTAATTGTGCAAGATCGAGTATTAAAGCACCCTCAGGTTAATACATTGTTTTTCCATGTCAAAAGGTCCATCTAGGAGGGTCATGACAAAGGAAACCATAACTTTCATGTCAAACATTGGTCAAATATAATTTTTTTAATGTAAGCATTCAAAGTAAAAAAGATATTATTTCCATGAATCCTATAACTTATATAATTTTATCATTATATCTTTGGATAAGAGGCCACATGTTCAAGCAAAGAAGAGTCAAAGACATACAACTTGAGGGTAAGAATATTCAAAATTATGAAGATTTTTTTTAAAAAGAATTTGAAAAATTATATTAAAAAAAGATCATTTATAAGTTGGAATGAGAATCCTCCCAGCCTTAGCCGGTGAGAACACCTATTTACAATAGTAAAATAAGATCTGCATTGGAGCCAAAACTCCTAAACCATATATCTACAATGGTTATTCAAATTAGCTAAACACTAGATTTTCTTACCAACTTGCCTAATTCTCTCATCCTTAATAGCCATTTCACTATACCATTGAACCCCTACTTCCTTCTTCATAACCATATTAGCCAATAAATATCTCATTTTATTTATATCTCTAGCCACATAAATTAGAATCACATCATTTATTTCCTTCTATAGTTCCTTAATTTGGGTGACAAGAATCCTTGACCTTCATGTCTTCAAAGTAAAGTTCCTTATACAATCAAGAGCTCCTATCAATATTTGAGAATTTGATTCTATAATAATCCTCCTATAACCTTGTCTTACCATCTAGATAGAAGCATATTTGATAGCTAACACTTTTGCTTTATTGTTCATGGTCTTTCCCAGGCCTTACAGTTCCCAATAAAGCACTATCTCAATATGATTCCTACAAACCACTCCAATTTCAACTCTACTTGGAGTCAGTTCACCATCACTTCTTTAGTTGGTTACTCCTAACATCAACTATGTTTCTAGTTATCATAATTATTCAGATAAGTTAACTTTTAGTAGTTTTTGTTTTTGAGAAATATATAATCTTTACATAGGTATGTTTTCGATTACATACCAAAGTAAGTTTTGAGCGGTGAACCTATTCAACTACAAACCATGCTTTTATACCAAATTTCATAACCCATCTTTCCAAAATCCAACCTCTAATTTTTTTATATTCACAGAAACTAAGGCCTATAATTTTATTAATAAACGATATCAATCCTTCATTAAAAATATTTCCATTACACCAATCTCTAGTACTTACATGATTCTTTCTACGTAAGAATACTAGGTATCCTACCCTATCAACTATCATTACCATTGACCAGATGGATTAGTTAATCATATTTTCCATCAATTTAAAAGTAATGAGCTAATCCCTGCTTCTCACACAATCCTTTTTGTGTGAGGGCACTTAGCTTGATAAGGTGTTGACTAACCCTCTCATCCATTGGAGAAATAGTCTTAATATTCTTGAGATCCTTTATAACTCATAGTAATTATCTATCTCATGTCCAATTCCTATATAATTCTCAATTAAAATTGATCATATTACTTACTTCCATTCATAATATTTATCATTTAAACCAATACATATAAGTGGGTATTACCCTTGGTAATATGACACCATATCTTTGAGTTGGATCGTGCTAATGCTTCAACGAAAACACTAATATTCGTTAAATATATACTATCAATCATGCTAATTCAATGTATATAAAACTAGTCTATCTTCCAATGTATCCATGTTGGTCCCACCATAACATATCTAAGAGTTTACTCCATTTGACTAAAACATAAAGTAAACTTACTCCAATCAAGCACAAGAGAAATAAAACAACCTACGTTTTCCATACTCAAAATGAATAGGCCATATATAAATTTCAAGACATAAAATATAACATCTTGAGAGCTCAAACGTAAGTTAATATTTATAATTGATTTCATTTGTTTATATAGCCATCAGTCTCAAAGACCATAAGAACAACTAAACCACAAAATTCTTCCTTTAGAATACCAACACACTTGGATTCAATAATATTTCAAAATAATAACTATACAATCTAAAGTAGTCCACCGCTAAGGCCTTACTTCTAAATTTACAAAGTGAAAATTTCCCAATAATGATATCACCCTAGATTCCTTATTTAGGGGTGATGCTCTGCATTCATAGTATACTTTCTAGTTCCACCGATCTTCAATTTAGATCATAAATCATAGTTTATTTTCAATTTCATTTCATGAGCAGGAAATCTATTTTTGAAAATATCTCCTTCAATCCAGCCTGCCAGGAGAATGTTGGAAATTTGAGCAAGTTTTGTTGTCATTGATGTCAAGAGGTTGATGTCCAAGTTTCGTCGTCATTAATGTCATCAGGTGGTTTTTCCAAAAGGCAAGGAAGTGTTTAAAAGGAATAGGATATAATATTTATTTTAAATATTATATGCCTAAAGAGGCCTAAAAGTTTGAAGACCTAAGGAAGGAGAAGCAAGTTTAAAAGGAAATAATAATATTATAATATTTAATATTATAATATTTTGGGCTAAAGGTTGAGGTGAAGAAAAACAAGGTCCAAGGAGTCATTAAGAAATAATTCCTTCAAAAGACCCATTTGGCAAATTGTAAAGGTTATTATTTAATTTATTTAAATTAAAATATTTTAACCATAGGTTAAAATTTTAATTTAAATAAATATTAAAGGCGCTAAAAGTTAAGTTTAAAATTCGAATTAAAATTCAAATTGGAAATACTGACGTGTTGGAGTGCATAGCAAAAAGTATAAAAGGGGCAATGGTTTTTATTCAAAAATATCCATGTGATTCGTATGCCCAAAGCAAAAAGAAATCTATGCGCTACTTAAGAGAAGAGAAAGGAATTTGCATGTGTTAAATTTAAGAGGGTAGACTTAATGATAAATCCAAGTAGAGCACAAAATAATTTCCAAAGTGCTTGGTAGTGCAAGCGGTGATCGATGGATGGTTAAGGTGTTCATGGAAGTCATTTTAGAGGTTCAATTTGCATCCCCATAATTTTGAACACGGTAAGATTTTTAGATTAATTTCAAATCACAAAAAATCAAGGGATAGAGCACAAATTATGCACTTAAGGTTTTGTGTTGGGCGTATAGGCCAATGGCAGCCTATCCATGGGATAGGGCATTGTGATGGCGACAGGTTACGAGTTTGAGTTTGGGTGTGTTTATTGTGGGTGTAAAAATTTTGACGTGGGCCATCGCATAAGGTAAGCACTCGATTTAATTTTTTCCAAGGTGTGAATAGTGCTAGGGGGCCACATGATAGTTGTGAAGGCACTTAAGGCCAAGTGATTAATTTTTGCTAAGGTAAAATATAGGGAGTCATAAGGTTGTTTAATATTTTAATTTTTAATTAGCATTATTAATAAATATTGGGGATATAAGGTGTTAGAAAGGAAATTAATTATGTTGAATGTTATTGTGTGAAAATTGGAGTTTAAATTGTTAAACAAAGGAATTTATTTTTATTTTGCTAAGTGTGAAGATTGGGTTTATAAAGTGTTATCAAAGGATTTTGATTGTTTATGCATTGAATATTATTTTTATGAAGTTTATATATTATAAGGTGTACTTGAGACTTGATATTTTTGTATGGTAAATTAATTATTGAGGGAAATATTTGAGTGGAGATTTTGAGAAAGATTATTGCTTTCTAACCTTGAGATTGGCAAAGATGATTTGGTTGTGATTGAGACAGGTTTTGAAGATATATCTCCATCAAAATAAAAGGTATGGGCACATATTCCTTATGAGTGAAATATTATTGGATTGAATATTGTGAAATGCAAAGTTGGAGTGAAAAGGATTGTTGAGTATTGTTGCCAATGTTGAGTGAGTTTTTCATGTGCATGAGTTTTGTTTGCTGAAATATCATGAGTATCATTTTTATGTGAGATTGAGAACTATCTTGAGCTATGGTTGTTGAAATATCATGAGTATCATTGTTATGTGAATTTGTAATCATCTTGAGTGAAGGTTTGAGTTCCATAGTGTGATTTGTTGGAAGTATTATGAAAAACTTGGTTAGGGTTTGTATGCAAGTTGTATTTCAGTGAGTGGATGGTTGAGTGAAGTTGATTGAGAATTATTTATTGAAAGCATTGGAGTGATAGTTCAAGATTTATAAAACAAATTATTCTTTTTTTCTGAATTTATTTGAAAGAGAGTTTGAAAGTGATTGAGTATTTTGTTTATTACAAAACTTAGTGAGTGTGAAGCATATTGAGTATCTAATAATTCTCTATATGTTTTTATGGTTAAACAAGATTCTGAGTGAAACTTATTTGTGGTATTGAAGAGGCTTTTTGTAAGATATTAACTTGAGTTGTGTATGCAAGTTTTGCGATTGATTTGAATAAGCTTTTGTGAAAGCTAGTGGGTAGTTTTGAGTAAGTCCTAGAGGGGACTTGGATGGAGTTAAGTAAGCTTTTGTGGAAGCTTACAAGCAGATTTTGAGGTAAGTCTTGGTGAAGACTTGTTGAGAATATTGGACAAGTTCTAGGGAGAACTTGTAGAGTAGATTTGAGGTAATTCTTGGTGAAGACTTGTTGAGCAGATTGGACAAGTTCTAGGGAGAACTTGTAGAGCATATTTGAGTAAGTCCTAGAGGGGACTTAAGGAAAAATTGGTGTGAGATTTTGTAGAATCTTACAAGAATATTTAAGGCAAGTCTTAGGGAATACTTGTTGAGAAGATTAGATAAGTTCTATAGAGGACTTTTTGAGCATATTTGAGGTAAGTCTTGGTGAAGACTTGTTGAGCAGATTGGATAAGTTCTAGGAGGAACTTGTTGGAAAAATTTGAGGTAATTCTTGGTAAAGACTTGTTGAGTAGATTGGACAAGTTATAGGAAGAACTTGTTGGACAGGTTTGAGGTAAGTCTTGGTGAGGACTTGTTGAGAAAATTGTACAAGTTCTAGGAAGAACTTATTGGATAGATTTGAGGTAAGTCTTAGAGAAGACTTGAGAGCAAATTGAGCAAGTTATTGAGAGTACTTATGGATATATTTGAGGTAAGTCTTTGAGAAGACTTGAGAGCAGATTTGATTGATTGATTTGTTCAAGCTTTGAGTTAAGGCTTGGAGCATATCTAAGTAGAGTTGATTTGTGATTGGATCAAGCTTTGTGTTAAGGCTTGAGGATATATTTGAGGATAGAGTTTGGTGTAGATTTGAGGGCAGATTTGTGTTAGACCAGAGATATACTTGTGAGTAGATTTGTACTATATTGAGGATAATATTTAGTGTATATTTGAGATAGAGATTGAGTAGAACTGAGAGTAAGCTTTAGAGGTGACAAATTAGAGGACAGTAGTCTCTAGTGGATAGAGATCCATTAACTAGGGTAGTGAGGATAGAGATATTCTGAGTGACGATAGAGGTATTTAGTGGAGAGATATCCACAAGCCAGTGTAGTCGAGGTACTAGTCTTATAGAATATTACCAACTAGAGTAGCGGAGAAAGAGTTCTCCTGTGGATAGATATCCACGAACAATTAGAGGGAAAAGAGTTCTCCTATGGATAGAGATCCACAAACCAGCAAAGGGGAAAAAGTTCTTCTATAGATAGAGATCCACAAAATTGATTAGGGTATTGGTGTCTCCTTTGGACAGAGGTCCATAAACATTGTAATAGGGAAGGATTTCCAAAATATTTTTTGAGAAAATTTTAGTGAAATATTTTCTCCGTGGAGTAGCCCACATTGGGTGAACCACGTAAATTGGTGTCTCTATTATGTGTGATGATTTATGCATTACTTTGATAACTATTTTTGATATTACCATTGATATATTGGATAATATTTTTGGTGAAATAAAAGGAAAAAGTGGTCTTATACTATTCACCCTCCCTCTTAGTATAAGCTTGTGTTCTTCAATTGGTATCAGAGCGGGTTCCTTCGGAAGAGTTTAACAGCTTGAAGAAAAACCTTACAAGAACACAGATGGATTCTCAGAGTGGATCTTTAGAAAATAAGGCACCATTATTTGATATAAATAATTATGCATTTTGTAGTTTGAGAATGAATATTTACCTAATGGCACTAGTAAATTATATATGGTAAGTAGTTGAGGATGGGTACACACTTCCAACTACTCCATCTATAGATAAATATGGTAAGCTTCTAGAACTAAATAATTAAAAGGTAATGAATGGAATCTTAAATGGTTTATGTTAAATAGATTTTATAAAAGTTATGCATTGCACATTATTAAAAGAGATTTGGGATAAACTGAAAAATATATATGAGGGAGACAAAAAGGTCAAGATGGCAAAATTGCAAAATCACAAGAAAATATTTGAAGACCTAAATATGAAGGATGAGGAAGAAATGATTCATACTTACTTCATGTGGATGAGGTTGTTAACTCCATACAAGGACTTGGATTTAAAGTTGAAGAAATAGATGTTTGTCAAAATATTTTAAGGTCACTCCCTCAGAGGTATAGTGAAAAGTTTTCAGCCATAAAAGAAACAAAAGAGATTGAAACTTTGACAAGGGGTGAGTTATATGGAACTCTCACAAATTTTGATATGAGAATAAAAAAAGAGACTACTCCCTAGAAAGAAGCAACCTTCAAATTTACAAATAATACAAAGGGTAAGAAGTTAGATTCAGGTAATGATTTATCTAGTGATGAAGAAGTAAACTATGGCAGAAGGAACAAGGATACAAGAAAGTATAAAGGTATAAAAATATTTAAGTGTTTTAATTGTGGTAAATATGGTCACTATGCATCTCATTGTCTAGAATTTGGAAGTAGCAATGATGAAGAGAAACAAGATCATAAGAACAGGGAAACAGGAAAATACAGGTATCAAAAGAAAAGCAAGGATGGACAAGGCAAGCAAGGAAAGAAGTTTTTCCAAAGGTATAAGAAGAGTTTTTATGTAGATAATGTAGGCAAGAGTTCAAGTTATAGTGATGGAAGGTCCTCAGATAATGAAGAATAAGAAATTCTATTTCTGGCAGTAGAAAAATAAGAAGTTAAGAACAAGGCAAAAAGGGCACCAATAATTCTCAAGTATTTTAGGTGTGGTAACTTTGGTAATCTTGAAGACCAATGCACAAGGAATGGGTTCAATTTCAATGAAGATAAATATGAAGATGCTCTTGAAGTTCTATAAGAAGAAATTCTTCTTATGGCAATAGAAGAAGAAGTAAGTGCTCCTATTGAAGATAAATAAAAAAGGAATGAAGATGATATTAAAGGCAAAGGAATAGAGGTAGAATCAGAGGAAAAAAGAAGTTGATCTTGAGGGTGAGCTTATTTTTGTTCTTAAGGAATTAAGGAAGGTAAGAAAGCAAAACTGAAAACTCAAGATTCAATTTTAATAATGTGATGAAGAAAAAGGAAATCTTATAGAAGATCTAACCAACTCAATAGCTAATACAAGGAGATTTAAAGAGAAGTTAGAGGCAAAGGTTTTAGAATGTGAAATATTATATCATGAGGTAACTTCACTAAGGAAGGAAGTAAAAGAGTCTAAAAATAAGCTACACAGGTTTGGGAGAAGCTCAAAGACCTTGGATAAGATTATCAAGGTACAAAGATCTTCATAAAACAATACAAGAGTTGGTTTTGAATAGGAACATAGAGAACAAGGAGAGGAGTCAATCCTAAGCTCCAAAGAAGAAGAAGCTTCATAAGAAGAGAGTGTAAGATAAAGTGAGACTTCTGAGGATAATTTGGATAATAGAAAGTTCAACAAGGAAAGGAACTGATGGAATAGGAAATAGCATAGGGTAGAAGAGACTAAGAGACCAATTAATTCAAGTCAAGGTTTCTTCAATGGATGGTGCTTCTCATGTCATAGGTTTTGTCACAAGGCTATGCAATGCAAGACACATGAAAGATAGGAATATGGTTTCACCAATAGAAATTTTAGAAATGGGCATCCCTTTCAATGGTATTGCTACTCTTGTAATAAGTTTGGTCATAGGGCAATAAATTGCAAGGTGCATGACAAGAATGGATATGGCTTCACCAGGAGGAACTTAAAGATATTTACACCTTCAAGGAACCACAATATTAAGTGCTATAAGTGCAATAATTTTGGGCATATGGTTAAGTAGTGTAGAGAAGAATTTCCAGAGACAAGCAGGAATAGGAATATTCAGAGGAATCAGAAGGATCAATTGAGGAAAAAGGTGGATAAAGGTAAATATCAGTGTATGCTAGGAGTAGAGATACTCCCACCCCAAAATTAACCACCTCAAAGAGAGGATGTGTGGGAGGGGCTAAGCTAAGAGTCTTATCTTTATCCTCAAGCCCCAAAGGTGGCACTTTGTCATTGATATCAAAGGGGGAGAGATTTGAATTATGAGGAGATCATTCAGTCAAGGGGAGAAGTTCCTCAAGGGGAGCAAAACTAAAAAAGGTAAATTAAATGGTTAAAGGAAAAAGGGTTGCCATAAATGACAAAGGGGGAGATTGTTGGAAATTTGAGCAAGTTTTGTTGTCATTGATGTCAAGAGGTTGATGTCCAAGTTTCATCGTCATTAATGTCAACAGGTGGTTTTTCCAAAATGTAAGGAAGTGTTTAAAAGGAATATGATATAATATTTATTTTAAATATTATATGCCTAAAAAGGCCTAAAATTTTGAAGACCCAAGGAAGGAGAAGCAGGTTTAAAAGGAAATAATAATATTATAATATTTCGGGCTAAAGGTTGAGGTGAAGAAAAACAAGGGCTAAGGATTCATTAAGAAATAATTCCTTCAAAAGATCCATTTGGGAGATTGTAAAGGTTATTATTTAATTTATTTAAATTAAAATATTTTAACCATAGGTTAAAATTTTAATTTAAATAAATATTAAAGACGCCAAAAGTTAAGTTTAAAATTTGAATTAAAATTTGAATTGGAAACATCGATGTGTTAGAGTGCATAACAAAAGGTATAAAAGGGGCAATGGTTTTTATTCACAATTATCCATGCGATTTGTATGCCCAAAGAAAAAATAAATCTATGCACTGCTTAAGAGAAGAAAAAGGAATTCGCATGTGTTAAACTTAATAGGGAAGGCTTAGTGATAAATCCAAGTGGAGTGTGAAATAATTTCCAAAGTTCTTGGTAGTGCAAGCGGTGAATGACGGTTGGTTAATATGTTCATGCAAGAGAAGTTAGGGGTTCAATTCGCGTCCCCTTCGTTTTGAATGCGGTAAGATTTTTTGATTAATTTTGAATCACAAAAAAGCAAGGGATAGAGCGCAGATAATGCACTTAAGGTTTTGTGTTGGGCACATAGCCCAATGACAGCCTAGACTTGGGCTAGATTGTTGTGATGGTGGTAAGGTTATGGGTTCGAGTTTCGATGCATTCATTATGGGTGTAAAACTTTTGATGTGGGCCATCATATAAGGTAAGCGCTTGATTTAATTTTTTCCAAGGTGTGAATAGCATTAGGGGACCACGTGATAGTTGTGAAGGCACTTAAATCCAAGTGATTAATTTTTTCTAAGGTAAAATATAGGGATTCATAAGGTTGTTTAATATTTTAATTCTTAATTAGCACTATAAATAAAGATCGGAAATACAAGGTGTTATAAAGGAAATTAATTGTGTTGAATATTATTGTGTGTGTAGACACCAAATTGCAGCCATTCATCCACCTTCCTAGTCATCCCACCTTCCACTTGTCCTCCATCCCCCCTTATTGCCTTCAAAAAGGCCCATTTTCCCCTTTCCCGCCAAAATAGGACTTATTTTAATATATATTATATTATTTTAATATTTTATATAATATTTAATTTATTTAATATTATATTATATAATTATAAGTTCATTTAACCTCCACCGTCCGATCAGATTAAATCCCTACCATCCATCCCACTCAATCCATGCCACTTCCATCATTTAATCTTAGCCCTAGGATATGACTTAATCTTAGCCACACGATCAAAAGTGTAAAGTTAAGAACCCTAAGTTAAACCCTAAAGCTAAGTTATAAATACAAGCCCCTCATATTGCCCAAAGGAGGCTAAAATACTAAAAGAATGGAATGTTGAAGAATCTTGAGGCCTCTTTGTTGAAGAATACCCTGAGCACCTTTAGCATACCCTAGGATAGATCTCCATTTCATCCTCCATTGTCGTCACAGCCCCCATCCATCCATCGCATCTCTCGCACCCCCCTGATCTGCTTCTACAGATTTACCCTCACCCACAGGCACCATCCCGAGCTTCGCAAGCTCGCCATAGAAGCTTACGAAGCGCTCTCCAGAGCCTGCTGTATACCATAGGCACCCGCCGAGCCTGTTGTATACAATAGGTGCACTCCAGAGCCTATGAAGCTCATGTCAGAGCCTACCAAGTGCGCATCCGAGCCTACTACAACCATATAAACATGAATCAGAGTCTGCTACACCATGCACATCTAGTCAATAATAGAACCAAAGAATCTTCACAATCTTAGGTAAATCTATATTTGGTTATCATTCATTGTTATTGCATTTTAATTTAACTTACATCAGATCTAGGGTTTTAGTATTCATTTTAGAGGGTTCACATGGTGGAACCCTCCTTTTGTTTACTAACAATTTTACTATTTGTTGTGTGTGTAGGATTGGGTAACATTGATCTAAAGAAGCATTGGAAGACTACTACAGTCAGAGTGGCCCGACATCGGATATCTCAAAAGCCCACTCACCCTGTTGGGATCAAAGGCGCAATATTTGGAAGACACTATTTTATTTTATTTCTAGGGTTTCGGAGAACCCTAGCCCATTGTAATATTGTATCAAAATACTCTTGGAGAGTAGCATTGTATCAAAGAGTTCACTTGGCTCCCCCCATTGTCAATATTAAAATTGGAACATTTTGTGCAATATTTGTCTCTTTGTGTATTTACTTGTAATTTCATTTTTAGTGTCATATATTTGCATCTACAAATGGTGATCATGGTGGGACCCCACAAGGGTTTCATTATTTAAATTGATCTACCTTGCTAACTTGATTTTATTTCTGTTTGTTATAGGATTTTTAGAAGCGTAGAAGTCATCAATTTTGTCGCTAGGGTTTCTGTAGCATTATGTAGCACTTTTTAGAGTTTACATAGGTGCTCTTTTATGCCTACGTAGGCACTCTTCTATTCCTAGATAGGTGCTCTTCTGCACTTGGAAAACGCCTTGTTGTGCCTGGTGTTGATTAGAGGCGTTCGACTATGTTTCCTGCATAAACTACCCTAACTATTTTGGCCATATATCACTCATCTGGAGTTGTATTGGGCTGAAATTTTGAGGGTAGATTCCTGACATGCCATATCATGTCTCCAAAAATTTTTAGGTCAATTAGAGCAATATATATCTTATAATTACTTCACCAAAATGTAGGCTTCCAAGTAAGTCCCATAACCCTAGTTTATGTATTCTATATTTTTCTGTAGTTTTTCGCTGTTTTTGGGTTATAAAAAGAGCTTAACACTAAGTAATCTGGGAAAGAATATTTAGAAAGTCACATTTAGGGTTTGTGTGTGTCTCAATATATAAAATTCATTTCTTGTCCTAAATTTGTAGATCTAGGTGATTGTTTGCATTGTTGAGTGCATGTGAAGCAGAAAAGCATCCTAGATTTTGCATTTTAGGGTTAAAGATCACTTAAATTTTACATATCTAAATAGGAACAACATTTGGACACTTAAAGTAATCCTGCCCTAGGCTGGCCCCTTTGGTAGAGAGGTGGACGAACCCTCCGATGCTCTTTTGATATCTTCGGGTATCATTTGTAGGCAGGGATTTTAAGGGTGTACTCTACGCTCTTTAGATGAAATTTGCATCTTTGTGTTGGATTCTGATTTAGATTAGTGAAATTAGTCATCTTTAACATTGTCTGCACACCATAAAGAACAAGAAACATAAAATTAACATCACACACTGCACGCTCCACTTTTTAACAGTAGTAGTTGGATTTCATCACCAACTATTGCTTGAGGTTTGGTGACGGTGGCATTCATCTCCATCCATCAAATATCTGCCCTTAGACACCATAGGATTACCCTCGAGCAAACTTGTTGGAGGTCATTACCAACAAGAATCTCGTAGCCCTATCCAACCATAGATTTTTCCTTTATTTCATTTAACAAAGATTAGGTAACATCAAACACACCAACCACACAATTTTAAAAGGAACCACACATTAATGAAGAAAATAATACGGAATGAGGTAAGCCACACAAGGTGAAACCTAGGACTGATTATTTTCTTTTATCTTTAAATTCTTGTACAAGTTTTTACAGTTGGTTTTATTTTGATAAGCTTTAAATATTGGGTTTAAGTACTTTATGGTATTAACAAGACATCAGAAGAAAGTAATAAACCAAAACAACTTAATGGAAAATACATTTAACTTGGCTTTACGTTAACCATTTCATCATTAACATGGCTCAACCTTAGCCATTTCATCATTTCATCATTAACATGGCTCAACCTTAGCCATTTCATCATTAACATGGCTCAACCTTAGCCATTTCATCATTAACATGGCTCAACCTTAGCCATTTCATCATTTCATCATTAACATGGCTCAACCTTAGCCATTTCATCATTAACATGGCTCAACCTTAGCCATTTCATCATTTCATCATTAACATGGCTCAACCTTAGCCATTTCATCATTTTATCATTAACATGGCTCAACCTTAGCCATTTCATCATTATTTTTTTATCATTTTAGCAATTTATCATTTCATCATTAACATGGCTCAACCTTAGCCATTTCATCATTTATTTATCATTAACATGGCTTCAACCTTAGCCATTTCATCATTAACATGGCTTAACCTTAGCCATTTTTCTTAGCATTTCATCATTAACATGGCTCAACCTTAGCCATTTTATCATTTCATCATTAACATGGCTCAACCTTAGCCATTTCATCATTTCATCATTAACATGGCTCAACCTTAGCCATTTCATCATTAACATGGCTCAACCTTAGCCATTTCATCATTAACATGGCTCAACCTTAGCCATTTCATCATTAACATGGCTCAACCTTAGCCATTTCATCATTTCATCATTAACATGGCTCAACCTTAGCCATTTCATCATTAACATGGCTTAACCTTAGCCATTTCATCATTAACATGCTAACCTTAGCCATTTCATCATTAACATGGCTCAACCTTAGCCATTTCATCATTAACATGGCTACATTTTATCATTCTTTTATCATTATTAACTTTTATTATTTCATCATTAACATGGCTCAACCTTAGCCATTTTATCATTTCATCATTAACATGGCTCAACCTTAGCCATTTCATCATTAACATGGCTCAACCTTAGCCATTTCATCATTAACATGGCTCAACCTTAGCCATTTCATCATTTCATCATTAACATGGCTCAACCTTAGCCATTTCATCATTAACATGGCTTAACCTTAGCCATTTTATCATTTCATCATTAACATGGCTTAACCTTAGCCATTTCATTGGCTCAAACTTAGCCATTTCATCATTTTATCATTAACATGGCTCAACCTTAGCCATTTCATCATTAATACATGGCTCAATCTTAGCCATTTCATCATTAACATGGCTCAACCTTAGCCATTTCATCATTAACATGGCTCAACCTTAGCCATTTCATCATTAACATGGCTCAACCTTAGCCATTTCATCATTAACATGGCTCAACCTTAGCCATTTCATCATTAACATGGCTCAACCTTAGCCATTTCATCATTTACATGGCTTAACCAATAGCCCTTTCATCACTAACATGGCTTACACAATAGCCATTCCATCATTACGTAATAGGTGGATTTGATGTGTTTTCCATTAAGTTGTTTTGACTTATTACTTTTGTTTGATTTCGAGTTAGTACCATAACGTAAGTAAATCAAATAATAATAAAAAGGAATACATTTTAAATAATAATGAATGAGGTAAGCCACACAAGGTAAAACCTAGGACATTGTATTTTCTTTTACTTTTAAAAATTCCTACACAAGATTGTTTGGTTTGGTGTTATTTGGATTTAATTGCATATCTTTTGTTTACGCACTTCATAGTTCAAGCTAGAATGCAAAAGAAAACAAGTAACTTAAATTGTGTAATGGAAAACATACCCCACTCCCCGGTCACTTCGATGGCTGATCAATTTCAAAAGGCTCCAAAGGTCTTAACCCCTTTGGTCACAACCAATTTCAAAAGGCTCCAAAGGTCTTAACCCCTTTGGTCACAATAAATTTCAAAAGAAAGGTCTTAACCTTTGGTCAACATCAATTTCAAAAGGCTCCAAAGGTCTTAACCCCTTTGGTCACACATCAATTTCAAAAGGCTCCAAAGGTCTTAACCCCTTTGGTCACAATCAATTTCAAAAGGCTCCAAAGGTCTTAACCCCTTTGGTCACACATCAATTTCAAAAGGCTCCAAAGGTCTTAACCCCTTTGGTCACAATCAATTTCAAAAGGCTCCAAAGGTCTTAACCCCTTTGGTCACACATCAATTTCAAAAGGCTCCAAAGGTCTTAACCCCTTTGGTCACACATCAATTTCAAAAAGGCTCCAAAGGTCTTAACCCCTTTGGTCACACATCAATTTCAAAAGGCTCCAAAGGTCTCAATCCCTTTGGTCACATCAAATTTTCAAAAGGCCCCAAAGGTACCCAACTCCTTTGGTCATAAGCTTACTATGTTAGTGGGAGTAGACAAACCCGAGCTGATGAACATCATACACTTGAAAGCGTTCCATGCTTATTGTGATTACTATATATGTACATACATGGCTAAAAAAAAAATCAAAACAACAAAATCAAATTGCATTTTCATAAGCATGCATACATATAGGCATTTGCATATACACTTCCACATTCGCATTCATAAGCATTTTTCACATGCATTTCATTTTCGCTTGCATTCATACATCTAGATTCATACATTCATAATTGCACATTTCATATACATTCCGCTATAGTCATTCATAATTGCATTCATCCCATCCCATGTTCGAATGATCTTACTTAGTAATGATGATATGGCCACAAATACAAAGTCAAGTTATAACAATTGGGGGTACCTAGTTTGAAGAAATCATGCAACCCTCGCAAAAGCCATATGTCAAACCACATCCCATGTCAAAAATCATAAAGCCTAGATTTTCAATCACTCAGCCATTACTAGTGTAGCAAGCAACCTCCAAATGAATGTCCGATTTTCTTTGGGACCAAAAATACACTTTACACATTAAGAAGGTCTTGAGTATTGCCAATTGATTCCGAATACAATCTTGAACCAATCACATTCCATCACATCTTAAAAACATTATGAGCCAAAGAGGGTTAGTACCATACTTGGGTAGTACCTTGAAGCGAAAAGGGATAATCCTCGCTTGTCCCATCATGCAACATAGTCCAAAGCAAAAATAGTGGTTTTCACCACTACCTCAATTACTCTTCAAACATAAGCATAAAAACATAGAGTAGTAAGGATAGGGTCAAAATTCTCATCACACTTCGGTTGAGAATCCGATTCCCCAAAGCTCTATACAAAATTAACAAATAAAATCCCAAACACCCTTGATCCCTAAAGTCGTAAGGATTCATACTACATGTCCCTAACAAGGATGGGTAGTCATCCCCAAGGCCTAAAATATCAAATCCCATTGGACTATGGAGTGAATCTTCATCGGGGCTATAGACGCCTGGCTGGCAGTGGAGTAAGCTCATGCGGGGCGACATGTCTCCTTGGCAAACAGGAAGACCTCTGACCGCACATAAGGACAGGCTAGCTTCAGGTCATCTCCATAACAGGTCATGCCCAATTTACTCATAGTGGGTCAATGAACTTCACATGCACACACATTGGTTCTTGATTAGATAGGGTCATTGTCACACTCAAGATTTGGTAATTGAACCTCACTTGCACACACATTGGTCCTAAAGAAAGTTAGACAACCCAAGTGAGTTTGATTGATAATACTAGTATGTTTGAGTTTTTGAAAATGTTGCAGTACTCATTCCATATCAACATCCATATCTTCTTCCATATCAACATCCATATCTTCTTCCATGTCAACATTCATGCCTGCGTCATACGTCAAGTTGCATAAAGTCGTTAAAATTGGGTACCCCTGATTACAAAATAGTGGACATCAAACATGGCCAATAAAATTTTTGAACTATAAAAAGATCATTCGAACACCATGCATCCCTCTCATATAGCTTAGGTTCATTACACATTTACTTGCATCAATAATACATCATTTAGCTTGCATGAATCATCCATATAAGCATTAGGCACATACATCATTTAGCTTGCATTAATCATCCATAAGGTATTCCATAAAAATATTTTCATTAAACATGCATTGCATTCACATTAACACATTAACACAAAAGCATAACACAAACATAAAAGCCATGTATGTATATATATCAAACTCACATATGCAAAGATCGCTAGAAAGTTCAAACATCATCACAACTTGGGGGTGTTCAAGGTTTCACACCTTTCCCCCAATCAAGCAAGCAACATCACAACTAGGGGGTGCTCAAGGTTTCACACCTTTCCCCTAATCAATCAACATCACAACTAGAACTTGGGGGTGTTCAAGGTTTCACACCTTCCCCACACTTGCAATAAACAATTCAATCATTCAATCACATCACATCATCAACAAGTCAATTGCTAGGTTCAAAAGACTACGTTCTTTTGTCAAAGGTTGCACCCTTTGCCTTGCATTCACATCATCCAAATTGCAAAAATCCCTTCATCTATTGGGGCAAAAATAGATCACATTTACATTCTTTTATCATTATCCATTCATAAGTGAACCTTGTATTTAGTGGTTTATCCTATAAACCTGGCGGTTGCAGCAAATGCGTTATCCATGCAATCCGGTAGGATGGATAGACTACCATAAGGACACTTTCATCATAAAAAACCCCTTTATCTGTTAAGGGCAATGAATAGACACTTTTTCATCTTTCATCATCAAAAACCCTTTATCTGTTAAGGGCAATGAATCTTTCTAAAATAAATCCTTTTTCCTTCATCTTATCATCAAAACCCTTTATCTATTAGGGCAAAGAATAAAAATCAGTTTTTTTCATTCATTTCTCAAAAATCCCTTCATCTATTGGGGCAAAATATCAAGTGAACCTTGTATTTAGTAATTTATCCTATACACCTAGTTTCTAGGATGGATAGACTACCATAGGACACTTTCATCATAAAAAACCCTTTATCTATTAAGGGCAATGAACAGACACTTTTTCATATTACATCATCAAAAACCCCTTTATCTGTTAAGGGCAATGAATAGACACTTTTTCATCTTACATCATCAAAAACCCCTTTATCTATTAAGGGCAAAGAACAGATACAAATCATGTTATTTTCATTCATTTCTCAAAAATCCCTTCATCTATTGGGGCAAAAATAGATCACATTTGCATTCCTATCAAGTGAACCTTGTATTTAGTGGTTTATCCTATAAACCTGGTGGTTGCAGTGACTGGTTATCCATGCAATCCGGTAGGATGGATAGACTACCATAAGAACACTTTCATCATCAAAAACCCCTTTATCTGTTAAGGGCAAAGAATAGACATAATCACTTCATTTTCACATCATCAAAACCCCCTTTATCTATTAAGGGCAAAGAACAGATACAAATCATTTTATTTCATCACATTTTCACATCATCAAAATCCCCTTTCTTCAACCGTTAGGGCAAAAATGGTATCTCATCAATCATCATTTATCAAAAATCATGGTATTATACACCAACCCTTTCTTCAAGTTGGGGAAAAGGTATTAATCATCATTCTTCAAAAATCATGGTATTATACACCAACCCCATTTCTTCAACCGTTGGGGCAAAAATGGTATCTCATCAGTTGGCTCTAAGTGAACCTCGTATCCAATAAATTATTCTATAAACTTGGTGGTTGCAGTGATAGTAATCCATGCAATTCGGTAACATGAATAGTTTATAATAAGGACACTTAATCATGATCATCACCAATTATCTCATTGCCAAGAATCATAATCATATCAGTAACCTCAAATTCTAAGTGAAACACTGCCAAGAAGAATTCACCAAACATGAATCATTGACGTCCTTTTCCATGGGATGCGAAATCATGGATAACTAATATCAATCACTCATTCATCTGACTATAGTCACAAAGCAGACAAGCTCACTAGGTTTGATTGGTTCCATTATGGAATTGATGAAGAATCTTCTACAGTCAATGGCCAACCCTACGGTGACTCAGTCATTCTGCATTTTCATATCTTGCATACTCAATGACGCCTGTGAGGCATCTTTTTCAACAACATCGAATCACCCCCAAATTTGGGACAACCATATTGATTTTGATTTCCCATGATGGGATACATCTTACATGATCATGGTTCATACACCAACCCCCTTTCTTCAACCGTTGGGGCAAAAATGGTATCAAATCATCAGTCATCATTCTTCAAGCATCATGGTTCACACACCAACCCCCTTTTCTTCAACCATTGGGGCAAAAATGGTATCAAATCATCAATCATCATTCTTCAAGCATCATGGTATTATACACCAACCCCCTTTCTACAACCGTTGGGGCAAAAATGGTATCACATCGCATCATCATTCATCCTTCATCCATCGTTTGCATAAAATCCATGCTTTTTCAATTGGCTCATGAGAATTTTCTCATTCACCAATTGAGGGGGTAAGCTATGCAATGAACTCTAAAAATTCTTCATTCTTTTTGTCTTCAACGCCAATGTGCAATTCCAACGAGAGAAGTGGTTTATGTTGCCCATAGCCCATGCAGGTGTCTCATATTTTTGCACCATATTGTGTTTCACGCAACATGGTACAAAAAGGGGCATCTGTAGACACCAAATTGCAGCCATTCATCCACCTTCCTAGTCATCCCACCTTCCACTTGTCCTCCATCCCCCTTTCCCACCTTCAAAAGGCCCATTTTCCCCTTTCCCACCAAAATAGGACTTATTTTAATATATATTATATTATTTTAATATTTTATATTATATTTAATTTATTTAATATTATATTATATAATTATAAGTTCATTTAACCTCCACCGTCCGATCAGATTAAATCCCTACCATCCATCCCACTCAATCCATGCCACTTCCATCATTTAATCTTAGCCCTAGGATATGACTTAATCTTAGCCACACGATCAAAAGTGTAAAGTTAAGAACCCTAAGTTAAACCCTAAAGCTAAGTTATAAATACAAGCCCCTCATATTGCCCAAAGGAGGCTAAAATACTAAAATAATGGAACGTTGAAGAATTGAGGCTCTATGAATACCCTATAGACCTGGATTTCATCCTCCATTACCGTCACAACCCCCATCCATCCATCGCATCTCTCGCACCCCGTGATCTGCTTCTACAAATTTACCCTCACCCATAGCTCATCTCGAGCTTCGTAAGCTCACGTAGAGTCTATGAAGCGCTCTCCGAGCAGCTTAGTTGTATATCGTAGGAGCTCTCCAAGAGCCTATTGTATAGTAGGTGCACTCCAGAGCCTATGAAGCTCACATCAGAGCCTGCCAAGTGCACGTCCGAGCCTACTACAACCATATAAACGTGAATCAGAGTCTGCTACACCATTTTGCGACATCGAGAGTCTACAACAATGGGCGGAGCAATAATCATTCACAAGCAAGGTAAATCTATATTTGGTTATCATTCATTGTTATTGCATTTTACATTTATAGCTTACATCAGATCTAGGGTTTTAGTATTCATTTTAGAGGGTTCACACGGTGGAACCCTCCTTTTGTTTACTAACAATTTTACTATTTGTTGTGTGTGTAGGATTGTTGGGTAACATTGAACTCTCAAGAAGCATTGCTTGAAGACTACTACGCAGTGGCCCGACATCGGATATCTCAGAAGCCCACTCACCCTGTTGGGATCAAAGGCGCAATCTTCGAAAGACACTATTTTATTTTATTGCTAGGGTTTCGGAGAACCCTAGCCCATTGTAATATTGTATCAAAATACTCTTGGAGAGTAGCATTGTATCAAAGAGTTCACTTGGCTCCCCCCATTGTCAATATTAAAATTGGAACATTTTGTGCAATATTTGTCTCTTTGTGTATTTACTTGTAATTTTATTTTTAGTGTCGCGTCTTTGCATCTACAAATATTGCAAAGACAAGAATACAACATTATTTTAATTCTTAATTAGCACTATAAATAAAGATCAGAGATATAAGGTGTTAGAAAGGAAATTAATTGTGTTGAATTTTAATGTGTGAAAATTGGAGTTAAAAGTGTTAAACAAAGGAATTAATTTTTATTTTGCTAAGTGTGAATATTGGGATTATAAAGTGTTATCAAAGGAGTTTGATTATTTACGCATTGAATATTATTTTTGTGAAGTTTGGAGATTATAAGGTGTACTTAAGACTTGATATTTTGTATGGTGAATTAATTATTAAGGGAAATATTTGAGTTGAAATTTTGAGAAAGATTTTTGCTTTCTAACGTTGAGATTGGTAAAGAGGATTTGGTTGTGATTGAGACAGGTTTTGAAGATATATCTTGATCAAAATAAAAGGTATGGGCACATCTTCCTTATGAGTGAAATATTGTTGGCTTGAATGTTGTGAAATGCAAAGTTGGAGTGAAAAGGATTGTTGAGTATTGTTGCAAATATTGAGTGAGTTTTTTATGTGCATGAGTTGTGTTTGTTAAAATATCATGAGTATCATTGTTATGTGAGATTGAGAACTATCTTGAGCTAGGGTTGTTGAAATATCATGAGTATAATTGTTATGTGAATTTAGAATTATCTTGATTCAAGGTTTGATTTCCATAGTGTGAGTTTTTGGAAGTATTATGAAACACTTAGGGTTTATATGCAAGTTGTATTTCAGTGAGTGGATGGTTGAGTAAATTTGATTGATCATTAATGATTGAAATCATTGGAGTGATAGTTCAATATTTGTGAAACAAATTATTCTTTATTTCTAAATTGATTTGAAAGAGAGCTTGAAAGTGATTGAGTGTTTTTTTTAGTACAAAACTTAGTGAGTGTAAAACTTATTGAGTCTCTAATAATTCTCTATATATTTCTATGGTTAAAAAATATTTTGAGTGAAACTTGTTTGTGTTATTGAAGAGGTTTTTTGTAAGATATTAAGTTGATTAATGTATGTAAATTTTGCAATTAATTTGAATAAGCTTTTGTGAAAGCTAGTGGACAGTTTTGAGTAAGTCCTATAGGGAACTTAAGGATGGAGTTAAGCAAGCTTTTGTGGAAGCTTACAAGCAGATTTTGAGGTAAGTCTTGGTGAAGACTTGTTGAGAAGATTGTACAAGTTCTAGGAAGAACTTGTAGAGTAGATTTGAGGTAAGTCTTGGTGAAGACTTGTTGAGCAGATTGGACAAGTTCTAGAGAGAACTTGTAGAGTATATTTGAGTAAGTCCTAGAGGTGACTTAAGGATAAATTGGTGTTAGATTTTATGGAAGCTTACAAGCATATTTGAGGTAAGTCTTAGGGAAGACTTGTTGAGCATATTAGACAAGTTCTAGATAGGACTTGTTGAGAAAATTTGAGGTAAGTCTTGGTGAAGACTTGTTGAGAATATTGGACAAGTTCTAGGAGGAACTTGATGGATAGATTTGAGGTAAGTCTTGATGAGGACTTTTTGAGCAGATTGGACAAGTTCTAGGAAGAACTTGTTGGACAGGTTTGAGGTAAGTCTTGGTGACGACTTGTTGAGCAGATTGGACAAGTTCTAGGAATAACTTGTTGGACAGATTTGAGGTAAATCTTATAGAAGACTTGAGAGTATATTGAGCAAGTTCTTTAGAGGATTTGTGGATATATTTGAGGCAATTCTTTAAGAATACTTGAGAGCAGATTTGATTTATTTATTTGTTCAAGCTTTGAGTTAAGGCTTGGGGTAGATCTAAGTGGAGTTCATTTGTGATTGGATCAAGCTTTGTGTTAAGGCTTGAGGACATGTTTGAGGATATATTTTGATGCATATTTGAGGATAAATTTGTGACATACCAAAGATAGACTTGTGAGTAGATTTGTGCTAGATCGAGGATAGTTTTTAGTGTAAATTTGAAACAAATATTGAGTAGAGCTGAGAGCAAGCTTTGGAGGTGATAGAGCAAAGGATAGTATTCTCCAGTGGATAGAGATCCATTAGCCATGGTAGTGAGGATAGAGATCGTCTGAGTGAGGACAAAGGTCTTTAATGGGGAGAGATCTACATGCCAATGTAGTGGAGGTAATAGTCTTCTAGAAGATCTCCAACCATATTAGAGGAGAAAGAGTTCTCCTATGGATAGAGATCCATGAACCAATAGAGGGGAAAGAGTTATCCTATGGATAGAGATCCATGAACCAGCAAAAGGGAAAGAGTTCTCCTATGGATAGAGATCCATAAACTTTATTAGGGGATTAGTGTCTCCTTTGGACAGAAGTCCATAAATATTATAATAGGGAAAGATTCCCAAGATATTTGTTGAGAAAATTTTAGTGAAATATTTTCTCCGTGAAGTAGCCCACATTGGGTGAACAGCGTTAAATTGGTGTCTCTATTGTATATGATGATTTGTGCATTACTTTAATTACTATTGTTGATATTGCCATTGATATATTGGATAATATTGTTTGGGAAAGAAAAGTAAAAATTGGTCTTATATTGTTCACCCCCCTCTTAGTATAAGTGTGTGTTCTTCAGAGAACGTCTTTTCCTTATCCAACGTATTTCCACAAACCATCGAGGATGATTTCCTTTCAGCGAAAATCAGATATGGCTCCCCATAATTCATATATAGCAATCTATTTTGCTGGTAGTATACTTTCAACTACCAAAATATAGGTATTCATTCCCATATAAGCTTCTTTAACATATATGCAATATACCAAGCTTCACCATTCATTCCATAAAATAGATAAATCATTGAATATGAATTCTTTTATGAATATAAGAATTCCTATTCTACGAAATGATACACAACCACTCTATTTTATTTTGTTACAACAAAAATCATCATTGTTCCTCAATTTCAATCTTTCGATCCTTGTCTACAACTCAAACACATCAATTCTTTCTCAAACAAATGCATATACATTTCTATCAATAATTCCTTAAGTTTAATTTTGATATCAACCTGATAAGAGAATTAACCCAACTATTAAAAACAATCATTCTTTACTTGACATAAATCATATCTCCTATGTAGAAATCATAGATTTTCAAGTACAAGCATGCAAAGGTTGGTTTTTATTCCTATGATAATCACATTTCCCTACTCATCCTTAGGATCATAGAGTTCTATTATTTCAATAATTAACAGAAAAACTCAAATGTTTCAAAATCATAGTAAAGCTTTTACTAACATTTACTTTCTATAATATTAAAGAGAGAAAATCACAACCAGTATTCTTCTCTATTGTGGAAATAAAATAATGAACAACCAAACTAAACATAATTATTCTATTTCTAAATCAACCATTTTGCAATATGTCCAATTCACTCTAGTTTACATTTTTAGATTTTTTCTTTAACATCACACTCAAAACGTAACCAAATTAGCTAAAACGTTCATTTCTAATTCATTACCTAGCTAGCCAAGTTAGAGACTCAAGCAAACATAGCAGACCCAAACCATAAAAAAATTTGAAAAACAACTAATTTGCATTTCTTTCCACCCAAACTTCATTACTAGTCAGATATCCTAAAACAATAAAAAAAAATACAAAGAATTTAAAACAACCTGGTTCTTTTCTATTGTCTTCCTATATAGCTTCGTGTTCATCACTACTTCCTTTCATTCCATGTATCTCCACATGCTCCTTGCTCCAATGACCCCCTCATTTGGTCATTCCCTTTATTATCCCCCTTGGTTGGTGTTTTCTTTGGCTTTTATTCTTAGTTTTTAACAAAACTTAATTAATTCCCACTCGTATTCCATAAATAAAAACATCTTGGCCATATCACAAGACCACGGTTAATAAAATCCACTCCCAAGTATAATTCAAAAATTAAACATAGAAGTCTTCTTCCAGTTAAAGAGTTCTTTAACTATTTCTCTATGATGCAAAACATCAAATACTTATATAATATATTTTGAACTATATACGTACTATTTATATTCTTTTATAAAAATATTAAAGGAAATTCGTTCCTTTTATTTTAATAAATCATAAACTCCTTTCTTTACCTTTCATTATAATTTATTTTTAAAATGAATTCTTTATAAACCATTTCAAAGAAGAAAAATACTTAAATAAATAAACATTTATTTCCTTTGCAATGATATCTATCTCATTTAAAACTTCTTAATAAAGAAAAATTATGATACAGATGAATTTTATCTAAAGCTTGATATGTCTTTTCTTATGCAATTTATGATATGCATCTCCATGAAACGGGGAATTCATCCATGTTGCCTCTTTTTAAATATTTTGACAAATAACCCATCACATCATTTCCCCAAGGTATCCTTTTCTTGGTGGTTAGTTCTTTCTATTATTTTAAAGGAACATATTCCTGCAAAAGTGCACTTCTATTAGTAGCATCATATTTTCACATAAAATATCGGTTTCACAAAATCAAGCATGGAATTATCCTACATCCCATAATAATATTCCTATGACATATTTTCCCATTTGTAATAAGTATTTTGCATAATCAATTTGAAATAGTTAATCATTTCATCCACAAGATATCATAGTAAAACATACATCTAACAAACTAAAAAGTCTATCAAGGGTGGGTCATGACACCCCCACAATTTGCATAAAATTGGAAATATAACCATTAGACAAGAAGTACATCAAATGTGTATTGAAAACACTATGGAAGGAAACCACAATCAATTAAGCATACTTAAAAGGATGTATAAATATCAAATTTCTATTTTGTGTTGTGAATATTGTGTTAAAAAATAACTATAAATCTTAATTTTGTTGGGACCTTTGCTCTTTTGAATAATGTGGTAAAAAAATAATGATATCAACATGAGTTGTATACTTTTGGTTTTTATATGTATTAAAGAGATCTCTAAAGGAAAATCAAATGTTAAAGTAGATCATCATTTAATTGCAATGTGCATAAGGTTAGAATATGGTTGGACTAGTCTAAGAAAATGGAACATGATAATCACAAGTTTCAAAACCATATTTACATTCAAATCCTCCACCATAAATAGTTCATCATAACCATCATGTTGTGTATTTACCATATATGAGGAAAACAAATTATCATATATCAAATAGGTCTAGTCATTCATCAAGTTTTTCCTAGCCAAATATGCTATATTTTTATTCAATGTAGTTCATGATAGTTATGAGTTTAAATAGTGTGAACACATTACCAATGAAAGATACATCAACTCCAATTAATGCATGGAAGTATTCATACAAATTATTTTAGTAAACTAGCTAGAAAGATGGCATTTGGAGCCATATAGTTGTACCTTTCAATAAGAAGTCATTTTTGGATAGTTAATTCATTTGGAAAAGTTAACTATTATCTTAATTTTTAGATATTTCATAGATAGAAATGATATTTTGTTGATTGGAATTATTTTTTATATTCAAAATGACACTTAGATATAATTCTCTCATAGTATTCACGAGGAAGTTGAATTTGGCAAAGCATGGAATCCAACATTGTATTTGCAACAATGATGTCCTTTTGCTAACCTATGGTATTCATTTCATAATATGTGGGTTACTTTTATCAATTGAAATGTTTAATGTTTTTTATTTTCTAGGTAGAGAAAGAGGAGAAAACAAGTGGAATTGGATTCCATCAAAAATATATTTATAGATTTTTATTAACAAGTCTATTTCAATTCTTGATTTTAAATTTCTTCATGTGGAGTTCTTTATGATTACATATATGAGTTTGATAAGAGAATAATTAATATCCATATTGATAAGCTATTACTAAAGTAGAGCATAGGTGATTGCTCATTTGTAGTTTGTTCATATTTTCTTATAAGGAATATCTCGACTAACAATGGAAAAAGTAGATACAATTGTTAGGTTGAATATGGTCTTGGCATTTGTTCTCATGTAAATAAATTTTAAAACAAAAACCTTTTGTATTATATTAGGAATGACATTTTACTAAACAAGGAGAAAAGATGTGATGCAATTTTCCATCAAAGATCAACTTATGTTGGTCGTCAATTTTACTATACTACTTATCGCCAATATGTGTTTCCAGTTATGTTGGTTATTTTGGTTCTTAAATTTTGGAAAACTTTATAGTAGATCATATTTGTACTCTCATTAAATTATTTCATGCTAAAATACTTTTGATAAAGAGAAAGCATTTTATGGAACCTTTGTCTTCTATTGTTAGTAGATTGGTATATTGTCCATCTTGTTGTTAAGATTTCAATGCTTTCCCAAACAAATAAATAACATTTGATATTTGAAATTATTATCTATTAGACAACAATAAAGTTTTGATAAGTTTGATATATTAGCACATGGCATTAGTACTAGTTGTATTCTTTTCATTTCATGGGAAGTATGGTGTGTTTGAATATGGTTATTGGATCTTTATTATTACTATGTATTTCCACTTAAATTGGACTAGAGAATAGTAGTAAGAAAGTTTTCCTACATTCTATGGTTCTGTAATTGTTTTTTAGTCTTGCTCTAAATTATTTACTTGTTCTATGAAGTATATCAATTTTTACTGTAGTAAGTTTGAGGATTTAAAATTATTTGTTTTTATTTACATACATAATGTTGGTTCATGAAACATACTTTGGTTTGAAGATTAATAAGACATGATGCAATGTTCACAATGATTTTTAGTTTTGTTTATTCATTAGAAATAGTCATTGTTGTGTTTATATCATGTTTCTATAATCATATTACATTTAGATTGATCTCCATCTATCCTAGTTGTTGAGTAGATATTTTTTTTAAATAGGAGCCCATATCCTCTTATTGGGAAGATTTGATCAAATAGAAAAGCTTCTACCTTTAAACATTGAAAAAAATAAGAAAATAAAAGGTCATTGGAGAGAAATTTGAAAAGGAAATGGGATGATTTTTAACCTCCCATGTCTTCCTTTACTTCCCCTTGATGGAAAAATATAATCACGAGATGTTTTTATATTTTTTAGCCATTGGCAACATAGGAATGTTTGAAAGTAATTTGGATTTATATGAGTGACTTTATTTACCTCATGCATGTTGTACTTTTAATTATATTATTTCAGTTATATAAACTACAACAAAATACTATTGTGGGTTTTCTTCCCATGGAGGATTTTCCCCACATAAATAATGGTGTCCTTGTTATTTCCATGGGCTTCATTTGTTGGAAAAAGTAATGGTTAATGTGGAAAGACACTTGCAAAAAGTTGAAGAAAATAAGAAATACAATTCTAATGTTAGTAAGGCAATTGGAAAAATAGAAACTTATATGCAAAAAAGTTAAAAAAAAAAATCTATAAATATAAAAAAAAAATAACATGTGAAAGTTATTATTAGTATTATCTAACATATGGATCTTCCATGCAGTTGTATTAGATTGTATAGAATAGAGTGAGATGGCCACAAAACCTATGCGATGAATATAAAAATATTATATAGAATTGAATGACAACAAATTTGCCTTAATGATTATTGATGCAAGTATTTACACCCAATGTATTTAGTATTTTGCAAATAGTATATATGTTTTTTGAATTATTGAAATGATAAAAGTGTGTGAATCATTGAATATTAATATAATTATGAGTTACATTCAAATTAAATATATAATTTGATATTATGCAAATAGTATGTATATGTTCTTTAAATTATAGGAATGAGAAAACTATGTGAATAAGTATGTATAATTTAAATAGTTGTATAGCATTAGATATAAGAAAAATTTAAATATGACATTATACATTATTTCCTTGTATTGTTTTAGTTCATTACTCTTTTCCTATAAAATCTTCGACATTCATTAGAATTTCTTATATTTGTGTAAACAAAGATATGTATAGGTGCACTAATCGAAAAGCTACCACGAATCACAAAACTTATCCAATTTACACTTAGTGTGTATATCTATAGAGAGGTGTACAAAAACAAATACAACGAACTCTATATAATGGGAGTTCAAGCTTTACCATCATTGCGTATATCGACATAAAATATGAATTTAGTTCTGTCCTTAAGCATGGCGTTCATCCTGCCTGTTCTCGGTAGCTAATAGCGGGAGAGACTCTACAGCAACGGAGACACAAACAACATCTGCACGGCTATTTAATATGGGTTGTGGACTAGCCTGTTCGAGCGCACATGCATTGCAAATGGGACATCTTCCATTAGATTTGAGCCACCTCTTAATACACTCCATGTGAAATCTATGCCCGCATGAAGGCAGAGACACTACCTTCTCTTCTTCTTCATACATAGACAAACAAATAACACACTCTACTTGACTGCAATCTCCCCTCCCGCTTTTATTGGAATGCCTGTAACTAAACGCAGGCATTTCCACGGCAATAATATGATGTTGTGTGGACATTCGAGACCGTCGCTGCACTGTTGTTGTCCCTGTCTTGCTAATGAAGGTCAAGAGAATCAATAGCACGACCAACAAGAGGGCATATGCAGCTCTAAAATCATTTTCAGGCAATAGACCGATGTACATGAAGAGTAGAAGGCTGGCCGCGCCAATTCCAGAGATGATCCACAAAAGTATGAGCCATAGCCGGAGAAAGCAGCCTGCCATTCTTAGTGGCCTAGTGGAGATATGCCTTATTTCACATAGAACCCTGTTAGACTAAATTAATTTGGAATTAGAAAGCAGATGAAAAACCGGTGAAGTTAAACAAAATGCTGGTTTCGGTTTAGAAGCTTAGAGCATACCTGTTTAAATTCCAAAATCATTCCAGTAACTTGAGACTAGGAGGGACACAATGTGATATAAGAACGAAAGGTGCTTTCAGATCCATACAAAATTGATAATGTAAAATTGGACAATTGCATTGAGATGAAAAGGGCAAGAGGCAGGGTTTCACAAGATGAAATGTTGATTCCCTATAAATGTTTGATAGCCTTGGGCATTCGTGTTTTCCTTGGCTCTTCTCGTCGGTATATGTGTGGTTACGACAAACACAAAGATAGTTTTGAGGCCGTTCAAGGAGGACGGCTGTCGTTTATGAGAAATAATGTCCTCTATACTGACTTTTAATAGCCATGCACGAGGCTACTGGTCTTGTCTAACTATACTTTCGAGTCATCTATTTTTCCATCTTCACTTTTTCCTATGTGGTTATATATATATATTTATATTTATATTTATATTTGTTTATGGTGAGCTTAAAAATATATATATTTGAGGGGATTTTAATCAATGAAAAACATAATTGTAAAATTATTTGATTTTCATGATATTTTTTTATTTTAAAATTTTTATAGTTTTTAAAAACACCTCTCTTACTTGATTTTGCTTTTCTTTTTAGAATTCTATTACAATTTAGTTTTATCCAATTTGCCTTGAGATTATTTTATATTCTAATAAGTAATTATGAGTGGTTTTTATGGGTGGCCACTCTAATCAAAATAATAAAACATTACATTTTTTTTATATCAACAAAGTTATATCAGGCTTGTGTTTGATCAAAGATAATCTTTATTTTCTTTTCTATTAAATATATTTTCATTTTTCTCAAACTACTATGTTTCCACAATCAATCCCCCTTGAGACCATTTTATTAATACATAAAATCTCACTCCACCTATTGTTTTTAGAATTTAAATTTTGTGAAGATAAATATTAACACCATGACTGATCAAATTATATGCTAACTAGATTACTTCTCTAAAGAAATGATAACACTTCTAATGTATTACCTACATTAATAGTTGATGAACATAAAAATAATGTAATTTTTTATCCAATCACCACATTCCTTTTTATTGATAGCAATAATAATGTATGAATCCCTCTTAATTGAAATATATTCTCATCCTTTTTAATGGTAATTTTGGTTCTTATAAGAAGTGCCCTAGCATCTACATAATTGTTAGTTGAAGTTGCATTTAATTCCAAGTACAAGGAGAATTTTACCTCCATGACTTCATAAACAACACTTCCACCATTTTTTTCTAAATTTCCTTTAAAAACACTATTAAAATTAAATTTGATAAACCCAACTCTTGGATATCTCTATTTTAACATAGATTGTAGCAAATTCTTTTGTTAACTCTATTGTTATAGATGACCCTTCCATCCTTAATCAAATCTTACAACCAAGAGGGTAGTGCCTCTTTTTCTAAACCTAAGACTTCCCATGATGAACACCATGTTTAAAACATATTACATGAGAGGCAATAATATGATTCTAAACTTGGGCATGATTTTAAGATTTGTTATCAAAAATATATTACTCCTTTCAAGCTATAAAATCCAACAAGTAATGGTAGGACCAATCCTACATAGAATGAATAATGCTTTAGCTTGAAACAATTGATCCAATATTTCATCAACTCTTTCAATATTGATGGAGCTACCCGATATACTTTCTTTTTTATTTTATACATAGGGGAGTTGGTTACATCCACACTATTTTTAGTAACTGTCAAGTGTAGGGTTCAAACCATAGGGGTTACCCCCAACAAGCCTATACCACCTCATTATTTTATAACCAAACATGAAGAGGACCACCAATCACTCAAGATTCATATCATTATCATCAGGTTTGGCATACACTTAGAGGATTCAAAGGAGACTACTACCTTTGTAAATAGGTATACCCCAATGTTTGAACCTAGGTCTCTTCTAGGTAAGTACCTGGCTAGATAGAATATTTTTGAATAAGCACTCTCAAATGGTGTTAGCAAAGGATAATTAATAATATGATTTGATATTTTTGGATCCTTTTGCATAAGGCACACCTAAAATTTCCATGATATCCTCTTCCTTGTAGACTATCACCTACAATATTCTTGCTTTCAACTACTAACCAAAGGAATGTCAGACCTTGGAGAGAGCCTTAAGTGATCATATATTTCATCCAACAAAATTTATTAGGAGTAGAAAATTCTAACTACTCTAAATCCTCATATCCTAATTTGATTGACTATTCATCATATTTTAATATATTTCAAATTAATTCATCCTCTCACATTAAAATGAAAAAATAGACCTCTTGAATCATCTTTTGAAGGTCACTTTTTATTTGTTTAAGATCCTCTCCTTTAACTAGTTTGCTAATAAAAATTCATGATCTAGAATTGTTGCTAACAATAATATAATTTTTTGACCTTTAGATCTTTACAAGCTAAACATGTTTAAGCCAATGATTGTCATTTTAGAGCAAAAATAAGGAAATAAAGCTTCAACCAAATATCAAACCAAAAATTTATAAAATTTTCCTCATTGGCTAACCATCTAATACATTTCTTGATCAAATATAAACTAGTGTTCCATGTTGTCAAGCCTCTAGGTAGGGTTCATTTGTTAAACTATTTTTATTGTATCAAGAT
Source organism: Wollemia nobilis (assembly GCA_028583015.1). Taxonomy (NCBI): domain Eukaryota; kingdom Viridiplantae; phylum Streptophyta; class Pinopsida; order Araucariales; family Araucariaceae; genus Wollemia; species Wollemia nobilis. The sequence continues at coordinate 3,142,145 of JAQPPZ010017220.1, read as the reverse complement.
AACCCATAAGTTTTGAACATTTTCTTTTTCTAATTTTTGAATTATGTCCAACCAAATTTTTTCCTAATTCCAAATTGATAAATCTTAGTTTTAGCAAGTCTATCCCTCCAATAATTTTTCCATTGCAAACCTATCCTATTTATAAAAATTAAACATTAATTTTTATTCACGTCCCTTCTAAAGAAATTTTTTTTGCATTTGATCAAATTTGGATGCTATAACTACAAGCAATCTTGAAAATAACAAAATAAATAGGGATGGATTGTAAAAAAACTTATATTTTCAAAATACTAAAACATATTTCATTCTATCCAATATTGAGTCATAGAGTTCCCTTTTATTTCCTTTATCAAACAAAATAAAACCTAAATATATTGAATGAGATTTTCTAACTTTTAGCACTAAGTTTTCCATAGAAATTTGTTAAAAATAATTAGAAGGTTAATGAAAAATCCTATATTTTAACATATTAACCAATTATCAAGCAACCTTCTCACATTATTGAGCTATATTCCATGGTCTCATGAACTCGAGGATAATCCAAACTAAAACCATCACCAAAAATTTGAATATGATATTTGAAGAGACTATTTGTTGCAACCTAAATACCTTTGATTTTTTCTTCCATTTTTGCCTTTGAAAAATTCTCTTTAATTCCTTTTTAGTATAATAAATAGCTAAGAAGATAGTGTGTCACCTTAATTAAGTCAATGGTATGATTCAATGAGTCTATTTAGGGTTCCATTGATCAAAACATAATATTTTAGTGTTATTATAGGTTTCACAATACTCTTTAAAAATAATCAGAAGAATAGCTTTCACCATAGATCAAATCCATATGAGTAAAGATATAAAATAAGAGAGCAATATTTGAAAGTAGAATATTGACTAATAAAATAGAAGATATGGACACATATGGATATTGAACAATATATCACATTAGTGTCACATTGATAAAATGAACTATTGGTTAGAGAGCAATATTTGAAAGTAGAATATTGACCAATAAAATAGAAGAGATGGACACATATGGACATTGAACAATATATCACATTAATGTCACATTGATAAAATGGACTATTTGTTAAGGTTATTAAGAAAAGGTACCTAGTTCCTAACAATAGTTACATGTCATATTAACCCAAGTTGACATTACATAATAAATTAAAGGTTAAATTTTAATTTTAACTTTCAACCTTAGAAGGTTAACCATACTAGTGATTTAACCAGTGTTGCTAGGGCTAAATGCTTATAAGTATGCCTATAGGCTTACTTAAAAGAGTATATTACAAATGCCTATATACTTACATCAAGGTGCCTATAGGCTTCCATCATCACTATCAACCTTGGACAATAAGGTTAGATTATTGGTATTCCAAAAACCCCATAATCTAACCTAGGGAACAAGGAGAGAAAATATTAAAGATGGTAAATCTCCTCCATACTAGATACTTGAATAGGTAAACTAATATCATAATATTTTTTTATCTTATATGCTAAAGGTACATAAATTGCATCAACCCTCTCATGCAATTGAAAGTTATGACTCAATCTCTTAGATTAAATATGTTAAGATTCTCATGGAAAAATCATCAATGTACAACATAGTGACCCTAATATATCCAACAATATCAAAAGCACACAATTGTCATATATTGATCTTTTTCTAAACCATCTAAAAAATAGAAGTAAATATCCAAATATTCAATGGTCAACCCCATCATCTAATAATAACCCATAGGAACAATGTATACCCTATGATGATTGTCAAATGTATACTCCTTGAAACCAATAATTTTAGAATTCGTAATATTTTCTAGAAACAAATAAATTTGATCCATCCAATCAACTTTTATAAATAAAAAAAAAGCATAGAATGATGAAATAAAGTAAAGGAGACAAAATTATGCTATGCTTAAAGAAACCATAAAAAATCACTATATCATCCATATATAAGAATCACAACACTCTATTACAATGTATGGAGTGGTGGGGATCATTTATACCAATACCAAATCCCCAAATTTCATAGATGAGTTTAACCTAAGCTAATAAAATAAGGGGTATTTAAGGTTAATTACAAGTCTATAAGGGGTTTTAACCATAAGAAGGTTAGCAATGGCCCATGGGGATTACATAATAAAATATTAAAATAAATTAAATACAATTAGATAATGCTTACCCGTAGATCTATAGAATATTCCATCATATAATATCAACCTTTACTATAAGTCAAGTTATACTTTCAACATCCCCTCATAATCTAAATTGAGGGGCCAAGGAGAGAAGACATTAATGATAATAATATCTTCCCCTCATAATGGATGCACTAGTGGGTCTCTACACTTGAGGTAGACTCATTTGAATCTCCCTCACTATCTAAATTTTACTACTACAAAAATAAATTTACACAAGAATATCCTTAGAATGTACCATAGTTATCACTATCACTATTACATCCTCCTATACATATCCAAAGAACACTTCTACTATGACTTCAAATGAGGAAGTGAAGCTAAAATTACCACCTCTAAAGAAAAGCTACTTCAATATTCTATGGTTATATAAGGTAGAACTTAGAAGTATAGCTTTCCATTTTACTATATACTTCACCTTATTTGGAAACTTTTAACTTCTACTTAGGCTAGTTGATTGCATCACCAAAAAAGGTCTTTCATGGACCTTCTTATCAAAAGAGATATTACACACATCTTGAATGTTGAGACAAAAAATAGAAGGAAGATATCATGAATGATTAGATGTTAAAGAATAAGATAAATCAATAGTCCAAAGGAGGAATATGGATTGACCAAAGCACATTCTAAATATTTTTTCTATATACCTCCAAAAGACTCAATTTTTTAAACTATCACAAATCAAACTACATAACCTATAAAGTAGATAAAATGTTCTTGATGCATAAGATATTATAAATTTTTCCTTTCAAAATAGGATAATAAATTGAATATTGTTCTATATAATTCAACCCCAACACTAAAATAGTTCTATAAATTGAGGTCACCAATGCATAAAGCTTGAAAAAATATAATTTAGAAAACAAATAGACTAAAAATGCTTCTATATGAAAATATTATAGCCTCCAAAATATTTTACCTATAAATCCTTAAAAAATAAAAATTAACCATCCAAATCTTAGGAAAGTAATGTCTAATCATAGTCTACTACATGTTGCTCACTCATTCATTATTGATAGCCACTCAATCTAAATTTATGCTTTAACAACCCAGTCTGACACACTAATTTTAACAACCTAGTCTAACTCACAAGTTCAAGAACTAAACTATTAACAAGGGGAAATTTTAACCAGTTTATTTTAGTTTTTAATTTATACTTATTATATAATTAGTACAAAGCATTTATAGCCACTTTTGGGTTATGGTCACTATAGTCAACCTCCAAGTGGATAAGATTGACCAAATCCTCTAAGAGGTGCCTTTAGTGGTTCCTTCTTTATCACCCTCTAACCTGGTATGAGATCCTAGAACCATGGATTAGGGTTATCCTCTAAGGTCCATAACACTTAGAGGAAGTATGTTTTATTTCCCATCCTTAACAAGTTATCTTATGTGGAACAGTTAGTTTAATTAATCTCATCTATTACCAAAATAACAAGTAAGATTATATAGCATAAACACTTAAGTGCTTAGTCAATGACCATATCCTTAGATTAATGTCTAGCTCCATGGAAACAACTAAGGCCATGTTAATCACATGGCACTAGACATGGTCTCTCTTGTCAAATTTATGATTGATATGATGAGTTATCAATTCCAACCATCATGGATTCATCCAACCCTTTTTCATACTAGATTTTTTCCTATTCATAAATTTGCTCAAGGACCTATCACTAATACTACTCGCTCAATGGCCTAGATAGAAATCCCATACTGCTCATCCTTACTTCCTATCTTGACCTACTTCACCAATAGTAGCCATTCTCGAAGCATTGTTGAATGTCTTCATGGAATTTTATGGTATTGGTGACTTGATTTCTTTGGTTTCTCATCCTTCCGATGATCCAACCATAATTAGGTAAGTTTGGGCTTATAAAAATAAGGCATCATTTTAGGGATGGTTTCTATTCTAATCCCAAATTCTTCACGTCATTGATTCCCTTAACTATATTTATTTTAACTTATTTAAATAAAAATTAACTTTATTAAAAAATATTTTATAAAATAGTTTTAATAACATCAAAATAAGGAACATGGATCTTTGTATATATATAACTTTTAAGTATAGGTAAAACCTATTCAAGCTAAGAAGTTGTTCTTTGAAAATAAATTAAAATATTTTAACATTATAAAACTCTCTTTCTTCAAATGATAAAAAGTGGTGAGTTTTCACCTAATGCCCCTATACCCCTTTTTTTTAAAGATAAAATTATAAACTTTTTTCCTCATCTATAAAATGAAAATGACTTCTTGTAATTTAAATATAAGGAATATTCTAATATATAGAGAGAAAGAAAGAACCTCTTAATATATTCAATAATAGATTTGTTATTAAATTATTGACAAGCTAAAACTTTAATTCAATAAATGTTTTGTACTTCCTCATAAATCTATTCTTATTCAACTTACTTTTCTTAGGTCAAGTGAAGCTTATAAAGTAGAACCCAAACTTTGGTTACATTTCCACGTTTGAATTTTATTCTACCACAACATAAAACTATTTAATTTTTCAAGAATTTCCTCAAATGAAAACAAATAAAGCTTTTTACCATGGTAATAATATTAAGAAACCATGTGATTTTTTGAAATCCGATATTTACAAATAATTCAAAAAAAAATCAACTAAAAGGATTAATTATTTCATACATAAGTAATAATTACCCTGTTACCTTAGAAAACTTGTTATAATAGTATACTACACTAAATTCTCAAAGAAAACTTCCCTTCTTTAATGTTAGCAAAACACATATGTTAGATCAAGCATAGATAAATTTTAAGACATAGAAATGTTTCTTTTTTAAAAAGAACTCAAATTATTAGCCTGGAAGAAATGATATTTCCAAGAGAATAGATTTAGGAATGGTTAAAAATATTAGAGGCATAGAATGTGACACTTTCAGGAAATGAGAAATTTTAAAATACTTTCATCCTAAATAGGTAAGGGTTATAAATTAACAATACCTTATTATAAAAATAATTTTAAATAATCAACCATTGGTTTCAAGATAATACAAGACTATAGAATAACTCTTCTTACAAGAATTTAACAAATTTATTAGTTGGATATTTTACTTATATATAGAAATTGGTTAAAGGAAAGGTTTGTTTAATGCAGTTCATTTAATTTTACTCAATTCTCTTCAATATCAAGGAGGAACCAACAAGCTTCTAAGTAGACAATTCATGTGTCTCTTGTCATTGAAAAGCATGTCATAAGTTATTTGGGATCAAAATGACCTATAAATGAGTAATGCATTACTACTTGAATTCATCTAATTTAAACTTATAGCATTCAAACCAAAATTTCTTACTTTACTCTAAGATAAAATTCACTACCATGGAAATTGAATGCTTATTAAACCCCAACATTTTTAAGTATTTATTAATTTATTTCACAATCATTTGAAGGTACATAATTAATTAAACAACACATGATTAACCATTAGAGGGAGAAAAACATAGTTAAATGATCAACTTCATTCAAAATATTTTTATTAGGGTGACCAGACACATCGAGGCCCAAGAAAATTTGACCTCTCTCAAGGAGAAAAGAAGAATAGGACAACTCCATACAATGCTTATATAGCAAGCATTATGAAGCCAGAGTCAGTTTAAAAATACTCTTTGATATAAAACTACATACACATTGCAGGTAGCTAATTAAAACAAACAACTTAAGAAAAACCAACATAAATATCAAATTTATAGGATTGGCAGCTTATAGGGCTTGTACTTACACCATATATAGAATAGTGGCAACAACTTGAAAGGTAAAATGGCTTCAACCAAGTAAACCAAGGAAAAGAAAAGAAAGTAAGATTAATTTGATAAAATTAGATATCTCCCAGGTTACTAATTACTTGGGAATGGTCAAAATATACATAACAATAAGGAACAACAATAAAAGAAAGTTTATCAGATCTTAGATTTAAGATATCCAAAGTTTCATTAATTAATCTTCTTCAAGTTTAACCAAACATTGTTATTACTTAGGCAGATTTTGAAAACATAAATATATATATACATATATACACTCTTGTTTATAATTAAAACACAACATTCTAAAGTTTCAAAAATAACAGTATGTTTATATAAACATTACAATTTCTATGTATTTCATGAACCATACCTACAAAATCCAAGATTACACTAACAGAAGAAATCCAACCTGATCACTTGTTGTTGTAAGTAAAATTCTTCCTTAATTGAGCTTCCTTTTCCTATTAGTCTCTTCTCAATATTCCTTTTTCAAATTTTCTCTAACTCATCTCCCTTCTCAGTTTTTATATTGGTTATTTATAGAAAAATAGAGAAGATATTTAGCAAGTGTAACCTCATGCAACTGGCCAGATCATCCCTTTTCTTCTCTTTGTGAGGTGGACATTTTATTATCTTTATTTAAATTTTACTAAAAATGCTCTCCTTTGAATAAATTATTATCTATTTTAAATTTTATAAAAGAAGAGTGCTTTCTTTAAATATTAATACATATATTATTATTATTATAACAATAATAAATAAAAAATCATTCTATTTATTTTATTCTTTCTCTCTCCTTTTTTTAATTCGATATTAATTAGGCAAATATGCAAGAATTCAAATCTTCATTAAAATACAATTTTAAGGAATAATATATATTCCTCCAACATATCTTTGACAACAACATGCTATCATCTACTTATTAAGAATATCTCTCATGCAATGTGGCACTTTCCTTACCATTGGAGGATTTTTAAATTCAAACATACACAAATGACATTTACTTCAATCATATAAAAATATACATTCACATTGCATCTACATGAATGTATCTATATGCGCTTTCATGTATCCTTGAACCATTGGTGATAGATTTCATCGTAGGTGAGAACCTTCACCGCCATCATGTCTCATTTTGTACATTTAGTCATTTATTCCTAAGAAATACTAAGAGGGGGGTGAACAGTATAAGATCAACTTTTACTTTTCTTTCACCATGTTATCAATGGTAATATCAATAGCAGTAATAAAATTAATGCACAAATCATCACACACAAGACAGACATAAATTTAACATGGTTCACCCAATGTGGGATACTCCATAGAGAAAACCTTTCTTCTAAATTTTCTCAACAAATATCTTGGGAATCAATTCCCTATTACAATTTTTATAGATCTTTGTCCAAAGGAGATACCAATCCCCTATGCTCTGATTTGTGGATCTCTCTCCATAGGATAACTCTATCTCCTTGCTCTGGTTTGTGGATATCTCTCCACAGGAGAACTCTTTCCCTTTTGCTCTGGTTCGTGGAACTTGATCCAAGAGAAATCTATCTCCTCAATTGGTTTGTGTATCTCTCTCCATAGAAGAACTCTATATCTCCAGCTGGTTCACGGATCTTACTCTATAGGAGAACTCTTTCTCTTTTGCTCTAGTTGGTGAACTTCTAGAAGAATTTTTCCCCCATTACTCTAGTTTGTGGATCTCTCTCTACAATAGACCATTATCTCCACTACTCTAGTTGATGGACCTCTATCCACTAGAGACCTTTATCCTCTCTACTCTATCACATCCAAAGCCTACTCTCAACTCTGTCTCAAATCTACACCAAAATATTTCCCAAATCTAGGATAAATATGCTATAACTCTACTCACAAATATGCACCAAACTCTATCCTAATTCTAGCAAAAATCTGCTCTAACTCTCCTCATAAATCTACTTAGAGCCTTAACACAAAGCTTGAACAAATCAACAATCAAACCTGCTCTCAATGTTGTTTCAAGTCTTCTCAAGACTTGCTCAAATCTGCCTTCAAGCCTTATCAAAAGACTTGCTTAAATTTACCTTCAAGCCTTCTCAAATACTTGCTCAAATCTACCCTCAAGCCTTCTCAAAGACTTGCTCAAATCTGCCTTCAATGCTGCTCACAAAACCTGCTTTAAATATTTCCAAATATTGCATACAAAACACAACGTAAATCTCTTTTAGAAAAGCTTTCTTTACACAGATAAATTCTACTTAGAATTCGTTTAGCATCTAGAACATATAGAGAATGATATGCTCTATCAAAAACTCAATATGTTTCACACTCATAAATCTTGTACTCAATTAACCAATCTCTATCTCTTGCAAAATCCCTTTCAAATCAAATCAAAATAGTGTATAACTTGTTTTACAAAACTGGTCTATATTTCTTGCAAATTTTCTCTCAAATATCAATCACACTAATGCACCATTTCCCTTCACAAAATTGATTTCAAAAACTTCCACAATGGCAATCAATATCTTTCAATGTTTAAAATATTTCACAAATATGCACTAACTTGTCTTCAACCCTAGCATAAGTAGTTCACAATATCTAGTACAAATATCTCATTATCTTTCAACAATGAAAGCACCATGTTGTCAAATTCTATTCCAAATGTTTCTAAAATATTTAACAATGAAGCACAAATACTAACTCAAATATTTCCAACAATGCTTAGCAAACAATCCTTTTCACTCCACCTTATGTTCTAAAAAATTCACTTCAACAAACACTCTAAACAAAGAATGATGTGACCATACCTCTTATTTTTTATTGATGAATATATGACCTTAAAACATGTTTTACAATCAACTAATCCTTCGTGTGCCTCTACTAGGATTAGCCAATTTCCAAATCAAACACAATAACCTCTCTCTTTTTATTTTCTCAAAATAAGGCTTTTAATTGAAGAAAAGGACCCTTTTAATTCTTCATCATGCAAAAATTACACACTAATAATTTACCATAGGACACCTTATAACTCCTAATTTAAAACACACATAATAAACAATCAAATTTTATCACACCTTATATCTCCTTGAAAACGGATTTTAATTTATAATATAAAAACCCTTTTATGCCTTATTTCTCCTTCCAAAAAGAATTAAAACATAACACAAAAGACTTTTATATACCACTTATTTCTCCAATGCAAATAGTAACCTTATAACTCACAATAATAAAATGCACATTAAAAAAATAAATACCTTTTTATTCTGCCCTCCACGTGATTTGAACCTCTCACTTCTTGAGAGCAAGGTGCCCCACAAAGGACCCATGATCAGATGTGCTAGCATAGCTCGTGAGAACTCTACGATTCCAACCAAACCTTATTTCTCTACCACGTACTATTTTGAATAGCAAAATACTATGACGTAGCCACCTTCTATCACATGTTATTCCCAGCAAAATACTGTGATAGGTTTCGAACCTGAAATCTCCTCTGCACTATACCTTTACACCGGCTCAACTACCAGTTGGTCTAGCTAGCTGGATGGGTCTAGAGATGCATACACACAAATCAAAAACTCCTCTCCTACCTCAAATATTGTGATGCCTCTACTTTCTTCTTCCCTATCGAGAGCACAATTTCGAGCGAATAGATAGCACAATTCCAACTTACAAACCTTGGCAAGGACTTTAAGCGTTGTATTAATATGTTTTTCCTTGGTCTTATTTAACATCGGTGCTATTCAAAATTTCTTTTTCATGCGACATCGGCCTCCATGATTTCGAATAACTTTGAAATTATTTAAATGCCCTCAACCTTATATTATAATATAATTTAATCACCTTTGGCCTTTGCAATAATATTGAAATAATGTTGTCTTCTCTTTTTGAACCATGATCATTTCTTTGACTAGTGCCTTTAACCTTTTGCATAGCTTCTCCCTTGCAAGCCTTTGTCACTTTGTATAATATTTAAAAATAAATATTATAACCTTTAATTTTTTTCAAAACTTTTTCTTTGGGCCTAACCACTTCAAACTCACTTAATAATATTTAAATAGTTTAATCCCTTGCTTCAAAATTCTCTTTGGTTGCTTTCACACTAATTCCTTTCCTTTGCATTTATTATTTCAACCTTAAGACAAAACACAACCTTTTCATTCTGGACATCAATTACAATCAATGACATCAAACCTTTGGCATCAATGACAACACTATGCTCAAAATTTCCAACAATCTCTCCCTTTTTCATTGATGGCAACCCTTTCTAAAAATTCCTTTCCTACCACTGGATTCCAAAATTGCTCCCCTAAGAAACTACTTTCCCTGACTGAATTCTCTCCCCCTTACTCAAATCTCTCCCCCTTTGACATCAATGGCAAAGGGACTCCTTTAGGGCTAAATATAAGACTCTTATCTCAGCCCCCTCCCCACCTCCTCTCCTTGAGGTGATTAATTTTGGGGTGGGAGTATCTCTACTCCCAGCATATAATACTCTTTTTTATTTTCAACCTTCTTTTTCAACATACCCTTTTGATCCTTTTGAGTGTCCCTATTCTTGCTTGTCTCTGGAAGCTCTAGAAACTTTGTTCTACACTACTTGGCCTTATGCCCTAGATTATTGCACTTGTAACACGTAATATTGTAGTTCTTAGAAGGTGCAAATATCTTGAAGTTCCTCCTGGCAAGGCCATTACTCATTTCTATCATGAACCCTGTAGTGGATTGCTTTATGACCAAAGCGATTACAAGAGTAGCAATAACCTTGAAAGAAATATTCATCTTTAAAATATTTGACATTTATTTTAGTGAGGTCATACTCCTTATTTCCATGAGTCCTGCAATGCATACCCTTGTGACCAAACCGATTACATGAAAAACAATATCCTTTGAAGAAATATTCTCTTGAGCCCACTGGTCTCTTAGTCCTTTCTTTTCCTTCTCTGTGATGATCTATGTTTCTTATTTGTGTATTTTTTCCTTTCTTAGTGAAGCTTCTATTCTACAACTTATCCACATAAGTCTCACTTTCTTCTTCACTCTCTTCCTCTGAAATTTACTCTTCTTTTGAGCTTGAACTTAACCCTTCTTCTTTTTTCCCTTGTCCTTTTTAAAAACCAAGTCCTATTTTGATAGATGAAGGTCTTTGTGCTTTGATAATATTATCCAAAGTCTTTGAACTTATTCCAAACCTATGTAGCTTTTCCTTAGAATCTTTCACCTCCATCCTTAGTGAAACTACCTCTTGTTCTAGTCTTTCATATTCTAACTCTTTTGCTTCTAAATTTTCACTCATGACCTATTTAAGTCTTTTTGCCTTAGTTATTGAGTTTGTCAGGTCTTTTAGAATCTTTTCATTTTCTTCCTCATATTATTGAACTTGAGCCCTTAGTCTTGAATTATGCTTTCTAACCTTTTTCAATTCTATGAGAGCAACAATAAGTTCTACTTCTAGACCCACTACGCCTTCCTCTTTATTTTTTGAATGTTTTTCTACTTCTTGACCTTCAAGAGCATATTCATACTTTTCAGATTTATCTTCAACAGAAGCATTTTCTTCCTCTTCTATTGCCAAAAATAGAATATCTTCTTCTTCACTATTTGAGAGTCTTTCATCACTGTCACTTCAAGCCTTTCTTCCCTTATTAACATAAAAACTCTTTTTGTGCCTTTGAAAGAACTTATTTTCATACTTGTCTTGACCATACCTATTTTTCTTTTTATACCTAGATTTTCCTCCTTCCTTTTTCTTCTGATCCTGTTTCTCTTCACTGCTACTGCTTCTAGCTTCTGGATAATTAGATGCATAGTGACCAAAATTACTACAGTTAAAACATTTCACTGTTTTCATACCTTTGTGCTTTCTTGAGTCCTTGTTTCTTCTACCATAGTTAGCTTCTTCATCACTACTTGACACATCACTTGATTCAGGTTTCTTATCTTTTATTTTCTTTGATGCTTTGAAAATTACCTCTTTCTTGGAGTTGGTATCCTTTACTATTCTCATCTCATAAGCTATGATAATTCCATGTAACTCATCCATAGTCAAACTTTCAATATCTCTCATATCTTCTATAGCTAAAACCTTTCCATATTCAAATCTTCAAACCTTTTCTTACAATTTTGCAATTTTACCATCTTGACCTTTTTATCTCTCTCATATGTTTGCTTCAATTTTTCCTATATCTCTTTTGCTGATTTACAATGCATAACTTTCACAAATTTTAATTCACGTAATCCATTTAAGATTCCATTTATAGCCTTGGCATTATTCACATGCAAGAACTATATTTATCTATGGAATAATTAGTTTTAGATGTAAACCCATCCTCAACTGCTTGTCATGTCTCATATCCTTGTGTCATCAAGTAAGTCTTCATTCTTATACCCCAGAATGCATAATTGTTCCTATAGAACAATGGTGTCTTATTTGATGAAGATCCATTCTAATATTCCATGTGTTCCTATAATATCTTCCTTCAAGCTGTTAGAATCTTTCGAAGGAACCCACTCTGATACCAATTGAATAACATAGGCTTATACTGAGGAGGGGGTGAACAGTATAAGATCAACTTTTACTTTTCTTTCTCAAACAGTATTATCCAATATTATCAATGGCAATATCAATAGCAGTAATCAAAGTAATGCACAAATTATCACACACAAGAGAGACTTAAATTTAATGTAGTTCATCCAATGTGGGCTACTCCACAGATAAATCTCAACAAATCTCTTGGGAATCAATTCCCTATTACAATGTTTATGGACCTTTTTCCAAAGGAGACACCAATTCCCTATGATCTAATTTTGGGATCTCTCTCCATAGAACTCTATCCTCTTGCTCTGTTTTGTGGATCTCTCTCTACAGGATAACTCTATCCCCTTTGCTAAGGTTCATGGAACTTTATCTAGGAGAACTTTATATCCTCAACTAGTTTATGGATCTCTCTCCACAAAAAAACTCTATCTCTCCAGCTGGTTCATGGATCTTACTCCACAGGATAACTCTTTCTCTTCTACTCTGGATGGTGAACTTCTAGAAGACTTATGCTCCCACTGCTCTATTTTATGGGTCTCTTTCCACAGGAGATCTCTATCCCCATTGGTTTGGCTGATGGACCTCTATCCACTAGATACCTTTGTCCTCTTTACTCTATCACCTCCAAATCCTGTTCTCAACTCTGTCTTAAATCTATACCAAACTCTATCCTAAGTCTAGCACAAATTTTCTCTAACTCTACTCACAAATCTGCATCAAAATCTATCCCAAGTCTAGCATAAATCTACTCTAACTCTACTCACAAATTTGCCCTAAGCCTTAACACAAAGCTTAAACAAATCAGCAATCAAACCTACTCTCAATTTTATTTCAAGTCTTCTCAAGACTTACCCAAATATGCCTTTAAGCCTTGTCAAAAGACTTACTTAAATTTGCCTTCAAGCCTTCTCAAATACTTACTCAAATCTATCCTCAATACTTCTCAAAGACTTGCTCAAATCTGCCCTCAAGCCTTCTCAAATACTTGCTCAAATATGCCTTCAATGCTGCTCACAAAACCTACTTTAAATATTTCTAAATCTTGCATACAAAACACAACTTAAATATATTTTAGAAAAGCTTTCTTTACACAAACAAATTCTACTTAGAATTCGTTTAACCTCTGGAACATATAGAGAATGATATGCTCTATCAAAAACTCAATATGTTTCACACTCATAAATATTGTACTCAATTAACCAATCTCTATCTCTTGCAAAATTCCTTTCAAATCAAATCAAAATAGTGTATAACTTTTTTCATAAAACTGGTCTATCTGTCTTGTAAATTTTCTCTCAAAGATCAATCACGCTAATGCACCATTTCCCTTCACAAAATTGATCTCAAAAACTTCCATAATTGCAATCAATATCTTTCAATGTTTAAAATATTTTACAAAGATGCACTAACTTGTCTTCAACTATAGCACAAGTAGTTCACAATATTTAGTACAAATGTCTCAATCTCTTTCAACAATGAAATCACCCATGTTCTCAAATTATATTCCAAATTTTTTCAAAACATTCAATAATTAAGCACAAATCCTAACTCAAATATTTCCAACAATGCTTATCAAACAATCCTTTTCACTCCACCTTATGTTCCAAAATATTCACTTCAACAAACACTCTAAAAAAAGAATGATGTGCCAATTCCTCTTATTTGTTCTTGATAAATATATGACCTTAAAACCTATTTCACAATCAACCAATTATTCTTGTGCTTCTACTAGGATTAGCCAATTTCCAAATCAAACACAATAACCTCTCTCCTTTTATTTTCTCAATATAAGGCTTTTAATCGAAGAAAATAACCCTTTTAATTCTCCATCATGCAAAAATTACACACTAATAATTTACCATATGACACCTTATAACTCCTACTTTAAAACACACATAATCAACAATCAAAATTTATCACACCTTATCTCTCCTTGAAAACAATTTTTAATTTATAATATAAAAACCCTTTTATGTCTTATTTCTCCTTCCAAAAAGAATTAAAACATAACACAAAATACTTTTATATACCACTTATTTATCCTATGCCAATATTAATCTTATAACTCCCAATAATCAAATGCATATTAAAAAATTAAATACCTCTTTATTATGCCCTCCATGTGATTTGAACCTCTCACCTTGTGAGAGCAAGGTGCCCACAAAGGGCCCACGATCGGCTATGCTAACACAGCTTGTGAGAACTCTATAGTACCAATCAAATATTATTCCTCTACCATGCATTGTTTTGAATAGTAACAGACTGTGATGTAGCTACCTTCCATCATGTAGTATTCCTAGCAATAGACTACAATGAGTTTCGAACCTGAAACCTTCTCTATACTATACCTTCACACTGGTTCAACCACCAGCTGGGCTAGCTGGTTGGACGGGTCTAGAGATGCACACACGCAAATCAAAAACTCCTCTCCTACTTCAAATACTACGATACCTCTGCTTTCTTATTCCCTATCAAGATTACAATTCTGAGTGAATAGATAGCACAATTCCAACTTACAAACCTTGGCAAGGACTTTAGGCGCTGTATTAATATGTTTTTCCTTGGTCTTCTTTAACATCAGTGTTATTCAAAATTTTATTTTCATGCAACGTCAGCCTCCATGATTTTGAATAAATTTGAAATTATTTAAATGCCCTCAACCTTATATTATAATATTAAATTATAGTATAATTTAATCACCTTTGGCCTTTGCAATAATATTGAAATAATGTTGTCTTCTCTTTTTGAACCATGGTCATTACTTTGACTAGTGCCTTTAACCTTTTGCATAGCTTTTCCCTTGCAAGCTTTTGTCCCTTTGTCAAATATTTAAAAATAAATATCATAACCTTTGCTTTTTGCCAAAACTTTATATTTGGGCCTAACCACTTCAACCTCGCTTAATAATATTTAAATATTATAATTTAAATATTATATTCCCTTGCTTCAAAATTCTCTTTTTTTGCTTTCACACTCATGCCTTTCCTTTGCATTTATTATTTTAATCTGAAGATAAAACTCAACCTTTTCATTTTAGAAATCAATAAAAATCAATGACATCAAACCTTTGACATCAATGACAACACTATGCTCAAAATTTATAACAAGTACCTACACTTGTAATCATCAAATACTTAATCACTATCTTGTGCAAAAATAATAATCATGAGAAATTAAAATTATATACATATAAAAATAGTAACATCAGAAACCATATTTTAGGAGGGTCATGACATTGTTCCCCCTAGTTTTAAACTCAGACCCTTGTATTTTTGAATAAATACATCTATTCAAAAAGATAAATAAATTGTTCTTTCATGAAATTTACATCAACCCAAGTGGTGTTTTTCTCTAAATATTGGTCCCATTGGACCTTACATTATCTACTTCTTATTATTTTATTATAAAAATCTATAATCTAGATCGGAAAGACCTCAATGGTTATAGGATCTATCATCTACAATTTTGATACATTCTAAACATGAGATGAATCACTATCATACTTTCTAAGCAAGGATACATGAAAAGTGTCATGGATTTTTGATAAATTGGGTGGTAGAGAAAGTCTATAGGCCACAGGACTAATCAAATCTATGATCTCAAAGGGGTCAATAAATCTAGGATCAAGTTTAGTAGATTTAATGGACCTTTTATTAGGGAAAAAAATGAGGGTGAAATTAATTGTCTAAAGGAGTGGAGGATTTTTTCAATTTTATTAACCATAATAATCTAATGGATGTTATTTAATATGAATCAAATATACTTGGAGTAATAGAAGGATAGGTAACCAACTAATTTAAATTAGACTAGACACGTTTTTGGTTTCTAAGGAGGGGTTGGATTTGCTTGGTACTTCTTCTCTTAGCTCTCTTCCCATAGTTGGATCAAACCATAACCCCTTACTTCTTGAAATCTCTAGTGAAATCTATTCCAAGAAGTCTTTCAAATTTGAATTAATGTGGATAAAACATCCAAAACTGTAGTCAAAGATTACAGAATGGTGGAGTTAGAGATTCATAGGCCCTCTTTTCTCTCAAATTTCTAAAACCTAATATTTATTAAATTTAAACTTAAGGCCTAGAATAAAGAGATCTTTGGGAATATCTTCAACCAAAAAAAGGACATCCAAAGTCAGTTAAACGATATTGAGTCTCAAGAAGAATCGAATTCTTTTTCTTAAAATCAGAGAAATAGTGAAAAGACTATTTTGGCTAGTTTACATAATGTGTTAGCCAAGGAAGATATTTACTGAAGAAAAAAATCCATAGCAGTATGGCTTAAGGAGTGAGATAGGAACAAGAAATATTTCCATATGACAACCCTTAAACATAGAAGCCCAAATAGAATTAAAGAGCTTGTACTAAGAGATGGAAGTATCACCAAGGACCCTAAAAGGATTTAGAAGGAGGTTGTTTTTTACTTTCAAGATCTTCTTGGTTCATAGCATCATGGGGACAAACCAACTAAAAAAAAGCTTCTCAGTTTTATAACGCATCTCATATCTTAGGAAGTGAATGAGTTTTTTATTTACCCTTTGAAAGAGGATGAATTTAAAGAGGTGGTCTTCTCTATAGTGATAAAAAATGCTCCAAGCCTAGATGGCTTTACAGCCATCTTTTTCCAAAAAAAAATGGCATATTTTCTGATTATAGGTAATTGAAGCTTTATCTAAGACTCAAAAAAATGGCCACATTCCAAGAGATGTTAATTCTACATTCATTGTGCTTATTCCTAAATCTTTTGGAGTGAATTATCTCAAGGATTTTAGATCGATTAGCTTGTGTAATACTATATATAAGAACTTTTATAAAATTTTGGCTAATACAATTAAAAGGATTCTCTTGTTGGAGATATTATATTATTTGGTCCTCCTTGTAATATTAGTTTCTTAGAGAAAGAGTGCATAAGTGTCTTGCAGTTAGGTGTGCATGTGCACAAGTGTTCAATATGTAGAATGCACGTGTCCTTAGAGTAGAAAAGTGAAGAGTCACATACTATTATATATTTGTGACTAAGCATTATAATAGGCATTGAAAAGAGCATTGTTCAAAGTATACATTAGTAGAGCTTTATACAAGAGCATTTTCAATATTTTCATAAGCATTTGTTAATGGTAGTTTGGTAAGACCCCAAGGTCTTACTATAAAATTATTAAGAAATTAATGTAAATGTAATCGCAGGCCACTCAAAGGGGGCTCCCTTGTAATCGCTTTGCCACTATAGGGGGCTCCCTCCTTAGAATATATGCTTATTATTCTTCTTCTTAGATTATTTGATATGGATGGCCAACCGAATATATATATCTACCCTAAAGCTACGTTGGTGAAGAGACATGATGGTTCACGTATGAAGAGACGTGATGGTTCACGTTATGAAGGGTTGTGATGGTTCACTTTATAAGTTAATAATATAATAATTAAATGATTAATAATACTAACTAATAATGTTAGGATTGAGGATCCTAACATGCCACCCTCCTTAAAAAGATCTTTGTCCTCAAAGCTCAAAGTGAGAAGCTTTGTCCTTTATTTTCCAAGAAGGATTTGTGTAAGTTCTTGGACTCTTTTAATGGCATCCTTTCATAGGTAGGGATATCAAGAAGGATGAAGCATTAGCGGGGGGTTGCCAAGAACAATAGTAGAATATCCCTTAGGAAAATCATGATGACGATGGGAGGGCAACCCTTGGGGTTCCTCAAATACTTCAAAATGATGCATCAAAAGTGATGGTAATGATTTTGTATCCTTTTTTGGTTCCTTGGTAGAACCAATGAAGAAGGAATGTGTAGTCACTCTGCATTGGTTTCGAATAGGTTTGGTCATATGGCAAGAACACACTATTGGTGAGGAAGGTATTTGTAGGTCTTGTAGAGTGCTTGTTTGGCTAGGATTGATCACTTTGGGTATGTTTACCTCATCCTTGCTTGGTACATCAATCAATTCTTGCACATCGACCTCATTGTCTTCATTACGGTGAGTAGGTGCACTAGTTGCTTCGAACACAACTACCTCATCTGCTTGCTCTATGGAGATACAGGGATCAACTTCCTTCAATAAATACAATGTTAGTGTAGCACATTTATGGTGGGGTTCAAATTGTTCATCACAATTATCACAGAGTCCTTTTGCTCGTCGTTCTTTCATCTCCTCAAAGCTAAGATGTTTAATTCGTAAAGTTCGATTAGATTTGGGGGTTGTGTAAGTGCTTTGTGCCCTTCCATTATGCATAGGTTTGGGAGTGATGTAAGTGGTCGACAATTTTTCCATAAGTGGTTTCCCTAATCGTTGTTGTGCATTGATTTTATCTTCAGCTAATTTTGCCAATCCATAGGTCTGCATCATTGTATAGGGATTGAACCTTGTCACTTCCATTCTAATTTTCTCTTTTAATCCCCTAATGAAGCCACTTATGAGAATTGATTCATCCAATATTGTGTTGTGTTTGGTGATATCCTCAAACCGAGTTTGATACTCATGTACAGAAGTGATTTGATGAAGATCTTTGAGCAATTCCCACATGACTGGGTCCCACATGGCTCTGATACCAAATGGTAAGACCCCAAGATCTTACTATAAAATTATTAACAAATTAATGTAAATGTAATCATAAGCCACTCAAAGGGGGTTCCCTTGCAATCACTTTGCCACTATAGGGGGCTCCCTCCTTAGAATCTATGCTTATTCTTCTTCTTGGATGATTTGATATGGATGGCCAACCTAATATATATATCTACCCTAAAGCTATGTTGGTGAAGAGACATGATGGTTCATGTATGAAGAGACGTGATGGTTCACGTTATGAAGGGTTGTGATGGTTCACTTTATAAGTTAATAATATAATAATTAAATGATTAATAATACTAACTAATACTAACTAATAATGTTAGGATTGAGGATCCTAACATAGTTTTATGAGTTACTGTAGAAGTTTCTTAGAGTTTTTCCTGCTTATAATATTTCCATTATCATACATTCAATTTTGCAATCTCATTTTATATCTAATGGATTTTTTCTCTGAATTTTATAGCTTCAAAAGCTAATAGTGGTAATAAAGCACTAGGTAAATTGATAGGAGAAAGTAGAGTTGCTAGGAGTATTTTTGGAAATGTTGTTTGGAAATGTTGTGGAGATCACTTGAAGGAGATAGAGGCAAGTTTTGAATAGCATACTTAGAAGAATTAGAGGTCAATTTTTGAACAACTTTTGGAGGAGATAGAAAAGGCTACAGTTTGTTAGCCAAGGAAGAACAACAGATTTGTAGTGAAGAAGGAATAGGAATAGAGCCACCAAGCGAGTAATCATCAAGAGCCACCGAGCTGAAAAGAAAGCTAAAACGTTAAAGGAGTCAAGGCATAAAGAAGCCAAATATGATTCATCTGGTCAATATTCAAATTTTTGAAGGTCTAACATCAATTCCAACCTCCAGTCTGCTTAGGCAGTGCTCAGTAGGGCTACCAATTTGTTGAAAAACTCTAGTAGACTAGGCCAGGCCTCAAAATTTGAAGATTTGATCTTTGCTTGACGTTTTGGAAAGTTGTGTAAGGGCTTTAGAAGGATAGAATTTTCACTATCAACATTTGCCTAAAACATCTAGAAATAGTCCACATATGTTGGAGGCCACTATAAAGGCAACAAAACTTGCTGGTGTAAGCCCTTTGACAATTGAAGGTAGTGTAGCAACTTTGTGGAATAATCCTTCTTTGAAGTCAAAACAAAAAGGGAGAGTTTGAAATAGAAGCTTCAACAGGTAAGAATAATGATTATAATTGTATTAAGAATAACTATGATGCTAAAATAGAAGAAGCTTCACCATAGTCGTGTTTGGTAGAAGTTTAAAATATAATTCTTCGGTCCTAAGGAAGTATACAAACGTAGGAGGATGCTAGGTTAGCTGACGCCAGAATATATGATAAAAAGAAATGCAAGCCTAGATCTAAATGATTTCAACTTTGGGACGATGGCGCTGGAGACCTCAGCATTGAAGAGGTCATGTCAAGTATAACATCTCTGTAAATGGATATATAGTGACAACTAATCAGTGGAAAATAATCATAGAGAATATAGAAAGTGATGTTACAAAATTTTGGAGTGGTCATTCATTGAATTTTGTGCCAGGTATATCATTTAAATGCCTTACCCATCATGTGGGGAGAAAATTGCTGGTGTTGGTGCTATGTAATCTACCCATTTACTAGGTAAATGTAACGATCATAGTAATAGAGCCGTTACAGAACAAGTGTCTCGATTGACATAATATAGCTGTTATAGTGAGCAAGCTATTACATTGAGCATTTATTAGAGAAACACATAGATCACAGTGTTACTAAGGGCTAAAGAAGTTGTGGTTTAAAATAAGTTTTCCATAGGACTATCGAAATATTAGAACAAGCAGTGGTTAACAGCTCGCATAACATCTAGAATGGGATCAGAGAAGGAATATCACCATGTAAAGCAGAAGTTCTGAATTTATTCATTGGAAGAAAACATTCGTAGTAACATCTTTGAAAGGCTCCTAAAGGTATTCACACCTTGTAACGGTCATCAAAAATTTGGTGTGGGCATTGGACATAACGGTCACCTGTCAAGGATGTAGCCACAGCCGAAATCAAAGTGGCGCAGCGAATAAATTATTTCTAATAAGGTTTTTTTTTCAAACAATACTAAAAGGAATAATAAGGTGTTTAATAGAAAGTCTAAGTAATGGATAACAAGGATTAATTTAATATTGGAGACATAATTAGTTAATAAGAAGTATTTAATTTATTGATTTTTGGAATATATAAGGAATAAATTTAAATTAAAAAAGAAAGGTTTTTTATGGAGAGACTAGGTTTGTTTGAGTAGAGCATTTGAAGTTTTTAATGATTTGGAATTCAATTAAAGTTTTTGAAAAATCAAATTATTGAGATAAAAAGTTATGGTCAAATTGAAATTTAAAGGTTATATTGATTTCATATTTTTAAATTAGAAAATTATTAGTGAATTATTGCAAATTTAGTTATTTACGGACAAAAGGGTTTCAACCTCAAACTTTAGGAAAAATATAAATTTGCAAAATTTAAACCTAGGGAGATAAAAGGGCTACTACTCCAAAGGAAATGGCAAATACAAGAATATTCTTTTTTGAATCACAATTATTAAAAGGGCCTAATTTTACCCCATGGAAAAATAAAATGAGGTTCATACTTATTTTTGAAAAACTTTGGCATGTGGTGAATGGATAAAGAAAAGTCCTAGTAGCAAAAACAGGAATTCTATCTTAAGAAATTCAAGCACACATTAGTGAAGCAGAAACTTCAAAAATTGCATGGGAAAAGTTGTGTATGATATTTGAAGGAAATAATAAGGCAACTATTTTGCATCTACAATCACAGTTGTATACAATAAAATTTCATGATGGAGAAAACATAGAATAATTTCTTCAAAGGATATCATAATTAAAATCAAAATTGCATACATTAGGGGAAAAGGTTGAAGATGAACTTTTGGTTTCAGTTGTACTTAGAGCACTTCCTAAATCATTCAAAGTATTGGTCACATCTCTTCTAGTATCAAACCAAAAGGTATCATTTGAGAAATTGATAAATATTCTTTAGCAATATGAACTTGAAAATCAATTGAAAATTAAGTCATATAATAAGGCTCATAAATTAGAAATAGAATTTTACACTTCATCACAAAAACAAAAACAAAAGAAGTATTGTTATGTTTTGAGAAAGGACATAATACAAAATCTTGTAAGTATAATGCATTGACAAGGAAAGGTCAAGATAAAATTAGAAATAGAACTTTGCACTTCATCACAAAAACAAAAACAAAAGAAGTATTATTATATTTGTGAGAAGGAAGGACATAATACAAAATCTTATAAGTATAATGCATTGACAAGAAAATTTTAAGACAAAGAATATCCTAAAGAAAATCAGAGAGATCAGAATAATCAACTAGGATATGATGCACAATCAGAATTTGTACATAAAAATTTTATGGTAAATCATATATGTTTGTTATCAAATAATGATAAATCTAATGAAGACTTAGAACTCATATATTCTAGCTCAAATGATTTGAGTATAGTTCATGATTAGTTGGAAAAATTTTATACCGTTAACATTGATGATGACAAAGATTCAAATGATGACAGGGATAGTGATGGTCAAAGTAATATTGATATTGATAGAGTTTAGTCTAATGATGCTTTTGGTTATTTTAAAAAATATAATAAAGGAATAGATTCAAAATTGATGAATAAAATGGGATATAAAGATACAGGTTTAGAAAAACATGAACAAGGAAAGAAAAAACTAATTATATTAGAAATAATACCAAGATGTGAAGGTCTTAGATATACAAGTAAGACTAGTAGCAATGAACAAGGAACTAAGTTTATTATAGGAAATAGAGCCATCAAATCAATAACAAAGATTGATAGAATCAATTGCAATAAAGAACAAAATGATAAGAGGAATCTTGTAATAGAAAACAAATATAGTCAATGTGGTAGATATGGACACAAGATAAAGAAATGTTGGAATCTCCATTGTTGTGAAACTTGTGGAGGACATAATCATTCTCGAAAAACTTGTCTATATAAAGAGAATGAAATTTAAAAAATAAAAATAAATTGTAGATGGATAAGTACGAACGAATGGAATAAGATAAAAATAATGTTGTATAGTTTCTATAAAATAAAACCAAGCGTAATGAAAAATTGAAGTCTATTGAATGAGAAGAATGATGTTGATTTTATCATAAAGAAATATGAAATAAATTATCATGATTCAATCATAGCTTGAGAGGTAACCTATAGTGAAAGCAATGCTAGCTTTTGATGCAGCATGTAATGGGAGATAGCAATCACAAGATGCATAATAATATGAAATAAAGTAAATCTGTGAGATGACTGAAAATATACTATAAATAGAAATGATGGAGATGTTTACAAAAGTAGCTATGGAGGAAATGAACACTCCATGAATATAGCTACAGCTCAAGAATGGGCATTGAGCATATTACACCCCATCACAATACATCACATTGCTACATCATGCCACTCTGGTCTACACTACTTCCTACTACTCTATATTGCTCTATGTCTATGGCCCTTTATATAGGAAATAGGTTCCTTGGCCAACACTCTACCTAGATGTGCAAGGGACAACTTGCACATATACAACTTGCACTTTGACACTTGTGCATTTATTACATTGCATGAAGTAACTAGATAACTTCCCCCTAAAGTAATCTAATGTCCTAAGTATGTACCAAGAAAGGTACATTTACATGATCCAAATGATGTAATATAGTCTATTTCTAACACCCCCTTGTATTACATTATTTGGATATTGAAGACTTTAGTCTTCAATGTGGATCTTCTTCCATCGGATAATGGAATTTGTATTCTCCTTCATTGCTTACTGTGATCAGGTTTAGTAGATAATTTGTGTCTTCATATGATGCAAAGTAAGTTGTAGTTGGAGGTTCTTCTGGCTATTGTATGTGTTCAACTGGTTCAGTCTTCATGATGCCAAGTTTCTTTTTAGCATGTTTTTTCTTCCTTTTCCTTCTTCTTCTCTTGTGATTCTGCATCGGTGCTGGTAGAATTTTTGCTTCATGACAAGTTAGTTTATCATCACAATAATATTATTCTTTATCTTGTTCCTTGTGTTGAGCAAGTACAAACACAATTAGTGATAGATACACCATCAGACATTCTTCTAGTGAAAATATAACCAATCTTTGTGAATTCCACCATGTTGTGAAGAGAATATCATGAAGATAACCAATCAATGTTGTAAAGTTACCTTCTTTAGCTTCTTTAAGAAATAAGGAAAATTTCTCTTTGTCACTAATGGATAGATACTCATATCCTTCTAGAGTATCTATTAAGTTTTGGGAGTAGTATTCTACTTCATGTAGTAGTTCTTCATTATTGAAGGTATTTCTTAAGATATCATCCATGATAGATCCTTCTAGATTTTGCAAGAATCTTTGAAGTCTACCTTATGACTCCCTATGTTAGGATATATGATTCTTGATTGAAGAAATATAAGCTTGATTTGATAAAACCTTTATTAATCCTTGTTTTGTAGACTACCTTATGTCTCCCAAGTAATGTGAGTATATACTCCTAAGGATTTTTAGGTTATGAGGAAAGCTTATATTTTGTAACTTGATAATCTATGATAGATGCTGATATTACCAAGTTTTGTAGAATGCCTTATGACTCCCTAGTATGCTATGGATAAGATATAGTGCTTTTGTAGAATTATAGTTCAATATTTGATTGATTTTGTAAAGTTTTTTAGAATACCAAAATCAATTCCTATTATCCCTTATTGCTCCTATTGAACTAAGCATTGTTCCCAAATTTTAAAGAGGTTATAATGTTGGATCTTTTGTCTCCTTTTGAAAGGATTGAGACAATAATATTATGAATATCCAACCTATGAGAAAAATCTCTTTATAAATAACCCTTTGGGAATTAGGTTAAGTGTATCTAATTTTCCAATTAATTGATTTGATGTAGTAGCCCTTATGACTCCCTAATATTTGGATAAATTAGATCACAATTAATATTTGCAAATATTTAATATTTATCCAAGTAGAAAACCTTATTACTCCTAGGTTTTATATTACAAATATTTGATTCAATTTGATAAAATATTCCCTTGATGTATGGCTTTCAATGTAAATAAATTCCTTTGATTTAAACCTTATAACTCCAAGGAAAGAAAGCACATATAAATGGAAATAATTTTACCTTTCTCCAAGCAATGTTCGATGCTGATTTCAGAGAAGCTTGGACTACAGAATTTATGTAGATGTCATGGATGTTGTGGACGTATCCTCCAATGGAAGCACTTTGAGTTTAATGCATTCCAAATCTGGTGTCTTCTAGTCTCTTCCCTTGACTTCGGTTGCCTTGAGCATTAAAGGCTCTAACACCTTCTTGACATGCTGCAACTCGGCCCTTTTTGCACATACAATGAGATAGTAAATTTGATGATGAAGAATGCTTGTTGACTTTGGTCATTGATGTCCTTAAAATGGAGAAGATTCTTCTTTGATGTGCCAAGTGGCAAGACCATTTCCCTTTGAGTGCTTGAGGAGAGTTTGGTGCCAATGAAACATTTGTCTACCTTCTTGTAATGTAAGAATGTTATATTCTTTAGCAAAATGCTTGGTCTTCCTCTTTGACAAGTGTACTCAATGCACCAAATGCACCAACCTATTCATGTAACTCCTCCTTGAAGATGAGCACTCTCTTGAATCAAGCGTTAGGGTTTTCCTTTAGTGACAAGTGTCACTTTCTTCTCTGCATGGATGTAGTCTCTATTGCTGGTTTGAACGGACCCTTTGAGACCTTTTTAGCTTCATAAATCCCCACCTTTGCTTTCATTCACTTGCATAATATTCTACTAGGATATGGAGCAACAATATGGAGGCCTTGAGCACCACTTTTAATGAGCGTATATGGAGTAAGTAACACTCCAAATGGTGCTTCAACTTTCTTTTGCTTTATACTTGTTTTTCATCCTCCTTATGTAGATGCTATTGCTCTTGAATGATATTGTTTCTCCCTTGCTCTTGTACATGTATCTTGTAGGTTCAACCATCTAGGATGTGAGGAGTATGAGCCCTTCGAATGGCTCCTTGAGCTAGGCTTGGATGGCTGCTAGCATACGACCACTTTCAGCTGGTTTTTCCAGCAAGTGTAGTGCCTTTGAGGCACCTTTGAATCTGCCTTCTCTCCCTGTATAACCAGATTAGAAATAGTGCACTATAATGTAAAATAGTTTTTATACAAGATGACCTTG
This sequence comes from Wollemia nobilis, assembly GCA_028583015.1. Classification (NCBI taxonomy): domain Eukaryota; kingdom Viridiplantae; phylum Streptophyta; class Pinopsida; order Araucariales; family Araucariaceae; genus Wollemia; species Wollemia nobilis. Next base: position 3,115,855 of record JAQPPZ010017220.1, on the reverse strand, counting down.
TTGCACCTTCTTTTGCACTCCTCTTTGTAAATCTGAATTTCTGGTTTTTGAGGTAGAATATTGAGTGCAATATAGGGGTTTTGAGGTTGTCTCTTGATTAGACACCTTCCCCTATTTTCTTGGATATTTTATAAATGAATCCAAGCTTGTAACCACATGATAGAAGCTATTTTTCTGCACTATTTTCTTGTGCTTTGAACTTGAGACTCACCAAGTCTCGTTCGAGGCTTCTTTTGATGCTCTTATGGTGGTTACTTTCTTCTCCAATGCTTGGAGGATTGAGCTGATTTTTGTGGCTTCCTTAGGCCACTTCAAAGTTGTAGATCTCAGTGCATTAATAGTGTCTTTAGACACTTTGACAAATTCTATTTTTGTGCCCTTCTAATGAACACAAACAATAATATTTGAGAGCAATATAATAGTGCAAATGAATCTAATAATATTTTACTTCTACTGCACTAACAATTTCACCTTATCACTCCAATCAACTCTCAAAAATAATGCACTTAATCAATTTACTACAACTAATCAAGAATAATCTGAAATGAATCTTCAAGAATTATTCTAAAATTTCTTTATAAGCAAGGTAATAGGAGCTAGTCTTCATTTTCTTTCCAAAGTAGATGATAGGTAGTTGATAGATAGTTTGAGATTCTAAAATCTAATCAACTCCTAAAGTGCAAATGAACCTTAAAGAATCCTTTATTTTTGCACATTTGAAGACTCTTAATTCAACTCTCCTTTTTGCAACTTTACTCCAATCAAGGTGCTTAAACAAATCTGATAAGTAATCCACTTAATGAATTTACTTGCACCAATAGTTGCTTACCTTTTTCTGAAAGCCCTTTTTGCCACTTTTGTAGAGGATGTAGATCTTGGTGTCTAAGATCACCAAGTTGTTGTCTTGAGTAAGATCTTGCAGCTCTCTGTAGGCTACCTTGAACAACTTCATCTTCACCAAAATATGGTCTCCAACTCTCTTTCATGAGCCTAGGATTTTGGTGGCTTGTTATCCTCTTGTAGTCTCCTCCTTTTGTTGTATATTAGAAGAGATATTTGATTCTGAAGTGGTGCCTTCTTGTTATGAGAGGTAATCTCCAAATATCCTAGATTTGGTAGGCTTCTTCTATTTGAATCTTCCTTCAAGCTTCTTGTCAAATTCTGACTTCAAATAGGATCTTCTTCTCAAGATTTTGAATGTCTTGAGGTCTTCTAAGATTTGGCACTCCTTGCCAAATTCTTCTTCTTGGGCTTGTTGTCGGATGGCGATAATTGTCCCAAATATTTCACTATCTCCAATAGTGAATTTCTCCAATGAGTTCTCCTTGGAACTCCTTTGATGATTTCTTCAGTAAGGCTCTCCAAGCCTTTTACTAGATGCTCATAGAGGCCTCTCCAAGGCCTTGTAGCTTCTTCTGGTCTTCTTTGAGACCTTATCTTCAACCTTCTACTTCTGGAAGTGTTGGTGGTGAGATCTTCTCCTGGATCTCTAATTCTACTGCCTCTGTATTCGAGTAGGACTCTCCTAGTCCTTCTTCATCAATGAGATCTTCTCCTGATCTCTTTTGCTTTAGGTGTTGGATTGATTCTAAAGAAGATACTCTTCCTAACCTTTTTGTAGGAAGCTTTCCCAACTCACTGAATCTCCCTATTCTTGCAACAAAGTATTAGTATTGAAATCTACTTCTAAATTAGATACTCTCTTATGGAGTCTTCTTTAGGATCAAGGCTTCTATGGCCTTTTCTTCAAGGCTTCTGTGGCCTTTTCTTCAAGGCTTTTGTGGTCTTTTCTTCTATATCAAGGCTTCTGTGGCCTTTTCTTCTGGATCAAGGCTTCTATGGCCTTTTCTTCTGGATCAAGGCTTCTATGGCCTTTTCTTCTTGTGAAGTTTCCAATCTAGCAATGGAGATCTCCTATCTCCAAACTTCACTATAATTCTTCTCCATAAGTCTCTTCTGTAGTGTTCTTCTCTTGCAACAACTAATCTCTGCACTATGAAGGCACTTTGACCTTTGGGTAATGAAGTTGAAATCTCCTAGATTTCTATTGTAGGAGGTGTCCCAATCATCTGAGTATTAATTCCCTATAATAAAAGAACCTTTAGGTTAATTTCTCTAGATCTCTTAGATGAGCTTCACTAGTTGATTCATCAAACTAGTGGATCAAGTGTTGAGTCCTAGTCTTCACAAGTTTTCCCTTGAAACTTTGTGGAAAGACTCTAGCCATATGCAATCTCAGTATTCTAAAATCTAAGATTTCTTTCAGTCCTTACTTGTGGCTCTCCTTAATTCTACCACCAAGACTCTTCTGAGAATTTTTGATAGTGATTGGTCCAATGGTGCATCAGGTTGTCAAAAAACTCAGGGTCAATGATAATGGTGGTTTTCCTATTGACCTATCATAGCTCTGATACCACTGTTAGCTTTTGATGCAACATGTAATGGGAGATAGCAATCACAAGATGCAGAATAATATGAAATAAAGTAAATCTATGAGATGACTAAAAATATACTATAAATAGAAATGATGGAGATGTTTACAAAAGTAGCTATGGAGGAAATGAACACTCCATGAATATAGCTACAACTCAAGAATGGGTATTGAGCATATTACACCCCATCACATTACATCACACTGCTACATCATGCCACTCTGGTCTACACTACTTCCTACTGCTCTATCTTGCTCTATGTCTATGGCCCTTTATATAGGAAATAGGTTCCTTGGCCAACACTCTACCTAGATGTGCAAGGGACAACTTGCACATATACAACTTGCACTTTGACACTTGTGCATTTATTACATTGCATGAAGTAACTAGATAACTTCCCCCTAAAGTAATCTAATGTCCTAAGTATGTACCAAGAAAGGTACATTTACATGATCCAAATGATGTAATAGTCTATTTCTAACAAGCAATAAAAGTAGTGGAAGCATTTGTAGTGATGATCCTATAGAGGCAATAGCCTTATGATATTATTGTGGATGACCTAGAGATAATGATTATCTAGATATTACCTAGAGGTAAAGTTATAATGGAAGTGATCCATATGAAGTCATACAGTGGTAGTGATCCATAGGTAGTGACCCAAAGGCAAAGACCTAGAGGTAGTGACCTAGATATAGAAACCTAGAGGTAATTCAGATACATTGATCTAGAGGTAAACACAGATTATTTATCCAGCCATGATATAGTTAGAGCTATAGATTGAAGAGAAAGAATAATTAGATAAGACAAAAAGTCTTTCTACCAAATAATGTAATACAAGGGGTGTTGGAGATATTACATTATTTTGTCCCCCTTGTAATATTAGTTTGGTAGTGAAAGAGTACACAAGTGTCTTTTAGTTAGGTGTGCATGCGTACAAGTGATAATTATATAGAATTCACATATGTCCTTAGAGTAGAAAATATAAGAGTCACATACTATTATATATTTATGACTAAGCATTGTAATAGGTATTGAAAATTCCATTTCTCACAACATGCATTAGTAGAGCTTTATACAAGAGCATTTTTAGTATTTTTGTAAGCATATGTTAATGGTAGTTTTATGAGTTACTATAGAATTTTCTTATGAGTTTTTTTTGCTTAGAATATTATCATTATCATAGATTCAATATTTCATGATCATTTTAAATCTGATCGTTGATTTCTCTTTAAGTTTATAGCTTCAAAATCTAACATCTCTCATATATCATTAGTTTCAACCAAGGCGGATTTGTTTTGGAAAGGCAAATTCTATATGGCATTATAATTGTTCATGAGCTTCTGCATTCAGTGGATAAAAGTGTTAAAGGAAGCAATGTTCATCAAACTAGATATGAATAAATCCTATGATAGAGTTTTGTGGTAAATTTAAGAAAACATTTTGATATAATTTGGCTTCTCACAGGTCTGGGTTAATCTCTTGAAGAAGTGTTTTTCATCCCCAATGTTCTCTATAATTGTTAATAGATCACCTATGAGATACTTTAAGAGATTGAGATGTCTGAGGCAAGGGGATCCCCTTTCCCTTTATCTCTTTATTATCCTTGTTGAAGTCTTGGGCAAAATGATTAAAGAAAAACTAGATTCCAAAGTTGTTGAAGGTATAAAATCGGTCTCCTCTATGAACCCCATTTTGTATCAATAATTTGCTAACGAAACTCTTCTAATGACAATGGCTTCAATTCCTTAAGCAAGAGAAATTAAAAATATTTTAATTTTATATGAGTTGGTTGAGTCAAAAGATTAACCATAGAAAGAGCAAGATATTCTTCTTTAATATGTCCCTCAAGAGGCAAATAGCTATAATTGATATTTTAGGCTGTATGGTTGTCAATTTCCTATCTTCTTACCTAGGCATACCCTTATTTAAAGGAAGAGCGAAAGATGAGCTTTGGTTTCTTGTTTTAGATAGATTGCAGAAAAAGCTTGTGGGATGGAAGGAGGCTTTGTTAAGCCAAGCTAGCAAAGTCCTTTTAGTCATTTCTTCTCTTCAAAGACTACCAATTTACTTCATATCCCTTTTTAAGATTGCAAAGAATATTGAACAAATCCAAAAGAATTTCCTTTGGTCTAGAGTAGAGAATAAATCAAGATTTCATCTTGTTTCATGGAAGAAAGTTTGTTCTTGTAAAAATAAGGGTTGTATTGGTTTTATGAGGTCTATTAAGATGAATGATACATTGCTAGCTAAGTAATATTGGAGGCTTAAATCACTTAAGGATCATAGCTAGTCTCATATTACTAAAGCCAAATACTTTGCTAGAAGATCTTTTTTGGACCTCCACAATTTTCCCTCAGATTCTACTTTTTGGAATAACATTATTAAAACCAAGGATACAATTCTCAAAGGAGTTAGGTGGAAGTTGGGTAATGGTCAAAAAATCAACTTTTAGGAAGATACTTCGTTAAAGCAGACTCCTCTTATCAGCATCCCTTCCTATGCTAGGTTGAAGCCTTCTCTGGATCTCTCTCTAGGGTCTAAAGTGGCCAATTTTATGAAAGATATTGATGGAATAAAATCTTGAAAGTATCTATCAGTTCTTGAACTTGATAGAGAAGAAGAGGAAGTACTGCAAATTCTAAACAGTTTGTTAAGGTTGCAAGCTATTAAAAACTCTACTTGTGAAAATATTTTAATTTGTTCTAGATAGACTAATGGATTATTCTCAGTAAAATCTACATACTTGTTGGATTGTCAAGATGGGGTTTTCTGGGCCTTAATCAGACAGGTTTGGATTAAAACAATAACACCAAAAATTAACTTTTTGCTCTAGCTTGCTTTGTAGAATAAAATTCTCCCAATAGAAAATATTTAAAAAAGAGGATTAACTCTCACCAATAGATGATATCTATGTGGTAAGAGAGAGGAAACCATAGTCATCTATTTATAGATTGTATTTTCTTATGAAGTCCATTTGTTAATGAATAAGATGTGTGGTCTGGGTTTTACCAAATTCTATTGAAGATATGTTTGAACAATGGACTTCCTCTTTCCTTGGCAAAATATGTCAATCAAACTAGAATCTGAGCTTTCCTCACTTTTTGGGGGGAATATAGAAAGAGAGGAACAGTTGGGCTTTCAAGGACTACTCTCATAATGTTAGATCTATCTTTAATAAAATCCTCTCTGGCCTAGTGAAAAATGTGTCAAATATATTTTCAAACAAAAATAAATCTCCTTTAGATCTGAATATTACCAAATATTTGATAATTCTAATAAACCCTTAGGAGGCTGCTTATGTTGATCAAAGGACCAGACAACAGATAATTTGGACTTCCCCACAAGATGCCTAGCTCAATTTAAATTTTTATGGGACCTCCAAAGGGAATCTAGGCTCATCTGGTGCAGGTAGAATCCTAAGAAATAGTGAAGGGGAGTTTATTATGGACTTTACTGAAAACTTAGGTATTCAAACAAGCCAGTTTGTAGAATATAGGACTATTTACCAAGGGAAAAACCTTATTAGACATCTTCAAGACAAAAGAATTATATTTTAATGGGACTTATTAAACATCATAAATAATCTCTCAAGCAACTCAGAAGCTATTTGGGACACAAAAATTATGATGGTTGAAACTAAAAATATTTTGAAATCCTTGGAAGCCTATAGATGCTCTCATGTATTTAGAGAAGGAAATTGTGTGGTTGATGCTCTAGAAAACCTTGGAGTTGCTCAAGTGGGGTTGTTAGTTTGGCATGATAACTTCCCATAATAATTATTAAATATAACTTAGAATGAAATACTTTAGTACTCTCATGATCCTCATGTCAAATAAATATAATAGGATAAAGCTTTTGAGGAAGAACTAGATCTATATTTTCAAGAGATGATATTAGTTTGCTAGTTGATGAGAATGAAACTTCATTTTAAGCTTCTCAAATTTAAATTTAGTAAGCAAGAATTGGCTTTGTCTTGACAGTTGGCATCCTTAGTTCCTTTGGGTTTGGTAGGCATGGCATAGTTGGGCTTAGGTTTGGAATGCCAAGTAGAATTCTAATTGGATGTGGATGACATTAAGTGATTGGTTGGAAATTATGGACATGTTGATCTCCCATCATTCATTATGGCCCTTTGTCCTTAAAAGTTGACATGGAAGCTTTTTTACTGATTTAAATCAATATATGCTTTCTTTAATCTTGGCCTCCTTGAAAATAAGTAATATTTGGAGTAAGCATCATGATATTTTATTTCCTTGCTATCTGATGATGCCTAGGTGGTTATGTGCAATAATTCTAAGTAAAAAATCTATACGCATGGCTATCGATGCATCATGTCAAGTCCATGTGTAACCAAGGCTCATGTCATTGGTCAAGGAAATTTGTGATTACACGAAATGTTTCTCCCTTGTTTTGCATTCATGTTTTGTCAAACACATTACAAACTCTTTTTAGCATCATTTTAATCAAATAAAATTTATTCTTGAAAAGTGGATTCATGTCGAGTATTGGGTTGTTTTTTGCCAACTTCGAGGGTGGACTTTAGAAGGTACTCTAGGAAATCCAAGCAATTTAGGAGATCATGCCTTTAAAGACTCATGATACAAGATCTTCAAGATTGACTATCATCTTTATCTCATAAGGCTCTAGATTGTTCACTAGTGGTAGAGAATTTTTGGTATTGTTTTTATGTTGAACCTGGTTGTCATTTTGGTTCGATCCTTTGTAAAGGTGAGAATCATGGTTGTAATGGAAGTAAGGTTGAAATGGGTGGAACCATTGGTTGACTTCCTGGATGTAGACCTTTATGTATTCTTCAAGAATGAGAGAAGTTTAAATTTTCTTAATCTTTTAAAGGGACATGATCTAAAGCTCACCAAGGACATGGATTTATCTTGAAATAGAGAGGTAGCTTTTGTTTTTGGTATGGATTTTGTCATTATAACTCAACTCTTATCTAAGATCATTACGGCATTTGTGGATGGTGAATTTTTTTTAGAGAAAAGCACTCACTAGTAAAGGAGATGGACATGTTTAAACACAAGGCAGGTCAATCAGTCAAATATCATAATGGTTTTCAAAGGTCCTTTTTCTGTGACCCTTGGGATAGGATTATTCTTGCAGTTATGGACTTCTTCACTCTCAAGTGCAACAAGGATATTGTAAGAAGCTTGCAATTGGATTTGGCCAACCACTTTCATGGAAAAAAGGTGATGCATATTCCTAGCTTCCTCTTCAAAGAATTGAAAATAACTAGTAACAACGTTCAACAAGGTAATTCTTCTCTTATTAATCACCAAGGTCTATTTAAAGTCATATTCAATTATATTTCTTTAATATGGATGGCTAATGCTAAAGTTAAGTTTGGCATTGGATATGGGTCTATTTGGGAGTCTTCCACCTCTAGTTTATATTCTCTAAAGAGACATATGGTCTTGTCAAGTTTGGGTGATGGTGGTAAATGAAGAACACAAGCTTATACTGAGAGGGGGGTGAACAGTATAAGACCACTTTTTACTTTTTCCTTCAATTCAACTTTCAATTCAATATTATGCAGTGTAAAGATAGCAGTATCAAAAGCCGTAATCAAAGCAATGCACAAAACACCATCCACAAAGAGACACAACAATTTACGTGGTTCACCCAATGTGGGCTACTCCACGGATAAAATATTTCACTAAATTTTATCAAATCAAATTCTAGGAATACCTTTCCCGATTACAAAGTTTATGGGCACCAACCCAAAGGAGACACCAATCCCCTAGCTCTGTTCTGGCTGGTGATCCTCTAGAAAACCTCTGCCTCCGCTGCCCTTAGCAAATGGAACTCTATCCATAGAAGACACCTGTCTTCCCTGCTCTAGTTGGAGACCTCTGTCCTCAACTCTATCACCTCAAAAGTTGGTCCTCGAATTTGCACTAAACACAGTCCTTCGGTCTAGCACAAATGTCCTCTTTCGTCTTTGCCTATTGCGCTTACTATGCCCTCTACTTTCTCTATGCAAAACACAGTAGCACTGTCTTCGCGCACTCTGATTCCTTGCGATCTCTCTCACTTAGATGATTCGAAAGAAATGCACTCTGTACTCGACGATCGAACTTCTCCCCCGCACTCTATCTGCGAAAGTCGCACTTCGAACACACACTCCGATCAATGCTTAACTCTCCAAGCAGCCCTCCTTTTATACTAACACTATCAAGATTAAAACCTTGATCTTAGTCGGTTGCACACCCTAAACTACGTCGGCTACAAACCCTAAACTTCGTCGGCCCAAATTTAACTTTGTCGGCTTCACTGCCTCTGCAACTCCTCTGTAGCTTCTACCGTGAAACTACAACATGTCGCGATATCGCGACACCTTTGCAACCGAACACTATCTTATGGCTTTTGTCGCGATATCACGACACTTTCTGCTTTTGCTGACGTCATCTTCACTCCTATCACGAAATCGTGACCCTTCTGTCTTCATGGCCTTCTTCTCTACTTTTGTCATGAAATCACGACACTTCTGCCTCTGCTGACGTCATCTTCAATTCTGTCACGAAATCGTGACCCTTCTGTCTTCATGGCCTTCTTCTCTTTTGTCATGAAATCATGACACTTCTACCTCTACTGACGTCATCTTCAATTCTGTCATGAAATCATGACCCTTCTCGCTTTCTCAACCTTTTCTCGGCTTGCACTAGCAAAAATGGAACATGTCACGAAATCGTGACACTTTCGTTGCCTTATGCTTTTCTCTGCCTTACGCCCGTGAAACTGGAACATGTCACGAAATCGTGACACTTTCGCCTTCGAGCTCTTCCTTCTTGAATTCATCGTGAAATCGTGACGCTTCTTCTGTTGAAGACTTGCTTCCTATTTTTGTCGTGAAATCGTGACACTTTCTCCAACTGAATGCTGCCATCTCAACTCATGAAATCAATGACTTTACTCTTCCCATGTCCTTGAAAATCATGATAGTTCTCACTTCGACTTCTATAGCATGTCACGAAATCGTGACACTTTGTCTTGCTACTTTCTCTCTCTTCGAACTTGTCATGAAATCATGACAATTCACACTACGGACTCTCTTTTCAGCATTATGTCATGAAATCGTGACACTTTTCTTTGGACTCTCTCTTCCATTATGTCATGAAATCGTGACACTTTTCCTTTCTCTCCACTTCTTTCTCTCTCACACTTTCCGTACAATCTTCTTTGCAATATGTCACGAAATCGCGACACTTTTCCTTCTCTGCCTTCCTGCACTTTCTGAGTCACGAAAATGCGACATGTCACAAAATCGTGACACTTTCCACCTTGCTCTTCTTCTCTGCCAACATGTCACGAAATCGCGATAGTTTTGCCAGCTCTTTCTCTCTCCTCAAACATGTCATGAAATCGTGACAGTTTTTCCAGCACTTTCTCTCTCCTCTAACATGTCACGAAATCACGACAGTTTTTCTTGCCTACTGCATACCTTTTCTTACTTGTCTTTTTCTTTGATCTTTTGCAAAAGGGCTACTATGATCTTCCTGGAAACTCACTGTCCATGCTCTGAATAATCTGACATTAAATCAAATTCCTTCAAGAGCTTCTTGACATCAATGACAACTTCTACACTTGAGCAAAGGCAATGGACCCAAGGTACCCAAAATTGCCAACAATCTCCCCCTTTGTCATTGATGGCAACCCTTCACTGAAAACTCATCTCAAGAGCCAAAACTGAAACCAACTGTGCTAACAACTGAGAATCTGCCTTTGAAGTTTTGCTCCCCCTGACTTGAAGCTCTTCTCTTCACTTGAAGCTCTCCCCCTTACTCATATCTCTCCCCCTTTGTCATCAATGGCAAAGGGTCACCTTTGGGGCTCGGGACTAAGAATGAGCCTCTTAGCTTAGTCCCTCCCCCACCTCCTGATGAGGTGATTAAAATAGGGGTGGGAGTAAAACTCCCATTAGGCATTGATCATCATCAGCGTCTACAATTTCCTTGTCTGGCCTTCTCTTGAATTCTTTGCCCGTATTCCTGTTCTTGTCACTGTTCTTTTTCTTGTTATCATTCCTGTTCTTGTTCTTGTTCTCATCCCTATTTTTGTTCATGCCTTGATCCTTGGACCTGTTTATACCACTGTTCCTATTTTTGTACCTTGAAAGTTTAGCTCTACACTGTCTAGTTGTGTGACCTTCATTGTTGCACTTATAACAAGTAACAATGTTATTTCTTTTAGGCATACCTGTTCTTTGAATCCGCCAGTTCTGCCTAAACCTGTTCTGATCAAACTTGTTCTTGTTATTTACCTTGCAATAGACTGCCTTGTGCCCGAACTGTTGACAAGAGTAGCAATACCCTCGAAAGAAACTAGCGCTTCTAAAATTGTCGTTCACCTTCTTCACTTGAGCCATGCAATGTGCAGCCATGTGACCAAACCTGTAACATGCAAAACATCTACCGTGAAATTTACCTTTATCCGACCTCTTGGGTCCTGAAAACTTCTTCTTTTCATTCTGAATTTCATTTTCTATTTCTACGCATCTATCATCCAAGGACTCATAATCTGAAATACTTTCCTTATCAGAACTCTCTTCCTTTTGGAGTCTCTTACTAGATTCTCCAGCTTGTTCCTTGACAAAACCAAGGCCTGTTTTATCCGTTGTCTTTCTTTGACCTTTGATGAGTGACTTAACCTTTTTGGAGCTATCTTGAAACCTGTAAAGCTTATCCTTGTACTCTTTAGTTTCCTCTTTCAAAGAAGCCATTTTCTGTTCTAACTCATTGTATTCAAGAACCTTAGACTCTAACTCATCCTTGAGTTCTTGTGTCTTAGCCATAGAGACGTCGAGACTTTCTATAAGATCATCTCTCTCCATACAACATTCATCTAACTTATCCTTGAGTCTAGCATTCTTCTTTCTTTCCTTTTTCAAAACACTAAGAGCGTTAGTAAGTTCACTTTCTAGATCCTTTATTTGTTTGCTTTCCGAATCATCAAACCCTTTTTCAGATTTCCTATCACTAGAGGTGCTACCTTTTTCAAAAACCATACATGCATCTTCCTTATAGTTTTCTGAAGCATCCTCATACATACTAGAAACCAAATCATCATTTGTGCAATCATCCTCAAGGTGACCAAAATTTCCACATCTAAGACATTTCATGATAATGAATCTATGTTTCGGTTCTTCCTCTTTTTCTGATATGAACAACATCTCATTTTTAGTATCACTTGAAGAACTTTCACTATCACTACTAGAACACTTACTTGCTTTGTCTAGGTATAAACTCTTCTTGTGCTTGTGAGAATACCTCTTTCCTTGATTGTTGCGCTCATCTTTGTTTTTCCTGTGATGCTTGTGCTTTTCAGAATCCTTGCTTTTAGAATCCTGTATATCTTCATCACTTTCATTCTTGGGAACAGTACAGTCAGTAGCATAATGACCGAACTTTCCACAATTGAAACATCTTATATTTTTCATGCTTTTGAGCTTTCTAGAGAACTTGCCTTTCTTGTTGTAATATGCCTCTTCATCATCTGGAAGACTCATCACTCTCTTGAAGTTGTTTACCCTTGGATTTCTTGGTAGCCTTGAAAGCTGCCTCTTTCTTGACATCAACCTTCACTTGAGTTCTCAACTCAAATGTTGCAAGTATACTATGGAGCTCATCCTTTTTCAACTTATCCAAATCTTTAGCTTCCTCAATAGCAGAAATCTTTTCACTAAATCTATTAGGAAGAGATCTTAAAATCTTATCACAAACATCATTTTCAGCAAGCTCAAGACCTAAGTCTTTCATGGAGTTAACAACCTCATCCATACGAAGCATGTAGTCACTAATATTTTCATCATCATTCATCTTGAGTTGTTCAAACATACCTTTGAAGTGTCTCAACTTAGCCTTTCGGACATTTACATCACCTGTGTGAACCACCTGCAACTGTTTCCACATTTCACTAGTTGTCTTGCAGTGAATCACCTTGGTCAGATCTGCCTTCTGTAAACCTTTCAGGATTGCATTCATTGCTTTTGAGTTGTTGTGATGAAGGAGCCTATCTTCTTTAGTATAAGGACCATGTTCAGGAATGGTGTACCCATCTTCAATCACTTCCCAAACCTCATTCCCAAGTGCCATTAGATGAACCTTCATCCTTGCACTCCAAAGACCAAAATTTGATCCATCAAGAATAGGTGCTGCATTGCCACTTGAATAATCCATTGTGTTCTTTGCTAGCTTTTCCTTCAAGTTGTTAAACTTTTCGAAGGCACCCGCTCTGATACCAATTGAAGAACACAAGCTTATACTGAGAGGGGGGTGAATAGTATAAGACCACTTTTTACTTTTTCCTTCAATTCAACTTTCAATTCAATATTATGCAGTGTAAAGATAGCAGTATCAAAAGCCGTAATCAAAGCAATGCACAAAACACCATCCACAAAGAGACACAACAATTTACGTGGTTCACCCAATGTGGGCTACTCCACGGATAAAATATTTCACTAAATTTTATCAAATCAAATTATGGGAATACCTTTCCCGATTACAAAGTTTATGGGCACCAACCCAAAGGAGACACCAATCCCCTAGCTCTGTTCCGTTGGTGATCCTCTAGAAAACCTCTGCCTCCGCTGCCCTTAGCAAATGGAACTCTATCCATAGAAGACACCTGTCTTCCCTGCTCTGGCTGGAGACCTCTGTCCTCAACTCTATCACCTCAAAAGCTGGTCCTCGAATTTGCACTAAACATAGTCCTTCGGTCTAGCACAAATGTCCTCTTTCGTCTTTGCCTGTTGCGCTTACTACGCCCTCTGCTTTCTCTACGCAAAACACAACAGCACTGTCTTCGCACACTCTAATTCCTTGCGATCTCTCTCACTTAGATGATTCGAAAGAAATGCACTCTATACTCGGCGATCGAACTTCTCCCCCGCACTCTATCTGTGAAAGTCGCACTTCGAACACACACTCCGATCAATGCTTAACTCTCCAAGCAGCCCTCCTTTTATACTAACACTATCAAGATTAAAACCTTGATCTTAGTCGGTTGCACACCCTAAACTACGTCGGCTACAAACCCTAAACTTCATCGGCCCAAATTTAACTTTGTCGGCTTCACTGCCTCTGCAACTCCTCTGTAGCTTCTCCGTGAAACTACAACATGTCGCGATATCGTGACACCTTTGCAACCGAACACTATCTTATGGCTTTTGTCATGATATCGCGACACTTTCTACTTTTGCTGACGTCATCTTCACTCCTGTCGTGAAATCATGACCCTTCTGTCTTCATGGCCTTCTTCTCTGCTTTTGTCGTGAAATCATGACACTTCTGCCTCTGTTGACGTCATCTTCAATTCTGTCATGAAATCGTGACCCTTCTGTCTTCATGGCCTTCTTCTCTACTTTTGTCATGAAATCATGACACTTCTGCCTCTGTTGACGTCATCTTCAATTCTATCATGAAATCATGACCCTTCTCACTTTCTCAACCTTTTCTCGGCTTGCACTAGCAAAAATGGAACATGTCACGAAATCATGACACTTTCGCTGCCTTATGCTTTTCTCTGCCTTACGCCCGTGAAACTGGAACATGTCACGAAATCATGACACTTTCGCCTTCGAGCTCTTCCTTCTTGAATTCATCATGAAATCATGACGCTTCTTCTATTGAAGACTTGCTTCCTATTTCTGTCATGAAATCATGACACTTTCTCCAACTAAATGCTGCCATCTCAACCTATCACGAAATCATGACGCTTTTAGCTTTCGACTCTTCCCTTTGCTGCATGTCACAAAATCATGATAGTTCTCACTTCGACTTCTGTAGCATGTCACGAAATCATGACACTTTGTCTTGCTACTTTCTCTCTCTTCGAACTTGTCACGAAATCATGACAATTCACACTATGGACTCTCTTTTCAGCATTATGTCATGAAATCGTGACACTTTTTCTTTTGGACTCTCTCTTCTGCATTATGTCACGAAATCGTGACACTTTTCCTTTCGGACTCTCTCTCCTGCAACATGTCATGAAATCATGACACTTTTTCTTTCGGACTCCCTCTCCTGCACCATGTCGTGAAATCGTGACACTTTTTCGTCCATACAATCTTCTTTGCAATATGTCATGAAATCGTGACACTTTTCCTTCTCTGCCTTCCTACACTTTTCGAGTCATGAAAATGCGACATGTCATGAAATCGTGACACTTTCCACCTTGCTCTTCTTCTCTGCCAACATGTCACGAAATCGCGACAGTTTTGCCAGCTCTTTCTCTCTCCTCAAACATGTCGCGAAATCGCGACAGTTTTTCCAACACTTTCTCTCTCCTCTAACATGTCGCGAAATCGTGACAGTTTTTCTTGCCTGTTGCATACCTTTTCTTACTTGTCTTTTTCTTTGATCTTTTGCAAAAGGGCTACTATGATCTTCCTGGAAACTCACTGTCCATGCTCTGAATAATCTGACATTAAATCAAATTCCTTCAAGAGCTTCTTGACATCAATGACAACTTCTACACTTGAGCAAAGGCAATGGACCCAAGGTACCCAAAATTGCCAACAGTAAAGTGACTCTGAGAGGAGGTACGCAAAAAATCTAGTCCACATCTATTTTATAAGTGAAAGCTATCACTCAATGCTTAGTCAAATATTATTACTAGTTTATCTAAAGTTAAAGATGTCAGCACACCTAAACATTTCCCAAAGATGGTTGAGCCTAGGGAGAATGAAGTGGATTAAATTTTGGAAAATATTTTTTTGAATGTGGTAAAGGGCTTTAAATCTAGTGATGGTGGTCCTACTAGTCCAAGTGGTCATACTCATATTTACAATGGTTTGATTTCTAATTCCACTTCTATGGTTGTTAATTATTTGAACTCTGAAGATTCATCTCCTTCAAAGATGAAAATTTTGAGATGAAAAAGAAAAAATAACATGCTAAGACTTTAAAATCTATGGAGAAAGGTGCAAGGAGGTCTATCTAGTTGAAATCTAAGCATAAAAATAGACAGAAGACATCTCTCATGATTCAATATTCTGATGACTCAAAGAACAACCTTTCTACCCCATCCTCTAATACGAGCCTAAAAATTAATAAAATGCCTATGACTAACTAAATTTTCCATTTAGGTACGAGGTGTAGACCAATTGGTTCCTCCAAACCCCGTAAGGGGGCGGAGGTCCAAGGTTCAAATCTCGAGCTTGAAACTATAGAAATTTTTTAGCCATATCTCACTCATCCGGACTCGGATTGAGCTGAAATTTTGAGGGTAGATGCCTGAAAAACCCTAGAACATCTCCACCAATTTTCATATCATTTGGAGCAACACAGATCCTAGCACATCCCTATGTGTGAATGAGATATTTGGCAAGCGGCTATGCGAGGGTTTCATCTGGGTTGAGTGCAAGCAGCTCCAGAGGTTGGTTTTTAGGGCCTTCGGGCCCTAGCGGCCAATATTTTTATGGTTTATGCTCAATATTTTAGCAGGAAATGTTGCAGGGGATCCAATATGGGTTAGAAATTTGTCTTTCAAAAGATCATAATGTGAACTTGAGTGACAATGGCTTCCAATTTTCTGCACAAAAGAAAAGTGAAAACCATACCTTTCCACGATGTCTAGGGCAAGGATTAAAGAGATCACGAAACAAGTTTCAAGCAGTTGATCAAAAAATGGCTCATATCTCAAGTGAATCTGGTGCTAAGGTGCACCCACAAAATAATTCTATTGTGAAAACCCTTGTCAAGGGTAAGAATTTCGAAGACTCAACCCCAAAAATGAATTTTAGGGATGCCCTCCGTGGTGGACAGCCTCAGCCCAATGCTAATATCAATCTTAGGGCTTCCCATAAACCTCTAAGAATGCCTAATATTGATCCCAGGAAAACAGAGTCAGGATGTCTTAAAGCAGCTGATGGAACTCCTATTGTTAAGCTTGATATGGGTAACATTCAGACTGGCATTGAAGATTTGGAAAAAAGAGGACTAATTTGTCGGTTCGTGGGTTTTCGTCCGAGCCTATCTGCTTTCAAAGTCTGGGCTACAAAAAGTTGGAAAACTAAAGGTGAGTTACAAATCTCTATTTATCCAAATGGTTATTTTCTTGTTTTATTTGCTAATAATGAAGATAGAGAGAAAACTTTTCAAGGGGGTCCTTGGTTTTTTGGAAGGGTAGGGCTTTTCATGAAGCCCTGGCATACTAAATTTAAATCCAAAGAAGAGATGCCTTCTATAGCTCCCGTGTGGGTTAGACTCTTTGGCCTCCCTATTGAATTTTGGAATCCTACTATTTTTTCTTCAATTGGAAACTCTTTAGGAACTTTTATGATGACTGTTGATTGTACTCAAAATTTTGAACATATTATTTATGCTCGATTTGTGTTTTAATGGATTTTGACAAACCCCTACCTAAAAATATCACATTACAATTTGGGGAAGACACTTGGGAGCAAGTAGTGGACTATGAGAACATTCCTTTTCGTTGTAGAATTTGCCATGAATATGGTCATTTGGCCAGTGCTTGCCCAAATAAAATTCTTGATCAAAAGAAAGAAGATATAAACTCAGCAGGTTTCCAAATGCCTAAGAAGAAGAACACTCATAAAAAACCAGTTATGAAGGATCAATCAAAGTCATCTGCTAATATGTTTGAAATCCTTTCCACAAATGATGTCCCAAGTGAGGAAGAGGAAATAATGGAAACAGAAATCTTAGAAACACAATTTAAATATGAAGGGAAGAACTCAGAGACAAACCAACAAATCAAAGGTTTTCAACAGAAAAAAAAAGGAGAAAATTTACACAAGAAAAACAATCTTTCAAATGTCAAAACTTCAAATAATGCAGGTCCCAATATAGACTCCGTTGAACCCTCTAGTAAAATTTTGGTCGTGTACGAGCATTCTTCAAGGTTAGAAGCCATCTCAGATTCAATTGGAATAAGTCAAGAAACAGGGAAAAAAAAACTGAAGATGGATTCTAATCAAAAAGTAGGTCGCAAGACCAATCAATATCATATGGTAAAAGAAGGTGAAAAGCTTGTAGAGGAAGGTAATATTAATGCCCTTCCCAAATTTTTTAGCCCTGGTATTAATGAAGATCATCACTTGGAATATTAGAGGACTCAAAGGGAGTCTTTCAAAACAAAATGAAATTAGAAGAATGATTCAGATAAATCATCCACATCTTGTTTTCCTTCAAGAAACAAAGATGTCAATGGAGGATATGGACTCAATTGCCAGTAAAATTTGGCCAATTGGAAAAGTGGTTTCCCTGAGTTCCCAGGGGACTTCTGATGGCATTGCTTGTCTTTGGGACCCAAAAGAGGTAGTTATTCACCATATGGTTGGCAGTTGGGGTTTGTTGGCTATAGCTATTCAAAGTAGACATTCCAACCAAATTATGCTCTGCATTACTATTTATGCTCCGACTGCTTTGGAGGGAAAAAGAAGACAGTGGAAGGATATAACTCATATTATCTCTCATTTTCCTGAAGCTTGGATCTTGATCGGAGGAGATTTCAATACCATCCTCTTTGGATGAGAAAATGGGGGGAAATAGAAATTTGGACAAAAGCACCGACCTCATGAGCGAATATATTGCAAACCTCCATCTTGTGGACATCCAACCGAGATAATGGCCTTATGACTTGGTCTAACGAAGGCAAGGCTTAGCTTGTATAATGGAGAGATTGGATAGGTTTTTGCTCTCTGAAAATTTCTTAATCCATGGTCACATTCCTAAAGTGAAGACTCTTAATAATGTTGGTTCGGATCATTGGCCAGTCATGGTGGAAATGTGGAAAACCAATGTGAGTTTCTCTCCTTTTTATTTTCAATTAATGTGGCTTAGAGACATTTCCTTTAGACCTCATGTGCAACAATGGTGGAAGGAAGGTAAACCTAGGCATGGGACTAAGATGTTCTATTTTGCCAAAATACTACAATACATTAAATCCAAAATCAAGACTTGGAACTGGAAAGAGTTTGGGGATGTTCATAAAAAAACATGAAGTTATTGCTCATCTTGAAAATTTGAATAAGAAAATCCATTTAGATGGCCTCACAGAGAAGAGAAGTGCAGATGAAATTAAACTCACAACTCAGTTAGAGGAATGGGAAAAAAGAGAAGAAATCTTATGGAAGCAAAAATCTAGAATTCAATGGCTCAAAGAAGGAGATCGAAACACAAATTTCTTCCACAAATATCTTCTAGCTCGAAGATCTCACAACTTTATTTCTTCCTTAAAATCAGATTCTGGAGATGTTGTTTATACTTGGGATGGCATGAACTCTATTGTTGTTGATTACTTTTCCAATATTTTTGCTGCTACTCCTCTTGACTCAACTTCTCAACAAAATGTTCTTCAAGCAATCCCTTCTCTTATCACTTCTAAGGAGAACTCTATTTTGACTACTCCCGTTACTATCAATGAGCTTCAACAAGTAGTTTTTAAAATGCAAAAAGGGAAAACCCCAGGTCCTTATGGTTTTCCCATTGAGTTCTACCAAGAGTTCTGGGATATCCTTCATGTTGATTTATTAGAGGTGGTGGAAGAAGCCAGGAAAGCCAAAGAAATTTTGAAGGTTATCAATAAAACTTATATTACTCTTGTTCCAAAAGCTCAAGAGGTTGATCATATCTCAGCTTTTAGACCTATTGCTTTATGTAATGTTCTTCTCAAAATCATTACTAAAATCATGGCAGAAAGGTTGAAGCCTCTTTTGCATAAGATTATTTCCCCGAGCAAGGGGGTTATGTGGAAGGACGTCAAATAGTAGATGAGATAGTTCTTGCTCAGGAAGCCATCCATTCCATGGATATGCAAAAATCTCCTTCCATGTTCATTCGGTTAGACTTATCCAAAGCTTATGACAGAGTGGATTGGCACTTCCTTATCAAAGTTTTGAGGCAATTTGGTTTCTCTAAGGATTGGATGGATTGGATTATGGGATGTATCTCTTCAGTTTCCTACTTAGTTCTTATCAATGGCAGGCCTTCTCAGTCATTCCTAGCTTCCAGAGGTATTAGGCAAGGTGACCCGCTATCCCCTTATTTATTCATCATTCTTGTTGAATGCTTGGGTAGGACTATAACCAAAAAGAGGGAAAACAAAACCCTTGAGGGAGTTACCATTGCTCATGGAGCTAGACCTATCTCTCATCTTCAATTTTTGGATGACTCTACTCTTTTAGGTAAAGCTACGCTTAAGGAAGCTTCTAATATTAAGCAAATCATTAGCTATTTTTCTAAGGCTACTGGGTAGTTGATCAATGAAGACAAATCTAAAGTTATTTTCTTTCACTACTCTGCTAGACAGGAATCCATGGTCTTGGATAAATTAAGATATAAGAAGACCTCCCTTCCAATCACTTATTTAGGTATTCCCATAAATATTCAAAGGCAGAAAAATAAATATTGGAATTGGTTGTTGGACAAAGTCAAGAAGAAAATTGGAAAGTGGACCAACAGGTGGCTTTCTTCTGGGGGTAGAATCACCTTGGTAAAATCAGTCCTTCAAGCTATTCCTATTTATGTATCTTCCATTTTGAATATCCCAAAGGTTGTTCTTCGAGAATTGGATCAAATCAGTCATCGTTTCCTTTGGAGTGGTACTAAGGAGAAAAGAAAATGGGCCTTGGTGAAATGGGATACTTTATGTCTTCCTAAGAATGAAGGGGGTTAGGATTCTGGTCTTCTATTAATAACAACAAAGCTTTAGCTACTAAATTATATTGGAGGATGTTGCATAACCCCAATGCTCTTTGGGCCAATAATCTCCGTGCTAAATATGCTGAGAACAAAAGTCCCGAAGACCTTGTTCGCTATCAACTTCCTACCAAAGGTTCTCCCATTTTAGCAGTTCTTAAGACTAGTGAGGATTTGATAAAGAAAAAATTATTTTGGATCATTCATAATGGTCAATATGAAAATTTTTGGATAGATTCTTGGGATGGTCACAAGCCTTTGATAACTCAGTTTCCCGATTGGAGGCCTTGGATGGAGGAGCTTCACCGAGCTAATTGGATAAAGGTGGCTAATTACTATCGGTACCATACTGGTAATTCAAAGGTTGGTAGATATTGGATCCCTATTGAGGACTGGCCTATTCAAATCCTAGAAAGGCAAAGACAAGATATCCAAGGCATCCTTCATATGAGATCTCTCTCTTGGTCCCATGAAAAATATTGTTTTGGATGGAACAACACTACTAAGGGTGAGTATTCAGTTGCTCAAGGTTATTTGACCTTATGCCATAATAATCCCAACCATTCTTCCGACATATTTTCTCAATTGTGGGCTCAAAAGCTCTGGCCTAAGGTGAGGTTCTTTAATTGGCTTTTATTGCATCGTAGGGTGCTTATCGGTGAGCAACTTATGAAGCATGGTTTTCATGGCCCTTTTAGATGTGAAATGTGTGAAGAGAATGTAGAAACTCTCAACCATATTTTTATTGAGTGTACTTTAGCCTCTGAGCTATGGAGGAGAATGGCCACTTTACTTGGCTTATAGTGGTCCAATTTTTTTACTTTTGAACAACTTTGGAGGGATTGGCCTAATCAAGAGGGTGTTGATCATTTTATTAGGCAGTTAGTTTGGATGGGTTCTACCATTCTTCTTTGGAATATTTGGAATGAAAGGAACAACCAAATTTTTAATCAAGATAGGAAGGATATTCACTATATTTGGCAAAAGACCATAGCCAACTTAGTTGAATCAGTCCATCAACTCCTTAATCACCCCCAAAACTCCCACCAAAGATGGGATCAAGTGATGCAAAGATTGAAGATTAAATCTTCTAAGGGCAACCAACTTAAAGGGAATGTGAGTATTAGTAAGATGGATAGGACAAGAAATTGGCAACCTCCTCCTAAGGATTTTGGAAAATTCAATACTGATGGAGCCTCTAGAGGGAACCCTGGAAAAGCCAGTGTGGGAGGAATTGGTAGACTTTTAGATGGCTCCCTGGTTTTTACTTTTGCTGAGAATTTGGGTATTCTTTCCAATAACCTTGCTGATGGGAAAAGGTGTTAGTTGAGTCTAACTCTCAACTTATGATTAATATTTTGAAGACTCCTTCTAAGAATCATAAGGTTGATTGGAGAATAAAAATAATTATTGAGAAGATTCAATTAATCCATATGGGATTTTTGAAAGTTGATTACAATCATGTGGTCAGAGATCAAAACAAGAGTGTTGATGCTTTAGCTAATTGGGCTTTGGACAAAGGTGATCTTACTTGTTATGGCCACCCTCCTAGATGGTGGGCTTCTCAAATTAGGGAAGCTCTTCTTTCTATCATTTCTTTGGATGGCTCCAGCTTCGAAGGTACCTAGTTTCTTCTTGTTTTTTTTTTGCTTCTCTTTGGTTCATTCAAGTTTTTTTAGTTCCCTAGCTCATTCTATTCTTTCTTTTGTTTCCTTTGTTGATTCTTGCCTTAATAGTCTTCTGGTCTAGATAGGTCATTGTTATGTTCAATTTTTTTTTCTTTTTTTTTTTTTGTTTAGTTTTTTAAGGTGTGTGTGTTCTTTTGTTTTGTTTTGTTTTGTTTTTGTGTTCTTTGTGTTGTTTTTTGTTGTTCTTGTGTTTTTGTTGTTTTGTGTTTTTTTATGTTTTTTGTTATTGTTCTTGTGTTTTTGTCGTTCTTGTTCTTGTGTTTCTCTTTGTTTGTGTTAATTCGTGTTTTTTTGTGTGAGTGTTTTCTATGTTTTTTGTTTTTGTTTATTGTCTGTTGTTGGTTGTTTTTTATTTTTATTTTTATTTTATTTTTTTAATATTTTAGGTTTTGGTTGTGTTTATTTTTCATGTTTTTTTTTGGGTTATGTCTTTGTAGTGTTCTGTTGTTTTTGTCTTGTTTGTGTTTTGTTATGTGGTTCTTGTGTTTTTCTATGTGGTTTGTGTTGTGGTTTCTTTTATCTTATTGTGTGTGTGTTTGGTTGTGCTTTTGTTTTTGACACACTCAAGGAGCATGTTTTTTATTTTATTTTATTATTTTTGTTGTTATTTACTTATTTTTAAATTGGTTTTGTGTGTTTGTTTGCTCCTTGAGTATGTCAAAGGTGGTAGGCCAGGTCCGAGTCCTAGGCATTTTTGGCGGAATGGATACCCCTGCCTCCTTGGGTCTTACCCGAAAGTGGCATCCCTTTTGGGATGTTTTCCACAAATTAAAAAAAATCTTGGGCCTCATCGGACTGAACGCTTGTCCCTTTCTTGGTGCTTTTAGTAGTGTAAAAGGTTTGAAATGATCATGGCATGGTGGTTATAGGGGTAGATTGTGGCTTCCAGGGTAGACAGTGCAAAATACTAAGGTGGCAAAAACATTTGGACAGCCTGTCCAGATTCATGGCGACTACTGATTCCACCATGTAAAATAAAATAAAATAAAAAATCCAAAAAAAATTAAAGCTTCCAATTTAATATGAAATATTCTCCTAGTGATCCTATGAATTTAGTGTTATATTTGGTCAAAAATCTCAAGATATCAATCAAAATAATAATGTTCTACACTAATGAGATCTCCTAGAAGCTAAAGCAAGATAAGAAAGTGACTTAGATGGCCCTTGCGGCTTTATTCGATTAGTGTGGTTGGGTTGTAGCTTGAAACATTTTAGTTGACGATATTTTTTTAGGTTTTTCCTTGTTAGGTTGGTGGCTTTCTCTATGTTGCTTCTTCGTGGGTTTATGTGTGTTTTTCTTTTGGTAGTAGTGTTGGTTGTTTTTGCTTTTTTTATATCTGTATGAAATTGCTCATTTCTTGTTTAAAAAGGTTCAGGGCCCTTTCAAAACCCATTTAAAACTACATGGGTCCTCTAGGTCAAATTTATTACCACATTTGAATTCAAAATATCATGCTCTTTTTCATAAAATTGGCTAAGTGTTTTTGCAGCTTTAGTAACTACACAAAGCTATGATGCACAAAGACAGGCTCTTTGTTAGAGTGATTTCAGCATAGCAGCATCTAAACCCAATATCGTGTAAATTCAATGCATAAAATTGGGATTATCTAAGTCAAGGTAAATTATGGTAATTGCATAAAATTGGGCTTCTTCGAGCAATAACATCAACACAATGCTATGCATCTCTAGAAATGTGTAATGTTCGTGCACAAAACTATGATTGCACAAAGCTAAGGTCATGTGGATAATAATTCAGCAAAAAAAAAGGAAGACACACTAGGATTTGAACTACACAAAACCATGATGCATCATATCAGGCTACACAAAGCCAAGATTACATCAGGAATAGCATAAACATTAAAAGGAAAAATCTAAGAATATGTACGCAATACATTCAAAATATCCATGCATAAGACTAATATGTATAAATTCAAGCTTCCTCAATGATGACATATGCACCCTCACTCCTAATATTGACTTTGTGCATGATGCATAAAATTGAAGTTGCCCATTGCACAAAATTAGAATAGCGATGGTCAAAGTTGAGGTATTTTTGAGAAGAAACTATAAAGCAAGTATTTTTGGTTTAATGAATCTGTAATTGTATGGCATATTTTGGTCTAACATTTTAGTAGTTTTTGGCATGCTTTATGGGATAAATCTTGTTGTTGCATCTCACTTTCCTAGATATTCCAATATTTGATGAACATCCTTGATCTCATTTGTGGAGAATGTATATTCACCTCGTGACTCCCTTGAAGATCAAACCTAGAACTACCTAGAGGTAGATTGGTCTCTTTCTCATGGTTGGATAATATTTCCTAACCTAGTATGATATCGGTCCCCTTAATATCTCATTTTTTATGAAATACCAAAATTTACCTTAAAAGGCCTCCCCAGTTATGACGGTAAAGAGAAAAAAGGTTATGAGCATTGTCAATATATAGCTTCTTTAACTATTGTGTATAGTATTATCTTTGAAGATGTAATGATTAGATTACTAGTTCTATCTTTCAAGGGTAAAGTATTATCCTGGTACCAGTCCTCAGAAGATAAAGGTATTAGTACTTGGGCTAAATTAGCCAAAGTTCTTATCAATGAGTTTGATGATCCTAGAGATCCATTTCTATTTCTTACCCATTTTTATTCCATACAAAGAGTCTCCCATGAAAGCATTTTTTACTTTAATATTTGATTTAAGGACTTGGAAGAGAATCCCCTAAGAATTTCAACCTTCTCATGCCCAAGCATACCTTTATTATATTCATGTTTTCCATCCCAATTTGAACCTTTTGATTCAACAGTATTAAGATAAAAGGCTCCCATAGGTCTTTCAAGAAGCCATAGTAGTAGATAATATGCTCATCATAATAAAAAAAATCCCTCCTAGGAACACTATATGCCCATGTGACTCAACCCTACACATATTTTACACATCATACTATGAAGATTCTAGGTCATATTCACCATACCCTTCCATAGTAAGTTGCACCCCTACTATACAGGAAGATCAACTCCAATAAAAATAATTGAGGGCATTGAAAATTAATTGAAGACATCATAAATATGGAGAAGCAAATCTCCCAGCCAAAGGTAAGGTCTCTAGTTGTGTGTTCTACAAAATATGGTACATAGCACTATCTTAATGATAACGTATAGGATAAAACTAGAATCTTGACTACATGTAACCTTTCATTGCTTAGTGAGATTCATACTTATATAAGAGATCCATATCATTTGTACCCATAATAATTCCCAATAATGGAAGACATGGTGGATTTTATAGCAAAACTAGAATGACCATGCTTAGATAAAATGACTCCCACCTATAGCCAATAAGAAATGGATGATAGCCTTTGTCATGATCAAGGTCCATATGCATAGGGTGAAAATATAAATGCACGGTCATATGCTCATAGGCACACGCACTAAGTCAATGAAGGATTCAATTATATAAAGGTTGTATTTCCTAGCTATGACCTAGATACAAATAATTGAAACAATGAATCAATTTCAAGGCTTATTCAAAGTCCCAACTCTGACATAGGAATTTTTTGGAGAATTTTTTGGAGAAGAGACTTATTAGCAGTTGAAGGAGTGGATTTAGTCAAGTTATCTGTTTAAGGGTCGATGAAAGGTGGTGATATTTAGAGCCTACTAACACAAAGGCTATCCTTAGATATGAAAAATTATTTATCGATTCTTTTTTATTTATCTCTTTCCCTGGAAGCATGCATACTACATAATTATGTGGTATTTAGAAGCTAAAATTGTAATTATGCCTCAAGGAGTTTGCAAGAGCATGGGAATAACCTTAAAATAAATTGAACCTAAGTGGTTTCAATTTAAAGGAAAGTTAGTGAAAGTAGTTGGTCTTCTGAAAAGATTCCTAATGATAATACATGGATGCACAAATCTTGTAGTAATTCAAGATATAGTGATTGTTAATGTGTGTCCTTTGTTTGGTGCATGCTTATCCAAATAATTCTTAGCACAAATCAAGACACGTGAGCCAATACTGAGATCGCATGATCATTCCTTATGTTAAAAAACTAGTCAAAATGTCTATTCAAGGTTTGCAGTCCTTCCATATTGAGTAATACGAAGAACTAAAAGTAGATCTTACAAGGAAAAATTCTTGGAGTATATATGTGGAAATAAGTGATTGGTCAAAATAATAAATAGACTTATCATGGTAAACGCCATGGAAATATAGTCACAACCCCCCAAAAAAATTAGAGGAATAGTCAGACTTAGCAATCAATTATATTTTTTTTTAAACATGGATAATCACGAGCTTCAACAATTGTGGTCATTGAATCAAATGAGATTCTATGAGAAGATGACATGGGTCAAAAAGGATAAATCAAACAAAACATGGGTTGATGGTAAATGTGCTTATGGATACTCTAAAAATGACATTAGGAAGATAAATGTTCAAGAATATGGAGCTTAACTATTGGCTTCATTTATAACAATCATCCATAGCTACCACGCATATCCAAAGCTAGAAATCCCTTAGGAGCAGAGTAGAACCAAATTAGCATCCGTAAAAATCTGGTGATAGTTGTGAGTTCCAAAAGGTCTATCATGAGGAGAAACTCAAGTTTGACATCATATGGTCAAGTCATTGCAAATTTATAGGATAAAATACAATAAATCACCTCTAGTGTGGGCAAACATGCCTTATTTTTGTGTAAATAACCAATAAATAAATACAAATTTGAATACAAATTTTACAAATAAGGTAATTAATAAATAATATAATGGATAGCACAAATAATAAGGTGTTGATAGGTAGAATTTATGGATACAATGATATACTAAAAAAGAGGGAAACAATAATGGAATGCAAAAGTTTTCACCTGGGAAATAGATGCAAGGCATAGAAAAGAGAACTGCCTAGAATGATAGGTCAACACATGTGATAGATTCATGGGTCTATATAAAGGAGTCTAAGATGGATTGGAGTTGCAAAAGGGATTGAAGACAATCAAAACTCCCTAAAGAAAAAATGGTCACAAGATTGTTTATCCAAATCTAAGGGTTGTTCATAGTTACACATGTTAAATAAAATCTTCAAAGTGTGTAACTTTGAACACTCTTCTAGTTTGACTAAGTTGAAGGTATATCAGGGCTTTGAAAAGTTGGAAGCAAAAATTGCACATGGATTTGAAAGAATGTAAATCCTAAGGGAAAAGAGTCGTAAAGATTGTCTAACTTAATACGAGGGTTATTCATAGCTACACACTAGAGAAAAGCTTTTGAAATATGTAATTATAAATATCCTTCACATTCAACCAAACCAAAGTCCCTTTAAAATTTTGAAAATACTATACAGTCATATAACAAGAAAAGTTCCAAAGGAAGGAAAAAAGGGAAGACTCGTTGACTTCAGGTATTATTTTTCTAACAACCTCTTCCTAAAGTACATGCTCCTAAATGACCTAATCATTCCCTCACCTATCCCATTCTATCCCATTAACAACATATTTTCATATTTTATTTTCCCTCTATTATCTCCCCTCATGTCTTTATATCCCAATGGATAAGACAAGATGAACTAATATATGGAAAGAGAAGTACTCAAAATCATGACATGGCATGAGTTGAGCTAGCAAGTGAGGCATGAAAACCATCATAGGATGCTTTACCCCATGTATGATGAAGGAAAAATATAATATGACTGTGTCAAAGGATCTTAGATTGGATAAGCACATTAAATAAAGCATATGAACAAATTTTCCACGCAAATTACATATTTTTTGGAAAAATATCCAAGTCAAAAGAAAGCATCATGCAATCATGATGAAAAGGTTAGATGGCATAGTTATCTTTCAAGCTCTATATAAATATTGTTATAGCTTGAATAATGTAAGTTGCAATGCTCTCTTATGCACTCATGGATTGTATGAGAAGTTTGAAGCATCGCACTACTTCTAGCAATAAGCAAAAGAAGTTCCTATGCAATTATGTGAGGAAGTGAAGAATGCACGATAATAATAGCAAACTTTGACCTACAAGCACCCAGAATATTTGTGTAAGGCATCTTGCCTAGACCTAAAGCAGCTCTCAGCTATGATGGAATATGCTCATGGAGGTAGATTTTTCTTTAGGAATACCATAGACCAGGTGTTCCTGTTCACCATATCCCCCTCTTTTCTTCCCTTATCCCCATTTGTATCACTTATCCTCCTCTTGTCCGCTTGTATATTGCTCCATCAACTTCAACTTTTCCACTTTCTATGATTCTTGCATTTCTTTCCTCTTGTAGTAAATATTGCATATCATACTACCTTTGCGCTTCCTTTTCCTGATATCTTATCTTCAATATCCTTCCCTTCTTTACAAGTTTATAACTAAGGTTGACTAGGTTTATCTCTTTTATAGACAAAAAACCTTGAGAGGCACCAAGAATGTAGGTCAAATCCATGACCACATTTGAATTCAAAATACTAAGATCTTTTTTGTAAATTTGGTTATGTTTTTATGGCTTCAATAACTGCACAAAGCTACAATGCACAAATTTAGGCTCTTTTTTGGAGTGTCATCAACATTAACCGCATTAAAATTTGATATCATGCAAATTTAATGCATGAAACCAAGATCATCAAAGTCAAGGTAAAGTACAGTGGTTGCACAAAATTGGGCTTCTTCAAGCAATAATGTCAACATGACATCATGCATCTTCAAGAATGTGAAAGATCGATCCATAAAATTATGATTACGTGAAGCCAAGGTCACATGGATAATGACATTTGCATAAATAGACTCACTAGGAGTTGAACAGCAGAAATCATGATGCATGATATCAGGCTACACAAAGTCAGGATTACGTTAGGAATGATGTAAGAACTAAAAGGAAAATTTTGAAAATGTGCAAGTGATGCATTCAAAATCTCCATGCATGAAACTGGGATGCAAAAATTTAGGCTTCCTCTGATGATGATATTTGCACCCTCACTCCTAAGCCCAACTTTATGCATGATGCATAAAACCAGAGTTGCCCATCATATAAAGTCGAATAAATGATGCTCAAATCTAGGGTGGTTCTAAGAATAAATTATAACTACCTCAATGTCTTATATATAATCAACCAAATTCTACCCAAGCATGAAAGAGATAACTTTGATAGATCATTTGTAGTTGTTCAAACCACCTAAAAATAGTAGTTGCAGATCAATGAAGCTAGTTTCACAAGAATTCAAATTCAAATACAAAATGAAATATAGGATGACCACCTCAGCTTCTAGAACCTTTTTATCAAGTTGTCTTTATAAGAGTTTTATAACTAATTATAAATCTTACACTGCAAGTTTCAAGAGGTATTCCATAACTAAGCCATGATACCTCTAATACAAGGGTCGCCTTTATAGTCCTTGTCTAGAATTGCTAAGTAACATTGCTACTCGCTAATGAAGTGATAGTTGTTTGACTATCATTATTGTTCAAATGCAGGTTTTTATGTGTGTACTCTTTGTTTTAAGTCATTTCTATTACACTTAAGTGCTTAGTCAATTCTATTAAAGTGAAATCTACTTTCTAGATCACTATTAGATTACTAATTGTTTAAGTCCTTGGAATGATTAAAGCAAGTATTTTAAGTTGAATTAATTTGTAATTGTATCTAATAATGGTTGGTCTATTAAGTATCATGTAAATTGGTTTTTTTAGTGTATTACTTAGTGAGATCCAATTCTAATACACTATACCCCATCCATATTTTATTAATTCTCTCTAACCCTTACTCTCTAACCCTTCTAAATATATAATCATTTCAAGAAGTCGACCTTATTTAGAGGTTGAAATTAAGAGAAATCTTGTTTCATCCAATACTAAATGTTGGCTAGAATCTAGGGTGCATCGCCTATCCGTAGGTATGGTATTTTTTGATCCAAAAAGTCCATGTTTAGAAAGGTAGCAACATCTTAGGAGGATTAGCAAGGATAGACACCTTAGCTCAAAGAGAGTAAATTCCCTCAAGGAGAGGCCTCTTTCAAGTTGGGAATGACTAGTATCATGGCCACTTCTATATCTACCTCCACTCTTATTCCACCCTCCACTGCTCCCACTTTTTTCTCAATCCTTTCTTCTTCTATTCCCACCCCTTCTCTTATTGAACTTCTTTCACCCTATACTAATGTAGCACATGGTTCTCCTTGAGGCACCCCACCTCAAACCATATCAATTACATATAATATCACCTCCATAATTTTATTTTTATTTCCCTCCAATTAAATTTCTACAATACAAACACTAGTTCCATATATGATGTCACATTCACCATTATCCCACATCCTCACCAAAGAAGTACCTATTGGTAGAAATAGTAGTACATCTAGAATTAGTACTAATGCTTTCCATACCTATCACATTTACCACCATAACCATACAATTAGTCTCACTAATCGTCTTGACTTATCCATATCATCCACCTTCTCAAGCAAGGAAAATCATATAGGCAATGTCGCCCATCCTAGCAACAATGACTAAGTCTACAAAAGCATCATTCAAGTTAGTTCAATCATAGGGTCAAGCTAGGCCTTTATGTGGATATTATTTGTGATCCCAATGAGATAGATGCTCAAAAATAATTTGATGTCCTTATATTAAAATAAAATAATTTAAGAAGGAATATAAGCAATTGAGAGACAAGACCTTCAAGGCTCCAATTTTTTTTTGGTCACAACTAGCATGCAAGAAAAAAAGATCCATATCACTAAAGTGAAAGAGAGTGACCCATACAAAGTTGCAAATTTCTCTACTAGCTTCACTATTAGAGATTCCAAGTTAAATTAGAGTCAAATAAATCCTTGCTAGATGATCCAACTCATGCACCAACTCTCAATGGGTGTGGTCATGAAGTTCATCCTATTGGCAATAGGGATGAAACACTCAAAAATAAAAATAAAGTTGAAACAAATTCATAGAGTTTAAGGCATAAAAGAAGCATATCTAGTAAGATAATGAAGCACTAAAAAAAGATACCTTAAAAAGAGATTATATGAAGAAGCAAGTTGAGGATCAAATCCCAACTTACTAAAGCTAATAAGAACACAAAATAGTTGGACGGTCTCTCACAACTAGTTCAAGGGCAATATCAAATCAAATAAATCCAAGAGGCCCTATAGGAAAGAGATCAAAGAATTATATAGCTCCAAGAAAAACCAATAGATTCAAATCAAATAGAGACAGTTCTAGACCCCAATAAGGTTTTTGACATCTAACCTGTCAAATGTTTTTAGGATAAAATCAGTCCAGAAGTAACCAACAAAGAGGGATACTTATATTTTATAACTTACATAGAATACAACCTAATCCAAGTGGCAAAAACCATAAATGAAGTTTAAGAACAATTAGCTATGAAAGAAAGATTTCAAAAAGTATTAAAACATATGTCCACTATGTTGGCAACACAAGCACAGAAACAAGGGATCAACAAGAAAGAGTTGTTCAAGAAGCTTAAGAAAATACTATATGCATAAAAAGATCTACAAACCTACAAGGATACCTTGATCCCTCTGAAAACCCGAGTGAAGGAAATAATTAGGAATATTGAACGGTTAGTTTGTATGGGATTGCCTAGTGTATTTGACCTATAAAAGAAGATCCTCAATGACAATATTATTGATAAATATTCAAACAAGAAAAGGACCAAGCTGACAAAGGGGATGCAATTAAAATATACATAATCTAGAGCCTATCTATGCCAAGCTTCAATAGCTCAAGGGGAAGCATGATGGGTTTTCTAAAAAACCTTATGAAAATCTTTTGGGAGAAGCCAAAGACCTGACATCCATCCAACTATTAGGTGATGAGGAGTGGCAAAAACTATTAGAGCTACTATCATAGAATACAGAGTAAGGAGACTATGATTCTAATAATTTTGGAGTAAGAATCCTAATTATGTAGACTTTGTGCCCAAGGATAAAGGCTAGATGTAGGAACTCTCACCAATCCATATTATCACCCATGAAGTCACTAAAAATAGAGTGACTTTTCATTATCTTGGAATTTGTCATTTTGGAAGTGTACAAAACAATGAAATCAAGTAGCTAATACATTCTAAAATACCTCAAATTTTGACTAAGAACAACTTAGGTGTTGAATTGCTTAACAAATGTTGATTGGTTCAAGATTAATTCACTTGCAAAGTGGCCCAATTAGCTCATGGAGTGAAGTGCTTGGGATTTTCTTGTGATTTTCTAGCAAAGTTGAGTGATTCACTCACTTCCTTGAGTGAAGTGTTTGCCACCTCATGAAAGGTAAAAATAAAGGTACAAATTTTAAGAGAAATCGTTTTAGAGTGACATTTTTGGCACATAGTAGCACACTAACTCATTTTGAAAACCTTCTAAACCTGTTAGAGACATGTACCATTTGGAGATGCATCATTTTATTAGAGATACCTCAAATATTTACTATCGAAAGTAATAGTTTCTCATCCCATGTAACTTAATGGTAAACTCCTACTATAAATAATGTTGAATTTATAATATAATTCATGGCCAAGAGTTGACATTATGTGATGTATTGGATAAGCCTAAGGGCATTTCATTATATTGTATTAATTATTTTGTAATATTTTATTATGTAATCTCTATGGATCATGGTTAACCTTGTTATGGTTAAATCCTATTTATGGCTTATAATTAACCTGAATCCCTCTTCTTATGTTATTTTAGGTTCAACTTTATGATGTAATTGGGGTTTGGTATTGATATAAATATCCACAATCCTCATTTATTTATTGGAGTAATGTGTAATATTATCTATGGATATAGTGATTATTTATGGTGTCTATGGTTGCCCACAAAATATTTCTCTTTTTGTAATATTTGTTCCTTGTATAAGATTTGAGTGTATGGTTTGTTTATGTTCATTTTTGGAAAGCATTGTGAATTTCAATATGGTATTAGAGCGTCTATGGAGTTGTCTCACTTGGTCATGCAAGAACATTCTTAAATACCTCTAATTTTTCTTTAGAACCAAAGGATGATTCTTCTTTTTTTATCTCATTTGCTTATTTTACTTAAGAGGTAAAAAAGGAGTTTTTCATTTTCATCCACTTATCCAAGATTTTTGATGAATTTTCATTTTGTTTGTAAAGTTCATTTGTAGAATTTGAGATCCAATGGACTAGTTTTTTGAAGGACTCTAAATCCCTTCATACATACACTTCTACCTTGCATTGGATTTCACATGTTGAATTTGAATTTGAAAGATGACCCATTTGCATGCCCTAGCTTGGGCTTGGTAGCCTTGCAATAGGAAGTGTGTGTTGTATTTCCCTATGGGGGAAATCATGTGTCTCATCTTGTCATGTAGGATGGCTATTGTACCCAAATGGATGTGCTTGAAGGTATTTCTCCCTAAACGTTGCAAGTTCAAGTCATCATGGATGATAGTTTTTATGGTTATATAGGATTTAAAATCTGCTCAAAGGGTCACCAACTCTTTTGCAAGCATAATCTCTTGTCGACATATGGTGATGGCATGGTGGTTTAATATTGGAATTATGGAGGGTAGGATGCAAGGTCGATTTGTGCTCGTTCATCCTTTTCCACTTCAAGGGAATATGTTTGGTTCATGTTGGAGACTTGCTCTTTTAAACTACATCGTATGGCACACTTTATCTAATAGGAGTATCTTTGTAGACTTTGGTCATAATTTTAAACCATGCATTAATACCTTTGCTCATTGGAAGTGGGGAGGTTGAGAGGTTAAAATATGATTTACCCTTGTTGCATTCATTAGAAACATGGTTGTATTGGTTAGCGCATGGTGTTTAGCTTGGGGATACCTAAGTTCGATCCTTTCCAAGTTTCCTTATGCACTTTGAATTGTTTTAGCGAATATGTGGTCAACATGGTCCTCTATTCCACCACATCAATCCATTTTTACATATTTAAAACTGCTCAACCAATAAAGTGGAAACAAGTGGCATAGATCAACCAAAGAAGAAGAGCCAAAGTGGTAAACCAAAATTAGAGCACAATAACTCATATTTTGCCAAGTATCAGGTTGGGATTGGCACTTGAAACTCTAAGATTTGAGCATTCCATTTTTATTTTTAGGGTGTCCATTAGGGAAAATCTTTTGGTGGTCATAACTTTTGTATACAAAATTGTTTTGAGTCTCTTTTTTAGCTCGACACACTGAAGGAATCAATTCATGGATCTGTTATACCATTAGAGGTGAGATTATGTAAGATGGACCACAAAGCCCATTTACTCATCATAATGGACAAAACTATAGTGTTTGGTCAACTTAGATTATTGGCCTACTATGATGCATCTTTCAAGAGGATAAAGCAGAAATTCTTGATGATGAAACTCACCATCAAAAAGTAGAAGAGGCTCTTAGACTATTTTCCTTGTTGATTGAACCAAGAGTGGCCCTATGAAGGTATGGTCAAAATTGCATGAACTTTTTAAAAAAATAATACTGTTGAAGTAAGTTGCATTGAATTGGAGCTTTCTTCTCTCAAACTTTTTGTTTTATAACATTGAGGGCTATATTGAAAGATTCAAGGCTTTGAGGGTATATACTACATCTTTTAGAGGTAAAAAGAAAGATGATGTAGAATGTGTTAAAATTATCCTTGATAATCTCTCCTCTTTTCAAATGTTGAACCTAATGGTTCATATGATTCCTATGTTTTTAGAATCTTATAAGACTCTTACTCTTGACTAGTTGTTTTCTCTCCTAGTTCACTTTTAGGTTGCAATGTAGAATTGTGGTGGAACTCCACAAATATAGGCTTATGCAAAGGAATTCAAATATAAGGAGGCTAAGACCTAGGGGCTCAAGGGCCAGGCTAAGTCTTCAAAGAAAACAAATACCACTTGTGGATATTGTAAGAGGGAGGAATATCCAATGAAAAATTGGTTATTAAAATTGTAAATGATTGAAGTTGACTTCTTGAATTTAGGTGGACATCTTCTAGATAATGAGGGAGGTTAGGAAGGATCTACCTCAACTACAAAGGCCCACTAGAGTATCCATTATGGGGTAAGATACTATTGTTACTAATGTCTTCACTTTGTGGCCCCTTAGCTTAGATTATGGGGTTGTTAAAATTATAATGTGATTTATGGCCAAGAGTCAACATTGTGTGATGTATTGGATAGGCCTAAGGGTATTTCATTGTACAATGTATTAATTATTTTGTAATATTTTATTATGTAAGCCCTATGGGCCATGGTTAACCTTGTTATGGTTAAACCCTATTTATGACTTGTAATTAACCTAAAGCCCTCTTGTTATGTCAACTTAGGTTAAATTTTATGATGTAATTGAGGTTTTGGTATTGTTTTAAATGCCCCCTTACAATCCTCATTTATTTACCAAATTGTTGTGTAATATTATCTATGGATATAATTATTACTTATGATGCCTACGGGTGCACACTAAATCCTTCTCTTTTTCATCCTTTGTGTTCCTTGTATAAGATTTGAGTGTATGGTATGCTTACGTTTTTTTGAAAGCATTGTGAATTTCAACAAATAGGAACCATGGGCTCCATTGTAAACATATTTTGGTCATGAGAATTCAAAGCTACACTCTATAAAACCCATATTGTGCTTCGTATCTCATAAAATTGGTGAGAAATTGGTAAGACTTTTGCATTCCATCAATGGCATTGCCCTCCTAGATTGCAAATTGTATGGTGATTGAGGCATAGCCCTTTGGTCCATCTTGTCATTTATTTAACAATTTCTTACTTATTGAATGGAAATATTGTTGTTATTCAAATTCTCACATGTTGATTGATTGTACACTTCCTTTCTATAGTTATAGTCATATTTTCATTCCAATCCCCTGCACCCTAAAACTTCAAATTTTACTTTTCATGAGTTTCAATTTTAATACTTTATTTCCATGCAATCATATCAGGTTAGATTAGGAATTAGCAAAGATAGTGGGGAGCCAACCTAATTCCAAAGATTTAAAGGAGCCACACTTTCAATAACTTGTTGAAAGGCTTGAATTTGGATGCATTGTTGATAAAATCAAAAGTTGGTACAATTCCTAGATTCAACATTGCCTCTATGACCAATTTGCTATAGGAAGTGAGCAAATCACTCGAATTTGCTAATGATTTGCAAACTCCTAACGCTTTGCTCCTACAAGTCAATCGAGTTACTTTGCTAATGGATCACTCATGAATCAGTTAACACCTATCTTGGACTTAGTCAAAATTTAAGGGATTTTTGAAGGCATCAATGTTGGACATTTTGAGTAGATGAAGTTGTCATTGATGTCAATGATGAATTGTCATTGATGTCAAAAGGTCAAAAGGAGTAATGCAAAAGGTTGGTGGCAAAAGAGCTTCATAATTTTTATTTTTAAATATTATGTGAAGCACAAAATAAAAGGTTTTTATTAAAACCATGGTTGGGCAAAATAAAAGGTTTTTATTAAACCATGGTTAGGCAAATCAAAAAGGTTTTCTAAAACCTAAGGAGGCTTTTATTTTGAAATCCCAAAGGAGATTTAAATATTTAATTTATAATATTTAAATTCCTTTGAATTTAAATAATTATAAATAAATATATTTCGAAGGTAAAGTTGGTAGCACCGACGACAGCATTATTTTCCCGACGAATTTTCCTCTCCATTGACGTGTGTGACAAGGGAAGGCATATGGTATAAATACCATAGTCGTTCCTAAGGTTTGGCATCGATTTTATTGCATCCGTCATAAGCGAAAAAACTCATGTGAATTTTGAAACATGTACCTCTCGAATAGTGCAATGTGTGGTTTTGTCGACGTTGAAGGAAGAGCCAAGGGCTCTTAAGGGTTTGAAGGAGTCAAAGCACACGTGCTTTGAGGCTCCAAGTGGAGCACGTGGCTCACACGACGTGGAAGTCATGTCCAAGACGTTGTGGGAGTATTGCACCAAGTTTCGAGCCCCACGGATTGCGAAAAGTGGTAATAATGTTGTGGAAATTATTTTAATTTGTTTTGCTAAATTTTGAGGGATAAGGTGGAATTTAAGTTGTGAAATTAACCTAAGTATTGAGGAAATATTTTTTGATATATGAAGGGTTGTTTTTGCTAAAGTAAAAGCTAGGGTAATTTTATTTTACCTTCGAAAAGTGAGAGATTGATTTATTGCATTATTTTATAAAGTGATTTATTTAATTAATACAATTTTAAGTAGGGAGTCATAAGCAGAGTTTGGATTATTTTTGAGATATCTTTCTAAAAAGGGTTATGATGAAACCGAATTGTTAAGATGTTCTTTTGATGAGTTAGAGTTTTGGAAGAAGTGTTTTGATTAAATATTTGTGGTGTTGGATATTATTTTAAGATGGAGCAATAAGGTGTATTTGAGCTTTGATTATTTTTGTGACTAAGGAATATTTTGAGAAAGTGTTGATATTTTGGTCATCTAACCATTGAAAACTGGAAAGAAGGAAATTGTGATTGAGACAGGTTTTCTAAGAGCACTTCTACATCAAACAAAAAGTTATGGGCACATCTTCCTAGTAAGTGATTGTTGGATGTTGTGAATGCTAAGTTGGAGTGAAAAGGATTTGGTTAAGGTTTTCCTTGTTGAGTTGATGGTTTTCTGAAATAGAAGTGAATGATATAAACTTGGCTTGATAAGCATTGTTGTTGAAGTAATTGGCTAAGTGAAGAACTTGAACTAGGGTTTGTGCAAATAACATGAGTATCATTGTTATGTGAAGTTGTGAACTATCTTGAACTAGATTTTGTGAAAGATCATGAGTATCATTGTTATGTGAAATTGTTTGATAAGCATTGTTGTTGAAGTGATTGGTTGAGTGAAGAACTTGAACTAGGGTTTGCAAAGATCATGAGTATCATTGTTATGTGAGATTGGTTAATGAGCATTGTTGGATATTTTGAGTGAGTGAATGCATACTTCATAGTTGGGTGATTGAGATCCCTTGTTGAGTTTGAAGATTGGATTAGGGTTTGTGAAAGAACATGAGTATCACTGTTATGTGAGATTTGTTGGAAATAAGTGAGTGAGTGTTCATATGCTTGGACTAGGGTTTGTGAACAAGGATTATTTCATTGAGTGATTGGTAAAAAGAGATATTGAAAGTGATTGAGCATTGTGATGAATGTGAAGCATATTGAGTCTCTAACAATTCTCTATATGTTTGTGGTATAAAGAGAGATTGAAAATGATTGAGCATTGTGATTAATGTGAAGCATATTGAGTCTCTAACAATTCACTATATGTTTCTGTGATATTGGACAAGTTCTAGTGAGGATTTGTTGAGCATATTTGGATATATTCTAGTGAGGAATTGTTGAGTAGATTTGGACAAGTTCTAGTGAGGACTTGTTGAGCAAATTTGGATAAGTTCTAGAGAGGACTTATGGACAGATTTGTGTGAGCTTTTGTGGAAGCTTACAATACAGATTTGAGGATAGAGATTATTGAGCAAATTGGACAAGTTCTAGAGAGGACTTGTGGACAGATTAGTGTGAGCTTTTGTTGAAGCTTACAAGGCAGATTTGAGACAAGTCTTTGAGAAGACTTGTGAGCAGAGTTGATTGATTGATTTTTTCAAACCTTGGGTTAAAGTTTGGAGCAAATCTAGCTGAGTTGATTTGTGATTAAGTCGAGCCTTGTGTTAGGGCTTGAGGATAGAGATTGAAAACAGATTTGTGCTAGACCGAAGGACTGTGTTTAGTGCAGATTTGAGGACAGAGTTTGGTACAGATTTGAGGACAGGTTTGTGCCAAACCAGGACAGATATTGAGTAGGTTTGTGCTAGACCAAAGGACTGTGTTTAGTGCAGATCAGAGACAGAGATTGAGTAGATTCGAAGGACTGTGTTTAGTGCAGATCTAAGACAGAGATTGAGTAGATTTGTGCTAGACCAAAGGACTGTGTTTAGTGCAGATCAGAGACAGAGATTGAGTAGATTTGTGCTAGACCAAAGGACTGTGTTTAGTGCAGATCAGAGACAGAGATTGAGCATATTTGTGCTAGACCGAAGGACTGTGTTTAGTGCAGATCAGAGGATAGAGATTGAGAAGATTGGTGCTAGACCAAAGGACTGTGTTTAGTACTGAGAACTAACTTTGGAGGTGACATAGTAAAGAGGACGATAGTCTCTAGTGGATAGAGATCCATTATCCAGGGCAGTGAGGACAGGTCTTTTGAGTGAGGATATGAGTCTTCAGTGGATAGAGAT
Source organism: Wollemia nobilis (assembly GCA_028583015.1). Classification (NCBI taxonomy): domain Eukaryota; kingdom Viridiplantae; phylum Streptophyta; class Pinopsida; order Araucariales; family Araucariaceae; genus Wollemia; species Wollemia nobilis. The sequence goes on along the minus strand of JAQPPZ010017220.1, from coordinate 3,076,864 downwards.
CCATTAGCTAGTGCAGTGGAGGCAGCAATTCTTCTAGAAGATCACTAGCCATAGCATAGGAGAAAGGAGTTCTCCTGTGGATAGAGATCCACGAACTTGATCAAGGGATTGGTGTCTCCTTTAGACAGAGGTCCATAAACATTGTAATAGGTAAAGGATTCCCAAGAAATTGGTTGAGAAAAATTTAGTGAAAGATTTTCTCCGTAGCCCACATTGGGTGAACCACGTTAAATTGGTGGAGTAGCCCACATTGGGTGAACCACGTTAAATTTGTGTCTCTATTGTGTGTGATGATTTGTGCATTACTTTAGTTATTGCTATTGATATTTCCATTGATTATATTGGATAATACTATTTGAGAAAGAAAAGTAAAAAGTGGTCTTATATTGTTCACCCACCCCCCCCCCCCCTCTCAGTATAAGCTTGTGTTCTTCAATCAACAAATTGATTCCACTAATTTGTAGCCTTTCAAAATTATGATTCCCAAGGTAGTGACCTATCATTGCAATAAGTAATTGAGACATTTAAACATTTTTGAAAAATAATGACTATTCATAACACATTTCATTAGAAATATAATGCTCCACCTAAATAGTTTAAGTTATGTATAAATAAGTAACATAGTTTCTTTAGAGAGATTTATATGTGATGGATGAGATTATGTACAAGGATTTCAAACAATATGTACATGGGTCGGGAAGGAAGATACAAATGGAAAAGATGTTTTTACAAGTATACCAAACATTGTTACCGGAAGTCAATTGAGCAAAAATATAGCAACAATGATTATTCTAAGGGGAGCTAAGAATAAGTTGATATGGAAGTTGAATAGCTCAAGTAAATACAGAGCAAGAATGGATATAATGTAAAGCACCAACAATATAGGAATAACACAAGAATATGGAGAGATATTTGGGATAGCCCAAGCACTCCAAAAGTCAAAATGTTTGTATGGATAGTAGGTCACAATAAAATTTTATCCTAGGATAACCTAATGAAAAGGGGTTTTCATGGTCACTCACAAAGTTTTTCTATGTAAAAAGGAGAGTATAAACCATCTCTTGGGACACTGCTCAATAGTCTAGGAACTATGGCAATAAATACTTAATATGTTTGTTAAATTCATAGTGATGAATGGCAAAATTAAAGAATGGTTAAAGCAATGGTAGAGCACTTTTAAAAGTGAGGTGTTACATACAATCTAGGATATATTGAAAGATATAATACTTTGGACTATATGGTTGGAAAGAAATAGAAGAATATTTAAAGGAAAGGAAAATAGTTTAGAGGTAATGAAAAGGAAGATTTGTTTAGCCATAGAGTCTAAACTAGCCTTATCAACTCACCCAATCCCTAATCTTGAAGCAAAGAGCCTTGATAGATGAAGTCAAGTCATCAAATCAAATTTGATAGTAGGTGCAAGAGAAACAAAAGGAAGATAAAGAATATAAAGTGTAAACACCAAAAGCAAAGTTGGTCAAATTGAATTTTGATGGAGCATCTAAAGAAAATTCAGGACTAGCAGAAGGAGGAATAATAAATAATAATAATAAGGGTGAGACTTTGTCACATTACACTTTTAATAGTGGAATTAAGACAAATAATGAAGCTAAATCTTGGATGGTTTTGGAATGATTTTAAATATGCAAACAAATGAAATGGAACATAGTATGGATGGAAGGCAATTCATTAATAGTAATAAATTAAATTTTGAGGAAAGCAAAAGCTCCATGGAACATACACGAGATCAATGTGGAAATACAAGAATTTGCTACAGAGTTTGAAGAAATCAAGTTTACACATTCGTTAAAGGGATCAAATGTACGTATAGGCTAGCTAATAGAGGGGTTTTAATAAAAGGTTGTGAAGTTAAATTTTCTTTTCCATGGTTAGAGGAAGTAGTAAGTTTAGTTGAAGCTAACAAGAAAAATCTAAAAGGAGCAAATTCAAAATAATTTTCTAAAGGACTACAAAATGTTTCAAAGGATCCATTTATAGATCAATGCATTAGAGGAAACAAGCAGTCCAAATTTGGTAAAGTGGACTATGATTTTGTGAATGGGTAGAAATTTTGTATGCTGAAGCAAAAGATGACATTAGATTTACATCATGGTTGAATCAATTATTTGGGTTATTGGTTGTTGGTTGGATTATGGGACAGAGTATGGATTGGAACTTCCAACTTTTTAGGACTAGTAAACTGTTTATTATAGTTCTTGTGATTGCACTTACGCTTTAGGAAGGAAACTAACAGTCCATCTGGTAAAGCAGTCTATGATAACTCATAGACAATAGAGGTGGACTTTTGGTATTGTGAAAGTTTTTTTTTTTTCAATGACTTGATTTTATCTTCCTCTCTATGAGCATGGAATGTTATTTTTTTGGTTCATATATATGGAAAAGTGACTTAGTAGATTTTCACTCTAAAAACCCTTTATATATATATATATATATATATATATATATATATATATATATATATATATATAGTGACTCATGATTTTGCATGTCAAATATTTAAAAAAAATAAAAAACTCTAGTTTTAGAAAATTCTTGAATATTAAATCTAGTATGGCAGATAACTTGTCTATCATAAATTTCAAGGGTGGGTATGAACCTCCATATGAATATAAAATTGCAACTAGCTAGAATCGTAAAGAGATAAAAGGGGTACAAGAAGATGGTGATAAGAAAAAAGATTGGAGTTAATGGTAAAAGCTAGAAAATAGATGGTTGAAGCTAAAGGAAATCTAGGTAAGGCAAGGGGTCGAGGGATCATCAAGGAATCATAGGGAAGATTGTTGAAGCATATGCAAATTACTATGGAGTAGATACCAACCATGTGGCAAAGGCCAAGGTGTTGTTGACAGGGCTCAAATTGACCAAGAATATGTAGATAAGGAAACTAATCATTGAGAAAGACTCTCTAAACATCTTGAAAGGTTCAAGATGGGGGAATTCAGTTAGTTGGAACATACATGATATCATTAATGATGCTATCTATATTAAGAATGCATTTCTATCCAATAAGATCAAACATATTTACAGGGAAGGAAACAAGACAACAGATTGGATGACAACTTGGGGAGTACAAAGAGGCAACAAGTTTGGAGAAAAAATCAAAACATCTTCCTAACATCATCTTAGAGATGACGTGGCCAGAAGCTACGTAGAGATTATGCATTTTTTAATGATAAACTCTTATCATTACCATGGACGAGGATAGTTCGAATAGGGAACAACGACTGATCATCCTACACAAAATGTTATCAAGACAGGAAGAGAGTTCGCTCAAGCGTGTCGAGAGGGATTAAGTATGATCTAAAACTTCTACATCGAGCTCTCCAATCAATAAACTTCTTAAAAGAAAGAAATATGCACCCCAACCTCTTTGGCTAGAAATGGCATACTAAAAGTATGGAAAAAAATGAAAAAAACGAGCATTTGGTCACAGGAGACTTCTAGCAGGTTGTCAAATTCATGTAAACCAAAACCACTCAAGGAAGAAGCCTAGAAAGATAAAGAGCAAAGTAAAGACGAATCTAAGAGGATTTCCAAGAGAATAAAATATAGGAAAAAGGGGAGGAAGGATGATATTGTGATTTTTAGACTTAACCATGGCTGCTTGATTTGCTCTTTTCGTGTGTCATTAGCTTGGAGTTCATGTGGCTTTCTCAACACCTGTTTTTTCTTTAATATTTTCAAAATGCTGTTTTTTTTGCGGCTGTTAAGCTTATGTTATATTGGCAGTTTTGCATCTCAGTCCTGCCTAGTGGACTACACTTTGTTTTTTTGGCAATGTTCTTTGAATTGATGGGGTTCTTACCTCTGTCTAGTATTTGAGCTTTCAAGCCTATAGGTAAAAGGGTAAGGGAAAGCCTCTATATAAAAGCATAAGGGACCCTTTCAAAACCCTTTTCTTGCCTAAAAAAAAAAGTTTTATCTTAAGAATTTTATTTTAAAATTTAAAATGTATATTGATATATATTGATATTGTTTATATAAATTACTTTCATCTTTAAATATTTATTAATAAAATTAAAACTACTTTATAATACAATAATGATGATAAATTAAAACAAAGTATGTGACAGCTTTAAGGTTGGCATTGTGAACTAACTCCTCTTATAAAAGCAATAATGTGTTGAAACAAAGTAAGTAGCTACCTAGGAGAGCAAAACGATTAAAACTACTTTATAATACAATAATGATGATAAATTAAAACAAAGTATGTGATAGCTTTAAGGTTGGCATTGTGAACTAACTCCTCTTATAAAAGCAATAACGTGTTGAAACAAAGTAGCTGTCTAGGAGAGCAAAATGCACAAACTTTAACAAAAAAATAATAATAAATACTATAAAATTGGTATAAATAATGTATATGACATCTTTATGGTTGGCATTCTGAACTAACTCTTCTGTTATAAAACGCAATAATGTGTTGTTTTTGTATTGTTAATCTCCATTGTCATGCTTATGCAAATAGTTGGCTCTTACCACCTTATGATATTATGCAATTCTAAAATACTTGTAAATGGTTGTAAGTATGAGCCTGACAAAAATATTAGAAATCATATGATCATACAATGCATACTATCAAAGAGAACTACAATGGTTGGCACTAGTCATTGGATATGAAAAAATTCACAAATAGCTATTACATTACATTTTTTTAATTTTGCACTTGCTTATAAATTCAAGTATGAGAACACTGTTAGAAGTATGGCAATACTGTTTTCATGTTAAGGAAAGAACCATTATATGTCCATGAATGCCACGGTTGGATCTAGAAACATTTTAGAAATAACTATAACATTATAATTTTTTTTAATATTCATGTGTCCACTGGGAATATTATTATTTTTTCATTTAAATACTGTAAGTAATCTATGTATCTATTATTTTTTCATTTAAATAGATAAGTTTATTTTTCTACTATCTGATTTTAAATTTCAAGAACAAAATATTTTTAAAATATACTGATATTATTTATGTTAGTTACTTCAATATTTAAAAACTGATCAATAAGATTAGAGCTATTTTTATGATACAATATTAATAACAAACTTCCAACAAAGAAAGCAGGTATACAAGGAAAAACAAAATTCACAAAGTTAAACAAAGAAATTTTAAATACTATAAAATTGTTATTGATAAGGTATGACAGTTTTAAGGTTAGCATTATGAACTACCTCTTCTCCTGTGAAAGGCAGCAATGCGTTGCTTTTGCATAGCTAAAACTTGATTGTCATGATTCTGCAAATAGTTGGCTCTTACCTTCTTATAGTGTTCATGCAACTCTGAAATGCTTGTGGATGATTTTAAGTCTGAGCCTGAAAACACTATTAGATATCGTATGACTATGGAGTGCACATGATCAGGGGGGACTACTATGGGTGAATGAATGGCGTGGATTACCGGATCTGAAAAAATTTCACAAATAGCTATTACATTGTATTTTTTAGATTTTTCATTTGTCCAACCAGAGTAAGCCCTGCAATAGGCAATCGAGACATCTAAGCTTTTTGAAAAATAAATTCCCTGTCCAAATGACATTCCATGAGACATATATGGTGTCCCACTTAAGCACTTCAAGCCATTCCTGTCAGTAAATAAAATCATAACACGTAATTTTATATATCAGAATGGAGTTTAATATTTTGATCACATTCTTATGAAAAATTAGAATTATTTTATGTTTCTATTAAAAAAAAATTGTTATTTTAAATAAACTCAAAGACATTTACATATTAAAAAATAACTTGAGAAAGTACATAGAAGACAAAATAAAATAAAACAAACATACATAAATATTTGTGGGTAAAATTCTACTAATAACGAAAGGATTACAGAAGAAATCCATAAATACTTACAGAAAGCAAAATAAGTATACATATGAAAAAACTAGCAATATCAAATGGTACTAGCTCAGCTGATTATATTCATCAGATGCAAGTTCTAATCTTGCCAAGCTATACATGCATAATTGCCAAACTGTCGTAATACCACTAGGTGGTCATGATGCAATACAGGTGAGGTCATTTCAATCCTATGCTCCTAACAATATAATTATAATACATTAGCATTTTAGAAAATTAGATTATAAGAAATAAAAAACTTCTTTGCGTAAAAAGATAAAAGAATCAATACCTCAAAGTACATGATTCAAGAACTCTTATATCTAAGTAGAAGGATTTTTAACCCGCAGGTAATAAAAAGATGATACGCATGAGAAATGCTTGCTTAAAATAGTTCTGCTCAATAAATTAGAATTTAAGAATTTGGATGAGGTAGTCATTCAAACACTTAGTGCACAAATAGTCAAGCGAACTTCCACAGCACATACAAAAAGAAATCTATCCAGAGACAGTGACATTCAAAGGAATGACCAAGATGTCAGAAGAAGACAAGTCCATGACATTTACATTTAGAGAAGGGGTGTCTAAACAAGCCACCACAAGGACGTCCAAGATAGGAAGTCTAGGATATCTAAAGAAGGGGCATTTGAAATAAGGTCATCAAAAGCAGTTGTCACAAGGGCATCCGAAGCTCTAGAGGTCGGATACTCATTAAAGAAGTAGATAATCTTAAGCCAAAGTCATCTTGCACTAATAGAAAATAGTAACTACATGTTTGAATGATAGAGCTATGAAACCGCCAAGGGAACCATAAACATTAAAAAGCCATGAACGACTAATATTCCTTAATGAAGAGCTAGAGTTGGAAACTAATCCCTTGTCCAAAAAGAAAAACCATCTAGTGTAAATTAGTCTAGAAGATAAATTACATATTAAAAAAAGTGTGGACAAGTATAAAGCTATCTAAGGTTGGTTGCATAGAGAAAGAACTAACTACATAGAGACTTTTGCATTGACACTCAAGCATAATATTATTTGAATGGTCCTATTATTAGGAATCAAATTAAAATCACAAGTATATCAAATGGATATCAAAAATGCTTGCTTGCATGGTAACCTACACGAGGAAATTTATATAGAGCAACCACCTGGGTTTAACAAAGGAGGTGATCCACCACTAGTTTGCAAAGTGAAAAGGTATCTCTATGGGCTAAAACAACCCCAAGAGAGTAATATAAGAAAACTAATAGTTGCTTTGTCAATAATGGCATTACAATATTAATGTAATCACAATGTTTACATTCAAAAGGAGAGACCTTAATCTAATAATTGTCTCGTATGTGGGTGATGTAATTGACAAACGAAGAGGCATCACATTGGTTCATGAGCTCAAAACACATAATTTGTCTAAAGAACCAACCAAAATATTCAAAAGTTATAAAAGTCTGATAAACCTGTGAAATGCCCATCATCGATCAACTATTATCTTATCTTCAGACCACAAACTTTGACAGTTATCATGCCATTGCAAGCTATAAAATGCTTGGAAATTAACACTCCAACGGTCCAATAGAAAGGCCCAACTGTGATTAATCCTCTAAGATATTGTCTTCTAACGTAAATCATTTGGTTAAATTAGATTGGCATCTATTGAGTTATTAATTCTTTGAACTTGCCAACAACTTAATAATCCTATATCTTGAGATTATACAAGTGTTTAAATCTACCATTCTTTGAATATAGAATAGTTATTTTAAACTTTGTTCAATTGTCTACAAACAATATCTCAATAAATCTATCCATTTATCAGTATCTCGGTATATGGTCTATAGGATGGAGTGCTCCATGTTGCACACAATAATAAATGACCATTTTTCAGTTTGGGCCAAAGTCAGCAAAATAAGTCATGATTTCTCCACTCGCATTATTTTCAACAAGAGATAAGTGTTTTACAATTTCACAAAGTTGGTCTAAGGTTGTTTGTTTAAACTTCCAATTCAATCATCAAATCAATGTGTTGGTTTGGTACTCTTTAATATTTTTAGGGCCACATGAAGCATTGAAACATTGGAAATCTTTGCAAAAGTATTGTACAATAGTTAATGAACAAAGTGTAATGATGTGCATCCGGTCATTAACAATCACTAAAATGTTAACCTTAAAACTAAAAGTCAAAACACATTAGGTATATGAAGGTGAAAGGCAAACATGATTTCTTAAGTTCCAGGACAAGTAGCATGTCTAATTGGTGTGGGGGACACCTTTTGGTAGCTTGGGAAATTTTCCTATTTTGTTTCAAATTTTTACCTCCTTAGATGATGAACATGATTCTTTTCATGATGTTTTCGAAAAAATACATCTTAAATTTCAGAAGGCACAAACGTTTACATTGGTATTATGTATGATTACGTTGCAAGGAAAGATAGTACCCATGCCCACACTCAAACTGGGCAAGGGCTGGGTATTCTCTTTTATCAAAGTAAGATAGTGTTTGATCAACAAAACCAAGTCCTACTTGAAACAAGTTTCCCAAGCTAAGTGGCATATGGTGCACTTAAAATGTTTGTCAAATAGTTTTCAAATCTCTATTTATACAAGCATTGCCAAGAAGAATACCACGTCATAAAAGGTCATAAAAAAACAAATGGAGTTCACTTTGAAGCCATGTCCAAAAAGGCTCTAGATGGAGAACCTCTCCAAAAAAGTGCCAAACCAACTACTCTTTTCCCATATTTGATGGAAAGGAGATCTAATATACCAATTTTTTAAAGTTGTGATATACTAACCCTTCATGGAGCACTAACCACCTTTAGGCTTTCTATTCAAAGGGGAATTTCAATTTCCAAATGGCTTGACAATGCCTCTAAAAATCAGATTTTTTAATTATTGATTCTCCATCTCTTTTTCTATTATGTTGAAAGTGTCATTTTGTGTAATCCAACTGTCAGTTTGGAAAAACCCTCATAAAAAATTAGCTAGCTTAGTGAGGATATCAAGTTGTGACTGTAGCTTTGATTAGTCCTGTTTTGCATCAAAAGACTTAGAATTTGCTCTTTAGTCTATTGAGCAACGTTGCCAAACGTGGTTGCCCTATGATGACCATTTTTCCAAAAAATGCTCCAAAGGCCTTTAAAATGCAAAACAAAACTGTTGTCCTATAAAAACCAAAATTTTGAAAATTAAAATTCTCGTTATCCACATACTGGAAAATATGTAAATATTATTTTGTTTATTTAGCATGATATGAATAAGCTACATCCTCCAATGAAGACATTGTCCATTGACTCTTGGAATGTGAATCATGTCACCTTCTCTTGCATGACTCTTCACATTCATTCACAAAGTTGTATAAAATTACAATGTCCGAATGTACAAAGAAGTCTGCAATGTTTCTATATCTCTTTTAATAAATTTATCATATAAAGTCTCCATATGAATAAAACTTCCATTTCAACTCTCAATTGCTTTTTTTTTCTATTGTGTTTGCTCTTTTTATTTCTCACTATATGTAAAACTCGACAATTTAAAGGATTCCACCAAACTCCAGATCAATGTTATTAGAGTTGTCCTTCACGTCATATGTCTACTCAAACAAAATTTGACTATAGGCGGTATGGTGTCAATACTGTGACCCTTCAAATTACCTTCTTTGTCATTTCAAACAATCTAGATGACTACCAATGCTGAAATGTCACATGCTTGCATTACAGTGTTGAATGAAGAATTCAAGAAACAAAGGAATAAGATGTGCAACGAGTTCATACAAAATTCTTCAATGAGTCTTGAGTGTGACTTACTCTCTTTCAGCAAGAAAGACCTTTAGAGGCTCATCATCATTCAAGGTACAAGTGAATTTTGACATTCCTATTTTTGAAGGAAATACTGATGCAAATACATTAGATAATCGATTGGACCAATTGCAACAGTACTTTGTTGTGAATAGTTTCTCTCAAAGTGAAAAGATCACATTTGCACTCTTGAAATCTCTTGTGAATGTCAATTTTTTGGGACGCGTATTCCACTCAAGCCACAAAGAACAATACAAAAGTGCCCATAATTGATTCAATATCCACCTAGGCAAAATTTTGTGGGCATTGTCAAAGATGAGTAATCTCGTGGGTAACCATGATGAATAGTATGTGAAGTGCCAACAACTGTATCAACGTTAAAGAAATCAGTTAAGTACAAATGCATTCCATAAACTATCTACAAAGCTTGGCATACAGAATATAGGATGATGTAAAATCCTCAAGTAGTGCAATGGTTTGCATCATTACATTCAAACTGAAAGGGACTTCTTGAACATGACAACAATGAGGGAAAGCCTACAAAGTATGTGACTAAAATTGAAGAAAAAATCAAGCAAAAAGGTAGTACAAACGAGAAAGCATTTTGAAATAAGAAGGCAAAAATCAAGAAAGACATGGGTGGTTCCAAATTTAATAAGAATGGTCAACAACAGCAAAACCAAACAAGGAAGCCAATGCAAAAGAAAACCCCCACAAGCAAAGAGCCACCCAAGAGTCAATTTTGTAATCCCAAAGAGTGTCATGTCATTCAATTATTGTTGATTGAGATGTAGATTTCTACACCAACTAGAGGATCTCATTGAGGACACAGAGGAGGACCAGCTTGGCCTACCTATATTCACACTCACGAGTGTGCAAAACCATCAAACCATCAAGGTAAAGGGTTTCATCAAAAATCAAAGAGATATGTGTATTGATTGATTTTAGTAGCACTCATAATTTGACAGGTAGAGACACCTCCAAGAGGTTGACCATACATGTTAGCTCCTTAAATAATTTCAATGTACTGATTGACAATGCTGATAATGCTTCTTATGTGGTTCGCGAATCCAATGTAAGACTTAACATTGGGTAGCTATACCCAGGCAGGAAAGTTGTATGTGATGGATGTGGGGGGTGTAGATATAGTCCTAGATTCCCAATGGTTGATTCAATTGGGGGTGTCAGTTTGAATCTCTAGAAATTATGTCCAATGGACAAAAAGTAATAAGCTCATTAAACTTCAGGGTATGCAATCACCACCTTCCAAATGGTCAGTTACCAAATGAAAAAAAAAAATTGAGGAAAGAAAGCAACGGCATATTCACACAGCTTTTCTGTTTAGGTCAAAGTGAAATCTCAGGACATGTTAGGTCTTCCATTTGATATGCAGTCCATCATCAGCAAATATTGGAAGGTTTTGGAGGAACCTAAAGGAATTCTATGTGAATGAAGGGTCATGCTATAAGTTTGGTTTTGGCCAGCCATCCACCCAATGTCAGGCCTTATAGATATCCTCACACAAAAAAAGAGAGAGAGAGACTGGTACAAGACATGTTGCAACAATGTATCGTTTGCCCTGGCACTAGCCCTTATTCCTTGCCTATGGTCATTGTCAAGCAGAAGGACAACACTTGGTTGATGTGCCTAGATTTTCATCCTTACGCTTACCATCAAAGATGAGTTTTTTATTCTTGTTATCGATGATTTGTTCGATGAACTGCATGGGGATCAGTTTTTCACAAAGTTAGAATTAAGATCAGGCTTTCATCAAATTCAGGTTAAGGAAGAAGACATACTGAAAACGACTTCTTGGACTCATTAGGGTCCAATTTTGGTCTCACTAAGGCCCCATCCATCTTTCAAAGCCTCATGAACTTAGTTTTTAGGCCTCCTTTGCAGAAATTTGTCTTGGTGTTATGACTGTTTGATTTACATCAAATCTTGGGAAGAGCATTTATAGCATGTGGACAACGGGTTTAAAATCCTCAAGACAGAGCAGTTGTTTGTCAAGAATTCTAAGTGCTCCTTTGAATCATTAAAGGTGGAATATCTGGGTCACATTGTATCTCAAGGCAGTGTGAAGGTAGATCCCAAGAAGACTCAGGCAGTGAAGGACTGGACCATTCCCAAATCACTTAAGAGTCTATGCGGCTTTCTGGGCCTCACAAGATTCTACAAAAAGTTTATCAAAAATTATGAGAAAATTATAGCACCTCTGACAATGCTTACCAAGAAAGATGCCTTTCTTTGGCCAAATAAGGCTATGACATCATTCACTGCTTTAAAAGAGGCCATGTGCTCAACACCAGTTTTGTCTACTCCAGACTTCAGTCAACCATTTGTAATAAAATGTGATGCTTCTAGAACAGGTATAGGTGTTATGTTGATATAGGATAGTCAACAGCCGGTTTTTTAGAGCAAACAACTTTCTGGGAAGAATCTAGGCAAATCTACTTATGAGAAGGAAATGATGGCTATTTTACATGTAATAGAGAAGTGGAGGCCTTATTTGTTGGGTTGATATTCTACAATTAATATGAATTATAGCAGCCCCAAATATTTGTGGATCAACACCTGTATTGTCCGAAACAAAATTAGAGGTTGACAAAGTTGTTTATGTATGATTTTGAGATTAGGTTTAAGAAGGGAAAGGAAATATGGTAGGAGATGCTTTCTCTTGTAAATATGAAGATTCAACAGTTATTCATGCCATCTCTTGGCCCATTCCAATTTAGATAGAACAAGCTCGTGAGGAATGAAAAACCGATGCTTAGACATCTTAGATTATTAGCAATCTTGAAGCAGGCACATCATTGGACCAAGACTTTTCCTAGTCAAGTGAGATTTTGACTAAGGGCCAGACTTTCTTGATCAAATCATTCAAGTTCAAAGATGGAATCCTCCATGAATTACATGCATGTCCTTCAATGGGTCATTCCAGTTTTCTCATAACCTATCAAAGGGTGAAGCAACCTTTTTTTGGAAGGGAGTGAAAGCAGATGTAAAAATGGTTTGTCATAGAATGTGAAATGTGCCAACAAAATAAAGGTGAAACTATCAAATCCGCAGGATTATTGCAGCCACTACCAATTCTAAAGACAATGGGAATACATTTCCATGGATTTCATTAAAGATCTACCTAGATTTGACAGAAAAATGGCTTTTCTTGTGGATGGGTATTGCCTTTCCAAGCATATGCATTGTTGTGCATTGCAGCATCCATTTTCAGCAAGCAAACTGGTTAAGGTATTTTTGGATCAGATTTTCAAATTATATGGCATGCCAAGAACTACTAGTTGTGATTCCATATTTACAAGCAAATTTTGCAAGGAACAGCTCACATTCACTGGGACCCAATTCAATAAGAGTTCAGTATATCATCCTCAAACAAATGGGCAAACAGAGAACTTATTTAAGGTGCTTTGCCCAAGCCAAATAATATAAGTTGCTTCTATTGGATGAATATTAGCAGAACACTTCATATCATCTTTCCACTAAGGTGTCACCATTTAAGGCATTATATGGTCAAAAGCCCCCATGCTTGATAGATTGCATTGCAGGGTCTTCTCAGATTGCACAGATTGGTACCGTCCTACAGCAAAGGCAGACAACTTTCAGAATCCTCAAGGACAATCTTAGTCGATCTTTTTATCATATGAGCAGCAACAGGATCAACATCAATCAAAGCAACAGTTTGAGATTGGAGATATGGTTTTCTTGCGGCTCTAGCCATACAAGCAAGTTTCAATCAATACATACAAACCGGAAGCTAGAACCCAAACTTTTTGGTCCATACAAAGTGGCTCACATGATTGGTGAAGTCATACTAGTTGGAACTTACTCTTACAGCTAAATACACCATGGTTTTTAAGTTTATTATCTCAAATAAGTTTTAGAGCAGAAGGTATAGCTCCAAACAGAGTTTCTATTTCTACAATTAGATGAGAAAGGACTCATGGAGTTGGAGCTTGAGGCAATGTACAGACACGCATAAGAAATCTACGGAACCGAAGACATGACCTAGGAACCAACTAATATTATCTAGAAATTTCCAACCTCAAGGGAAAATCTTTCTAAAAGGAGAGGATATGTAACGAACCTAACATACAAACATCGACTATTTTCATTTGGGCTCAAGCAAATGGGTTAGGATTGAATTGGCCCTTGAGCATTAAGGTTAATATTTGTTAGATTAGTAGTCTATAAATAGGAAGAGATATGCTTTAGTTGACAATCATTCATATAATCTCTCTTTTATCATCATCTATGCACATATGAGACTTTGCCCTCTCTGAGTGGCCTGTGAGTCGTTCTCCTCTCCGAGTGATGTGGACAAGCATCAATGAGTTGTATTTGGATTGTTGATTTTATATTGGATTTGCCTCATGAATATTTTTGTCTTTATACTATTGCAAATTGTCATATTGTGGATTGAATTGCTAGATTTACAAATTGTTTCATAACAGAGAGAAGGGTTTCCCCAAGCAAGACAACTATCAAATGGAGGAATATCATTGAGAGTGAGATGCCCTATGGAAAGTAGAGGGCTGCTTGGAGGAGGACACTTAGCAGAGAGTGACTGTCATCCAATGTAGGATGCTCATGGCATGGAGGAGAGGCATCTAGAATAAGATACCTAGTAAATAACAAAGGGCCTTCAAGAGCGAAACACATAGGGAAGAGCAACGGATTGGGTTGAGAAAGACACAAAAAAGGACAAAGGACCATTGAGTGATGGCCAGCGATGGAGTCCGTTCAAGTTGAGACATCCAAAAAAGGCATTATGGCAAAGTCGTCATCAAAAGTGACCAAAATTAATTTGGAAGCAAGCCAGGGACCAAAACAATTACCAAGAGCAAAGACCAACAAAGTAACACCCAAATCTAGATGGCAAAGGATACTCAAAGAAATCTACATATTTGTGAATGGAAGTCATCCAACATTTATGACTAAGGGCACTCATATATTTGAACCATAGACTTTAAGGAGTAGCTAAGGGGACTAAACAATGAAAGGATGACATGAATGAGGAATACATTTCTTTAATGAAGAACAAAACTTGGAAAGTAGTACCTCATCCCGAAAGGTAGAAATGTGTCAAACATAAATGGGTCTATAAGATAAAATATAGTTCAAAAAGAGAATTGCACAATACAAATTTAGGTTGATGACCAAAGGATTCTCTCAACAAGAAGGAATTGGCTACATTGAAACCTTTGCACCAATGTCCAAGATGAACATTATCAAAAGTCCTATCATCAGGCATCAAACATGGATGCAAAATACATCAAATGGGTGTCAAGAGTTCCTTTTTGAGTGCCGAATAAATATACATGGATAAACCACCTAAACGTGTTAAAGGAAGTAACCTCGCAATACTCTACAAACTTAAAATGTCTTTTTGTGGATCAAAACAAGCACAAAGAGCGTGGTATGAGGAAATTTATGGCTTTATAAAGAATGGCTTCACATGATCTGAACATGATCATAATTTTTCACTTTGAAGGGGGGAAGACAAATTTTAATAACCATCTTTGTATGTGGATGACCTAATCATGACTAGAAATGACACTACGTTATTTATGGGCTCAAAACAATAAAGAAAAATACCTTTTAAACAAATAACATTGGAATTCTACACTTCTCCTTGGGAATCCAAATACTCCAAAACATGGAGGATGGCATACTCATTGCTAAACCAAAATATGCCATGACCTTTTACATAGGTTTAAAATAGAAGATTGCAATTCGTAAAACTTCATATCAATTAAGCATCGAACTTGTCAAGGGCTGTGATTATTCCAAAATTGATGCCACCTTATAACAACTTGTTGGTAATCTTATTTGTTTGTCTCATATTCATCTTGATTTGCTTTTGCTATAATTGTGGTTTCCATATTGATGCAGAATCCATAGAAGGTTCACATGCTGTCTGTAAAGAGAATTGTGTGATATATCAAAGGGATCTACAAGTTAGGTATCACATTACAAAACAAGGACACCTTCAATTTGAGAGACTATATTGACTTAAATTATGTCGGAGATGAAGATGATTGCAAATCTAAATCGAGATACATTGTAGTGTTGGAAAACTGGCCAAAAACCTTGGGAAACCACAAAAAATGTGATTTTTATGGCTGGCAAGAAAATTACCGAATAGTTGACACCGAGTTTTGGTGAGTACTCACCAAAACAAAATCATGGGAAAATTCACAAGTAATAGCAAAAACTCATCAAAACGCAGCCAAACATGAGCAAAAACTGGTCTACCTGATCTTTGCTAAGTTTCCTTATTTTTTGACCTTCTTTTGAAGGTTTTGCCAAGTTTTTTGACGGGAATGGTATTCTTTCATAAATTTAAATATTTTTTACAAGGTTTTTATGGCCAAATTTTTTACGAGTCACCCAGTCCTCTCAAAAATGGCGTTCCTAAGTAATTGTTAAGGGCAAGTTTTCCAACATTTGTACATGGTCAGCCTTGGTGGAGAGGTCAATGTGTGGTCTAGCAAGAAACAAAATTTAGTGGTAATATCCACTACAGGATCTAAGTAATCCATTGTGCTCAATGTGTTAGTGTATACTTTGTATGAACATTAGTACTACGGGATTATTTTGAAATTTCTAAGTTAGATGTTAATCTTAAAATAATGTACTTTAATCACAAAATTATAAAAAGCTCTTTTCTAGAATTAGTTCTATCTTAGGCGCATTATTTCTAGATAGACATCTAGCTTTTTTCTAAGCTTGACTTGGAGGATTTTTTAATTGTAGCATAATATGAGTTAGAAAGCTGAAAAAAAATAAGAAACAAAGAAAGATATTAAATTGATAACACCTTTGATGCATTGCACTTTGAACATATTCGTTAATGAAAGGAGACAAGACCCAAAATAGGTTGGTGAACCACCTTTTCATTATTTTTTTATTAATGACTTTTTTTCTGTTGACTTGATTACTTTTCTAACACTTTGTTTAATACAAAAAGTATTACATACAAAAAAAAGTATCCCATGGTTTGCACCAACATTTCCCCTTTAAAGCATAGCTCTCAAAGAGAAGAGAAATTGAAGTTGATTACAATCAATTAATGCCAAACTAAAATCACTTCAACCAAATGTGAGGAAAATAGGGATCTCCTATAGAACCATGGACTATGTGGCCACTACTCCTCATATACAAGGGTACAAAATAAGGTAGCCACAAAGCACAATAAAACTACCTGTAAATGTGAACCAAGCCCATGTTTCACAAACCAAACCTGGTCCACTTTCGATCTATCAAACACAATGCCATCACTCAATCATGAACCAGGTTCAATCTTTGGAACATCCCAAATCAGAAAATCATCTATGAACCAACTACCATCTATGGAACATGTTTTGCAACTCACCAACTCAAATCTCTAACTCTATGATATCTATCAATAACTATCGTTGGCTATCCAAGTAGCAACCATCTTTGTACAATTACCAATTAACCATCTCATCCAATAGGGAGACTCTCTATCCCAAATCAACTACATAGGCCCAACCTCAAACAATCCAGAAAGTATCAATCTAGATCTTGTACTACCTTGGTCACTAGGTGGTAACCATATGTCTTTATGACTGCAAAAGAAACTATGGACCATGATCTACCCTGCCTCCATCAAGAGTAGATATGTCCCAAAATATCAATCAGATCTAATTGTCCATCTCAAAAAATTGTCATCAAATTGTCCTATGTGTGACCTTCGTATTTATGACACAAATGCAATCTACCAATCCACACCCAAACATGCTTAAATCTTTAAGTGTCATGATCCAAATACCAAAACCCCTGAATTATTTGCCATGTTGTGCTATCTCAATATCTCTATCAATCATCACATCCAAACGCCAAATGCAGGATACCATGTCAAAAACTTCTAACATGAGAGAAGATTACTATCATCTCCAAAATTGAACCAATGTCATAATCAATCTGCAATCTCATGTCAATCTTCTCAAGTGTTCGAGTATGGTTCAGATTATACAGCACTCCATCTCAATACAAATCTCAAATACTCCAATATTCCCAATCTCAAAAACAAATATCCAAATGTTGCTCAAAAGTTCTATCTGCTTGAATCTAAGTCCAATAGCTCTATCTGCTCAAACATCATCTAACTGCTCAAGTCTGGTCCAAAATCAGGTACTTTATCAACCTTCAAATGAGAGTGAGATGGGGGTCAAGATATTTCCAAGGGAAAACACCCCATCAAAAGCAAGAGAATCATCACTGCGAAAAGAAATTGCATCTTTAGGACTAAGTCCTAATCATAAAGTATCACAATCACTGGAAATACTATCACAGTATCCCAATCTAGAGATGAACCAAAATAAGGCTTGAATCGTGTATGAATGTATATGAACTAGAAGCACCAACTCATGCAAAAACAACCATTGAAGCAATACTTCCATGACTGAAAGAAGATTGAGAATCCTGAGAAAAATCATAAATTGAAGAATATAAATTTGGGTTCATAATAGACAAAAACCCATTAGAGTATTTACCATAGGTGTTGCTTTCATAAAGATAAGCAAAAACTTGGTTCAAGAATATCATGAGGACTTGAAGAATAAGAGTTCGAACTCAAACCAATTCCCTTAAAGCATTGACTCAACTGTGGTCCACATTTACTCCATTTTTGGCTATTTACCCATTCAAGAACAATCTGTTGAAACAATATTAAAGCATCCTGCTTAGGCAGATTAGAAGTCCCACCACTCATAAGAATTCTCTTTAAAACCAAATCAATCTGCTAAGTCTGAATTGATAAATGTCCTCCATTTTTATCATCACAAAGCCCAATCACTATGTAATCCAACCACTAGAAACAAATGGTATTGGCCTCAAGTAATCAGGGGTAAAACAAGACCAATTTTGCAACAGCTGTCACTTAATTCCTAACAAGGACATTTATATGTATTAATTTGTTGTGATAATTCTATTTCTGTTTCAAAAAATTTGGCTAGGGTGCTTGAGATTCATGTTCTCCATTTGCAAATATAAAATTGCTTCTTCCATTAATTGGATCCATGAACCCATGGCTACTAGAGCGACTCCTAGTCTTCAAAAAACACTCTTGGAAAAACAAAGGTTAACCAATTACAATTAAACCATGAGCCTGAAAATCAATGCACTCAAAAACTAGAGAAAACATGCTTAACAAGACTAAATTGAGGCTAAAAACTGAAACTTCAGTTGTTAAATATGCAGTGTAAAAACAGCGTAAAATGTGTGCCAAGAAGATGTCCCTGTGGTCATAGTCTGCTATACCGAAATCCTATTTATCCTGAAATTAAAAACATATACAATCTATGTTGCATGGATATCTGTATCAAATACAGATACGACAAATTTTCAAGAGCCCCTAATATGGATATGGCATTATAAAAAGCATATAAATAAAAGGAAAAAACATAGATTATAAAAATGTTTAGACAAGTAAAAGTTTTAAATAGGATGTTTTCATTAGTAAAAAGGAGGAATTCCATTGTCGTTAAAATTCAAAAGTTACTTATTCAAATTGTATGTTCTTTTAATCTCATATCATGGATACTTCTTTAGACATCTCCAGGCTATATATAATTGTATTAGACATGAACTAGATAAGGATGTGCATTCGAAAACGTCTAAATACAATATCCACGTATTCTGAATACACGTTGGATATGGTATCTGGGAAGTACTGTACCTAATCTTGTATGCGGATATGGCATACATATAGTAGCAATACCAGATATGGTAACTGCGTATACAAGGATCAGCTATATGAAGATACTGTCTTTGAATTATCCAGATTTTCTGTTTTCATTGATTAAAAGACAATGTTTTTGCCTCAAATGATAGATTATACTGTTCTACATCAGCCACACTGTTTCCGTTTTCAATGACTTGTTTCTTTTGAAACTTTCCTTATGACTTTGAAATGCAAACATACAGGAAACTGACATCTATCAATGTGCAAACTCCAAACTGCCCTTTCAGTTTTGTCTCTACGAATCTGTCCAAGAATGCCTACAATTACCTCAAAAAATTGTTTTGTCCTTACAAGAACAAAACTGCTTCAGAAGATGATCGTGTGCCTCTCAGAAAAAATAATAGAGACCAATATTTTAAATTACAAGCTGTTAAAAGTCCAGTATTACTGCTAAAATTGTGCCAAGTTTGAAAGTACTGAAGATATTTTGAAAATTCAGATTGCTGAAAACTCATATTCTGATTGACTTCGACTTCAGACTTCACCCTTGTGTTTGAATATATGAAACAATTTAAAAGAAAGTACATTTGTTTACCAATGTTCTATGATGGATTTGTTGAGTAGAGTTGTCAGAGACTGCTAGTGTGAAATGAATATCCAACTACTCCTAAATAACCAGGTACATAAATTTGAAAATACCAACTTTGAGCAATCCAACAATACTGAGATAGCTATCAAATGGCATGAACTCAAGTGGTTAAAAATGTGGGTTCCCAATAAGGAGACCCAGATTCAAATCTCCCCTAGCAAAATGCAATGCTGTGGCAAACGATTTGTCATACCACCACTATGTGGTTTGTTGAAATACCATGGTAACATGATGATAAAATAGGGGTCAGCCCGTTTCAATCCTATATAACCAATTTAAAACAATTGATGATACTGAAATCTCTCTATTTTTTGAAATTAGGCAGATTATTCTTGCTTCAAGAAAGAATGCAACTCACAGGGACATAAGGTATGGAATATCTCAACTTCTTAAAATTATCAATCATGTGAGAACCCTTTGATCAGAAAAATAATCTCTCTCTGCAGAATAACAAGGTATGTCCTTGTATGCAGAATATATGTTTTTCGGTTTCTTTAGGTCTTTTGGCCCATAACTTATCTTTGAGCTCTGGCCTTGTTTGGTCTGCTTGTGCCTATGTTTGTCTTTTACTCACCCTTTTTAGTACTAAAAAGTATATGGCCCAAACATTGAAAAATCACAAAATATCTACTGAAACTGCTGAAACATATTTTAAAGAACTGATATGGATAAGAAAATCTATGAAATATGTATTTTCCTACTTTTTAGAGGTATGATCATTTGAAAATTCCACCATTGTCTGCCAAACATTTCCTGTATATTTTTAATAGCACTGAAATTTCCTTTACCTCTACTTGTTAATTGGTCTTTCTTTGAAAATATGAACCCACATAAGTCTTTAGAAGCAGTCTGCTCTATGGTTTGATACTGTCTTCAGAATTTTTTGTATGAAGTTGCTTCCAGCAATGTGGTTTTAATTTTGGCAAATAAGGGACAACTGATTTTTCCATTCAGGACAAAATAAAGACTCGAGTAGAACATACTTGGCTTGTAAGTATATTCCAAAGATTTATTGTCTTCAAAAAAATTTCATTGTATGATTCCCTTTGTTGTTCTGTTAATGCAAAATAACTAAGGAGTTCAGCTTGGCCATTAACACTAATGAACTGCAATCCTTCCGTGTTAATGGTTACTCACGACTGGAAACATCAAAGGGAAAATTCCCTGTTTGGTGTCAGAGACTATACTTCATTACGAAAAAAACCGTTAAGTAAACATTGAATTACTTTTGGTGAGATTACATAATGTTTCTCTTTGAAAAAACATTTCTTTTCCCAAATGGCATTTATCTTTTATAAATTATTTTTCATGCCTGAAATGAGATACATCTGCTTTGCTTTTCTTCTAAAATAAAGTTCTCAAAAAGTTGATGTTTATTAGATGAAAATATTAATCTTGAAATGACTTCAATACCCTCTTCTAAAACTCAAATGTACTATCTTCACATTACAAAGTGTCTTCGTGATCATTAACAAAATAGGTGGAGGAAATAAAAAGCTGACCTTGAAATTGATCTGGTTGAGAGATCAGAAAGAATTTCTCTTTGAGCTTGAAAATATTCTATGCAGGTTCTCCATCATCTTCCAACAGGTTATACACAGGCGCTTTTGATTTCAAATTTTTCTCCTCCCTGCTTGGACAGCTCATAGAAACAACCTCCACATTCGCATGTCTCTCATCCTCGATGTAGGCTTTCTACATCATCTATAGTTAAATGTTTCCAAACAGGCATAAATCAGTCTTCCGTTACTTCCAAATACCAGTGGCTCTCATTTCATGAACATAGTCTTTCTCAAGGATGAATGTGAACTCAATTGAACTATATAACTTGTCTTCCTTCAAATCGTGTGTCTTGCAGTCTGTGATCACTGGCATCTAGGGTTAGTCTCTGGACTTAAAAAGAGTGGCAAGCACCTGAATGTGCTTAAGCTTTTGTAAGAACTTATTCAACTGGTGATAACAAGAGTCTTTTGTTCTTCAATCAGGACAGAAGATGGTGTTCTCTCCCTGTACTGTCTTCTATTGCAAGAAACTATTGATGTCTTTGTGGAGCTTTGACCGTCTTTCATGTCATCTCCTTTCTTTATATGACAGCTTAGATTTGGCTTGGACTGCATTGTTGAATTGGTTTTAGTTTTCTTGCTACTGAATGACTCAGAGATGGTTGCATGAGAGCTTAGAGCTTTTCAAAGGAGCTAGTGTGTATCTCAAATTCCTGGGATTTTCCAGGTTCTAAACACCCTCTTCAAATATTATAGTAAGTTGGGAAGCATGCTGTAAGGAAATTATGGTGATAAGCTCTATCTCCACTCGGAGATGAGAAAACAATCCAAAGACAAATCTGATGCAAAGGACATCATTAGGTTCAACAATGTCCAGCTTGACACAGAGGTAGTTGAACAACATGATGTATTGCTTGACTGATCGGATAGATCTTAACAAATATGAATCCAAACAGACAACTCTTCTTTTGTTTACCCAAGGGAGAAAGGGCATTCATAGAATTATTTCAAACCTTTTCCAAGTATCAATCTCTGACTTCTTGGTTTCTTGAAAAAGCTTGACATGGAACTACCAACAAGCAAGGGCTTGATAATCTATATGACCTCTGCAGCCATGATCTTTTGTGCTACCAAGAGTTTTAGTTGCACCTTGAAATATGCCTCCTTACTATGAAACAAAGCACCACTTTATCCCCCTGGATTTGGCCACCGAAATTAAGCAATCAGGATGGTTGTAGAGGTAAGACTAGCAAATTCTCATCCCATAAGACATTAGAATATATATAATATTTGCCATTTGGCCCTTTGTTTCAGCTGAGCTGAAATTCGTTCTGTCTTTTCTGTTTATCATTCAACTCAAAGAAACTGAATCAAGTTGGAGTTTCAGTAGAGCTGCCTAGAATAGCCATCATAAACTTGCATTTTATTTTTTGAAGACGATAAGGGGAAAAAATGCACTACAACAAAAGGCAAAAAAGCAAAGGCTACTAAAAAAAAAAATTGCAGGAAACAAATGCAAGTAAATTTGTTGTACATAGCAGATCTGCTTTAAGTGGCAAGGAAACAGTGTTGCTGATGGAGGTGGCAAATCTAGAACTACAAAATGAACAGCCGATCAAAATAGCACATTGCAATATATGCAGAAAAAAATTCCAACAAAGAAGACTACTTAAAAGTTGAATGCTGGTCCACAGCAAAAGGAAAAAAAACAGCACATGCAGAAAATTTTCTGCTACTTATGGGTCAGCAAGTGCAGAAACAGCACACTGCATAACAGACTGATAACAAGGCAAGGGGGTGCTCAGCAAAATAGTATTCATCAAGGATGTGTCGCAAGCAAGCAAATAAGTATTTTGAAGACCTCAGTGAGGATCTAATAACAAATGATATGAACCTGCAATAAAATGAAGACAGCAAAAAGCTCCAACTGATATGCAAATAGCAGAAATCATAAAAGGATATGCAAATGAGAGGCCACCAAAACTGATGGCGTACACTCTTTATTAGTAAGGTATAAGTAGATTTACAAAGATTAAATTTAATTACTGCAAAATACTCTCCCCCTTTGCTCTCCCTTTTCTTTTCTTTTCCCTTTCTCTTTGGCCCGTTTGTCGGGTTTCATCTTGTATTTATCTTAGTTCTTTTCTTTGTTGGGCTTTTTAGCCTGCTAGCTGGCAGTCATTATTGTCCTTATAGTCCCTTGGGTCTTATTTTGGCCCACCGCAGACATTAATAATATTTCATTTCATTTCATTTCTCTTGAATTGGGCATCCATAGACACTTCAATCGGTCTAACTTATATAGTTACTGAACCATACATGTACATGACATCTCCTTAAGTCCAACTGGGACTTCCATGCAAACAAAGACTCTAGTTTCTAATTGAGATGAACTGCACAAGCAAACTAATATTCTCTAACACCAAGGTTATGGTATTCAATACTACCAAAGAGGCTCTATCCCATCTCCGCTTCTTTTTCCAAGGTCGGGAGGTCGAGATCACCACCTCTTATGTGTACTTGGGGGTTCTTTTCACCAGTCCCACTTTTGGTATAAAACCCGCCACCCAGACCCAGGTGTGTAAGGGGTATGCAGCTCTATCTTTGCTAGAGAGGAATTGCTTCAAAGCACATTTTCAGGATATACCTGTGAAGATGAGGATCTTTGACGCCTTGGTCAAGCCAACTATTACTTATGGGTCAGTGGTTTGGGGTCCTAGTCTTGGCCCGACTGAGTAGTCACGAGTTGAACGAGTCCAGACACTCTTTCTTCGACGATTCATTCGTTGCAAGGGCAGAGCCCCTTGCTCTATTATTCTGGCAAAGTTTGGGGCTTCTCCTCTCTAGCTTGAGATTATCTTCTTGATTATCGGTTATCTTCACAGGATCCGTACTTTAGGAGATACCCCTGCGGGTTGCAGGCGGTACCCTTACCTCACCCTTCGCTCCTCAATGGAACTCTCTTCGATTTTTCGGGGAGGTTGGAGGAGCTAGTATTTTTAGGTTTTTGCCCTCCTGGCCAGCATTCAGATACGGATAGATAGGCTCCCCCTTATTCTTTGGGTGTTCTCCCCCCTCTCGGCTTAGTAAGGAGAAGATGCTCCATGAGATCCGGAAGGATGTTAGTCTCCAATACACCAGATGCACATGGATCTCTCCTGTTGCCCCTTTTTCCCCCAAGCTATCTTTCTACCATGAGCACTTCTTATAGATACAGGAGGGAAAAATAGTTCCTCCACAATACCTTCAGCAGCACACAATGTATAGTCTTTGGATTACTATTGGGCAACTCAGGGTGTGTTCTCACCAACTCCGGATTGAGTCAAATCACCATCTTCCAATGGAGGAGCGGATTTGCTTGTTTTGCTCCTTGGGTGAAGCTGAAACCCTACATCACTTTATTTTTTGTTGTCCCATTTATTAAGAGATCCGAGGTATATTCCATTGCCTTTTCAAGGACAACTCTCGACTTGTTTCTACCTTCTTCAAATACTCGGACCAGCGGTGTCTCGCACTCTTTCTTAGGGAGATGAATCAGCGTCGACAACATAAAAGTTCTCCAGATGGATCTCATGCTCCTCAACATCGGCTCATTACAACATACTTCACCAGCTCCGACGGTCCAGGCAACTCCAGAGGGAAACGCCCCACATCATCCAATTCAGATGGTAGCAGGGTCACTCGACAATGCACCCACAATTTGTCAGGGTTCCGAACTAGCGATGGACAGAGACATATCATAGACTTCTTTAGCTCCAGTACTTCGGTCTCGACTGTTAAGAGAGAAGTTTCTGGGGGTTCTTGTTGCTTGCCCCTCCTGGGCAACTCCCTCCCCCTTCCTTCTCTCTCTCTGTTCTTCTTGGCCTGCACTCCTCTCTTCTGGACTATAGCCCTCCCCCCCTCTACTCTCCCTTTTCTTTTCCCTTTCTCTTTGGCCCGATTGTCGGGTTTCGTCTTGTATTTATCTTAGTTCTTTTCTTTGTTGGGCTTTTTAGCCTGCTAGCTGGCAGTCATTATTGTCCTTCTTATAGTCCCTTGGGTCTTATTTTGGCCCACCGCAAACATTAATAATATTTCATTTCATTTCATTTCTAGTTTACTATATTAAGCATACAATATGGAATTTACAATGTAGAGATAATAACAAGAAAGGAGATGATTACAAGGATGGAGACCATTATAAATTTCATAACCATTATACCTGTTTAGCATTCAACATCATAACCACATATAAAGTTAATTCAAACTGTATAAGGGATCTGTTTAATGATTCAAACCTGGGGAATTGAGTTCAAAGTTGGAAAAGGCACAGTTGCATCTTGTTTATTGATGACCTCTAGACTTGAACCAAAAAAAATACTGAATAACTGAAATTTTCAGCTTCCCGCCACTAAATATAGAGTCGTAATTCACAAGTGCTGGTTAAATACCAGACTGTATCGTTCAAAAACACTTGTATGACCAAATTAACCTGTTAAGATAAGATAATTCTATTAATACCCGTAGATGACCAGAACAGGTCAATGGGACTCGTGAAAAAAAAAACTGTTACAATTCATTGTAGTACAAAAAATAAATTAGAGAGGAGTAACTAAACTAAACTAGAGTAAACTACACTAAAGTGAACAGTACACCATCAAATTGAAGCCTCAAGACAAATTCAGAAATGGGTTTAAACCCTAGACATGTAATAGTCAATCGAAATGAGAGAAAAGGAGAGAAATAGACAGAGAGAAGAACTCAAGTAGATCTTAATCCATGGTAGAATGTGAAGCAAAATCAAAGTCGCCATCATCACCTTCTTGAAAGAGCCAACACAGGATCTGATAATTGATCTGCACTATAGGGCCCAAGATGTGGTGGCGCGGAGGACAACTTCCTGAACCAGCTTGTGGCACCAAAAAGTTACACTTCAGAGTTGTGAAGCAGAAACAGGGCACACAAGAATTCTTTCTCACAAGAATGCAACTTTATTTACAGATAATGCAAATGTAAATATACTATAGAATACAAGGCTCACATAGTCATGTTCCCAACAATACATGCGGTGCGTGGTGTTGCATGGTGCAGGGCACTCTGTTCCAATGCACTAAAAAATGTAATAGAACATAAGCTTGCGCATTGCAGGAACAGTCTGAGTCTGTAGGGGGAGTAAGGAAGAATGAGAAGACAGGGAACAAAACCATAGAAGCAGCAAGAGAACAGAGGAAGACCGTAAGCAGAAGGAAGCCTAAGACAATCCTAAGCTATATACTAAATGTATAGCAGTTACAAGCAGGTTGGGAGATGAAATGGTTCAGCTTCCCAACTAAACAAGAAGCAGTTTCAATAGCAGTAACAAAATTGTTCATTCTACTTCCATTGTAACTGGCACCAATCCACGAAGTGTCACATGACAATACTTAACGTGTATAGATGTGTCCTTGATGCCCAGCACTAGAAAAATTTCCTCTATGCATTCTAATGCATGGTGATGACATGTGGAGTTGGTGCCACAAGTCTGTCTGTCTGTAAGAATTTGTGCCACAATGGTCAGTACCATATCAAGGTTGGTGCCATAGTGGTCATGATGCCACAAGTCAGATTGGCACCATGAGGAAGTCTGACGCCGCAAGAAGGAATGACATTTGCTTATCTGGCAAATAGTCAAGAAAGGCATCAAGGCCAGTAAGTTGCAAGTGTTGTGGCATCATCATCCTTGGGACTTTGAACAACCCCTGCTTTGCTCAAATCATTCATCTTCCCTTGGTAAGCATTAGCCTCAAACTATGGAAAATAGCACTTGAGTTATTTAAGCGTGTAGCACTTAGCCTGAGCTGCAAACTAACCTTCTTTGACAATCCTGAAAAGGTTGTGTCCCCTAGTGAGTAGACTTGCTAGTGATATCAATCAATTGATTTGTTGCTATAGTTTCCAACTAAGTCAAATCCAAATCTATTGGTGTTACACTCCACTGGCTCTAGCAAAGAAGGATAGTACGACTTGAGTTCTTCATGAAGCACTAGATGCATCCCTAAGTAAGGTGGCAAATCAAGAACAAAAGCATTCTCATTTGCTGCACATTGAATGGTGTAAGGACCATAGCACAGTGGTTTGATCTATATGCATCCCCAACTAAGGTGGCAAATCAAGAACAAAAGTGTTCTCACTTGTTGCATGTTGAATGGTGTAAGGACCACAGTGCAATGGTTTGATTTTTCCATGTGGGCTAGAGAAGTGTTCCTTCTTCAGATGGTGAAAATGTTGGATGTATGGCAGACTCTCATCCCATGTGCAACAATGCTGATGGTCATACATTTGAAGTAGATGCACTAGCATTTTGTTGTCTGTCCCTTTGTCTACAGATGGAAGGCAGTGGAATGTTGAAGCTTGATGTCCAATTGATCACAGAGATGGTTCCAGAAATTGTTGATGAATCTTGACCACCTGTCTAATAGATTGATACAATCAAGTTTGGAAAGCCAAAATGGACCCAAAGTTGTTGAAAGAACAATCAAGCGGTCTCAGCTACGTCAATGCTCTTCTTGCAAGTTACCATGATCACCATTTTGTTAAATTTGTCCACAACCACGAAGTTGCAGTTGTGTTGATGCCTAGTGGTTGGCAACCCTAAGGGATAATCCATGCCAATGGATTCTCAAGGTCTAAAAAAAAGAGGCAACGGTTTGTAGAGCCCTTGCTTCTTGTTGATTGGCTTTACAATGCGGCATAGTGCATAGGACTTAACATAGATCTCCACTTATTAGTGCATGTGTGGCCAATGAAAGTATCGTTGCAACACCGCAAGTGTCTTACTTACACCAAAATGCTCATCCACCTTTAAGTAGTGAACTTCCCAGATGAGCCGCTAGCATTCTATGTCAATCATGGCACTCTTTGAATTTCTGTTGTTGGCACTACAAGATCTCCTAAACCTGAATTTAGATGTTCTACACCAGCTACAAAAAGCATTCAGCCCTCTTTGCTTCCTTGACCTGTCTTGGCATTAAAGCGCCAGTCAAAATGTAGAAGGCAACATCCATGTGGGGTTGGGCTGAAATCCAGAGCATGCCTGAAACGCATTATGACCTATGGAGAAATGAAAAGCCCTATTGTAGGAATTTTGGATGTATGCCAAACTCTCATCCCACTAACATTATGTTGCCGAACTCAATCAATCCCTCTAGCTATAGATGGAATGCAGTGGAATGTTGGATCTTGGTGTGTAGTTGATTACAAAGATGGTGCTAAAAAATGCTAATGCTTCTAGAACACGTCTGATAAAATTGAGTTTGGGAAGGCAAAATGGACCCAAACTTGTTGAAGGAACAGTCAGGCAGTCTCAATTGTGTCAATTCTCTTCTTGCAAGGTACCATGATTACCATCATGTTGAACCTATCCAAAACCATGAATATGTAGTTGTGTTAATGCCTATCGGTTGGCAACCATGAGACATAATCCATGTCGATGGATTCTCAAGGTCTGGAAGGAACTAGCAATGACATGTACAGCCCTTGCTTCTTGTTGTTCAACTTTACAATGTAGCACTGTGCACAAGACCAAACATAAAGCTCCACTTCCTAGTGCCTATGTGGCCAATGAAAGTATTGTTGTAGCACAACAAGTGCCTTGCTTATGCCGAGATTTTCAACCACCTTAGAGTAGTGTGCTTCCTAGATGAGTTGTTGGTATGATGTACCGAAAGGCATATAGTGCTTTCCAAGATAGTATAGCAACCCATCCTGAAGGTGATGATCTCACACTAACTTTCCCTGTATCAACTACTAGTGGATGTCAACAAAGTCGACATCATGAGGGTACAGCTCCTACCAGTCATTGGTGTGATGCCCTCTAACATCGAAAACTATCAATAACGACTACACTAGCAGACAACTTAGATGATATGTTGCTCGATTCTCCCTTCACTTGTGATGTTTGATCACAAGGTGGAATTTTTGTGGATAAGTCATCCATTTCATTAGCATGCATTCTCTAGTTTACTCTAAGTGCAAGAATTGTAGACCTATGATCAAAATGGATGATAGTTTCCTTTGCCATGATTTAGTGGTGCCATTGTCGAATAGCTTGAACAATGGCATACAAATCATTTTCGTACATTGAATAGTGTCACATTGTGTTTGAAAGGGTCTCAGAACAATATGACACCATATGCCCATTTTGAATTAGGACGACACCAAGTGCGTAGTCTGATGCATCAATCTCAACTTCAAATGGATAAATGATGTTTGGCATGGCAAGCACTGGCACTGAACAAACGTGTTGTTTGAGCTCATAGAACGCTTGTTGTTGTTGTGAAGTCTAGTGAAACTTCACCTTCCCACACATTCCCTAATTGAGAGGCCATGAGACATGTGAGAAACCCAACACGAACTTGCAATATAAATTGGCAAGGCCATGGAAACTTCTACGCTTCATAATATTTAGGGTTGAACATTCTTGGATGAGACAGATCTCCGATCTACATGTTTGCCCTGACGGTCAATGATGTCACCCAAATAAGATATCTCTGTGATGTTGAAGGTGTACTTGCCCAGATTGGCTTGAAGCCTATGCTGGCGCAATGTCTAGAACTTGGCACACATGTTGTAGATGCTCCTCCCAAGTTATTTTTGAAGATGATGATGTCATCCAAATAGACAATAAGAAAGGACCTTGTGAATGGTCGTAGAACATCATTCATCAGGCATATGAATGTTGTTGGAACAATGGCCAAGCTAAAAGGCATAACCAACACTCATGCAGTCCCTCCCTGGTCTTGAAGGTTGTCTTCCATATGTCAGTGGGGTTGGCAAGAACATGGTGATAACCTAACTTGAGGTCGATGAAATTTGGTCCAATAGGCCATCAATTCATGGCAATGGGTACAAGTTCACTATGATTTTGTTTAGTGCCTTGTAGTCAATGCAAAGATTCCATGTCCCATCCTTCTTTAGTGCTATGACAATGGGACCCCCACAACGAGATGAACTCAGTTGGATCTTACTTTGATCAATCAACTCCTAAATCTACCATCTGATGTTTCCATTCTCCTAGATTGATTGGTGGTATAGTGGATTGTTAGGCAATGATGATCTAGGGACCAAGTTGATTTGATGCTTCACTAAGCAATGCAATGGGAATCCTTGAGGATCCTAGAAAACATCAAAATATGGACGAAGAAGGGTGTCCATTTGTTAAGACTATGCTAAATAGATTGTAGCTAGTGCAACAAGGCTAAACTTCTTGGCGCTATAGTTCTAAGGATGAACCATCAACAAAACAAACTTCTATGCATGAGAAATCTGCTTCTTGCACTGTTTTGTTGATACCAACGTCACCTTCTTCTAAGGTAGCTTTGTGCTATGTGGTATGTCATCCCTTTGATGTGCACAAACTATTGTTGTGGATAGAATTGGTAGGTTGCTTGGCAATCAAAGAGGTATGATCTTCCCAACAAGACATCACAAATGCCCAATGGCACCATATCATAAGTGACTCGATCACACATTGGCCTAATGCCATACTTGAGGGTGTACTAGTGCTAAAACTCTATACCTTTACACAGGTGAAGCCAACACAGTGAGTAAGGTTGTGGGTGCGTCATTGTTTGGAAGTAGAGGCGCTTGACTCTATCTTGCACAACGATGTTCTTCTAGATGCCTATATCAATGATGATGTGGACAGGCTTACTCTTTACTAAACAGTGGGTGTAAAATAAGCGCTCTCGCTCTTTAGAAGTATCTGAGGTTGAGGCATTACCAGCCTATTGAGTCTAGCACTCAAGCATGTGGCATCTCCCTCTTTTTCACCTTCTAATGCAGAGGAACAATTGTTGATATCCGGTTGCACCACCAATGTTTTTTACTAAACTCGACACTCAACGTTACTGAGTGTGAGTCTTGAGGTGGCTCCTCCACCTGCTACCCACCTTTTGTTTGCCTTTATCTTTTGTTGGAGGATTTTAGGGTTTAGATGGTGCTAAAGGGCTCTTGGGTGCTAGCATTGTAGATGGTTGTGTAACTGGTGACTTGGCTTTGGGCGCCAGTAGCATTCTATTGGGAGCTAGCATTGGATCATTATGCTTTGCTCACAACCTCTCTTTTGGCTTTGATGCCAAGTAGAATCCTTGCACGAAGGAGTCCACTAGAAGGAACGTGGGCCTAGTGCAAGAGGTATGTGACGCTGCATGGTGCAAGGCACTCTATTCCAATGCACAAACTAGCAAAATAGAAGCTTGGCACTGTAGGAATAGCCTGAGTTTGTAGGGTGAGGAAGGAAGAATGAAGAGGCATGGAACAAAAATGAAGAAGCAAAAGGAGAAAGGAAACTAGAAGAAGGAAGCCTAAGACAATCCTATGATATATACAAAATGTACAACAATTACAAGCAATTGGGAGATGAAATGGTTCAACTTCCCAATTGATGAAGCAACAATTTCAATGGCAATTATAAAACTATCCATTTTACTTCCGCTGCAACTAACACCAGTTCGTCAAGTGTCATATGGAAAGACTAGACATATGCAAATTTTTCCCTGAAGCCTACCACTCAAAAGTCCTTCTGTACATTCTGATGC
The DNA here is from genome assembly GCA_028583015.1 of Wollemia nobilis. Classification (NCBI taxonomy): domain Eukaryota; kingdom Viridiplantae; phylum Streptophyta; class Pinopsida; order Araucariales; family Araucariaceae; genus Wollemia; species Wollemia nobilis. The sequence continues at coordinate 3,044,784 of JAQPPZ010017220.1, read as the reverse complement.
TCTACAGTGAGATGTAGAGTTGGTGCCACAAGTCTGTTTGTAAGTTTTGACGCCACTAAGGTCGACACCATTGTGATCATAATACCTGTATTAGTTGACTACAACCATCGCTTCTAGATCAAGTTCTTCCATGAAATTAGTATGAAGAATGTGAAGAGACCAAACCAACCTTCATAGACATTTTGAACATTTTCCACTCCATAAGACACCCACTCACCGAAGTGTCTCACTCTCCAAGCTACCTTCTCCCCAAGCAACCTCGCTTCCCAAACAGAGGTTTAGCACATAGGCTAAGGCAAAGGACTGAGCAGGCAAAAATCAAGAATTGGATGTGTTTGGAAGAGGGAACCCCGTTCTCAAAGCAACCCACTCTCCAAACGCCCCGCTTTCAAAGCGACCCGCTCTTTGGGCACCCCATTTTCAAAGCGGCCCACTCTCCATGCGCCCTGCTTTCGAAACGACCCACTCTTCAAGCACCCGCTCTCAAAACAACCCATTGCCAGGGCACCTCGCTCCATGCCTATCTTTAGTAAACAGATAAGAATGATATAATCACCTCGTAATTATCATCGAGGAATATTTTATGTAGTCCATTTCATGGCTACGAGTATAAATAAGAGTTGAAGACTTATTGTAATGGTCTTTTGCCCTTTGAAGCAATACCAGAGCTACTCTTCAAAGTAAGAATTGTAAACTCAAATTGCGAAATCAATAAAGAGTTGCGCATGGCATTCATATTTGATTGTCTCTAACCTTTGCTTTATGAATGTGTGAAATCAGTGGCTCTATCCTCCTTTCCCCTGTTAGTCCTCTTTGATTGTTATTGCAAGTATTCAAAGATCTTACGTGATGAAGTTATTTGGTTTCTACTGAGAAGACCAACTGCACCAAATCTAAACCTCGCTACGGCTTTGGCCATATTTTTGCATTTTCTTTCTCTTTCATCCTTAACTCTCAAACAAAGTAGATTAAATTTGTTTTCTACATCAGATTGCTTATTGGTTTTTGCATGTTTTAGATCAGTTTCTTTATTTATTTTCAGCACTAGTTAGAAAGTGAAGGGGAACTGGTCCGAGATCCGAAGGTTGGGGGGGAGTAGAAACCTTCCCATCCATTTGTTGAATTGCAGTCATGGGCACAAATCACAATTGAAATTTTTTGTGTTCAATAGTTCTAGCACCCCCGATGGGACAAATCCTATTTTCCCCACAAAGAAACACCCACCACACGAGAGGTCAACAGTTCTAGCACGCCCGGTAGGACATACAAGTTCGATTTCAGTAAAAAAATTGATCTTACCTCACCTGCACATAATTTTGTAGATGTATGCCAGTATACTTCATATCCTTCCAAATCTACAAAGAGGGTTGCAAGTTACACTAAAACACACAAAACCAAAAAATCTTTTGCATTTAAATTTACGAGTTGTGTTTCGTTTCAAATTTCATACTTTTTTCATGCAAATGGCGACTCCATTTTTGTTATAAAAATTTAATCCATAATCTTGCCTAACATGTGATTTGTGAATCTTGCTTTTCAAGAAAGGACTAAAGTGGCAACAAGCATAGTGTGAGCGGGAACAAGACCATGAAAGCAAAAAAAGAAAATCCCAGCATCTCCAAGTGACCTCCCTCCCAAAGCGACCCGCTTCCCAGGTGCCTTGTTCTCATAGCATCCCGCTCCCCAAGAGAGTCCCTCTCTAAGCGACCCGCTCTCAAAGTGAGTTGCTTCTCATAGCAACCCGCTCCCCAAGAAAGTCCCCCCCAAGCGCCTCGCTCTTCGAGCAACTCACTCACTGGAGTGCCCCACTCACCGAAGCGACCCGCTCACTGGAGCCCCCCATTTTTCCATTTGTTTCTCGCTTTGGCTACTGTGTCTTTTTTTTTGTTCCTATTCTTCAATGTGATTCTAGAGGTTTCTTCCTTTTCGTTCATGAATATCAAAACACCTAAACAATGTCAAGAATGTCCTGGTTACTGTTGGTTACGAATCTGCCATGAGGAAAGGATTTTTGGTTAATGCGCCCAGATTCGCCCACCAGCATGAAAGGCCGGGAGGAAGAGATGCCTTCCGAGCCAATCTCCGGAGAAGGCCGGCTCCTTTTGGGGGACTTGATTTAAGCAAAAGGGAACAGGGAAAGAAATAAATGAACGGAAAGAGACAAATGTACAGAAAGAGATACAAATATGTCCAAAGGTTGGTGGGGGGGAACTAACAGTACGGGAACACACCAATCACCGCTACTTACTGCATACAAACACAGAGCATGACAAGGAACTGCAAAACCTAGGCGTACTTCCGATACACCAGCAGCGTATGCACAGCTTCAATAGCTCCCTAGCAAACATTCCCTACAAGGAACTAACAGCGAGGGATCGTATCAATCACCGGATACGTACAACGACGGAGGTAGAAAGTAAATCCAGAGATGTCGAGCCGGTATATGTGTTAGGTAGAGAGTTTAACCGCACAGCTTCAATGGCTCCCTAGCAAACATTCCCTACAAGGAACTAACAACAGGGGATCGCATCAATCACCAGATACGGGCCAGCAACGTCACACATAACTGATGGAACTGCTACCAAATTTATTATGAATGCTTTAAATTAATGAAGTACAGAAGGTGCTTTAAACAAGCAATGCTAGAGGAACCTGATCGCCAAATGCCGAAGTGAATCAACGAGCCGCGACACAGGTGGGCCTAAGGCATATAATGAAAGACAGCATAAAAGAATAAAGACAGTAGAACAGAACCAGGCATACAGATTGTATTCATAAGCAGAAGCACGGTTACAGTAAGCACAGTAGTTCCCTAACAAACATTCCCCTTTCCACACTTTACAATGAATTTCGGATGGGCTTTTATAGCCCGAGTCCCACCCGTTACATTAATGGGCACAGAGTCCCAGTCAAACATAAGCTGACAGAAGCGGCGAAAGAGCTGCAAATGCTGACCTTTTGTCGGACTGGGCTGTACCCGCAACATGGTCTTCCTGGAAGCTGGACAGCTACGTGGCGGAGTGCTGGGTAAATCTTCAAGTCGGCAGGCTTGCTAGTAGCTGGAGCAGGTGAAACCTCAGATCAGCTTTGAATGAGGCTATTAACGCAGGCGGTGCAGGCAGCCCATGCTTATCCCTTTTGGTCGGCAGTCTTGGTTCAAATCCCGAAGCTGGACACTTGTCTGATGATGGGCTATGCTGTGTGACACATGCCTGCCTTAGAGGGCAATCTATCCATCTTTGCTTGGGATCGGGGCTCCTTGGGATGCGTGCAGAAATCAGTGCAGTCGGGGAAGGCCTTCAAGCCTTGGTCAAATTCCGGGTTTGTTCCCCTACTGTACACCTGTCAAGGGCGCATTCCGGCTCTGTTGAGAAGTCGAACTGCGCACAGGCGAACACTGGTGTCTGCCGTCATATGGACCTGCTCCGGCATTTTATCTTTCTTCTGCATTGACCTGCCAGTCTGCCAGTGAAAGGTGCGCCCAGGAAGTGGGGCGAAGTCGGACTTCGCACCAAAACTGGGCGAAGTGCGCACTTCGCACCAAAACTGGGCGAAGTGCGAACTTCGCACCCAGACTTAGCCAATTTCAGATAGACCTGCTGGAAAGCTGGAAAATCAACTGGGGAACTCCAAGGAAAAAAGGGGGGAGAGAAAGAGAATGGGAAAGAAAAGGAAAGGGAGAGGAGGAAGAAAAACGGAAGGAGGAAAAGAAGAGCAGCGTTGTTTACAAAACAATATTGAAGACATTGCACCCCGTGCAAAATGTGACAACAGTTACCAAATCATCAAATCCTTCAACAACCCGCTTATGTCCCTATAGGACCACCTATATACCAAGTGTCACATGAACAGGGATAATATGGCCAACTTGTACAATATGGGCAGGTACCTCAACCATACTCGTTCATTCACCAACAAAACCTTGCAACATTTGCTCAACAAGGGTACCCAACCCATACAACCCAAACACCCACCCCGCAGATCCAACACCCTTCCCCTTAGTAGTTGCCCCAATATCCACTGTTTCCCCAAAATCCCTAGTGTCAACCACCCCCTCAAGAACAACAAGAATTGCAAATGCAACTAAATGAACTCAAGTTTATGATTTCAGCTCTTCAGTCACACTATACAAATGAATATGAACTCAATATAGGGATCAAGTTATTCCCTCATCAGGGAGATTTTCAAATGACCGATCAAAGGAACTGGTCGTTATCCCCACAAGAAAATTTTCAAATGACTAATCAAGCATAGAACTAGTGAATCAACCCATGATAAACCAACTAGCAATCAGCCAAGTGTTTGTACCTCAAACTAACATAATGCAAGTCTATGTAACACCCAAAACATCCTTAGTGGGAGAAAATTGCGCATTTTCCCAAAGTATTGTCACGTACAATAACCACTCTGATGGGTCAATAATTTCTGTAGAAGATTCCCCACTTGAGCATCAGCCATGCCCCTCTTCACCAGTGATGAAGCCCGAGATAGTAAAAGAAGAATCTAAAGATGAAGGGCCAAAAACTGAAAGAAGAGACTAATTTGTCCTATTAGATAGAAGAGGAGAATTTGCCGAAGTGGAGGCGAATCCACAACCAAAACATGACACCATTATATTGGGCACTATTGAAATGATACAAAAGGGAGGAAAACCAAAGAAACAAGAAGAGTCATCTGACAAGCCCCCATTGGTGGACATGTTTCCCTTGCTCGAAGAAGAAATCCCAGAGAAGGTTACCAAATCAGCAAAATATCTTGTGAATTGGAGAGAGAACTTGAAGTGGACAACAAGAATTTGGTGGACGAGGTTTCAAAGGTCAAAGCAAAGTGTACGACGTGTATCTTCATTGGAAGAGGAAGAGCTTGTAGCAAAAATGGAAACAAATTTTCCTCTAGAGTATGAAACATGCAGTTCTACCCTGGATACATTGTCCAAGCAATAGATATGGATACATCTGCAAGTTCCAAGGGTGCCTAGAAGAGTTCATGTGAGGGAACCATGCTAAGCAATAGGGAGATCATAATTCTAAGAATGATGCGGTTTCCCACGATTTTGGGGAGTAAGGCTAAGGTAGGGCCAATGTTCCAACAATTCAACGCTATGGAGAACAATAGCAGGTTTGTGGAAGGACATCAATAGGGATTGCTACTGTTGAATAATAATCTATTATTTGATCACACAAGAACAAAAGCCCGGACTAGCTTCAAATACCAAAGCCCACCACAAGATGAGACAAGGAGTAAGGAAACAATCATAGGAGCTCATGCATCCACCCTTGTTGCCAAACAATTCGAGGCTAAAAGGGAATATTCTTCCCTAGGCATCTAGTGTCGAGCTTCAAACCAAGGAGAAATCAGATGGGCAAATACAGCTCTAGCTTACAAGAGTTTGATTTTTGTATTCAAATTTACACACTCCTCTGATGGGGAGGCATATTATTCACTAGACGATGCCTACGAAGTTTCAAGTTGCAAAAGACTTGTTGGCAATACAATGTTAATGCCATTTAACATACTTTGCCTACGTGGATGTTGGAAGATTCTATGTTGGAATGACGGTGTCAAGAGGAAGGGCAAAATTATTTTTCGGAGCCAATCAATAGAAGCAACCCACTCAACAAGAATGGTCGCCAACAAATCCAAGACAAGTGATTCGTCCAATTCAAGAGAAATTCAAAACATATATATATATATATATATATATATATATATATATATATATATATATTATATATATATATATTTGATTGTCTTGCTCCGAGGGTGCCCTGCCCCTGAAACATAGGACCTGTTTTTCATTTTTCCTTGGAAAAAAAGGGCGTTTTGAACCCCACTCCAAGGGCACCCCACCCTAGAGCATGGTCGAACAAATAAATTTAGAAAAAAAAAATGCATCCCGCTCCCCACCCCCAAGACACGGGACCCACTTCCAATTTTCATTTAAAAAAAAAAATGTTTTGCAGCCCGCTTCAAGGGCACCCCACCCCAAAGCATGGTCGGAGGAAAAAAAGGCACATTTGAAAAGAAATTATATATATATATATATATGTATTTGAAGTACCAGAGCACCCTGTGCCCTAGGTGCCTCGTTTGAGAGCACCTTGCACTCAAGGCACCCCATTCCAAAGCGCCTCGCTCCATGGACGTGGGAGCCACTTCTCCCCCCTACACAAAATTATCCTAAAAAAAAACAGGTGCGGGGGGCAGAGCGCCTTTTTCAGTGGCCGCCCCAAGCACCCCACTCCCATGGCCTGGGGGCCGCTTCCCTCCCCCTAAAAGGTAAAAAATCGGAAAATAGAAATAATTACCATTATTTCCAGTTAAACCTCTAAAAGTTGTTCCCACTCTCGTAGAATTTAAATTGTTTTATTAAACCTTCAGCAATTAGAATTCTTTGGAGACACAGCTCCAAGCATTGAAAGCAGTACCCATTCTGGAAAGGAAGGAAACAATATATTGTAGAGAACAGTCATAAAGAAGGTCAGCATCACTGCTCCAGTATTATTGCTCCTGTCCTGTGTAGGGAGCCTACAGTGGAGCAATGCAATGTTCCAGATTCAATTAAAGTGCCAAATAACGATTAAGGAGATGACATACCTATGGGGATGGGTCAATGCAAGTATGGGAAGTTCCTGTTCCAATCACAGTGGATTTTTTATTTTCATCTAGCAATGCCAGAGGCAGCTTGAACCCTCAATTTATAAAATTGGAACCAGTCTTTAAATGCTTTAAGCTTCCAAGTGATGGACGCCAAAGCATTCCTCTTACAATAAAGTGGACAACTACAACACCTAGCTGGTTGTCATGATGGAAAGGTTGCTCTATGGAAATTCACCCCAAAAGCTTCATCTTCACAAAATACAAGGCTTTTGATTTGCTTCACAGCGGATGCACTTGCCATTAGGGCATTAGCGTGGGGATCCTAATCAGGGTGATGCTGAAAGTAAAAATATAGTTGTTACTGGCAGTCATGGTGGCAGTCTTCAATTTTGAGATTTGCAGGATACTTTCCAACCCCTATAGGAACTTCATTTGTCAAAAGGAATTAATACAAGTCTTGATTAGTTCCATGATCCAAGATGTATCATTTGTTAATGGATGATGGCACACTACGTCTTCTCAGCTTATGCAAAGCTGCATTAGATACTCCCGCTACAAGAAGACCATTTTGTGGAATGCAGTTTCAGGGGCTCCAAAGTTACTATTGCTCATCATTTACAATTTGGAGTGTCCAAGTTTCTAGACTGACAGGTTTGGTTGCATATTGCAGTGTGGATGGTTCTGCTCTTCATTTTCAGCTTACTAAGAAAGCTGTTGACAAAAATAGAATGCGACATCGGCCACCCCATTTTCCTTGTCAATCATTCACAGAAGAAGGAAGGATATTCAAGGTCATTTCCCATTGACCCTCACTCCTGTGCAGATGAAGTCTCTTAACAAGTGGAGTGATACTCCAAGATCCATACGTGGTTTCCTATCCGAGTCAAATCAGGTTGTAAGAACTAATATACAGGCTGCAGCAGAGAACAAGTATGTCCAGTCTGGCTCATCTGATTTAGTACCACTATCAGATGGAGATACTGTGACACCTTCCAAGAGCCGCAGTGGGAAGAAATCAAGGAAGACAGCAAGCAGGAAGCATTTGACAAACAATATTAGAGAAGATGTGGGTGACATGGCTTTGGTTCCTTCAGGACAATGTAGTAGTTCAGGTGTTGAAGGGCTTGCTTGCAGTGGGATTGAAAAGTACCCTTCAAAACAAGTAGCTGTACATAAAGTAAGATGGGATTCTAACACGGGCAGTGAGAGATGGCTATGCTATGGAGGAGCTGCAGGCATTGTGAGGTGCCAAGAAATCACATCAGTATTTTCTATGCAATAGAATTGTTCCAAATGGTTTTAGAAGACGTTTTGGGAATTTACCTAGCAGGGAGGGCATTTGGGCAACCCTGTGGCAGTGCAAATGCCACAAGAAGCAAAACATGTTTCTCAAGTACATTCTCAGCCAGTTTTTACAAAGGCAAAGAGGCATAATGCTGAATCAGATCCGGAGATTGAATCAACAAGGCAAAGGGCACCTGATGCTCCAGTCACCAGAACTTGCATGCATCATGCTCAATCTCCAGAGGATTGACTGCAAAATAGCATGGAACTGTTGGTTACGAATCTGCCATGAGGAAAGGATTTTGGGTTAATGCGCCCAGATTCGCCCACCAGCATGAAAGGCCGGAAGGAAGAGATGCCTTCCGTGCCAATCTCCGGAGAAGGCCGGCTCCTTTTGGGGGGTTTTTATGTTCAAGCTAAGAGTGCAGGAAAGAGATAAATGAACAGAAAGAATTTACAAATATACTTGGAGTTGGTGGGGGGAACTAACAGTACGGCAACCAGCAATCACCAATACTTACTGCATTATAAATACAAAGCATGACTGAGAACTGCAAAATCTAAGTGTACTTTCTGTACTAAGCAATATACGCACAACTACAATGGTCCCCTAGCAAACATTCTCCCTACAAGGAGAACTAACAAAGACGACAATGCATCAATCACCACTACGTACGGAAACTCAAAACAGAAAGTAACTAAGAGATGTCAAAACCAGGTATATGTGTCATGCAGAGATTTTAACCGCACAGCTACAATGGCCCCCTAGCAAACATTCTCCCTACAAGGAGAACTAACAAAGACGGCAGCACATCAATCACCACTACGGACAACAACGTAACACACAACTGATGGAACTGCTACCACATCTAGTCTATGAAGTTCAGAAGTGCTTGACCATCAAATGCTAAAATTAACAAGCCATGGCACAAACAATGCTAAAGGCGCCTGATCACCAAATGCTGAAACGAATCAACGAGCCGTGACACAGGGAAGCGTAAAGCATAAAGCATAAAGAAATAAAAGCAACAGAACAGAACCAGGCATACAAATTATATTTATAAGCAAAAGCACGGTTACATTGGTTCCCTAACAAACATTCCCCTTCCACCCTTTACAATGAAATCATGGTGGGTTTTTATAGCCCGAGTCCCTCCCGTTACATTAATGGGCACAAGGTCCCAGTCAAACAATAGCTGACAAAAGCGGCGAAAGAGCTGCAAATGCTGACCTTTTGTCGGACCGGACTGTACCCGCAGCATGGTCTTCCTGGAAGCTGGACAGCTAGGTGGCGGTGTGTTGGGCAGAACTTCTTCTCGGCAGGAATGCGGGTAGCTGGAGCAGGTAGAACCTCAGATCAGCTTTAAATGAGGTCACTGGCATAGGTAATGCAGCCCATGCTCGTCCTTTTGCTCGGCACGTCTTGGCTCAAATCCCGAAGCTGGACACTTGTCAGATGATGGATGATGCTGTTTGACACGTGTTTGCCTTGAAAGGCAGTTTATCCAACTTCGCCTGGGATCAGAGCGTCTCGGGTTGCGCAGGCAGAGAACAGCGCAGTTGGGAAGGCCTTCATGCCTTGGGTGTATTTCTGAGTTTGTTTCCCTACTGCGCACCTGTCAAGGGCGCACTCCGACTTCGCTGCGAAGTCGGACTGCGCACAGGTGAAAACTGGTATCTGCCGCCGTACGGACTTTGCCCCAAAGACTTATCATTCTTCCGTCACCGCCAGCCTGCCTTACAAGGTGCGCCCAGAAGAGGGGCGAAGTCGGACTTCGCACCAAAAGGGGAGGTGGGCGCGTCGCTCGCACCAAATCGGGCGAAGTACGCACTTCGCACCAACACTTAGCCAATTTTCGGGTAACTGCTGTCAAGTCTGAAATTCAACTGAGGGGCTCCAAGAAAGGGGGGAAGAAAGAGAATGTAGGAAAGAAAGAGAAAGGGAGAGAAGAAGAAAGGAAAATAGAGGAAGAGGGGAAAAGGAGAGCAACACTGCTACAAAATTGAAAACATTGCACCCCGTGCAAAATGTGGCAACATTTCTGGCGGCTCGCGGGGTGTCGAGCTCGCCTCGGCGCAAAGAATCCATGCCTTCATCCATTGGGTGCAGAGGAACTTGCTTCCCCTGCCTTTTGCTGCTCTAGTCGTTCTCCTCGCGGCAACTGTTCTTCAGATTCACTTTTGTCAGTTGCCCCCTCAGAATCACCTTCCGAAGGCTCTCCAGCTTTTGCTTCTGCTTCACAGATGCGGTTGTATGCGGCCTGGGCTTGGCCCCAGGCTTCTGCTTCGAATGGCCGGCGGTCAACAACTTCTTCTAATGCTGCGTGGAAAGCAGCGACCGCGTGCAGGTCGATGGTGAGGTATCTTTTTCCTAGCTCCTGGAAGTAGGAGCTGATCTTGCAACATTTGGACACCATCTGGGTGACCTGACTTTCCCGAATTGGCTCAGTCCAGCTATCAATCTCAGCTATATCTGCTTCAAAGGACTGCCAATTCTTTTTCACCTGATCTAGGGTGAGAAACTCGCCATTCTCAACAAAACCTGGGCACCCTAGTTCTGAAAGAGCGTGAAAGGGAGCCATACAGATATCTCTTTCGTGTTCGAATGCGTCCAACATTCGTCTGGCAACCCTCACCTCTTCTACTTTTTTAAAATATTTATGCAAGGTTACCCTTGCATCTGCCCATTCTGCAGCGAATGAGGACATGGGGGAGAATTGGAGGCCATCGCGCTCGCGCTCCTGAAGATTTATCGCCAGGTCCAGCCATTGCTTCGCCTGGCGTTCGGCCTCCTCTACCACAGGCTTTCCCCGGCGTAAACTTCTTGAATTCTGGATGCGAAATCCGGAACCGACATCGCCTTATAGGTGTGGGGCTTGCATCCCCGCAGGAAACCAGCCCGCATCTCCTTAACTTTCTTCTTTGAAAAGACCGTCGCTTGAGATGCTCTCTCCGCAGATTGCGATCGCGCTCGTTTCAAAGACTCTTGGAGCCGAGAAATCTGCTCCAAGGCTGCCTGCTTTTCGGTTGCGGCTTGTTGCTGAGAAGCGGCCAGCCGGGCTTTTAATTCATCTATTTCTTGCCGCGCCGCTTCCAGCTGCTCAGTGGACCTAGACAGGTCCTCTTCAAGCTGTCTTGTCTTATCCTGCAACCCGAAAAGCTCTTCCTGCTCCTCCGCACTTTTGACAAGGAGATTGTCAGCTTTACGAATGATTCCCCCGAATCTCATATTGCTTGTTGATGTCGTCAAAGCTCTTCTCCTTTGTCCGGAGCTCGTAGTCCGCCCCTGGTCATTTCCCGGAGAGGCTTCTTCACTTTCGGGATTATCTTCTCTGTTGTAAGCACTCTCCTCTCGAAATTATACTTGGTGCGCTTTACCGGGGCGGCTATCTCTTCAGGTCTCCTCCGCTTCAGGTTTTGGAGGAAAGAGATAGAGTATTCTACAGCTCTTGTTGCCAGGGGCAAGTCGTCTGTATTCTGGAGGTCGTCCATGAAGTCTGGTTCCCCCAGCCTAGGGTTCTGCTGAGACGTCTCTCCTGCGGGAATGGGATCAGGAGGAACCGGACGGACTTTGGAAGGATCGGCCGCTTCTGGGGGCGACCGGGGAGTGGAGATGGGAGCGGCTGATGCTGAAAGGGTTTGAAGCGGCTGAGGCGGTGGATGTAACGGTGAATGCACGGCTTCAGCACTAACTTCAGGCGAAGGGTTTGGAGTTTGACTCAGAGATAGGGAAACGTTGGGGTTCTGAGCAAACTGGTCAAAAGAATGGGGGCCGCTAGAAGGGTGTGGAGACGGGGAGGAAGATGCGGCCATAACTTGCTCGGATTGAGCGGGAGATGGAGTAGGGGTAGGACTAGATGAGACCAAAGAGAATGGGGCAGCAAACGTACCTGCGGGCTCCGCCTGAGCCGACGCTGGATGGATGTCTGCGCTTCTGGTTCCGGCGGCTGGCTCGGGACTGCCCAGAGAAACACGCTCTGGAGCGGCTGAACGCGGCTGCGGCTCTGCGACTGGCTGCTGCACCGTCAGACTAGGGTCGCCTGATTTTTTCAACTCTCTTCCTTTTCTTCTCTTCTGGAACAATGGTCGGATCGGGGGAAGGAGATGAAGCAGGTGCAGCAGGCACTGATGTTCCCACGGTAAACTTGTACCGGGGTTTGACTTGCAGAAGGTCTGCCGCAACCGGTCTGCTCTCTGGCGGCGCGTCGGCGTCTTTTGTGCCCGAGGAATCACCTCGGGCGTTGCCTTGACTAATTTCTTCGCCTTTTCAAGCGCCGCCTTGGAAGCCACGGGCTGCATTGGGTCCACTTGGATGTCTGCTGGGCCCGCGCTGGCAGTTGCCGAAGTGTACAACTGTTGGGAGGAAGACCCTCCTTTATAACCCTCAAAGGGACCTCGGGGAACGTATTCTTGATATGCGAACGGCCGCCAGCTGTCATGGTGCTGGTCGTATAGAACTGAAAAGTCGTCATCAACGGCCAGATTTCTCCTCGTGGATTTGTCGTGCTGCGTGCGGCATCTCATCTTCCAAAGATTCAATAATCTTTTCTTTTGGCCAGTTAAGGCCTGCTATCTTGGAGAGGAATTTTTTGAACCCTGGAGATGAGAACTGGTGGTCCGGGTTTCGCTTGGGGTCATATGCTACCTCCTCGCAGTAAAAATCCTGCCAGGGAGGAGAAGCTTCCATCAATTCAATTTCCCAGTCAAGGTCCACATGGACCACATCGCATCTGTCTTCGATTATATCTGCCCGGGGGCAGAGATGTGTGAACTTTCCCCTTATCCCATACGGGTCGTACTTCCAGCGCTGCGGCAACAGAACCAGGCCAATCCGGGAAAACTCCTGCTCGAGGTAGACATGCTGTCCTACCTCAGAAATCTCAACGTTCGCCCAGGAAAGAGGATATTGAAAAATCTGGCCTCTTTTCTTTCCTAGGCCGAACTCCTCCTCAACATAGTCCATCTGTCGGGCAACCTCCATCCCAAACTGATGCTCCGTGCACCAGTAGGGCAGCAAATGGGGTTTGCCCTTGAATCCGTAGATTCTGACCACAATCCCCTGCGTCAGTCTAAAAACGTCCCCGAGCTTCTGACTCAGCAAAGAGTTCGTCATTTCTCGCGGGGGGCGAGGGATTTCGCCCTCGCTGAAGACTGACATGACCAATCCCAGAAAGTTGAAGTTAAACTTGTAGTAGGACCCTTTCCGGTATAGGTCATCCGTCCAATCATAGACGGGCTGTGGCTCTCCCTTCTCGTTGACCTTCTTCAGGTTCGGGATCGGCATCCGGGAGTGCAAATGATACAAACAAAGCCAAGCTAGAACAGAACTGAACCGAAATTCGGTGGACTGCTTCTTCTGGATCTTGACCAGGCTGGAGTGGATGGCGTATGCCAGCCAGTCCGCCCAGTCGAAAAAGATGGGACGCTTTCCACTTCTCTGCGCCGCTGGTTCGTAGGATTCTCCACACAGGAGACATTCTGCCAGCGCTAGTTGGTACGGCTGTACCAGCTCATCAGAGTCGCAGTCGAGGATCCATGCCAAAATGGTGTATAAATATTTGCTCTGAAACCTCGCCAAGGGCATGGGGCCGGTTGGCCACTGTCCAGCTGCAAGCGGGGCGTTCAGCTCTGAATTGAGGAAATCCCTCATCCTTTTTGTTTGCGTGAAGCGTCCCGCTTGCTCGCCCAGATTTATCTTTCTGACAATTGTGCTGGAGTCATACTCCAACCCTGGGGCGAAAGCTGGCTGGACAGTCTCCCTGCGCAGCGCGAACAAGGGTTTACCGCTGGAGCTGCAAATCTGCCGGGTAACTGGTCTGTAGTGTCTGACAATCAGGTCTACCAGCTCCGGGCATTGATGGACAGGAGGGCACAAGAATCTGAAAAGGTTGGACTTGTACGCCGCTCCGAAATGGTGAGAGGGCGAAACCTTGTCAGCCCAACTCTCCACATTTGTCCGCAGCTTAGTCAGGCTCATAGAAAACGAGCCGTCCACGTATCCCGCCAAGTAATTTACCGGAGGTGGTGGGGCTTGCCCACGCTGTACTTTTTAGGCCGGGACTTTGACTTTGGCTCCGGCGGTGTTTCACTTCTGAAAACACCCGGCCGTGGTAAATCCTTGTGCTCGCTCCCTTCGCTGGATTGCGCTGACATTGGCATCTTTCCTCTGTCCATCTCTCCGAAACAACAATAATTACAAGTTCAGGGCGTCTGCAGCAGATTTCGCTGTCACAGGAATAATCTACACAGTCCAAGGAATAATCTGCGCAGTCTGGCATGTTTGGATGCATCTGACCCCCTTTTCTAGATAATGACAGCGTCATTAATGCCGCGCAGGAGGGGGTAGGTCGGCTGGAGTTAAGTTTCTTGGGTGGCTGCGCAGGAGAATGTTTGAAAAAGGTACCCCGACAGCCGTGCCATGCTCTTTTTATTGCACTTTTCATTGAGGACTGTGCAATCATTAACTTTACCTTGAACGCTGCGCCATGGCTGACGTCACTGCCGCAATCTGGGCACACTGCTCAAGAAAAAACCTTTGGTGCGGAAACCCACTTTAAAACGGTCACAATGCGCCTTGGGCCCAGCTTGGAACTTTTTGAATATTTTATTCATTTTTTTAAACAACTGTCCAAGCTGGCCCAGAAAACAAGGCGCAATCGGACTTCGCCCAAAGTTGGGCGCGATCCGACTTCGCCAGCGAAGTCGGACTTCGCCCAAAAATCTGGCGCAGTCCGAACTTCGCGCGAAGTTCGCATTGAGACTGTTCCTGCTTTCTTTCCTTTTTCCTTACCGCGCCCAAGGGTTGAGCGCAGTCCGGCCCTTTTGCAACCTTCGGAGGAGAGGCGAACCTTAGAACTTTACGCCTCTTTTGGACCGGACTGTACGAGCTGCGCCTTGGAAATGCAGCGCGTTCGGACTTCGCCCGAAGTTCGGGCGAAGTTCGCACTTCGCGCGGAGGTTGTGCGCAGTTCGTACTTCGCGCGCAAGCCGGCCGAAGTCGGACTTCGCGCGCGAAGTCGGACTTCGCTCAAAACTGAGCGCAGTCCGTTCTCTTCGTGCCTTGCAGTTTTCCCTTCATTCAAGCTTCGCGTTTTGGCTGGCGCGCAGCCCGACTTCGCTGCGAAGTCGGGCAGCGGCCAACACTTAGCCATTTTTTTGCCTTTTTTTCTTTTTTCTTCACCCAAGCAGCCCGAACTTCGCCCCTTCTGAGGGGCGACAACAGACTTCGCTGCGAAGTCTGTTTTCTCTCCCATGTCGCAGTTAAGCTCAAAAAATAAAAAGCTGAAAGCTGGAAACTGTACATGCTGGAAAACAAAAATGCATAAGGGAAATTTTTACAAAGAAGGGCCACTCGGGCACCTTCAGCAGCGGTAAATTTTTAAGTGGAACCCGTTAACAGGGATAGGTAGGAGCTGACCCTCCATATCCCGAAGTACATAGGCATTGAACTGGTTCACCCGGGCAATCTGATAAGGGCCCTCCCAGAGGGCATCAAACTTCCCGTGATTGCCCGGCTTTGCCTTATATGAGTCCCACTTCAGCACCAGGTCCCCGATTTCAAAAACTCGGGCAGTGGTGCCTTTGGCAAACCAGCCTTGAGTGGCAGCAATATGATCAGTGAAGGCCCGGTATGCACTTTCTCTGTCTTCTTCCAACTGCAGGAGTTGGCACAGTCTGTCGTCCACCGGGTCTCCGCTGCTCCTGTCTTCGTCCAACATCCATAGGGCAGGGATTTCAATGTGGGATGGCATGACAGCCTCTTTGCCATAGACGAGCGCATAGGGGGACGTTCTGATGGATTTCTTGAATGCAACTCTGTCCGCCCACAGCGCCCGGTTCAGGAGTAAGTGCCAAGTCCGCTTGTTTCTGTCAATGGTCCTCCGGATGATTTTCAGGAGGTTCTTGTTAGTAGACTCGGCAAGGCCATTCCCCTGCGGGTAGTAATTAGAAGACATCTTGTGATAGATGCCAAGTTTGCCAGTGTACTCCGTGAGTACAGCGCCTGCGAATCCCGGACCGTTGTCTGTCACAATTGACTCTTGAACCCCGAAGCGGGTAATCAGGCTCTCAATGAACCTGATGACCGTTTCTTGGTCTCGCGTTCTTGGTCGGGATTGCCTCCGCCCACCGTGTGAAGTAATCGGTGGTCGTAAGAATAAACTTGTGTCCGGCAGAGGAATTAGGCGAAATCACCCCAATGAAGTCTAGACCCCATTGCTGGAACGGAGTCTCGGCCTGAATCGGTTGAAGGGGCAGGGGTGCTTTTCTGTTTCGGCCAGCAAACCTCTGGCATTGATCACATTTAGAACAGACCGCATGAGCGTCTGTAAATAGAGTGGGCCAATAGTACCCAGCTCTAATTATTTTTAAGGCCGTTGGCCTTGAAGAATGATGACCCCCAGGCATCCCGGAATGAAAATCTCCGAGGACCCTAGGCTGGTCTGATTTTCTGACGCACCGCAACAGGATGCCGTCGATGTTTTTGAAGTAAAGCCCCTCGGGGCGAAGAGTGTACTTAAGTGCACCTAGCCGAAATCTCCTTCGTTGTGAGGCGTTCAAGTGATCGGGACATCTTCCGGTGCAGAAAAATCTCACCAGTTCATCTGTCCAATCACTCCCCTCCGATAAGGAGTTGGCTAGGTAGATGCGTGTCGCTGTGTCCTCCCACTTACAAAGCGGAGATGCCGGCTACGGCGCTTCGGGCCAATTCCCTGACACAAGGCTCGGCCCCTGATAAGCTTGGTGGGCCGCACTTCGATGTCGAACTCCTGGATTTTTGCAATCCATCCCGCTCTCTTGTGACCCGGTTCTCCTTGTAAGATGAAGCTTCGAACGTCCGGGTGAATCACAAAGACAGTCGTTTTGCTCTGGGAGACAAAGTGCCTGAACTTTCGGAGGGATTTCATAACAGCGTGAACCTGCCGCTCTATAAAGTTGTACTTTTCCTCATGCGGCTGAATCACTTGGCTCAGGAACGCTATGGGGCGCTCCTCGCCATCGTCTCCCTTCTGAGTTAGGACTGCAGCGTAACTTTCGGGTTCTCCCACTGCATACAGGATGAAGTCCTTGGAGTAGTCCGGGTTTGTCAACACCGGAGCTTGCGCAATTCGAGCCTTGATTTCCTCGAAGGCTTGCTCTCTCTCATCAGTCCATTCGTAATTTGTATCTTTTTTCAGCAGTTCGGCCATAGGCTTGATCACCTGTGCGAAGTCCGGAATGAACTTCCGCACGAAGTTAATCTGACCGAAGAAGGACTGCAGCCCTTTTTTATCGATGGGGGCTGGCAAGCGAACGAGGGCTTCTGCTCTGTCAGGGTCAATGGCGAGGCCTTCCTCGGAGATGACATGTCCCAACAGCTTTCCTTCCTTTACCGCGAAGACAGACTTCTTCGGGTTTATAGAAATGCCGAATTCTCGACACCTCTCAAATATTTGCCGTAGGTGTGAAACATGATCTCCTCGTTGGTGAGAGAAAACAGTCATGTCATCAAGGTAGATGACAATGATCTTATTGAGCAGCTCTCGGAAGGCCAGGTCCATGGCCCTTTGGAATGTGGCACCAGCATTGGATAAGCCAAACGGCATGCGCTGATAGGCGAACGTCCCCCACTTGGTGGTGAACGCCGTCTTATGCTGGTCCTCGTCTTTGACCCAAATCTGGTTGTAGCCGGAAAATCCATCTAAAAGTGAGAATCTCTGGGCTCCAGCAACGATATGTAGAATCTGGTCGATTTGGGGAAGCGGATAGTGGTCCCTGAGGGAAGCCCCGATTTAGGTTTCTGAAGTCGACACATAGACGAATGTCGCCATTCTTTTTCCTCACGGGCACCAAATTCGCGACCCAGGATGAATGTTTGATGGGGTAGATGATCTTGGCCTCCAAAGATCTTCAAGAGCTCGGCCTTCATCATGGCCTCAATCTTCGGATTCACGGCCCTCTGCTTCTGTCGGAATGGCTTGGCGCCATCCTCTAGCTCAATGGTATGCTGGATGACAGTTCTGTCATACCCCTTCAAATCCTCGTAGCACCAGGCCACGATGTCGGGGAACTCCTGGCACAGTGATCTGATCTGCTCAAGTTCCTCCGACGTGCAGTCTGTTCCGACCTTGATAGTTTTACCCGGTTCAAGTTCCAGGTCAGCATACTGCTTCGGGTCTACTTTGATCCTGTGAGATATTGCTGTCATTCTGATCAAAGAGACTCTCCAATGTAATCAGTCCTTTTGGGACATGATTATTCCTTAACTGTATCAACCCCTCATATTGCTCGTCATCAGGGTCTCTACCTTCGATTACACAAACTTCGTTAACCAGGAATGTGACGATCTCCTCGTCACAACTGAACACCTGCCAGTGGGTGTCCTTATCAGGCACAGAAGGCCTGTAAATAGTGCGAACCGGCTTCGGTTTCTGGACAACGTCATCAGCCGGAACGTACCTGGCTCCAACAGACGCCAGAATGTCAGCGTGTTTGTTTTTCTCACGCGATATCGCCTTGACATTCAACGAGTCGAATGACTCCATCAGGTCCCACACCCGGTTGCGGTACGCTCTAAGATAGTGCTGTTTGGAGGCGCACTTGTTCGTAACTTGGTGACACACCAGCTCTGAATCTCCAAAGATCCGCAGGTGTTTGATTCCCAGCCTCTCCGCCTTTCGCAAACCCAAGCACAGGGCTTCGTATTCCGCCGAGTTGTTAGTGCAGCTCCAGGCCAACCTGTAGGTATAGTCCTTCTGGATTCCGGTTGGAGAAACCAGAAGTACCCCTGCACCGGCGCCATTTTTGCATCGCGCGCCGTCAAAGAAAAGCTTCCACAGCTTCTCAGGTGCAGGTCCCACTTCCTTTGCAGCTGACATGTCAAGCCTCTCGGGCTGTACAATGGAGTAACAGCCCTGCTCTGTCTCAATTACGGCATTGAAGTCCCGCAAAGAGAACTCATCTTCAAGCTGTAGCACTTCGAAGGCTTGCTCAGTCAGCTCTACTGTCACCAGCTCCTCCTCCGACAACTGGACCATGCAGTCCAACTCTCCTCCGGGTATCTTCTCTACTAGGAAGGTGGAAGGCTTCTCATTGAAAATTTTCAGTCTCCTTCCTTTGAAGGGCACTTCCATGTGTGAGTAGTCTAGAGACAGGTACCCGCCCAACTTCGCAGTGAACTCCCGAGAGAGACACATGCCGAAGTAGGGAGCCAGGTCAACAACCACGACCTCTTGGATGACCACGATGTCGAGAGCCTTGTGCAGCCGGATAGGGATGTCCTTTATGACACCAACTGTCTTGACAGGGGTGCCGTCTAATTGCAGCACGCCTTGGCTGCTCCGTGTGTATTCCATCCCGATCTCATCGCAGACGGCCTTCGGCATCACAGTCGTGGAAGCACCAGAATCCACCATGCAGTTGTGAACTATGTGCCCTTGCATCCGTAAAGACAGATAAAAGGGTGGCGGTCTGTTCTTCCCAGTGGCTGAGACTGTCAAAGGTTGAACCAGGACAGCGGGCTGTATCTGCTTGCCGCCTTTCATGTTCTTCAGTGATTCTTGCAGCAGATCCACCTGGCCTGGGAGCAGAAGAGCATCATACATGCTGATTCTAGCAGGTGTTCTTTTCAACTCGTCTACAATGCTGTAGCCCGAGGTACTAGCTCCTTCTGCTTGTTTTGCCGGCTCATACTTCGTCCGGTATCGCTGGGTAGCCTCAACTCTCTGTCTCTTGGTCAGAGACGGGTACTTCAACCTCTCCTGGGCTTGTTCTTTGGTTTCAGCTGGAGGCTGAGGTACGGGAGCTTTAGCCGGAGTTGGGGCTTTTGCTGGAGGAGGCTTGGCTGGAACAGGGGCAGCCTTTGCCGGAGGAGGCTTGGCTGGAGCTTTATCTTTGGATGCCTTCTCCTGGGCTGTGTAGGGCCACAGCCGTTTGTATGGTGGCAGCCCACCGGGCTGCGGTTTTTCTCTTCTTGCATAAACTTGCAAAGGCTTGGCCGCATCTGCGGTTTTCTTTTCTTCCTTGGCGGGCGGCACTAGATTCTCCTCTGGGAGGGCAAAGTTGGCTTCGCCGTCCAGGATCATGTACAGTTCATCGTCCTCTATGGCGCTGCCGGCCAAGGTCTGGATGTAGTGCTGGTGCAAAGTGCAGTCTTCCTCCGAATGCGGGTCATTGCACGTAGTGCACCAGTTAACCTGGTCGGAAGGACCAGGCGGGTCTTCTATAGCAAGGATTTCTGGAGGCGGACGCCTCGCGACCGGTGCTCCGGGGCTTGTCTTTCGTCGGCGCCGGGGCGCATATGGCCTCCTAGGAGCGAGGTCCATCTGGGCTCGCTTCTTCTTCGTAGCGGTCATGTCATTGGACATGGCATGATATCCCGAGGCCAAAGCCCGCACCTCCTGGAGGATTGTGTTCTGAATGCTACTGTCAGGAGGCGGCAACTGTGCCGGTGGAGGCAATGCGGCTAATGGAGGAGGGTTAGAATAAGGTGCGTACTGCGGGGGAGCAGGAAGTGCTGGAAAATGCGGAGCAGGAGGAGGCGGGTGAGGATAATGCAATTGAGGCGGGCCGTAAGGAGTTACGACCGGCGCCGGATTCCACTGTTGCTGGGGTTGCTGCCCTGATGTGGACGGCGCACCACCCGAAGCAGGAGGATACTGGGATCTAGGGAAGTCGGGATGAATGGGTTCCTGCACCCTGGACGGGAGTCTGCCGATGGAGATAATGTCAGCTTCAGCTTGTTGGGCAGCCTCGTACAGCGCAGGAAACTCATCTATTCTGGCAATCTTCAGCAGCAGGCATATGTCTGAGTTGAAGGATCTCAGATAGTAGTGAGCAGCCATGCCGACTGAAGGCCGAAGTTCGCGAGGTACCCGTTTCCAGGATCTCGCAAACCTGATGTTAAAATCAGACACCTCCTCTTGAGGATGTCTCTGGATAGCTTGGAACTGATGCAGCAAAGAAGTAGGGTCAGCAGACTCGTTGCATCCTTTCACGAGCCTTCTGGCAAGCTAGGGCCACCCTATGATGGATCCCTCTGGCAACGATCTCCACCAATAGAGAAGCTTTCCCCTCAGGGAAAGGGCCAGCAGACGGGTCTTCACACTCTCATCGGTAATGGTATGCAATGCGGCCAGGGCAAGGATGTCCTGGATGTGCTCGTACGCCGTCTTGCCGTAGCCGTCGTATGTAGGGATAGACTTTAAAGCAGCAGGGGGCACAGCTTGCTGTCCGACCAGGGCCAAGGGCCCTGTAGAGTCCACCGCCGGGAAGAGATCATCATCATTTTGCTGCTGGGCAGCCATTTCTTCTTCTTCTCCTCCGTCGGTTGTGTACTCAGTGTCGGTACTTTCCGAGGATGCAGGTGCTTCTTCTTCCTCGGCCTCTTCTATTTCGTACTCAGCTCCGCCGACTTCAGCTTCGGCTTCTTCTTGAATTTCAGCCTCGGCTTCGTCGACACGAGCTTGCGGATCAGCCAGCCTGGGAACTTCGCCTCGAGCGTTGATGTCCAGTTCATAAAAGTCAGGCGGGCTTCTTGGATCCCTTGCTTGCCACCTTCTTGTTTGCATGAAGGTGCTGGGACCGGTCTTTCGGACTCAGAGGATTTGTTCGTGCAGAGTCGCCAGGTGTTCTGATTTGGAACAGCAATGAAGCAAACACCGGTGCTTCAATTTTGTTGGGGGTGAGAAACTTCCTTATCTCACCAAGTGCTCGTAAACCACTGTCAGTGCCAGGTGGAGACTGATCAGAAAATCTCTCTTCAAATGTGGGACCCCGTCCCACCGGGCGTGCCAGAGAAACCGTTGGTTACGAATCTGCCATGAGGAAAGGATTTTGGGTTAATGCGCCCAGATTCGCCCACCAGATGAAAGGCCGGAAGGAAGAGATGCCTTCCGTGCCAATCTCCGGAGAAGGCCGGCTCCTTTTGGGGGGTTTTTATGTTCAAGCTAAGAGTGCAGGAAAGAGATAAATGAACAGAAAGAATTTACAAATATACTTGGAGTTGGTGGGGGGGAACTAACAGTACGGCAACCAAAGAATCACCAATACTTACTGCATTATAAATACAAAGCATGACTGAGAACTGCAAAATCTAAGTGTACTTTCTGTACTAAGCAATATACGCACAGCTACAATGGTCCCCTAGCAAACATTCTCCCTACAAGGAGAACTAACAACACGGCAATGCATCAATCACCACTACGTACGGAAACTCAAAACAAAAAGTAACTAAGAGATGTCAGAACCAGGTATATGTGTCATGCAGAGATTTTAACCGCACAGCTACAATGGCCCCCTAGCAAACATTCTCCCTACAAGGAGAACTAACAAGACGGCAGCGCATCAATCACCACTACGGACAGCAACGTAACACACAACCGATGGAACCGCTACCACATCTAGTCTATGAAGTTCGAAGTGCTTGACCATCAAATGCTAAAATTAACAAGCCATGGCACAAACAATGCTAAAGGCGCCTGATCACCAAATGCTGAAACGAATCAACGAGCCGTGACACAGGGAAGCGTAAAGCATAAAGCATAAAGAAATAAAAGCAGCAGTAACATAACCGTGCATACAAATTATATTTATAAGCGTAAGCACGGTTACATTGGTTCCCTAACAGACATTCCCCTTCCACCCTTTACAATGAAATCATGGTGGGTTTTTATAGCCCGAGTCCCTCCCGTTACATTAATGGGCACAAGGTCCCAGTCAAACAATAGCTGACAAAAGCGGCGAAAGAGCTGCAAATGCTGACCTTTTGTCGGACCGGACTGTACCCGCAGCATGGTCTTCCTGGAAGCTGGACAGCTAGGTGGCGGTGTGTTGGGCAAAACTTCTTCTCGGCAGGAATGCGGGTAGCTGGAGCAGGTAGAACCTCAGATCAGCTTTAAATGAGGTCACTGGCATAGGTAGTGCAACCCATGCTCGTCCTTTTGCTCGGCACGTCTTGGCTCAAATCCCGAAGCTGGACACTTGTCAGATGATGGATGATGCCGTTTGACACGTGTCTGCCTTGAAAGGCAGTTTATCCAACTTCGCCTGGGATCAGAGCGTCTCGGGTTGCGCAGGCAGAGAACAACGCAGTTGGGAAGGCCTTCATGCCTTGGGTGTATTTCTGAGTTTGTTTCCCTACTGCGCACCTGTCAAGGGCGCACTCCGACTTCGCCGCGAAGTCGGACTGCGCACAGGTGAAAACTGGTATCTGCCGCCGTACGGACTTTGCCCCAGAGACTTATCATTCTTCTGTCAGCCTGCCAGCCTGCCAGTTACAAGGTGCGCCCAGAAAGAGGGGCGAAGTCGGACTTCGCACCAAAACTGGGCGAAGTGCGCACTTCGCACCAAAACTGGGCGAAGTGCGAACTTCGCACCAACACTTAGCCAATTTTCAGGTAACTGCTGTCAAGTCTGAAATTCAACTGAGGGGCTCCAAGAAAGGGGGGAAGAAAGAGAATGTAGGAAAGAAAGAGAAAGGGAGAGAAGAAGAAAGGAAAATAGAGGAAGAGGGGAAAAGAAGAGCAGCACTGTTACAAAATTGAAAACATTGCACCCCGTGCAAAATGTGGCAACAGGAACCTCAGGAATGGTTGGGAGAATCATCACTTGGATTTGATGTACTTGTGGATAACAGACCGGATCAACTAAGCTATCAAAAGGATGCTGATTAGTGCTCTAACCATAACATGGAGTTAGGGAGAGGGGCAACTAACAGCCGTGAAAGAAATATGAAACAAGATTTTGCCAGATATGATTATGATCATCCAAGCATGCATGATTGAACAGGTTAACCTGATGCTGAGCATGGAGCTTATGATCTGTATAAACCCAGAGCATATGACCATGTTGGCTGGAAAAAGCTTAGACCCTTTGATGACAGGGCTCTAGAGAGATCAATTGTGCATGGAAGGAGGTCCCTATCCATCAAAGATGATATTGAAAAGAACAATATTGAGGATCTCCACCACCGCATTTCAAAGCATGGGATAATTGGTGCAGCTAAAGGAGTAGAGAACCCCTCAAAAAGGCAGCATGCAGATAGTCAACATGGTGATTTTCATCATGGCCAGAGGATAAGGGATGATGAACATAGACATCATGATGTAACATACAGAGATCAGTCACAGCAAGCTCTTACTCACAGTAATAGACAATTGCATGGCAGGATACAAATAGACTCAGGTGGCTTTAAGCGAGACTCATTTGACAATGTGGAATCTGAATATGAAGGAAATTCAGAAAGGTTTCAATCCAGAAGCCCACCAGGCAGGCGTGGTTTGAGTGACCATCTCAAAAGCAATTATCAGGGAAAAGATAGGGGTAGAATGCTTGCAGATGCTTCAGTGTCATCAGAAACTAGGGGCTCAAGAGGTCAAACTTTTAAGAACAATGAAACAAGGATAGATACCATGGATTTTGCTGGTCCTAAAATGCTTGCACAGATTAAAGAAGAAAAGAAATGCAAGAAAAGTGAAGAACCTGCAAGTTCTATACAATCCAGACTCCATGGATCCTTACATAGTGGCTTTGTTAAAAGTAAACCCAAACTCAGACAAAATCTTCCTCTGGAAGAAAGGAAATAAGATCGGGAAAGGGAACTCCTGCGTTGAGTGAGGAAGCAACCTTTGAGGGTCCAAAGCCATTGAGTGATATTCTGAAAGCAAAACGAAAAGCAGGTCAAGGAAATGATGATTTCATAGGGAACAGACCTGCAGAATATCCAAATCAATCCAGTCAGGAGTCCAGCTTAGGCATGAAAACTAAGGGTGCAGAGAAGGTAAATGTTTCACCACCATTTGAGAAAGAAGTTGAAGAGGGAGAACTCCCTGAGGGTGATGATTATGCATCTGATCCGCCTACCATGGGTGAAGTGGCAGAAGATGTGAAAGCTTATGTTGTGGATGCCATCACAGAACACAATCCATCATCTCAGGCAAATGGAATTGTGCTTCAAACAACTGAAATGGAAGATGCAATGATGAATGAAGCCAGTCACAGGAATGAAGATGATGATGTTGATGTTGACCGTGAAGAGTATGATTTGGGACATACACAACATGAGGAGAATGAGGAATGGCAAAGGAGCTGACCCGGAAAGTGAAGGCTACATGGATTTCCAAGGTATATACCCTTTTGACTCAAAAGTAATTATACAACTTTTCACCAATGAAGAAGTGGCTGAAGCAAGAACAGCTGTTTCAGAGGCTCAGAATTATCCTGACCCCTTTTCTCATGACTCACTCACTCCTACTCCACCCACTTCTTCTATTCCCCATACTTCTTCTTTCCCACCCTTTTCTTCAATTCCCTCTTCCAATATCCCTCTTCATTCTTCTGCTACACTCCATCCACCATCACTAAGCGCAGCCACTCTTACAACTGAAGCCCATGGACCAAGTGTCTCCCCATATAGACCCACATCAGTTGTACAACCATCATCCTTGAAATAAAAAAACAACATGGAAAAAGAGGTTTGTTCCCTACAACCTGCAATGACTAACACCGATGTTAGCATGAGACAAGTTTTAAAGTGTATCAAAGAAACCATCGGTCCCTCCACTTCCACTTCCCTACCACCCTCATTTGTCCACACACCACAAACCCTTTGCCTATCGACATAATTCCAAATATCCCCACACATCGGCCTGAACCAAAAACACTAATTGGACATCCAGATTTTGACCAAGTCTTGACCGTGGACATACTCGATATCCTAAAATCCAAAGTGTTACAAGTAAATCAAGAAACCCAACACTATAAGGAGCACGTCAAAGCAAAAAATGAAGAACTAGTTGCAGATGATCGTTGAACATAAGCGGGAAGTAGTTGCTCAACTAAGGGACCAACTACAAACCATCCTAATGGAAAAAGAAGAGATTGAAAAGCAGGTAGGGCAAGAAAAAATGGTCCCAAGAGAAACATGTACAATTCCTTTAACAACAGAAAGAAGAACTGGAGAAGTAATTAGAGGCTGAGAGAAGTTGCGGGAGGCAAGAAGCTGAGCAGCAGATTAAGGCTCTGCAAAAATAACTGAAGGCAAGAGAAGAACAAATGGCAACAAAAGCGGAGGATCTTCAAAGAGATACATATGAGGAACTGACTGATGACGTTGATGCATTGAATAGTTCTTTGGTTCCCTCCTACATGGATTGGGAAATCCTACGAAAAATGGTTTAGCAAAGTAAGCAGGCCATAGGAAATCTGACAAAAGACTCTGTGGCTCAATGGATAAGGCACCATTTGGGATCTCCTGTCAATCAGAATTGACCTCCCTGCAACTCACCAGAATTGTAGCAACTGACTACTACCATCACTTCCAGAACAAGTTTTGTCACACAATCAATATCAAGAATGTGAAGGGACCAAACCAAACTTCATAGACGTTTTGAACATTTTCCACTCCATAAGATGCCCGCTCGCTGAAGCGTCTCTCTCTCCAAGCAACCTCCTCCCCAAGCACCAAGCTTTATGAACAAAGGTCCAACACACAAGCTGAGGCAATAGACCGAGTAGGGCAAAAATCAAGAATGGGATGTGTTCAAAGTGACCTACTCTCCCAACTTTGCATACCCCACTCTAAGAATGACCTGCTGCCAAGGCGCCTTGCTCCATGTCTATATTTAGTAAATAGATAAGGATGATGGAATCACCTCGTAATTATCATTGAGGTACACTGTATGTACTATGTAGTCCATTTCATGGCTACAGGTATCAATAAGAGCTGAAGGCTCATTGTCATGGCCTTTTAGCCTTAGAAGTAACAACAGAGCTACTCTTCGGAGTAAGAATTGTAATTCAAATTGCGAAATCAATAAAGAGTCGCACGTGGCATTCATATTTGATTGTGTCTCTAACCTTTGCTTTATCAATGTGTGAAATCAATAGCTTTGCCCTCCTTTCCCTTATTAGTCCTCTTTGATTATTGTTGCAGGTATTCGAAGATCTTAGGCAATGAAATTATTCGGTTTTTACTGAGAAGGCCAACTACACCATATCTTAACCTTGCTACGGCTTCGGCCATATTTTTGCATTTTCTTCCCCTTTCACCCTTAACTCTCAAACAAACGAGATTAAATTTGTTTTCTGCATCAGATTGCTTATTGGTTTTTGCATGTTTTAGATCAATTTCTT
This sequence comes from Wollemia nobilis, assembly GCA_028583015.1. Lineage (NCBI taxonomy): Eukaryota > Viridiplantae > Streptophyta > Pinopsida > Araucariales > Araucariaceae > Wollemia > Wollemia nobilis. The sequence goes on along the minus strand of JAQPPZ010017220.1, from coordinate 3,017,790 downwards.
TATTTATTTTGAGCACTAGTTAGAAAGTAGAAGGAAACCAGCCTGAGATCCAAAGGTTGGGGAGAGTAGAAACCTCCCCATCCATTTGTTGAACTGCGATCACAGGCACAAATTGCACTTACCTATTTCTATGTTCAACAATACCATAAGTCATATTGGTGCCATGAGGAAGTCAATGGCATTTGCTTGTCTGGCAAAGATTCCTAAAAGGCACCAAGACCTACAAGCTACAAGTGTTGTGGCATCATCATCCTTGGAACTCTGAGGAACCCCTACTTTGGTCAAATCAATAATACTCCCAAGAGAGTGGTCACGATTTAGATGACCTCACTGAATAATCCTAAGAGTACTGTTGTCACATTTTGCACGGGGTGCAATGTCTTCAGTATTGTTTTGTAACAGTGCTGCTCTTCTTTTCCTCCTTCCGTTTTTCTTCCTTCTCTCCCTTTCCTTTTCTTTCCCATTCTCTTTCTCTCCCCCCTTTTTTTCCTTGGAGTTCCCCAGTTGATTTTCCAGCTTTCCAGCAGGTCTATCTGAAATTGGCTAAGTCTGGGTGCGAAGTTCGCACTTCGCCCAGTTTTGGTGCGAAGTTCGCACTTCGCCCAGTTTTGGTGCGAAGTTCGCACTTCGCCCAGTTTTGGTGCGAAGTTCGTACTTCGCCCAGTCTGGGTGCGAAGTGCGTACTTCGCACAGTTTTGGTGCGAAGTCCGACTTCGCCCCACTTCCTGGGCGCACCTTTCACTGGCAGACTGGCAGGTCAATGCAGAAGAAAGATAAAATGCCGGAGCAGGTCCATATGACGGCAGACACCAGTGTTCGCCTGTGCGCAGTTCGACTTCTCAACAGAGCCGGAATGCGCCCTTGACAGGTGTACAGTAGGGGAACAAACCCGGAATTTGACCAAGGCTTGAAGGCCTTCCCCGACTGCACTGATTTCTGCACGCATCCCAAGGAGCCCCGATCCCAAGCAAAGATGGATAGACTGCCCTCTAAGGCAGGCATGTGTCACACAGCATAACCCATCATCAGACAAGTGTCCAGCTTCGGGATTTGAACCAAGACTGCCGACCAAAAGGGATAAGCATGGGCTGCCTGCACCGCCTGCGTTAATAGCCTCATTCAAAGCTGATCTGAGGTTTCACCTGCTCCAGCTACTAGCAAGCCTCGCCGACTTGAAGATTTACCCAAGCACTCCGCCACGTAGCTGTCCAGCCTTCCGGGAAGACCATGTCTGCGGGTACAGCCCGATCCGACAAAAGGTCAGCATTTGCGGTTCTTTCGCCGCTTCGTCAGCTCATGTTTGATCGGGACTCGTGCCCATTAATGTAACGGGTGGGACTCGGGCTATAAAAGCCCATCCGAAATTCATTGTAAAGTGTGGAAGGGGAATGTTTGTTAGGGAACTACTGTGCTTATCGTAACCGTGCTTCCGCTTATGAATACAATCCGTATGCCCGGTTCTCGTTCTACTCGTCTTTATTCTTTTATGCTGTCTTTCATTATATGCCTTAGGCCCACCTGTGTCGCGGCTCGTTGATTCACTTCGGCATTTGGCGATCAGGTTCCTCTAGCATTGCTTGTTTAAAGCACCTTCTGTACTTCATTATTTTAAAGCATTCATAATAAATTTGGTAGCAGTTCCATCAGTTATGTGTGACGTTGTTGGCCCGTATCTGGTGATTGATGCGATCCCCTCGTCGTTAGTTCCTTGTAGGGAATGTTTGCTAGGGAGCCATTGAAGCCGTGCGGTTAAACTCTCTACCTAACACATATACACGGCTCGACATCTCTAGGTTTACTTTCTACCCCTGTCAGTGTACGTATCTGGTGATTGATACGATCCCCTGCTGTTAGTTCCTTGTAGGGAATGTTTGCTAGGGAGCTATTGAAGCTGTGCATACGCTGCTGGTGTATCGGAAGTACGCCTAGGTTTTGCAGTTCCTTGTCATGCTCTGTGTTTGTATGCAGTAAGTAGCGGTGATTGGTGTGTTCCCGTACTGTTAGTTCCCCCCCACCAACCTTTGGACATATTTGTATTTCTTTCTGTACATTTGTCTCTTTCCGTTCATTTATTTCTTTCCTGTTCCCTTTAGCTTAAATCAAGTCCCCCCCAAAAGGAGTCGGCCTTCTCCGGAGATTGGCTCGGAAGGCATCTCTTCCTCCCGGCCTTTCATGCTGGTGGGCGAATCTGGGCGCATTAACCAAAAATCCTTTCCTCATGGCAGATTCGTAACCAACAAGTACAAAGATTCTAACCCTTGCAAACTCTCCTGACATCCATGGCAAAGGAATTAGCAAAAGAAGATAACAATTTGTTTAGTTGCTTTTATATACAAACCCGACATCAAAGAACCAAAGCCTTGACCCATCACATGCAAGGGCAGTGCACCAAGGCTCTCTAGTAGCTCGCTACTATCATCATGCTCTAAACAAAGATACAAGCTAAGGTAGAAGATAAAGCAAGGCAGAAATTAGAGAAATTTGGCTAAGTGTTTGGAAACAGTGCACCCCACTCCATCCGAGTGAGAACTGCTCTTTAGTGTGCCCCACTCCATCTGAATGAGCATTGCTCTTTAGTGTGCCCCACTCCATCCGAGTGAACGTGAGCCCCACTCTATGATGCACCTTGCTCCGTCTGAGTGAGCCCCGCTCTATGATGCACCTTGCTCCGTCTGAGTGAGCCCCGCTCTAAAATGCACCTTGCTTCGTCTAAGTGAGCCCCGCTCTACGATGCACCTTGCTTCGTCTAAGTGAGCCCCGATCTACGATACACGTTGCTTCGTCTAAGTGAGCCCCGCTCTTCAATGCACCCTGCTCTGTGTAAGTGAGGCCCACTCTTCAATGCGCCCATTCCCTACTCCTAGTGCACCCCGCTCCCTCTAAATGAGCCCCACTCTCCAATGCATCCCACTTCATCCAAGTGAGCCCTGCTCTCTAGTGCACCTTGCTCCCACTTCCCAATGTGCCCCACTTTCCAATGCACCCTGCTCCCCACTCCCAATACAGCCCACTTCCAAATGTGCCCCACTCTCCAGTGCACCCTGCTTCCCACTCCCAGTACACCCCACTTCCCTATGTGCCCCGCTTTTAGTCCTACATGCCTCACTCTAATTCGTGCATCTATTTTTGGTGTTGTAGATACGGGTGATGAGCTCACATGAAATTTTGAAATGCAATTTCAAAGATATAACTGCAGGTCCAAGAATAGATTAGGGTTCTATTCAAGTATAAATAAGAGAATTATTCTCATTGTAAGGGTCCTTTAGCTACATAGCATACGAGAGCTACTCTCTAAAGATCATTATACTTTTTAGATCAATAAAGCAAAGAATTATGTGTGATATTCTAAAATGATTATGTCTGCAACCTTTTATTCATGGATGCATGGAATCAGTAGATATACTCTTTTTCCCTCTGTTAGTCATTTTCTTCTTAATAATGTTGATTACTTTGAAGATTCGATCACAGTGAAGTTATTCAGTACCTACTAGAACTGTTGTAACCGTCGATTATATTTACTTTTCATGCACTTAATTTAGATTTCAATTTTTGCACACTTAAATTAGTTTCTTTTCACGTTTTGCGATAAAGTTGAGGGACCCGGCCCAAGAACTGGAGATTGGGCAAAGTAAAACCCTCCCTGTCAAATTGTTGAACTATGGTCAAGGTCACAAATCACACTTGACAATTTTTGTGTTCAACAGTTCTGGCACGCCCAATGGAACTCACAAGTGCAATTTCGGTACGTAATTGATTTTACCACACCCGCAAATAGTTTTGCAGATCTACACAAGTATACTTCATATCCTTTCAGATCTGCGAAAAGGGTTGTGTGTTATGCCAACACACATGAAACCCACAAAAAAAAATTTGCATTGAAAATCTTCAAGTTGCTGTTCAATTCAGCTTTCATATTTTTCGTCATTTTCATGAAAATGACAACTCCATTTGAATTGATCCAGGATCTTGCCTAACTTGTGATTTGCAAATCTCGCTTTTCCAAGAATGAACGAAAGTAGTGACAAGCAAAAACAAGACTGCATGATGATAAATTTCTCTAAGTGTTCAGCGCACCCCTCTTCGCTTGGTGCACCCTACTCAGAATGCCTTGCTTTGCCAATGAGCCTCACTTTTCGTTCTTGTTCTTCAAAGTGATTTTCGAGGTTTCTCCCCATCATTTATGAATACTATATAGGGTCTTTGACCCAAATAGGTTTCGGTCAACAACATGACAACCCCGCTAGGAGGAAACACCTCAATGATTTTGAGTATGTGATGGGTTATAAATCACTAAATTCTTCAACAGCCAACTTATTACCCTATAGGACCACTATATACCAAGTGTCGACACAAGCCCATACAATATGGGCAAGTACCTTAGTTGTCTCAATTCATTCACCAACAAAACCTTGTAACATTCACTCAACAAGGATACCTACCCATACGACCCAAATGCCCATCCCATAGTTCCAAAACCCTTAGCCACAGCAGTTGCCCCAATATTCATAATTTCTCCAAGATCACCAATGTCAACAGTCCCTCAGGACCAGCAAGAATTGCGAATGCAACTTGATGAACTCAAATCTATGGTTTCAACCATTTAGTCATTCCATACATACGACTCGGGAGTATGAACTCGAGGAGGGGAACTGGTTGATTCCTTAGCACAAAAATTTTTAGATGGCTTGCTAGGCACAATACTATGTGTAATCAACCCATTGTATTTAGTCGACCAATAGTTGATCAACTCACAATGAACCAACCAGCAATGAGTCATGTGGTTGTACCTCAGGTTGATACATGCAAGTCCATGCAATACCTAAAACATCCTCAATGGGCAGAAATTGTTCAGCTTCCCTAGGTATTGTCATGTACAGTAATCACTCTGATTGGTTGACATCCTCCAAATGATTCCCTGCTTGAGCATCAAGAGTCGTATGCCCCTCAACCAAGAATAGAACCCAAGATGGTAAATGAAGATCCCGAAGGTGAAAGGTCAGAACTAATAAGACGGGAGTGAAGTATTTGTCCTCTCTAACAGAAAAGAAGAGTCTATAGAGGTGATGGAGGCAAGTTTGCAACCACCATAATATTGGGCCCTACTAAAATGATACGGAAAGAAAACCGGCGAGACTTGACGAGTTCTCAGACAAGCCCCCATTGGTGGAAGTGTTTCCCTTCCTCAAAGCAAATCCCAAAATACCAAATTTGCAGAACATCTTGTGAACTAGAAAGAGAACCTGACGTGGAGAGAAAAGATTTGGAGGATGAGGATTCATAGGTCGAAGCAAAATACGTGACATGCCTATTTTGCTATGAGGGAAAAAACCTATAGGAGTGATGGGAGCAGATTTTCCTCCAAAGTATGAAACATTTAGTTTTATCCTAGAGGAAAAAGAATCTTTGAGTCTCAAAGAGTTTACAGTAGAAGGACCTATTGCAACAAAATTCTATCTCCTTGAAGAGGAAATATAGAAAACAAATATCGATCAACCAATAGGTATGGATCCACCTACAAGTCTCAAGAGTATCCAAAAGAGTTCACATGAAGGAATTGCGCTAAGCAATAGGGAGATCATAATTCTAAGAATGATGCGGTTTCCCACGATTTTGGGGAGTAAAGTCGAGGTGGACCTCACATTGCAAAGGACAATAGCAAGTTTCTCAAGGAACAAAATCAAGAGGTATTGCCATTGCTAAGAAACTATCTATCATATGGTCACACAGGAACAAAGGCCCAGACTAGCTACCGACACCAAAGTCTACCATGGGATGAGATAAGAAGGAAGGAAGCAATCTTGCTACCAACCATCCACTGCTTTCACTCTTGCTACCAACCACTTTAGGGCAGAAAAGGAATATTCTCCTCTAGACATTTAGTATCAAGCCTTATATCAGCGAAAGATCAAAAGGGCAAAAGCTGCCTTAGCTTCCAAAACTTTGGTTTTTGTTTTTAGATCTACACAATCCTCTGATAAGGGGATATCTTGTTCACTAGAGGGCATCCATGAAGTTCCAAGCCAAGAAGACCTCTTGGCAGTACATTGTTAATGCCATCTAACCTACTTTGTTTGCATAGGTGTTAGAAATTCCTTAGTTGGAATGTAGTGTCAAGAGGAAAGGCAACTACTTTTCGAAGTCAATCAATGGAAACAACCCACTCAACGAGAATAGTCACCAATGAATTGGTGAAAAGCATTGTGGTCAAACTCGGCCCGAGTCCTGAGTACTTGGCCAAGTCCGTGTCCGAGTGGACTCAGCCGCGCCAAGTCCACTCGGACTCAATTTTTTTTTGGACTCGGGCAAGTCCAACCGAGTTCGAGTCTGACCGGGACTTGCGAGTCCCAACGTCGAGACTTGGCCAACCCAAAGAAAAAAATGCATACATTTAACAAATTAAATTTTTAAAAACCGATGCAAAGTAAAACCAGAAGAAACAAGTATGAGAAATCGAAGCAGATAGACCGAGAAAGGATTTAGCCCCCTCTGTCGTGGATTTTATGAATCTCGGGCCTCCTTGATCTTCTTACAAAGAAAAGAAAACTGCACAAGATCTGGTATGATGATTTTCTCTATCTGCAAAGAGAAAGCGGATTTCAAACAATTGGTTTACATTCAACGGGCTAGTTCTTCTCAATGGTTTATCTTGTTTTCCGGATTCTAGTGGGTTTACTTTCTTTTCTCAAAGTGGTGGAACCAGTGTCGTCGACTATGTTATTTCCGCTACCACCCTCATTCCATTCATTTCCCGATTCAACGTTTCTGATCACCCTCCCCCCCTTACCGATCATTCAGTTCTTTCTCTTACGTTATCCATTGTTTCCCTTCCTGTTACTCCTCCCCCTCCTCCCTCCCCTTCAGCCCCTCGAGTCAATATAGACTTTGACTATTATTATTCCTTTACCTAAATGGGTCGGTTGCATCATGTTCTCCCCAAGGTGTCTTCTCTTCCCGATGTTTCCAATCGTTCTGCTTGCTTGGTCCAAACTATTTGGAAAGTTGCTTTGGACTCGTACCCCCACACTATTCGTCCTCCCCCTCGTCCTCATCCCCCTGGTCATTGCCCCATGAACATCTGGTATGATGAGGAATGTAAGTTTGCCCACCGTAGGTTGAAATATGCCATTCGGAATCCTTCCCAGCCCTATGCCATTTCTCACAAAGACTACAGGATGCTTCTTCGAAAGAAGAAGCGTCTCTTCCTCTCTCGGCATCGACTTGATCTTATCCACTCCCTCCAGCAGTATCCTAAATCCTTCTGGCGCCTTATCCTCCCCCATGATCGGATTACTCATGGGATTGATATTTCCTCCTGGACCATTCATGCCTCTTCCCTCTATACCATCCCAAATCAGCCTCCTATTACTGTTCCCTCCCCCCCCCTCCTCGTGCCACCTCTTTTCTACTGGTCTTGTCAGGCAGGCTATATGGAAACTTTGTACGAGCAAAGCACCAGATTTGAAGCATGGTATTGATCCTCTTGTTGGGCCCCTCACTGATCTCTTTAATCTTGTTGTCTGTTCTGGGTTTCCTGATTCTGGACTCGGCATATTATTCACCCCATTCATAAGGGAGGTGATCCCCATGAACCCAATAACTACAGGACTATCATGATTGGGCATATCTTTGTCAAGCTCTATGCCACAGCATTGGATGTGTTTCTCTCCCTAAGGTTGGAGGAGGGGCGTTTCAGGGCTCTTGGCCAAGCTGGTTTTCGGCAAGATCACCAAACCACATATCACATTCTAGTCCTTAGAGCTATTATTGAGGAGGAGTGTTCTAGCTCCTCGAAGGTTTATTGTTGCTTTGTAGACTTCAGGAAAGCTTTTGACACGATGCCTCGACATTTACTTCTTGAGAGGCTTCGGTCAGTTGGCATCTCTAGGCAGCTTTTGATAGCGGTTACACGGTTATATGAAACTGTGAAAGGTCGTTTTCGCTCCCCTCAAGGGCTTTCAGCCAGTATTCTTAGCATCATACGAGTGAAACAGGGATGCCCCCTTTCCCCGACACTTTTTGGGATCTTCATCGACGAGCTTGAGACTTTTATTAGGGAGAATGCTCACCCAAAGGATGGTTGCCTTCTTCACCATGTGCTAATTTCTATTCTCCTCTTTGCTGATGATGTTGTTCTTTTGGCCTCATCCCCTGAGGGGCTTCAGCGTCATTTGAACACTCTTGCCGCTTTTTGTGACTCAAGACAGTTGACGGTGAATCTTTCTAAGACCAAGGTTATGGTATTCAATACTACCAAAGAGGCTCTATCCCATCTCCACTTCCTTTTCCAGGGTCAAGAGGTCAAAATCACCACCTCTTATGTGTATTTGGGGGTTCTTTTCACTCGTCCCACTTTTGGTATGAAACCCGCCGCCCAGGTCCGGGTGTGTAAGGGGTATGCAACTCTGTCTTTGCTAGAGAGGAATTGCTTCAAAGCACATTTTCAAGATATACCTATGAAGATGAGGATCTTTGACGCCTTGGTCAAGCCAACTATTACTTATGGGTTAGTGGTTTGGGACCCTAGTCTTGGCCCAACTGAGTGGTCACGGGTTGAACGAGTCCAGACACTCTTTCTTTGACGATTCATTCGTTGCAAGGGCACAATCCCCCATTCTATTATTCTGGCAGAGTTTGGGGCTTCTCCTCTGCAACTTGAGATTATCGGTTATTTTCACAGGATCCGTACTTTCGGAGATACCCCTGAGGGTTGCATGCGGTACCCTTACCTCGCCCTTCACTCCTCGATGGAACTCTCTCCAAGTTCTCGAGGAGGCCGGAGGAGCTCATAATTTCAGGTTTCTGCTCTGCTGACCAGCATTCATATACGAATAGACAAGCGCCCCCCTTATTCTTTGGGGGTTCTCCCCCCCTCTCGGCTTAGTAAGGAGAAGATGCTCCACGAGATTCGGAAGAATGTTAGTCTTTAGTACACCAAATGCACATGGATCTCTCTTGTTGCCCCTCTTTCCCCCAAGCTGTCTTTCTACCATGAGCGCTTCTTACAGATACAGGAGGGCAAAATAGTTCCACCACAATACCTTCAGCAACACACAATGCATAGTCTTCGAATCACTATTGGGCAACTCAAGGTGTGTTCTCACCAACTCCGGATTGAGTCAAATCACCATCTTCCGACGGAGAGGATTTGCTTATTTTGCTTCTTTGGTGAAGTTGAAACCCTTCATCACTTTATTTTTGGTTGTCCCATTTATTATGAGATCCAAGGTAGGTTTCATTGCCTTTTTAGGGACAACTCTCGATCTATTTCTACCTTCTTGAAATACCCGAACCAACGTTGTCTCGCACTCTTTCTTAGGGAGATAACTCAGCTTCGACGACATAAAAGTTCTCCAAATGGATCTCACCCTCCTCAACATCGGCTCATCACAACATACTTCACCAACTCCAATGGACCAGGTGACTTCGATCGAAAACGCCCCACATCATCCAGATCGAACAGAAGCAAGGTCACTAGACAACGCACCAACAGTTTGTCAGGGTTCCAAACAAGCAATGGGCAGAGACATATCATGGACTTCTTCAGCTCCAATACTTCGGCATCAATTGTTACAAAGTTTGTTTCTGGGGGTTCTCAGAGCTTGCCCCTCCTAGGCTCCTCCCTCCCCCCTCCTCTCTCTCTGTTCTTCTTGGCGTGCACTCCTCTCTGTTGGACTACAGCCCTCCCCCCTCTGCTCTCCCTTTTCTTTTCTTTTCCCTTTCTCTTTGGCCCGTTTGTCGGGTTTCATCTTGTATTTATCTTAGTTCTTTTCTTTGTAGGGCTTTTTAGCGTACTAGCTGGCAATCATTATTGTCTTTCTTATAGTCCCTTGGCTCTTATTTTGGCCCACCACGGACATTAATAATCTTTCATTTCATTTCATTCAACGCATGTGATCGCCAGCCGGGAGAAGAAGCTTCCGTTTTAACGCTCTTTTCCTCCTGGTCTTCTTCCTTTGGGCCTACTAATGCAGTCTACATTCCCGTTTATAGTTACATATCGTATGTAGTTGTAATATTTTAATTTTCCTTTGGGCCTTGGGAAATAAAACAAAGACATTTTATGAAGTTAAAATTTAAAGAAATAAAGTGAATTTAAAGAATTTTCTTTTTGTCGATGAAGTCACTCCCGCATTTTGTTATGTTTTTGCCTTCTTAGAGATGGGAATTCGCACCTCTCAACATTGACGACTAGACGTGCATTATCAGGATTTAATAATATCTTAAAGTTTGTGAAAACTAATTTTTTCCATTCGATGTGGTCCAATGACGACTTCTATATTATTATTATATTTTTTTTTGTGTGTGGAACACACCCCAATTAAGATGCCCAGGGCTCGCACCTGGCCTGCCTCCTTCGGCACACTCAAAGAGCATACCTAAAACAACAAAAACACAAACAAACACAAAAAACAAAAATAAAAAACACAAAAACAACAAAAAACACAAAACAAACACAAAAACATAAAGACAACAAAAGACAACAAAAAACACAAAACAAACACAAAAACATAAAAACAACAAAAAAACGTAAAAAACAACAAACAACAACAAATCACACAAAAAACCCACAAAAACAACAAAACAAAACAACACACAAACACAATAACAAAAAACACACACACACCCAAAAAAAAGAACAAAAACACAAAACACAAAAAAAATCAAAAACATAAAAAACATAAAAAACACCAAAAACACAAAAATAAAATAGAATGAAAACAATACAAAACAACACACACCGAAAAACAAAAAAGGAGGAAAAAACAGAATACAAGTTTGGCCTATCTAGGCCAAAAGGCTATTCAGACAAGAATCAACCAAGGAAACATAAAAATGATCAGCTTGATCAAGGGAACTAAAATACCCTAACCGAACCAAAGAGAAGCAAAAACAAAGAAAAAAGGAACTAGGTACCTCTAGTACTGGAGCCATCCAAAGAAAGGATAGAAAGAAGAGCTTCCCTTATTTGCGAATCCCACCATCTGGGAGGGTGGCCGTAGTAAGTAAGATCACCTTTTTCCAATGCCCAATTAGCTAAAGCATCAGCACTCATATTCTATTCTCTGACCACATGATTGTATTCAACTTTCTAAAAGCCCATCTGGATTAATTGAATCTTCTCAACAATTCATTTTATTCTCCAATCAACCTTATGATTCTTAAAAGGAGTCTTCAACAAATTAATCATGACTTGAGAGTCGAATTCAACCAGCACCTTTTTCCATCCAACCTTAGTAGCCTCTCGAAGGCCGCTAAGGATACCATACCCCTCAACAAGGTTATTGGAAAGGATACCAAAATTCTCAGCAAAAGTGAATACCAAGGAACCATCTGAAAGTCTACCAATTCCCCCCGCAATAGCCTTTCCAGGGTTCCCCCTAGAGGCTCCATCGGTATTGACTTTTCTAAAATCCTTAGGAGGCTACCAATTCCTTGTTCTATCCATCTTTTGATTACTCACATTCCCTTTAAGTTGGTTGCCCTTAAAAAATTTAATCTTCAATCTTTGCATCACTTGATCCCATCTTTGGTGGGAGTTTTGAGGGTGTTTAAGGAGTTGTTGGACTGATTCAACTAAGTTGGCAATGGTTTTTTTCCAGATATAGTGAATGCCCTTCCTTTCTTGATTGAGAATATGGTTGTTTCTTTCTTTCTAGGTATTCCAAGGTAGGATGGTAGAACCCATCCAAACTAGCTGCCTCATAAAGTGATCAACACCCTCTTGATTAGGCCAATCCTTCTAAAGCTGTTCAAAAGTAAAAAAATTGGACCACTGTAAGCCAAGTAAGATGGCCATTCTCCTCCATAGCTCAGAGGCTAAGGTACACTCAATAAAAAGATGGCTGAGAGTTTCCACATTCTCTCCACACATTTCGCATCTAAACGGACCATGAAAATCACGTTTCATAAGTTGCTCACCAATAAGCACCCTACGATGCAATAAAAGCCATGTAAAGAACCTCACCCTTAGTAGTGTTGTTCCATCCAAAACAGTCTTTATCATGAGACCAAGAGAGAGATCTCATATGAAGGATGCTTTGGATGTCTTTTCTTTGCCTTTCTGGCATTTGAATAGGCCAGTCCTCAACAGGGATCCAATATCTACCAACCTCTGAATTACCAATATGGTACCAACAATAATTAGCAACCTTTATCCAATTAGCTCAATGAAGCCCCTCCATCCAAGGCCTCCAATCAAGACATCGAATTATCAAAGGCTGGTGACCATCCTAAGAATCTGTCCAAAAATTTGCTTGTCAACCATTATGAATGATCCAAAATAACTTTTGCTTAATCAAATCCTCACCAATCTTAAGAACCGCTAAAATGGGAGAACCTTTGGTAGGCAATTGATAGCGAACAAGGTCTTCAAGACTTTTGTTCTCAGCATATTTAGCACAAAGATTCTTGGCCCAAAGAGCATTGGGGTTATGCAAAATCCTCCAATACAGTTTAATAGCTAAAGCCTTATTGTTATTAATAGCAGACCGAAAACTTAAACCCCCTTCATTCTTGGGAAGGCATAAAGTATCCCATTTCACCAAGGCCCATTTTCTTTTCTCCTTAGTACCACTCCAAAGGAACCGATGATTGATTTGATCTAATTCTCGAAGAATAGCCTTTGGGATATTCAACATAGAAAAAACATAAATAGGTATAGCTTGAAGGACTGATTTTACCAAGGTAATTCTGCCCCCAAATGAAAGCCACCTATTGGTCCACTTTCCAATTTTCTTCTTAACTCTATCCAACAATCAATTCCAGTCTTTTTTTTTCTATTTTTGAATATTGAGAGGAATGCCTAAATAAGTGATTGGAAGAGAGGTCTTCTTATATCTTAATTCATCCAAGACCATGGATTCCTGTTTGGGAGAGCAGTGAAAGAAAATGACTTTAGATTTGTCTTCATTGACCAATTGTCCGGTAGCATTAGAAAAACAGCTGATGATTTGCTTAATTTTAGAAGCTTACTTAACTGTAGCTTTACCTAACAAAGTAGAGTCATCAACAAATTGAAGATGAGAAATACGCCCAGCTCCACGAGCAATGGTAACTGTTGACAAGTTTTGTCACATTGCTTCTGAAGGGGTAGTGAAATTTGATTATGTTGATTTTCTTGATATAGTTTTCCTTATTTTTGTTGATAGTAGTGTTGCAGCAATTTTGGCTGTCATTTTTTGGATCCCCCTTGTAAATAACTGAATTTGAAAGAGCTTCGCCCATAATATAGCAAGAAAAAGGAGCTTCGCAAACAGCAGGCAAGAAAAAACATAGGTGCAAGCCAAATTTTCTAAGGCACAGAAAGAGCTTCGCAAGCGAAGCTCCCACAAGACTAGCTTCGGGCCGAAGTTTTGCGAAGCATACAATGTAAAGTAAAATGCCAAAACAAATTCTTAAGTGTGGAAAAACACTTCGCAAAAATGCTAGCGAAGCACCTGCTTCGGCTGTCCCTTTTGGTGAACCACTCCTCAAGAAAATCTACTTCGCTCAAAATCTTCCCGAAGCTTCGAGCGACTCAAGTGCGAAGCTTCCCCCTCCGAAGGCCGGTTGTCCTTGAAAATTTTCTAAGGCATGGAGGAGCTTCACTTGAATTTTCCTCGAAAGGCTGTTTTTGCAACGGTTCGCGGCGAAGCAATTTTGAAGGTCCACTTCGGCTGAATTTTGTGCGAAGCTCCCTCAGTAGAAGCCTAACTGTATGCCCAAAATTTTCTAAGGCAAAATTCTACTTCGCTTGAATTTTCCCCGAACGGCCACTTTGAAAGAAGGTTCGCAGCGAAGCTGTTTCTGGATGTCCCTTCGCTGCGAAGCACCAATACAAAGAGGTCTATCCCACTTCGGCTCTCATCCATGGCGAAGCAGCTCCCCGAACTAAAATTCAGCGAAGTTCTCCAGGGCACACACCCCAAGACTGGGTATTTCTTCGAGGCAATTGAGTGGTTCATTAATGCATCTTTACTTGCCCGAAAGACCCGGGACTCATTTTCAGCAATGGAAAAGGAAAGGTCAGCTGCAGGAGGAAAACCCGATGGACCCGGCAGCCACTCGAGCATTGCGCCCAGAGATTGAGGACGAGTCAGGTGGCCCATTAATGAGAATTTCCCCGGCTAAAGCGGTCGTAATTGCTAAATATAGGAACGGATGTGAGAACTCAGTCACGGGAGGAGCGAAGGCAGATTTTCCAGTTTTTCAAGGGTGTACTGCTAAGTTTTGTGCAATGATGGCTCAAAGGGCCGGGTCCTCTATAAAAACCCAAGAATTGTAATAAAAAAATGGGGGGGGAACTTTTGCTAGAAAGTTGCTGTAACTTGATTCCTGCAATTGATATTAAAGACTTTGGGCTCATTTCTCTCTTGTATGCTGCCTTCTGTGATTGTTTCTGCTATTCTGTCTTTGATTGTATACTGTAATTCTGAATCCTGAATTTAGGTGTGTAATTAGGGACAAAACCCTGGAATTCTCCTGGAGGATACATAGGGGAGAAAATGTCGTGTTAATGTTCTTGTATGCTGCCTGTGGATAGTGTTTCTGCTATATTTACATGTTTCTTGTTCGCTGTAATTCTGAAATCTGGATTTAGGTGTAGGGGAGTAAGTGAATCCTGGAACTCGTCCAGAGGATACATAAGAAAGTTAGCGTGGTGTTCATTTATGTGTTATCTTTTGTATTTATTGTTGTTACTCCAAGGTATTAGTTAGTGATCGTGCTGCTAGTTCTTCCCCTCGTGAAATCAACCAACTGTGTTTCTTCCCTATTCTTTTTATCTCTTTCCTACACTTTTATCTTTAAAAAAAACAGTGGTTTAGTAAAGGAGCCGGCCTTTCTCCGAAGATTGGCACGGAGGGCATCTCTTCCCTCCGGCCTTTCAATGTTGGTCCAGGTCTAGGGCGCGTATACGTACAAAATCCTTTCCTGTGGCAAATTTGTGACCAACAGTAACTCCCTCAAGGTTTTGTTTTCTCTGTTTTTGGTTATAGTCCTGCCCAAGCATTCAGCAATAATGATGAATAAATAAGGGGAGAGGGGGTCACCTTGCCTAATACCTCTGGAAGCAGGGAACAGCTGAGAAGGCTTGCCATTGATAAGAACAGAGTAGGATACCCAAGAGATACATCCCATAATCCAGTCCATCCAATCCTGAGAGAAGCCAAATTGCCTTAAATTTTTGACAAGGAAGTGCCAATCCACTCTGTCATAAGCTTTAGATAAGTCTAAACGAATGAACATAGATGGAGATTTTTGCATTTCCATGGAATGGATGGCTTCCTAAGCAAGAACTATCTCATCCACTATTTGACGCCCTTCCACATAACCCCCTTGTTCAAGGGAAATAATCTTATGCAAAAGAGGCTTCAGCCTTTCCGCCATGATCTTTGTAATGATTTTGAGAAGAACATTACATAAAGCTATAGGTCTAAAAGTTGAGATATGATCTGCCTCTTGAGCTTTTGAGACGAGCTATATAAGTTTTATTGATAGCCTTCAAAATTTCTTTGGCTTTCTTGGCTTCTACCACAACCTCTAATAAATCAGCATGAAGGATATCCCAAAAGTCTTGATAGAACTCAATAGGGAAACCATCAAGACCTAGGGTTTTTCCTTTTTGCACTTTAAAAACCACCTGTTAAAGCTCATTGATAGAAACTGGAGCAGTCAAAATAGAGTTCTCCTCATAAGTGATAAGAGTAGGGATGGCTTGAAGAATATTATGTTGAGAAACCAAGTCAAGAGGTGCAATAGTAAATAGACTGGAAAAGTAATTGACAACAACAGAGTTCATGCCATCCCAAGTGTAGACAACATCTCTAGAATCAGATTTCAAGGAAGAAATAAAGTTGTGAGATCTTTGAGCTAGAAGATATTTGTGGAAGAAATATGTGTTTTGATCTCCTTCTTTGAGCCATTGGATCCTAGATTTTTGCTTCCATAAGAGTTCTTCTCTTTTTTCCCATTCCTCTAACTAAGCAATGAGTCTAATTTCATCTATACTTCTACTCTCTGTGAGGCCATCTAAATGGATTTTCTTATTCAAATTTTCAAGCTGAGCAATAACTTCATGTTTTTTTTGTTGGACATCTCCAAACTTCTTCCAGTTCCAAATCTTGATTTTGGATTTAATGTATTGCAAACTTTTGGTAAAACAAAACATCTTAGTCCCATACCTTGGTTTACCTTCCTTCCACCATTGCTACACTCGGGGTCTGAAGGAACTATCTCTAAGCCACATTAACTGAAATCGAAAAGGTGAGAAACTCACATTGGTTTTCCAAATTTCCACCATGACTAGCTAGTGATCCGAACCAACATTGTTAAGAGTCTTCACCTTAGGAATGTGACCATAGATTAAGAAATTATCAGAAAACAAGAACATATTCAATCTCTCCATAATACAAGCTAAGCCTTGCCTTCTGTTAGACCAAGTCATAAGGCCATTTCTAGGCTGGATGTCCACAAGATGAAGGTTTGCAATATATTCACTCATGAGATCAGTGCTTTTGTCCAAATTTCTATTTCCCCCCATTTTCTCATCCAAAGAGAGGATGGTATTGAAATCCCCTCCGATCAAGATCCAAGCTTCAAGAAAATGAGAGATAATATAAGTTATAACCTTTCACTGTCTTCTCTTTTCCTCCAAAGTAGTCGAAGCATAAACAGTTATGCAAAGCATAATTTGGGTAGAATGTCTACTTTGAATAGTTATAGCCAAAAGACCCCAACTACCAACCATATGGTGAATAACAACCTCTTTAGGTTTCCAAAGGCAAGCAATGCCACCAGAATTCCCCTGGGAATTGAGGGAAGCAACTTTTCCGCTGGCCAGATTTTACTAGCAATTGAATCTATTTCCTCTATTGAAATCTTTGTTTCTTAAAGGAAAACAAGATGTGGATGGTTTGTCTTAATCATTCTTCTAATTTCGTTTTGTTTTGAAAGACTCCTTTTGAGTCCTCTAATATTCGAAGTGATGATCTTCATTAAAACCAGAGCTAAAAAAATTGTTAAGGGCAAAAATCTTACCTTCCTCTACAAGCTTTTTACCTTCTTTTACCATATGATGTTGATTGGTCTTGTGACCTACCTTTTGGTTGGAATCCATCTTTAGTTTTTTTTTTCCCTATTTCTTGACTTACCCCAATTGATTATGGGATGGCTTCTAACCTCGAAGATTGCATGTATAAAGCCAAAGTGTTACTGGAAGGTTCAACATAGTCTATCTTGGGACCTGTATTATCTGAAGTCTCAACATTTAAAAGATTGTTTTTCTTGTGTATATTTCCTCCATTTTTTCCTATTGAAAACCTTTAATTTGTTGGTTTATCTCTAAGTCCTTCCTTGCATCTTTAAATTGTGTTTCTAAGATTTTTGTCTCCATTATTTCCTCTTCCTCACCTGGGACATCATTTGTGGAAAGAATTTCAAACATATTAGCTGATAACTTCGATTGATCCTTCATAACTGGTTTTTTCGAGTGTTCTTCTTCTTAGGCATTTGGAAACCTGCCAAGTTGGTATCCTCTTTCTTTTGATCTAGAATTTTAATTGGGCAGACACTAGCCAAATGACCATATTTATGGCAAATTCGGCAACGAAAATGCATGTTCTCATAGTCCACCACTTGCTCACAAGTGTCCTCCCTAAATTGTATTGAGATATTTTCAGGTAGGGGTTTGTCAAAATCCATTAAAACACAAATCCGAGCATAAATAACATGTTCAAAAATTTTTGTACAATCAGCAGTCATCATAAAGTTCCCAAAGAGTTTCCAATTGAAGAAAAAACAGTCAGATTCCAGAATTCAATTGGGAGGCCAAAGAGTCTAACCCACATAGGACCTATAGAAGGCATCTCTTCTTCGGCTTTAAATTTAGTATGCCAAGGCTTCATGAAAAGCCCCGCCCTTCCAAAGAACCAGGGACCCCCTTGAAATATTTTCTCTCTATCTTCATTATTAGCAAATAAAACAAGAAAATAACCATTTGGATAAATAGAAATTTGTAACTCACCTTTTGTTTTCCAGTTTTTTGCAGCCCAAACTTTGAAAGTAGATAGGCTCAAACAAAAACCCAAGAAATGACAAATTAGTCCTCTTTTTTCCAGATCTTCTATGCCAGTCTAAATGACGCCCATATCTAGCTTAACAATCGAAGTTCCATCAGCTGCCCTAAGACATCCCGACTCAGTTTTCCTAGGATCAATCTTAGGCATTCTCAGAGGTTTACGGGAAACCCTAAGATTAACGTTAGCATTAGGTTGAGGTTGTCCACCACGGAGGGCATCAATAAAATTCATTTTTGGGGCCGAGTCTTTGAAATCCTTGCCCTTGAAAGGGGTTTCCACAGTGGATTTGTTTTGGGGGTGTTCCTTAGTGCCGGATTCACTTGAGATTTAAACCATTTTTTGATCAGCTGCTTGAAACTTGTTTTGAGATCTCTTTAATCCATGCCTTGGATGCCGAGAAAAAGTATGATTTTCACTTTTGTTTTGTGCAGCAAATTGGAAGTTGTCAATCAAGTTCGCAACATGAAGATCTATTGAAAGACATATTTCTAACCCATCTTGGGTCCCCTACAACATATCCGACTAAAATCTTGAGCATAAACCACAAAAATGTTGGCCACTAGGGCCCAAAGGTCCCAAAAAACAACCTTTGAAGCCGCTTGCACTCAATACGGATGAAACCCTCGCACAATCGCTCGTTTTCGAAAAAACTTTGATTTCATCCTAGTTATCATATTATTATTATATTTGTTTTGTTTTTTTAGTATTTGTTATTTTTTAATGGAATTGGCGTTAGGAGTTTAGTTTGTAAAGTTGTATGGATTCAAATAAAAAATAACTAAATTTTCAATAAAAACAAATTCTTGGAATGTAAGATTTGGTTGGTTTTTTCTCCATCGGGTTAGGCAGTTGGTGTTTAGCTTTTTAAATTTTAAGTTCATTAGCATGCTTATGCTAAGGGTAATGGTTTTAGTATTTATTATTAACTTTTTCATTATGATTAACATCTTTTAATCAATGAGTATTTTAAGTTTGAAAATTTATAATATATATTAATTATTTGTAAAATAATTAAACTTTTTTAAAGAATGAAAACTTAAATTGTTAATATAAAATAAAATAAAATTTTATTAATTGTAATTAATTTAACAGAGAAATATAATTATTAAGGAAAGATAGGTAAGACTGAAGTTTTTAATATTTGTCTTTTAAAAATATGAGCACCAAAGTTTATATAATTATGATTGAAAAAACTTACAATGGAAACTATGTTTAGAATTGAATTATAACTATAGTTAAGAATGAAAAAATGTGAGATTTTTTTTATTCATTAGATATGTATAAAATGAATAATAAATTGACCCATGGGGGACAGTGCAACGGTTCGGTCTTTGGCTCTTCTTTGAGAGGTCCAAAGTTCAAACCACGGCGTGTGTGGGGGGTTGTGTGTTAAATTCCCTATTGATAAGCTCAACTCTCCCCCTTATAAGAGGTCATGGTGGGATGGAGATGCCCAACCCTGAGCATCAATCATAGGGGTTTCTCACACTAACCAAATCCAAAAAAAATGAATAATAAATTTATTTTAAATTTATTATTAATAAGTTTGCAAACATTTAATACATCTTTTTATGTACTTTTTTTTTAGCTAGAGAAAATGAGGTTCTATTTGGGTCCTCAATCCTTGACAAATCACAACTCTCTTCTTCAAAGCTTGAAAGTTTATAAACAGATTTAATTCTCATTACAATTGAGTTGTTATAGCTAGATACCTATATTTATTTTCATAATAAGTCTGAATTCTTGATTTTCATTTTTTGGATCTTATTCAATTTTCTTTGTAAATACAAATACGCCCCTTCCTCTTGTTAATTTCTTATTTGTGTAATGTTGAATGTTGAGTAAGTGTGTTAGAATATACTAATAAGTAGTTAAATGAAAAAACTTATTTTTTCAATGAAAATTTGTATTTTTTCATTTTTTCTTTTTGCCGAGTTTTTGTCGAGTCTTGCCGAGTCCCGAGTCCCGAGTCAGAGCCCCGAGTCGACCTTGTCGAGTCCGAGCCGAGTTCGAGTTTTGCTACTATGGTGAAAAGTAATTTGTGATGTACATTTTGAAAAAAAAAAAAAAAAGGAGAAAAAAAATGTTTCGTCCAATTGAGAAAAAATACCCATGGAGACGATAAATTTTCCCACTTCTACATCTTCCCCATCCACTCATTCCAAGTTGTTTGGTTTATTTTATAAAAAAAAACAAAAAAAACTCATTCCTGAGAGAAAATCTAGCAAGAGGCTCAGGTTCCCACTTTTTCTCATGCCTTTCTTTCACCTCCACGTCCATTGTTTCTTCTTTTGTCACTATTCCTTCTTCCCATCCAATTTCTTCTAATCCCGCTTCTCAAATCCTCCCCACTTCTTTCGCTACTTCTATCTCACCTCCCCTAAGCACAACCTTAGTCCAAAGGTCACCAATAGGCTTACCTACTCCAATTTTGGGGCCATCCCATTCACCATGACCAACTTACAGCATGCCATCTTAATTTGTCATGCCTTCATTGATGTTGCCATCCTCAACTAGTCACCACCCAAGCTACCTTTAACTCCCTATATTGCAAATGTCATTATGTCACCCCATGTGTCCTCATATCAACCCTTCTTATCACCCATCATCACCTTGTTGTGCCATTGTCTATGTTGTCACATCAGACTATCATCCTTGGCCTCATCGACCCATAAGTAATTGTAGGTACAATGACACTCTTCCCTCCAAGAGAACCAACTTTGCTACCAAATTACCTCAATTTTGACTGCATGCCCAAGAATAAGGCATAATCTGGGATCTTCTGTCAATCAAGATTAACGTCCCCACGAGTCACCAAAATTGTAGTAGCTCACAACTACCATCATGCTCCAAACAAAGATCCGTCGCACAAGCTAAGGCAAAAGATAGAGCAAGGCAAAAATCAGCCAAATTGGTTGTGTTTGGAAGCAATGCACCTTGCTCCGTCCAAGTGAGCCCCCCTTCCCGATGTGCCCCACTCTGTTCGAGTGAGCCCCACTCTGTTCGAGTGAGCCCCACTCCCCAATGTAGCCCCACTCTGTCCGAGTGAGCCTTGCTCCATCCGAGTGACAGCTCCATCTAAGTGATCCCTGCTCTCCATTGCACCCCATTCAGTCCAAGTGAGCCCCACTCTCTGGTGTGCCCCACTCCATCCAATTGAGCCCTTCTCTCCAGTGTGCCCAGCTCTCTGCTCCCAATATGCCCCACTTCCCAATGCACTCCGCTCTATTTGAGTGACCCCCACTTTCAATGTGCCACACTCCCCACTGTCAATGTGCCCCGCTCCATCCAAGTGAGCTCCGCTCTATAGTGTGCTCACTCCGTCCAATTGAGCCCCACTCTGTTCGACTGTGCATCTCTCCCAAGTGCGCATCACTCCCGAGTGCGGCCCCCTCTACAATGCGCCCCCCTCTACGATGCGTCCCCCTCCATCTGAGTAAGCGTCGCTCTACAGTGCACCCGCTGCGTCCAATTGAGCCCCACTCTGTTTGAGTGCGCATCACTCCCGAGTGCGCCCCACTCCATCTAAATGAGCCTCGCTCTCCAATGCACCCCACTCCGTCTGAGTGAGCCCTACTCTCTATTGCACTTTGATCCCCGCTCCATCCAAGGAAGCCCTACTCTTTGGTGTGCCCCACTTTCAATCCTACTCATTCTGATCTGGTTCATGCATCTATTTTTGGTGTTGTGGATAAGGGTGATGAGCTCACATCAAATTTTGAACTACAAGCTCAGCGATAGAACTGCGAGTCCAAAAAAAGCTTAGGGTTTTATTCTTCTTGTATAAATAAGAGAATGATTCTCATTGTAAGGGTCCTTTGGCTACCCAACATACCAAAGCTACTCTCTGAAGATCATTGTACTTAACATTTTTGAGATCAATAAAGCGAAGAATTGTGTATGACATTCTTGAATGATTGTGTCTACGATTTTTTATTCATATATGTGTGGAAATAGTAGCTCTACTCTCTTTCTCTTTGTTTGTCCTTTTCTTCATAATATTGCTAATTACTTTAAAGATTCAATCACATTGAATTATTGATTGCGCCAACCTTGAAGTAGATTTAGATTTACTTTCCATGCACTTAGCTTATATTTCAATTAATTTTCGTTTCATGTTTTCCAGCAAATCGAAGGGAACCAATCCGAAGGTTGGGGAAAGTAAAAACCTCTGCATAACCTAGAATTGCCCACTTTTCTAGGGATAAGCACTTGACCTTTTAGACAGGAGGAGGGACTTGACCATAGGACCTTTAAAAGAGGGTAAGTATGTGAGGGTTTTCCGTTCTTCCCCTTGAGCAATTTATTGACGAGATCCCCACAAGCAATCGAGAAGATTTCCGTGATCATTCCAATATAGTAGGCTGAACCATTTCCCAACAACAAAGCTCTAAGCGGTCAGATATTCGTACAGGCACAACTAGAAGAAGGTCCGAGGGTATTTTATGTATTTAAGAGTCATTACCCGTATCTAAAAGGTTAACCCCTTTTTTAATAGAGAGAGCGCTCTCCCCCGATCTCTGGCTGGTGGTTCGGTAGTCGGGACCGGTGGTAACTAGAATCATCACCTAGAACCTAATGGTTTTCATTTTTCAATAAGGGGCAAAGATCTAGGAATTGAGAATGAATAGGTACTAGCAGCAAGCTCCTCTTCCTGTTTGTCAGATAAGATCTGCCTTGGAGAAGAGTTCACATCTCGGGGACGGATAAGGGGCACTCCAACAGCACTTTAAAAAACCAGAACGACCTTCCTCTTTCTTATTCCCGAGCGCCGCGAAGAACTCCCCTACCATCGATCGCTCGAACCGGAACTTTTTTAGAGGTCCCATCAACTAAATCTAACAAAACTTAGGAAGGATGAATAAGCACTAATTTAGTCTCCCCTCAAAGCTAAAGATAGAGTTCAAACCCTCTATATAACCCTAAAAGGTTGAAAGAGATTTCAGCAAAAAAATCTTCCTGCAAATCTGATTTCTAAGGCGATGCCCATGGCAATCTTCCTCCCATCCCACCCACCCCCAATGGATCAATCTCCTCCTCTACTCTACCCCTTATAGTTTTAAATTTAATTTAAATAGTTGAGGGCCTCGAGAGATCCAAAACTCATTTTGTTGAAATAAAATGTCAATCCATGTATTTCAAGCTCGAATGTGGTTTCCTGGTTGGAGATCCACAAATCACCAATGGTTTTTCCATGGTCTCTTCCCATGAGCGATTATGAAGGTTCCCACTCCGATTGGATCTTTGCATTTTTTTTGGCTAAAGAAGGAAACAGTGGGGGAGGAAGGATCTAGATTGCCTAGGCATTGGGGGAGGCACACGGAGCGAAAGGCTAGTACACATCTTTTCCACGATTCATAGATCCTAGATCGAAAAACCGTAAATTGAAAAGCATCTTTTCTTTTTCATTTTATCAAGTTCCAGTCTAAAGAAGCATGTGCGAAACAACTCCCAAGGCATTGTGATGATAATTATATCCCACAGATCAAACAATCCAAGGGCGAGAAAATTCATTCCTTACACTCTACCAAAATCTCTAATTGAGGGAATAATAATACAACTATTCTCGCCTAGTCTACAAAAAAAATCATTGATCATCACTATTGCCATGCATGCTTGATCTAGTTCCTTCCATCTTCGTGAACCGAGATGACAATGCATGGGGAACAAGATCTAATTACTTATTGGATAGGGGACGCAGCTTCATGGTTTGGAAAAGGGATGTCCAATGTAGTAAGACAATGCTTGTGAGTCACTTCGTTTTTTGAATTCCAAAGCTTTAGCCCACTTTTGCTTTGTTATCGTAGTTATTTTCTCATCCAACAAAAACCCTTGCTCTATTATATACGGGAGAAAAGGCGCTCTCTCTATTATAGACGGTTGGAAGGTTCCAGTTGAGATTATTGCTAAACAAAAAACGATTCTTTAACGAGAAAGAAGATGGTTTAGAGAAAGCATGGGAACTGACAATGGATGTGAGTGGGAAGACTTGGGAATTATAACTCATTTGAAATATTCTATTTTGATCTAGAAATGCCCCTACCTATTCTAATCCACCCAGACCATTTTGTTCTAAAGTTGTGTTCTCTGATAACTTATCCCTCCCACTTTGCTTAATATGAGAGGGGATCGATAGACTAACAAACCTGCATCCTCTTAGATACTTTTCCCTTATGGAATCAGAAACAACAACTCTGTCCACGCATCCTGAGACTGAAGTGATGGGAAGGCCCCTGGAAAGAGAGACTCTAATGGATTCGGCATTGAGTGGGGTGTCATTACACAATACCCTAGTTGATGCATTCCAACAAAGGAGTGGAATAACTCGAGAAAGGGAGTGCATTAAGGTCTGAAATGCAATGCATAGAGATCAATGCTTCTTCCTTTGGGTTGGGCTTCTCTAACAACTATGCAATAAAAGGGTTCCTCCTCCTCTACTAGTCATTGGTTCCTCCTCTACTAGTCATTGGTTCCTCCTCTACTCGTGTTCAACACGTTCAATGCAACTGTATCGGGACGAATAGGATGGATGGCCCCAGGCTCCCAGCAAATATTCCTATCTAGATTCCTTTAGGTATCAAGCTCTTTTGCATGAATGGAAGTAGCAGGACACCCAACAATAAATGATTCTTCTCAGTGTTGGATGTAAGCGTGTGTCAAAGATGAAGAAGCGACAGCAAAAGACATCGAAAACGCCACTTGCATTCCTGTTCACAATCAGTTTGAATATCCCATTTTGATCCATGAATGCCCCTACTCTCTCCCACCGTTCTCGGGAAACCGAGTGTTGAGTTCATCGCCATTTCCATTATTCAAGATTTTCCCACCCACCCTGAAAGAATCGTGTGTTGCCCCTACCCATGGTTTTGGTAGAAAAGACTTGTTTGGGAAAGGGGAGAACCACAGGGAACTAGAGGAGCCGGATTCGTACCTTCGCATGCTGGTACCAAGATCGGGAGAGACAGCGAAGCCCCATCCGAAGGAGAATGAGGAAATAAGCTAGTTACACATTTTCAAGACCCTCCACCGGCGCACAGAGACGAATGCGGTGGTATGTAGAGGTAGTACAAAGCATGAGCTGCAGTAATGAGCTCTCCACTCCTCCATGAGACGATAGAAACAATCAAGCAGACCCTTAAAATTGAGAAGGTACTTACATGTGTCAAGGTTGGGAAGGGAGAGAATGGTTCCCAGATAGAATGGATCGAGGCATTTGGAGTGATAAAGAATAGCGGGTTAGTCCAAATAGATAGAATAGGGCGGCTTCCCTCCAAGTTATTATCCCTCGACCTCCTGATCTCTCCTCTCTTAATAAAGCAAGGTCGAGTGATTTTATGATGTTCAAGCCGCTTAAGGGGATCAAGGGGAGGCAAAGCATTCTTGTTTTGGACTTGATTCTTGTCTTAGGAGTCAAAGCATTATTGTTTCGGGCTTGATTCTTGGAAGCATTCCCAGCATGCACCCATCCATCTCGTTGATTTTCTCAGTCGAGGGCTTCCTTAAGCACCTGAATGATTCTTGTGTTAGCTTTTCTTGGAAGTGAATTGGGCATTTATGCCTCCAAAGTGAAGCACCTGAATGATTCTTGGAAACGCACCGGATTGATTGACTAATTCTCGTGTATGATTCCAATGACTATCCAAAGTGGGGGTTCATCCTTCTTAACTGTAGGGGAAAAACTTCCTCGGACATCTATCTCACTATCCCGTTCTTTGGGAAACTCTTGTAAAAGAAGGAGAGGGACATGGTGCCCGGTTCTCTCACTCCATAGTTATCATTCACCAATTTAGTGCTCACAGGAGACCCGGAGACATGGTCAACTTGATTATGGTTGGATGGATCCACATCAAGTATGTACCACAACGATTATGATTGGTAAGGCGAATCCGATTAAATCGATTATGGTCAAAAGGTTTTAAGGAATCAGGCAGGGTGTGTCCCAAGTATTATATTGAAGGAGCTTTAGAACCTGAAGCCCAAGCCCTCTTCTCTTAGTGGAGTGCTTACTTAAGCCCTCAATCGAATTAAGAGTCAAGCTTTTAATTTGAAGGCACATAAACTTCAGTCTATTGGCTAAATGCCATGCAGTGATTCCCACCATTTTTTAGTTTAGTTCATGGTCACTCACTTCACCCTATCCATCTCCGAGTCGATGACCTATGGACCCTCACCGTGTGTTGTTTTTTGTTGATTTGCATTAATGAGATAAGGTTTCCTTCATCTTGTTGCCACTTTAGCCAAAAACATTTCAACATTGTCATTTTGGCTCTAGTCAACATTCTTCTTCCCCCTTCAATCATGTCCACTTAGCGAATCCAACAAGTGCCAAGAAGACCCCCGAACCATGTCGGGATGTCCTTCTGATCACGCATTTGATCACTCTTACTTCAATTAGAACATGATCGACTTAGGTACTTTCGAAGATGGAAAGAATGGATAAGATAGGTTGTCCTCCATGCAAGCCATCACTGATGCCATTCATTCCGGCCGGAGGGGGAGTTTTGATCGCAAGGGGGCAGAGACAGACGAGTGGACAGGGGGCGGATGCCCCTAAATACACACCTTGCAATCCATGTTCGAGCGACTCCACTCAACAAGGGAAAGGGGAATATAGAATCTCCCTCCATGAAGAAAGAATAGAATGAATGACCCAAGACAGGATGCCTTCTCCTTCTAGTTTACTTGCATCAAACTTTACAACATCTTCAAGAGGCATCTCGTAGCAAGTGATAGATCATCAATCCATCTATCTAGGATTGACTTTCCCGACGGTCTTCTTCTTTCACATCTTTGGAGGTTCAAAGGCTGGCAATTATGAAAATCAAGTTGTGCAAGCACACCAACCCATTGAAAGAGGGGCAACTACGCAAGATTCTAGCAAGCCCCACCCCACATGCATATCCGGAAGTGTAGTTCAACGGTATCGCACGCTCCCATCTCTCGTCGAAGGAACGTCATTTCGTCTATCCCCACCTATGCGCCCCTGGGTCATTCTCTCCCCCTTCGATTAGCAAGATGTTTGGGAGCATCATTCTAGGACCGAGAAAGCAAACCTTGTGATTGTCTATGCAAGAAGTCGACTTACGCATGAACGGATCTTACTTAACAAAGGTGCATCTTGACTCGCGTGCTCTAATCCTTGTCGACAAATAAGAAGCGCTTCGTAGATCTCCGACTTCTGATCCACACACACGGAATTTATTCCCTCTCTTGCCCCGCCTCGATCAAGTGAATTGATCCCGAAAGCGGGGTTTTTTCTTCCCTTCTCCTATCCATTGAGAACAAGTAGAGAGATCCTAACCGCTTACTATGACAGTACCCATACATGTGATTCTACAAAAGGATCAAATAATAGAGATAGATACTTTTCCGAAAGATTCCATTCCTATTCATTTAGGATCAAAAGGTTGTTGAATCTCCGAAGCTTCTACGTTGCTTCTAGGATTTGGCGAGCACATCCTCTAGGGACAAGGAGAGAGCTCAAGGAGAGGGGGAGAGCTCGACTCTTAAATTAGTAAGGACAAATTGATATTTATGAGTGACATACAAACCCCTGGTGGATTAGATAGATGTATCTTTGATCTGGCTTAAGAGATTTGTTCAATGCCATATCAAAGCGGTTTACTATGGCCAATTAGAGTCTATTTGCTATAATGAATTACACTGTGGCTACTCTTCGCATGTTTGAGAAGGGTGTTTATGCCCTCTCATTTCTTCTAGTCTTACTGGTCGATTGTCCATCTAGTGAAAATAGGTCTTGTTTGTTCCCTCTCCTCCCACTCCATCTCCCTCTACCATTGTTGGGTTGGGCTTGATCAACCTTACTCTCCCTATGGTCCACCAATAGTTTTTTCGACTTCCAAGGCCTCCCCCTTTTTGAAGTCGTAGTCGTAGCTACATTGTTCTGCTATGAATGGGCACTTCATTCATCTCCCTTTTGGTAGAGGGAATTTCTCTCAAGTCCGAAGGAGCTTGACTTTTTAATTAATTAATTAATTAATTAAAGTCCCAAATATGTAACTAAAGAAATTTACTTACCTTCATTATATAAGGTGGGGTGCCTAGCAAGGGCAGCTCTCTTGGTACTGGCCGGTCTCATGGAATGGGTATGACAAATCCGGATACCTTGGTGGTCCATGCCGCCCCAGGCGTGCCATCATAGCTGCATTCGCACGGGATAATTCTTTAGGGTTGGCCCAATTTGCCTAATCACTGCACTTCCTTTCTTGCAATGGATGTGGATTTCTATCATAGACTTATATCCATCCTACTTCACAAATTGGACAAAGGTGGTCACAGGTATTACACGATATTTGAATCGGCTCTTTACTCTGTCTGGAGCGATTAATGGTGGAGTCTTTCTATACGATAAAACAACTGAATGAATTCTATCATTTCCCGAGGGTGAGCGAGGCTGCTTGAAGACTTCATTCGATTGGGGTGGGTTTATTCAACCATCAAGAGTCAACCAATAAGTAGTTAGCAATCTAAAAAATCTGTCAAAGAGAATTTTGATTCAGCCTCCAAGTTATTAAATGAGCAAACATGAAATGATTTGATCCAACAACTCTTTAAACATTTACCCGAAAATGATCATCTAATGTTTAGGTCGAGCACTTATTTAAGAGGACAGAAATGACCTAGCAAGACAGCTCGTTGGTCAAGGACAAAATTCTCTCCCTCACTGGTGAGTGGTCACAACCTAGAATATCCTTCATTGTCTTTCCGATGATTTTTTGTATGTCATAGTGATGGCATAGTGGCTTGATCAAATAGACTCAACCTATACGGATAGGTAATGCTTTTCCGTGAGCGCGTGCATTGTAAAATTAACGAATTCCATATTCCCCTCTCTGACACAAAGATTGCGTGCTCGCTCAAAACCGCCAGTCTAGTTGGTCAAGAAGAGTTTACCCGGCTGAAAGTCGAGTGTTAGCTATCCCCGAGCCTCCCTCCCTATTACTTGAAAGGAGTGATCTCTCTCACCAGAGTGCAATTGAAGGGTAACCAATGGCAACTATCCCAAACGGAAGAGAGAGAACTAGCTAGGTAGATCACCAACAAATGATGAACTAGAAGATCGACAAGATTTTGTTGACCTTTCAAGTTGAGTGCTTGTTGTTAGGGATTTTAGATAAGCACTCGATAGGCCTCGACTCATTACTACATATATAAAAGGACTATTTTTTTTAACGTATTAACAGCTTCACCTATGCATATCAAAAAGTCTTGGCACTCACATTGGATTGAAAGCAAAAACGTAAAAGCATTTAGAAATTTGAAAGGAGAGCTTTAAAGTCTTTGGAACTTTAAGCCCTCTCCCTTGACTTAATGATTAGTAAGAAGAGCTTTAAAAGGTTTAGAACTTTAAGCCCTCTCCCTTTTAAGATAAATATGAATCCCTCTTAAGAAAGGGAGAGCAGGTTGAGGGAGAGAGCCCCCACTTTTGTAGAAATAAGCACTTATTATTAAGGTGAGGAATGTGGAGCAGAAAATTCTTGTTTACTGTGACTAGTGCGCATCCAACCAACCAACTAGTGAGAAGGGGCGTCATGATCTTGATGAACTAGCATCCTTCCCTTACCAAATACATATCCATGATGGGCCTAAAATCCATTCAAAATGTCCTTCGAAATTGTGTTTTATGGGTTCTTGTTGGTCAGATATTTGCCTTAGGTAAGGATTTGTTTATTCATGCACCCTAGACCCGGCCAATATTGAAAGGCCGAGAGGAATAAATGCCTCCCGTGCCAATCTCCAAAGATGGATTGGTTCCCTTGCTATTCTAACTGGGGGGTTTAAATATTAAGGAGCTGGAAAGAAATGGGAAATGACTGAAAGAGATGGGAAATATGGCCACAGGCCAGATAGAACAGGGGTGATGGACTAATAGCACGATAACTCTAATGCACGCCGAATCAAATAGCACTCAATACAGACAACTAACAGAAAATAAAACTAGCCATCTAACTTGCGTAATCTCCAGGGCTACTCCAAGGGTTCACGTTTTATCAAAAGCTAAATCCAGATATTAGAATTCAAGCCTACAGATAAATCAGAGAACTTAATAGAAGATAAGCAATAGAAGACATACACACAAAATAGAAGTCCAGAGTTAGAGCCAGACATCAGCTGTATTGATAGCAGAATTCGGGTTACATCAAGCTTCTAGCAAACATCCATCATTTTACAATAAAATAGCAGGCTTATATAGAGAATTATGCCGCTTGAAACATTAAATGCACACCTACAAAGTATGGTGGTGGCAGCCAAGATAAGATTTGCAAGGAATTACAGTCGCGAAATAGTAATTAGGCATGGTTGGGACTGATGACTCCTTGGAATGCAGTTGAACCCCTTCAATGCTCTGACAGGCTCAGCTCGGTGGCACCATCTCCTTACTTGCTAGAGCCGCCCTGGTAAAAGATAAGGCTATGCATTCTCAAAACGTCAAGCCTGGAAGCTTCCCAGACTAACAGTAGGTTGCACATTGTCCTGCTGAGGAGAAGCGCCTGACATGAGTTTGAAGATGAGGAAACTGCAACCAACCCACTTTCCGCCTCGGGAGCAAGGCAGAGCTTGGAAAAGTCAAATATGGAAGCGCAGTAGGCTCGCCCCGACTCGGCTTGGTACTTGAAAATAGAGCGCAATGCTTAGCACCTTGAAGGCAGCGGAGGCATTGAAAAGTCTGCGGCCGAAGTGCAATGGGGTGAAGCGCAAAGGCCTTGCGCTCGAAATGCAGTGCACGTCATCTTGTTGGCGCGGGAGTGGTGCAGGCGTTGAAAAGTCAGCAGGTGTTGCCCTGTTGCGAGTCTGTCTTGCGCCTGCAAAGTGGTGCGCAAGGCCTGAAGCCTTGGAAATGGCGTCAGTGTGGAAAAGTCAACAGGTAAAGCGCACTGCCCTTGCCTTGCGCTCGAAATGAAGTGCGCAATGTCTCTGACTCGGGGAATGTGCCAGGTTTGAATGGTCAGCGGACGAAGCGCAGTCATTAGGTGCGAAACGGCCTTGCGCACGAAAAATGGTGCGCAACAGCCTTTGAAAAGTCAACAAGCCTTGCACATGGAAATAGTGCGAACTGGCGTTGTGCTTAACCACCGGTGCGAAGCAACCTTGCCCTTAGAGAACTGGGCGCAACATCCCAATCTATACTTAAGTCATTTTTCATGTCAAAGCTGGGTGTTGCGCCTTGACTGGTCAACAGGCGCTGCACTCCTAAGGAAGGGCGCAAAGCAATTGCGCCCTGCTGGCAGTGCGCAAAGGTGTTGCGCCTTGCTGGTAGTGCGTTCCTTGAAGTCGGGCTTATCTGTTTTTTTGTCCCGAAACAGGGCTGCGCTCTTCCTTTTCCTTGGGGCCAAATTGCATCAGGGGACTTGGCACGAAACACCATCGTCGTCCGAAAGACGATTTTCCTGCATGGTCAGTAGACAGAAACAACTGCACACTGCTTCAGGCGTTGTAGAAAGAGTTTGACAGTAAAACTCAGGAGAGAGAAAAATGCATTCTGAATAATGAGAAAGGAGTTTATGGGGAGCAGAAATTATTGGACAGCAAAATATACACCATGTTGCAGAAATGACAACATCTCTGGCGGCTCGCGGGGAAATTGAGCTCGCCTCAATGTCGAAATCCCAGGCCTTATCCGTTGGGCTCGTAGTCATCATCACTATCGCTTCCCGAATGCTCACTGGTGGCAATGGACTCTTCCTCCGACTTTTCTCTTTCTATTTCCTCCTCCCCTTGGTGCTCACTGTGCTGCTCGTCATCGCGATTTGGCACCTCATCTTGGCGCTCATCTCCCTCGTCCTAAGGCTCTTGGCCTCCGTCTTATTAGGGTTCGTGGCTTTCGCCTTGGCCTTCTTCCTGAGCATGAACCTCCTCCTGCGCATGAATTTCTTCTTGCGCCTTAACTTCTCCTTGCGCTTGGATTTCTTCTTGTTGTTGAGGAGGCTCAGGTGGCGCGAGCTCATCCTGAATGCGGTCATAAGTCGCTTGGACCAGGCCCCAGTCATCTTCGTTTATCGCGTCGCGCTTCTGGAGCTCCCGAATCAGGTACCCGAAAGTTTCAAGCTGGCGAACGTCAGCATAATTAAACCTCTCGCTGAGGTCCACAAGACAAGCCTCCATTCGCGCGAATCTGGTCGTATATTGCATCACCTGAAGCTCAGTAATGGGCTCCTCCCAACTGTCAATCTCTGAGGTATCATTTTCAAAGGAGTCCCAGACTGATTGCAGCTCTTCTTCTGTCAAAATACGGTCTCCCTCATCAGTGAAGCCCGGGAAACCGTTCTGCGCCAGAGTCTCGAAGTACATTAGAGAAAGCTTTCTTTCTCTCTCGAACATGTCCATCAGACCTCGGGCCTTTCGGGCCGCCTTGGCCTTTTTGAAGAAAGATCTCAGCGTTATACTTGCAGTCGCCCATGACCGAGCAAGGTCACACATCGGGGCAAGCTGGATGCCCGATTTGTCTAGGGTTTGCGCCTTCATGGCCAGCTCCAGCCATTGGTCAGTGTCCGCCTCGGCATCCTCTACGATGGAAGCACCGTGGGAGACTAACTGCTTGGCCTCCCAGATGAACGTCAGGAGTGCTGCTGCCCTGCGCGCTCTAATTTTGAAGTTGGCCAGGAAGCGACTGCGCACCTCCTTGACACGATCCTTTGACAGGACCTCTGTTGGCTCTGCTTTTTCTGTCAATCTGGCCTGTAGCTCCTGAATTTGAGCGTCCAAAACTTGCAGCTGGCTTTGCGCTTCTTTCTGAACCTTGAGGCGTTCTTCAAAATATTTCTTGTAGCTTTCCACCTCTTGCTCCAGATCGATTACCCGTTGCTGCAACTGCTCCACTTTGGACTGCTCCTCCTCAAGCTGCCCCCTCGTGAGCGCCAGGGTCTCTTCAAATTGTATATTTTTGGCCTCGGCCTCGTAGCAGCGATTTTTGAAATGCTCCACCTGGAGGTAGAGGGATGTTGCCTCAACATGGATATTCCCAGCTTTCTCCGCGGGATCAGCAGTCTTCAAATCTTCCACCGTATGACGATAAGAATAGTCTGCTGTCGTCATCTCTTCCAATGGCTTCTGGACCTTGGGCACTTTCTCCATTCTGTGGAGCTGCATATTTTGAGGATCAAACATGGCCCTTTTCTCTGGTCGAGCCAGCGCTTGCGCATTCTTTCTTTTCTGGCCTTTGAGCCAGGTCGAGGAATTCTGTTGCGCCTTGCGAATACTTTCCGCCATTGGGCCCTCCTGGCAGAATTCCAGCTCCATAGGTTCCTGTACTCCAAAGAGTGGGGTAAAGGGGAACAGAGCCCGTTGAGGGCTCGATTCAACATATGTGTCTGGAACAGCTGGGGTGTCGACTACAGTGACCTTGGGAGGTGTCGGGGTTTGCACGGCTATAACTGGAATGTTAGGATCAGGGGGAGGAGTCTCCATGGAGGTCACTGCTGTGATGACTGAGGAGGGGGGACAGGCAAAGGCTGGCCAAGACTCACTGTGGCAGCGGATGCTGCAACTGAATGCACTAAACCCTGGGGGGTAGGAATGAAAGTTACCGGGAAGGTGAAGGCGTTGGAGACTAACGCAAAAGTTTCAAATGATTGAGAAACTGTGGGCAGGGAAGGATGAAGCTGCGACTGAAACAAGGGGTTAGGTATGACTGCAGCAGGGACGCCGAATGCGATGTGGGTAGACAATAGGGTTTCGACGCCAGGAAGGGGGTTTCTAGAGGGGCGGATGAGAGAAAGAAAGGAACAAAAGACGCACCTGCGGGCTCGGACGTCTCCAGAGCCGACGTGGTGAACTGCTGCGTTATTGGACTTGCTTCTCCTTCCTTGTCTGATGCCTCTTCCTCCAGATTGATGAATGGAACTTCGAGTTGCGCCTGCTGGATGTGCTGCACCTGCTGCGCCGGAATGGAAACTTCCGAAGCGCCCTCTCCTATGGCTGCTGATGCTGTCGGAGGGTTTGCGCCAGAGGGGCGGGTCGTAGTAGTTCGAGGCCTCTTCGCAACGTTCTGGGGCACAGGTGCAGTAGGAGCGCTCCTCTTCTTCGGAGTGGCCTCTTCTTCTAGGAGTGGCTGCTTACCCTTGCCCTTGACAAGTGGCGCTTGACTAGCCTGGTGCTTCGGAACCGCCGCCGCGTCTTCAACCCTACTGGGACTCTCAGTACTTCTGGGCACAATGTTGCCGAAGAAGACGGGCTGGTAGGTTTCATAATATTTGTCGAATATCATGGAGAATTTCTGATCTAATTGCAGCGTTGGGTCAGATGCTCCTTTTCCATTGTGGACTCTCATGATCCACCAGTTCACGATCTTCTCATCTGACCAGTCTGGCACTTTCTTCTTCACTGCCTGGAACACTCGGTCGTCGGGGTCTTGCATCGGATTCTGCGCAGGGTTGTAATTGGCCTCCATTATGTAGAAGTCATGCCACGGGGGGAAGGAGACCATCCTTTCTATGTGCCACTCTAGGTCCAGCCCGGAAGGGTTATTGCGTTGCTTCTCGATATCTGGGCGAGGACAGCAGTGGAAGCTCTTCGCACTGATTTTGTCCCTAAAAACATTCAGCGGGTCATACTTCCACCGTTGGGGTAGGTCAATCAGACCAAACTCGTACAGAGTAACCGCCAAATAGGCGTTCTGCTTGTTCTCTGACACTTTGATGCAGCCGAGCTCGAAAGGCCAGGGGCAAGTATGCTGCCTTTTCCGTCCCTTGTCGTACATATCGTCTGCGAAGTCACACTAGCGGGCGACTTCGAGGGCAAATAGGTATTCGGTTGTGTAGTACGGCAACAAGAAGGGTTTGCCAGAAAACCCGAAGATTCGCACCACAAGCCCTTGCGTCAGCTGAAAAACATCGCCAAGCTGCTCCTGTACCACATAGCCCCTCATAGACCTTGGCACACGCTCACAGACACCGTATATGATTTCTAGCGCCGGACCAAGGAAAACTCGGTTGAAGTTATAGTAGGACTCGCGCCTTGACAGGCTCGTGGTCCACTGGTACACGGGGAGTGCTTTGCCCTTTTCGTCCGTGCGGCTTGTGGCAATAAAGGCGAAACGACGGTGCGAATGCAAGTGGTAGAAGAAATACCACGCCAAGAACGAGCAGCTTCGGAACGCTATGTTTCCGTTTTGCATCCCGCATAGCTGGATATGCAGCTGCCGCGACACCCAGTCTGCCCAGTCGAAAAAGATAGGCTTTATTCCCTGCGACACAACATCGAGAGCATAGAATTCTCCATGAGATACGCACTCGGCAATTGCCGCCTGCCAGCCATACACTTGGGCGTCTGAGGCGAGCCCGGTGATCCATGCCAGCATGGAGTAGAGTTCGGAATTTTTGAATCTCCTCAAGGATTTGGGGAGTTGTGGCAAGGTTCCGGACGCAAACTTCTCCGTTAGCTGAGCCTCCATAAACCGCCTCATTGGCTCCGTGTTGGTATATCTTTCATTCTGCTCCTTGCTGTTAATTTTTCTGATGATAACTTCACCAGAAGGTCCTTGCCCACAGGCGAAAGCTTCGCGGATTTTTTCAGCAGAGATGGAGAACAACCTTTTTTCTTTTGCGTCCCGGACTGACCTAGTCTTGGGGTCGTAAAATTTGGCAATTGCGCAAATTAATTTCGGGCAGGGGTGCACAGGCGTGCATAGGTACCAGTATAGGTAGGAGTGGTAGGCGACTGTCCGATTGCTCTCTGCGGATACTTTAGTTATCATGAGATCGATATCTTCACGGAGCTTCTCTATGCTTGTCCTGGTGAGGACACAGTCCCGAATTTTACTCAACTTGTCTTCAGGCGGAGGTGGCGGGGGCTTTTCCTTCTTTTCCTTCTTCTGCTTTTGCTCACCCTCCGTAGATTGTGGGACCTTCTCCTTTTTCTGCTTTTGCTCCCCCTTCTTACCCATCTCCACTGGTCAATTCTTCAAACGCATTGAGAATGACAACGTTCAAGTGCAGCTCGCCCGGATTGCGCCTTAGAAATAATTCACTCGCCCCGAAAACACAACGCTCCACTGATGCTCTCCGCCTCTTACCAGCAGCAACCGCTCTCTGAAACTCGGCAATGGCAAATGGCGCGACAACTTAAGGGTTTCTCTAGGCATATTTGGTGCGCAGTGCGCCTTCTTATAGCTCAGGTATGCACCCACCTGCATTAATGTCGTTTGGGCGGAGTAAATGCCTGGAGCGATTTGGGGGCGTTGTGGAAGATCTTCTGCGCGGTGACCAATGGCGGAGCGCACATCCCAATGCCAACTAACAGAGTGGGCCGTAATCCTTTTTGAAAGACGAGACGCGCCACATCTGTTGCATTTATTTCCTGATATGTTCTGCTTTGGACTGCGCGCCTGGAACGTTGGAGAAAGCGCCCGACGCTTGGGAGAGAACGAAGCCTTATTGCTCCAAATGCACTTTCACCGTTTTTCGGGCCAATGAATGGCCTTCGCTCAGAAATTGGGGCGCAAGGTTAATTTGCCTTTGGAAATCCCGAAATGGGTTGCGCCCTCAAACTAGAGCACAACGGCCTCCTTGGGATTGGCACCAGGCTTTGAGAAAAATCAAATACCAATGCGTCCTCCTTGGTTCTATCCCTGTCTTGCACACTGAAACCGGTGCGCAACGCCTTGGTGCTCGTAACTAGTGCGCAACACCTTCGGGGTGCCCATAAACCTTTTCTTCGAAATCAGCGCTGTGTGTTGACAAGTCAACGGATGAAGCGCTCCTTTTATCTGCGAATCAGTCCGACGCACCAAAAACTGAGCGCAAATGCCTGGCATAGGGAAACATGTTGGTGCTGAAAAGTCAAACACCCAAGCACTCATTTTTGTTGCGCATTAGCCTTGCGCTCGTCACTTGGAGCGCAACACCTTTATGGCCTCGGGACCAGTGCCAGAGAATTAGGAAATTTTCTTTGAAAAGTCAAAGCGCAAAGCGCACTTGACAACCCCGAATTGGTCTTGCGCTCCTCTTTTGGAGCGCAACACTTTGGTGTATACTTAGGCGCTTCTTCATTTGCACTTAATGTTGCGCTTTGACCGGTCAACGCGTGTTGCGCTCCTGAGAAGGTGCGCAAAGGTATAGCGCTCATTTTTGTTGCGCTTTGACCGTTCAAAGGGCGTTGCGCTCTGTTTTGCATGGAGTAAGTCTTGCACCCTCCAACTGGAGCAAACTTGCTTTGCGCTCTTCAGGACGGGCGCACGAGCATTGCGCCCATTGTTGCTGCGCTTTACCTTGTAGTTACTTAGCATCATTGAAGCATAGTCTTACCCTTGCGAGAGAGTTGGACTCCCCCTTTTCTCGGACAGGATACGCTAAAATGCTTGGAACTGCTACTTTTCTTTTTGTGCTTGGCTCAACAGAAAAACACGAACTGAACTGAAAATAAAAGAACGGACTCTTCGGAACCCCCCTGCCGGCTAGGAGCCCGGCCCAAATAACTGCGCTTCTGATAGCGCAAAAAGGGGGTGAAGAGATATACTCCGGAAGAAACAAATATGCATAAATAAGGAAAATACAAATATATACAGCTTGATAAAAACCTTTCGTACTACCTCTTACTGGTAGTACGCCTTCAGATGAAGGCCATTGACTGATAACGGCAGAGTAAACCCGTTCAGATCTTGCAGCGTGAAAGAGTTCACCGGATGGACCTGAGAAATGCGGAACGGACCCTCCCAAAATGCATCAAATTTGTCGTGGTTTCCGGGCTTGGACTTTTTCTCATTCCATTTTAGCACCAAGTCGCCAACCTGGAAGGTCCGATCGGAGGTCTTTTTGCCGAACCAATTCTTCGTGGTGACGGCATGCTTCATGAAAGCCTCATAGGCTTTCTCTCTTTCCTCCTCCAACTGCAACAGTTGGGCAATCCTGATGCTGATAGGGTCAAACTCTTCGTCCTCTCCGTCCAATGATCGGAGAGACTGCAACGCTGGCAATTCGATATGCGCAGGAAGCACTGCTTCTTTCCCGTACACTAGGGAATATGGGGACGTCTTGATGGATTTCTTAATGGAAATTCGGTCAGCCCATAACGCAAAATCTAGAAGCAGATGCCAAGTCCGCTTGTTGTCTTCCAACGTTCTCTTCAGGATCCGAAGTAAGTTTTTGTTGGTAGACTCCGCCAAACCATTGCCCTGCGGGTAATAATTTGACGAAGTTTTCAGGTAAATACCGTACTTACTGGCGAATGCACACATCTTGGCCCCAATGAAATGGGAACCATTATCAATCACTATGGCATCCGGTATCCCAAAACGGGTTATCAGCCCTTCTAGAAAGGCGATGACGACGTCCTGATTAGCTCGCTTGGTGGGCACTGCCTCTGTCCACCGGGTGAAATAGTCTGTGGCCGTCAAGATATACTTGTGCCCTGCTGAAGAATTGGGCTCTATTATCCCAATGAAGTCTAAACCCCATTGCTGAAATGGAGCCTCGACCTGAATCGGGTGCAGAGGCAGAGAAGCATTCTTAGTGCGGCCAACATACCTTTGACATTTATCGCACTTTTGGCTAACACTGAAGGAATCAACAAAAATGGTGGGCCAATAATAGCCCGCCCTTATTATTTTCAAGGCCATAGGCCTTCCCGAAAAATGGCCCCCGGACATTCCAGAATGGAATTCGTCTAGGATTTTCTCTTTTTTTGTCCCCCTGACACATCTCAGGAGGACACCGTCAATGTTCTTGAAGAACAACCCACTGGGTAGCAATACATATCTGCAGGCCTGAAGCCTGAACCTCCTCCTCTGCGAAGAGTTGAGGTCGGAAGGGCACTGTCCTGTGCTGAAGTACTCCACTAGGTCCTCTGTCCAATCTCTGCCGGATGAAGACCGATTTGCACAATTGCTCTCCTGCACTGGGTCATCCCACTGGCAAGTTGTCACCTCTGAGGCGGCACTCTGGGCAAGCTCTTGGCATAAGGCTCGGCCACGGACCAGTTTAGTGGGCCGGACCTCTATATCGAACTCTTGGATCTTGGAGATCCAACCTGCCCTTTTGTTGCCGAGCTCTCCTTGGATGATGAAGTTTCTAACGTCCGGGTGTATCACGTACACTATCGTCTTACTTTGAGAGATGAAATGACGAAACTTCTTCAGCGACCTCATCACCGCATGGACTTGTCTTTCGATGAAATTGAACTTTTCCTCATGCGGGAGGATAACTTGACTTAGGAACGCAATTGGCCGCTCGTCCCCATCTTCATTTTTCTGGGTAAGGACAGCCGCATAGCTCTCTGGCTCTCCGACAGCATAAAGGATAAAATCCTTGGAGTAGTCGGGGTTCACCAGAACGGGGGCTTGAGCGATTCGCTCTTTTATCTCTTTGAATGCCCGCCTTCTCTCCTCGGTCCATCGGAACTCGACATCCTTCTTGAGGAGTTCCGTCATCGGCTTGACCACCTGGGCGAAGTCGAAAATGAATTTCCGAACAAAATTAATCTGCCCGAAGAAGGATTGGAGGCCCTTCTTACTTGCTGGCAGAGGGAGCTTGAGGAGAGCTTCCGCCCTAGCAGGATCTATGGCTAGTCCTCTTTCCGAGATGACATGGCCCAGGAGCTTGCCCTCCTTGACCGCGAAGATTGACTTCTTCAGGTTTATTGAGATCCCAAATTCTCGGCATTTCTCAAACACCTGTCGTAAATGTAGACCGTGTTCTTCCCTTTTGTGGGAAAAAACAGTCATGTCATCAAGATAAATAACAATGATGCGATTGAGCAACTCACCGAAGGCTAAGTCCATTGCTCTCTGGAAAGTTGCGCCAGCGTTTGAGAGGCCGAACGGCATGCGTTGGTATGCGAAGGTGCCCCACTTGGTGGTAAAGGCGGTCTTGAACTGGTCTTCATCTTTGACCCAGATCTGATTATACCCTGAAAAGCCGTCCAGCAGAGAGAATCTCTGCGCTCCTGCCACCACATGAAGTATTTGGTCAATTTGGGGCAATGGGTAATGATCCTTCAGCGAAGCCTGATTAAGGTTCCGGAAGTCTACGCAGAGGCGAATGTCTCCATTCTTCTTCCAGACTAGGACAAGATTCGCCACCCAGGAAGAGTGCTTGATGGGATATATAATTTTTGCCTCGAGCATCTTCAGGAGCTCAACCTTCATGAGCATCTCTATCTTTGGATTGACAGGCCTTTGCTTTTGCCTGACAGGTTTGACTCCTTCCTGGAGCTCAATGGTATGCTGGAAGATGGACTTGTCATACCCCTTCAGGTCGCGGTAGCTCCAGGCGACGATGTCCGGATACTCTTTGCAGAGGGTTCTGATTTGCTCTTTTTCCAGTGGCGTGCAATCAGTTCCCACTTTAATCATTTTCCCGGACTCCAGTTCAAGCTCTTCATACTCTCTCGCATCCACCTTAATCTTGTGGGGGAGAGACCGGTCATCTTGGTCGAACAAGCTTTCAAGGGTGATCAAACCCTTGGGGAGGTGGTTGTTCTTCAGCTGGATTAGGCCCTCAGATTCTTCTTCGTCGAGGGCTCTTTCTTCGATGTTTCCAGCTTCATCGATCAAAAAGTTGACGATCTGCTCGTCACTATCAAAAACCTGCCAATGAATGTTCTTGTCAGGCACCGAGGGCCTATAGATCACCCTCACTGCCTTTGGCTTTTGCATTATATCCTCGACAGGGGAGCACCTGGCTCCAATAGATGCTAAAACATCGGCATGCTTATTCCGCTCCCGCGAAATAGATTGAATATTGAGAGCCAGAAGGACTCAAGCAGATCCCATACCTTATTACGGTATGCCTTTAGATAGTGTTGCTTGGCAACACACTTATTCGTCACTTGGTTACAGATCAGCTCTGAATCGCCGAAGATCTGTAACTGCTTTATTCCGAGTTTCTCCGCTTTTCGTAACCCCAAACACAGGGCTTCATACTCAGCGGCATTATTTGTACAGCTCCAAGCGAGCCTGTACGAGTATGTCTTTTGATTTTCGGAAGGAGAGATGAGGACAACTCCAGCTCCAACGCCGTTCTTGCATCGGGCGTCGTCGAAGAAGAGCTTCCATAGTTGGTCGTCCATGGGGTCAGCGTCACTCGGTACTTTAGCCTTTTCAGGCTTGGTAATCGAGTAACACCCGATGTCCGATTCTATCATAGCGTTAAAATCACGCATAGAGAACTCATCCTCTATGCGCAGCTCGTCAAGAGCTTCCTCCATCAGCTCCACCTTTTCTTCCACTTCTTCTACTCCGTCAATGATGTTGACTGAGTCCATGGGTTTCTCCGCATCCTGGATCCTTTCAATGAGAAAGGTGGAGGGTTTTTCATTAAAAATTTTGATACTCTTTCCTTTGAAGGGGACCTCCAGGTGCGAATAATCGAGAGACAGATAGCCTCCAAGCTTGGCAGTGAATTCCCTTGATAAGCACATGCTGAAATAGGGCTCCAAGTCTACTACCACAACTTCTTGAATTACTGTGATCTGCGGCATCTTGTGCAGCACGATCGGGATGTCCTTGATGACCCCCACTATCCTAACTGGAGTCCCGTCCAGTTGAAGCACTCCAGGACTGCTCCTGGTGTACTCCATGCCCATGAATTCGCATACAGCTTTGGGCATTACAGTGGTGGCAGCGCCAG
This sequence comes from Wollemia nobilis, assembly GCA_028583015.1. NCBI lineage: Eukaryota > Viridiplantae > Streptophyta > Pinopsida > Araucariales > Araucariaceae > Wollemia > Wollemia nobilis. Next base: position 2,976,152 of record JAQPPZ010017220.1, on the reverse strand, counting down.
AATCAACCATGCAATTATGCACGACCCATCCTTCCATCCTGAGGGATAGATAAAACGACGGTGGCCTGTTCTTCCCGGTGGCGGAGGTGGTCAACGGCTGTGTCAAGACGGTCTGAGTTGGTCTCCCCTTGCCCTTGACGGACTTGAGGGATTCTTGCAACAGGTCGACTTGACCAAGCAGTTGGAGCGCGTCAAAGAGGCTTACCTTAGCCGGAGTCTTCCTTAATTCTTCGACGACGTTGTATGCTCCGACACCAGACTCGCCTCCCTCCTTAGCGGTTTCGTACCGGGTCCGGTACTGCTGCGTTGCTTCCACTCTCTGACGCTTGGTCAGCGAGGGGTATCGTAGCTTTTCTCTCGCCTGATCTCTTGCTTCGGTTAGGGGTTGAGAGGTTGAAGCTTGCGGCTGAGGGGTCCTCGCTCTTGCCCTTGGAGGCAGATAGTCTTTTAGTCGGGCATTGTCCGCCGGCTCTGATACTTGAACTGGCTCCTTTTCTGGTGGCGTGGCTGCCTTCTCACTTGGCAGTTTGGGATTAGCAGGCACCTTGAGTGGTTCCATCTGAACCGGATCGACCTCAATTGGCTTCTTGCCCGTCCTCATCAGAACGGAGACCTGTTCGACAGGGGGAATCATGCAATTACGATCAGTTTCCCTTATCATATTTACCTGTCCGTCGGGTGCGCTGTCTGCAAGTGTTTGCACATAGTTCAGATGAACCATGCAAGTTTCCTCGCCATGCGGGTCGTTGCAGGTGGAGCACCAGTAGGTCCTGCCGGATGAACTGGCTTCATCGCACTCTAACATCGTGGAGTTCCTGTCATGAGGTCTTCCGGTGGGGGCAGCTTGCTCCCTTGTGATCGGGGGAGGAAATCTCCTTGGCGGATAGCTCTGATCATTTTGTCTTTTCTTCATGATAGCCATGTCGTTCGCCATAGTTTTCATAAACGCATGCACATCCCGCAACTCTTTGGCCTGATCCGCATTTAGAGTTGCCTGAGTCGCGGGCATGGGTAATGGCAATGGTGCCAATGGTGCAGGCAACGCTGGATACTGAGGAGGAGCCGGAAGCTGAGGAATGGGAGGTGCTTGGTAATGAGGAGTAGGCACCTGAAATTGCGGAGTGGGCACCGCTTGATTTTGTGGATTGGGGCTCCACGGCTGATTGGGGTACATCTGAGATGTAGGTGGAGCGGATGCGCTCGGGTACATGTTTTGCGGGAAATCCGGGTAAATCGGCGTAGTCGCCTTTGGAGGCAACTTCCCGATGGCTATCAGGTCGGCTTCCGCCTTCTGCGCCTGCTGGTATAATTCCGGAAACGTGTTGACGTTAGCATGCCGGATGCTCATGCTAATATCAGAGTGAAACGCTCTCAGGTAATAGAACGCCGCCTGCTCCGATGTGGGCCGAAGGCCGTCGGTGACTCTCTGCCAAGTTCGGGCGAACCTGACATTGAAGTCAGCTATCTCCTCTTGAGGGTGCCTCTGGATAGAGGTGAACTGGTGCAACAGAGAGAAGGGGTCTGCTTGTTCGTTGAAGCCCCTTATAAGTTGTCCTGCCAGTTGGTCCCATGAGGTGATGGTACCGGTCGGGAGCGATCGGTACCAGTAGAGGAGCTTACCTCTTAGTGAAAGCACCAACAACTTCACCATAACGTCTTCTTCGGTGATTTGGTGAATGGTTGCTAGTCCTGCGACGTCTTGAATATGCTCATGCGCCGTCTTTCCCGTACCGTCGTAAGTGGGTAAAGCTTTCAAGGCTACGGGCGGTACTGTGTGTTGAGCCTGTAGGGCAAGGGGCCCCGTATGATTCCAGGCCGGGAACTGCCTGGGTGGAGCTGGCTGCGCCATCTGGGGTGGCGGATTTGTATGGATCGGAGGAGTCGGTAGAACTTGCTGAGCCGAAACAATCGGAACACTCGGAGCACCTGGTGGAACGTTAGGTGGAACCGGAGTATTCTGATGATCCGAGGAATTCGGTGGATTCGGGGGCAAGCTAGTTGTTGTGTTGTCGGGAGTCGGAGTCCGTGTAGCAACAACAGCTTCTTGCGAAGATGTCCCGTCTAACGGGATATTCGGCCTGACCACTCTAGGATGCTCTCCCAGAGCGTCGATGTCAAGCTCGAAGAACTCGATTTCTTCTTCTGTATTTCTAGCCTGCCACCTCGTACGCATGAAGGCGTGATCTTTTAAGCTGGTCTACGAGGTTCGGAGGTGTCTGAGTTCATATGAGTCGCCAGATGTTCGGATTTGTCAGCAATAAGACGAACATCAACTTCTTAATACTGCTTTTGCAGTGGAACGTTTGGGTCCCACCGGGCGTGCCAGAAACTGTTGGTCAGAGATCTGCCTTAGGTATGAATTTGTCTATTCATGCGCCCTAGACCCGGCCAACATTGAAAGGCCGAGAGGAAGAAATGCCTCCCGTGCCAATCTCCAGAGATGGGTTGGTTCCCTTGCTATTCTAACTGGGGGTTTAAAGATTAAGGAACTGGAAAGGAATGGGAAATGACTGAAAGGGATGGGAAATATGGCCACAGGCCAGATAGAACAGGGGTGATGGACTAACAACACGATAACTCTACTGCACACCGAATCAAATAGCACTCAATACAAACAACTAACAGAAATTAAAACTAGGCATCTAACATGCGTAATCTCCAGGGCTACTCCAGGGGTTCACGTTTTATCAGAAGCTAAATCCAGATATTAGAATTCAAGCCTACAGATAAATCAGAGAACTTAATAGAAGATAAGCAATAGAAGACATACACACAAAATAGAAGTCCAGAGTTAGAGCCAGACATCACCTGTATTGATAGCAGAATTCGGATTACATCAAGCTTCTAGCAAACATCCATCATTTTACAATAAAATAGCATGCTTATATAGAGAATTCTGCCGCTTGAAACATTAAATGCACACCTACAAAATGTGGTGGTGGCAGCCAAGATAAGATTTAAGGAATTACAGTCATGAAATAGTAATTAGGCATGGTCGGGACTGATGACTCCTTGAAATGCAATTGAACCCCTTCAATGCTCGACAGGCTCAGCTCGGTGGTGCCACCTCCTTACTTGCTGGAGCCGCCTTGGTAAAAGATAAGGCTCTGCATTCTCAAAACGTCAAGCCTGGAAGCTTCCCAAACTGACAGTAGGCTGCACATCGTTCGTCTAAGGAGAAGCGCCTGACATGAGTTTGAAGATGAGGAAACTGCAACCAACCCACTTGTCGCCTCGGGAGCAGGGCAGATCTTGGAAAAGTCAAATATGGAAGCGCAGTAGGCTCGCCCCGACTCGGCTTGGCGCTTGAAAATAGAGCGCAACTGCTTAGCACCTTGAAGGCAGCGGAGGCGTTGAAAAGTCAACGGCTGAAGCGCAAATGCCTTGCACTCGAAATGCAGTGCACGTCATCTTGCTGGCTCAGGAGTGGTGCAAGCTTTGAAAAGTCAGCAGTTGTTGCGATGCTGCCCTGTTGCGAGTGTCTTGCGCCTGCAAAGTGGTGCGCAAGGCCTGAAGCCTTGGAAATGGCATCAGTGTGGAACAGTCAACAGGTAAAGCGCACTGCCCTTGCCTTGCACTCGAAATGTAGTGCGCAACGTCCCTGACTCGGAGAATGTGCCAGGTTGGAATGGTCAGCGGACGAAGCGCAGCCATCAGGTGCGAAACGGCCTTGCGCACAAAAAATGGTGCACAACAGCCTTTGAAAAGTCAATAGGCCTTGCGCATGGAAATAGTGCGAACTGGCGTTGCGCTCAACCATCGGTGCGAAGCAACCTTGCGCTTAGAGAACTGGGCGCAACATCCCAATCTGTACTTAGTCATTTTTCACGTCGAAGCTGGGTGCTGCGCTTTGACCGGTCAACAGGCGTTGCGCTCTTGAGGAAGGGCGCAAAGGAGTTGCGCCCTGCTAGTAGTGCGTTCCTTGAAATCGGGCTTATCTATTTTTTGTCCCGAAACAAGGCTGCGCTCTTCCTTTTCCTTGGGGCCAAATTGCATCAGGGGACTTGGCACGAAACACCATCGTCGTCCGAAAGACGATTTTCCTGCATGGTCAGTAGACAGAAACAACTGCACACTACTTCAAGCGTTGTAGAAAGAGTTTGACAATAAAACTCAGGAGAGAGAAAAATGCATTCGAATAATGAGAACAAAGTTTCTGAGGAGCAGAAATTACTGGACAGCAAAATACACCATGTTGCAGAAATGACAACAGTTCTAAACCAGGGATTCATTGAAAAAAAAAATATTCCTGCCATTCTTGCTCTTCCTGGGCCTGCGATGTAAAGCAGGTTTGACCCAAGAATGAAGAACTATTCAAAGCGCAATCAAAAACCCCTCTACCTTAAAGGACAAATAAGGACCTTAAAATTCAAAGCCTCACATCCCATTATGGTCGAATGGGATAGAACACTTAATGGGCCAAATCGACCCACTTGACCAATCTTTGACGTCATTCCTTCTTCTTTTGACAAAGGAAACCTAAAACTTCATTCCTTTTCTCCTATTCCCTTGAGGAAATTCTTAAGATATTTGATATTTGATGCTTGAAATAGGCTTATTTCACTTTAACATAATACTTGGGGCCAAGAGATCTTAATCCTCATTTTCTCGTGTCAACCTCATTTCAAGCTTGAATGCAGGCAAATATCCACATAGATAAGCCTTGCCTTGGAAGTTCCTATTAAGAGGTTTTCTTCTAGGTGAGACTGGATGCCATTTTTCTCATTCTGATAAACGAAACTGGCTATTTGGAATAGGATTGTTGAACTACGGCCATGGGTGCAAATCACATGACGATTTTGGCGTTCAAAAAGCACTAAGTGGTTGCTCTCATGTTGGGGTAAGGGTGCACAAGATCTGTCATTATCATCCTAGAGAACCATAGCCTCAGAAGGGCACCTATTTCTCCTAGCAGCAAACACAACATGAAAGAGAGAGGTGATTAATCAAGAGGTAGACGGTCTCTCTTGTGATAGCTAATGTCAAAGACTGATAGCTTCCCCAAGGTATTAATCCAAGAATCTCTGGTGAGGATGGCAAAATAAGGCATTAAGCAAATCACTTGAGTCTCTATGTAAGCAATGGTACCTCCCCTTAAGTTCATAATAAATTGGACATATGAAGATGAAGTGCTCTTCAGTTTCCACTTATCAAAAGGAGAAAGGATAGCATACCCTATCCAATCATGAAATATGATCTTTTATCTCTATCAACAACTCATGTAAGAGGACTCTGAGCTAGCCAAGAAGTATCCTAAGGCCATGTGTCCAATGTCTCTGGATATAATCAAGGCAAGCAATAATGCCATTCTCTATCCTTAAGAAATGCTCAATATAGAGAGCTAACTTAGAGGGTAAGGTAGAGCAATCGATGTGATCTAAGTATATTGCCTACATATATCATTCTTGGCAACTAAGTGAATCACCTTCTTATCAATCAAAAGATAGGGTGGACCATTCAAGGAGTAGTTGAACTGACGTAATCAATCTATAGAGGCCAACTAATTGAAAAAGAGAAGTCGCCTATGAATACCATCTCCAATGACATCCATAGGTACTTTTAGAGGAAACCCATTCCGAGGAGCAAAGTGTTTAATATGGATCTCTTTCTCAACTTGATGTGCAATCACAAAAGGATCTAAGGCAATGAAGATAAAAAATAATTCTGAAGATCCTCTCAAAAAGAAGACGGGTGTCAAGCTCAGCTTGGACAATACACTATAGAACTAATCTTTTACATTGGATAAACCTTTGAAGCAAATAGTATAGACCCTTTTAACACAAGCCCAATCAGCACATCCTAGACTCAAACCCTAAATCTGAGATCCATTAAGAACTGCAGGATTGATAATGTAGTTAAGACTTAAGAGTGAAAGACAGGAAAAACAAGCCAAAAGTGTTTATTTTTCATGGTTGGGAAAATCAGCAAGTAATCATGAGTATTGGTAAAAATCATACATTTTTTGGCCTAGCAAGTAACTCAACCAATTACTCGGAACTAAGTTTTGGCAAGTACTCGCTGAAAAACTCGCCAAAACTTGGCCAAGGACAGTTTTGACAAGTTTTGGTGAGTTTTTGATAGGGACAGTTCGTTATGTATTTTCATAAAGTTTTTTGCCAAGTCCCGAGTCTGAGTTAAATTTTTGGTCTGTTGAGTAATTGTCGTGTACAAGTTTTACAACTATGGTAATTTATATTGTTTTTGGCATTTAAAGTTCCCTCAAGTCCCTATCCCAATCTCACTAAGTCTTAACCTACTCCTTGAGCTACTTAGACTGAACTGAGTCCTACTACTCTAGCGTCATGAAATGACATGTAAATCCAAAAGTTCAGAAGAAGACATCTCCAAGAGATTTGTTTTGAGCAACTATCAATATTCATGGATTGATAATAATGCTCATGGAAAGCGCCCATTTACATATTTAAAAAAAAAAAAAAAACTAGCCAGAATAATATTCTGCTTAATGTTACCATCTTAAACTAAGGTTCAAATCTCATGGGTGAACCTTCAAATTTTCCCATGGGGTTTAGAGCAATTGGTTGGAGTGAAGATTTGCACATCTTAAAGCCAAGGTTCAAATCTCATGAATAAACCTTAACATTTTAATCAAATGGCATGAGGTCAACTAGTTAAATTCTTCAATTTTCATTAAGGAGTTCTAAGTTTGAATACATACATAATTGCCAAACTGTATAATACCACTATGTGTTCATGATGTAATATGAGTGGGGCCCGTTTGAATCCCCTATAACCAATTAAAAAATATATATTCTGCTTAATGTTATAAGTTCAGTTTACAAAACAAAAAACACATTTCATCTAATGAACTACGACAACAACTTATTACAAGACATTGAGCTTATAAAACAAAATAGTTTGCTTACAAAATATTTTGTCATGTAACGGAGTGTTGTATACATGTCTATCTTGGGAACTTTTATCTCTAAAGTTTTGCACACAACAATTTCTGCCTGTAAGCCAAAATTAAAGCACTTGCAGTTACCACAATATAAGCCAAAAGACATAGTACACTAGTTTTTAGAACATATAGTAGCATAGTTCCTAACTTGAAAGAATTTATCAAATTGAATTGGTTTTGCAGTTTGACTGCCATGGTACCCTTCCAAACTATCCCAAACTTGAAGATACATAAAATTTGTTATGGATACTATTCTTCCAAAAATAAGATGCAAAGAAATTTTGGAGTTATGAAAAGCCCACAAAAAGTTACAGCAATGAAATCCACTAGTGCAAACTTACTACAACTATATGGGCCAAAAGCTGAAGACGAAAAAACCCATGAGATTGAAGACAAATTGTTGAGAATGTTTGCCTCACAAAGATCCCACTAGAGTTCAACTCTTATAGGCATTGTGATAATATGGTTTGTTGCAATGGTATGGTCTGTTGAAATATCACGGTAACATAGTCTTGAATCTTGATACAATACAAGTTGGGCCCAGTTTGAGCCATATAATTAATTTTAAAAAAAGAAGCTAAATCTATTTATTCATAGTAATGGAGCCCCAACATCTACCCTATAGCCACATCATTATTCATGATATGTAATGGGAAAAGAGGATCCTTTTCTATTCTTCGGAGAAATGTGAATTCCGACACTCAAAAACAGTTGACAATAAGCTTGTAGTGCTTGCCTGGCAACAAAAGGATTAGAATCTTGCATTTTATTTTTCAGTTTATTTGCCCTTGTTGCCTTCTAATCTTTCTTGAGCCTCTTTTCCTTGTCTTTGATGGTGAATTTCCCCCTTGAATTAATAAGGTATGTTCTCTGCTATGAATTCAAAAATGGCACTGATGCCTCCTCCATTAATCATTATTGTAGTCCTAAGATTCAATTTGGTGATTGTTTCTAATATGATGCTGATCTTTCATGACATGTTTATGGTCATCCTACTCAAAAGAAAGAAAAATTTCCCTTGATTCTTAAAACAAGTGCCCAAAAAAATTTTAAAAATTGCTTATTCAATCAAATCCCTATTGAATACAAGTAATAGATATTAAGAAATATATCCAGTCGTGTATTCCAAATTGTGCACCAGCTTTCACACCAAATGTATTTATGGCTTGTAATACTCAATGGGAAGAATTCAATGCCAAGGCCTAATCTTTCAACTTGCTTATTGTTTAAAATAGTAACAATGTTACTAAGATCAAAAATGGAGGAACCTATACTTGCTTATGCTGCATCGAATTTAAAAATTTCGATGTGTTTGTCTCCAAATATGGTTGTGAAGGATATTAAGGGTACCCCTGGCCAGTTGGCTGGAGTAACCAGCAAATTCTTTTGATTGGTTGAACATGCAAAGTTCCTAATAAGTTGTACTTGCTCACACAAATGAGTCAAAGTGATCCATACTTCGTTGATTAAGTTTGACCAATCAAAACTCACCAGTCCTTGTAAGTGCTTGATGAGTAATTGAAATACTAAGGCAAAACTCACCAATACAAGGGAGATACTCAACAATGCTCACCTCTTATAAAATGTCTCCCACTTTTGCATTTTAAATTTTTTTCTATTTTCCATTTACCAAGTCATTGTCAAGTTTTTCCTGCATACTTGCCAACTATAGATCATGCTCTCAATCTTCAGTTCATCAAGTCAACATCAAGTAAGAATCCTATGACGTTGAGTGGAACTATAGACATGAATTCATTATAGCATTGAACAGAATCTCTCTCAAACTATGGTTGTACATTAGTGATATAAATATTTTGTAAAGCACATACATGACTTCTAATTGTGGTTCAAAGCATTCTAGATAGAAGTGGTGAGATGGAAGGGGGTGCTTTTGCACTAATTCTTCTTTGTTTGGACTCCTATCAATGTTATATGATCTTTCCGCTAGGGTAAAGAAATTTCTCAAATTGTCAATTTTAAATTCAACTTTCATTGCAAGATAAATGAAATTTTCAAAGCTTTTAGGTTCAAGATGCTTGCCCATTGGAAATGGATTTGATACGTATATAGCATATACCATGGACCAAATCACTGCCTTCATTCATCTCTATATTAGAATATAGTTGATATGAACCTGCAATAAGATTATAGCAGCAGACTGCACTAACTGAAATGCAAATGGCATGTTGGAATTCAGAGAGCTGGGAAAAGCATATTTAACAGAATCGAATAGCACACTAAAACAGCAGAATTGGTCCGCAATGAAACAGATGTGAATTGCTCACATAAGGATACAGCAAATAAAATCACATAGAACTGATAAACAGCAGAATTGGTCTGCACTTGAACAGTTGTGAATTGCTCACAACAAGATACTACTAATCCCTGCAGATAGAGGCTGTATATATAGCCTTATGCTAGATTAATTAAAAAAAACACCTGATAGAGGCTGTATATATAGCCTTATGCTAGATTAATTAAAAAAACACCTAACAGGCCTGATCATCCCACTAGTGTAGTGGACACTAGAATAATATTATCCTACTAGTGGAGTGGGATAGTTGAGTTGGCACTAAGATAGTGCTTTCCATAGTGGTTCACATAGTGGATCACATGTGTCCACTAAGATAGTGCCTTCCATAGTGGATCACATGAAGTAAATATTATAATCTAATATTCTAACACCCCCCTTAAGATTTACTTCATTTATTTCTAACCCAAGTTCAGTTCTAAAGTACTGAAATTTCTGAATGTTGAGGGGTTTGGTGAATATATCTGCCAACTGCTCATTTGTTGGCTTATAGATCAGCTCCACTTGTTCATTCTGAATTTGTTCCCTGATATAATGATGGTGCACCTCAATGTGTTTGGTGCGAGCATGGAACACTGGATTCTTTGCAATCTTCAAGACACTTTGGTTGTCACGGTAGATTGTGGTTGGTTCTGCTTGTTGAAGACCAAGATCACACATGAATTGTCGAAGCCAAATGGCTTCCCTGGTTGCTGTTGGTCACGAATCCGCCACGAGGAAAGGATTTGCTGCTATTGCGCCCTGGACCCGCGAACCAACATTGAAAGGCCGGAAGGAAGAGATGCCTTCCGGGCCGATCTCCGGAGAAGGCCGGCTCCTTTTGGGGGGCTTGATTTAAGCTAAAGGGAACAGGAAAGAAATAAAGGAACGGAAAGAGACAAATGTACAGAAAGAGATACAAATATGTCCAAAGGTTGGTGGGGGGGAACTAACAGTACGGGAACACACCAATCACCGCTACTTACTGCATACAAACACGAGAGCATGACAAGGAGCTGCAAAACCTAGGCGTACTTCCGATACACCGACGAGCGTATGCACGGCTTCAATAGCTCCCTAGCAAACATTCCCTACAAGGAACTAACGACGGGGGATCGTATCAATCACCGAGATACGTACAACGACGGGGGTAGAAAGTAAACCTAGAGATGTCGAGCCGGTATATGTGTTAGGTAGAGAGTTTAACCGCACGACTTCAATGGCTCCCTAGCAAACATTCCCTACAAGGAACTAACGGCGAGGGGATCGCATCAATCACCGGATACGGGCCGGCAACGTCACACACAAGCCGATGGAACTACTACCAAATTTATAATGAATGCTTTAAATAATGAAGTACGAGAAGGTGCTTTAAGCAAGCAATGCTAGAGGAACCCGATCGCCAAATGCCAAAGTGAATTAACGACGGCGACACGGGTGGGCCTAAGGCATATAATGAAAGACAGCATAAAAGAATAAAGATAGTAGAACAGAACCAGGCATACAGATTGTATTCATAAGCAGAAGCACGGTTACAGTAAGCACAGTAGTTCCCTAACAAACATTCCCCTTCCACCACTTACAATGAAAACGTGGTGGCTATTTATAGCCCAAAGTTCCCCCCGTTACATTAATGGGCACAACGTCCCGATCAAACATTAGGCGACAAAAGCGGCCGCGGAGCTGACGATGCTTGACCTCTGTCGAGTGGATCGTACCCTCGGCATGGTCTCCACGAAGGTTGAACGACCACGTGGCGGCGCGTTAGGTAGAACTTTATATTGACGAAATGTGGGTAGGCGAGGCGGTGGAAACTCTCATCGGTCTTAAATGAGGCGGTGACACGAGCGGTGCAGCCCATACTTATCCCTTTTGGTCGGCGGTCTTGGTTCAAATCCCAAAGCTGGACACTTGTCGTATGATGGGTTATCTTTGTGTGACACATGTCCGCCTTGAAGGGCGATCTATCTATCTTCGCTTGGGATCGGAGCTCCTTGGGATGCGTGGGCGAAAACGGTGCGATTGGGAAGGCCTTCACGCCTTGGTCAAATTCCGGGTTTGTTCCCCTACGTACACTGTCAAGGGCGCATTCCGGCTCTGCTGAAAAGTCGGGCTGCGCACAGGTGAACACTGGTGTCTGCCGTTGTACGGACCTGCTCCGGCAGTTATCATTCTTCTTTGTCAGCCTGCCAGCCTGCTATTTACAAGGTGCGCCTAGAAAGAGGGGCGAAGTCGGACTTCGCACCAAAACTGGGCGAAGTGCGCACTTCGCACCAAAACTGGGCGAAGTGCGCACTTCGCACCAAACTGGGCGAAGTGCGCACTTCGCACAAAAAACTGGGTTTCCTGGTTCAGCTTCCCGGGGCCATAACTTTTGATCCGCTGATCCGATCGCCTATTATAATATATCGTTGGAAAGCTTGCGAGAAGATCTGCAATAATAAATTATCCAGGGCTCATTTTGTCCATTTTATCGCCCCTGTTTATGGCCCGCAAAAAACCCGAACACCTCAGCATACCCTGACACTTAGCCATTTTTCAGGGCAAGTGCTGTCAATTTTGAAAAGAATGAGAATGGTGGGAAGAGAGAGAAAGGGGGGAGAAGGAAGAGCAGCTCTCTTACAAAAATTGAAAACATTGCACCCCGTGCAAAATGTGACAACAGTTGCTTCTACAGCTGCTTTGTACTCTGCTTCTGTGGATGAGAGTGCAACTCTGGGCTGTTTCTTACTGCTCCATGAAACTGATGCTGAACCAAGATGGAAGCAGTATCCAGATGTGGATTTTCTGCTGTCTGGACAACCAACCCAATCAGAGTCTGAGTAGCCTTCAAGTTTGAAGTTTGCATTGTGCACAAACTTTAAGCCATATGGTAGAGTGCCTTGTAAATACCTTAGCACTCTCTTCCCTGCTATCCAAGACTCTGTTTAGGACAATTCATGAACCTAGATAGCATACCTACAGAATACATCAAATCTGGCCTAGTTATAGTCAAATAGATTAGGCTTCCAACTAGTGGTACAATAAAGTGCTATCTGCTGGTTTCCCTTTCTCATCAGCAACCAATTTTGTGCCAGTTTCCATGGGAGTTGGAGCTGATTTACAATCTTGCATTTTGAACTTTTGCAAGATTTCCTTGGCATACTTAGCTTGAGAAATGAAAATTTCTCCAGGCTTTTGCCAAACTTCTACTCCAAGACAATAATGGAGTAGGCCTAAATCTGTCATCTCAAAGTTCTTCTTCAGATCTTCTTTGAGATTATCAATCTCTTCTTCATCATCACCTGTAATTATCAAATCATCCACATAAACAATTACAAGAGAGGTGATAATACCACTTCGAACCTTCAAGTAGAGATTCGAATCAGCAGAAGACTTCTGGTATCCAATTTGGAGTAGGTACTTGTCAATCTTGGCATACCAAGCTCTAGGAGCTTGTTTTAAGCCATAAAGTGCCTTCTTGAGGTGGCATACAAGCTGCTCTTTACCTTCTTCTACATAACCAGGTGGCTGGTCCATGTACACTTCTTCAATTAGATCTCCATTTAGGAATGCATTCTTTACATCAAGTTGATGTAATTTCCACTTGTATTGAGCTGCTAAGGCAAGAATAACTCTTATGGTAATCATCTTGGCTACTGGTGCAAATGTCTCCTCATAGTCTATGCCATGTTTTTGACTGAATCCTTTGACTACCAATCTTGCCTTATGCTTGTCAATAGTACCATCTGATTTGAATTTGGTCTTGTAGACCCATTTGCAGCCAATAGTGTCTTTACCAGGAGGTAGTTTAACAAGATCCCATGTCTTGTTTTTCTTGATGGCTGCCATTTCAACATCCATTGCAGCTTTCCATTTCTGATCTTGGCAGGCTGCTTCATATGTGGAGGGCTCATGGGTATTTAGCACTTGTGACATAAGTGCAAAATTTACAGATTCTGTCCTCATCTTGGACTTTCTTTTGCCCTCTACATCTGGCAACTGTGCTTCAGTTACAGTTTTAAGATACCATTTGGGCAGCTTCTTTGAAGTTGAAGAAGATTCATGAGAAACTTCTTCCTGTGCTTCACTATCACTTGGCAGGGTACTGTCAGGATCATTGGGTGTGGGTGTGCTAGATTCTGGCTGTTCTCCAGCTACTCTATGTTGAAGAAGTTCCAACTCCTTAACAACAGAGTCTTTGATGCCTTCATCAAAGATTACATCCCTAGATACATGAACCTTTTTGGTTTTGATCTCATAGACCCTATATGCTTTACTTACTTGACTGTAACCAACAAATATACATCTGCTACTCTTATCATCTAACTTCTGCCTTTTTTCTTTTGGAACATGCATATAGGCAGTACAACCAAAAATTCTTAAATGAGTAACAGTGGGCTTCTTACCTGTCCAAACTTCTTCTGGTGTCTTATTTTGAACAGCTTTTGTGGTGCTTCTGTTAGTCAAGTAACAGGCTGTCCTCACAGCTTCTGCCCAAAGTGTGTTAGACAGCTGCTTTGCCTTCAGCATTGATTTGCCCTTCTCAACCAAGGTGCGGTTCATCCTTTCTGCAACTCCATTTTGCTGAGGAGTATAAGGTGCTGAAAGTTGCCTTTTAATACCATGCTGTTTGCAAAATGCAATGAAGGCATTTGAGGTAAACTCCCCTCCATTGTCAGTTCTGAGAATTTTGACCTTCTGGTTGCTTTCGTTCTCAGCTTCTGCTTTGAATTCTTTGAATGCATCAAAAGCTTGTGATTTGTACTTGAGAAAATAAATCCAAGTACGTCTTGAGAAATCATCAATGAATGTGATGAAATATTTTGCACCACCAAGAGATGTAGTCTTCATTGGCCCACACAAGTCAGAGTGTACCAGCTCTAACTTTGATTTGGCTCTCCAAGCTTTGTCCTTTTCAAACTTGTCTCTATGTTGCTTGCCCATGATGCAAGCTTCACACAAGCTTTTATCTGTTAAGATATTTGGTAAACCATGTACCATATTCAGCCTATTCATGTCTTTAAGACTAGAATAGTTCAAATGACCTAGGCGTTCATGCCATAATTGGTCTTTTGATGATCCTTCAGAAATCAAGGCTTTGTCACTATGAGTGACAAGTTTATATAAGCCGGATTCCTCTTTGCCTACACCAATTACATTGTTTTGACTATCCTGTATCATACATTTGTCTTTTCTAAACAGGATTTTCATGTTTTGCTGTCCTATCTGACTAACTGAAATCAGATTTTTCTTCATTCCAGGTACAAACAAAACATCTTTGATGTAAGATTTCTTACCATTAGGCATTTTGACAGAAGCTTTGCCGACTCCTTTCACTTGCAACGTTGAGTTGTTGCCAAAGGTGACATTTCCTCCTTCCATCGCTTGGATGTCATGAAGCCAATCTTCTTTTCCCGTCATGTGCCTTGTAGCACCAGAATCGATGTACCACACTTGGTCATCATCATCATCATGTTTTGACTGGTATGCAGCCACAAATATGTGGCCATCCTCTTTGGATGCATAATGGCCACCATGCTTCTTCTGATTATCAGCTTGCCTCTTTCTGCAATCCCTTGACATGTGGCCTAGCTTGCCACAATAGAAACAAGTGACAACCTTCTTCTGCATTTGAGGCTGTCTCTGATTGCGAGGCTCCTCAACCTTTTCCACAAAAGGTTTCTTTTGCTTGAACTTCTTGAACTTTGCTGCATAAGCTCCAGAAGAATCTTCTTCTTCATTGTTCAAGAGAAGTTGTTCATGTTGCAAAAGGATTCCCTCCAATTCATTGAATGTGAGGGTACCAAGTTTCCCACTATGCGTGAGACTTGTGATCAAACTTTGATAATCCTTCGTCAAACTCTTGAAGGTGGCTGAAACTAACTCCTTGTTGGTGACTGTTTCACCAAGTGACTTCAACTGGTTTATGATGCCTTTGATGGACTGCATGTGTTCTGCTATGGCACCACTTAGCTTCACACTGTAAAGTTGTTGTCTTAGTGTGAGAGCACGAACTTCATTCTTGTGCTCATACAAAGTCATGATGGAATCCCATGCTTCCTTTGGAGTAGTGGCATCTGCCACATTCTCAATAATGCCTCCACTGATTGACAGATTAATTAGGGCAAGAGCAATACGCTGTTTTGTGTCATATTCAGCTTGTGCTGCAACATCTGTCTGATGACGTATTGCAGGGCCTACAACATGGCTCCACAAGTCGTGAAGCATCATCAAATTCTTCATTTGATGTTTCCATATCCCGAAATTTTCAGCTCCGAGGAGCTTTTCTGTTAATGCATTCAACATGGTGCCTGGATTGGCCATCTTGACACCTGTTTTTGAAGAAAAAACAAAGGACTACAAGAAGTGGGGTCCACTAAAGCAATTTAACCCAAACTTGCCTTCTTAATTGCTAAGTCAAACAAGCTCTTCAGGGTCTACTGGTGGAAAATTTCTCATTCCTTTTTTTTGAACCAATTTGGCCTAAAAGGAAGAGGATACTTTTTCCCAACCAGCTTAACCTGCTCTGATACCAAATGTTGGAATTCAGAGAGCTGGGAACAGCATATTTAACAGAATCGAATAGCACACTTAAAACAGCAGAATTGGTCTGCAATGAAACAGATGTGAATTGCTCACAAAAGGATACAGCAAATAGAATCACATAGAACAGATAAACAGCAGAATTGGTCTGCACTTGAACAGTTGTGAATTGCTCACAACAAGATACTACTAATCCCTGCAGATAGAGGCTGTATATATAGCCTTATGCTAGATTAATTAAAAAAACCACCTAACAGGCCTGATCATCCCACTAGTGTAGTGGACACTAGAATAATATTATCCTACTAGTGGAGTGGGATGGTGGAGTTGGCACTAAGATAGTGCTTTCCATAGTGGTTCACTTAGTGGATCACATGTGTCCACTAAGATAGTGCCTTCCATAGTGGATCACATGTGTCAGATCATGAAGTAAATATTATAATCTAATATTCTAACATAGCAGAAAACATGGACTGAGAACCAAACAAGAGAAGATAACATCCAAAACTGATGATGCACGCTCTCCATTAGTGAGCTATAAATAAATTTAAAGGATTAGGTTGAAGGGTTGCAAACTTCCCTTGAACTAGGCATGCATAGACACCTCAATTAGTCTAACTTACATGCAGTTAGTGATCTGTACATGTGCATGGACACCTCATTCAGTCCAACTGAGATGAACTGGACATGCAAACTAGCACTATACATAATTCCAAGGAAGAAGGAGATATCAACAAGGAAGGAGGAGATGATTAAGAATAGAGATCATTATAAATGTAATCATTTCCTCCCTTCTTAATAGAAGTTGTCCCCATTTTTCAACAATAGATGAGGAAACTTTGCTGCAAGAGCTGACGTGGAAAGCCACTTGGCTTACATTGGCAAAATATTGTGGCAGCCCACCAAGTAAGTAGCAGTGTGCTTCTTGAGGATGGTACAAGTCCAAACATCAACCAAAGTATCATCCACCATGGGTTGCTAAAAATATGGAATCTGACCTTCAGGATGAGTAATTATAATTGCCTCCTCCAAGTGACATGGCTGTGAGACCTGGGCTTGTCCAAATGAAGCTAAACATGGTCACCAACTTGGAAACAATGAGGTTCTCAACATTTGTCATGAAGTGCATTGAGTGTGGTTTGTGGATGCTAAAAAATATATTTAACTTTGGCATGAAGCTTTCCCAAATCTGGTACAAAGGAATAAGTTTTGTTGTGCTCCTTTTGTTTGTGGGATGAACGTGGAGTTGGAAGAGTTATTGGAATAGGGACCAAGGGTTGTAAGCTAGTGTAGACTGGATGTCCTTCATGCTTAAGAACCGCATCAACGGCATATGGAGAAGCGTTTGTCTCAAGGATGAACAGTTGTTGTAGGTCGGGGGGACCAAGCAAAGGAGCAATGCAATGAGCATCTTCTCGAAGAATACAAAGAGTAGAAAATTTGCACAAATTGACTTGGTTCATTGCAGGTCTACCAAAAAGCAAACAATTAACAAAACAAGAAGTGAATTTGTACATTTTACCATCCTTTTGCAGCAGGTAGGTCGTGAAAGTCACCAAAAACAGTCTTATGATCATATTGATATGGTGCTTTGACTAGCAAAATGAAGTGACCCAACGGAATGATATTGCATCTACTATGTCTTGGAATGGCTCAATGGCAAATGTCACAAGTCAATGGTGGGCTCCAAGAGTAGGCTACCCTTTCTTATTTACATTGCCAACGGGTATAGATATGGATGCATTCTAGTTGGCAAACAAAGGTCATCCACTAATCTTTGTGAATCAATGTTCCTTTAAGTTTTAACTACCATTATCAAGGATTAGCTCCACCAATCTATCTTTGACTTGATAATTTTGAGTGAACAAAACTTTCCAAATTTTTGCATCATACTTATTGACCATGAGAACGAAATGAAAATTTGCAGGGTTGGGATCAGCTACCTCAATTGTCGCATCTTCATGTTGCGAGTGCAATTGTGACTGACTTTGACTCCAGTTGAACAGCCTTGGCCTTCTTGGATGGCAAGACATGGTATTCTTCTATAGAATGTCCAATGAGCTTATGATAAAATTCTTCTTCCCATTGCCAAAACCCTTAGTGGAGCCACTTTGAGAAGAATTCCCATTCTTGAATAGGGTGGTAAGGTTTGAGGAGTTGGTTGGGGTAGAGGTGCTCGTTTGATGAAAGGTAAAAGAATCAGGGGTGTTCTTTTGCTGCCTAGATTCAATCTTTAGAGCAAAATGGTAAGTATGCTCTAAAGAAGTAATGGTGGTAAGCTCTATCTCCTCTCGGAGATGAGAAAACAATCCAAAGACAAATTTGATGCAAAGGACATTGTCAAGTTCAACAATGTCCAACTTGATAGAGTCAATTGAACTCCTTAATGTACTCCTTAACTGATTGGTCAGATTTTTGATGAAGATGAAGCCAAACATCCAATATATCCTCTGCATATCCAAGAGGATGAAAGGATAAAAGAGTGTTCAAAGATTTGTTTTGAACTCTGTCCACGTATCAATTTCCCGTTCATTTGTTGCTTGCAAAAACTTGATGTGGGATTTCCAGCAAGTGAGGACTTGATTGTCCATATGGACATCAGCCACCATGATCTTTTGTGCCTCTATGAGCTAAGGGTGCATCTCAAAGTATGCCTTCTGATTGTGAATCCAAGCATCCACTTTATCCCCATTGATTGTACTACTGAAATGAGGAGTGGATATCTTGGTCTCCAACTTAAATGTAGGTTGGGAAATTGACAAGCCTCAAGAGACAGAATTAATGGATTGGTGTCCTGTTGCCACATTTAGCACGGGGTGCAATGTTTTCAATTTTGTAGCAGTGTTGCTCTTCCTTTTCCCTCTTCCTCTATTTTCCTTTCTTCTTCTCTCCCTTTCTCTCTCCTTCCTACATTCTCTTTTTCCCCCTCCTTTCTTGAAGCCCCTCAGTTGGATCTCAAATTTGACAGCCGTTGCCCTGGAAAATGGCTAAGTGTTGGTGCGAAGTTCGCACTTCGCCCAGTTTTGGTGCGAAGTCCACACTGCGCCCAGTTTTGGTGCGAAGTCCGACTTCGCCCCTCTTTCTGGGCGCACCTTGTAGCAGGCTGGTAGGCTGGCAGAAAAATGACTAAGTGTTGGAGCGAAGTCCGTACGGCGGCAGAAACCAGCTTTCACTTGTGCGTAGTCCGACTTTGCAGCGAAGTCGGAGTGCGCCCTTGACAAGTGCGCAGTAGGGAAACAAACTCGGAAATACACCCAAGGCATGAAGGCCTTCCCGACTGCGCTGTTTTCTGCCTGCGCAACCCGATGGCGCTCTGATCCCGGCGAAGTTGGATAAACTGCCTTTCAAGGCAGACACGCGTCAAACGACATCATCCATCATCTGACAAGTGTCCAACTTCGGGATTTGAGCCAAGACGTGCCGAGCAAAAGGACGAGCATGGGCTGCACTACCTATGCCAGTGGCCTCATTTAAAGCTGATTGGAGGTTCTACCCGCTCCAGCTACCCGCATTCCTGCCGATAAGAAGTTCTGCCCAACACACCGCCACCTAGCTATCCAGCTTCCAGGAAGACCATGCTGCGGGTACAGTCCAGTCCGACAAAGGTCAGCATTTGCAGCTCTTTCGCCGCTTTTGTCAGCTATTGTTTGACTAGGACTTTGTGCCCATTAATGTAACGGGAGGGACTCGGGCTATAAAAACCCACCATGTTTTCATTGTAAGGGGTGGAAGGGGAATGTCTGTTAGGGAACCATTGTAACCGTGCTTCTGCTTATAAATATAAATTGTATGCCTGGTTCTGTTCTACTGCTTTTATTCTTTATGCTTTACGTTTCCCTGTGTCACTGCTCGTTGATTCGTTTCAGCATTTGGTGGTCAGATATACCTAAAGCATTGCTTGTGTCATGGCTTGTTGATTCATTTCGGCATTTGGTGGCCAAGCACTTTTGAACTTCATAGATTAGAGGATACATAGAATAGATGTGGTAGCAGTTCCATCAGTTGTGTGTTACGTTGTTGTCCGTAGTGGTGATTGATGCGTTGTCGTGCTGTTAGTTCTCCTTGTAGGGAGAATGTTTGCTAGAGGACCATTGTAGCTGTGCGTATAAATTCTCTGCATAACACATATACCTGGCTCTGATATCTCTTGGTTGCTTTTCGTTTATGTTGTTGTCCGTAGTGGTGATTGATGCATTGCCGTGCTGTTAGTTCTCCTTGTAGGGAGAATGTTTGCTAGGGGACCATTGTAGCTGTGCGTACACCGCTTAATCTAAGAAAGTATACTTAGGTTTTGCAGTTCCTGGTCATGCTTTGTATTTATGATGCAGTAAGCAATGGTGATTGATGTGTTGTCGTACTGTTAGTTCCCCCCACCAAACTCCAATCACATTTGTAAATTCTTTCCGTTCCTTTATCTCTTTCCTGCACTCTTAGATTAAACCATAAAACCCCCCAAAGGAGCCGGCCTTCTCCGGAGATTGGCACGGAAGGCATCTCTTCCTTCCGGCCTTTCATGCTGGTGGGCGAATCTGGGCGCATTAACCCAAAATCCTTTCCTCATGGCAGATTCGTAACCAACATGTCCCATGAGAAGTTGAAACATATTTTCCATCTAATCCATGAGTTTCAACCGAAACTCATTCTATTGCTATTGTTAATCATTTAGCTCTTGGATCAGAAACTGAATAAAATCAGAGTTTGGTTTACAGCTACCTATACTACATCACAATTTTTTTCTTTGTTGCTTTAATAAAGATAATAAGAAGAGGAAAATTGTACAACAGCAAAGCGTAGAAAAAGCAAACACTCTTTAAAACAATAATTTTAGGAAATACATGGAAGAAAATGTTTTCTCCTTAGCTGATCTGCTCTTCATCACAATGAAACCATCTGATTGCTGTAGGTGACAAATCTGGAACAGCAAACTGAACAGCTGTTCAGAAATGCCACACCAGAATGCATACCCACCAAAAAAAAAGAATAAATTAAAAATTAAAAGATTAAAAATATATCCTCAAAAGAAGGCCAACAAAAACAAGATTACTGGTTTGTGGGGAAAAAAAACAGCAGCTTGGGGCAGCAACTACAAAAACAGCAACTGCATAACACGTTCACAGCAAGGTTTCATAACCAATCCCAACCTAAGGCTAAGCAAATGACACTCAATAACAATGGATCCTAAGTAAGCAAGGATGTATTTGAAGCCCTCGACAAGACTCTGATACCAAATGATATGAACCTAACCAAAATGAAAATATCAAAAAAAACGGACTGAGAAGCAAATAAGAGAAGATAGCCACCAAAATGGATGATGTACATTCTTCATTAGTGAGGTATAAATAGATTTACAAAGATGAGGTTGAAGGGTTGCAAACTGCCCTTGAACTAGGCATGCATAGACACCTCAATTAGTCTAACTTACATGCAGTTAATGATTTGTACATCTGCATGGACACCTCATTCATCCATCTGATGAACTGGGCATGCAAACTAGCACTCTAGTTAGTAACTGAGATATAATTACAAAGATGAAAAAGATGATTGAGAATATAGATCATTATAAATATCATCACTAGTAGTATTATACTCTTCTATTGTCACATCTTTCTAACGAAAGTGCATGAACTAAACACTATAGGGTTCATCGTGATGAACCATTTTCATCACATTCTTCACAAAATCAAAGCTTAGGTACTTGTGCTTCTTTATCCATAATTCTACCCAACTGTGTATGAAACTTTAAGACATCCAAGGACTATAGTGATATCTCCAACAGCTCCTCCATACCAATTCAGCAATACTTCTTCAAGGTCATACAAAGCTTACACAACAAAACATCCACTTCTACCTCCTTTTAAAGCGGAAATAAAAGATCTCCATCTAAAGGTTGTATGAGGCCTTGGCAAGTCCCCTCATTCAACAAATATGATCATCATTCTCAAAGTAAAATGTGAAATGTTATCTTTATAATATGAAGGGGAATTACAATCCTGTCGGGTGTAAAGATCTTAATACTAGGTTTCCAGATTCATAATGCCTATAGTCATCTATTGCATCTCCTATAGGAGATAATGATTTTGGATGGCCATTGGTATTTATACTTACCAAATAAATGGCCTGAATTGCTCCATGGAGATTGGTTCACCGAGTTGGTCTGTGATGTTATTAGTATTATTTACTTGATTTTGGTACAAGAAGCCATTGTGGCACATGATCTCATGCTAGTCTACTGTAAACATAACTTGAACATAAAAATAATGCAAGTTAGCAATCATTATCTCCTTGCGGAAACTCGCAATCATGGAGCAAGGAATGCTATTACCAACTGCAAGAGCTCATAAGATGAATGTATTATATGCTTAAATATTGTAATTCAGCTATAATTTATAGTTGTTAAAATTAGTCTCTTCAAAAAAGATCGGATTTAAGCTAACTAAGTTTCATGCAAGAATCAGATAAAACTAAGCTCTGAAGCCAAAGTTAGGTATAGTGTATATCAAAAATAGACTCATATGAGGAGGGACGCACGATACGTGCAAGTGATGGCTGCAAAGGGAGGAGATACCAGAGATAGAAGTTCTATTAGGCACATTTTTTCATTTCAGGGAAAGGTGGAGAAGAAATCGATTATGTAGACATGAGGGATAGCTAGCATGGACTAAATGACATGACTTATGCCAAGAAAGCATGAAGAGATGCTTGCATTAATATCTAGAATGCAATAATCAGTGTATACATAAAAGTTAAAAAGGATAGAGTAAGAAAGAGTAACAAGTAAACTAATGCCTACCATAATCAAACAATTATTTTGCCATTGACTCAATAATAATGAAAAAGTGCAATGACATGTTATAATAAGGAAAGGTTATTCAATCATCAAATGGTATTAGCTCAACCAGTTAAATTCCTCGACTTTTAAGGAGGAGACCAAGGTTCGAATCTTGCCAAACGATATATGCATAATTGTCAAGCTGTTGTTATACCACTATGTGGTCATAATATAATATGGATGGGGCCCATTTCAATCCCATATAACCCATTGAAAAAAAAAAAAAAAGGAAATTCAACTAGGAACTCCTTTGATTTACAAGCAGAGATACACTGATTACAAAAGTGATACGCAATATTAGAATTAGACAATGAAATATGAACATTTACTCCCTACATTATAGGTGTCTCTATGGATCACATTCTTCTCCCCACAAAGTATTTTGACCGACCTAACCTCCTACCTACAAGATGGAGATTAATGAAATTATTCAAGATAGCGAAGTAACAAAGACAACTCACCTGATTAACTGATGGAAGGAAAAATCAATTGAACACTCTGAATCCCCACCTCATTTTGTGTGTGAAAGGATGATTTGTGGTGCTTTTGCTCCAAGTAAAAGACACTCCAAAAGATCACAACAATAAAACAGTATCCTTGTCTGAACACAACTTGATCATTTTCATTGTGAGACTGATCCTCTCAGAATACCCTATGTGCAACTGCAGTCTTTAATTGCAAACATATTTAAAACAAATTTTGGATCAAGCGAGTGGATAGCTATGCTTGCTCACTTGACTATTGCACTCAAACTCTGTCATTATTTAATATAAAGATGCATGTACGAGTCCAAACATGGTTTGATCTATATATGTATACGCTAATTCACCAAACCTGGACATTAAGGCTGGGTAACCTAAGTTGGATCCAAACCTAGTCAAAAAAAATTTAGTGGGCAAGCTGGACCAAATATCATTGTTACAGGCTTGATCTTTACTTTTGGTCTTGAAACATCAATCAGTGTAACATTTTCCAAGATCTATAAAAGAGAACTGCAGTTATTATCTTGCTCTAAATGTTTTCTTTTCAAAATTTTGACTTAGAAGCCTTTAAGAATGAAAACAGATGCATCTGCCCTATATCATGCACTTATGAAAGCTTTCCAAATAGTTGTCTGCATATCCTATTGAGATCACTTATGTTTATACCTCTATTCAATTACTTCTGAAAGGGCTCTGCATGTGTAGTTTGCATGTCTAGATAGATTGGTGGTTGGTGGAGTTTTTCCCTTGTCAGTTTCCAATTAAAGATGATAAGAATTAAAATTACCTTCAAAGAAACCAAACAATTAAACAAAGTGTAAACCATGGCATGCATTATTGTACTCCAAAGTCCAGAACAGTTTTGCCAAGCAACAAAAATGCAGATATTATGCATAGTTTTATCAAATGACTAAGGTAATTCCAAGGAAAACTAACCTTAAGATAGAGTACCAATTCGTTGCAGAGCTTCCATGGTAGGCAAAGAAAGATCCTGTTGTAGCCCTGCAATGCTCATAGAATTGCTCCCTTTCAGAGTCATATACAACTGCAAACTGATAGTGAGAACCCGGCATTTGTAGCTCTAACTCATCCTTAAGTAGATGCAGGGACAACCTATTGGTGAACAGCACAAATCTGAGGACATTATATGGAAGCCATAAGTCTTTCACAAACTCTTGCCGTAAGCACTCATTGTCATAGAGTTTATCATTGTTCAAAAGTTTCTGAAGCGATGTTGATAGCATCAACCTTAATTCATATTCATTTTCACATATTTGCATCTCTGCAACTGGAGGCAGCGAATTTATCACCAACATCAAAACATGCAACTTCTTATTATCCCATTGATATAATGGTTCAACATCAGCATGAACCTGCATTTTGACATGTTGTTGACTGGTCTGTAAAAACTCTGCACTAGTTATACCAGTGCCGAAGTACCCAGACCGCCCTCTAATTTCCCGTTCTTTGAGAAGAAAAGTTGGGTATGGCTCAAAAACATCACGGCCACCCGCTGATGCAGCCGCTGCAAGCGAGATCTCTAATTCAACCAACTCTGTATTCTGGAGTTCTTGCAGAACTGATGTCCCTACACCCAACTCTTCGTGCCTAAACAAACTGAGAAGGAAAGAAATCAGTCACTTGCTTATTGTTATCACCCTGTAGAACTAGACAATTCAGCTATATAGGGGCTTAGGAGGGTCTATATCCTTAATTTCAAATTCAACTGCATCCAATCAAAATGCAAAAAAATATATTTGGTTATTATACTCTGCAATAAAATGAATGGCATGCAGCATTTTAGTGCTTCAGACATGCAACTGGTTATCTCTTAGAAAGCAATTCTAAAATAGTTTCACCAATTCAATGTAAGTTTGCCTTGATAAGTTAATTTCTATGCAAACATTCAAAATACTCTACGGGGAGCAAGCTCACGGCTTTCTTAAGAAGCATTCCACACAGTGGACCTTAAAAACAGAAAAAATGGTCCACTCAAAAAACTACAAAAATTATGGAAAAGTAAGGTAAATTATACATGTTTAAAAATTAAATATTTAATAAAAATTATATGAAAATGTTTAAAATTTTGTAAGTTAATATCAACATACTTGCAGAACTCGAACAGAGAAGTACAGACTAATACTATTAAACCTACAGTTATGGGAAGCAGATCTAAATATATCACTTCTTTCATGTCCGACTGTTACTTTGGAATAAAGTTTCACATTTTTCTACAGTTAGAATAAAGTTTCACTTTTTTGCGGTTTTAACTAAATTTCCCTTATTGAAGGTAGCCTTCAAATATAGCGAAAATCCAGTAGTTTTTTCAAATACTACGGTATTTGATAACCTAATGCATATTGTATAAAACTCATCCTCAAATGGAAACATTTCCAAGTTTTCACGGAACCAATGACTTAACAAATCAATATATACATATATATTACCCACAATCTCTAAACTAGTATGATTCCTTCAAATGCTCAGAGGCCAGGAGTGATGAATACCATAATTCTGCGTCACAGTACCACGCTCGTGACAGAGTTGGGAGCTCCTTCTTACAATTGCAACACCAGCTTCCCAATGTACTCAGGCGGGTGCCAATGAAAATTAGAAGCCTAACAAAAATATTATTCGACTGCTCAACCTGCCCCAACCCATGTAACAGACCATCATCCACACCTTTCCCTGTATAACAACTGGAAAATTCCCTCACAAGATCTGGCACCAAGACTTGAGGCCCATACTGGCTTATTCCGCAGAAGCACCATTTACTAAGGGTAATTCTCATCTTCTCATCCCACTCATCAGGCACCTTCTGGGCTGAAATCCCCACCTGATCACTGCTCACTGAAACTTCCATTGCTTTAAACCAATCTGGTGGAAGCTTGAGCTCGTCTTCTACCAACCACAATCCAGACTTGAAGCCCAGAGTGATTTCCAAAGGCCTATCAAAGAAAAATCCCAAAGCCTGGGCAACGTTGTCAGAGGCCACAATGCCCTCCATTGCCATCTCCAATCCAACAGTCCCCAAATTGAGGTCCATTGATACAGAACACCACGGCAATATTCTCTCCCCCTCTGCAATTGACTTCTCATCCACCTTGGCCAAAGCCGTCTGACATTCCAGCCTGGCTTCTTCAGCTGCCTTGTAAAGATAGGATGCCTTGAGCTGACTTGATTTCCCCCCTTGATCTTTAAACTCCATGATCTTGGGCCTTTTCTTACACACATAGCGCTTGAAAACTTGAAGTGTGCTGTCCAACACATTGACAAGACAATTGTCCCCAATTCTCACTCTCTCCAACTTCTCATTCAAGATTGACAGGACTTCATTAAGGTTGTCCTCCAGTAGTCGTTCCTCCTCCTCTGAATGCAGAGCCACAAAGGTAGAGTCAGAAGAGTCAGAATTCAAGTGGGATGCATCACGGAAATTAGGAGGAACTATGATCTGGATGGTGTAGCCTCCAATCTCCAGTTTGACAAACTCTGAATGGATTTCATTTATCTTGATCGAGAAAGCCTCTGCACTGTCCTTGTTCTGGGCTATCCACGAGCTGATGGAATCTTCCATGGTTGAAAGGCACAATTCAAACTGCTCTGTAATCTAGAGTTCAAAAGTCGAGCCACTTCCTTGAAGAAGAAGAAACGCTGTTGTGGGTCGTCACTCTTTCCGTGGACTATAGAATGAATTATTAAATAATTTTTTTCGCGGTATCGACCCTGCTTGGTAGCTGTCTAGCTGTTTCTCAGAACTGTGGTTAACTGTCTTTCTTTTCCGTGGGTTCTGGTTACATGGGTTTCGATTGAATATAAGAATTGGTATTGTGCCCGGAAAGGTTAAAATAAAATGATTCCAAGGAAATCATAGAATCCAACGTTTTTATTTAATAGACGTTAATAATTTTTTTGCGATAAGATTAACAACAATAAATGAATACTTTAGCATGAGAAAGCATTTAAATATGGAGATTGTGGTTCTTACTCATTATTGGCCATTTTCCATGGGTTTTAGAAACAGTCATTCGGTTTATTGGGAGTATTGTGAATAATGTGGTTGATTTTGTCTTGACGGGTATTATAGTATGTTTTTAGGTTTTCTTTAAGAATTTAAGTTTAAATTTTATAAAGGATAAGCGATTAGGAACATAGATTTTTATAAAAAATTATGATTTTATTTTAAAATTTTACTATCTCTTATATCTTTTTCAAAAATTAGTTTTTACCTTAAAATTTTATTCAGAAGGATAATCAGAGTTGATAGCTGCCAAATGCTTGCTAGTGGAGTGTCCATTCGATTTCAATTTCCTAAATGGTTGGTGTATCATTGACTGTCTTTATCCAAGTTTATAAAGGTTCCCGAGCCCCAAAGAAAAAATTAGATAGATTTTGTATAATATTATATTATATTATTATTTTTTTATAAACTTTTTTATTTTAAAATTTGTTGGTGAAAAAGTAAATATTTTTTTTTTAACACACATTCACCCCTTACACAAAATTTATTTATAGATTATCCAGGGGTGTGCATTTATTTTTTTTGTTTTTTTATTATTTTTATAAAATTATTACATGGTTTTGTTTTTTACTTAATAAAGTATGTGTGGCTTTTATTTGGGGTCACTCCCATTACAAAAAGAAAACATTACATTGCTCTCATTACATTTCTAACACCTTAATTAAAGCATGTTCAATTTTACCTTTTCGATCAAAGATATTCTTCTAACACCTTAATTAAAACATGTCTAATTTTACTTTTCGATCAAAGATATTCTTCATTTGATGCCTTCTAAAATTTTAATTCTGTCAAGATAAAACTTTTTAAAGTTTTCACAATCAACTCTTTTATGTCTTCTAAAATTTAAATTTAGTCAAGATGAAATTCAAGAGTTAATGGTTAAAATATTTATTATCCAACTTCTATATCTATAAAAAACTTGTCTATAACAAGCTCATAATTTCTTAATACTTTTTTAGGGTTTTTATCCATTCCCTTAATATTCCAAGATATTATTTTTATTGTTATTTTTTTATTTTATTTATGGGTTTAGCCCCACTTCTTGTTAGCACTTGTGATATTTGTTTTTGTTTTCCACATCAATATCCCTCCCTTTGGGTTTTGTTTTCTCTTTGTTTTTGCTTCTTAGGTCTTCCTCTCTTTTTTTCATTCCTAGCAATACTTTCATCTTCATCAATTTCTTTAATCTTCTCACACTGCTCATAGTAAGACTTATCATCTTTAGGTTTGTCTTGTTATGAAAGATTTAAAGTGCAAGGATTAACCTCAAAAACACAATTTTCTTTATGTAATCCTAGAAACCCTAAACTACAAGGATGCTCTTCTATAGCAATTACCTTTTTGTTATGCTCTAAAAAACCTAAATTGTTGTGGGTTTCCTCCATCCTTATTCTTTATGATGTTGCTTTTGAAACCTTGAAGTGCAAGGGATAACATCTTCATGCCTTTCACTTTTATTACTTGAGAGGATTTTATACTACTTGAGGAAAATGAAGATGATTTCCTTGGAATAAACTTGGCCTCTTTTATTGTCTTTGTTTCAGGATTTTTCTCCACATCTTCTTTTGCACCTTTAATTCCTTCTGAACTTGCCAAATGATACTATAGATAGGTTTTCGTTCGAAACATAATATCCTTGTTGGAGAATATTACATTATTTGGTACATGTCAATGTACCACCTTGGTACAATATTAGATTAGGTGTGTGTCTTAGATCAGAGTGTGAGTTTATATTTCATATAATGTAATAATGTGCAGGAAATGCACAAGTGTCATGTAATTAAGTGTGCAAGTGTTGTGAGTGTAAATGTGCACAAGTATCCATTATGTAAGAGTGCACATGTGTCCTTAGAATAGGAAAGTGAAGAGTTACAAAGAAGAGTGAAGGTCAAGAGTGCACCATATGAGGAGTCACATACTGTTATATATTTGTGATAAAGCATTGTAATTGGTATCAAAAATGCATAGCACATAACATGCATTAGTAGACTTGTATTCTATAGCATTTTCAGTATTTTCATGAGCATTTTCCAAGTGATTATTTTTGTGAGTATTTTTGAGTTATTGTTATTGTTATTGTTATCTTTATTGAGTTATTTATATCGCAACTTTGTTCAATTATGTGGTTATTTACATTAATTATTAGGCTACAAAAGCTATTAGTGGTATTAGAGCCACAAAAATTTTACTTGCACAAGTTTTCAAAAAGTTGCAAACAATCTAAGGGCATTTACCACTGGATAAGAAAAACTAGTGAAGACAAGTATTTACACTAATTTGAACAAAAACCAATGAAGGTAAGGAATTAATACCCCTAGGTTGAAGGACAACCAATGAATATTAAAGAGGTAAATTTTAGAGAACCAACTCAAGAAGAAAAGTTGATCATTGTCATTCTACTTTAGATATTGAAAAGTTTCAGATAGGTTGAGTTTACCTATTCCAAGAGTAAATTTGGAATAGAAGGCAGATTAAGAGACCCAAGAAAGAGGTCCTATTGAAAATTTTGATAGAGAAAGAAAACTTGAAGGTAGAAGAAGACTTCAAGAGACTTCAAGACAACATAAAGTCTTGAGGACAGTCCAAGTAAGAGGATAGCATAAGAACTACACAAGGCATAATAGCTAGAAGGTAAAGATAGAGATAAAGCTTCATAGAAGTCCACATTGGACAACAAAGTCAAAAGTTTCAGGATAGCAAGAGAGTAAGGTAGTATTTGGAAATAAAAGAGTGAAAGCCATAAGGGTAACATTGAAAGCAAGTAAATGCTACAAAGGTAATATTGAAAGTGTTTGAATGTCACAAGGACAACATCAAAGAGAAAGACAACATTTGAAGGTCATAAGGGCAACATCAAATAAAAGGAACAATAAGTTTAGAGAACACAAGGCAACATTCATAGTATTATCATAAGCAAGTGAAGCATTATAATAGCATCAAAAATAGAAGAATTAAAGCTAGAGAAAGTAGCATTTCAATCAAGAAAATGATTGACATCTTGAAGAACAACATTGAAGACAAAGAAAGAGATAGAGAATAGTTTCAAGAGAAATAAAAGAGTTTCAAGAATGATATCACTGGATTTGGGTTAACCATTGCCATTCGACGACGAGCCCATAAGGTATTGTAATAACCCATTGAAGGAAATTCTAGCAAAATCATATGGATGACAAGTATCTTACCAAAGTTGAAGCATAGTCATCAAAGAAAAATAAGTTTTAAGGCATAATTGAAGGTTGATAGAGATTATATTTGGATAGTATAAGAGAAAGTAATAATTCAAGATAAAATATAGCATACTTAGCACTGCTAAGCAAAGAAGAAGACAACATTAAAAGAGCATATTTTGGCAACAATATACATAGCAAATAACGTTGCATATTAATTGATATTAAGTGCATTGTTAAGGTGTTTATGTTGCAGCTAATTAAGAGGACAACTTTTTTAGTTTCAAGAGATATATTGATCAAGTATTTAGAGAGTAAATTTGGCCAAGTTAAAGCTCATAGATTGAAAGTAAGATACAATAATAAAATAAGAGCTTAAGATAGTCTACAGAATAATATTATTATGCAATGTAAGGGTAGTTAAAAGAGTCTATGTTTCAATGATTCATTGCATGAGTATCTTGCATCTACATCTACAATATGATAAAAAAGTGAAACAACAAAGGAATAAAGCATTA
The DNA here is from genome assembly GCA_028583015.1 of Wollemia nobilis. Taxonomy (NCBI): domain Eukaryota; kingdom Viridiplantae; phylum Streptophyta; class Pinopsida; order Araucariales; family Araucariaceae; genus Wollemia; species Wollemia nobilis. Next base: position 2,945,404 of record JAQPPZ010017220.1, on the reverse strand, counting down.
GCAAAGCAAACAACAAAGAGGATAACATAATCTCCATTAGTGCTATGAAGCATCTACAAATGCCAAAGTGGAATGTCAACGTAGAGTGCCTAGTTAAGAATGTTAAAGCTGAATAACAAGCAATGTCAAGCAAGGTTAAAGGATAGTGAGCAAGGCAAAACTTGAGAACATCAATGAAAGCCATCAAACCATAAGCTAGAATGGTATATTAAAAGAAACAAAGGAAATTCACAGCCACTACAAGGTAAATTTTGTAAAGCATTGGATGGTATATTAAAAGAAATAGAGAAAAGTTGCAGCCACTGCAAGGTAAATTTTGTAAAGCATTGGATGGTATAATAGTTTTATGTGTTTTCTTGAGCATAGAACAACACACTTAAACCTACACAAAACAAATGTAATTATAGTTAGCAAGCTTTGATAAGAGTGCAATTCAAGAAGATCAAAGCTCAGTCAGAATCAAACTTATCACAGGGGGACAATAAAAGTGTCAAGTACTCCATGAGCTAGCATGATTTAGGAGCTATGAGCCAGCAAGTGCTTTGAGTCAGCAATAACGAGTAATGCATCATGAGACAACAAGACATCTTGAACTATCTAAGAGCCACGATCCATTGAGATACTATGTGTCAATCTAAGCAGCCAACAAGGACATCTACGAGCTACCTATGTGTCTTAAGCCAATGCCACAAGTAAGCAAGGTCTTAAAAGAAGTTGAAGTGCCATTAGCACCATTAGTGAGTGAAGTGGTGCAAGAATTGAAGTGCTAAGGTTATTTTATTGTTGAAAAACCAAAGATGTTGTTTAGTAAAGTATTATCTAGAGTGAAAGATAAAGAACCACTCTAAGTGCCATCTGAAGGAAGACGTCAAGCATCGTGTAAGGAACCTAATATTAAAATAAAGCTCACACACACAAAATACTAAAAAATAACTAAAATACATGTAATAATAGAATAGCACTATGTAAAAAGTAATTGCATAATTGAAACAATCTCACAAATAACTCTGAATCGCAAGACTCTTTGAGGGGGAAACCTCCTTCAATATTTAATTAACTTGCAAAATATACATTCATATATGGCTTCATACCTTTTAAAGAGAAAGCTACATTCAATCCTATCTAAAGGTTCAAGAGTTGGCTTACATGCAAAATTCCACTCGAGCTAGAATATTCTACCAAACATCGATTACAATCTTGATAATAGTTACATGTGATGGCACCACTTGGCTAGGTGCCTTAATTGCCACATACATTACAAAGTATTATAAAATAACATTATAATAGAATCCCCCCACATTGGAAGTGGGTCATTACATAATAATGAGAATTACAAAATAACATTAGGATGGGATCCTAACATGTCCTTTCCCTTCAAAAAATTTTATCCTTAAAGCTGAAGGTGAGGAAACTGGTGCTAGAGCTGATGGAGAGACTCCCATGTAGCATCTTTTGGCTAGAGTCCATGCCACTAAATAAGGACTTCAGTAATTGTGCAGTTGCGAAGAGTGTGAGTCTGATGATCCAACAACTATTTAAGCTCAAGCAAGATAGAACCTTCTTCATCTAACTCCAGGAGTGCAATTTGAACTTGTACTTGATTGCTCACCACCTTTTTGAGAGAGAAAACATGAAAAACAAGATGGAGCTTGGATGTAGGTGGAAGGGCTACTTTGTAGGCTATGGCACCAATCCGATGTAACACTTGGTAGAACCCATAGTATTTCGTAGCAAGTTTTTGGAATCTACGAAGTTGGAGGACAACTGTTTGTATGACTGCAAGCAAATGAAAACCATATCACTCACATAAAAACTATGCTTGAAATGGTGTTGGTCAACCTATTGGCGCATCCGGTTCTAGGTTGCATCCAAATTCATCTTCAGTTGACGAAGGACATCGGTAGGCTAACTAAGAGTAGTTTCGATTGCATGGACCTTGGAGATACCTAGAATGTAGGAGGAAGGCATGGGTGGAGGGCACCCATAAACTGCCTCAAAAGGGGTAACCTTGGTTTTTGTGTGATAAGAAGTGTTGTACCACCACTCGGCCAAAGGAAGCCATTTCGCCCAGTGTGTAGGATGATCAGCAGTAAAGCAATAAAAGTAGGTTTCCAAATATTTGTTGACAATCTCCGTTTGGCCATCCATTTGTGGATGATAAGCTAAACTCATTTTGAGTTGAGTTCCCTGCAACTTAAACAATTCTTGCTAGAAGTGACTAGTAAAGGTTGGGTCACGATCAAACACAATGGAGGAGGGTATACCATGAAGGCAAAAGATAGAATCAAGGAAAATTTGGGTAATGGTGGAAGCTGTGTAAGGATGGAAGAGGGAACAAAAGTGAGCATATTTTGAAAGACGGTCCACTACCACAAAGATAACAGATTTGCCTTCGAACTTAGGTAACTCTTCAATAAAATTCATAGAAATATCCATCCAAACCTGGTCAAGAATGGGTAAGGGTTGAAGAGTGCTTGGAGAATGTACCATTTCACCTTTCATCCATTGACAGGTATCATAAGCTACCACAAAATATTAAATGTCCTTTTTCATACCCTTCCAAAAAAAATTGTGCTTAAGTCGTTCATATATTTTGAGAAATCTTGAATGGCCAACAGATGGAGCAGCATGCAGTTCTATCATGAGAAGTTCCTGTAGTGGGGACTTGTGGGAAAAAATAAGGCATTGGTGGTAACGTAAATCTTGGCCATCCTAAGTGTAGCCCAAACATGAAGTAGGCTCAGTGTGTAGGGAAGCAACCAAATTTTGCAATTTAAAATCTTGAAGTACCTCCTGGCATAAGGAATCAATCCATTGGAGAACCGATAATGAAATGACACACAACATACTGAGAGCCTCAAATTGGCAAGAGAGAGCATCAACCACAACATTCTTCTTGACCTTCTTATAGGTGATATAATATTCATAGACCATAATTTTAGAGACCCATTTTTGTTGTTTGGAGGTGGCAACTCGTTGCTCCAAAAAGTATTTGAGACTCTGATGGTCTGTTTTAATGGAGAAATGATGCGCGATGAGATATAGTCACCAATGGTTTACTGCATGCACAATTGCCATCATCTCCTTGGCATAAGTGGATTTTCCTAAATTATGATTGGAGAGAGCTTTACTAGTGAAGGCCAAGGGTCTCCTTTCTTGCATCAACACTACACCAATACCACGACCTGAAGTGTCACTTTCAATGACGAACAGTTTGAAGAAATCTAGCATGGCCAAAACAGGCGTAGTGGTCATAGCATGCTTCAATTCTAGGAAAGCATGTTCAACGGATCCCATCCAAGTAAAATATTCCTTCTTTAACATGGAATTGAGGGAAGCTACAATTTTACCATAGTTATGAACAAATTTACGAAAATAACCTGTAAGCCCTAAAAATCTCTTGACCTTTTACAGTGTGAGGTTTTGATCATTCCTGAACCTCTTGGATCTTCTTGAGGTTAACTTTGACGCCCTCCTTGGTGATAATGTGTCTCAAATATTTCACTTTTGTCAACCCAAAAGAACACTTGGAATGCTTAACATAGATTTGATGTTGTGCCAACAATTGGAGAGTTTGATTCACATGAATAAGATGTTATTCCCATGAGAAACTATACACCAGAATGTCATCAAAGAAGACTAGGATGCATTTTTGAAGGAATGGGTGAATAATGTTGTTCATGAGACTTTATAAAGTGGAAGGGGTATTAGTCAAGCTGAATGGCATTACCAAAAACATAGAGTGACCTTTATGAGTACGAAAAATAGTCTTGGGAATATCCTTATCCTTGAGCCTGATTTGATGGTACCCCAAGTGAAGGTCGAGTTTGGAACAATACATAGTCCCATGAAGTCCATCCGGTAATTCATCCACCACCAAAATAGGAAAATTATCCTTGATGGCGAATTTATTGAGCTCTCGATAATCGATACACAACTACCAGGTCCCATCTTTCTTGCGCACTAGTAAAACTGAAGAAGAGTAAGGACTATTGCTTGGCCGAATGACACTAGCTTTTAATAATTCTTGTACTAACTTCTTGATTTTTGACTTAAGAGCATGAGGATATTGGTACGACCTAATGTTGGGTAGTGCATTGCAAGGTAACAAAGGAATAGCATGGTCATGAGAGCGACAAGGTGGTAATTTTGATGGCTCAACAAAATTAGAATTGTACCTGGTCAAATTAAGTTGTAAATCTTCAGGAATGAAATCCTCCTCTAGAGGATGATGTTGGATTACAAAAATTTGAGCTATGACACCCCGAGATGATTTTTTTAACAAATTCTCCATCTAGTTGAAACTGATAATCTGTGAAGGCCTTGCTTTTAAGCCATGGAGAGTGTGGTATTGTCCATTTTGTGAAAATCGTATGTAAAGCTAGACAAAGTGCCATGAGATGACTCCCAATGTGCCCAACCATTGAGCTCCCAACACGATATCACATCCCCCTAGTTGAAGTGTAAACATATCCTATTTGAGCTCATAGTCCCCAATCTTGACCTTAAAATTATGACATTTACCTTTACAAGGTAAGGTCCCGCCATTTGCTACCATAACCTCAAAGGAATTACATGTATGTACGTAACAATTTACCTTCTTGGCAATGCGGGGATCAATAAAATTGTGTGTACTGCTAGAATCAATCAAGATGGTAAGATGTAGGTCCTTGAAATAACCCACAACTTTCATGGTTTGGGGAGTAGTAATACCAGTAAGAGCATGAACAAAAAATTTAGCTTGTGGTTCATCCTGGTTTTCTTCCTTCGGTTTGGGTGGTTCCTCTACTAATTATGTGTCATCATCATTGTGGTCGTTGGTGTTAGGCTCATCAACATCGACGAGGAATAACTTCTTTTGGGTGCACTTATGCCCATGAGAAAAATTTTCATCATAATTGTAGCACAACCCTTGGGTGCGTTGCACATCCATTTCGATAGTGGTTAGACGTTTGGGTGCAGTAGTGGGTGCAACAAGTTTTTGTTCATTCTGATTTTGGAATCTAGGAGGAAAAGAGGGTTTAGCCTATGAAAATTTAGATATCCGCCTCTAAGCTAAAAATTTGGACTTGGTCAAATGATCCAACTTGATAGCCTGCATCATGGATTGTGGTTTAAACATCGTGACCTCAGCTTGGAGATCTTCCCTCAACCTGCTAACAAAACAACTCATAAATAACCCTTCATTCATTCCTGTAGTTTTGTTGGCCAATTTCTCAAATTGTATTTGGTAATCTCAAATTGCCAAAGTTTATCTCACTTTATCAATTTTTTTGTAAAATCATCATACTCACTAGGGCCAAAACGAGTGAGTAATTGAGACTCAAAGTCTTCCCACGAGAGATGAGGGGAAGTTTTTTGCAACCATTGGTACCATTGTAAGGCTTCAGATTCCAAGTTGAAGGAAGCCATTTGGACTCAGTAATACACAAGGACATCATGGAGGTTAAAAAATTATGCAACACAGCATAGCCACCCATCCACGTCCTTCTCATTGAACTTTGGAAAGTCTAGTTTTAGCTTCTTAAAGGTAGTATCATGATCAACAGTAAGGTGAGAGTCATTTGTTCCCTTTTCCTTTACCTCAGTTGAAATATGAGTGTTTATTATGATACTTAGACTTGCTTGGAACACCTTGCAATTTGGACTCAACTTCTGCAAGTTGTTTTTTAAGGCAAAATTTGGAGGTATCTTGTTCAATTATGAAAGTTTAAAATTTTGCCATCAAGTTTTAACTTGTGCTTTACAAGCTAGTAACAAAACTTAGTAGGGTTTCCAACACTGTAGTTGTGTTTTTCTCTACCTCTTTTTGATGTCCACGAGTGCCACCAACCATTTGGGATAGTCTTGAATCTTTATAGAAGTGTGGTTTTAGGAGTTACTATTTTTAGTAAGGAGTCCAAAAAAATGCTTGGGTGTTATATATCAAGATGATCAAATCAAAAAGACGATCACATGAGCTATATCCCACAAGACAAATTTTGGGTACCCTGGACTCAAATTTTGTGTTTGTGGAATATTTGGCCAAAAATAACTAGTGGAAAATGATAAATTTGAGGAATTTCTAAAAAATAGGGAGTTAATACTCAAAATTATGTGAGAGGTGCAGAAGGGGCTAACTAAGATAACAAAACAAATTTGAGGATTTTTGGGGTTGTCTAGGGCTTTTTATGAAATTTTTAGTGCTATTTTCCCTTATTTTTGGTTTAAAAATTACTCAAAATAGAGTAATGATAAAACTACTACAACTTCTTCATTATAGCTCCGATTTGCATGATTTTTTTATTTTTTTAATTTATTTTTTAGTTTTTAATTTTTAATTTAATTTATTTATTTTTATTTTTTGATAAGTCTACTGGTGTAGTCGATTTTTTATTTGGAGCTATTAGATCAATTGTCTTTGATCTATGCGTTCTATCAACTAACCACATTATCACTATCTTATCACCTGTACTGCAGTTATTGACATTGTTTATGTCATTGGCCCAAGGATTCTCTGTACTGTGCAATTACTAACATTGACGGTTCTATTTTTGACCCTGACCACTTGTATTTTCTAACTATTACAATCGATTTTTATTGTTACTATTGTTGACCCGACTAGTGCTGTCACTGACCCGACTGTTACTATCACTGACCTAACTGGTACTATCATTGATCCAACTATTACTGCCATTGATCTAGATGGTATTGAAATATTTTAGACTATTATAGACACTTGCAAACTCTGTCCTAACTTTTGGTGCATGCAAAGTGTGTTCTTCTATGATAGGGAAGTCCTTCCTTGTATGCTCACTTTTTGGAATCATGAATGTAGGTTCAGCAGAATAGGGATATGTGTATTTTTGCAGGTTGAATTTTTTAACAAAACTAAAATATTCTAGGTAGATGAGTATGTAACATCCATAGACCCTCTGTTATACTACAATGATGAACAATAGTGCTCGGACCGATATTTTAGGCCACTACCCAAGGAGGATTCGACACATACCCTTGAGAACACTATCTACCTCTCTAATAGTACAAGAGGGTAATCGTTCAAGATGTTGTGTCCCATGGACTATGGATGATACAAGGCTAAAAATCTTCCTACTGGATAAAATTTTATTTAACCTAGAATGGTCTCCCGATACATCCGAAGATTATGGGAGCTCGATTTCGTGTGCTCTAATACCACTTGTAAGAAACCTATTATAATAACAAAATAACACTATGCATAAAGTAACTATATAATTGAAATAATCTCACAAATAACTCAAAATTATAGGCCTCTTCGAGGGGGCAACCTCATTCAATATTTCATTAACTTGCAAAAGATACATTCGTACATGGTTTCATATATTTTAAAGAGAAAGCTACATGCAATCCTACCTAAAGGCTCAAGAGTTGGCTTACATTCAAAATGCCACTCGAGCTAGAATATTCTACCAAACATCGATTGCAATCTTGATAACGATTACATGTGATGGCACCGCTTGGCTAGGTTCCTTACTTGCAACATACATTACACAGTATTATAAAATAACATTATAATAGAATCCCCTCACGTTGAAAGTGGGTCATTACATAATAATGAGAATTATAAAATAATGTTAGGATGGGATCCTAACAACAAGTGTCGCTTAGGAATGCTTGTGCCATACGCAAGGAAAATCAAGTGTTTGAAGTGCATTAGGGTATTGCAACAAGTATTTAAAGAGTCAAACATGGACATCATAACACCTGAATGATTGCACTAAGGAGAAAGCACCAAATATCAAGTGAAACACTTGGAATAAATAGTAAATTTCTCATCACACCACTTTGCCAAAGCTTGCTAGACGTAACGTAAGGTATAGGTAGAACGCTTGAAGGCAACTTGGAACACATAAGACAAATGAATATGAAACATTCATCGAAGTAATTAAAAAAGCACATACATATTCCATTTGTTGGAAGAGTTTATTGGAGCATCCAATTAGACGTCAAGAAGTTGGAGAGGAAGAAAAGTGAGCATCCATTCTCACATGCTCGAAGATGAAGAAGTCACAGTGAAACACAGTGCTAGAGCTCACATTTTGGTAAGACATATCATTTAGGAGGTAATTAGGGTTTTAAAAGTTTATTTAATTTTTTGCTAAGGTTAAAAGGAGGAATAAGGAGTTTATAATGTTGATTATTATTGTTAAGGTTTATTAAGATTATTGGAGTGATAAGTAGGCATTAGGATATTTATTTTAAAAAATTTAAGAGTTATTTAATACTTTGAAAGTTTTATTGGTTTATTATTTCTTTGAAATTCAAAAGCCATGGAATTTTTGCAAATATTTTTTTGATTAGATAAAGAAAAGAGTTTTGATAGGGTCCCCAAACCTAATACAAGTCGAGTAGAGAAGGAGCACAAGCAAAAGCTACATCCAACTCAAAAACCAAACCCCTACCAAAGGGGAGCAACGCTACTTGATCGAGGTATCCCAACCAAAAACAAAATGGGAAATCACTAGGAAAGACATCAAAATAAAACACAACCCCTAAAATGATGAACCAAATCCTAGAAAGGAAGACTCAATCCACCAGAACACTACGGGGCCAAAGTCTCCATCTAGCTCTTAATGATCTCCCTGATCTCATTAACGAAAGCAACAACCACTTGGATCGAGCTTAGAAGGGCTTGATGCTTTTTGTCAAGCGTATCTAAAATCTGCCAGGAACCTAGAGGGACAAAGATCAAAGATTCAACAGGAACATGAGCACTCTTTGGCATCAAAAGAACCTTTGGGAATCTTATGGGCAATAAAACCATATTTTGAGTTAGAAGAAACGACCAACATAAGCGAAATCGAAGATTTGGAAGCCTTTGTACAAAGTTGGACAAACCTTCGTGCATTACCTTTATTAGAAGTAACCAGGGCTCTCTAAGATTTCTTAGATGTCGAGCCCTTTCATTTTGAATTAGGGAGCGAGGGTGAGAAGTCTCCATCATTCGATTTTGAATCCTCCTCAGATTTAGAAGATGAAAAATAAGACTCCAAAGAAGGAGGGATTTTAAAGAATTCAATTTCCCTCAAGGCTTCTTCAACCACAATCCCTTTGGACTTAACCACATATTTGTAAGTCAATTTTTGCAAATAATTTAATCATGGAGAGATAAGATTTTTTTACTTCAAATTTAGGAAATTTTTGAATTTGCAAAATTCTTAGTTTTATAATTTCTATTAGGGAGTCATAAGTTTTTTCACTTCAAAGGTTTTTGAAAACTTAGAAAATTGAAATATTTCTCATTCAAAAACTTAGGGAGACATAAGGAAGTCTACACCAAAGGAATTTAATGGAGAAATTATCAAGAGGGACTTATCAACATAAAAAACATTATGGAAGGATACAAGATCACAATTCATTCAATACCCTTCATAATTCATATCAACAATGCAAGATAACATCAAATAGAGATAATCATGTGGTTCATAAGGATAAGGACCTTTAGTACATAAATTTTGGTGCCAATCATCATATGATCGACAATCTACAATGCTTTGATTGTCTAGAAGTCAAAGAAAACATTATCTTGAAAATTGCAAATGGTAAAACCTATCTTATTCATGGATGTGGATGTGTAACACCTAGTACACCATTTTTAGATTTTGTGTTACATGATGTCATGTATGTTCTTGGATTAACATCTAATCTCATTTTAGTGACCAAGCTAGTAGAAAGCAAAAGGATGATTGAGTTCAAATTCATAAATGGAGTTAATAAGTGTCTCATTAGAAATCAAAATGAGATAGAAGCTACAAGGTCAATCAAGAATATAATATATACTTTAGACTCAATTAGTTTCTCTCAAGATCTTGTTTTAGTTCAAAATAACATTGTTGAATATTTTGAGAGACATATTATAAGAAATGAGAACCAAGGATATTTTTACCAACGAAAATGTTGGGTCAATACGAAATTCAAGATGATGAAAAGATGAGAGCTCAACAAGTTGCACACCAAAGGCATCTACAAATCAAAGAAGAGAAGGATGAAGAATTTAAAGAACAAGGTGAACTAGATCAAGATCTAGTCATATGAGGATGAAGACTGTATTGAAGACTAAAGTCTTCAATAACCAAATAATGTAAATATTATATTATTTGGTACATGTCAATGTACCACCTTGGTACAATATTATATTAGGTGTGTGTCTTATATTAGAGTGTGAGTTTATATTTCATGTAATGTAATAATGTGTAGGAAATGCACAAGTGTCATGTAATTAAGTGTGCAAGTGTTGTGAGTATAAATGTACACAAGTGTCCATTATGTAAGAGTGCACATGTGTCCTTATAATAGGAAAGTGAAGAGTTACAAAGAAGAGTGAAATTCAAGAGTGCACCATATAAGGAGTCACATATTGTTATATATTTGTGACAAAGCATTGTAATTGGTATAAAAAATGCATAGCACATAGCATGCATTAGTAGACCTTTATTCTATAGCATTTTCAGTATTTTCATGAGCATTTTCCAAGTGATTATTCTATGAGTATTTTTGAGTTATTCTTATTGTTATTGTTATCTTTATTGAGTTCTTTATATTGCAAATTTGTTCGATTATGTGGTCATTTACATTAAGTATTAGGCTACAAAAGCTATCAATCCTTGATTTGATCTAAGCTTCTATTACTATATGATTTTGTTGCTTCATCTTGAAGTTTATCTCAAGGATAGATTTTTTTGTCTCTTTCTTCATAGTTTTCAATTTGTAAACTCTTGCCATGTGTCCAATCTCATAACAATTGTGGCAACAAAATGCAATATTTTCATAATCTACTTGTTGATCCCATTCTCTTGATTCAAATTTTATCTTAATGGATTGTGGCAAAGATTTTGAAATATCCATAGCAACACATATTCAAGTATATATAGCATGCTTTAACTTCTTAGTAGTTGTTCCTTCTTTGATGAATTCCCCTAGGGTATTTCCAATATTCTTCAGAACATCCTTATTTATAAGTTGATATGGAAGTCCAAAAAACCTAACCCATATTGGAAGCTTCTTAATAGTTGTTGTCTCAACAGAAATATATAAATATATAAATAAATAAAAATAAAAAATAAAAATTCATTCTATGGTCTCAAATAAAGTGCATATCTTCCCCTAAACCATGGGCCACCAACCATTATTTTATTCCTAATTTCTAAACTGGAAAAGATGATGAGAAAAAAACCTTTAGGAAGAAAAGTCACTGAGTAATTTGAATTTAATACCCATTTCCACTTGATCCAATTTTGAATCTCCAAAAATCTTGGCCATGATTTATGGAACTTACATATTAACCCTCTTATTTTAAGAACCATTATATTATGCTCAATCATCTCATCCTTGATACTTACTTCTAGTGTAACATCTGCTACCTAGATCGAACATGCCATGTATTCACTCTTTTGCTTATCTCCAACTTGGGCCTCCATACTTCCAACTAGGGCATCCCAACTTCCCATTAGGGCTTTCAACTATGAATTTCCTTTCATCCTAGATAATGGGGCTTGCTCTTGGCTTGCACTCCCTCATGGCTCACCTTCCATCTCGACTTGCACTCTCTCCTACCTTGCACTCACTCCTGGCTTGCACTTCCTCTTGGCTCACAATGTCCCTTGTCTCTTCTTTTCCCAATGTTCCTTCACTTTAGAAAAAAAAAAAAAAATGTTCCACATATTCAGGGTAAGGGTTTGAAGCATTGATACCCTTTGGATGAACCCGTTGATCTTTTGCCATGACTAAATCTTGGTTTGCACTCCCTCTCAGATCACACTTCCTCTTAGATCACAATTCCTCTTAGATCACACTTCCTCCTAGCTTGTACTAGATTTTCTTCAATTGGATCACACTTTGCTTTCTACTTTACAGTCACACTTCCTCCTCACTCTCGTCTCACACTTGCACTCACTTGTGACTACACTCAATCCCAGCTCGTGTTCATACTCACTGTTGCACCCACTTCTGGCACTCACTCCTAGCTTGTGCTCGCACTTGTTGCTACACTCCCTCTCGGCTAGAGTTCATACTTGTTGTTGCAATCCCTCCCAGCTAGCACTTACACTCGCTATTGCATTCTCTCTTGGCTAGCACTCACACTCACTACTACACTCACTCCTAGCTTATGCTTATTGATGCACTCCCTCTCAGCTCACACTCATAGAACTCATCACTGCGACACTCCCTCTCGGCTAGTGCTCGCACTTGCTATTGCACTCACTCTTATCTCATGCTTGCACTCGCTGCTACACTCACTCCCAGCTCGTGCTCATAGAACTTGTTGTTGTTGCACTCCATCCCAACTAGCGCTCGCACTCGCTATTGCACTAACTCTTATCTTGAACTCACACTCACTACTGCACTTACTTCGGCTCATGCTTGCAACACTAGTTGCTCAATAAAATTATTATATGTTAATCCATATAATAGTTTTAAAAAAATATATTGCACATATTTAAGTTATTTTAAATATTTATTTTTTAAAATTAAAATTTATTTTCAAATGGTATAAATTTATTCAGTCAAATTTTTAAATCTTCAAAGTATATATTTAATAGATAATCACTATTTCGTGAGTCCTGTTAACTTTGTCTTTACCTAGCAATCTAGATGATGGGGGACCGAGAAAATCACACGCTCACACTCACGCAATTCCCAAATTTTTCTTCTATTAAATCTGGAAAATACATACAAACAGCCCACAGGCTTTACAATGACCAGCGCTCGGCTTGGTCTTCTCACTTCCACACTCTGCATGCAATCTCCGATCCACCACCCGATCTAATACATTAAACTGGGTTTTTATAGAGGCCTCGACCCTCTGAAACATCTTTCGAAAAATTGGTCCACCAACCCGATTTAAGACCCCACTCTGCACGGTCCCTGTCACCGTCGCTTCCTATCAGGATACTTTGCGCGCCCATCCTTTTTTTTCCCATGCTTCTTGGTTCTCGTTCGTCTTTACTGCACCTTGGTGCCATGTGTCATCCTTGCCCTGCAACCGTCGCCTGACCTCTGTCGCTTCTGTCGTGGCCCCCAAAAACACAGTATGTCGCGAAATCATGACGTGTCGCAATTTCATGACCTCTCCTTTATCCTGCCCTTCCTTCTCCTTTTTGGTCACGATATTGCGATATGTCGCGATATCACGACATTTCTCTTCATTTTTGCCTTCTCGCCTTCAGGTCGCGATATCACGACATGTCGCGATATCACGACATGTCGCGATATCATGACATCTTCCCCAAGCGCTGCCCTCCTTGACTTCAAGTCGTGATATCGTGACATGTCGTGATATCGCGACGTCTTCCCTTTACCCTTGTTGTCTCTGCCTTCAAGTCGTGATATCGCGACATGTCGCGATATCACAACAATTACCTTCTATTGCCCCTTGCCTACCTGCTCTTGTCGCGATTTCACGACTGTCACAATTTCACGATGTGTCACGAAATCATGACACATCCATTTCCTCCCCTCGGCTACTATCTTTGTCACGATTTTGTGACGTGTCACGAAATCGTGACACTTCCACTATGCCCTCCTGCTGCTGCTCCGACGTCACAATTTCATGATGTGTTGCAAAATTGCGACCTTTCCACTGCCTCCCCTTTGCCACTGTTTCGCTATCACGATTTTGTGAGATGTCGCGAAATCGTGACCTCTCCATTGTCTTCCCTTTGCCGCTGCTCTACTGTCACGATTTCGCGACATGTCGCGAAATCGTGACATTTTTCCTATTGCACCTTCTTTGCCTTTTTTTGTCGTGATTTTGTGACACATCACGAAATCGCGACGTTCTTCCTCCTTAGGCAATTTTTCAAATGCCTCTTCATCGTGCTGCTGGATGCTCCTGCATCAGACACTCGGGGTTGGTGGAGAAGTGATCTTCACTTCTACACTGTCTAGTTGCTGCCTCCTGCAACATCTCCAAACATTCCTCTGCCTCTACAGCCTACTTCAACCCCTTCTCTTGGTCCACACAACTTTTGTCTTCCTCTAGACAGATTCTCCCACTGCTGCATACTTCTTCTGCACTGCTTGCACTCCTCTTCTTGGCCAGTTAGATTTCTGCCTTCTTCCAGGCAGATCCTGGCACTACTGCACTCTTCTTTGCATGCAGCCTTCTTTAGCTTCAGCTTCTGATGCACTCCAACATCTCTCTTTTTCTGTCTTTCTTCACGCCTTTTGCGTCGCTCCTCTTGCTCCCATAATTTTATGCTAAGCCACTCCTCTTGCAGGGCTTTAAATTGTCGCTGTAATGCCAAGAACTCTTCCTTCGGCACCATATCGCTCCTACTGCCATGGCTTCTTTGTGGATGCATTTTTTTTTACCAGGTCCTAGCGTAAACTGCCTCACGTTCGATGAATCTGCTTACGCACTCAGAACCCTAACTCACTCTTCTCTCTCTCAAAACCCTACCACAGATCCTGGCGCAAACTGCCTCACGATCGACGATCAGTTTACGCACTCAAGAACACTAGCTCTGATACCACTGATGGAGGACCGAGAAAATCACATGCTCACACTCATGCAATTCCCAAATTTTTCTTCTATTAAATCTAGAAAATACATACAAACAGCCCGCAGGCTTTACAATGACCAACGCTCGGCTTGGTCTTCTCACTTCCACACTCTGCGTGCAATCTCCGATCCACCACCTGATCTAATACATTAAACTGGGTTTTTATAGAGGCCCCGACCCTCTGAAATGTCTTTTGAAAAATCTATCCACCAACCCGATTTAAGACCCCACTCCGCACGGTCCCTATCATCGTCGCTTCCTATCAGGATACTCTGCGTGCCCATCCTTTTTGTTTCCCGTGCTTCTTGGTTCTCGTTCATCTTTACTGCACCTTGGTGCCACATGTCGTCCTTGCCCTACAACCGTCGCCTGACCTCTACTGCTTCTGTTGTGGCCTTCGAAAATACAGTATGTCGTGAAATCACGACGTGTCACGATTTCGTGACCTCTCCTTTATCCTGCCCTTCCTTCTCCTTTTTGGTCGTGATATCACGACATTTCTCTTCATTTTTGCCTTCTCGCCTTCAGGTTGTGATATCGCGACATGTCGTGATATCACGACATCTTCCCCAAGCGCTGCCCTCCTTGACTTCAAGTCACGATATCGTGACTTGTTGCGATATCGTGACATCTTCCCTTTACCCTTGCTGTCTCCGCCTTCAAGTCACGATATTGTGACATGTCGCGATATCGTGACAATTGCCTTCTGCTGCCCCTTGCCTGCTTGCTCTTGTCGCGATTTAGCGACATGTCGCGAAATCGCGACACATCCATTTCCTCCGCTCGGCTGCTGTCTTTGTCGCGATTTTGCAATGTGTCATGAAATCACGACACTTCCACTGTGCCCTCCTGCTGCTGCTCCGATGTCATGATTTTGTGATGTGTCGCGAAATCGTGACCTTTCCACTGCCTCCCCTTCGTCGCTGTTTCGCTGTCATGATTTTGCAACATGTCACGAAATCGTGACCTCTCCATTGTCTTCCTTTTGCCGCCGCTCTGCTGTCGCGATTCTGCGACATGTCGCGATTTCGTGACATGTCACGATTTCGCGACATGTCGCGATTTCTTGACATGTCACGAAATCGTGACATTTTTCCTACTGCGCCTTCTTTGCCTTTTTCTGTCACAATTTTGTGACACGTCGCGAAATCGCGATGTTCTTCCTCCTTAGGCAATTTTTCAAATGCCTCTTCATCAGGTGCTGCTGGATGCTCCTGCATCACTAGAGCTTATAGAGGTTTCCTATGCAACAACAAAAAATAGTCAGTATGTAATATACATAAAACATTACCAAGAAAAGACCTAGGTTCAAACCTTGGGGGCATGCATGTTGCAAATGTAGTAGTCTGATATGAATCCTTTGAGTGCACGCTGGACCAACAATGATGGTACTAATCCCGAGTGACCGATGGTCCCTCTCACGTTGGGTCAACAATAATGAGGTGGTATAGGCTTTTTGGGAGCAACCCCTATGGTTTGAACCTTGCACTTGGCAGTTTCTAAAAATAGTGTGGATGTAATCAACTCCCCTATGTATCCAAAAAAAACAAAAAAATACATACAACATGTTTCAATTTCATGTAATCTACTAGAAAATAGTTATTAAAACTTAAAAATATATATTTGTTATTTTTATCTGTAGGTTTTAGAGCAATTGGTGAAGAGTGAATAATTTGACAATTTAATCCAAGGTTCAAATTTCATGGATGAACCTTAACATTTGATCAAATGGCATTAGTACATTCGGTTAAATTTATTAGCTTTCAAGGAAGAAACCTAAGTTTGAATCTTGTCAAGTGAAATATGGATGAACCTTAACATTTGATCAAATGGCATTAGTCTATTTGGTTAAATTTATTATCTTTCAAGGAAGAAACCTAGGTTTGAATCTTGTCAAGTGATATATGCATAACAACCAACTCGTTATAATACCATGTGGTATTGATGATTACACATAGAGTTCATTTCAATCTCATATAACCAATAAATAAATAGATATATGTGTGTGTAAGAGAGATTTATATTGAGTTAAAATAGTTAAGGGTTCATTTCAATCTCATACAACCAATAAATAAATAGATATATGTGTAAGAGATATTTATATTAAGTTAAAAGAGTTACATGCATAATCCATAAAGTTATAAGATAGTATATCCATCAACAAAAAAGGAAGAATACGTAGACCAAAGGGAAGGCCTTCATCCCTTTGGCTAAAGTTTTTTTTTTTGTGAAGAGGAGTAAAAACTTAAATTAGTTTAAAATCAAAATACATATCCCGCATCTCCAATATTGAAGTCTTTTAAGCCAATTTTTAATAGAGGATGTGGGACTAATCCCCCTCACATATAATCTACTATAGGTGTATATGAAAAAAAGAGTAACCATAAAGCAAAGTTATATAAATCTAGATACAACACGCAATACTATAATCAATGCTAATAATGGAAAAAAGAGTTTCCTTGATCCGATGAGGCCACCATTTGGGAGGATATCCATAGAAAGTAAGGTCTCCTCAATCAAGAGCCCAATTAAGCATCACATCTACCACCTTGTTATGATCTCTAAAGATGTGTATGAACTCCACTATCTCAAATAATTGTTGGGTCATCTCTATTTGCTTAAGTATTATTTGTACTCTGTATTATTTTGCTTGCCTGGTCCTTTTAAGTGGTTAATCATAATTTGGGAGTCTAATTCCACCTGAATTTTCCTCCACCCCACCTTTAGAGCCTCCTATAATCCCCTTAATATGGCATATCCCTTTGCCAGGTTATTGGATAAGATACCTAGGTTTTTTGTGAAGATAAAAGCAAGGGCACCATTCGAGAGGCGGTCTATTCCCCCTATACTCTCTTCCTAGATTTTCCCTTGAGGCTCCATCTATATTAATATTATCCAATCCCTATGGAGGAGGTTTCCAATTCCCAATTATGATTACTTGTGCATGATTTGAGGTTACCTTTTTTATGTAACCATCATTGGAGACACTTATAATTTGGATTTTACATAAATCCATTTTTATTTAGAACTTTGGGGTTCTTTTAACAGGTATTGGGTTGACTTCCTCATATTGGTTTTAATCCTTTGCCAGGCAAAGTGGTTGTCTTTGTACTTTTGGTTGAAGATATGATTATTTATCTCCATAGAAGGAGAGTCATCTCCACCTAAAAAATATACTAAGTGGGTTGGTCTATTTCCTCTCATTTAGGCCACTCCCTCCAAAGTTGTTCTATAGAAGATATCTTAGACCAGCGGATGCCTTGCAAAGTTGCCATCTATTTCCATAGTTTAATTGTGATGGGAATTCTTTAAAAAAGTGAGAGATCGTTTTCTCATTCTCTCAATACATCTCACATTCTCTCAATACATCTCACATCTAAAAATCCCATGCATCCCTCTTTTTATAAGTTTTTCCCTTGTCAGTGCCCTTCTATGAAGTAGAAGCCAAATGAACAATCTTACTTTGGGCCAAAGGTTTTATTCCCATAGTTGCATGAATATATCACTTGACGAGCTTAGGGTACTTTGGCCCATTAAGTATCCAGAGGCAATTGTATATTCACTTTAATTTTACTTACCCCATCCAAGAGTATCCTCCTCTTGAGACCACAAGAGTGATCTCATCTAGATGGTCCTATAAATTTCTTTTTATCCTCTATGATTTGGATTAGCCACTCCTCTATTGGGATCCATTGCCTTCCTACCTCCTAGATACTACTTTGAGGTTAACAATATTTGGCTACTGTTGGTCCAAAATCTGCCACAGGAAAGGATTTTACAAGTGCGCCCTAGACCCGACCAACATTGAAAGGCTGGAAGCAAGAAATGGCTCCCAGACCAATCTCCAGAGTGGGCTGGTTCCCTTCACTATTCTAAACTTGGTGTAAGATAAGGGTTACTGGAAAGAAATTAAAAAAAGGTTACAGAAAGAAATGGGAAATATGGCCACAGGCCGAAGTTATGGGATCAGAAAATAGCAGCAGGAAACTTCAAGTGCAGCAACAACAAGCAATAAAAGTTACTAACTTAACTTCCGCACGATGCATACAGAAAAACCCTCCAAAATCACATTCCAGGAATTTATACTCTTACGGCAATATTCAAATCCAGTATGCAGAATTTAAATGTAACAGCCATGAAGACATACAAATGCTATTAGAAATGCAACATGAACAGAAAGGAAATCACCAATGCAAACGCTTGAAAAATAGAAGCCAATCCTTTATTCCCGCAAACGAACTTCCGAGTCTCTAGCAGAGAATTTTCCAACCCTTTGCAATGAAGTTTACATTGGTTTTTATAGAGGTCCGTCCTCTTTGCAGCATTAAATATTTGCCACCATCCTTCTCGTGATCTACAATTGTGCCTTGGAAACCAAGAACACGATCTCCTTGATTACAGCCTTGAAGAAACAAAAATTAAATGCAATGAAACGTTCACGGTCACCTTCATTAAATTTGTCTTTGAACGTGTACATGAAATCATTGAATTAACCTACGAACAGTGGCTTCGAACAAATAAAATCTTCAATTTTGGTGGCTTGAACGCGTTCCTCGACCTTGACCGCATTGGAAATCCACATTACATTAAATTCGGGTCAGCATTAAATCCTTGGAAATCGAGAAAAACCCCTCGGGCCATTCATACTGCACTTGGCGGGAAACTGCGCAGGTCACGAAAACGCGACGGGTCGTGAAATCACGACGTCTTTTTACGTCATCTGCTTTGGCTGCTACACATTTCGGTCTTTGGCTCTTTCCTCCGCTCTGCCCCGTGAAAACGGAACATGTAGCGATTTCGCTACACATTTTCGGCACTTGGTACGGTCTTGTGAAGGGGCCGCAAAAATGATACAACCTTTTTCTCTTTGAATGTCTTCGCCCTTCTCTTGTCACGATTTCGTTGCATATTCATCTCGCTCAGCCCTGTCATCAAAATTGCAACGAATCGCTACAACTTTCATTTCTTTTGTTTTCGGACCAAAACGACCGCGATTTGAGAACGTGCAGTGCATCGCTGCAACTTTTTGCCTAGACTCACTTCTCAACAAAGACCGCGCGATTTTGCAACGTGCAGCGATTCACTGCACATTTGAGCCTTTACTCCCTTTTCACAAAACGCCCCGCGATTTTGAAACATGCGCTTTGCATCCTTAACTTTTTTTTGCCTTTTCCGGTTTTAACATGCAGCGCATCGCTGCAACTTCCGAGCTCTCAAGCCTTTGAAACCGCCCGCGTCGCGATTTTGGGACGTGCAGCGCATCGCTGCACTTTGAGCACTTAAGTCTTCGGCTGAGTTTTCTTTTGTCGCGATTTCGCGACAATTTGTCGTTGTTCCTCCTTTGCTTGTCACAAACCGCGAAAATAGAACACGTCGCGATATCGCGACGGTTCTGCCCAACCTGCATGCGTTGACCATGTTGACCGTGATTTCGAGACACGTCAGCGAATCGCTGCAGTTTCTGGACTTAGTCATTTTTGCTCATTTTCTCTCCTTTTTGCTTCAAAGCCGCATCAAAGCCTGTATAAACGTTAGATTTGCAATAATGTACACATTAATACTTCAATGAAAATCAATGTGGCAAAAATGCCAACATTCTTGGCGGCTCACGGGGTATACAGCTCGCTGTATGCAAGAATCTAGGCCTTAATCCATTGGGCACAGAGTCATGAAAAACTTAAAGTCAGTTGCTGAGATACATTGCAATGGACTGTTGCAAAACTTCTCTACTGAAAAATTGAAACTGGAAGAACCTGCATAGAATTGGTTATGAAATAAATGGAATGAGAGGGTGGAATGAGATCTTGCGATTGCGCAAGCGGTGGCTGCAATGGAATGATGGTAATAATGAAATGATGAAGTGGGCAAGTGATGTAGTAGAACAACAACAGAATGCTGCTGTACTGCCAGCTGCAATGGATATGGAAGGAAAGTAAATGAACGGATGGAATGGAAATGGAAATATGAAGGCTGTGGAATGAGATTGAACTAGACTATAAATTAAATATGTAAAAGGACAGAACTTAGAGGAAAGGGATAAGAAGGAACGGGAATAATAGGAATGGGGAAAAGAAACAACAGCCGTGGCTTTGTTTTTTTTTTTTTTTTTTTACTGCAGAAGAAAAAGAAGGAGGAAGATGAAGAAGGGAAAGGAAAGAAAAAGGGAAGGGAAAAGAAGAAAGTGCTAGAAAGCCACCAAACTGTTGGGATTGGAAAAGCACAAAAGGAAAACAAGCACGGACGGCTCGCAAGCAACAAGAACCGAGGTGAACAAATAAATTTTTTTTTTTTTTTTCCTCTTCTATTTTTTTTTTTAGTTTTATATATCTATATACAAGGGTTTACGACATGATTGGCATGTCGCCACCACAAACCCGATCTCAGGAGTTATCCGGTAAATCTGCAATGTCCCGCCCAGATTTGGTCATACTTGAGTCGGTCCCTGAAATTGGGTTGGCTTCTTCCTGTAGTTCTCCCTTCGACAGTGGCAGTGTCATGATTCAAGAAGTTGACTATCTGCTCATTATCTTCAACGACTTGCCCAAAAGACTTGCATAATGTTGCTCCTGCCCCATCTTTGGATTTAACCCCATCAAAAAATAGCTGCCATAAATGATCTGTGACAACATTCTGATCAGCTTGATTAGGCAATTCCTGCTTCATGTCACTCTCAGGATTTTGGATGGCATAACAGCCGATTTCAGTTTCCAGCATGGCATTAAAATTAAGCATAGAAAACTGATCATCCAACTGAAGATTATTTAAAACTTCATTCAGCAAAATAGAGTCTTCAGACTCGTCAGTAAGCATGTAAACAGACCGCACTTCCTTTTCTGTTTCTTCCAACTTTTCAATGTGAAAAGAAGAAGGCTTTTCATTTTGAATCCTGAGACGCCTACCCTTGACAGGAATTTCTAAATGGGAATAATCTAGTGCCAAATAACCCCCTAACTTGGCGGTAAACTCCCTAGATAAACACATACTAAAGTAGGGCTCTAAATCAACCACAACAATTTCTTGGATAACAGTAACTTGGGGCATTGTATGCAGAGTAATTGGAACATCCTTAATCACACCCACTATTTTTACAGGCGTACCATCTAATTGCAGAACTCCAGGACTACTCCGTGTGTACTCCATTCCCATTGCTTCACAGACTCCCTTGGGCATTACAGTGGTTGCGGCTCCAGAATCAATCATACAATTATGTACAATCCAGCCTTCTATTTGCAATGACAAGTAAAATGGAGGTGGTCTGTTCTTTCCAGTAGCAGAGGTGGTTAAAGTTTGTGCATACACTGTCTGGGTAGGACCTTTTTCATTATCCTTGACAGATTTTAACGATTCCTGTAATAAGTCTACTTGGCCTGGCAACTGCAAAGCGTCATAGAGGCTTACCTTAGCAGGGGTCTTCTTCAGATCTTCAACTATGTTGTATGAAACTGCAGCAAGGTCTTTCTTCTCAGCAGGTTGTTCAAATCTGGTACGATATTGTTGTGTAGCTTCTACTCTCAGCCTCTTTGTCAGTGATGGATACTTCAACTTTTCACGAGCTTGCTCCTCTGCTTCTGATCTTGCCGGTGCAGCTGCGGCCTTTTCTTGAACTCTGTTAAAAGCAGGATCCTTCGGTAATACAGGTGCATCAGACTTTGGAGCTGGCTTTTGCACAGCAGCAGGCACTTTCAACGGCTCTAAGATAGCAGGATCAACTGTCACGGGCTTTTTTCCAGTCCTTGTCAGAACTGAAACTTGTTCTTCAATTGGAGACATTAAATTATGGCCAGCTTCTGAGATCATGTTAACTTGTCCACCCGAAGAGCTGGCAGCCAAAGTCTGCACATAATTCAGGTGTACCATACACGTATCCTCTCCATGAGGATCATTGCAGGTTGAGCACCAATACATTCTGTCTGCAAGGGCTGCATCTTCATTTACTAGAGCAGTCAAGCCTTTTTCAGGTGCTTTGCTTGTGGAGGCAGCTTGATCTCTAGTAATTTGAGGAGGTTGAAATCTCCTTGGCTGGAAATCTCTTTCGGCTTGCTTCCTCTCAATGAGGGTGATCTTGTTTCCCATGGCCCTAATTGCTGAATTTGCAGACTTAACCTCTTGTAATAAGGCGGTATATGGATCAGGGTTTGCAGGTGCAGGAGGTGCTTGGAAAGGGCAAAGGAGGCTGGTGGTGCTTGGCAAAGCTGGAAATGCGAGTGGAAACGGGAGATGATTGAATGCTAGGTGCAGGAAGCGATAAAGGAGCTAAAGCAGGCAACTGAGAAACTGGGACAGGTGCAACCTGAGGTGCTTTAGAACTCCATGATGGTGTGGGATACATAGCTGGCATGGGCTGTGGTTGTGAACCGTATAAATATTGAGGCAAATCTGGAATGAGAGGCATAGTTACCTTTGGAGTAAGTCTCCCTACAACAACCAGATCTACTTCTGCTTTAATTGCTTGTTCAAACAACTCTGGAAACGTTGTCACATTGGACTGCCGAACAGCCCAGCCAATATCTGAGTGGAACGCTCTGAGATAATAAAGTGCAGCCAATTCATCAGCAGGCCGAATACCATCAGGAATTCTGTGCCAAGTTCTGGTAAATCGGACATTAAAATCAGGTATCTCCTCCTGGGGATGCCTCTGTATTACGGTAAACTGATTCAACAATGAGAAGGGGTCAGCCTGTTCATGGAAATTTTTAACCAGCAAATCACCGAATTGATCCCAAGATGTTATGGTGCCTGGAGGCAGCGTTCGGTACCAAAACAACAGTTTACCTCTCAAAGAACATACTAACAACTTCACCATTACATCTTCATCGGTGATATCATGGATGGCCGCTAAGGAAGCAACATCATTAATGTGCTCATAAGCGGTTTTACCAGTCCCATCGTAAGTCGGTAAAGCCTTCAGTGCAGCCTGAGGAACTGGGTTCTGAGCCTGCAAGTTCAAGGCTCCAGAGCTATTCCATGCCAAAAAAATTTTGGGTGGAGGATATTGTGCCATTGGAACTAGTGGATATGGCTGGGAAAATGGAACACTAGCAACAACACCAGAGTTTTGTACAACAGAGGATGGAAGGGATGAGGAAACCAACCTAGAATGCTCACCACTTCTTGAACTATCAAGCTCGAAAAACTGAACCAGATCACCAAATTTCTTGGACTGTGATCTCGTGATCATGAATAATTTTTGAGTTCAGCAGAGTCACCAAATAACAGGCAGGCATCCACGATCAAAAATCCGGATCTTCAACTCAGCAAAGTCGCCAGATGAACTTACAAATCTCCGCTATGAGGCCAAGACAGCTCATCAAATCTTGAGACCTCCGGGTGTTAAAACAAATGTGGATTTTTGTGAGACAGAAGAAGTCTGTCCCACCGGGCGTGCCAAAACTGTTGGCACCGGTGGGTTTATCACTTTGGAAAATTATGCTTATCCCACCGATTATGAATTCTTGGAGACAAAACTTGTCTGTCCCACCGGGCGTGCCAAAAACTGTTGGTCACGAATCTGCCACAGGAAAGGATTTTACAAGTGCGCCCTAGACCCGGCCAACATTGAAAGGCTGGAAGCAAGAAATGGCTCCCAGACCAATCTCCAGAGTGGGCTGGTTCCCTTCACTATTCTAAACTTGGTTAAGATAAGGGTTACTGGAAAGAAATTAAAAAAGGTTACAGAAAGAAATGGGAAATATGGCCACAGGCCGAAGTTATGGGATCAGAAAATAGCAGCAGGAAACTTCAAGTGCAGCAACAACAAGCAATAAAAGTTACTAACTTAACTTCCGCACGATGCATACAGAAAAACCCTCCAAAATCACATTCCAGGAATTTATACTCTTACGGCAATATTCAAATCCAGGTATGCAGAATTTAAATGTAACAGCCATGAAGACATACAAATGCTATTAGAAATGCAACATGAACAGAAAGGAAATCACCAATGCAAACGCTTGAAAAATAGAAGCCAATCCTTTATTCCTGCAAACGAACTTCCAGTCTCTAGCAGAGAATTTTCCAACCCTTTGCAATGAAGTTTACATTGGTTTTTATAGAGGTCCGTCCTCTTTGCAGCATTAAATATTTGCCACCATCCTTCTCGTGATCTACAATTGTGCCTTGGAAACCAAGAACACGATCTCCTTGATTACAGCCTTGAAGAAACAAAAATTAAATGCAATGAAACGTTCACGGTCACCTTCATTAAATTTGTCTTTGAACGTGTACATGAAATCATTGAATTAACCTACGAACAGTGGCTTCGAACAAATAAAATCTTCAATTTTGGTGGCTTGAACGCGTTCCTCGACCTTGACCGCATTGGAAATCCACATTACATTAAATTCGGGTCAGCATTAAATCCTTGGAAATCGAGAAAAACCCCTCGGGCCATTCATACTGCACTTGGCGGGAAACTGCGCAGGTCGCGAAAACGCGACGGGTCGCGAAATCGTGACGTATTTTTACGCCGTACGCTTTGGCCACCCCCGTCATGCTTTGCTGCCCGCGAAAACGGAACATGTAGCGATTTCGCTACACATTTCCGGCACTTGGTACGGTCGTGCCCAGGGGCCGCGAAAATGATACAACCTTTTTCTCTTTGAATGTCTTCGCCCTTCTCTTGTCGCGATTTCGCTGCATATTCATCTCGCTCAGCCCTGTCATCAAAATTGCAACGAATCGCTACAACTTTCATTTCTTTTGTTTTCGGACCAAAACGACCGCGATTTGAGAACGTGCAGCGCATCGCTGCAACTTTTTGCCTAGACTCACTTCTCAACAAAGACCGCGCGATTTTGGAACGTGCAGCGATTCGCTGCACATTTGAGCCTTTACTCCCTTTTCACAAAATGCCCCGCGATTTTGAAACATGCAGCGCATCGCTGCAACTTTCGAGCTCTCAAGCCTTTGAAACCGCCCGCGTCGCGATTTTGGGACGTGCAGCGCATCGCTGCACTTTGAGCACTTAAGTCTTCGGCTGAGTTTTCTTTTGTCGCGATTTCGCGACAATTTGTCGTTGTTCCTCCTTTGCTTGTCACAAACCGCGAAAATAGAACACGTCGCGATATCGCGACGGTTCTACCCAACCTGCATGCGTTGACCACGTTGACCGCGATTTCGAGACACGTCAGCGAATCGCTGCAGTTTCTGGACTTAGTCATTTTTGCTCATTTTCTCTCCTTTTTGCTTCAAAGCCGCATCAAAGCCTGTATAAACGTTAGATTTGCAATAATGTACACATTAATACTTCAATGAAAATCAATGTGGCAAAAATGCCAACTGCTACCTTAATCCAATTATTTCTATGTAGATTCTCCATCAATGATCTCCAAGTTGAAATTTGAGTTATTAGAGAATGATCATCCCATGAATCTATCCAAAATTTAGCCTTTTTTTCATTATGGATAATCCAAAATAATCGTTCCTTGATCGTATTCTCTCTTATTTTGAGTCCCATTAAGCTGGGAGATCCTCTACTAGGAAGTGGAAATCAAATAAGCTCTATCAAGGTTTTATTCTCTACATATTTGACCCTCAAAATTTGAGCCCACAAATCCTCAAGGAATTTTAGCAATTTTTAATATAACTTAGTCGATAGTGCCTTGTTATTCTTGACAACTGATCTGATTCCTAGTCCTCCCTATTTTTTCTATAGGTATAAAGTATCCCATTTCACCAGTACCCATTTTTATCCTTCCTTGAATCCACTCTAGAGGAATCTATAGCTTATTTGATATAATTATTTATGAACTACTTTGGGTATGGCTAGCACTTAAGATACATAAATAGGTATGGCATCGAGGATTGTTTTTATTAAGGTCATCTGACTTCCTGTAGAAAGCCACCTATTAGTCCATTTTTCCAATTTGTCTTTCACTCTATCTGACATCCAAGTCCATTCCTTCTTTTTTGCCTCTCAACTATAAGTGGAATTCCTAAGTAGGTAATTGGAAGAGACGTCTTCTTGTATCTCAATTTATCCAACAAAGTTATCTCCTTCTTAGTTGAGCAATGGAAAGATGACCTTAGAATTTTCTTCATTTATAAATTGTCCATTCATTTTTGTAAATTGTCCTAGAATCATTTTAAATTTGGAGGCCTCCCTTGTTGTTGTTTTTTATAATAACGTAGAGTCATAAAAAAAATATAGGTGAATAATTGGTTTAGCTCTAATTTCTATTATTATTTACTCCAAATCTTTGGTTTCCCTACTCTTAGATAATATTTTGCCTAAACATTCAGTTAATATGATGACCATGTATAGGGATAAGGGGTCTCCCTACCTGATACCTCTAGAAGTTGTATATAACTTGGTAGGAGCTCCATTTACTATAATTGAGTAAGATACAAAGGAAATCCATCCCTTGATCCATTCTACCCAATCCCCTAAGAATCCAAAATGTCTCATCACGTTTAGGAGGAAGTGCCAATCAACTCTATCATATAATTTAGATAGGTCTAACCTAATAAATGTGGAGGGTATTTTTTATACCTACATAGAGTAGATGGCCTCCTAAGCTAAGACTATCTCATCCAAGATCTGTCTTCCTTCCACAAAACCACCTTGTTATGGAAAAATAATTTATTGAAGAAGAGGTTTGACCCTTTATACCATGATCTTAGTGATAATTTTATATAGGACATTGCAAAGGGCTAATGGTCGATAGCTAGAGATGTGTTCAGACTCTTAAATGATGAGAACCAATACTATATAAGTCTTGTTCACCTCTTTGAGAACCACTTTGTCTATCCTAGCCTCTTCTACCACTTCCAACAATTCTTCCTTAAAAATATCCAAGAATTCTTGGTAGAATTCTATGAGAAATCCATCTAGGCCTAGAATTTTACTTTTTTGCATCTTGAAAACTACCTATTGTAGTTCTTTGATAGTAATTAGGGTAGTCAAAGTTACATTATCTTCCTTTGTGATGAGAGAAGGAATATCTTAGAGTACTTCTTACTTTACCTCTTGGTTTAGTGGTTTGCCTTAAAAAATTGAGCAAAGTATTATCTTGCTATATCTTTCATCCCATCCCATGTGTGTATTGAATCACCTACTATTGTTTTTAGGGATGAGATGAAATTGTGCAACCACCTTGATGGGAGAGATTTACGAAAGAAGTTAGTGTTCCTATCTCTCTCTTGGAGCCATTGGATCCTATATTTCTATTTTCATAGGATCTCTTATCTTTTGTCCCATTCCTCCAACTAAGCAATAAGCCTAGTCTCCTCCTTGCTTCGGATCTCAGTAGTGCCATCCATTCGTATTTGCTTATTTAGGTCCTCATGTTTGGTTAAGATGTGTCATTTCTTTTCCTTTATGTTATCAAACTCGTCATAGTTCCATGTTCTCAATTTGGACTTGAGGTACTAAAGCCTCCTAACAAAATTGTAAATCTTCATACTATGTTTTGGTTTACCCTCCTGCCACCATTGTTGAACATTATCTCGAATGTTGGTTTTTTAGCTAGATTTAATCATAGGTCCCAATAACCAGGATCTTGAGTAAACTTAAATAATAAAGAAATTAATATAAATGGCCAATGTAAATGAACATAAGATTTATGAAATAATAGTTATATGGATCAAAATGGCCAATATCAATAACAATATGCTGAAATAAACTTACAATACAATTGCTCAAATTTTTTTATACAAGATTCAATATTCACTTTGATTCTTTTCACAATATTTTGTTACAATACATGGAACCTTGTCTCCATAATATAACCTTAGAAAGTCAACTCTTCAATACTTTGACTATTGCTCTCCTCACATATCCAGGAGGTGCATCCTTTCCTTTTCCACACATAAGACAAACCTCTCAAGTTCTTTGGATTTACACCTTGACACTTGCATACATGACTCATGACTTTTATTCACTTGCACACTTTGCACACTCTTACATCTACACACTTGCACACATTGTTACATGACACTTGGACACTCTCACACTCTACACACTTGCACACTTTCTCACTCATGATACTTGTACACATCCTACATATAAACACATACTTTAGGAGAAATATAAATCACACATCCTAAACTATAGACTCACACACTAATCTAATATTTATAATATTTACAATGGTACCATGGGGGTACATTAGCATGTACCAAATAATATAATATTCTCCAACATCCCCTATATTACATTATTTGGTTATTGAAGACTTTAGTCTTCAATCTCCAATTTTTGTCTTTGTCTTTTTTCTTTGGTTTTGACATTGCTTGAGATGTTGATGTTGAATTGTTATTGTGTTTCCTTTAGTATTTTGACTTTCTTCATTTTTAACTATATTTTTCTTTTGGCCCTTTCTAATCTTCTTCTTTTGTTTCTTTGCTATGTTCTTCCCTGTCTTGGTCTTGATCATATTCTATTGTTCTTTCCTATTTTTGTAGTCTTGTTTACTACTACTTTTATTTTGTTATCTATATCATTAGTGCCATTAGGAACTTTTGAATATTCTTCATTTTCATATTTTTTATAATTATCTTTAAGTAGGTGTTCAACTATAATTCTTGCTATAAGGACTCTAATTTTATTTCCTTTTGTAGCTCCTTCTATCTCTTGAATCTCTTGAATTTCTTGGACTAAGTTGCCTTTTTTATTTTCTTCTCTTGGTTGTAGTTGTTGTTGTTGTCCATATTGGTATTGAAGCTGATATTACCTTGGTTGAAAATTTTGAAAAGGTTTATTCATTTGATTTCCTTGATTCAAAGAATTATATCTACAAAAAATTGTAGTATGACCTTTTTCCTGCATATGTGACAAAATATTTGTTTCCATCTAGGTTGAGACTGTGATGATGTTGCAATGTTACTTGGCATGTTTTCCTTGGATATCAAAGCATTACTAGTCATTTCATATTTGACTAAATTTTCCACCTCATACCCTTGAATAAAATTAACTAATTCATTAAAGGTTGTTTCCTTACTTAGCACTTGAAGTGACTAAATGTTTGTAACTCTTTGGAAGTGCTCTTAAAGTAACTTGGACAAGAAGTGCATATTCTACTTTTTCTCCTAGAGTCAATCATTTAGCCTTTATATCTACTATTATTTGAAGAAAAAGTTTTATACTCTCTCCATTATTGGCCTTTAATGAATATAATTGTGACTACAAATGCAATATAGTGGCTTTATTCTTTCCTTCAAATATATCACATAATTTTTTTCAAGCAACTTTTAAATTCTCTGCATCACATATATATGGTTGAATTTCATAAATTAAACCAAATGCAATTAGCATAAGGGCTTTTGCATCATCCTCTTTAATTTTTTTTTTTCCATTTTCATCTTCTGCTTTATCCTTTGTTCCTTTTACTATTTCCTAAAGTTGTTCAACAATGAAAATGGATTTTATTTTGGTTTTCCATGATGCAAAATTAGGTCCTTTCAAAATTTATGATTCATAAAGGAAAAATTTATTATTTGACTTAGTGCAACTCATTTAAATATCAAATTTATCTATATCTTGGATCACCTTATGTCCACTTTTCATATCTCTTGGGTTACTCCTAATTCGTTGAGTCACCTTTTCACTCGATGGCCTGCTCCATTCAAAAATCTCAGATTATCTTCTTTATGGAAAGTGAGGCTTCATCCTATCTTATGGCAATTGTGGCATGAAAGAAATAGCAAGATTTTCTCTTCCTCCTCTAAGGATCCCATCTCTGTAGCCAACAAAGTTATTGCATTTGCTATCAAGAATTTCCAGCTCTTCCCTTATCCCAAACCATATGATTCTAGATTGGAGTCTATTATGTTCTCTTATTTAAATATTCCCTGCAACTCCAGTTCTATTTTACCAGCCCCCCATCCTAGAGTGGGTGCCCATTGGATTCCTCCCCAAGTGAGTAGCTGAAACTTAATTTTGATGGAGCCTCCAAAGGAAACCCAGGGGATGCTGGTGTAGGTGGTCTAGTTAGAGATAGCAATGGTCAAGTTATTATGGCTTATGTTGAGTATTTGGGGTATCAAACAAATCATTTTGCTGAAGGTCATGCATTGTGGAGAGGGCTAGATCTTCTCAAGGATTATAAATGCAACCTTTTTATTGAGGGAGATTCCTTGAACATTATAAATGCTCTTAAAAACAACAGGGTGTCCTATTGGAATGTAGAACTAATGTTTAGGAAGCTAAGAAGTTGTCCCAAAATTTTAATGATATCTCTATCAACCATGTGTACCATGAAGCTAACAGACCTGCAGATATTTTTACCAATTGGGGAGTTATCCATAAATATCTATCCATTTGGAAAGAAAGCTTTCACCAATAAGTTTTAAATGCTACTAATAATGATTTGGTTTGAAATTTGTGGTCACAGGTTTTGGTGGGTCAACTTCTCCAATGTTGACTCTACCATTTTCAACATGATGTGTTTCTTTGGTTCCAATTATTATAGCCAAAGTTTTATTATTAGCATGACTCTCTGCCTTGCTATCAATGCTGGCATTTAGTTCTCCCATTTCCCTTCTATGAAGTATGCAATATCCCAAGATAAGCCCTATCAGTGGGTTTACCTTGTGGTTGTCTTCTCCAAGCATGTCAAGTCTCTGAGTAGGTCTAGGCTATGCAATTGGATGTTATTAAACAATATCAATATGCATCAAGTATTGAGATGCTTAAGTTTATGTCTTGTGAATTATGAGATTCATTATTTTAGTCATTTGGCACTTCCAATCCTATCCCAAACCTATCATGTGCGAAGTCTGTCCTGTGCCATATTTGTTTTTTCAATGTTGGTTCCTTATGGAGAATTATTATGTGATCTGCCAATCACACCAACTCAACTTCCATAAAGGGCGTCTATTGTACCAAAAAATTCTATATTTACATCCTTGGTCCGTGTCAGTCCATTGTCATCTAGTTTTGTTCGTCGTTGTGTGTCCTAGGTAATAAGAAGCTTTTGTGGGCTTCCTTTCTCCTCAGTATTACCAATATGGCCCTGCTTGAGCCATCTACCCTTCATCTTGATCCCCTATCTCACACATTTCTAGAAGCTCATGGTCTCATTTCATTTCTAAGCAAGTTCAAAGGGGTTGAGCAAGATATCAATGAAACATTTATTATTTCATGTAATAATGGTTATGTTGTTGTGCGTAATCTCCATTTCAGAGTTACTGTTAAGCTGATGGCTGAGGTGATAGAACTACCAATGAAAGGGCAAGTAGTGTGAAGATATCATCATAATTGGGAACCTGAGCTCCAGGATTTCCTAAATCATTTGAAAATTTTCAAGTGGAAGGGTGTTGCTATTGATCGTGAGTCGCTGCCTACACCCTGGTTCACGGTGTCTATTATAGTTTTTATGGATCTTTTGCGAGCTTTCCCTACGTGGGTTTTTGTCATAGCTCCTTTACAAGTTTTTTAGATAGTTACTTCTCTTAAGCAACCCCTATGTGGGTATTGCTCAGACTGCATTTTTATTTTTTTGACGTCAGACGTCCATCCAACCTTCTCTACTGTTGTTTGGACCTTTTTCTTCAGGTTGTTATTGGCCAATATGCAGGCCTGTGTCATCTTATACTATTAGTTTAGCTACCAGTTTATGTACTTGGGTTTGGGGCCATTTAAATATCACACTTAATCAATTTTACCTACCAAAAAAAATATTTCAAATTTATTCCTTTGGAGTAGAAATTCTTATTCTCCAAATTTTATAGTCAAGTTTAAATTTAAATTGCTTTCAATAATTAAAATTTCTAATTTCAAAAAACTAGATTTTGAAAAATAAATTTTAAATACAATTTATCCTTATCTCTCCAATATAAATTTATTTTCCAAAAAAAAAAAAATCTTTTAAAGCCTTATTTCTCCACCTTATTAAAAAAAATGCAATGCAGCTTAAATTTAAACTTGACTTAAACGCTTTCATCAATTAGAAATATTTTAAACCTTACCTTAACAATTGCAACACCTTTTTCACCAAATGTTGTTAGATGCATTAGGTTGATTCAGATTCATCCAAGTGTTGATGAATCATATTAGCCCATCTATTTTTCTTTGATCGTGTTGTCTCCTTTATGCCTTCACATGAATCTTTTGACCTTTGGTATTTTAGTTTCTTCCAAGGTGCTACCAAATTTTCATTCCTTCTATCTTAGGTTTCTTTGGCACTAAGGTAGGCTAAGGTGCTCAGGTCTTCATAAAGAATATTCTTAAACACTTCTTATTTGCTATGGCACTCAAACTTACTAAGGTGCTCAAGCATTGAGATGATGACTTTAGGTTTGTTATTGCTTCACTGGCATTGATGGGCCTCTCAAATTGGATGACTCCTATTACTACTCTATTTATTAACTTAGGTAACTCATTTATCTAAGCTCTATAGGAATAATTAGGTAGGTTCAATGGCTCCCTTCTTTGTATCCTTGCTCTTTTGGTAGAAATCTCTTTGAATTAGGTAACTTCAATGGATCCTTTCTTCTTATCCTTTTTATTTTGTTGCTTCCTTGCCTTAGGTGGCTTTGGCCACTCTTATCTTATTCTCTCTTCTCAAAGAGATTATAGTTGCATGGCTTTTACTACCCCCAAATAATGCTAGCTCTTGACTATATGGATTGGGTCACATCTCAGGTCCAAAACTCAACTACACTAGTACAATATTCTATGTCTTGAGATGATTTTTGGCACCACTCTTAAAGTTGAAATCCCTGAATAACCCGACCTCTAGGTTTTTTCCCTTTTTCTTAAAGCTTTCTTCAAGCAATTTACTAGTCAATATCGATATGATAGTATATATTATGAAGTCCTATATTTCCGAATAACAAAATTTTGGTTCTAAAAAATTCACAATAGATTTTCTCCACAATAATCAATTCTATTTCAAATAATTTGAATCAAACTCAAATACAATATGAGCCTTAAAAGCTCTTCAACTATAAAGCTTTTTCCTTAGAGCTTTTAAATTTAAATTCACACCAAAGTTTTCTCTAATGCTAGATATTAATCTTTAAATCCTTCTTACTCAAAGTGAGGATAAAAATAGTGGTTATGATAGATCAATTCTCCTAGCTACTTGGCTTGAATCTAGCTCTAATAGAGTCTACTCAAGGTAGCTCTGATACCACTTTTGGTATTAGTCAAATTTAATCATAGGTCTCAATATCCAATATCTTGAGTAAAATAAAATACTAGAGTAATTAATATAAATGGACAATGTCAATGAACATAACATTCATGAAATAATAATAATATGTGTAGAAACCAAAATCTAGCCACTTGTCATCCATCTGTATCTCCAATCATAAGACACCCATTATTTACATATAATATGTATTTGTTTAATATATATTTAAATATTAATATTTTATATATTATATTTATATATATTTAATGTATATATATAAATAAATTAATCCTAGCTCTCCACCACGTTTTAATATTAGCCATCCATCCACCTCAATCCATGCCACTTACCGAAAATTAATCTCCACCATTCCTCATGTTTTAATCTTGGTTGCCCATTACCCAGGTTTTGTAGGTGAATTGGAGAGGAGAGGGTAATCCTCCAAGGGAGGTCCCAGGTTCGAATCTCCACCCTACCAAAAATTTGAATTGAGTACCTAAAATCCAATTGATAATGTTGGTGCGGGCAGGGTCGAGTGCGACTCCCAGGTGACTTTGATGGTGTAGAACCCCCTGTTCGTGGTCTCTCAGACCAAGGTGGCCCCGCAAGGGGTTTTTCGCTTAAAAAAAATCTTGGTCACCCATTTGGTGTTGTCAAAACCCAAACATATTTTAAGGGTAGATTATAAAAAGTGATTCAATTTGATGAATCAAGGTCCCTGATTTTTCCAAATTTAAATTTTATCGATGAACATTCATAAAGAATTATGAAAAGGCCTTAGAAACCCTTAAGTATTTAATCCCAGAATATTATTAGTCTCTAAGAATTCTCAAGCCCTTGTGCCCTAGCCATTTTACTGTCGCTTTCATCCCTCGTCGTCGTCGTTTGTATCCCCTGCTTCTGTCGTTGCCCATCTCACACAAATCAGATCTGGTTCTGCAATACTTTCCTTAGCCCTCGAATGTCCACTTGAGCTAGACAAACACCTGCCAGAGATAACTAAGTATCGTTGGGCATTTTTGGTTATTCCCAAACACTCGCAGGTGTCTCCCACACTAGATTTGTAGCCCTACGGCCCTCGGGTGCTGTTAGGGCATCTTTGCAATCATCACTGGCATTATTTATGTAAGCAAAAACATGAAGTTAGAATTATTGATAAGGTAATAATTTTGTGCATTTATTTTTATATTCTTATGCTTTGGTTTGTAGTTTTATTGCAATATCTAGGGTTAGTAATTTTATTCTGAGGGTCTCACACAGTAGAGCCTTCACATGTATTACTAATATTTGTTACTGTTTACTGTGTGTAGTTATGGGAATCATACATTCGATAGCTATTGAAGCTAGGGTGGTCCTATCTAGGATACACAAGCCCACCCACAACCTTGTTGGAATCGAAGACAAGCGTGAAGACACCATCCATTCTTTTCAACTAGGGTTTCTAAGAACCCTAGTAATTCGTAATTTTGTATCAATATAAGCATTGTAAAACCCCACATTTGGGGTCTATTGATTGTAATATTTGAGATCCACCCACAATAATAAAGAGTTTTATCTTATTTATGCAATCTTTGTGTATTACTTTGCTTACTGTTATTTTATATCATTATTAAATTGGTGTTGCTTGATTTTAGATTCACAAATGATGATCATGGTGGGACCCACAAAGGGTTCTCTATATTAATTCACTTTGTCACTAACTTCTATTTTCTATTTATGTTCTATAGGTTTTCAAAAATTTGATCGTGCGATTTTTGCAAAGCTAGGGTTTATGTAAAGTTGCATAAGTTGACAAGAAGTTGCATGAATGCACCGTCATATTTGAGGGATGCAACACTACATTTGAGGTTCGAGAGATGCACCATCACGTTTGAGGGATGAACTACCGCGTTTGAGGGATGCACCACCGCGTTCAGGAGACTCTAGACGACGTTTAGTAGAGTGAAAAAAATATACGTAGGATTTTTGTTGCACTTTGATTTTCATTTTAGGTATTTACCTATTCCAAATAGATTGCATATAAGATAAAATTGCATTTGAACATTCATGGTAGCTACATCATTACGTTAGATTTAAATTTTTGTTGTTTCTTGGTGTTATTACTTATCTTGTATGTTGTATGCATTTGAAAACAAAAAGCATTCTAGTTGCATTATAGGGTAAGAAAGTGTATAAGTAATTGTACTATTTTCTTTTATTTTATATTTCTCTAGATTGTGATAGATTACCTTTGTTCAAGTCTCCTCATGCTATTGGAACCACTCGCTAGTTTAGGGCAGAAGAGTTGGGCAAACCCTCCATTTTTGGAATCACTCATTGATTCAAGATGGATCTTAAGCGGTGTACCCCAAATATCTTTTGAGGGCTTATACTTGACATTGGAATCTCTAATCGCAACTTCTAGTTGAATTCATTACAAATAAAAAGTGTAATTTTTGTGTATTTTCTTCTTGTGTGTGAGAACTATAGAAAACAAGAAATATTAAAAGGAATCACACACACACATTTTATTTTAAACATCAGTAGTTGAACTTCATCACCAACTATTGATCGAGATCATCGATTGTGGGCTTCTTCTCCATCTGTTGGCTTGACCCCCTAGAACACCATAGGAACCCGTGGGTAGGATTTTTGGATTTCATCACCAGGAAATCCCTCATTTGCCTTTCATCCTAAGCATCTTGTATAGTTGTTCAGGTTTAGGATTTTTACATCTTAAACACACAAAACCAATAATAAATAAATAAATAAAATAAAAAAAAATTGTTGCAAAACTTAGGGTATATTTTTATTCGTTTGTTCTTAGTGTTTTCATTTTCATTTTCACTAAGAAAATCTTGAGTTCTGGGAAATGACTCTAAATATTATTGAACCAAATACAAACCACACATCTTAAAAATATCTTGTGTTAAAGAGGGCTAATACCATAAATGGTTGAACCTTGAAGTGAAAAGGGTATTCCTTGCTTGTCCCATTATGCACATAGTCCAAACAAATAGTGGTTTTCACTACTATCACAAAATTATAAATAAAATAAAGAGTAAGAAAAAATACCCAAAACTCTAAATATTTTACACATCACACACCATAGATTCTCAAGTTGTAAGGATAGAACTACATTTCCAGTAAAACGGTTAGGTAGTCCAAATCATCAAAGCTTAGAGATAAAATTCTTGAACTATGGAGTTAATCTCCACTAGGGCTATAGATGCTTGATTGGTAGTGGAGTACACTCATGCATGGCAATATGTCTCTTTTAAAGAGACCTCTAACCACACATAAGGACAAGCTAGCTTCTTGGTCTTCTCCATAACAATTTTTATCCTAATTTACTCAACATGGGATATTGAACTCACTTGCACACACATTGGTTCTTGATTACCTTGAGTCATTACCATGCTCTTGATTCGTAAATGAATTCACTGCATACACATTTAGTCTTAGATAAATTAGGCAGTATTTAGTGGGTTTGTTTGATGTCACTAGTATTTCTAAGTCTCTGTAAAACAATCAGTTTTCCACGTCAACATCCATATCTTCTTCCATGTCAACATCCATGTCAAAATCCATATCATTACATGAGTCTTTCATTTCACATGCCACAAGTTTGGTGCCCCTAATTAAACAATAATGCTATACATGGTCAAGTAAAATCTAAACTATGAATGATCATTAGAGAATTAATTCATTTGCATTCATACACATTATCATTGCATTATAATCCATCACACATATACACATGCATTCACACACACAAAATAAAAAAAAGCAAACACCATGTATATATATACAAAATTTGCATATGCAAAGATCGCTAGAAAGTTCTATACAATAGCACAACTTGGGGGTGTTCAAGGTATCACACCTTCCCCCAATCAAACAAACAACAACACAACTTGGGGGTTTTCAAGGTATCACACCTTCCCCCAATCAAAAAAACAAGCACACAACTTGGGGTATTCAAGGTATCACACCATCCCCACCAATTCAACAAACAATTCAATCACTCAATCACATTCACATCATCAATAAGTCAATTTCTAGGTTCAAAAGGTTGCATCATTTTATCAAAGGTTGAGCCCTTTGCCTCACAAACACACATCAAAGTCAAAAAGCTCCAAAGGGCCTAACCCCTTTGATCACATTTCAATTCAAAAGGCTCCAAAGGAATCAAACTCCTTTTGTCACATACACATCACATCATCAATAAATCAATTGCTAGGTTCAAAAGGTTGCATCCTTTTGTCAAAGGTTGAGCCCTTTGCCTCACATACACACATCAAATTCAAAATATTTTGAAGGAACTAAACTTCTTTGGTCACAATCACATCACATCATCAATAAATAAATTGCTATGTTCAAAAGGTTGCATCCTTTTATCAAAGGTTGAGCCCTTTGCCTCACATACACACATCAAATTCAAAATGCTCCAAAGGAACCAAACTCCTTTGGTCACATACATGTTACATCATCAACAAGTCAAAAATCCCTTCATTTGTTAGGGAAAAAATAGAATCAATCATACACGTCAAAAACCCCTTCATTTGTTGGGGCACAAACATAATCAATCATTTGCATTTTCACAAACCCCTTTTTTATTGGGGTAAAAACACATTCAATCACTTACACTTTCACAAAACCCCTTCATTTGTTGGGGTAAAAATAGACTCAATAACTTGCATATCCACAAAACCATTTATCTGTTGGGGCAAAAATAGAGTCAATCACTTACATTTTTCAAAAACCCTTCATTGGGGCAAGAACATAATCAATCATTTACATTTCCAAAAACCCTTCATTTTTTGGGGTAAAAATAGACTTAATCACTTTCATTTTAAAAAATCCCTTCATATGTTGGGGTAAAAACAAAATTAATCATTGCACTTTTTACATTCATTGCATTTTCTCATGTCAAAAACCCTTCATCTGTTGGGGAAAAAATTGAATCAATCATTGCATTTTCCATAGTCATTCACTTTCCCATGACAAAAACCCCTTCATCTATTGGGGCAAAAACATAATCATTCCTTTCATTTTCCATACACCAGCATTCAACATCATCAATTTCATTCATCATCACATCTCCATTTCAATACTTTTCAATCAATCAACCATTGCATTTACATTCAACATTTACCAAATTCACCCACAATACAACTGAACCTCATATTTAGTGGTTTATCCTAGTCACATGGTGGTTGCAGCGAATGGTTATCCATGCAATCTGGTAGGATGAACAAATCACCATAAGGACACTTACATTTTCAAAAACTATTTTTTTTTGTTGGGAAAAAAACATAATCAATCATTTTACATTTTCACAAACCCCTTTTCAATTGGGGAAAAAATAGAATCAATCATTGCACTCTTCACAGTCATTGCATTTTCTCATGTCAGATACCTCTTTTTTGTTGGGGTAAAAATATAATCAGTCATTGCACCATTAGCTTTCATTGCATATTTCCCAATCACAAACCCCTTTTCTGTTGGGGCAAAAACAAAATCAATCATTGCACTTTTCATAGTCATTGCATTTTCTTATGTCAAAAACCCCTGCATCTATTGGGGCAAAAAAATAATCATTCATTACATTATCCATACATCCGCATTCAACATCATCAATTTCATTCATCATTACACCTTCATTCAACATTTACCAACATTATCCATTTCATTCATCATTACACCTTCATTCAACATTTGCCAAGTACATTCACAAGTACAAGTGAACCTTGTATTTAGTGGTTTATCCTAGTCACCTAGCGATTGTAGTGACTGGTTATCCATGCAATTTGATAGGATGGGTAGATCACCATAAGGACACTTACATTTTCACAAAACCCCTTTTTTGTTAGGGCAAAAATAGAATCAATCATACACATGTCAAAAACCCCTTCATCTGTTAGGGCAAAAATGGACTCAATCATTTGCATTTTCACAAAATGCCTTCATCTGTTGGGGCAAAAAAAAACTCAATCATCTACATTTAAAAAACAAACCTTTTCTGTCGAGAAAAAATAGAATCAATCATTACACTTTTCACAGTCATTGCATTTTCCCATGTCAAAAACCCCTTCATCTGCTCGGGCAAAAACAAACTCAATCATCTACATTTAAAAAAAAAACCTTTTCTGTCGAGAAAAAATAGAATCAATCATTACACTTTTCACAGTCATTGCATTTTCCCATGTCAAAAACCCCTTCATCTGTTGGGGCAAAAACAAAATCATTCCTTGCATTATCCATACATATGCATTCAACATCATCAATTTCATTCATCATTACACCTTCATTCAACATTTTCCAAGTACATTTGCAAGTACAAGTGAACCTTGTATTTAGTGGTTTATCTTGGTCACCTAGTGATTGCAGCGATTGGTTATCCATGCAATTCGATAGGATAGATAGATGACCATAAGGGAACTTACTTTTTCACAAACCCTCTTCTATTAAGGCAAAAACATAATCAATCATTCACATGTCAAAAACCCCTTCATTTGTTGGGGCAAAAATAGAATCAATCACTTACATTTTCACAAACCCCTTTTCTGTTGGGGCAAAAACGGATTCAATCACTTACATTTTTAAAACCCCTTTTTTTTTGGGACAAAAACAAAATTAATCATTGCACTTTTCACAGTCTTTGCATTTTCCCATATAAAAAACCCCTTCATATATTGGGAAAAACATAATCATTTCTTGCATTATCCACACATTCACATTCAACATCATCAATTTCATTCATCATTACACCTTCATTCAACATTTACCAAATACATTTGCAAATACAAGTGAACCTTGTATTTAGTGGTTTATCCTAGTCACCTGGCGATTACAACGACTGGTTTTTCATGCATTTTGGTATGATGGATAGATAACCATAAGGAAACTTACATCTTCACACAACCCCTTCATCTGTTAGGGCAAAAATAGAATCAATCATTCACATGTCAAAAATCCCTTCATATGTTGGGGCAAAAACAGACTCAATCACTTGCATTTTCACAAAACCCCTTCATCTGTTGGGGCAAAAACAAAATCAATCATCTGCATTTTCAAAAACCCCTTTTCTATTGGGACAAAAATAGACTCAATCACTTGCATTTTCACAAAACCCCTTCATTTGTTGGGGTAAAAATAGAATCAATCATCTACATTTTCAAAAACCCCTTTTATTTTAGAACAAAAACATAATCAATCATTGCACTTTTCACAGTCATTGCATTTTCTCATGTCAAAAACCCCTTCATATGTTGGGGTAAAAACAAAATCAATCATTGCACTTTTTAGAGTCATTGCATTTTATCATGTCAAAAACCCCTTCATCTGTTGGGGCAAAAATATAATCATTCCTTTCATTATCCATACATCAACATTCAACATCATCAATTTCATTCATCATTACACCTTCATTCAACATTTACATTTCAAAACCATCAAATCCATCAACAATTACATTCAATATTTGCCAAGTTCACCTACAATTTCAAGTGAACCTCGTATCTAGTGGTCTATTTTGGCAATTACAATGATTGGTTGTCTATGCAATTCGGTAATATGAGTATATCACCATAAGGACACTTGGTCATTTTCATCATCCATTATCTCATTGTTAAAAAACAAAATCATTTTTGGTCCCTAAACGGTTGCTTAATCACTTTACCCAACCTGTATCCTCGGAGACTATGCCAACACCAATTTGCTCAACAGTTGTCATTGATGCCCTTTTCCATGGGGCTCCCAACATGGATAACTATCATCATTTTCTTTGCAATTACACAGTATTTGAGGATACAAGCCGGCTAAAGTGATTGAGCAACCGTTTAGGAATTTCATGTGGGAATTAGCTACAATCGTGAGTGGCCTCGAGGTAAGACTATTTTATTTATTTTTATTTTTTTATGTTTGTGCATCTTTGCATTTCAATGATGCCAAAATACACTTCAACAACATGGAATCACCCCAAATTTGGGGCAACCAAATTTGATTTTGATTTCCCACAATGGGATACATCTTACATGATCATGGCATCTACACTTGGAAAAAACCTCCTTTTTCCATTGGGGAAAAAACAACATCTATTTACATCATTCATATGATTTGTACTTACATCATAAACTTACACTTACATCATACAATTGCATTTACAACATTCACTTGTATTTTTATCGCATTATTCTGTCAATTGGCTTGTGAGATTTATTATTCACTCACTCGCCAATTGAGGGGGTAAGCTACACAATAAAATAGTTACACAATCAAATTATTTTATCTTCAAGATCATCTTTGCATTCCAAGGAAAGAAAGTTGCTTCTACATTAGGCCAAACCAGGTGTCTCGTATTTTTGCACCGCATTGTGTTTCATGTAACACGATACAAAAAGGGACATCTATAGACACCAAAATCTAGCCACTTGTCATCCATCCATATCTTCCAATATCCACCATCTATTATATATATATATATATATATATATATATATATATATATATATATATATGAATTAATCCTAGCCCTCCACCACATTTTAATCTCAACCATCCATCCACCTCAATCTATACCATTTGCCCAGATTTAATATCCATCCTTCCTCATGTTTTAATCTTGGCCATCCAAATTGTGTTATCAAAACCCTAACATGTTCAAGGGAATATTATAAAAGAGGAGTCATTTTCATGACTCAAACCCTAAGCACCCATGAGTTCTAAATCCTTGATATTATGAGGTTGAATTTTGTCAATGTTCATTTGCAAAGGATTCTTAGAATATCCCAAGCCCTAACCCCTTTTCATTTTCATCCTTACACCCATCGTTGCCATTCACAACCCTCTATTTCTGCCACCACCCTTCCTGCGTGAACCATATATGGTTCTGCACCACTCCCATCAATCAGTTGAGTGCCCACCAGATCTAGATGAGCACCCACCAGAGCCAGCTGAGCACCCACTAGATCCAGCTGAGCACCCACCAAAGCCAGTCGAGCACCCACTAGAGCCAGCCGAGCACCCACTAGAGCCAACTGAGTGCCCGTGGGCATCTCATGTACCAGATCTGTAGCCTACAACCCTCAGGTGCTTTTAGGGCATCTTCGTAACTATCACTGGCCTCATCTATGTAAATAAAAAATAGGAAGTTAGTATTTTTGACAAGGTAATAATTTTGTGCATTCATTTTCATATTCTTATGCTTTGTTTATAGTTTTATTGTAGCATCTAGGGTTAGTGATTTTATTCTTCTCAGGGTCTCACGTAGTGGAGCCCTCACAGGTATTACTAATATTTATTGTTGTTTACTGTGTGTAGGTATAAGGATTACATTTGCTAGAAGCTGTTAAAGCTAGGGTAGCCCTATCTAGGATACGCAAGCCCACCCACAACCTTGTTGGGATCGAAGACAAGCGTGAAGACAACAACCATTCTTTTCAACTAGGATTTCGGAAAACCGTAGTAATTTATAATTTTGTATCAACATAAGCATTGTAAAACCTCACATTTGGGACATATTGATTGTAATATTTTAGATCCACTTGTAATAATAAAGAGTTTTATCTGATTTGTGCAATATTTGTGTATTACTTTACTTACTATTATTTTATATCATTATTATTTGGTGTTGCTTGATTTGATTCACAATATGTATTAAAATAACCGATACCAATAATAATATGTTGAAATAAACTTACTATATAATTGCTCAAAAATTTGTACACAAGCTTCAATATTCACTTTGATTCTTTTCACAATATTCTGCTACAATGCATGGAGCTTTATCTCTATAATATAACCTTAGAAAGGTGACTCTTCAATACTTTGACTATTGTTCTCCTCACATATCTAGGAGATGCATCCTTTCCTATTCCACATATAATACAAACCTCTCATGTCCCTTGGCTTTACATCTTGATACTTGTATACATGACTCTTGACTTTCTATTCACTTGCACACTTTGCACACTCTTACATATACACGTGCACACATTTTTACATGACACTTGGACACTCTTAAAATCTATACACTTTCTCACTCATGACACTTGTACACATCCTACACATAGAGACATACTTTAGGGGAAATATAAATCACATACCCTAAACTATAGACTCACACACTAATCTAATATGTATACTATTTACAATAGTACCATGGGGGTACATTAGCATGTACCAAATAATGTAATATTATCCAACATTAGAAACTACTATCTCGAAATCACATTAGCTAGAATCTAAAAGGAGTATGACTAGGTTTGATCTTCCACACTTCCACTAACACAAACCAATGATTTGATCTTGTATTGTTTAATGTTTGTGCTTTTGGAATATATCCATTGCTTAGAAACTCCTCTGATAATAGAAACCTATCTAGTCTTTCTAGGATGCATGATGGGCGCTGTATTCAAGTCATTATACCACTGTTTGGTTTGATATCTACAAGATGAATTGATCTAATATGCTTTACCATGAGGTTAGTACTATTGTCTAGAGTATGATTTTACCCTATCTTCTTTTTAGAAGATGGTTTTGAAATCTCCGCCTACAAATGGTCAAGCTTTGGGGATATGATGGATAATACAAGCTACATTACTCCATTGTTATCATATTTTATCTAGGATGATAAGAGAGTATACATTGATACATAACCAATGCTGAGGAGAATGCCTACTTTAGGCCAATAAATCCAAAATCTCCAAAATTTCCACTATTTAGTATAACACTCTTTTTTGGAACCCAAAGACAAGCCACTCCTCTAGAAACTCCTTGGGAGCTTAGGGATTCCA
Organism: Wollemia nobilis; assembly: GCA_028583015.1. Classification (NCBI taxonomy): domain Eukaryota; kingdom Viridiplantae; phylum Streptophyta; class Pinopsida; order Araucariales; family Araucariaceae; genus Wollemia; species Wollemia nobilis. The sequence continues at coordinate 2,901,028 of JAQPPZ010017220.1, read as the reverse complement.
CCCTACACATAGGCCACATATTTTTGGTAAATATCTACATCTATTCTTCCAATACTTTTATTTCTTGGATGAAAACCATTTGTGGACAATGTTGTTAAATCATTCGTTTTAATTCATTTTGCTTTATCGGGATACCCTCAAGTTCTTGAATATTTTAGGTGATGCACTTCATCAAGCATAAGGATTGAAAATATGGATAATATCCATGATTTTATCCATTGCTATTAGATTTGCACCTTCTTTCTCTATTTTATGTTGAGTGGTATTTCTACTTGCTCTTTGGTATGTATCTAGCTTCATCTTTTTAATAGATTTCTAACTCACTCTTGTTGGTTTTGGGATGGACTACAAACATGCCATAGGTGAGACTAATACCATACTCATGTTAGAATATTCTTGGGTGTCACCTCCACTATCTATTCCTTTATGAGTTCCTCCATTCGATTATTTAGAGTCATTATCTTTATCTTGGCTTTTATTTTTCCTTTGGGATCTCTTCAACTTTTGGGTTGGGTTCTCTTATGGGCTACTTGGTAGATCTAGAATTATATCGATGTTGCAATTTATTTATTCAACTATTGCTTTCTTTCTTAGGGATCGAAGAGGAGTTTCTAAGATCTACATCTCCATGATATTCTCCTCATCATCCATTGGGATATTAGCAAACTTATTGACAAAGATGACTATCTAATCTTTAGATGTTTGCTTTCATTGTATGTTCTTTTGTTTAGGTAGTTTGAAACCTCTAGGAAGTAATTCCTCTTATATCTACTTTAGGATCCAATATTTGCATTCCCTAGCTAGGTGACTATATTCATGACAATTCCTACACCTAAAGGGGATGTCATTATAGTCCAAATATTGTTCTCAAGTATCCCCTAAACTACAAAGTAATATTTTTTAACAAAGGCTTGTCAAGATCGATGAGAATACAAATTTTAGCATAGATAATTTGTTCAAACTAGCTTATACTATTTGATGTCATCATATAAGATCCTAGAGTATTACCTATTGCCACGAAGATAGCTTGGTTCTAAAATCCTACTCACATTCCAAAAAGTCTCAACCAGACCAGGGCTAGTAAGGGCATTTTCTCTTCAGCTTTAAACTTGGTATGCGAAGGCTTCATGAAAATACCTACCCTACCTAAAATCCAAGGAACCCCTAGAAAACTTGTTCTCTATCCTCCTCATTAGGAAAAAAACTAAGAAATAATTGTTGAGGTGAGTAGAAATATTTAACTCACCTCTAGTTCTCCATTGTCTAGTAGCCCACATTTTTAAAGTAGGGAGATCTAGACGAAGACCTTAAAATTAACAGATTAATCCTCTATGTTCCATAGCATCAATCTCAATAAGTATATCTGAAAACTAAATTTGGACTATGGAAGATCCATCCACTACTTTCATGCACCCTAAGGCTATTTTTCTAAGGTCCATTTTCGTCAGTATCAAAGGTTTGCAAGAAGTCCTAGTGTTATTAATTGTAGTTGTTTACGAATGTCCTCCTCTTAAGGCATCTCGAAAGTCCATATTTGATAATTTTTTACCAGAATCTCTTCCCATAATGGATATCAACTTATTTTTCTTGCTGTGATCAAAAACATTGGCCCGTGCTTAATTAATTTCCAATAGTCCAAGGTTATTCCCCTTTTGAGACATTTCCACTTGTTACAATATGACCCTAGCTTGTTATTTTAAAGTTGATCCTCTACCTCTTGTGCATTTGTGCCCTTGGTTTTGCCCTTGTTTGGGATTGATTGCTACAAACTCGTATAAACCTTTATATTTCTCTTGCTAGAATGAGATTTGATCACTAGCTTGTATTATTTGTTCCACCTACATGTGCTCATGGCTATTTTAACCCTAATAGGAGTCCACATAATCTAGCTTATTTGGAATATTGGTCCTATTTCCACGGAATCCTACTTCCACCATCCATGGCTTCATTATTTAGTTACCCCTTTGGCTAGAGTTATACAAGTATAGGAAACAAAAATAAAACCGCAACGTGTTGCAACTAAAAAAGAAACTATATCATTCATTTTCCAACATGGCTATTGGGAACTCAACTTTAGGCACTCAAGTTTCCTTGCAAGTTGTACTCATATAACAACATGATAATAATATTGAGTATGCCATTTATTATATATGTCAAATCATACTTCTAGCAAAAACTGGTACACTTCCATAGAAAAGGATTGTTTCTTGGCTATAGATTTTGCATGTGAAAACTAAGGAATTACCTGTTATATCAAACTACTTATGTGGTCATTTAGACAAATCCTACAAGATATTTTCTACAAAAGATATGCATCCCTAGTGACACCAAATATGGTAAGTAGATAACATGATGCAAGAATTTGACCTTTGTATCATAGCCCAAATAATAGTAAATGATAAGTGTGTGCTAACCAACTTGTTGTGGCACTTGTCCCTTCCCAACAACCTTTGAAGAAAGTTCCTAGGGATGAAGTGTAATGGTCATATCATATGCCCCTCATGACTTCATGATATCTATGTCATCCACTGCTTATAATTTGATTCAATAGTTAAGTTCTTAAAGTCTTACCAAGCCAAAGAAATCCATTATTGAATTTTATGAAGATCTTGATGGTAGGTTGAAGACTAAGACCAAATAAAAGAATGCCACTATCTCAAATGAAATATAACTTAAAGAGACCTCCATACTAACACCTAGATCCTTCACTTTGATGGAGTTAAACATGAACATGAGCTAGGGGTAGGAGTTTTTCTCAAGGCACCTTCTAGCCTCACTATTTCTATGGAATTTTGATTAATTTTATTTAAATCACTAACAATGTGGTAAAATATGAAGTATTTATCATGGGATGGCACAAAAGATGAATGCATATAATATCAAAATCCTAGGTGATTCCCAAATAGTTGTTTAAAATTTTATGGGCGAATATACCATCAAATATTCACATTTGATCCCTTACCATTAAGTCACTAAGAATTGCATCAATACCTTTGAGGCATTTACTATTCATCATTATCTAAGGGGACGAAATGCATATGGTGGTTCTCTAGCTATACCAACTACCAAATTTATACCACATGAAAACAATGATGAAACAAACTGTATGGTGAAAATTCATGATGAACCTATTACCTCTATCACTAGAGCTTCAATGGGTATTAACACTCTTGATGTTAAATAGTAGAATGCCATATTTTGCCTAATTATCCTTGGTATTAATTAGAAGTTCTCCATATTATAAATAATAAACCCTATCCACTAGATTCCAATACTAAAAAAATGGCCAAAATACATAGGAAAGAAGTTAGATATGTATTATTTAGAGGAATCTTATACGTTAGGAAAGTTGAGGGTATTCTTCTACGATGCCTTACAAAGTTAGAAGCCCTAAAAGTTTTATTTGAAGTTCAAAAGAGGAGGCACTTTAGTGGTCACTCAATGACCTATAAACTCGTATGAATGGGATATGTTTGGCCCATCATGAAAATTAATGCAAATAAATATGTTAAGGAATGTAACAAATACCAGTTTTACAAAGATGAAATCATGCTCATGCTTAGGTTCTTCACCTCATTGAGTTTCCTTGGTATTTATCTACCTAGAATATTTATCTCATTGGTCTTATCTCTCTTACATGTAGTGATGGGTATAAATATATTATTACATACATAGAATATTTCACCAAGTGGTTAGAAGTTATATTCCTCACTAATAGAATAGTCAACATCATCTCTAAATTTATTTACAATCAAATTGTGTGTCATTTTGGAATTCCTTCAAAAATAATCTTTGATGATTAAATACCTTTTAAAAACATGGAGATGAAGGAATTAACTAATGAGCTTAAAATCTAATATGTTTTTTTCACATCCTATTACCCATAAGGGAACCGTTAAGTAGAAACAATTAGTAAAATTTTACTATTTGAAAGAGAACTATCAAAGAATCCAAAATATATTGGCACTTAAAGTTATATCCTAAATTGTGGGCATGTCATTCTAGTATTTGAACTTTCATAGGGACAACTCCATATTCTCTTTTTTAAGGTACTAAAATTGTGGTACCTCTTGAAGTTGAACTTCGTTCTTTGCATGTGCATTTAAAAAATATATTTGTGCATTGATGGGCACAAAAATATTATTGCATACATAGAATATTTCACCAATTGGTTAAAAGTAATGTCCCTCACTGGTCAAATAGCCAACACCATATCTAAATTTATTTCCAATCAAATTATGTGTTGCTTTGGAATTCCTTCAACAATGATCTCTAATAATGAAATACCTTTTAAAAACATGGAGATGAAGGAATTAGCTTATGAGCTTAAAATATGATATGTTTTTTCACACCCTATTACCCATAAGGTAATGATTAAGTAGAAGCAATTAGTAAAATTTTGGTTAACATTTCAAATAGAACTACAAAAGAATCCAAAATAGATCGACACTTAAAGTTATATCTTAAATTGTAGTCATGTCATTCTAGTATTTGAACATTCACAGGGGCAACTCCATTTTCTCTTATTTATTATATTGAAATTGTGTTACCTCTTGAAATTGAGCTTCCTTATTTGCATATGTATTTTAAAAATATCTTGAGCCATGAAAAATATCATTAGAAGACGAGGATTGCTTTGTTGAACTCACTACCCTTGTTGAGAGATATCTTTGTCCCCATAAGCATAATAAAACATACAAAAAGAATGTTGCTAAATAGTATGATAAGAAAATTTATCATTGTGATTTCAAAGTAGGGGGCTTTGTTCTTAGGTTAGATAATATGCATTAAAAATATAAGGTAAACTTCATTTGGATGTGGCTCATCCCATACAAAATTAAGGAAATCTATAGGTCTGGGGCAATGAAACTATAAACTATGGATGGTGTTGAGTTAGAGGAACCTACCAACTCTATGTATGTTAAATTATTTTATGCATAAGTTCCTACTTGCTTTTGCTTTTCTTTCCTTATTATTTTTAACCCTTTTATTTTCTTGCAATTTTTTGCTCTCGTTTTCTTTCATTTATATGCTTGATATTTTTTCTCATAATTGTGTTATGTTTTTTCTTGGCCTATGACATGTCTTTAGTAGGTCTATAAAGTGTTTTTCTAAAATTTCTTCTTAGGTGATTATATCACATATTTTAGTGGTAACAATGGATATATATATGATTTCGTCTCCCAAAAATGATAATTTTGTTGAAAATACAACTTATTTATTTTCCTTTTATAAATATTTTTTAGTTGTTGACTAGCATATTTGTACATTTTTTGATTGTATTTATCTGTAATACTTTATTTTGCTTACCTTTAGTCTTTGCATTGTCCCCTTTGCCAACAAAAACCATGATTTTTTGCGATTGCTTGCCTATTACTTTTATTTCATATTCCTTTGACTTTAATTATGTCTTTCTTGTGTGCGTACCAATTACTTTAAGTGCCAAAAATAAAAAAATTTGAGTCTATATTCATACTATATTCCATATGGTATGTTAGCATGAATATCTAGGTAACATTATAAAAGTATTACATACCATTCATGTCCTAAACAAAAAATTAAAAGTCAAACAAAAGTCTTATCCTTATTATTTTTTTAAATTTTAAAGTTTTTTCCTTAGTTAAATGTTGTTTCATTGAATATAAATAGAGTATAATACATTCTTTTGATGGAAACCTTTACTATCATAGAGGGCATACCTTATTCTTTCCTATAAAGACTTCATGCTTATGGTACCCTCCAATAGCTAATTTTGCATACCTTGTTCTTTTCATCTTTTTGGAGCAACATGCCCCTTAGTGATTGCCAATTTTTAGGTTGTATTCTTGGCCTATGCTTACATTGAATATTTTCATAATATCGTATTTCCTTTCATAAAAATCTCCCATTGTAGTGGAGGAATGCCTTGCTCTTTTTATAGGAACTTTGTGCTTCTAATACACTATAGTGCATGAGTTTGTAAACCATAGTAGGGTATTTCTTATTCTTTTTCATGGGAACTTTGTGCTTTGAATACATTACAATATGTATTTATTTTCATCATTATGGAAATCATACCTTGTTCTTTCTTGCAAGAACTTCATTCTCCAAGTACACTTTAGTATTTTTCCATTGTCATGTGAGCATACCTTGTTCTTTTTTTTAGAAACTTCATGCTCTTAGTATGCTCCAATGCCTATATTTAGGGTATGCCTTTCTCTTTCATCCTTCAAGTAGTGTGCTTTTGGATGATCAACTCACCACAGGTTATGAATCTCTTCTATGAAAATTTTATTCTGACTAACAGTCCATATCCTTTGGACAAAAAATATCTTACTTTTCCATGTATTTCTTCTCATTCTTTGGAAGCCTAGTGTCCTTATTGGTGTTGGAGTATATTACATTATTTGGTACATGCTAATGTACCCCCATGGTACCTTCATGGTACATCTTGTAAATATTAGATTAGGAGTGAGTCTTAGATTAGAGTGTGAGTAATATTTTATGTAATATAATAATGTGTAGGAAATGCATAAGTGTCATGTGAGTAAGTGTGCAAGTGTAATGTGAGTATATGTACACAAGTATCTTATGTGTAAGTGTGCACAAGTATCTTTAGATTAGAGTGTGCTAAGTTAAGAGTCGTGTATGCGAGTGTGAAGTAGAGATGCCAAGAGTCATGAGACTTGGCATAAGGAAAGGAATAGTCAAATATTCAAAGAGTCATTCTACAATAGCTATATATTATTCCATGGAGGAACATAGTGAATATAGTGAGCATAGTGAACATAGTGAGCATAGTGAGCATAGACAAGAAATCATCAATATCATTGTCAAGAGTCAAGTATTATATTCTGTAAGAGAAAAAGGAGTAATAAAGTTTACATACATTTGAGCAACTAATATGTAAGTTGTGCTACATGCTTTGTACATGTATGATACAAGCTATTTACATTCATAATTTTTGCACATTAATGAATGTTAGTTGATATATTATAAGCCTTGATATACATATTAGTTTACTCATATTTATTTTTCTTACATCATTATTTTGATCTTACTATATTATGGCTATCTTATATTTGATCTTGTGGAATTTATCCTATGAGTTTACATTAATATTAAGGCTTTAAAAGCCATCAATTGGTTGTCATATCTATGGCAATTTTTTTTATAATTCTGTGGCATGTACAAAATATAAAATGTTAATGCAAGTGAATAACAATCATACATAAAACATAATATGAAAGCAAAATGATCATACTACACACACACACACACACACACACACACACACACACACACACACACACACACACACACACACACACATATATATATAGACCCACCTATATTAGATCATAACCACATAGTGGTATTACAACAACTTGGCAATTATGCATGTATCACTTGGCAAGATTCGAACTGAGGTCTCCATTGAGCTCATGCACCCATTTGAGATATATAAATATATACACACTCACACAAATGGAAAATAATACTGGGTATAATACAAATATAAGATACTAAGTCCTATGTCCTTATAGTCCTACATACATCTCTACATGTGCCATAGTGGCTACAAAAATAATATCAAACTTAATCTTGGTGCACCTCCAGCTATAAGTTAGTTACTTGTGCATCACTCCATGCGGTTTTAGTGTTAGATTGGGTACATCTTGAGATAAACAATTGTAATCTAGCTAGTTCCCCTTGGACTCTAGCTAAATCTATTTAAGTCTATATTGGCTAGTAACAACAACTTATGCTCTCTAGAGCATACCTAATACTTCATAAGTATCATCTCCTTTCTCAGTATCAACTCTAGTAAAGTCTCTCTAATCTAGCAAGGAGTGTGATCATCCCTTGGCATGTAAACAAAATGATCTCCAAATATCTAGCTTGATGATATAAACGGATAACTACTTTTATGGGTTTGACATGGAAGGTGCGAGGAGCTCAATGTTAGAAAGATCAAGCATAGACCCCAAATATAGGTGGTATAACTACTTGATCAAATCTATCCATCCTTGGATTGTCTCTGTAACCATAAAAATAATCAATTTGTTAAATACATCATCAAAAAAATTAATCATATCATTTATATAATAATAATACTATTTAAAAAGTATATAAAGAGTGAACTACATAGAGTATACTTACGTCACCCTCCTATCAATTTATGATCTCTATAGATTTAGTCTCATCCCCCATACTTTATATTTCAGTATCAATATGTTTATATCCTCTATAACTACATAGGCTATCACTAGCTTTGTTATGTCCATCACGATCTCTAGCATGTTAATAATCTTCATCTTGCCTCCCTCATCATCATCTTTCTTAATAATTGCCTTCTCCTCACCTACCTCATCCTCTACTTCCTCCTCATTCTCTATTACTTCCACATCCTCAACAATAGCATGGTGTGAACTACCTCTAGCCTCCTAAATGTGTGGGATAGGAGCTTTGAAATAAAAGGAGGTGTCCATAGTATTGGAATTCACACATAGTTATAGAAATGAATACAAGCAATCCATCCACTCAAATATTATATAGAGAGCATAAAAAAGAATGAAAGAGAAAATCAATGTATTATTCATGGATAAGGATCACAATATTCTTATAAAATGGATGGAGTGCTGGGGGTATTTAAACAAGTACCAAAAACCCCAATTACATAATCAAGTTAACCTAAGTTGACATAACAAGTGTGACTTAGGCTAATTACAAAATTTAATATGGATTTAACCATAACAAGTTTAACCATGATTTATAGGACTTACATAGATGAATAATTAAATTATTATACAATAAATGCTTGAAAGCCTATACAAAATACATCATACAATGTTGGCCTTAGTTATAAGTCATATTAAACTTTCAATATATAGAATAGATACAACATGCATCTATCATAATGATATAACACCAATAGTGATCTATAAATCTTGTATCCTCTATAATAGTATATTTATCATACCTTGTCTCCTATGAGTGGTGCATGCTAGACCCTAGTGTCAGGGAGACCTCATCTTTCTATAAACGACAAATTCTCACTCTAGTGGTTATCTTATTTCTAGTATGAAATTGTCTATACTTACGAATATTGATGGGATCATATAGATAGGGATATTTGAACTATTCTGACACCTTATACACTTGGTAGGACTCTATTACCTCTTATTAATGGTCCTGTAGAATGATGATAGTTCAAACAACCTCTATCTCCCCTAAGCCCATAACCTGATGTGAATATAATGCCTATAAGGTTTCTAAATAATAAAATCTCTAGTAATCCATACCAAGTGATGAACCTCTAAAATATTTCACTTTGTGCAACAAAGTAACATTTTTCTAACTCCTTTAATGTGTTGGTAAAGAATGTTTAACTGTGGATTAGACAATAATTTGCACTAATATTTCAACTAGAAATGGTGGATAGGTAACATACATTGCTAAGTTATTTTGGATAGGTTTTACGTGATTCCAGACTGATTTTTACATCTAGTTATGATTTTTTGGTTCATAAACATTAAACTAATCGATTTGGATGGAAATGTGATGTCTTACAAGTCTTTGAAATGTATTTCAAAGTTATCAAATGCTTTCAACTCTTTGTTGTCAAAAGCTAGCACTATAAGATGATACCAAAAGCTAGTAGGGGGATGAGTGCCTAAATTTGACAAAGAAATGAGCACCAAAAACTAACTCAACCACATTAGTCAGGTGTTGAAAATTGACTCATCCACATCAACCAAGCATTAGAAATTAACCCAACCATACTAGATGGGCACCAAGAATTGTTAAGGTCACACCAAATGAAGGAGTTAGTGCCAAAAAGTGTCAAGCTAGAATATTGATAGGAATAGAGAGGTAGTGCTAGAATATAGTACGTAACAAATTAGTCAACTTAGGAATGAACAACAAGTTTTGTTTTTAATAACAAATTCTATTTTCCAAAAACAATAAATTTTTATTTTTAAAAAACAATAGATGGTTTTATTTTTTGAAAACAAAAAAAAATATTTTTTGTAAATAACAATACATTTTGTTTTTAACATATTCTATTTTTTGGAAATAACAACAAATTTTATTTTTCAATAATAACAACAAATTCTATTTTACTAGTAGAATCTATTTTTAAAACTAATAGTAGATTTTGTTTAACAACAATTACAACCAAAATAAACTAAAATAACAATATATTTTGTTTAATAATAGTTTTTTCAATGAGTTTACATAGGGTTTTTATGAAGGGTCCTGGTTCCCTCATACTTAGTGGGGTTTGAACCCTGAACCTCTCAAACAGAGACCAAAGCGCTTACCACTGCAGTAAGTTTACAATTGTTTTGTTTAACCATACTTATAGCCACAATAAACAACATATTTTGTTTAACAATAGTTACGAGCAAAATAATAGCAAATTCTATTAATTTTATTTACCAAATTCTTAAAATGGTTGCAACAGAATTCGTAATTGCACATGTCAAAATTAGAAAAGAATGGTTGGAGCAACTTTTACCTAAAATAAGTTAACGATTGTAGTGTTGTTTTATTATTTTCTAAAAAAAAAAAGAGATTTCTCTCCCAATTATTCATGATTATTACATTGTTTTATTATTTTATAAAAAAAGAGATTCCTCTCCTGAATATTAGTAGTATAGTTATGCATTTTCTTTATATATATATGTCCCTTGTACTTAGAAAAATAGAGGCAAAATTAATAAGAAAAGATGGGATTTTGACTATGATATTTTATCTTTTATTCAAAAAGTAACTTTTATTTAGAGTTAGATATAGTTTTATTTATAATTAGTTTTACCTTCCATTAGGCTATAGAGTAAGGGCCCACTCTAATAGTACAACAAAAGGTTATTTTAGTTATAAAATGTATTTTTTAGAGCAGTTAATTTGTTATTTTATTATTTTCTTAATCTATTATTATTATTTTTTAATGTATTATTAATTTAATATAGAAATGTAATATGAAGGCTGGAGGAGCGTGGAAGGTTGAATGATGATTTGATCTTTGTATTATCAAGGCTGAAGGAGCATGGAAGACTGGGTTAACTGAAGGAGCATGGAAGGTTGGGTTGGTTGAAGGAGCTACAACGAAAGGCTGAGATGGTGAAGGAATGTGGAAGATCGATAAGGCTGAAGGAGCGTGGAAGGTTGGACGGACTGTAGGAGCTACAAGGGAAGGCTATGATTTTGAGTGGAAGGTTGGGAAGGATGAAGGAGCATGAAAGGTTGCTTAGGTTGAAGAAGTGTGGAAGGTTGGTCTTTTTTGGGTGGAGGGAACCACAACATCAAGCCAGGTTGCTGAGTGTAGTGCAACAACAAGTCGAGTTTTTGGGTGGAAGGTTGGATCAACTAAAATCCCTTGTTTTTGTCTTTGGTGTGCCTGTGGGTTTGGAACCCACAGGTATTGAGGTGGTTTTTCTCTCCTCTTTACAACAAAAAAATGTGCAAAGGATTAGGGTTTTTTTTAACATTTCATATTTTAGGAGCCATATCTTCGTAAAAAGTTATCCGATTTAACTGATTCCTGGACCAACTTGTGTGTAGAATAGCTTTAAAATGAGTGGTCCTATGCAAGAATCTGAGCAATTTTAAGGGAGATTCAACCCTATGAAGTCAACCATTCCAAACAAGGGCAATGCAGATTTTTTAAGTCACAAAAAATAAAATTGTAAATATTTGTTAGCTAGGGTTAGAATGATGGGAAGAGCAATGAAGGGCTAGGACTTCAGTGAGGAAGAAAACTAGCAATCCAAATTTGATAAAGTGGACTATGATAGTGTGATATTTTGGAAATATTACTCTATTAAGATGCAAGGCATAGATAGTAGAGGTGAAGTTTTGACATTGTGAAGGATACTATAGGAAAATGTCAAGAAAGATGCTAAATTCTGGAATAATTGTATTCATACAAAAAATTGAAAAGATCCAGAAAACGAAAATCAAGAATTTAGAAATTTTATGTAAAATGATGTGGTTTTATAGCTATAGCATCTCAATTGAGATGATAATTGTATTTGTTTATTAACTCTCAAGCTCTAAAGAAGAGAGTTGTAATTTGTCAAGGGTGGGGACCCTGAGTACAATACCTTATTATTCAACAAAAAAATAATATAGAAATATAAATTTTTATTTTGTTATTTTATTTTATTTTAACTAATAAATGTATTTTGTTCGTACAGATGCAAACTTAGCTCTAAGGGAAAAAATAATTTGGATATTTACAAAGAGAGTCAAAGATAATAGGCAATAATTCTTCTGAGTATATTGAGCCCAATAATCCAAGCTTGATATTTTATGCATCCTCACTTCCAAATGGTTCTACACTATGGAATGGTTAAAAAAAATCAATTGGTCTAGTGCTTAAAGGTCTAATATGTGTGGTGGGAACTAGAGAAAAAATTCTATTTGGATGGATGCTTTGTGTGATAAAAAACCACTCAATCTAGATCCAATTTGAAACCATGGATGAGATTACTAGAAAACAAATATGGTGATTGTGTTTCAAATATTATGTACAAGGATAAGGATGTACGATACAAATGGAAAAAATATTTTTTACAAGTATAGCGGATATTGTTTCTAGAAGGCAATTGAGTAGAAAGACAACCACAAATATTATTCTAAGGGGAGCCAAAGATAAGTTGATTTGGGAGTTGAATAGCTCAAGAGAATACATAATAAGTGTAGAGGGGGAAAAATACCCTCTCGCATACAATTATTAAAGGTTGTATCCACAAAGAGAGAGAACATTGAGGTGAACTGTGGGGGCTATATTATTCTCTACACTCGGTGCTAGAGAGGGAAGGGTTCACCAAGAATGGTTTAAGGAATCGCTTCAAGTCCTCTGATTTTCAAGAATGTTTGATGTATTCAATTCAAGACAATCACCTAGGTTTGGTCTTTTTAGATCTATGCTATGAGAGACAAAGGACAATGTAAAAATATAGAATACAAGAATAAAAGAGCTAACCCTATTATGATCCTCTCTTTGAATATTTTCTAACCTAGGGTTTCAAGACAAATAACCTTTAAGCAATGGCTCAAGAGAATATGCACAAACATAATTAAGCCTAGGTGCACACTATATGTTGTTTATATTTCAAATACCTAGAAACTAATTAAATGTATTTATTTTAAATTCAAATATAGGGTTAATAACAAAAATAAAAGACACTCAAAAAACAACCTAAATATTAATTGGAACACTTAGCTTATCAGGTGGTTTATCCTTGCTTTTATCCTTTGTCCAACTTTATCAACAATTCCTGTTCCTGCAATATAACTTGACAAACACTTGGAAAATATAATCAATGTTAGGGAGCTTGCTTAGGCCGCTATACAACAATTCTTGGAGGTGCAGCAGTCAAGCCCCCTAGGTCCTTTTAGCTAACCTTTGAAAATAGAAGTAAATATTGACCTTTGGAAGAAATCAAACATAACAAAATATAGCAAAATAAAATGATGGAACCACATAACAAAATGCAACACTATGCCCTATATGTAGCCTATGATGTAAATATGAATTTTGGAACAACAATTTACCCCCAAAAATAGTTTGAGCAAAATCATGCCCCATAACAGGTGACCGCGATATCGCATCGACAAAATTGTGCCCCATAGAGACCCAGGCACAATTTTATAGAAGCAAGGTGAAAAAACTCAAATTAATGCGAAATGATTAATGCGTGATACAAAAAATAGAAACTTGCATATAGAAGAGCGAAATCACCTAACAAAGAGCGAGGAAGCAAGTAAAAAGGTTAAGACCTGCCAAATAGTTGATCTCTCCTTAGGGCTTCAACATAAATCCACCAAAGCGAGCAACATCAATCAACAATCCAATGCAACAGAAAACAAAGCTTCAATAGATCACACTTCACAATTATGAGTTAACTTACTTGTGGGATAAGAAGAAGAAGACCTCAAGAAAAATAACTTTAATCAAATAATTGTTATTGTTGCTTGCTTAGAAATGAACTTGCTTGGATGGGAAAAAGAAGATTTCAAACCCTCCTTATATAGCAGATTTGAAAGAAGAATGGGTGGGAAAAACTAAGCACAACCGACCTTAAAGAGATCAAATTTTAAAATTAGGGTTTTCTTAAGAGAAAACCCTAAAATGCAAAATCGTGCCCCATAAAAATGGATCACGATTCTGCACCAACTAAACCCCTATGTAGTTTTAATGCATTTTGGAGGGTCAAAAATAGTCAAAATGGGTCATATCATATACCATTGGAAATTTATTTCTGAGACCGATCTAATGGTATAGGATTTAGGAGTAATGGAGAATATTTGTTAGGGGAAATTGGTTCAAATATGACCCTTATTTTCCAAGGAGAAAACAAGAGATCTAGGGAAATTACTCACCTTAGTGGGTCAATTTTATGTGTCTACATTTTGCCCCCTCTTTGATGTATTTAAGGAAAAGTAAACACATCAAATAAAGATGTAGAATCCTATGAGAAAGAAGACAACAAACACAAAAAGGGGTGGTGCAAAATAGGTATCATGAAGGATACTCTAAAATTTTGCACACAAGGTAAGGCATTACTACCATTAATGTCTCTATGGCTAGGGTGCCCCCTCGAGTTTTGGAAGGAAAGAACATTCCTTAAGAAACTCGAAAAAGGTAAAGAAAGAAAAAGCAAAACACAAAAACATGGAGAACAAAGCAAGCAAACAAACAACAGAGCAAAGATCACTAGATACAACATGAATCTAATGCAGCTAGCATGAAATGCATGGATGAATAGAATAAAGGGAAAGAAATAAGAAGGGAAGAGGAGAGAAGAAGAAGAACAAGAAGAAGAACATATTCCAAGAATGTCAACAGCATAATACGAGAGAACCTGATCAAGAACCTTGAATGAAGGGTGTTATGCCCAAAAGCATGGTCCAAATGTGGAGTGAAAATTTGCTATGGGCGTAGTACTCGTTAATATGGATAGATAGGTAAAATATGGAGCGTAGCCCGCAATGGATGATTGCTCGAATGATTAAATGATGGAGCATAACTTGCTATGGATGATTGCTTGCTAGTGACAGCTATGGGGCGATTACCCGCTAGGATGTATGTCGAGGCCTACTGAAATGGCCAAGGAGCTTATTTTGTTAGGATTCCATATCCTAACTCTTTATCACTTAACTAATCACTCATTTATGATTTATTAATTCAATGGACCATTGTGTCCCTTCATAAATAACCTTTAGAATAGATATAAAATAGACGTAGATTTGGTGTAGGGAATCACCCATAAAAAAGTATAAAGAATATAATTCATTTAATCCATTGGAAGGATCTCCTTACTAGCGCAACAATGATTCATTCAACTTAGTGATTTAATATTCTTTCTACATATTTTAGTATAAAATTCTAATTATTTCATTGCATAAACCAAATAGGTACAAGTATCCTATCATCTGGTATCTGAGCAATCGTTTCAAAATCCATTTTGTGTCCTTTTTCTAACATTATCGAGTAGTCACTCCATCATCATTTGTACCTCTTTATATCTCCACATGCACCTATTCTATTCATAAGCAATGACCACTACCTGATGCTACACACATAATAGAAGCAATAAAACCTGTTGTACCTCTACATCTATAGAATTCATTCCATCATCTGCTCATATTACATCCACTGTCATCTGCTTGTGAACACTCAAGCACTCCACAACCTCATAAAAACCTCAAAAAAAAATCACCCCAATCACTATTCTATGAATGACTACATTCTTCCATAAAGAAGGAGGTCATTCTGCTTTTAAACCGACGTCTACAAAAAACATATAATTATAGGAGCATCATTTTCTAGTAGGTCAATCGAAATACGGGAGATACATATAAAATATTAAAACCAAAACTAATGTTTTAAAAGGTTTTCCATCGTTGATAAAGTATTATTGTCATCGAAAAATAATTTTTGTGATCGCCGTTTAAAACCACTGTCGCATATTTTGTTTTCAACAAAAAGAAAAAGGAAAATTATACCACATTCTTCCCACAAAAGGAATAATAGGGATTTAAAAGGTTCAAGCCACACTATTAGCATCATGACCACCCGATGGCGGTCACATAGTCTACTCTCCTGTCCGCACCCCTTGTACTGCCTTCGTGTCCTGCGCCTTGTGTTTTGCCCTTGCCCTGTTGTGTCCCATGCCTCGTGCCTTCGTCCTTCATGCTTCTTCAACATTGTAAAGTTTAATAAACTAGGTATTCCACCCTTATCTTTGAAAATTTATTTTAGTTTTCTTTGATGACATTTTGATTTATAGCAAAACATGGGAGGATCACTTGCTTCACTTAGAAAAAGCCTTAAAAACCCTAGGGGAAAACCAACTATATGCCAAAAGATCAAAATGTTCTTTTGGACAACAAGAGATTGAATATCTTGACCATATTGTTTCCAAATATGGTGTTAAGGTGGACCCTCACAAAATTGAAGATATGAAAAATTGGCCTACCCCAAATCATTGAAAGGCTTGCATGGTTTTTTAGGATTAACAGGGTATTATCATAAATTCGTTAAATACTATGGCAAGATTGCTGCCCCCTTGAAAAATTTACTTAAGAAGAATGCTTTTCTTTAGTCCTCCAAGGCTGACAATTCTTTCACCAACTTAAAAAAAACCATGTGTTCCACTCCTGTGTTAGCCATGTCGAATTTTTCCAAACCATTCGTAATTGAAAGTGATGCTTCAAGATTAGGAGTGGGAGCTGTTCTCATGCAAGATGAATGACCTTTGGCTTTTACTAGCAAGGTATTTTTTGGGAATAATTTAGCCCGCTCTACATAAGACAAAGATATGTTGGCTATTATTCATGCCTTTTGATACCTTACCTCATTGACCAAAATTTTACTATCCAAACCGATCACCATAGTTTAAAGTATTTTCTTGAGCAACGTATAATCACTCCTAAACAACAAAAAGGGGTTACTGTTAGGATCCTCCATCCTAACATTATTAGTTAGTATTATTAATCATTTAATTATTATATTATTAACTCATAAAGTGAACCATCACATCTCTTCATAATGTGAACCATCACGTCTCTTCATAACGTGAACCATCACATCTCTTCACCAACGTAGCTTTAGGGTAGATATATATATATTAGGTTGGCCATTCACACAAATCATCAAAATAAGAAGAATAAAAGTAGTATTAAATATTTAAAGGAGGGATCCCCCTATAGTGGCAAAGCGATTACAAGGGATCCCCCTTTTGAGTGGCCTGCAATTACATTTATATTAAATTATTTATTAATTTTACAGTAAGACCTTGGGGTCTTACCATTTGGTATCAGAGCCATGTGGGACCCAATCATGTGGGAATTTCTCAAAGATCTTTGTCAAAACACTACCATGCGTGAGTATGAAATTCGATTTAAGGATATCACCAAACACAACACAGGGTGGGGTGAAGCATTTATCATATATTGCTTCATCAAAGGATTGAAAGAAGAAATTAAAATAGAGGTGACAAATTTCAAACCCTATACCATGATGCAGACTATTGGATTGGCAAAATTAGCTGAAGATAAAATCAATGCACAACGTCAATTAGGGAAACCACCTATGGGGAAATCTCAAACCACTTACATTGCCCCCAAATATACGCATAATGGAAAGGCACAAAGTACTTACACAACCCCCAAACTTAACCCAACCCTACCAATTAAACATCTTAGTTTTGAAAAAATGAAAGAACGACAAGCAAAAGGTCTCTGCTATCATTACAATGAGAAATTTATTCGCAATCATCAATGTATTACACCTACACTATATATTTCAGATGCAACTATTCCTTGTAGTTATCCCAACAATGAAAATGCAATTGAGGTAGACATAGTGACATATACACCTGATGATAGCACTAAATATGAGGAAGATGAGGAAGATAAGGAAGATGAGGAAGCTAAGGAAGCTGAGAAATATAATGAAGATGTGGAAAATGAGGACAATGAGCAAGCAATACCCAAAGCACCTGATCACAATGATGAAGGCAATACGGTTGATATACCATAAGTGATCGATGCATCAGGAAAGGATGAGGTAGACATTCCTGAAGTGACTCATTATGGCCAAACATGCACTCTACAAGAACTACACTGAATTTCCTCTCCAATAGTGAGTTATCGCCACAGGGTCAAACCTATTCGTAACCAACCTTGAAAGGTGATTACACACTCATTATCTGTTGGCTCTCCTAGGGAACAAAAAAAGGATATGAAAGCATTACCACCACTTTTGATGCATCCTTCTAAAGTGTTTGAGGAACCTCAAGGGTTGCCCTCCCATAATCATCATGATTCTCCTAAGAAATATTCTACTATTGTTCTTGGCAACCCCCCACTAACACTTCGACCTTCAAGATATCCTTACCTTCGAAAAATTGACATTAAAATAGTACAAGAACTTGCAAAAATTATGCTTGGAAAACAAAAGATAAAGCTCCTCACTTTGAGCTTTGAGGACAAAGATCTTTTTAAGGAGGGTGGCATGTTAGGATCCTCCATCCTAACATTATTAGTTAGTATTATTAATCATTTAATTATTATATTATTAACTCATAAAGTGAACCATCACATCTCTTCATAACGTGAACCATCATGTCTCTTCATAATGTGAACCATCACGTATCTTCACCAACGTAGCTTTAGGGTAGATATATATATTAGGTTGGCCATTCACACAAATCATCCAAAGAAGAAGAATAAAAGTAGTATTAAATATTTAAAGGAGGGAGCCCCCTATAGTGGCAAAGCAATTACAAGGGAGCCCCCTTTTGAGTGGCCTGCGATTACATTTATATTAAATTATTTATTAATTTTACAGTAAGACCTTGGGGTCTTACCATTTACCAAACTATTAGGGTATGATTATGAGATCATATATCGTAAAGGGAAGTACAACATGGCTGCTGATTCCCTTTCATGAAAATTTGAATAAGTGCCCCAATTGCATGCATTCTCATCCCCTATTCCCCAATGGATAGACCAGGTAAAAAAAGAATGGTTTAATGATACTTCAACACAAACATTAATTCAAAAAATCCAACAAGATCCCACAAGTAAACCTCACTACACTTGGAGCAATGGAATCCTTAGGTTCAAAGGGTGTATTGTCCTATCCCTTACCTCCTTATATCAAACCAAACTACTCCATGAATTACATACCACACCTATCATAGGACATTATGGATTCCTCAAAACTTATAAAAGAGTGGCTCGATCTTTTATTGGGTAGGAATGAAACAAGATATCAAGAGATTTATGGCTGAATATGAGACTTGACAAAGACAAAAAGGAGAGACAATAGGTACCCCTGGCCTTCTTCAACCTCTCCCTATTCCAACCAAAACATGGACCGATATTTCAATGGAATTTATTGATGATCTTCCAAATTCATTGAATAAAACTATTATTCTAGTTGTGGTGGATCGATTATCTAAATATGCTCATTTTTTCTCGTTAGCCCACCCTTACATAGCTAGTACCATTGCCCAACTCTTTCTTGATAGTATTTTTAAACTACATGGTATGCCTTCCACCATTGTTAGTGATCATGATCCCATCTTCACTAGTAATTTTTTGGAGGGAATTGTTTAAACCCCAATGGCACTAAAATCCGTATAAGTTCTACTTATCATCCCCAAACTGATGGTCAATTTTTTTTTATAAATAAATGTTTGGAAACTTACTTGCATTATTTTACTACTGCTCAACCCCTTCATTGGGTCAAATGGCTTTCTTTCGTAGAATGGTGGTATAATACCTCATACCATAACATCGTTAAAATGACACCATATGAAGCTTTATATGGCCAAGTACCACCTTCCATCACATATTATATTCTAGGAAGTACCAATGTGCTAGCCATGGATTCTGAACTCTCTACTTGAGCTAATATCCTTCGCCTTCTCAAAGACAATTTACTCACAGCCCAACATCGTATGAAATAGCAAGCAAATCAACATAGGATCAAATGAGAATTTCAAGAAGGTGATATGGTATTTCTTCGACTTCAACCTTATTGCAAAACTTCTCTCAAGCTCAAGGGTTCACAAAAGTTAGCTCCCAAATTCTATGGGCTTTATAAAATTTTACAACACATAGGACCCATTGCTTATAAAATCGAGTTACCAGAATCTTCTAAAATTTATCTCGTATTCCATGTATATTGCCTTAAACTAGTAGTTGGCACACACATTACAAAACAAACTCAACTACCATAATTCACAGAGGATGGATCACTCATGGTTGAACCTGAAGCCATCTTGAAACGTCACACTTTATAACTACGCCATCGCATCATCATCGAGCTTCTGATTCAATGGCAGGGCTTACCTTTCGAAGATGCTACATGGAAAATGCTTCATCAATTCCAACAATAATTTTCTCACTTTTAGCTTTGAGGACAAAGCTTCTTTTGAGGGTGGCATGTTAGGATTCCATATTCTAACCCTGTATCACTTAACTAATCACTCATTTATGATTTATTAATTCAATGGACCATTGTGTCCCTTCATAAATAACCTTTAGAATAGATATAAAATAGACATAGATTTGGTGTAGGAAATCACCCATCAAAAAGTATAAAGAATATAATTCATTTAATCCATTGGAAGGATCTCCTTACCAGTGCAACAATGATTCATTTAAAATAGTGATTCAATCTTTTCTTCTGTATATTTTAGTATTAAATTCCAATTATTTCATTGCATAAACCATATAGTACAAGGAACCTATCATAGTCTGTAATGGGGTGTAGAGATCACCGAGTCAAAAGAAGCGTAATCCAATATGGGTGATATATTATTGTTGATGTGAATGATGTATTAATAAGTAATACCCGATAGGGGTGTGTTCACAATGTGAGTGTGTGCATGTGCTAGAATAAATAAGAGGAATAAAATGAGGAGTGAAGAATTATGCGTGTGTACCCCCAGATTGAAGTTTTAACTAGTGAAAATTCGAGGGAGAAAGTGTGCAATCAAAAGAGAGAAGAATGTATATCCGTATCTGAATAAAGAAGACAAAGGAGAAATGAGAATCATGCAAAATATAAGGATATACCAAAATATGATTACATTCCTTGACTTTGGAGAGAAATGATGATCACTATAAAAACTTTCAAAGTCAAGGAATACAAGAAGAAGAGAGAAGAGAAGAAAAGAGCAAAGGAAGATGAGAAGAGAAGAAGGGATGAAAATGCATGGGCCCTATATTGGGGCTTTGCTAGGCATCAGAACCCTAGTGAAAGTGCAATGCATGTGAGTAATGACCTAACTAGGTATCATCCCTTGCCATTGTCATGAATACCCAAAAAAAACTATATGAACAAGCAACCATGCAATTATGACAAGAAAAAATGCAAGAGGAATAGAATGTCAGACAACCATGCAAAGTATGATAGACAGTTATGCAGTATGAGCAAGAAGACAAGTATGATGGAATGAGAATGCAAATGCATACCTAATTAATGATTGATTTTTGTTTATTTTATGTGTTATTTAAACAAGCAATTAGAATGATAGTCGACCCACATTCTAATTATGTCTCCTATCTTAACAAAAAGAACAAGAATTCAAGGGACTGCTTCATCAAAGAAAAATCTAGAAGGCAAGCCATCTCGATGATTATAATCATGGAGAGGCTCCTTCATAGCTTTTTCTTTGGTAGCCATAGCATGATAATCAATACATTCTTGAACATAACCATCATTCTTAGCATAAGGAGGAGAAATCCCTAACTTTGCAAGATATCTATGAGAAGCAGAAGATTTACCATTAGAACACATATAATTTATCATATTACAAGACAAAATGTTAGAGGGATAAGGGGGATCCTCATCCTCATTACTTTGCTCCAAACCTTGATGAGATATATCCAGAAGAGGTTCTTGAAGAAACTGATTGTCTTGATCCCATGATGAATTGATTAGAGGTTCCTCACTCACTTTTAGATTATTGAATTGCTCAAATTTTTGAGATGAGAAACTTGGAGAAATAGATGATGAAACTAAAGGACAAACATTGAGACCAAACTAAGTTTGTTCAACCATCGAACAATATTCAAATGGATGAAGGTCACTTGGAATGGTGAAAATTTGATCCTTTAATTTAAACTTCAAACACTGATGAAGAGTAGAAGGGATAGCCTTCATTGCATGAATACAAGGACATCCAAGAAGTAGATTAAAATATGTAGGGCAAGGCACCACATAGAACAATGTATCTAAAATATTAGGTCCAACCTTGAGGGGAAGAGATATGGTACCACAAGCTTCTTGGGACTCATTGTTGAATGTTTTGATGATTGCATTAGATTTAGTTAAATCTTCCTCTTTTAATCCAAAATTTTGGATAAATTGATATGTGCATAAATTAAGGGATGAACCATTATCAATCATTACTCTTTTAATAAAGGTTTCTCCAATAAATGTAATGATGTAAAGAGAAGAATCTTCTTACAAGTTTGAGGAAGAAATATCGTCATTCGAGAATGTGATGTGATGTGTCCCAATAGAGCTTACAACATTGGCCATATCACTAGGGGAATATTGGGAGGGACAAATTATTATTTTTGAACATTTTTCAAGACTTCTCCATGAGTAGGAGAATTTTGTGAAGGTTCTAAGATGAAAATATTTACTAAAAAACTCATCTCCTGTTGAGATCGTTGGATTTGTTGATTTTGCACTTGCTGCTCTAAAGTAGTTGTTATCATACAAACCATATTATCATGAGAAGGTGGCACATTCTTATAAGATACTATATTAGTTGCTTGCTGACCATACTTTGGTAATTGATCCTTTAATATTCCCATATCCTAATTCGTTGTTGAAGCTTGCTGAATAGAAAGTTGATTATTGGATGATTGAGAGCTTATTACATCAAGACGTCCTGCATCAATTAGATATTGAACCACATGTTCCAACTTCTTAAAAGAATTTTTCCAATGTCCTTCTACTCTGTGATATGCACAATGTTGTCCTACCTTGTACCAATTAGTTGTAGTATATGGTTACCTTATGGGAGGCAATTCAATCACATTGGCTTCTAGAAGTTGCTTTAGGACTTCTTCCATAGGTATGCCAAGTCTTGTGAAATTCCTTTGTGGAGGTTTTTGAAGTATTATCTTTTGTAGGTTGTTAGTAATACTATTAAGAGGCCTACTATCCATTACACTATCACCTACCACATCATTATTATTATACTATGATTTAATGGTTTTATCTTCTTTCATTTTGAGTTGTCCTCTTATGATAAGAGCTTGTTTCACTTTCCTTGCTAACTCAATTACTTGATCAAAATATGTGATAGTAGTAGTTTCTAATACATAAGATAATTGTTCTTGTAAATTTCTAATAAATATCTCAAGCATATATTTGGGAGGTAAAGTATATCTCAAGCATCCCACTAGACTTCTCCAACGAGCCAATTTTTTTGAAAAACTTTCCTCTTTATCTTGTTTCAAATTACAAACATCCTTTATGGTCACATCCTTTTCAATATAAGAACTAAACTATTGAACAAATAACTCTATTGTTTCTTCAAAATTCTTCAAAGAATAATTAGGTAACCGATAATACCATTCTAATGCCATGCCAACAAGACTCTTAGGAAACATCTTTAGTAATAACATATCATCATATATGAGATCATGGTAAGCTATTCTAAATCTTCTTAGATGCTCAATCAGATCTTCTGTTCCATTATATATAGGTAAAATCAACATGGAAAAATGCTTAGGATAAGGTCTAGCAGCAACCATAAGATCTAAGGTTTGATTGCACATCTCTTTATAACTATAAGTGAAACTAGAAGGTTATATCATTTCCACTTTTGAAGCCAATTGTTTTACCATATTTGCCAAACTTTGCACCTCTGGATTATTGTTGTGCAATACCCCTAGATTCCCTAAGGGAGGGGTATAGGTAGGTTGTTGAACAGGTACTTGGTACATGTTGGAAGCATTGATACTATTGTGATATGTGATACCTTGCTGGAGAGGATAACTAATAATTGATGGAAAAGAAGCAAGAATATTGAGATTAGTAGATTGAGGAGGAAATTGAAAATAATCTTGAGTGACACTACTGGTTGGAGGAACTTGTGGACTCCTTCCAACATTGGTGGTTACAGTAGTGGCATAGGTTGGTTGATGGGCAAGATTACCATGATTCAAATATTTAGTCAAGGAGTTATCATGAACCTACCTAGGAGAGACTATTGGAGGAGGAGGAGTCTCACCTCTTTTGAGTTGAGCTTCCCGCTCCATAGCCTTAAGCAAATCTACCTTATGGTATTTCATGAAACCCTAAACATGATCAAATGATTCAAAAATGTAGCGACCATTAGGGTATTCAAGGGGATCAAGACTATTATCAACCTTTTCTTCTTCAATATTATGATTTTCTCTATCAATTTGATCATTCTCTGAAGAAATCTCATCAAACCTTAGAGGCCTTCACTCACTCCCAAGGTTGGAAGCCATTATAAGAAGGAGAAAAGGACTAGGATCGAAAGGAAGGAAAACTAAAGACTAGGAAAAACAAATAGAATATTTTTTGGATATTTTTAATATTTTATGATGTAAACACACTAAGTTAATAATTTATATGTTTTAAAATGAAAGTGCATGGGGTAAGATGTAGAGGGGAAAAACTACCCTCCCATATACAATTCTCAAAGGCTAGATCCACAAAGAGAGAGAAAATTTGAGGTGAACCACGTGGGCTATGTTGTTCTCTAAACTCGGTTCTAGGGGGAAGGGTTCACCAGGAATGGTTTAATGACTTGCTCCAAGTCCTCTGGTTTTCAAAAATGTTTGATGTATTCGATTCAAGATAATCACCTAGGTTTGGTATTTATAGATCTATGCTATGAAAGATAAAAGATAATGCAAAAATATAGAATGCAGGAATACAAGAGCTAACCCTATTATCATCCTCTCTTTGAATGCTTTCTAACCTAGGATTTCAAGACAAAAAATCTTTAAGCAATGGCTCAAGAGAATATGCGTAAACATAATTAAGCCTAAGTGCACACTATATGTTTTTTATCTTTCAAATGCCTAGAAACTAATTAAATGTATTTCTTTTAAAATAATATCTAGGGTTAGTAACAGAAATAAAAGACACTCAACAAACAATCTAAAGATTAATTGGAACACTTAGCTTATCTAGTGGTTTATCCTTGCTTTTAACCTTTGTCCAAATTTATCAACAATTCCTGTTCCTACAATATAAC
Organism: Wollemia nobilis; assembly: GCA_028583015.1. Classification (NCBI taxonomy): domain Eukaryota; kingdom Viridiplantae; phylum Streptophyta; class Pinopsida; order Araucariales; family Araucariaceae; genus Wollemia; species Wollemia nobilis. Next base: position 2,875,760 of record JAQPPZ010017220.1, on the reverse strand, counting down.
TTGAAAAACACTTGGAAAATATAATCAGCGTTAGGGGGCCTTCTTAGGCCACTATACAAAAATTCTTGGAGGTGCAACAGTCAATCCCCCTAGGTCCTTTTAGTTGACCTTTGAAAACAAAAGCGGAGATTGACCTTTGGAAGAAATCAAGCATAACAAAATATAGTAGAATAAAATAATGGAACCACAGAATAAAATGAAACACTATGCCCTATATGTAGCCTATGATGCAAATATAAAGTTTGGAACAACATTTTACCCCTAGAAATAGTTTGGATAAAATTACGCCTCGTAACAAGCGATTGCGATATCACACCGACAAAATTGTGCCCCATAAAGGCCTAAGCGTGATTTTGCAGAAGCAAGGTGAAAAAAATCAAATCAATGAGAAATGGCTAATGCATGATACAAAAAATAGAAACATGCATACATAAGAGCAAAATCACTTGGCAAAGAGTGAGGAAGCAAGCAGAAGGGTTGAGACCTCCCAAATAGTTGATCTCTCCTTAGGGCTTCAACACAAATCCACCAAAGCGAGCAAAAACAATCAACAATCCAATGCAGTAGAAAAAAGCTTCAATAGATCACACTTCACACTTGCGAGTTAGCTTGCTTGTGGAAGAAGAAGAAGAAGACCTCAAGAAAATAGAACTTTAATCAAATAATTGTTATTGTTGCTTGCTTAGAAATGAACTTGCTTGGATGGGAAAAAGAAGATTTTAAACCCTCCTTATATAGTGGATTTGAAAGAAGAATGGATGGGAAAAACTAAGCATAGTTGACCTTAAAAATATCAACTTTAAAAATTAGGGTTTTATTAAGAGAAAACCCTAAAATGTAAAATCGTGCCCCATAAAAATGGATCGTGATTTCGCATCAGCTAGACCCCGATGCGGTTTTAATGCATTTTGGAGGGTCAAATAGAGTCAAAATGAGTCATATCATATACCGTTGGAAATATTTTTCTGATCCTGATCTAATGGTATAGGATTTAGGAGGAACGAAGAAGATTTTTTAGGGGAAAATTGGCTCAAATATGACCCTTATTTTCCAAGGATAAAACAAGGGATCTAGGGAAAATTACTCACTTTAGTGGGTCAATTTTTCGTGTCTACAATGAGAAGCAGATATAATGTAAAGCACAAAAAAAAAAAATATCACAAGAATATGGAGAGATACTTGGGATAGCCCAACCATTCCAAAAGTCAAAGTGTGTATGGTTAGAAGGTCATAGGAAAATTTTATCCTAGAACAACCTTATGAAAAATAGTTTTCATGGCCCCTCATAATGTGTTCTATGAAAAAAGGAGGAGAGTATATACCATCTCCTACTACACTATTAAATAGTCTAGGAAATATGGTAATGCATTCATAATATGTTTGGTAAATGCATGGTGATAAATGGAAGAATTGAAAAATGGTTAAAGAAATAGCATAACATTTAAAAGTGAGGTGTTATAGACAATTTGGGATATATCAAAAGATACAATACTTTGGAATGTATGGCTAGAAAGGAATAAAATTATATTTAAAGGAAAGGAAAGTGGCTTATAGGTAATAAAAAGAAATATTTTTTTTAGCTATGGAGGACTCTAAACCAACCCTATCAACTCACCCAATCCTTAATTTTGAAGCAGAGAGCCTTGATAGATGGAATCAAGTCATCAATTGGAATTATAATATTGGGTATATGAGAAACAAAAGGAAGGAAAATAATATAAAGTGAAAACCATCGAAAGTGGAGTTGGTCAAATTGAATTTTGATGGAGCATCTAAAGGAAATCTAGGACCAACAAGAGGAGGAGAAATAATTAGAAATAATATGGGTGATATTTTGTCTCATTATACTTTTAATAGTGTATTTAAGACAAATAATGAATTTGAAGCTTAGGCGACTTTGGAAGGGTTAAAAATATGCAGATAAATGAAATGGAATAGAGTATGGATGGAAGGTGATTCATTAATAGTAATAAATGTAATTTTGAGGAAAGCAAAGTCTCCATGGAACATACAAAATATCATTGTGGAAATACAAGACCTTGCTACAGAGTTTGAAGAAATCAGGTTTACACACACGTTAAGGGAAGGAAACACATGTATAGATAGGCTAGCCAATAGAGGGGTTTTAATTATAGATCATGAAGTTAAATTCTATTTTCCATGGTTAGAGGAAGTAGTAAGTTTAGCTAAAGTTGACAAGAAAATATTGACTTCTTGAATCAAATAATGATTAAGGTTTACTTTAATGTTTTCTATTGGGAATATTTTATATTTTTTATAATATATATATATATATATATATATTAGCGAAAAACCCCATGTGGGGCCGCCTTGGTCTGAGAGACCACGAACAGGGGGTTCTATACCATCAAAGTCACCCGGGAGTCGCACCCAGCCTTGCCCGCACCAACATTATCAATTGGATTTTGGGTACCCAATTTAGCTTTTTGGTAGGGTGGAGATTTGAACCTGGGACCTCCCTTGGAGGATTGCCCTCTCCTCTCCAACTCACCTACAACACCTGGGTAAAACTAATTTATAGTGGAAAACACCCCTTTCGAGGTGCCACTTTCAACAGGTTGGGCATAGGAGGAATGGAGCCTTGTCGGCCTCTACCAGCACATAGGACATTCCTAACTATACCATATATATGCAGGATGAAGACAAAGGGAATGGAACTTGGGTCGGCCTCTACCAGCACCTAGGTCATTTACCACTGCACCACAACAAGCAAATAAAAACTAATTTATAGTGGAAAACATCCCTTTCGGGGTGCCACTTTCAACAGGTTGGGCATAGGAGAAATGGAGCCTTGTCGGCCTCTACCAACACATAGGACATTCCTAACTATACCATATATCTGCAGGATGGAGACAAGGGGAATGGAACCTGGGTCGGCCTCTACCAACACTCAGGGCATTTACCACTACACCACAACAAGCAAATATATATTTTATAATATTAATGTGTTTTCATATAAACAATTTATTGTTATTATTGTAGTTGCACGTATGCTTTAAGAAGGAAACTAGTAGTGTAGATTTGGTAAAGCAAACTATGATAGCACACCGTTTTAAAAATATTACTCTACTAAAATGCAATGCATAGACAATAGAGGTGGAGTTTTGGTATTGTGAAACTTGCTACATGAAAATATTAAGAAGGATGCTAAATTTGAGAATATTTCTAGTTACAAAGAAAATTTGAAGAAGATCTAAGAAATGAGAATCAAGAATTCAAACTATTTACGAAAAAAGATATAGGTATCTAGCTATAACAACAAAATTGAGATGAGAATTGAGTCTATTTGTAAACTCTCAAGCTCTAAGGGAGAGAGTTGTGATTTGTCAAGGGTGGGGGACCCAAGTACAATCCCTTTTTCTCTAGAAAAAAAAAAGTTCATTATTATTTTATTTATTTATTTTCTTATGCTTTGAGATATATTTTTCAATTGGTTATATGGGATTGAAATGGGCCCTACTTATATTACATCATCACCACATGGTGGTATTACAACAAATCTTGGATATTATCCATGTATCGCTTGGCAATATTTTATCCTTGATCTCCTCTATAAATATAGAGGAATCTAACCGATTGAGCTAATGCCACTTGATTGCTTTTGGGATAATTTAACACACTTGCTAGATTAGATTTATTTTCCTAAAATTGTGTTAGTTAATTTTTTTACAAGTGCACAATTTTATTTTTTGCAAAGTGTGTTATTTTATTTCATGCAAGTGTGTTTTAATTTTTGTGAGTGTGTTTTAATTTTTGTTTAAGCATGTGTGTTTTTACGAAGCCTAAGAGGAGCCAATACTCACATAAGATTATTCTCTCTAGCACATACAAACATCAAATGCCATCTTGGATTGACAAATTTTAAAGTGTGAGAATTAATGATGCTCATCATTTTTAGCATCATTATCGAGGATTAGGTGTTGCTAGAGAGTTTTTAAGGTTGTTCAACATTATTTTCCTTCTTGTAAATCTCACTTTAGTCAGTCCATAGAGACATGTCTAAACCACATCTCCTTATTTCATATATTTTATTAGCCATGGCTAATCTAATGTTATCATAAGCAAAAAGTGATCCTACAACTATGATATCATGAACAATGACCATATGAGACAAAAACTAAACTACATCTCCCTATTCATAGCCCATATAATTTACAGTTGATCTATTACTACCTCTATAAACATCACTTTTTCTTGAGGTATTTTAAACTTCAACCAATCTTACTTGAGGTGATCTTATGATTGTATTTTGGCCAATTTAGTGATTTGACACAAAGGTGATCCTATTTCTACATTTTAATAGAGTAAGAGGAAGGCTAGGGAGAGATCTTAAAATAGGGATAGTGGTGTTATCAAGAAGTAGTTAAGGTATTGGTTTGCAATGCTAAAGCAAAGCCAAAAATTAGGTCTTTTAAGGATTAAGAGTTTTTGCTTTCATTTTTTTTAATAAGTACTTTTCCTTTATGCTGAAGTAGAATATATGTATAGACCTAGTGGAAAAAGGGAAAGTATTGTTAACCAAAATCCCTAATAAGCCATATGGAATAGACATCAATACCCAAAAGTTGAACAAAACATTGAGTTACCAATAACTGAGATAAAATCAGGAGAAAGCTCTAGTGGAGAACAACCATCATGAACTTTTGAGTCTTTAGAATTTGGAAACCTTGAGGAAAAATCTAGTAACCAATCAAGTAGTTTTCATCACCAAGTCTAGACAATACATCATCTCCCAAAGTTTTAAAGAGAGTTTAAATTATTTTTTGGAAAGAAAAACATGGGGGATAGATAAATTAATACAAACATTGTTAGACAAGGTAGCAATGCAACTAGAATATTTACACACTTTATTAGGTTAGATCCCAAGATAGAATCTCTATGAAAAATTTCACCATCAATATTGCCAAACTTTAGGAGAAACATATTAGAAGATCCTGACCAATTCTTGTTCGAATTCAAAGTTCTTTGTTAGACCTATGACTATGAATATGACAACAAAAAACTCAAGCTATTATAATAAACCCTCAAAAACTTAGTTATGCATTGATTTAGGGGGATAAATATAAATTTTATAAGGACATGGGACGAAATGGAGAAAATAATCTTAGATAAATACCAAGAATACTATAGGGTGAAGGATAAAAAAGGAGAACTCTTAGGGTGAAGCAACAAGAAGAGGAGAACCTTGAGGATTATCTTGATATATTTTTGTTTACCCAAATACAATGTGGAAGTGGAGTAGACCAAGAAATTACCAAGACACTATTCGTTAGAGGCCTACAAGAGGAGTCATGTGAAGCCTTAAAACTTATGGGGGAAGGTGATGCAAAAAAACTTGACTTCGTATATATTATAAGTGTAACAACCCTCCTTGGCAAGACTTATTCTTGACATTTGATTTATGTATTGATGTATGGATATCTAATGCATAATCTTATTTTATGTTATCAATATGTCTTGAAAGTTGCAATTTATGCTTTGATTATATTAATTTTGAAATATGGTATTGTTGATATATTTGTGATTGCAAGACCAGGTACTCTCACCGGTGGATTGGGATGGAACAACCACTAGAGTTGAGAGATATGGGAAGTGATGGATGACTTGTTCATCGATGGCTCAAGGGTGAAAATGATACCCTTCATTTAGATGCATTTTATATATGCTTGTTGTTTGAAAGCACCGTTGGGCCGTGAGATTGCTATTGGCAAAGGAGTCATGCTTAGTAGGTAGGGGGTAACATTTTGATTATCTTAAAAAACCACATACTTAAGGAAAAATAACGAATGCATTATTGATTTGTAAAATATTTGATTTACCTATGTTTTAGAAGCATAGAATTGGTTGGTTGGTCTAAATAAAGTATTAATAAGGTTAGTGATGTTAATACTAGAAATATTAGTATCAATGTTAATAATTAATATTAACATATGGTATTAATTGGTAAGTAATTAATTCAATTACTCTATTGTTAGCAATTAGCACTAAGAGGTAATGGTGCTTTGAATGAGTTATTAGATTAATTACTTGTATTTTACCTTATAAATAGGTAAGCTTCAAATTAAAAGAAAGGTAAGGTTAATCAACCTTAACATATAATAATTATTTGGAGCATATAATATATTTAAAAGGGTATAATATTTAAAATATTTTTTTAAATGATAAAACATTAGCTTAAGAAAGAAGGCGCTCGTATGAGTTGACCATCTTGATAATGTGGGGAACATTACCATCATGCATAACAAATGGTTGTGCATGGGTGCCTTCATGAGTGTGTGGGGAAGATGGCCCTTGGATTATATATTATGGTGTTTTAGGGTGATGTGGGGTTGTTGATGATCAATAGAAAAGGAGACTAGAGAGGAACTCGAAAAAGGGGAATAATTACGAGAAAACGTTGTAGAGGAGTTAATATCTATATGTTTTAATTGAACAGTTTGAAATCTAACCCAGGTGTTGTAGGTGAGTTGGAGAGGAGAGGGAAATCCTCCAAGGGAGGTCCCAGGTTCGAATCTCCACCCTACCAAAAAGCTGAATTGGGTACCAAAAATCCAATTGATAATGTTGGTGCAGGTTGGGTGCGACCCCCGAGTGACTTTGACGGTGTAGAACCCCCTGTTTGTGGTCTCTTAGACCAAGGCGCTCCCGCAAGGGGTTTTTCGCTTAAAAAAAAAAAAAGAGTTTGAAATCTAGCTTGATTATATTACATTGGTTTTATGCTTATAGGTTCTTCCTATTTGCATTGGTTGCATGGTTGATGTTACATAAATTTTTGTGCTTGAAAGAGCTCCAATTATAGTTGTTTGAAGGTTATTTTCTCTGATTGTAAGATTGAAGCTTTAGCACTTGCATTCTAGTTCCAATTGCTCTCTGGATTCATTGCTTTAGCTGATTGCTTGGAATGCATTCATCTAGTTTTAATTTGTTTGTGATGTTCAATAAACCTAGTTGCAGTAAACTTGTATGTCTTACCTTGTTGAGCACAACGTTATTCTAGAGTTCCCTTGCTGTGAATGCATGGTGGTTGAAGTATTTTTGGTATTGTTAGCTCATTGTGTAATGTTGTTTTGCTATTGCTTTTAAAGCCTGCACTCAACGTAGCACTTAATTGATTAATTTTTATTTCTAGGATGAAAGAGTGCTTTCTTTAATATTGCATTTCTTTTTAAGAAGGAATTAATGTTGATTTTTTTTTCAAAGGAATTGCATTTGGTTCCTTTTTTACAAGGGAATGGTATTTAGTTTTTTCTTTGTAAGGGAATGTTTGATAATAATGTAATGATGTTTTTAAATCCTCAGGAAAAAATAAAGTTTTCTTATGCTATAATGTCCTTTTAATTTCAAAGAAAATTTATTGGACTTTATAATGTTGGTATATTGTTTTTTAAAAAAGGAATGATAGTGTTATTTTAATATTATAAAGAAAGTTAGAGATATATTTTGTTGTTAATTTAATAATTGGGATATGGGAGGTTTTTCTTTTATAAGAAGAGAAAGGAGTTTTGGTTTTGGTAAGTAATTATAATGGTTTCTTGAGACTTGAGTAGGTAGGGAAACCATTATAGAGAGAAGTATGGGATTCTCTCCTTGATTGTTTGAAATGTATTGTGCATGGTTGATTGCATTTATACATAAAGCATGTTAAGTTGCATTACATTAAGAGCTCTCTTGATCCCTAAAGTTTTATTAAAGTTCTTGGGAGATTACTTTCAAGAGAATGTCGAAAAGAAAGTGGTGTAGAGGCCACTCAAGCAAACATGCTCTAATGTATTTGGGAATGAAAATTTGTTATGTAAATGAGAGTTTTGTTATGTAACACTTGGATATTTTTATTCCTGAATTAATAAGGCTTGGAAGTCTTTATGAAAATGTATGAAATATTTAGCTTTGAGTAAATGAAAGAATGAGTTGGTTATTAGCTCTTTGATGATGATTATATGTTAGCATTACGAATTATTTGAGCATGTAAAGATGTTTATGATAGAATTATATTTTTTTTTGGTAAGTTGGTTTATATATACAAAAGTGGGTTTTTTAAGAGGATCCCAAAACCTTATAACAACATAGGTCGTAGCCTTCAGTAGCAAAAAGAGCCTCATGGGCTACTACAAAAACCAACATAGATAACTTAACCAAAAAAACCCCGAAAGATGCCCCTTGGGCTACACAGAAAGTCATCCCAAAAAGGGAGTGATCCAAACTAGACAAAAGAAAGAAACATTGGTAAACCATTCTAGGCCTGCTACAGATGAAACCGCCACAAAAACATAACCAGGGATCCTCCATCAAACCTCGGGATCCTCCTAATCCTCCTGGCCCTCTCGATCCTTGTAACGCTTCAGGATCCTGATCATCACGTTGATCGAGGTCAAGATGTTGGCCGCCATGTCCAGTAAGAACTGGTAAGACATGCCCTCTGCCTCCCTCTCAGTGTCTGAGCTGATCTGCTGAGGTAGAGTCACCTTCTTGGTCTTTACTTTCTCTAACCGCTGGGATGCATGAGAGGGGGAGGAGTTTTGACATTCTGTCCTCTCTTGCTAGGCTAACTATGAGAGAAGCCTTTAAAGGGAGACTACTTGGCCAGACTAGGAGGACTGTTATGAGCAGGATTGGGTGATCGATCCTCCTAGACAACCATCAGGATAGCCGAGGGCTGAGCAAACAGTTATGGAACCGCCTAGGGGAAGAGCGATTAGCAACGACATGGCGATAAATTATGCCCATTAACCCTTGGTGGATCAATTTGCAGGATGTTTTCTTGCATTTATCCATTGATAGGGAGAGGGAATAAGCTAGATAGTTAGGGATGCACACCTGCTTGGCGTCCCTGAGGTGATTAATGAAACTGATATGAAAAATGTGCAAGGGTTTGTCAGGGTTGTCATAGGTAATGTATTGCATTACCGAGATCATTGCTAAGTTCCAGGGCTCCGGGAGGGCCGAGCGAAGCAGAGCAAACTTGTCCCAACCTAGGTTTTGGCCTTTCTCGATGAATTGGTCCAATTCCTCCTCCTAATTATGCTTTTCCCATCGAATATTATGTCCTATCATCGACAGACCAGTGACCTCGCAGAGCATCTCCATCGTTATTTTGAAATGAATCCCCTAAACTCACACCTCTCCACGGTTCCAAGTCTCGACAAAGGTGCACGTAATATCATCTTTGGATCCTTGGAACTTTTGGAGGAATGGCCTTCATGAAGGTCAAAGCTTCGTTGTAGAGGGAGAGTTCAATGGGTTTGACGAAGGGAGCGGCCATGATTTTGATGAAGGGAGGACAAAGGCCATGGTAGGGAAGAGGGAAAACACCGTAGGACAAACTAGCCACACTCACAGAAGGAAATAGGGATATGGCCATATGAAAGAGCCAGGGGATAAATAACCCATCATCGGGGAGGACAGTCGAGGAGCCATTCGATTGCATGCAACGAGTGTCATCATTTCCAAAGGTGGCAATAAATTTGGTAGGGTGGCAGAAGGTGAGGCTGAGTTGGACATGCTCTCTCCATAGATGCCATGCGTAGCTAGAGTACCGAGGGTCCTTGATGATGCCTTGCTTGGAGATGTCAAAGGGTGTTGACAGGACCGCCCTCCCAGGGTTGCCAAAGTGAGGGCCTATCACACAACCTTCTTGAGCGTGCCTTGGTCGATTGGATATGCTCAATGATATGGCAATCATTTCAAGAAACTTCTTTTAGATTCCATGCTTGAAGAAATTACACCGAGAAATGCTGGACCACCTCTCGATGACCATCGTGGCCCGCCTGCCTTTGTCGTGCTTACCAAAAGAGTCTGAAGTGGGGATGCCTATAATATCAGAAGGGACACATGGCCTCCCACAGTCCTTACATGTTTGACCTGACCTATACAAACCCCTCAGCCTAGGTGGATTCATCGTCATTGTCTTGGTTGGTAGCCCTCTCCACGTCCGCAGGAAAATTTTGATGCCACACCACAAGACAAGTGGACAGGAGCCCTTTGTTTACCATGTGGTTAGCAAGATCATTGCCTTCCCTGAAGGTGTGCTTGACTTGGAATGTGTTCCTCCGATGAAGGAGGTTCCTTGCCTCTGTGATAACATTGAAAACCCTCCAAGCTGGAGGCTTGGGATTCAACATGTAGTTGATGACATTCATCGAGTCTCCCTCAACAACCAGAGGTCGAGGATCCTCAGAAATGAGTTCAAGCCCTCTCAAGAGCCCTCTAGCCTCAACAACATGGTTTTTTTGGGTTCCCAAGTTTTTGCAAAAGGCTAGGATGAGTTGGCCATTCTGATCCCTAACTGAACTGCCCGCTCCAGTAGGCCCCAGATTGCCTTTCGATGCCCCATAAAAATTTAACTTTATCCATCCTTCGGGGGGCCACATCCATTTGACCTCCTTTCTGACTATAGCAGGATCCTATCGATCATCAAGCTCCCCAGTTAAATTCAAGGATCTAAAAATGCCTTCTTCAAATATTAGCTTGGGGATAGGACTAGGGATGAGCTTGGCATTTTCAATTGCAAAGGCAATGGCCCTGTAAGCAACAGAGGGAGGATCCCTAGGAGAATTTTCAAAAACTCTTCCATTGTGCTCAAGCCAAATCTACCAAATGAGATGGTGAAGGCAAGCATCCCATAGGAAACAAAGTTTTGGGTTTCAAAAAGGGTTGAACCATTGAAGGAAAGCCTCCTTGATGGTCTTGGGAGGGATCCAATGAATCTAAAAGGTAGAGAGGATGAAGCTAAGGACCGAGGAGGTGAAAGCATAGTGTAATAAAATATGGTCAAAGGATTCCCAATATTTCTCACACAGGTAGCACCTATTAGGAATGACAAACCCCCTCTTATGGAGATTGTCTATTGTGAGGGCTCTATTTTGGAAGGCAATCCAGGAGAAAAAATTGACCTTGGGAATCATGGGCTTCCTCCACACCACATTGCAGGGGAAGTCAAACTTTTACCCTATGTTCTGAAGGTCATAGGTAGACTTGACATAAAACTCACCACTATCCGTCCCCCTCCATATCATTCTATCAGGCCGTCTGCTGGTAGGAATGATAGTCGACTGGAGCAGAGAGGATAGGAAGAAAACCTCCTCCTCTAATCCAGCCGCATCAATGATCTTCCACTATGGGGATCCATTCCTCCAAATGATGAAATCAGCTACCTTCAGCCTAGTGTTAGCATCCACAACCATCCCAAGGTGTTCCAGCTCGGGCCGCTTGATCAGGGGTTCCTCTTGGATCCACCTATCCTTCTAAAAATTAATGCTTTTGCCATCCCCAACTATCCACCCTCTTCCATCTTGGATCAACTATCTCATTTGAATGATGGCTTTCCAAAAAGTCGATCCGCCAGTGGGAACCCCTTCTTCAAGAATTGAGAGGTTGGTAAGGTATTTCCTCTTGACAATTTGAATCCACTCCGTCATCTCATTGGTCAGGATCCTCCAATTGTGCTTAGCCACAAGAGCTAAGTTCATCTTGGACATTCTCTTGAATCCAATTCCACCTTGCTTCTTGCTTTTGCAGACCGTGTCCCAAGCTACCAGGGGGATCCTAGACTTGTTGTCATTACCCAAACAGAGAAAACTCTGCTGGATCTGCTCAATATTACGGTGCACCGAAGCTAGAAACCTAAATACTAACATGAAATACGTCAAAATTCCTTGGAGGTATGCCATGGTGAGGGTGGCCTTAGCAGCTTGGGATAAGAGCTTGCCCTTCTAGGTAGAAATCTTCTTATGAATTCTTTCGAGCACTATGTTCCACATACCTTCCTTGGGTCAATCACAGAAAAGAGGGAGACCAAGGTAGGTAGTCAGGAGGGCATCAATGGAGCAACCAAGGATCCTGGCAATCTTGACCTATCACCTCATCAGAGTGTTGAGGAAAAAAATCTTGCTTTTGATGAAGTTTACTTTTTGGCCTACAACTCGTTCATAAAGGGACAATATTCGCTTGATGGATCTGGCTTGATCCATGAAAACTCTAGTGGATAGGAGAGTATCATCCACTAACTGCTGATGGGTGACAGCCTCAGTCCCAGAGGCAGGAAGGATGCCAATCACCTTCCTCCATAGTTGGGCATCCTTAATAGCTCTCCCAAAGGCCTTTGTCAGGATGATAAAAAGGATGGGAGACAGAGGATCTCCTTGGCGGAGGCCTCTGGCACTCGAGAAAAAATCGATAGGATATCCATTGACCAGGACAAAAAACCAAGGAGAAGAGACACACCCGTGTATGAGGTCAACCCAGAGGGGATGAAAACCAAACTTAAGGAGGACCGCATGGAGGAAGTCTCTGTCAACCCTATCAAAGGCTTTGTTCATGTCGAGCTTGAGGAAAAGGGTAGCCTTCTTGGCCATGGAAGCAGAATGCAAGGTCTCATGGATCGTGATAACCCCATCCAAGATGTTCCTCCATTTCATTGAACTTCCTTGGCAAGGGTCAATGATGAGGGGGAGGATGACCTTTAATTTGTTAGCCATGAATTTCATCAGGATTTTGTAGAGGACGTTACAAATGCTGATGGGTCTGTAATCTGAGATGGATCTGTAGGCTGGGGATTTTGGAATAAGAGCTAAGAAAGTGGAATTGATGCTCCGGGGAATGACTTTGGTCGATTGGATCTCCCTAATGGCCTCATATACATCATCCCCTACAACATCCCAGAGATTTTGAAAGAAACATGGAGGGAACCCATCTGGCCCAGGGGCTTTATCTGGCTGCATGGAAAAAAGGGCCTCTCTGATTTCGTCAAAGGAGAAAGGTTCCATCAGCATGTGATTTGCATCTTGGGGGACAATGCCCAGGATATTGGCAAGGAGGTCAGATTGGGCCTAGCTATCACCCATAGGGGAGCTTCCCAGGAGCTCCTAGAAAAAAGACACCGCCTCGGCCCTTATCTCAACAATGTCCCTTGTGGTGGATCCATCACTACAGGTGACCTCCCTAATTTTGTTGGATCCTCTATGCCACATGGTGGAGGCATGGAAGAATCTCATGTTTGAATCGCCCTCCTTAACCCACAGGTCCCTGGATTTCTATCTCTAGAAGGTTTCTTCCCTAGCAAGGATGTTGTGATATTCTGCTAGGAGGTTCCTCTCCTCCTCCCTGGTGGAGCTACTATGGTCTCCTGCCTCGATCCTCCTTTCTAACTCCTGGAGTCTTTCTATAATGGATTTTTTGCAAGTGAAAATATTTCCAAAGACCTCCCTATTCCAAAATTTCAGCTTCTCTTTAACCGTCTTGAGCTTCTGGGCAACTTGCATAGTGGGGGATCCCCCAAACTTTTGTTGCCACCAAGAGGTGACTTCAACTTTGAAATCCTTATGGTGAATCCACATGGATTTGAATCTGAAGGGGGTTTTGAAAGAGGGTGGCTTGCCTGCCTCAAGGAGGATAGGGCTATGGTCTGAGCCGATCCTTGGTAGGGCCAGCAGGGAGGCATCTCCAAACAAAGGAATGGCTTCTTAGGATATTAGGAATCTGTCGAGCTTCACCTGGATGAGCCCACTGCCAATCCTCCTATTACTCCATGTAAAACTAGACCCCTTAAGCTTGATGTCCAGGAGTTCGTTGATGTTGATGAAGTCCCTGATATCCTCCATACTTTTGTTATAGGTGTCAAGACCACATTTCTTCTCGGATGGATGCAAGGGGCTATTGAAGTCTCCTCCAATGATCCACGGGATTGTGTTGAAAGTGTTCCTCATCTGAGTTATGGTTTCCCACATCTCAGCTCGCTCGACTGGAGAATTTGGAGCATAAATATTTGAGAGGATCCAAGACTGATTGTTGGTCTTGGAGTGAAACAGGATGTTGAGGATCCTGCTCGAGGATGACAACAGTCTTCCTTCAACCAGGGTAGGGTCCCATAGACACATGAGCCCACCTGAGGAACCTTGTGCTGGACTAAACAAAGTCTCCCCTTTGGCCCAAATGACTTTGGCCACCTTCTAGGAGGAGAGTTCATCATTTTTGGTTTCTTGAATAATAAAAATGGAGGGATTTGTCCTTTTCCTTAGGTCAACAACCAGATGTTACTTTGCTGCTCCGTTTAGACCTCTCACATTCCATGAGAGGACTTTCATTTCAAGGGTTTAGGGTTTTTCTTGCCTCCCTTCACCAACTGGAAGGGGGGTTTGGATCCTTGCTTATCATCCTTCTGGGTGTCAAAATATTCAAAAAAAAGAGTCATTTGAGTCCCGTTGGCGATTTCCTCTGTAGTTTCCTTATTTCTTTGATCGTTGCTAGAAGGCCACCCTCTTTTCTTTTCACTACCATAGTCAATGGCCTGCTTCTTGCTCCTGGTGTTCTTAGGACTGATTCTCCCAGAGAGGGAAGGACCTTATTTTTTGGATACCGAAGAGTGGGATACCTCACCCCTGTCTGACTGGGAGGGGGATTTCCTATTGGCTGCAAGATAATCATCCATGTAAGGGTTCAAAACAACAAGGGTGGAAGGGGACTATACCTAGGTGATAGGATCCTCTAGGTGAGGACAGTTAAGTGGCGCTACATCTAGAGGTGCCTCCTGCTCCTTCTGGGTTGGTTGGGGAACTTCCCCTTGCTCGTGCTCTTGCTCACCTTGAGCTGAAGTGCCTCCTTGGTCATCCTTTTGGATTGTCTATTGAGCGGGTTTTCACATGATGCATTTTGGATCTAGAGGCAGTTGTTTGTTGTATGGGGGGATCCCATGGTTCCATTGTGGGTCCTTATTTTTTTCCATTGGCCTTTGGTTATGAGTCCTCAGAGATGGACATTGGACCTGGAGGTGACCTTGAGTGTGACAATGAGTACAAAATGCCGACTTATTTTCATATTTGATCATTTATATTTTGATGAGGGTTGATCCTCTATACAGGTTGATGAAATATGGAAGCTTTGTTTCTAGGTTGGCTAAAACATAGAATTGGACCTGGACCATCTAGGAGTGGACTTTGGTAGAGGAATTGATAGCAACCAACTTTTCTATGTATCGGGTTATCCCTCTGATGACATTCTCATGCCAACACTGAAAGGGAAGGTTCGGTAACCTTACCCATATCAGGGCAACATTTATGTTTTGGGTCTCCGGGTTGAAGTCCTCTCCCCATTTTCGAGAGGAAGAGGCTCCTGTGCCCTAGGAACCATGGTCCCTCGACCATGATGTTGTAGAAATCCTCATGGGTATTAAGTCTGATGGCAAAGAACCCTCGGGACAAAGCCACTATCTCCATGTTACCATTGGTTTTCCACTTGGAGAAATCCCACTTTTGAATGGTCTCCATGTCCGGTCGTCCTCCCACGAACTTGCCAACCAGGGTAAACTTCTCGAGCTCCATGTAACTGTCCATCAGGTCTTCAGGGATGACCAAATATTCTCCTAAGGGGATCAATTCTTGGGTAGGGTTTTTGACTAGAGGTTCTTGGCTCATAGCCTGAGCGTAGGTTCCTTTTTGGGTTAGGGTTGCTCCACCTATGGGGCCCTCCTTATCAGGGGAATATTTCCTATGCCTATCTGTCCCATCTGCCTAGGCCCATGTTACGTCGGGTCCTCCCCCGTCAGCACTACCATGACTGGTTCCTCCTATGTCCTTGCCTAACTGTCTTGCCTCCATCCTATCGCCTTCCATCATTCACTCGCTTGCTTTCCCATTGCCCATCCTTCGAACCGAACCCTATAATCATGCTAGCATTATATTTAGATGTTAACATTAAGATTAATTTAATCATAGTTAGTCTAAAGTGATGCTCCTTTTGTGCTAGCCTTATGTTGATATTTATGCTTTATTTAAGTATGGAATCCAAATATCCTATCTTATTTCAAGATCTAGCATTGTGTTATAATTAAACATTTTATTTTAGTTAAAGAATTTATTTCTTTCTACAAAGAGATGTTATTTTACCTTTTATGTGATTTCTTGGGTTTGGAGGGGGTTCTTGGAAATGAATCTAGAACCTTATTAGGATCATTGAGTCAAAGAGGTAATCCAATCTTGGGATGAGTTGCGAAGATGAAATAATCAGGTAATTATGAGTTTTGGAAGGAGTTGTGGTGATGTAATAGCCAAGTACTCATGAATCTAGAAGGAGTTGTGGTAATGCAATATCAAGATATTCATGATTAATACACCTTGAACGATGAGGATAAAATATTCCATAACTATGAAGTTAATGGAATAATTCATGAGACAACAGTGGTAGTACCTTGAATGATGATTTTTAGGTGACCATGTTCATTACGAAGTGAATGGTAAATACCTTAGTTAACTTGCGAAGGTGTGGTAACTAAGCAGCGAAGGTGTGATAACTAAGCACTAAGGCTTTATGCCAAAGTAACCTACATAGATAGACTTATGGAAAGGTTAGAGAATAGATATCCCCCTTTAAGTGTTATGGACCTTAAAGAATAATATCTACACTTTGGTAAAATTTACTTATATCGGTGAGGGTAAAGCAAAGGTAGGGGGACCACTTTGGTGTCCTAAACGGTGAGGTTTAGTAAGGTGAACCCCAAAAATACAAGATGTTAGCCACTCTTGTCCACTTGAGTATCACTACAATGACATTGAACTCAAATGTGGTGAAGCCTTGTGAATGCTAAAAAATAATATTGGGACTTCCTTGTGAACCTACTTGTGTAAAAAAATATATCTCTCTTGGGTTGGTTTTGGTGTGTTGTTACAGTTGGTATCAGAGCTCTAGGTTGTAGGACTATAAGCTTCCATGGAGTGCACCTAGGATGATGCTTGACTTGATGTGCTACTTTAGGGAGACTTGCTCTACTAGGGACCTTAGTGTAATTTGGGATAGGCTAGATATTGCATGTTGACTAGACTAGTCAGACCAAGGAGTAGAAATCCTAGAGAGTATAGTTTCTTATTGGGGAATGACACCTTGAGGTAAGTGTGACCATGATCATTATCAAGTGAGTGATAATGGTATAAAGTTAGTTCATGGGAGAAATTAAACTAATTAATTATAAATATAGTTGGAGAAAATTGTAACCTACCCAAATAATTTGTGTGGATAGGAGATGACACCTATATTGAGATCATCCAAGAATGCAGGGACAACAACTCAAGGAGAGGTTGTAGTCCATCCCTTAAGGAAGTCTAGAAGAATAATGGACTCCAATAAGAGAACTAGAAGAATAACGGGCTTGAGTAAAAGTTTATAATGACAATGGACTCTAGTAAGAGAAATGAAAGAACAAAGGATTCCACCAAGAGATCATTCGATGACACATCTATGGTCTAGAGGCTACAAGAAGAAATAAAGCAACTTGCCTCATTAGTTAGGTTACTTCAAGAGTATATGGAGCAAAAATAATTAATGATGAAAATACTTTCTAAGCATGAATCCAAAAATGAGAAATGCAAGGGAAACTCAATAAAGGGACCAAAGTTTAGGTTTCAAAAAAGACTATTCCAACCCTCAACCTCAAAAGTGAAATGATTAAGTGCAAAAAGAGGGAATGGGGGAGAAAATACAAGAAAGATATTAGGTACCTAGAATGGGTTGCTTCATTTGTGGGGGTCCTCATTATGCTAATAAGTGTCCTTAATGACTAGAGTCGAGTAACAAAGTAGAGGAGCAACTGTAACAACCCAGGTCTTCTCTCCTAATTTTCAAAACACACAGATTTAAAATTTTGTTAAACTAAACCAAAATTATTGTAAGCACACCCAAATTTGTATTAGTACTTAGACATATATGTTTACACTTTGAGATCTTATACCACTGTAGATAGAATCTCAAGTGATACGGACCAACCATCTTCTCGCTATAGATTACCACACATGAGACCCATCCTCTCCTTACTCGAGTTCTAGATCTCGACATGAGGTTGCCCTTCCAGGGCCCATATCACCTGGAAGAGTAAACACACTATTTTCCCCATCTTGTAGCATGGAGGACTTAGATCTATGATCCTATTCTTGTGCTAATGGTCCACTGACCCATTTTTAAAAAATAATAATTAAACCTTAAGGTCCATACTAAAGTTAACATAGCTATGCCAGTTCTTGACTATTGACCTTCAACTAAGGTGTTATCAGGGTTCGCCAATACTCTGGTTTTTAGACCAGGTGTCTTAGACCAACCCCTAGTTGATGATAATGTTGTCCATACCATCTACCACTGGACCTTTCAACCCCAAGGACCAAATCCCTAGTCTTGAGTTTTGTTGGTAATTCTGCAACTGGTTATGGTTCATGAGAACCCTCATGTGCTACATCATACGATAACCTAGAACGATGTCCCATTCCATTGTTTGTTACTCTCGATAGCATGAGATCCACTGATCCTTCTGGTAATGCTAGAGAATGGTTATCTCAAAAATCACAACAATCACCTCTGTGACTTGTCAAAATTATTGGGTGCATTGGCCCTCCTCGGTAAAGTTAAAATACCCCTATTGGCAGTATATCCTTATAGCCTTTCTCAGATTTTTAGTAGAGTAATATTACTCTCTTATATGTTCAATAGGTTTGGTCGTGTGGTGTGGTGATGCGAGTGATGATGCCTTTTGTTTAAATTCATATGGTTTTAGTGATTCCCTCTTTTAAAATGGGAATTCTTAAAGTGATTTTGAATCTACCGATAAGACATTGTCATAAAATATTACTGTATAATAAGACAAGAAATTAAAAAAATAAACTTTAGTATACAACTTACATGCATTACACTACTTTTAGAACATATGGACTAAATTTGGATTATACACTAAAAACATTAATTTATTCTACACGTTTATTTTTAAAGTACTTCTACATCCTCTCTATAATTGTTCACTATCATAAAAAATATTTCCAATGCCATTATTCCTGACAACCATACTTTCACATCCATATAAAATATTTGCAATACATATTTATAAACAGATTCCATAATCTTCAATTATCTGAATCATAATTCGAATGGTTTGATTCTAAATTTCCCATGTTTGTGTTTAAGTTGCAAATACACATTTTGTCGTATAACAAGCCTTTACATTTCATTATAATAAAATGTTCACATAATATTTCCAATAAAAGTATTGATATGATAAAAGGAACATTAATAATTAAAAAATAATAATATGAAAAGTAGTCATTTTAATAAGGTTCTAGCCAAAAATTTAAAGAAAACATATTAATTTCTATTTAAGCTATTCTTTGTATTTAAAAATCCTACATGAGGCTGCTTTTTACCAGGAATAATATATTACAAAGTTCGTTCTTACCTAAACTTTTTCGATCAAAATATAGTGACCAACACATTAATGTTTTCTAGCATTTCCTTAAAAATCTTCAGCACAATTGAATCCTATTAATGCTAGATTTTCTTTTGTTTCCTTTAAACCATCTTGCTACATGGAGTGTGATTTAACTCCTTTTATTATAATGAACATAAATTAATTTGTATATAAATTTTAGTTTTCACTCCTACTTTATAAGTTCATTAACTAATTTTTTTTTATGTGTAAACCTAAGGGCGGTGTTAATGCAAATTTTGAACAACGTTCAAACTATAGAAAAAATTACTCTAAGCTGCTGATGAGGACAAATAAAATAATGTTCTATAAAATACGACCAAAGTCGCACGCTTCCCAAACTCTACGAGTTTTAAACATATAAATATACCCTTTAATATATATATATATATATTATGAGGAACCTTTTATATACAACATATCCACAACATTTGAGGGGAGATATATATATATATATATATATATATATATATATATATATATATATATATATATATAAAAAGGTTTACTGTAAATTTCTGGTTCAAAATATCCGGATTAGAGTATCTCTCAAAAGTTATATAGTCCCTATATGAATCATTAATTTTTTAAAATTTATAAATTTCCTCAAACTTAAAATAAATCCAACCTACCTTGATATAAAATTTCTTAAATCAGTAAGGAACATGTGCATGAAATTTACTTCCAATTTTTTTTATTATTCCTTGTTCAAGTTCTGCGTTGCATATATGATGCGCTGGCTTGGTATGAAACTTATTTTCCATGTTTTCCTACCAAAATTGAGTTGGATGGATGATAACTTTCCTTGAAACTTTGTTATTCGTTTACCTCCAGAAATGTTATTTTACATGGAAGATTTTGTTACAAACTTTTGACATCAATAAGTAATCCTAGTTCATAGATTGTACCTAAAATTGATGGCAACCATCTAGTTTTGAAATAGCCTCCATTTCATTTTTTTTAATTATGAAGAGGAGATAGGACATATCTATCCGCAACAGGTTTTCTAATTTGTTATACACACACACACACACATATATATATATATATCGTCGTTCACCAAGGTTTTCTCGATTAAAGACATTTTCAAACCTACCTACTTCCATGTTAATTAGAACTATAAGGTAATGCTCTGTTTCTGCAATTCCTATGAAAAGATTCAAAATTCCTTTGAAACAAACATAAATAATTGGCTCTATTTAATATATAACAAATATCATTATTCATTCCAACTACAGAGCTTTATAAAAATAATCAATTAACATTCACATCTAGACACAAGCTTCAATTTTTGTTTATTTCCATGCATCGCCCGCTTTCGCCAGCTAAACTAAACTTTTCTTATCATGACTGTACACATGTGGTTTACCAGCTACCATGTGGAATAACAGTATGTGGAAGGAGAGTATTACGAGATGACCTTTCCATTTAGTCTAATAAACTTCTATGCACACCAGAAGATACTCTATCTTCCGCATCCAAGCTTGATGGCTAGTATAGATTCGTGTTTCACCCAATCCCGGTGGAAACACATATGATCTCAAGCACATGGGTCAGCATGGCCCCACAAATGGATGAAAATAAATTATGAAAATACATGCAACAAAAAATGCAACTATTGAAACATATAATAATTTCTTCCTCTATCTAAAATAAATACCCTTGTCTATAATTAACCCGCTGGTTATGTCCACAAAGTTTCTGATTTTAGATTTTACTTATTTTATTGTTAAAATATCATTTAAAAAAATTAAACAAGTGAGAGCATACAAATAAAATAAGCAAGCAACATACAAATTACTCTTAAACCATCCTGACTACCATATAAAACTGAGAGGAATACTAAAATTAAATATTTTTACTTCATAATTAGATGAACTAGTGAAGGATTTTACCCGGTGCCGAATTGACGGTGAATACAAATTGCAGCCAACTTTATGAGGCTTCACAAATATGAAAAGACTCAAAATACTCTTGAATCCTACAATCTTGCTCACTATCAATAGAATTCCTTCTTTTCCAAGTACAGGCAGCCCATAATATCAAAATAAGATGATGCAAATGAATCTCCCTCCCTTTTAAAGAATATGGATTAAGTCTTACAGTGACACATCACAATCTCATGCAATTGGATGCCAAGTGGAAGGTACTTCTATCATCTGAAGGTAAAAATATTATTTAAATGTATGCACACTTAATATATTTTTCCTATGTTTATTTTTATTCATAATTTGTATTATTATTATTATTTTATTTATTTAAAAAAAAGTATATATATATATATATTTTTTAAAAAAATTCATTTTAGTTATATATACTTTAAATTATGCATATATATATATATATATATATATATATATAATATATATATATATATATATATATTCAAATATATCTACATATTTTATTATGTTTTTTTTAACCAAGAAATATTATATTTAATTTCACTCAGCAGGTAGTATGCATTTAATTTTTGCAAGCAGACATAATGCATATAAGAGGCAAAATGTCCTACATGAAATTTTCTTAGTGGGCTTCCATGTACCCACGAGCCATGGTGCATTAGGCACAACATCATATCCCACCTTACCTGATGCTTTCAACCATTGTATCCGCCAAGGGTGGGTGTTTCTCTCATCCGGCTCTCTTGCTACGGAGTGGAAACCTGCACCTGCACTCACAAATACTTACAACAGTATCACATTATTCCAACATATAGTAATCAAAATAGTGGGGATATGACATTCTTCCCCACCAAAATTTAACACAGTCCCTGTGTTAGCCATAATATTTTTAGCAGGTTTCAAAGATAACAATTGAACATATATAAAACCAACCATATGCATTATACCAAGGTTGCATGCATTACAATATAAACATATCAAAACATACATCATCAATCCAAATATACAAGTATTGATATAACAAATATCCAAATGTCCATATAAATGTCAATTTTCAAACAAAAATGGAAATTATCTTTTCATTTCTGCCACATCTTCCCATGTGGCGTTCCTCTCTGAGTAGAGATCCCACTGGACTCTACACTGGTCAATGGTTCTTTTTCTTAATTGCTTAGTCCTATATCCCAAAATTTTGATAGGTCAAACCTCAATGAGCTATGGGTCCGATGTTTGCAAATGAGAAACATCCAATATATGGGATGGGTCAACCACATACTTACGAAGGAGAGACACATGGAAAACACTATGGATCTTGGATAAATTAGGTGGCAAAGCAAGTTTATATGCAACAAGACTAATTTTGGTAATGATCTCAAATGGACCGACAAATATGGGGCTAAGTTTGGTAGACTTGATGGAGCTTTTGGTCGGTTTGACTCTAAGAAAGACCTTATCACCAATAGCAAACTCTCGAGGAGTTTGTTTTAGGTTAGCATAGCTCTTCTGATGGTCTACGACTTCTCAAAGTCACTGGTGGATTTCTTTTAATTGGACCTCCATTCTCTTAACAACATCAGGATCGATCATTTCTCGATCATCCAAATTATCCCACGTTAATGGTGTTCTACACCTGCACCCATATAGGGCTTCAAATGGGGCCATGCCCAACGTGGTATGATAACTATTGTTATATGCAAATTCCACCAGGAAGAGATAATCTTCCCACTTATTCTGGTGGTCCATACAATACATACACAACATATCCTCCAACACTTGATTGACCCTCTTGGTCTACCCATCCATCTCAGGATGATAGGTTGTGCTGATATTAAGCTTTGTGCCCCATGCTCGATGCAAAGCTTGCCAAAATTCAGATGTAAATCATGAATCTCTATCCGAGATGATTATTTCAAGGAAACCATGCAACCTCACAATTTCTCAAGCAAAATTTTGTGCTATAGTAGGGGCATCATCATGAACATTTCCCGGTATAAAATGTGCCACCTTAGTTAATTTATCCACTACAACAAAAATTGCATCATGTTGGAATCGAGTTTTGGGAAGACCTACTATAAAATCCATGGAAATTACTTGCCATTTCTACTCTGGAATATCAAATAAGTGTAGTTGTCCCCCTAGGATGTTGATGCTCAACTTTGAATTTCTGACATTCTAGACACCTTGCAACAAATTGAACCACATATTTCTTCATGCCAGGCCAGTAGAAGTCCTTTTTCAAATTCTCTCTCATTTTTACCACACCTGGGTGAGCAGAGTATGGAGCACAATGTGCTTCTTGCAAAATTGTTCTCTTTATCCCTTCATCATTGGGTACTATTATCCGATCTCTAAAGTATACCAGATCCTCCTTGACTTTGAAATCCGTATGCCGATTTGGTCCTTGCTCAACCTTAGTGCGGCATTGGTTGCAAAATTCATCATTTTTCTGTAACTCCTTAATTTGCTCTTTTAACCCATACTGGCATCGTGTTAGAGCAACTATGTGTCTTCTACGACTAAGGGCATCTACTAGTTTATTTTCTTTCCCTTTTATATATTCAATTCCAAAATCATATTCAGCCAAGAATTCCATCCATCTCCATTGTCTAGCATTTAATAGAGGTTGAGTGAAAATGTACCTCAAACTCTGATGATCAGTTTTTAACTCAAAAGGTTTACCCAACAGGTAGTGTCACCATATTTTAAGAGCATGGACTACAACAGCTAATTCTAGATCATGAGTAGCATAATTAACCTCATGTTTCTTAAGCTTTCTGGACTCATATGCCACAACGACTTCATTTTGCAATAAGACACCTCCTAGCCCTTCTAGAGAGGCATCTGTACAAACTATAAATGGTTTATTAGGATCTGGAATTTGAAGAATAGGTGCAGTTGTCAACTTTTCCTTAAGGATTCTGAATGCTTCCTCACATTGAGCTGTCCATTTAAATACTTTTCCCTTCCTTTGCAGATTGGTGATAGGAAAAGCAATTTTTGAGAATCCCTTTACAAATCACCAATAATATCCAGCCATTCCCATAAAACTTCTCACTTCAGTAACATTGGTGGGAGCTGGCCAATCTACTATGGCTTCTATATTTTTAGGATCAACTGCTACTCCATCGACCGAGACTATATGCCCCAAATACTGAACTTGTGGAGTATAAAACTCACACTTAGACAATTTTCCATACAACTGATTTTTCCTGAGGATTTCTAGGACTATTCTCATATGTTGGTCATGCTCCTCTTTGCTTCGAGAATAGATCAAAATATCATCTAGAAATATCAATACAAATTGATCTAACTGCTCTCTGAATACACTATTCATTAAGTTCATGAAGGCAGCTGGTGCATTTGTTAACCCAAAAGGTAGCACTGTGAACTCATAATGCCCATATCGAGTTCTAAAAGTAGTTTTGAAAGTATCCTCTTCCCTGATTCTCAGTTGGTGGTATCCTGACCTAAGGTCAATTTTTGAAAAGATAGTAGCTCCCCTAAGTTGATCAAAGAGGTCATCTATTCTTGGAAAAGAATACTTGTTCTTCACTATCATCTTATTGAGCATTCTATAGTCAATACAAAGTCTCAAGGATCCATCCTTCTTCACAAATAGAACTGGTGCTCCCCATGGTGAGACACTAGGCTTAATGTACCCTTTTTCTAATAGATCCTGAAGCTGGATTCTTGAGTTCTTGTAATTCTAGGGGAGTCATTTGGTAAGGGGTTCTGGCTATAGGTGATGCTCCAGGTAAAAGCTCAATAGAAAAATCAAATTCTCTTTTTGGAGGAAGTCCAGGCAGGTCTTCAGGAAAAACATCCCTAAACTCATTCAATATAGGATATTGTTGAAATAGAGCAGAGCTAGATTCTATTTCTTCCTTCTTGTTTAGTTTGACTACATAAAGTCTACACCCTTTCCTTAAAGCTCTTTTGACTTGCATTGCAGTCATCAGGTGGGGTTCAAAAGATGTTCTATTACAATGGACACGGATTCACTGATTGGAATCATCTGTGAAATCCAACCACCTCTCTTCAAAATTTAGCAGGGCTTTGTGGGCTTTTAGCCAATCTACTCCTAGGACAATATCAAAGGCATGCAAGGGTGCTACATACAGGTGCCAATTAATCTTTCCTTGGGGTATATCTATTTGAGGGTCAAATAAACATTGGTTGACCATATAGGTCTGTCCTGAACCATACTCAACTTGCCACCCATTTGCCATGATCCCAGGTCTTAACTGGTATGTCCCTCAAAATACTAGATGATATAAAGCTATCAGTTGCACCACTATCTATCAAAATACGAACATCTTTCTTGCCTAGTTTTCCTTTTATGAGAAATGGAGTAGCTTGCCCTAAAAGATTAGATTTACTTGTAGTAGCATAGATCCTATGTGGGGCCTCTTCTATTGGATTTCTCTTATCAGCTCTCTACGGATATTGATTCGCATAATGATCTAGGGCTCCACACACAAAGCATACATTTGGTCCCTTATTATTTTGCTTGTCCCCCTCTCTATTTTGGCTGACATTCTTTCCCTTGTCCTGGTAATTATTCCTTTTTTCTTGAAAATTCCTTCTATCTGCCTACCCCTTATTCCCCTAAAATTTTCCTTTGTTTCTATTATCTCCTCTGTAATGACCACCATCTCTATATTTCTTATACTGATCTTTACCCTTAACTAGCTCTGGGTATTTTATTTTCTTAAATTCTTCCTTTTCAAATTTTTGGTAGTAAACCTTTTTATTTTTTTGGCTCACCTCTTCATAGCGAGCCGCATCAAAAGTTGTCAAATCCTTAGGCTTACCTCGACCAACAAGAGTCCCAATTCTGGGATGCAAACCCATTACAAATTTATGAGCTTTGAACTCCTCTCGCTTATCATATTCAGGAGCATATTTCAAAAGTTGAACAAATCTTTGGTAATACTCAATTACTATCATGTTTTCTTGGTGTAAATTGGTGAATTCAATGTATTTCTCAATGTAGAATTGTGGAGTAAGGAATCTATCCTTAAATTCTCTCTCAAATTCATCCCAAGGGATGTCGACAACCTCCTTCTGACTGGTTTTCTTATAGGTGGTCCACCAATCCCTGGCCGGACCTATCAAATGAGCCACCACCCATGTAGTTTTGGATTCAGCACAAAGGGGTTGAATTGAGAAATACCCCTCTACTTCACTCAACCAATTAACAACTGCTTCACCATCACCCTTACCATCAAACTTGGAGATATCTAGCTTCTTAATCTCTTTTTGCAATTCAACACCGACCTTCCTCCTCGAAGATCCCTCAGGAAACTCACTTACTTTTTTAGTCTCCTTACCTTTTGTCAGATTCTCAATAACCTTCTACTATTGAGAGATAATCTCTTGTTGTTGAGCCATCTGTGCTCTTTGTTGATCCATGTGCTCACTCATTTGAGCCCTTTGGATCTCCATTTGTTCCTTCTATTGATTTAGTTGTTCTTGCATTAACTGAATTATTTTTGTCATATTCTCATCATTCTATGTAGCTCTTGCGACTACTGGCTTCTATTTTCTTATAATACACTGAGGCACTTCGACTGTTTGTACTCACTTCGACTCCCTCATGAGTCATCTTAGTCCCTTCCTTAGAACTTCTGCAACTTCCTCTTGCAGATTTGCACTTGCTCTTCTCGAGGTCCCTGCCATATCTGGTGATAAAAGAGCTATGTTAATTAATAGATCATATTTATAACCTAGGGTTTCGCAACCTAGGCTCTAATACCAACTGTAACAACCCAGGTCTACTCACCTGGTTGTCAAAAACACAAATTCAAAATTTTGTTTAAACTAAACCACAATTGACGTAAGCACACCCAACTTTGTATTAGTACTTAGGCATAGATGTTCACACTCCGAGATCTTATACCATTGTAGATGAAATCTCAAGTGCTCGGGACCGACCAACTTCTCACTATAGATTGCCATACATGAGACCCATCCTCTCCTTATTCGAGTTCTAGATCTCGGCATGGGGTTGCCCTTCTAGGGCCCATATCACTTGGAAGGGTGGACGCACTATTTTCCCCATCTCATAGCATGGAGGACTTAGATCTATGATCCTATTCTTGTCCTAATGGTCCACTGACCCAATTTTTAAATCATAATTAAACCTTTAGGTCCATGCTAGAGTTAGCATAGCTATGCTAGTGCCTGATTATTGACCTTCACCTAAGGTGTTATCAAGGTCCACCAATACTTTGGCTTTTGGACCAGGTGTCTCAAACCAACCCCAGTTGACGGTAATGTTGCCCATACCATCTACCGTTGGACCTTCCAACCCCAAGGACCAGCTCCCTAGTCTTGAGTTTTATTGGCAATTTCGCAACTGGTTATGGTTCATGAGAACCCTCACGTACTACATCGTACGACAACCTAGAATGATGTCCTATTCCATTGTTTGTTACTCTCGATAACATGAGATCCATTGATCCTTCTGGTAATTCTAGAGAATGGTTATCCCAAAAATCGCAACAATCACCTCTGTGACTTATCAAAATTATTGGGTGCATTGGCCTTCCTCGGTAAAGTTAAAATACCCCTATTGGCAGTATATCCTTATATACTTTCTTGACTTTTCAGTAGAGGAATATTACTCTCTTATATGTTCAACAGGTTTGGTCTGTGGTGTGGTGATGCGAGTGATGATGCCTTCTGTTTAAATTCATATGGTTTTAGTGATTCCCTCTTTTAAAATGAGAATTATTAAAAGATATTTTGAATCTACCAATAAGCACTTATATAATTACATAACACTCATAAAATATTATTGTATAATAAGACAAGAGATTAAAAAAAAACTTTAATATACAACTTACATGCATTACACTACTTTTACAACATATGGAGTAAATTCAGATTATACACTAAAAACATTAATTTATTCTACACGCTTATTTTTAGAGTACTTCTACATACTCTCTATAATTGTTCACTATCATAAAAAATATTTCTAATGCCATTATTCCTGACAACCATACTTTCACATCCATATAAAATATTCACAATACATATTTATAAACAAATTCCATAATCTTCAATTATCTGACTCATAATTCGAATGGTTTGATTCTAAATTCCCCATGTTTGTGTTTAAGTTGCAAATACACATTTTATCATATAAAAAGCCTTTACATTTTATTATAATAAAATGTTCACATAATCTTTCCAATAAAAGTATTGCTATGATAAAAGGAACATTAATAATTTATAAAAACTATGAAAGGCAGTCATTTTAATAAGGTTCTAGCCAAAATTTTAAAGAAAACATATTAATTTCTATTCAAGCTATTCTTTGTATTTAGCAATCTTACATGAGGCTGATTTTTACTAGGAATAATATATTATAAAGTTCCTTCTTACCTAAAATTTTTCGATCAAAATATAGTGACTAACATATTAAGGTTTTCTAGCATTTCCTTAAAAATATTCAGCACAATTGAATCCTATTAATTCTAGATTTTATTTTATTTCCTTTAAACCATCTTGCTACGTGGAGTGTGATTTAACTCCTTTTATTATAAGGAACATAAATTAATTTATATATAAAATTTAGTTTTCATTCCCACTCTATATGTTCATTGACTATTTTTTTTTCTATGTGTAAACCTAAGGGCGGTGTTAATGCAAATTTTAAACAACCTTCAAACTATGGAAAAATTTACTCTAAGTTGCTGGTGAGGAAAAATAAACTAATATTTTATAAAATACGACCAAAATTTCTTAAATCAGTAAGGAACATGTGCATGAAATTTACTTTCAATTTTTTATTATTATTTCTTGTTCAAGTTCGGCGTCGCATATATGATGCTCTGGCTTGGTATGAAACTTATTTTCCATGTTTTCATACCAAATCTGACTTGGATGGATGATAACTTTCCCTGCAAATTTGTTATTCGTTTACCTCCAAAAATGTTATTGTACATGGAAGATTTTGTTACAAACTTCTGGCATCAATACGTAATCCTAGTTCACAGATTGTACCTAAATTTGATGGCAGCCATCTAGTGTTGAAATAACCCCCATTTCATTTTATTTTAAATTATGAAGAGGAGATAGGACATATCTATCCATAGCAGGTTTTCTAATTTGTTATATATATAGTCGTTCGCCAAGGTTTTATCGGCTAAAGACGTTTTCAAACCTACCTACTTCCATGTTAACTAGAACTATAAGGTAATGCTATGTTTCTGCAATTCCTAAGAAGAGATTCAAAATTCCTTTAAAACAAACTAAAATAATCTACTTAATATATAATAATTATCATTATTCATTCCAACTATAGATCTTTTTAAAAATAATCAATTAAAATTCACATCTAGACACAAGCTTCAGTTTTTGTTTGTTTCCATGCATTGTCCACTTTTGCCAGCTAAACTAAACTTTTCTTATCATGACTATACACATGTGGTTTACTAGCTACTGCATGGAAGAATAATATGTGGAAGGAGAGTATTATGAGACGACCTATCCATTTAGTCCGATAAAATCCTATGCGCACCTAAGCTTGATGGCCAGTATAGATTCTTGTTTCACCCCATCCTGGCGGAGACACATATGATCTCAAGCACATGGGTCAGCATGGTCCCACAAATGGATGCAAAAAAATTATAAAAACAAATATGCAGCAAACAATGCACCTACTAAAACATATAACAATTTCTTCCTCTATCTAAAAGAAATACCCTTGTATATAATTAACCTTTCGGTTATGTTCACAAAGGTTCTAATTTCAGATTTTACTTATTTTATTGTTAAAATATCATTTAAAAAAATAAACAAGTCAGAGCATACAACTAAAATAAGCAAGCAACATACAAATTACTCTTAAACCAACCTGGATGCCATATAAAATTGAGAGGAATACTAAAATTAAATATTTTTACTTCATAATTAGATGAACAAGTGAAGGATTTTACCCGGTGCTGTATTGACGGTGAATACAAATTGCAGCCAACTCTGCGAGGCGTCACAAATATGAAAAGACTCAAAACACTCTCTGAATCCTACAATCTTGCTCACTATCAACAAACTTCCTTCTTTTCCAAACACACGCAACCCCAAAATATCAAAATGAGATGATGCAAATGAATCTCCCTCCCTTTTAAAGGATTTGGATAAAGTCTTATGGTGACACATCACAATATCATGCAATTGGATGCCAAGTGGAAGGTACTTCTATCATCCGAAGGTAAAAATATTATTTGAATGTATGCACACTTAAAATATTTTTCCTATGCTTATTTGTATTCATAATTTGTATTATTATTATTATTATTTTATTTATTTATTTAAAAAAAAGTATATAGATATATATATGAAGAACACAAGCTTATACTGAGAGGGGGGGTGAACAGTATAAGACCACTTTTTACTTTTTCCTTCAATTTAACTTTCAATTCAATATTATGCAGTGAATAGATAGCAATATCAATAACAGTAATCAAAGCAATGCACAAAACACCATCCACAATAGAGACACAATAATTTACGTGGTTCACCCAAAGTGGGCTACTCCACGGATAAAATCTTTCACTAAATTTTATCAATCCAACCTCTGGGAATACCTTTCCCGATTACAATGTTTATGGGCACCAACCCAAAGGAGATACCTTCCCCTAGCTCTGCTCTAACTGGTGATCCTCTAGAAGACCTCTACCTCCACTGCCCTTAGCAAATGGAACTCTATCCATAGAAGACACTTGTCTTCCCTGCTCTGGCTGGAGACCTCTGTCCTCAACTCTATCACCTCAAAGCTGGTCCTCGAATTTGCACTAAACATAGTCCTTCGGTCTAGCACAAATGTCCTCGTTCTCTTTCTCTGATCTACACCAAACACAGTCCTTCGGTCTGGCACAAATGTCCTCTTCCTCTTTCTCTAGTCTGGGTACAAATCTGTCCTCAAATATGCACCACTCTCTGTCCTCAATAGGTCCTCAACTCTGATTTACAAAAGTGGTTCACAAGCTTTCACTAAAGCTTGCTTGATCTTCACCCAAGTCTTCACCAAGACTTGTCTCAGATCTGCTTTGCAAGTTCTCAAGAGAACCTGCCCAAACTGCTCCACAAGCTCAACAAAAGCTTGCTCAAATCTATCCAACAGTTCTCTCTGCTCTGTCACAGCCGCACTTGGTCGAAACCAACTTTTGCACTATCTGCGCAAACACAGTAGCACTCAGCACTCGACGATCGAACTTCTTACTATGCGCTCTGTCTATGAATGTCGCAACACCAACAGCTTCTGCTCCTTTGCGCTTTTTTGCTCTCTGTGCGCTCTTGCTTCGCACTTAGCTCGATTTGACTCGACTCGGTCTCTGTGCACCGTGGACTTAACTTGCGCACATTCGATACTTATTCGATGCTTTCAATCTCGAAACAACCCTCCTTTTATAGTATAAATTTCAAGAACAAAACTTAAACTATAGTCGGTTGTTACCCTAAACTCCATCGACTGCACAACCCTGAACTTCGTCGGCTCAAAGTTAACTCTGTCGGCTTCAACCGCCTCTGGTTCTATAGCTTTTCCCATGAAACTACAACATGTCACGATATCGCGACACCTTTGCAGCCGTACACTTTCTTTTGCCTGTTGTCGCGATATCGTGACACTTTTGCTTCTTTAGACTTCCTTTTTGTTTTTGTCGCGATATCGCGACATTTTTGACGTCGTACATTCTCTCTCCTCTTTGAGTCGCGAAACTGTGACATGTCACGATATCGCGACATCTTCCTTCGCTGGCGCCTTCACTTGCCTTCTGGTCGTGAAACTACGACATGTCACGAAATCGCGACATCTTCCTCCGTTGGCATCTTCACTTGCCTTTTGGTCGTAAAACTGTGACATGTCACGAAATCGTGACATCTTCATCCGTTGGCTTCTTCACTTCTACCTGTCATGAAATCGTGACACTTTCTGCATCCGTATGCTTTTCTTTCATCCTGTCATGAAATCGTGACGCTTTCAGCTTTCGAAAGCTTTCTTTGCAACCTGTCGTGAAATCGTGACGCTTCTCATTTCAAACTCTTCCCTTTGCTGCATGTCACGAAATCATGACAGTTCTCACTTCGAGCTTTTCAGCATGTCACGAAATCATGACTGTTCTTACTTCGAACTCTATAGCATGTCGCAAAATCGTGACACTTTTCGAGATACTTTATCTCTCTTCGAACTTGTCATGAAATCATGACAGTTCACACTGTGGACTCTCCCTTCTACATCATGTCGTGAAATCGTGACACTTTTTCATCCGTACAACCTTCCTTGCATTATGTCGCAAAATCGTGACACTTTTCCTTCTTTGCCTTCCTGCACTTTTCGAGTCATGAAAATGCGACATGTCGCGAAATCGTGACACTTTCCACCTTGCTTTCTTTCTCTGCCAACATGTCGTAAAATCGCGACAGTTTTTCCACTTGCCTTTTTCTCTGCCAACATGTCACGAAATCGTGACAGTTTTGCCAGCTTCTTCTCTCTCTTCCAACATGTCATGAAATCGCGATAGTTTTGCCAGCTTCTTCTCTCTTTCTCGCATGTCACGAAATCGTGACAGTTTTGCTAACACTTTCTCTCTCCTCTAACATGTCACGAAATCATGACAGTTTTGCCAGCACTTTCTCTCTCTTCTAACATGTCATGAAATCGCGACTATTTTTCTTGCCTGCTGCATACTTTTTCTTACTTGTCTTTTTCCTTGATCTTTTGCAAATGGGCTACTATGATCTTCTTGGAAACTCACTGTCCATGTCTGCAAATTAATTAAATCAAATTCCTTCAAGAGCTTCTTGACATCAATGACAACTTCTACACTTGAGCAAAGGCAATGTACTCAAGGTACCCAAAATTGCCAACAATCTCCCCCTTTGTCATTGATGGCAAACCTTTACGCAAAACGCTTCTCAAGAGCCAAAACTGAAACAACCTGTGCTAACAGCGGAGAATCTGCCTTTGAAGTTTTGCTCCCCCTGACTTGAAGCTTTCCTCTTCACTTGAAGCTCTCCCCCTTACTCATATCTCTCCCCCTTTGTCATCAATGGCAAAGGGTCACCTTTGGGGCTCGGGACTAAGAATGAGCCTCTTAGCTTAGTCCCTCCCCCACCTCCTGATGAGGTGATTAAAATAGGGTTGGGAGTAAATCTCCCATTAGGCACTGATCATCATCAGCGTCTATAACTTCCTTGCCGGGCCTTCTCTTGAACTCTTTGTCAATATTTCTGTTCTTGTCACTGTTCTTGTTTTTGTTCTCATCCCTGTTCTTGTCCATGCCTTGATCCTTGGACCTGTTTATACCACTATTCCTATTCTTGTACCTTGGAAGTTCAGCTCTACACTGTCTAGTTGTGTGACCTGCATTGTTGCACTTATAACAAGTAACAATATTATTTCTTTTAGGCATACCTGTTCTTTGAATCCGCTTGTTTTGACTAACGGTGTACCTATTATTTGCCTTGCAAAAAATTGCCTTATGCCCAAACTGATTACAAGAGTAGCAATACCCTTGAAAGAAATTACCACTTCTAAAACTGTCATTTACCTTCCTTACTTGAGTCATGCAATGCGAAGCCATGTGACCGAACCTGTGACATGCAAAACATCTGTCGTGAAATTTTCTTTTATTTGACCTCTTGGGTCCCAAAAACTTCTTCTTCTCATTCAGAATTCTATTTTCTATTTCTGCGCATCTATCACTCATGGAATCTTTCTCTGAAATACTCTCCTCATCAGAACTCTCTTCTTTTTGAAATCTCTTACTAGACTCCCCAACTTGTTCCTTGTGCGGCTTAACAAAACCAAGACCTGTTTTATCTGTTGGTTTTCTTTGACCTTTGATGAGTGACTTAACCTTTTTGGAGCTATCTTGAAACTTGTACAGCTTATCCTTGTACTCTTTAGTTTCCTCTTTCAAAGAAGCCATTTTCTGTTCTAACTCACTATACTCAAGAACCTTCGATTCCAGCTCATCCTTGAGTTCTTGTGTCTTAGCCATAGAGATGTCGAGACTTTCTATAAGATCATCTCTCTCCATACAACATTCATCTAACTTATCCTTGAGTCTGGCATTCTTCTTTCTTTCCTTTTTCAAAGCACTAAGAGCATTAGTAAGTTCACTTTCAAGATCCTTTATTTGTTTGCTTTCTGAATCATCAGAGCCTTTTACAGATTTCTTATCACTAGAGGTGCTACCCTTTTCAAAAACCATACATGCATCTTCCTTATAGTTTTCTAAAGCATCCTCATACATACTAGTAACCAATTCATTATTTGTGCAATCATCCTCAAGGTGACCAAAATTTCCACATCTAAAACATTTCATGATAATGAATCTATGTTTCGGTTCTTCCTCTTTTTTTGATATGAACAACATCTCATTTTCACTATCACTTGAAGAACTTTCACTATCACTACTAGAACACTTACTTGCTTTGTCTAGGTAGAAACTCTTCTTGTGCTTGTGAGAATACCTCTTTCCGTGATTGTTGTGCTCATCTTTGTTCTTCCTGTGATGCTTGTGCTTTTCAGAATCCTTGCTCTTAGAATCTTGTTTCTCTTCATCACTTTCATTCTTGGAAACAATATAGTCAGTAGCATAATGACCAAACTTTCCACAATTGAAACATCTTATATTTTTCATGCTTTTGTGCTTTCTAGAGAACTTGCCTTTCTTGTTGTAATATGCCTCTTCATCACTAGAAGACTCATCACTCTCTTGAAGTTGTTTACCCTTGGATTTCTTGGTAGCCTTGAAAGCTGCCTCTTTCTTGACATCAACCTTCACTTGAGTTCTCAACTCAAATGTTGCAAGTATACTATGGAGCTCATCCTTTTTCAACTTATCCAAATCTTTAGCTTCCTCAATAGCAAAAATATTTTCACTAAATCTATTAGGAAGAGATCTTAAAATCTTATCACAAATATCATTTTCAGCAAGCTCAAGACCTAAGTCTTTCATGGAGTTAACAACCTCATCCATACGAAGCATGTAATCACTAATATTTTCATCATCATTCATCTGGAGTTGTTCAAACATACCTTTAAAGTGTCTCAACTTGGCCTTTCGAACATTTGCATCACCTGTATGAACCACCTTCAATTGTTTCCACATTTCACTAGCTGTCTTGCAGTGAATAACTTTGGTGAGATCTGCTTTACGTAAGCCTTTCAGGATTGCATTCATTGCTTTTGAATTGCTGTGAAGTAGGAGTCTGTCTTCTTTAGTATAAGGACCATTTTTAGGAATAGTGTACTCATCTTCAATCACTTCCCATACCTCATTACCAAGTGCCATTAGATGAACCTTCATTCTTGCACTCCACAGACCAAAATCTGATCCATCAAGAATAGGTGCTGCATTGCCACTTGAATAATCCATTGTGTTCTTTGCTAGCTTTTCCTTCAAGCTGTTAAACTTTTCAAAGGCACCCGCTCTGATACCAATTGAAGAACACAAGCTTATATTGAGAGGGGGGGTGAACAGTATAAGACCACTTTTTACTTTTTCCTTCAATTCAACTTTCAATTCAATATTATGCAGTGAATAGATAGCAGTATCAATAGCAGTAATCAAAGCAATGCACAAAACACCATCCACAATAGAGACACAACAATTTACGTGGTTCACCCAAAGTGGGCTACTCCACGGATAAAATCTTTCACTAAATTTTATCAATCCAACCTCTGGGAATACCTTTCCCGATTACAATGTTTATGGGCACCAACCCAAAGGAGATACCTTCCCCTAGCTCTGCTCTGACTGGTGATCCTCTAGAAGACCTCTGCCTCCGCTGCCCTTAGCAAATGGAACTCTATCCACAGAAGACACCTGTCTTCCCTGCTCTGGTTGGAGACCTCTGTCCTCAACTCTATCACCTCAAAGCTGGTCCTCGAATTTGTGCTAAACATAGTCCTTCGGTCTAGCACAAATGTCCTCGTTCTCTTTCTTGGTTGCAAATTAATTAAATCAAATTCCTTCAAGAGCTTCTTGACATCAATGACAACTTCTACACTTGAGCAAAGGCAATGTACTCAAGGTACCCAAAATTGCCAACAATATATACTTATATATATATTCAAATATATCTACATATTTTATTATGTTTTTTTTACCAAAAAATATTATATTTAATTTCACTCAGTATGCAACATGCATTTAATTTTTGTAAGCACACAAAATACATATAATAGGTAGAATATCCTACACGAAATTTTCTCAGTGGGCTTCAATGTACCCACGGGCCATGGTGCATTAAGCACAACATCATATCTGACCTTACCTGACACTTTCAACCATTATCTCCACTAGGGGTGGGTGTTTCTCTCATTCGACTTGCTTGCTATGGGTGGAAACCTGCACCTGCACACACAAATATTTACAACAATATCACATTAATTCAATAGATAGTAATCAAAATAGTGGTGATATGACAACAACACCAAATCTATGCCACTACTGAGAATCAAAACTTGGATGGATAAGCAAAACCTATGTTACTGAATGCTAAGTTGTTTGAAAAGGATGTTAAAGTTTTAATAAATAGTGGAGCTATAGATAGTTTTATTTCCACTAGTATTATCAAGGATATGCTAAAAAGACCTGGATTTTTGGCACAAGGGTGGAAATTCAAGTATGGGTCTAGATAGACCTACTCAATGGATCATTGTCTATCTACAACCAAGATTACTCTACCCAATGGATCCACTATATGGCACTTATATGTAGCACCACTCCATGCTTTTGATATTATCCTAGGGACAGATTGGTTGAGGGATCATGAGGCCTTAATAAACTTCCAAGAGAGGTGGATGGATTACACCAATAAGGATAAGAAGATAGTAAGAGTTAAAAGTAGGCAAAGGTCTTTTTGACCTCGTTTATTATCAGCTATGCAACTAAATAAAACCATTAAAAGAGGTGGTATATTGTATGTAGTTAAAATTAATGGCAAGACAAGTGAGAAGGGGGATGAGGAAATATTTAAGAAACATCCAATTTTGCATGAATTCAGAGATGTATTTCTAGAAGATCTCATAAGCCTACCATCTCAAAATGAATTTCACTTCACTATTGAACTCATACCTGGAGCAGTGTTGGAGCATATTACGTAATTTAGTACATGCCAATGTACCACCTTGGTACATTATTAGATTAGGTATGTATCTTAGATTAGAGTGTGAGTTAATATTTTATGTAATGTAATGTGTAGGAAATGCACAAGTGTCATGTATTTATGTGTGCAAGTGTTGTGAGTGTAAATGTGCACAAGTGTCCATTATGTAAGAGTGCACGTGTCCTTAGAATAGGAAAGTGAAGAGTTTCAAAGAAGAGTGAAGGTCAAGAGTGCAACATATGAGGAGTCACATTCAATTATATATGTGTGACAAAGTATTGTAATTTATATCAAAATTACATAGCTTATTGCATGCATTAGTAGACCTTTATTCTATGGTATTTTGAGTTATTCTTGTCTTACTCTGTCTTATATTATATTCTAAGTTAATATATTAGTTTTGTGATATTGCAACTTTATTATATTTGATCCTCTAATTATATTCTTGCAAGTTTTATAATTGGTGTAAGGCTCCAAAAGCCATCAGTGATATCAAAGCCACAACAAGATTGTTTGCATAGGATTTGAAAGTTGTAGAAGCCTAGTGATTCATAAAGGACCAAATCTTGACCCTTTTATCAAAAAAATAAGAGATCGTGCTTAATCCCTCAGCTTAGGTTAATTAAATATATCCATGATTTGATTTTATGCTTTAGATTGTATGTTCCAGATATTTGATCTACTTATTAAATTGGAATTAAAACTTAGATATTGCAAAAATGAAATCACACATACAATCACAAATTGCAAGAGGACACAAGATTTTTATGTGGAAATCTTAAAATGGGTAAAACCACAACCCAAATAAATTGAACATATTGTTATTAGGATTCAAAACTAATACAAATCCTTAATGATATTTAGCCGACTATATTCTTTAGCTTGTTCTCCCCAATATTTGCTCTTGCCTTTTCTTCCTTCACCTCTTGGTTCTCCTAATGCAGATATCACAATAAAACCCTCACAATGTATTGTATTTATAATCAATCCCTTTTATTAAATGAGTGTTGGTATTTATAACCAGTCCCTTTTCTTAAATGAGTGTTGGTATTTACTATTCACTTATTTGCAAACTCGTATGTAACATATATGTAGATGTATTTTGGGTATAACTTCTACTACACTACTATGATTGATCTCTACATATGCTTGTTAGAAGCATATTTGAATTACTTATCCAATGGTACCACTTCGAGCACTAGAGCACTTGAATTCTAGAAATTATAGCCAATTTCTTATCATTCTAAATAGCTATTTTTTGACTACCATAACTTTCAATACTTACCTCTATTTTCTAAGAAAATAATATAGAAACATGCTCCTCAAAACCAGATTTCTAATGGTGCCAGTTTTATCCAATTTGACCCAATAACAAATAAGTTACGACCTTTTAAAGATACCCATGTAAGCAATTTTGAGCAACATCAAAGCACCCATACATTCTAGGACTTCAAAGTTCAGTAATTTGGTCATAAATTTGGCCTCGGTTATCCATTTTGAGTTATTCAAAAAAGTGTCAAAAATATCCTTTCAAGATGCACGTCATGGAGCCATCCACATTTTCTCAGCTTCCATGGATTTCACCCAGAATTTTAAAACACAAATCTTACTCTATTTGTCCTCCATACTCTGTTCTAGCAAGTGTTGATTGCTCCAAAGCATGGATTTTACCTAGAGATAATTCCATACTTCCTGTAGATGATATTTTAATTGGTCTCTTGATTAAGAGCTCCCCCATTGGAGGAATTTGGTCCCTCAAAATCATATTTATTCAAATGGGGATATTGTTTCTTTGCTTGCTTCTTGGAGATCCACTTTGCCTTGCTTAAAATTTTTCCCTTAGGACATACTAGCCATAATTCTTCCTATCCTTGGCATGTTGTATACATTTTCCTATCTAAAATTAAATATTCTACTACCTCCTCAAACTCAGTTGAGACTAAATCATCCAAATTAGACAATATTGGAGCATATTCCCTCTCATCCAACAAAGAGGGCTCAAACAACTTCACATTTTCCACATTGACAACAGAGTACATTTGCATATAACTTTGTAGTTCAAGTTCGAAGGCATTTGGCCAAACCTGGCCTAAAATTTTAAATGGCCCATAATTGATAGGCTTAAATTTCTTACCTTCTCTCTTCAACTGTTCTTTGCTTAAATGCAACCATACAATATCTCCCACTTGGAAATCATGATCTACCTTATGTTTGTCATGGCGTTCCTTATAGTGTTGTTGAGTTTACTTCAATTTCTCCTCTATTTTTTGTTGTATTAGTTGAATACGTTGAATGAACTTTAATTATTTCTCTCCTTTTGGCTCCGAGTTGCTTAGATCTAACCCACTCTCAAAGGCTCCATCAAAAGGTGAATGAGGTATAAACCCATAACACACCTCAAATGGTGATAATCCCATAGATGAATGTGTTGTCCGATTGTAGCAGTATTAGATATATGTTAGATTGTCATCCCATGTCTTTGGATTTCATTGATTATAACCCCTCAAAAACTATACAATTATCCTATTGACCACCTCTATTTGTCCATCTGTTTGTGGATGAAATATTGTTGATATATTTAGCTTAGTGTCCAACATTCCCCATAATGTAAGCCAAAATTTATTGAGAAAGTGAGTATCTCTATCTAAAATGACACTCTTAGGCAATCCAAAATGAATAAAAATATGTTCAAAAATAATTTGCATGTACCTTCTGGTGCAATAGTTTTCTTACAAGGCACAACAATTGTCATTTTACTAAATCTATCCACTATAACAAATAGATAATCATTAACTCTCCAAGTGGTTGACAATCCACCCAAGAAGTCCATCGAAATACTCTCCCATGGCCGATTAGGAACTGGTAAAGGTGTGTAAAGTCCCAATTTGTGATTGCTAGGTTTTATTGTGCTGTAATTTGCACATCCATGATGTAGACATAAAAAATTGGTCATCCACAACATTACATTTGGCACCCCACATCAAATCCTGTACAATAAAATTATATGCCTAAGTTTAGACTTAGGTATATAAATCTTGCACATTATATTATTTTCCAGATTTATTAAATCTGAAAAATCATTCTAGGATACCCTGCCTAC
This sequence comes from Wollemia nobilis, assembly GCA_028583015.1. Taxonomy (NCBI): domain Eukaryota; kingdom Viridiplantae; phylum Streptophyta; class Pinopsida; order Araucariales; family Araucariaceae; genus Wollemia; species Wollemia nobilis. The sequence goes on along the minus strand of JAQPPZ010017220.1, from coordinate 2,835,376 downwards.
CCACTAGACATGTGTCCTAGCCACCTCACTAGCACCATATTGCCACATCAGAACATCATTTGCACCAACCCACTTTACAAAGCATCAAATCAGGTTGCTTCATAGGTCCTCACATCCATTCCATCTAGCACCCCTACATACCCCACATATCCTATCATCCCTTATTCGGTGGTAATGCCTTTTACCACCTATCGCCACCTACATCTACTCACATGGTTGCCTCACAACCAACCCAACCATCCACCTCATATGTGACTGTGCCCACATCATCTATGATTGCCATGCAATAGGATTTCTTGTAGCTACAACAAATGATTTTGGATAATGCTAATCATAACATTAATCCTAACTTGTATCAGCATTCATAGAGGATTGAGCAGAAGCCACCATAAACATATCATCAAACCCACACATTTATCCAAGATCCATCTTGGGTATTACGCTCCCCAACCACTACCATAAAAACCAAACCACCTCATCACATGTATGCTAACTCATCAGGTCAGCATGTTATCACACCCCCATCACCTCATCAATATTAGAACCCTCATCAACCATCATATCATCATGCATTTCAGCCTAACATTCCCCATCATCCTTATTCCACCTACAATGCATAGTATTACCAACAACAACAAGCAAGCCAAGGTTTTAACCCTATGGAAGATCCTAAGTTCTAGTTCTTATAGAATCATATTGATAGCCTTGTCATGCAGACACCAGGTTTGCAATATAAAAATCCCACCTTATGGTAGCTACTCAATCACCTGATCCATATTTCGGTACTCGCATTACCTTAGCTAATTTTTAGATGTTGAAGTTTGATATATTTAAGGGGGATGAAGACCCTCTAGAGCATGTGACTAGATTTGTTAACGCTTTTTTTAGGATAAGAAATAATGACGCACTCATGCTACACACCTTTCCTTAGACACTTAGGAGAGAAGCTCAATATTGGTACAACCACTCACCGCATCAGAGTGTTTACGCTTTTAAGAAACTCGTAGACCAATTCCTACAGTGGTTCACCTTGAATGTCAGGAAGAAAACCACATTGACCGATCTACTTAGTTTGAAGTAATATGAAGATGAATCGGTCCATGAATTTTATAACTGTTGGAGGACGGTTATGATCAAATTTCCATTCTCCCTCCCCATGATAGAGCTAAAGAGAATGTTTACGAAGAGTTATGCCAAACCCATATCTTTGTTGCTATAGTTGCCATAATATAGAACATTTGATGAGGCACTCGCCCAAGCCAAAGTGATAGAGGAAATAAATATTCAAGAGGGCAAGATCAAGCCTAAGAAAAAAGAGTGGCAAAATAAAAACCAAAAGGGGAATAACCACAATCAGTCCAATGCCGCTTAGGTTAATTAGATAGTCTTATGCCAATATTTACAGCTAAATCAACAAGCTCAAGTGTAGATCCAACAACCCTAACACCAACAACAACAACCGTAACAATTGAATTATTAAGTGGTTCCACCCTCACAGTAGGTACAAAATCAAACACAACATGCAAAAAGGCAACAATATTATTTTAGGCCCAAATGAAATTACACACCATTGCAAGATCCATACTCATCTGTCTTTTAGAAGTTGTATGCAACACAACTTTTCACGTTACTAAAAATTAAACCCGAAGATCCTGGCAAGCCAAAATCAAAGGCCTACAAAGAGCATTTATACTATATCTATTATCGACAAAAAGGTCGTGATGTCAAAACTTACCACGAGTTTAAAGGTAATGTGCAAGATTTATTGGAAGCAAGAAATATCAAAGTCAAAAATCCATTAGCCCAACGTAATAAGAACCTTGGAATTTATCAAACACCTTTACCTCATCATGAGGTAAATAAAAAAGCAACGAGAGCGTAAACTTCTACAATTGCTCCCAACCAAGTGAACTATGTGTCTCAACTGTACCAAGGTTTTTTAGGGACTATCAGTGTGGTCACCCGCAGGCAAAGACAAGCGAATCACACAACCCAAGCTCCCGTAGCACAACCAAGTATCTCTATATAATTAGGGTTATCCATTCCACCTCCACCCATTCATAATCCAAGTAATCCATCTCACCAAACCATAACCCTAGGCAACTGGTTAACATAGAGTTCAAAGATAGCATAAGTAAAACTATCAATTTATGAGCTAATACAACAGTCTTCCCACATCGTGATGCGTAAATGAAAATACTAAAGTCCATTGAAGTACAATCAAAAGACCCTAATACCTTTCAACACCTTTATGAGGAGTGTATAAAAATGCATGGATCCCTCAATAGTATTTTATGAATTTGAGGAGAAGACTGTATCATCAGATTTACCAGATCCTCCATTGCATATAGTCTTTCACATTGATAGAAAACCCTTCAAGAGGCTGCTTATTGATACCGACTCCTCCATCAAACTCATTACCACTCCCACCATAAAGAACATTAACCTACCATCATCCCATATCACATCTTTCACCTTCACCTTAAGGGACTTTAATGATATTTTATGCTCAACTATGAAGAATGTAGTTCTGCCTGTCACTGTGGGGGTGAAGACTATTCATGTACTCTTCCACATCTTGGAAGGGATGATGCAATACAACATACTTCTTGGATACCCCTAGATCAGGGATATGAAGTGTGTGCCCTTGATATTACACCAATGTCTGAAATATGTGCATAAGGGTAAAGTACATTGCATCCAAGAAAACAAAGAGCCATTTAAATATTGCAACTTGATCTCAAATTCTTATGAGCCACTGATTCCATCCACCCATCTCTCCATTCAACCATTCATCATTCATACCGCTACCACTAAAATCACATCATCTAAAGCCCTCATCTAAGAGAAATTATCGATAGTTGATCCTGCTTTTGCATCCAAAAGTGTCAGCTCTAGTCAACTCTCATCCACCACATGTCATTTTTCCACCATACCTGATCATCCCGCTAACCAATCACCAATGTCATTAGCCGCACCGCCCACTTCACAAAAACCATTCACATTTTTAGCTCAACCAACTTCATCAACTAGCAACCCCATCAAGCCTAATCCACCTTAAACTTCACCACCCATCGTCTTGCAGATAGGATCACCTATCCAAGAGGAGCCATTGCCTCTACTTGAACTGCAAGCCACCACTAAAGAACCCTCCTCATCCACCGAGCCATCCAAATCCCAACCATCCCAAGTTGCAATCCATATAACCAATTCAGGCATTGGCGAGTACATTATTGAAAGTATCACAATTACACCACCTATTGAGTCAATCAGAGATTATGGTTGCCCACATGACCCAAATTTAGCTATAGGTGCAGTTTACAGAATGGGTTCTTGAACAGACATAATCAATTTCATATATGGGGGAGTGGATTCTTCGTTCGATCCACCTCTTTCTAATGAGGAACCCTTACAAGATTTTAATGCCAATTTAAAATATCTATCCAACTCGAATTTCTCTTGGCGATATTTTTAGAGGGTTAACGGGTAGGGATTTGGCCATGGATGACATGAGCAAGATCCACATCATATTATTGAGCTTGAATATTGAGAAATGAATGATTTATATAGCTTAGGATATAGGCCATATACCTCAAACTCCTCTTTCGATCATACACTCCAATGACTCACCCTTGAGTCCAAAGAAGAAGATGAGGAGAGCAAAGAAAGTGATGACAATGATGATGAGTACTTGGACCCTGACTTTTTATCTTATCTAAATGAGGCTTTTTTGGAGATTACATTACATACAACAATAATGAATTACACTTTTGACGATTATATCTCTGATGATGACTATAAGGAAGACTTGGGGGGAGAATTTGATGTTCTATCTATCGCCTCCAATAATTTTGAAGATGCATCCCCCATAATACCCATTGATGAGAAAGATGAATACTATATTACACACATTACATACTACATTGGGGAGAATTTTATGTTCTATCTATCTATCCTAGGATGAAAGTATTGCAAAAAAATTACACACCACATCAATGCATCAACAAAATCTAAATGTTTTCAATCACTCAACCACTCCTAGTGTTTCAAGCAAAATCAATTTAAAATCAAACAATCTTTAGAAGCAATAAGTTGTTCCTAGTCAATCAAGTTTCCTCCTAGACCATGTACATCAAAAATACATTTAAAACATTGTGAACCTTGGGAATAACAAAATCAAAAGTTTTTATTTCCATAAGTAAAAATTTTCCACTATTCATCCAATTATGGACATGGTCTAGAGTGCTACAGAGTTGACAAAAGGACAAACTCCACCTTCGCAAAAAAAAAAAATAATAAAAAATCCCTTGCTCTTCGTCAAAGCGAGCAAGTATCCCAAAAAATTACAAAAGTAATAAAGATCCCTTGCTCTTCCTCAAAATGAGAAAATATCTTGTAAAGCGCCCCAAAGCAATACAATTTCCCTTGCTCTCTCTCAAAATGAGCAAGTCTAAAAAAAAATCAAAATAATAAAAATTAGATTGTTCCATCACAAAAATGAGCAATCCCCAAAATGCAATGCAATAAAATAAGGGAAGCAACTTGAATCCCTAGAACTCATAGTGTCTCAAAAACTATGGGGTGATCCTCACTACAACAATGGATTGAATGAATCCTGTCTGGCAATGAGGTATCCTTATGCGTGGTGCAAAATCTATCACATTAGTGACCTTCGTACAAACCTATGGCCGCTCTAGGATGAGATAGGTTATTGACATAAGTTACAACTAATTAGTTTGACCTAGTTCATAATGGAAAATGAATAATCATTGCACACACAATTGGTCCTTGAGAAATTTGAAAACACTAGGACAACCTAAGCATCACGAAGATTTGTGAGATCATAAACAAGTTTGATCAAGATCACTAAGATGTTTGAGCCTTTGTAAAATAATCGTAGATCATCTATCCAATCCATATACTATCATTTACATTATTACATCTCATTATACATTTTATTCACAAATACCACATGTTAATGCCCCTGATTAAGTGATAAAATTACAATCAATCAAGAAAAAGTCTAAATCATACCAAATGGTCATTAGAGCATAGTATTCATCATCTATTCAATCTATCATCACATTATCTCATATACATCCATTAATGCAATAAATTAAAAATAAAAACAGGTCCAAATTAGTGCACAAATCATTTAAAAAAAATACATCTTGGAAGGGATGATGCAATACAACATACTTCTTGGATACCCCTAGATCAGGGAGATGAAGTGTGTGCCCTTGATATTACACCAATGTCTAAAATATGTGCATAAGGGTAAAGTACATTGCATCCAAGCAAACAAAGAGCCATTTAAATATTGCAACTTGATCTCAAATTCTTATGAGCCACTGATTCCATCCACCCATCTCTCCATTCAACCATTCATCATTCATACCGCTACCACTAAAATCACATCATCTAAAGCCCTCATCTAAGAGAAATGACCGATAGTTGATCCTGCTTTTGCATCCAAAAGTGTCAGCTCTAGTCAACTCTCATCCACCACATGTCATTTTTCCACCATACCTGATCATCCCGCTAACCAATCACCAATGTCATTAGCCGCACCGCCCACTTCACAAAAACCATTCACATTTTTAGCTCAACCAACTTCATCAACTAACAACCCCATCAAGCCTAATCCACCTTAAACTTCACCACCCATCGTCTTGCAGATAGGATCACCTATCCAAGAGGAGCCATTGCCTCTACTTGAACTGCAAGCCACCACTAAAGAACCCTCCTCATCCACTGAGCCATCCAAATCCCAACCATCCCAAGTTGCAATCCATATAACCAATTCAGGCATTGGCGAGTACATTATTGAAAGTATCACAATTACACCACCTATTGAGTCAATCAGAGATTATGGTTGCCCACATGACCCACCTTTAGCTATAGGTGCAGTGTACAGAATGGGTTCTTGAACAGACATAATCAATTTCATATATGGGGGAGTGGATTCTTCGTTCGATCCACCTCTTTCTAATGAGGAACCCTTACAAGAGTTTAATGCCAATTTAAAATATCTATCCAACTCGAATTTCTCTTGGCAATTTTTTCAGAGGGTTAACTGGTAGGGATTTGGCCATGGATGACATGAGCAAGATCCACATCATATTATTGAGCTTGAATATTGAGAAATGAATGATTTATCTAGCTTCGGATATAGGCCATATACCTCAAACTCCTCTTTCGATCATACACTCCAATGACTCATCCTTGAGTCCAAAGAAGAAGATGAGGAGAGCAAAGAAAGTGATGACAATGATGATGAGTACTTGGACCCTGACTTTTTATCTTATCTAAATGAGGCTTTTTTGGAGATTACATTACATACAACAATAATGAATTACACTTTTGACGATTATATCTCTGATGATGACTATAAGGAAGACTTGGGGGGAGAATTTGATGTTCTATCTATCGCCTCCAATAATTTTGAAGATGTATCCCCCATAATACCCATTGATGAGAAAGATGAATACTATATTACACACATTACATACTACATTGGGGAGAATTTTATGTTCTATCTATCTATCCTAGGATGAAAGTATTGCAAAAAAATTACACACCACATCAATGCATCAACAAAATCTAAATGTTTTCAATCACTCAACCACTCCTAGTGTTTCAAGCAAAATCAATTTAAAATCAAACAATCTTTAGAAGCAATAAGTTGTTCCTAGTCAATCAAGTTTCCTCCTAGACCATGTACATCAAATATACATTTAAAACATTGTGAACCTTGGGAATAACAAAATCAAAAGTTTTTATTTCCATAAGTAAAAATTTTCCACTATTCATCCAATTATGCACATGGTCTAGAGTGCTACAGAGTTGACAAAAGGACAAACTCCACCTTCGCAAAAAAAAAAATAATAAAAAATCCCTTGCTCTTCGTCAAAGCGAGCAAGTATCCCAAAAAATTACAAAAGTAATAAAGATCCCTTGCTCTTCCTCAAAATGAGAAACTATCTTGTAAAGCGCCCCAAAGCAATACAATTTCCCTTGCTCTCTCTCAAAATGAGAAAATATCTTGTAAAGTGCCCCAAAGCAATACAATTTCCCTTGCTCTCTCTCAAAATGAGCAAGTCTAAAAAAAAATCAAAATAATAAAAATTAAATTGTTCCATCTAAAAAATGAGCAATCCCCAAAATGCAATGCAATAAAATAAGGGAAGCAACTTGAATCCCTAGAACTCATAGTGTCTCAAAAACTATGGGGTGATCCTCACTACAACAATGGATTGAATGAATCTCATCTGGCAATGAGGTATCCTTATGCGTGGTGCAACATCTATCACATTAGTGACCTTCGTACAAACCTATGGCCGCTCTAGGATGAGATAGGTTATTGACATAAGTTACAACTAATTAGTTTGACCTAGTTCATAATGGAAAATGAATAATCATTGCACACACAGTTGGTCCTTGAGAAATTTGAAAACACTAGGACAACCTAATCATCACGAAGATTTGTGAGATCATAAACAAGTTTGATCAAGATCACTAAGATGTTTGAGCCTTTGTAAAATAATCGTAGATCATCTATCCAATCCATATACTATCATTTACATTATTACATCTCATTATACATTTTATTCACAAATACCACATGTTAATGCCCCTGATTAAGTGATGAAATTACAATCAATCAAGAAAAAGTCTAAATCATACCAAATGGTCATTAGAGCATAGTATTAATCATCTATTCAATCTATCATCACATTATCTCATATACATCCATTAATGCAATAAATTAAAAATAAAAACAGGTCCAAATTAGTGCACAAATCATTTAAAAAAAATACATCTTGGAAGGGATGATGCAATACAACATACTTCTTGGATACCCATAGATAAGAGAGATGAAGTGTGTGCCCTTGATATTACACCAATGTCTGAAATATGTGCATAAGGGTAAAGTACATAGCATCCAAGCAAACAAAGAGCCATTTAAATATTGCAACTTGATCTCAAATTCTTATGAGCCACTGATTCCATCCACCCATCTCTCCATTCAACCATTCATCATTCATACCGCTACCACTAAAATCACATCATCTAAAGCCCTCATCTAAGAGAAATGATCGATAGTTGATCCTGATTTTGCATCCAAAAGTGTTAGCTCTAGTCAACTCTCATCCACCACATGTCATTTTTCCACCATACCTGATCATCCCCCTAACCAATCACCAATGTCATTAGCCGCACCGCCCACTTCACAAAAACCATTCACATTTTTAGCTCAACCAACTTCATCAACTAACAACCCCATCAAGCCTAATCCACCTTAAACTTCACCACCCATCGTCTTGCAGATAGGATCACCTATCCAAGAGGAGCCATTGCCTCTACTTGAACCACAAGCCACCACTAAAGAACCCTCCTCATCCACTGAGCCATCCACATCCCAACCATCCCAAGTTGCAATCCATATAACCAATTCAGGCATTGGCGAGTACATTATTGAAAGTATCACAATTACACCACCTATTGAGTCAATCAGATATTATGGTTGCCCACATGACCCACCTTTAGCTATAGGTGCAGTGTACAGAATGGGTTCTTGAACAGACATAATCAATTTCATATATGGGGGAGTGGATTATTTGTTCGATCCACCTCTTTCTAATGAGGAACCCTTACAAGAGTTTAATGCCAATTTAAAATATCTATCCAACTCGAATTTCTCTTGGCGATATTTTCAGAGGGTTAACTGGTAGGGATTTGGCCATGGATGACATGAGCAAGATCCACATCATATTATTGAGCTTGAATATTGAGAAATGAATGATTTATCTAGCTTAGGATATAGGCCATATACCTCAAACTCCTCTTTCGATCATACACTCCAATGAATCACCCTTGAGTCCAAAGAAGAAGATGAGGAGAGCAAAGAAAGTGATGACAATGATGATGAGTACTTGGACCCTGACTTTTTATCTTATCTAAATGAGGCTTTTTTGGAGATTACATTACATACAACAATAATGAATTACACTTTTGACGATTATATCTCTGATGATGACTATAAGGAAGACTTGGGGGGAGAATTTGATGTTCTATCTATCGCCTCCAATAATTTTGAAGATGCATCCCCCATAATACCCATTGATGAGAAAGATGAATACTATATTACACACATTACATACTACATTGGGGAGAATTTTATGTTCTATCTATCTATCCTAGGATGAAAGTATTGCAAAAAAATTACACACCACATCAATGCATCAAAAAAATCTAAATGTTTTCAATCACTCAACCACTCCTAGTGTTTCAAGCAAAATCAATTTAAAATCAAACAATCTTTAGAAGCAATAAGTTGTTCCTAGTCAATCAAGTTTCCTCCTAGACCATGTACATCAAAAATACATTTAAAACATTATGAACCTTGGGAATAACAAAATCAAAAGTTGTTATTTCCATAAGTAAAAAGTTTCCACTATTCATCCAATTATGCACATGGTCTAGAGTGCTACAGAGTTGACAAAAGGACAAACTCCACCTTCGCAAAAAAAATAATAATAAAAAATCCCTTGCTCTTCGTCAAAGCGAGAAAGTATCCCAAAAAATTACAAAAGTAATAAAGATCCCTTGCTCTTCCTCAAAATGAGAAAATATCTTGTAAAGCGCCCCAAAGCAATACAATTTCCCTTGCTCTCTCTCAAAATGAGCAAGTCTAAAAAGAAATCAATATAATAAAAATTAAATTGTTCCATCACAAAAATGAGCAATCCCCAAAATGCAATGCAATAAAATAAGGGAAGCAACTTGAATCCCTAGAACTCATAGTGTCTCAAAAACTATGGGGTGATCCTCACTACAACAATGGATTGAATGAATCTCGTCTGGCAATGAGGTATCTTTATGCGTGGTGCAACATCTATCACATTAGTGACCTTCGTACAAACCTATGGCCGCTCTAGGATGAGATAGGTTATTGACATAAGTTACAACTAATTAGTTTGACCTAGTTCATAATGGAAAAATGAATAATCATTGCACACACAGTTGGTCCTTGAGAAATTTGAAAACACTAGGACAACCTAAGCATCACGAAGATTTGTGAGATCATAAACAAGTTTGATCAAGATCACTAAGATGTTTGAGCCTTTGTAAAATAATCGTAGATCATCTATCCAATCCATAAACTATCATTTACATTATTACATCTCATTATACATTTTATTCACAAATACCACATGTTAATGCCCTTGATTAAGTGATAAAATTACAATCAATCAAGAAAAAGTCTAAATCATACCAAATGGTCATTAGAGCATAGTATTCATCATCTATTCAATCTATCATCACATTATCTCATATACATCCATTAATGCAATAAATTAAAAATAAAAATAGGTCCAAATTAGTGCACAAATCATTTAAAAAAAATATATCTTGGAAGGGATGATGCAATACAACATACTTCTTGGATACCCCTAGATCAGGGAGATGAAGTGTGTGCCCTTGATATTACACCAATGTCTGAAATATGTGCATAAGGGTAAAGTACATTGCATCCAAGAAAACAAAGAGCCATTTAAATATTGCAACTTGATCTCAAATTCTTATGAGCCACTGATTCCATCCACCCATCTCTCCATTCAACCATTCATCATTCATACCGCTACCACTAAAATCACATCATCTAAAGCCCTCATCTAAGAGAAATGACCGATAGTTGATCCTGCTTTTGCATCCAAAAGTGTCAGCTCTAGTCAACTCTCATCCACCACATGTCATTTTTCCACCATACCTGATCATCCCGCTAACCAATCACCAATGTCATTAGCCGCACCGCCCACTTCACAAAAACCATTCACATTTTTAGCTCAACCAACTTCATCAACTAACAACCCCATCAAGCCTAATCCACCTTAAACTTCACCACCCATCGTCTTGCAGATAGGATCACCTATCCAAGAGGAGCCATTGCCTCTACTTGAACTGCAAGCCACCACTAAAGAACCCTCCTCATCCATTGAGCCATCCAAATCCCAACCATCCCAAGTTGCAATCCATATAACCAATTCAGGCATTGGCGAGTACATTATTGAAAGTATCACTTACACCACCTATTGAGTCAATCAGAGATTATGGTTGCCCACATGACCCACCTTTAGCTATAGGTGCAGTGTACAGAATGGGTTCTTGAACAGACATAATCAATTTCATATATGGGGGAGTGGATTCTTCGTTCGATCCACCTCTTTCTAATGAGGAACCCTTACAAGAGTTTAATGCAAATTTAAAATATCTATCCAACTCGAATTTCTCTTGGCGATATTTTCAGAGGGTTAACTGGTAGGGATTTGGCCATGGATGACATGAGCAAGATCCACATCATATTATTGAGCTTGAATATTGAGAAATGAACGATTTATCTAGCTTAGGATATAGGCCATATACCTCAAACTCCTCTTTCGATCATAAACTCCAATGACTCACCCTTGAGTCCAAAGAAGAAGATGAGGAGAGCAAAGAAAGTGATGACAATGATGATGAGTACTTGGACCCTAAATTTTTATCTTATCTAAATGAGGCTTTTTTGGAGATTACATTACATACAACAATAATGAATTACACTTTTGACGATTATATCTCTGATGATGACTATAAGGAAGACTTGGGGGGAGAATTTGATGTTCTATCTATCGCCTCCAATAATTTTGAAGATGCATCCCCCATAATACCCATTGATGAGAAAGATGAATACTATATTACACACATTACATAATACATTGGGGAGAATTTTATGTTCTATCTATCTATCCTAGGATGAAAGTATTGCAAAAAAATTACACACCACATCAATGCATCAACAAAATCTAAATGTTTTCAATCACTCAACCACTCCTAGTGTTTCAAGCAAAATCAATTTAAAATCAAACAATCTTTAGAAGCAATAAGTTGTTCCTAGTCAATCAAGTTTCCTCCTAGACCATGTACATCAAAAATACATTTAAAACATTGTGAACCTTGGGAATAACAAAATCAAAAGTTGTTATTTCCATAAGTAAAAAGTTTCCACTATTCATCCAATTATGCACATGGTCTAGAGTGCTACAGAGTTGACAAAAGGACAAACTCCACCTTCGCAAAAAAAATAATAATAAAAAATCCCTTGCTCTTCGTCAAAGCGAGAAAGTATCCCAAAAAATTACAAAAGTAATAAAGATCCCTTGCTCTTCCTCAAAATGAGAAAATATCTTGTAAAGCGCCCCAAAGCAATACAATTTCCCTTGCTCTCTCTCAAAATGAGCAAGTCTAAAAAGAAATCAATATAATAAAAATTAAATTGTTCCATCACAAAAATGAGCAATCCCCAAAATGCAATGCAATAAAATAAGGGAAGCAACTTGAATCCCTAGAACTCATAGTGTCTCAAAAACTATGGGGTGATCCTCACTACAACAATGGATTGAATGAATCTCGTCTGGCAATGAGGTATCTTTATGCGTGGTGCAACATCTATCACATTAGTGACCTTCGTACAAACCTATGGCCGCTCTAGGATGAGATAGGTTATTGACATAAGTTACAACTAATTAGTTTGACCTAGTTCATAATGGAAAATGAATAATCATTGCACACACATTTGGTCCTTGAGAAATTTGAAAACACTAGGACAACCTAAGCATCACGAAGATTTGTGAGATCATAAAAAAGTTTGATCAAGATCACTAAGATGTTTGAGCCTTTGTAAAATAATCGTAGATCATCTATCCAATCCATATACTATCATTTACATTATTACATCTCATTATACATTTTATTCACAAATACCACATGTTAATGCCCCTGATTAAGTGATAAAATTACAATCAATCAAGAAAAAGTCTAAATCATACCAAATGGTCATTAGAGCATAGTATTCATCATCTATTCAATCTATCATCACATTATCTCATATACATCCATTAATGCAATAAATTAAAAATAAAAACAGGTCCAAATTAGTGCACAAATCATTTAAAAAAAATACATCTTGGAAGGGATGATGCAATACAACATACTTCTTGGATACCCCTAGATCAGGGATATGAAGTGTGTGCCCTTGATATTACACCAATGTCTGAAATATGTGCATAAGGGTAAAGTACATAGCATCCAAGCAAACAAAGAGCCATTTAAATATTGCAACTTGATCTCAAATTCTTATGAGCCACTGATTCCATCCACCCATATCTCCATTCAACCATTCATCATTCATACCGCTACCACTAAAATCACATCATCTAAAGCCCTCATCTAAGAGAAATGACCGATAGTTGATCCTGCTTTTGCATCCAAAAGTGTCAGCTCTAGTCAACTCTCATCCACCACATGTCATTTTTCCACCATACCTGATCATCCCGCTAACCAATCACCAATGTCATTAGCCGCACCGCCCACTTCACAAAAACCATTCACATTTTTAGCTCAACCAACTTCATCAACTAAAAACCCCATCAAGCATAATCCACCTTAAACTTCACCACCCATCGTCTTGCAGATAGGATCACCTATCCAAGAGGAGCCATTGCCTCTACTTGAACTGCAAGCCACCACTAAAGAACCCTCCTCATCCACTGAGCCATCCAAATCCCAACCATCCCAAGTTGCAATCCATATAACCAATTCAGGCATTGGCAAGTACATTATTGAAAGTATCACAATTACACCACCTATTGAGTCAATCAGAGATTATGGTTGCCCACATGACCCACCTTTAGCTATAGGTGCAGTGTACAGAATGGGTTCTTGAACAGACATAATCAATTTCATATATGGGGGAGTGGATTCTTCGTTCGATCCACCTCTTTCTAATGAGGAACCCTTACAAGAGTTTAATGCCAATTTAAAATATCTATCCAACTCGAATTTCTCTTGGCGATTTTTTTAGAGGGTTAACTGGTAGGGATTTGGCCATGGATGACATGAGCAAGATCCACATCATATTATTGAGCTTGAATATTGAGAAATGAATGATTTATCTAGCTTCGGATATAGGCCATATACCTCAAACTCCTCTTTCGATCATACACTCCAATGACTCATCCTTGAGTCCAAAGAAGAAGATGAGGAGAGCAAAGAAAGTGATGACAATGATGATGAGTACTTGGACCCTGACTTTTTATCTTATCTAAATGAGGCTTTTTTGGAGATTACATTACATACAACAATAATGAATTACACTTTTGACGATTATATCTCTGATGATGACTATAAGGAAGACTTGGGGGGAGAATTTGATGTTCTATCTATCGCCTCCAATAATTTTGAAGATGCATCCCCCATAATACCCATTGATGAGAAAGATGAATACTATATTACACACATTACATAATACATTGGGGAGAATTTTATGTTCTATCTATCTATCCTAGGATGAAAGTATTGCAAAAAAATTACACACCACATCAATGCATCAACAAAATCTAAATGTTTTCAATCACTCAACCACTCCTAGTGTTTCAAGCAAAATCAATTTAAAATCAAACAATCTTTAGAAGCAATAAGTTGTTCCTAGTCAATCAAGTTTCCTCCTAGACCATGTACATCAAAAATACATTTAAAACATTGTGAACCTTGGGAATAACAAAATCAAAAGTTTTTATTTCCATAAGTAAACATTTTCCACTATTCATCCAATTATGCACATGGTCTAGAGTGCTACAGAGTTGACAAAAGGACAAACTCCACCTTCGCAAAAAAAATAATAATAAATAATCCCTTGCTCTTCGTCAAAGCGAGCAAGTATCCCAAAAAATTACAAAAGTAATAAAGATCCCTTGCTCTTCCTCAAAATGAGAAAATATCTTGTAAAGCGCCCCAAAGCAATACAATTTCCCTTGCTCTCTCTCAAAATGAGCAAGTCTAAAAAAAATCAAAATAATAAAAATTAGATTGTTCCATCACAAAAATGAGCAATCCCCAAAATGCAATGCAATAAAATAAGGGAATCAACTTGAATCCCTAGAACTCATAGTGTCTCAAAAACTATGGGGTGATCCTCACTACAACAATGGATTGAATGAATCCCGTCTGGCAATGAGGTATCCTTATGCGTGGTGCAAAATCTATCACATTAGTGACCTTCGTACAAACCTATGGCCGCTCTAGGATGAGATAGGTTATTGACATAAGTTACAACTAATTAGTTGGACCTAGTTCATAATGGAAAATGAATAATCATTGCACACACAGTTGGTCCTTGAGAAATTTGAAAACACTAGGACAACCTAAGCATCACGAAGATTTGTGAGATCATAAACAAGTTTGATCAAGATCACTAAGATGTTTGAGCCTTTGTAAAATAATCGTAGATCATCTATCCAATCCATAAACTATCATTTACATTATTACATCTCATTATACATTTTATTCACAAATACCACATGTTAATGCCCTTGATTAAGTGATAAAATTACAATCAATCAAGAAAAAGTCTAAATCATACCAAATGGTCATTAGAGCATAGTATTCATCATCTATTCAATCTATCATCACATTATCTCATATACATCCATTAATGCAATAAATTAAAAATAAAAATAGGTCCAAATTAGTGCACAAATCATTTAAAAAAAATATATCTTGGAAGGGATGATGCAATACAACATACTTCTTGGATACCCCTAGATCAGGGAGATGAAGTGTGTGCCCTTGATATTACACCAATGTCTGAAATATGTGCATAAGGGTAAAGTACATTGCATCCAAGAAAACAAAGAGCCATTTAAATATTGCAACTTGATCTCAAATTCTTATGAGCCACTGATTCCATCCACCCATCTCTCCATTCAACCATTCATCATTCATACCGCTACCACTAAAATCACATCATCTAAAGCCCTCATCTAAGAGAAATGACCGATAGTTGATCCTGCTTTTGCATCCAAAAGTGTCAGCTCTAGTCAACTCTCATCCACCACATGTCATTTTTCCACCATACCTGATCATCCCGCTAACCAATCACCAATGTCATTAGCCGCACCGCCCACTTCACAAAAACCATTCACATTTTTAGCTCAACCAACTTCATCAACTAACAACCCCATCAAGCCTAATCCACCTTAAACTTCACCACCCATCGTCTTGCAGATAGGATCACCTATCCAAGAGGAGCCATTGCCTCTACTTGAACTGCAAGCCACCACTAAAGAACCCTCCTCATCCATTGAGCCATCCAAATCCCAACCATCCCAAGTTGCAATCCATATAACCAATTCAGGCATTGGCGAGTACATTATTGAAAGTATCACTTACACCACCTATTGAGTCAATCAGAGATTATGGTTGCCCACATGACCCACCTTTAGCTATAGGTGCAGTGTACAGAATGGGTTCTTGAACAGACATAATCAATTTCATATATGGGGGAGTGGATTCTTCGTTCGATCCACCTCTTTCTAATGAGGAACCCTTACAAGAGTTTAATGCAAATTTAAAATATCTATCCAACTCGAATTTCTCTTGGCGATATTTTCAGAGGGTTAACTGGTAGGGATTTGGCCATGGATGACATGAGCAAGATCCACATCATATTATTGAGCTTGAATATTGAGAAATGAACGATTTATCTAGCTTAGGATATAGGCCATATACCTCAAACTCCTCTTTCGATCATAAACTCCAATGACTCACCCTTGAGTCCAAAGAAGAAGATGAGGAGAGCAAAGAAAGTGATGACAATGATGATGAGTACTTGGACCCTAAATTTTTATCTTATCTAAATGAGGCTTTTTTGGAGATTACATTACATACAACAATAATGAATTACACTTTTGACGATTATATCTCTGATGATGACTATAAGGAAGACTTGGGGGGAGAATTTGATGTTCTATCTATCGCCTCCAATAATTTTGAAGATGCATCCCCCATAATACCCATTGATGAGAAAGATGAATACTATATTACACACATTACATAATACATTGGGGAGAATTTTATGTTCTATCTATCTATCCTAGGATGAAAGTATTGCAAAAAAATTACACACCACATCAATGCATCAACAAAATCTAAATGTTTTCAATCACTCAACCACTCCTAGTGTTTCAAGCAAAATCAATTTAAAATCAAACAATCTTTAGAAGCAATAAGTTGTTCCTAGTCAATCAAGTTTCCTCCTAGACCATGTACATCAAAAATACATTTAAAACATTGTGAACCTTGGGAATAACAAAATCAAAAGTTGTTATTTCCATAAGTAAAAAGTTTCCACTATTCATCCAATTATGCACATGGTCTAGAGTGCTACAGAGTTGACAAAAGGACAAACTCCACCTTCGCAAAAAAAATAATAATAAAAAATCCCTTGCTCTTCGTCAAAGCGAGAAAGTATCCCAAAAAATTACAAAAGTAATAAAGATCCCTTGCTCTTCCTCAAAATGAGAAAATATCTTGTAAAGCGCCCCAAAGCAATACAATTTCCCTTGCTCTCTCTCAAAATGAGCAAGTCTAAAAAGAAATCAATATAATAAAAATTAAATTGTTCCATCACAAAAATGAGCAATCCCCAAAATGCAATGCAATAAAATAAGGGAAGCAACTTGAATCCCTAGAACTCATAGTGTCTCAAAAACTATGGGGTGATCCTCACTACAACAATGGATTGAATGAATCTCGTCTGGCAATGAGGTATCTTTATGCATGGTGCAACATCTATCACATTAGTGACCTTCGTACAAACCTATGGCCGCTCTAGGATGAGATAGGTTATTGACATAAGTTACAACTAATTAGTTTGACCTAGTTCATAATGGAAAATGAATAATCATTGCACACACAGTTGGTCCTTGAGAAATTTGAAAACACTAGGACAACCTAAGCATCACGAAGATTTGTGAGATCATAAAAAAGTTTGATCAAGATCACTAAGATGTTTGAGCCTTTGTAAAATAATCGTAGATCATCTATCCAATCCATATACTATCATTTACATTATTACATCTCATTATACATTTTATTCACAAATACCACATGTTAATGCCCCTGATTAAGTGATAAAATTACAATCAATCAAGAAAAAGTCTAAATCATACCAAATGGTCATTAGAGCATAGTATTCATCATCTATTCAATCTATCATCACATTATCTCATATACATCCATTAATGCAATAAATTAAAAATAAAAACAGGTCCAAATTAGTGCACAAATCATTTAAAAAAAATACAACATCTTGGAAGGGATGATGCAATACAACATACTTCTTGGATACCCCTAGATCAGGGAGATGAAGTGTGTGCCCTTGATATTACACCAATGTCTGAAATATGTGCATAAGGGTAAAGTACATAGCATCCAAGCAAACAAAGAGCCATTTAAATATTGCAACTTGATCTCAAATTCTTATGAGCCACTGATTCCATCCACCCATATCTCCATTCAACCATTCATCATTCATACCGCTACCACTAAAATCACATCATCTAAAGCCCTCATCTAAGAGAAATGACCGATAGTTGATCCTGCTTTTGCATCCAAAAGTGTCAGCTCTAGTCAACTCTCATCCACCACATGTCATTTTTCCACCATACCTGATCATCCCGCTAACCAATCACCAATGTCATTAGCCGCACCGCCCACTTCACAAAAACCATTCACATTTTTAGCTCAACCAACTTCATCAACTAAAAACCCCATCAAGCATAATCCACCTTAAACTTCACCACCCATCGTCTTGCAGATAGGATCACCTATCCAAGAGGAGCCATTGCCTCTACTTGAACTGCAAGCCACCACTAAAGAACCCTCCTCATCCACTGAGCCATCCAAATCCCAACCATCCCAAGTTGCAATCCATATAACCAATTCAGGCATTGGCAAGTACATTATTGAAAGTATCACAATTACACCACCTATTGAGTCAATCAGAGATTATGGTTGCCCACATGACCCACCTTTAGCTATAGGTGCAGTGTACAGAATGGGTTCTTGAACAGACATAATCAATTTCATATATGGGGGAGTGGATTCTTCGTTCGATCCACCTCTTTCTAATGAGGAACCCTTACAAGAGTTTAATGCCAATTTAAAATATCTATCCAACTCGAATTTCTCTTGGCGATTTTTTCAGAGGGTTAACTGGTAGGGATTTGGCCATGGATGACATGAGCAAGATCCACATCATATTATTGAGCTTGAATATTGAGAAATGAATGATTTATCTAGCTTCGGATATAGGCCATATACCTCAAACTCCTCTTTCGATCATACACTCCAATGACTCATCCTTGAGTCCAAAGAAGAAGATGAGGAGAGCAAAGAAAGTGATGACAATGATGATGAGTACTTGGACCCTGACTTTTTATCTTATCTAAATGAGGCTTTTTTGGAGATTACATTACATACAACAATAATGAATTACACTTTTGACGATTATATCTCTGATGATGACTATAAGGAAGACTTGGGGGGAGAATTTGATGTTCTATCTATCGCCTCCAATAATTTTGAAGATGCATCCCCCATAATACCCATTGATGAGAAAGATGAATACTATATTACACACATTACATAATACATTGGGGAGAATTTTATGTTCTATCTATCTATCCTAGGATGAAAGTATTGCAAAAAAATTACACACCACATCAATGCATCAACAAAATCTAAATGTTTTCAATCACTCAACCACTCCTAGTGTTTCAAGCAAAATCAATTTAAAATCAAACAATCTTTAGAAGCAATAAGTTGTTCCTAGTCAATCAAGTTTCCTCCTAGACCATGTACATCAAAAATACATTTAAAACATTGTGAACCTTGGGAATAACAAAATCAAAAGTTTTTATTTCCATAAGTAAACATTTTCCACTATTCATCCAATTATGCACATGGTCTAGAGTGCTACAGAGTTGACAAAAGGACAAACTCCACCTTCGCAAAAAAAATAATAATAAATAATCCCTTGCTCTTCGTCAAAGCGAGCAAGTATCCCAAAAAATTACAAAAGTAATAAAGATCCCTTGCTCTTCCTCAAAATGAGAAAATATCTTGTAAAGCGCCCCAAAGCAATACAATTTCCCTTGCTCTCTCTCAAAATGAGCAAGTCTAAAAAAAATCAAAATAATAAAAATTAGATTGTTCCATCACAAAAATGAGCAATCCCCAAAATGCAATGCAATAAAATAAGGGAAGCAACTTGAATCCCTAGAACTCATAGTGTCTCAAAAACTATGGGGTGATCCTCACTACAACAATGGATTGAATGAATCCCGTCTGGCAATGAGGTATCCTTATGCGTGGTGCAAAATCTATCACATTAGTGACCTTCGTACAAACCTATGGCCGCTCTAGGATGAGATAGGTTATTGACATAAGTTACAACTAATTAGTTGGACCTAGTTCATAATGGAAAATGAATAATCATTGCACACACAGTTGGTCCTTGAGAAATTTGAAAACACTAGGACAACCTAAGCATCACGAAGATTTGTGAGATCATAAACAAGTTTGATCAAGATCACTAAGATGTTTGAGCCTTTGTAAAATAATCGTAGATCATCTATCCAATCCATAAACTATCATTTACATTATTACATCTCATTATACATTTTATTCACAAATACCACATGTTAATGCCCTTGATTAAGTGATAAAATTACAATCAATCAAGAAAAAGTCTAAATCATACCAAATGGTCATTAGAGCATAGTATTCATCATCTATTCAATCTATCATCACATTATCTCATATACATCCATTAATGCAATAAATTAAAAATAAAAATAGGTCCAAATTAGTGCACAAATCATTTAAAAAAAATATATCTTGGAAGGGATGATGCAATACAACATACTTCTTGGATACCCCTAGATCAGGGAGATGAAGTGTGTGCCCTTGATATTACACCAATGTCTGAAATATGTGCATAAGGGTAAAGTACATTGCATCCAAGAAAACAAAGAGCCATTTAAATATTGCAACTTGATCTCAAATTCTTATGAGCCACTGATTCCATCCACCCATCTCTCCATTCAACCATTCATCATTCATACCGCTACCACTAAAATCACATCATCTAAAGCCCTCATCTAAGAGAAATGACCGATAGTTGATCCTGCTTTTGCATCCAAAAGTGTCAGCTCTAGTCAACTCTCATCCACCACATGTCATTTTTCCACCATACCTGATCATCCCGCTAACCAATCACCAATGTCATTAGCCGCACCGCCCACTTCACAAAAACCATTCACATTTTTAGCTCAACCAACTTCATCAACTAACAACCCCATCAAGCCTAATCCACCTTAAACTTCACCACCCATCGTCTTGCAGATAGGATCACCTATCCAAGAGGAGCCATTGCCTCTACTTGAACTGCAAGCCACCACTAAAGAACCCTCCTCATCCACCGAGCCATCCAAATCCCAACCATCCCAAGTTGCAATCCATATAACCAATTCAGGCATTGGCGAGTACATTATTGAAAGTATCACTTACACCACCTATTGAGTCAATCAGAGATTATGGTTGCCCACATGACCCACCTTTAGCTATAGGTGCAGTGTACAGAATGGGTTCTTGAACAGACATAATCAATTTCATATATGGGGGAGTGGATTCTTCGTTCGATCCACCTCTTTCTAATGAGGAACCCTTACAAGAGTTTAATGCAAATTTAAAATATCTATCCAACTCGAATTTCTCTTGGCGATATTTTCAGAGGGTTAACTGGTAGGGATTTGGCCATGGATGACATGAGCAAGATCCACATCATATTATTGAGCTTGAATATTGAGAAATGAACGATTTATCTAGCTTAGGATATAGGCCATATACCTCAAACTCCTCTTTCGATCATAAACTCCAATGAATCACCCTTGAGTCCAAAGAAGAAGATGAGGAGAGCAAAGAAAGTGATGACAATGATGATGAGTACTTGGACCCTAAATTTTTATCTTATCTAAATGAGGCTTTTTTGGAGATTACATTACATACAACAATAATGAATTACACTTTTGACGATTATATCTCTGATGATGACTATAAGGAAGACTTGGGGGGAGAATTTGATGTTCTATCTATCGCCTCCAATAATTTTGAAGATGCATCCCCCATAATACCCATTGATGAGAAAGATGAATACTATATTACACACATTACATAATACATTGGGGAGAATTTTATGTTCTATCTATCTATCCTAGGATGAAAGTATTGCAAAAAAATTACACACCACATCAATGCATCAACAAAATCTAAATGTTTTCAATCACTCAACCACTCCTAGTGTTTCAAGCAAAATCAATTTAAAATCAAACAATCTTTAGAAGCAATAAGTTGTTCCTAGTCAATCAAGTTTCCTCCTAGACCATGTACATCAAAAATACATTTAAAACATTGTGAACCTTGGGAATAACAAAATCAAAAGTTGTTATTTCCATAAGTAAAAAGTTTCCACTATTCATCCAATTATGCACATGGTCTAGAGTGCTACAGAGTTGACAAAAGGACAAACTCCACCTTCGCAAAAAAAATAATAATAAAAAATCCCTTGCTCTTCGTCAAAGCGAGAAAGTATCCCAAAAAATTACAAAAGTAATAAAGATCCCTTGCTCTTCCTCAAAATGAGAAAATATCTTGTAAAGCGCCCCAAAGCAATACAATTTCCCTTGCTCTCTCTCAAAATGAGCAAGTCTAAAAAGAAATCAATATAATAAAAATTAAATTGTTCCATCACAAAAATGAGCAATCCCCAAAATGCAATGCAATAAAATAAGGGAAGCAACTTGAATCCCTAGAACTCATAGTGTCTCAAAAACTATGGGGTGATCCTCACTACAACAATGGATTGAATGAATCTCGTCTGGCAATGAGGTATCTTTATGCGTGGTGCAACATCTATCACATTAGTGACCTTCGTACAAACCTATGGCCGCTCTAGGATGAGATAGGTTATTGACATAAGTTACAACTAATTAGTTTGACCTAGTTCATAATGGAAAATGAATAATCATTGCACACACAGTTGGTCCTTGAGAAATTTGAAAACACTAGGACAACCTAAGCATCACGAAGATTTGTGAGATCATAAAAAAGTTTGATCAAGATCACTAAGATGTTTGAGCCTTTGTAAAATAATCGTAGATCATCTATCCAATCCATATACTATCATTTACATTATTACATCTCATTATACATTTTATTCACAAATACCACATGTTAATGCCCCTGATTAAGTGATAAAATTACAATCAATCAAGAAAAAGTCTAAATCATACCAAATGGTCATTAGAGCATAGTATTCATCATCTATTCAATCTATCATCACATTATCTCATATACATCCATTAATGCAATAAATTAAAAATAAAAACAGGTCCAAATTAGTGCACAAATCATTTAAAAAAAATACAACATCTTGGAAGGGATGATGCAATACAACATACTTCTTGGATACCCCTAGATCAGGGAGATGAAGTGTGTGCCCTTGATATTACACCAATGTCTGAAATATGTGCATAAGGGTAAAGTACATAGCATCCAAGCAAACAAAGAGCCATTTAAATATTGCAACTTGATCTCAAATTCTTATGAGCCACTGATTCCATCCACCCATATCTCCATTCAACCATTCATCATTCATACCGCTACCACTAAAATCACATCATCTAAAGCCCTCATCTAAGAGAAATGACCGATAGTTGATCCTGCTTTTGCATCCAAAAGTGTCAGCTCTAGTCAACTCTCATCCACCACATGTCATTTTTCCACCATACCTGATCATCCCGCTAACCAATCACCAATGTCATTAGCCGCACCGCCCACTTCACAAAAACCATTCACATTTTTATCTCAACCAACTTCATCAACTAAAAACCCCATCAAGCATAATCCACCTTAAACTTCACCACCCATCGTCTTGCAGATAGGATCACCTATCCAAGAGGAGCCATTGCCTCTACTTGAACTGCAAGCCACCACTAAAGAACCCTCCTCATCCACCGAGCCATCCACATCTCAACCAACCCAAGTTGCAATCCATATAACCAATTCAGGCATTGGCAAGTACATCATAGAAAGTATCACAATTACACCACCTATTGAGTTAGAGATTATGGTTGCCCACATGACCCACCTTTAGCTATAGGTGCAAGTGTACGTAATGGGTTCTTGAACAGACATAATCAATTTCATATATGGGGGAGTGGATTCTTCGTTCGATCCACCTCTTTCTAATGAGGAACCCTTACAAGAGTTTAATGCCAATTTAAAATATCTATCCAACTCGAATTTCTCTTGGCGATTTTTTCAGAGGGTTAACTGGTAGGGATTTGGCCATGGATGACATGAGCAAGATCCACATCATATTATTGAGCTTGAATATTGAGAAATGAATGATTTATCTAGCTTCGGATATAGGCCATATACCTCAAACTCCTCTTTCGATCATACACTCCAATGACTCATCCTTGAGTCCAAAGAAGAAGATGAGGAGAGCAAAGAAAGTGATGACAATGATGATGAGTACTTGGACCCTGACTTTTTATCTTATCTAAATGAGGCTTTTTTGGAGATTACATTACATACAACAATAATGAATTACACTTTTGACGATTATATCTCTGATGATGACTATAAGGAAGACTTGGGGGGAGAATTTGATGTTCTATCTATCGCCTCCAATAATTTTGAAGATGCATCCCCCATAATACCCATTGATGAGAAAGATGAATACTATATTACACACATTACATAATACATTGGGGAGAATTTTATGTTCTATCTATCTATCCTAGGATGAAAGTATTGCAAAAAAATTACACACCACATCAATGCATCAACAAAATCTAAATGTTTTCAATCACTCAACCACTCCTAGTGTTTCAAGCAAAATCAATTTAAAATCAAACAATCTTTAGAAGCAATAAGTTGTTCCTAGTCAATCAAGTTTCCTCCTAGACCATGTACATCAAAAATACATTTAAAACATTGTGAACCTTGGGAATAACAAAATCAAAAGTTTTTATTTCCATAAGTAAACATTTTCCACTATTCATCCAATTATGCACATGGTCTAGAGTGCTACAGAGTTGACAAAAGGACAAACTCCACCTTCGCAAAAAAAATAATAATAAATAATCCCTTGCTCTTCGTCAAAGCGAGCAAGTATCCCAAAAAATTACAAAAGTAATAAAGATCCCTTGCTCTTCCTCAAAATGAGAAAATATCTTGTAAAGCGCCCCAAAGCAATACAATTTCCCTTGCTCTCTCTCAAAATGAGCAAGTCTAAAAAAAATCAAAATAATAAAAATTAGATTGTTCCATCACAAAAATGAGCAATCCCCAAAATGCAATGCAATAAAATAAGGGAAGCAACTTGAATCCCTAGAACTCATAGTGTCTCAAAAACTATGGGGTGATCCTCACTACAACAATGGATTGAATGAATCCCGTCTGGCAATGAGGTATCCTTATGCGTGGTGCAAAATCTATCACATTAGTGACCTTCGTACAAACCTATGGCCGCTCTAGGATGAGATAGGTTATTGACATAAGTTACAACTAATTAGTTGGACCTAGTTCATAATGGAAAATGAATAATCATTGCACACACAGTTGGTCCTTGAGAAATTTGAAAACACTAGGACAACCTAAGCATCACGAAGATTTGTGAGATCATAAACAAGTTTGATCAAGATCACTAAGATGTTTGAGCCTTTGTAAAATAATCGTAGATCATCTATCCAATCCATAAACTATCATTTACATTATTACATCTCATTATACATTTTATTCACAAATACCACATGTTAATGCCCTTGATTAAGTGATAAAATTACAATCAATCAAGAAAAAGTCTAAATCATACCAAATGGTCATTAGAGCATAGTATTCATCATCTATTCAATCTATCATCACATTATCTCATATACATCCATTAATGCAATAAATTAAAAATAAAAACAGGTCCAAATTAGTGCACAAATCATTTAAAAAAAATACAATAAAAAACAAAACACCAAAAACATTTTCATGAATTCTTCTCATACAAAAACATAAAAACACAAAAATATTCATGCATTCTTTAAAAAAAAACCCTCTCACAAACACCAAATGCATCATCATCATCATTAATTCCATCATCAACTCATCATAAACCATGTACATCATCATCATTATTACTTGAGTGCACCTCGTACTTAGTGACTTACCCTATACACCTGGCGGGTGCAACAACTAGAAATCCATGCAATCTGATCGGATGGGTAACTCACCATAAGGACACTTATCCAAACAACCAAATGCATCATCACATCATCATAAAAATCATCAATTCCATCATCAATTCATCATTAACACATGCATAACCATCACCATCATCACATCATTTAGTGAGCCTTGTATCTAGTGAATTATCCTATACACCTAACGGTTGCAGCGACTGGCAAATTATGCAATCCGATAGGATGGTTAGCTCACCATAAGAAAACTCATCATAAAATAAAAATGGCATTAATCGGCTAGGTCCCTCAATCCTTGAGCTTGGTTGTGTTCAAACCAGATTTGCACAAGGTTATCCTTCAACCCTTTCCATTGGATCAAAAGCGAAAAATAATAAAAAATTTGGTAATGATTGAAAACCACCTGAGCATCAAATTTTTAGAATTATTGGTTCCTTGAACCCATCATTTGGAAGAAATTGCTAAATTTAAAAGGGAAATAGAACTCCAAACGTGGTGAACGGTTTTACCACAACATATGCCACAAATGAACCAAAGGTAAGTTTGTAAAACACAATCAATCGCAATTTTGGGGTATCAAGTTGATTTAATGTCATATAATTGCACATATCACATTCACATAATTCAATCATCCACCTCATTTCATCATCCATATTTGATCAATTGGCTCATGGGTTTCATACTTTATCCATTCGCCAATTGAGGGGGTAAGAAAACAAATCAAAATAGCATCAAATTTTCAAAAATTGGTCATTCTTGTGCATCGAGAATATTTAATTCCATTCATCCAATAAAGACAAGTGTCATTGGTTTTTGCACCACATCGTGTTTCACACAATGCAGTACAAAAAGGGGTATCTTTGACACCAAAAAATGGTCATCCACAACATTACATTTGGCACCCCACAAAAAATCTTGCACAGTAAAATTATATACCTAAGTTTAGACTTAGGTATACAAATCCTGCACATCTATTTTCCAAATTTATTAAATCTAGAAATCAACCTAGGATACCCTGCTTACCCACTAGACATGTGTCCTAGCCACCTTACCAACATTGCTTACCACATATCACACACCCTTGTCCCCTTTGTCCCTTCACATGGGACAACCCTCCACATAACACTCCACTTGCATCCACCTCACCCCAGTTAAGTGAGATACCCTAGGTGACTCTCTCCAACTTTTCCCTCCATTTGGCAGCCCAGGATTTCCACTTGGTAATCCTGGTTTGCCACCTCTCATTTCCCTTCAAATCCCTAAGGGACCTATAAAGGCACCTTCACCCCATACACCAAAAGGAGGTTGAACATTTGTATCGTTAGGCTACCAAAATAGGACTAGAGCTCTGCACGTATACCAAGAAGAAGAGAGATCCGAAGTCTAGAGATCCCATTTTTGAAGCAATATTGCATTTAGTCTGCACCACTCATCTATGGTTTCACAGTAAAAACTACATCTGCATGGTTTGCCCACCATCTATGCATGATTTTCTAGTCACCATCACACATTTATAGTTTATCATAGCCGAGAACACGATTTAAAAGATCAGTAAGTTTATATTTGCAGCAAGGCATTCAATTTTTTTTCTTTATGTATTTTCTACATCGTATTGTTTTTGTTTTTTTTCATTGCAATCATTTAGCATACAGGGCATTTAAAAAAAAACATTGCACATAATTTTGCATACATTGCATTTCAAAAACAACAAAAAAATTGCATACATCACATCTCAAAAAAAAGAAAAACACAAAAACATTGTATATCATCCTAGGGTAAATCATGTAAAAAAAAAACTTTCAACCTTCCCCATTCACGCATTCAAAAAAAATAAAAAACAGATAAAATTTTTGCCAGCCCTTCATAGTGGTTGCAAAATCAAAAAAATTAAAAACAAAACAATTTTTTTTTGCCAGCCCCTCTTAGTGGTTGCAAAATAAAAAACAAAAAAAACAAAACAATTTTTTTTGCTAGCCCCTCTTAGTGGTTGTTCAAAAAAAAACAAAAAGAATGCAAGCAACAAACAAAACAATAAAAACATAAACTAAGTTTAGGACACCTACCTTGGCATAGCAAACACCAACTTTCACTCCAGCTGAGCCTCCAACACTCGCACCCACTCCACTCACCTCACCCACATCCATCTCACAAACTCTTCTCAAATCGCTCAAAAAATTCACATCGCAATAATGAAATAAAAACGACCCCCCTACCCTTTTTATAGCTGCCTTTTGCGATAGAAAACACACACCCGTGGTTTGTGGAGCACACAAAAATGTGCTCCCATGGTTTGTGGAGCAAAATATGGATGTGTGGTTAAGGGGAGACATAACCGCATGTGCGTGGTTAAAAAAAAAAAACCAAAAAAAGCAAAACCAACCAAATCACATCTACATTTCACCAAAGCATCACCATCATCATAATCATCACCACATCAATTAGTGAACCTCGTATCTAGTGAATTACCCTATACACTTGGCGGTTGCAGTGACTAGCAATCAATGCAGTCTGGTAGAATGGATAACTCACCATAAAGACACTCACCATCAAATCAGAATGATATTAATTAGCTAGGTCCCTCAATATTTGAGCTTGGTTGTGTTCAAATCAAATTTGCACAAGGTTATTCTTCAACCCTTTTCGTTGGGTCAAAAATAGAAAACATCAAAACAAATTTGGTAATAATAAAAAATCACCCAAGCATCAAATTCTCAAAACTGGTTTCTTGAACCCATCATTTGGAAGGAATTGCTAAAGTCATAAGGGAACTAGAACTCCAAACATGTTTGATGGTTTTACCACAACCTTTACCACAAATGAACCAAAGGTAATTTTTCAAAACACAATCAATTCCAAACTAGGGGTATCAAGTTGATTCAATATCATCCATTTGCACACATCACATTCGCATCATTCAATCATCCACCTCCGTTCATCATCCAAATTTGGTCAATTGGCTTGTGGGTTTCATCCTTTACCCATTCAAAAATTGAGGGGGTAAGCAAACAAATCAAAATAGCATAAAATTTTCAAAAATTGGTCATTCTTGTGCGTCGAGAAGATTTGAGTCCATTCATCCAATAAAGACAGGTGTCATTGGTTTTTACATCGCATTGTGTTTCACACAATGCGGTACAAAAAGGGGTATCTGTAGACACCAAAAAATGGTCATCCACAACATTACATTTGGCACCCCACATCAAATCTTGCACAATAAAATTATATACCTAAGTTTAGACTTAGGTATATAAATCCTACACATTATCCTATTTTCCAGATTTATTAAATATGGAAAATCAGCCTAAGATACCCTGCCTACCCACTAGACATGTGTCCTAGCCACCTCACCAGCATCCCTTATCACATCTCACATACCCTTTTCCCCTTTATCCCTTCACATGGGGTAACCCTCCACATAGCACTCCACTTGCATCTAACTCACCCTAGTTAAGTGAGACACCTTGGGTGACTCACTCTAACCGCCCCCTCCATTTGGCAGCCCAGGATTACCACTTGGTAATCCTGACTTGCCACCTTTCATTTCCATCCAAAACCCTAAGGGGCCTATATAGACACCTTCACCCCATCCACAAAAATGAGGTTGAAAATTTGTACCGTTAGGCTACCAAAATAGGACTAGAGCTCTACACACATATCGAGAAGAAGATATATCTAGATCTTGGAGATCCCATTTTTGAAGCGATCTTGCATTCAGTCTGTATTGCACGTCCATGGTTTCACAGTAAAAACTGTATTCATGTGGTTTTCCCATCGCTCATGCACAGTTTTCCAGTTTCCACCACATGTCTACGATTTCTCAGAGCTGAGAACATGATTTAAAAGATCAGTAAGTTTATATTTATAGCAAGGCATTCAATTTATTTTCTTTCTCTATTTTTTGCATTGTATGTTTTCTCAGTTAGGGTTTTATAGCAACATTCTATATCTTGATCTGCAGGTGCTACTAAACCCTCTTTTATTTTCATGTGTATAGATAATAGTTACCTTGGAGAAGCTGATGAAGCTGGAGTGGTCCCCGTATCAGATATCTAAAGCCCACTCACCCCTCTAAAGTTGTAGTAGAAAGGATGAAGGATACTGGTTGTTTGGAGCACCGTATTTTGTCATCTTGAGCACTTGCATTGTATACATACATTGTAACATTGCACCCAATATACTTGGGGTAATTCAAAAGAGATATCATTGTAATATTGGGAGATTCAAGCTCCCTTGTTAATACAAAAAATAGATATTATTTACATTGCAAGTGTTCATGTGTCTATTTTGTTTGGTGTCATTCTTTTTGTTACACACGGATATAGTTAGACACATCATTCTGCATATTGGGCCAATAGACATATCGTTGTAGGTCATATACTATTTTAGGCACACCAAAATGACCAACAATTGGTGATGTTTGAGCTTCCCTTATTAGCTGTAAGTATTTGTCTCCCTTGGGCACACATATTTTTACCCCTTTGACTAGCAAGTCATTTTCCAAATGAAAATCCTCATTGGATTTGCCCTGCACTCTATTTTCACCTCATTCAACTCAATTACAGATTGCCTGTACAATCCAATATTAGGCAAAGGTGAATCAGGTAAGAGTTGAATTTCATGCTCCACTTCTCTCTTTGGTGGTAGCCTTTTGGTTCTTGCATCAGTTGGCTAAATTTTTGCAATAATATCTTCAATTCCTTTTTTTGTTGGGGAGTATAGTTGGTTGCTTCTACCTCCTTACTGAATTGCATATTATCATCAATAGCATGAATCTCTTGCTTACATTCATCAAATTATTGACCTATTGCACTATCACAAGCTAGAATTTATTTTCCAACCCACTGGGATACATCACATATGTGATTCCATATTTCTTCAACTCCAAACATTTTGCCTCCACTTAAACAAAGCATCTCTTTCCCATAAATATGGGCTACCAAAAATTACTTGGCAAATATCAAGAGGTACTACATCATAAGTAATTGCATCATGGAATTATTTTTGATAGAAAAATTCAAAGTACATTGTTTGGTTACCTATAGCTCCAAGTCCTTCTGCACCCTTCCCAATAGGTATGGTTGTGTATGATCTACAGTCTTCAATCCAACTACTTTATTAGATCCTCAAAAATTAAATTTCTTTGGGATCCATTGTCAAACAATGTTGTAACTTTCATCCTCTACACTTGTATGTAGACCCAAAATAATTCCTTTTTCTTAGCCTTTGAAGCTTGTTCCTCCTTCTTAGAGGTATGATCCTACCTTAAAGGTTTAATTTTGGTTGCACACACTACCTTTACTTCATCCTCTTCCTCAAAAAACCCTTATTCCTCCTGCTCAATATTTTTTTAGAATTAGCAGATTTCTTCTTTCCCTTGTACCACCATTTTGGCCTCTTTTCAGGGTGTAGCTTCCAAAAGTCCTCACTTGAATGAGTGTCAAAATTACATTCCTTGCAATTATTTTTACTCTTTTATGATTTAGTTGTTGTAGCGTCTGATTTATTCTTGCCTTTACTACTGGAACCCTTGGTTTTCTCTCTAGGCTTGGAGGGTTTAGATGAAGTTGATGTCTTATTATCCTTTATTGGCTTTCTGGTCCACATTTATAGATATGTGACTTTAATGCATGCCTCATCAATATCCTTGGCATTAAATAATGCTAGTTCTATCCTAATTTGATAATACAATCCACACTTATATTTCTAAAAAAATTAAGGATCTCAAATATTAATGCTCATTAACATAACTTGTTTTCTAAATTTCATGGTGTATTCTTGGATTGTTTGGCCTTGCCTCTATCTCAAAAACAACCATATCTCCTCCATATTCTCTTGATATCCAATAGGATAAAATTGAGCTCTTATAGCCTTCACAAATTTTGCCCATGTTTCTACAACTAGCTATTGATTTCTTGCCAATCCAACTAAGTATGCCTCTCACCATGTGAGAGCATGGCCACCCAATATCAATCTAGAAAAGCTGATCTATTTTACATTTGTATAAGATATAGTACTGAAGTAAACCTCTAATTCAGCCACCCATATAATTTTTTAGGATCTAAATCCCCTTCATAGGATGGAATATCAATTTTGACCTCCATTTTAAATAGATCTATTATCAAGGGTTGTGATGAGATATTCTCAAGCTGTTTGGAGTGGGATCCTTCAACCTCCTCTTATTTCTCACCATTGGAAGCACTAGACTCAATATCATATTTTGAATATAATTTTTTCCTTCCCTTCCTTGATTTCCTTCTTTAGATAACATCATCTCCATCAAACTTTGGAGAGTGTTTTCCATTTTAAGAAATATTCTCTTGAATTCCTTGCTGGACATTGTTGGAGAGCTAGGTTTTGATTATTTTGCCATTTTATCAGATCTTTTCCTTCTTCTCCCAATATCTGGGTTGTATTGGGTTAAGTTATTTCCTTGAGATCTTCTACCTTGCATACATAGTTCTTTAGAAAAACCAGCTCTGATACCAAACTTGATCCGTAAAGAGCCAAATCTTGATTCTTTCCTCAAATAGATCAGAGATCATGCTTAATCCCTAAGCTTAGGATAATTAAATGTATCAATACTTAGATTTTGTACTTTAGATTGTATATTTCCAGATATCTAATATACTTATTAAATTAGAATTAAAACTCAGATATTGTAGAAATGAAATCACACACACAATCACAAATTGCAAGAGGACACACGATTTTTATGTGGAAATCCCAAAATAGGTAAAAACACGACCCAGATAAATTAGGTATATTGTTATTAGGATTTAAAATTGATACAAATCCTTACTGATATTCAATTGATTGTATTCTTCAGCTTGTTCTCCCAAATATCTACTCTTGCCTTTTCCTCCTCTATCTCTCAGTTCTTCCAATGCAGATGTCACAATAAAATCCTCACAATATGTTGGTATTTATAACCATCCTCTTTTATTAAATGAGTGTTGGTATTTATAACCAGCCCATTTTTCTTAAAATAGTGTTAGTATTTATAACCAACCCCTTTTCTTAAATGAGTGTTGGTATTTATAACCATTTCCTTTTCTTAAACGAGTGTTGGTATTTACTATTCACTCACTTGCAAACTTGTAACATATATGTAGGTGTATTTGGGCATAAATTTGGCTACACTATTTTAATTGACCTCTACATGTACTTTTCAGAAGCATATTTGAATTACCTATCCAACGATACCACTTGGAGCACTAGAGCACTTGAATTCTGGAAGTTACAACCAATTTTATATCATTCTAAATACCCCTTTTTTTACTATCATAATTTTTTGTGCTTACCTCTATTTTTTGAGAAACCAATCTAGAAATATATTCCTCAAAACTAGATTTCTAATGGTACTAGTTTCATCCAATTTGACCCAGTAACAAAGAAGTTACGATCTTTTAAATATGCCCATGTAAGAAGTTTTGAGCAACATCAAAGCCCCCATACATTATGGGACTTTGGAGTATAGTAATTTGGCCATAAATTTGGCCTCGATTGTACATTTTGAGATATTTAAAAAAGTGTTAAATATATCTTTCTGAGACACACGTTATGGAGCCATCCACATTTGCTCATCTTCCATGGATTTCACCCAAAATTTAGAAACACAGACCTTACTCCATTTTTCCTCCATACTCTGTTCATGTTGTTCCAAAATTTGCTTATTGTTAGTTATTGCACCCAAGACATGGCCAAAATTGAATTAATGGTCAAACTATGAGGTTTAACTGGTTCAATCTCCAAAGAAGGCTGGTTCCTTTGGGAAGTTAAAAAGTAAACGAGGGGGTAAGAGGAGGGTGCTTGAAAGGAATGTAAATATAGCTGAAGCTAGAACTTGATATGAGGTAAATTAAGAAACAATAAGAAGTGAGATAAAACCATGCAAAGGAGCAAATACCATAACCTCCTAACATACCAACCGATCATTTACCATATACATAACACATCAAATCAATATGTATCTCTTATAGATTAATAGTTTCAAAAAATAAGAAACAAACATCAATAAGAATCCATAAATCAGAATTAATGCTATGCATATTTGCTTAGCCATATTTAAAAACATTCATCCATTCATACATACTTGTTTTACAATATATTTGAACTAGAGGTTAAACATAGATATTTATTAAAATGCTCCTTCCAAAAGTCTTAACATATACAACTTGTAAACGCCTAAAAGTCGATCCTTTGATAAGAGATCGATACTCTTATAATCCCTTGATGGTTCAATATTTCAAAATACAAAAAATTACATATTTAAAAAATGTTGCAACAATAAGTTAGGTGGCCAATCTGGTACAAGCACTGTGTACTTTCATTGATCTGAAGATAAAATAGATAACCGAATCTCTAACTGTAAGATGATTGCTCCATATGCACTGATGAGTAGTGGAGGTGGTTCGACACTCGAATTCGTTTGTCCTTCCTCTGGTGTGTTTATATCCATTGATATGGCAACAACCATAGTGAATTGAAAACTTCACCGTCCTTGCTATAGTTAGTAACGATTGTGCAAAAAAATTATAACTTGTCATGGATCCATGATGCTTTCCTATTTTTTATCCCCTTGGTCTTCTTTGCTAGAGAAAAGAAGACGTCATGGTATGATGACACTTTTTGACTCTCGATCCTTTTATTGCTCCTCGTCAGTGAAAACAAGGCCTATCATAAAATCGTGATACTTTTAAGTTTTTGACCCTTTTGTTGCTTCTCGCTAGTAGAAACCTGTCATGTCATGGAATTATGACACTTTTTGGCTTTTGGCCCTTTTGTTGCTCCTCACCAGCGAAAACCTGTTATATCATGGAATCATGATACTTTTTGGTTTTCAACCCTTTTGTTGCTCCTCACCAATGAAATCAATACATGTCATACAATCACAACACTTTCTGGCTTTCAGTCCTTTTGTTGCTTCTCACTAGCGAAAACCTATTATGTCACGAAATTGTGACACTTTTCAGCTTTCAACCCTTTTGTTGCTTCTTGCTAGCAAAAAATTGTTATGTTGCAGAATCGTGACACTCTTTGGCTCTCAATCCTTTTGTTGCTCCTTGCCAATAGAAACTTGTCATGTTTAAGGATCGCAACTATATTCGGTACTTCAATTTTTTTGGAAGTTTATCATCATCTTATTTCTCCTTATGTAGTAATTTTTACCTACATTATTGGCACCCCCCAGGGTAGTTTTCTAGTAAATATCCAAACCTAGAGCCTTTACCCATTGGGTGAGTAGAGTCCATTAAAAAAATAAAAGGATAAATAAGGGTTGATGTATAGATATAAAAATTTTAGATGGAAAGGGATGGATGAGATGGCAAAAGGGATGAACAAGTGGACTTCTCACTCGATCCTTTGATTACCTAGGGACCTCTCACCTCTTGCATATTTGTCCTCCTCTACTTCTGTGTCTCCTCCGACTTCTTCTTTTGTTTCCTCCTCAACTCTATCTTTTGTTCTTCCTTCAATCTCTTCATTTACCTAGGTTCTACCATCAACTCTTTGGTCTTGCAACCTCGTGGATATGTCATTGTAAGCTTTGCAAGTTTACTTCTAGGTTTCTCTATCAGTATCATATGTCTTTATGAATTGGTGATGTATACATTCTAATTTAGATATATTGTTATAGGAGAGGGCTTGAGATCTCAAGATCGACTCATACATGCAAGATTTGATCTGAGTAAGATCTTATATGAGCTTGAAAACTTTTTCCTACTGCATAGGTTCCTGGCTATTCATTTATGCTAGATTCATCTTCCATGGTTGCCTTCAAGGTTGATTTGAGTTCTTATCCTTAGAGGTTAGAATCCAAAGAACCCACACTTCTCACCTAGACTCAGATGTTTTAGTATTCTTTTGGTCTCAACTTTGAGATATTGGATGAGCTACCAACCTTGGTTCATGAGCCTATGCCTTTTGAAGAAGGATCCAACTATAATCTTGGTGTTGGACCATTCTAGGTTGGGGATAGTCATTCACCCATATTTGCTTCTGGCTAGGGCTAGGATATTCATGGTTGCAGACAATATAGGTCGTAAGAAGCCCTTAGCTTCTTTAAATTCTTCTACCATATCCTATACCCTTTTTACTTTCTTCAGATAGAGTTTTATAGGCCATTCTTTGAGGCTCATCTCTAATATATCTTCAAACATCTCTCTTCTTGCTCGTTTAGCTATAGCCTTTGAGAAACCCATGGCATTGGTTCTTTCTTCTTGAAGTTGCTACTAGAGATCTTTGATCTGGTTGGTCAAGGCTTGATTTTGCATATGGGTATCATCTACTTCCTATTTGTATCTGCCCATCTATTGGAACCTATCCTGCCATTTGTTGGCTTCATTCTTCAATTCCTTTTCAACATTATTATGTTCACTCAGTGCAGCTTCAAGCTCTTTGATTGTTTCCTCATCTTGTTTACACTTTTCTTTGAAGTAGTCCCCATGGACATAGATGGTCTCCAGATGAGCTCTTGCATATCCAAATTCATCTTGCATTGGGATTTTAGTGATGTATTCTACCATCGTTTTGACTTGGTCATCTTCGATAGTCGATTCATCCACCGACTTATCCACTAGAGGTGTGATTTTCATTTTAGTCCTTCACATTATGCTTGGATCTAGTGCCATAATTCTTGTGTAGCAAACACACTATTTGGAAGAATGAACACATTTTTTATTCCACCAGTCATAGGATCTTTTATTGGTATTTTTATATTTCTTAATCTTTACCACATTAGGATGAGCATCGATCGAATCAATGGGGATAGACTGTAGTAAAGGGAAATGACCAACATGGAAGAATGGGATTGCTACAAGTGTGGAATCTACACATGTGGGTGATGTGATGGATATCGCTATGGAGGGGATAGAGGTGACCTGAATCAGTCCTATGGATGGGAGTGATGAAACAACAATAATTTCCATTAAGGGATATGAAGTGTGAGTTGCTTCGGTTGGAACGTATAGAGGTGGTTGGAACAATGATGGTGAAGGTGGGTGTTGCAGAGGTGAAGATGTATGTTGTGGGGGTGAAAATTGTACCATTTTATTATCATAAAGGGAAGGAGGTTCCTTTGAGGGATTAGTAGAAGAAAAAATAGGAAAAGGAAGAAATTTTCATACTTGAAGCCCCCTCCTGGGGCCATAGCATTTCCTCAATTTTCGATGGATGTTCAACTATTTTTTCTTACTCAGGGGTATTATCGTCTAGCTGATGAGGGGAATGCCTCTATATTCTTGTTTAGGAGAACTTTCAAATGAAGAGCTTTAAAATGACTAGTCATATGAAGGAATTCGAGCAGTATTGAGGGAGATACGACCTTTTGAAGTCAGTCATCTAGAATAAGGATAGTGACAAATTTTGTAGATTTTTTTTGAAAAAATGTCTCATCTTTCAGGAGCCATATCTTTGTGAAATTTTATCCGATTTAGACAATTCTTGGATTATTTTGTGCATAATTTGAAGATATTTAAAATGAGTGGTCATATAAAGGAATATGAGTAGTATTGAGGGAGATACAACCTTATGAAGTTAGCCATCTGGAACAAGGGCAATGACAAATTTTCAATTCATAATTTTTTTGAAAGATAAAATTTGTTTAGTTCGGGTAAGCAAATCAATTGCAATTTATTTTGTTTACAAAAAAAATTGCAGATTTAATTGTCTTTATGTAATTTTAGCTTCAAATCAGTGGGAAGATGTTTATTTTTATAAAACCCTAGTTTGCATTAGGGCATGCTATATATTGTCAAAAAACCCTAGTTGCATTAGGGCATCAACTATGGCACTACAAAAGTTTAATGGAGAAGATGATATTGATGTTAGGGATTGGTGGAAAATTTTTACATGGTATCAACCTTATTGGAAAATTATGCTTCCTCACTATCTTGGAGGAGAAGCTCTCTCTTGGTGGTATAGTTTTAATAGTGCCCATAAAAATAACTTCATGTGGGAGCATGCATTCTTGTGTAAATGAGAACCTATTCAATTACAAATAAAGTTAGATGTTTGTAAGAGAGATCTTGAGGGAAGGAATAAAAATATAGATAGCTTGATGGATGTCATGAAAGACCTTGAAAAGAAACTACAGGGAATTCAAATTGAGCGAAATGAAATGAAAGGAGAATGGGAAGTTTTCAAGAAACAAAATGACGACTATGAAAAACAAATAAAATTACTCAAGGAGATAAAGAAAAATGTTAAGGAAAATAGTGAGAAGAATGAAG
Organism: Wollemia nobilis; assembly: GCA_028583015.1. Lineage (NCBI taxonomy): Eukaryota > Viridiplantae > Streptophyta > Pinopsida > Araucariales > Araucariaceae > Wollemia > Wollemia nobilis. The sequence continues at coordinate 2,796,948 of JAQPPZ010017220.1, read as the reverse complement.
CCACATATTTGGATTTACAAAAGCAAGAGAAGGATAAAAAGGGTTTAAATTCATCTAAAAGTTCTATTTTGCAAGTTCATGGAAGCATTCAAAAGGAATAGGTTATTATTTCCATTGATCCTAGTAGCAGATATAATTTTATTAATATTTCTTTGGCTAAGAGGTTGTAGGTTCAAGAAACAAAAATTAAGGACATACATTTGGAGGGTGAGAATGTTTAGATTTTTGAAGATTTGAAGATCACCATGGATAAATATGTTTTACATTCATATTTTCATGCTATTGAGATGGATGATGAGGATATTTTTATTGGTTATCCTTGGTTAGATTCTTTGGGTACTGTTAACATTAATGTGCAAAATAAGTTTATGAAGTTATGGTATAGGAAAAAGAAGATAACATTGTAAGATATTTCTCAGCTTAAGGAGTAAGAATCCAGGGAAAAACAAGAAGTGGTTGCAAATGAACAACTTGAAGAACAAATAGAAGAACCTAAAATATAATCCAAGAAGGTAGTAGCAGTAACAAAGTCCATGGAAGAAGCAACAACAACTGAGTCCATGGAAATAATAGTAGCAGAGTCCAAGGAAGCTTTGATAGAAGAGCACAAGGACACACCAAACAAAGAGAACATGAAAGAACAATGTGTAGAAGAATTTAAAATAATGAAGCCAAATGTTGAGGAGTCAAATAAGGTAGAACATCAATTTAAGGTTGCACCCTCTCACCATCCACACCACCATGAGCAACAACATTCTTGGAGGCATGGCTCAAGGCAAAAATATTATGGTTCTACATGGAATCAGAAGGGCACCAAGTATGACAGTGTTTAGAAGAGAAAGCATAGTGATCATAGTTTTCAGAGGGGTTCATCAACATCAAGGAACAAGTAGACCCATATCAAAATACATCAGCGGAAGCGTGGATCCAACAAAGCAGATTTGGATACTCAAGTAACAAAATGGTATACCATCATCAACATGTTTCACTTGGATGGATGGATGATCGGGTTTGGTATAAGTTGCTAACATTGTTTAGCAAATCATATTATCTTGTTTCTTCATATGTTTTGAGGATAAAATATTTGTGAGGGTGGCATGTTAGGGTATCTAGAAATAGATATTTGGGGATATATTATTATATTGTATAAGGGTTGGCATGGGCCACACATAACCCAATGTTGATTGTATTATAATATAATATAATATTATATTATATTATATTATAATATTATATTATATTAGTAGTATGTTCTCCAAATTAGAATAAGAAGATGGATATATAAAGAAGAGATATTTGTCATTGTAATCATCATGGAGAATAATCATATGTAATCATCTTTGCCCACGAAGTGGCTTATGGTACTTTGCCCTCCTTAAGTAGCTCTTTCATCTTAGGAGATCTTGTGGAGCTATTCCTTCCTTAAGGATTATTATTGGTGTTTCCATACCTTAAGGGTATTATCTATCCCTCTCTCTCATTTATGGATTTTTATCGTGGATAATTATTTGTGGATGAATGATATGATATTTCTACATATTGGTGAATGATTTCTATTAATGATAATAAAATTCTGCAACATCCAACTACTGAGGGTACTACCCTCTATATTATTTATCTGGGGCAATTACCTCTTCTAAAAATTCTCCTATATTTTCCTTCTTTTGTGTTCCCTCTTTAGATGTCTTTTTTGCTTTTCTCTTGGATGTTCTGGTCAAAGGGAGTTCTTCGAAGTCTATCTCTGATTCTAACTACTAGGTCTATACCTATATTTCCCTGGTCAAAGGAGCAGTGCCTTTACCTAATGTTATAAATGTTAGGGCCACTGATCTCAAACTTCTACTTCTGGTAGTTACTACTCCCAAGGCTAGACCTTTAGATCTTGTTTCCACCTAGATGGGTTCAATGATCTGCTAACCATATCTTTTGATGCCTTCTCGTTCATAACCAATTCTTTGCATTATGACAGGTACTTTTACATACTTTTCCATTTGTTCCTATGTGTAGAATTTTGTTTTCCCCTTTTAAAACAAGAGGAAAGTGCTATGGTTGGGATTATCTACAACGAAGCTTGGAAAATTGTTTTTCCTGGAAGTCTCCTCTGTGGTGGTTCCTTCTTTTTAAGTACTACAAAAACTCAAGGTGGTCTTGTTTTCAATGGTTTCTACCTAGGTATCGAAGTGCCTGTCATATTTGAGGAAGAATTCATCATTATTTTTATACCATACCTTGAGGTGGTCATATTAGTCTCATATCTCATGATCAATCAGGCATGTATCTTGGCTTTCATCCAACCCTTGCTCTTATTCATTCTTCAGATAGTCATTTCTTCCAGGAAATGGTATTGATTATTCTTGGGGCCATAATCTACAATATATTTGTAGAAACAATGCCATGGGGAAAAGGTTGCATTTGCTCTATGTACCACTTCAATTCTTCATCTTCGGGATTATTCCTTTGCTGCTCTATGTTTTCTCTGGTTTTATTCTTGAAATTTTTATTTTTATTGCCATTATGGATTTCTAGTATTTCTATGAATTTATCGATGGGGTCATATTTCCATCATTGCGGTAACTCTACTAGCCCTAGGTCTTTTTGAACCTGAGTAACTTGTTAATAGTGTCAATTTTTTGTCAGGGTTATACCTTCAAATTTTAATGGTAGGAGGTAAGTTCTCTTTATACCTATACTTGTACCAAATTTATCATTTATAAATATAGTCTATCTGCATTATTCCAGTGCAAAAAACCTACTCATGACATAGTGCGGGAGCAAGAATGGCTTCTCGATAAACCCATATAACATTATGACCACACCTTCCGTCAATACAAATAAGTCTCTCTCTTCTGCATGTGGGTTATATAGAACACTAATCATTTGGGGTAGTCTACCTGTTTCTCCATCTATAAGCTTCAAAGTAGGTCCCAAGAATTCCTTGTTGAAGTTATAGTAGGTCTCAATTGTGGTAGGCATAGAGGTCCACTTATATATTGGTAACTTTCACCCTTGCTCATCTTCATCTACTATTGATATAAAATGCATTTCTTTTGCCATAAAGTAGAAGAAAATCCAAGCTAGGTGGGAGCAGTATTAGAAGGAGATTTGAACGCCCCTCTTTAACTTGGTCAATTGTTCATGAATTTGGTGATATATTAAGGCTGGCCAATCAAATAAAATGAGCCTAGTGCTCTGGTCCATAACAAAGGTATCATAGAAATTGGGGTTAGAGATAAATTGAGAGTAGAAATTTGCCAACCATAGACCTGTTCATCCCAAGGTAACCCTGCTATGACTACTAGCATCGAGTATAACTTTGGATTTTTGGATTTGGTCAAGGGGATGGAGGTTTTGAACAAATTCTTTTCTGATGGTGGGTTCTTTAACTGAATCTCTACGAATTCTCTCATAGCTTTGCTGGGGGTGTCATACTTAACCAAGAATTATGGGTTGAACCCCTTGGATTTGAAAGTGGGGGTATATCCCGTAGTGAACGTAGATATGACAACATTCGAGCTAAGGGTAAAAAGAAACCTAACCATTTTACTCTATTTTTTTTAGTTTTGGGTCATAGTATTTGGCAATCACACAGACTAGCTTAGGGTAGGGGTGTATTGGATCATAGATATAGAAAGACAACAAGGAATGGAAAGCAAAGGTCATGGGATTGGATGGAGTAATACCTATTAGGGATATTTCCTCAATATCCATCCTCAACCACGTCACTTCTTTGGCCATGACTACTATGTCTAGAATTATTGCATCTCTATCATGAAATAGGACGTTCCTATCATCTTCATCGTGTGTTGCAACTCCAACAACCGACGATGAAGCTACCATTGTGGTATTTTTTTAATTGTTCAGGATAATTACTGGTAGGAATTTATCCTAATGAAGGTAAATCATGGTGACAGAGAGCAATTTTGTGAGAAAGTTTTGAAATAATGGAAGTTGTTAGGGTTTCTCAACCATATGTAGTGCTTGCATAGTAATTAGGGCAACATGCAGTAACTCCAGTAGTTGATCGCTCATATCATCGAATCAAAATGAATGTTGTATCTACTCCAACTCATGTGCCACCTTTTATTAGCGAATAATGTTGATGTTGCATTTATGGCATCACACTTTCCCTTGTTCCTTGAAATTTGAAACTCATTTTCCTACTTATTACGTAGTTGTGGTCTTTGGGAATGTTTAGACCGTTTGGACCACTTGAAAGGTAGATTGTCACTTTCTTTTGGAGCTTTCAGCTGGCTAACGTCATGATTTTGAGACATGTTATATAATCATGATGTCTTTTCTCTTCTTTGATCGTAACCTTAAGATATATCATAGAACTACAATATTATTACAAAAAAACACTTAAAAGTTACATATAATACAATAGATAGGGGAAAATTTTAATGAAAATATAGTTTCATATGGAAACCATTAATAGGAATAGGATGGATTATTCCATGTTCATATTGAAGCTAAAAAGCATTATGCTATTTTTCTATGATTATCTCAAATGGACCTTCCTAAAAAGAGTTGAACTTTTGGTGATTTCCTGATTTTGCTTTATTTTTTCTCCACCTTAAGACCTGGTCTCCAAACTTGAATTTCTTGAAGGTAGTCTTCTTGTCAAACCATTATTTGGTCTCCCATAAGTGCTTCTGATACTATATATAAGCCTGATCTCTTTTCTCTTCCAACTGCAATAGCTACATTAGTTTAATTTCCACTAGGTCGCTTTCTTCTATTTGATTTTGATCGATCAATCTTAAAGCCAATATATCCATATGTATGGGGAGGATAGATTATTTTTCATAAATTGGAGCATAGGGATATGTGTTAGATTTATTTATGGTGATTATATTGACCCATAGTGCTTGATTTATTATGGAATGCCAACTCCTTTTGTTGTCCTTTAGGGTTCTCTTCAAGATCCTTAGTAAGTTCTTGTTAGTTGACTTTGCTAGACCATTTCCTTGTAGGTAATATTTGGAAGAAGTTTTTAGGTAGATCCCATATTTATTGGCAAAATCTTTCATTTTTGCTCCAATGAAAGATGAGATATTATAACTGACCAGTGCATCAACTATGTCGAACCTCGTGATCAGACTTTCAACTTATTCAATCACTACTTCTTGATCAACTTTCTTTGTGGGTATTGCCTCTATCCATTTGGTGAATTAGTCTATTGCTATCAAAATATACTTATGTCCAGCTAATGAATTTGGATCTATTACTCCTATGAAGTCTAAACCCCATTGCTGAAAAGGTTGTTCCACTTGGATAGACTTGAGAGGTAAGGAAGCATTTTTGTTTCTTCCTATGTACCTTTGACATTCATCAAATATTCTTGTGATTTTGAAAGCATTGAAGAATATTTTAGGCCAATAATAGCCCATCTTGAGTATTTTTAATGTGATAGTCCTCCCCGAATAGTGTCTTATTGATAAACCTTCATGAAATTCTTCTGGGATCTTTTGCTTTTCTTCATCTCCGATGCATCTCAAAAGGACATCATCCAAGTTTATTTTGTACAAACCTTTAGGTAGTAAGATATATTTTAGGGCATGTAGCCTATACCTTTTTCTCTATGAAGCATTCAATTTTTTTGGGTATTGTCTTGTTAGGAAGTAATTGGTGAATTCATCCACCCAATCTAGATTTTCATCTAATTGTCTGATCTCTAGGACTGGTTCTAGGGCTTGACAAGCCACATAGTCTGTTCTAGCCCTTCTTACCAATTATTGGCACAATTCTCTACCCTTTACTAACTTGGTGGGGTGGATTTTCACATTGTATTCTAGATTTTTGGCACCCATCCAACTCTCTTTCACCAAGCTCTCCCTAGATTATGAAATTTATGACATCGGGATGCACCATGTATACCATGGATTTACTTTGGGATAAAAAAATACCTAAAATTTTTAAGGGATTCATTACAACATAAAATTATTTCTCAATGAAGTTATATCTTTCTTCATATTCTTACATAGTTTGTCTTAGTAAAGCGATGGGTCTTTCTTCCTTTTCTTCTCCCTTTTGGGTGAGAACTATGACAACTTTCTTGTTCACCAACTGCATACAAGATGAAATATCTTTAGTAATCTGGGTTGATGAGCACGGGTGCTTGGGAGATATGTTCCTTAATACTTTTGAATACATATTTCCTTGAGTCTGTCCACCTAAAGTTAGCATTATTTTTAAGTAGCTTAGTCATAGGCTTTATTATCTATGTGAAACTTGTTATGAATTTCCACATGAAGTTGATTTACCCAAAGAAAAATTGCAAACCTTTATTGTTCAATGATAAAGAGAGATTTAAGAGAGTTGTTACTCTTTCTGGATCAATTGATAGCTCTTTCTTAGAAATAATATGTCCCAATAGGGTCCCTTCTTCAATAGCAAAGATTGATTTCTTTGGGTTTAAGGAAATACCAAATTCCCTACATATTTTGAAAACCATCCAGAGATGCCCAACGTGATCTTCTTTTTTGTGAGAGAACATTGTCATGTCATCAAGGTAAATGAATATTATTTTATTGACTAGTTCCCTGAATGCTAAGTCCATTGCTATTTGGAAAGTTGTCCTAGCATTAGATAATCCAAAAGATATTCGTTGGTATGCAAATGTTCCTAATTTGGTGGTAATTATAGTATTGTGTTGGTCTTCATATTTGACCTAGATCTAGTTGTAACTAGAGAATCCATCTAGTAGTGAGAACCTCTTTGACCCTATGATAGTATGTAATGTCTAATCTATTAGAGGTAGGGGATAATGGTCTTTTATCGAGGCCTTGTTTAGGTTTTTGAAATCTACACACAGTTTGATGTCACCATTCTTTTTACTGATTGGTATAAGGTTGGAAACCCATGTGGAGTACTTTATAGGATAGATTATTTTGGCGTTGAGTAGTTTTAAAAACTCCTATTTCATTAGTGCCTCTATCTTGGGGTTGATAGGGCGTTGTTTTTTTTGAAATGGTTTTGATCCTGACTCAATATCAATAGTATGTTGTATCATTTCTTTACTGAATACTTTGATATCATCATATGTCAAGGCCACAATATCATTGAACTCTTCACATGAACTTGGTTGGATTATTTTTCAAAATATTGAACTCCTACCTTGAGCACTCTCATCGGTCCTATCTACATCTCTTTGTACTTTTGTTTGTCATTTTTTATCTTGTGACCTGATGGTCGATCACTACTATCAAATAAACTTTCAAGAGTGATTAGGCCTTTGGGTATATGATTATTATTAAGTTGAATCAACCCGTAATATTCCTCATATTCTAGGGCATGATCTCTTGAACAATTCATCTCATGTATAAGGACGTCTAATATTTATTCATCATTTTTGAAAATTTTCTATAAGATGTCTTTATTTGGGATCAAAGATCTGTAAATTAGCCTTACTATTTTTGAATTTTGTATAATACTGGCTATAGGGTAATAGTTTGCTCCCACCAATGCTAGTAGATCAACATGAGTGTTGTGTTCTCTAGGAATAGACTTAATGCTTTGAAATCCTCAAATAGATCTCATACCTTGTTTCAATAAGCCTTCAAGTAATATTGCTTGCTGATGCATTTCTTCATGACTTGGTTGACGATCAACTTTAAGTCTATATATTTGCAACCATTTGATTCCTAGATTTTTTGTCTTTTTAAGCCTAAACATAGTGTTTCGTATTCTACTACATTGTTAATGCAACTCCATGTCAATCTATATGAGAAGACCTTCTCATCCCCTATTGGTGAGATCATTACTATACCTTCCCCAACTCCATTCTTGCATCTGGTACCATCAAATAAGAGCTTCCAGATCTAATTTACAGAGGGATCTTGTTTTGTTAAAGCAGGAGTTTTAGGGATTTTGGGTTTAGTAATTGAGTAAGTTCTTATCCCTATTTTGATCATAGCATTAAAGTCTTTCAAGGAGTATTGGTCTTGGTTTTGAGGTCTTCCAGAACTTCATACATCAAATATATCTCCCCTATCTCTTCAATAATTAATGACACACTATTTATATGCTTGTTACCTTCTTCTATATTCTCAATGTGAAAAGAGGAAGGTTTATAATTGAAAATATTAATCCTCCTCTTGTATGGGATTTCCATATGTGAGTAGTCAAGTGAGAGATATCCTCCCAATTTGGCCATGAATTCTCTTGAGAAAGACATTCTAAAATAAGGTTCCAGGTCAATCACTACTACTTCTTGTATAATTGTAATACGGGACATTTTGTTTAGTACTATGGGTATATCTTTGATTACTCCTACAGTTTTGATTGGGGTGCCATATAACTGTAGCACTTGTGGACTGCTATTGGTATATTCCATTTCCATGATATCAGACACAACTTTAGGAATAAATATGGTCGTTGCACATGAGTCTATCATACAATTGTGTACCACCCATCCTTCCATTTGTAAGGAATAATAGAAGGGAGGAGGCCTATTTTTCCCTATGGTTGGTATTGGATTACCTTGGGCTAGATTCAACTGAGGGTGAGCTTTGGTTTTATTTTTTATTGTATGAAGAGATTCTTGCATCAAATCAATCTATCTTAGGAGCAGTAGTGCGGAATACATGCTTACCTTTGAAGGAGTCTTTTTCAATTCTTCAATTATGTTGAAAGGAGGTACATGAGTTGTTTATCCTTTTCCCTTGTAGGTGGATTATACCTATTCTTGTACCCTTGAGTTACCTCTATTTTTATCTTTTGGTTAAGGAAGGGTATCTCAATTTATTCCTTACCTGTTCTTGAGTCTTGATTTCTTTTAGTGATGTGTCACTTTTGTTCGTTTCCACCCTCTACTTTTGAACACGATTTAGGGGTACAACCTCATGGATGATTTCCTTTTTAACCTAAATTTTTCTACTAAGGGAAATTTTAGGGTATTGAGCTTCTTAGGATCAATTTTAAGGGGATTTTTACCTAACCTAGTTAAGACTGTAACTTGTTCTACTGATGGCATCATAAAATTATGGCTAGTTTTCCTAATCATATTAACTTATCCTTTATGAGCTCTTTCTACTTTCTCAATAGCTACTATCTGCATATGATGTTGGTGAACCATGCATAAAATTTTCCCATGAGGATCATTACATATGGAGCACCAATAATTAGATTCAATAGGAGATGTAGAAGGTTTGTCTTCTTGATTAGCATATACTTTTCCTGGCCAATCTGGGTACTTGCTGGTTGAAGCTTGGTATTTTGTTATCTATGGGAACCTTTTTGGTTGAAAGTTCCTTTCAGTTTCCCTCCTTTTCATTGAGGTCAGATCATTGGTCAAATTTTTCATAGCCATCTATATATCTAGGATAACTATCATATGAGGATCAGGTGCTGGTAAGGCAAGTATTAGAGGTAAATCTGAGAATACTCGAGGAGCTTGTATAACTAAGGGAGTTGGTAATCCAGACCATTTTGGGAGATATGTTGTAGGGCTTCTTGAAACATTTATAGGAAGGTAAACACCTGAGATTGTCTTATAGCCATCCCAAAATATGAGTTAAAAGCTCTTAGGTAATAGTACATTGCTTGCTCATGCATTGGTCTGAGGCCATAAGGTACTCTTTTCTATTTCTTACTAAACCTAATATTAAAATTAACTATCTCTTCTTATGCGTGTTCTTGCATAATAGTAAACTGAGTGAGCAGGGAGAAAGGATCAGTCTATTCATTGAATTCTTCTACCAGTTTACCGATTAGTTATGCCCATGTAGTTATGGTTTGGTCTAGGATAGTCCTGTACCAGTATAACATTTTTCCTATCAAGGATATAACTAGTAATTTCACCATGATATTTTCCTCTGTGATATTATGAATTACTACCAATGATGCCACATCCTGATAGTGCTCATAAGCAATTTTTCTAGTACCATCGTACATGGGCAATGCTTTAAAAGCTACTTGGGGGATAATATTTTGAACTGCTAGATTTAGGGAATTGGCATTGTTCCACGTAGGATAGGGTTGGAAATTCTAGTTTTGATTGGTGGCCATTATAACTACTGTGTTGACTAAAGTTGTAGGCATAGGATTGGTTGTATTATAAGATCTACTAGTAGTTGTACTAGGAGGGATTGCAAGGTAAGGGTTCATTACATTGGTTATCCTGGTAGTAATGGTAGAGAAAGAGTTTGATCTGGAAGATAAAACAAAGTTTACTCTGAGACTACTAAGGTGCAATTCTAGGAACTCGATGGGTTCTTCTAAATTTTTAGCTTTTGATTTGGTTCTCATGTAATTCAATACTTAACTAGAAACTAGATATAAAGATTTTATGAATTTGATATTTAAAATGAAATTTCTAGGTGATTTGATTTTAAAAAGAACAAAGGAAAACACCAAATATTTAATCTATGTATGTAGTGGGATTTGGTCCTACCAGGTGTGCCAAAAATTGTTCCTCCAAAATCTTCCTATGGTTAGTTATTGCGCCCAAGACATGGCCAACATTGAATGAACAATCAAAATATGAGGCTTAACTGGTTCAATATCCAAAGAAGGCTAGTTCCTTTGGGAAGTTCTAACTAGCTAAAAAGTAACTGGGGGGTGAGAAGAGAGTGCTTGAAATGAATGTAAATATATTCGAAGCTAAAACTTGATATGGTGCATATTAAGAAACAATAATAAGTGAGATAAAACCATGCAAGGGATAAAATACCACAACCTCCTAACATACCAACTGACCATTTACCATATATAGAACACATCAAATCAATATTTAGCTCTTACAGATTAATAGTTTCAGAAACTAAGAAATAAATATCAATAAGAATCCAAAAATTAGAATTAATGCTATGCATGTTTACTTAGCCAAATTTAGAAATATTCATCCGTTCATACATACTTTTTCTACAAGATATTTGAACTAGAGGTTAAACGAAGATCTTTATTGAAATGCTTCTTCCAAAATTATTAACCCATACAACTTGTAAATGCCTAAGAGTCGACCCTTTGACAAGAGGTCGATACTCTTATTTATAATCCCTCGATGGTTCAATATTTCAAAATACAAAAAAAATCTTATTTAAAAACTATTGCAATAATAAGCTAGGTGGTCAATCTGGTACAAGCACTGTGCAGTGTCATTGATCCAAAGACAAAATAGACAATTAAATCTCTAACTGCAAGATGATTGCTCCATGTGCACTTGTAAGTAGTGGAGGTGGTCTAAAACTCTAATTCATCTATCCTTCCTTTGGTGTGTTTACCTTCGTTTATCTGGAAACAACCATTGTGAATTGAAAACATTGTCATCCTTTCTATAGTTAGTAACGGTCGTGTAGCATAATTATGACTTATCACGGATCTGTGATGCTTTTCTATGTTTGAACCCCCTGGTCTTCGTCGTCAGTGAAAACAAGACATGTCATAGAATTGTAACACTTTTTGTCTCTCTATCCTTTTATTGCTCCTCGCCAGAAAAAATAAGGCCTATCATGGAATCACGATACTTTTCAACTTTCAGCCCTTTTGTTGCTTCTCACCAATGGAAACTTGTCATATCGTAGAATCATGACACTTTTCAACTTTTGACCCTTTTATTGCTCCTTGCTAGCAGAAACCTGTTATGTCATAGAATCGTGATACTTTTGGCTTTCAGCCCTTTTTTTGTTCCTCGCCAGTAGAATCAATACATGTCATGAAATCACAACACTTTTCAACTTCCAACCCTTTTGTTGTTTCTCGCCAACAAAAACCTATTATATTGTGGAATCGTAACACTTTTTGGCTTTTGACTTTTTTGTTGCTCCTCGCCAACAAAAACCTATTATGTTATAAAATCACAACACTTTTTAGCTCTCATATCTTTTGTTTCTCCTTGCCAGTGGAAACCTGTCATGTCGTGGGATCACAACACTTTTTGGTACTTCAAAATTTTTGGGAGTTCATTATTGCCTTATTTCTCCTGATGTAGTCATTTTGACCTACATTTATAGCAAGTGCTGATAACTCTAAAGCAAAAAATTTACTTGGAGCTCCTTCCACACTTATTGTAGATGACCTTTTAGTTGGTCTCCTGATTAAGACATCCCCCATTGGAGGAAATTTTTTCCCTCAAAATCATCTTTATTCAAATGGGAATATTGTTTCTCCATTTGCATCTTGGAGATCCACTTTACCTTGCTTAGAAGTTTCCCCTTAGGACATACCAACCATAATTCTTCCTATCCTTGGTGGGTTTTCCATAATTTCTTATCCAGAATTAAATAATTTATTGCCTCCTAAAACTCAGCTAAGACTAAATCATCCAACTTAGGTAATATTGGAGCATCTTATCTCTCATCCAAAAAAGAGGGCTCAAACAACTTTAGATTTTTCACATTAACAACACAGTACATTTGCATATAACTTGGCAAGTCAAGTTGGAAGGCATTTGGCCCAACTTGGCCTAAAATTTTAAATGGTCCATATTTGATAGGCTTCAATTTATTACCTTCTCTTTAGTTGTTCCTTGCTTAAATCCAACCATATAAGATCTCCCACTTGGAAATCATGAGCTACCCTATGTTTGTCATGGCATTCCTTATAGTGTTACTAAGTTTACTTCAGTTTCTCCTCTATTTTTTGTTGTATCATCTAATATGTTGAATGAACTTCAATGATTTCTCTTCTTTTGACTCTGAGCTACTTGGATCTTCCCTACTCTCAAAGGCTCCTAAGAACATGTGCTTATACTGAGAGGGGGGTGAACAGTATACAATATAACTTTTTGCCTTTTAATCCAAATAATATCATCAAAAATATTAAAGTAGTAAACATCATACAAAGCATCACACACATGAGAGACATTATTTTATGTGGTTCACCCAATGTGGGCTACTCCATGAAGAAAATATTCCTTATAAATTTTTCTCAAATAAATTCTCTTGGAATCCTTTCCCTACAATGTTTATGGACCTCTGACCAAAGGAGATGTTGATCCCCTAAATCAAGTTCATGGATCTCTATCCATAGGAGAAATTCTTCTCCTATGCTCTGGCTGGTGATCCTCTAGAAGACTACTGCATCCACTACACTGGCTTGTGGATCTCTCTCCACTGAAGACTCATGTCCCCACTTAGAAGACTTGTCTTCACTGCCCTGGCTGATGGATTTCTATCCACTAGAGACTATTGTCTTCTCTTCTTTGTCACATCCAAATATCTATCTCAAATATGCTCAATAGGTCCACTAAGAACCTGGTCAAATCTGCTCAATAGGTCCACTTAGAACCTACTCAAATCTGCTTAATAAATCCACTCGAAACCTGCTCAAATCTACTCAATAGGTCCACTCAAAACCTATCCAAATTTGTATTTTAAGCTTCCACAAAAAGCTCAGACAAAGTCAATCCACATGTCTTCTCAAAGACTTGACTCAAATCTGCTTAACAAGTCCACACAAAACTTGTCCAATCTCATAGAAAAATAAAGAGAATTGTTAGAGACTCAATATGTTCTACACTCAATGCTCAATCAAATCTAATTAGAATATAGAATAGTTTGTCTTATGGAACTTGAACAATCACTTCATACAACCACTTGACTAGGCTCAGCCAACTCTACTTAACCAATCACTTAATAAAACACCCCTTTCTCACAAACCCTAGTCCAAGCATATAATCTCCAACTCAAAATGTTTCCAACAATTATCAACAACAAATCTCATATAACAATGATACTCATGTTCTTTTCAAACCCTAGTTCAAGTTCTTTGCATAACAAATCTCTTCAACAACAATGCTTATAAAATAATCTTCACATAACAATGATACTCATGTTCTTTTGCACAACCCTAACTCAGGTTCTTCACACAACCAATGGCTTCAACAACAATGCTTATAAAACAAGGTTTTAATAACAACTCTTTATTCCAAAAAACCTTGAAGCAATTACTCAAACACACTCAAAAGGAAACCCTAATCAAGTCCTTTTCACTCCAAACTTATTTTCCAAAAATTAAACAATCAACTCAACCAAGGACTAATTTGCCCATACCTTTTGATTGGCAAGGAGTAGACCACACAAATATGCCACACTCACAATCACTTCTTTGCCAATCTCAAGAGAGGTTAGAAGATAATAATTTTCTCAATGAATCACAATACAAAATGATATAAAAAAAAATACACCTTATCACTCCAACTTTAAAATAATATCCAACACCTTCATAATAATATCTTTGGCAAAAGTCCCTTTAAAAATAAAATCAACACTTTTAAAGTCTTATTCCTCCAATATGCAAATATAATAATTAATACTTTATTTAAAAATAAAATCAAACTCCTTATAACTCCAAATTTTATTAAAAAAAATTTCCAACAAACACCAATTTTCAACTAGCAACCCTTTCAACTATTTCCAACTAGCAACCCCTTTTAACTCCCAACTTTAGGCAATATTAAAAATAATAAAAAATTAATTACCTTGCCTTTGGAGGGATTTGAACCCTCAACGCAGCCCACGACTAACGCCTTAGCCGTAACTCCAACCACTGCACGAGCTACGCGCTCGCTTGGAGTATGGAAGCACCAGGTGCTTAAAAAGTATCCCCGCCTTACGTATTGCAAAACATGCACCTTGTTTGTGGCTCCTTCAACCCAACACAACTGCCAAGCACAACCATCACATTTCAAATGCTGGCCTCCTTATGTCCAAGCACTCTAGCCACTGCCCTCTTGCCACTAGGCCACACTGACCTGATGGCTTCCAACTGATTTGCGCCTTTCCTTTTATTTCTATTTGCTGGCATACACAAACATGAATTTTGCAATTGTTTTCATGAGCTCCAATTCACATGCAACTTTTTCGTTCGAGAAAGGATGAAAATTAATGCCCCTTGGGCATGCTTTATATAATAATTTCCACCTTTGTTTGAATACGTCGACGCTTCAAATTTCCTTTAAACCACATGACGTCGGCGCTTTGAATTTCTTCCATTTATAGAACATGGGTGCTTTAGACTTTATTAATTTATAATTTATTTAAATTCTTTTGAATTTAAATATTATAAATTAATTCTTTTAGAATCCTTTGGGATTATTAAGTCCTTCTCATTGCATAACTTGGTATAAGTAACATTTATTTATAAAATTTAAATTCACATTAAATTTAAATAATTTATAAAATAAATATTAGATCTCATTTTTAACTTTGCAATAAGCCTCCTTAGGTTTTTACGAAACACCTTTTAAACTAAGCTTCCATATAAAATTAAAATATTTTGGAGCCCTTTTGCATTTAACTTCTGCATTGATTCTCTTGACCTTTGGCGTTATTTGAAGCTTATTCCTGGATATCAAATGACAACCTTGACAACTTTATTTCTTGAAGAAGTCCTTGACATTAATGATGACTTCATCCGATGACATCAATGAAAAATTTGACTTAGGGACTCAAAATGTCCAACAATATCCCCCTTTGTCATTGATGGCAACCCAAAAACTTTTTTTCAAAAACATGACTTCTTCTTCTATGCTACTCCACCTGGGACATTGCTCCCCCTGTCTCAATGCTCTCTTCAAGTATCAAGTCTCTCCCATTACTCAAATCTCTCCCTCTTTGACATCAATAGCAAATGGTCACCTTTGGGGCTCGAGGCTAAGAATGAGCCTCTTAGCTTAGCCCCTCCCCCACCTCATTTTGAGGTGGTTAATTTTGGGGTGGAAGTCTCACTCCCAATTTTTCTTGAAGATACTCAAAATTTTCCTTTGAAAGTGTCTTAGTGAAAATATATGCTATCTTCTCCTTTGTAGTGACATATTCCAATCTGACCTGTTTATTTATCACTTGTTCTCTCAGAAAATGGTATTTAATAGGAATGTGCTTTTTCCTGGAGTGCATCACTGGATTTTTTGAAATACTTATGGCACTAGTATTATCACATAGTATAGGAATGGGATGATCATGCTTTATTTTGAAGTCTTCTAGTGTTCTCTTCATCCATAAAACATGTGTACAACTGGCTACTGCTACAATGTATTCTACTTATGTTGTAGATAAAGATATTGAAACCTGCTTCTTACTTAACCAAGAGACTAGACATTCTCTAAGAAATAATGCTTCTCCACTTGTGCTTTTTTATCATCAATGTTGTCGGCCCAATCTGCATCTGTATATACTGTTAGTGTGAAACTGTCACTTTTGGGATACCAAAGACCAAAATCCATAGTCCCTTTTAGGTATCTGAAAATTCTTTTTACTACTGCCACATGTGTTTCCTTAGGTGCTTCTTGAAACCTTACCACTAATTCCACTGATTGTACTATGTCTAGTCTCATAGCTATAACATATAGTAAGCTACCAATCATAGATCTGTATAATCTTTGATATGCCTCTGGAGATTCATCCTCCTTACTCAACTTGCATCCTGTGACCATGTGAGTACTTACTGGTTTACAATCTTCTAAACTAAATTTATTTAACATTTCCTTTATGTACTTGGCTTGTGAGAGAAACACTCCCCTTTCTAATTGTGAAATATGAAGTCCAAGAAAGAAGGACAATTCACCAAGCATAGACATCTCAAATTAAATTTGCATGTTCTTAGCAAATTCCTTACACATCTTATCATTGTTTTCCCTAAAAAATATGTCATCAACATAAACAAATACTATTAGAAGATCACTCCCTTCATTTTTTATTTATAAATTATTGTCTGCTATTACTTTTATGAATCCCTGTTCCTAAAGATAATTATCCAATCTTGAGTACCATGCTCTAGGAGCCTACTTTAAAACATACAATACCTTTTTCAACCTGCATACCTGATCTAGTTTATCTGCTAGTATGAATCCCTCTGGTTTTTCAATATAAACCTCTTCTTCTAGAACCCCATTTAGAAATGTTGACTTGACATCCATCCGATATACCTTGAAGTTCTTGAAACTTGAGAAGGCTAAAAACATCCTTATAGCTTCAAGTCATGCAACTGGAGCAAAATTTTCATCAAAGTCAATTCCTTCTACCTTTGCATAACCTTTGCATACTAAACTTGCTTTATTTTTGACCACTTGTCCGTCTTCATTTAATTTATTTTTGAATACCCATTTTGTGCCAATCACATTCTTGTCCTTTGGTCATGGAAAAAGTTCCCAAGTTTTGCTATTATTTATCTGATCCAATTTCTCATTCACTACCTTAACCCAAAATTCATCCTCACTTGCCTAAGTGAAGTATTTTGGCTCAATATTAGATAGCAAGGAAAATTTTGCTTGTTGAGATGGTTTTATTATTCTTCTCCTCGTTTGTATTTCATCTGGATTCCCAATGATCTATTTTTTTGGATAATTTTTTTGTAAATACCTGGATGGAGTTTGGGAAGAAGTCTTTGTGTTTTTCTTCTTCTTTATCTGATTCCTCACAAAATTCCTCTTGACAACATCCATCTTCTTAATACAAAATTTGCTAAACTAGTTCTCTGGAATCCATCTTCTCATCAATTGTTACATTTATACTTTCCACCATAGTGCGTGTTCTTTTGTTGAAGCATTTGTAGGCTTTACTCTTTATGGAATAACCACGAAAAATTCCCTCATCACATCTTGGATCAAACTTGCCCAAATTTTGATCTTCCTATCTTCTGTAACATTTGCTCCTAAAATTTTTGAAGTGTTTTATAGTGGCAGGTCTTCCTTTCCAAAGCTCATATGGAGTCTTGTGATGATTTACCCTCAATTGCGTCCTAGTGATTATGTATACTGTTGTGTTTACAACTTCTTTTCAAAAACCATCTGATAACTTAGATTCATTTAACATAGCTTTAGCCATGTTTTCAACAGTCCTATTTTTCCTTTCAACTACCCTATTTTGTTGAGGAGTTCTCGCTGCTGAGTACTCTCTCTTGATTCCATGTTGTTCATAAAATTCTACGAATTTATTTGAAGTAAATTCTCCTCCTCTGTCAAATCTTAAACACTTAATCCTTTTGCCTGTTTTATTTTCAACCAATTCCTTGAATGCTTTGAATTTTTCAAAGCCCTCTGACTTCTCCTTTAGGAAGGTTACCCAAACCATTCTAGAATAATCATCTAAAAACAACATAAAGTAACTCTCACCCTGAATTCTTTGTGTTTTGGTAGGACCAAAAAAATCAGTATGTATTGGGCTCAATGGCTTAGATGACATATAACCTTTTGGCTTAAAGGTTGTCCTAGTTTGCTTTCCATGTTGACAGGGTGCACAAATTGTGTTTTGAGGTCTTCTTATTTTGGGTAAATATCTAACTGCCTGTTTATTGCTTATATTGACTATGTTGTCAAAATTCAAGTAATCCAATCTTCTATGCCACAACCAAATCTCATCTTCTTGTGATAAAAAATATTTTTTTCCTTTGATCTCGTTGAGCATGTATAAGTTGTTTGGGGTTCTTCTTGCATTAGCAATGATTTTTCCAGTTTTTTATTTCCTTATCTCACATCTATCTGGATGGAAGGTGACCATGTATACTTGATCACAAAGTTGACTTATACTCAGCAGATTGTGTTTTAACCCTTTAACTTACAAAACATTCTCTGTTTTTTTTTTTCCATTGTCTAAACTTAGAGTTCCTCTTCCACCAATCCTTGTTGATCCATTATCACCAAAACTTATTGATCCTCTATTTGTTTCTTTTAGTACAATGAATTTGTATTTGTCTCCTATCATGTGACTAGAGAAACCACTATCAAGATACCATTATTCTTCTTTATCCCGAGCATGAAGGGTTGTTTGCACTAACATTGATCTAGCCTTAACATTTTTCTTTTCATCTTTTCTAGTTGTTGAAATTATTTTTCTAGACTCAGGAAATATCATTTTACACCATCTAGCCTTGTGCCCAAAATTATTGCATTTGTAAAATATAACATCGTCATCCATGAGAGGTGCGAAGGAATTGAAATTTCTATTGTATCTTGAATAATGAATACAGTGTGCAGCTCTATAACCATATTTATTAATGACCATGGAAGAAATTATGTAACCTATTTGGATGTCTTGGAATTTGTGGAGAAGTCATATTTCTCTTGTGATTAACTCTTATCTAGGGTTATCCTTTGCTTTCTTCCTTTTTGATATCCTTTGCTTGCTTATCCTTGTTTGAAGTTTCTGCTTTATAAAGACTTGATTCCTCTTTCTGTTTCACATATTCTGTATCTTGTAGTACCTTAGTCCTTTCAACTTTATTCCTTAGGAGAACAATTTTTGCTTCCAATTTTTCATATTTTGTTTCCCTGGCTCTCAATATATCTGACATATCTTGCTCAATATTCTTTCCTTCTTCCACCCTAATATTGAGTTCTATGAGATTTTGTATAAGTTCCATCCTTCATTCTTCATATTCTTGAACTTATTACTTCAAGCTTGAATTTTTCTCTCTAAGTCTTTCCAATTTTATAAGAGCAACAAATAATTCTTCTTTTATGTCAAACATAGTCTCTTATTCACTTTTTGAAATCATGTGTACTACCGATGGATCCTCTTCCAAGCTATTAGTCTTTTCACAGAGAGATCGACTCTGATATCAATTGAAGAACATGTGCTTATACTGAGAGGGGGGTGAACAGTATACAAAAAAACTTTTTGCTTTTTAATACAAATAATATCATCGAAAATATTAAAGTAGTAAACATCACACAAAGCATCACACACATGAGAGACATTATTTTACGTGGTTCACCCAATATGGGCTACTCCATGAAGAAAATATTCCTCATAATTTTTTCTCAAATAAATTCTCTTGGGAATCCTTTTCCTACAATGTTTATGGACTTCTGTACAAAGGAGATGTTGATCCCCTAAATCAAGTTTGTGGATCTCTATCCACAAGATAACTTCTTCTCCTCTGCTCTGGCTGGTGATCCTCTAGAAGACTACTGCCTCCACTGCACTGGCTTGTGGATCTCTCTCCACTAAAGACTCTTTTCCCCACTCAGAAGACCTATATTCACTACCCTAGATGATGGATCTCTATCCATTGGATACTACTGCTCTATCACCTCCAAATCTCTGTCTCAATTTTGCTCAATAGGTCCACTCAGAACCTGCTCAAATCTGCTCAATAGGTCCACTCAAAACCTGCTCAAATCTGATCAATAGGTCCACTTATAACCTGATCAAATTTGCTCAATATGTCCACTCAAAACCTATCCAAATTTATATTGTAAGATTCCACAAAAAGCTCACACAAAATTAGTCCACAAGTCTTCTCAAAGACTTGCCTCAAATCTGCTTAACAAGTCCACATAGAACTTGTCCAATCTCATAGAAACATAAAGAGAATTTTTAGAGACTCAATATGTTATACACTCAATGCTCAATGAAATCAAATTATAATATAGAATAGTTTATCTTATGAAACTTGAACAATCACTTCATACAACCACTTGACTAGGCTCAACCAACTCTACTAAACCAATCACTTAATAAAACACCCATTTCTCACAAACCCTAGTCCAAGCATATAACCTCCAACTCAAAATATCTCCAACAATGCTCAACAAAAAATCTCACATAACAATGATACTCATGTTCTTTTCAAACCCTAGTTCAAGTTCTTTGCATAACAACTCTCTTCAACAACAATGCTTATAAAACAATCTTCACATAACAATGATACTCATGTTCTTTTGCACAACCCTAACTCAGGTTCTTCACACAACCAATGGCTTCAACAACAATGCTTATAAAACAATGTTTTAATAACAACTCTTTATTCCAAAAAACCTTGAAGCAATTACTCAAACACACTCAAAAGGAAACCCTAATCAAGTCCTTTTCACTCCAAACTTATTTTCCAGAAATTAAACAATCAACTCAACAAAGGACTAATTTGCCCATACCTTTTGCTTGACAAGGAGTAGACCACACAAATATGCCACACTCACAATCACTTCTTTGCCAATCTCAAGAGAGGTTAGAAGATTATAATTTCTCAATGAATCACAATACAAAATGATATCAAACAAAATACACCTTATCACTCTAACTTTAAAATAATATCCAACACCTTCATAATAATATCTTTGGCAAAAGTCCCTTTAAAAATAAAATCAACACTTTTAAAGTCTTACTCCTCCAATATGCAAATATAATAATTAAGACTTTATTTAAAAATAAAATCATACTCCTTATAACTCCAAATTTTATTAAAAACAATTTCCAACAAACACCAATTTTCAACTAGCAACCCTTTCAACTATTTCCAACTAGCAACCCCTTTTAACTCCCAACTTTAGGCAATATTAAAAATAATAAAAATTTAATTACCTTGCCTTTGGAGGGATTCGAACCCTCAACGCAGCCCATGACCAACGCCTTAGCCGTAACTCCAACCACCGCATGAGCTACGTGCTCACTTGGAGTGTGGAAGCACCAGGTGCTTAAAAAGTATCCTCGCCTTGCGTTTTGCAAAACGTGTGCCTCGTATGTGGTGCCTTCAACCCAACACAACTGCCAAGCACAACCATTGTGTTTCGAAGGTTGGTCTCCTTGCATCCAAGCACTCTAGCCACTGCCCTCTTGCCACTAGGCCACATTGCCCGAATGGCTTCCAACTGATCTGCGCCTTTCCTTTTATTTCTATTAGCTGGCATACACAAACACGAATTTTGCAGTCTTTTTCATGAGCTCTAATTCACATGCAATTTTTTTGTTCGATCAAGGATGAAAATTAATACCCCTTGGGCATGGTTTATATAATAATTTCCACCTATGTTTGAATACGTCAGCGCTTCAAATTTTCTTTAAACCACGTGACGTTGGCACTTTGAATTTCTTCCAACTATAGAACATGGGCGCTTTCGACTATTAATTTATAATTTATTTAAATTCTTTTAAATTTAAATATTATAAATTGATTCTTTTAGAATCCTTTGGGCTTATTAAGTCCTCATTGCATAACTTGGTATAAGTAACATTTATTTATAAAATTTAAATTCACATTGAATTTAAATAATTTATAAAATAAATATTATATCTCCTTTTTAATTTTGCAATAAGCCTCCTTAGATTTTTATGAAACACCTTTTAAACTAAGCTTCTATATAAAATTAAAATATTATGGAGCCCTTTTACCTTTAACTTCTGCACTGATTCTCTTGACCTTTGGCATTATTTGAAGCTTCTTCTTGGATATCAAATGATAACCTTGACAACTTTGTTTTTTGACTAAGTCCTTGACATTAATGATGACTTCATCCGGTGACATCAATGACAACTTTGACTTAGGGACTCAAAATTTCCAATAACTCCCTCAAAAGGTGAATGAGTTAGAAACCCATAACACATATCAAATGGTGATAATCATATAGACAAATGTATTGTTCGATTGTAGCAATATTGGACATATGCTAGACTATCATCCCATGTCTTTGGATTTCGTTGATTATAGCCCTTTAGCAAGTGCACAATTATCTTGTTGACCATCTCTGTTTTTCCATCCATTTGTCGATGAAATTTTGTTGATCTTTTCAGCTTAGTATCCAACATTCCCCATACTTCAAGCCAAAATTTACTAAGAAAACAAATATCTCTATTTGAAATGATTCTCTTAGGTAATCCAAAATAAATAAAAATATGTTCAAAAAATAGTTTGGTTTTACCTTCTATAACATTCTTCTTACAATGCACAATAATTGCCATTTTACTAAATCTATCCACTATAACAAATAGATAATCATTACCTATTTGAATGGTTGGCAATCCATCCAATAAGTCCATTGAAATGCTCTCCCATGGCCAATTAGGAACTAGTAAAGGTGTGTATAGTCCTAATTTATGGTTGCTAGGTTTGCTTGTGCTGCAATTTACACATCCATGGATATAGTTAGACACATTATTCTGCATATTGGGCCAATAAACATATCGTTGCAGGTTAGCTACTATTTTTTGCATGCCAAAATGACCAACAACTAGTGATGTGTGAGATTCCCTTATCAACTATAACTGTTTGTCTCCCTTGGGCACATAGAGTTTCCCCCTTTGAATAGTAAGTCATTTTCCAAATGAAAATTCTCATTGAATTTGCCCCGCACTATATTTTTCACCTCATCTGATATAATTATAGACTACCTATACAGTCCAATATTAGGTAGACGTGAATCAGGTAAGAGTTGAATTCTATTCTCCACTTATCTCTTTGGTGATAAACCTTTTGGTTCTTGTATTAGTTGGATAAATGTTTGCAACAATCCCCTTAGTTCCTTATTTTATTAGCTCTTCCAATTTCTTACTGAACTACACGTTACTATCCATATCCCTTATCATCAATAACATGAATCTCTTTCTTACATTCACCAAATGCTTGGCCTATTATGCTATCACAAGCTAGAATTTCTTTTCCAACCCGCTAGGATTAACCACATATGTGATTCCACATTTCTTCAACTCCTAAACTTTACACCTCCGCTTAAACAAAGCATCTCTTTCCCATAAATATGGGCTACCAATAATTACTTAGAAAATATCAAGAGGTATGATGAGGATTGATTTTTGATCACTCATATGACCCCTCTAGTAGTTCCTAGCTAGGTTTGCATAGTTTATTTCTTGCAAATTAACATTGTAAGTGAGTCTCCTTCTCACATGCACTTGTGGGCACTAGTTATCTTCTAGTTGTCATTTAGAGTGTTAGTTAGTAAGTGTGAACTCAAAGTAGGAAGTGTGTACTTCAAGATAGCTAAAATGGATCTTATAGTTAGCATTATTCCTTTTCTCTTAACTTAGAAGTTACGTGCATTCTCCTTTGCACTTTTGTAGCTTATGGTTAAGCATATTGGATCAAATCCATGATTTGATGTGTTTGGTTATGTATTTTGGGGCATTAGAGCCTATATAATGAGTTTGTAAATAATATGAAGTTAGTTGGATTTTCAATCCTTTTCATTGGTATTAGAGCCTAGTTCAAGTTTGCACTAGGGCTTATGAGGTGAGAGGATAGGAGATAGATTATTTTTATGAGAAATTATTTCTCATTGAGGACTCGGTTCAAGCTCAAGGGGAGCTTGAAAACCATACACAGAAGGAAGTTCCTTAGGTGTCAAAATCCTTGTTCCAACTTTCTCCGTATGCTCAAGAAGTATAGGAGAAGTTTACCTCGATTTCTGTCTTACAAAAATCCTTTGGCAGGTTTGGATTTCTCCTACGATGAAATGCGAATTAGGGAGCCTTTCGTTCCTATTGTTCCTACCATTGAGGAGTCTTGAAGACTGAGGAGCATCTATACCAGGTCGTGTGTCGACTTGGGTCTGATTGCCTTTCAAACGCTGGTCGTGTGTCAACTAGATCTTGAAAGGAGAGCTACTGAAGGGGTCTTGCTGGTTTTAAAAGAAATTACAAATTTCTTGTAATCCTTAGGTAAAATTACCTTAATTTCCTTTGGAATTATTGTCAGATTTAAATTTTAAATTTTAAATAACAATCAAAGTTATTTAATTATTTTTATTTAAAATTTAAATAAATAAATATATATATATATATATATATATATATATATATATATATATTTTATTGTAATTTTTTTTATTTAAATTGAAATTAAAATATATATATATATATATTTGTGCCGATTCGGCGTCCAGCGCCCGACGTCCGACAGCATACGACCGAATTCGACACGTGATGCAGAGGTGTCCTGGTCTGTCATCGGCCATCATGCCTGCCCTTGACAGTAGTGGCTGGCGCAATTGTGCCCTCCACTTTGCGTGCCAGTGCACGGATGCCTTAGTCAAGACACAGGTTGTTCGCCCCTATCCTGGCTGACAGGCGACAGCCTGTGTCAGGCAATAGCACTGCACAGGGCTGTCAGGTGACAGCACCTGTGTCAGTTGCTGTTAGGCATGCCCGTGCCTGACACAGCAGATACTGTCTGCCATTGGCTACCATACAGACAGCCACAGCCATTGGTTGTCGCATGGACAACCACAGTCGTTGGCTGCCGCACGGCCAGCCACAACCATTGGCTGTTGCACGGATAGCCACAAATGGTGGCTTCCACATGGACAGCCACAAGCAGCTCGTACTATTATGGCTGACAGGCACCAGAGCCTATCAGGCCAAAATAGGGATGCCATAATTTGCTCCATACCCTGTCAAGCCAATCTCGAGTGAAGAATTTAGGCATTGAAAAGTGTCCAAGTAGGCATTACATAATTTTTTGCAACTGTTCGAGATTGTGCAGGGTTGTTTGCAGGTGTCTCCGTCCATTTTTGCAATCTGCTCCTCGTGAATTGCAACTGCTCGATTTTGGCCCTAAAATAGATGCCTCGAGATCCATGAACTGCAGAGTTCCACTTTGCATGCTTTCCTTCCACTTGCAGTTGCACTCAGTTAAATTCATGCATGGGTAATAATTGTAATTTTTTTTTTTTAATTTTACTATTCTAAGGTTTGCATGTAGTTTTTATTTTTTATTAATTTAATTTTTAATAACTTAATTAAATTAATTAATATTTGATTAATTAAAATTTAATTTTTAATTAAGTTATTTTTAAATTAATAAAATATAAATTGTAAACCTTAGGTTAGTTTCAATTTTAAAAAAATTTTGAGCCTTAGGAGTATTTTTCAATTCAGGGCACACCATTGTAACAAGGAACCTTCAATTTTTCCTTGATTTTTTAGTGTTTTTCCCTTTTACTCCTGGCTTATACCCGATCTCACATGGCTTCTGACTTGGCTGCCCAAGTGGCAGAACTTGCACATGTTGTAAATGCTTTAGCAGATAAGGCTAATGATACTACCATGGCAGAAGTTCTTGGTAACCTTGCAATGAAGGTAAATGAAATTTCTGTCCACAATGCTTCAACTTTTGCTAATGATTCTCGCCTGAGAGTTCGTTGTGAAGTGCCACTTTATGATGGATCCCAAAACCCTGAAGTCTTGAATAGTTGGATTCTTGACATGAGTTCTTGGTTTTCTTACACTCAACTTTCAGATGAGGATATGGTTCCATATGCTAAACTCAAACTTTCTGGTTTAGCTAAAGTACTTGTTGAAAGAAAAAGAGGTCATGATGAACTCACCTCATGGGATGAGCTTGTAGACTGTCTTAAGACCAATTTTTATCCTTCTAATTATTCTAAGGAATTGGTCATTAAATGGTTTCAATTTCGACAAAGTACTAATATGACTGTGTAGGAATATATCTTTCAATTCAACAGGTACATGATACTTTTGAATGTGGAGGAAGATATTAAAGCTTTGATTCTCAAATTTCAAAGTGGTTTGTTGGAACATTTGTACAGGGAAATTATGTTTGTTTCTATGGAGACATTGGATTCAGTTTTCAACCAGGCGCAACTTGTGGAGGACAAGTTTAAGGTGCATTCGCAGGCATTCCGTGCACCTGCTACTCAAGTGGTTGCGAACTCATCAAAAGGGAATAGTTATTTCTCACCAAAGAAGAACTTTGCTCAAAATAAGAATTCTTCTTCTCCATATCCTTCTTCTCCTTCCCCTTCTGCTTCTACTCCTTCTTCTTCTTCTTCCAAACCTTCTTCAAAAAAAAAAAAGTTTTGTAACTATTGTAAGAAGAAAGGTCATGAAAAAGCTGATTGTTTTAAGCTTAAGAAGAAAAGTTTAGTTATCACTACTCAAGAACAGGATGCTTCCCAAGGTCCTCTTGAGTCAGTAGGAGAAAGTAGAGTATACATGGAATTACGAGGTAAACTCAATGAGGTTACCTTGGTAAATGTAAGTTCATCAGGGGGCACTCGTGATGCTTTGTTCATCACTCGAGCTCATTTGCTCCATAATTTTGCAACAAATTGTATAGTGGATAATGGCTCACAGCAAAATTTAATTGTGAGGTCCATTGTCGAGCGTTTGAAGTTACCTATGGAGCGTCATCCTCAAACTTATTCTTTGGGTTGGAAGGATAGTGGAAGGGGCTCAAAAATCACTCACACTTTCACATTAAAATTTGCACTTGGCCCACATTTCATAGATCAAGTCACTTGTGATGTGACTCCTATGGATTGTTGTGGGATTTTGCTTGGACAACCTTTTCAGTATGATAGGAGAGTTTTTTATGATGCTTTCAAAAGAACCTAAACACTTCAAAAATATGGTTAGGTCTTTCTCATTAAAAGCACCAACACTCCTAACATCATTCTAAGTTCCAAGCAAACAAAGAGAGTAATTAAAAAAGGTGGTGATGTTGCTCTAATTTTCATTCGCTCTCAAAACACTCCTACATCCACATCCATTCCAAAGCAACACTCTTCAATGGATAAAATATTGCAAAGTTACTCACACATATTTCAGGAGCCAAAGTCTCTTCCTCCAATTCGCACAATTAATCATAGCATTGAAATCATTCCTGGTTCTTCACTACCTAATGCTCCCATGTATAGACAATCTATTTTGCAAAATGAAGAAATAAAAATGCAAATAGAAGATTTGTTGTCTAAGGGTTTCATTAAGGAAAGTACTTCTGCTTGTGCCTCACCTATTTTGTTGGTTCTTAAAAAATATGGCACTTGGAGATTGTGCATTGATTTTCGTGCTTTGAATAGAATTTCTATAAAGAATAGATATCCACTACCACGCATTGATGATTTATTAGATCAGCTCCAAGGAGCTAAGTTCTTTTCAAAAATAGATCTCAAAAGTGGATATCATCAAGTGTGTATCCAAGCTTAGGATACATGGAAGACAGATTTTAAGATGAGGATGGGCCTCTTTGAATGGTTGGCCATGCCCTTCGGTATTACTAATGCTCCTGCAACCTTCATGAGGTTGATGAATGATGTATTTCTTGATGTACTTGACAAATTTGTAATAATATATCTTGATGATATATTTATATTCTCAAAAAATTGGGAGGAACACCTTAGGCATATCCATCATACACTTGATCTTCTTGCGAAGAATCAATTATATGCCAATTCTTCCAAGTGTTCTTTTGGCAATACTTCAGTTTCTTACCTTGGTTATGTGATTAGTGAAAGTGGAATTCAGGTAGATCCCACCAAAGTTGATGTTTTACTTAAGTGGTACCCTCCTTCAACTCTCATTGAGTTAAGGAGTTTCCTAGGACTTGCAAATTTTTATCGCAAGTTCATTCCTAAATATTTCACCCTTGCAGCTCCATTGCATTATCTCACTAAGTCTAAAGTTCCATTTCATTGGGAGAAAAGCCAAGATATTGCCTTTGAGAAACTCAAAAAGAAACTTTGTACAACACCTGTGTTAACTTTACCCGACCTCTCTCAACCTTTTGAGATTGAAACGGATGCCTCTAAAGTTGCCTTAGGAGCTATGCTCAAACAGAATGGTCATCCAGTTGCTTATCATTCAAAAAAAATTTCTGCTGCTAAGTTGAACTATTCTACATATGACAAGGAGTTGTATGCATTAGTTCAAGCTATCAAGTACTGGAGACATTATCTTTTGGGAAAAGATACAGTAGTACACACTGATCATATGCCTCTCAATTTTTTACAATCTCAAAGTAAAATTGAAGAATCAAGACATATGAAGTGGGCCTCTTACCTCCAACAATTTCACTTGGTGATCAAGTACAAAAATGGAAAGAGTAATACTGTTGTTGATTGTTTTAGTACGCCTCCTGTCACTATTGCCTTAACAGTTATGTCCACTTCACACTTGGGATTTCAGACTTGGCCTAATCAGTATTCACAGGATCCTGATTTTGGGAAAATATTTGAGCAAGTGAGTAAGCCTTCTTCTTCCAATTTGCGTCCTTTCCAAGATTTCTACATCAAAGAAGTACTTCTTTACAAATTGGACAAGGTTTGTGTTCCTTGTCAGCCTAGAGTGTCACTTCTTAAGGAAACTCATTCTACACTCTAAGGCGGTTATTTTGGTAAGCACAAAACACTTCATCACTTGCAAAGATTTTTCTACTGGCCTAAAATGCGAGGGATGTGTTGAGATTTCTCAAACAGTGTGCAGTTTGTTGTCGTTCAAAACCAGCTAACAAGAATTTTGGCTTAGGCATGCCTTTGCCCATTCCTTCCCATCCTTGGGAAAGCATTTCCATGGATTTGGTTATTTGTTTTCTGATGACAGTGCGACAACATGATTGTGTGTTCGTGGTGGTTGACAGATTCAGTAAGATGGCTAAGTTTATTCCATGTCGCAAGACAATTTCTGCAGCAGACTTAGCCCAATTGTTATTTGATAGCATTTGGAATTCCTTTGGTCTACCTACCAACATTATATCGGATCATGATTCACGCTTTGTGGGTCACTTTTGGCATTCTTTGTGGAAAATTTTGGGAGTTTCCCTTAACTTTTCCACCGCCTATCATCCACAGTCCGATGGGCAGACTGAAGTGGTAAACCGTACCCTTGTGCAAATTTTATGAATCTATCATCACGCTTCACCAACAAAGTGGGACTTAAGTCTCACTCATATTGAACATGCCTACAATAGGGCCCTACATTCTTCTATAGGTCACTCACCTTTTGAGGTTTGTATGGGATTTCAGCCCTTGGCACCTTATGAGTTACCTTTGTCTTTGCCTTCTCCTATCACTTCACATCTTCAGAAGGAGCAAGACAAGGCACACTCATTTATTCAGCACTTGCACAATCTGCAATCAAAGGTGATTGAGATTTTGCAAAATAGATAGCAGCAGCAGAAAAAGGCCATGGATCAACATCGAATTCCTCATCCATTTCAGGTTGGTGACAAAGTTTGGTTGCATCTTGACAAGCGACATTTTACTAATAAGACTCATAGTAAAATCAAACCGATTTGCTATGGGCCTTATACTATTCTTCAACAGGTGTTCGAGAATGCTTTCCACCTTGATATTCCCACACACTTGGGAATTCATGACGTCATCAATGTAGATCTTTTGAAGTTGTACTATGACTCTACATTGGAGACCGCACCAGCTATCAGTCATCCTATGGATGTGGTTCCTGATTCTTAGTTACCATTGGATTTTGATCAGGTCTATGACACAAAGACTCGACAGACTCACCAGGGGTCTACCACCTCATATCTTATGGCTCGACGAGGACAACTACCGCATCAGGCTCGTTGGATTTCTTTTCATCAGATGTCCCATGACTTTCCTACTCTTCTAAAAGCATTGGAGGCCAATGCTTCTATTGTGGGGAGGCATGATGAGGATTGATGTTTGATCACTCATATGACCCCTCTAGTAGTTCCTAGCTAGGTTTGCATAGTTTATTTCTTGCAAATTAATATTGTAAGTGAGTCTCCTTCTCACATGCACTTGTGGGCACTAGTTATCTTCTAGTTGTCATTTAGAGTGTTAGTTAGTAAGTGTGAACTCAAATTAGGAAGTGTGTACTTCAAGATAGCTAAAATGGATCTTATAGTTAGAATTATTCCTTTTCTCTTAACTTAGAAGTTACGTGCATTCTCCTTTGCACTTTTGTAGCTTATGGTTAAGCATATTGGATCAAATCCATGATTTGATGGGTTTGGTTATGTATTTTGGGGCATTAGAGCCTATATAATGAGTTTGTAAATAATATGAAGTTAGTTGGATTTTCAATCCTTTTCAAGGTACTACATCACAAGTAATTACATCATGGAATTTATTTTTGATAGAAAACTACAAAGTACATTGCTTGGTTACTTGTAGCTCCATGTTTGTTTTCACCCATATCAATGGGTATGGTTGTGGATGATCCATAGTCTTCAATCCCAATGACTTTACTAGATCCTCAAAAATTAAATTCCTTTGGGATCCACTATCAAAAAATGTTGTAACTTTCATCCTTTGCACTTGTATGTAGACCCAAAAAAATTCTCTTTCTTGGCCTCTGAAGCTTGTTCCTCCTTCTTAGAGTTATGCTCTTACCTTAAAGGTTTAATTTTGGTAGAACACACTACCTTTCCTTCATCCTCTTCCTCAAAACACCCTTCTTCCTCTTGCTCAACCTTTTTGGCAAAATTAATATATTTCTTCTTTCCCTTGTTCCACCATTTTGGCCTCTTTTTAGGGTGTAGCTTCCAACAGTCCTCACTTGAATGAGTGTCAACATTACATTCCTTGCAATTATTTTCACCCTTTTATGATTTGGTGGTTGTAGCCCCTAATTTCTTCTTTCCTTTACTGCTGGAACCCTTGGTTTTCTTTGTAATCTTGGAGGGTTTAGATGAAGTTGATGCCTTATTATCCTTTATTATATTTTTGGCCCTCATTTCTAGATATGTGGCTTTCATGCATGCCTAATAAATGTCCTTGGAATCAAATAATTCTAGTTCTATACTGACCTAATAAGACAAGACACACTTATATTTCTTAAAAAATTGAGGATCTTGGAGATTAACGCCCATTAACATAGCTTGTTTTCTAAATTTCATGGTGTATTCTTGGACTATTTGGCCCTACCTCTATCTTAGAAATAGCCATATCTCCTCCATATTCTCTTTATAGAAAATAGGATAAAATTGAGCTCTTATAGCCTTCACAAATTTGGTCCATGTTTCTACAACTAGTTGTTGATTTCTTGCCAATCCAACTAAGTATGCCTCCCACCATGTGAGAGCATGGCCACCCAATTTCAATCTAGAAAATTTGATCTATTGTACCTTTATATAAGACTTAGTACTGAAGTAAACCTCTAATTTATTCAGCCACCCATCTAATTTTTTAGGATCTAAATCCCCTTCATAGGCTAGAATATAAATATTGACCTCTATTTTAAATGGATCTATTATCAAGGCTTGTGATGAGATATACTCAGACTGTTTGGAGTGGGATCCTTCAACCTCCTCTTCTTTCTCACCATTTGAAGCACTAGAATTAATCTCAGATTTTGAATCTAATTTTTTCCTTCCCTTCCTTGATTTCCTTTCTTCTTTAGAAAGCATCATCTCCATCAAGCTTTGAAAAGTGTTTTCCATTTCAAGAAATATTCTTTTGAATTTATTTTTGGATATTTTTGGAGAGTTAGGTTTTTATTGTTCTACCATTTTATCATATCTGATCCTTCACCCCATATCTAGGTTGTAAGGGGTTAATTCCTTTCCTTGATATCTTCTACCTTGCATACATAGATATTTAGAAAAACCAGCTTTTATACCAAACTTGATCTGTAAAGAGCCAAATCTAATTATTTCCTCAAAGAGATCATATATCATGCTTAATCCCCCATATTACATTAATTA
Organism: Wollemia nobilis; assembly: GCA_028583015.1. Lineage (NCBI taxonomy): Eukaryota > Viridiplantae > Streptophyta > Pinopsida > Araucariales > Araucariaceae > Wollemia > Wollemia nobilis. The sequence continues at coordinate 2,764,854 of JAQPPZ010017220.1, read as the reverse complement.
AATGTATCAATGCTTATATTTTATACTTTAGATTATATATTTTCAGATATCTAATCTACTTATTAGATTGGAATTAAAAATCAAATTTTGCAGAAATAAAATCACACACAATCACAAATTGCAAGAGGACACAAGATTTTTATGTGGAACCCCAAAATGGGTAAAACCATGATCCAAATAAATAAGACATATTGTTATTAGGATTCAAAACTGATACAAATCCTTATTGATATTCAATCGACTGTATTCTTTAGCTTATTATCCTCAATCTCTGCTCTTGCCTTTTCCTCCTTTACCTCTTGGATCTTCCAATGTAGATGTTGCAATCAATCTCTCACAATATGTTTGTATTTATAACTAGCCTCTTTTCTTAAATGAGTGTTGGTATTTATAACCATCCCCTTTTCTTAAATGAGTGTTGGTACTTATAACCAACGCCTTTTATTAAATGAGTGTTGGTATTTATAACCAACCACTTTTCTTAAATGAGTGTTGGAATTTATTGTTCACTCAATTGCAAACTCATATGTAACATATCTGCAGGTGTATTTTAGGTATACATTTTTCTACATTACTTTTATTGACCTTTACCTCTGCTCATTGGAAGCATCTTTGAATTACCTATTCAACGATACCACTTGGAGCACCAAAGCACTTGATTTTTGGAAGTTACAATTAATTTTATATCATTATGAATAACCCTTTCTAACTACCAGAACTTCCTATACTGACCTCCATTTTTTAGAAACCAATCTAGAAATATGCTCCTTGAAACTAGCTTTATTATGGTACTAGTTTTGTCCAATTTGACCTAGTAACAAAGAAGTTACAACCTTTTAAATATGCCTTATAAGCAGTTTTGATCAACGTTGAAGCACTTATACATTTTGGGACTTCGGAGTTCAATAATTTAGCCATAACTTTGGCCTCAGTTTTCCATTTTGAGTGTTTCAAAAAAGTGTTGAAAAGCTCCTTCTGAGATGCATATCATGGAGCCATCCACATTTTTCCAACTCTATGGATTTTGCCTAGAATTTAAAAACATAGACCTTATTCTATTTGTCCTCCATACTCGATTTCAACAAGTGTTGATTACTCTGAGGTAAGGATTTTACCTGAAGCTCTTTCCACACTTCATGTAGATGACCTTTTATTTGGTATCCTGATCAACTAGAGTATTTCCACAAGGTTGAAGGATAACATGTGAAGACTAGGACTCAACAAGGATCTTTCCACAAGGTTGAAGGATAACTTGTGAATACTAGGATCCCTATTTGGGTGAATCAACTTGAATATAGTTGATTATTCAAGGCATAGCCAACCCTGATATTAATAGAAATTTTTAGGAACATAAATACCTTGAAATTAATATTGGATTCTTAGGTAATGCTAGAAAAAGCTAAGTGTTGTAGTCTACTTTGTCATCAAGCAAATGCTAGAACTATGATCATTATCTAGAATAATTTTAATGCGAGCACCAACTAATCATAGCCCAGACTAAATATTGGAAGGGTTAAAATACCTTAACCCAACCTCTAGAGTAGGTTGGTATACCTTGTCAACTTAATGGATGTTGACTCTTTTTAGCTCAAAATAGTAAAAGCTTAGGGATAGAGATGAAAGGGTTATAAAATGGATGATTAATGATGGATAAGAAAAACTAACAACATAGGCATCCACAGATAATTCTTTGATATCTTAACTTTTGGAAACAAACCTTGGGACTAACAACATTCGATACCTAACAATATTTAACATCAAATGTTATGACATAAAGAATTATTCCAAACATCAAGAGCACTAATTATCCAAGTTAACATAATAAGATCAATACTTTGACTAACAAAAATAGAATTCCCATAAGCATACATACAAATATGAATCATTCCAATTTGCTCTAAGTTAGCAATCCAAATTAACAGATAAACTAACCATAGCAGTAGTAGCAAAAATGACTTCTCAAAATTAATAATAGCAAGCAATGTAGAATCAAATCTAAGGTAAAATCCCAAGTAATGCTCCTTTCATTAATTGCAAAGAATGTACAACAGTAGCACAAGCAAACACTTTAGAGCTGACCTTTTGGAAGGAGGTCATAACCTCTATTTATAATTTTTACAATGAATTTCCTTCTAAGAATTACAAGTAATCTTTTACATCTTGATTTGTAACTTGCTATTAATGGTGGCATATAGGTGTATGTTCTTGATAAGTTACAATAGATCTCAAACTAGAGTAAACCTCTACCATCCCTTATTCTTTCTAAGATTATGTGTTGTTGATCTGTAACTAAATACGTTAGACAACAAGTTTTAGAAGCTTTTGGACTGCAACACTTCATCTTCCCATTGGTCTTATTTCACTAGCTTTTGGATCGACCTCCTTTGATATTCTTGATTGTGCTACCATGCAAAAAAAAGTTGGACATTTGATATAAAAGTAGGTTCAATGTGCATCGTTAGTAAAAGAGTGAACAACAATGTCAATTCTTGTGATCTGTCTCCACCTTTATGATTTTAGGAAAAGTGCACAAATTTCAACTCTTATAGCGTTTGACAGGGTTGGCCATGAAATTGCAAAAAATAACAGCTTTGAGAAGTACCTTCTTGGCCTTTTTAACTCTACAACCGCTAGAATCCTTCTTCATCTCGATCATTTCCTCTTGAGGTCTCATGAAATATTGAATTTCTGCTAAGATATGTAAATTTTGTGGGTATGCATTTTTATTTATTGATGAATTTGTCTTATAGTTGCTCTCTTCTACTTTTGCCAAAGAGGATCTCCATTTCTATGATTTTAACAAAGAAAACAAGTTTTTTGCGTGAGAGCTTGGATTTACACCTTTTGACCATGGATTGGTCGATATTCGCAGTTTCATGCTTAATTATCGTTCCATGCATTAGAATGCCAACTTGATCAACTTTGCACGATTTATCTGCAACTTCATGAAAATCGGTGGATTTGAGAAAAAACTCACCTCGTTTATTTTTGCATTGCCAAAAAAGGAGGTGGGCTGCAACACGAAGATAACATTTGAGTTTATAACTTCTAAGTTCTCATTGGATTGGCACAAATCAAAGGATTCGAGCAATTTTAACCTTTTTCTCATTTCTACATAGTTTACAATGAAAGTAAGCAAGTCACACTTTAAAGTTTTTAACTTTATTTTGGCCCTTTTTCGTGGAATGGTGCAAATCAATGGATTCAAGAAATTTTAACCTTTATCTCATTTCCATGCAGTTTACAAAGAAGGCAAGTAGGCCATGCTTCAAAGTTTTAAACTTCATTTTGGTTCTTTTCCACGAATTGGTGCAAATCGATGGATTCAAGAAATTTTAACCTTTTTCTCATTTCCACACAGTTTACAAAGAAGACTTGATAAAATTTGAGATATGATAATATTTAAAATAAAACTCTATGGCATACTTAAAGAATTATTCCAAACATCAAGAGCACTAATTATCCAAGTTAACATAATAAGATTAATACCCCGACTAACATAAATAGAATCCCCATAAGCATACATACACATATGAATCATTCTAATCTACTCTAAGTTAGCAATCCAAATTAATAGAATAAACTAACCATAACGACAATAGTAGAAATGAATTCTCAAAATTAATAATAGGAAGCAATGTAGACTCAAGTCTGAGGCAAACATCCCAAGTAATGCTTCTTTCATTAATTGTAAGGAATGTACAATAGAAGTGTAAGCAAACACTTTAGAACCGACCTTTTGGAAGGAGGTCATAACCTCTATTTACATTTTTTACAATGATTTTTCTTCTAAGCATTGTAGGGAATATTTTACATCTTCATTTGTAACTTGCCATTAATGGTGGTATCTAGTTATATGTTCTTGATCAGTTACAATAGATCTTGAACTAGAGTAAACCTTCGTTATTCCTTGTTCTTGCTAAGCTTCTATGACTACTAATCTACAACTCAATCTGTTAGATAGCAAGTTCTAGAAGCTTCTAGACTAAAACATTTTATCTTCCATTGGTATGATTTCACTGACATCTAGCTCGATCTCCTTTGATATTCCTGATCGTGCTACCATGCAAAAAAGAGCTAGGCATTTGATATTAAAGCAGGTTTGATGTGCACCATTGGTAAAAGAGTGAACGAATATGATCAATTATCACGACTGCTCTCTGTATTTTTAATTTTAGGAAAAGTGCACGAATTTCAACTCTTATATCTTTTGATAGGTTTGGCTACAAAATCATGAAAAATAGTGGCTTTGGGAACTACCTTCTTGGTTTTGTTAACTCTACAATCACTAGAATCCTTCTTCATCCCGGTCATTTCCTTTCAAGGTCTCACAAAATCTTGAATTTATACTAATATATGTAAATTTTATGGATATGAGTTTTTATTTATTGGTGAAGCTAAACCATGGCCACTCTCTTCTACTTTCACCAAGGAGGATCTCCATTTCTGCACTTTTATCAAAGAAAACAAGTTTTCTACGTGAGAGCTTACAAATATTGGCTTTACACATTTTGATCATGGATTGGCTGATATTCATGATTTAATACTTAATCAGCGTTCCATGTATTAGAATGCAAACTTGATCACCTTTGCACACTTTATCCGTAGCTTCATGAAAATCGATGGATTTGAGCAAAAACCCACCTCATTATTATTTTTGCACTACTGAAAAAGAAGGTATGCCACTACATGAAGATATCATTTGAGTTTATAATTTCTAATTTCGTAATGGATTAGCGCAAATCGGTGGACTCGAGTAATTTTAAGCTTTTTCTCATTTTTGCATAGTTTGCAAAGAAGGCAGGTTGGTCATGCTTCAAAGTTTTTAACTTCATTTTGACCCTTTTCCTTGGATTGGCACAAATCAATGAATTCAAGCAATTTAAACCCTTTTATCATTTTTGTGTAGTTTTCAAAGAAGATAGGCGGGTCATGCTTCAAAGTTTTTAACTTAATTTTGGTCTTTTTTTGTGGATTGGTGCAAATCGATAAATTCAAGCAATTTTAACCTTTTTCTCCTTTATGCGTATTTTACAAATAAGGCAAGTGGGTCGTGCTTCAAATTTTTTAACTTCATTTTAGCCCTTTTTCACAGATTCACATTTTTCAACAGATTTAAACTTCTTTTAATTTTCTCTCACATGCCCATCTTACAAAAGGATCGTGCGACCGCACTTAGCTTTGCAAACCAAACCTACCAATAAATTTTTGAATAAGAAGGCTTGGGATCACATATCCTTTCTCTTGGGTAGATTTTATGGTTTAAATTACAACCTTGAAGGATTAGAAATTTTTTGACCATCAATTACCTATTTAGCAAGCTTCTTCAATTTTTTGGAATATGTGGCTTTTTTAACCTATACTAAGATATTGTTGCAGTGAAAATTTGATCTTCAAAAGTTGAGAAGCTTCCTACAATAGATAGAGAAGACTTTCATCTTCGTTTGCTTGAAGGCTGAGAGCATTCTTGACATAGGGATTGATTTGAGTTGCACTTAAAAAGGACACCTGTGAGAAGAGGTCCCATTGTAGACAGAAGGAGACCCAAGAGAAGAGGTCCCATAGCTAGTAGAGATAGGAGATCCAAGAAAATAGGTCCCATAGAAGGTAAATATTTGATACCCAAAGAAATATGTTCCATAGTATATAGAGATAGGAGACCCAAAGAAAGAGGTCCCATAGTTGATAGAGATAGGAGACCTAAGGAAAGTGGTCCCATAGAAGTCAGATATAGAGAGGAGACCCGAGGTAAGAGGTCCCAGAGTTGGTAGAGATAGGAGACCCAGGGAAAGAGGTCCCATATAAGCCATTAAAGTTAGAAGAAGAGACCCAAGCAAAGAGGTCCTCTTGAAGATTGAAGAAGTTTGTTCTAAAGAAAATAAAAGATAGAGAGAACTTTCCAGAATGAGTACCTATATAAAGTTTGGGATAATCGTCATCATTCGACATAGAGGAGACTTTTTGAAGGAATTTCTAGTGAATATTAAGGCAACAAGCTCAAGTATTCAGAACAAAAAAACCACAAGAGAGAAATAGAGATAATATCTCTATGCTTGTATAAATTTGGCTATAAGCAAGTTATGCTAGAAGAAGAGTAGTAGAAGGCATCATCAAGAAAACAAGGTGAGGCATTAAAGGTATGTCGAAAGTGTAGTAGAAGAAAGCAATATTAATCTTATTTTTGCAAGTGATTAAGGTAAATATTTTACACCAAACTATTAAAAATCCAAATGTACATCTTCACCTAGAATCATAAGAAAATAAAAAATATTAGAACAACAAAGGAGAATGAATATTGTTGTATTGATTACTACAAAGTGAGACAACAAGGAGAAGAATGTATGCGATACACAGTGTCATGAAAAGACCTAAAATCGTCACGAGAAGAACTGTAAGTGTCACAAGAACTACAAGCATCACCTCTATTCGAGCTAAGTTGAAATATCTACGACATATATTTCCATATATAGACAAACAAAGTTGAAACAAAGTGTCATCCTGATCAGTAACACCTGAGAATAAATTTAGTGTAGTTTGGATATATAGTATCTAAGAGAATTGGGTGTTTGTGACACTAAAGGTAGCCAAGGAAGAGAGCATATACACATACTTGATAATGAGCTACACAGTCCATGGTTGTTGGAATATAGAATGACATTCCTTAGTCAACCAATATAATACAAACTGTAGTGCTATCTAGTTGAGAGAAAGCAAAGTGTCTGCACCAGCAAATACAAGTCTAGTGGATACAAAGTGTAGTGGTGTTTAACCTAGAGAAAGCAAAGGGTTTTCACAAGCATTGAAAAACTAAGCGAAAGGATATCTTGCAACCTTGCCAAAGGAATTGTGTGCCAAGTATAGCATCAAAGCCAAAGTGAAGCCAACTGAAATGCCATAGCCAATGATGTGTCAAACGAATGAATATTTTTCCAAGGAATGTAATGGTTGAGTTGGGCAATATTTTATGTGCAATTCGAGAAGTGAAATCCAAGTGTTTAGAGAACTAAACAATCTGCATTCTGGAGGATGCCAAAAAGATAATTTCAAGAAAAGCAAATATGAGCATTAAGGTTCGAGTGCTTTGAGGAGTGAAATGGTCGAATGTTTTAGAGATTAAAAATTTAAGCATCAACCAACAAACATGCAAATGATTGATAGGACATGTTGAGAAAGCAAAACAAAAAGTAGAAACTTGTAATTCCAATTATGAAAAATTCAAATTTTGGACCTACCATCATATTATCACATGCTTAGAGAAAATAGAAGTGAAACTTTTTTTAAAAGATGCTTATGAGTAAGTTGTAAGGGCACAAGTTTTGGAGGTAAGATTTCAGAGTAGATAGTGATAATTTATGAGCACTATTGCAGGAGAATTCTTACATTGAACTAAGGGAGTGTTCAAAATTTTGAAAGCCTGAACATTCAACATACTTAAATGAAATCTAATTCACTACACAAGTGGTATATTGAAACATTTGATAAAAAAAAGGAAAGGGGAATCCATGAGCCGAGTTTGTTTGTTGTCATAAATTCAAATTGTGAAAAGGCATAAATAAAACATTTATGGAAGCCTCCAAATATTGATTTGTGCATGAGATTCCATATGCGGTCCAAATTATTCAAATTAAAAGAGGACAATAAAGTATCTTGTTCAGGAAGATGTTAAATCACCTAAACCGTCTTAGGGATTAAGCACCTTAGGGAAATGTTACAAGTTTGTAGCACTATCATTGCACCACCCAAAGTGCCATGCAATATAATATCTGTAGATATAGCACCAAGATGAAAGGAGGTAGATAAATGGTAAAATTAAAATGATTTTCAAGTTCGTGCATTTTGAAAGCATTTTCAATTTCAAGAACAAATAAATGTCTATGTTAGTGCAAGAATATCTCCAGGTGCAAATCTATGTTTTGAGCAACCATGAGTAGGAAAGAGATAATTTTAGGGTTTAAAGATTATAATTCAAGGTAGAAAAACTTACAAATTTGGACAATGCTATCATATTGAAACACCCAAGCTAAAAAAGATGCAGCTCACAAAGTCATATTGTGTCACCAACGCACTCCTTTAGCACCAAGAGATTTTTAAACTGTAGAAAGGTGCCATGAGGTAAATTAGGGTTTCCAAATTAATTTTATGAATTAATATTTTATTGCTAAGGTTGAGTTGAAAAATAGAGGTATAAGGTTAAAGTTTTTTATTTTTATAAAGTTCGTTTTTTATTTTTAAGTGGAGTGATAAGTTATTAATGGTTTTTATTATTCATAAAGTATTTGAAGTGATAAGTAGTGATAGAGTTTATTAAATAAATTTTTTAATTATTTCTAAGGTTAAGAGGAGATATAAGGGTTTATAAATATAATTTTTATTTTTTGCTAAGGTTTATGGAGAGATAAGGTGATTATAGTTTAATACTTGATTTTTCTACAGTTTATTAAGTTTAATAGGAGAGATAAGGATACTAATTGAATATTAATACCTTAGATGCATATTTAAGATTTTAAAGAATTAAGTAGAAGCTATCATAATTGCTTTTCTAAGTTTTTGGAGTGATAAGAAGAAATAGAATATATCTATTTAATTTTTTTCAAAGTAATTTAATACTTGAATTTCTATATTTTTAAAAGATAAAGCTAATAGAATATTTGCCAAACTATTTTTGGGAGATAAGGAAGTCTACTACAAACTTAGAAATATTAATTTTGCAAAATTCTTGTTTTCTAGTTTCTAATTAATTAGGGAGCCATAAGGAATTCAACATCAAAGGTTTTTGAAAAATTTAGAAACATAGAAATTATTATTAAAACCTAGGGAGACATAAGGTAGTCCACATCAAAGGAAATTGATTAAAATGGATGAAATTATTAAGAATACATTCAAAGAAAATAGTGAAGAATTATTTCATGGACTTAAGAAACCAAAATGGCTTAGAGATATATTTGAGAACAAGTTAAAATTTGATTCTCAAAACTTAATAGAGAAGAAAAACCAAAATGGTTTAAAGATACATTTGAGAACTCAAGAATGAATTCTATAACATCTTTTAATGATAGAGTAAAGTGTTCAATTTCTAAAATATAGGAAGGGAAAACATTTTATAATAAAATGTTTGAAAAATAAGGAAAATAAAAATGGATCAATTGTGATCCAAATTTATCTTCCAAAGTAATCATGAGCCAAAAATCAAAGAAGAAGCTCAAGCAGTTTGTGAACCAAATAATGAAGAACCAAAGAATGGAGATGATGAAGAACTCAGAGCAGAAGTCTCCATACAAAAAAGAAAGGGTCATATGATTCTAAGGACAAAAGATAAGAAATATACTTATGCAATAATCTAATAACTGTGAAAGAGTTCAAGAGACTTGTAATTTTGAAGCCACTAAAACTAAGGTACACTAATTATTCATTTGGTCAAAATATATAATTGAAGAAAACAAAAGGAAAGTAGAGAAAGCATAAGCTACAAGGTACAAAATAATCCCTATTGAGTTGCAAGAGTTAATGGTGTAACTTCAATATTTGTTGGAAAAGGGTTTGATCAAACCTAGTGTGTCATCATGGGGTGCTCGAGTATTATTTATGAAAAAGAAGGATGGTTCCTTGATATTGTGCATTGATTATAGGATGATGAATAAGGTGACCATTAAGAATATGTATCCTTTACCAAGGATTGATGATCTTTTTGATCAACTAAAGGATACCACTATATTTTTTTTTTATTTGTGGAAAACATCCCAAAAGGGATGCCACTTTCGGTAAGACCCAAGGAGGCAGGGGTATCCATTCCGCCAAAAACGCCCAGGACTCGGACCTGGCCTACCACCTTTGACATACTCAAGGAGCAAACAAACACACAAAACCAATTTAAAAATAAGTAAATAACAACAAAAATAATAAAATAAAATAAAAAACATGCTCCTTGAGTGTGTCAAAAACAAAAGCACAACCAAACACGCACAATAAGATAAAAGAAACCACAACACAAACCACATAGAAAAACACAAGAACCACATAACAAAACACAAACAAGACAAAAACAACATAACACTACAAAGACATAACCCAAAAAAAACATGAAAAATAAACACAACCAAAACCTAAAAAATAAAAAATAAAATAAAATAAATAAATAAATAAAAAACAACCAACAACAGACAATAAACAAAAACAAAAAACATAGAAAACACTCACACATAAAAACACGAAATAACACAAACAAAGAGAAACCCAAGAACAAGAACGAAAAAAACACAAGAACAATAACAAAAAACATAAAAAAAAAAAAAACAAAACAACAAAAACACATGAACAACAAAAACAACACAAAGAACACAAAAACAAAAAAAAAAAGAACCCACCCACCTTAAAAAACTAAACAAAAAAGAAAAAAGAAAAAAAATTGAACATAACAATGACCTATCTAGACCAGAAGACTATTAAGGCAAGAATCAACAGAGGAAACAAAATAAAGAATAGAATGAGCTAGGGAACTAAAAAAACTGAATGAACCAAAGAGAAGCAAAAAAAAAAACAAGAAGAAACTAGGTACCTTCAGAACTGGAGCCATCCAAAGAAATGATAGAAAGAAGAGCTTCCCTAATTTGAGAAGCCCACCATATAGGAGGGTGGCCATAACAAGTAAGATCACCTTTGTCCAAAGCCCAATTAGCTAAAGCATCAACACTCTTGTTTTGATCTCTCGACCACATGATTGTAATCAACTTTCAAAAATCCCATCCGGATTAATTGAATCTTCTCAATAATTCTTTTTATTCTCCAATCCACCTTATGATTCTTAGAAGGAGTCTTCAAGAGATTAATCATAAGTTGAGAGTTCGACTCAACTAACACCTTTTCCCATCCAACCTTAGTAGCCTCCTGAAGGCCTCTCGAGGATACCATACCCCTCAACAAGGTTATTGGAAAGAATACCCAAATTCTCAGCAAAAGTAAAAACCAGGGAGCCATCTGAAAGTCTACCAATTCCTCCCACACTGGCTTTTCCAGGGTTCCCTCTAGAGGCTCCATCAGTATTGACTTTTCCAAAATCCTTAGGAGGAGGTTGCCAATTTCTAGTCCTATCCATCTTACTAATACTCACATTCCCTTTAAGTTGGTTGCCCTTAGAATATTTAATCTTCAATCTTTGCATCACTTGATCCCATATTTGGTGGGAGTTTTGGGGGTGATTAAGGAGTTGATGGACTGATTCAACTAAGTTGGCTATGGTCTTTTGCCAAATATAGTGAATATCCTTCCTATCTTGATTAAAAATTTGGTTGTTCCTTTCATTCCAAATATTCCAAAGAAGAATGGTAGAACCCATCCAAACTACTCGCCTAATAAAATGATCAACACCCTCTTGATTAGGCCAATCCCTCCAAAGTTGTTCAAAAGTAAAAAAATTGGACCACCGTAAGCCAAGTAAAGTGGCCATTCTCCTCCATAGCTCAGAGGCTAAAGTACACTCAATAAAAATATGGTTGAGATTTTCTACATTCTCTTCACACATTTCACATCTAAAAGGGCCATGAAAACCACGCTTCATAAGTTGCTCACCAAGAAGCACCCTACGATGCAATAAAAGCCAATTAAAGAACCTCACCTTAGGCCAGAGCTTTTGAGCCCACAATCGAGAAAATATGTCAGAAGAATGGTTGGGATTATTATGGCATAAGGTCAAATAACCTTGAGCAACCGAATACTCACCCTTAGTAGTGTTGTTCCATCCAAAACAATCTTTTTCATGGGACCAAGAGAGGGATCTCATATGAAGGATGCCTTGGATATCTTGTCTTTGCCTTTCTGGGATTTGAATAGGCCAGCCCTCAATAGGGATCCAATATCTACCAACCTTTGAATTACCAAGTATGGTACCGATAGTAATTAGCCACCTTTATCCAATTAGCTCGGTGAAGCTCCTCCATCCAAGGCCTCCAATCGAGAAACTGAGTTATCAAAGGCTTGTGACCATCCCAAGAATCTGTCCAAAAATTTGCCTGTTGACCATTATGAATGATCCAAAATAATTTTTTCTTTATCAAATCCTCACCAGTCTTAAGAACTCGCTAAAATGGGAGAACCTTTGGTAGGAAGTTGATAGCGAACAAGGTCTTCAGGACTTTTGTTCTCAGCATATTTAGCACGGAGATTATTGGCCCAAAGAGCATTGGGGTTATGCAACATCCTCCAATATAATTTAGCAGCTAAAGCTTTGTTGTTATTAATAGAAGACCGGAATCCTAACCCCCCTTCACTCTTAGGAAGACATAAAGTATCCCATTTCACCAAGGCCCATTTTCTTTTCTCCTTAGTACCACTCCAAAGGAAACGATGACTCGATTTGATCCAATTCTCGAAGAACAACCTTTGGGATATTCAAAATGGAAGAAACATAAATAGGAATAGCTTGAAGGACTGATTTTACCAAGGTGATTCTACCCCTAGAAGAAAGCCACTTGTTGGTCCACTTTCCAATTTTCTTCTTGACTTTGTCCAACAACCAATTCCAATATTTATTTTTCTGCCTTTGAATATTTATGGGAATACCTAAATAAGTGATTGGAAGAGAGGTCTTCTTATATCTTAATTTATCCAAGACCATGGATTCCTCGTCTAGCAGAGCAGATGAAAGAAAATAACTTTAGATTTGTCTTCATTGATCAACTCGCCCAAGTAGCCTTAGAAAAATAGCTAATGATTTGCTTAATATTAGAAGCTTCCTTAACTGTAGCTTTACCTAAAAGAGTAGAGTCATCCACAAATTGAAGATGAGAGATAGGTCTAGCTCCATGAGCAATGGTAACTCCCTCAAGGGTTTTGTTTTCCTCTTTTTGGTTATAGTCCTACCCAAGCATTCAACAAGAATGATGAATAAATAAGGGGATAGCGGGTCACCTTGCCTAATACCTCTGGAAGCTCGGGAATGACCGAGAAGGCCTGCCATTGATAAGAACTAAGTAGGAAACTAAAGAGATACATCCCATAATCCAATCCATCCAATCCTTAGAGAAACCAAATTGCCTCAAAACTTTGATAAGGAAGTGCCAATCCACTGTCATAAGCTTTGGATAAGTCTAACCGAATGAACATGGAAGGAGAATTTTGCATATCCATGGAATGGATGGCTTCCCGAGCAAGAACTATCTCATCTACTATTTGACGTCCTTCCACATAACCCCCTTGCTCTGGGGAAATAATCTTATGCAAAAGAGGCTTCAACCTTTCTCGCCATGATTTTAGTAATGATTTTGAGAAGAACATTACATAAAGCAATAGGTCTAAAAGCTGAGATATGATCAACCTCTTGAGCTTTTGGAACAAGAGTAATATAAGTTTTATTGATAACCTTCAAAATTTCTTTGGCTTTCCCGGCTTCTTCCACCACCTCTAATAAATCAACATGAAGGATATCCCATAACTCTTGGTAGAACTCAATGGGAAAACCATCAGGACCTGGGGTTTTCCCTTTTTGCATTTTAAAAACTACTTGTTGAAGCTCATTGATAGTAACAGGAGCAATCAAAATAGAGTTCTCCTCATAAGTGATAAGAGAAGGGATTGCTTGAAGAACATTTTGTTGTGAAGTTGAGTCAAGAGGAGTAGCAACAAAAATATTGGAAAAGTAATCAACAACAATAGAGTTCATGCCATCCCAAGTATAAACAACATCTCCATAATCTGATTTTAAGGAAGAAATAAAGTTGTGAGATCTTCGAGCTAGAAGAGATTTGTGGAAGAAATTTGTGTTTCGATCTCCTTCTTTGAGCCATTGAATTCTAGATTTTTGCTTCCATAAGATTTCTTCTCTTTTTCCCATTCCTCTAACTGAGTTGTGAGTTTAATTTCATCTGCACTTCTCTTCTCTGTGAGGCCATCTAAACGGATTTTCTTATTCAAATTTTCAAGATGAGCAATAACTTCATGTTTTTTTTTATGAACATCCCCAAACTCTTTCCAGCTCCAAGTCTTGATTTTGGATTTAATGTATTGCAAGTATTTTGGCAAAATAGAACATCTTAGTCCCATGCCTAGGTTTACCTTCCTTCCACCATTGTTGCACATGAGGTCTGAAGGAAATGTCTCTAAGCCACATTAATTGAAAATGAAAAGGAGAGAAACTCACATTGGTTTTCCACATTTCCACCATGATCGGCCAATGATCCGAACCAACATTATTAAGAGTCTTCACTTTAGGAATGTGACCATGGATTAAGAAATTTTTAGAGAGCAAAAACCTATCCAATCTCTCCATTATACAAGCTAAGCCTTGCCTTCTCTTAGACCAAGTCATAAGGCCATTATCTGGTTGGATATCCACAAGATGGAGGTTTGCAATATATTCGCTCATGAGGTCAGTGCTTTTGTCCAAATTTCTATTTCCCCCCTTTTCTCATCCAGAGAGAGGATGGTATTGAAATCTCCTCCGATCAAGATCCAAGCTTTAGAAAAATGAGAGATAATATGAGTAATATCCTTCCACTATCTTCTTTTTTCCTCCAAAGAAGTCGGAGCATAAATAGTAATGCAGAGCATAATCTGGTTGGAATGTCTACTTTGAATAGCTATAGCCAACAAACCCCAACTGCCAACCATATGGTGAATAACTACCTCTTTTGGGTCCCAAAGACAAGCAATGCCACCCGAAGTCCCTTGGGAACTGAGGGAAACCACTTTTCCAACTGGCCAAATTTTACCGGCAATTGAGTCCATATCCTCCATTGACATCTTTGTTTCTTGAAGGAAAACAAGATGTGGATGATTTATTCGAATCATTCTTCTAATTTCATTTTGTTTTGAAAGACTCCCTTTGAGTCCTCTAATATTCCAAGTGATGATCTTCATTAATACTAGGGCTAAAAAATTTGGGAAGGGCATTAATCTTACCTTCCTCTACAAGCTTTTCACCTTCTTTTACCATATGATATTGATTGGTCTTGCGACCTACTTTTTGATTAGAATCCATCTTCAATTTTTTTTCCCTTTTTCTTGACTTATTCCAATTGAATCTGAGATGGCTTCTAACCTTGAAGAATGCTCGTACACAGCCAAAATTTTACTAGATGGTTCAATGGAGTCTATATTGGGACCTGCATTATTTGAAGTTTTGACATTTGAAAGATTGTTTTTCTTGTGTAAATTTTCTCCTTTTTTTTCTCGTTGAAAACCTTTGTTTTGTTGGTTTGTCTCTCGAGTTCTTCCCTTCATATTTAAATTGTGTTTCTAAGATTTTAGTTTCCATTATTTCCTCTTCCTCACTTGGGACATCATTTGTGGAAAGGATTTCAAACATATTAGTAGATGACTTTGATTGATCCTTCATAACTAGTTTTTTTTGAGTGTTCTTCTTCTTAGGTATTTGGAAACCTGCTGAGTTTATATCTTCTTTCTTTTGATCAGGAATTTTATTTGGGCAAGCACCGGCCAAATGACCATATTCATGGCAAATTCTACAATGAAAAGGAATGTTCTCATAGTCCACTACTTGCTCCCAAGTGTCTTCCCCAAATTGTAATGTGATATTTTTAGGTAGGGGTTTGTCAAAATCCATTAAAACACAAATCCGAGCATAAATAATATGTTCAAAATTTTGAGTACAATCAACAACAATCATCATAAAAGTTCCTAAAGAGTTTCCAATTGAAGAAAAAATAGTAGGATTCCAAAATTCAATAGGGAGGCCAAAGAGTCTAACCCACACGGGAGCTATAGAAGGCATCTCTTCTTCGGCTTTAAATTTAGTATGCCAGGGCTTCATGAAAAGCCCTACCCTTCCAAAAAACCAAGGACCCCCTTGAAAATTTTTCTCTCTATCTTCATTATTAGCAAATAAAACAAGAAAATAACCATTTGGATAAATAGAGATTTGTAACTCACCTTTAGTTTTCCAGCTTTTTGCAGCCTAGACTTTGAAAGCAGATAGACTCAGATGAAAACCCATGAACCGACAAATTAGTCCTCTTTTTTCCAAATCTTCAATGCCAGTCTGAATGTTACCCATATCAAGCTTAACAATAGGAGTTCCATCACCTGCTTTAAGACATCCTGACTCCATTTTCCTGGGATCAATCTTAGGCATTCTTAGAGGTTTATGGGAAGCCCTAAGATTGATATTAGCATTGGGCTGAGGCTGTCCACCATGAAGGGCATCCCTAAAATTCATTTTTGGGACCGAGTCTTCGAAATTCTTACCCTTGATAGGGGTTTTCATAGTAGAATTATTTTGTGGGTGCACCTTAGCACCAGATTCACTTGAGATATGAGCCATTTTTTGATCAACTACTTGAAACTTGTTTCGTGATCTCTTTAATCCTTGCCCTAGACGTCGTGGAAAGGTATGGTTTTCACTTTTCTTTTGCGCAGCAAATTGGAAGTCATTGTCACTCAAGTTCACAGTATGATCTGTTGAAAGATAAATTTCTAACCCATATTGTATCCCTTGCAACATTTCCTGCTAAAATATTGAGCATAAACCACAAAAATATTGGCCGCTAGGGCCCGAAGGCCCTAAAAACCAACCTCTGGAGCCGCTTGCACTCAACCCGGATGAAACCCTCGCATAGCCGCTTGCCAAATATCTCGTTCACACATAGGGATGCGCTAGGATCTGTGTTGCTCCAAATGATATGAAAATTGGTGGAGACGTTCTAGGGTTTTTCAGGCATCTACCCTCAAAATTTTAGCTCAATCCGAGTCCGGATGAGTGAGATATGGCCGAAACGAGTTCGGTAGTTTGGGCAGTCCTACGAAAAACGTCTCGATACCACTATATTTTTAAAGATTTATTTGAGATATAGATATCATCGATTGATGTTTCAAGAGAAGGATACTCACAAGATAACATTTAAGACTATATATAGACACTATGAGTTCATAGGGTTGCCATTTGGGTTAATGAATGCATAAGCAACTTTTATGAAATTGTTGAATAGTATGTTCGAGGAATATCTAGATCGGTTTGTTTTGGTATTTTTAGATGATATCTTGATATACTCTCACACTAAAGAGGAACATGACCAACATTCAAGGTTAGTGTTAGAGGTATTGAGGATAAACCAACAATACAAAAAGTTGTCTAAATGTGAGTTCTACACCTCACAAGTTCAGTACTTGGGGCATATCATACATGCAGAAGAGATTGTTGTAGATCCTATGAAAATTGAGGCAATTTTAAGTTGGCTTGCACTGACAAATGTGTTTGAAGTCAAAATATTTACATGACTCACTAGTTATTATAGGTATTTTATGAAGGATTATTCAAATATTGCCTATTCTATCACCAACCTTTAGAGGAAATAAAATAAGTTCAAATGGTTGGATAAATGCGAGACTGCCTTCGAAACTTTGAAGAATAAACTAACTACTCACAACTCAAGAAGCATGAGTTGAATTATGCTACTCACAACCTAGATTTGGTAACAATCATGCATGCACTAAAGATCTAGAGACACTATTTTTTGGGTAAGTCATTTGAGCTAAGGACTAACCATCAAAGTCTAATGTATATTTTTACCAACCTATGTTGAATGCAAGATAAAGAAGATAGATAGAGTTCCTAGCAGCATACAACTTTGGTATTGAGTATATCAAAGGAAAAGAAAATAATATTTGGGATGCCTTGAGTAGGATATGGCACATAGTAGCATTGAACTAGAGTCATATAGACTTGATGGACAAATCCAGAGAAATGTAGCTACAAGATTGGTATTGCATTGAAATTTGGGCTAAAATTGAGAAAAATCCTAAAGAAAATAAGGATTTTAACATAAAATATGGACTTTTTTTGTTTTAAGGATAGGGTTTCCATACCTAAAACTGATTACTTGAGGAGGAGGATTATGCAATAGGTGCATAGTTCTCGATATTTTGCTCATCCCGAGGGAGGGAGGGGTAAAAATGAGGGAAAACATGAAGAAAATATTCTATTGGGTAGGAATGAAATAGGATATCATTGGTTTTATTGCAATATGTTTAGAGTGCCAGAAGGTTAAGGCAGAACATCAACACCCAATAGGAAAATTATACCCACATGATATACCTACTCAAAAGTGGCAGGTTATATATTAGGATTTTATTGTGGGTTCACCTAATACATGATGCAATTCTTATGGTGGTTGATAAGTTGACCAAGGTTGCATATTTTACATTGGGGAACATCAAGGATGATGCACTAATGGTGGCAAATAATTTTACCAAAGAAATATTTAGGTTAGATGATTTTCTTGAGATGATCATATTAGACAAAAATTCTAGGTTTACTTCAGAATTTTAGTTCATCCTACAGTGGGCACTAAGCTAAACATCATTTTTGCAAATCATCCAAAAATAAATGGATAATTAAAGAGTTTGAACCAAGTTTTAGAGGACATGCTTCGCATGTACTACATGGATCAAAAGTCTAAGTAGGAAGACTTTTTGCATCTAGTTAAATTTACATATAATAATGTATATCATGCATTCTTGGGAATGGCTCCATTTGAAGCCTTGTATCGTAGAAGATATAGAATACCCCTATGAAATAACCTAGAGGATTGGATGGTGATCGAACCAAACACTATCAAAGAGATGGAGGAGCATCTCAGAGGGATTCAACAAAGGCTCAAGAAAGTTATCGATTTCCAGAAAAGCTATACTGATCTGAAAATATCACCAAGAGAACTCTATATGAGAGATAAAGTCTTCTTGAGGGTAAGAACTATGAAGAGTGTCATCAAGCCAACTAAGTTAGATCTTTGTTATGTTGAGCCTTTTGAGATCATTTATAATATTAGTATAGTAGCCTATAGGCTCACATTGTCATCCAACCTATCAAAGATCCATGATACTTTCCACATATCCTTGCTTAAAAAATATGTTGTTGGTCCTTCTCATTTTTGGAAATTTTCTAAATTGCAGATCCCCTCAACCAATGAGGTGATATCAATAAATATTCTAGGGTTTTGTTCCAAGATATTGAGGAAATGAATCCTAGATCAATGTAAGGTCCAGTGGGAGCAACATTCTGAAAATTGTGCAACTTAGGAAGATGTTGAAGAAATGAGAAAGAAATTTTCATATTTATTTGAATGAAATATATGTATGCTTATTTCGAATAAACATAGAGGACTATGTTTAGTCCAAGGAGGGAGTATGTAACAACCCTCATTGATAGGATTTATTCTTGAAATTTGATTTATATACTGATGTATGGATATCTAATGCTTAATCTTATCTTATGTTATCAATATGTCTTGGAAGTTGCACTTTATGCTTTGATTATATTATGTTTATAATATGGTACTATTGATGTATTTGTGATTGTAGGACTAGGTACTCTCATTGATAGATTAGAATGGGAAAACCACTAGAGTTGAGAGATATGGAAAATGATAAATGAATTATTCATTAACAACTCAAGGGTAAAAATAATACCCTTCATTTAGATGCAAAATATTTTTTAAATGACAAGAACATTAGCTTAAGAAAGAAGGCACGCATATGAGTTGGCCATCTTGGTAATGTGGGGAACATTACCATCATGCACAACAAATGGTTGTGCATGGGTGCCTTCATGAGTGCATGGGGAAGATGGCCCTTGGGTTATTTATTATGGTGTTTTGGGGTGATGTGGGGTTGTTGATGATCAATAGAAAAGGAGACTAGAGAGGAACTTGGAAAAGGAAAATAATTGCAAAATAATATTGTAAAGGAGGTAATATTTGCATGTTTTAATTGAATAATTTTGCAATCTAGCTTGATTATATTACATTGGTTTTATGTTTATATATTCTTCCTATTTGCATTGGTTGCATATTTGATGTTACATAAATTTTTGTGCTTGAAAGAGCTTTGGTTATAGTTGTTTGAAGGTTCTTTTCTTTTATTATAAGCCTAAAGCTTTAGTGCTTGCATTCTAGTTCTATTTGCTCTCTGGATTCGTTGCTTTCGCTAGTTTCTTGGAATGCATTCATCTAGTTTTAATTGGTTTGTGATGTTCGGTAAGCCTGGTTGCAATAGACCTGTATTTCTTACCTTGATGAGAGCCTAGATTGTTACGTTATTGTAGAGTTCTTTTGTTGTGAATGCATGGTTGTTGAAGTATTTTTGGTATTGTTGGTTCAATATTTAATGTTGTTTTGCTATTGATTTAAAGCTTGAGCTTAGTGTAGCACTTGAGAGTAATTTATTATATTTTTATAGCTTCCTTTGTTTATAGTTGTGTAGGTAGTTTTGTTTAGTGTATTGATATTTAATCCTTTCAAGAAGATGATCATAGTCATTCTTTTATGTTGTTGTCATCTTCTTTTAGAAGGTAGTTTAATGCTTTTGAGCTATTGTAGTGTTGAGGAAGCTTTTAGAAACCTTATCTTGGTTGTTTATTTAATTGATTAATTTTTATTTCTAGGATGAAAGAGTGCTTTCTTTAATATTTGGTTTATTTTTAAGAAGGAATTAATGTTGATTTTTTTTCTCAAAGGAATAGCATTTGGTTCCTTTTTTTATAAGGGAATGATATTTAATTTTTGCTTTGTAAGGGAATGTGTGATAATAATGTAATGATGTTTTTAATCCCTTTAAATTTTTCTTATGCTATGATGTCCTTTTGATTTCAAAGAAAATATATGGGACTTCGTTATGTTGGTATATTGTTTTGTAAGAAATAAATGATAGTGTTCTTTTAATGTTATAAAGAAAGTTAGAGATATTCTATTTTGTTGTTGATTTAATAATTTGGGATATGGGAGATTTTTTTAATAAGAAGAGAAAGGAGTTTTGGTTTTGGAAAATAATTATAATGGTTTCCTGAGACTTGAGTAGGTAGGGAAACCATTATAGAGAGAAGTATGGTATTCTCTCCTTGATTGTTTGAAATGTATTGTGCATGGTTTATTGCATTTATACATAGAGCATGTTAAGTTGCATTGCATTAAGAGCTATCTTGATCCCTAAGTTTTCTTAAAGTTTGTGGGAGATTCCTTTCATGAAGAGGATCATGAAAAGAAGGTGGTGTAGAGGCCACTTAGGCAGACATGCTCTAATGTATTTGGGAATGAAAAATTATTATGTAAATGAGAGTTTTGTTATGTAACACTTGGATATTTTTATTCCTGAATTAATAAGTCTTGGAAGTCTTTATAAAAATGTATGATATATTTGGCTTTGAGTAAATAAAAAATTGAGTAGGTTATTAGCTCTTTGATGATGATCATATGTTAGCATTTGAATTATTTGAGCATGTAAATATGTTTATGCTAGCATTATATTTATATGTTAACATTAATATTAGTTTAATCATAGTTAGTCTAGAGTGATGATTTTTTTAAATGGGTTATATGGGATTAAAACAGACCCCACTCGTATTACATCACCACCACATAGTGGTATTACAACAAAGCTTTGATATTATCCATATCGTTTGTCAAGATTTGAACTTGGGTCTCCTCTTTGAAATATTAATGAATCTAATCAGTTGAGCTAATGCCACTTGATAAAATTTAAGTTTACATGGGTTTTTATGAGGGTTTCAGTCCCCTCTTACCGGGGTTTGAAATTGGATTTCTTGGATGAAAACCCAAGGACTTACCACTATGGTATCCCTCACGAGTTAGAGTGATGCTTATTTTATGCTAGCATTATGTTGAAATTTATGCTTTATTTAAGTATGGAATGCAAATGTTCTATTTTATTTCAAGATATAGCATTGTGTTATAATTAAATGTGTTATTTCAGTTAAGCATTTATTTTTTCAAAGAGAGATTTTATTTTACTTTTTATTTAATTTATTGGGTTTGGAGAGGGTTCTTGGGAATGGACCTAGAACCTTGGTAGGACCCTTGAGTCAAAGAGATAAACCAATATAGGGAGGATTTATGGAGATGCAATAACTAGGTAATTGTGAGTCCTCGAAGGAGTTGCGGTGATGCAATAGCCAGGTACTAACAAATATGGAAGGAGTTGTTGTGATGCAATAGCTAGATATTCATGATTTATACACCTTGAATGGTGAGGATAGGGTGTTCCATAGCTATGAATTTAATAGAATAATTTATGAAACAATAATGGTGGTACCTTGAATGATGATGTTCATATGACCATGTTCATTACCAGATGAATGGTAAAGACCTTAGTTATCCCGTGAGTTTGTGGTAACTAAGCACCAAGGCTTTATGCCAGAGCAAAATACATAGATTAACTTATGGAAAGGTTAGGGAATAGGTTCCCCCCTTTAAGTGTTATGGGCCTTAAAGGATAATTCTTATGTTGTGGTCAAATTTTTCTATACCTATGAAGGTATAGGAAAGGAGGGAGGACCAATTTGATATCCTTATAAACAATGAGGTTTAGTAAGGTGAACCCCAAAAATATGGGATGTTGACCACTTCTATCCACTTGAGTGTCATATGCAGTGGCATTGAACTCAAATATGGTGAAGCCTTGAGAATGTTAAAAAATAATATTGGGACTTCTTTGCGAACCTACTTGTGTAAAAAAAGAAAATCTCTTGGGTTGGTTTTGGTGGGTTGTTTTTTTTTAATTTACATGGTGGAATCGGTATCCACCATGAATCCGAGTAGACTGCCTATATTTTATGGCCGCCATAGTATTCTGCATTGTCCGCCCCAAAAGTTGCCACACAGATCTTCGTGCAGTACGCCCCTATAACCACCATACCACAATCATTTTAAATCTTTTATGCCACTTAAAGAACTAGGAAAGGGACAAGCGTTCAGTTCGATGAGGCCCGAGATTTGAACCTTGGACCTTTGCCCCCCTTACGAGGTTTGGTCGAACCAATTGGTCTACACCTCGAACCTAAAATAATTTTTTACATTTAATTTTTTTTTAGTAATACTTCTTATATACATCTGGCATCCTTGCTAGTAGACCACACTCATGTGTGATTTTTGTGGGTTGTCACAATAGAACTTTGTAGGAAGTACTCACACACTAGGGAACAAATTTGAAAGTATAAATCTTTTAAAGGTAATAATAAAATAGGAGAATTAAAGTAGGATCTTGCAAACCTTATTAAATATCTTAATACACCTTAATACTATTCTAGATGAATTATAGACAATAACTAAATATAATTAACCTCTAGCTATGTATTTTCCTTTGTGTAGGAAGAATCATACACTCCAAGAATTCCCCTTAAACAAAACCACCTTTTGTACTATCTATGAAAATGAGGACTCTACAAATCATTATAATCTTTTGTTAAATATAAAAAATACCATAGGGAATAACCAGTAGTCCATCGAAGATATTAATTTTAAAGGGCAAAGGAATGATTTTTACAACCAATATCAAAGTCAATATGCCCCTAGAGATCTAATGAATTGGATTCCTAACCCTTCATCCATGCCTTGGTCTATGCTATAACCTCCACAATAATGGGACCTATACCCTTGGATACCACCTCAAGAATGGTCCACCCTAGGATGGTCAAACCCATAGTGGACATCACAGCCTACACCAAATCAACGCTAGGTACCCCAACCCCACAAAACAAATAATACTAGGGGAAACAACAAATTCAAAATCAATAAGTTTTATTTTTTGGACCTACCAATGCTTCTTAGAAAACCTAGCCATAATAAGTCAAACAACCCTTACTTTTGGTACAACCTATGGCTAATCCAAACAATAATAGATAAACATCACATGTCTATGCCATCTGAACATGAAGTCATTAGTCAAATATACACATTATGGAGAGGCCTCCTCTTTCCATATAGGTGCTCATAAAAAATTATAGGATGAGTCCAACTTTCAATGACTTTGAGTCTTACTTTTCATAATGATAATATTGAAACTATTGTAAACATGCACAAGCCATTTCAACACATCAAGGTATGCATTCTAATTTTTCATTGTTGTTTAATTTAAATATTATGCATAACCACAAATTTATGCCACATGCTCAATTTTTCTAAGATATAAAATGTAAACCCAAAAGTATAAGGAAGCAAATAGGTGGTCCTTGATGTTAAGAAGGTAAAATATTCTAAACTTATATATTCTAGCACTCTCAAATAATCATGCATCAAATGGATATGTATTGAACAATCCCAATGCCCAACACAATTTGCCTAAGTATTGATAGCATGGAAATTGCAATCACACATGCATGGCCCATTTTGACACCACTATATTTGAATCTAAATTGATGCCACTGTGTTGGAACCTCATCCAACATTATTGCACCAAAACTTTATTTGGTATTGAAATGTTGAATCCCTTCTTCATGCAAATAAAAATTGTTCAATTGTGAAAACCTCTTCGATGTGTTACTAGACTAATATTTGCATGAAAATTGGGTTCTAGTATGTCTATACTGTAAATAAAAACTTGGTTGTGAAAATCCCTTGTGGATGTATCTAGGGAAGAAGATAATTGAAAATAAAAAATGACGACACCTTCTATTTAAAAAAAAATATAGGTCTACACATCGAGAACAAGCCAACTACCAATGAAAGCTCCATTATTACTCATAATTTTCATCATTGAGTCCTGCTCTTATGGCCAAACTTCATGATGACAATATTTAAAGCTACTCTAGAGTAGCATCAAACCATTTGTGATAACAAGGTATACATTTTTCTTTTAATTATTGCTTAATTTCAATATTATGTATAATTACATTTGGTCCACTTTATATACCAGACATTCTAACCTAGAGTACCATGCACAACCAGAGTTTTAAAAGGTCATCAACTGATTTTACTACTATAAAAAGAGTTTTTCGATGATTTCTAACATATTTTGGTTCCCAATCAACATTGAAATATTTTTGATGGTCAATCAACATCAGAATGCCTTTGACGTCCAACTAGTGCCAAAATATTTTCTACACTTAACAACTCAAATAACATTAACACATTTTTCAATGTTCAACTAACGTCATAATTCATTTTGTATTCCATAATCACCTAAAATTGTCTAGCATTGTTCTAGCACTTGATTCCATGACAACATTATTCTAGCTCCCTGATTTCTAGGAAAAAAAATGGGTAAATGACCATGGAAATAGGGCCCATTAGTAATACATGTGCTTCCCTTCAAGGGGGACACATTCAACCATTGACGGGACATGTTAGGCATTAAATTGGAAGAAGAGAAAACATATTAGTATAATTATTGTATGCCACATCATCACCTTAACCCATAAATTGATGAAAGGGATTCATGAGGACATGCATAAATTTAAGTTGAGGGTGGTGATGAGGCCCTAAAATGCCTCATTTTTCAACAAAATAACACTTTTTGACACCCTTAATATGTTGGTAAAGAATGTTTAAATATGAACTGGACTATAATTTCTACTAATATTTTGACTATATATGGTGAATAGGTAAAACATATTACTAAGTTATTCAAATAGTTTTTATGTGATTTTATACTTAATCTTACGTCTAGTTGTGATTATTTGATTTATAAACATTAAATTAATGGAGTTGGATAGAAAGGTGATGCCTTGTAGGTCTCTAAAATCCAACGTTGAAATATGAAACTAGAAGTTGACAAGGAATGAGTGTTGGAAGCTAGGAGGGGAGTGAGCACCAAAAATTGGCTCAACCACATTAGCTAAGCATTGGAAATTGAGTCAAGCACATCAAAAAAGCATAAAAAATAATTATGGTCACACCAAATAAAAGAGTTGGCATCAAAAGGTGTTAAGATGATTCTAGAATATTTATAGGAACAAAGAGGCAGTTCTGGAAGGTGATGCGTAGCAAATTAGTCAACTTAGGAATAAATAGCAAATTCTATTTTGAATAGTATATTTAATTTTTAAAATATTCAACAAATTTTTTTAATAGAAGATTGTATTTTCCAAAAGTAACAACAAATTTTATTTTTAACAATAGATTTTGTTTTTTGAAAATAACAACTAATTATGTTTTTACTAGCAAATTCTATTTTTTGGAAGTAACAATAGATTTTGTTTAACAAATACAACTATAATAAACAATAAATTTTGTTAAACAATAAATATAGCTAGAATAAATAAATGTCCTTTTTGTGGTGTTCTTGATTCTTGTATTCACCTCTTTTGGAATTGCAAAAGATATAGGTAAGCTTGGGATTGTGTTCTTTCATTTTTTTCCCCATTTACAACTGCAAGAGTTTCTTGGCCCCAAGCTCTTCTTGGGGAATCTTTTACTTTTTCTCTCCCACTTTTTGAAATTTGGTAGGTTTTTAGGATTAGCCTACTCCGTCATATTTGGAAGGCCCATAACAGAATTGTTTTTAAACAATGTACACCTTCTATCAATTTACTCATGCTAACAAATTAGAAGTTTTTAATGACATGTGGCTACAAATATGTAATCAAGACAATGCTCCATGTACACCTTTTTTCACATTTACTCATGTTGATAAATGCTATGCATTTGGATCATCTGCATGTTCTTCTAGCGCATTGGGCCAATGCTCCATGTATAGTCAACCAGATCCCCCTAGAGTACTCTTCTCAAGAGTATTTTTGATCCCACTCTCACCATATACCTCCGTCATATGCAAGAAGTGCTCTCGCAGACAAGCATTGGTCCCAACCCTCACTAGTCAGGAAGCATCCTAATTTTGATATTGCTTTTTTGTCCTACCAGGATGGGGGGTGGGATGATGTTCAACTATTTTCACCTGGGCCAGTTGTTGGTTGGAGTGATACGGGTACTGAAGGCCTTAATCGTGATGTAGAGGGGTGGATTCCTATCCCATAACCACTAGCAATTTATGCAGGATAACATGTCAGGGCACATTACTCTATATTATATGATTTCTTTGATGTCATGATCATCAATGATCATGATTAGTAAACTTGTGTTTTTTGGTGGCTTTGTTTACTAACCCTTGTCAATGAGGGTTAGTTTTATTCCCCATGGGGTGTGTTAACCCACCCACTTTTTTTATTGTAAAGGTTGTTATCTTAAATTAATATAAATTTGCTTTTTTCATCAAAAAAATAGCAAATTCTATTTAACAAGAATTATAGTTAGAAAATAACAAATTCTTATAGTTCTATTTACCAAATTTTTAGAATGGTTGCAACAAACATCATAAATGCACATATAAAAATTATCAAAGAATGGTTGGATCAACTTCCACCTAAAATAATTTAATGACTATTATGTTATTTTGTTAAAATAAAGAATGGTTTCCTCTCTCAATTATTAGTGATTGTTATGTCGTTTTGTTATTTTCTAAAACAAGGAGATTCCTCTCTTGAATATTGGCGGTATAGTTATGTGTTCCCTTTGTATATCTATGTCCCTTGTACTTAGAAAAAAGGAGTAAAAAAATAAGACAATAGGAGATTTTAACTATGGTATTTTTTGTTTTTCTCAAGAAGTAACCTTTATTTAGGGGATTTGTAGTTGTTAGAAACTCAAAACTCAATGCTTCAATACTTCGCATTATGCTTCAATATTTAAGTGCATAAGCCTTGTGAGGGGTTGTTATACCACTTGACTTCTCACATGGGCTATGATGTAATAACTCCTAACATTCTCCCCCTTATTACATCATAGTCAAAGCTCTATTTTTAGCTTATGACCAAAAATAATGTCTAGGGTGATGCTAGAATCTATAGATTTGAGAGAGAAATTCCCTCCTTAATGTAGACTTTCTACTTTGATACTTTAGGAGTGTCGGGTTCCATCAATCATGCACTCCAAAAATACATTTATTATAATATACTCATTCAATGCTTTTTAATACTTTATATAATTCAATGGATTATGTCTTCTTGAATGTCTTCAATTGAAGCATGTACTACCATGCATCCAATGTTGCTTATTGAGTTGATTGGCCAAAAATTTCTTGCATGTGATGGAATGAAAGTTGTGTATGGATTATTTTACTACTTTTCCTTTATTTGATTTTCATTTCTTTCATTGTGATCAAGTCTTGGATTCCTTGCAAGCTCTCCTTTTATCATAAGTTCTTTGATATGATAATGAGATGTATATTTAAAATACAATATTAGCAATATAGTGTACTTGTATTGGCCCTTTGAATGATCCCATGGATGCCAAATTATTTCCTTGAACAAGAATGTAGCAACCCATCAAGTATTCTATAGTCTTTAGAGTTGAACCATTGGGGCTCAATAATTGTTGATGTTGTCTAATCAATTTCTCTTTATCTTGTATTATATTGTTGGTCTTGATGATATCACAATGCATCTTATCATTTATTATCTTGATTGATTGTAGTGCTAGTACACTCCTTGATAAGAGTCATGAGATTATGGGCTTTGATAATTATGTATGGATTTCTTGTTTGAGTTGCAAAAATAGATAATCTTCTATAAATAAGATTGAGTTTGCAAGCTATCCCATGCTTCTTTAAGGTTTTCTTTACAATAGGCCATTCATCCTATAAATTTTTTCTCTGTACTTAGGAAATGAGTAGAAAGGAATTAACTTTGAACATACCATCTTCGTTCAAAAATGTAATAAACTTCTTGGCTTTAGAGGTATTCCATGGCTTGTGTTTGTAATGATTCCTTTCATATCTAGGCAATGTTACCTCCTATTGATTTCTTGGCTTGAAGTGATCAATTGATGTAAATTTGTTATATGTTGATTGGATTATTTGAATGGATACAATTTTCTTGATCATATATTTGGTTGCTTTGGATTCATGCCAAACATTATTGTGATGTCTTAGTTGTACATGTGTAATAGACATGTTCTTCTTCTTTAACTATGTTTTCTTTGGTTCTATTGTTTTGCTATACCTTTCTTCAACTTTGATTTTATTTTTTGGAGGATGACCTACTTTGTTGTTGGTTCATATCTCATGAAGGAGATCCATTTTTAATGGATTATGCCAACATTCCTTCATGGTGTAGCCATTTCGACCACAATGTTCACACATATTTTGTGTGTGAAAAGTACTTCTTTGAGAATCATTTATTTTATTCTAATATCTTTGAAAATTATTTCTTTATTGGAAGCATTGTGAAGTCCTCATGCCTCTTTTGAATGGCTACTTTATCATTTGACTTGTATGAAGTAATTGTTCTTCATCTGCTATATATAAGGCCTCTACTTTTTGAAGTAGGTTCACCAACTTTTCAAATCTTGGTGTTTGCTCAATAATATTTAATGTTGTCACAAAAATATTGTATTTAATGGGACATATCTCAAAATAATTGGAACTAATGTTTAATTAGATACCTATGTTCCCAATGCTTGTAATAATGATCGTAACTCAACAATTCTTCTCATAAAATATTTTAGCTTTTCTCCACTCTTCATTATAGAATTTGATTTGATTCTTTACTTTAAAGATTGTTTTTAACTTCTCCCATGCATCTTTGGCCATGGTTGAGTCCCAAATGTATATTTGGACTTTGTCTTCTACTCCAATCATGATGGTCAATATTTCCTTTCTCTCTACCTTGTTGAACTTTATTTGGTCTTCATTTTCTTATTTAGGACAAGTAATGGTTCCATATACTACTTGTCATACTTCCTCAAACTCAAGTTATGTTTTGAGTTTGATTTTCTGGGCAACATAATTGTTCCACTTAATATTTGAGAATTAGGAAATAAGAACTTTAATGCTCCACAAGCAATAGTAAACTTCCACAAAAATCAAATATTAGCCTCAAAAAATCTTTTTTGTTGAGTATATAGAATAATGTACCCAAATTTTAAATGATGCCTTGAATTGTGAGAAAAGTAGCATTTCCTTGGGAAAAAAATAAGTTTAGAAGGAATAATCATTCTCTAGGGGATATTTTCTTAAACATTCCAATGTTTTCTTTTCTTTAAAAATGAGAAGTCTTTCTTCTTCACTTGCACTTTAATCAAAGGAGGGTGTAAAAATCAAATATCTTCTACCTTCTTCACACTATAAATATGGAATTCAGAATTTATTGATGAATTATAAATTTTTCTAATTATTTTGGAGCTTTAATTTATTTCATCCATTTCTTGAGTGGGAATAATACCTTACCTTTTCTAATCCTATTCAATCAATCTTATTTTCTAGGTGAAATAGTTTCCCACTCTTTTGGTGGTGCTTCCTTTCTTGTTGATCATTTATGACATCCAACCATTTGCTTTTGTTGTCTGGGTGAGTGTTCTTAATGTTTGGGCATTCATTTTTCCATTTGGGTGAGCACCCTCAACATCCAAATTTTTTTTGATATTGCAATAAAAAATCATTGACTTATATTTTTTCTTGATATATGTATTTGTTTGGTCCCTGGTTTTAAGGTTATCTTTTACTTGATATTTTTATCATTTGATGTCCAAATTAATTTTTGATTTTGGTAGGGATGTCAAAATATTTTCTTTGTTTTTAATGTCTCTATTGTATTTGACGTATGAAATATTTTAATCAATTGGATCTAACTCTTAGCACATTATTATCTTAGGTTGATTTGTTTTGCAAGATTCAATACCTTGCATTTGATGTCTTGATGATGATGATGATGATGGCACTAAGAATCTATTTTACTATCATGTCCATGATTTAGGCTTGTTCCTAGTAGGTTGTCACACTTCACATAGGTTGATATAGAGGTGCCTAGGTTTGGAGAGTTTCTTTAAACTAATTTTTATCATCTCCTTGATGAATATTTTTGTTTTTCCTTTTGAATTCCAATTTTGAGTGATTTTGCTATGTGTATATATATATCTTTGGCTTTGAAATAGTTCAATCCATTGAAACATGTGAGCTTTGCTTGATATAATATCTTGATAATTTCATTTCCATGAGGTTCTTGTGCTTGTCGTTCAAATATGGATGTTTAGACTTAGACTTTTCCTTCTTCATGTAGTTCTTCTTGTTTGATGCAAATGAATTTGCTAAACTTAGATATTTTTGAGCATTCTCCTTTTCATGCTCCATTATTATTATTCAACCAATAGTTATTCCAACTACAACGTTCACATTAATGCCTTGAAATAGTCTATTTCCAATTGGTCGATGCTCTTTCATCTTTGTAAGCCTTTTATTTAGGAATATATTATCCTATTATAGACTTTCATTGATGTTCTCTGGTCAATACTTTTTGTTGAAGTACCTTTGAAAAAAGGAACTATTGCAACAATTGGATTTTTATCAAACTTATTTCTTGATGAGGTTCTTACTCTCCTTGCATTTCATCAAAACTTTTTTTGCCTTGTGACTTCTTATAAAAATGCCTTACGTCTACTATTCTAATTTTTTTGTAATCTTTTATAAAGCTTAGCCTCTCTTAAATTGTGCTTTTGTTGCACTTTTTCACGTTCCCTTGGAATGTTTAACCTGTTTAGAAGATAATTGTTTGTATATTGTTGTTTCTCTTTTTCTTTAGTGAACTCCTTACAATTTGGAAAGGTTTCAATAAACTTTTAATGCTTTAACTAATGTGTTTGTAGCTACTTGGCAAGAGTTTTATCCTTCACATTTGGTGAGCTCTCAAATATCTTTGATTAAGCTACTTGATTCTTTGTGAAGATTCAATGGCTTCCTAGGTCTTCTTGTAAATTTTAAGGACCTTTTATGGATTCTTAATGCCTTTTAAAATGATAATTCTTAAGGGGAAACTTATGACTCCTTTTATTTCTTGTTGAAACTGACCTTGTTGTTTTTTGTAGGCTTAAGATCTTATTGGTCTTAGAAGGGATTGAGGCCTTTTTTAATGTTTGAAGGCTTTTGCATTTTTTGTCTTTGGCAGGTTATTTTTCACCTTGAGATTTTTTATTCTACTACACAGATATGATTACCTCTTATTTCAGGTTTCCTTTAAACAATATTTTATAGGGTAATTTTACCCTTGAAACTTCTTTTCTCAAATAGAGTGCTCTTTTGGCTTCTCTGTGTCAAAGCTAGAGGAGGATTAGAAGGAGAATTTTTCTTCCTTCTACCTGCTCTAATACCACATGTTAGAACTCAATGCTTCGATACTTTACATTATGCAATGATAGGTATTTAAGTACATAGAATGCCTATTTTAGGCATAAAAATTTCTAATCAAACTTGCAACTACCTCTATCCTATATTATATGTATAAACCTTGTGAGGGGTTAAACCACTTGCCTTCTCACATGGGCTATGATGTAATAACTTCTAATAATAGTTTTAATTTAATTTAGTTTTACCTTCCATTAGGCTATGGAGTAAGGGTTGACTCCAATAGCACAATGAAAGGTTATTTTAGTTCTAGATATATTTTTTAGAGTAGTTAATTTATTATTTTCTTAATTTGTTATTAATTTAATATAGAAATATAATTTTATTATTTTTTTAGTTTATTTATGTTAACAATTAAATGGATATTTTTATTTTATTTATTTATTTACTATACTCCAAGTAAAATATTTTTTCAATTGGTTATATGGGATTGAAATGGGCTCCACCTATATTACATCATCATCACATAGTGGTATTACAACAAAGCTTGGATATTATCCATGTATTGCTTGACAAGATTTGAACCTTGGTCTCCTCCTTAAATATTAAGGAATCTAACCAATTGAGCTAATGCCACTTGATATACTTCTAGGATAACTTAATGCAACTGATAGATTAGATTTATTTTTCTACAAGAGTGTTATTTAAGTTTTTTGCAAGTGCCCTATTTTATTTTCTACAAAGTGTGATTTTATTTCATTCACATGTATTTATATTTACTCATGTTTTAATTTTTATTTATGCAAGTGTGTATTTTTAGGAAGCCTTAGAGGACCTAATACCTACACAAGCTTCTTCTCTCTAGTTCATACAACCCTCAAACACCAACATGGATTGATAATTTTTAAAGCACAAGAATTAAAGACACTTATCACCATAGGTAGTACATGGGGAAGAGGTACTCTAGGAACATGATCCATCCTCCTAGATTAATATCATGAGGTAATTTTGCTTGACTATACATGGAAAATTTCTCATAGATCCATACCTTTAAAGGATAAATATATCTAATGGCCTTCACCTTATTATCTTGAAAACGATAAAGATCATGAAACAATAGGCCTAAGATTGCATGACCCTATAAAAATCCCCTCTTGGTTTCTTTGTAATCTCTCTCCAATATAAGATAGAGTGGAAAAATTAAGGAAGTTAGGAGCTTGTTTATTCCTTTGTGATAGTACACAAAGGAAAATAGTAATACTACTATAATTCAATGCACAAAATGAATGTGATGAGCTTCTATCATCATCATCAAGCATATAATACCCTAAAAATCTATTTTTCATCCAATTTTATAGCATTAACCATTTCACTTTGTCTAGATTCATCGTCAACTTAACTCCCAACCTGGGAAGACCGAGAAAAAAATACACATCTTATAGTGTCAGTAGTCTCATCTTATGAAGATCTCCATAAAATAAGCATTAGAATTCATGTTCCAATATAGCATGAATCCAAAGTATAAATACATATATGATTGCACATACTATATCCATAAGATAATCCAATCCCATGTTTATCAATAGGGCCCAATTTGCTATTGTTAAATATTGATCTATCTATGGCCACTAACAAGATGGTTCACGTTATTTCCATAATCTCTCATCATAAGTAGTGTCACTCATACTCATCTCAATGTTATGTTAATTATGGCCACATCCTCGACCCTTGCCTCTACCTCTCCTACATCCTAGGTCACTCTGTAAAACCAATATTATAAAATCTAAAGTTGATGTCCTTTTAAAAATATGGAATCACCAAAAAATTTCTAATAGAGGGTACAAAATTACCCCATTTTCTCGATAATTTTATATAATTCCCAAACTCTTCTAACATAACTACGTAGAGTTGCCAAATTTCTAACTCCTACAAATAATCATCAAAATTTCGAGTATATTTGGCAAAATTGCCCAAAAATGAATCTTATCACACAAAAATAGTGATTTCATTGTTAGAGAATATTACATTATTTGGTACCTTGTAAATACCTTGTAAATATCTTGTCAATATTTGATTTCATGTAATCATTAGTTTTTTTTCATTATTAGAAGGTTAATAAAATATTTCTCCTATGAGAAATATGAAGAGTCATATCTCTCATGAGTTTGAGAGGAGATGAAGAGAGAGTTTGAGAGGAGATGAAGAGGTAGTAGAATATGAAATGACAAGAAAACCTATGTAAAGGCTATATGTAGGGATGGCAAGTGAGATTGCATTGTATTGAATTGCATTGCATCATTTAGTATTGTAATGCATTGTAGATTTGTATCATCCACTTGAATATAGAGTGTTTATTCATTTGAGTCATGGCATGAATATATGAGTTGCATTCTTGTATAAGATATTGTCTGTAATCATCTAAGAAAAAATTATTGTTTAATTTGAGTTCTTACATGATATATGGTGAAAGTATTTAACCTTACATGGAGATTTAATTATTGAATATAGCCCATTTTCCTTCATGTGGTATTAGAGTGAGAATATTTCTACATGATATAGTGTGAAGTATTTGTACAAGAGGGATAACCATCACCATATTATGATAAGGCCTATGTAAGTTCATTTCCCAAGTTTAAGCCTCCTTTTATAGTTCTAAATATTATGTTTTAAATATTGCATTATCTATCCTTTTTTCTCCTAGTCTAAGCTTATTTCTTTAATACAATGTCTAGTTTTTTTATAGCATTATGAGCATATTATTTACCTTGAAATGCATGCAATGAGTGTTGGGTCCATTTTTCTAAGCTATATGTCCCACATATGATTATATTGTCCATGAATATTTGAGAAACCCAAAAAATCCTTGTTATTGGATCATTAAAGCTTATTCAAACCTAAAATCCTAAATAGTCCTCTCTACTAGGAACACCTTGTTGTATATTTGTGTTTAAATTCATTCTACTTGAGAATAAAATCCCCCATGTGCTTGAATTGAAATATAAAACATTGGCCACCAAGAGAACATTTGTTGTATACAACACATAAGAAAATCAATGAACAAAGTAATATGTAAGCTGAAATTCAAAGATAAACTGGATGTTATGGGAAATGTTAGGTTGGAGTCAAAGTCATAGAGCATCAAAGTTTTAAAATGACACCTTAATCTATCCTAGTAATTCACTAATCACAAAGTCAGCTAGAATAAAGAAAAATATATTGTCATATATGTAGAAAATGATATATTACCAAATTTTATAGATTTAATTTATTAAATCAATGAAATCAAGAACATAGACCTTTCCAAAGAAATCAACAAAGGCAATATCAATCAAATCAACCACAATATATACAAACACAAAAACAATATTCAAAATGGTAAAATAAAAAAGGACATATGGTTCAAGAGGCACAAGAATTAGAATCTAATCATGAGGAAGAATATGAATCAACACACAAGGTTCTTATGGAAAAAGAAATATTCAAATCAAGTAAGAAAGAAGAACTGAATCAAAATTATATGGCACCAAAAGGTAGTGAATCTACTCCAAAAAGATATTGTGAAGGAAATGCTCCTAAAAAAAAATATTAAAACTAGAAGAAATGATAAAGAAAATGAAAATTATGCTCATGATGCAAAATGCAAATGAAATATTTTAGAGGAAAGATATGAGGTGTTATTTGAAATCCAAGATGGTAGATGTACAGTGTGACGCTAGACACCTAGCACATAAAATGGATAAAGGATGCGATACTAGTGATTAAGCATTGTTCATGAGAATATTTGTATAGAAAAATGTTTATGTTGATGTTTGTATTAAAGATGCAAAAAGTGTTTGTAAAGTTAAGCCCAAATTGTTAGTATTGATGAAATTTTTTTGATGGAAATAAAAATAACTCTAGATGTGATGATGATAGTTTGAGGTATACAAATAATCAGAGGGATAGTGATAGTCTAAGTTTTTTTTTTTTTTTGTGGAAAACATCCCAAAAGGGATGCCACTTTCGGGTAAGACCCAAGGAGGCAGGGGTATCCATTACGCCAAAAATGCCCAGGAATCGGACCTGGCCTACCACCTTTGACATACTCAAGGAGTAAACAAACACACAAAACCAATTTAAAAATAATTAAATAACAACAAAAATAATAAAATAAAATAAATAACATGCTCCTTGAGTGTGTCGAAAACAAAAGTAGTCTAAGTTGTGTTGATGAATATTTAGATATTGATAGTTATGATGGTTTGAGGTATTCTGAATCTATTAGTATAAGTTATGAATATTATTGTGATGATTTATGGTATTCAAATGGTATTAGAAAATAGTGTGATGATTAGTTTGGTATTTTTTTAAAACACAAAAGGGAATGGTTCAAAACTATTAAGGAAAATGAGATATAATGGAATGAATTTGGGAAAATATGGACAAATAATGAAAGAACCTTTGGTACCAAAAATAAGGCCAAAATATAAAGGCCTTGGGTTTACAAGACAAGGAAATGACAATGAGTTTATGATAGGGAATACTAATACCAATCTTGTGACAAGGACTAATTTTATGATAGGGAACAAGAAAACCAAATTTGTGACAAGTACCAGTTGTAGTCATTGTGGCAAATATGGACATGTTAGAAAAATGGTGGGACCTTCATTATTGTGTTTTTTGTAAAGAAAGTAATCACTTTCAAAAAAATTAGTATGAAGAAAAGAAAAACAACACAATAGATGTGAATTATGGATGGATAAATGTGATAAAATGGAATATGATAGTAGAAATGTTGAAGTTTTTTACAAAAGGAAAAAGAATTTGTTAAGCATAAGAAATAATTCATCCATAAATAATGTTTTGTATAAAAAAATCCTATAGTGGTTGGGCCTATAGAGTAAACGGTAATTGAACATGCAAGAAACAAGAGATATGATAGTATAATGATTGACCTAGAGATATAGTCCAAGACAAAATAAAAAAAAAATCAAAACTAAAAAAGCAATAACTAGAACCAACAGAACCAGAGCCAACAGAATCCAATTAAATATAGAGTCGGAGATTGATCTTTATACTAAATAATGTAATATAGGGGGGTGTTAGAGAATATTACATTATTTGGTACCTTGTAAATACTTTGTAAATATCTTGTCAATATTTGGTTTCATGTAATCATTTTTTATCATTTTTTCAATGAGTTTACTTAGAATTTTATGAGGGGTCCTAGTCCCCTCATATTGAGTGGGTTTGAACCTTGGACCTCTCAAAGAGGATTCAAAGCCCTTACCACTTCAATAAGCTTACAACTATTTAGATTATTGAGTTTACACAGGTATTTTTGAGGGGCCATGATCTCCTCGTATCGAGGTTTGAACTTGGGTATCCTAGATTAAAATTGAAGGACTTACCACTATGGTATCCCTCATGGGCCTCATTATATTTTTATCATTATTAGAAGGTTAATAAAATATTTCTCCTATAAGAAATATGAAGAGTCATATCTCCTATGAGTTTGAGAGGATATGAAGAGATAGTAGAAGATGAAATGTCAAGAGACTCTATGTAAAGGCTATATGTAGGGATGACAAGTGAGATTGCATAGTATTAAATTGCATTGCATCATTTAGTATTGTAATTCATTATAGAGTTGTATCTTTTTTCTTTTTCTTTTTTTTAAAGCAAAAAACCCCTTGCGGGGCCGCCTTGGTCTGAGAGACCACGAACAAGGGGTTCTACACCGTCAAAGTCACCCGGGAGTCACACCCAACCCTGCCCGCACCAACATTATCAATTGGATTTTGTATACCCAATTCAGCTTTTTGGTAGGGTGGAGATTTGAACCTGGGACCTCCCTTGGAGGATTGCCCTCTCCTCTCCAACTCACCTACAACATCTGGGTTAGAGTTGTATCTTACACTTGAATATAGAATGTTTATTCAT
Source organism: Wollemia nobilis (assembly GCA_028583015.1). Lineage (NCBI taxonomy): Eukaryota > Viridiplantae > Streptophyta > Pinopsida > Araucariales > Araucariaceae > Wollemia > Wollemia nobilis. The sequence continues at coordinate 2,727,090 of JAQPPZ010017220.1, read as the reverse complement.
TTGAGTCATGGCATGAATATGTGAGTTGCATTCTTGTATGAAATATTATTTGTAATCATGTGAGAGAATTTTATTGTTTAATCTGAGTTCTTGCTTGATATATGATGAAAGTATTTAAGCTTACATCGATATATTTTCATTGAATATTAGCCCATTTTTCTTTATCCATCGCTCATAGGTTTACATTACTAAAAATATAGTTTTTGGGTTGTTTTTTGTAGTTTTGTTTAGACCCCACCAACCAACACGACATGGAGATTACAGTGGTTGCTTCAAGGATTCCTAGCATACTCCTATCTAGCCTAACTATGTGATTGTGGATTTACTATTATTTCTTGGTGAGAGCTCATTTTATTGCAAAAATTCAAAATTCAAATAAGAGGTTTACCTTGTCAATGTTACCTCCATATGTCATCATCTCTCATCACATAGAAATTCAAGCTATAGGTTGTTCATAATCATTGAAAATACCTCTCTTAAAAGCTAAAGGTCTAAGTGAAAATGAGATTGGAAATTAAGCATTTTACCCCCTATTTATATTTTTGAATAATTAACTACCAAATTCTAGTTTTTGTATAATATTTCATTGAGTTTTGTAGGAGCATTAACGTTTTCCATCAAACCAAAAAATTATCATTGAACCATGTAGTAAAAAATCAAGGTAGGGTTATGCATAATAGGTCGATCCCAAAATGTATGTATAAAAAATAGGTAAATAAAATTTAAAATTGAGGTGAATCGTATCCAAACTCATGTAGGAGTCATGGTGAATTGCCTTTTTTCCTACCAAAAATTATAAAAGCATGGAAATTTTTTTAGTTATGATGAGCGACGCAACACTATATTTGATCATTTCTTTCCTACAGATAGTAAGAGTATAGACAATTAAATTTTGACAACAGACAAATATGCTAGACAATAGAATCTTGACTACCAACAACTATGCTTGATGATAGAATCTCGACTACCGACAACACAATGATGATAGGATTTTGACTACTCGCAACAACATTGTATTGATAGAATCTTGATGATCAGTTGCAACCCTACTAATATTTTAAATAGATATATTGATTGATGATTGGTTGCAACAAGTTACCGATTGATGATTGCAACAAGTTAGTGATTGATGATCGATTACAACAAAGATGTTGATTGATGATTGGTTGCAATGAAGATGTTGATCGATGATTAGTTGCAATGAATATGTTGATTAATGATTGGTTACAACAATATTATCGATTGATGATCAGTTGTAATAGAATATCGTTTGACAATAGATTGCAACAAATATGTCGATTTACAATCGGTTGCAAGAAGGTTGATGATTGGTGATCCATTGCAATACTAATGATTTAATGATAAGTTGCAACAAATATGTGTATTGATGATCGGTTGCAAAAAGTATGTTGATTGACAATTGGTTGCAACACTAGATTTTTGATGATAGGTTACAAAAAAAGATGTTTATTGATGATTGATAGCAATAATGTATAGATTGACGATCGGCAGTGTTACCTACCACAACTCAAATTAAAGCTACCACATGTCAAACCTGTATTTAATTCACATATGAATATGTTTATAAAAAAATATGGACAATTATTTTTCAATATTTTTCACACGTAGAGCACATAAGAGCAAATCAGACAACATCGTACACCTTCTATATTATTACATTGCATCCTATGCCCTGATCCCTCTAAAATTACCTAATTTTCTAATAAATACATCAATGGCAAATTCTTCCTCCTTTGTTCCACCAAAAATTTCTTTCAAAAACCTTGTTTGCACCCTTATTTTTTAAATATTAACCACACTAGGATATGACATGTCAAGGGTATAGGACTCTAATCTTGAGGGTTTAGTGTCAATGTCACAATATAAACATACAATAATTTGTTGCTAAAAATTATTAACTTGTATGCCAATGATGGGTCAATTTTCAAACTCAATCATCAACAAGACTCTCTTTCACTATCAAATCCTCAGATGTTGAGAGATTGACCGGTCTTGCACACAAGGATGCTAAAGCCATCACATAAAAGTTTATTTTAAGTGATGATGACAAGGCATACCTAGAGACCAACTTCAAACTCTTTTTAGATTTTTTGACAAGTATAACTCTCTATATTTTTAGTCTTGATAAAAGTTGAAATTCTTGGTTTCTCAAGTAAGTACTAATTTTATATTACATTTTTTGCAATTTCCTCTTCTAAGTCTAGAAGGGGCTTGACTATTGAATCTGTTCAAGACAAGATTCTTAGAATTTGTATCAAAATATTCCAAGCATGACTTGTTCTACAAGGAAGAAATATTCCATTCTAGGTGTTGGCCTATTCGGTTTAGTATCTTGGCCAAGTAAAATTTGACTAGCGTACCTATATTTTGAACCGCATTAGAATGAATCTCCATAGCATCCAAACAAACATTGCTACCTTTCTCTCCATATGCAATTATATACTCTATTTTTTTATGAATATTATTATAATGTGCATAATAGTACAATATCGACCTAGCTACATCCAAACCTAGCAACTATTGGTATGTCAGTCAAACAGGTGCAGGTAAAAAGAATTATTCAATAAAGTAATAATTTTTATATTCAAATATTTTTTTTTTTAATTTTTTAATTTATACTTAAATGTAGAGAAAATAATCCTCTTCTTATACAAGAAGGGATGCTACTATAAGGGATCATATGCCAAAATCCACTAAATATTTTGACACACTATCAAAATTGACATCATTATCTAGAAGATCTATATCTTCTACTTCTCATGTTTCTCGTCCACCTCTATTTGCACGTCATGTGCAAACTGATGCTAAAGAAGTTAGCCAGACCATACCTACAACATGTAAGCTTACTGTTTCAAGCTTCAGTTCAAGTAATTGATTTAGTTAAAACTATAGTTACTTTTATTGATTTTTTTTTATGTTTTCAGAGCAACATTGCACCAAGCTGCCTTTACATACCGAAGTTGCCCAACAAGTTTCATCTTCATTTGGTAAGTGTAATTAACTTAAATTAATATCTATTTAGTTAATTAAATATTATTGCATCACTTTTTATAAAAAAATTAACAAAATTTTATTGTAATATTTTTTAGGGGTGCCACTACAATTATCCCAAAGAAGACAACATATGATATCGCTTCCACCTCCACAATGACATCAATTTATGAGAGGTCAATAGATCCATGGAAAATAATTCTTTCTTGCAAGGATACAGGGAAAACCAAACCAGACTCTATCAAAATTTTCCAATTTTTCTTTTGGAAATATTTCAAGTATGTAGGGAATTTCAACATTAGATAATCCTCCACTTGATGAGGATTATCTTTTATAGGGTAACATTCTTGGCTATTTTAAAGCATCCTATGTGCTTAAATATCCACATAGAGAAGCATAATAAACTATAGAATTAGCTATCGCTTCCCAAACCTCATCCCATCCCCTTCAAACCAGTGATCATCATCCTCTACCTAATAAAGAGAAGGTGAATTTTTTGAAGATATTTTATTGTCTAATAATTGTGAAGCGACCATAAAAGATATAATACTTCAAGATATTATAAAAATTAAATATTGGGAGTATCATACTAAATTTCTTATCAAGAAAATAAATGCTTAATATATTTTTTTCAAAAAGAGATGATATTTTTTCTTTGGTTGAAAATGAACTAGAAAATCTTGATGCTTGGCTACATCAAGATAAATTTGGCATATTGAAGGCCACATATTTGTATAATGATGATATTTTAGATATTGTCCTGAATAGGTTAAAAAACATTAAAGTTATAGCCCAAACATTTTTTTCCCAATGGAGAAAAAAGTTGAAGATGTTGAGGCTGCAAAGAATGTAGCTGAGGTAAGTCATCTTAATTTTGTTTGTTCTCTTTTTTCCATATAATTGTCAACTGACATATTTTTATTATCTTTTTTGTAGTCTAATTTTTATAACTTGTAGAAGTAGGTGAAAATCCTGCAAGTTTATTTAAAAATGACAAAGAAAAACTTGTAAGAAGCTATAAAATTGAAAGAAATATTACAAATCATAATTAAAGAGAACAACGCTTTCAGGAGGATCATCAAGGAACATAATTTAGATCTTGAAATTTTTTTTAAGTAGAAGGACAAAGAAGTTCTTTCAACGGTTTAATAACATCCTAAGAAATAATAAAGGACATTGCTAGGAAATTTAGAGACAGCAAAGGAAGGCCTGAATAAAACTTGTGCACTACAAGGGCAAACTAGTGATCAAGGACATAAGGAAAAAGAAACCTCAAACTCAAGGAGAGCCCAAAACTGCCTTAGGCCCCCAATATCAAGACTAAAAAAGTGAACACATAGTTCACTAGTTGACTGCAAATTTTGTTGTATTGCAATCAACAATTTTGTACAATGTAATGATATCTTTTGAAATTAATAAAAAAGACATTTCTATAACTTTTTTTTTGTGTAAAAGAGGGTAAAAATTTATTAACTCAGCAAAATATTCATGATACAAAGAAAAAGCAGAAGCTATTCAGACATATCAGCTCTCAATAAAGAAGAGAGAGATTGAGAGCAATCAGAAGAAAGTTGAGACCAATTTTGAACATCCCAACCATCTTGAAACTTAGAAGCCCATTTAGGTAACAAATCCACTACCCTATTCCACTCCCAAGGAATATGCACAAAAGAAATAAAGTCCAAGTGAGCAGAGATATTAAGAATTTGTCGAGCAACCCAACTCAACCGCCAACAACCATGAAGACTATCTCCAAAATTTAACAAATTTATAACAATCTGAGAATCAGATTCACAAACAATCCGACGCCAACCCAAAGCATACCCTTGCTCCAAAGCATATAAAATTGTGAGTGCTTCCATGAAGTTATTAGAATGATGTCCCTTAAAGCAAGAGAAAAAAAATTGGATAGTACCACTACTATCCCGCCCCACACCACCAATACCAGCATTACCCGGATTACCCGGAAGATCCATCCGTATTAATTTTCAGCACTCTCGGAGGAGGCGGATTCCATTTGCCAGCCCTCCGCACCCGATTATTCTGACCCATCCGTCTACAACAGAAATTAGGACCAGGACCATTAACCATCAAGCCTAATCTTTCCATGATCTGACATTTCGCATGGTCCACAGGAGAAATAATCTAACATTTTACAGACACAGTTTCCTGGATCATTCGCAAAATCCTCTGCCAGACCTGGTAAGTAGTTAACTTCTTACCATGGAAAATTCGACGGTTCCGTTCAAGCCAAATCTGCCAAAAAATGCATGAAGGACGACATTTCTATAATTTGTGTATTATATTTCTTAATTATTGTTTCCTAATATACTTGTGTATTGGTTTAAAATTGATGATAATGCAATTATGTTTACTATTGGACTTTATATTTACAAAATAGATATTTGTTATTGGTTTAAAGTTGACTGCTTGATATAGTATAGTTATTTGCAAAATAGATGTACTTAGGGGGACTTTAAATGTACATTAGACAAATATCCAAGAACTTAGTTGAGCCAAATAGTGCTTTCTACAATGCATACAGGACTTTCTATAATACAAATATTTATGAAGGATACATGCATGCATGGGTTTAAATTTATTCAAATACAACCATTGTTTACAATGCTCAATCAAGCAAAACAAGGCTATGATATAAAACATAAATTTTTATGAACGTAGACAAATAATTCAATAACAAGGTTATGATATAAAACATTAAATTTTATGAACAATGCTATGATATAAAACATTAAATTTTATGAACAAGGCTATGATATAAAACATAAAATTTTATGAACATACTATTTTTTTATACTTTTAGTAAACCAGAAAGCCAATTTTGATAACCCAATAGACAACAAATGATAACAAATACTGTCAAATATATCAATATTTTTAAATCTTAGAAATATTACAATGGAGGAAGCTAAAACAAACACTTCTCAACTTGTCCAAAATCACTTGTATGCATAATATATCTTTGCGTCTCCATAATTTGATCATTGCATGTATCATTATCCTCATTATCATGAGTATTAGTGATACCTCTTCAATTTGCTAGAGATTTCCAATATGTCAAACTCTATCATAAGGATACTTGTCCAGCTCATAAGATGATATATATTCTCAAACAATTTTCCAAATTTTTGTCTAACCTATTATGAACCTTAGATTTAATAAAATATAGTGCACTAAAACCCTTTTATCTTCCATAGATCCCAAAATTATTATTTGACATAATTCATATAAATGAAAATATTCATTGATCATATCTTGTAAGACACTACTTGGATACATTTTTTTCCACAAATGTGTAATAGAACCTGTCTCATGAGGGTTACTCAAACACGACATTTGACCAACCATTATCAATCCAAAATGACCTGATTATTTTGTCAAAAGTTCTTTGTTGAGAATACCATTGATTTCAATACCATTGACTTCCATATTTTTAGTGAAATGTTTAACAAGAGTGCCCATATATTTTATAAATAACTCACTTGTAGTATTGTAGTCAGTACAAGGATCCCAAAACATGGGGTTAACCACACCCATGGCCTCAAACAACTCATCTCTTTGAAAATGGTCTCTTATTTCTCTTATCAATATTTCTGCTATTTTTCTCAATTTAATCTTTGTATTGTGTAAAACTACATCAAATTCGTTGTGTGTTATGGGTATTTTTCAATATTATCTATAACTATATGTGATCACTTTTCAAAATAATATAAAGGTATAATTTTTTCATGAACACTAATACAAATATGATCATTGATGTTGAACTTCAAAAAGTTTTTTGGATCATTGACATTTTTTTTAAGTTCTCCAACTATCAAACAAAGGAACCACAAAATTTTATCTAGATAAGTATAACCTATCAATATGCATACATATTTGTTTTCTCATCCTTATGAAATCAATAATATAAATGGATCTTTTTGTGCAAGTTTAATCAAAGTATTCATTTCTTGCAACATTGGAAGAATACCACATAATGTGAGAAGTGTTTCCAAGTCAATCATATGGTATAACAAATATTTTGCGTTAACAATTGCCCTGCAATTTGCATATGTGATCCTTGCTAAGGATTGATATTTTGTAAAAACTCTATATGCATGTTGAAACAATGAAAACCACCTAGTATCTACATCTTTTAACATTTTTTTACCTTCATTGACTCCTAGTGCAAACTATTGAAACTTTGTATGCTCACAATTTTGTATGCAAAATTTATTCTATGAGTCATGCAATGAATGGAGATCAAATATGGGATAATTAATGTCTGAATTCAAACACAAAGACCAATCCTATGTCCTTTCATTGTAGCAGCACCATAAGCTCCAATACATATTAACTTTGTGGCTATTTTTTTATCATCCATTCCCACTATATCCTTTAAACTGGTTACAAAAACATTGTAAAGGTTTTTCACATTACAATATTCCACCATCTTATGTAGTGCTAGTAAATGAGGTTTGTATTAATTGATTTTGGAATGTGTAAACATCCATGCAAATTCAATATGTGTTGTTAACAACAGTTACCTCATCAATTGAAAATGAAATGAGTTTGGTATGTTTTACTTTCTCTCTTAGGTCCTTCTTCTAAACCAATAATAGACATTTTACCATTTGCCAACCACTTTGATCTGACCAATTGGGCACTAGGAAGGTTCTACACATAAATTAGTTGAAATAGGTGCTTATAATTATAAAATCAGACATAGGTCTACCCTTTTGAAGAATAGTATATACAACAACAAACTGCAAACTTTTGAAGCCAAAGTGATCTTATGAATTTTTTGGAATTGAGTTTGAATCGTTCCACCATTCTCAACAAGATTTTGTTGTTGTTTCATTTATTTTTCATACTCTTGTGCATATCTAACATGTATGCATTATGATGCATCCTTCGACCTAATTATTTTCTTAGTTTTTCCATCACTTTATTTTACTATCAAATAAAATTTTTCATAATGTTTTTCTATTATATCTAACTTAATTTATATCTTATGATTCTTTCCTAGTTTTCAACTACAAATTATGCATCTACATTTTGTTGGTATGTCATTATTATTCTCTGGAAGCACCGGATCAATAAAGGGATATGTTGATTATCATTCAATATGAAATGTCCTTCCAATAGTTCAATAGTCCATTCAAGCTAAAGAGAAGCATGTATTTCATTTGAATGATCATTTTCTTTTTTGGTTGGCGTGTCAATTTGAGGAATCTCTCCAAGTGGTTGTTGCATATCATTGTTAAGAAAATATTCATGTGGAGGCATCTCATCCTCTAGAATATCTTCAATTGTTGGCATATCAAGGTCAATAGTGTTTTATGCATACAAAGGTGTTCTATATCATTTTGTAATAACTTACAAAAATTAACTATTTGGTAGGTAAAATGTGTTTGTAGCTTGCATTTGTGCAGATGTCGATGGCTCACTCAATTTTGATATATGGATAAAATATTTTAATATATTTTTTTAATAGAATATTCACCTCCCTTCTTTCCATTGCCAGTAGGTGTCATTGTATTTATAAACAATTGTTTTATGTTAGAAAATGAACATGATATTGAAAAAATTGTGAAAATTCTACAACTAATATAAGGCAATTTGTGATCTACTACCTATCATAGTATTTCTATTTATTGCGTTGCTCATCAACTCTATTCATGATTTTTATAGTTTGTTATGTTCTTTTTGATCGTCTCTCTCTTTTTGTAACTTATCATCTCCTTATTTTCCCTAATCGATTGACTCTTTTGTTGATATAGTCTTATTTTTCCTATCGATAGACTATTCCTCTACAACTGATCAAATATTCTATTGATAGACTCTTCTCCTTTTTTATATTAATAGACTATTCATCTACAATCGATTGACTCTTTTATCGATAGACTACTCTGTAATCGATCAACTCTTTTGTCGATAGATATATCCTCTTCCACCGATTGACTCTTCTATCGATATACTATTACTTTGTAATCAATTGAATCTTCTACCAATAGACTAATCCTTTGCAATTGATAGATGCTTTTTTTTGATAGAATGATCCTCTACAATCGATCATCTCCTTATTTATTCAATTGATAGTCATTGGCCTCTATCGATAAATTTAACCTCTACAACTGATCGACTCTTCTATAGATAGATTAAACCTCTACAACGGATTGACCCTCCTATCTGTCGATAGACTAATCCTCTATAATTGATAATTTGTATTTTTTGAAACTGATTGTATCATGTTTTTCATTGCTACAGGTCATTTTTCAAGGAGAATGAATTTTTTATATGTATGAGTATCACTGTCGCATTAGGTATATATATTGATGGTATAAGAGGTAAATTTGACATGATAAATAAAATTATTTATAATGTCAAGGTGAAAAGGTCCATGATTTAGGCAAGAGTGTTGGTGATTTAAAATAAAAACAATGAAATTATAATCAACATGGGGCGAGCCAACCCAAAAAAAAAATTACATCTAAAATTTTTGGATGAATGGGCCTCGATCAAGGGTCTCCATAGTCGCCAATTTTAAATTTTAAAAATCCTAATATTTATGAATTAATGTGATTCATAGATATTCATAACCTTGAATCAAAGTTTAACATCAACAAATATACTGCCTAAGATTCTTGACCGTCTATGGGATGCTAGGTATTATCCTTTTTTTTTGAAGTTTTAATGCAAGCTAGGATTATTTGCTAAGAGTAGTTTGCTTTTGCAATTTGAAAAGAGAAATTTGCTTTATATTTCATTACTTATTTTAGTTCATTTATTCTAGTTGCTATTTCATTTGTCCTTCAATAACAATATTTAGAAGGCTAGTGTTTTATGCTAATGCTTTGCATTCTATTTAATTGCTTTAGTTTATTAATTTTGAATATTACTTCACTAGCTCTTTAAAGATAAAACTTTCAAAGGTAGTGCTATATATAATTGCTTTACATTTTGTTTATATTTTGCATTAGTTCTCTTATGCTTTGATTACCATATATATCTTAGGGAACTAGGGTAGAAGTCTTATTTACTTGCTTTGCTTTATGTTCTATGCTAGAATGTGTGTTACTTCAACTATTTAAAATTGTTTGGTATAGATTACAAATTCCTTGCATTGAACCTATTTTGCTTTTTCTTGATATCCTAGAGGTCTAGCATAGGGATTCTAATTTTTATGATAACAACACTTTTATATTAATTGTTGTCTCCAATCCTACATGGAACTCCACTTACGTCCGTTTATTTCCAAATTTGAATAAAATCGCTAAGCTTTGCATATGTCTAATCTTTTGAATGTGTCTTTTCATACTCTTGTGTAATTATTTAAACTTCATAGAACATATCTAAAATAGATCTTATTCTAACTTGGTGGGAACAATATGTAAGGTTTGACTTGGATCCAAGAGTTAGATGAAAATACATGCAAGTCACATATGTAACCCATTAACCAAGACATAAAAATACAAACAAAGACTATATTATAACATTCAATGTCTTATACCTTATCCTTGTTCATTTTGTCTATAGGATACTTCTTCACTGCAATTAATACTGAGCCACACAAATCTGGGTTTGTATCTATGATTCTTTTATTGATATTGTCTTCCCATAACATGTTTGAAATGAAAATTATAGGATTTAATTCCTATCCAAGATAGTCAAGTTTCAAGTACTAAAATGGTGAAATATTTGTAATAAAAATAAAATGTGGAATTGAATAAAATAGAATGGATGTGTGATAGTCATGGTACTTGTTGTACACTTAGAGACATTGAATACCCAAAGTGAAATATTTTGTATTGTATTAACTTCTTAAATAATATAAAATGTTATGGTCATGTGTCTCTCTTTTTTGAAATGGTACACTAAGGACAAAAGTTGTTTCCCATCGATGACACTTGTCCTACAAACTAATTCACATGTTGTTGCAAGATCATGATACTATAACAAATTCATACACACACACATACACCTTCCATATTCCATTTCAATACTAATCATAGAAATCTCCTTTAATTATTTTATCAAATTATTTTTTTATGTTGGATTACAACTTGATCTTGTTGAATTATGTGTAATCTAATGTTGTTTAGACTAAGGCAAAAAGTGTGAAGAAGTGCTTATGAGAACTATTAATATAGCATACATGCATATGATTATGTAAGCCTAGGGGAACTCATCATTTATGTAAATCTATAGGTATGTTCATGTAAGCCTAAGACCCCATTTCATATTTCACCTTTAGTAGTATTGGTTAATCCACCATTATGGATAACATTTCTAAAACGGATAATCTATTATTATTTTATTGTAAGGTTAACCTCATAGTAAAGTTTATGTCAACTTGAGTTTTACCTCTCATTGGGGTTTTAGTATCACCATAAGTACTCTTCAATTAGAATCCATTTGTATTATAATTTTAAATAAAATGTGATTTATTAGGGTGTCCATGAGCACCCACGTATTATCTCTCTATTTATTTCTTTTATATCTTAATACTATCTTTGATTTGCTTCTACATATTTTTTGAATATGATCATTGTGAATGCATGTTTTGGAAGGTTTTTGGAAACTCTTATGAATTCAAACATCGTATAAGAGCAAGGATTGAGGTTACATCACTCAATTCCAAAAAATATTCATCCTTCTTGGTGATTGAAGAGATAAAATCAATATACTTTTTTTTTGAGTGGGAATACTTGAAATTTTAACTTGAAATTTTAAATTTCAAAATTATTCATTTTTTGTGCATTATTCTTGCATATATTTGTGCACACTTTGCATGCACAGTGCATCACAACATTACTTGTTTGATTGTTGGTGAATGAGTGAAATATCAAAGGTGAACAACGATTTAGCGATGGTGTTGACTACTCATGGAGAGGTCAGGGTTTCAAGTATTCAAGATTTTTTAAGTTTATTTTAAATTTCCTTTACCCTTGTCATCCTACCATCCCCTATCCATGATTGAGTTGTGTGACTCTATGGAAGTGGCTTATTTTGAAGCTCTCTCTAGTTCAAGTCCCTATGTGGACCCTTTTTCTAGGGGTGGATGTCTGTAAGGGTCTCACCCATAGGTGACACTAGGGGGCATAAAGACCCCCTCCAACTAGAATAAATGTATCAATCCCTACAAACTCTTCTCCATCCATGTATTTGTACTATAACTATTGTATCTCTTCTATGCTTGGTAGAGGTCATCAATTCAAATACATGGAATTTCTTTTTGGACGTATTGCTTTAATGAGTGTGGTGAGTTTATTTCCTCTATCAACTAAATATTGAGGTGCATCAATTGGTTTGTTCCCTTGTTACATTGAGGTTGGTAGTTCAATTACCATAGACAATCATTTTGTTGAGGAAATATTGGTTGGTGGTGGCATACACATGATTAAAAGTAGTAAAGTCTTTCTCCTTTTCAATAGCAATGATGACATAGTGGTAGGTGGATATCTTATGGATCATAAATTATGAGGTAAAACCTCATAATTTATGAGCGCATTTTAAAAAAAAATCATCTCCTTTTTGGTTTCAAGCAATGCGCATGGCACATTAGACTATTTATATGATTGGAATGGCAAGGTTGTTGGTTCAAGCCCCATATATATATATATATATATATAATGCATAAGCAGTCTAGAAAATCACATCAATCAATTTGTCAAACTCTAATTCATGGTTGAAAGTGCAACAAATAATGTAGTGATATCAAGTGGCAGTTTCTGGATTTGGTAAAAAAATTCTAAGGTTTGGCATTTTTTTTTTCTAATTTGGGTGCTAATACACCAAATCTTCCAAAGGCTATAAATTTTGCATATAGAAGTGTTTGGTTTCCTTTTTCTATATTACACATTTTTTAATTTCTATATAGTGGTGACATCAATTTACAAACTTGTTATAGTTATTTTAATGGTATTTTGTGCAAAATGTATTCCTTAGGGTATGTTACTCATCTCAATGGATAAAATTATAGCACTTGGTTAGTTCAAATAGAAGGATTACTCAAAAGCAAGAATATTTGGTTCATATTCAATAATGAATTAGACAATCTTAGTGATCACGACCTCGATAAGAGAAAGAAGGAAGCTCTTGGACACTTCTTCATGTTAGTGGAACCAGATGTACTTTTCCACATCATAGAGAAAACTAATCCTATTAATAAGGCAAGGTAAATACTAATGAAGAGTATGCCAAATATACTACTTCTAATATTTTTTCTCCCTTTCATACATTTGGCTTGGTTCTTTACGTGAATGCTACGACTTTCAAACAACCATAACCCATATCTCTTGAAGGACTTTTCAAGCTTCTAATCTAGTATAAAGTACTAATACAAAATTATGGAATTCTCCCATACACAAGCTCATTCAAAAGACTTCAAATCAATGGAATCTAAGGCTCAATTGTCTAAGGGTAAGTCTAAGGTTTCAAAGAAGTCAAATACTTGTGAGTATTGTAAAAGGGAAGGACACTCCATCAAAAATGTATTACAAGACTAAAGAATATTGAGACAATTCTTGAGGACTAAACGTAAGCTTTTTGATGATGAATATGAGGATGGAGATGGAACAAAGTAGACCCATTAAAGCATACATTATGAGGGGATGTTCTACTTTTAATGCCTTCTCTACTTGGCCTTATCAACTCAAATTATTGAGGGTGTTGAAATATTTGTAATTTGATTTTGTTTAGGCCAAGAGCAAAAGTGTGAAGAAGTACTTATGAGTGCTATTAATGTAGCCTACATGCATGTGATATATAAGCCTATGGGTATTTATTATTTATGTAAACCTATAGGTATATTCATGTAAGCATAAGGGCCCCTTTCATATTTCATCCTTAGTGGTATTAATTAATCTATATTTATGGATAATCTTGCTTAAAAGGATAATTTATTATTTTATTATAAGGTTAATCTCAAGGTTAAGTTAATGTCAACTTGAGGTTAACCTCTCATTGGGATTTTGGTATCACTATAAATACCCCTCAATGAGGATCCATTTATTATAAGTGTAAATAAAATGTGATATATTATGGTGCCCATAAGCACCCACCTTCTACTTGTCATTTCTCTCTTTATTCCTTTAATCTATTAATGTTATCTTTGATTTGCTTATATATATTTTCTAGATATGATAATGGTGAATGCATGTTATGGAATGTTTATGGAAAATATTATGAATTCCAACAGAGCTATCACTTACTTGTATTCCTTTTTTTCATCCTATTTTCTAAAAGTGTTTTATAACTCATTGAATACTCATAAGAAATCAGATTTTTCGCAAGTAAATACCCGTGCAAGTTTTTTTCTTAAAAATTGGGCCAAGAAAATTGTCAACTTGCAGTAATTTTCTTGACCATTTATTGTTGAGTTCTTTATGATTACTTGTCGAAACTCATGTGAGAAATAATTTTTAAAAATAACGCTCAGAAAATATCTCTCTCACTAGGCATTTGTAATTAGAATTAGATTTGACATCTACAAATTCAATCTTTGACATCATCAATGAACACTTGTCATATATTGCCATTGTGAGCTCCACAAGTATTCCTAACATTGAATATTCCAAATTGAGCATATCTTTTGAAGTAAAATTTGTTTGTTTGCTATTAGAGTTTGTGTTGGTATGGTCTAAAATTTTCTCTCAACTACATTATCACCAACATCTTGAGTTTCTTCTTCAAATGAGAATTTTAGAATTTCGTCACCTCATTATTGGTACACCTAAAAATCATGGATGCAATCCAAGACCACCTATATAATAAATAATTATGGTAGGAAGAGTAGAATGTTACTAATGGAAAATTTATCATATGTGATAAACGTGGGGATCTTAGGGATCGATTGCTTGTTCTTACCTATTCCCAAAAATTGCATGTGCATTAAGAATCATACTTTCTTATTAGGAAGAAAAGACTCATCTTTTGATGTTGGGCATCAAGTAATTAATCCACCAAAGCCTATAACTTCATCCACATCACTAAAGACATAAAGAATTCATGGCCAAAACATAATTGTTCCATTCCAAAGTTTTAATTGAATATATTTGAGGGGAAATATGTTTTACAAAGAACACGTAACCTCTTAGTTTGGGAACTTAACTTCAACATCCATGGTCATATTTGAGAACACTTAATATATGGTCCTTTTCCCATTATGATAATTAATAAATAATTTAAATGTTTAAAACAAGTACAATATTTTGATAATTTTAAAATAGGTAGGACAACATTGGTATATTTATTGTATTGTTGCACCCTCATGAAAAATAGAGTAGGATTTTAGTTCCAATTAAACTTTTCACTTAATTTCATGGGTTTTCAACTAGCCCAATAGTGGGACCAACATGAACAAGTATTTTCCAAAAGTAAATAAAATGTTTGTTGGAATTTGTGTCTCATTTTTTAATATCTTTTTGTCAAGTTTCATTTACTTTGTTTGTAAGGTTAGGTAGTTTATGCCTATTGTAACAAGTTTAATGGAATTACAATATTTATTTTTTACTAGACAAACAATGTTATGGTTTTAATTTGCTATTTGTATTCTTATATGATCTCAAAAAGGAATCATACAATGAACAAGATTGAGTGTTTTTTACGTTGTTAATCTTCACAACAAAATTATATCGTGTACCAATCATTGGGTCTATGTTGGATGGAGTGTAAACAAAATATCCAAACAATAATTTATTCAATGAACCAGGATGATTATTATTTATATTATCATTTCTGACAAGGGAATTATCCTTTGAACCAATCATTAGATCCTTGGTCAATGGAGTGTCAAAGAATAAATATTCTAAAAAGGAATGATGTGAACCCTTAACATTCAAATACAAATAAGCCAACGTACCAATATAGTTGTAACAAAAAATGATACTATTATAGAATATGAAACTCACTCAAATGGGGATGCCTATTTGCATTCACATAAACATGGAGAATTACTATTTACAATTACTATGAATCTTACTAAAGAAATATTATATTTTATAAAACAAGATATATTCGATGAAAACTTGAATTCTATGGAATATTGATCCAAACATGCTCTCATATGGGAGAGGAATATGGTATGGTGTTTCACGTGGGAGAGGAAGATGCAGGTTCTCAAGCGAAATAGGTGCTACCATTAAGTCAAGTATCATCCTCCATGAGGGTTGGTAGGAGAAGTAGGAGAAATTTTTCAAGTATATTTTTGAAGGAGGAAACTCATACGACATGGACTCCCTTAAAAAATACTTGCAAGATGCCTCCTCCTCCCCTGGTATCTTGACCCCTGGGTTTTCTCCTCAAATATCTTTGAGGTTTGAAACCCCTAAGCTTTTGATTGATAGATATGGTCCAGGATGGGTTTCTTGTGAGGGCTACGCTAGCAGATCTAGACCTATTATCACTAATGATCAACTACTAGGGTTGGGGTTTGCTAAAACCCCTAAGCTTCTGATTGATGGATCTAGTCCAGGTGGGATCTTATATGAGGATTGAGCTAGTGGATCTAGACCTAGTAGTGTTGATAATCAACCGTTAGGGTTGGGGTTTACTAAAAACCTTGACCTTCTAATTGACGGATCTGGTCTAGGTGGGACCTTATGTGAGGGTTGTGCTAGCAAATTTGGACTTAGCGACACTGATGGTCAATCGCTAGGGTTGGATGGCTCTAGGTATGATTTTGGGCTTGTTGTTGTATCACCTCATGAGGGTATTGGGATGGGTCCTCCTAACCCTCTCGTTCATCCATCTTTTATCGATAAAATTCACTCCTCTTCAATCCTTCTTGGAGGTGTCTCTTTTGAGTTACTTCCCAGCCAAGGTAAACTGAAAGTCCCTTATGAGATTACTTCCTTGGTAGTTTCTTAGGATTCCTTTTCTCTCATCAACAAATTTGTGGGTTCTCATCCCAACATTGATTTTATCAAAAAGTGGGCTTTCGCTAAATGGAAGCCTTGTGGGCATATGGAACTTGTAGCCCTCCCTAGAGGGTTTTTCTTCATCAAGTTAAACAACATTGAAGATTCAAGGTGAATCCTTTTGGGTGGTACGTGGTTCTTAGGTAAACGAAGTCTCTTTCTTCGAAGATGGTCTCTTGACTTCAACCCTAAGACACAGAGCATCAACTTCACCCTGATTTAGATCAGGCTTCCCAGATTACCAATTTAGTTTTGGCATGAAGATGTTCTTTGTGGTATCACTAGGGCTATCAGAGATCTTATAGCCTTCAATCTTGCAACTAAAGCTAATTCTTGAATGGTTTATGCAAGAATGTGCATGAATATTAACTATAAACATAGAAAATTAACCCACTTCAGTAGGTAATATTTCCTGAGCCCTTTGGGTGACCCCTTAGACTTGCCTAAGGCAAGGGCAAGGCTTCTCACCCCTGTTTTACCTATTTTATCTCTCTATGCAAAATCATGCTCGGTCCCTGATGAGGTTTGACTTTGCATTACGATATCGCGGTCGTCTCGAACAGAGCACAATTTCACCTTTTTAGGGTTTGACAAGTTGAAACCCCAATTTTTTAGGGTTGGTGTGTTTTACATCGGCCCTCCTTGGTTTTTCCACTCTTTTCACCTTCAATAAGGAGGGTTTGATTTCACTTTTTACACACAACACATGCTCACATAATCGACATTCTAAGGATTGAGGATTATTGCTCACCAACATTTGATTTCTTGCACAGTATTTTTCGTTCTACATCCTTCTTCTTATTTCACAAGCAACTTTGAAGTGTGGAGTTTGATTGATTATATGTTGCATTGGATTGTTGTTGTTTGCTTTTGGTGGATTTTTGTTGGAGCCCTAAGGAGAGATTAATCATCTGGGAGATTTTAAACCCTTATGTTTTACTTTTGTGCTCTCTGCTAGGTGAATTCACTCTTCTACATGCATATTTGGATTTTTTGAATGATGAAATCAAGCTTCTAAACTTGTCTTTTATTTTCATATAGTTTATGCAAAATCTTGCCCGTCTTGCTACGGGGTACGACTTCACCTTGCATTATCGCAGCTGCCAATTACGGGGTGCGATTTTTCTTGAACCAAAATTGGGGGTAATTTTTTGTTCATGTTTTATTCATTGCATCATAGACTGTATTTAGGGCATAATGGTATATTCTATTTTTGTAAATTCATCATTCTTCTTTATCATATTGTATTATTTTTATTTTTCTCCAAAGGTCAATTTTTGCTTTCAATTATCAAAGGTCAACTAAAAGGACCTAGGGGCTTGACTATTGCACCTCCAAGCACTCTTTTACATTGGCCTAAGTAGGCCGCCTAACGCTAGTTCCATTTTCAAGTGTTTGTTGAGTTATCTTGCAGGAATAGGGATTATTGATAGCATTAGACAAAGAGATAAAAGCAAGGATAAATCATCGGATAAGCTAAGTATTTTGATTAGTCTTTAGGTTGTTTGTTGAGTGCTTTTATTTCTATTGTAAACCTTAGATTTTATTTTATTAAAATATATTTAATTAATTCTAGGCATTTGAAATATAAAACAACATATAGTGTGCACTTAGGGTTAATCTTGTTTGTGCATTTCTCTTGAGCCCTTGCTTAAAGGTTATCTATTTAGAACCCTAGGTTAGAAAAGCATTCAAATTAAAGAATCGTTCTAGGGTTTAGATCTTGTATTCATACATTTTGTATATCTGCATTGTCTTTTATCTTTTATAACATAGATATAGAAAGGCCAAATCTAGGTGTTTGTCTTGAATCTCATATATCAAACATTCTTGAAAACCAAAGGACTTGGAATGAGTCCTAAAACAATTCCTGGTGAACCCTTCCCCATCCTTCACACCCGAGTGTAGAGAACAACACAACCCCCGTTGTTCACCCAATAAGGCTTTCTATCTTTATAGATCCAACCTTATTTGGGAATTGTACGCAGTAGGGATTTTTTTCCCCTCTACATCTTTGGTGAACCCTACATGAACACCTCCTTTTCTTTTAAAACTTTAAGAAATATCATTAAATTTATTTGTGTGGTTGGATAATCTTAATAATATCTTTAAAAATATTTTTGTTTCTATTGTTAGCATTCTCTTCTATCTTTTCATTTTTCTAATGGCTCATGTCCTTAGAATTCAGCGAAAGCATCTTGAATATGATTGTATTCCTTTGAAATATGATCAGATTTATAGTGAGGATCCTAACATAGATCCATAAGAACAGGGCAACATGGATACTAAGATGATTTTTATCCTTATAAGGGACCTAATGGTAGCTTTGTCTTTTCATCATTTGAGCATATTTGGAGCTTTATGAAATCTAATAGGGATAGGATATTGGGAGGCATGGAGTGAGAAGCTCATATTGAAAGAGATGAGACCCCTCCACATCCTCCAATAAGCTTCCCTATGCTTAACCAGGAAAACCCCTTGCCTAAATTAGTGCATCTTGATAAGTTAAACTCGGTTTTTGATACCACTACTACCACCAACATTGGAAGTAATGTGCAAGCTCCTACAATTAGTAGTGTCACTCAAAAGGTGTTTTCAATTTCTTCCTCAATCTTCTAATATCAACACTTTTGCTTTTTTTCTACCCAATGTTAGTTGTCCACTTTCACAAGGTGCCACATATAACAATAATATCCATGCTTCCAACTTGAATCAAGCATTGGTTCCTCAACACACATATGGAAATCTAGGAACAATGCATAAAAATAATCCAAAAGTATAGAATTTGGAAAATATGGTGAAACAGTTGGTTTCAAAAGTTGATATGATTCAGCCTTCAAGTTTTACTTATAGTTATAAGGAAATATGTAATCAGCCATTGGATCCTATTGTTGCTACTAGGCTTTATCCTAAGAATTTTTCTATGTCATTTTTGCCTAGCTATAAGGGTACAGAAGATCCAATAGAACATTTAAGAAGATTTAGAACAACTTGCCATGATTTCATT
Organism: Wollemia nobilis; assembly: GCA_028583015.1. NCBI lineage: Eukaryota > Viridiplantae > Streptophyta > Pinopsida > Araucariales > Araucariaceae > Wollemia > Wollemia nobilis. The sequence continues at coordinate 2,707,149 of JAQPPZ010017220.1, read as the reverse complement.
TATGATGATATGTTGTTGCTTAAAACATTTCCTAAAATTCTTGGTGGCATGGCATTAGAGTGGTACTATCTTTTGCCTAATTATTCCTTAAATAATTTTGAAGAGACGGTAGAATTATTTGTTCAGCAATTTGGTGCTTACATTGAGAAATAATTGACAATGAAAGATGCGTATAATTTAAAACAAAGTAAAGAAGAAAGCTTTTCAGAATTTTTGGCTTGTTGGAGAAGTTTAGTTGGATGTTGGAGATATACTTTACCTACTAAGGATATGCTTGAGATATTTATTGGTAATTTACAAGAACAATCTTATGCATTAGAGACTACTACTATTTCATATTTTGATCAAGTAATTGATTTAGCAAGAAAAGTAGAACAGGCTCTCATCAGGAGAGGTCAACTGAAGGTTAAAGAAGAAAAACCTACTAAGTCTCAACATAAGAATAAGCACATAGGTGGTGATACCGAAATGGATAGTAGACCTATTAACAATATTACTAACAACCCACATAAAATAGTACTTCAAAAACCTCCACAAAGGAATTTTAAAAGGCTTAATATGTCTATGGAAGTAACTTTGAAATGACTCTTAAAAGCTAAGGCAATTGAGTTACCTCATATTAGACAACCAAATACTACAACTCATTGGTATAAGGTAGATCAGCATTGTGCATATCATAGAGTGGAAGTACATTGGATAAATTCTTGTAATAAATTGAAACATATAGTTCAGGATCTGATTAATGCAGGACGCATTGACTTAGGTAATTCTCAAGCAGTGAATAATCAAGTACCTGTCCAACAAAATATGACTACCAATCAAGATATGGGAATATTTAGAGATCCATTACCAAAATATAATAAACATGTAGTAAATCAAGTGGCTCATCAGAATGAGCCTCCTCATTATGGTAATATGGTTGGCATAGTGGGGATAACTACAAGAAGACAAGCTCAGACTCAACATCGTTAGCAAGAACATAATTCTATATTATAGCCCAGTTTAGTATTGAAGAATAATCAAGAAAAAGTTTCAGATACAAGGATTCCACCTATTGTATTAAGACTACAACCTAAGGTTTCATTTGATCTTCAAAAGCAGTTGGCTAGTAATTCGATGAATATTTCAGTTTTAGAACTCCTTCAAACTTCTTCCAGTCATAAAGAGGATTTAATGGAAATTTTAAGACAACAATTAGTTCCCTCAGATATTTTACCCAATGCTATAGTTAATGTCATAGGTTCTCTTGGGATACATCACATATCATTCTTGGATGATGATAAACCTTCCTGAAACCTACAATAAGATTCTCCACTTTACATCATTGCACTTATTGGGGATACTTTTATCGAGAAAATTTTGATTGATAATGGTTCTTCCCTCTATTTTTTTACATATCAATTTTTCAAAATTTTGGATTAAAAGATGAAGACTTAACAAAAATTGATATCATTATAAAAGCTTTCAATAGTGAGTCCTAAGAAGCCTGTGGTGTCATATCTCTTCCTCTCAAAGTTGGGCCTAAAATATTGGATACTTTTTTTTATGTGGTGCATTGTCCTGCATATTTTAATCTTCTTTTTTGATGACCTTGTATTTATGCAATGAAGGTCGTCCCTTCTACTCTTCATCAGTGTCTCAAGTTTGAGTTTAAGAATCAAGTTATCATAATTTCGAGCGATCCTCGACCATTTGATTTTTTTCAAATGTAGAGTGAGCTTGATCTGAGTTCAACCTATGTCCCTCAATCTCTTCAATGGTTTCTCCGCGTTCCTCATCTCAAATATCAAAATAATTTCAAATTTTAAAATGAGTAAGGAACATATCTTAAATTCTTCATCGCAGGATCATGATAATCAATTTCTTCAAGAACCTCTTCTAGATCTAGCTAATCTACCACCGTCACCAAGAACCATGGGTTTACCCCATAAGAAAGGTGATGTTGTACACATTGGTACGTGTACCTTTGTCTTCACAGGAACTACCTTCGAGAAAAAGATACGTGGTAGAAACTCCTCTCTTGTTGAGTATTATTTTTCTCATTGTTACCTTTCCAATGATTATCCACTTTCTAAATAGATCTTATCTAGTATAGGATATATAGGTAAAGGCTTGGGGCTACAACAAAAGGGTATTCAAGAGCCTTTGAATGTCGATATCTAGCCTAGGATATGTGGCCTAGATTTTATACCTAGTAAAAACCAACCTTTACCATTTGACAATGATGATCATATTATGACTAATGCTGAATATATGAATTATCAAAATTCAGGAGTGGGTGATGAGGATGATGGTCCCCCTTATTCTTTTGATGTCTTTCTTTACAATATGATTGATTATGTGTGTTCTAAAAGTAAACCTTCTATTTTAAAAGAGGACCCTACTTCGTTGTCCTATAGTGATCTTGCAAAGTTAGGAATTGCTCCTCCTTATGTTAAAAATAATGGCTATGTTCGAGAGTGCATTGATTATCATGCTATGGTTGCCAAATAAAGAGCTATGAAGGAGCCTCTCCATATTTTTAATTATCGATAAGGCTTACATTTTAGAGATTTCTTTTATAAAACAGTCCATAGCACACTTGTTCTTTTTGTTAAGAAAGGTGGCACTCTTAGATGTGTCGACTTTCATTTTGCTTGCTTAAATTAATTAATTTAAATTAACTAATAATAAAACATAAAAACAAAATAAAAATTGCATCAAATAAATTAATCATCATTTAACTATACATTTACATTTGCATTGCATGCATATGCTTTCTCATATTGCATTGTTGCTTGTCATGCTTTTGCATTATCTATTTGACATATAATTCAACTTGAATGCTTTAATGTCATATTTTGCATGATTGTTTGTTCATGGTTGCTTGATCATATAGATTTTTGAGGATCTTGCAAAAATGGCATGTGATGATACCTAGTTAGGTCGTAGCTCACATGCATTGCACTCTCTCTAGGGTTCTGATGCTTAGTAAGATTCCCACCTAGGGTCTTCTTCTTTAGTCTTCTTTCTAGATTTTGTTTGTTTCTTCAAAATTTTATCCTCCTTGGTCTTGGAAATAGTGAGATTATCTCTTAGATCAAGGATGATAGTTCATTAATATTTCCTTGTCACTTTTCCATTGCCTTATTTTTCTAGTCTTTGCTTTTGATAAGGAGATACGTGCATTTTTTTCTTCCTTTTGGTCCTTCTCGAGTTGTCTTCTCAACACAATTGCACACACTCATTATCTTGTTTTCTTCTCTAAACCCCTATCAAGGGTAGCACTTGCCTAATAAGTAAGATATATATATATATATATATATATATATATATATATATATATATATATATATATATATATTATCCTTATATTACATCCCACATGGGATAGCTATACATCCTAGCGGGTATCTTATCGGATATGATCTTCTATCGGGTTATACTCCCTTTTGACTCAGTGGGCTCAACACCCCATTATAGGATAAGCTCCTTAGCCATTTTTAGTAGGCCTTGGCATACATCCTAGTGGGTAATCACCCCATAATAATCAATTAGAGATAAACCATCCATAGAGGGTCAGACTCCAACACCTCATCATTTACAATGAATACTATACCCATAGTGGGTTTAGCTCCCTCTTTTTTGGTACAATTCATAGTATTTAGTCACATTGGTCCCTTGTGACCTATGCTGATTTCAATACTATGTTTTGCCTATCCTTCTCTATTTCATATGGTTGACCTTTGGATTATCTTCTTCTTCATCTTCTCTCTCTTCTTCTTTGTATTATTGGTCTTATTTATTTATCTTTTTCTTAGGTTTCCTTTTTTATTCCATCCATTTTCATCCATGCATTTCATATAGCCTTGCATTTAAGATATATTGCATGCATGAAAATCAAATTAAAGGACACCTAATATAACAATTAAAATCACATGCACACATACACAAAATATAAAAAGAAGTAGGTATGTATTACTCGATGAAAAGAGAGAGATACAATCATGTCTGGTTGGTGTACCGTAGTCTAGTTTGGGTACATTCAACCAAACCCTAGGGATGCATACCATAATCAAAATTGGCATGTCATCCTAATCTCTAGCCTAGCTCTGAGGACCTATCTCCTTTACTTCACTCAGAGGAGGAGGTGGTCCATGCAGTCACATACCCACAAATGGTAGAGCCAAGAATATTCATGATTGATATTATGACCTGCTAGCCGACTCGAGGGATAGAGGGAGTATCACTCTCTACCCCACTGGTACCACCTAGTAGTACATAATCTCATAAAATGTAGCCTACTAAATAGCCACCTTTAGTCTCTCCCTGCCCTTTGTAGATCTGATTGTAGAAGGTGAACTTCGTCGTTAGCTTGGTTGGTCCCAAAGACAGCCATCACCTCTGCTCGAGTCCTATGGCACTCTGTATCCAGATGGATCACCTCCCCTTAGAGATGATTGGCTTATGCTCAAGTCGTATCCCTCTCCCTCTCTACAATACTTAGTGAGCCTTGTAGTCCCTCGATCCTCTTGGACCTATCCTCTTGGAGCAAGTCCACTTGCCTCTACAAAGTTACCACCTATGCCTATAGAGCCTCTGCCTCCTTCCTTAGATCCCCTCATCTTGGAGCCTAATCCTGGTTGGCTACCATTGATGTGGAGGTCTCTCTTGATCCTCTACATAGTGGTACCCTGGCCTCTATGGGGGCTGTAGACACCCAAATCATGTTATGCTTAGGGGAGCTGCTCACATAGACACACTCATAATATCATAAGACATAATCTTGGACTTTCCAAGCATCAACAGTGGTTCTCACCACTCATTTGGAACCTTTTCAAGCCATCCAAGCTTGGTTGCTCAAATCAAGAGTGGCCAGATCCTAGCCACTCAAGCCTAGAGTGGCCAAACCTTAGCCATTGCAGACGACGGTGGCTAAGCCATAAGAATCAGTTTGCTGACAAACAGGCCTAATCACAAGCAGAAGTGGCAATCTGCATGCAATAAAGGTGAGCGGGAGTGACTTTGCATTCCTTTTCATGACCAATTCACATGGGAGGTTTGAGTTTGCATTTATACTTAACTAACCTCCAAGCATAAAAAAAGGATAAAATATTCTCATACTAGCAACCAGTTCGCATAGAAGACTCGAGTGGGAAGTTAGATTTTAGTTAACTGACCTTCAAACATAGACAATGAACAAAAGCTTCTCATGCTAACTTGCACTACGCATGAGAAATTCATTCCTAGGGCTTGGACATAGACCTAGAATTTCACACTATAAAAGGTGCAAGCCTAAGAGCACCAAAGGAGATATACATGAGAGATCATATCAAAGAGAGAGAGAGACATCTTTTTGAGGAGACCTTTCAAGACTTGGAGAGTTCTCTTTGAGATCACGTATACGATGAAGCTCTGATGGATTGAAGAGCATAACATCTACTATTTCAACATCATATTACAGTCTTTGACCCATAGCTTTGGGGCAAAGAGGGTAAGGTTTACTTTAGCGGTCGCTATCTTGGATAGTGGCCCGCAGGCTTAGCTTAGGATAGACATAGCTTCTTTTATTTTGTTCTTTATATTTTCACGTCATTAGCATAGATTTACATGATTTTATGGCATAGTTTTATCATATTTCCATTACACTCTTTGATTACTAACAACCTCATCCGGGGAGGCAATCTTGGACACCTAAATGTGTGTTGTTGTTTCATTGCTTGCAGGGCCATAGGTACATCAGACAAATATTGCAACATACGAGAGCAAAAGGGATCCCTCTAGGAAACAAACCTAGAGAAGGAGGCATTTGTAAGCCCTCATACATTTTCGTGTGTGGAATCGGGAAGCTTTTATAAGCACACCACCTCTTCACGGAAGGGGCACTCCTTGCCTATTTGTAATTTATAGTATCAAAATGGGTATCCCTAAGAGGGACCGACATGTAACCAAGATTCAATATCAATAAAGAGATATGTCTTTTGTTGTTTCGTGTTATATATTTTTTCCTCTTGTCTTTCCATTTTTTCTTTGGTAATTTAAATAGCATTGCAAGTAGGGTTTTGAGAAGGGACCGATGTGTGCATTCTCAAGGTTGCTACATATGGCGATCACAGTGGGACCACCACTAATTTTTCATTTTTTTCCAGAATGCTAACTTAATTTTGTGTGTCAGTCTAGCCGCTCTGAGCTACAGTGGCCAAAAACTAGATGCTCTGAGCTACAACGGCCAATAGAGCTTAGCCACTCTGAGCTACAAAGGCTAATAACCAGCCTCTCTAGTCAACAACGGCCAGAAATGGAGTGCAGTAGAGGTCAAAACATTGACTCTCTGAGCTGGATCAAAGGTTGGGATAGCTTCTCTAATATTTTACATCTTTCTATCTACTTCTATGTGTCTAAAAATAGAGAACTTAATGCACATTTATGTTTGGAAATTGAAATAATAAAAGGAGAAAAAATTAAGCATTTCGCATATCTTAGATCTTATTTTAAATTTTCCACTAGGCGTTGCTAAAAACAGTGGCTTATGCCTAAAAAATTTTCCCTAGAATCCAACGTACTAGACATTGTATGTTGTTTGCTTGCTTTGAGGCCCTGCTAGAGGCCATAGTTGCACGAAGTGAGGTGCGCTCATACAAATCATAGTATTTCATGCATCTTTCTGAATATTGAAACACATTTTTGCACTTAGGCATATAGGAAAGATTCATTGCTGCTATATGATGCACTTTATGTTATGCAAGCTTAAAATGAACACCACACACACACGTCTCATTTAAAACATTGGAGAGTTGGATTTCATCATCAACATTCAATTTAGTCCAATGACGTTGGAATTCATCTCCTTCCACTGGTTTGCCCCCTAGAGCTTCCTAGAAATGGATTGAGAAACTTACTTATAGTGACACTAAATTACTTTGTTCAAACTATCTCCCACTGTTGGAACAATCATTGGTTTAGAGTGGAAGAGCTAGGCAAACCCTCCATTGGGTCTTCAACGGTGTACCCTAGCTTCTTTTGAGAAAATCATGTTTGGCATAAGTGTAATTTATTATCACTATGGATGAGTCTTCTCATTCTTAATCCAAGAACAAGAGCAAAGAAATCAAGAGAACAACACATCAAAACACACCAAATAGTTTAGGGCACACTTAAATCGATAAGCAAGATAAACATTTGTTTGGTATTATGTGGTCATTCCTAAATTGCAACTCAAAAGATCAATTCATAAAACAACATGGTCAAAACAAGAATTAAGCACCCTTGGTATGATACCGAGGGAGAGATAGAAGCAATTCATGCCCATAGGCAGAGTCATAGTAACATTGAATGACCTACCCGTAAGACCGTGAAACGTAGCTCCACGAGCCTAAGGGATGATAACTCAACGCTTAGGGGATATCCTAGAGAAACCCCAATTAAGGAACCACATCATGGAACAAAGTTACATAAACAAAAAGAGGCTTCACAACCATCCTCATCAAGAAGACATGAGGAGACCTCAAGGGCCTCCTCTAAACACACAGAAAAATCTCAAAGACATGAGGAAGCTTCAAGGGCTTCCTCCTCACATGGGCATAAAGAATATTCTAAAACCCATTCTTCATATAGGGATGATGAGACTGCTACATCTCCATCCACATGGAGAAAACATGTTACCACCAATACCTCTTCATCAAGAAGGCAAACAAGAATTGCAACACCTCAAGCCTCACAAGAAACATATGAAATAGGTCTGGCAACTGAAGGGCAGGAAACTAGAGCAACATCTAGTCATGGGAATCATATAGAAGAAAACCTTCACACAAAAGGAAATATTCTCATAGACTATGACCTCATAGGAGTAAATGGCACCCCACGAGACCAACCATAGAAAACAAGACATCTAGATAGGTTGGATCGATTTCCCACTCAAATAATTGTAGCTACTAAGAACTCTACATCTGGAAGCTCATGAACTGTGACTTCTAAACACACCTCCTATTTTGGGGATACCTTAGAGCGATCCCACAGAAGACACGTGGAGTCTGATCATAGGTATACTCAACAGTACACTGAACAAGTCACATTAACTATCAAGAGTATAGATATCGTAGAAACCCCCTCGAGGAATCTGTGAGTCAAGACAACAAGTATAGAGTTAGATAAACATGATTCTTCTATGATAGTACAAAATGACTTGATGAGGTGGTTATAAAATGCATTACGTAAGGAGTGAGAGCTAGTAGAAGTTCTCGAACAAGAGAAATAAAAAGAAAGACTATTGCGCCAACATGAGCAGTGCTTAAGAGAGCAGGTCGAGCGGTTAGCTCTTAACAATTTACAGATAAATGGTGGTGACCAACAAAGAACAAGACGCACTAACTCAACTAAGGAAAGGCACTAGACAAGATAGCCCACAACGAAATATCCCACCAAACCATGAACGAAATCCAACTAATGGGGAAAGGGAAAACATAACAAACCAGGATCATAATCCTGGGTCCCCTTGTAGGGGGGAGGAAAATGGAATAAATCAAATGGATAGAGAGTTATCTCCATTGCCACTATGAATAGGCTTACAAGATGAGGAAATCCATGCATCAAAGGCATTTCAGGAGCTTGCTGAAAAGATAAAAACCTTTGAGAAACAAGAGGTAGTTGGGAACTCACCAACATTGAGCAAAATACACAACCAACCATTGTTCCCATAAATCTCTAGCTCTTCATATCCTAAGCACTATGACATGCCTAGGTTAGAGAAGTTTAAATGTGAAGAGGATGCACAAGAACATGTCACCAACTTTATCAACTTGTTAGGATCCTGCTATAAAATAAACTCAAATAACACACTCTCACACAATTGATTGGAAATAAACTCACATAAACATCATATTAATATTCAGAACAAATTACACATTATAACAAATTACACATAAAGGAACAATCTCACAATAAGATAGAATCGCAGGCCTCTTCGATGGGGCAACCTCCTTCAACACTTCATTAATTTGCAAAAGATGAATACATTGGTGCCTTCTCGGGTATTTAAAGATTTCCCTTCCATGGTTGGCTTACATGCAAAATGCCACCTGGATTACATGCATAATGCCACCCGAATTACATGCATAGTGCCACTCAAATTACATGCACAATGCCACTCGAATTACATGCACAAGGCCACCTTACATAACCTATCTACCATGTGTTACATAAAAAGGGTGTCATTTGTCATAGGCACTATATAAGCTAAAACTTAGAACATTACAAAATATTAATCATGGGTACTACCCATGTTATTTAGGAATTATTACATCATAGAAGTTATTACATTAAGGGTTAGGATGGGATCCTAACATGTCCTTCCCCTTGAAGAAGCTTTGTCCTCAAAGCTGAAATGAGGAAACTATTGCTGGATTTGGTGGAGAGATTCCCATGTAGCATCTTTAGGTTGAAGCCCACGCCACTAAACCAGGATCTCTATAATTGTACGGTTGTGAAGAGTGTGAGTCCGACGATCCAACAACTTCTCAGGTTCAAGTAATATGGAGCCTTCTTCATCCAATTTAGGAAGTGTGTATTGAACCTGTACCTATGTGCCCACAACATTTTTGAGAGCAAAAACATGAAAAACCGGATGAAGCTTGGAAGTAGGTGGAAGCGCCAATTTGTAAGTTGTGGGGCCAATCCTTTGTAGAACCTGGTAAGGGCCATAGAATTTTACAGCAAGCTTCTGGCACCTATGAATTTGTATGGATGATTGTTTGTACTACTACAAGCAAAGGAAGACCATATCACCTACATCAAAACTATGCTCAGAACGATACTTATCAGCCTATTGGCGCATACGATTCTGGGCCATGTTCAAATTCTTCTTAAGGTGGCGAAGGACCTCGGTGTGTTGACTCAGAGTGTTGTCGATAGCCTAGACCTTGGAGCTGCCAGGAATGTAAGAGGAAGGCGTAGGTGGAAGGTGCCCATAGACTACTTCAAATGGTGTGAGTTTGGTTGCGGTATGATAGGAAGTGTTGTACCACCATTCGGCCAAGGATAGCCATTTGGCCCATTGAGTGGGATGATCTGAGACAAAGCAACGAAGGTAGGTTTCCAAACATTTATTAACAACTTCTGTTTGACCATCTGTTTGTGGATGGTAGGCTGAACTCATTTTGAGTGAGTCCCCTGCAACTTAAACAACTCTTGCCAAAAATGACTAGTGAAGGTGGGATCACGATCAGATACAATGGAGATGGGCATGCCATGAAGGCGAAATATGGAGTCAAGAAAAATTTGTGCAACAATGGATGTTGTATAAGGATGGGCAAGGGCACAAAAGTGAGCATATTTTGAAAGGCGGTCCACTACCACGAAAATAACTGACTTGCCTCCAGATTTAGGCAGCCCTTCTAAAAATTCCATGGAAATCTTGGTCCAAACCTGATCCGAGATAGGCAATGGCTGAAGAGTGCCCGAAGAGCACACTGTTTCACCTTTCATCCTTTGACATGTGTCATAGACAACAACAAAATAGTGGATGTCCCATTTCATACCTTTCCAAAAGAAGGTGTGCTTGAGTCGCTCATATGTTTTAAGGAACCCTGAATGGCCTACAGAGGGAGTGGCATGCAATTCCTTCATGAGGAGCTCTCGAAGTGGGGACTTATGAGGTAGAACCAGGCGTTGATGGTAGCATAGATCATGGCCATTCCAATTATATCCAGGTGCAGAATCTAGATCATCCATTAGTGAGGCTATCAAAGCTTGCAAATCTGCATCCTGACGTGCTTCTTAATGCAAGGAATCAATCCATTGGGGAAGTGGTGCTGAGATGGCACATAACATACTTACGGTCTCCATTTGGCAAGAAAGAGAATCAACCACAATATTCTCCTTTCCCTTTTTGTAGGTGATATCATAATCATAGCCCATGAGTTTAGACACCCACTTTTGTTGGTCAGGCGTGGCAACTCTTTTTTCCAAAAAATATTTGAGACTTTGATGGTCATTTTTTATGGAGAAGTGACACCCAATGAGGTAAGGTCGCCAATGTGTGACTACATGCAATATGGCTAACATTTCCTTAGCATATGTGGATTTCCCCATATTACGATCAGAGAGTGCCTTACTAGTAAAAGCCATAGGTCGTCCTTCTTGCATCAATACTACCCCAATACCACGACCAGAAGCATCACTTTCAATGACAAATGGTTTAGAGAAATCTGGCATGGCTAAGATGGGAGTGGTGGTCATAGCATGCTTAAGTTCAATGAAGGCTTCTTCAGCAGGCCATGTCCAAGTGAAGGAATATTTTTTCAACATGGAGGTGATGGGGGCAACTATCTTCCCATAATTGTAGACAAATTTGTGATAATAGCTTGTAAGCCCTAAAAATCCTTGAATTCCCTTGAGGGTGCGAGGTTTTGGCCACTCTTGAACTGCTTGGATCTTCTTAGGGTCAACCTTGACGCCATCCTGTGAGACAATGTGTCCCAGATACTCTACTTCAATAAGGCCAAAGGAACACTTGGACCTTTTGGCAAAAAGGTTATGGGTGACCAATAGCTATAAAGTTTGATCCACATGATTGAGGTGCTCTTCCCATGTGCGACTGTAAATCAAGATGTCATCGAAGAACACAAGAATGAACTTCCACAGAAAGGGTCGGAAGATGTTGTTCATAAGACTTTGGAATGTAGAAGGAGCATTTGTGAGACCAAATGGCATTACCAAGAATTCATAATGACCTTCATGAGTGTGAAAGGCAGTTTTGGGGATGTCCTCATCCTTGATCCGGATTTGATGGTAGCCAGAGCGAAGATCAAGCATGGTGAAATACATGGTCCTATGTAGTTCATCGAGTAGTTCATCAACCACTGGAATAGGAAATTTATCCTTGATTGTAGGCTTGTTGAGTTCCTGGTAGTCAATACATAGGCGCCATGAGCCATATTTCTTGGGAACAAGTAGGACAGGCGAGGAGTAGGGGCTAGTACTAGGCCGGATGACACCAGCCTTGAGTAATTCCTATACCAATTTTTCTAGTTCTAATTTCATGGCATGAGGGTACATATATGGCCTAATATTTGGTGGTGCACTACCCGGGAGCAATGGGATAGCATGGTCATGAGAGCGACGCGGTGGTAGTGTAGTTGGTTTTGCAAAGACAGCATCATGTTTGTGTAGAACTAGTTGCAGGTCTGATGGAATTTTGGCCATTAGTGAAGTGGTTGGTTGGATGGAGAAGAGTTGTGCAATGACCCCATGTTTTTATTTCTTTAGCACTTTCTCCATACGATTGGAACTAATGAGGTGAGGTGTTCCTGCATGGAAGCCCTTGAGTAAGTGTGTTTGTCCATTTTGGGAGAATTGCATCTAGAGTTTTGTAAAGTTCCAATTGATAGTGCCCAACGTACTCAACCATTGAGATCCCAAAACCATATCACATCCTCCCAACTAGAGGGCAAACATGTCCTGCTTGAGTTCATAGTCCCCTATCATGATCTTGACATTGCGACATTTTCCTTTACAAGGTAATGTTCCCCCATTGGCTACCATGACTTTGAATGAATTACAAGTGTGGATATAGCAATTTGCTTGCTTAGCAACTCTAGGATCAATGAAGTTGTGTGTCTTGCATGAATCAATAAGGATGGTAAGACATTGGCCCTTGAAAAATCCCATAACTTTTATGGTTTGTGGAGTGGTAATTCTTGCAAGAGCATGGACTGAAATCTCTGCCTCGGACCCCGTGTATCTTCTTCCTGTGGAGAAGGTGTTTCAGGGGGGTCCTCATCCTCATCACTCTGGTCAGTGTTAGCAGGTTCCTCAAAATCTATCAAGAACAGTCTTTTGTTTGCACACTTATGTCCTTTAAAAAAAAAATCATCATAATTATAACATAAGCCTTGGGCATGACGTGCATCCATATCCTCTGTAGTCAATCGCTTGGGTGTAGTAGGTTTACTATCCACTAAATTTTGGGCACAAAAAGGAAATGAAGGTCGATTTGGAGAAAACCGCAGGGGGTGCCTTTGGTTTGAGAGTTTAGATTCGGACAGACGGGCCAAACTGATAGCTTCCATCATGGAATGTGGTTTCAACATCTTTACTTCAGCTTGGAGATCCCCTTTTAACCCACTGATAAAACAACTCGTGAAGAACCCCTCCGTCAATCCTCTTGTCTTATTGGCCAATTTTTCAAATTGAGTTTGGTAATCACGGACTAAGGATGTTTGTTGTAGTTTGGTCAAGGCCCTTGTGAATTCCTCATACTCACTAGGCCCAAAGCGGGTCAGTAGTTGGGACTCAAATTCCCCCCAAGAGATATTTGGTTTAGAATTACGTAACCACTGGAACCAGTGTAGAGCCTCAAATTCCAAATTGAAGGAAGCCATCTGAACTCGATGATATATGGGAACATTATGAAGTCTAAAGAATTGATCAACCCTACATAACCACCCATTAACATCCTTACCATTAAATCGAAGGAAGTCCAATTTTTGCATTTTAAAGGATGGGTCATGGTCATTCCTTGCAGAGTTTTTAGCCTGGTGTTATGTTTTGAGTGGTCCCTTATGTAACTTGCTACCCATATTTATCAGTGTTTCTTCTAAGCGAGCGCTAGTGGCCTCAGGATCTAGACAAAGACCTTGGACCTCTTCCCTTATGGAGAAAATTGCCAAGTTCAAATTCTCAATGGCTTTGGTTAAGGAGTCCATCTGTTCTAGCTCTTTTTGATGTCCACGGGTACCCTGGGCCATTTTGGAACCTTTTGTGACCAGTTACTAAAATTAGAATTGGGTTTTAGAACTTACTATTTTTAGTAAGTGTCCAAAAAAGTGCTTGGGTGCTATATATCAAAATGATCAGTTCGAAGAGGTGGTCACAATGAGCTATATCCCACAACACTACTTTTGGGCACCTTAGACTTTTTTTTATTATTATCTCCTGTTTTGTTGAGTCTAACGGTGTTTACAGTTTTTGATTTTGAGCTACAGTTCAAAAGTTGGGTACTAGAGCACTATCTATAATTGGTCTTTGGTCACTCGCTCACTGTTTTGCTCAGCCTGGACATTCTCTCTGACACTGCTTACCTCACTAGTCTCTGTATTTTGTAGGTTACTGTTATGACAGTTCTGTTCTAAAAACTGAGTCTCGACTTGTCTGTCTTGACTTGGTCGACCTCACTCTATTCTTGCCACTATAAATTTGATTGTTATTCTCCAGATTGTCAACTTAACTATCACCCTCATATTTTATCCTGAATCCATGCAATGTATGTTATTTTTTTGGTAGAGGATTCCTTTCTTATATGCTCATTTTTGGGAATTTGGAATGCAGGTTTACAAACAGGGAGTTTTGATTTGTGATTTTGTTGCAAGTTGAAGTTTTAACAGAACCAGGGTATGCTAAGTAAAGGAGTATATAACATCCAGTGGTCCTCTATTATACCGCAGTGACGAACAATAGTGCTCGGACCAATATTTCAGGCCACTACCCAAGGAGGATTCCACATATACCCTTGAGCACACTATCTGCCTCTCTGACATTACGGGAGGGTAATCGTCCAGGATGTTGTGTCTCATGGACTATGGACGATACAAGGCCAAGAATCTTCCTACTGGATAAAATTTTGTTAATCCTAGAATGGTCTTCCGATACACTTGAAGATGCATGGGAGCTCAATTCCGTGCACGAGTTCTGTCTAAGGCCTAGGTATTGGAGCCTGATCGCCCCTCACTTCACTAGACGTTGTATGGGCTATCTAGCTTAGCCAATAATGATAGATCCTTCATGATATTTTAAAATCCCCGACATAGGGTTTCTACCTACTCAACTAAAAATGACTATTTTTTTTACTGGTATTTGTCTCTCTTTTTTTTATAATAAAAAAAAAAAATTACATGAAAATAACAAAGGATTATACCTAATAGGCAAGAATCATTACTGTTGCAGCAAAACTTAGCCCTGGAAAGCGCTCTAACACCACTTGTTAGGATCCTGCTATAAAATAAACTCAAATAACACACTCACACAATTGATTGGAAATAAACTCACATAAACATCATATTAATATTCAGAACAAATTACACATTATAATAGAAATTTGCATAAAGTAACAATCTCACAATAAGATAGAATCGCAGGCCTCTTCGAGGGGGCAACCTCCTTCAACACTTCATTAATTTGCAAAAGATGAATACTTTGGTGCCTTCTCGGGTATTTAAAGAGTTCCTTTCCATGGTTTGCTTACATGCAAAATGCCACCTGGATTACATGCATAATGCCACCTGAATTACATGCATAGTGCCACTCAAATTACATGCACAATGCCACTCGAATTACATGCACAAGGCCACCTTACATAACCTATCTACCATGTGTTACATAAAAAGGGTGCCATTTGTCATAGGTACTATATAAGCTAAAACTTAGAACATTACAAAATATTAATCATGGGTACTACCCACGTTATTTGGGAATTATTACATCATAGAAGTTATTACATTAAGGGTTAGGATGGGATCCTAACATAACACTTGTTTTCATCTTGAAGACAATGACGCTCTTATGCTAAGAACATTCATAATGACATTTTCAGGTGTTGCCACTCAATGGTTCAATAAACTACCTAAGCATAGCATAACCAACTTTGAACAACTATTAAACATATTCTTAAAGCATTTCTCTTTTGGTGCTAAGAAGAAGGTAAACCTTTCAGACATGGCCAACTTGAAACAGTCTGATGATGATCCAGTAATGGATTATGGGAATAGATGGATAAAAGTCATGGCAAAATTATCATTCTTTGTTCCCACAGAAGAGATCATTCACATTTTTAACAAAAGTTGTTCTAAACACATCTCCCTCTTGCTACAACTCCAACAATATCCTTCATTTGAGGAAGCTTTGGCACAGGCCAAGCTCATCGAAGAAATAAAAGTAGATGAGGGAACCATTAAACTCTGAAACAAAAAGGAGTGGAATAAGAATGGTAAGAGTGACAAGTACAAGCAGAAGCAAGGCAATCTTGCTCTAGTCAATCAAGTTGTATTGGATACACCCAAGTATGGGGATGCATAATAACCCTAGAACTATCAAGCACATCCCCTACCAGCCAACTATGACCAAAAGAACAATCAGGGAAGAAATCGATAACGCAAGCTGCCTCATTATTTCATGCCTCTGATAGAATCAATGCAATCAATCTTTAATAAGTTGAGCGAGGCCAGGAGGATCAGATTTCTTGATATACCTCTTATAGATCCCAATCATCCTAAGCCAAAAGGATATAGGGAAGATCAATTTTGCCCTTATCACAGGATACCAGGACATGACATTGAGGCTTGCATCGGGTTTAAGCATCAAGTGCAAAACATGATTGAGGTGGGATAACTCAAAGTTGACAACCCACTAGCTCCCGATATTAGAGACATGGGCATATACAAAAACCCATTTCCCAATCATGAGGCCCCTTGAGAGCAAGGGGCCCAAGTCAATAAGGTTCGAGTTGACATACCTACCCATGGATGCGTTGAGATGGTTGAGATTGTTAACATAGCAACTGTTGGGACTAAAACTAAAGGGGTTGATTTCATTGATAAAAGTGGTTACAATATATAGGCATAAGCCTATATTCAACACATGACACTTGTCAAGTGAAACTGACAAGTGTCAAGGTGAAGGCATAGTGCACTTTAACTCTAACATTCCCCCTTAAAGTGCACTATCCTAACTAAAGAAGAAACAAAACAAGTCAACATTAGGTAACATTCCCCCTTAATGTTGACTTCTCTAAAACAACCTATCATCCTCTCTTATTGCTGATTTGGTCTAGGCTCGTGCTCTTTGCGCTTGGCTCTCCAACTATGAATAATGCTAGATTCACTATGTATACATCTCGATCTGTTGCCTCAGGGTCAGCCACTTCCCACGGGTGTGTTGCCACTGGGTCAGCCGTCTAAGTGCCTCGGGGTCATCATGGGTGCCTTAGGGTCAGCCACTTCTGGGTCTGTTGCCTCTGCAGGTCATCCTCAAAGGATGTTGCCTCTCATAGGTCACTGACTAGATTCACCATAAATATCAAATCTCTCTTTATGGTGAACTCAATCTAGAAGGTGTCGGTCTCTGCAAAAAATGCACCTAATACAAAGGAAAAACGAGCCATATAAGAGTGTCGGTATCTATCGAAAATGCACTCAATACAATAAAATGAGCCATAGATCAAAATAGGAGGAGAGAAGAAGAAAATAAGAGAATCTTCTGAAGTGTCTTCGTCTGTAGTCTTCAGAAGTAGATCCAAAAAAAAACTCGGATAGAGTCTAGGGTGCCTTGGTCTGTAGTCCCTAGTATAAGTGTCCTTATGGTGACCATGTCATCACACCGAAATGCATGGGTAACCAGCCGTTGCATTCGCCAAGTGTATAGAAAATATCACTAGGTACAAGGATCACATATGAAATTACCTTGGGAGTGTCGGGTTCAACCGAGATTGCACTCCAAGGGAGAAAAACTTTGAGGCTAAAAAACTCAATGGAAATAGCCTCAAAATTACAATATGACACCACCATTGTGTCTGTCATGGAAAAACGTTTCCAACGACTATAAATACCCCTATATTCCACCATCAAAGGGGCCTTCATCTTGTGGAAAAAACTATCATGCCTATCTAAGGCAGCAAATAGACAGCATCGCTCAATGGCGACATCACTCTCAGGCAGAAAAAATAGCATTAAAACTTCCCTCGTAGGGGAATTACATGGGCCATTAGGCTTTCCACTTCCATGTAGAAAAAAAATAGGACCATGTGGGCCTTTTACTTCCACTTCTTGTGTGGAAAAATAAAAAAATGGCCAATTATTTCGGCCATTTTGACAGGCAATTTCCCCATTCAAATTATAATATAAAGTGCCCCTTGCTTTAAAACAAACATTTCACATGCCCATACAATATAAGTTGTCCCCTCCACTTATAATAACACATGCCCCTTGTTTTTTAAAAAACACCTATTTTGAAATGTGCCAGCTGGACACTGGAGGGCACCGTCGACATGATTGTCGGCCCCACAAATAACACGTGGATGATTGTTACCACATCGTATTGATGGAAACTGTGGCGGCCGACAATGTGACCACCACCCCCACTTAAATGACATTAAATTGCCCCTCACTTAAAACAAACTGAGCCCACCCACTTAAATATCTTCATGTGCAGTATTTGTTCGGTTATCGGCAACTACCACTTAGTTGACCAGATCGCTACCGTTCATCAGAAGTTCTCCCGAAACAGAACAGAAGCTATGTTGATGATCATCCCGTCGATGCCCACGTCACCATTGGGCGCCACAAGAGGAGACGTCTGGGGGCCGTACAGGGGCTGGTGAAACGGCCACGCATACTGACTGGGGTATGGCTCACCGTATTCTGCAAATCGTAGTCATCCGCATCATCGAACTTGGGCAGAGCCACCAAAACAGAGGGCAAGGGTCTCAAGAAAAACACAAAAAATTGTCTAATGCGAAGCCCTCCTGCAAGGGTCTCAAAAAATGCAGAGATTCTGAAAATAGAATTGCAAGTGTACACTGTCATGAGACTCGCCAGGGCATAGATGAAAAACGTAGTGCTGATTTCGAATCCCTCTGTCAGATAATGCTTCAACCCCATTTGAATTTGAAAAAACTTCTCCATTTTCAAAGTTTGCTAAGAGGCTTTCTATTGGTTATTGGCAACGTATCTCTCGTAGGGATGCTAAAGCCCATTCCAGCAGGCAGAAGCGAGCTCATCCCCTGAGAAAGCACGCAACACGGTGAGCTACTCTTTCGATGGAGGCAACGGCTTTGGCTTAGCTTCGTTTTCGTTGGAAGCCACTGCAGGCTTTGGCATAACAGATCCGTGATCAGATCTATGGCTTTTATTTATGCAAACTAGTTAACGGCCAGCAATATAGCATCAATCCACGGCCCCTGCATGACAACATCAGAGATAGTTCTCGTTTGCAGGTCACACAAAATCTGCCCAGGCCGCACAGCTGAAATTAAAGTAGGCTGTTTTAGGCTGAATCGGACCCTGCTCGGCATTAGATCACACACGCGGGTCTAGAGAAATGGCTCCCCATGTCGGCACTCATCATAATTCCAAAGGCGATTACCTGCTAACAGCATCCACAGGCAACTTTGGATTCGATGTCGAAACCGCACCACATGTGCTAAAAACTTAAATGACAGGCAGCTTTGCCAAACACTTTTTGCTGCCTTGCATACTTCTACAGCTACCACGCGGAAGCCACAGTACTCTTTGAAAAAATCTGTAAACTAACATATCCCACGAAGAACCAGACCTTCTTCCAGCCACAACAATCTGTCCATAACACAGCAATCTGTCCATTACAGCGAACACAGCAATCTGTCCATTACAGCGAACATATACATATGGGAAAAAAATCTAAAAAAAAATTGGGGGCAGCCATTAATTTTCAAGCTATCTGGTTTCTGATCCATTTTAAAAAATGGAGAGCATACTCCCTAGGCTTGAAAAAAAATGGGGGAAAAAGGATGAGGGGGGAGGGAGGATTTCCATGAGGGAAATCCCCCCTCAAGGGTTTTCACAGGGCAGGTAAAGCCTGCTCTGATACCAAATGTTGGGACTGAAACTGAAGGGGTTGATTTTATTGATAAAATTGGTTACAATATATAGGCATAAGCCTATATTCAACACATGACACTTGTCAAGTGAAACTGACAAGTGTCAAGGTGAAGGCATAGTGCACTTTAACTCTAACAGTAACAAGTACTAGGCTGTATGGTCAACCACAACCACCTGCAGCTCCCATGAACATCCTAGCTGCTCCTAGGAAAAGGTAAGACAACCTTCCAGGTACACCAACGCGACCTGTGGTAACTATTTGGAGTATATTGGAGCAAAACTTATAAACAACTCTAGCTAAGTTATCCATCTATGGGCTCATACAACAGTCCCCAAAGCATAGGGAGACTCTAATGGAGATTTTAAGAACGATTGAGCTCCAACCGTAAGATTTGAATGCATTCACACACTTTGTGGGACAAGTACAAGAATGCCAGGAACCTGTAATTTGATTCTATGATCATGAGATTAAGATAGTTCTTGTTGCCTTACCAGACCCTCTGCTAAACATCGTAGCGGCCATCAATGACTTACCTTTCAATAGGGTTTTAGTCGATACAGGTTCATCGATAAACATCATCACAACAACTGCAATAGAGCACCTCAAGATCTCCAAGTCTAATATCGTTACAGGAGCTTACACATTGAGATCTTTTAATGATGCTTTATGCAATACTATGGGAATGATAGTCCCACCCATCAAGGTGGGGCAAAGGACCATCCCTGTGATGTGTCATATCTTGGAAGGAGCTATGCAATATAACATCCTCTTAGGGTGCCCTTGGATAAGGGCCATGAAGTGTGTACCTTTGATCTTGCACCAGTGTGTCAAGTATGTGCTCGAGAACAAAGTCTATGTGGTTCTGGCCGATGAAGAGCATTTTAAATACATCAATCAGGTGGAAATTCTGAGAGAATTTGTGATCCCTTCTACTCACCTGTACGTGGCACCTTCATACCCAACCACACAGGTGGATAACAAATACAAAGGGGTTAGAAAAGACCCATGCATATCAACACCTCCTAGTGCACTCAAGATAGTCAATGCTTCTAAAGTACCATCAATGTCAAAACCAAAAGATAATAAGAAGCTAAAGGCACCCTTAGTTAAGGAAGAGAGGCCCAAAGAAGTGCCAACTATAGCCATTGCTGAAATGCCAAGTCCTATGGAAGGGGGAGATCCTCAAGATCAAGATGAAGATAGTGATTATCACCCTACTTCCCCAGTATCATCCATGGGGTCATCCACGTCGCATGCATCAATACACTTGGTAAGTACAGGTATAGGAGAGTACCTTGTGCATAACATTACCTTTACACCTATCATTGAGTCTCCACAAGACATAGGGAGACCTAAAGACTTGAGGCCACCAGTAGGAATAGTGCTTCCACTTGGAATCCCTCCCAACCAAACCAATTTTGTCTATTCCAACCCGGACTGCGCTCATAAGTTGTCAGATATAGAAGAGGATGGTGACAAATTATTCATAATCAATGTTTGTTACCTCTCTAATCCTGAGCTTTCTCTAAGCTACTTTGAGCATTGCCAATGGCATGGCTATGGCCTTGGCATATTTGAGCAGGCGCACAGGCGGCCATACGAGCCATTATATCAGCTTCCCTCTAACATATTTGGCTTAGGCTATTATAGCGGAGGTCGAGATGACTCTCTTGTAGCAGCATTGGAAATATTAAGCATAGGGTTGGGAGAAGACATTGATTTCATTCCTTATAACCCCTTAAGAATAGCAAATTTGAGCAACATACAAGTGGCCACGGTAAACATACCATCTCCAAAAACTTATCATCCAAACACCTCAATTAATTCCACCCAAACATGGTACAACTCGTGGGATGAAGATAATGGATATAAGGCAAGCGATGATGAGGCACAACTTGGCTTAGCCTATCAGGGGCCTCGCTATTTGCAAAGATTCACATGGTCCATCCACGATCAGAGTGGATCTACATCAGATGAAAGTGACTATGAATTAGAAGACTCAATAGAAAGGGCTTACTTAGGCCTAAGCGATCAACCCCTGACTTTGGGGCAAGATATAAATGCAAATGGATTCTTCATAAATGACGAAGAATATGAAGATGAAATAGTTATGGCCTACTTGGGGCCAAGACATGAGCCCTTTGTCTTAGGGCCGCATACCAATGCTAACAGTTTTTGGATAAGCTATGATGACTTTGAGGATGAGACCGAGATGGTTTATCTTGGACTTCACCGCTTGTGGTAAGTCAACGAGCTAGTAGAGAGAGAGGTGGCATTCCATGCCATAGACCCTCATATTCAATTTTTGGGGAGACCTATTGACATAGTTGCCATTCATCGGATGGTCAATCCCCCTCTGCCTACATTCAAAGAGCGATTAGAGTCAAATGATCCTATTTTCCGCCCTACTCATGGGATAGATCCAAAAATTCCCATTCCTCTAGAACCTTATCGCAAGTATGGAAGGGAAACCCTTGAGATAGGATTACACCCATGTGGTCCTGGAGACTTCATTCCATCCATCAACATGATCTCTATTGATTTGACCACTCCACTTCATAACCCAGCAGATCCAACCAAATCATTACATCTCGATGTAGAGGCTATTGATTGGGATCACGCTAATTCACCCATAGAGCCTGAAGACCTCTTCCCCAATGAAGAGATGTTACAGCCATTCCATTTTGCATCAGGTTGTGTGTATGACGTCTTCCATGTTGGTTTGGAACCTGAGTCACTAGGTCCTGTAAATCTCATCGATGACATTCATTTAATACCCACGCCTCATCAGCTGGAGGATGGGTCACATATGTCTATAGAAGTGACTTTCAAGGTGGACATTAGTGATGATCCCACCCAACCAAGGAAAGTCAAGTTTGGATAAATTATATCTCCAGAGGAACAAGTCATCCTAATTCCTCTCCTCAAAGAGAGGCCAAATATTTTTTCTTGGACTTACAAAGACATGTCAGGGATAGATCCAAAGTTAGTCATTCACAACCTTTCATTGGATCCCATCAAGAAGCCCATCAAGCAAAAACTAAGGAAATTGCATCCAACCATCGCTTTGATGGTGAAGAACGAATTGCAAAAACTACTGGATGAAGTATTCATAGTTCCTATTGACTACCCTGAGTGGGTGTCGAACATGGTACCCATAGGGAAACCTAATGGAAGAGTCCGTATCTACACGGATTTTAGATATTTAAATAGGGCAACACCAAAGGATTCATTCCCATTGCCAAACATAGATGCTCTTATAGATGCAATTGCAGGTCATGAAATGCTCTCCTTAATGGATGGTTTTTTCGGATATAATCAAATCCGGATTAAGCCTGAAGATCAACATAAAACTGATTTCATTACTCGATTGGGAACATTCTGTTACAAAGTGATGTCATTCGGTCTCAAAAATGTTGGTGCCACATATCAGTGAGCCATGACATACATATTCCATGACTATATGCATAAAATCTTAGAATATTACATGGATGACTTACTAGCCAAGTCCCTATTGCGACAAGAGCATGCCAAAGTCCTTAGACAAGTCTTCGATCACCTCATAGAACACAATGTCCGATTGAATCCTAAGAAGTGCGTATTTGGCATAACTTATGGCAAGATTTTGGGATTCATCGTATCCAAGAGATGCATCGAAGTAGATCATGCAAAGGTAAAGGCTATACTGGAAATGGCTGCCCCTACCAACATTAGGGAGTTGTAGAGCCTACAAGGCAAGATAGCATCCATCAAAAGATTCATCGTGCAATTATCATACAAATGTAGACCTATGAATTGGTTGCTACGCAAAGAAGTTCCCTTTCATTGGGATGAAGAATGCCATCAAGCCTTTGCAGAGATCAAAACTTATCTAGCAACGCCGTCGATATTGGCTCCACCGAGGCTAGACATATCATTTTTACTATATATATCGACTATTGATTTTGCATTGGGCACCATGTTAGCCCAAAAGAATGCACAAGACAAAGAGCAAGCCATATACTACATTAGTCGCACCTTGGTGAGTTATGAGCTAGGATATGTGTATGTCAAAAATTTATGTTTAGCAGTGGTCTTTGCAACTCAAAAGTTATGACACTACATGTTGAGCCATACGACCTACGTCATATCAAAACAAAATTCTTTGTAGTACATGATGAGCAATACATATCACAATACACGTATCACAAAGTGGATCATGTTATTGATAGAATTCAATCTAGAGTTCATAAGCCAAAAGTCCATCAAGGGATAAGTCATAGTAGATCAATTAGCAGAGGCACCTCTTCAGGATAACAAGCCTCTCACCATAGAATTGCCTCATGATGTGGTATTTGCATTATCAGATCCACCAGAACTCGAAGAACCTAAGAAAGAAAGAGATATGTCATTGTTCTTCGATGGTTCAAAGTATGAACAAGGAGGCAAAGCAGGGATTGTCTTTATCACATCACAAGGCGCTCCATTGCCCTTATCATTCAAATTAGACTTCCTATGCATAAACAACAATACATAATATGAATCATTGATCTTGGGACTCCAAACAGCCATAGCAATGGGTATTAAAAGATTGAATATCTTTGGTGACTCCTTGCTCATAGTAAACCAGGTCAAAGGACTATTCCAATGCAGGTGCCCACTCTTGAAGACTTACAAGGAACTTGTTGACACCTACTTAGCTCGGCTAGAATGGTACGACATCGAGGCAATCCCTCATACATTGAATAGATTTGTAGACACCATGGCCTCTTTGGGATCCTTAATCCCTCAAAATTTATCTGTTGATTTTACAACCGTTCATGTGAAAGTGCTTTCGCACTCAGCAATATGCCATGAAGCTTTTAACAATCAAGAATCAGTCAACATGATCAACATCGAGCCAAATCAAGATTGGTCCATCACAGCTAGACATTTCTTGCAAATGGCACCTTGGGGGTCTTTGATCTTCCAAGGACCTATGGAGTGTGGTGCAACCATACACCATAGAGTTTCTCCCCAATCCATGTTCACCACCTCAAAAATGCAAGAAGAGCAAGCCGTATTTTCTATAGAAGTTGTGGCTTATCAGGATTGGCTTTCCCAACTATGGGACTTCCTAAAGCTTGGAATAGTGCCTCAAGGTTTATCACATACTGAAAGGTGAACGTTAAAATAGAGAGCAACAAGATACATTTTTCTAGGAGAAATCCTCTACAGACGAGGATATGATGGAGTATTACTCCGTTGTCTTGAGCCCCAAGAAGCATCTTGGGAAATTTTGTAAGCTCATGATGGAACATGTGGAGGCCATTTCAGTGGCATGGCCATCATTAAACACATCTTGATAATGGGTTACTATTGGCCCACCATGGAAAAGGACTATTGCGAGTATGTCAAGAAGTGCAGTAAGTGCCAACATCATGCAAATCTAACGCACTTGCCATCACAAGCCTTGCAACCCATCCAGGAAGCATGGCCATTCTCGCAATGGGATTAGGCTTGATTGGGAAGATCTCACCCCCATCCTCGGGCCTGACACACATTCATCATAATGGCCATAGAATACTTCACTAAATGGGTAGAAGTGATTCCCTTAACATCAACAATTGGACCAAGGATTGCGGAGTTTATACTCCACAATATCATAAGTCATTTTGGGGTCCCTTCTAAGATAATATCAGATAATGGGCCATCTTTCAAGAACAAAAATGTGTGTGCTTTAATGAACAAATACCATATTCAACATATTTTTTCAATGCCTTATTATCCACAAGCAAACGGGCAAGCAGAAGCCTCAAAAAAAACAATAGTCTCCATTTTGAGGAAGATAGTGCAAGAAAATCACAAGGATTGGCACATGCAATTGCCTCTTGCACTATGGGCATACAGGACTAGTATACGGACACCCACTAGGGCAACACCATTTTCACTAGTATATGGCACTAAGGCCATCATGCCTCTAGAGTTGGAAATCCCGACTCTACGCATAGCATTAAAGGACTTCATAGATGATGATGTTGCACGACAAGGTCGCCTTGATCAGTTGATGCTTCTTGATGAACGTTGAGTCAATGCTTTAGAGCATATTCACGTTTACCAAGATCGCCTTGCATGAGCTTACAATAGTAAAGTCCACCTAAGGGAATTCAAGGTTGGAGATCTAGTGCTCAAAGAAAACTAGTAGAATTCAAATCTGCCGTCGCATCTGTGAGATAAGTTCACGATAAACTAGATAGGTCCATACATGATTTCATAGAGAGTTGGGCCTGGAGCATATCGCCTTATATCATTGGATGGTTTTGAGGAGCCTGAACCTCTCAATATCATTCACTTAAAGGCATTTTACACATAAAACACAAAAACATTCAAATATCTCATAAAACATTCAAATATTTCATAAAACACAAAAACATTCAAATAGATCATAAAATTCAAAAACATTCATATTCATAAAATTCAAAAACATTCAAATATGTCAAAAACAAAAACAAATCATAAAAACATAAAATTTCAAAAATCATTCAAAGGCTCCAAGGGTAATTCAAACCACTTGGTCAAACATCAATTCAAAGGCTCCAGGGGCAATTCAAGTCGCTTGGTCAAAATACAATCAAAGGCCCCAAGGGTAATTCATACCACTTGGTCAAAAACAATCAATCAAAGGCTCCAAGGGTACTTCATACCGCTTGGTCAAAATCAATTCAAAAAGGCTCCAAGGGTAATTCATACCGCTTGGTCAAAAATAATCAATCAAAGGCTCCAAGGGTAGTTCATACCGCTTGGTCAAAATCAATTCAAAAAGGCTCCAAGGGTAATTCAAACCGCTTGGTCAAATCCCATCAAATCAAAATCTCCAAGGGTAATTCAAACCGCTTGGTCAAAATCAATAACAAAATCCCCAAAGGCATAATAAGCCCTTTGGTCAAATAAATCAAAAATACAAAAACAACGTAAAATCAAAAATACAAAAACAATTGCACTTCACATTTTGCATCCACATCATTGCATTGCATTTTCACATCCATTACAATTGTATATGTCATGGGAGTCTTAAAAGTGATACCACAGTTTGTCGGATAAGTCATTCATATCCATACCTCCATCCACATCAGTGTGTAATTGTGTTTTTCAACACAACCATTATTTGTTGCTATACATAATATACTAAGGTTTTTTGGTTAATCAACCACACCTAGTGATATTATCAACTTTTGAGGAAAACAACTTTGATTAGTAGAAGGTAAGGTCTAGCCATGATAATACCTTGGATATTCAAGATCCCGTCACTAATTGAAACACTAAAATCCTAGATGGTACAAGGAAAATATGAAAGCTACAAAGTGGTCTAGGTTACCTTAAGTGAAAAGGATCTTCCTTGCTTATCCCCATGTGCAACCGGTTTAAAGGTGCTGAGAATTGGCAAAAGGACAAGCTTTACCCTATCCAAATCCCTTGCTTAAATCAAAATAAGCAAAATCCCAAAGCAAAATACATGTTCAAAAGGCCAAGCATACAATCAAGATTTCAAAGCAATAATCCGATACACAAATCATATATTCAAAATTCAAAAAAAAATAAAGCTCAAAAAAATCAATAAAAAATAAACAGTGATTTTCATCACTACATATGAGCAAAATAAACAGTGATTATCATCACTACAAAATCCTCGCTCAAAGAAAAAAATAAATCAAAATAAATAGTGATTTTCATCACTATATATGAGCAAAAATCAAAAGCCAACGAGAAGCCAAAAAGAAGGGAATAAAGCTTGAATCCCTGGAATTCTCAGCATTGTACAAAACTGGAAGGAGAAATCCTTACGCATGATGATATGTCTACCACAATTGCTTCATGCATTTGTGTAGACCAATGTTTGAATGTGGATGAGCTAGCTTAGGTAACCCAATATTGCCTAGTGGTATAGTCCAACTAAGTCCAACATAAGGATGAGATGAACACTTGAGGATCCCTGATCTTAGCAATGGGCTGAAAGAATCCCACTTGACATCGGAGGAAATGCTTGAGTTCTACCTCAAAATATACAATCACATGCACACACAGAGATCATGAAAAACCAGGTCCATGGTAAAAGCCTTACTTTTCAAAAGTCTAAGTGGTAAGTAGACAGCTGTTGATAGGGGAACTAGAGTGTTTGAATCTCTGAAAGCCCCAAAAATTCTTACATAGCAACAAATCATAAAATCATTCACACCATCATATTCTTTATAAGATTCTATAAATTAGGGGGTATCAACATAGTAGGACAGATACCACATATATATTAGAAATAGTATATAGATGGCCACTGACTACTTTATATCTTTTAATTTATAGAAACTTATTAAGAAAATACATTACACACCATTACATCTCATATATGAATACTTAATCAATTCTTATGATAAGAGTGATTATTTAAATTCATGATTATTTTTTTACTTTCTGTGGTATCACCCATTAATATTGTCAATGTCATATGCATTCTATATGTTTTAAGTGATTAGAGCATACAGGTTCATTTATACCATTCCACCACATAAGTTAGATGCATATAATTAAAGCAAAGTTAAAACATGCATTTAGCAATAACATCGCATTCACAAAAACAAGTCATTAATCATCCATAAACCACATCATAAAACATATAGGCAATATCCATTTGCATTCAACCATAAATTCACCATTTACCACTTATCAAAATACATCACATCATATCATCAAATCATATAAGCATCTACACATCCATCTAAGCATCTCCAATATCATCTATCATCTAAATCATCATAATACCATCATCGCATCATATCATAAAACAAAATAATAACAAAAACATGAGCAATAAATGATACACATAATAATTCATAATGAAAAGCTATCATAAAAGTATGTGTGTCAAGTCCATGGATATACAAAAATGCCCATGGGCTAAAGTCATATAGGTCAGTCGACCTCAAAAATGGATCAAGAACCAAGTAGAGCATCAGTCAAGTACCGAGCCTGAGCCCCCTACATCACCTCCTCTAGTGCTACCTCCCCCTATGGCGGTATCGTGAGTCGAGTGATGCGAGCCTGTAGGTCTCTCTATCTGAGTTCGAGTCCACTGGCTAGGACGGGTGGAAGACTTCCCCGAGGTGGAGCGCCCACTGACCTACGAACCACCCGCACCTGTTGGATCCTTAGGGACAATCCCATGCCTCCTAAGTTGCATCTGAAGAAGGGTAACATGATCCACAAGTCCTCGGATCCGCTCCTCATGCTCATCCAATAGAGACTAGAGTTGTCCCACATATACCCTTGAACCTACCGTTGGAGCCTCCTGTGGTGTAGAAGGAGGAACAACAAACTGCATCCTAACATCACCACCCCCAATAGTAGCCTACAGAGCCTATATCTATGTTGTGAGCTACTCAATCGTAGCATCTCGTTGTTGTACCTAAATATTAGTGGCCTGAAGCTCAGCCTCGATCTCATGTAGTTGTGCTCTTAGAGGAGAGTCTCTCTCCTCGAGCTCTAACTCCTCCTTAGGAACATCAGGATCCTCCACTGCCACCTACTCTACTGGTTGGCCCCATACCTTGTCTTGGCTCAAACTCTATGTCCTGTTCGATCTACCATCACCCCCACCATCATCCTCGTGCCCTAGGCTTCCAATGCCATGCCACATCCGATCACCCCACCACTGAGTGTAGGCCTTTGTAACTCCCCCAACCACTATAGGGTCAATAGTTGGGGCATCCTCCTCATCTGAGAGCTCGATAATTTATCATGGAGGTAGGTCCTTCTTTACTATGAGGTGCTTGTACAAGAATGGTATCAAGGGCACATCCTATTGCAATTCATACTAACGAAGAACCCGAGAGTAGAAGAAATACTCCTAGATGGCAATATTATGGCCAATGAGCCATCGCTCGTGTCGTGTCCTGGCAGTAAAACTAGCTAGATCATCCCAAGAAGGACACTCATAGTAAGGCCACCACACGACATCTTTGACCAACAGTCTGGTAAAAGCATCAGTGTAGTGGGACAACTCCCCTATGAAAGTGCAGCTCTTACGCTCCTCATGCTCTCGAGCCCATCTAGCAGCATAGCACTATGTCCGAGTGTCGACCATTGTGATCTCGACTGGGAACCCCTTAGGGTGATCTACTATAATGTGCTCCCATCCCCAAACTAGTAGGAGAAAACTGTAAGCAATTTCGACACGTCCCCATCGATGGATGTGGTACAACTCATCATAGCACTGAGCCAATAGCGATCTACCCCATGCATAGATGATAGGCTCCTCACTATCCAATAGGTCCTGCACCATCGCCAAAAGGTTCCATGAGAACCTCAAACTCGAGCAGTCCGAGATAAGAACATTACTAATCACCATCAACAATACGACATGCCTCATCGTGAAGACACCCTCCCCATGCCAACGACTGATAGACACTCCTCTGGACTTGGTGTCCTTGAGAGCATCCACAGAGTGCCCTCTAAACACCCAAGTGAAGACAACCACCTGATCATTAGTGTTCGAGGAGGTAATGGCCACCCCATCAAAAGGAATCCGAAAGATCCTATACACATCCTCCGACGTGATGGTCATCTCGTCGGTCGGGAGGTGGAAGGTATTAGTCCGTGGGTCCCAACGGTGGGCCAGAGCTATAAGGTAGGCCTGATCTGCCATGATGTAAGGCAACCTAATGACATACTACAACTTGTAGGCCTTGAACTAGGCCTAGTCCATGTCATCAAAGCTAGAAATCAAGTCAAGCAGGAGCTTTGGGTCCCGAGCCCGAGCAGTAAGGATCTAAGCAAAGCAGAAGAAAGACAAAATATAACTACAGTGCATCTAAGGCATAATTCATAATAAACATGAAAATGATGCAAAAGAGTATGAGTTACTCTAAATCTAAGCAAAAGAAGAATAAATTGCACCTAATCAAGCAAAGCAAAATTCAAAAAAAAAAGTCATAAAAAATTCAACAAAATACACAAAAAAAAAAAACAAGGCTCAAGCTTTAGCCGTTGTCGCCTACAGCGGCCGAAACCTGGTCGTTGGAGGCAACAGCGGCCAAGACCCAATGGTCAAATTTTTGACCGTTGGGATTCAAGCTTGGCCACTCTGAGCGACAGTGGCTTAGAGTCGGTCGCTCTGAGCGACAACGACCAAGGGGCGGCATGACAAACCCGTGAACCCTTGGCCAGAAAATAAAAAAAAATTGCAAACTAAAAAAATAATTTCAAAAATAATAATAGAGGGAGGGAAAACAAATAGAATGTAAAGCAAATGTTCCTACCCAAGCATCAAAACTAAGCTAATTTCAAAATGCCCAAAATGGCGGCAACAGGTGAATAATTGAAAATTTTCAAAACCCTAGGCTGAAGCCACTAACAGAAAGCAAAATTGGGGACTAACCCACCATAGCAAAAGGGAACCTAAGCCTACTTACGAAATTTATTCGTTGCCAACAGGTTTAGTGAGGTTCGTTTTTCTCATTACTTAGTGAGGTTCAATTTTACTTAGACAAAGAAAAGAGAGCTAGGGTTTTGAAGAGAGAAATACCCGAGAAGCTTTGGCTCCTCCAGCAGTTGATGTCTTGCCCTGCGTAGCCATATCCTCAGCACCGACAATTTTCAAAGTCGCAACCATCGTCGTCGCACCAGAGCTCTGAAAACGAATCTTCAACAGTGAAAATGACATGTCAAACCCTATAAAAACAAATTTTTATATTTCCTTAATTATGCCTTGGCCACCGCTGACGTCAGTGGCCCAAACTTCTTGGCCGCTCAACGCGACAGCAGCCACAAGCAAGAACTTAGAGGCCGTTGGACCTGACAACGACCAGATCCACAGATCAGAATAAGGGATTTTCTCCTTGAGGGATCCCACAAAAACAATAAATAAACACACTTTGGTGGTTTAGGATCATCATAATGTTCAAAATAACAAAAAAATCACATAAAATCACAATCTCAAGCAGGCCTCGTATCCAGTTACCTACTCTATCCACTCGGTGATTGCAGCGATTTGCACTCCATGTATTTCGGTGAGATGAGTAGATAACCATAAGGCCACTTGGGGCAAAAACAACTCATTTTGGAATTATGATATGTCACCCTTCAATCTCGAAGAAGACCAAGATGGTCGGACTACTCCACGGGTGCGAAAGGATCATTCTAATTTCCCTATGACATCAAAAACATTAATTCAAAGTGATACAATCTAAACATAAACAAAATCACTCATCCTAACTCCATAAGAAGGCTATTGATAGCCGGATCGCTCCTCGAGATAGGGATGGATGATTATCATAAACAATTGGAATCACACTTGGATGTGGGATTGCCCATTAAAAGAAACAAATGCTAGAAATGAACCATATTAGTCATATTCGTCAAGCGACTTCTCGCTTCATTCATTTTCATTTCTTCACCAATTCATTGTGTGAAGAGGTAGTTCAAAACTTCAACTTAATCATAATCAAAATCAACAAAAGATCACTTGATCATAGCAAAATCATGTTTGTCCTATGAATCATTGCATACAACAATCACAAATTTCCCTTATTTGCTGGGAACGTAAGCAGACATGACATCTTCAATTGTAGCTCTCCTACTGGTCGAAATTGTTGTAGCAACTGAAGCTACCCGATTGAGTTTGAGGAATGAGTGCAATTTAACATGCAAAAGCCACTAAGCTAAGTCCTCCGAACGTTGAGGCAATGATTCAAGGGATGTGTGCCATC
Source organism: Wollemia nobilis (assembly GCA_028583015.1). Lineage (NCBI taxonomy): Eukaryota > Viridiplantae > Streptophyta > Pinopsida > Araucariales > Araucariaceae > Wollemia > Wollemia nobilis. The sequence goes on along the minus strand of JAQPPZ010017220.1, from coordinate 2,674,834 downwards.
TTACATGATTGGGCCATCCGGCATTGATCAGACCATTGATCACCATACACCCTACAAAAAAATTAGTCTACATTTTTGCTCAGCGTTATGTTTTCCACACAGCGCGTCACAAAAAGGGGCATTTGTAGACACCTAAATCATGTCATGCTTAGGGGAGCTGCTCACATAGACACACTCATAAGATCATAAGACATAATCTTGGGCTTTATAAGCATCTACAGTGGTTCTCACCACTCATTTGGGGCCTTTTCAAGCCATCCAAGCTTGGCCACTCAAATCAAGAGCGGCCAGATCCTAGATTCTCAAGCCTAGAGTGGCCAGACCTCAGCCGCTGCAGACGACAGTGGCCAAATATTAGCCGCTACAGATGACAACGGCTAAGCCATACGAAGCGATTTTTTGATAAACAAGACTAATCACAAGTGAAAGTGGCAGTTTGCATGCAATAAAGGTGAGTGGGAGTGACTTTGCATTCCTTTTCATGACCAATTCACATGGGAGGTTTGAGTTTGCATTTAGAATTAAGTTAACTGACCTCCAAGCATAAACAAAGGATAAAAGCTTCTCATGCTAGCAACCAATTCACATAGAAGACTCAAGTGGGCAGTTAGATTTCAATTAATTGGCCTTCGAACATAGACAATTGACAAAATCTTCTCATGCTAACTTGCACTACGCATGATAAATTCATTCCTAGGGCTTGGACATAGACCTAGGGTTTCACACTATAAAAGGTGCAAGCCTAAGAGCACCAAAGGAGATATACATGAGAGATCATATTAGAGAGAGAGAGAGATCTTTTTGAGGAGAGCTTTCGAGACTTGGAGAGTTCTCTTTGAGATCTCATATACGGCAAAGCTCTAATGGATTGAAGAGCATAACATCTACTATTTCAACATCAGATTACAGTATTTGACCCATAGCTTTGGGGCAAAGAGGGCAAGGTTTACTTTAGCGGTTGTTGTTTTGGACAGTGTCCTGCAAGCTTAGCTTAGGATAGACATAGTTTGTTTTATTTTGTTCTTTATGTTTTCACGTCATTAGCATAGATTTACATGATTTTAAGGCATAGTTTTATCATATTTATGTTACACTCTTTGATTACTAACAACCTTATCCGAGGAGGCAATCTCGGATACCTAAATGTGTGTTGTTGTTTCATTGCTTGCAGGGTCATAGGTACATCAGACGAAGATTGCAACATACGAGAGCAAAAGGGATCCCTCTAGGAAAAAGACCTAGAGAAGGAGGCATCTGTAAGCCCTCATACATTTTTGTGTGCGAAATCAAAAAGCTTTTATAAGCACACCACGTCTTCGCGGAAGGGGCACTCCTTGTCTATTTGTAATTTATAGTATCAAAATGGATATCCCTAAGAGGGACCGACATGTAACTGAGCTTCAATATCAATAAAGAGATTCGTCTTTTGTTATTTCATGTTATATGCTTTTTCCTATTGTCTTTCCATTTTATCTTTGGTATTTTAAATAGCATTGCAAGTAGGGTTTTGAAAAGGGATAGGTGCATGCGTTCTCGGGGTCGCTACAAGGGCAACTTTGGATACCTATATCTCCCTAGTCTTGGTAGCACTGGTGGCCTCTATCACTAGCTCAATATGAACTCGAGCCTACCTCTATCTCGAAGCTAATGGTCCATGTTGTACCATCTCTATGGATATGTAAGCTACCTCCTAAAAATATTACTATAGACTCGAGCCCATCCCTGACATATTTGTATCAAAATTGGCAGAGAGACACTACGAGGCATGACTCCTCTATACCACCATCGGTAGCGAAGGCCACTCCTACATCATCCACCCTAGGATCCATGTAAATAAGATCGTCTAAGTCCTCTTTGGCCCACCTAGTCAGGTCGGGTCCACCTCCTATTCTTGTTGGGTCCTGATATACTCTCTGATACCAATAATCCCCCAAGTTTAGGATGCCCTGCAAGATCCCAAATTGCCTCAGGACTTGATCAAATCGAAAGACCTCAAACTCCCCCTTCTCTATCATCAACCACCTTATCCTCCTGATCCATGCCAAATATATCCTATCCTTAGCCCATCCTAGATGTAGATGCTAGGATCATCATACTATCTTGGCCTCCCTCAGCTCATCTACTATCTACCTCGCTAGTGGCAGATGCCCGACATAGGTCCTCACAATCTACTCTAGGGATTTGGACAATCTATATGTCGTTGGTCACTCTGGGTCGAGCAATGGTCCTGGCAGTGCATCAAATCTCCACACCATTATGTGCTCCCAATTCCATACCTAGAGTAAAGTCGTGCACACTATATTTGTATATCACTTGTACACGATGTTGTACAACATCTTGTATAAGTGGATTAGCACATACGAATCCCATACAAACCTAAATCCTTGGTCACACATGTTTGCCACTACACCCACCATTACCCATGGTAGATGTCGCCTACCAATATGGTACATCAGCATACCTGCAACCACACCGTAAAGCATAATTGTCATTGGGTTTATCCCATACAGCCCCACCAGGTCATCCATGACTATGGTGCTCTCTCACACCTGGTGGATCTATCCCCTCAAAAATTGCTACAAGATCATTGGTCTCCCTTGCACTTTGTAAATAGTTGTCCCTCTGATAGGGATGCACAAGATGTGCCACACATCCTTTAGTGTGACAGTCATCTCTCTTGTAGGTAACTGGAAGATTGACAACTTTGGGTACCATCTCTCTGCTAATGCTATTAGCAGAGCCCTATTTTCCCTACCCGAGGCAATCTCGCTAGGTGGTCTAGCCCCACCGCTACTAGTGTATCCCTATTTGCCTGTCCAAGTACCTCCAAGTCCACCTCCAAGGAGCCAGCTCGCCACTCATGACTCTCGAGTACCCTAAGTTGCAATAACAACAAAATAATTTTTTCCATCAGTAAGATTAATTAAAAACTTAAAAATTAATTACATTAATTCAATCAAAAAAAAATTATCATTGCACAATTAAATTTCACATCTCCCAAGTTGCTTGCTTGCCTCCTTTCTTCCTTTTCTTTCTTTCTTCCTTGCTTTTTATTTCTCTTTTTTCTTTTTTCTTTTCTTCTCTTTTTTGATTAAATTGTGCTTGATTTTTAGGAGCGTGATTTCATCAAAGCGAAGTCATGCCCCGCGTCAACGAGGTGCGCTTTCACGAAATCATGCCTGGTTATTTTTGCCAAGCGTGATTTCACTGCTACTACCCAGGGTGAAATCACGGCCAGGCTGTGAGATCACACTTGGGTCATACGTGGCAAAACAATCGTATTTGGCATAAAACCATCCAAAAATACAAAAAAAATGAAAAAAATTAAATTATAATCGTGGTTTTCAATCCTACCTGTGCTCGTTCCACTTTCATGTCAGCTTCGCCCCTCACAATCGTTGAACAGTGTATTGATAGTACCATCTCCCCCATTTCTTCAAATCTCCTCTTCTACTTCCTCACACGGTTAAAATAAATTAGGGTTTTGTCCCCTTTTCACTTCTAACCTTGTTTTCACGTGCTTTTTTATTTTTCTTTTTCTTTTGTTTCTTCTTGCTTCTTCTTTTGAGTCTGCCTTTTTTGAGTTTTTATGAGGAATTTATCCGTCATAAAACTTGAGGGGACACCCTAGCATTAGAGGTATTAATGTCCCTAATGCCTCGATTAGTGTGTAAAATTTAAAAGTGTTTGGAATAACACCATTTTTGCACCATCCCTTTCTTCTAAACTAGCACCCCATTTTTGCTTGTCATTTTTCATTTACAAGTGTTTACATATTTTCTTTGACACATTTATTAGGTCATAAATACGTCAAAGAGAGGGTAAAATGTAGACATGGAAAATTGACCCACTTCAGTGGGAAATATTCCCTGAGATCTCTGGGGATAAGGCTTCTCCCCCCTATTTTCATGTTTTCTCTCTCTATGCAAAGTCGCGCTCGATCCTTAACAGGGTGCGACTTCGCATTGCGATATCGTAATCGGTCCAAACAGGGCACTATTTTACCTTTAGGGTTTGACAAGTTGAAACCCTAATTTTTTAGGGTTGGCCTATTTTACATCGATCCTCCTTGGTTTTCCTACTCTTTTCACCTTCAAATCTGCTATATAAGGAGGGTTTGATTTCACTTTTCACACATGATACACGCTTTTATAATCGGTATTCTAAGGATTGAGGATTATTACTCGCTAACATTTGATTTCTTGTAAAGTATTTTCGTTCGGTCTACATCCTTCTTCTTCTTCTTTCTTAAGCAACTTTGAAGTATGGAGTTTGATTGATTGTCTGCTATATTGGATTGTTGCTATTTGCTTTTAGTGGATTTTTGTTGGAACCTTAAGGAGAGATTGAATGCCCAGGAGATCTCAAACCCTTCTTTTTTGCTTCTGCATTCTTTGCCAAGTGAATTCACTCTTTCGCATGCATATTTGGATTTTTTGAATGACATAATCAAGCTTCTGCACTTGTCTTTTATTTTTTGCATAGTTTATGTGAAATCGCGTCCGACTTGCTACGGGGAGCGACTTCACCTTGCATTATCACAAATACCAATTATGGGGCACAATTTTTCTTGAGCTAAAACTGGGGGTAATATATTGTTCATGTTTTCTTCATTGCATCATAGACTGCATTTAGAGCATAGTGGCATATTCTATTTCTGTAATTTCATCATTCTTCTTTGTCATATTGTATTATGTTTTTTTCTCCAAAGGTCAATTTTCGCTTTCAAAGGTCAACTAAAAGTACCTAGGGGGCTTGACTACTACATCTCCAAGCACTGTTGTACAACGGCCTAACCAGGCTCCCTAACACTAATCCCATTTTCAAGTGTTTATTGAGTTATCTTGCAGGAACAGGGATTATTGATAGCATTTGACAAAGAGATAAAAGCAAAGATAAATCATCGGCTCAGCTAAGTATTCTAATTAGTCTTTGGGCTATTTTTTGAGTGCTTTTATTTCTATTGTAAACCTTAGATCTGATTTTATTTAAATATTTAATTAATTCTAGGCATTTGAAAGATAAAATAACATATAGTGTGCACTTAGGATTAATCATGTTTGTGCTTTTCTCTTGAACCCTTACTTAAATTTTGTCTATTTAGAACCCTAGGTTAGAAAAGCATTCAAATGAAAGAATCATTCTAAGGTTTAGCTCTTGTATTTTTGCATTTTGTATATCTACATTGTCCTTTATCTTTTATAGCATAGATCTAGAAAGGTCAAATCTAGGTGTTTGTATTGAATTTTATACATCAAACATTCTTGAAAACCATAGGACTTGGATAAAGTCCTAAAACCATTCCTAGTGAACCCTTCCCCATTCTTCACAATCAAGTGTAGAGAAAAACATAGCCCTCGTGTTTCACCCCATAAGGTTTTCTATCTTTGCGGCTCCAGCCTTGTTTGGGAACTGTACACGATAGGGCGGTTTTCTCCCTCTATAAAACTTGATCTATCGTTAAGGCTATCAGAGATATTATAGCTTTTGATATTGTAACTAAATCCAAGTCTTGAATGGTTTATGCAAGAATGTGCATAAATGTCAACCTTGAATCAGATTTACCATATTTTATTAAGCTTCTATCGAGTACAAAATCAAGTCAACACTATGTGCTCAATGTCCCTCCTTGACTGAGTTGGGGTGACAAAAAGAGCCTAAGAAGTTTTTTTATTCATCTTTGACCAACAAAGTGATGTCCCAGGGGAGGCCCAACATTTTTATAACTTAGCCCAGAAGAGGGCTCAAATTTCCCAGAAGAAGGACCAAAAAGAGGCCCAACCTCTAAATGAAAAAGAGAAGTCTCAAGACAATGAGAAGGCCCATATGAAGACCCAAATTGGCAAGGAAAGTAAGGAGAAGACCTAGGACAAAGAGATGACCCTGTATAAGACCTTGTCTGACAAGGAGAAATTCCAATCTAAAACCCCAATTTTTTCTGCCTTAGGTTCTATTTCCAATCTTGATAATGTTGATGGTGACATTGCAAAAGAAGACTATCTCATGGATTGTAAACTGCTCTCTTCTTTGAAGAAAAATCTAAAGTGAGGCAGACTCAACTGAGGACCGTTTGGATGGTTGTTTTTCTAAGTCTTCTAGTTTTGTTTTTCTTCTACCTGATTCCCCTTTTTTGGTGTTGGATGTGTGGTTTTTTGTTTTCTTCTAGTGATTCCTCATTTGTATGATTTTCCAAGTGGTTTCTCAAGTGTGGGAAACAATTCCAAATTTAGCGGTTTCCTCTACACGAGAAACAGTTCTAAATCCACTAATTTCCTCTGCGTGGGAAACATTTTCAATTTAGATGGTTTTCCCTACATGGAAAATATTCAAATTTAGTGGTTTCCCCTACGTGGAAAAATATTTAAATTTAATGGCTTCCCCTGTGTGAAAAATAGCTTCAAATTTGGTGGTTTCCCTTGCATGGGAAATAAATTCAAATTCAGTGCTTTGCCCTACACTGGAAATAGTTTCATTTTTGGTGGTTTCTCCTGCGTGGGAATTTTTTTCAAATTTAGTGGTTTCCCTGCGCAGGAAACAACTTCAGTTTTTATTCGTGCTAGGAGATGGTTTTGAGGATATTGTCTCCTAGGTTGCCTCTAGGAGGCTATTTTTAATTTTTTCCTCTTTGTAAAAAGGTTCAGGGACCCTTTCAAAACCCCTTCTTTCTACCTATAAAAAAAACTTGGATTTTACCAAAATTTAAAAAATTATCAGTGTGGTCTTTCACATGTCTTTGCAAAATTCCTTCTAATTTCCACCTATGATGAACGCTATCTAAAAATGTTAGCTAAGTTCAAGTTTTAGAAGTTTCAAACCTAAACAACATACAATTTAGAACTATAACCTTGCCAAGGGATACTTTTGACACCTTGTCATTTTTGGAAATTTAATGTCAATTAAAATGTAAGGTTAATGTTAGGCACTTTATTCCTAGTTATCTAAGCTCACCTTACCACTTTTAGATATTGGATACCACTTAAAGTATAAAGCTAATCTTATGCCCTTTATTCCTAATTATCTAAGCTTTCTAACATACTATGGCTAAGAACCCAAAGCTAGCTAATATATCATTTAGAATAGTACTTAGCTAAGGTGAAATTTGGATACCTTACCACTTTTAGACTTCGAAATCATAAAACATTTGATAAATGAGTTAGAACCTGAAGTTACTACTACATATTGTTTAGAAGTGATAAGGGAAAGTTCAAATTCCTTATCACTTTAGCACTTTACAAACCATGTCACTATAAAATTCATACCATTACTAACATGATTTTTTTTCTAACATGGCCTTTTCAAAATGCTCTTTGAATAATCCATCTATCTCTAGTGAATAATATTTAACAATATTGGGCAGTGATATTTATTCATTTTGGTGGGATGAGCTACCCAAATTTTGGAATTGGGTAGCATTCATACTTGACATAAAATTCCATGATAGTTAGATTAGTGTTCATACTTTACATTAAATTCAATATAGTCAAATTAATTAGAGAATAACATATTTTGAGGGATGCACTACCAAGTTCTAGACCTATATAGTAATTTTACCAAACATGAAATTATAATACAATTAAATTAATTAGAGAATAAAACATGCTTGAGGATGTGTTGCTGAAGTTTTGGATTTGGTTAGCATTTGTACTTGACATAAAATTTTAATATGGTTAAATTAATCAAAGAATGACACATGTCCAATAAATGTTAACAAAATGTAGGTGATAATGTTTTTATTTTGAGAATTAGTTATTTGTTCCTATTTTAATCAATTAAAAAACATATAGATGAAACAAAACAACAAATAAATGAAAAAATTGAGCATTAAATTTTATGAGGTCGTAAAATCCAACAAAGAAATTAAACAATATGTGAGGAAAAAATTTAAACTTGTTATATGAATTAAAATTTATGAAGAAAAAATAATTATGCATCAACAAATTCAACACAATCTATGAACATAGCTAAAATAAGTATTAGATGCAAAGATCAAATAGAAGAAAAAATACTCATAGCCCAACTAAGATCTAGTTCTCACAAAGATGTGAAACTAAAAGATGGACAATTCCTCAAGAGGTATGGTCAAAACAAATATGTCTTCTACACAATAGAAGTAGTGGAGACCATAAATATTTTATTATGGAATGTGAAGCCTACAAGGACATTAGGATTGCATATGAAAACGCTCTAAAAGTAAACTCACTAATGGAATTTTTGAAGAATTGAAAATAGAAAAATAAAGAAACTTCTCATCAAAATTAAGAATAAAAGAAACACACTCTAAAAGATAATAAGAAGATGTTGAGCTTTTTGGAATTTGTTGAATTATTTTTTCTTATATGCTAAACTTTAGAACTTTGAATAGGAGGTCCAATATCTAAATCCAAAAGGGAATAGGGTTGTGTTGAGTGGTATTTTCACCCGATTGTGAAAACACACTCTCCGATAGGATTTGTGCTCCAAATCCTCTCTTGCAAAGAAATTAAATAAATAATTTCTCCAAGGTCTCCGCTATATTAGCATTTACATATACGTATTAGTAATCTCAAATAAAGATATTCAATTTAAATGCTTGGAACACCTTAGTGATTGCAAGTAACTGTTAACAAGGGGCACTGTGGTTTATTTCATATTGAAATTATAATGATTTTTATTTTGATGAATTTTCAAGTGTTTATCTTAATGACTGCAAATTAAAATAAAAGTTAAACTTTCTGGAAATAAAAGTGCAGGAAAGATAAAAAAAATAAAATGTAAAGAAAATGAATCTAGAGTACATTCAAGGGCTGCAATCCTATTTGACAAAACCGAAGATAATGAGGTTTTCTGCATACAACCTAACCTATTGAACCTGCAAACTCGCACAATCCAGGTAAGCTAGGTGCTTGGTTTCTGGGGTTTTAACTATGGTTTTCAGATTTAGGCATTCGCATGAAGCAACCAAGAGAACTTGCATTAAACTTCATCTATAAACCTAAAAATCTGAAAGGGGAAAGATAAACATTCAATCTTGCATGCAGAAAATAACTCCTCCTTTCTTGCCAATGAGATGCAACTCTAAAATTTCGTATTAAAAATGATGTATCAATTACAATGACAGAATGTTTCCAGTTTTGACAAAACCAGAACAAGTGGAGGAAAACGCTCCAAAGCAGGCCCAGAATGGCTTATCACCCTTGGCTCTGCAACTCTGCTCGCAGCGGATTTCGACCCCTGTATCAATCTGTGCCTCTGCTTTTATACTTTCTGGTGCGGTTCTCTGCTTCACTCCGTGACGCTTCGTTTCATTTCCCAGACTGCATCGCTTCATCTTCCATGCCTCTTCGTTGTCTTTGACTTTCTATTCTACGTCGAAACGTTTAATATTTTCTGTGAACTATAACGCCTCTGTAACCCTTACACCTTTATGCCACGTGTTCCGCGCTTTTTTGCATGTTTCGTAACTGCCCCCTGTGAATCGCGACAAAAAAAATAGCATGTCGCGATATCGCGACGTTTTTTTGCATGCAGCTTTGCTTTTCTACCTGCACCGCGAAAACAAGACGTGTCGCAAAATCGCGACATTTTTCTTCTACGTTCATTTTGGTTGCTCTCGATCGTGAAAACGTGACATGTCGCGATATCGCGACAGATTCTTTCATTTACTCCTTCCATTGCTTTGCAGCCGTGAAAACGCGACATGTCGCGATATCGCGACAACTTTAGTGCCTTGCCCTGTTTGACTGGTTTGACCACGATTTTGTGACATGTCGCGATATCGCGACAATTTTGGCGCCTCATCTTCTCTCTCCTCCATGAACCGCGATTTCGTGACATGTCGCGATATCGCGACGGTTTTCGATCAACACCTCTTCCTGCTTGCTTTGACCACGATTTTATGACATGTCGCGATATCGCGACAATTTTTACTTTGTGCTGCATTTCGTTGCTCTTAGCCGTGAAACGCGACATGTCATGAAATCGTGACACTTTTCATTTCTAGGGAGAGTCGTCGTGACCAACTTTTTTTTGGGGATAGAGCAACACGATCATGAAATCGTGACAACTTTCATTTCTTGGTATCGATAGAGCAACATGTCGCGAAATCATGACAACTTTCATTTCTAAAGCAATGACATTTTTTGAGTAGCAACACGTCATCGAAATCGCGACAACTTTCATTTCTAGGACGACAGAGCAACACGTCGCGAAATCGTGACAACTTTCATTTCTGAGCAGCGACAGAGCAACACGTCGTGAAATCGTGACAACTTTTCATTTCTAAGCAGCGATAGAGCAACACGTCGCGAAATCACGACAACTTTCATTTCTGAGCAGTGACAGAGCAACACGTCACGAAATCGCGACAACTTTCTTTTTCTTGTTGTATTTTGCTCTTCCTTTGATTTTTTTAGCATCTGGGCCACTGCAGTTTTCTTTGAAAGCATGCAAAAAAGGTGGGTCCCCAATTTTGGGGTGTGTTGTGGATCAGCCACAACAAATGGCGACTCTGCTGTCAAATGCTTCTGAGCATTTTGGTGAGAACCCAACCTGGAAGTATACAAACTCAGAAACAGGCATTAGCACATAAGAAATATAAACAAATGCCCATAGATCAAAAATACATGAATCATCAGAATCATTAAGTATCAGCTCGGTGTGTGCAATGTGTTTCATTCCCTATCGTTTGAAATTGATCAACATTCCATCGTCAATTTTATATGAATGCATATGTGGGATTGTGAATGATTTGTGTAACCTAATAAATATGCTTAGAGATTTTGCTTTTATCAAGGCATAGACCTTCTAATATCATACACAAACATTCAAGATTATCAAACCCTCTTAGGATCAACTATATGTAAAATGAATTGCTTTATTAGATCCCAAAGTTGGTTATGAGTCACTACTATCTTGAACCCATGTGCGAGTGAAAGTGAAATTAGAGCTTTGGGAAATCAGACTCCCAACCTAATCGAGATGAGAGTTTAACCCTATTCTTACTACTCTGATTTGGAATTCATTACCTCACTTTGAGCAAAATAATTTAACCAATTATGGAAGAAATGGTCATGCTAGCCTAACCCTTCGAACAGTCAGTGGTCTTGTTTTTTAGACAAGACATGCTGCCATGCATGGGCATACTTAACCCCATAATCCATAATTTGGCCTCATTCATTCTTTTTCTTTTATTTCTTGGACCTTTGGGATGACTACCCATCCTTGCTAGGGACATGTAGTACGATCCTTCCAATCCAATATTGAGATGAAATGGGAAATATTAGTTTTTTTTTACTTCTTAGACCTTGGGGATGACTACCCATCCTTGCTAGGGACATGTAGTACGATCCTTCCAATCCAAGATTTAGATGAAAATGGGAAATATTAATTTTATTTCTTGGACCTTGGGGATGACTACCCATCCTTTGCGAGAGGACATGTAGTACGATCCTTCCAATCCAATATTTATGATGAAATGAGACATAGGAGTTTTGGGGAATCAGATTCTCAACCTAAGCGAGATGAGAATTATGCCCTATCCTTACTACTCCATGTAGGTCAAATCAGAGCTTTGGGGAGTTGGATCCTCAACCTAAGTTCGATGAGGATTTAACCCTATCCTTACTACTCTGATTTTAGGCTTTAAGCTTTATGGAAGTGGTAAAAACCACTCGTTTTAAGGATCATGTTGCATAATAGGATAGACATGAAATATTCTTTTCGCCTGACCTTTTCTTCCAAGCAAGGTTTTGATCATTTTACTCAAGATCCTTTTTAGTGTGTATAAAATGTGCTTGGTTCTAGATATCTTCGAGACTTAGTTCCCAACCTTAGGATTTTCTTCTTATTTATGTTATAGCATAACCCTAAGAGGATTTGACACACTTTAATGATTTGTATTTGAAATGCATATGCAACTAAGATGACATGTATATGCAAAGTGAGATGAAATATGAATGCATTGTCCTTTGAATTGCAGATGGAATATGGCCATATAAAACTGACTACTTCATGCATCACAAGATTCAAACGATATTACTTAAAATGTTTGTGTTACTTGTGGAGCTTCTACAACACAATTCCAATGTTTCATATTCTCCTGATCTTAGGCATAAGTTGACATCTCAATTTTTCTTTTTCTTTTTTTTTTTTTTTTTTTTTATAAACAACCCAAACATGTCAAATGAAATCAAACACACAACTTAAATCCTAACTAGACTAGCAATTCTAAAACAAACAAAACCAAAATTTGAAAATTCATACCAAAACCGAAAAGTATAATATCAATCTCCCACGACTTAAGGGCTAAAATAGTGCTTTAAAACATGCCCATTAACTGGTAATGCCAGATCCTTCCCATCTAAAGTTCTTAATCTGAAGGTATTTTTCCCTAGGATTTCTGAAATCTGATAAGGGCCTAACCAAAGACAATCAAACTTTTGGTGATTTCCCTTCTCTTCATGTCTTTTATCCCACAGTAAAACCAAGTCTGCTATCCTGAAAGATTTAATTTTGGCCTTTCTATCAAACCATATTTTAATAACTTCTTGGTGTTTATTTATGTGAATCATGGCTTCCTCCCTTTTTTCATCAAGGTGCAGCAAATGACTTAATCTGGCTTCAACTTGATTATCTGTCCCCAAGTATTCTTGCATGAAATGCAAGGTTTGCAGCTTCAAGTTTGCAGGAAATATCGGGTCTTGCCCATAGACCAAATGATAGGGGGTATTCCCTATTGATTCTTTTACTCTGGTCCTATCTGCCCAAAGAGCAAACTTTAATTGGCTGTGCCAATCTCGAGGGTTCTTTTCTAGTAACTTCTTAATGATATTCAACAAATTTTTGTTTGAAGATTCGGCCAAACCATTTCCTTGAGGGTAATAATTAGATGCAAATTTTAAACTCACTTTATTGTCATATGCCCAATCTGCAAATTGCATAGAAATAAAAGCTTTACCATTGTCACTGACAATAGAATCGGGCATTCCGAATCTTGTTATGATGTGGTCCTCAAGGAATCTTATTACAACGTCTGTAGTGGCATGTTTTGTAGGAACTGCTTTCATCCACCTTGTACAATAATCTATAGTTGTTAGTATGAATTTATGGGAATCAAAAGAATTTGGGTTAATAACCCCAATGAAATCTAATCCCCATTGTGCAAATGGTCTCATCTCAACTACGGGTTGTAATGGCATGGCTGCATTTCTTTCTCTGTTGGCAGCTACTTGACAAATGTGGCAAGATCATACATGAGCATGTGCATCTTTGAAAATGTGGGGCCAATAGTATCCTACTCTCGGGATTTGATGCGTTGTAGCATTTGCCGCACCATGGCCAGTTCCATATTTCCCATGAAATTCCTGCAGAACCTTGGCAACTTCTTCTTTATTCAGACATCTCAAGTAGATCCCTTCATGATTTTTCCTGTACGAGACAACCGGATCTAATCAGATAATTAACAGATTTAAGTCTTAAAGCTCTTCTTTGAGTTGAATTCAAATTGGAGGGACACTTACCATTCAATAGAAAATGCACAATGTCAACATACCAGTCATCCTTAGCAATGTATTCTGTATTTGAATATTGGCATGTCATTTGCGGATTATTCTCAGCGATCGCCTTCACAAGTCCCTGTCCTCGAACTAGTTTCATAGGTTGGATTTCAAGATCAAACTCTTGGATGGTAGAAATCCATTTCCCTCTTTTCTCGCCTAGCTCGTTCTGTAAAAACATGGTCTTGACAGTAGGGTCAGGCACAATGGCAAAAACTCTGCTGTGCACAATGTAATGTCTAAATTTTTTTACCGTTTTAAAAAGTGCGTACATCTGCTTATCAAGGATGGAATACCTCAATTGAGCATCTTTTAAAGGGGCACTTAAAAATGCTATGGGATTTTCTACGCTATCCTCTCCTTTCTGGGTCAAGACACTCGCAAAGGAGTGTTCCGATGCGAAAGCATAAATGTAGAAAGGTTTGGCATAGTTTGGACTTATGAGGGCAGGGGCTCTGGAAATGGCATCTTTAATGTTCTGAAAGGCTACCCTACTTTCCTCGTTCCACTTGACATCTACATCCTTCTTGAGCATTTTGTTCAAAGGTTTGGCTATCTCAGCAAAGCTCGAAATGAACTTCCTCACAAAATTAATTTGCCCAAAGAAGGATCTCAACTCTTTTTTACTACCCGAGAGAGGTAAGTTTTGGATAGCTTCTATCCTTTCTGGGTCAATGGATATACCTTCTTTTGAAATGATGTGACCAAGTAGTCTTCCTTCTGTTACTCCAAAGATGCATTTTTTGGGGTTCAAAGAAATTCCATGCTCTCTGCATCTTTGAAGAACTTTTTTTAGATCCTTGACATGGTCCTCTCTCTTCTTTGAAAATACTGGAATATCATCCACATACACGATGATACACTTGCCTATGAGTCCCTTGAATGCATAGTCCATGGCGCGTTGAAACGTTGCGCTTGCATTTAACAGTCCAAACGACATTCTTCTGTAGGCAAATGTCCCCCACTTGGTGGTGAAGGCTGTTTTCATCCTGTCATTGGGATGAATAAGAATTTGGTTATATCCAGAATATCCATCAAGAAAAGACATCATTTCAGATCCATTCACTGTTTGTAAAATTTCATCAATGGATGGCAATGGATAGTTATCCTTTTGTGAGGCCTTGTTAAGATTTCGAAAATCTATACATAGCCTAATCTCTCCGCTCTTCTTTCTTACTGGAACAAGGTTAGCAACCCAGGTTGAGTGCCTAACAGGAAAAATAATCTTCGCTTCCAATAATATTTTGACCTCCTTTTCTATTAGGGGCTCCAATAGCGGGTTAACAACTCGTTGTCTTTGTCTGAAAGGCTTGGAGTCCGGCTTTAGAGGGATGGTATGTGTAATGACATTTTGGTTGTATGTTTTCAACTCGTTATAATTCCAAGCAATGCAATCCACGTAGTTCTTTAGTGCATGTATTATATTTTTTCTTTCTTCAGCTGTACATGCCTTTGCGATGTACACTTCCCGTGGATTGTCTGCACTCCCTAGATTAATTAGATCACATGCATCTTTGGGGAGTGGAACCTTTTTTTCTTTTCTGGCCTTGTATCCCACATCGAACATTTTCTCCAATGAAACTATGTCTTTAGGTATTTTGTTGGATTGACATGCAGTTTCACTTTCGTTTTCTGCTCCTTCTTGCCATCTTTGCTCCTCATCAATCACCTGATTTTCAAAAATACCCGAGTTCGTGACAAATTTGAATATGTGCCTGTCATTTTCAAAAACTTGGAAATTCTCAACATTATCGGGTATTGATGGACAAGGAACTAATTCAATGGAGAACTTTTTACACCTTTTTATATCAACTGGATTTAACATGCCCGCGGCGACTGCAAGAGAGTCTGCTATGCGATTTCCCTTTCTAGAAATAAGGGCTATATTGAAAGCGTCGAATTCCTCAATGAGGTCCATGACCCTAGTTCTATAAAGGCTCAGTCTCTTATCGCGGCATGTATATTGTCCTTTAATCTGCTTGACTACCAGTTCAGAATCTCCCAATACTTTCAAGCATTTAACTTGCTTGCTCAATGCTAGTTGTAAACCAAAGATCAATGCTTCATATTCTACCGTGTTGTTCGTGCAAGGGAATTGTAATCTATAGGCAGCCAATAATGGTTTACTTCTCGAGCAAGTGAGCTCAACTCCGGCTCCTGCTCCCTGTCTAGATTTGGATCCATCAAACCTGAGCAACCATATGAACTCATTTTCTTCAAGAGAGCTACCGTGAAATGTTTCCCCTTTAGACTTTTTCGCAGCATCTTCAACCTCAAATGCATAAACCCCCAATTCTGGCTCAGAAAACTGAACTTCATTTGGCTTATTAAATTCTGTTATGATTTCTTTAAGCCTCGGTTCATTTTCTACTCTGATTTGATTTGCAATTCCTTTCCAGGGTAGCCACATATGTGAGCAGTCTATTGAAAAATAGCCATTCAATGTTTTCATCCAATCCCTTGCAAGTAGCATTCCATATCTACTTGGGATATTAACAACCAGAATGTCGACAACCTGTTGGACCCTGGGTTCAGAATTTAATTGAATTTTGACATCATATAAGGTCCCTACCACATTTACCTCTGATCGGTCCAATTGCAAAACCTTGCATTTGGATGAAACAGGCTGTAGACCTAGCATTTGACATATCTCCGAAGGCATGAGGTTGCTCGTGGCACCCGTGTCCACCAAACAATTATGCAAATTCTTACCTGCAATTCTCAGAGTTAATAAAAATGGCGGGACATCTCGTCTCTCCTTTCGTAAAATCAGATGGGACTCAACTTCCTTTCCCTTCCACACTTGATCAGGTGAGTTCAGAGCCTTTATCAACGCTTCCTTTTGGCCAGGCAATCTGGCCGCGTCTAAGAACGAAAGGCTTGATTTGGACTTCTTTAGATCCTCCACTATATCATAGTTTGGTTTTTCGAATTTGACTATCTTCTGCGCGTCATTAGACATTTCTCTTCTAAGTGGAGGAGGAGGATTATTGTCTGCCTTAGTATCCGGAGGAAGGATAGAGTTATTTGGTGGTGTTGATGATGTTTTAGGGGCTTTAGATTTACTTCTCAAATGATATCCGTGATTCCCCTTTCTAAACTCTCGAAAAGCTTGCACCTCCTATTCCAAAATTTCATCTTCTTCTTCCTCACTCTCACCTTCTTGACGGTATAAAGTTTCCACCACCATAATGTTATCATCTTGATGTTGGGATGGACCCTCATTTGACACCAGTTCCAAGTCATCTACTTGGGCTTGGAGACAATGAGTGTATCTAGCGATTTCAGGACAATTCCTCTCATTGTGCTCTTTTGTGTTGTGCAACCTACACCCCTTTTCCCATGCCAAATCGGAAAGATTCAAAAGGGAACTGGATTGACTAGGTCCTGCAGAAGTATCTAGTTGATTGGCAATAGGGGCAGGTACTCCTCCATTGTTTGGTTTTGTGTTCCAATGTCTCCCTCTATTGTTGAAATTTTGATTTGAGTGAGGGGCATGGGACTCATACTTCTATTTTTGAACCATGTCATTGCTCAGTTTATGAACTATCTTCTTGAGCTCTTCAACATCCGAATAAATCTCCTTCGGTGGAGCTACATTGTTGTTAGTTCCCGTTGGGTTGGCATAATTGGTGGGGTCTTGATTTAACATTTGATTCAGATTTTGAGGAATTTGATTCATGTATGGATTTACACTTTGGATCGGAGTTGGATTTGGGAAAGGAACTATAGCCTGAGAATTAACATGGCTGGTTCCTTGCACAGTCGATTGACTATTTTGCAAAAATGCGGGAACGGGTGGAATGGATGTGATTGGTTGGATTGGAATGGGTGCATAAGCAGGTGCTTGTGGATATGGTTGTTGATATGGGAAAGCATTCATGTTTGGCATTTGCGGTGCCATGATCTGATTTGCCATGGGAGCTTGACCATATGGAGCATATTGTCCCATCATAGGCATCTGGGGAAACCCATAGCCTTGTGGTGTCATTTGCTGCTCGATGGTCATAGCTTCGTTGTAAGCTAAGGCGAGCGTGGTGACTTGAGGATTTCGTCTTGCAAACATTGCTGTCATGGGATCCAATGCCCCAAAATATATTTGCAAGGCCACTACGGGATCAATGGCAAAATGCTGAACTGCTCTGTTATAGCATTTTTGGAATTTCTGATTAAAGGTTCTGATTGGCTCACCTTGGCCCCTTTTGCATGTAATAAATTGATTGTAGATGGTTGCGGGATCCAAAGGTGACCTAAACTGATTGACGAAGGCGTTCTCCATTTGCGTCCATGAAGTGATTGAACCAGTAGGCAAGCATATATACCATTCATAAGCTACTGGATCTAGGCTCATGGGAAAAATTCTGCAAGCCACATCCTCATGTTGAACTTGCAACCTTATCAAAACATCCCTATAGGCCTGGATATGCTCCTCTGCAGTCCTTGGGCCATCTGGTTTATATTTAGGCAAGAATATTTCTATGTTCTTAGGGATTTCATGGATATCCCCTGCAATATTCAAAGGGATATTATTAGCTCCATACCAAGGAGCTGTTGGAGGTTGGGCCATTTGACTCAGAATTGATGAGGACAACCCTACAAGAGCGATGGAAATATTACTGACAATAGGTACACTAGTGGCAACTGAAACCACCGGTGTAGGTCCACTCGATGTTCCTGGAGCAAAAAGATCTTTTGTGACTGGTAGGCTTACAACTTGCTTGGTTTTATTCTTGGGAGTACCAGTGAGTGTAAGGTCATGGAATATGGTTTCCCCGGTTGTTTGGGACCTAGTTGCGATACGACGCGGTGGGTCCAGCCTGCCTGACGAAACTCCAAGAGAACCTGCAACACAAAAAGGAATGCTGCAGTTTAGCCGTTAATGAGATTTAAGAAATAATTTCAAAATCTAATCAAAACACATTACTTTTGTATGAAAATAAAAATAAAATAAACCAAGTCGGCCCTCCTTCTAGCGCCAATCTGTTGAGTGGTATTTTCACCCGATTGTGAAAACACACTCTCCGATAGGATTTGTGCTCCAAATCCTCTCTTGCAAAGAAATTAAATAAATAATTTCTCCAAGGTCTCCGCTATATTAGCATTTACATATACGTATTAGTAATCTCAAATAAAGATATTCAATTTAAATGCTTGGAACACCTTAGTGATTGCAAGTAACTATTAACAAGGGGCACTGTGGTTTATTTCACTCTGAAATTATAATGATTTTTATTTTGATGAATTTTCAAGTGTTTATCTTAATGACTGCAAATTAAAATAAAAGTTAAACTTTCTAGAAATAAAAGTGCAGGAAAGATAAAAAAAATAAAATGTAAAGAAAATGAATCTAGAGTACATTCAAGGGCTGCAATCCTATCTGACAAAATCGAAGATAATGAGGTTTTCTGCATACAACCTAACCTATTGAACCTGCAAACTCACACAATCCAGGTAAGCTAGGTGCTGGTTTCTGGGGTTTTAACTATGGTTTTCAGATTTAGGCATTCGCATGAAGCAACCAAGAGAACTTGCATTAAACTTCATCTATAAACCTAAAAATCTGAAAGGGGAAAGATAAACATTCAATCTTGCATGCAGAAAATAACTCCTCCTTTCTTGCCAATGAGATGCAACTCTGAAATTTTGTATTAAAAATGATGTATCAGTTACAATGACAGAATGTTTCCAGTTTTGACAAAACCAGAACAAGTGGAGGAAAACGCTCCAAAGCAGGCCCAAAATGGCTTATCACCCTTGGCTCTGCAACTCTGCTCGCAACGGATTTCGACCCCTGTATCAATCTGTGCCTCTGCTTTTATACTTTTTGGTGCGGTTCTCTGCTTCGCTCCGTGACGCTTCGTTTCATTTCCCAGACTGCATCGCTTCGTCTTCCATGCCTCTTCGTTGTCTTTGACTTTCTGTTCTATGTCGAAACGTTTAATATTTTCTATGAACTGTAACGCCTCTGTAACCCTTACACCTTTATGCCACGTGTTTCACGCTTTTTTGCATGTTTCGTAACTGCCCCCTGTGAATCGCGACAAAAAAAATAGCATGTCGCGATATCGCGACGTTTTTCTGCATGCAGCTTTGCTTTTCTACCTGCACCGCGAAAACAAGACGTGTCGCGAAATCGTGACATTTTTCTTCTACGTTCATTTTGGTTGCTCTCGATCGTGAAAACGCGACATGTCGCGATATCGCGACAGATTCTTTCATTTACTCCTTCCATTGCTTTGCAGTCGCAAAAACGACATGTCACGATATCGCGACAACTTTAGTGCCTTGCCCTGTTTGACTGGTTTGACCGTGATTTTGTGACATGTCGCGATATCGCGACAATTCTGGCGCCTCATCTTCTCTCTCCTCCATGAACCGCGATTTCGTGACATGTCGCGATATCGTGACGATTTTCGATCAACACCTCTTCCTGCTTGCTTTGACCATGATTTTATGACATGTCGCGATATCGCGACAATTTTTTACTTTGTGCTGCATTCTGTTGCTCTTAGCCGCGAAAACGTGACATGTCATGAAATCGTGACACTTTTCATTTCTGAGCAGCGACCGAGCAACACGTCGCGAAATCGCGACAACTTTTCATTTTTGAGCAGCGACAGAGCAACACGTCGCGAAATCGCGACAACTTTCATTTTTGAGCAGCGACGAGCAACACGTCGCGAAATCACGACAACTTTCATTTCTGAGCAGCGACAGAGCAACACGTCGCGAAATCGTGACAACTTTCATTTTTGAGCAGCGACAGAGCAACACGTCATGAAATCGCAACAACTTTCATTTCTGAGCAATGACAGAGCAACACGTCGCGAAATCGTGACAACTTTCATTTATGAGCAGCGACAGAGCAACACGTCGCGAAATCGTGACAACTTTCATTTCTTGGCAGCGACAGAGCAACACGTCGCGAAATCGCGACAACTTTTCATTTTTGAGCAGCGACAGAGCAACACGTCGCGAAATCGCGACAACTCTTTTTCTTACTGTATTTTGCTCTTCCTTTGATTTTTTTAGCATCTAGGCCACTGCAGTTTTCTTTGAAAGCATGCAAAAAAGGTGGGTCCCCAATTTTGGGGTGTGTTGTGGATCAGCCACAACAGGTTGTATACCATACCCCATCTTGTATTGAAGCTTTTGGTCCTATAGATTATTTTGGTCTTGTGAATATAATTAAAATTATTTCATTTTATTTTTATTTCAATAATAATTAATATAAAAAGTTAATATATAGATAAATATTAACATGGAACAAAATTTCAATCATGACACTTGCATCTTCACATTAATCGGTTAGAAAGCAAGAGGGCCCGCCCCCCACACATGCCCAAACTTGATATGTTAATAAAAGGTAATAGGGTTGTATTCCATACCCCATCTTGTATTAAAACTTTTGGTCCTATAGATTATTTTGGTCTTGTGAACGTAATTAAAATTATTTTGTTTTGTTTTTATTTCAATAATAATTAATGATTTGCTTAATAGTAGAAAAAATCATTTGAGTCTGATAGGATGGGAAAAGGTACTAGTTGAGTTGACTCTCAACTCATGATTAATCTTTTGAAGACTCCTAATAATAGAATAAAAAGAATTATTGAGAAGATTCAATTAATCCATATGGGATTTTTGAAAGTTGATTACAATCATGTGGTCAGAGATCAGAACAAGAGTGTTGATGCTTTAGCTAATTAGGCTTTGGACAAAGGTAATCTTACTTGCTATGGCCACCCTCCTAGATGGTGGGTTTCACAAATAAGGGAAGGTCTTCTTTTTATCATTTCTTTGGATGACTCTAGTTCTGGAGGTACCTAATTTCTTCTTGTTTTATTTTTGCTTCTCTTTGGTTCGGTCAGGGTATTTTAGTTCCCTAGCTCAAACTAATCTTTATTTTGTTTCCTTTGTTTATTCTAGCCTTAATAGTCTTTTGGTCTAGAAAGGTCATTGTTGTGTTCTATTTTTTTCTTTTCTTTTTATGTGTGTTTTTTTTGTTTTGTTTTTGTGTTTTTTTGTTGTTTTTGTGTTTTTGTTGTTTTGTGTTTTTAATTGTTCTTTTGCTTGTGTTTTTGTATGTTTGTGTTAATTGGTGTTTTTGTGTTTTGGTGTGTGAGTGTTTTCTATGTTTTTATTTTTCTTTGTTGTCTGTTGTTGGTTGTTTTTTATTTTTTTAGGTTTTGGTTGTTTTTGTTGGTTGTGTCTTTGTAGCGTTCTGTTGTTTTTTGTTATGTTTATGTTTTGTTATGTTGTTCTTGTGTTTTTTCTGTGTGGTTTGTATTGTTTTGTTTTGTTTTTTTATCTTATTGTGTGTATGTTTGGTTGTGCTTTATCTTTTTGACACACTCAAGAAGCATGTTTATTTATTTTTTATTTTTTAATCTTTTTGTGTGTTTGCATGTTCTTATTTTTTTTTATTTCAGATTTGCTCCTTGAGTATGTTAAATGTGGTAGGCCAGGTGCAAGCCCTGGGCGATTTTTATGGAAGAGATACCTCTACCTCCTTGGGTCTTACCCGAAAGTGGCATCCCTTATGGGATGTTTTCCAAAAAAAAAATATTAATAATTAATATAAAAAGTTAATAGATAGATATTAACGCAAATTATTTTTATTATTTTTATTTCAATAATGATGAATATAAAAAGTTAATAGATAAATGTTAACATAAATTATTTTATTTTATTTTTATTTCAATAATAATTAATATAAAAAGTTAATAGATAGATATTAACCTAGAACAAAACTCAAATCATAGAATATGCCACTAGACTTCATCATCACGTTAGAAGTAGATTGTGGAAAAATGCAAGTAGGAAAAGACAACATTATATTGCAAATTTTAACCCAACATATGACCACAAAGAAAAATCGTATATAGGCGCTGAAATCAAGTGGAAGGAAAAAATCCTCATTGCTCAGATAAGGACTAGCTCTCATAAACTTAGATGTGAAACAGGGAGATGGACAACACCCAAAGAACAATGGGAAGAAAATATATGCACTCTATGCAGCACAAGGGCAGTAGAGATAGAGGAACACTTCATATATGCATACCCGAGTTTTTTAGATATTCATGGCAAATACAAAGAAACACTTGGAAACAGGACTATGGCAGAGTTATCTGAAGACAGTAAAATAAAAAAAGTTGGGGAAATGCTAACCCAAATCAGCGGGATAAGGAACAACCTTCTCAAAGATATTAAAAATCATATGATATGATTTGAGTAGTTGTACTTCCATATTTGAGGTCCCATAGACCATATTTGGGTCTCGCGGATGTAATTAAAATATTTCATTTTCATTAACTAGTTAGAAAGCAAAAGGGCCAACCCCCCACACACGCCCAAACTTGATGTTAATAAGGGTGAGGAATCCCACAAAGTGAGACCAAGGACTTGCACCTTTAAGCCTGCCACCCCATTGGCAAAGAGTATGGCAAGTGTTGGGTTTATAAACCACTCAAGTCCCACAACATAGTTAATGTGGAATTATTTACAAACACACACTAACTACACTAACAAGATAGATAGATATTAACGTGGAACGATATTCCAATCATGGATTATACCACTAGACTTGCATCATCACATTAACCGATTAGAAAGCAAGAGGGCCCACCCCCACACATGCCCAAACTTGATGTTATATTTTTAATTATTAAAATAAAAATATTTAAATTAAATAAAATATTTTTAATTAAAAAGTATACATTTCATTGACATTTAAACATTAAATCAAGTTTTTTATTTATTATACCACTATACTTGCATCATCACATTAATAGGTTAGAAAGCAAGAGGGCCCGCACCTAAAACACGCCCAAACTCGATTTTATATTTTTTTAAGTATTAAAAAATATATATTTAAATAAAATGAAATATTTTTAATTAAAAAGTATACATTTCATTGACATTTAAACATTAAATCAAGTATGTTTTGAACACATGAGCGATGGTAGCGTCAAGAGTAGCAGCGACGATAGTGATTTTAGTAGCGTCTTTAGGTGGGGGGTTGCAGCATTTGGAACCCTCCAGTGGTGGGAATCTCTGCAGTTCAAAGAGCGATCATAGGGACCCGCCTAACGGTGAATATGGTGGTGGCGGTCCTAAAGTAGTTAGGGTTTCGATGGGTGAAAACCCCAAAAAGCCCCTTCGTGGAGTTTGTCCTCTCTTTCCTTTGCTGACAAAGTCTGTGCTTTATTTGGGGTTTCTCCTTTCCAAACCCCATTCTCTTTTTTGTCTCGGACAACAAAGTTTCCTATCCGCATGGAACAATGAAACCCCTAATTTTCCAAAAATCTATCTCCTTGATCAGGAAGTTCGTAGGGGCTCGGTCTGATATCGAGTCCATTTGTGAGTGGGCTCTCTCGAAATGGTGCCTCTCAAGAAATATGGAGTTGGTTGCTTTCCCTTGTGGTTTCTTCATGATTAGGCTTAACAATACCCAAGATTCAAATAGGATCCTCACTGGAGGTCCCTGGTTTTTTGACAGACGAAGCCTCTTCATTCGCAAATGGGGGGAGGATTTTGACTCCAAAACTTAGAGCATCAATACTACCCCCATCTAAGTCAAGCTCCATGGTCTCCCCCCATATTTTTCTATCATGATGTCCTCAAAAGAATTGCCCAAACCATCAAAGAGTTGGTGGCTATTGACCCAGCTACCAAGGCTAGATCCAGAATGACCTATGCTCACATTTGTGTTATAGCAAACCTGGACTCAGCTCTCCCAACATTTGTTGATCTAGTCATAGACTCTTACAGGTGGTGTCAAGGCATAGAATATAAAAATAAACTAGCCTATTACACCGAATGCAAGACCCAAGGGCATCTTCACTCGTAGTGCCCAACTCTTAAGAAGGATATCCAAAAAGAAGCACCCAGTTGAAACCCTAACCAGACTCAAATTTTTCAAAAAAAATTGTAGACTAAGAAAGGCAAATAGGTCTTGTTCCACTCACAACTAGTGGCTCAGGTTTTTTCAAAATCTAATCAAGTTGGATCTCTTTTTGCTAAATCTAATCTATTCATACCTTTAGAAAACCACCAAGATGATATTTCAAATTTTTGTAATGATTAATCCAACCCTAATGTAAATGTCGCCCCCTGCCCCTCTCCATAGGGGTTGCTAGATCATGTTGGAGGTACTAATGGCTCCCCATCAGATTCTAGTCCATCCTACCCTCCCCACTGTCCAAAGTGGTTGAGTCTGTTGTAGCCTTGTCCCTCTCCCACCCGAACCCTAAATCCCCTGACCTTCCTTCCTCTCAGCCTATCAGTACTACCCTAACCATCTCCATTCCCCTCCCTTCCTCTGATCTCATTCCCTTATCCCCAAAACCATCCTTGGAAAGCCATTTTGGTGTTTCAATCCAACAACTCCTTTCCTCCTCTCCAGTTATCGAGTAGCTTCCTAGCCCTAACAAATCTATCGTTAATGCTGACATAGGTAGTGAAAAAAAGAGAGGTAGACCTACAAATATTGAAAAAATATGGAAATAAATAGAGGATGCCATAGCAAATGGTCTTCAATCGACCATTTTGATGTCCCTTCCAGATACAACAAACATGGAATTTCAATCTGATGAGGAAAAAAGAACCAAACCACCTCTATCTCAAGGAAGAGGTAGGGGAAAGAAATCTACCTCCAAGACCTCTAGATGAATATTCTATCCTGGAACGTAAGAGGCCTCAATGGGGCAGCTAAATAGAGGATAGTTAGATCAATCAAAAAAGAAATCAAACCAAACATAATTTTACTATAGGAAACTAAGTTGGATGCCCAAAACAACGTAGAAGTCTGCAGATCCTTGTGGAAGAACAACAACTTTGCCTACAATCCATCCCAAGGGGCCTTCGGGGGTCTGTTGTGTCTATGGGACCCATAATCTATTGAAGGTAGAACTCTCTCCATTTCTGATAGGGTCATCAATATTCTCTTTATCAACAAAGAAACCAACCTCCAATGGATCACATCCAACATCTATGCACCAAACAACCCCTTTGGCAGGAGGACTTTTTGGAACACTCTATCAGCAATGTACAATAATTTTGAGAATTTACCATGGCTTCTTGCAGGAGATTTCAACTCCCCCCTTATTGTCTGACAAAAGAGGAAACCCTATAACCCCTAGATGCACGAAAGAATTCAGTGACTTTGTCAACAACAATGAACTGATGGATGTACATTTGCAAGGTTTAAATTTCACATGGAGCAATAGAAGACCAGGTAACCAGCTAATTCAATTAAGTCTTGACAAGTTTCTCATGTCCAAAGAGATCATTCACTACTTGTGGGATGCCAACCTGTACGCCCATCCTAAAATAGGCTCAGACCACAACCCCCTGGTCCTAGACTATTCTCGCCCAAGGCAGTCTTTCAAAACACCTTTTAGGTTTGAGAAAATGTGGCTTAACCACCCAAACATCACGAATCACATTGATGAGTGGTGGCAGAATGATCTCCCAAGGAATCCCTTATCCAAACTTTTTAGGAAACTCTGGTTTGTCAAGTTTAAACTCAAAGAATGGAACAAAGAAGTGTTTGGGGACTTGTTTCGTGAAAAGAAACACATTGTTGAAAGACTTGGCAGCATAGAGAAACTCATTCAAGATGGAGACCCGGGGCCTGACATTTTTCAAGAAGAGAAATCCCTCCTCATGGATTTCCACAACAGTCTTTCCAAGGAGGAAATTTTTTGGAGGCAAAAATCTAGAGCATTATGGTTGAAGGAAGGGGACGCGAACACTAAATTTTTCCATGCATCCACTCTCAGGCATAAGAGCACGAACAGAATAAAGGAGTTAACCAGAGGCAATGGGTCCAAAACAGATGATATCCAAGCGATAAGGGACAAAGTTGTGTCTCATTTTAAGGAAATGCTCGGTCCAAGCCCTCCTTGCCCCCTCACGTTAGAAACCCTCTACTTCAGAACATCCCCCACCTGGTTTCTAATGATCTCAATTATGGGCTTCTTAAAGATTTCACAAGGAAGAGAAATTAAGGAAGCATTATTCTCAATGGAACCAGATAAAGCACCAGGACCAGATGGTTTCCCCCCTCATTTTTTCCAATATTTTTGGGAAATTGTGGGTAAAGAAGTCTCTGAAGCTATTCAATTTTTCAAAAATCCAAACAAATCCCAAAGGAGGTAAATTCTACGTTCATCATCCTGGTCCCCAAATCCCAAACCTGTAAGTCTATCTCCGACTACAGGCCCATTAGCCTCTGTAGCATGGTGTACAAACTCATTACCAAAGTTATGGCCAACAGACTCAAAGATATTCTCCCGTCCATTATCAACCATTGTCAAGGTAGCTCGATGAAAGGCAGACTCATTACTGTCAAAGTCATAAAAATCCATGAGTTCATTCATTGATTATCAAAAATAAAAAACCTAGTATGTTTCTCAAGATTGAAATGAACAAAGATTTTAACAGAGTATCTTGGCAATTCCTTTTTGAGGTCCTGGGCAGGTTCGGCTTCCATGAAGACTGGATTGCTCTTGTTAAGGAATGTATCTCCACTATATGAATTTCAATCATCATCAATAGCTCCCCCATTGGCTTCTTCCAAAGCTCCAAGGGAATAATGCAAGGTGACCCTCTATCCCCCTTCCTCTTTATCATTATGGTGGAGGCCCTAGGTAGATCCCTATCGATAGCTTGCTCTAGAGGCCTTATATCAGGCATCAAACCCACCTCTGTGTCAAGGGCCATCACTCACCAACAATTCATCGATGACACCATTTTGGCATCGTCCTCCTCCATACCTAAAGCAAAAATCATTAAATCCATTCTTAATTCCTATGAAAAGGTTGTAGGATAGAAGGTAAATTACAACAAAAGTAGATTATATTTTCTGAATACCCCTATTCTAAGATAGAATAGAATTGTAAAAATTCTTGGATGCACTATTTCTGAACTCCCCACCACGTACCTAGGGTTACCTATGTTCCATGGGAAAATCTCAGCTAACATGTGGTCAAACATCTTTGAACGCATCAGTAAGAAGCTTGTTGGGTGGAAGAGTGCAATGTTAAGTCATACGACCAAGGCTACTTTAGTGCAAGCCTACCTCTAGAGTATCCCGGTTTATTTCCTATCAATTTTTAAAGCCCCAATCTCAATTTACCATAAAATTGAGCAAATTCAATGCAAATTCTT
Source organism: Wollemia nobilis (assembly GCA_028583015.1). Classification (NCBI taxonomy): domain Eukaryota; kingdom Viridiplantae; phylum Streptophyta; class Pinopsida; order Araucariales; family Araucariaceae; genus Wollemia; species Wollemia nobilis. Next base: position 2,647,130 of record JAQPPZ010017220.1, on the reverse strand, counting down.
ATGGGCTGGCAATGAGAACCGAAATAGATTCACCCTTGTAGCATGGGATAGAGTGTGCTCCAAAAAATACCAAGGAGGCCTTGGCTTCAGAAGGATTAGTAAAATGAACCTTGCTTTGATAGCCAAGTAGGCGTGGAGAGTGGTTCTCAACGAGAAAACAGCCTAGATAGACATCATCAAGGAAAAGTACCTTCATCACTCACCTTTCTTGGGTGACCATCGCCTTCCAATGGGGTCCTACTTTTGGAACTCCATTACTCATACCAGGGACATCATCAAGCAAGGCCTTCGATGGTGCTTAGGATGCAGCAGAATTATCATTTTTTGGGAGGATTCTTGGCTCTGTGACCAACCTCTTATCAATGATATGAATCTATCTATCCTAAAACCTATCATAGATACCATCTTTGGCGGTAAAGTTGTAGACTTTATTACTCAAGGCCCTAGTAGGCGATAGTGGTATGATAGCCCAACCATCCAGATTAATGAGGCAGCAAAGATCATCCAGAATTTCCTTCGATTTTGTGTCATCCCCAACAACCAGGCCCTCGATTTCCCAATCTGGAAGATGTTCAAAGATGGTAACTTCATCGTTAAGTCTGCCTACTATAGCCAGGACCCACCTCTAGTAAAGTGGAAGATAGCTAAGATTATTTGGGCAAAAAATATTATTCCCAAAGTTTCCTTCTTCTCATGGTTGGCCTCTTAGAACAAAATCCTCACAATTGATAATCTTATGTCCAGAGGCCTTCTCATCCCTAATTGGTGTGTCATTTGTAATTCAAACTAGGAATCGACCACCCACATCTTCTTGGATTGTCCTTTTTTGTTGGTTGTGTTGAACCTTGTATTTGATAACTTTAGCATTTCTTGGGCCCAACCACCATCTATCTACCAGCTATTCCACCAATGGTCTCAACCCTTTCAAAACCCGTAGTGAAGCTTCCTTTGGTCGTCTTGCCTTCACCACTACCTCTGATAAATCTTGTTAGAGCACAACAATAGGATCTTCAAAACCCAAGCTAACGACCCTTGCAAAACCACCCTAAGAATTTTATCCCTAGTTGCAAAAAATGCCTCTGTTATCTCTTCCCTTAAAGCTCCTAAACCTGACCTTGAATCAAGCCTCGCGTCAAAGTTCAAGCTTACTAATGTTTCTAGTGTGCCTTCTTCTTCTGTTAACAAATCTATCATCAGGTGGAAACCTCGACCTTCTAGGTGGCTCAAATTCAATATCGACAAAACCACGAAAGGGGACCCTAGTGATGTAGGTGGGGGAGGCATCCTCAGAGACAGTCAAGGGAAAATGCTTCTAGCCTTTACAAAAAATCAGGGAACCCAGATGAATAACATGGTCGAAGCCCGTGTGTTATACCAAGGTCTTATCCTCATTGACAACATGAATATTAACCAACTGGTCATTGAAGGGGATTCCCTCCACATCATCAACTACCTCAAGGGGAACCACACTCCTTCCTGGTCCTCAAGCAACATATTACATGAATGCAAAAGGTTCATCAACAAGTACAATGACATTGTCATCCAACACGTCTACCGTGAGGGAAACAAAGTCGTTGATTGGCTAGCTAACAGGGGTGTTAGAGAAATTTCCATATAGGTATGGAACGATTCCTTTTCGCATGATCTCAAAACTGACAACTCCAATAACGATTTCTACCTCATGTAATCATTTCAACGTGAAAACCAAGACTTCTGGGGAAGTTCGTGTTTTTTTTCCCAAGGCCACGACACTCTCGGGCAAGCATCTAGCCATAATTTCCAATGTCATGGTACTCCCGGGCATGCATCTAGTCAGAACTCACAAGACCCTTTACCTAAAACCTGAGCAAATTCTATGGAAGCATACTCGCCTTTTCGAGGCCCAATATTACAACACAAAGAATAAGAGCGGCGGTCCCCAACGTGGTAATTACCTCCCTTGGTAACTGACAGCACATGTGTCCATCTTTGAACTACACAATTTAGTTTTTATCAACTATCTGCAGGGAATTCATAATTTCTATGTTTAAAAAAGCTTGTCTTTGTGCCACCCTCGAAGATGGAAACATCAATCTTCTCATGGTAGATTTTCAGGTTTGGGTGACAGTGATTCCCTCTATCAGTGGTTGGTAGTGCATGCTTAGTCTTCGCACTCTCAACGAAATATGGTCCATGTCTGATCACTTGAATTTCCAGGAAGCCTTATCCACGTTTCACATGGGAACGGATGATAGCAACTCTCCTCATGCTCTCACTTAGATAGCCAAATCACTCAACAAAGTCCACTCTGGACTAGTCTCTAGATCATATTTGGGCCCAAGGATGACTCAGCTTACATGTGATAATTTCGGGTTGTTAAATAATACCCAGAGCTTCTCTTTTCCCTCAGGCATGTTAGAGTCTTCCTAATCGAAACCTTGTTTGGTGAGCCCTTATCTGCCATCCGCAATCCCTTCCTCCTTGCCATGGCCATCATTGAGCCTGACACCCTTAACCTGGAGCCTGACATCAAAACCATCTTCAAGAACCATGACTTTCTCACCTTTCTTGGGAAGTTTAGGGGTATTAATGATGAAATTACGAGGGATTTTGTTAATTCTTGGGTAAATGGCTAGGTCACTGTGAGAGGATTGAAGTTCAATATCACCATGACTCTTTTGGCGGAGATAACTGAACTTCCAAATGAGGGTTTTAAGCTCCATAGGGACAAAAACACAATCCAGGAAGAGTTGAAGCATTTTGCTGACAAGGGCAAGAAACTGGTTAGAAACCAGAAAGGCATCGTTCGAAAAGATTTACCAGAGCCATGGTGTAGAATGTTAATCCTTGTGATGCAATACATCACAATCGACAAGATCGATGATCCGTTGAGGAGTTTCCACTTAGCTTTCCTCAACCTTCTCAGGGATGTCAAAGAAGTGAATGTGCCCGAATACCTTCGAAGATCCATGGAGGTATCCATCGAGAATTTCCACAAGAAATATTCTACCCATGTCAAGCACCAAGGGCTATTTTTGATTATTTACAATCATATGCTCCAAAAGGTGGCAGCCAAGGTGACAATAAATCCTATCATTTGTTTTGAAGAGGAAAAAATACCTGTTGAAGTTGTGATGAACAATCGTGGATCGTGCAACCGTAGAAGCTCAGCCCGGAATATGTTGGGCAAAAGGAAGTGCCTTGATCAACTTATGAAGCCCAGTGAATCCATGACAATGGAGAGCACGGATCCTGAGCTTGATCAGTCCCTCACGGACGCTAAAATGATGGCCAAGACCAAGCATGACCCATCGGAGATCCTGACCAAAATACTGGAAAATATCTACTAGTCACACACGAAAGCCATGACCAGCCTCCAACATGTGATTCGTGTTTCCAAAGTTATCTCCTCCAGAAAGAGTGAAACTTTCAAGGCCATCCTCCTTGACCCAACTAGTGAGAAGGAAAGCATGGACGTGCTAACTCCGGAGTAATCAGATCTTTTTGCATTTTTTGTTTCGGGTATTTCTGGGTTTGTCATTCTTCTCCCTAGTTTCCCCTTTTTGCTTGTCGGGTTCCCCTATGATTCCCCTTGGTCTGTTCTATTTAGTGTTGTTTCTAGTTTGTGTTTAGCGACCTTCTTTTTGTCTGCTTGGTGGTTAAATATTTTTTATTTTTCGTCGGTTCTCTTTGTACAAGGTTCAGGGACCCTTTCAAAACCCTTTCTACCAATAAAAGAAAGCATTAAGTCAAGTTTTTTTTACACAAATTTTATGGTGAAAAATACTTGTTAATATGAAATAATAAAAAAACATTAAAAAATGGTGAGTGAGTAGCCGAGTTGGTGTGAGGCTACCAGTTGAAGTTTGAGATCCGTACCGTGGATCCATTCAACTCCGGTTCAAATCACACTGGCTACCATAATCTCTTTTGTCCTCAAGGGCTAGGTGGATTGGTAAGTGCTTGTCTGGTTAGGCACTTATCAAGAAGACACTCAAGTTTAAACCTCGAGGGTAATATATTTGTAAAGTAGTAGTTTGATATGAATCTTCTGAGTATGCTTCAGAATGACGATGAAAGTATGAATCCTGAGCGATCGATTATCCCCTTCACGTCGGGTCAACAATAACAAGGTGGAATAAGTTTGGTGGAAACAACCCGTGTGGTTTGAACCTCACCCTTGTCAGTTACCAAAAATAGTGTGGTTGTGACCAACTCTCCTATATAACAAAAAAAACATTGAAAAAATATTAAAAAAATCAAGTGAAAAAAAGACTAATAAAACACCTAGGTGTTGTAGGTGAGTTGGAGAGGAGAGGGCAATCCTCCAAGGGAGGTCCCAAGTTCGAATCTCCACCCTACCAAAAAAATTGAATTAGGTACCAAAATCCAATTAATAATGTTGATGCAAGCAGGATCGGGCGCGACTCTTGAGTGACTTTGACGGTGTAAAACCCCTGATCGTGGTCTCTCAGGCCAAGGCAGTCCTGCAAAGGTTTTTTTACTTTAAAAAAAAGACTAATAAAATGTTAAATGTTGTGTATAGAAATGACACTCTAAAAATGAACTTTGTTGAATCATTTTTCTTATATGTTAAACTTTAGATTTTCTTATATGTTAAACTTTAGAACTTTATATAGGAGGTCCAATATCTAAATCCATAAGGAATAAGTTGTACACCATATTCCATCTTGTATTAAAGCTTTTGGTTCCATAAATTATTTTTTTCGTATAAATGTAATTAAAATTATTTTACTATTTTTGTATTAAAGCTTTAGGTCCCTTAAAGTTTTTTTTTGTTACTCTAGTTTATTTTTCTATTATTCACCCTTTTAAGGGTTGGTTCCGGTTTATTGTATGGATGGCCTTGCAACCCAAACCGTGATTTTTCCAACTACTTTTTATTGTAATCTTTTTTTTTTTAATATAATTGTTGGTTTCAATAAAAAATTATTTTATTTTATTTTTACTTTAATAATAATTAATATAAAAAATTAAATAAAAAATACATATTTTTTAAAGTATTAAAAATGAATATATTTAAACCCGCTTGTTGTAGGCTTGTTGTAGGTGAGTTGGAGAGGGTAGGGCAATCCTCCAAGGGAGGTATTTGGTTCAAATATCCATCCTGCGAAACGAACATCGGGTATCCAAAATCCAATTGATTATGTTGGTGTGGTTAGGGTCGGGTGTGACTCCTAGATGATTTTGACGGTGTAAAACCCCCTAATCATGGTTTCTCATACCAAAATGACCTCGACCTCGTAAAATATTTTTCGTTAAATTCAAAAAATATATATTTAAATAAAATAAAATCTTTTGTATTTAAAAAGTATAAATTACATTGGCATTTAAACATTAAATCAAGAATTTTGTGAAAAATACTTCTTAATTTAAAAAAAAAAAATCAAGCTTAAAAAAAGGACTAATAAAATGTTAAATGTTGTGTAAAGGTTAAGGTTGGTTCCACTTGGATTAATTGTGTGAGGATATCCCTTCTATATTTAGATTTTTTTTTTTTTTGGTAAATAGTGTAGCTTATATTAAAGGGTTTTTTCTGGATCCCAAAATCAGTAGTTACAAAAACCTTAAAGGAGGCTAGCACCTTAAAAGACTAAACTTTAAAAAAATGTTTATGTACATGGTTAAAACATTGTTCACCATATATTGATTAAAAGCCGATAAGCCTAATAGCAACACCCCAAACAGTATTGATGCAAATAATATATGGACAGCACCCCAAACAGGATTGATGCAGATAATATATGGATAGCAGACACCCAAACCAACATTAATGCATATAATATATGTAAAGTTAAAATAACCCTCGTGAAAACAAACCCCAATAAGCATCCAAAGAACCATAAACAAAAAATGACCCATGACCCTCCATCATGCGTCAGGCACCTTCTTCTTCGCAGTGCTTTCCTCAGTCTTTATGAGCTGCTTCAGCTTCTCGCTAATGTTGTCAAGAGTATTAATAGAGTATTAATAAGGTTGTTGATGAAGATGTTGACAACTTGATGATGAATCTCCTTCGTCGATGTTTCCTTCTATATTTAGATTTAAAAAATACCTAAACTTTCATTTAAAGAATAACTTAGAGTTGGTTCCACTTGGATTAAATGTGCAAGGATATCTTTTCCTGTTTAGATAAAATATAGTTCAAATTTTCATTCAAAGGATACCTTAGAGGTTCATCCGCATTAAATTAATACATACAACACATCATCATAAAATTATTAATAAATTTATATAATATAAATTGTTTTAAATATATATATAATAAGTTGACTTTACACATGCTCTTATATCTTGTCATGGTTTAAGCTTGGATTTTTGGTAAACCAATATTTCATTTAGAAAACTCAAGTTCAAACTACAACGAGTAAATGCATATATAAAAAAACAAGAAAGAGTGAAGAGAGTATATATATATATATATATATATTTTTAATTTACATGGTGGAATCGGTAGCCGCCAGGAATCCGGGCAGGCTGTCCAGCTTTTATAGCCGCCACAGTATTCTACGTTGTACGCCCCCCGCCACACAGATCTTCACGCAGTCCGCCCCTATAACCACCATGTCACAATCATTTTAAACCTTGTACACCGCTGAAAATACTAGGAAAGGGACAAGCATTCAGTTCGGCAAGGCCCGAGATTTGAACCTTGGACCTCCGCCCCCATTATGAGGTTTGGATGAACCAATTGGTCTACACCTCAAACATGTGAAGAGAGTATATTAAGATAGAGCAAATGTTATAATTACATAAAAAGAAGAAATACAAATCGAGATACAAGTGTAACATTAAAACTAACTAAAAGCATAGTATAAAAAACATGTATGTATGTACAAATAAAAAAAATTGAATTTGGGTTTCTTTCTTAAGAGTCAAAAACTTATGTCATTTGATTTTAAATAGTAAGGGTTACACATAGAATTAGAAATTCCATCTATGACGTAAAATTCCTCCCTTTCAATCATTTGGTCCAATCGAGTTTAGTATACATGTATATTAATAAAATGAATTTTCATTATTTTTTTATAGTTTAAAACTTGTTTTAGATGATTTTATTTTTGGTACTTGGTGGTTCAGCACAATGGGTTGGTGGTGCATCGCAATGGGTCGGGCTTTGGCTCTTCTTCAAGAGGTCCAAGGTTCAAACTGCGGCATAGACGAGTGTGTGAGGGGGTGGGTGTGTGTGGTGGTTTTGTGTTAAATTTCCTATTGATAAGTATAGCTCTCAAGTTTAAAAGAGGTCATGGTTGGAATACGTCGGCATACACGAGTGTGTGAGGGGGTGGGTGTGTGGTGGTTTTGTGTTAAATTCCCTATTTATAAGTATAGCTCTCAACTAAAAATGGGTCATGTTGAAATACGTCGGTCATAGAGGGTTTCTTACAATAACCAAATAAAAAAAAAACTTTATTTTTTTTACATAATTTTTATTAAAGTTTTTTATAAAAAACATATAATATAGTATTAAATGACATTAGCTCATTTGGTTATATTTCTCTAGATATTTAAAGAGGAAATTTAGATTCAAATATTGCCAAGGGTAAGGGGTGCATGAATAGTATACAAGCTATTGTAATAGCACTATATGCTAATGATGTAACAAATAAAATTATCATATTATTTGTTTTTTATAAATTTATTATACAAATCTCAAGTGATCAGTGGTCTCCCTTACGTTGGATCAACCATAACGAGGTGGAATAGGTTTGGTGGAAGTAGCTCATGTGACCAACTCTCCTATGTATATAAAAAAACAAATTTTAATTTATAATAAGGTTAAGATGACTTAATGATCCATTGCAACCACCAAAGGTTAATTTAGCATATATGAATTCCTATCTAAAATGTTAAAGGCTCATCCATAGCATTGAGAACTAGGGATTAAAATCAAAGGATTCTTCTTATTTTTATTTGAAAGGTGGTTTTAGTGGACCTTTAGAACTCTAAATAATAGGTTCAAGGTCTAAATCTTGCATAAGATAGCTGGATAACCATATATTGGGTAAAATAACATCTTCCACCAGAATTATCTGATATTGCCCATGAATCTTGCATAAGGTAGTTGGATAACCATATATTGGATATATTGGGTAAAATAACACCCTCCACAAGAATTATTTCATATGACCCATAACCTTTTAGATGTTAAAAACTACTTTACTTTTACTTTTATATTTTTAATAATACCCTTTAAAAATTTTAAAGGTTTAAAAAAGGATAAACAAAGATTTGAATCTCGCAACAATAACCTATTTACCATTTGCCATTTATTTAAAATTTCTTAAAAATATATTAATACATAATGGACCTGATGTTTAAGGCTTGGGTATTCCGTATAAAAAATTCAAGTTTAAAATTGAAGGGGTAGGATATATATGCCTAGTAGGCAAATAACATAACATGAGTATCTTTTTTCATGTATAGCAAATTTAGAATAGCATAGTGTGTTCAAATATACTCAATGCTCGTGGACCTTAGAAGTTAACAAATATATGCATAACAAAATACACATAATCTTATCGGCTTAGCAAACATATATCAATATAAAATAATATTTTAGTTATTTTTAAATTGATTATATCATATTGAAACAAGGTCCATTTACATTATCGTGAGTGTGTTTATCATAATGCAAGGAGTATAACTTAAATACACTCAAGCTATATAGAATCTAAATCACACAAACCCCAACTATATTATGTCTATTTAAATAAAGTTGTCATAGACACTATATTCCTTCCATATCTTCAAAACATAGATCTTTTATTTGGAATGCTTAAAGCTTCATTATTAAACTCATTCAAGATTTGTTTATATCTTTTATATTATATTTTTTGAATTGATTAAATTAAAATTAAAATTATTATCTTCATTACATTTTTTTGATTGATTGGAAGGAGGGGTTGAAAGGGTTCTCAAACCTTTACAAAAGGAGAAATCTCTGAAGAGGATCTTACAAGACAAGCTCCCAAGGGGAGAAGAACATCATAAGAGGAAACCAAAAATAGAAAGGAAACCTAAAACAAAGAGATCCCCAAAGATGAACAAAACATGATGTCTTTGAAATAAACCATAGAATCCCAAAAAACATGAAAAAAGAACCAAAGAAACTCAAAAATGATAGGGCACCAATAGCAAAGAAAATCCTAAACCCAGGCTAATCAACGTCCGCAACAACAGGGAAATCCATCAGTTCCTCAAGATCATCTTTGCCAAGCTTTCTCTTTAATTCATCGAGGGTGGTGGCTTATTGCACAAGGGCTATGCTCATGCTAACTGCTCTAGATAGGGCCCCAAGAATATCATCCAACCCTTAGATGTGACCCTTCTTGTTGATGATCAAAAAGTAAGATATATGAAGAGAAGACTTTGATGGCCCAGGAGAACCACTTAGGGTGACCACCTTTTTGGCTAGAGTGCAGCAAGGGGTATTGCTTATCTTGGATTTTTAAGCCAAAGAGGGAGAGTCTACCACTACGTTCAAGATTTGGTCAGGCTAAATGTGAGTGGGGGAAACTTTCCTTTTCTCAGATTTTGATATAATATAAACAAATCGTATTTGTACCTTAAATTTGGACTTGGAGTGTCATCTTTAATCTTGGGCTCAAGCACAAGAGAACGATTGGATTTCTAACTAGAGGATCCCACATCATCCTTATTATCAGTATAAGGAAGGGGAATTTCCAACTGAATAGGCCTGAACTACAGAGAATACTAGGAGTCATTCACAGAGCTATTCTAAACAATATTCAAGACTGCCACTTGAGCTTGTCTCTCAAGGATGTGCCTATAGATAATTAAGTGCAAACCTTGATGAACAAGAAAATAGGAGGACCCCTTCTACATGTTGAAGACTAATTTTTCCATGGATCTGAAAAGGTACTCTAGGGTGTTAATAAACTTCTTACCATGGATGTGGTGGAGAAAGACCAGGTGGAAACTTCTGAGGATGTTGGTATGCCCGTCCATAGTGAAATAGTTGATGATGGGCAACATTACCTTGTCCTAGGGTTTGGGGAGAGAATCTATTACAATACCCTCTTTGTATTTGCTTAGGCTATATCCCTTATTCCTAAATAGAAGTAATTCACCCACAAGCGAATGTTTCTCATTTTGAACAATTTCATCATCGTTTGAGAATCCAAAGAGTTTTACGATGAGCTCAAAATTAATTATGAAGGTCAGGTGTTTAACCATGACTCTTTCATTGACCCAACTGTAGGCAATTTCCTTGGAGAGTTCCATATCATGCCCACTAAACTTATTGAGAAACAAAGAAAGATTGAATCTTCTAGAATTTCTTCCATAAGCATGTCTAATTGAAGCACTTCAGGCTTAAAATGAGAATCACCTGTAGCCATTGTTTGCACATTGTTAGCATAGACTAGGAGGATAAGAAAAGGGTAGTGAAAAAAGGGGTCCAAGCATAATGAAAGAGATGAGGAAAATCAAGATGCAACCAAGTGCAACAGATACAAGTCACATTTAAAGAGAAAGCACTTTCTCTAAAAAAGTTTGAGAAGGTTTTGGTAAGAAAAAATTGTTGTTCTGGGAAGATGACATGCTCAACATGAGGACAATCAAAGCCATGTTGATTAATCCTCCTTGGTATTAGCACACTTTGATACAAATAATAAAGGACAACCTTTAAAAAATAATTGATAGTTAAGCATTTATGGAGCTCCAAGCCATTAGTTGGTGGGTTACGATTGGAGTGAACACAATTTGTGGTTAAGGTACACCAAGGGGTTAAGACTTTACAGTTGGAAAATATGACTTGCATTAGACAAGAAGGCAAAAAATTGCTAATTATGGAACCTAAAAATCATCCACAAAATAGGATGGGGGGACTCAATGGGAGCGTGGCAGATATTCATAGTGGGATGAGAGATTTGAGGTTGAAAACCATGACTACAATCTCCTGCCAACACATGATTACAAGGACAGTGACTCTCATGCACCAAACTAAGGGAAATAATGCTTGAGCACATGATAATAAGGATTGGGTTGAACAACATTAAGCAATGATTACTCATTTAGTGCATGAAAAGATGAGAAGAGAGACCAAAAACCTTGGGAGGATGAACAAGAGGTCAACTAGGGATGTTGCAAAAGAAAGAGCTGACCCAAAACCAATCATATCATGGACCAGGAAGAGTCAACAACCAATGGACAAGGCGGTCCTAAGAAGGAAAGGAAGGGTTCTAGGTGGTAGGCATCGAGGGGTTGAGGTGGTGATTAGGCTTACGAAAGCTAGGGGAAGAAGGAATCTGGAGGGGATCAAGGAGAGGATCAAGGAGAGGACTATGGATAGGGATACATCGGGGGAAAAATCTAGAAGAGCTAAACCAACACCAAAGGAGCAACATCATGGGAGCAATAATCAACCAAGGATTGGGGAAATTTGTAGTGCTAGGAGGCAAGATCATCAACACTCAGTTTAAAATTGGTAATGGAGTTAGCAGCATGGTTGCCTTCTCTATAGACATGTTGGATGATCACATTATCAAACTTTTGGAAGACCTTTTTGAACTCTTTGATGATATTGTCAATGGTCTAGGTGGTAAATTTAGAGCTTTTCATCATGTTCATAATGTTCATAGAGTCTCCTTTAATGATGATGTTTTTGAAAGGAGCATTTTCTAAGATGCTTACACCTTGAAAGAGAGCCCTATCTTCAATGAAGTGGCTTGATTGGACTCCGAGATTTTTTGAAAAGCAAAAAAAATTTGGTCTTTGTCATTTTTGAGAATACCACCTACACCAACCTGACTTGGGTTGCCTTTAGAAGTGCCATTGAAATTGATTTTGGCCCAACCAGTAGGAGGGGACACCCACTTGACTCTGGATCTATCCATAATGTTGGGGTCGGGGGTCCTGATGGAGGAGATTGGATGCCAAGAGAAGCAATTAATAAAATCTCTACAAGATTGCCTTTGGTGCCTAAGGGTGGAATAATCAAAGAATTTTCAATGGTAGCATTAAAGATTCTTACTCCAACAAAGAGGTGGTCTTTGAATTCCTCCTGAAATATTACTATTTCTCTTTTCAAATTTCCCATAGGAAATGGGGAAGACAAAAATTCCAAAAAGAAGATAATTTGTAGTCTTGGAAAGGAGATGACCACTGTAAGCAAAAATATCTGATATTGATTGGAAGGACCCATGAGACACCAAAGGAGCTAAGAATAAATTGGAAAATATATTGAGAGTAAGGGCAGTCAAGGAACAAATGGAAGGAAGATTCAACATTGGAATTGCAAAGGTGACATCTATTAATCCAATTGAAGGTTATCAGTGGTTAAGATCTTGTTTTGCATAATCAACTAATAGAAAAATATAATCTTGTAAGTAAGATGCTTAAGCCAAATATGTTTAACAGGAAACCAACTATCATTATCCTTATCTAAAAGGTAATACATGGATTTGATAGAGAAAAGGCCATTTTCACCATAATTACACACAAGGGAGTCTTCTTTCTTAGAATTGGGGATGAAGTGGGATTTTCGGAGCTTGGAGATGTTAGTGTTTGTAGCCATTTTATTTTTGTTGAGATTGATTGTTGGAAGAGCTTTCCATCATCTCCTTCCTTGATTTAAATCAATGAAGTTGCTAACTTTCTCTCCAAACATCTAGTTTTTTATAGGCTTTAAAATGACCATGCTAGGGTTCATGATGAGTGGAGAGTCAAGGATCCAAGAGTCCCTCTTGAAGTTTATTTTTTTGCCCTTGGCAAGCTTCCATTTGATCCCTTTCTAGAGAATATCTTCATTACATCATAATTATGTTACTATAATATTTTAACAAATGACTTAATGATATTGTAATAATGTATAATCACGACACCCATGGGATTGAACCCTAATGGGTTTATGCCAGTTAAATAATCTCAATACTTATATTTCAAATCATGATTTCATATTAATTATATTATTATTTATATATTTAAAAAAAATTTATGTAGCTTCTATTGGGGCCACTCATAAAAATATTAAAATGTTACATTTGTTATTAGGTTAATTTTTTCAATTGGTTATATGGAATTGAAATGGGTCTAATTTGTATTACATCATGTCCACATAGTGGTATTACTACAGTTTGACAACATGTATCATTTGGTAAGATTCAAACATGAGTCTCCTCGAAAGTTGATAAATATAATTGATCAAAGGGTTTGAAGCATTAATGCACTCCGAATGAACCTACCGCTCTTTTGTCATGACTGAATCCCGACTCGCACTCCCTCTTAGTTTGCACTTCCTTTTGGCTCGCACTCACTCTTGGCTTGCATTCTCTTGTCTTGCACTCACTCCTAGCTTGTACTCCCTCTTGACCCACAATTGCCCTTGTCTCTTCTTTTTGCCAACATTCCTTGGCTTCAACAATTTTTTGGAAACAATGTTTCACACATTCACGATAAGGGTTTGAAGCATTGATGCACTTTGGATGAACCTGTCGCTTTTCTGCCATGACTGAATCTTAGCTTGCACTCCCTCTTAATTCACACTCCCTATTTGATCTCATTTGCTCGTGGCTTGCACACTCATTCCCAGCTCGTGCTCGCAATTATTGTTGCACTTACTTTGGCTCACACTCACTCACTTTTGGTTGCACTTACTCGCACTTGCCTTTGACTACACTTACGCACACTTGCTTCAGGTTCCACTCACTCTCACTCGCACTCGCTCTCGTTGCTGCACTTACTCCCGCATCGTGCTCGCTCTTGTTGTTGCACTTACTCCCAACTCACGATCGTACTCACTACTGCACTTACTCCTGGTTCACCCTCGCACTCACTACTGCACTTACTCCTGACTCGCATTAGCACTTATTGTTGCACTTACTCCCAACTTGCCCTCGCACTTGCTGCTACACTAACTTTCAACTTGCACTCGCACTTGCTGCTACACTTACTTCCAACTCATGCTCTCACTCACTCACTACTGCACTTACTCCCGGCTCGCACTGACACTTGTTGCTGCACTTACTCCCGATTTGCACTCACACTTATTGCCTAGTCTAATCTTTTGCTTGGCACTTGCTATTGCATGCATTTAATCCTAGCTCCCCACTCACACTTGGTGTCTAATCTAGTCCTTTAACCTTTTGTTGTTGTCTTAATGCTTTTCCTTCTAAACTCTTACTTACTAGTCTCATTCACCTCACAAGTCTAATCTATTCTTAGCTTTTTAATATCTTCTTTAATCTTAAGATAAATAAATTTATTATAAAAATAATTAATGCTCTTATTTTTATTTTTACTTATATACAACTATTTTACAAATTAAAATCATTACTTTTTTAATATTATTTTTATATTTATCTAATATAATTTTAAAAAACTTTCAAACAAACTTTAAATTATTACAATTGAAAATATATAATTACATAAACTTAATATTAAAAAAATAAAACACTAAACTTTTAAATTATATATATATATATATATATATATATATATATATATATATATATATATATATATATATATATATATTTATTTAAGTAATACTTCTTATACACATCCACCATGGATTGAACTATTTTTTTTTGTTGAGTAATACTTTTTATACACATCCACCATGGGGATTGAACCCGGGTCACATCACCGATAATGCAAGTGGCGTCCTTACCAGTAGACCACACTCACGGGGAGCTAACACTAATTTTTTTTTGAGAAATACTTCTTATACACATCGGCCGTGGGGATTGAACCCATCTAACACTTATAAATGAATGCCCAAATGTCAACAAAGACAAAAAATTATGTGAATGAAAAGTTTAGAAGTGGAATGTGGAAACATGCAAGCAGGAAAAGACAATATTATATTGCAAAGTTTAACCCAACGTATGACCACAAAGAAAAAACATATATAATCAAGTGGAAGGAAAAAATCCTCATTGCTCAAATAAGGACTAACTCTCATAGGCTTAGATGTGAAACAGGGATGGACAACACCAAAGAACAATGGGAAGAAAGGATATGTACTCAATGCAGCACCATAGGCTTAGATGTGAAACAGGGATGGGCACCACCAAAGAATAATGGGAAGAAAGGATATGTACTCTATGCAGCACCATAGGCTTAGATGTGAAACAGGAATGGACAACACCAAAGAACAATGGGAAGAAAGGATATGTACTCTATGTAGCACCATAGGCGTAGATGTGAAACAGGGATGGACAACACCAAAGAACAATGGGAAGAAAGGATATGTACTCTATGCAGCACCATAGGCTTAGATGTAAAACATGGATGGACAACACCAAAGAACAATGGGAAGAAAGGATATGTACGCTATGCAACACAGGGGTAGCAGAGACAGATGAACACTTCATCTATAAATGCTTGAGTTTTTTTAGATATTCGTAACAAATACAAAGAAACACTTGGAAACGAATCTATGGCAAAGTTATTTGAAGACAGTAAAATAAAAAAAATTGGAGAATTGCTAACCCAAATCAACGTAGAATGAACAACCTTCTCAAAGATATTAAAAATCATATGATATAATTTGAATAACTGTACTTGCATATTTGAGGTCCCAATGACCATATATAGGTGTCGCGAATGTAATTAAAATCTTTCTTTCATTCTTTCTTTAAGAAATTATTCTTATCATGTACACACTTTTTTTATTTTCATTTTAATAAGATCTGTCTTTTTATAGTACCATATATTTTTTACAACTTGTTTCTTTTAAAAAAAAATATATATATATATATATATTTTTTTTTTTTTTTTGATGAACACATCTATCTTCACACATTCACTCATACCACCATTTACACGTATTATAATTTTTATAAAATAAAAGTTTCTTAAAAAATATGATGACTTTTTTATTAGGACTTCAGCCGGCTTTTATTTATTTATAATCAACGTATACGTTGGACTTTTTCTTGTTCACAATGACAAATAATGGAATCAAGTTGTAAAGCCCTACGTCGCATTCAGATGGGATCCATGTGAAAGAGCTGTAGTCTTTTTTTTTTTTTTTGATAGGTAACAGTATATTTACAGCGGGTTTTTTGAATAGGATCCCAAAACCTTAATTACAGTAGTAGCCGAAGCAATGAAAAAGAAAACAGAAATAACGTCCCCGCCCCGGGGCCCTGGAAACTACAGAAAACAAAAAGCCACAAAAAACTTTCACAACCGAGATTCTCCAAAAAAATATCAACCCCAAAAACAAGACTCTTTGAAACGGCAAATGCCAGGGGGCCAAGCTAACTGGGCCCTGAGCCGTCCTCGGCCCGCTCAGACTGCCGTTGAAGCTTGGCAGAACTTTCCTCCAGCTTGCGACGGAGCTCGGACAACGCCTTGGCGGCATGAGACGCAGCTTGGGCAGCGGTGTTGAGAGAACCGATCACTGTATCCAGGAGGCCTTGGAGTGCCAGCTTCTGCAATGCATCATCTGACTCGGAGCTGATCACAGTGGGCTCCGGGTTCTCTGGTTTGACATTCTTGGGGCTTTTCGCAGCCCAGCTGGGCCCGGGGGAAGCCCTTTTGCGGCCAGAACTTGGAGGTAGGGCCCCGTCTGGGCCTTTGCTCGACGCTCTGCACTTGCGCGTAGGCCTGCGACGCTTCAGGGAAGAGGAATCGTCTGGAGCGGGGGAGCCTTTGGCGACAGGGGAACCAGGGGGAGAAATGCCTGCTTCAGGGGGCGGGACAGAAGAGAGGGGGGAATGCTCTGCAGTTGGGGTTGGTTGGCCAGGGCATGTCTATAGAGGACAGCCATGAGCCCCTGGTGCATGGGCCGGGAATGGTTCTTGCGAGCACGCTCAATGGTCAGACCCAGGGAGTAGAGGAGGAAGCGCGGGGTGCTGATGAGGGTAGCTCCTCGAAGGTGGTTAAAATAACTTAGATGAAAGCTATACAGCCGCTGCTCAGGATCGTCACAGGTAATATATTGCATTACCGGGACGATGGCTTCGTCGAACGACGTCGGGAGGTGAGAGCGGAGCAGGTTGGCTTTGTCCCACTGGTGGTCTGGGAAGCGGGAGAGCTCCTCTTCCCAGTTGTGTTTGTCCCGCCTGACAACACGGCCTTTCTCTTCATGGTGGAGGCCGGTGACCTCCGTGAGGAAATCCTTGGAGACTTTGAAGTGTAAACCCTTGACTGTAACTTCCCCGTCGTTCCACGTCTCCAGGAACCCCTGGGTGATCTCGTCCTCATGGCCAGCGAATTTGCTGAAAAATGGGGTGTATTTCTTAGCATCGGAGAATAAGCGAGCAGGACCGCTCAACTCAAGGACAGGGGGCTCCAGAAAGACAGCTTTGGAAGCCATGGGGGTCGAGCTGGCAAGGTGGGGACAAAGGGGGCAGAGAGTGCCAGACCGGGGAAGAAAGAGTAGGGGAAGGAGAATGCGACAGCGGGATGGGACGACGAGGGGAATATAAAGGCCGTGCGGGGGCTTTAGAAGGGGGAGCGCCGCCAGCTTTGGAAAGTAGCACACGCGGCTGGAAGCGACACGACGGGGAGGGGGCTGAGGGGGCGCACCAGACTGCTGACACGCGAGGATGGGAAAGGCCCACTGCCAAAGCGCCAGTTGGCTAACTCTGAGCGGGGGAACGTCGGGAGAGAGCCGCGTCGGACTGGACTGAGATCGGGTTAGCATGGCACGGGAAATAGGTGGCACCGAGATCAAAGCGGGAAGGACAGGGAGGTCCGCCATGCACAAAAAAATGGGGCTGCCAGGGCTGCCAGCTGGCCAACGCGGGCAGCTGACAAGGCAAGGGGCACGGGCCGCCGCGAGGAGGATCGGGGTGATCCCCTCGCGGACAGGGTGGCGAGCCGACGGGTCGACACGGGGCCGAGAAGCACCGGTCAGCAGAAGCACACGTCGGGGGGACTTCGCCGCCCTGCCACGGGGAAGTCTAGACGCCCGAGAAAACATCATGGTCGGGATGGTCCTGCAGCACAATTTGGACTAGGCCTGCAGGGAAGTGCGAGGTCCAGGTGGTGAATTCTCCAACGGTAATGGCTAGATTTGCCATGAAGTCAGCAGCCCTGTTGCCTTCTCTGAGAACATGCTGGAAGGTGTGCTCGGGGAAGCCCTGAAGAATGAAGAGGGCCTCCCGGATGAAATTCTGGAATCGCCAGGAGCAGGACTCGGGCTTGCTGGCGCCTCTGATTATGACTTGGGAATCGCCTTCGATGATGATTTTCGGGGAGGAGCCCCTGAGAGCCGACAGGCCACTGAGCAGGCCGGCAGCTTCGGCAAAGTTGTTGGTTTGCCTGCCCAGCGGGACCGCGAAGGCAGTGACCAGATTCCCGAAACAGTCTCTGATAACCCCGCCAGCCCCAGAGGGCCCGGGGTTGCCTTTGGAGGCGCCGTCAAAATTGAGCTTGAGCCACCCGGGGGGAGTCCACCTGATCAGGGAGCGCCGGGAGGGGGCGGGAGGGGAAGCAGGGGGGAGATCTGAAAGCCGAGGGAGGAGAGAAGGGAGGCTTCGCTCGAGCGCCTGGGGTCCACAGAAAGGGGAATGAAACGGGAATTCTCGGTGGCAAAGGAGACTGCTTTGGTCGCTAACCACTGGGGGGAGCAGGCCGGGGAGGAAAAGGCTCGCCTGTTACGCTCGAGCCAAATTTTCCAGAGCATGTGAGGAAGGCAGGCCTTCCAGAGGAAGCGGAGAAAGGGATGGGCAAAGGGGGTGGGCCACTGAGACAGGAGGTCAGAAATGGAATTGGGGGCCGCCCACTGAACGGAGAAATGGGAGAGGATGAGGCCCAGAACTTCGGAAGAGAAGGCGCAGTTTAAGAAAAGGTGGTTGGTTGACTCCCAGGCGGCACGACAGAGGAAGCATCTGTTGGGGATTTGGAAGCCTCGCTTGATCAGATTTTCGATCGTGAGGATTTTGTTTTGGACGGCCGCCCAAACGAAATGGCTAATTTTGGGGATCAGATTCTTGGCCCAGACCAGCTGGGTCGGGAAGGTGGTCGCTCCCGGGGTTCTCTGAATATGGTAAGCAGACTTGACTGAAAAAATGCCGCTAGGAGAGCCATGCCACACGCATCTGTCCTTGTCTCCAAAAGAAGGGATGACCGTCGCACTGAGGATGCGTTGAAGTCTGGCAGCTTGAAGCGGGAACCTGGGGTTCAGGATGGGTTTCCAGATGGTCCGCCCCTGACGCTGAGTCATGTAGTCAGACGCTCTGGGACCACGGTCCGCAAGCCCAGGTTTGAGAAGAAGGAGTTCTCTGTCCGAGCTCAGGGCCTTCCAGAAGGCAGATCCGTCGCGGGGCTGGGTATCCCCGAGGAAGGGGTGATTGTGGCAGTATTTCCTACGCACAATGCAAACCCATTCATCAGGGGTATTGATGTGAACCTTCCAAGCATGTTTGGACAGAAGGGCCTTATTCATGGGAACCACCCGTCTGAGCCCGATCCCTCCCTCATCTTTGGGGCGGCAGACCAGGGGCCAGGAGACCAGGGGAATCCTTTTCTTGTCTTCGCATCCCGACCAGAGAAACCGTTTCTGAATTTGCTCAATGAGAGTAGCGATGGAGGCCGGAATTCTGAAGACCGACATGAAGTATATCGGAATGCTTTGGAGTACAGACGCCAAGAGAGTGGCTCTGCCGGCCTGAGAGAGAAGGTGGCCTTTCCAGGGGGCGAGTTTCCTTTGAATCCGCTCAATCACCCCATTCCATAGCACCTTAGAAGACGCCCCTGTGAACAGAGGAAGCCCGAGGTAGGAGGAAGGGAGGGAGCCGGGGGAGCAGCCCAGGATCCGCCCGATTTTGATTTGCCTAGCCACGGGGGTGTTGATGAAGTAAATCTTGCTTTTTCGCAGGTTGATTTTCTGCCCAGCCGCCTCCTCATACAGGGTAAGGATGTTCTTGAGGGCCTTGGCTTGAGGGACCGAGGCCGAGGAGGCAAGAATGGTGTCGTCCACAAACTGCTGATGGGACACGGGGGGGAGGTCCTGCGCCGGCCTGATGCCCGAGATGAGACCGCGAGTTACAGCGTTCGAAATGGTTCGACCCAGGGCCTCGGCCAGGATAATGAAGAGAATCGGGGATAGGGGATCACCTTGGCGGAGACCTCTGGAACTGGGGAAGAACCCGGTCGGGGATCCATTGACAAGGATTGAGAACCAGGGGGAGGACACGCACTTGTTGATGAGATGGACCCAGGAGGGGTGAAACCCAAATTTGAGGAGGACCTTGGACAGGAAGCTCCAATCGACCCTGTCAAAAGCCTTGTTCATATCAAGCTTGAGCAGGAAATGGGCCTTTCTGGATAGGACAGCTGAGTGAATGGCCTCATGCATGATTATGACCCCGTCTGTAATCAGCCTGCCTTTGACTGAGCTTCCCTGGCAAGGGGAAATGATCAGGGGAAGGATGTCTTTGAGGCGGGTGGTCATGGCTTTAGTCAAAATTTTATAGAGGACATTGCACAAACTGATGGGGCGAAAGTCTGACAGGGATCTGGCAGCCTGAGTCTTCGGGATCAGGGCTATGAAGGTGGTGTTGATGCCTCTGGGGATGGATCTGGCAAACTGCAGGTCCCGGATGGCAGCGCACACATCATGGCCCACGATGTCCCAGAAATACTGGAAGAAGCGGGGAGGAAACCCGTCCGGGCCGGGGCCGCCTCAGCCTTCATGGAAAAGGTGGCAACATGGATTTCTGAGTCAGACAGGGCCTGAACCAGCTTTGCATTAGCCATGGCCGGGACGGACGTCGGGATGTGATCCAGAAGGGAATCGGCCGCCTCCGAGGACATAGGAGGTCCGTCGCCCAGGAGCTCTTGGAAGAAGTGGACTGCCTCGGCTTGGATGTCCTCTTCCTTGTTGATGATACTACCATTGCTATCAACCAGCTCGGCAATTCTGTTAGAACCCCTGTTTCGGAGGGTCGATGCATGAAAGAACTTGGTGTTTGCATCGCCATCTTGGATCCACAGAGCACGCGACTTCTGCCTCCAAAAGGTTTCTTCCCTGGCAAGGATATTGTGGTACTCGCTGAGGGCAGTGCGTTCCTCTTCCCTGAGTCCGGGCTCATGAGAGCCTGCTTGGAATCTGGACTCAATCTCTTCGAGTTTTTTTTTATAGCCTCCTTGCTTTCGAAGATGTTACCGAACACTTCTTTGTTCCAAGTCTTGAGGTGCTCCTTGAGGCGTCTAAGTTTGTGGAAGACTTGTTCGGCGGGGCGACCAGGGACAGGGGGAGCCCACCAGCGGCCGACCTGGGCCCGGAGGTCGGGATGGTGAAGCCACATGGACTCAAACCGGAAGGGTCTCCTGGGGGGGCGATGATCAGTCTCGAGGAGGAGGGGGCTGTGATCGGACCCGATTTTGGGGAGGGCCAAGAGGGAGGCGTCGGCAAAAATGGGGAGGGCTTCCTTAGACAAGAACACTCTATCCAACCTTACCTGAATGTGGTTGGGTCCCGCTCTCTTGTTGGACCACGTGAACCGGGCTCCCTTCAAGCTGACATCCATGAGCTCGTTGTGGGCGGTAAAGGCCCCAAAGTCGTCCATGCTTTTGGTTCTGACCTCCGAGCCCCCGCATTTGTCAGAGGAAAATAGGGGGTTGTTGAAATCCCCGGACAGGATCCAGGGCAGGGGAGCAAAAGCTTCTCTCATCGAACTGATTTCCTGCCAAAGCCTTGCTTTCTCAACAGGACTGTTGGGAGCGTAAACGTTGGACAGGATCCACGATCGCTTTGAGTTGAGGCAGTGGACCAGAATGTTCATAATCCTGGGCGACGAAGAAATGAGCCTTCCCTCGTAAGATCGAGGGTCCCACATGCACATGAGGCCCCCGGCTGAGCCAGCCGCGGGGGTGGAGAGAAGTTCGCAGTTGCGCCAGGTAGCATGGGCTATTCTTCGGGCAGCGGCGTCATCTATCTTGGTCTCCTGGAGGAGGATGAAGGACGGGCGGTGATCCCTGCGGAGTTGACCGAGGATCCTTTTCTTGGGGACCCCATTGAGTCCCCTGATGTTCCAGGAGATGAGCTTCATTTGGCACCCTTGTGGGGTCGCCTGCCCCCCTTTCCAGCCTGGGCGGGGGGTTTGGATCGGGCGTCGTCCGCCTTGCGAAAGCTCGTGCCAACGTCAGATAGCGTAGTCTGGGAGCCGTTAGCAATGTCGTCCTCCGTGATCCTTGACCGTTGGTCGCACAGGGTGGGCCGCCCTCGTTTAAGTTTGTTGCCAAAATCTGTGGCAAAGGACCTGCTCCGGGTCATTTTGGGGCTGACTTCGTCGGACTCGGATGGAGAGCTGCCTTCGGTCTCATCATTAGATCGCTCAGACCCACACACCAAGGGGGTAGGTTCCGGGAAGGATGCCTGGGGGCCGGGGACAGAAGGGGTTGGGGGGGGAGGATCGGGTCCCGGTAGCAGCCGGGGCTTGAGGGGAAGGAGCCAGAATGGGATGCGGGGGGGATCTGGGATCGGGTCCCCAGAGGAAGGGACGCCCTCCGAACTAGGCTCGACTAGGGGGGCCTGGGGGCCCGAAGGGGAAACCTCCTGGAGGGGAGCGCTAGGGTTGGGACGAGAGGGATCCTGGGACGGGGCCCGACCAGAGCTGGGCGGGGGTTTGGGATTAGGGCCTTCCGCCTTCCTGGATGCCGGGCATTGGTGAGGGAGGTGGCCTTGAGAGCTGCAGGAGGTACATAAAGCAGGTTTGTTTTCGTAAATAAGGGTTTGGCGCCAAAAGAAGGACCCAGAAGAGATGGTAACCGAGGAGGGGAGCTCAGATTCGAGGTTGGCGTTGGCACAGAACCTGGCGTGCACCATGCGAGAGCCAGCCTTAGTCGCGGGATCAAAGGCCACCAAGTCTCCAACCGACTTGGCGATGAGCTTTAGAACGTCTTCACGCCACAGATGGAAGGGGAGGTCCGGGAGGCGAACCCAGATCGGGGCAAAGTTGATGCTTTGGGTGCTGGGGTGAAAATCTGCACCATACCGCCTGAGAAAAAGGCTCTTGCGACCCAAGAACCAGGGCCCGCCCGACAGGATCTTCTCAGCATCCTCGTTGTTGTTGAGTTTGATAATGAAAAAGCCTCTGGACAGGGCAACCAGCTGGATGTGGCCGGAGACCTTCCATTTGGTGGCCGCCCATTTGCGGATCGTCTCCATGTCTGGGCGCCCGCCCAGGAACTTCCCGACCAAGGAGGACGAAGAATCAGAAACCAGGGATGAGTAAACCTCCTCCTGGATGGAAATGTGTGTGCCTTGGAGGGAAAGCCCAACGCCCAGGGCCCGAGCAGGGGTCCTGGAACCCGCCAAAATCTGTTGGTAGGAGGGTTTATGTCCTCCCGGGGCCCGCCCTAGCCCCGGATCGGGGGTTGTCTTCCCAAGGCCATCCGACGCGACAGGGCCAGGCAAGGGGCGCGGGCCCAGAATCCCGACCCCACCAAACCCACCGAACAGCTCGAAACCCCCATCCGACCCCGCCACGGTTCCGCCTGGACCAGGCCCGGGCCCGGACGTACCTGATCCCCCTGGATCCGGGCCCACCCAGGAACCTGCGCTCTGCTTTGGATCCGATCCCAGCCTTGCATCCGCTTCTGCTCCAACCTGCGCTCCAGTTGCCGCTCCTGCTGCCGCTCCCGCCATCCTTTTTTTTAACCTTTTTAATTGATATGATCAAAAATAATTTTGTTTTAAAAAAATAATAACTGTTAGAGTGTAAGAGGGTAAGAGTTAGTGTGTAGTGATTTTATTTTAGGAGGGGTCCTGGTTATCAAATCATAAAAAAATTCTCACAATAATCAAATCCAAAAAAAATAAAAATAAATTATTATTATTTAATATATTTTATGTGGGTTTAAATATATTATTTAAATAAATTTAACATCTAATGCCACACGAGAAACGAAAGCCACCTGAGTCTTAACTGAAATTTATCATAACAAAACTCGAAATTTGTGAAAAGCTGCTGATCATTCATAACTAAGAATGTAAATTGTTTTTGCATTGATGAATGCTTTCAAATTCTTTCCAAATATAAATTCTAGATGAAGTCAAAGTGACGGGGAATTTGATCGGGAATTCTGTGAAATCGAAAAATCCGGCTAAGTGAATTCAATTTAATAATTTATCAGATTTCACCGTCCTGAAAATACCCAAGATCAGTTCGGCTCGAAGGAATGAGCTTTTCAGGTACTGAACTACATGGCTGTGGGGCAGTGGTTTTTTTTTTTTTTTTTTTGAATTTTATGCGTCAGAATTTACAATTCTAAACAATGGAGGACACCATCAATTCGTGGATGGCCCAGAACAAGGACAGTGTGAACGACTTTTGTGTCAAGATACTTGAGTTCCAAAGAGAATTTGTTAAGCTGGAGATCGGAGGCTACACCATCCTCCTCACAATACCTCCCATTTTCCATAATGCATCGGACAGCTTGGATTCTGATTCTTTTTTCCTTGCTGTGCATTCAGAGGAAGAAGGGAAGGAAATGGACAACACCATTAAAAAAGTACTGTCAACCTTGAATGAGAAGTTAGAGAGAGTGAAGACTGGGAACAACTATCTTAGTAATGTGCTTGACATCACAATCAAAGTTTTCAGGCATTATGGATGCAAACCAAGACCTAAGCCCAAAGAGGAAGCAGAGAATTCAAGTAGAGTGACGTCATCATATCTCTACAAGGCAGCTGTGGAAGCCAGGTTGGAATGTCAGGAGGCTGTGACCAGAGCTGATGGGAAGTCAATTGCAGAGGGCAGGATATTGCCATGGTGCTCTGTTTCAGTGGACCGCACTCTGAGAACTGTTGAATTGGAGATGGGGATTGAGGGCATAGTGGCTTCAGACAATGTCACCAAGGCTTTGGGATTTTGCTTTAATAGCCCACTGGAAATTACTCTGGGCTTCCAGCCTTGGTTGTGGTTGAGAGAAGAGTTTTCACCAGAAAGCTTTGATGCAGTGGAAGTAAGAGTGAGAGGTGATCATGTGGGAATTTCAGCTAAGAGGGTGCCGGACGAATGGGAAGAATGGATGAAGGTTGCCCATGGTAAAATGGCCTTAGTAAATACAATACACAACCATGGTCCCCAAGTTTTAGTGCCAAATCTTGTGAAGGAATTTTTCAAAAAACATAGAAGCAGAGGTATAGATGATGGTCTGTTGGATGGATCGGTACAAGGTGAGCAGTCCAGTAACATTTTTGTTAGACTTCTAAATTTCGTTGGCACCCATTTGAGTACGTTGGGGACTTGGTGTTGCAACTGCAAGGAAAAGCTTCCACCTCTCTCCCGTTGGTGGTACTGTGATGCAGAATTATGGTATTCACCAGTCCTAACATCCCTTCATTCCTAGAAATCTTTGCTGATGCTATGCATATTGATCTGTTATTAGTTTCATAAAACTAATGAGAAAATTAGAAATATATTTCTATTTTGTTGGAAATCTAGAAGAACCTATTGGACAACAAAGTTTCTTTATCGGGTACAATATGCTATCTTACTTATTTCTTTAAAAAGAAGTTTAAATGAAAAACCAAAGTTGAATTGTGAACTGATCTTTTGTTACTCATCTTGCTGATAAATTCTGCTGGCTTCTTTATTTTATTTTATCAAATAATTCAAACGTAAAATTCATTAATAACTTTTAGCATAACCATCCTGAATATTATTGTAAGCTTTGCCTTCCAAGATAAAGTGTTTCTCTGTTTCCACTGCTCCCAAAGTACAATAGGCACATATTCTCTATTCCCGTCTCTTTTTAGGTCTCTTCCATCTACCTATCTCACATCTAAATTAATGTGAGCTAGTCCGTTTGAGTTATAAGCGTCTTTGCTCTCGATTTAATATTTGATCTATATGCTTTTTGATGATGCCCACATTTGGAGCTGAGCTCAACAAGGTGGTGTACCTTCTTTCTTCTTGGCTCTTTTTTCCACGTTGCAGCCTTGAACTTTTCCTTTACATAGTCTTTTATATCCTTGTTGTTGTTTGAGCATTCTATTAGATTGATATCCCACTTATTCATCTATTTGATATTTTGTTTCATCCAAGTGTTTTTTTTTCTGTTTAGCTCATCGTCTGCTATCGCGTAAGGCCATCTATTTACATCCGTTTGTTCAGTCTTTCTTTTTCAGATATCCTGGAAGATGAATCATTGTGGCTGTCTATATAGGAAAAGTTACGAAGTATCCTTTTCTGCTAGGAGTACTTCATATCGAACTGAAGCCTTTATTTTAAATTTGCTTGTAATCAAATGTTTTTGGATCCTCTTCATTTGCCTCCATTTCAAGCTTGGTGTATAGTTGACCCATATACTTCACACTCATAAAGCACCATTGGCACTACAACAATCCAAATAAGATTTGAATGATTTTCCAATCCCACGATTCTGCCCACCTACATCTATTCTGCAATGCAAAGTGTGCTCTCCAGCTTCCAGTAATTCTTTTAAGTCGACAAATTGTCCAACTAAGTCTGTTATTGAAATCTCAACCAAAATATTTGTATTCTGTTACTTATTCTAGGAAATGCCATTCAAACTGGAAACTCAATTGTTTTCATTTCTTTTGGTTGGTGAAAACCATTATCTTGTTTTTGCTAGTATTTACTTGCTTGCCAACTTTCTTGCAGAAGTGTTCTAAGGCTTTTAAATGCTCTCTTAACCCTTATGCTGTTCTTGCAATCAAAATGAGATCATCTACATATAAGAGTAGCTTCATCTCATAACTATCCAGCTGAACACCTTCTCCTCTATTCACATTTAGCCATTCTCCTAACTTATCATATATAAACGAAATAAAGTTGGAGATGTCGGACATCCTTGTTTAACTCCTATGTCACTTCCAAAGCATTTTGAGAGACCTTGTGTTTTGATTTTGGCTCAAACCTCTTCATACAATCTATGGACTTCTGCCCTATATATTTCTGGTATGCCTAGTTCTTGCATCCTACTCCATAGTTTACTTTAAGGCACTGTCAAAGGCCTTTTGGAAGTCAACAAAACAACAATATGCATCCCCTTTTACCTCCTATATTTTTCAATTATATGCCTTAATGCGATACAATGATCTATTGTTGAGTGTTTTGGCCTAAAAACTGCTTGTCCTTTCACCCTCTTTCCTTGTTCTTCTATCCACTTGCTGATTTTGCGCTTAACCAACTATCGAAAAGCTTTGAAAATAGAAGATTGACCATTATGGTGCGGTAATTTGAAGGGTTGTCTATCTCATCACTTTTGAAGAGGGGAATAGCTAAACTTGTCCAATATTTCAGAGAACCATGCTTAAGGATACCATTAAGTAACCTTTTGATATGTGTTGTGAGGTTTTCTATTTCCCATTTTAAATATTCTGCTTGTAGTCCATCCATAATACCCTTGTTGGCTTCCTTAAACCTGAATAAATCTGCTGTTGTGTTGATTGTGGGAAGAGCATTTTTTTCTTGATCACGTTCATATAACTGCTTTGCATACTCCATTCACTGGGGTGTTATATTATTCTCTGTTTGTATTATGCAAATATATTTAAAAAACATCCAAATGGATTATTTATCATTAGAATTTTGCGTGTCACCATCTTACCACAGAGTATACTTAGAAAGATAGTTTTTATAGTGGTCATTAATCGAAGCAGACTCAAGGATAGCTAAACTGTGTAGTTCTGCAGGGCTGAAAACAATAAGCAACTGGCTTGTTTCCTTGCAGTTTGTTTAGGCATGAAGAGTTGGGGGTAGGGGCATCAGTTTTACAAGAGCTTCAGAATTCAGAGTTGATTGAATTAGAGATCTCACTTGCAATAGCTGCTGCATCAACAAGCAGGCGTGACGTTTTTGAGCCGTTCCCAACTTTTCTTCTCAGTAGTCGGGAAATTAGGGGCCGTTCTGGGTTCTTTAGCACTGATATGACTAGAAGAACTAGAAGTATAGAATCTTTAGATACCACTCAGAATGGTGTGCAAATGCAGTTTCCCCAGGCTGTGGGGAGTGAAAAGATGCTTGAACGGCCTAATAAGAAAATGGATGTTTTGAGGCTGCTAATACAATCATTTCCTTCAGTTGCAGACATGCAAAGATGTGAAGATGAATATGAATTAAGATTGTTGCTATCAACATCACTTCAAAAACATATGAAGAGCAAAGAGCTTTGTGCCAATGAGTGCTTACAGCAAGAGTTTTTCAAAGACGTATGGCTTCCATACAATGTTCTCAGATTTGTGCTGCTCACAAATAGGTTGTCCTTGCATCTACTCAAGAATGAGTCCAAACTTGCTGTGCCAGGTTCTAGCTACCAGTTTGCAGTTTTATATGATGCTGAAAGGGAGCAGTATTATGAGCATCTCAGGGCCACAAAAGGATCTTTTTTTGCCTACCATGGCAGCCCTGCAGAGAATTGGTACTCTATATTAAGGTTGGTTACTTCTGAGTTACTCTTATTACTATTATCATAATTTCATGCACAATATCTTTATTTTCGTTGGTGTTCTTGACTTATGTTGCTTGTTTTGCTTTGTGTAAATTTTGTGTTCACTCAAACAGAATTTCAAGTTTTGATTTCATTTGAACCTGATAAAGCAGAAATTTCATTGAGCAACCAACCTATCTAGGTGTGCAACACATGCACATGTCTGTTAGGAATGTAGATATAGACACATGCACATGACTGTTTTTTTTGAAAAAAATGAAAAACTTGTATTAAAACAAAGAACAGTTACAAAAGGGAGAAAACACATCCCAACCAAGAGCAAAGAACAAGATTACAAGCGCAGAGCTTAAAAAGGCATCACTTTCCACCGCAGAGCGCAAAAGACAACAGGGCGCGAAAACGCGACATGTCGCGAAATCGCGACAATCAAACCCGCCTCGGCCGCGCCAGAGCCACAAGTCGCGAAAACGCGACATGTCGCGAAATCGCGACAGCCAGAGCCCTCGGCGCCCGATCGCCAAAAATGTCGCGAAATCGCGACGGCAGCTCCCTTCGGCGCCCCATCACCAAAGGTGTCGCGAAATCGCGACGAGAATTCCAAATGGCTCCTGATCTCCAAAAGTGTCGCGAAATCGCGACGAGTTTTCTCCTAAGCGCCCAACCTGCAAAAGTGTCGCGATATCGCGACGAGTTTTCCACTTGGCGCCCAGTCTTCAAAAGTGTCGCGATATCGCGACGATTTTTCCCAAAGACTCCTATGCGCCAAAAGTGTCGCGAAATCGCGACGAGTTTTCCTTTCGGCGCCCAACCCTCAAAAGTGTCGCGATATCGCGACGAGTTTTCCACTTTGCGCCCAGTCTTCAAAAGTGTCGCGATATCGCGACGAGTTTTCCCCATGACGCCAGTTCGCCAAAAGTGTCACGAAATCGCGACGAGTTTTCCTTTCAGCTCCCAATCCTCAAAACTGTCGCGATATCGCGACGAGTTTTCCACGTTGCGCCCAGTCTTCAAAAGTGTCGCGATATCGCGACAAGTTTTCCTAATGGCGCCAGTTCGCCAAAAGTGTCGCGATATCGCGACGAGTTTTCTCCTTGGCGCCCAATCTTCAAAAGTGTCGCGATATCGCGACAAGTTATCCCCTTGGTGCCCGTTCTTCAAAAGTGTCGCGATATCGCGACGGTTTTTCCCCTTAGTGCCAATTGTCCAAAACTGTCGCGATATCGCGACGATTTTTCCTTGTGGCTTCCAATCTTCAAAAATGTCGCGAAATCGCGACGGATTTTCCTCTTGGCTCCAATTCACCAAAATTGTCGCGATATCGCGACGATTATCCTCCTTGGCGCCCCTGCTCCAAAAGCGTCGCGAAATCGCTGCAGCTTCCAGCCAAAGGCCGCGATGGCGCAACAGGTCGCGAAATCGCGACAGCTTCCCATTGAAGGCCGCGACAGCGCAACAGGTCGCGAAATCGCGACAGCATCTCTCCAAGGGCCGCGACAGCGCGACATGTCACGATATCGTGACATGTCACGATATCGCGACAGGTTCCCTCCAAAGGCCGCGACGGCGCAACCTGTCGCGATATCGCGACAGCTTCCCACCAGAGGCCGCGACGGCGCTACAGGTCGCGATATCGCGACAAAAACCTCCCTTAGCATAAACTTTGCTCATTGTCTCAAGGATCGTTCAAGACCTTGCCTAATCACTGCATCCTCCACAGGCATGTCACTGTGCAGCTGCACCCCAACCTCTTTCTCAGCACCCATCTTTGCAAGGAAATCGGCCGCCTTATTTAAATCTCTACTCACATAGACGGGGATCACATCATCTAATTCCCTCCATAGTTCCTTGATTTGAGAGACCAGAATCCGCAACCTCCAAGCTTTCGAGGCAAAGTTCCTCATGCAGTCTAGAGCGCCAACCAGAATTTGGGAATCAGACTCGAGAATTATCTTCCTGTGTCCCTGCTTAACAGCCCAGATGGAAGCAGATTTAATAGCAAAGGCTTCTGCTTCATTGTTTGTGGCTCATCCCAGACCTTGCATTTCCCAATAGAGCACAGACCCAGCATGATCTCGGCACACTACTCCAATTCCAGCACTACCCGGATTGCCTTTTGCAGCTCCATCAGTATTGATTTTGATCCAACCTTCTGGGGGAGGTTTCCAGCTACCTCTAACCTGTCTCTCTTGCTCTACAGCTCCCTCTTCCAGTGGCTCAGGACCAACCTGATTTTCCTCCTCAGCATAGATGGCAACCGTTTCCACGACTTTGCTCCAGATGACCTGCCAAATTCCATCTAGCGAGGAGAAGGTTTCTCGGAAAATACGAGCATTTCTCTCCAACCACACCTGCCACCAGATGAAAAGTAAGCCAAGCTCCCAACCAATTCGAAGAGCTTTAGATTTAAATCTACCTCTCTTCCATCTTTCCCAAATATTGGTCCGAGTCAGATCACCATTAGCCTGGATTTTATAGTGAGAGAACCAACGCTTCCAAATCTGCCGTGTGAAGGGGCACTCAAACATCAGATGATCAGCTGTTTCCTCATTCTTGTGGCATAACACACACTGAGATGGACCGATGATTCCTCTATTTTTGAGATTGTCAAAGGTGAGAATTCCATTGTGCATAAACTGCCAGGCAAAGAAGTTCACTTTCGGCCAGCCCTTGGAATGCCATATCTTCCTCCAATCTTGAACCAGAAATAAATGTGGGGGAGGCTCCGGGAGGATCTTATCGTATCCCTCCTTCCACGAGTATATACCCCAAGGTTCCCATAGCCCCAAGCTAGTTCATCCTCCTCATCTCTCCCTGTGAGAAACCTTTCTGTCAAAATTTTGGTCAAGATGGGTGCCAGCTCCGGAGGGATTGTAATTGGCCACTCTTCCAACCGCTTAAACTTCTTGAACTTGTACTCCCCCAATTGGCTGGTGTTGAAATAACTCTCAATTTGAACCCAGCCCTTGTCTTCTATGGCGGATTTAATCGGTTGCAATTCGGGAAACTCAGCAATGATGGGTGGGTGCTGGTCCCAAGAATCAGTCCAGAAACGTGCCTTCTCCCCTCTCCCCACTTTCCAAAACAATTGGTCTTTGATAACTTGAGATCCAAGCTTGAGAGCTCGCCACACTAAGGATCCATTACCATCCAGAGGGAAACGGCCCACTTCATTGGGGTGAACATGACCCAAGTATTTACTGGAAAGGATTCTGCTGAAAAAGGATGTTGGCTGGGAAATCCACCTCCAGTACAGTTTTCCAGCCAAAGCTTTGTTGTTAAGCTTGGAGCTTCTCAGTCCCAACCCTCCTTTTTCCTTGGGTTGGGTAACTTTATCCCAGCCAACCAAGGCCCATTTCTTCTCCCCTTTTGCACCTTCCCATAAAAATCTTCTAGCCATTTTGTCCAGCTCTTTCCAAATAGAATGTGGGGCAGCCAGGATGGAGAATTTATATATTGGCATGGCCTGAATAACTGACTGTAAGAAAGTTAATCGGCCCCCATAGCTTAACCATTTATGAGACCAATGATTCATTCTATCTTTGATGCCATCCAAAAGATCCTTCCAGATATCTATTTTCAATTTTTTGAAATGCAAAGGAACCCCCAAGTAAACTATGGGAAGAGAGGTCCTAGTGAATCCCAAGATCTCTATAACTCTGTCCTGTAACCTTTGGTCAAGATTGAAGAAGACCACTTTGGATTTTTTATCATTGATGACTTGGTTTGAGGCCCTGAGGTAGACATTTAGAGTATCTCTGATTCCTCTTGCTTCCCTGAGACTGGCCACTCCAACCAATCTAGTATCATCCACAAACTGTAAGTGAGTCAAAACTTCCTCACCCACCTTGATACCTGTTATCAGACCTTGATGTCTTCTCCTCAAGAAGAGTCTACCTAATCCTTCAGCCAAGATGAGGAAGAGATAGGGAGAGCAAGGGTCCCCTTGACGAAGACCCCATGTGGCTCCAAAAGGTGGCGAGGGAAGCCCCTTGATTAGAACAGAATAAGAAGGCGTAGAAATACAACTCATGACCCAATCTATCCAGTCCTGAGAGAAACCAAAGGCTGCCAACATCTTTGACAGGAAGCCCCACTCCACCCTATCATAAGCCTTGGACATATCCAGTTTAATGAACATTCCTTTGTTACCAGATTTTTGCATTGTATGGATTGCCTCTTGGGCGAGGACCACCCCATCCAAGATCTGTCTACCCTCTACAAAACCCCCTTGCTCTGAGGAAATGATATTATGAAGGAGAGGTTTTAGCCGTTCAGCCATTATCTTTGTGATTATTTTATAAATCACGTTGCATAAGGCAATAGGTCTGAAATCAGAGATATGAACCCCCTCCTCCCCTTTTGGAATTAAAGTGATGAAGGTGTGATTTAGTGCCTTGAGCATTCTTTTATTAGTTCTGGACTCCTCTGTGACAGCCAAAACATCCTCCTCCAAGGTATCCCAAAAGGCCTGAAAAAACTCAATAGGAAAGCCATCTGGACCTGGAGATTTGCCGGTGCTCATCCCAAAGACCACATTCTTCAGTTCATCTCTATCAATGGGTCTAAGAAGGGCCTGATTCTCTTCTTGAGAGATAATAGAGGGTATGACATCAATAACTTCATTTTGAGCTTCCACATCTTGCTCCATACTTTCCTTAAAAAGTTTAGAGAAATAATCCATTGAGTGGGAATGCATACCAGGGAGAGTATCAAAGGAGTGTCCATTCTCATCTTGAAGGACTTCCATGTTATTCATTTGTCTCCTAGCACAAGCTGATCGATGGAAAAATTTTGTATTTCTATCTCCTTCTAATAACCAAGTGTTTCTTGCTCTCTGTTTCCAGTAAGTCTCTTCTTGGTTATCAATGTCCTCAACCGCTTTGCGCAAGGCATCATCCTCGGTTTTAAGCTGCTCAGTAATTGTTCCTTCCCTGAAGTGTTTTTGCACCTCTTCCCATCTGGCCACCAAGGGAGCTCGTTGGAGCTGGAAATCTGACTTATTAGTTTGCCTCCACTGTTTCAATTTAATCTTGACAAAATGAAGTTGTTTGTGGAATTTAAACATTGCTGTCCCAAAAGGTAGGCGGCCTTCTTCCCACCACTGCGGAATTTTCTTTCGGAGATCCTCCTTTTGCAACCAAAAATTCTCAAATTTAAACGGTTTGTGGTGCTGCCCTGTCATAGTCCCTCCCTCCAACAAAATGGGAAAGTGATCTGATATTGGGCCCTCCAAAATCTGAAATTTAATATTCCACTTAACAAATGCCTCCTCGGAGACCAGAAAATGGTCTAGCTTTACCTTCCTGCTGTGTGGCTCCCTCCTCTTGTTAGTCCAAGTAAAGTAGGTTCCAGGGCCTTTGATATCCACTAGGTGAAAGGCCTGGACTTGGGCAATCAGAAGCCGG
The DNA here is from genome assembly GCA_028583015.1 of Wollemia nobilis. Taxonomy (NCBI): domain Eukaryota; kingdom Viridiplantae; phylum Streptophyta; class Pinopsida; order Araucariales; family Araucariaceae; genus Wollemia; species Wollemia nobilis. Next base: position 2,613,378 of record JAQPPZ010017220.1, on the reverse strand, counting down.
TCCCCTGGATCCAAAACTGGGATACCACCTTCCTGATCTCGAGCAGATAATTTGGCATTAAAATCCCCAGCAATAATCCAGTCTAAATCTTCCCGTGAGGACCTCATGTTGTGTACAACTTTCCATTGGAGCCTCTGGCCATCAATGCTTTGAGCCCCATAGAAATTTGTAATTAAAACATGTTCTGCTGTGACCTTATTCCTAAAAAGAGATGTGAGAACACCCCTCCAAGCTATATGTTCTATTGCTGTCCATTCTAGAGGGTTCCAAAGAGTAACAATCCCCCCAGAGGCACCTTGAGTAGCCACATCCATATAACCGGCGCCCCTCCATATTCTACTAACGGTTTTACACATAAGATCTAAAGACATTTTTGTCTCCTGGATGAGCAAAAAGTCTGTTTTACACTTTCCTAAGAGTCTTTGAACAGCAGATTGATGGGTTCTACTGTTTAAACCCCTAACATTCCAAGATTGAATAATCATTGAAAACCTTGGGAGCAGTAAGAATCAATTGTCCTCACCGATCCTCCATTGATCAGCTTGTCTCCTTGCACTGCTAGTAGATCCTTATTGGACTTTCTGCCCGCTCCTTGAGAGTTACTATTTTTGGATCTCTTCTCCACCTGAGTAATCCCTAGGGCTGGCCTTTCTCTGTTCTTTTCTGCACTTCCCATGCTGACATCCTTAATAACTGGCTGTGCTGGGGAGTGTATTATCAATGCCCCTGGGTTCTCTGGCTGCAATATCTCAGTGGATTCAATCACCTGTTCTAAGACAGGAGTAAATGAAGGAGAAGCATGAGTGTGGATGTTATTATCCTCAGCATTCCCATCCACTCCTTCCATGACTTGGTCCTCTTGATCCACTAGTGACTTAAAGATTTCATACCGATTGGTTGGCTTGAGTTGTGCCTGCTCCTTGCCATTTTTCTTTTGCTTTCTCCTTCTTTTAGGCTGTTCAAAGCCATCTTTCTGAACATCAGTACCCTGAGGAGTATTGGATGGTTCTTTGACAAGAGTAGGCTTACCCTCTCTGGGGCGATTTGGCATTCCAAGCGGAGCCTCCGCTTTTGTGTTCAAAATATTTGGACAAAACCTTGCCAAATGGCCATGCTTATGGCAGACTCTGCATCTAAAGGGCAGGGCCTCATAATCTAACTGCTGGATCCAGGATAGTCCTGCCAACTCAAGTTCCACCTCGGCCGGTAGAGGCTGGCTAATATCCATTTCTACGCAAATTCTAGCAAAGACAGCTGTGTTTCCCTCTATGGTGTCTTTGGAGACGCCCAGATGTCTACCTAGGGAATTACCAATCATTTCCAGAACCTGCTCACCCCAAAACTCCATCGGGAGAGCGTACAGCCGGATCCAAACCGGGACAGCCGTGGGTTCAATACGAGGATCGAAACCCACTCTCCAGGGTTGAACAAATAACCCTGCCGGTCCGTGGTTCCTCTTCTCTGATTCAAATGCTCTGTTTCTATCGGCTAAAGAAGAGAAACTAATAATGAAATACCCATTGCTTATAGACCATAAGGAGTACTCACCGTGTGGCTCCCAGTTCTGTCTGACCCAGGTATGCAGAAAATTCAGGGTAGGTCGGATACCCATGAATTTGCAAATCAGATCATGGTTAGCACGGTAGATGATTGTGTCTTCGACCATCTTTGGTTCGATAACAATCTTAGGTCTGGAGGCGGATTGCGGGAGGCATCCATTAACTCGGTGTGCAGTTGAGCCCTTGCCAGCATTCTTGAAGAGCGTTTGAAAAGCATTCCGCTGAGCTTCGTCATTGGAAGACGAAGCATTTTCTTTTAGCATCTCAGCATATGAGCTCTTTCTCCCAGAGAGAGGATCTGGAGGAGACCCCATTGGGCCCTCCCGGGGCAGCGGACGATCCTTCAGAGTAGCACAAAGTCAACCCACCAAAGTCCCTGGATTTTCCTTCACACCAGAAACCCTAGAACATCGCCTGTCGCCTGCTCAGAAATTTTCCCGCCAAATCGCCAGAGCTCCGTTTCGAAATTCAACATGCACATGACTGTTAGAAGTGTAGATATAGACATAAATCACAACTGCAGAGATATACTACAAGAATAATTACTAGCTACAAGAGTGTAAAAATAAAGATATCATCATAATTAGATCGCAATATAATATTTCATAATAAGGATGGAAAACTTCCATTAATATATCTGAATGTTATGATGTCCATGGATCTCTGGTAATCACTCCTAGCTTTACATGGGATCTCAAACTACACTTGAATTGGATAATTGAAAGCAATAACAATAGACACAATTAGGACAGGATGGAAGTTGGTATGCAGGTTGGCTACATCTACAATGCTCAAAGAACCATCAACCACTCTCTTAATGAAAAATTAATTGCCCACAAACTAAGTATTCCCCATGACATGAGGTAAGCACTCCCTTGTTAACTCAAATTTGTCTTCTTATAGTATGTCCCATGGTAACAACAAACTGGTGTCCAATACCTAACCCCACTGGGGATGAGATGTCTTGCCTGACGAGTCTGACTCTACTTAGTTAAAGCTTGGGAAAAAATGGTGCAGACCCTGGTGGAGCGAAAGTGAAAACTTGAGAGCACCTATTTGACAGTGTAAACTTTCACTTTATGAGAATTACTGTAGTCCCATTTTTCCCATACGTTTATATGCATGTATTGGGATTTTTATATCACATTACAAGGTGGCTTACTAGGTCCACGTTGTATGCTAAAATAGACTTAAGCTTGTTAAACATTTTTAGAAAGCTCTGGCAATGTATGTTACAATGGCATGTAGTTCATCTAAACTGATGCTGTTCTTGGAAACTAACAGTTTCCCTGTCATCTAGAGCTTTTTTCACCAATGTATGGTCTGATCTGTTTAGTCATGACTTTTAACAAATATTCTAAACATTCGAGTGATTTTCTTGATGTGTTTTCTGGATAAATAAGAATAAGTTGATAAGAAATTATAGAACAGAATAATATTTCCTGTGTGCTGCCTCTAATCAACAATTTGCTTGTTTTCCTATTGAAATGTCAATAGTGGTTATAATGTGCTTATTGAATTCCTTTGATATGTGGGTGACATATTGTTTAAAGACCAAGGTTCATTCGTCAATGCTGCTGTTGCATACTTGGTGATAATAAAAAAATCACGTATGTCAACAACAATGTTCATACCATTTGCTTCATTCATCAGTAAGTTTTAGCCATAAAGAAAAATAAATTTCTATAAAAATAAACTACTAGAAAAAAGAGCCATAGTCAGAGGTGTTACAAATGTCTATAGCACTGACAGTAATTCTACTGTTTCTAGAGGACCAATGAGTTGAGAGATCCTTAATAATTCAAAACCGCTAAAGTAGAGAACCATTTTAAGATTCAGGTCCAGATGTCATGATTAAATTTAATTACACTTTATAAATGATTGGATAAGAGAAATTGACAGTGTATTTGAAATCTGTATATACATTATCAAATCTTCCCATTTCCATAATTGCTTTTGTGTCTTGAACAGTTGTGCTAGAGAAGAAGAATAACTCTACTACTCATGGAGAGGACAAAGGATAGCAAGTCCCACTTATTGATTGAGATACATTTATGGTTAGAAGGTGGACATTTGTGCTGTTGGAGATTGCCATTTGCATTGTCAATCTTTCTATGTATTTATCATCATGTACAATGAAATAGGTAAACGAAAATGTGACTCTTATGTCCAGCCTAGCTATCATGCCCAATTGGCAATTGAGACACCCTTGTGGTAACAAGAAACGTTTCCTTGTACGTTGTACATATTGTTTCAAATTCTCTACCTCTTTGGGTTTCCAGCCTCATCTCAGGGTAAATTTGGCCTTGCCAAACCCCGTGTAAGCCTGAGGTAGCCAAGTTGAATCTACACTCTCATTCGAGGACTAGAACATATTGTTTCAAATTCTATACCTCTCAGGGTTTCAAGTCTCATCTCATGGTAAAGTTGGCCTTGCCAAACCCTGTGTAAGCCTGAGATAGCCAATTTGACTCCACACCCTCATTTGAGGACTAGAACTTGACTTTGGCACCTTAAACCACTTGCCCGTCCTGATAAGGATTTTTGTTAGGGTGCACAAGCAGTACTTTTCAGGAGATCGCTAATCTCTGATGATTGGAGCATCTGATCTATGAGACAAATGGGTCAAAATTTATTTAATTTTTAGTCCTTTCATTCCAAGTCATCATTGCTTCTTAAGCTTGAAGAGAACCTCTGTCTCGCATTACTCTGCCTTACAACGCTGTAACACTAGTTGGTGTTCATGGCTTTGCAGTTGAACAATTATCCAAATTCAGTTTCTTAAGTTTTCCAGGTGAAATTGACGTTATTGATGTACAACATCGTTCTCTTGCAGCAATCATTACATAATCATGATTTTCAGAATCCAGCATCAGTGTGAGTATTCACCAAAGGTTAATAAACGTCAAGAATGTTTTTTAAGTGGAAGCAAATAATGCATTTGACAAAAATGATCTTTCCCCATAGTCCAACTCATATTGCAAATGCAATAATTTTAAAACATAAACCAGAAATTCTTTATAATGTAATATATCGAATTCATACTATCTCTTCCAACATGTACATGAGTGCATAATCTGTATACAAACTAACATTACAGTTTATCATAATGAATACATCTCACCTATCATAGACGTTGCAAGTTTGCAGAAACTGCAAAGAACTTGTATCAGCATTGTCTTCATACACATCCAAGCAATATCTGCAAGTTAACCTACCAAAATTACCTGCAAACAGAGACAACAAAGTCCACTTTATGGTGAAATAATAATTGTGACCATGTGGATCTCATCGGAGGACCCCTTCGCACTGGGTAGGAGATAGACTTCTTTGAGTTTGGCATAAGTTTCAGTTAAGGTATGGGCAAAGTTTCCAATTCAAAGTTATTACCATATTCAAAACACGTGAGTTCTTATGTCTTCCAAGGTATCTCAATCTTTCCACTAATTCTTGTGAGCTTCATTCACCCATCATGGGAATGCATCAGACTAGTATTGAAATACTACTAATTCATAAAGATAAAAGTTCAATCCATCCAGTGCCAAGTTCAAAGACACCAGGAAGAGATTATTTGATATCAAGTTCCACTTTCCAATCATTAACAAATATAGGATATGAGACATTGTTGAAAAGTGTTAAACATTTTCACTTTTGGCTGGACTTTGTACTTACGTTGTATTATTATTTGGCCCATGTTCATATTTTGGCATGAGGGGTGATCCATGTATTATAGCATGTTCCAATAGCATGTTGGTTTGACATTTATTGGGATCTGTGCCATTGTATTGTGGGTAGCATTTATGTTCTCACTCACAAAGCATTTTGATCATAAAGTGACATCATTTCATTGTTAGCGAAGTATTTTCCTGTATAGGGGCATCATATCAAATCATTTGTGTTCCTTTCTTGTTTATCTTTTTATATCTTGCATTTGGTGATGAGTTGATTCTGTTCATTCCTCTCTTTACATCGTGATTTTCCACATGGTATAATAGCAGGTGTGAATCTCTATTACTCGATCTGGGAATTTTGTTTGTGGCTCTTTCCTGGTATTGCTTCAGTTGGAGTTGTGTTCCAGAGCAAGTGCCAAGAGAGCATAGGGTGGTTTTTTGCTAGGGTTATCCCTTTATATAACCTATGCTCCATAAAGTTTCTGGAACAAGGCAGCATGAGACATTGAGACAGGTTTCTAGGATGTCAAGACCTGTCCCTAAGAAGGCCCCCAAAGCTCAAGACGTGTTCCCATGGAATATAATATATAACCCATTTTTTTATCTTCCATTTTTACCGAAGTCAAGATGTACAACGGGAGAATGACTTTGAACCTCAAAAGTCCGATAATTATGTTGAAGGGCTCAATGCATAGACAAGGTTTTGGGCAAGGCTTATTGTTCCATAGATGATTTCCAAGGTTAGGCATTGGGAATGTGAAGAGTTGGTCCCAAGTTCCTATGAACTTAGTCTCGACATTCAGTTGCATCAACTAGAGGAGCAATGAGGTTTTGTATATGGCTCTATAGGGGGAACTGTCAAGATTCATAGAAAAGCATCTACAATTTTTGGAATATATGGAAAAAGTAGTGGGAGTCCTAGTTTAGTGTTTTTCTCTTTCTTCGACTTAAAGCCTCCATACTTCAATCAAAGGTGTGGTCAAACCTTATAAAAATTCAAATAATTTAAATTTTCAAAATTTCAGAAAATTTTCGAGGACTTTTCTTACCAAACGACACTTCCCTTGTGTATGGTTTCATGGATTCTTGTGGCGTGGTTAATGCGCCCCTTGGGGTGTACTTATCATTGAGATGGGCAGAGCATGTGTCTTTGTTTCAAAGTGCCCTTACTCCCCTTCTTGATACCAATGGTATGCGATCTAGCTAGATCAATTGTGCTATGCCATTCACACCCAAGGGGTTGCGGTTTCAAACCCGTGCACCTTTTGGTACTTGGTCCACTCGCATCTCATTGGGAATGTGACCCTCTTCAAAAAGGGCATGGTGTGGTGATGTTAAAGTTGAGCTAGGGGTGTGCAGCTAGTTTGGTTGGACTAAGGTGCATGCAACCAAGGGTTGTGGGTTCAAACCTGCCCACTTTGACATAATTTTAATGGCTCACCTTGATTGGTCCACTTGTCATTATGTGTGGTGTATGGACACTTATGCGCCTAAGGTTCAACATTTCAATTTTGAGCACTCTTGGATCTTTAATAGGGGTGGACTTTCAAAGGTCATATCTCAATTATACAAGAGTGTTTTTCCCTTCTTTTGAGATCGCAAGGGTTTTCAAACTTTGTGCAATATTGGTATTTACTTAGTTATATTCTACTAGATTGGAGTTGAATCTATGCAGGTACTGATATATCCAAATATGTATGTGATCTAGTTGAATGTGCACAAGTATAATGTTTAGATGAAGCAAATGACTGCATTGGTGAGAAGTAAGTGTTTATGGAGCATTTTCGATTTGATGAAAGCATCAAACTTTGATGCCGATGTCCTAAAAGAAAAGGAGAAAAATCCCTAGGCCTCATGACCTTGCTTATTAAACTAAAGTTGGCCTCTCATATAAAAAATGAGGCAGATTCAAATGAAGTATAGAAGAAATTTAAGACTCTTTTTTGGAAAGTGCAGTACCATTGAGGCTAGTTGTTTGAAGACAAAGCTTCCCACTCTCAAGTTGGGGGACCTTGACAACATGGAGGACTATCATGTAATTAAGGTTTTGAGGGCAAGTATTTCTATCGCCAGTGGTAAACCTAATGATGATCCATAATTTCTTTTTAATTGGTTATATGGGATTGAAACAGGTCCCACATACATTGTGACCACTCAGTGTTAGTACAACAATTTAGTAATTATGCATGTATTGTTAGCTTTCTGAATAGATTAACTCACAATAAGCTTCAACCAAGATCAAGAATAAATCAAATATATGCTACTAATCAGAAATAACAATGAAACTTAATATTGGAATAACAACAATATCTCACAAATATAATTCGAATATACACAATATCACAGGATTGCAAGAATGATTCAGATTGATTACATTGCATGGAGCTTTGCCTCCAATATATCAATTTACATAACTTTTCAGTACTCTGACTATTGCTCTCCTCTTTCATCCGGGAGATGCAACCTTTCATATTCCTCTCATAAAGACAAAATTTTCATCTTGCCACATATCATGTGACTCTTCATTCTCTATCCTTACACCTTGCACTTTCTTGACACATACATTATACAAATATAAATCATCTAATATTACAAGGGGGCCAAATAATGTAATATCTCCAACACCCCCCCGTATTACATTATTTGGTAGGAAGGCTTTTTGCCTTCATTCTCTGATTCTTCTTCATTCTTCATTCTTCAGCTCTGACTCTGTCATGGCTGGATACAATTATATGTGTCTGCCTTTGGACTAATGTATCTGAGTCGCCTCAGGGTCTCTGCCACTGGGTCACTGCCACTGGGTCATTGCCTTTGGAACTCTGCCTCTGGGTCGTCCACTAGAACATTTATAAGATCATCATATCTGTAGGATCATCACTACATATGCTTTCTATCTCTATAGAACAAGCTATATTAATGGTCTTTTTTCTTACTAAGGACCAATAAATATTTTATCAAGGACCCGAGTCTCTTTAATCTGCCTTCAATGGGACCTTTTCTAATAGGTCTCCTTTGTCTGCTTCTATGGGACCTCACTTTTGGAGTCTCCTTTCTCTATCAATATCAAGGTCTATCTTCAAGACTTGAATCTATAGTGTAGACTGCCTTCTATTCCGAATAGATTCTTGGAATAGGTAAACTCAATCTAACTTCTCAAGGTCTATCTTTGAGACCTGAAACTTTTATCAATATCTATATCTGAAACATAATTGCAACTCAAACCAATCCCTGCATGAGGAAAGCTCACGACCTTCAAGCAATCGAAGATGAAGTCTTCTCTATCCGTTGGAGGAAGCTTCTCAAATTCTGAAGATTAATTTTTACTGCAGCAAAATACTTAGATAACTTTCTCTAGCATTAATATGAAACTTCTATAAATATTTTCAATAATCTGAAGCAAAATGGCAATGACCAACGTTTCTTCTTGAGCTGGTTCTTGTTGGTCACGAATCCGCCATGAGGAAAGGATTTGTTGCTTTTGCGCCCTAGGACCCGCAAACCAACATTGAAAGGCCGGAAGGAAGGAATGCCTTCCGGGCCAATCTCCGGAGAAGGCCGGCTTCCTGTGGGGTTTTGAGGTTCAAGATAAGAGTGCAGGGAAAGAGATAAAAAGTACAGAAAGAAATCCAAATCAGATTGGAGTTGGGTGGGGGGAACTAACAGTACGACAACGCATCAATCACCACTACTAACACCAATATAACCATAATACACCACTATGGAACTGTCACCAATCAGTAGAACAGAGTCAGGTATATGTTTTGTATTAAGAGCCAGAAGCACAGCTACAATGGTTCCCTAACAGACATTCCCTCCAAGGAACTAACAGTACGACAACGCATCAATCACCACTACTAACTGTAGATTGAAAATACACGCCAAACAAAAATAAATAAAATCACAATGACAGAGTACAGAATAGTTGCACAAAACAAACGATTTCTATTAATCGATGGAGTTTAAAAACTCCTTTTTGAATACAACTGGGCTCGTAACCCTTTATTTGTGATACACAGTTACAAGTTATGCTAGGGTTCTCCGAAACCCTAGCTGGCACAAATGGTGGCGCTTTCGAAGAATGTATCTTCAATCCCAACCGAGTGAGTGGGCTTTGTTGTATCCCTTGCTTGGACCACTCCAGCTTAATCAGTTGCCATCAATAAACCGGATCTGTTGTCAAAAACCTGCACACATTAACACTATCAAGGAGTTAGAGATTAATAAGAGGGCTCCACTGTGTGAGCCCTCGGAAACTATCTTAAAACCCTAGAAAAACGAAATGCAGGAATTCAATAACAGATCAAATAGAAGAAAAGAAGTTACTTGCTTTAAACTAATTTATACCTGTTCTCTGTTAACGCAGCTAGACCAGGCGACACCTGGAAGTAATGTTGTTGTCAGAATAGGCTGCGGAAGGCGCCCTGGTGCACTCGCTGAACGCCCGCGTGCTTCTGGATCTGGGTTACAGACGCCGGTCTGAGTCTGTGGCTATAGGTAAACGCCCGCGGGCACTTGGTAAACGCCCGTGGGCACTTGGTAAAGGGGTAAACGCCCGCGGGCACTTGCGACAAGAATGGGGGATTCTGCAGAATGCTGCAGAAGAGATGGCGGCGAAAGCGGCGACGGAAGCGGCGATGGATGCGGCGAAAGGGTAGCAGAAGAGAGGAGATAGCAGTAGAAGAATTAGAATCAGAGATAGAAGTAGCAAAAGACATAGGGTTTGAGCCATCAAAGTGACTCAATTTATAATCCACTCTTAGGGCACACTTTAGGGTTTTAACGACACTTTGAACGTGTGGTTAAGATTAAAGCGGATCCAAGGGTAGAGAATAAATCTTGGTTGTGGAATGGATTAAGATGGATGGACGGATGAGATTAAATGAAGGATGGACGGCTCAGATTAAATCACTTAAACTATTATTTAAATATATATATTAAAATATTAAAATATATATATAAATATTAATTTAAATAAATTTGGGGATGAAAAATGGCGGGAAAGGTGAAATTGGGCCAAATAATGGCGGGAAAAGGTGAAATTGGGCCAAATAATGGCGGGAAAGTGTGGATTTGGGCCAAATAATGGCGAGAAGGTGGATGACCGACACGTGGCTGACAGGAAGGTATAGATGACTTGCAAGTGGCTGGATTTTGGTGTCTACACTAACAACACTATAACACAAAACATAACCAGAAAACTGCCACTAATCGTTTGCCATATGTATCCTTTAATTTATGCACCTTAGGAGTACCTGACCACCAAATGCTGAAGTGAATCAACAAGCCATGACACAGGAAATCGTAAGGCAGAAATGTCAAGGAGAGGTAGCATACAAAATAAAAACAGTGAAACAGCATCAAGTGTATGTATTTAATTAGAAGGCAGAAGCACAGCTACAATGGTTCCCTAAAAGACATTCCCCTTCCACCACTTTACAATGAAAACGTAATGGCTATTTATAGCCTGAGAACCTCCCGATTACATTTATGGGCACAAAGTCCCAGTCAAACATTAGCTGACAAAAGCAGCCGCGGAACTGCTGATGCTGACTTCTGTCGGGCTGGACTGTACTCTTGGCATGGTCTCCCTGAAGGCTGTACAGATACGTGGCAGCGCGCTGGGTAGAACTTCTCATCGGCAGGAATGCGGGTAGCTAAAGCAGGTAGAACCTCCAATCAGCTTTAAAGGCGGTAGGCGGCATAAGTAGTGCATCCCATGCTTGTCCTTGTGCTTGGTACGTCTTGGCTCGGATCCCAAAGTTGGACACTTGTCGGATGATGCTGCTTGACACGTGCTTGCCTTGAAAGGCAGTTTATCCAACTTTGCCCAGGATCAGAGCGCCGTCGAAAACAACGCAGTTGGGGAGGCCTTTCATGCCTTAGTCAACTTCTGAGTTTGTCTCCCTACTGTGCACCGGTCAAAGGGCGCACTTCGACTTCGCTGCGAAGTCGGGTTGCGCACCGGTGGAAGCTGATTTACACTGCCGTACGGACTTCGCCCCAGCACTTAGTCGTTTTTCCTGCCAGCCTGCTTACCAAGTGCGCCCAGAAAGCAGGGCGCACTCCGACTTCGCTGCGAAGTCGGATTGCGCCCTGAACACTTGTTCTTCTGGCTGATTCTGTCACACTGCGCACTTTGCACTCCTGCTGCGCTCCAACTGGAGGGCGCACTCCGACTTCGCTGCGAAGTCGGATTGCGCCCTGACACTTAGCCATTTTTCAGGGCACCTGCTGTCATTTTGAGATTTGACTGAGGGGCTCAAGAGAAAGAGGGAAGAATGAGAATGTAGGGAAGAGAGAGAAAGGGGGAGAAGAGGAAGGGGAAAGAGAGGAAGAGGGAAAGGGAAGAGCAACTCTCTTTACAAAAATTGAAAACATTGCACCCCGTGCAAAATGTGACAACATTTCTGGCGGCTCGTGGGGTGTCGAGCTCGCCTCGGCGCAAAGAATCCATGCCTTCATCCATTGGGTGCAGAGGAACTTACTTCCCCTGCCTTCTGCTGCTCTGGCCGTTCCCCTCGCGACAACTGTTCTTCAGATCCACTTTCGGCAGCTGCCTCCTCGGATTCGCCTTCCGAATGCTCTCCAGCATCGCCTTCCGAATGCTTGTATGCGGCCTGGGCTTGGACCCAGGCTTCTGCTTCGAAGGGTCGGCGATCAGCTACTTCTTCTAACGCTGCGTGGAATGCAGCGACCGTGTGCAAGTTGATGGTGAGGTATCTCTTTCCCAGCTCCTGGAAGTAGGAGTTGATCTTACAGCACTTGGACACCATCTGGGTGACTTGACTTTCTTGAATTGGCTCGGTCCAGCTATCGATTTCAGCTGTATCTGCCTCAAAGGACAGCCAATTCGCTTTCACCTGCTCATGGGTGAGAAACTCACCATTCTCAACATAGCCCGGGCACCCTAGTTCAGAGAGAGCGTGAAGGGGAGCCATACAAATGTCTCTTTCATGTTCAAATGCATCCAACATTCGTCTGGCAACTCTCACCTCTTCTGTTTTCTTAAAATATTTATGCAAGGTTACCCTTGCATCTGCCCATTCTGCAGCGAATGAGGACATGGGGGAGAATTGGAGGCCATCGCGCTCGTGTTCTTGAAGTTTTATCGCCAGGTCTAGCCATTGCTTCGCCTGGCGTTCGGCCTCCTCTACCAAAGGCTTTCCCTGGGCAGAAACTTCTTGGATCTTGGATGCGAAATCCAAGACAGACATGGCTTTATTCATGTGGGTCTTGCATCCCCGCAGCAGATCAGCCCGCATCTCCTTAAATTTGCTCTTTCTCTGCTGATTGCGACTGCGCCTGCTTCAAAGACTCTTGGAGCTGAGAAATCTGCTCCAGGGCTGCCTGCTTTTTCGTTGCGGCTTCTTGCTGAGAAGCGGCCTGCTGGGCTTTTAATTCATCTATTTCTCGCTGCGCCGATTCCAGATGCTCAGTGGACCTAGACAGGTCCTCTTCAAGCTGTCTTGTTTTGTCCTGCAACCGGAAAAGCTCTTCCTGTTCCTCCAGATTTTTGACAAGAAGATTATTCGCTTTACGAAGGATTCCATGAATCTTATATTGCTGGTGGATATCGTCAAAGCTTTTCTCCTTTCTTTGCAGCTCGTAGTCCGCCCTGGTCATTTCCCGGAGAGGCTTTTTCACTTTTGGAGTGATCTTTTCTGTCGTGAGCACTCTCCTCTCGAAGTCAAACTTGGTGCGCTTTACCGGGGCGACAATCTCCTCAGGTCTCCTCCGCTTCAAGTTTTGGAGAAAGGAGATAGGATATTCTACGGCTCTTTTTGCCAGAGGCAAATCGTCCGTGTTCTGGAGATCGTCCATGAAGTCCGGTTCCCCCAGCCTAGGGTTTTGCTGTGACAGCTCTCCTGCGAACAGGGAAATAGGAGGAACCGGAAGGACTTTGGAAGGAGAGGCCGCTTTTGAGGGCGACCGGGGAGCGGAGAGCGGAGCGGTTGATGCTGGAAGGGTTTCAAGCGGCTGAGGCGATGGATGCAGCGGTGAACGCGCAGCTTCAGTACTAACCACGGGTGAAAGGTTTGGGGTTTGACTCAGGGATAGGGAGGCGTTGGGGTCCTGAGCAAACTGGTCGAAAGAATGGTGGTCGCTAGAAGGCTGTGGATATGGGGAGGAAGGTGCGGCCACGGCTTGCTCGGATTGAGCTGGAGATGGAGTCGGGGTAGGGCCAGATGGGATTTGAGGGAGCGGGGCAGCGGACGTACCTGCGGGCTCCGCCTGAGCCGATGCTGGATGAATGTCTGCGGTTCTGGTTCCGGCGGTGCGCTCGGGACTATCCAGAGAAACAAACTCTGGAGCGGCTGGACGCGGCTGCGGCTCTGCGACTGACTGCTGCATCGTCAGGCTAGGTCGCCTGACTCTATCAACTCTCTTCCTCTTTTTCTCTTCTGGAGGAATGGCTGGTTTGGAAGAAGGAGATGAAGTAGGTGCAGCGGGCACTGATGTTCCCACGGTAAACTTGTACCGAGGTTTGACTTGCAGAAGATCTGGCGCGGCCGGTCCGGTTCGCTGGCGGCGCTGGCGTCTTTTGTGCCTGAGGAGCCACCTCGGGCGTTGACTTGGCTGATTTTTGCGCCTTTTCGGGCACCACCTTGGAAGCAACAGGCTGCATTGGGTCCACTTGGATATCTGCTGGGCCCGCACTGGCAGTTGTAAAAGTGTACAACTGTTGGGAGGAAGACCCCCCTTTATAACCCTCAAAGGGACCTCGGGGAACGTAATCTCGGAATGCGAAAGGCCGCCAGCTGCCAATGTGCTGGTCATATAGAGCTGAAAAATCATCATCAACGACCAGATTCCTCCTGATGGATTTATCGTGCTGCGTGCGGCACCTCATCTTCCAGCATTCAATAACTTTTTCTTTTGGCCAGTTAAGGCCTGCCAGTTTGGTGATGAGTTTCTTAAATCCTGGAGAAGTGAACTTGTGGTCCGGGTTTCGCTTGGGATCATATGCTACCTCCTCGCAGTAAAACTCCTGCCACGGAGGCCATGCTTCCATCAAGTCAATCTCCCAGTCGAGGTCAACATGAACCACATCGCATCTGTCTTCGATTATATCCGCCGGGGGCGAGATATGTGCAAACTTTCCCCTTATCCCGTATGGGTCGTACTTCCAGTGCTGCGGCAGCAGAATCGAGGCCAATGTCAAAGAGCTCCCGCTCGAGATAGACATGCTGTCCTATCTCTGATATTTCGACGTTCGCCCAGGAAAGAGGATATTGAAAGATATGGCCCTTTTTCTTTCCCTGGCCGAACTCCTCTTCAACGTGAAATCCATCTGCCGCGCAACCTCCATCCCAAACTGATGATCCGTGCACCAGTAGGGCAGCAGATGAGGCTTGCCCTTGAATCCGTAGATTCTAACCATGATCCCCTGCGTCAGTCTAAAAATGTCCCCGAGCTTGTGATTCAGCAAATAGTTTGTCATTTCCTGCGGGGGGCGAGGGATCTCTCCATCGCTAAAGACTGACATGACCAAGCCCAGAAAGTTGAAGTTGAACTTGTAATAAGACCCTTTCCGGTATAGGTCATCCGTCCATTCATAGACGGGCTGTGGCTCTCCCTTATTTAGATTCTTCAGGTTAGGGATCGGCATACGGGAGTGCAAGTGATACAAACAAAGCCAAGCCAAGAAGGAACTGAATCGAAATTCAGTTGACTGCTTTTTCTGTAGCTTCACCAGGCTGGAGTGAATGGCGTATGCAAGCCAGTCCGCCCAGTCGAAGAAGATTGGGCGCTTCCCACTTTTCTGCGCTGCTGGTTCATAAGATTCTCCGCATAGGAGACATTCTGCCAGCGCTATGCTGGTACGGCCGTACTAGCTCGTCAGAGTCGTAGCTGAGGACCCACGCCAGGATGGTGTATATGTATTTATTTTGAAACCTTTCCAGGGGTATGGGGCCGGTTGGCCATTGTCCGGTATGCGAGCGGGGCGTTCGGCTACGAGTTGAGGAAATCCCTCATCTTTTTTGTATACGTAAAGCGCCCCGCTTGCTCGCCAAGATTTATCCTTTTAACAATCGCGCTGGAGTCATATTGCAACCCCGGGGCGAAGGCCGGCAGAACGGACTCTCTGCGGAGTACGAACAAGGGTTTTCCGCTGCAGTTGCAAATTTTCCGGGTAGCTGGCCTGTAATGTCTGACAATGATGTCGACCAGCTCCGGGCATAGGTGTACAGGAGGGCACAAGAACCGATGAAGGTTCGACTTGTACGCAGCCCCGAAATGGTGAGAGGGTGAAACTTTATCCGCCCAATTTTCCACATTTATCCGCAGTTTAGTAAGGCTCATGGAAAACGAGCCGTCCTTGTACCCAGACAGGTAATTAACCGGTGGTGGTGGGGCTTGCCCACGCTGTACTTTCTTTGTCCGGGATTTTGACTTTTGATCCCGCGGCGTCTCACTCCTGAAAACATTTGACTGCGGGGAATCTCCACTTTCGCGCCCTTCGCTGGATTGAGCTGGCATTGGCAACTTTCCTTTGTCCATTCCTTCGAAACAACAATAATTATGACCTCTGGACGTCTGCAGAAGATTTCGCAGTCATAGGAATAACTTGCACGATTTGGCATATCTGGGTGCATCAGACCTCCTTTTAATGATAACGACAGCGTCATTAATGGTGCGTAGGAGGGGGTAGGTCGGCCGGCTAGTGAAGAAGTTATGTTTTTTTTGGTGTCTGCGCAGGAGAACGTCTTGAAAGATGTACCCTAGTTACCGCGCCATGCCTGCTTGATCGCGTTTTTCTTGAAGGTTGCGCAATCATTAAATCTGACTTTGAACGCTGCGCCATGGCTGACGTCACTGCCACAATCTGGGCACACTGCTCGAGGCAAAACCCTTTTGGTTCGGAAACCCAACCTTCACAGCCGTTGCGCGCCCTGGGCCCACACTTGGAGTATTAATTTTTTATTTATTTTTTTATAAACCATCCAAGCTGCGCCCAGGAAACAAGGCGCAATCGGACTTCGCCCCAAAATTGGCCGCAATCCGAATTCGCCCGCGCAGTCGGACTTCGCCCCAAAATTGGGCGCTGTCCGAACCGACACTTGCTCCTTTTCTTTTGCTGCTTTCACTTCCCAGCTGCGCGCCTCGGGTGGGCGCAACTTGAACTTCGCCCGAAAACCGGGCGCAGTCCGACTTTACGCCAAGTCCCTTCTGCCGCCTTGCTCTTTTCTTTGGTGGACCACCCGAGCTGCGCCTGGAAAATGGGGCGCATTTCATACTTCGCGCGAAACCTGGGGTCGCCCAAACTTTGTGCGCGAAATCAGACTTCGCCTTGAAAGCCAGCGCAGTCCTAACAATTAACTCCCTTTTGATGCTCTTTCTCCAACTGCGCCCTTTGGGTGGTGCGCAGCCCGACTTCGCTGCGAAGCGGGTTGCGCACCCGGACTTAGCAGATTTCTACTGTTTTCTTGGGCAGTCTCCTTTTACGAACTTCGCTCTTTTTCAGGGGCGACCCCTGATTTCGCCGCGAAGTCAGAGCTTTCTCCTTCTGTCCGACTTGGGCTTATTTAAACTGGAAAAACTGAAAGCTGAAAACTGTACATACTGAAATTTAAAAAAGCATAAGGGAAATATGTTACAAGGAAGGGCCCGTTAGGACACCTTCAACAGCGATATATTTTCAAATGGAACCCGTTAACGGGAATAGGTAGGAGCTGACCCTCCATATCCCGAAGTATGTAAGCGTTGAGCTGGTTTACCCGGGCAATCTGATAGGGGCCCTCCCAGAGAGCATCGAATTTTCCGTGGTTGCCCGGCTTCGCCTTTAATGAGTCCCACTTCAGCACTAGGTCCCCGATTTCAAAAACTCGGGCAGTGGTGCCGTTCGCAAACCAGCCTTGAGTGGATTCAACATGCTTGGTGAAGGCCTGGTATGCTTTTTCCCTGTCTTCCTCCAACTGCAGGAGTTGGCACAGTCTGTCATCCACCGGATCTCCGCTGCTTCTCTCTTCGTCCAACATCGAGAGAGCGGGGATTTCAATGTGAGATGGCATGACAGCCTCTTTGCCATAGACGAGCGCATAGGGGGACGTTTTAATGGACGTCTTGAACGAAACTCTGTCCGCCCACAGCGCCCGGTTTAGAAGTGAATGCCAAGTCCGCTTGTTCCTTTCAATGGTCCTTCTGATGATCTTCAAGAGGTTCTTGTTAGTAGACTCAGCAAGGCCATTCCCCTGCGGGTAGTAATTATAAGACATTTTGTGATAAATGCCAAGTTTGCCAGTGTACTCCGTGAGTACAGCGCCTGCGAACCCCGGACCATTGTCCGTTACAATTGACTCTGGAACCTCGAAGCGGGTAATCAGGCTCTCAAGGAACCCGATGACCGTTTCTTGGTCCGCGTTTTTGGTTGGGATCACCTCTGCCCACCGTGTGAAGTAATCGGTGGCTGTAAGAATAAACTTGTGTCCGGCGAGAGGAATTAGGCGAAATCACCCCAATGAAGTCTAGACCCCATTGCTGGAACGGAGTCTCGGCTTGAATCGGTTGAAGGGGCAGGGGTGCTTTTCTGTTTCTACCAGCAAACCTCTGGCATTGATCACACTTGGAACAGACCGCATAAACGTCTGTAAATAGAGTGGGACAATAGTACCCGGCTCTAATTATTTTGAAGGCCGTAGGCCTTGCGGAATGATGACCTCCAGGCATCTCGGAATGAAAATCTCCGAGGACCCTAGATTGGTCTGATTTCCTGATGCAACGCAACAGGATGCCGTCAATGTTTCTGAAGTAAAGCCCCTCGGGGCGAAGAGTGTACTTGAGTGCACCTAGCCGAAATCTCCTTCGTTGTGAGGCATTCAGGTGATCTGGACATCTTCCGGTCCAGAAATATCTCACCAGTTCATCTGTCCGGTCACTCTCCCTCCGATAAGGAGTTGGCCGAGGTTGATGCTTTTTCTTGTGTCCTCCCACTTACAGGCGGAGATGCCGGCTACAGCGCTTCGGGCCAGCTCCTGACACAAGGCTCGGCCTCTGATAAGCTTGGTGGGCCGCACTTCGATGTCGAACTCCTGGATTTTTGCAATCCATCCTGCTCTCTTGTGACCCGGCTCCCCTTGTATGATGAAGCTTCGAACGTCCGGTGAATCACAAAGACAGTCGTTTTGCTCATGGGAGACAAAGTGCCTGAACTTTCGGAGCGATTTCATGACAGCGTGAACCTGCCGCTCTATAAAGTTGTACTTTTCTTCATGCGGCTGAATCACTTGGCTCAGGAACGCTATGGGGCGCTCCTCGCCATCGTCTCCTTTTTGAGTCAGGACTGCGGCGTAACTTTCCGGTTCTCCCACTGCGTAGAGGATGAAGTCCTTGGAGTAGTCCGGGTTAATCAACATTGAAGCTTGCGCAATTCGAGCCTTGATTTCCTCGAAGGCTTGCTCTCTCTCATCAGTCCATTCGTAAATTGTATCTTTTTTCAGCAGTTCGGCCATAGGCTTGATCACCTGTGCGAAGTCCGGGATGAACTTCCGCACGAAGTTAATTTGGCCGAAGAAGGACTGCAGCCCTTTTTTATCAATTGGGGCTGGCAAGCGAAGGAGGGCTTCTGCGCTGTCAGGGTCAATGGCGAGGCCTTTCTCGGAGATGACATGTCCCAACAGCTTTCCTTATTTTACCGCGAAGACAGACTTCTTCGGGTTTATGGAAATGCCGAATTTTCGACACCTCTCAAATATTTGCGGCAGGTGGGAAACATGATCCCCTCTTTGGTGAGAGAAAACAGTCATGTCATCAAGATAGATGACAATGATCTTTTTGAGCAGCTCTCGGAAGGCCAGGTCCATGGCCCTTTGGAATGTAGCACCAGCATTGGATAAGCCGAAAGGCATACGCTGATAGGCGAACGTTCCCCATTTTGTGGTGAACGCCGTTTTGTGCTGGTCCTCATCCCTGACCCAAATCTGGTTGTAGCCGGAAAATCCATCTAGAAGTGAGAATCTCTGGGCTCCGACAACGATGTGTAGAATTTGATCAATTTGGGGAAGCGGATAATGGTCCTTGAGGGAGGCCTGATTCAGGTTTCTGAAATCGACACAGAGACGGATGTCGCCATTCTTCTTCCTCATAGGCACCAAATTCGCAACCCAGGATGAATGTTTGATGGGGTAGATGATTTTGGCCTCGAGCATCTTCAAGAGCTCGACTTTCATCATGGCCTCGATTTTCGAATTTACGGCCCTTTGCTTCTGCCGGAACGGCTTGGCGCCATCCTCTAGCTCAATGGTATGCTGGATTACATCTCTGTCATACCCCTTCAAATCCTCGTAGCACCAGGCCACGATGTCGAGGAACTCTTGGCATAGTGATCTGATCCGCTCAAGTTCCTCCGAAGTGCAGTCTGTCCCGACCTTGATGGTTTTACCAGGTTCGAGTTCTAGGTCGGCATACTGCTTCGGGTCTACTTTGATCCTATGAGATATAGCTCTGTCATTCTGATCAAATAGACTCTCCAATGTAATCAGTCCTTTTGGGACATGATTATTTTTTAACTGTATCAACCCCTCATATTGCTCGTCATCAGGGTCTCTACTCTCGATTGAACATGCTTCATTTACCAAAAATGTGACGATCTCCTCGTCACAATCGAACACCTGCCAGTGGGTGTCCTTATCAGGCACAGAAGGCCTGTAAATAGTGCGAACCGGCTTCGGTTTCTGGACAACGTCGTCAGTCGGAATGTACCTGGCTCCAACAGACGCCAGAATGTCAGCGTGTTTATTTTTCTCGCATGATATCGCCTTGACATTCAACGAGTCAAACGACTCCATCAGGTCCCACACCCGGTTGCGGTACGCCTTGAGATAGTGCTTTTTGGAGGCGCACTTGTTCGTAACCTGGTGACACACCAGCTCTGAATCTCCAAAGATCTGCAGGTGTTTAATCCCCAGCCTTTCCGCCTTTCGCAAACCCAAGCATAGGGCTTCGTACTCCGCCGAGTTGTTAGTGCAGCTCCAGGCCAACCTGTAGGTATAGTCCTTCTGGATTCCGGTCGGAGAAACCAGAAGCACCCCTGCACCGGCGCCATTTTTGCATCGCGCGCCGTCAAAGAAAAGCTTCCACAGCTTCTCAGGTGCAGGTCCCACTTCCTTTTCAGCTGACTTGTCAAGCCTCTCGGGCTGTACAATGGTGTAACAGCCCTGCTGTGTCTCAATTACGGCATTGAAATCCCGCAAAGAGAACTCATCTTCGAGCTGTAGCACTTCGAGGGCTTGCTCCGTCAGCTCTACCGTCACCAGTTCTTCCTCCGATAGCTGGACCATGCAGTCCAACTCTTCTGCGGGTATCTTCTCTACTAGGAAGGTGGAAGGCTTCTCATTAAAGATTCTCACTCTTCTTCCTTTGAAGGGCACTTCCATGTGTGAGTAGTCTAGAGACAGGTACCCGCCCAGCTTCGCAGTGAACTCCTTGGAGAGACACATGCCGAAGTAGGGAGCCAGGTCAACAACCGCGACCTCTTGGATGACCATGATGTCGAGAGCCTTATGCAGCCGATTAGAGATGTCTGTTATGACACCAACTGTCTTGACAGGGGTGCTGTCCAATTGCAGCACGCCTTGGCTGCTCCTTGTGTACTCCATCCCGATATCGTCACAAACGGCTTTCAGCATAACAGTCGTGGAAGTGCCAGAGTCCACCATGCAGTTGTGTACTATATGCCCTTGCATCCGTAAAGACAGATAGAAGGGAGGCGGTCTGTTCTTCCCAGTGGCTGAGACTATCAGAGGTTGAACCAGGACTGCGGGCTGCATCTGCTTGCCGTTCATGTTTTTCAGAGATTCCTACAGCAGATCCACCTGGCCTGGGAGCAGAAGAGCATCGTACATGCTGATTCTAGCGGGTGTTCTTTTTAACTCGTCTACTATGCTGTAGCCCGAGGTGCTAGCTCCTTCTGCTTCTTTTGCCGGCTCATACTTCGTCCGGTACTGCTGGGTGGCCTCAACTCTCTCGTCTCTTGGTCGGAGACGGGTACTTGACTTCTCCCGGGCTTGTTCTTTGGTTTCGAGTGGAGGCTGAGGTACGAGAGCTTTAGGCGGAACTGGAGCTTTTGCTATAGGAGGCTTGGCTGGAATAGGGGCTGCCTTTACCGGAGGAGGCTTGGCTGGAGCTTTGTCTTTGGACGCCTTCTCCTGGGCTGTGTAGGGCCACAACCGCTTGTACGGTGGCAACCCGCCAGGCTGCGGTTTTTCTCTTCGGGTGTATACTTTCAGAGGTTTGGCAGCATCTGTAGTTTTCTTTTCTTCCTTGGCGGGCGACACTAGATTTTCCTCTGGGAGGGCAAAGTTGGCTTCGCCGTCCAGGATCATGTAGAGTTCATCGTCCTCTATGGCGCTGCCGGCCAAAGTCTGGATGTAGTGCTGGTGCAGTGTGCAGTCTTCCTCCGAATGCGGGTCGTTGCACGTAGTGCACCAGTTGACCTGGTCGGAAGGACCAGGTTGGTCTTCGATAGCAGCATTTCTCGGAGGCGGACGCCTCTGCAGTTGTTCTGGAGGCCTGTCTTTTGTTAGCGCAGGGGGCGGATATGGCCTCCTAGGAGCGAGGTCCATTCGGATCCCTTGCTCGCCACCTTCTTGTTTGCATGAAGGTGCTGGGACCGGTCTTTCGGACTCAGAGGATTTGTTCGTGCAGAGTCGCTAGGTGTTCAGATTTCGAACAGCAATGAAGTGAACACCGGTGCTTCGATTCTGTTGGGGGTGAGAAACTTCCTTGTCTCACCAAGTGCTCAGAAACCACTGTCAGCGCCAGGTGGAGACTGATCAAAAAATCTCTCTTCAAGTGTGGGACCCTGGTCCCACCGGGCGTGCCAGAGAAACTGTTGGTTACGAATCTGCCATGAGGAAAGGATTTTGGGTTAATGCGCCCAGATTTGCCCACCAACATGAAAGGCCGGAAGGAAGAGATGCCTTCCGTGCCAATCTCCGGAGAAGGCCGGCTCCTTGGGGGGGTTTATGGTTTAAGCTAAGAGTGCAGGAAAGAGATAAAGGAACGGAAAGAATTTACAAATGAGATTGGAGTTTGGTGGGGGGGAACTAACAGTACGGAAACACATTAATCACCATTGCTTACTGCATCATAAATACAAAGCATGACAAAGAACTGCAAAACCTAAGTGTACTTTCTGTACTAAGCAATATACGCACAGCTACAATGGTCCCCTAGCAAACATTCTCCCTACAAGGAGAACTAACAGCATGGCAATGCATCAATCACCACTACGTACGGAAACTCAAAACAGAAAGCAACTAAGAGATGTCAGAGCCAGGTATATGTGTCATGCAGAGAATTTATACGCACAGCTACAATGGTCCCCTAGCAAACATTCTCCCTACAAGGAGAACTAACAGCACGACAACGCATCAATCACCACTAGGGACAGCAACGTAACACACAACTGATGGAACTGCTACCACATCTATTATAGAAAGTTCAAAAGTGCTTGACCACCAAATGCTGAAATGAATCAACAAGCCATGGCACAAACAATGCTAAAAGCGCCTGATCACCAAATGCTGAAACGAATCAATGAGCCGTGACACAGGGAAGCGTAAAGCATAAGCATAAAGAAATAAAGGCAGCAGAACAGAACCAGGCATACAAATATATTTATAAGCAGAAGCACGGTTACAACGGTTCCCTAACAGACATTCCCCTTCCACCCTTTACAATGAAATCATGGTGGGTTTATATAGCCCGAGTCCCTCCCGTTACATTAATGGGCACAAAAGTCCCAGTCAAACAATAGCTGACAAAAGCGGCGAAAGAGCTGCAAATGCTGACCTTTTGTCGGACCGGACTGTACCCGCAGCATGGTCTTCCTGGAAGCTGGACAGCTAGGTGGCGGTGTGTTGGGCAGAACTTCTTAGCGGGAATGCGGGTAGCTGGAGCGGGTAGAACCTCCAATCAGCTTTAAATGAGGTCACTGGCATAGGTAATGCAACCCATGCTCGTCCTTTTGCTCGGCACGTCTTGGCTCAAATCCCGAAGCTGGACACTTGTCAGATGATGGATGATGCTGTTTGACACGTGTCTGCCTTGAAAGGCAGTTTATCCAACTTCGCCTGGGATCAGAGCACCATCGGGTTGTGCAGGCAGAAAACAACGCAGTCGGGAAGGCCTTCATGCCTTGGGTGCATTTCCGAGTTTGTTTCCCTACTGCGCACCTGTCAAGGGCACACTCCGACTTCGCTGCGAAGTCGGACTGCGCACAGGTGAAAGCTGATCTCTGCCGCCGTACGGACTTCACTCCAGCACTTAGTCGTTTTTCCGCCAACCTGCCAGCCTGCCACAAGGTGCGCCCAGAAAGGGGCGAAGTCGGACTTCGCACCAAAACTGGGCGAAGTGCGCACTTCGCACCAAAACTGGGCGAAGTGCGCACTTCGCACCAACACTTAGCCATTTTACAGGGCAACTGTTGTCAACTCTGAAATTCAACTGAGGGGCTCCAAGAAAGGGGGGAAAGAGAGAATGTAGGAAAAAGAGAGAAAAGGAGAGAGGAAGAAAGGGAAAGAGAGGAAGAGGGGAAAGAAAGAGCAGCACTGCTACAAAACTGAAAACATTGCACCCCGTGCAAAATGTGGCAACATTTCTGGCGGCTCGCGGGGTGTCGAGCTCGCCTCGGCGCAAAGAATCCATGCCTTCATCCATTGGGTGCAGAGGAACTTGCTTCCCACGCCTTTTGCTGCTCTAGTTGTTCTCCTCGCGGCAACTGTTCTTCAGATTCACCTTCATCAGTTGCCTCCTCAGAACCATCTTCCGAAGGCTCTCCAGCTTTTGCTTCTGCCTCGCAGATGTGCTTGTATGCGGCCTGGGCTTGGCCCCAGGCTTCTGCTTCGAATGGCCGGCGGTCAGCAACTTCTTCTAATGCTGCGTGGAAAGCAGCGACCGCGTGCAGGTCGATGGTGAGGTATCTTTTTCCTAGCTCCTGGAAGTAGGAGCTGATCTTGCGACATTTGGACACCATCTGGGTGACCTGACTTTCTTGAATTGGCTCAGTCCAGCTATCAATTTCAGCTGTATCTGCTTCAAAGGACCGCCAATTCTTTTTCACCTGCTCGTGGGTGAGAAATTCACCATTCTCAACAAAGCCCGGGCAGCCAAGTTCTGAAAGAGCGTGAAAGGGAGCCATACAGATATCTCTTTCATGTTCGAATGCGTCCAGCATTCGTCTGGCAACCCTCACCTCTTCTACTTTTTTAAAATATTTATGCAAGGTTACCCTTGCATCTGCCCATTTTGCAGCGAATGAGGACATGGGGGAGAATTGGAGGCCATCGCGCTCGTGCTCCTGAAGATTTATTGCCAGGTCCAGCCATTGCTTCGCTTGGCGTTCGGCCTCCTCTACCACAGGCTTTCCACGGCGAGAAACTTCTTGAATTCTGGATGCGAAATCCAGAACTAACATTGCCTTATACGTGTGGGGCTTGCATCCCCGCAGTAGATCAGCCCGCATCCCCTTAACCTTGCTTTTTGAAAAGACCGTCGCTTGAGATGCTCTCTCTGCAGATTGCGATTGCGCCTGTTTCAAAGACTCCTGGAGCTGAGAAATCTGCTCCAAGGCTGCCTGCTTTTCTGTTGCGGCTTGTTGCTGGGAAGCGGCTAGCTGGGCTTTTATTTCATCTATTTCTCGCTGCGCCGCTTCCAGCTGCTCAGTGGACCTGGACAGGTCCTCTTCAAGCTGTCTCGTCTTATCCTGCAACGAAAAGCTCTTCCTGTTCCTCCAGACTCTTGACGAGGAGATTGTCAGCTCTACGAATGATTCCCTGAATCTCGTATTGCTTGTCAATATCGTCAAAGCTCTTCTCCTTTGTCTGGAGCTCGTAGTCCGCCCTGGTCATTTCCCGGAGAGGCTTCTTCACTTTCGGGATTATCTTCTCTGTTGTAAGCACTCTCCTCTCAAAGTTAAACTTGGTGCGCTTTACCGGGGCGGCTATCTCTTCAGGTCTCCTCCGCTTCAGATTTTGGAGGAAAGAGATAGGGTACTCTACAGCTCTCGTTGCCAGAGGCAAGTCGTCCGTATTCTGGAGGTCGTCCATGAAGTCTGGTTCCCCCAGCCTAGGGTTCTGCTGAGACGTCTCTCCTGCGGGAATGGGATCAGGAGGAACCGGACGGACTTTGGAAGGATCGACCGCTTCTGAGGGCGACCGGGGAGTGGAAATGGGAGCGGCTGACGCTGAAAGGGTTTCAAGCGGCTGATGCGGTGGATGTAACGGTGAATGCGTGGCTTCAGCACTAACCACAGGTGAAGGATTTGGGGTTTGACTCAGAGATAGGGAAACGTTGGGGTTCTGAGCAAACTGGTCAAAAGAATGGGGGCCGCTAGAAGGGTGTGGAGACGGGGAGGAAGATGCGGCCATGGCTTGCTCGGATTGAGCGGGAGATGGAGTAGTAGGGCTAGATGAGACCAGAGAGAGTGGGGCAGCAAACGTACCTGCGAGCTCCGCCTGAGCCGATGCTGGATGGATGTCTGCGATTCTGGTTCCGACGGCTGGCTCGGGACTGCCCAGAGAAACACGCTCTGGAGCGGCTGAATGCGGCTGCGGCTCTGCGACTGGCTGCTGCACTGTCAGACTAGGTCGCCTGATTTTTTCAACTCTCTTCCTCTTCTTCTCTTCTGGAACAATGGCTGGATCGGGGGAAGGAGATGAAGCAGGTGCAGCAGGCGCTGATGTTCACACGGTGAACTTGTATCGGGGTTTGACTTGCAGAAGGTCTGCCGCAACCGGTCTGCTCTCTGGTGGTGCTGGCGCTTTTTGTGCCTGAAGGGTCACCTCAGGCGTTGACTTGACTGGCTTCTGTGCCTTTTCAGGCACCACCTTGGAAGCCACGGGCTGCATTGGGTCCACTTGGATGTCTGCTGGGCCCGCGCTGGCAGTTGCCGAAGTGTACAACTGTTGGGAGGAAGGCCCTCCTTTATAACCCTCAAAGGGGCCTCGGGGAACGTAATCTTGATATGCGAACGGCCGCCAGCTGTCATGATGCTGGTCATATAGAGTCGAAAAGTCGTCATCAACGGCCAGATTTCTCCTAGTGGATTTGTCGTGCTGCGTGCGGCACCTCATCTTCCAGCATTCGATAATCTTTTCTTTTGGCCAGTTAAGGCCTGCTATCTTGGAGATGAATTTTTTAAACCCAGGAGAAGAAAACTTGTGGTCCGGGTTTCGCTTGGGGTCATATGTCACCTCCTCGCAGTAAAAATCCTGCCATGGAGGCGAAGCTTCCATCAAGTCAATTTCCCAGTCAAGGTCAACATGGACCACATCGCATCTATCTTCGGTTATATCTGCCCGGGGGCAGAGATGCGTGAACTTTCCCCTTATCCCGTAAGGGTCGTACTTCCGGCGCTGCGGCAGCAGAATCAACCCAATGTCAAAAAGCTCCCGCTCGAGGTAGACATGCTGTCCTACCTCAGAAATCTCAACGTTCGCCCAGGAAAGAGGATATTGAAAAATCTGGCCTCTTTTCTTTCCCAGGCCGAACTCCTCAACATAATCCATCTGACGGGCAACCTCCATCCCAAACTGATGATCCGTGCACCAGTAGGGCAGCAGATGAGGTTTGCCCTTGAATCCGTAGATTCTGACCACAATCCCCTGCGTCAGTCTAAAGACGTCCCCGAGCTTCTGACTCAGCAAAGAGTTCGTCATTTCCTGCGGGGGGCGAGGGATCTCGCCTTCGCTGAAGACTGACATGACCAATCCCAGAAAGTTGAAGTTAAACTTGTAGTAAGACCCTTTCCGGTATAGGTCATCCGTCCAGTCATAGACGGGCTGTGGCTCTCCCTTCTCGTTGACCTTCTTCAAGTTCGGGATCGGCATCCGGGAGTGCAAATGATACAAACAAAGCCAAGCTAGAACGAAACTGAACCGAAATTCGGTGGATCGCTTCTTACGGAGCTTGACCAGTCGGAGTGGATGGCGTATGCCAGCCAGTCCGCCCAGTCGAAAAAGATGGGACACTTTCCACTTCTCTGCATTGCTGGTTCGTAGGATTCTCCACACAGGAGACATTCTGCCAGCACTAGCTGGTACGGCTGTACCAGCTCATCAGAGTCGCAGCCGAGGATCCATGCCAGAATGGTGTATAAATATTTGTTCTGAAACCTCGCCAAGGGCATGGGGCCGGTTGGCCATTGTCCAGCTGCAAGCGGGGCGTTCAGCTCTGAATTGAGGAAATCCCTCATCCGTTTTGTTTGCGTGAAACGTCCCGCTTGCTCGCCCAGATTTATCTTTCTGACAATTGTGCTGGAGTCATACTCCAACCCTGGGGCGAAAGCTGGCTGGACAGTCTCCCTGCGCAGCGCGAACAAGGGTTTACCGCTGGAGCTGCAAATCTGCCGGGTAACTGGTCTGTAGTGTCTGACAATCAGGTCTACCAGCTCCGGGCATTGATGGACGGGAGGGCATAAGAACCGAAAAAGGTTAGACTTGTACGCCGCTCCGAAATGATGAGAGGGCGAAACCTTGTCAGCCCAACTTTCCACATTTGTCCGCAGCTTAGTCAGGCTCATAGAAAACGAGCCGTCCTTGTATCCCGCCAGGTAATTTACCGGAGGTGGTGGGGCTTGCCCACGCTGTACTTTCTTTGGCCGGGACTTTGACTTTTGCTTCGGCGGTGTTTCACTTCTGAAAACACTTGGTCGCGGTAAATCCTCGGGTTCGCACCCTATGCTGGATTGCGCTGGCATTGGCATCTTTCCTCTGTCCATCTCTCCGAAACAGCAATAATTACAAATTCAGGGCGTCTGCAGAAGATTTCGCAGTCACAGGAATAATCTGCGCAGTTTGGCATGTTTGAATGCATCTGACCTCCTTTTCTAGATAACGACAGCGTCATTAATGCTGCGCAGGAGGGGGTAGGTCGGCTGGCAAGTGAAGGAGTTATGTTTCTTAGGTGGCTGCGCAGGAGAATGTTTGGAAAAAGGTACCCCGGCAGCCGTGCCATGCTTTTTCGATTGCACTTTTTATTGATGACTGTGCAATCATTAACTTTACCTTAAACGCTGCGCCATGGCTGACGTCACTGCTGCTATCTGGGCACACTGCTCAAGAAAAAACCCCTGGGCGCGGAAACCCATATTAAAACGGTCGCAATGCGCCTTGGGCCCAGCTTGGAATTTTAGAATATTTTATTCATTTTTTAAACAATCGTCCAAGCTGGCCCAGAAAACAAGGCGCAATCGGACTTCGCCCAAAGTTGGGCGCGATCCGACTTCGCCAGCGCAGTCGGACTTCGCCCGAAATTCGGGCGAAGTTCGAACTTCGCGCGAAGTTTGCATTGAGACTGTTTCTGCTTTCTTTTCTTACCGCGCCCAAGGGTTGAGCGCAGTCCGCCCCCTTGCAAACTTTGGAAGAATTGGCGAGTACTGTTTTATTGCCTCTTGGGACCGGGTGCACGAGCTGCACTAAGCAATCTTGTTGTGGCTCTGATACCACTATTAGCTTTTTGAATAGATTAACTCACAGTAAGCTTCAACCAAGATCAAGAATAAATCAAATATATGCTACTAATAAAAAATAACAATGAAACTTAATATTGGAATAACAACAATATCTCACAAATATAATTTGAATATACACAATATCACAAGATTGCAAGAATGATTCGGATTGATTACATTGCATAGAGCTTTACCTCCAATATATCAATTTACATGACTTTTCAATACTCTGACTATTGCTCTCCTCTTTCATCCGGGAGATGCAACCTTTCATATTCCTCTCATAAAGACAAAACTCTCATCTTGCCACATATCATGTGACTCTTCATTCTCTATCCTGACACCTTGCACTTTCTCTAATATTGACACATACATTATACAAATATAAATCATCTAATATTACAAGGGGGCCAAATAATGTAATATCTCCAACATGTATTGCTTGGTAAGATTCAAACCTGGGTCTCCTCTTTGAAATTCAATGTATTTAACTGGTTGAGCTCATGCCATTTTATAATGATGATCCATAGCTAGTAAATATGGAGACATCCAAAACTCCAACTCTTGAAGAGTTATTGACTTTTATGCTCTAGATTTAGGTTGCTTTAAAGAATATGGGCGAACTACCTGAAGAACATGCTAATGCAAAAGTTGTTTCAAAATATTGGGAGAATAAGACGAAGACGCTTAAGGGTGGCAATCCAAAGTCTTCAAAGAAGAAGAAGGCAATTTGTAGGTACTGTTAAAAGGAAGGTCACAGTTCCAAACTTATATTTTGAGGATCCAGAATATTGGGAGTTTGCAAAAAACTTTGAATATGATATGAAGCTTCTTGATACTTTTGATGAAGTTGATGTCAGTACTTTAAAGTTTACATAGTGTACATGTGGCTATGCACTCAACCTATTGGCCTTTGTCTTCATCTTAGGAGTGGTTTGCTAATTTAAGAGCTATGAGGCATATTACCAAGCATTGCCATTTTCTTTCCAATCACAGTTAGTTGCAAAGTGGAAAGAGGGTTGTTATTGATGATGACTGAGCCTTATCGGTCTTTAGGTGTAGTGATGTCATTGTTGGCACTACTAAGTTTGATGAGGTCCAAACCCTTACCCACTAAATGACTCCTTTGGCACGGAAGGGGGGGGGACTAATAAGTTGGTTGTAGCTTGTTGGAATTGTAATGGTATGACATGGTCTGCCCCAGGGTCCCTTGATGATGTGATTAGTGGACACGATATCATTCTCATTTGTGAGACACATGAGAGCCCTGAGCGGGCCTTGCCAACTATCACTGGTTACTTTTGGTGGTCCAGTTGTCGGCAACTTACTTGGCGTTCTGGGGGGTTCGAGGGTCAGGAGGTGTCGTTGCTCTCATCAGGGATAGACTCCAGGGTTCTGTGACCCTGGTTTCCTCAGATCCCCACTCCAGATTTCTATGGATTAAAATTTGTCGTCACCCACCTCTTCGGGATATCTTCATTGCCACTTGTTACTTCCCCCCCACCACATCCAATTTTGCTATACACATGGATGGGGACCCTTTTCAAGACCTTTATGATGACATTACTAGGTACTCGGCTTCAGGGGAGGTGCTTTTGCTGGGAGACTTCAATGCTCGGACTAGATCTAAGCAGGTTTCTCTCCACGACCTCACAACATACGAGATGCAAATTCGGGAATTAGATCTTGATGACCTTGGTTTTGTTCAGACCTCCATCGACACATAGGTTACTGCTTACGGAAAGCATCTTCTAGAGTTGGGTGAATCCAATAGGCTCGTTATTCTCAACGGCCTATCTCGTTTTCCAGACTCTAGTGGGTTTACTTGTTTTCCTCACAGCGGTGGGGCTAGTGTTGTGGACTATGCTCTTTCCTCCACCACCCTCATCCCGTTCATTTCTCGGTTCAGCGTTTCTGACAACCCTCCCCCCCTTACTGATCACTCCGTTCTTTCTTTGACTTTTTTTGTTGTTTCCCTTCCTATTATTCCTCCACTCCCGCCCCTCGAGTGTCTATTGACTTTGACTATTACTATTCCTCCACTTACATGGACCGCTTGCATCAGGTTCTCCCTAGGTTGTCTTCTCTTCCCGCTGCTACCGATCGGTCTGCTTTTTTGGTCCAGGCCATTTGGAGAGCAGCGTTGGACTCTTACCCCCACACCATCCGCCCCCCTCCTCGCCCTCGTCCCCCCGGTCATTGCCCCATGAACATCTGGTATGACGAGGAATGTAAGTCTGCCCACCGAAAGTTGAAACATGCTATTCAGTACTCTCCCCAGCTCAAAGCCACCTCCCACAGAGATTACAGGTTGCTCATCCGAAAGAAGAAATGTCTCTTCCTCTCTCAGCATAGACTTGATCTTATTCACTCCCTTCAGTAGTCTCCTAAATCCTTTTGGCGCCTTATCCTCCCCCGTGATCGAATTACTCATGGGATCAATCTTTCCTCTTGGACCACTCACGCTTCATCCCTCTATACCATCCCAAATCAGCCTCCTATTACTGTCCCCTCCCCCCCTTCTTCGTGCCACCTCTTTTCTATTAGGCTTGTCAGGAAGGCTATTTGGAAGCTTTGTATGAGCAAAGCAACAGATTTAGATGGGCTACATGTGGAATTTCTGAAGCATGGCATTGACCCTCTTGTTGGGCCCCTCACTGATCTCTTTAATCTCTCTGTCTGTTCTGGTTTTCCTGACTCCTAGACTCAGCATATCATCCACCCCATCCATAAGGTAGGGGATCCCCATGAACCCAATAATTACAGGACTATCATGATTGGGCATATCTTTGCCAAGCTCTATGCCACAACATTGGATATGCTTCTCTCCCGGAGGTTGGAGGAGGAGGGTCACAGGGCTATTGGCCAAGCTGGTTTTCGGCAAGATCACTAGACCACAGATCACATTCTAGTCCTCAGAGCTATTATTGAGGAGGCGCGTTCCAAGTCCTTGAAGGTTTATTGTTGCTTTGTAGACTTTAGGAAAGCCTTCGACACGGTGCCTCGACATTTACTTCTTGAGAGACTTCGGTCAGTTGGCATCTTTGGGCAGCTTTTGACAGCGGTTTCACGGTTATATGAGACTGTGAAGGGTCGGTTTTGCTCCCCTCAAGGGCTTTCAACCAGTATTCTTAGCACCATAGGAGTGAAACAGGGGTGCCCCCTTTCACCGACACTTTTTGGGATCTTCATCGACGAGCTTGAGACTTTTATTAGGGAGAACGCCCACGCAGAGGATGGTTGCCTTCTCCACTACGTGCTGATTTCTATTCTCCTCTTTGTTGATGACATTGTTCTTTTGGCCTCCTCCCCTGAGGGGCTTCAACGTCATCTGGACACACTTGCCGCTTTTTGTGACTTGAGACAGCTGACGGTGAATCTTTCTAAGACCAAGGTTATGGTGTTCAATACTACCAAAGAGGCCCTATCTCATCTCCACTTCTTTTTCCAAGGTCGAGAGGTTGAGATCGCCACCTCATATGTGTACTTAGGGGTTCTCTTCACTGGTCCCACTTTTGGTATGAAACCCGCCGCCCAAGCCCGGGTGTGTAAGGGGTATGCAGCTCTGTCTTTGCTAGAGAGGAATTGTTTCAAAGCACATTTTCAGGATATACCTGTGAAGATGAGGATCTTTGACGCCTTGGTCAAGCCAACTATTACTTATGGATCAGTGGTTTGGGGTCCTAGTCTTGGCCCGACTGAGTGGTCACGGGTTGAACGAGTACAAACACTCTTTCTTCGGCGATTCATTCGTTGCAAGGGCACAGTCCCCCGCTCTATTATTCTGGCAGAGTTTGGGGCCTCTCCTCTCCAGCTTGAGATTATCTTCTTGATTATCGGTTATCTTCACAGGATCTGTACTTTAGGGGATACCCCTGCGGGTTGCAGGCGGTACCCTTACCTCGCTCTTCGCTCCTCGATGGAACTCTCTCCGAGTTCTCGGGGAGGTCGGAGGTGCTGGTATTTTCAGGTCTTTGCCCTCCTGGCCAGCATTCAAATACAGATAGATAGGCTCCCCCCTTATTCCTTGGGTGTTCTCCCCCCCTCTTGGCTTAGTAAGGAGAAGGTGCTCCATGAGATCCGGAAGGATGTTAGTCTCCAGTACACTAGATGCACGTGGATCTCTCCTGTTGCCCCTCTTTCCCCCAAGTTGTCTTTCTACTATGAGCACTTCTTACAGATTCAAGAGGGCAGAATAGTTCCTCCCCAATACCTTCAACAACACACAATGCATAGTCTTCGGATCCCGATTGGGCAACTCAGGGTGTGTTCTCACCAACTCCGGATTGAGTCAGATCACCATCTTCCGACGGAGGAGCGGATTTGCTTGTTTTGTTCCTTGGGTGAAGCCGAAACCCTGCATCACTTCATTTTTTGCTGTCCCATTTATTACGAGATCCGAGGCAGATTCCATTGCCTTTTCAAGGACAACTCTCGATCTGTTTCTACCTTCTTCAGATATCCGGATCAGCGGTGTCTCGCACTCTTTCTTAGGGAGGTAACTCAGTTTCGTCGACATAAAAGTTCTCCTCCAGATGGATCTCACCCCCCTCAACATCGGCTCATCACAACATACTTCACCAGCTCTGACGGACTAGGGGACACCGGACGGAAACGCCCCACATCATCCAGTTCGGACGGGAGCAGGGTCACTAGACAACGCACCCACAGTCTGTTAGGGTCCCGCTCTAGCGATGGACAAAGACATATCATGGACTTCTTCAACTTTGATACTTCGGCCTCAACTGCTAGGAGAGATTAGTTTCTGGGGGTTCTTGGAGCTTGCCCCTCTTGGGCTGCTCCCTCCCCCCCCTCCCTCTCTCTCCCTGTTCTTCTTGGCGTGCACTTCACTCTTCTGGACTGCAGCCCTTCCCCCCCTCTTCTCTCCCTTCTTTTTTTCCCTTTCTCTTTAGCCCGATTGTCGGGTTTCGTCTTGTTTTTATCTTAGTTATTTTCTTTGTTGGGCTTTTAGCCTGCTAGCTGGCAGTCATTATTGTACTTCTTATAGTCCCTTGGGTCTTTTTTGGCCCACCGTGGACATTAATAATATTTCATTTCATTTCTCCATCTATGGTATCATACACACCAATAGGAAGGTGGAGTGTGTCTAGATAGGTGGGTTGTCAAGAAAATTAATGACAACTTTAAGGTGGTTGCTTCAAGATATTACAATGAGTTAGATCATATATATAGGCATGGTGATTCTTCCTCATCTTTTTATTGAAAATAGTTTCTTGTTGTAGTCGCCTGCTACTATCATCATGCTTATCGAAAATAGTTTCTTGTTGTAGTCGCCTGCTACTACCATCATGCTTTGAATGAAGATCTATAGCACAAGTTGAGGCAGAAGACAAAGCAACGAATAAATCAACAAAAATTGGCAAAGGAATGCACCCCGTTCCAAAGCAATGTGCTCGTTCCTAAAGCAACGTGTCTAGTTCCAAAACAATTCATCCAGTTTCAAAACAATGCTCCCTGTTCCAAAGCAGTGTGCCCTGCTTCAAAGTAGTATGCTGTGTTCCTAAAGCAATGTGCCCCATTCCACAACAGTGTGTCTTATTCCATAACAACGCTCCCAGTTGTAAAGAATTGTGCCCTGTTCAACAACAATGTTCCCCATTCCAAAGTAGTTGCACCTTGTTCCAAAGCGGTACGACCCGTTCCACAACATCACTTCCCGTTCCAAAGCAATGCGTCCCGTTCCACAATAGTGCACCTAGTTTGCCAAAAATGTGCCTACTCGTCATAATGGCGTTTTTTGTCCTTTAGTGCTAGACTTCATCTATAAATAAGATCCATGGGCTCATTTGTACTAGTCCTTTGGCAAATTCAAGAGGCTAGAGATATTGTTTGTAATTAGTTGTGATTTTGTACCCCTTTTTTTGCAATCAAATAGAAGTTGAAAACGACGTTAATGGATGAACTGTGTTACGCAACCTCTTTATTCATTAGTGTGTGGTGTTAGTGGCTCCTATCTTCCACCTATTACTAGTCCCTTTTCTTGTTTATTGTAGGTATTCTCTCCAAAAAATGGTGGGGAATCTCTCCTCCACAATCCTCCTGACTGCCTTATATGCTGCTGCGTTGTCCATGATGATTTGGACAATATTCTCCTCCCCAACCTCCAAGACAACCTTCTCCAACAACCCTGCAAGCATTTCGACACTCTTAACATGTGCCGATGCATCTACTGACCTAAGGAATGCAGTTCCTTCTAAAGATGCAACCAAAAAATTAAGCAGGGCTCTTCCCTTCCCATCTGTCCAACCATCAGACATTATAGTGCAACCCTTGGTCCTCCACACCCTACGTTGGTTGTCAAGCACAACCTGAAGTATAAAAAAAATTTAGTCATGCACATTGCATATTGATTTTATCATATTAATATATATATATATATATATATATATATATATATATATATATATAAATTAGTCATGCCATATATCAATTTAGTCAAGCACAATGACACAACTTGAATGTTGTCCACAGATTGTCGAAAGAGAGGGCCCCTAAGGTCATCATAAGTCGGGGCCTTAAATCTTGCATCGTAACTTGCGACAACATCTATCATGTGCTGCCAATATGGAGACCTTGCCACATTGAAGGGAATGTTAGAATTGTTAGGAGGTGAAGTCAATATCCAGATATCCAATGTTCTTCAGTAAAGAGGAAACGAACAGTTTTCTGGAGTCTTCCTTTGGGAGAGGGAACAAACAAATTTTTGGAGTCTTCCTTTGGGAGAGGAAATGAACAGTTTTTTGGAGTCTTCCTTTGGCAAAAGAAACGAACAGTTTTTTGGAGTCTTCCTTTGAGAAAAGAAACGAACAGTTTTTTGGAGTCTTCCTTTGGGAGAGGAAACGAATAGTTTTTAGAGTCTTCCTTTGTTTTTCTATAAAAGGGGAAGTCTTCCTTTGTTTTTCTATAAAAGGGGAACGATCCCTTGCATGTAACAGTAAGTGAATGTAAAAGTTTGCAGAAATCAATAAAATATCGAAGCTGCCATTGCCCCGTGGTTTTACCTGCACATTGTAGGGTTTCCATGTAAAATCTGTGTTAATGTTTTTTATTGTGTTATTGTGTTTTCTGCTTGATGCAGGAGCATCCAATGGTGTAAGGGCAATCTTGCATCACCCAAATAAATAAAAAAATAAATTATATGTTTAGACCCATATGTTTAAATATATATATATATATATATATATGTGTGTGTGTGTGTGTGTGTGTGTTTAGACCCATGTGTTTAAAAAAAAACATATATATGTTTAGACCCATATGTTTAGACCTATATGTTTAGATCCATGTGTTTAGACCCATATGTTTAGACCCATGTGTTTAGACCCATATGTTTAAACCCATATGAAACCCATATGTTTAGACCCATATGTTGGAAATTCAAATTTCAAGAGAATATTTTCCTTGGCAGGAAAATGAAAATTAAAAATGAATATTTTCCTGGTGGGAAAATGAAAGGTGGGAAAAGGAGTTATACTTACCAGAACATTCTTTGGAAAGTTATTAATAGGGGGAATAGAGATTACCGGAGGGATCCGGTATCAGAGATCGTGGCTCCAATTTGCAGATCTTCAGTATTTGTAATAAAATCGGCCTTATGGTCATACATTGTGATTTTCTAATACAGTTTTATTGAAGAAATATTTGATGTGGGGATTCTATTGAATTTTTATGTGATTTAATATTAGATGTGGGGTTTTTGATAAATTTGTTTGTGATTTTGAGTACTGTGCAAGTATTGGGTGGAGTAGCCCTTCATCAAGTGGTATCAGAGCGGGAGTTCCTGAGTGTGTAAGAAGATCGCCAAACGTGAGGCAGTTTACACCAGGATCTGTGGTTCGGGTTTGGAGAAGCCGGAGCAAGATGCCCCCACGAAGGAATCGAGGTGTTGCCAGTAATGCCGTAGTGCCAGCAGAGGATTTTCGAGCTTTGCAGAGGCAAGTCCAGGCATTACAAGAAGAGTTGCGTAGAGGGTTTGACCCAAGAAGAGAGGAAAAGAGCGAAGATGAAGCCGAAGAAGAGGAAGACCAGTTTGAGGAAGAAGAAGAGGCAGTAGATCCTGCCCAAGCGAGGTTGTACAGAGCCATATCCCAGATTGGGAAGAGGCCGAAGATGGAGGTTTCCACATACTCGAGAAATCTTAACCCGGAGGAGTTGATTGACTGGATCAATGACCTGGAAGAATATTTTGAATATGAAGAGGTGGAAGATCTTGACCGGGTCAAGTTTGCTAAGACCAAACTGAAGGGTCATGCTAGAATCTGGTGGAAAGGAGTACAACTTGACAAAAATAGAAGGGGAAAAGAGAGGATCACCAGATGGGAACGAATGGTGGAAAAGCTGAAGAGGCAGTTTATTCTGGTAGATTATGAGTTGGATCTGCTGAAGAAGATGCAAAGTTTGAGACAGTCAGGAAAGTCTGTCAAAGAATACACCGAGGAGTTCTACAAGATCTTGATCCGAACCGGCCATTCTGAGGCTAACAAGGAGAAGGTAGCCCGTTACATCAATGGGTTGAGAACCAGTATTCAAGAAGAGTTGAGTCTGGTTAGGATGAGCACCATTGAGGATGCTTACCAGTTTTCTCTAAAAGTTGAAGAGAAGTTGAACAGAAGGTTTGAGGGTAAGCAGAAAGGAAGAGGTCATGGAGAAAGAACTGGTGGAAGAACAGATGGAGGACGAGGTGAGAAGAAAGAAGAAGCTAGCAGCAGTCAGGACCAGAAGGGAGATAATGCTTAGAGATCCCATGGTCAGAACAATAACTACCCAAGAGGAAGAGGTAGATCTGGCCGAGGAAATGAAGGAAGAGGGTTTCATGGAACCTGCTTCAACTATGGAGAAGAAGGACATCGAGCATATGAGTGTCCACAACACCAAGAGAAGCCAAATAGGAGGCCAATGGGTAATGCCAGAGCTGCTATTGCAGATGAAGGAGCTGAATCAGAGCACTCTGAGGAGGCAGAGAGAGGAGAAGTTATGGTCACAAGGAGAACCTTGTTGAATGAGGAGAAGGAACCAGACCGGAGGAAGAGCCTGTTCCGCACAAGGTGCAAATGTTCAGGTAAGGTCTGCAATGTTATTATAGATAATGGCAGTACTGATAACTTGGTCTCTGAAGAAATGGTTACTAAGTTACAGCTAGAGAGGAGGAGACACCCGCATCCATACCGGATTGCATGGTTGTAGAAGGACCATAGGGCATTGGTCAGTGAACAGTGCTTAGTCAAGTTTAATATTGGGAGATACCAGGATGAGGTCTTGTGTGATATCCTGCCTATGGATGCTTGCCATATGCTGTTAGGAAGACCATGGCAGTTTGATCGCCGTGCAGTCCATGATGGACATGCCAACACTTACTCCCTAACAAAGGAAGGAGTACATCATAAACTGAAGCCATTGAAGGAGATGGATGAAAAGGTATGTAACAGTGCCAAAAATTGTTTGGTTGATGGTAGGAAATTTCTAGATGATTTGAAGCATGAGCATGTGTGCTATGCATTAATTCCTAGAGTTAGGGAAGAACCAAGCAAAGATGTCCATGTAGAAGTCTCAGGTCTGTTGGAAGACTTCTTAGATATTATATCTGATAATGTGCCAAAGGGTTTACCACAGGCAAAATTTGCCTATAACAATTTTGTCAACAGGAGTACTGGCAAATCACCATTCTAGATTGTATATGGGAGTAGTCCAAGAAATGCTTCTGAGTTGAGGAAGTTGGACAGGGGAGAAAAGAATAGTGCTAAAGCTGAGAACTTTGCAGAGCATCTGAAGGATTTGCATGAAGAAGTAAAACAACACATCAATAAGATGAACACTCAGTACAAGACAAAGGCTGATCAGAAAAGGAGGTTTAAGGAGTTCCAAGTTGGTGATGAAGTCATGGTGCACCTGAGAAAGGAGAGGTTTCCTGCTAAAACATATAACAAGCTGAAAATGAAGAAGTTTGGACCATGCAAGATCATATGAAAAGAGATTCAGGAAATGCATATGAGGTGGAGTTGCCGAGTGGATTGAACATATCACCTGTGTTCAATATTTTTGATTTGGTAGAGTATCATGAAGGTGACAGTTCTAAGGAACCAGTTGCAGAGTTGTGGAGTGTTCCGACATCGGCTCCAATGACAGAAGAGATAGAGGAAATCCTGGATACCCGCATCGGCAGAAGTACAAGAAACAGGCAGTATGAAGAATATCTGGTGAAATGGAAGGGAAGGCCTGTAGAAGATTCGACTTGGCTGTCCAAGTCCGAGGTTGACCGCCTTGGTTTTCCTCCAACAGTAGAGAAGTGAGGTCACTTCTCAAATTTACCTTGGGTGTTTGATGCAGGAGCATCCAATGGTGTAAGGGCAATCTTGCATCACCAAAAAAAATAAAAAAATAAATTATATATGTTTAGACCCATGTGTTTAAAAAAAAAAATATATATATATATATATATATATATATATATATATATATATATGTTTAGACCCATGTGTTTAAAAAAAAAATATATATATATATATATATATGTTTAGACCCATGTGTTTAAAAATATATATGTTTAGACCCATGTGTTTAAAAAAAACATATATATGTTTAGACATATATGTTTAGACCCATATGTTTAGACCTATATGTTTAGACCCATATGTTTAGATCCATGTGTTTAGACCCATATGTTTAGACCCATATATGTTTAGACCTATGTGTTTAGACCCATATGTTTAAACCCATATGTTTAGACCCATATGTTGGAAATTCAAATTTCAAGAGAATATTTTCCTGGGCGGGAAAATGAAAATTAAAAATGAATATTTTCCTGGTGGGAAAATGAAAGGCGGGAAAAGGAGTTATACTTACCAGAACATTCTTTGGAAAGTTATTAATAGGGGGAATAGAGATTACCGGAGGGGTCCGGTATCAGAGATCGTGGCTCCAATTTGTAGATCTCCAGTCTTTGTAATAAAATCGGCCTTATGGTCATACATTGTGATTTTCTAATACAGTTTTATTGAAGAAATATTTGATGTGGGGATTCTATTGAATTTTTATGTGATTTAATAATAGATGTGGGGTTTCTATTGAATTTGTCTGTGGTTTTGAGTACTGTGCAAGTGTTGGGTGGAGCGCCCCTTCATCACTGCTTGCACGTAATT
This sequence comes from Wollemia nobilis, assembly GCA_028583015.1. Lineage (NCBI taxonomy): Eukaryota > Viridiplantae > Streptophyta > Pinopsida > Araucariales > Araucariaceae > Wollemia > Wollemia nobilis. The sequence goes on along the minus strand of JAQPPZ010017220.1, from coordinate 2,573,543 downwards.
TGATATTTTTCTAACATTTGGTATCAGAGCCTAGGGTTTTATGCAAGTGGGAGTTGCAACAATGACAGGTGTAACCAAGTTCGAGATTGATAAATTTGATGGCAGGAACTTTATCCTATGGAAGATGAAGGTGGAGGATTTGTTGGTTCAAAACGACCAAGCCCTAGCCTTGAAAGGGGTCGCGAATAAACCTAGCAGCATGAAAGATGAGGAGTGGGCAATGCTGGATAGGAAGGCGATTTCTACAATCCGTATCTGCCTAGCAGACTCAGTCTATAAACCTAGCAGCATGAAAGATGAGAAGTGGGCAACGCTGGATAGGAAGGCGATTTCTACAATCCGTATCTGCCTAGCAGACTCAGTCTTGTTCAATGTTGTTGAAGAAAAGACCGCAAAAGCCGTCTGGAAGAAGCTTGAAAAGCTGCATGAGACAAAATCAATGACAAAAAGGTTTTTCTGAAAAAACAACTTTATAGCCTGAGGATGAAGGAGGGTTCATCTGTGGAAGATCACATGAATGAGTTTAATACCCTTATCGGTAAATTGGTTTCAATTAATGTGAAGATGGAGGATGAGGACAGAGTTATCACCCTACTTTGTTCCCTCTCGGAGACTTGGGATCATTTGGTGATGACCATCAACAATGCATCATCAGGAACTCTAAAATTTGATGATGTGGTAGCCACTTTGTTGGTAGAAGAGTTGAGGCGGAAAACATCTCTAGAACCCTCAACAAATGAAGCCCGAGTTGTGAGAAGTCGATCTTTCGAGAGGAGTCAACAAGGTCGATCACAGTCCAGATCTAAGTCTAAAGGACGCAAGCTGTAAGGGAAGTGCTGACATTGTGGGGAGCTAGGGCACTCAAAGGACTATTGGTAGCTAAAAAAGGAAAAGAATGGTGAAAAGCAAATTCAGCCATCAATTGAGGCCAGTACAACAGATTCTGGAGAGACAACAACATGTGAGGCTTTTTGTATCAGAAACAACAGATTTGTTTTATATACCTAGGTTTTGGACTCGGGTGCATCTTTCCACATGTCTCCTCACAGAGATTGGTTTGACAAATATTTGCCATATAGTGGTGGGATGGTCTACTTGGGTGATGATCATCCTTTAGAAATTGTGGGAAGAGGGGACATAAGGATCAGGCTGGACAATGGTAGAGAAAGGATGTTATGTGATGTATAGAATTTGCTCTCAATCAAGATGATGGATAAGCTAGGGTATTCTATCACTTTTGGTAACAACTACTGCAAAATTACCAAAGGAGCCCTTGTAGTAGAAAAAGGAGAATCTAATGGGACCCTATATCGTTTATGTAGTGAGATGGTGACAAACCATGCAACAACAACAACTTAAATAAATTTTCAGGATGCAGTAATGCTATGGCATCAACGCCTAGGACATATGAATGAAAAAGGTTAGAAAATTCTGCATAACCGAGATATGCTTTCTGGGATTAAGTCTTGTAGTTTAGACTTGTGTGAGCACTGTATTTTTGGTAAACAAAAGAGGGTTCGGTTTATTGCAAGCCCTGGTAAGAGTTTTGTTTTCTGCATTTTATACATTCTAATATTTTTGGACCAGTCCCCACTCAGTCCTTAAATGGTGCTATCTATTTTATGACATTTATAGATGATTATTCTAGAAGAGTGTGGGTTTATTTTCTGAAGAAGTCGGAAGATTTGCAAAAATTTAAAGAGTTCAAAGCACGAGTAGAGAAAAGTTTGGGAAAGCCTATTTTATGTCTTAGGTCAAATAATGGGGGTGAATATTGCTCCAAGGAATTTGATAAATTTTGTAAGCAGGAAGGAATTAAGCACCAGAAGACTGTACCATATACTCCACAACAAAATGGTGTGGTTGAGCGGATGAATCGCACAATCATGGAATGTGCAAGAAGCATGCTCAGCGCATTAATGTTGGATAAAAGATTCTAGGCAGAGATTGTTAATACAGCTGTTTACCTCATTAACAGGTCACCTACAACTGCGTTGGATGGATAGATTCCAGAGGAGGTTTGGTGTGGTAAGCCAGTTGATTACTCTCATTTGCGTACCTTTGGTTGTGATGCATTTGTCCATGTGCCTAAAGAAAAAAGGTCCAAACTTGACCCAAAGTCAAGAAAATGTGTTTTTCTCGGCTATGGAGATACAGTAAAGGGGTATAGACCGTGGGATCCTACTGCCCACAAGGTAATTATTAGCCGGGATGTTATTTTTGATGAAAATCCATGCAAAGGAAGGAGGTGCAGCAAACACCTAATGTTGTACACTGTTGCCACATTTTGCACGGGGTGCAATGTTTTCAGTTTTTGTAAGAGAGCTGCTCTCCCTTTCCCCTCTTCCTCTCTTTCCCTTCCCTCTTCTCTCCCTTTCTCTCTCTTCCCTACATTCTCATTCTTCCCTCTTTCTTTTGAGCCCCTCAGTCAGATCTCAAATTTGACAGCAGTTACCCTGAAAAATGGCTAAGTGCTAGGGTGCAGTCCGACTTCGCAGCGAAGTCGGAGTGCGCTCTCCAGTTGGAACGCAGCAGGAGTGCAAAGTGCGCAGTGCGACAGAATCAGCCAGAAGAACAAGTGTTCCGGGCGCAGTCCGACTTCGCAGCGAAGTCGGAGTGCGCCCTGCTTTCTGGGCGCACCTTGTAGCAGGCTGGCAGGAAAAATGACTAAGTGCTGGAGCGAAGTCCGACTTCGCAGCGAAGTTGGACTTCGCAGCGAAGTCGACTGCGCTCCCTTTCCAGGGCGAAGTCCGTACGGTGGCAGAAATCAGCTTTCACCTGTGCAGCGAAGTTGGACTTCGCAGCGAAGTCAGACTGCGCTCCCTTTCCAGGGCGAAGTCCGTACGGCGGCAGAAATCAGCTTTCACCTGTGCGCAACCTGACTTCGCAGCGAAGTCAGAGTGCGCCCTTTGACAGGTGCGCGATGGGAAATAAACTCAGAAATGCACCCAAGGCATGAAGGCCTTCCCGATTGCGCTGTTTTCTACCTGCGCAACCTGATGGCGCTCAGATCCTGGGAGAAGTTGGATAAACTGCCTTTCAAGGCAAGCACGTGTCAAACAGCATCATTTGACAAGTGTCCAGCTTTGGGATCTGAGCCAAGACGTGCCGAGCAAAAGGACAAGCATGGGCTGCACTACTTATGCCAGCTGCCCCATTTAAAGCTGATTGGAGGTTCTACCTGCTTCGACTACCCGCATTCCTGCCGATGAGAAGTTCTACCTAACGCACCGCCACGTAGGCTGTCCGACCTCTAGGGAGACCATCTCTGCGAGTGCGATCTGCCCGACAAAGGTCGGCATCGGCGATTCCGCGGCTGCTTTTGTGAGCTAATGTTTGACTGGGACTTTGTGCCCATTAATGTAACGGGAGGGACTCGGGCTATAAAAACCCACCATGTTTTCATTGTAAAGGTGGTGGAAGGGGAATGTCTGTTAGGGAACCATTGTAGCTGTGCTTCTGCTCCTTAATATAAAGTATATGCCTGGCTCTGTTCTACTTCTTTTATTTTTTATGCTGCCTCTCTTTTGTCATATTTCTTGTGTCATGGCTTGTTGATTTGCTTCAGCATTTGGTGGCCAAGTACTCTTGGACTTCATTGATCAGAGGATACATAGAATAAATTTGGTAGCAGTTCCTTCAGTTTGTGTGTTATGTTTATGTTGCTGTCCGTAGTGGTGATTGATGCATTGCCGTGCTGTTAGTTCTCCTTGTAGGGAGAATGTTTGCTAGGGGACCATTGTAGCTGTGCGTACAAATTCTCTGCATAACACACATACTTGGATCTGACATTTCTTGGTTACCTTTTGTATTTATGTTGCTGTCCGTAGTGGTGATTGATGCATTGCCGTGCTGTTAGTTCTCCTTGTAGGGAGAATGTTTGCTAGGGGACCATTGTAGCTGTGCGTACACTTCTTTATATAAAAAGTATACTTAGGTTTTGCAGTTTCTGGTTATGCTTTGTATTTATGTTGCAGTAAGTAGTGGTGATTGATGCGTTGTCGTACTGTTAGTTCCCCCCACCCAACTCCAATCACATTTGTAAATCCTTTCCGCATTTTTATCTCTTTCCTGCACCCTTATCTTAAACCATAAAACCCCATAGGAAGCCGGCCTTCTCCGGAGATTGGCACGGAAGGCATTCCTTCCTTCCGGCCTTTCAAGCTGGTGGGCGAATCTGGGCGCGTTAACTCAAAATCCTTTGCTCATGGCAGATTCGTAACCAACAGTACCGGTTGAAGTAGATATGAACGAAGATGAAAATGAAAATTAGCATGCTGAAGCTTCTGATCAGCATGTTGAACAACAAGTAGAACAGCAGGTAGAGCAGCCACAACAGTAACAAGATTAAGAGGCACAACCAACAGATCATTGGGTTAGAAGATCTACATGTCCACAAAAGTGTCCGGAATGGTATTCTCCTGTTTTTCAGTCCTCTTTTGCTTTGTTAACTGATGATGGTGAGCATAGTTCATTTCAGGAAGCTAGAGAATCTGAAAATGCAGAAAAGTGGAGGAAAGCCATGCAGGAGGAAATGGAAGCACTTTGCAAGAATAAAATGTGGGAACTTGTGGATCTCCCACCTGGAAGAAAGGCTGTTGGAAACAAGTGAGTGTACAAAGTAAAGAAGAACAAGGATGGGTTGTTGGAATGCTATAAAGCTCGCTTGGTGGCAAAAGGATATGTGCAAAAGTCAGGTATTGAATTTAATGAAATTTTCTCTCTAGTTGTGAAGCTGACTACTGTTAGAGTTTTGCTTGCACTTGTATTAGCACAAGATTTAGAACTTGAGCAGCTTGATGTAAAAACTGCTTTCTTGCATGGTGATCTCGAGGAGGATATTTATATGGATCAGCCTGAGGGCTATGAAGAAAGAGGCAAAGAGCATTTGGTTTGCAGACTCAAGAAATCTCTATATGGGTTGAAACAGGCGCCAAGGATGTGGTACAAAAAAATTGACACCTTCATGAAGAGCCAAGGTTTCAGCAGGAGTGAAGCTGACCATTGTGCATACTATGAGAGGTTTATTGATGACAGTTTTATTATTTTGCTGTTGTATGTTGATGATATGCTGGTTGCAGGCCCTAGCATGAAGAAAATCATTGATCTTAAGGCTCAGTTGGCTAGGACATTTGAAATGAAGGATTTAGGAGCAACAAACCAAAATTTAAGGATGAAGATACACAGGGACAAAACAGGAAGGAAGATCTGGTGATGTCAATAGTCATATATAGAAAACATTTTGTAGCGCTTCAATATGCAGAATGCAAAACCAATTTGTACCCCACTTCTTTCACACTTCAAATTATCTTCGGAATAGTGTCCTAGAACAGAAGCAGAGAAGACAAGCATGTCTCGTGTACCGTATTCATTAGTAGTAGGAAGCCTCATGTATGCCATGGTGAGCACTATTGGTTACGAATCTGCCACGGGGAAAGGGTTTGGTTTATCTATGCGCCCTAGACCCACCCAACAGATTGAAAGGCCGGGAGGAAGGAATGCCTTCCACGCCAATCTCCAGAGAAGGCTGGCTCCTTTACTACACTACACTGGGTTTTGGATTAGAGAACTAGAAAGAAATTGGGAAAGTGCTGAAAGAAATGCAAATAATTGAAAGAAACGGGGAGGGAAGAACAGGCAACACAATTACTAACTTCTACTTAAACCAGCAGCAATCAATATTATGAGTATAACAGAAACTAAAACTGAAATATTTCCTGATATGTATCCTTCAACAATTCCAGATTTTGTTCATTATCACACACTTAAATCCAGATTGCAGAATTCACAGTATGCATATAAAAGAACATAATTGACAGAAATAACAGAAGGCAAAGAGTCCAGAATCAGAACCAGGAGTCTTAATATTGATGCAGAATCCAAGTACAACAACTTTCTAGCAAAATGTTCCCCCCTGATTACATTACATTGAGTTGGCTTTTATAGGGGAATTCAACCCCGTAACAATTAATGCCAAAACCCTAAAACCGCTGGGGCAGCTGAGATTTGACCCCTGTCAGATGACAGAGTATCCATGGAACTCGACCCACTCGTGTTTACAGCGGCTCCGGACGGTCTTTGCAGCTCACTCGTGTTTACAGCGGCTTCGGACGGGCGTTGTAGTTGGGACAACATGTCTCATTAATACGGTTGGTGCAGCTTGCCTTCAGGGTCTTTCTCGGGACCTGACAGGGCCATCTTGATGGGATAGGCTAGAGACGTAACTCGTGCGCCATGGATGCGCATTAAATGCCCATCTACTTTCTCCTTCGCTGGAATGCTCTTACCTGTTACAGCCTTAGCGTTTAAAAACGCTTGCTGGAATTTGCCCGAAATAGGGCCCGAAGTCGAGGTTCGCCGATTTGACATGCTGGTTGAGCTTCGCTCAAACTGAGTCCGAAGCTCGGCTTCGCTGGGGCGGGAGCCCGAAGTTGGGGGAGTTGCCGAAGCTGGGAGGAGCAGAGTTCTGACCTGGGACTTTGCCTAAGTCCCAGATGGGTTTATTGGGTGCAGTTCGCCCGAACTGAGCCCAAAGCTGAGGTTCACCGGACAAATGCCCCGAAACAGAGCTTCGGCATGCCAAGGAGCGAAGACCAGTTCTTTGTCTTAGAAATTTTCTACCCGAATAGCACAACAGATGGGAGATTCGTCGATGATAACCCCCGAAATGGGGATTCGTCAGAAATCGGGGCGAAGTTGAGATAAACCTTCACTGATCCCAATGCCTTAGCCGATTTCCGAAGAAGGTGCGCGAAGCCGAGGTTCACTCTGACTGGGGTCCGAAACTGGGCTTCGGCGGAGTGTTGGGCGAAGAGGAGCACGTTCGCCCGAGGATGCGCTCGAAGCTGGGGTTCGTTGGATAGTTGAGCGAAGCTGAGGCGCATCATGCCTTAGCCAATTTTTCCTGCTTAAGCTGTACCTCGCTCGCGGCTAAGTCCGAAGTTGGGCTTCATTGTCCTTTCCGGTGAAGTTGAGGCCTTTCATGCCTTGGACATTTTTTGGGGAGAGGAGCGCTCGGGGCTGTTCTTCGCTGCGTTTGGCCCTGAAACTGAGGTTTGCCGCTTCTGGAGCCCGAAGCCGAGATTCGCCACCGTTTTGAGCGAATTTAAGGCTGCCTGCCTTAGAAATATTTTTATGCGCATCTGCACTTTGAACCCAGAGGGCCCGAAGTTGGGCTTCGCTGGCAATTCGGGCGAACTTGAGATAAACCTTGCCTTAGTCGTTTTTTGGGAGCGGGCTAACCCTGAAGCCGAGGTTCGCTCTCATTGAGCCCCGAAGTGCAGGCTCGCCAGGAGTCTGAGCGAAGTTGAGGCCTTTCATGCCTTAGAAATTTTCGGGCTTCCAAAGTGGTTTTCTTTTGTTTTTGCTCGAGCTGTCCTTCGCCCCGAAATTGGGCGGAACTGAGGGTCGGCCTGCTTCTTGAGCGAAGCTGATCTTGGAGGAGAGAAAGAGAGGAGAGAAAGAATCTAAGCATGAAAACAATGCAACAGTTTTTCAAAATTTTACCCCTTAGACAAAATGTGGCAAAATTGACAAGCACTAGAATGGATATTGCCCAAGTAGTGGAAGTTGTCAGCTTGTACGTGAGGAGCATTGGAATTCAATGAAGTGGATATTTAGATATTTAAGAGGCACTTCAGATGCTGCTATTTACTACGGATCGGCAAATTTGCAAGTTAAAGGTTTTGTGGATTCTGATTATGGTGGAGATAGATATGGGAGAAAGTCCACTACAGGATATACTTTCATTCTTGCTGGTGGAGCTGTGAGTTGGAATTCTAAGTTGTAGTATGTGGTGGCTTTATCAACCATTGAAGCAAAATATATTGCAGTGACTCAAGCCAACAAAGAGGCAATTTGGCTAGAGTGACTATTGGGTGACTTCAAGATAATGCAAGAGAAAATTACGTTGCATTGTGATAGCCAAAGTGCTATTCAGCTAGTCAAGAACCCAACATTCCATGATCGCACGAAACACATTGATGTTAAGTACCATTTTATAAGAAAGGTGGTCGAAGAAGGTAGGATCCTGTTGGAGAAAATTGATACTGAAGTGAATCCTGCAGATATGCTTACAAAACCGGTCAAGATAGAGAAGTTTTAGTGATGCAAAACTTCTTTGGGCTTGCTGAAAATATGATAAGGGCAGCATTGGGCAATTGACACTTGGATGGAAAACATAGGCAAAGAATACCTGTATATTGACTTCAAGTGGGAGAATTATAGGAGGTGAAGTCAATATCCAGATCTCCAATGTTCTTCAACAAAGAGGAAACGAACATTTTTTTGGAGTCTTCCTTTGGGAGAGGAAATGAACAGTTTTTTGGAGTCTTCCTTTGGGAGAGGAAACAAACAGTTTTTGGAGTCTTCCTTTGGGAGAGGAAACAAATAATTTTTGGAGTCTTCCTTTGTTTTTCTATAAAAGGGGAATGACACCTTGCATGTAACAGTTAGTGAATGTAAAAGTTTTCAAAAATCAATAGAATATCGAAGCTACCATTGCCTCGTGGTTTTACTTGCACATTGCAGGGTTTCCACGTAAAATATGTTACTGTTTTTTTTGTGTTAGTGTCTTTTGCTTGCACGCAATTTAATATTTTTCTAACAAGAATAGTACCAAAAAGTGGCAATGGCTGTCCTTGTAGCATTGTGCTTCTCTTGGTTCCCTGCGGCCATACCCTCAAGTGTGCATTGTGCCCCTGGCACGAAACAGTTTACAAAATAGGACCCTCCCATCCCACTAGCTGCTTATGCACTTGAAGGACTCGAACTACTTTGTTGAATGGCTAAAGCTGCCACTAGGATGAGCAGCTCGGGAGGAGGGGGATGAAATGGCATCGCTATGACTTCTTTTGAGACTAGCATGTTCATTTGCCGCAGTGATCATGGCGTTTACTTTTTTTTTAATTTCTTCTGGCACCTTATCACATATATTGACATTATTTTAGGTATCTGTGCCAAATGGAATTTGAGGTGATAAATGCCTCCAGTAAAAGTATGGTCACAAAAATTGCATTTAAAATACCGTTTTCTTGGCCCTGGTGTTCCATATGCCCATGCTGGATCCAATGGTTTTATTTTTTATATGCCTGCACATGGAAACAAGTAACAACAAAGTTACAACTTACAATCACTTGAAAAAAAGAAAAAAAAACCTAAACCCTAAACCAAAAGTCTAGGGTTTAGGCCCTTTAGGGTTTAAAATTGAAACATTGAGTCATTGACAGCTGAAAAATAGGCTTGCATACATAGTTATTAGGCAACAATATTTACTTAAAAAGAGAAGAAAAAAATCCTAAACCCTAAAAAAAACCCTAAACTCTAAAAAAAACGTAAACCCTAGACTAGGGTTTAGGGTTCAATGTTAATGTTTAAGTTTAACATAAACAAAATTACAAATATTGATAGGCAACAATATTTACTTAAAAAGAAAAGAAAAGAAAAGAAAAATCCTAAACCCTAAAAAAAACCCTAAACCCTAGACTAGGGTTTAATGTTTAACAAATATTGATAGGCAGCAATATTTACTAAGTAGTAAGTACTTAAAAAGAGGTAAAAAAATCCTAAACCCTTACCAAAAAAACCCTAAACCCTAGACTAGGGTTTAAGGTTTAATGTTTAACAAATATTGATAGGATAGCTAATAATTTGGCTTGCATATATGTATCTACTTAAAAGGAGGAAAAACAAAAAACTCTAAATACAAAACCCTAGACTCAAAACCTTAGACTAGGGTTTAGGGTTTTGGGTTTTAATGTTGAGAACAACCCTAACCTAATTTCAAATAGCCCTAATCTAATTTCAAACAAAAAAAGAGTTTTAAAAAAATTTCTGACCTTGAATGATTTTCTGGGCGGATATTGTTGGGTGCCGGATTCCTTCACACAGCAATCGCTTGTGCTTCTAAGATGCCTTGGCGTAGTTGGTCGGGGTGGTAGCAAGGTGGGAGAGTTTGTTTTTCTGTTTGCAAGAGGTCAGGAGAAACAATGAAAAAAAAAATTTCTTTTTCCTTTTACTCGGTTGTAACCTCTATCCGCGCGGTTGCGGCCAATTTTTTTTTGAAAAAATTGGTAAAAAATCGCCGATGCCAATTTTTTCAAAAAATCGTCAAAGAATCGGCGAGATCCCGGTACTTTGCCGATTGCATCGTTGGCAGAAAAAATCGGCAAAAAATTGGGAGTCCGTCGATTTTCTCAACTATGGGTAGGACACATGGGCAAAATTCCTCATAAACCTTCTTTAGTATCCTGTGGATCCCAAAAAAGTCTTCAATGAGCTCACGCCATGCGGTTCTTCCATATTTACAATGATGCGAATCTTATTAGGATCTACCGTTAGGATCTCTTTACAAACTATGTGTCCTAGCAACTTATTGTAAAACATCATCAGGTGACATTTGCCCGGATTTAAAGCTAATCGGGCATTCCTACATAGCTTCCTGCGTTCTTCTGTTGCAGGTAGGTGCTCCTGTACTTTCCCATATATCGACTAGTCATCCAAGAAAGTGTTGCCATTTGGTCGAATATATACAAAATTATCGTTCCCAGATTCATTTCCACTGTTTTCGGTTCTTCATACTTTATGTTTTCTGGTTCTTCCTTAGCCTTTGCCACATCCTTGGGGTGTGCTAGTTTTGCATCAATCTCAGCATCACCAATTATATATTTTGTTTATCTTTTGGGGAAAGACCATTTCTGCTCTTCCTCAGTCTTTTTGTTATTTTTTGCTTCATCATCATGGTTTTCTTAGGTCTCCTCTGTTTGAATATAGAGGTAGGTGGGCTGAAACATTTCGTACTTCTCCATTTACCAATGGAGAAGTCCACTATCCGATCGATTTTAAGTTTCACTGCGCTCTTCTAGGTACAACATTCCCTCATTTGGCTTGTATTGTTCTTCCTTTGAATAAATTCTTGGCTCGTCAGTTGTAGCCAAATCTTCATCGATCATTTGATTTTTCAAATTAATCTTATACATATGCCGCCCCTTCTTAAATGTTAACCGATCTTTTTCATAGTTGTGATTCACCTTAGCCATTCACATCCAACCTCTCCCCAGCAATGCATCATATGTTGGTTTCTGCATGGTGATCACAACAAAATCCATGATTAAATCTTGATCAGTAATTTTTACTTTTTGAGTCTTTAGGACCCCTTTCATCTTGATTCCGTATTGATCTGTGCCATATAATTTGAAACTTGGCGACCATAGGAATGAAGCCCCAATCTCCTTCCATGTCTTTTCTAGGAGCACGTTAACACTCGATCCATCATCAACAATTATGTGTGTCAACTTATGTTCTAGTATCTCCATATGAACTAATGTTGGCTTTTTCCCAACATCAATCATTAATACTGTTGGATCAATGAAGTGATCCTTCTTTACTTTCTCCATTGGTTGGCTCTGCACTTCCATTACTCTTTGCAGCTGCAGTTCCTCTCCTATGGTTGCGTGTAACAATGGTATGGCACCCAACAAACTCGCCACCTTCACTTCCACCGTCGTATTCAATACTTGTGTTGACAGTTCTCATGTTGACACTTTGTCATTTGAGCTTAATAGCCTCTTTAGTTTCTTATGCTTAGCAAATTATGTTTGTTTGGCTTTCTTGACTTCTTCGATCACCTTTTGTGCCTCCTGCCATCTTTTCTTCTTTATGGTAGGATCAAAATATTTATCCTTCTTGGCCTGACTTCTTGTCATGACCTTTACATCCTTCTCCATTGATTTGTCTTTTGTAGGAAGTGCTTCTATGTCAAGAAAACTTACATTCTGTGAGTTGTGCTCGCCTTCTTTAGGCAATTGGCCTCCTTGTGATTGCCTAGACCGCACCATCGGCACATGTGCGATACATTATTTCTTGCTGTTCCATTTGTTTGAGGAGAAGGGCAATTCTTCGCAAAATTGATCAGGAGCTCAAAATAGTTCCGCAAAGTCAATCGGGAGTTGAAACGAGCAAGGAGAAAACCCATGACACAGGAGCTCAAATGCAGTTCTAAGGCTGAACCAGGAGCTATTAATGAGTAAGGAGCAGTTTTCCCACATTTTGCACATGGGAGTATTGGGAGTCGAGCTTGTCTGCCCACGTTCAGGTGGTTAGGTGGGTAAGGAGGTCTAATGTCTCACATGGTGCATTGTAAATCGTGCAGTCAAAGGGGGCACACGTGGGTAGTATGGATACCCAAGATAAAAGGTGGCATATTAAATTTTTACGACCATTTGGTGGTAAATGGTGGTGAAAGGTGGCATATTAAATTTTTACGACCCTTGCCACATTTAATTATCATTGGATCACGTGCACTCTTGGAGGTTGGTTGGGACCTCGCTTATGTAAAGTGTCGCGGTCACACTTTGTAATGTGTTGGATTGGGTAAATTTTGCATGTTAATAAAATAAAGACTTGCACACTTTGAAACCAAGGATGATATTGTGACGCCCATACTTTCTATGAAAATGTTGAATGGACATAAGTAAAAACAAACTGTAATACTTTCTGTGGAAGAACAAAAGGGTAGAAAAGACATCAGAGTAGGGGGAGCAAAGTTGGAGAAGGGAAGATTGCAGTCTAATACTGCAGTAAGGAGTGTATTCAGTTCATTTTTTTTCAATAAAAATCTGCAGAAATCTCTGATCGTGGTTTTACCTTTGGGGTTTCCACGTAAATTTGGTGTTTCTCTTTGAACTGTGTGAATGTTTTTTTTGAGATTATTGCAAGGAAACAGGGTTCGCGCACCCGGTTGGCTGGGTGCGCGAACCAGCACCCGCACCCGCATTGGGTGCGCGGATGCAGAAACGGGTGTGGCTGGGCCGAACCCTAGCCGCACCCTATCTGACAGGGTTCGGATCAACCGAACCCTGCGGCCAGTTAGGGTTCGATCAGCCGAACCCTGTCCTATTTTGGCATTAAAATGCATAATTTTTTTTTAAATTAATTTTTAAAAAAGTTTTTGATTCTGGCGAGGAATATGCCGCCTCCTTTTGTTCCACGTCAAAGGCCGCCATTCATTTGGCCGTATCCCTCCTTCAGTAGTCTGGCTAATACTTCAAATAGTGCAGACAAGGGATTGTCATCTGCGGAGGTGTTGATACATTCTTCATATATAACCAAGGAGTCCGACAAGGAATCGAACCGCGTCAGTTTATTGCCTGATAGTGATCGCTGAAGTTGGATAGTTTTGTGTGTAATGAGAGTCGATTTTGATCAAATTTAGCTCTCGATTATTTTGGTTGAATGGTATGTTGTAAACTTAATTACCTTACAAGCTACTAAAATCGAAGGGCAAGAAAGAGAGTTCCTGGTTTGTTGTAAGGGGACGAGGAAGTTTGCAATTCTGTGCAAAGTCATTTATTCCCAGACATCCAAGCTCCATCCACCGTATAGAGAAACATAACTTACTACGGCATTATGATTTTCATTTAGCGGGTACTATTGCCTCATAGAAGTCTGTATTTATTTATTTTTTTAAAAGGAAATGTAATAGTTCATTTATATCTATCTATCCTGTGGTTTAACTTAATTTTTTTAATATAAAAATCTAGAAACGATGTCGCCAGACATTATTATTAAGATACGCAATTATAATTTGATAATTTATTACATTTCACTGGACTAAAATTTCTTAGTAGGTATAGCCTATTTTTAACTGCTCCTCTTAATAAGTAACTCAAAATTTTATTCATTAATTAAGATCAAATTTGTTGCTCTAAAATTACTTGACCAGGCGGCCGCTTAAAAAAAAAAAATTACTTGACAACACCCAATGTTTTTCCATATCCTCTTTATATGGTCCTAACACATTATATATTCCTTATTATCTCTACCTTATTATTAGCCCTTGCTGGTGAGGATGAAATTGTAACAATTAACTATTGTTAAATATTAAAACAAAAAAATAAAAATTAAAGATTAAGTTTTTATTGTTTAATGTATTTTTATTTAATTATTTTTAAAAAATAATTGTACATGCACTATTTGAGGAGGGCCTATATATTGTTATCTTTTTATGACTTTGACATCTTGTTGAATATCATATATGCTTTTATGATGCCAATGTGTATGATTTATTTATTTATTTTGTAATGTGTATGATTTATAATTTATTTTATTATTTTGGATAAAAAATACATAAATGATATATATATATATATATATATATATATATATATATATATATATATATATTAAAAATTAGCCGCACCCACACCGGCGAACCCTATTTTTGGCGGGGGCCGCACCCGCACCCACACCCGTGATTCCCGCTGCACCCGCACCCACACCCGCAATTCCCGCCGCACCCGCACCCCCGCACTGGTAACCTTGGATTATTGTTGTTATTTTCCTTTATTGCTGCAATTATCAGATTAATACTAACACACATAAATGACAAATGAATAAAGCATAAAGATTAAGCAAGATCCATAGATTTGTATGTATAGGTGAATCCATAGTGTGGCACTTTACAGATAAAAAATGCCCCCACTCTTGGCAATTGCTGCATTGTATGATTGGTTTGCCATCTAAATCATATTGCAACTGACTCTGACCTCCTTGTTGATTGCCTTCCTCCTTAGCGGTTATTCTTGTAACCACCACTGGTTGTGCCTTGTCCATTCCTTTGAGCATTTGGTTTTTCTTCTTCCTCCTGCACCGTCAAAGTCTGGTGCCTTGCCCCCTTCAAATTGAATGGAAAATTGATAACTAATGGTCCCAACACATTACATATATCGCAATACGCATTTTTAGGGCAACTCACATTGGTGTGTCTTTCCGACTTACATACCTTCCGTACACCTTATGTCTTTTCTTTCTTTCTTGAATTCACCCTTGACTTCTTTCATCATTTTGTCAAATTCCATTTTGAAATTGGATAGCATTCTATACCTTGTCATTGGTATCGCTATCGGAATCTTTACTCTTAGGATGGCCTACAATTCCAGTTGTTGTCTGCTTTGCCTCCCTCTCAAAATTCTTTTTCTTTTCCAATCCTTCTACATATGTTGAGGATGGTACTACCTTCATCTTCTTCCTATATTTAGGCAATAGTCCATCAATAAACCATCTCCTTACTAGACCATCAGTCGGTGGCATCTGCATCTTATTAGTAAGCTGCTTCAATCTTCTATTATATGTTTTGGCATTTTCCTCTTTCTTTTGCTTTGTAGCATATATCTTTGTTATGATTTCTGTGTCATCTCTCAAGGGTCGAAATTGATTTATGAATTCTTCTATCATAGTATCCCATTCATAAAAAGCTTGTGTACTTTCTCTCTTCAAGTACCAGTCTATTGTGATTCCTTGCAATGTAGCAGGAAATACCTGCAACCATTCATCTGGTTGCCTTACCCCATTTGCTTTCCAAATGGTTGTGCAAGTGCCTATGTGCCTTGTTGGATCTTCTTTCCCTTCTCCAATGAAGGGTGGGAATTTTTGCTTGCTCGCTCTATTTGCAATGTTTGCCATTAAGTAATCTTCTATTTCCTTGTCACTCGAGAATGGCTCCCTTGGGAATTCCACCCACTCCCTTTCTACCGTAGGTGGTTCTACTTGTTCTTCTCTTGGTACTTCTGTCCTAGGCACTTCGTCTCCTCTAAATAGTCTTCTTCCCAATTCTCGTGTGTCCTCACTGCGTGACCTTCTTCATTGATAGATATGTGGTTTTGGTCTACTTCCCCGATTATCCATGTGTGGTTGCTCTGGTGCCTGACTCCCATCCTCTGCACCCTTTGCAGACTCCTTCTAGATTGCTCAAGTGTCACCATCCACCCTGTGTTTCGTTGCACACTTACCACGTTAGCATCTTTACTTACGCGAATGTTTCTTCAACTATTTGTTGCTCTCCTTGCACCCTGTCTTCTGTACTTAACAACAATGTTTCCCATCTCTCACTTTCTCCCTCTTATGGAGTCCAAACTTGTTCGATTATTGGTTCGTCCATTTCTCTCGACTCAATTACCATATTGTTCACATTCCCTCTAAGTGATCCTTGTGATTTTTCTCATTGGCACTTGATCCTCTCTATGATCTCTTCTACTACGTCTTTGTAGACTTGTATTTGTCATTCACCCTTATCTCCTTCATGCTACTTCCCTACTGAATTAGATCCTCCTCACTTCGACAATGACAACGATGCCAAATGTAGCATGAGTGGCGGTCTTCCTAGTAAGGGAGGTGGTGACCATTTCAAGAATGCAACGCTCGGTTGTACATCATTGCACCTCAACTGTACGATCTTAAATCGTACGATCCAACCTAACGTACGACAACACCAACCGTACATTGTACGATAGTATGATGAACTTATCGTACGATTGCTTTCTATTGTACGATTCACCTAGTAACCCAATTGTACGATTCCTTGTAACAACAATTGCTCCTATCGTACAATTATCTATTGTACGATCTACTACGAAATGAAATATATAGAATTTTCCCTTTGTCGTACGAACAAAAACTTATACACCCTGAATTGTTCAACACACCATAATTATTATGGCGACACACCTTCATATTTCATCGTACAAGTTTGATCTATAATTGCCCAACTACTAAAGTAATCCAGGACGCAATTATCCGTATGATCTTCAATGAGTTTTTAGTTTCTACTGCAACTATCATACGATTCATGGTAGACCTCCATTTTCCTCTGTAACCTGCAAACAATTTGTTTCTATGGCAAATACTATCTAATCTTGCATCCTAACAGATTCACGCAAGTGTAATAATAGAGGAAAATACAATAGAAACAAATACAATGGCTTTGCAACCAGCAACACAGAGATGTAATTACAATATTTACCAAGTCAAATGACAATGGCAATTCCATAAGCATAATTGCATATACAGTCACATTCTCTACTCATGGCTTTGGTGTATTCAATATGCATGAACATCACTATCTACACTTTCTATCTATCTTATGAACAATAGCATTAAAATGAAAAGGGGGGGGGATTATAATACCTGTTTCAAGCCTTTCTGAGCAATTCCTTGGACAACACATTATTTACAACCGCCACCCCGCAACCTCCGATCATGCGCTCATTAATGTTTTCTAAGGTTCTAACTTTGATTTTTATCAAATCTAATTTCATGCTAATTTCACTAAATTTCATTTCATTTCAACTTTAATTACATTTTACTCTAATTTCATCTAATTTGATGCACATTTCATTTCACATCTTACTTTCTCAAAATTACAAACACTAGTCAAAAGTCAGACAAAACTTTATCAAAATTTGCAAATCATTTTTTTTACAAAATTTCACTTCCTTTTCTGGGAGGTAGATTTGCTGCCTACATAAAAGTCTTTAGGGTGCCGTACTAGTTAGAACAAACTGTTGTACCAGTTGCTCATAGACAACAGGTGCGGTACCAAACAAAAACAGAAGGCTGTAGTTTCAATTAGAAGAGAAAGGGCTGTCGTACTAGTCGGAAAGAGGAGGGCTGCCGTACGACTAGGAAGGCTGTTGTACCAGTTGGAAGCAGATAGTAACTGCCATTGGAGCAATGATGAGGATATTATTTGATAGGCATAAGTTTATGTTTCTAGGCTTAATAAGGACTTAGGGACCTAGTCTTATTTTAAATTTTATGACTATTTGGAAAACGTGAGAATTAGTTGCTCATGTTGGATTTAGTCTTTTAGACTTAGTTTGCCAATATCTTCTAGAGGGATATTGGTAGTTGGATTGATAATAGACAATCCTTGAAATAAGCAGCTGGATAAAAGCATATCTTCTAAATTTGGAATGATGTTGCTATTTGGAAGGGAATGCGGTTGTAAATTGTGTCTATTTTTACACTTTATCTCAATGCAACTCTCAACTTCTTTTGATTCCACATCAGTGGTATCATAGCGTTAGGACTGCAAAAGGTTTGGGTCATTTCCAACCTTATGTTGCTAATATTGGCTTTGGGTAACTTCCGGCCAAAATTAGTGTTAGTGATCCTGATTATGCATTAGTTTTCATATGCATATCTGAAGCTCACTGTTGTAGATAGTAGCTTGCATCTGTGAATCCAAGTTCCCTTGAACTGGAATTAGGATCTGCTGTTAGGAGAGAAAGAAATGAGGGTAAGACCTTACATCCAGAGTACCCTCCGCCACTATAGAATCATTCGCAAGAGGAACGAGCTCTGATGAAGATCCCCACTGCAATCTTCCTTCGCCTGCTTCGACAACAAAGGAGAAGTGGACCTCGAATGATTTTCTGGTCCAGAAGATCAGAATAGTATTAGTGCGTTCGCTCTATGGCAGATCTTGCTGGTCGTGTGTTGACTGGTTTTTTCTGCTGTTTGCTGCTGATTGTTACCTCTTGTTAACAAATTTTGCTGTTTTTCATTTGGATTTTGCTCCTTGCTGATCAAATTTGCTTTAGGGCAATTTCTTTTTATACATTAGTTTTCATATGCACATTTGAAGCTCACTATTGTAGATAGTAGCTTGCATCTATGAATCCAAGTTCCCTTGAACTGGACTTAGGATCTGCTGTTAGGAGAGAAAGAAATGAGGGTAAGACCTTACATCCAGAGCACCCTCCGCCACTATAGACTCATCTGCAAGAGGAACGAGCTCTGATGAAGATCCCCGCTGCAATCTTCCTTTGCCTACTTCGACAACAAAGGAGAAGTGGACCTTGAATGATTTTCTGGTCTAGAAGATCAGAATAATATTGGCAGATCTTGCTGGTCGTGTGTTGACTAGTTTTTGCTGCTGTTTGCTGCCTCCTGTTAACAAATTTTGCTGTTTTTCATTTGGCTTTTGCTCCTTGCTGATCAAATTTGCTTTAGGGCAATTTCTTTTTTTTTTGAATAAATTTATTTAAAAAATAAAAAGGCAGGCCGCGCCCTTCTGACAACTTCCACGTCACTCGAAGGCGACGTTAGTGTTGGCTTTTTAAGCCTTACTGCCACAGAATATCACAGGTCCTAATATAA
Source organism: Wollemia nobilis (assembly GCA_028583015.1). Taxonomy (NCBI): domain Eukaryota; kingdom Viridiplantae; phylum Streptophyta; class Pinopsida; order Araucariales; family Araucariaceae; genus Wollemia; species Wollemia nobilis. Next base: position 2,554,607 of record JAQPPZ010017220.1, on the reverse strand, counting down.
ATAAGCCACAACATTAAAGGTCAAAATAAGCATATAATGAGTAGAATAATATATGAGCAAATTAATATGTATATCAAGGCCAATATAATAAAGAAAATAACATTCACTTATATAATCAAATATGAATGTAAATGGCCTAAGTCATTCATGAACTATGCATGAAGAAAAACTTACAATATTAATTGCTCAAATTTGTATACAAGCTTTATTCCTTTTCTTCTTGTTACAACTCTCTAATTTGATATTCGGATTACCTTCACATAGAGTATTGTCTCCATAATATAGCCATAGTAATATAACTCTTCAAGTACTTGACTATTGCTCTCCATATGACAAGTCCTATGACCTTTGGCTTATCATTTTGCCACTTGCATACTAGACACTTCACTTTCTTCTTACATGGAGACTTGACTCTACGACACTTGGATACATCTATACGACTCTTACACTTCCAAATGTACTCCTAATCTAAGACACTTGTGCACATCCTCACATTACATATTTACATACTTATAGACACTTGTGCACATTCTCTCAATCTACACTTGCACTCTAACTTACATGACACTTGTGCATTTCTTGCACATTGCACTCTTACATGACACTTGTGCATTTCTTGCACATTGACACTTACATGAAAGGGTAAATATAAATCACACATCTAAACTAAAGACTCAACCCTAATCTATTACATATTTAAATTGTACCATGAAGGTACCATGGGGGTACATTAGCATATACCAAATAATGTAATATTCCTCAATAGATGGCGTGGATCGGACACCACGCCATTCAGGCGTCACAAACGCTAGCGCGGTGGGTCCGCGACTTCCCGGTGTCGCGGGTGCCAACAAAGTCGATAGCGGCCGACGACAGGAGGTTGTTGGTTCAATCGATGGCGTGTCTTCCCATCGTCAAAGATGCTGGTGCAGGCCAACCCATGTGTTTCCAGCATCGCAGACGCTGATGGGGGCTAACAGTGGCCGAAGACAGGAGGTCGTCGGCTTGGCTGAAGGCAACAAGTGGTACAACTGCCTTTCTATTGCGGCATCGGGCCCAAAGCAAGGCCATCTCCCTACAACCATTTAGAGCCTGATGCAACTCTCCCACAACCAACGATGCTGACTCCAACACAGGACCAACCTTCGGCAACTAAAAAACCTTCCTTGGCCCTTGCGCTAAGATTCCGGATCAGAGATTTTCTAGCTCAACACCGATTGGCCAGCACAATTTATGGATTGAAAATTTGATTGGTTCCTAGGATTGGTAGATCTCATCCTCGATTGGCGGATCTCGAACTTGACAGCCAATCAGAACGCTCAAAACGAAGAAATCTAGTTTGTCCACGTGGCAAGAACCTCTTGGTCGGATCAGATGGTTGCAGAAGCGATAAGTGGTGCACATCAACTGCCCTAGAAGCCTCGCGGATTGAAGGTTTTGGCATAGGATTAAACTGCTTTTATCTCACATTGTTGCGGAAAAAGGCTTTGTAACCCTTTAAAACGTTTTCTGTGGAGAATAGATAATAGCCAACTCATGCTGGCCTGTGCGTGGTTGGCTATTAGCGTAACATGCCTTGTTGACCGATTTCTGCATAGTCAACCGTGCATTGACCGTTGGTTATAGTTGAACGCTAGTTGATTGGGCGGGCATCACAAATTTTTTAAAAAGTGGGTATATATTTTTCTAATGCAAAAAGGAGTCAATTTTTATTTGCAAAAGGAGGTTATATTATTACAAAAATTTACTTAATTATCTTTTTCTTAATTAATTAAATATTTTTGTGCTTTTAAATTTTTTTTTAATAGGTTTCCACCATTGTTTTTCAGAATATTAAGATCCATTAAATAGCTCGTCACATACACTGAAATCAAAACCCGAAGTAGTCCAAACCCTTGCAGAGTGGCAAAGTCTCAAGGCGAAGATTGAAATCTTTAAAAGAGATTCACAAGGTCTCTATCATCAATATTACAAGCAATATTTTTTTTGCTTTTAAATTTTACCTTTCAATATTGTAAAAATTGCATAACACATTTTTGTTGTTTTTGCAATTATTTAGGCCAAAGCAAAAAAAATTGTAACTCCTTTAGGTGTCAATAAAGTCCTTTTTGTAAAAGTCCTCCTGGTTTACACACAGTCCCAAATGGCTTCCAATTTAACAGAGCAAGTGACTGCTTTAGCGACAGTAATTAGTCCAGGTTTAGCTCTCAATCAAATTCTTCCTGGTAAGTGCTAGGTAGAACCACCTTCATCTTCTTGTATCTTGGCAATAGTCCGTCTATGAAGCATCACTTTTGCAGCCCATCTGTTGGCTTAGCCTCCATCTTGCTAATGAGTTCCTTTAGACGACGATTATATGCCTTGATGTTTTCATCCTTTTTCTGTTTCATTGAGTAAATCTCCCCAGTGTTCTCTGTATCGTCACAAAGCAATCTGAACTCCTTATTGAATTCATTCTTCAATTCAGTCCCATTCGTGAAGTGTTCATCTCTCTTTAAATGCCAATCAATTGCTACTCCATGCAACGTTGCTAGGAACAATCTCAACTATGTATCTTGATTAGTAACTCCATTCACCTTCCATATTGTTTTGCACATTCCAATATTGTGTTTGGGATCCTCTCTTCTTTCTTCGATAAACTTTGGGCACTTCTACTTGCTCACAGCTGCAACAATATTTGCCATTGGTGGTTGTTCGTTGATCCTATCTCCACTCAATGAACCTTCTATCGATGACTGGTCATTTGCAAACAGTTTTTGGACACTTATGCACTCACTTCATGGTCTCCTTCATGAGTACATGAGCGACGGTTTTGGTCTTTCAAGCACACTCTCTTGCAATTACCCTTGTGCTTGACTCCCACCCTGTACATGTCTAGGCAATCTCCCCTACACTTGTGCTAGAGTCACCAGTTGCTTTGCCTCGTCATAGTCATGATTCACTTTGGCACTTCCTTCACCACTTGCACGAACATTCTCCTTGGTTCAATCTTCTTTTGCACGTTGCATCTCCACATGCATGTCGTTCTCCGTCATCAAAAACAATGTTTGCTACTTTTCATGTTCTTCGTCCAAACTTCCCTCTTGAGAGTTCCACACTCACTTTGCCTCTAGTGCACGTATCTCTTCGTTACCAAATTCTATCAACACTTTGTTGTCAATATGCAAGTCTTCTTCACCAACATGTAGCTCCTTTCCACCAACATGCAAGTCTTCCACGTGCTCCACACGTCCACGCTCTCCTCGCTCTTGTCGTTGTGCAATCCTCAAGCTTCTTCTTGTTGGTTGCTCACTCGTCCTTCTGCCTCCACGTCTCCCACATCCTCGTGTTAGGTTATTTGTCATTCACCTCTCTCCAAGCTCCATGCAGTCATTCGTTCGAACTTCAAATGACAATGATGCCAAATGTAGCATGGTGGTGGTCTTCCATAGTTGAAGGAACAAAGAAGGAATGACAAAGTAAATTAGTGACACAACTCATCAACATGCAATCTAAGTAATGTTGAAATGGTCTCAAATCTCACTCTAGACGGCCTATATGCACAATCAACTTATCCTTGATAGCTCTGCACAACACAAGTAGTTAGACGACCTTGGGTTTGGTTTAGATGACTTGCCTCAGATAGCCTTGGTTTTGCATGGGACGACTTGGGTCAGCAGTCCACACGACCTAGTCTATTCGTCCATAGCAAACTAAATAAGGTGGGAACAATTTGGATAATCTATCTACAACAATAACAATTAACTAGAATCACATGCACAATGCTTACACAATCTTCATAACAATGGATGAATGGCAATATTATTATCAACAAGAATACATATCTGGTATACAATGCAAATATCTCCATACTCTATGTATGTATGTCCTCTATACCATGTATGTGTACCCTCTCAAATGAATGAGGGGTCCTATTTATACTTTTGGGAGGTAGTTACTCCCTTAACTACCTACCCGACACCTCATCATTTGCTTACATTACATTTGTCATGCATTTACATTTCATTTCATGACTAACTTCATGACTTATTAATTATACGTACATTATCAAACACTTTATTGTACGCATAACAAAACATTACAATTAACAAAACTACTACATTCAAGATTGTATTTGCATGTGCTTGATTTCCAATGCTCTATATTACGTATGAGGTGGTGCTTTGGATGGTGCCACATCAGAACTAGTGCCTACAACGGTTAGGACCGTATTTTATTTGAATCCCTCGCACCCTTAATCTTTTATGTATTTTAATCTTCTGCACTTTACTTTTTATGCAATTAGTGTAGGAGTATTCAATAGGGATAGTGGGGAGATGGCCTCAATTTGAAGGTTGGGAGGAGCCAGTGGCCCTTTCTTCCAACTTTGTTGAAACTAGAATTGGGGCACATCAACAAATTAGAAGTGAGGACTACTCCATAGTTCATTAGTATGAAATCAAAATCAAATGAATTTAAATCGAATTTACAATAGGATTGTATTTGTAAATCCATAGGCTAATTGTACTTGGTTGCCGAAGTCAATCATCATGGTACATTCCTAGAGAGAAAGTATGATTAGTAATATTATAATCCACCCTTTTCATGTGTCCGGGTAGTTGATACGGAATCACGGAATAGGTTTTTCAAGTTTTTGCTTCCAAGTCCAACAACAACAATAGTGACGATGTTGCAAGCAAGCATAAAAATCTAATAAAGACAAAGTTCTCAACAAAAAATTAAATTGAAAATGTAGGGAAATTAGGTTGGTGCCATTACATTCTTATGTAGTACAAGAACCATAAATTTTCCAAGTAAATGCCTAGAAAACAAGGATTGCAATCACTAATGTATCCATTAAGTTTCCTAATGATATGCAACAGTCTTATGTTCATTCACCAACAAGAAACTACCCAAAAGCAGGGCAAAAAGAGGTTGTAATCGATTTAGTGCTTAGGAGATCTTAAATTTAATATGAGTATTGTATTACCATAGTTGAGAAAATCGGAATTGGATCGGTATTACCATGTAAAGTTATGACATACCTAGATGTGTCCTATAATGTCAAGAGAAGGTGCCCTAGTAGCTAAACAAACCACAATGTCACAAGATTTGACAAATTTTATAAACAAATGTTTGAATTTTGGCAATTTTCTACCATAGGCAAACAAATTTGATGACATATTTGAACAAACAACAATCAATGAAAGATCATATATCTAACACCTAAAACTTTTCCCATTTCTGTCTTTCATTCCAACAACTAAATAAAAAGTTAAAAGGCAAGGCAAGATGATTTTAGGGCAACTCATTCATAGAGCCATATGCAAGTCAATGTCATTTTTGGGTAAAATGTGAAGTTCTTCGTACATAATTGTATTTATTTTAGATATTTACATTTATGACACTATCTATTTTCTTTTTCAAACATTATGATGAATTTCATAGCTAATTTTTTCAATGACGTTTTTTTCGATTTTTGTCCTTGTCAAACTTGAACCCAAACCCAAACCTGGTAATTTAGACAAACCATAACAATGACCAAATAAGGATTATAAACATTAGTAAGCCTCAACAAGTGGACCAATGTGTAATACACTAGGACAAACCTTACAAGGACCAAAATAAGGGTATTAAAGGCATACATGCTGACACCAATGAGGAAAGGTACTTCACTTGTCCACGATCTATACAAATGCAAAAAATAAGAAACTATCGTTAATGGTAACCTCATCAATATCAAGGAAAACATATTCTGTTCAATTAATAGGCAACCATTCACCATAAGAATACGCATTACAATCACTTATTATGGTAGTGCAAGGATCATAAAGGGTACTTACATTCATGAATAAGCCATACAAGCAGTAAGAAGTTAAGCCATAACCATTAACAAGTCAGGTCAGAAAAAGATCATAGTAATCAATAAACCAGGACAAATGCCTACAAAAATTGCAGAACCCATAAACATGACATATCTATGACTATACCCAATACAAGTGCTACCATTATTCACATGCACTATATAACTTTCAAGGATAACTTAGGTGTAAATGAACTCAACAAAAGCTTGAAAATATTCTATTGCACTCATCAAAGCATTATGTAATTTCCAAGTAGTATACTGTCGTAAAATAAGTGTTTACAACAATACTAACTTGGATGGATACTACAACCAAGTACGAGTTGCGTCGATGCCTAAGAGAAGATTATTATCATCACTATTAACACACAAATATGCAAAGTCTGTATTGCAAGTCATGCATATACCATACAAATCATACAAGATTATTAGAAAAGTGGGTATTAGAGTCAATGATGTCCTCAATCCCATACACAAATGCCACAACCAAGGACATTAATAATTACCAAATAAGGAATATTATCAAGTTAAGGAAAATCCTTGCACATTCCCTTTGGTATACATTCCCCTAGAGCAGATTGGTGCATCATGGCCAAATTAATAGCCGCGTTTATCAATCAATCTTGATCTGAATCATATCTTGTGAGGAAAGTACAAATGATAAAATTTTGGCTTTGCAATACTTGCATTATTTTTTTTGCCTTCTCCATTAACAAGTAGTGTATACAATGTTAAAGAGAGTCCTCAAAGAAATTTCTCTTGGAAAGATGAGAGGGGAAATGTATCTCTTTGGTTGCTTGAATATATACCCTCTCCCAAGAGATTAAGGGATTGCCCTTGCAGGAACGGGGTGAAGAAATTCACAAAAACCAAGAGAGAATAGAATGGAATCAATATGACCCACACTCCCATAAAAAGAATGATGGAAACATGAATATTAGAAAGCAAATATGAAAGACATAATGTGGTGTCGTTAGATACTAATATAACTTCACTAATAATCCAAATAATTTGAACTAATGTATAAAATGATGGAAGAGTGGAAGTATAAATACTCTTCAATACATGAGCACAAACCCTAATAGTAATAACCATAGTTGAGAAAATCGGAATCGGCAAAAAATTGGCATTTTTAAAAATCGGCAAAAATCGGGAATCGGCAAAAAATCGGGGAAAGAATCGACAAAGAATCATCAAAAAAAAAAACCGAAGAAAACAAAATTTTTCATTGAAAAAATGTTTTTTTCATGCATATTACAATGAATTAACATTATGCAAATCAAATATTGCAATAAAAGCAATAATTCATGTCAAGACATCATACAAGGCTCAAGCTTTAAGTACACATGAAAGCGACAAAACACATCTTGTATTGCTTATAATATGAAAAGGTACAAAGTCACAAGTAACAAGGAGGAAAAAAAGGTTTCATTTTTTATATGCCTGCACATGGAAACAAGTAACAACAAAGTTACAATCACTTGGAAAAAAGGAAAAAAACCTAAACCTTAAACCAAAAGGCGAGGGTTTAGGGTTTAAAATTGAAACATTGACAGCTGAAAAATGGGCTTGCATACATAGTTATCAGGCAGCAATATTTACTTAAAAAGAGGAGGAAAAAAAAACCCTAAACCCAAAACCCTAGGGCTTAGACTAGGGTTTAGGGTTTAAACTTCAAGTTCAAAGTTCAAAGTTTCAAATTCAAACATTAACAGCTGAAAAATGGGCTTGCATACATAGTTACCAGGCAGCAATATTTACTTAAAAAGAGGAGGAAAAAAAATCAAAACCCTAAACCCAAAACCCTAGGGCCTAGGGTTTAAACTTCAAAGTTCAAAGTTTCAAACGTTAACAGCTGAAAAATGGGCTTACATACATCGTTACCAGGCAGCAATATTTACTTAAAAATAGGAGGGAAAAAAAAAACCCGAAATCCTAGACTAGGGTTTTGAGTTTAGGGTTTAAACTATAACTTTGAACTTCAAACATTAACAGCTGAAAAATGGGATTGCATAAAAAAACCCTAAATCGGCATTGCAGATTTTTTGAAAATTTCGGCAAAACATCCGCGATGCTTATTTTTTCAAAAAATCGGCAAAAAATCTTCAAAAAATCTTTGCATCACCGAGAGTTTGCCGATTGCATCGGCATTTTAAAAAATTGAAAAAAAATCGGGATTCTGCAGATTTTCTCAACTATGGTAATAACCATCAAATCAACGTATTGCTGCTCCATTAATAATATGTGAATCACCTATGCTTATAGGCCATTACAAAAGTAGAATACATGAATACAAGGTGGGCCATGACCAAGTGAATATTTACACATTTCAACATCCTTAATATGAACGAAGGCCTAAGAGAGAAGAGACTACTGAACTTCCCCTTTTCGGCAGCTCTACCACATCAGGATGATCTGGCAATCTGATGAAGGTTACCTCTGGCATGATCTTAGTGAAGATATCGGAAAGCTGATCCCAAGAAGGCATGTATGTAAGCACATGCTGATCCTTTCAATGAAGCTCCTAATTCATCCAAAGCTCAATGTGTCAATGTGTTTGGTCCATTGATGCTCCATTGGATCACAAAGCAACTAGATAACACTCTAGTTGTCACAAAATATAGTATTGGGTTTTTTGAGGAAGGCCTAACTCCACAAGAAACATCTACATCCACTCTGGATGTTTTCCAGAAAGCACTGCATTACAATATTCTACTTCTATGGAAGACAAAGATATAGCGTGTTGTTTCCTATAGCATTAAGAAACAAGTCCAAGTCCAAGAGAAATTAAATAACCTAAAGTAGACTTCCACTCATTGAGATCACTAGCCCAATTTACATCTTCGAATCCTTGTGAAAGAAGAGGAGGCCCTGCAATGTAATGGATTCCCATGTGAATAGAACCTCTTGTGTAGTGCAAAATTTGCTTGGCAGCCTTGCAGATACTTTCATGAGGTGCTTGCATGTATCTGAACCAAAGGCTCCTAGAAAAGGTAATTTGTAGTTTGGTGTGAGTGAGATAGAGAAGACAATTGACCAAAGACCTATAAAGAGTAATATCAACCAAAGGAGAAGAGCACTTAGTCTCAAGATTTTCACCCCTAAAGCAAAAGGAGTATAAGTTGGATTGCGATCCTCCATCCTGAGCTTTTGTAGAAGATCCAGTGCATATTAAATCTGAGAAAGAAAAATCCTTGAAGGAGACTAAACAATGAATACTTGAAAAATAATGAAGTAGACCTAAATATGTCATCTCAAACGAATCATAAAGTTTTGTTCCATGTCTAAAATCATGGAAGTCAAGCTCTCAGTGATAATCGGGTCATCAACAATAAACACAATGCTTACTTGAGAATTTCATCCTCATGATGCTTAGTGTAAATATCAAGTTGACACTCAAAATGGTGGAAGTCACACCTTAGAAAGAATGTTGGGTTTTCATGCCAAGATCGTTGTTCTTGCTTAAGTCCATACAAGGACTTCCTAAATAAGCAAACCAATGGCATGGACCCATCTTGAACAAAACCTAATGGTTGATGCTTATATATCTCCTAATGAAGGGCCCCATGAAGGAAAACAATCTTGATATCCATTTGATAAACCTTCAAGGGGTGCAAAATTGCAATGGAGAGGATCATTTGAATGGAGTTCATATGGAAAATACAAGCAAAAGTTTCATTATAGTTAACCCCCTCCATCTGAGAGGTATTTCGCAACAAAGTGAGATTTGTACTTCTTAATCTGTCCATCTGTGTCAATTTGAATTTATAGACCTGTTTGCACCCAACAATGTTCTTGCTTTTAGAAAAAGGAATAAGCTTCTAAGTCCGATTTTTCATAGGTGACTTATATTGTACTTCCATGCTTCCCAATTGGGACACCCTTTACCCTGATTAGAAGTGGCAGATCTCCATTTTTATCTACCTTGGCGAGAATAGCACAAGGTGGAGTTGGATTTTGATGATGTTCTTGCAGAAGGAAACTGTCAAGGCTTTGAGCTTAGTCCTAGCAACTTGGGCATAGGATTTCACTCAGCCAGAGAAGGGATGCTGAAAGGGGGCATTCATTTACTAAAGCAACATTAGGAACAAAAGGAGGATCTTGTGCATCAAAAATTGAAGAAATATGTTCAATTGAAGTGTTGGTGAAGGAGTGATATTACTCAAAAAAGTATCCACACAACTAGAAGATTAAACAATATCAACATGATAAGGGCATGTATCAATAGGAACCAAATGAGACAAAGAAGCATCTACAAGGAGAGTTGAAATAAATCCAGAAGGACATGAGTGAGAACCTCCTTAAAAACATCTGTTGGAATGATCATATTGCAGGTAGTTCAATCATGTTCTAAAATGCCTTCGACTCCTCAACAAAAATGCATTTTTGACTCTTAGTCTCAAGTGTGTTCTGCCTCACAATAGGAATGTGTGCCCATGCAATTGAACTAAATATCCTAGAGTGTGAAACTAAAGGCCGCTCTCCTGTCCATATTTCATGGGGTTTCATGCTCTTGTTGACATGAGTGCAGGTCCTGTTGATAATAAAAACTGCACAAATTATTGTTTCCATCCATACTTGAGATCCATCTGCTTAGCATGAAGGATACAACGAGCCATTTCAATGATGGCCTTATTCTTCCATTCAACTACCCCATTTTTCTATGAAGTGTAATCAACAATTCTCTGCCAAGTGATTCCATAAACGGTAAGGTAATATTTGAACTTGTTACTGGTTTAATCTTCCACAAAATTAATTCTCAAGCGCTTGATCTTCTTCCTACTCTGATTTTCTGCTAAAATTTTGAAAGCCTCGAGCTTTGTCAAGGTGTCATATTTGGATTTGATGGTGTAAATCTAGATAAACTTCAAACAATCATCAATAGAAGTGAGAAAACACCTAGAACCAGCAATGAAGCCGTTAGCCATAGGATGACAAATGAAAGTATGAACTAACTGTTGCCACATTTTGCAAGGGGTGTGAAATTTTGAAAATTCTGAAAATTTTGTTATCTTCCGGAATCGGCCCTAAATCGCAGCAGCTAGGCAGCGATCTGAAGCAAATCTGCCAATTTTGGGCGCTTTAGGGCAAATTTGAAAAAGTTTAAAAATTGATGCTTTTTTGGCTAAGTATAAAAATCTTCCCCAAATCGCTGTTCCTTGGAGCGCTTTGGAGTAATTTTGCCAGCCTAGAGCGCTTTGGAGCAAATTCCGGGCAGTTGGGAGAAAAAGGTGAAAAATGGCCAAAAATATTCTAAGTATGAAAATTTGCCCTAAATCGCTGCAGTTTGGAGCGCTCCGGGGCTAATTTGCCAGTCTCGAGCGCTCCAGGGCAGATTTCCCTTTCCAGAGCGCTTTGGAGCGGTTTTAGGCCGGATTGTGAAAATGTGCAAGAAATGTTTTTTTGGCTAAGTATGGAAAATTGCCCCATATCGCTGAAGTTTGGAGCGCTTCCGGGCAAGTTTCCATCTCTGGAGCGCTTTGAACGATGCCCAGGGAGCTGACGCGCTCAGGCAAAACACCTCTTCAAGAGCGCTTTGGGGCAATTTTGGTGCTGCCAAAGAGAAGACAAAGGAGCCCAAAATTTCCTAAGTGTAAAATGAGCCCTAAAGCGCTGCAGTATCGAGCGCTCCAGGGCAAAATTGCAAAGGTTGAGCGCTTTGGGGTGTTTCTTGAACACTTAGTGCAAAAAGTGAAAAAAGGTCAGTTTTGGTTAAGGAATGAAAAGCGCCCTAAAGCGCTGTTGTCTGGCAGCGCTAGAGGGCAAATCCACCTATCTGGAGCGCTTCAGGGCAGCATTTTGACACTTAGAAAAATGTTGAATATTTTGGCAGCCAGGCAGCTCCAGGACAGCAGTGTTTCTTTTTGAGCATTTTGATGTTGTTTCCCGCCCAAATCTTTCCAGCTAAGCAGCTAACTTCCCCGGAGGAGAAAAGTCAAGATTTTTCGGGATCAGGGCCCATTTAAGTACAGCCAAGGCCATACTTAAGCGGCATGGTGGGTGACCATTGAAGACAAACAGTAGCGGGCATTTGAGGCAAAGTACCGCTGCATCCACCACATTAATGGGCCATCCCCTCCCAGCTACCAAATCTGTCAGAAGCCATACCGGAATCAAGGAAAAGCATGCTGCGAGTACAGATACGGCCGACAAAGATCAAACCTGGCCGCTTTTTGCAGCTTTTGCAGGTTTGGGCATCTGTGCCCACATTGTAATCTGGGGGGAAATTCTGCTATAAATAGCAGTTCATTCTATTGTAATCGGGGGGGAACATATTGCTAAAGAAAGCTGCTGTAGCTAAGACTGTTTGCTTCAAATACAATCCATACTTTGGCTCCAATTGTGTCTCTTTCTTTTATGCTGCCTTATCCGTGTCATTTCTGCATTTACTCATTTATTTTTCTGATTGCTGTCATTCTGAACTCTGGATCGCAGCATTGGCAATTATCTGAGCCTGGAATGCATGTTTAAGGATACATAGGGAAGAATCTCATAACTGGTTTCTGTTACATGTATTGTTTTGATTGTTGTTGGTTTAGTTGCTAGTTAGTGACTGTGCTGCTTGTTCTTTCCCAAAGCTGATAAATCACCGTTTCTATCCCTTAACTCTTTTATTTCTTTCCAGTTCTCTTATCTTGAAACCGAAAAGTTACATAGGAAGCCGGCCTCCTCCGGAGATTGGCACGGAAGGCATTCCTTCCTTCCGGCCTTTCAAGTTGTTGGGCGAATCGAGGGCGCAATAACACCAAATCCTTTCCTCATGGCAGATTTGTAACCAACAATACTTTTTTGGCACGCCCGGTGGGACCAGTCCCACCGCATAAGCAGCATTGAAGGTGTCGATGTTCACTTCATTGCTGACGGTTTTTGAACATCTGGCGACTCTGACTCTGTCGAACTCAGACACCCTCCAAGTCTCGCAGACCGGTCCAAGCATATCCTGTCTTCATGCAAACGAGATGGAGAGTAAGAAATTCTGAAGAAGAACCCGAGTATTACGAGCTCGACATCGACGCTTTTGGAGAGCGTCCCCGGCTAGTAAGAACACACGTTTCTCGGGACGGATCATCATCAAGGGAAGCTCAAGTTGCCGAACAAGGTCCAACTCCAGATAGCACTGCAACCGGCTGCCCCCCAGGTCCGCCCAACTCTCCAGATCATCCGATTGCTCCTGAGCAATTCGATTGGCAGCAACAAGTGCCGGAAGAACCTGTTCAACCGGACCCGCTGCAGCCTCCGCTATTACCGCCAAATCAAAACGCCAATATGGCGGATCAAGATCAAAATCAAAATCAGCAGAATGACATGTTTCCTGCTTGGGATTCTGCTTCTCCACTGAACTTATTGGGAGATGATCCAATTCCGCAAGCGGCCATGAAGGCCTTGCCCACGTTCGATGGAAACGGAAAGACGGCCTATGAACACATGCAAGACATCGTAGCTTTGGCCGCGTTTCATCGCATCACAGACGAGAGCGTCATGGTTCGATTGCTGGCTCTCTCACTGAGAGGAAAGCTCCTGTACTGGTACCGGTCCTTGCAGCCCGGGTCCATCACCAGTTGGGCCGAGTTGGCCGAACGTTTGGCCAGGAGTTTTAATGAATCCGCTGATCCATCGTCCCTCCTGCATCAATTTCAGTCAATCCAAAGACACCCGCAAGAGGAAATAGCGGACTTTAATGTGAGGTTTGCTAGATCATGGAAAAGGGTGCCCAAGGAGCTGCGGCCAAGTGACGGTCAAGCCGCGCATTACTATCTTAGATCTTTTAATGCCGATATGGCCATGCAGATCAAGGCCGCCCGCGTTAATACCTTTCCTGCGCTGTATGAGCTAGCTCAATTAGCGGAACAGGACTTAATCTCAGTCGGCAAGCTTCCACATAGAATGCCGACGCCGATTTATCCTGACTTCCAACAATCCACTCAGTATCCTAGTGCATCCGCTCAGCCATATTCAACATCTTCTTCCTCTTCGCATTCTACTGCACCGTGGAATCCTGCACCTGCGATTACCCACTATCCCCCTCAAATACATCAGTCTACTCCACCTCCACCATCGCCTACAACAACCCCATCGTATCTCTCACTGCCTCCTCCTCCCGCTGCTCCGCTATACCCTCCATTGCCTTCGGCCCCGTCGTTGGCTCCATTGCCACCACCCGCTTCAACGGCTCCTCCGGCCGTTGATATCCAAGCAAAGTTGCTGCAAGAAATGCAAAAGCTCAATTCTGCCTATCGGACAATGTCCAACGACATGGCAATCATCAAGAAGAAGCAAGCTCAGATGGAGTTTGCTCCCAGAAGGCCCTACCCTCCTCCGGCACTGACAAGAGATCAAGCGGCAGCCCAAGATAACAGACCTCCTGCAAGGAACGCTGCCATTAACGAGGGACCGAACACTTCTGACCCTGTGCACTGGTGCTCGACCTGCAATGATCCTCACGGCGAGAGTACCTGCATGTTTCATCATCATTATGTGCAGACCATGGCGGGTACTCGGCCGAGCAGTGACCTGGAGGACCAAGTGAATATGCTTCGAGAAGAGGATCACAACTTAGTGGTCCCTGAGGAGGAGAAGGTGTCCCTTTTGACCAAAGATGGCAAAAGGCCAATTGAGGCAGATGCGGCTCAAATGCAACCGTTAAAGGTGTACACGAGGAGGAACAAGGAGCAGCCCATGGCTAAAGCTCCCGACAAGGACCCTGTACCGCCGTCGGCAAATGAAAAGAATGTCCCTCAGAGGGCTCCAGCCTCCGCGGCTCCACTTCAAGTCGAGACAAAAGAACAAGCGAGGGAGAAACTCAAGTACCCTTCGCTGACCAAACGGCAGAGGGTTGAAGCAACGCAGCAATACCGTAGCAAGTACGAAGCTGCAAAGGAGATAGAAGGGCCTGCCGCTTCGGCCTACAACATTGTTGAGGAACTCAAGAAGACCCCGGCCAAAATCAGTATGTACGATGCCCTTCAGCTCCCTGGCCAGGTTGATTTGCTGCAGGAATCTTTGAAGTCTGTAAAAGGAGGTAAAGCGCAGCAACCGGTACTGGCCCAGCCATTAACCAATTCAATCACCGGGAAGAATAGACCACCGCCGTTCTATCTGTCCTTGCGGATGGAAGGATACGTGGTGCACAATTGCATCGTTGATTCCGGCGCCTCAACTACAGTCATGCCCAGGGCAGTTTGTGAAGAGATCGGCATGGAATATACACGGAGCAGCCAAGGCGTACTCCAGTTAGACGACACTCCCGTGAAGACTGTCGGTATCATAAAGGACATCCCCATTCAACTGCATAAATCTCCGCAGATCACAGTAATCCAAGAGGTCGTAGTTGTAGACCTAGAGCCCTATTTTGGCATGTGCCTCTCAAGGGAGTTTACCGCCAAGCTAGGCGGATATCTGTCTTTGGACTACTCCCACATGGAAGTCCCTTTCAAAGGAAGGCGAGTGAAGATTTATAATGACAAGCCTTCCACCTTCTTGGTTGAGAAGTTGCTCGAGGAGGGACAGCAAGATGAGGCAGTTCACCTAGTGACAGAAGAAGTTGAGGAAGTGGACATAGTGGGTGAAACTATAAAAGAGCTGCAAGCGGAGGATGAATTCTCCTTGCTGGACTTCAATGCTATGATTGAGTCTGAGATCGGTTGCTATTCTATTAGTCAGCCCGAAAAGCCGAAAGAGACGACAAAGGAAGATATAAACCCTGCCCCTAATGAGCTATGGAAGTTGTACTTTGACGGTGCCCGATGCAAGAACGGCGTTGGGGCAGGGGTTTTACTTATCTCGCCTACAGAAGAAGAGAAAGCTTACTGCTACCGGTTGGCTTGGAGTTGCACCAATAACGGTGCAGAGTATGAAGCCTTGTGCTTAGGGCTGAAGAAAGCAGAGAGGTTGGGAATCAAACAACTGCAAATTTTCGGAGATTCAGAGCTAGTCTGCAACCAGATTACCAACAAGTGTGCCTCGAAGAAGCATTATCTTAAGGCATACCGTAATCGGGTCTGGGACCTGATGGAATCATTTGAGGCCCTCAATGTCCGAGCTATTCCCCGAGAGAAAAATAGGCACGCAGACATCTTAGCGTCTATCGGAGCCAGATACTCCCCGGCTGATGATTTAATGCAGAAGCCTAAGGCGGTAAGAACCATTTACAGGCCTTCTGTGCCTGATAAGGACACCCACTGGCAGGTGTTCGATTCTGATGAGCAAATCATCAATTTTTTGATTCATGAAGCTAGCACAATCGAAGGTAGAGACCCCGATGACGAGGAGTATGAGGGGTTGATACAGTTAAAAAACAACCATGTCCCCAAAGGACTAATTACCCTAGAGAGTCTCTTTGATCAGAATGACCGAGCAATATCGCATAGGATCAAGGTGGACTCCAAGCAGTACAGAGACCTGGAGCTTGAGCCAGGCAAGTCAATTAAAGTCGGAACCGACTGCACTCCAGAGGAGCTGGACCAAATTCAGGCCCTCTGCAGAAGGTATCCTGATATTGTGGCTTGGAGTTATCAAGACTTGAAGGGGTACGACCGAGAGGTTATCCAGCATACGATTGAACTTGAGGAAGGGGTTAAACCCTGTAGGCAAAAGCAGAGGCCGGTGAACCCGAAGATCGAGGTCTTGATGAAGGCCGAACTCTTGAAGATGCTCGAAGCAAAAATAATATATCCCATCAAGCATTCTTCTTGGGTCGCAAATCTGGTTCCAGTCAGAAAGAAGAACGGAGATATCCGCCTTTGCGTGGATTTCCGCAACCTGAACCAGGCCTCCCTCAAGGACCACTACCCGCTCCCGCAGATCGACCAAATTCTCCATGTGGTCGCAGGAGCGCAGCGGTTCTCTCTCCTAGACGGCTTCTCGGGATACAACCAAATTTGGGTGAAAGATGAAGACCAGCACAAGACGGCGTTCACCACCAAATGGGGAACGTTCGCCTATCAGCGGATGCCCTTTGGCCTGTCCAATGCAGGGGCTACATTCCAGAGAGCCATGGATATTGCATTCCGGGAACTGCTGAACAAAATAATTGTAATATATCTAGATGACATGACAGTGTTCTCTCACAAGAGGGAAGAGCACAACTCTCACTTGGAACAAGTATTTGAAAGGTGTCGGGAGTTCGGCATATCTATTAATCCGAAGAAATCAGTCTTCGCGGTGAGAGAAGGAAAGTTGTTGGGTCATGTCATCTCCGAGAAAGGCTTAGCAGTTGATCCCGACAGGGCAGAGGCTCTGATGAAGCTCTCCATCCCAGTGAACAAGAAGGGTCTTCAATCCTTCTTCGGCCAGATCAACTTCGTGAGGAAGTTTGTGCCAGACTTCGCTCAAGTGATAAAGCCAATGGCCGAGCTATTAAAGAAAGATGTCGAGTTCATATGGACTGAGGAGAGAAAAAAGGCTTTTGAAGAGATAAAAGCCAGGATTGCTCAGGCCCCTGTGCTGGTTAACCCAGACTACTCCAAGGATTTCATCCTATACGCGGTCGGAGAGCCAGAGAGCTATGCCGCGGTTTTGACCCAGAAAGGAGATGACGGCGAAGAACGGCCTATTGCCTTCTTGAGCCAAGTAATCCAGCCGCATGAAGAGCGGTATAATTTTATCGAGCGGCAAGTGCATGCAGTCATGAGGGCTCTGAAGAAATTCAAGCACTTTGTCTCCCAGAGCCGGATTACCGTGTTTGTCATCCACCCCGATGTCAGAAATTTCATCATTCAAGGGGAACCGGGTCATAAAAGAGTTGGCTGGATCGCCAAGATTCAAGAATTCGACATAGAAGTTCGACCCACCAAGCTTATCAGGGGCCGGGCCCTTTGTCAAGAACTAGCCA
Organism: Wollemia nobilis; assembly: GCA_028583015.1. Classification (NCBI taxonomy): domain Eukaryota; kingdom Viridiplantae; phylum Streptophyta; class Pinopsida; order Araucariales; family Araucariaceae; genus Wollemia; species Wollemia nobilis. The sequence goes on along the minus strand of JAQPPZ010017220.1, from coordinate 2,536,935 downwards.
GAAGTGCCGCCGCAGAAGTGACCGCTTGTCAGTGGGAAGATCCTATGATGGAGGCCGATTTTGCCAACTCTTCAGAAGAAGCCAGAGACTGGACCGATGACCTAGTGTGGTACTTCAATACTGGGCAATGCCCTGATAATCTCGATGCCTCACAAAGAAGGAGGTTCAGACTCAAGGCTCTGAAGTTTGTACTGCGCCCCGAGGGGCTGTTTTATGCAAACATTGACGGTGTTCTCTTGCGATGCATCAAGGGAACAGAAAAGGAGAAGGTCCTCGAGGAATTCCACTCTGGAATGTCGGGAGGACATCTTTCAGGAAGGCCTACGGCCTTAAAAATCATCAAAGCGGGCTATTATTGGCCCACCCTTTTCGCCGATACACGCGCAGTCTCTCAGAAATGTGAGAAATGCCAGAGGTTTGCTGGCCGCAACAAGAACGCTCCAATGCCCCTCCAGCCGATTCAGGTTGAAGCTCCATTTCAGCAGTGGGGCCTGGATTTCATCGGTATAATATCGCCAAATTCTTCGGCGGGGCATAAGTACATTTTGACTGCCACGGACTATTTCACCAGGTGGGCCGAAGCAATACCCACAAAGCATGCCAACCAGGAGACGGTTATCGCCTTCTTGGAAAGCCTGATTACTCGCTTCGGAATCCCAGAAGCCATAGTGACAGATAATGGTCCGGGGTTTATAGGAGCAGATCTCACGGAGTTCGCTTGCAAGTACAACATTTATCTGAAGACATCCTCTAATTATTACCCGCAGGGTAACGGCTTGGCCGAGTCTACAAACAAGAACCTGATGAGGATTATTAAAAAGACTGTGGAGCGGAACAAGAGATCTTGGCACCTACTCCTCGACAAAGCGCTATGGGCGGACCGTATATCAGTCAAGAAATCCATCGGGACGTCTCCATATGCCCTCGTATACGGGAAAGAGGCAGTCCTGCCTACTCACATTGAGATGCCTGCACTATGGATGCTGGACGACGATAAGGGCAATCTAGACCCCCTGGATGCCAGACTTGCTCAGCTGATACAACTTGAAGAAGAAAGAGAAAAAGCCTATGAGGCTTTTATGAAGCATGCAGGCTCTACCAAAAAATGGTTCTCAAAAGGGTCCACAACAAGGGTTTTCAAGGTCGGAGACCTGGTGCTCAAATGGGACGTCTGGAAAACCAAGCCCGACAACCACGACAAATTCGATTCCTTCTGGGAAGGCCCATTCGAGATTGTCCGGGTGAATCAGTTCAATGCCTTCGTGCTGAAGGATATGGAGGGTCACATCCTCCCGATTCCGGTCAACGACTTTCATCTGAAAGCCTACCACCATTGAAGAAAGAAGCACCGAAAGGTTCCATCTGTACATATTTTATTTTTTGTCATTTCAATTCAGTTGTTTTCTGCATGTAAATATGTGTTTCTTTAAGTTTCTTAAATTTTAGGCTGTTGAGCCAAGTGAGGTCTGCCTCTCCTCCGGATTTGAAAAGGTTTGAGCAGAGAGAAAATATTCTAAGTGCTGAAAAGTTTCCCTCCGTCGCTCGCCTTCCAGGCAAAAGCCTCAAGTCGCCGGTGTTTTTCAGCGATTTCGGTCGGAGAAGAGGAAAGGCAAATTCTCGGCCGAAGCGGCAAAATTGGCTAAGTGTCAAACTCTCGCCTTCCATCGCCCCAGATTACGTGAAAATTCGTCAATTTGCCATGGGGTTGAGCGATTTGCGGCAAAAAATGAGCGAAGGGCCTGTTTTAAAAGGAAAGAGAGCGGAGGAGTGTTTCCAAATTTTTCCAAGTATTTTCGGCTCTCCAGCGCTCACCGAAGGCTTCCCCGCCCTAAAGCGCCCCACTCTTACAGCGATATAGGGCAAAGAGGCCAACATCGTCAAGCAAAGACAGGGAGAAAAAATTTCAAAAAATGTTCTAAGTGTCAAATTTTCCCTCCGTCGCTCGTCCGAAGCTAAAATGCCCTGAAGCGCTCACCTTTTCGGCGATTTGGGGCAGGATCTGGCGAGACAAGGCTTGGTGCCAAAATTGTAAAAAATTATCTAAGTGTCAAATGATGCCCTCTCGCGCTCGCTCAAAGCCAAAACACCCCAAAGCGCTCCGTATGGGGGCGATCCAGGGCAAGGTCCAAAGGAAAAATTTTAAAATGTTTAAACCATCCAAGGTGCCCGCTCGGCTCGCGCCCCTAGGCGCCCCATATCGCTCTCCACGGCGAAAAAAGCCCGGGAGCGCTCATTTTTGGAGCGCTCTAGGGCAGAAAATTATTTTTGCCGGCTGGCCTATCTAGGGGACCGTACAGGGCACATCTTTCAAGAAACGTGTATTAAATGAAAACGGCTGCACAAAATTCAAGGCAGGTTTATGTTTAAAAAAGGGGAAAAGGACATTCTGCAAGGATTTTTTAAGTCCCATCCCACAGATTTTATGCATGGCCAACCTGAGAGAATAGATCGACGTCCACCAACTCCGTGCGCCGGGTAATTAAAGCCGGACACCCGCCATTAAGATACGCCCATGCCGAGCTCGCCCCGATAAAATCAGCTTCTGCAGAAGGTTTACCATACAAAATTCCAAGTGCTCCAAGCTCTGGTAAAACAGTAAATTCGAATTTTACAGATACAGAGCAGCAGTTTGAGTTTTAATTTGCGCCATGGGAAAGAAAGAAGCTGGCGAGCGAAGTGCCGCAGCTGGACAGACAACCTCAAGCACACCTGAAAGCGGACAAGAAAAGCAGAGAAAGGACAAGGGCAAGGCGCAGGCGTCTGAGGCAGATACAAGAAGGAAGGCTCAGCCAGAGCAACCAAAGCAACCTCTCCTGCCGCCCCTTGACAACTGGAATAGGCTCAGAGATGGACCCTATTCCCAGAATATAAATGATTTGCGGAATACCATCAAAGAATGTAAGGATAAAGTTCCTAAATCACACCCACTCGCCGCAGCTTATCATGCGCGCCTGCATTGGTTTCTATGCAGTCAGGTGCACCATTGCCCCGAGTTGATAGCAGCAGTGGCGGATTACTACAACCCAGACACCCGACAGGTCTGCGATTACAGGGGCACACCTCTATTTTCCATTGACTCGGAGACCATTGAGGCAGCTTTCGCGCCAGGCCATGCGCTAGACAAAAATTGCATAGTCAGGAGGGTCAACCTCAGGGAGCAGACGAGCAGATTTGCAGACACTCAATCGATGCGGCAGTTTCTAGAGTCCGAGCTGCATAGGCCACCTCCGCCCCGGCAATGGTCGCAGAACCCTCGGCCCTTATCAACTTTCAAGAGTCCCCATATTTACACCATGCTGGCCTGGGTTCTGGGTTGTGGGTCGGACTCAATGGTCCACCCCTACCAAATTGCTATCGCCGAGTGCCTCCGGCATGAGGAATTTTGCGACCCTAAGCTGATGAAGGGCAACACAAAGCCCGTCTTCTTCGACTGGGCTGATTACTTGGCCCGCGCAATTCACCTCGCCCTCTGCAACTTCAAGGAGAAAAAGTCAGACACTTTAAGGTTTTGCTCATTCTTGGCCTGGCTGTTCCTGTTTCACTTCCATGATAAGATGAGGTCAATTCCAGTTCAGCGTGGGGACGAAAATGGTGCACTGCGTCCGGTTTATGAATGGACCCGGGTGCTATATAGGGAGGAGTCCTATTACAGGTTTAATAAATATTTTCTGAGCCGTGCCCTAAGTATCATCCAAGGCGGTTGCTCGCGTGTCCCGCGCATCATGAGTGAGCACTTCATAACCGGGGAGGTGCCCTTCGGGGATATTTTTCGGCTGACGCAGGGTTTGGTAATCAGAGTCTTCGGATTCACGGGCAAACCCTTTCTGCTGCCCTATTACACCTCAGAGTACCTGTTTGCGCTTGAGGCAGCGCGGCAGATGGACTATACTGACGAAAAATATGGCCAGGGCAAGAAGAAAGGGCATATATTCCGATACCCGATCACATGGGGAGAAGTGGAAATTGGCGTCAATGGGCAGCATCGGTTCTGCACCGCCATACTTTCGAGTTTCGGGCTGATTGAGCTGCCACAACGGTGGAAATACGATCCTCTGGACATTATCAAAAGATTTAAGGGTGTCCAAGAGTTCCATGTCTGCCCTAGAAAGGACATAATGGCCGAGCGCAATAACCCCGAAAGGCAAGACCTGGAGTGGCATATAGAAGATATGCAATCATTCCCGCCATGGCATGACTTTTATGAAATAGAGGCGGAGTATGATCCCGACAACAATGAAGACCATAAGGCGGATGCTGATAACTTCAAAAGGTGGCAAAAGAAGCTGAAAAAGAAGGGATGGACAACTGATAAAATATCAGAATGGTGGGTAATGCGCTGTCGGACAAGGAAGGAAAGATCAAGCAAGAACCTAGATAATGACGACGAATTCTCCGCGCTTTACGATGCACACCATGCCACGTGGCAGCCTATCGTCTTCCGGGACCTCGTGCCCCAAAGCATTCAACGGCTATATAAGGGCCAGAACCCACCTCAACAACCACTTGCATTAGGAGAAGGGTCAAGGAGTGGCATGGAGAGAGGTCAAGGAAAGGAGAAAAGTCAATCTACAGTGCCAATGGTACGACCGGCTCCTGAAAAGCGACCAGCTGAGAAGACTCCACCAAAGAAAAGTTCATTTAAAAGTCCAGCTGCTGCTGTTGCGCAGGCTCCTCCAGAACCACCAAAAAAGAAGCCGAAAATATCTTTCGTACAGAAGGGGGCCGCTTCAAGTGGAACTGCTAGCCCTGCGCCCAACAATCAAGAGGAGGAGGTTCCTCTTAAAAGGAAAAAGAAAAAGAGAACACCTGTGAAGGAAACCACGCAGCAAGGGGCTGTACCCTCTGAAGTCATCAACATACAAGAAAGCACCCCCTCGCAGGGCGAAGACGTAGAGCAGTGGGCGACTCAGTGCATTTCCTCACCAGCCCACACAGGGCTCGCAGGTACGCATTCCGCAATCCTTGAAACTGTTAAGTCCCGAGCTGCGGCACCCTCATCTCCTGCTGCTGGACCCGTCCCCGCGGTCACTTCTTTGGCTAGCGGAACAACAGCCGCCCATTCCATTGCCGCCGCAGCACCCTTCGTAGAAGTCCAACCCTCCGCTGAAATCCAATCTAGCCATCCAGCCTTTGTGCATTCTTCTGAAACCCTAGCCCAGGACCAGTCAGGTGTCGCCGCACCAGAACCCTCACAATCCCCACGACCCTCATCTGTAGCCGCCAACCCAGTTGAAACCCTAGTTCAAAATCCAGAGCGCCCTCTTGTCAAAAACCCTATAGTCGAAACGCCCCTAGAGGAGCCCAAGCCCCAACGACTCATTTCTCCTCGCCTGTTTGCCGAAGGGCATACATCCCGGGGTTACAGCAGCATGGATCTGATCAGAATCATGGACGAGCAACCCCTGATGACTCAGGGTGGTCGCAGCTCCAACAAATGGATGCAGAATGTGAGGAAGAGGAAGGGTGAGGAGCTCGCCCAAGTTGAAAAGCGCTCCAGGGTCGACCCAGATAGGATGATACTCTATAAGGAGAAACGAGTCCCGAAGGTGCGAAAGCCAAGGAAGGACATGACTGATGATGACTATGAGTACATCCCTAAGGAAAAGGACATAAGTAATCTTAACTGGGAGAACACGACAGTTGGGATTCAGGATAGAACTGAGTCGATGCTTGCGAATCACTACCAACTGCAGGGGCAATATTATGAGCTGGAAAATGAGAAATTCAAGCTGGAAGAAGATATGGCGAAGTTGCGAGCCAAGGTGAACGACACTGAGAACCAGTGCCAGCTACTGCAGCAGCGGCTGGAAGCAGCAGAAAAGGAAAAGGAAGAAGTACAGGCCCAAAACGTCAAGCTTCAGGGCCTGTTGCAGCAGACGCAACAACAGCTAGAAGAGCAGGCCGCCAAGGTAAAGACGTTCACCAAGGAAGGGGTAAAGGAAATGCGGCTCCGACTGTTGAAGAATTTTAAGCCCCGGGCTTCTAGGTCCTTGTTCGTCCTTGCTTTTGTTACTAAGATTCAAGAAGTATCTGCCCGGGGTAAGCCCGTGGTAGAGGAGGCCGAACGCCAGACAGAGGGCTGGCTCGATTTAGCGCTCAAGGCTGGGAACCTTGAGCGTCGCGGTCTCCAAATTTCCCCAACAGACCCTCTTGCCGATGATTGGGCAGCCGCAAGGGCAACCTTGCATTTTTATTTTGAAAAAATTGAAAAGATTCAGAAGGCCAGGTCTATCCTGGATAAGTTGGAAAGAGAGAGGGACTTTTGCCAGGCTTCCTTCCAAACCCTAGCGTCGCATGGGTTCCCTAGCTTCACTGACGCTAACGGGAACATCCTCCCTGAAGAAGAGCTGCAGCCGAAATGGAATGCCTTTGAGGCAGACACAACAGACATTGATGGGTGGACTGATCCAATCCAGGAGGCCCAGGTGATGCAGCTCTCGGCCAGGTTTTGTCAGATCCGCTCCTGCTTCACCACTTTGGACCTGAAGGTGGAACAAATTGATACGCTCCAAGTTGAGTTTTTCAGGCACCTGGTGGAGGACATCAGTGCTTTCAAGCCAATTCCAGAAGAGGCCTGGACTCGGGTTCAGTCCGCATTCGATGAGATACAGGAGCGCCTCGTCCCGGCTGAGCAGGAGCAAGAAGAAGAAGGCCAGGGAGACCAGTCAGAAGGAGGAAGTGAAGAAGAAGAGCGCGCTGAGGAGAGCGCCGATGAAGAGGTCCTGCCTGGGCAAGGCCAGAAACAAGGTCAAGCAGGGACCGGGGGTGACTCCGTGGCCCAATGAATAAAGGCCTGGGTCCTGGCATCGAGGCGAGCTCGATACCCCGCGAGCCGCCAGGAATGTTGCCACATTTTGCAAGGGGTGTGAAATTTTGAAAATTCTGAAAATTTTGTTATCTTCCGGAATCGGCCCTAAATCGCAGCAGCTAGGCAACGATCTGAAGCAATCTGCCAATTTTGGGCGCTTTAGGGCAAATTTGAAAAAGTTGAAAAATTGATGCTTTTTTTGACTAAGTATAAAAATCTTCCCCAAATCGTTGTTCCTTGGAGCGCTTTGGAGTAATTTTGCCAGCCTAGAGCGCTTTGGAGCAATTGTTGGGAAAAAAGGTGAAATGGCCAAAATCTAAGTTTGGAAGTTCCCTAGATCGCTGGTTTGGAGCGCTCCGGGCTATTTGCGCTTGGAGGTTTAGGATTGTGAAAGGAATGCTAAGTGTGGGATAAGGCTGTTTATCTTTGAGCGCTTGGGAAGGTTTTGTGATGGCCAAGGAGAAGACAAAGAGCCCAAAATATCCTAAGTGTAAAATGAGCCCTAAAGCGCTGCAGTATCGAGCGCTCCAGGGCAAAATTGCAAAGGTTGAGCGCTTTGGGGTATTTCTTGAACACTTAGTGCAAAAAGGGAAAAGAGGTCAGTTTTGGTTAAGGAATGAAAAGCGCCCTAAAGCGCTGTTGTCTGGCAGCGCTAGAGGGCAAATCCACCTATCTGGAGCGCTTCAGGGCAGCATTTTGACACTTACAAAAATGTTGAAGATTTTGGCAGCCAGGCAGCTCCAGGACAGCAATGTTTCTTTTTGAGCATTTTAATGTTGTTTCCCGCCCAAATCTTTCCAGCTAAGCAGCTAACTTCCCCAGAGGAGAAAAGTCAAGATTTTTCGGGATCAGGGCCTATTTAAGTACAGCCAAGGCCATACTTAAGCGGCATAGTGGGTGACCATTGAAGACAAACAGTAGCGGGCATTTGAGGCAAAATACCGCTGCATCCACCACATTAATGGGCCATCCCCTCCCAGCTACCAAACCTGTCAGAAGCCATACCGGAATCAAGGAAAAGCATGCTGCAAATACAGATACGGCCGACAAAGATCAAACCTGGCCGCTTTTTGCAGGTTTGGGCATCTGTGCCCACATTGTAATCTGGGGGAAATTCTGCTATAAATAGCAGTTCATTCTATTGTAATAGGGGGGAACATATTGCTAAAGAGAGTTGCTGTAGCTAAGACTGTTTGCTTCAAATACAATCCATACTTTGGCTCCAATTGTGTCTCTTTCTTTTATGCTGCCTTATCCGTGTCATTTCTGCATTTACTCATTTATTTTTCTGATTGCTGTCATTCTGAATTCTGGATCGCAGCATTGGCAATTATCTGAGCCTGGAATGCATGTTTAAGGATACATAGGGAAGAATCTCATAACTGGTTTCTGTTACATGTATTGTTTTGATTGTTGTTGGTTTAGTTGCTAGTTAGTGACTGTGCTGCTTGTTCTTTCCCAAAGCTGATAAATCACCGTTTCTATCCCTTAACTCTTTTATTTCTTTCCAGTTCTCTTATCTTGAAACCGAAAAGTTACATAGGAAGTCGGCCTTCTCCGGAGATTGGCACGGAAGGCATTCCTTCCTTCCGGCCTTTCAAGCTGTTGGGCGAATCGAGGGCACAATAACACCAAATCCTTTCCTCATGGCAGATTTGTAACCAACACTAACTCTGAAGGCTGTGAAGCATGCTAAAATTTGCCTTTAGGAATGAGAAAATACCTAAGAACCAACAACGAAATCATTAACCAGAGGACCAGAAATGCAATGTTGAACTAACATTGTAGACTGAGAAGCATGCCAAACTTTGCCTTTAGGAAAGAACTCCCTATGGTGCTTCACAACACATCCTTCACACACTTCACAAGGCAGATCAATTGATGGAAGATCATTAACCATATGAAGATGATTCGTACCTCAAGGATCAAAAATTAGTGTGCCTCAAGTGTTGATGCTACAAATCACTAATATCATTTGCCTTAGCAACTGTAGCAACAAAAACCTTTTGATCCAAAGATGACAGAGCCTCACCAAGCTTATATAAATGATTTGTCTCATCACAATGCCCTGAATCAACCTTGGAGTCATCATGAATGCCCTTGACAACCCATCTATTTGACTGAATTCCCCCTGGTGGTGTGAGTGATGGGATAAATGGAGAGAAGGTTGGATCCAACTCTTGGAACATAAACCTCACCAAATTTGTCTAGGCCAATAGTGATATCACCGCATTCTAAAACTGTAAAACTCCCAAGTTTGAATTAGCACCAACAACAACTCTATCTCCACGATATTTCTAACCATAGTCGGAAAAAAGATGACAATGCTTAGTCATATGCCTTGTAGCTCTAGAGTCGACAATCCATTCTTGAGATGAGGATATGCCAAGTGCATGGCCACATGTGCACTATGTGAGGTATTGCCATATTTTGAAGCTCCAAGAAGTTCTTTGTCACACCTAGGTTTCTTGGGTGTCTTAAGTTTTTGAATCATGACAAGTAAGGGTTTTGTGACCCTCTTTCTTGTGAAAACCATAATATTGCTTCATTGAGTTTTTCTTGAAGGGATTTTGACCATCATTATTAGCTTTCTCTAATTCACTCTTAAATACTTTGGTGCATCTTTGAGATGCATCTGTTCCTGGGTTGGAAGCTTCTGCCATATTTTTCAAAGAAACCTAATGCTAAATAGACTGGCAAATACCTGATAAACTTAAGGCTTTTCGTTTTTCTAAAAAACAATGGAATGCTGTGAGCAACAGTAGCAGAAGTCTCATAGACAGGAGAATGATAATTGAAAAGAATATTTGCATACTAAGAATTTTTATTGACTTCTAGTAGTAGCAGTTTCAGCTTTAGATTTTTGAACCATGCTATGTACTCCTCAACACTATCTAAGTCTTCCAAACTCGAGATTATCCTGTTGACCTGTGTGATATTGACCTTCAAAAACAGTTCTGATATCATGTAATGGTATGGACTAGCTAGGACTTGTTGTCACATTTTGCACGGGGTGCAATGTCTTCAGTGTTGTAAATGTGCTGCTCTTCTTTTTCCCTCTTCCCCTATTTTCTTTCCTTCTCCTCTCCCTTTCCTTTTCTTTCCCGCATTCTCTTTCTTTCCCCCCTTTTTGGAGTCCCAGTTGATTTTTCAACTTTCCAGCAAGTTACCTAAAAAATGGCTAAGTGTTGGTGCGAAGTTCGCACTTCGCCCAGTCTGGGTGCGAAGTTCGCACTTCGCCCAGTCTGGGTGCGAAGTGCGCACTTCGCCCAGTTTTGGTGCGAAGTCTGACTTCGCCCCACTTTCTGGGCGCACCTTGCAACTGGCAGATTGACAGGCTGGCAGGCTGACAGAAGACGACAAAAGGCCGGAGCAGAGTCCGTACGGCGGCAGACACCAGTTTCCACCTGTGCGCAGCCCGACTTCGCAGTAAAGTCGGAGTGCGCCCTTGACAGGTGCGCAGTAGGGGAACAAACCCAGAATTTGACCAAGGCATGAAGGCCTTCCCGACTGCACTGTTTTCTGCCCGCGCAACCCGAGGCGCTCTGATCCCAAGCGAAGTTGGACGGACTGCCTTCCAAGGCAGACACGTGTCACACAGTCATCCATCATCTGACAAGTGTCCAGCTTCGGGATTAGAGCCGAAACGTGCCGAGCAAAAGGACAAGCATGGGCTGCATTACCTATGCCAGTAGCCTCATTCAAAGCTGATCTGAGGTTTCACCTGCTCCAGCTACCCGCATCACTGCCAGATTGAAGTTCTGCCCAACACACCGCCATGTAGTTGTCCAGCTTCCAGGAAGACCATGCTGCGGGTACAGTCCGGTCCGACAAAAGGTCAGCATTTGCAGCTCTTTCGCCGCTTTTGTCAGCTTATGTTTGACTGGGACTTTGTACCCATTAATGTAACGGGAGGGACTCGGGCTATAAAAGCCCACCGTGAATTCATTGTAAAGGGTGGAAGGGGAATGTCTGTTAGGGAACCACTGTGCCCATTGTAACCGTGCTTCTGCTTATAAATATAATCTGTATGCTTGGTTCTGTTCTGCTGCTTCTGTTTTTTATGCTGCCTTTCTTTATATTCATGCCTTAGGCTAACTTGTGTCATGGCTCGTTGATTCATTTCAGCATTTGATGATCAGGTGCCTCTAGCATTGCTTGTTTAAAGCACCCCTTGTACTTCATGAATTAAAAGGATACATAGAATAGCTGTAGTAGCTAGTTCCATCAGTTGTGTGTTTTGTTGCTGGTCCGTATCTGGTGATCGGTGCGCTGCCGTACTGTTAGTTCCTTGTAGGGAATGTCTGTTAGGGGGCCATTGAAGCTATGCGGTTAAATTCTCTACATAAACACATATACCTGGCTCTGATATCTCTATGATTGCTTTCTACCCATGTCAGTGTCCGTAGGTGGTGATTGACGTGTTGCCGTACTGTTAGTTCCTTGTAGGGAATGTCTGTTAGGGAGCCGTTGTAGCCGTGCGTACATTGCTTGGGTATCGGAAGTATACGTTAGATTTTGCAGTTCTTTGTCATGCTTTGTGTTTATATGCAGTAAGTAGCGGTGATTGGTGTGTTCCCGTACTGTTAGTTCCCCCCACCAACCTTTGAATATATTTGTAAATCTCTTTCTGTACATTTATTTCTTTCCTGTACTCTTAGCTTAAATCAGAAAACCCCCCAAAAGGAGCCGGCCTTCTCCGGAGATTGGCGCGGAAGGCATCTCTTCCTTCCGGCCTTTCATGCTGGTGGGCGAATCTGGGCGCATTAACCCAAATCCTTTCCTCATGGCAGATTCGTAACCAACAGGACTCAAACCTAGTTCCTGCCATGTGTTTTGGGGTTGCTCTATCACTAAGCTATCAACCCTTCTTGGATTGCCCTATACTTCGGGTGTGGCTCATTTCTTCAGCACCTCTTGCCTGAGCCACATTGTTGGTGCTTGGGGCTCCTAGCTATAACTTGGTTCTGATACCATGAAGAAATTCAAAATAACTGAGCAGAATAAATACAATAGCCAACTTGCAAAAAAATTAAAATAATGCAAACACCAACATCGAAAAAGTGAACACAAGATATGATGTGGTGCCCTAGACACCAAAATAACTTTTCTAATGATTGAAAGAATTCAAACTGTTGTACAAAATGATGAGTGAGTGAAGGTATAGATACGCTTCAAAATACATTAATACGGATCCCAATAACCATCAAACCGTCATATTTTTGGTCTATTGTTAATACATGGATCACCTTACAAGGTGAATATGGACCCTTATGCCATTACAAAAGTATAACATAAGAATACCTTCACAGCTGTGGCCAAGTGAATGATTACACATTTCAACACAGGGCTAGTATGGACTATGGTATGTGGAAGTTGACACCTTTATATATCCATCGTTGTCATAGAATTTATATTGCTCACCGCATGTAGGGTATAAAAGAATCATTCCAGTTGTGTAATATTATTGGTATTGCCGAGGCTTTTCAAACTGATGGCTGCTTGTCATTGAAGTGAATCTGGGCAGCATGATAGACAGTATCTGGTTTACTTCAGTGGCATTCTCAAGGTCCATATGATGCTTGGGACTTGTCTGCATGGTCTATATAGACGTTCCACTCCCCATGAGGTGTTAGATAGGCATTTTTCCTTTTCTATATAGGGCAAAAGATTGGCAAGAAAAAAATTCCTTTTGGCAAGACATGTCAATGTAAGAGTTACAGCAATGGCATTCCTGAGGGATTTATTTTGGACACAAATGTTTAGCACAACAAATGGACTAGTATTTGAAGAACTTTGTAAATTGATCCTTGATAGATGCCTTCTCAAATTGTAACTGCAACAAGAAGGATCTTATTGGAGACATTGGAAATGGGCCAATGGGAAGTCTCCACAAATAGGCTATAGAACACTTGAATGCCCAAGCAAGGTTCACACTAATCATTGCCCTTATTTTGAAAAACTGTTGGGAAGCTAATGATGTAGAAGTTGGATGGCAAAGACGCTTTTATTCTATCTGAAATTCATGAGCTTCTTTTAAACACAAAATTTTTGGGTGGTTGATTCTGCATCAGTGCTTAGCTGTCAAAGCTCAACAAAAGTAAATCAGATTTCAGAATTGTCTCGCCTTTGGTGTGGGCAAGAAGAGTCAATTAGCCATTTTTTTGGGCAATGTTCTGCAGCCAAGAGATTTGGTCTTGGCTTCACAATAAATTCAATTTCTTTTGTCAATCCTCTTTCATTGTGTGGGTCCTTTTCAGGGGATTCTTGGATGGTCAGTGGGGATAATAAAATTATTTGGTAGCCTTTCTGTTTGGCCATAATTAGCTTCTTTTGGAAGGTGAACTATAAGTCAGCTTTCCACAAGTACAAGGTTATGAGTTTGATTCCCCTTATTCTCAGTGTTGCTATGCCATTGCAAGTCTATTAGCAAGCTGTTGTAAATAAATTTGAAACTGGGTACCTTGCCATGGCCCCTGGTTTGGGCTTTTGGATAAGGACCCATATCCACAAGGTTGATTTGAATTTGGTTAAAGTGAAGTTTCTATTGTTCTGAAAAGACGGCAACTTTCTGCAAATTTTTGTTAAATTCAATTTAAAGCAAGGCTTCATTTCTTCCAATTTTCCCCAAAAAACAATTGAAGAAGAAAAATGTCTGAAAATGTTCTAATTCCCTTCTTCTTAGCATGACATAAATTTGGCCACATTTGTGTCAATTGAAAATAAGATTCCACAAAAATTTTGTAAAGGGAAAGAATTGTTAGTTTAAGTTTATATAGGCTTCTAAAGTGATTTTTACAAAGTCCCAAGCTTTCCATAAAGTTCTAGAGAAGATAGTAATTTGCATGTCTATCAAAAAAATTCCACAGACAAAATCAGGACATTGGAGCCTTTTTCCATTTTTGTTTTCCTTTAGAAATGTTATTATTAAGAAACACTTTCTAGGTCTCATTGGCGACCCATTGCCAATAATAACTATGAGAATACATTTAGCAGAAAGGGAATGTCTTGCGACCTGATATACTTCAAATGACAGCCATCCTCAACTCCAGACAAACACCAGAGATACCATTTAGTGGCACGCCTCTTATTCAGATCTGACCTGGTACTAGTGTCTAATGTAATATATGACCATTGTTCACCATATCTCCAAAAACCATTACTGAGTGCTATCTGTGCTTATGCACTTAAACATTGTTCTAACCTGAGGTAAACATTAAGCACAAATTCATAAAGTTGTGCATTGGTTCCTTATGCAAGGTTTATGGTCTTGCCAGAATGTGAGCACGTCTATTCATATGCCAGACTATATATCTTGTTGGAGTTTATTATATTATTTTGTACTTGTAAATATTTGTATAGTTTGTAAATATGAGTCATTTAGAGAGTTTGTCATTTAGTAATTATTAGAGGTTTGTCATTATTAGAAGTTAATAAAATATATTTCTCTTATGAGAAATATGAAGAGTCATATCTCCTGTGAGTTTGAGGAGATGGAGAGTTAGTGAAAGTAGAAAGGTCAAGAGTCTTGTGAATGTGAAGAGTCTCATATCCAAAGTGTATATATTGAAGACAAAGCATTGTAATGGGTGATCGAATAAGCTTTGCAATACATTGTATTTGCATTGCTTAAGTAGATATATTTATCAATAATATTTTCAGTGAGTTATTGTTCATTGTTGTTGTTATGGATTGAATGTATGTCGTTGTGTGAGGATTTAAGACTAAGATCCTGTGAAAAAAATGTTTATATGCTGTGAGTGCTTTGAGAAAAAAAAGTGTTTGAGAAGAACTTGTGTTGAAGCAAGGTTGAGAGAAACTGGGTTGAAGAGTGCACCCGATAATTGAGAGGAAAAATAAGATTGAATCCATGCTAAGAAGATCGGACAAGTTTTTTTACCAAAGCTGAGAAGAATACTAGAGCAAAAGACATTAAAGTTGTCAAAAGTTGAAGGAGACGACTAGAAAGGAATGTGAGAAATAATTGTTACGACAAAAGTTAGAGCCCCGAGCCATGAATGTTTAGCTAGAGCGTTGGAGGAATCTGTAAAGCATTTGGGAAACACCTGGTGAGAAAGAAGATAAGGAGACTGCATCAAGGAAGGCACCGAGTTCCTTAGTGAGAGCGCCCATTGAAGAAAATGTCACGACTGAGAGGAGAAGTACTGCTGGAAGAGAAGCTTTAGTATGAGAAGTTACAGTGAGAGAACAATGTAGAAGGCAGGAAGAAACCTTGAGAGGAACGTCCTAGAAAGCTCAGTGGAGCAGGCATTCAAGGCCGAGAAGAAACATAAGCAAAAGGAGCAGATGAATCTTGTGCAATTTGGAGAGCTATGCCAAAAGGAGAGAGCGTGTTGGTATGCAATAGGTAACACTTCCTGTTTGAGCATAGAGGAACCAGTCAGATTAATGTCAATGTGGAAGGTGTAACGCCTATATTGCAGAATGATGGAATTTCAAATCATCCTAGAAGAAATTAAGTCCGAGACATGCGCTACCTAAGGTACATACTTTTGGCTTAGAGAATTTTCATACAACAATGAGTATTTAATTAAAAAGGAGGCACATTTATAAGGTGAAGGAAGGGATATTTTAAAAAGGAGAATAATTTGAAAGTGAGATATTTGAAGAAGAGAATTGAAATATTTAAAAATTGGATGAAGTTATTATTTAAAAGGAAGAAGAGTTAAATATTATATTGGAGAAGAATTATTAAAGTGAAAGAATAATTAAATTGGGAGGAAGTCTATTTGAAAGAAATTAATTATATTGAAGATAGAGTTGAAGAAAGAATTTGTTTAGTGAAGAGAATTGTTGAGATAAAAATATTGAAGAAAAATTAAAGTGAAGAATAAAATTGAATTGAAAAAGAATATTAAATTTGTGGAGGTACCAATCATTGTCAATGATATTGTTGGAACAAAAGAAACAATAATATAAATATGATATGTGGATGGATAAGCATGTATGAATGGGATAAGATGAAAGAAATATTGATGTTAACAAGGACAACACTAAATGAACTCTTCTAAAAAATTATGAGTTGAAGCTTTCCAAAAACAATTCCAGATGTGATCAGAAAAGGGTTTGAATTTGTTTAGCAATTGATCTCGGAATAGAGTCACTACCAGAGTTAGAGTAGGAAGACCAAGATCAGAATCAAAGACTGAAAGTATACCAAATAATGTAATATGGGGGGGGGTTGGAGTTTATTACATTATTTGGTACTTGTAAATATTTATAAATAGTTTATAAATATGAGTTATTTAGAATTTGTTATGTAGTAATCATTAGAGGTTTGTCATTATTAGAAGTTAATAAAATATATTTCTCTTATGAGAAATATGAAGAGTCATATCTCCCATGAGTTTGAGAAGATGGAGAGTTCGTAAAAGTATAAAGGTTAAGAGTCTTGTGAATATGAAGAGTTTCATATCCAAAGTGTATATATTGAAGATAAAGCATGATAGAATAAGCTTTGCAATACATTGTATTTACATTGCTTAAGTAGATATATTTATCAATAATATTTTCAGTGAGTTATTGTTCATTGTTATTATCATGGATTGAATGTATGTCATTGTGTGAGGATTTAAACTTAAGATCCTGTGAGAAAGTTGTTTATATGCTAACATGTCTAAAGGCTTCTCTTGGTCCCTTTTTCCATAATTAATCCTTGAAATAAATATTCTTTCATAATCATCACTGCGGAAATTAGAAAATGCAAATTTCATGGTCCTGCATCCTATCCTACTCCATACAGATGATGGCTCACTTTTTGACAAAGCCAAACAACAGAATGCCATTGATAATGAATTCAACAAACAGGCAGAGAGCCAAACTGATCAAAGTAAATGACAAATAGTTCTGATG
This sequence comes from Wollemia nobilis, assembly GCA_028583015.1. Lineage (NCBI taxonomy): Eukaryota > Viridiplantae > Streptophyta > Pinopsida > Araucariales > Araucariaceae > Wollemia > Wollemia nobilis. The sequence goes on along the minus strand of JAQPPZ010017220.1, from coordinate 2,520,254 downwards.
ACCAGCTTAAGTGATAGTAATCATCATACTTAATCAATGTAATATAGGACATCTCATGAAGCTTCTTCAATTACCTCATTATCATTTTTTAACCCTTATTTTTTTTAATAGGTTATATGTGGCTTCTATTGGGGCCACTCCCATCAAAATACCAAAATATTACATTTGCTATAGCATACATTTTTATCATGGTTTTTTCATTTCTTTTTTCTCTTAAATATATTCTTCAACTTCCTCAAAGTGCTATGTTTCCACAATCAACTCTTTGACATCATTTTGATTAAGACATAAAATCTCACTTGGCCAGTTGTCTTCTAAAATTTGAATTTCATGGGGATGTAGATCAACACCATAATTCGCTAATTTATCTGCTACTCGATTTCCTTCTCTATAAATATGCTCACATTGCCAAGAGATTGCCTCTAGTAATAGATGATGAACATCAACAATAATATTATTTTTTATCCAGTCTCCACATCCATTTTTGTTAATAACATTGATGATAATTTGTGAGTCCCCCTCAATTGAAATATATTTCCATCCTTTTTCTGCTGCAATTTTAATCCCTGTAAGAAGTGTCCTAGCCTCTGCATAGTTGTTAGTTGAAGTTCCATATGATTCTGAATAAGTGAGGAGAATTTTGATTTCACTATTTCTAAAAACACCACCTCCACCAGCTTTTCTTGGATTTCCTTTAGAAGCACCATAAAAATTAATTTTGATAAACCCAATTTCTGGACATTTCCATTTTACCAGTGTTCCACGAGGACGCGTCCCCCTCCCGAGGGACGCGTCCCCCCGTCCCCTGCGTCCCCGGCACGGGGGGACGACATTGGGGACGTTTCCCCCGTATCCCTTTTGGGGGACGGCTGGGAAACGTCCCCGGGGACGCTTGAGGCCTACGGCCTCCCGTCCCCGGGACGTCCCCTATTTTGGGGCGTCCTTGGGGACGGCTGGGAACCTTTGGAAGGTGCCCAGCCGTCCCCCATGGCTGGGCATCCTCAGCCAAAAGAAAAACTGAAAAAAAAAATTAAAAATGAAAATTTAATCTGTTCTTTAGTACATAATGTCTTCTTTAATCTGTTCTTTAGTAAATTGTTGAAAATGATGACTTAGACTTTCCACAAATGAAGATTAAAGCAAAAATTACAGTATTCTAAAATTACAGTATTCTAAAGCAAGTCCTTAGCCAATCTGTTCTATGAAGATTAAAGCAAAAGTTACAGTATTCTAAAATTAGAAGTGAGGGATAAAGATTGTTGATATGATAAGCGGAGATCACTGAATAACATAAAGAGTAACAAAGAGAGACCCTACTCATACTAGTGAAAATTACTTAGAAAGAAAGGAAGTTTCTTAATGTTTGCAAATGATCAAAGCAGGTATTTGGACTCAAATACTACATTGTGTAACAACAGTCTGGAGAGAGCTGGAAATAGTGTTCCAAAGAAAAACCAAGAATACAAAATTAATAAGCATAAATTTACAAAATCCATTTAAATAAGGTTAATCAAAATCTTTTGAGAAGGAAGCTAACAAGGAAAAAAATAGTTAAATTGTAGGATGTTAAAAAGTGAAACAAGCAAGTTTTACAGGACTTAGAACAGCGTGCCTCTTGATTGCATTTTTGAAAATATTTTTAGATCATGGCTTTGCATGTCTTAATTCAGGTTCATAATTCAGAAAATCATGTAAGGTAAAAACATGATGAAGCTGTTGGCTAGTAAAAGCGGCATGATAACTCTTACTGGAATGGCACTTTATTTGGTGGGGAAAAGACCTTGGTCTAAAATGCTTCTATTGCTGATTTATCTAATGTTCAAGAATGAAGATTTTGTAAAACAAATAGCATCCAATTAGATTCATGTTCACTGTTTTGCTTTTACGTGTGTTCCATTGTTGCTATAAATGGTTATTGATTTGCTGCAAAGTGGCCTAAATTGTTTGCTTTGCATACACTTCTATTGAGAAAATACAGATGAGGAATGCTTGGCATCAACTTGTCTTATTCTTACAAAGAGACAAATCCCATTGAGTTTAGGACATTGACTACAATGAGAAAATTCTAACTATTGCTTTAGGACATTGACTTCAATGACAAATCCGCTTATTTTAGAATACTGTAACTTTTGCTTTAATCTTCATAGAATACTGTAACTTTTGCTTTAATCTGTTCTTTATGTTCTTTAGTACATTGTTGAAAATGATGTGTAAAAGCTGAATAATGTGGCATTCATTACTTAAGCAATAGCAACTAATTTGGATAACTGTTAGAGATTGGCAGATTGCACTTGATATCCTTGGCTGAACCTTCAAGTTATATTTGTTGAAACAATTAAATGGCTGCACTTAGTAACTAATATCAATATGAATATCCTAATATCATTTTTGTTGTGTGTAGAATTTTGAATGTGTAGATTATTCTAAATTTCTAAAAAAATTCAATTTTTATAGTATTATACTAGTCGTCTCCCCCAGCCGTCCTCGAGCTGTCCCCTAAAATTGGGCTGCCATCCCCTGCCGTCCCCCGAAACCTGTCCCCCCGTCCCCCAGGCTCGTGGAACCTTGCATTTTACCATAGATCGAAGTAGATCCTTTGTTTTAATTCCGTTGTCACAGATGAATCTTCCATGTATGTTCAAATCCTGTAGCCAAGTTATTAGCATTTCTTTTTATGCAGTTGAGACTTCGCATGATGAGCACCATATTTTTAGACATTCTGCAAGAGAGGCATTGATACGGTTCCAAACTTGGGCATGATTTTGATATTTATTTAAAAAATTCTATTATTCCTTTCAAGCCATAAATTCCAACAAATAATGGTAGGGCCAATCCTCCAAAGAATACATAATGCTTTAGTTTTGAAATATTTTATTCAACATTTTATCAACTCTTTCAATGTTGATGGAGATACCCAATATAATTTCATATTTTTTAAAAAGTAACCCCAATTGGTGTGAGCAAACGGACAATGAAGAAGTAAATGGTCTGACGTTTATAAATCCTTCTCACACAAGGCACATCTAAAGGGTCCATAATATCCTCTTCTCTGTAGACTCTCTCCTGAAAGAATCTTACTTTGAACTGCTAACCAAAGAAATGTTGAGGCCTTAGGGAGAGCCTCTAATGACCAAACATTTTTCCAAAAAATATCTTTGGGAGAAGGAAATTTTGATTGTTCTAAATCCTCATATCCCAACTTTACCGAGTATCCACCATCCTTTGATAAGTTCCAAACCAATTCATCTTTTCGTGTAAAAATTGGCAAATAAAACTCTGGAAGCATATTTTGAAGTTCATTTGCAATTTGTTTGAGTTCCTCTCCTTCAACTAGGTCATTAAAAGAAATCCATGATCTGGAGTTTTTGCTCATAATAATATAATATTTGACCTTTGGACCTTTACATGCTAGGCACATTTGAGCCAATGGTTTCTGTTGCCACATTTTGCACGGGGTGCCATGTTTTCAGATTTTGTAAGTAAGCTGCTCTTCCTTCCCTCCTCCTTTTCCCTTTCTCCATTTTTCCCTTTCTCCCTTTCCTGCAGTTTCATTCCTCCCTTTTTCCCTTGTACTTCCCCCAGTCAAGTTCCCAAAACTGAGCAAGTGTTCCCTGAAAAATTCTAAGTGTCAGGGCGCAACCCGACTTCGCAGCGAAGTCGGGGTGCGCCCTCAAGTCTGAGCGCAGTCGGGAATGCGAAGTGCGAAAGCAGACAGGAGGTGAGCAGAATTTGACTAAGTGTGGGAGCGCAACCCGACTTCGCAGCGAAGTCGGGGTGCGCTCTTCTTCCTGTGCGCACTTGGGAAAGCAGTGTGCAGAAAATCGGCTAAGTGCTGGGGCGCAACCCGACTTCGCAGCGAAGTCGGGGTGCGCTCCCCTTTTGGTGCGCAGTCCGAACAGCGGCAAAATCAGCTTAAGTACCGGTGCGCAACCCAACTTCACAGCGAAGTCGGAGTGCGCCCTTTGACCGGTGCGCAGTTGGGTAAGATTCATCAAGCAAGCCAGAAATTGGCTAAGGCACGGAGGCCCTCCCCAACTGCGTTGTTTCCCACCTGCGCTACCCGATAGCGCACTGATCCCGGGCGAAGTTGGATAAACTGCCTTTCAAGGCAGACAGGTGTCACTCATCAGAATTCGACAAGTGTCCAGCCTCGGGATCCGAGCCGAGATGTGACGGGATAAAGGACAAGCATGGACAACATCACCTACGCCATCTGCCCCCATTTAAGCTGATGTAAAGTTCCATCTACCACAGCTACCCGCATTCCTATTGACCAGAGGTTTGACCCGACGCACTGCCACGTAGTTGTACAGCTTTCAGGGAGACCTTGCTGCAAGTACAGTCCTCGCCGACAGGAGTCAGCATCAGCAACTCTTCTGCCGCTTTTGTCAGCTATTGTCTGGTCTGGGACTTTGTGCCCGTAATTGTAATCGGGGGGAACTTGGGCTATAAATAGCCACATCATTTCATTGTAAAAGGGGTGGAAGGGGAATATACTGCTAGGGAACCATTGTAGCTATGCGTTTGCTTCTAAATACAAGACGCATACTTGGCTCTGCTTACTGTCTTCATTTTGTATGCTGCCTCTCCTTGTCATTTCTGCCTCATGTTTCTTATTTCATTGCTTACTGTTGTACTGAACTCTGGACTCCAGTATTTGGTGATTAAGTATTCCTGGAATGCATAGATAGAGGATACATAGGATGAATGATAGCTGTAGTTTCTATGGTGTGTTTTGTGTTTAAATTGTTGTTAGTAGTGGTGATTGATCGTTGTCGTGCTGCTTATTCCCCCCACCCAACTCCAATCACATTTGGATTCTCTTTCCGCAATTTATCTCTTTCCTGCACTCTTAGCTTACACACTAAAAACCCACAGGAAGCCGGCCTTCTCCGGAGATTGGCACGGAAGGCATTCCTTCCTTTCGGCCTTTCAATCTGGTGGGCAAATCTGGGGTGCATTATACCAAATCCTTTCCTCATGGCAGATTCGTAACCAACAGTTTCTCTGGCACGCCCGGTGGGACATGGAAGTTTCCCACCCCAAGACAGAATCGAAGCACTGGTGTTCGCTTCATTGCTGTTAAAAATCAGAGCACCTGGCGACTCTGCAAGTACCTGAATACTCTCTGAGTCCGTGAAGACCGGTCCGAACGCCTTCATGCAAACGAGAAGGTGGCGAGCAAGGAATCCGGGAAACCAACCTGACCTTTATGAAATTGACATTGCCGCTCCAGGAGAGCGCGTCAGGCTGGCTGATCACCAAGCTCGCATAGAAGAGCCTGAAACCGAAATTGAAGAGGCCGAGGGTGAAGAGCAATCTACATCCTCGGACCGTACCGATACCGAGTACACTACCGGAGGAGAAGAAGACATGGCTGCCCAGCGAGCGATGATGATCTCTTCCTGGCGGTAGACTCTACGGGGCCCTTGGCCCTAGTCGGACGAAAAGGTGCCCCCGCTGCCTTAAAGTCCATCCCTACATACGATGGCTATGGCAAGACGGCGTACGAACACATCTAGGACATTCTGGCCCTGGCTGCGCTACATTCCATCACTGACGAGGGTGTGAAGACCCGTCTGCTGGCCCTTTCCCTAAGGGGAAAGCTTCTCTACTGGTGATCATTGCAAGAGGGATCTATCACGGGGTGGCGCCAGCTGGCCGGCAGGCTCGTGAAAGGATGCAACGAGTTTGCTGATCCCTCTTCCTTGTTGCATCAGTTCCAAAGCATCCATCGACACCCCCAAGAGGAGGTGTCGGACTTCAACATCAGGTTTGCGAGGTCTTGGAAACGAGTACCTCACGAACTTCGACCTTCAGCACGTCAGGTTGCGCACTACTACCTGAGGTCTTTCAACTCAGACATCTGCCTACTGCTGAAGATAGCCCGAATCGACTCATTCCCTGCCCTCTACGAGGCTGCCCAGCAAGCTGAAATGGATATCATCTCCATAGGTAGGCTCCCTCATAGGGTACAACCACCCATTTACCCTGACTTTCCTCAGTCCCAGTACCCATCGGCTTCTGGTGTGATGCCGTCCACTTCAGGATAGCAACCCCAGCAGCAATGGAATCCGGTGCCGGTCGTAAACCCTTACGGCCCGCCACAAATTCATTATCCTAATCCGCCTCATTCCCCTCTGCATTATCCAGCACTCCCAGCTCCCCCGCAGTATGCGCAGTATTCTGCACCTCCTCCATTGGTTGCATTACCTCCGCCAGCTCGCTTGCCGCCTCCAGACAATGATATTCAGAACAAAATCCTCCAGGAGGTACGGGCTCTGGCCTCTGGATATCACACCATGTCCAATGACATGACTATACTAAAGAAGAAACAGGCCCAAATGGACCTTGTTCCAAGGAGGCCATATCCTCCTCCGGCACTGACAAAAGATCGAACCGTAGAACAGCAACTGCAGAGGCGCCCCCCTACAAGAAATGCTGCCATCGAGGACCAACCTGGTACTTCGACCGAGTCAGCCGGTGCACCACGTGCAACGACCCGCATTCGGAAGAAGACGCACACTGCATCAGCATTACCTCCAGACCCTGGCAGGCAGCGCCATAGAGGACGAAGAACTCTATATGATCCTGGACGACGAAGGCAACTTTGCCGTCCCAGAGGAAGATCTGGTGCCACCCCCTGCCAAGGAAGACATAAAGCCTACTGAAGCTGCTGCAAAGCCCTTGAAGGTATACACCAGAAGAGACAAGGCGCAACCTGCTGGGCTGCCACTTGACAAGAGGCTGTGGCCTTACACAGCCAAAGAGAAAGCTCCAACAGTCAAGCCTCCCGTAGCAAAAGCTCCTGCAGCCAAAGCTCCCGCTGCTCAGCCTCCAGCTGAAACTAAAGAACAAGCTCAAGAGAAGCTGAGATATCCGTCTCTGACAAAGAGACAGAGAGTTGAAGCCACACAGCAATACCGGACGAAGTATGAGCCGGCAAAGGAAACGGAAGGAGCTAGCACTTCAGGCTACAGCATAGTGGATGAGCTGAAAAGGACCCCCGCAAGGATAAGCATGTATGATGCTCTTTTGCTCCCAGGGCAAGTTGATCTGCTGCAGGAATCTCCGAAGAGCATGAAGCATGGCAAGCGGATACAACTCTCATTGCTGGTTCAACCCCTGACAATCTCCGCCACTGGGAATAACAGACCACCTCCTTTCTATCTGTCATTACGGATGCAAGGGTATATCGTACACAACTGTATGGTGGATTTTGGTGCCTCCACGACTGTAATGCCGAGAGCCGTCTGCGACGAAATCGGGATGGAGTATACAAGGAGCAGCCAAGGTGTGCTGCAACTAGACGGCACCCTGTCAAGACGATCGGTGTCATCAAAGACATCCCGATCGGGCTGCACAAAGCTCTCGACATAGTGGTCATTCAAGAAGTCGTGGTTGTCGACTTGGAACCCTACTTCGGCATGTGTCTCTCCGGGAGTTCATCGAGTGGGAGGGTATCTGTCTCTGGATTACTCGCATATGGAAGTGCCCTTCAAAGGAAGGAGACTGAAGATCTACAACGAGAAGCCTTCCACATTTCTAGTGGAGAAGATACATGGAGAAGAGTCGCAGGACTGCATGGTTCAGTTGACGGAGGAAGAACTGGTGGTGGTAGACATGAGTACGGGCTTTGGCCTCTGGATATCACACCATGTCCAATGACATGACTATACTAAAGAAGAAACAGGCCCAGATGGACCTTGTTCCAAGGAGGCCATATCCTCCTCCGGCACTGACAAAAGATCGAGCCGTAGAACAGCAACTGCAGAGGCGCCCCCGCAAGAAATGCTGCCATCGAGGACCAACCTGGTACTTCTGACCAGGTCAACTGGTGCACCACGTGCAACGACCCGCATTCGGAAGAAGACTGCACACTGCACCAGCATTACCTCCAGACCCTGGCAGGCAGCGCCATAGAGGACGAAGAACTCTACATGATCCTGGACGACGAAGGCAACTTTGCCGTCCCAGAGGAAGATCTGGTGCCACCCCCTGCCAAGGAAGACATAAAGCCTGCTCGAAGCCGCTGCAAAGCCCTTGAAGGTATACGCCAGAAGAGACAAGGCGCAACCTGCTGGGCTGCCACCTGACAAGAGGCTGTGGCCTTACACAGCCAAAGAGAAAGCTCCAACAGTCAAGCCTCCCGTAGCAAAAGCTCCTGCAGCCAAAGCTCCCGCTGCTCAGCCTCCAACTGAAACCAAAGAACAAGCTCAGGAGAAGCTGAGATATCCGTCTCTGACAAAGAGACAGAGAGTTGAAGCCACACAGCAATACCGGACGAAGTATGAGCCGGCAAAGGAAACGGAAGGAGCTAGCACTTCAGGCTACAACATAGTGGATGAGCTGAAAAGGACCCCCGCAAGGATAAGCATGTATGATGCTCTTCTGCTCCCAGGGCAAGTTGATCTGCTGCAGGAATCTCTGAAGAGCATGAAGCATGGCAAGCAGATACAGCTCGTTGTTCTGGTTCAACCCCTGACAGTCTCCGCCACTGGGAAGAACAGACCACCTCCCTTCTATCTGTCATTACGGATGCAAGGGTATATCGTACACAACTGTATGGTGGATTCTGGTGCCTCCACGACTGTAATGCCGAGAGCCGTCTGCGACGAAATCGGGATGGAGTATACAAGGAGCAGCCAAGGTGTGTCGCAACTAGACGGCACCCTTGTCAAGACAATCGATGTCATCAAAGACATCCCGATATGGCTGCATAAAGCTCTTGACATAGTGGTCATTCAAGAAGTCGTGGTTGTCGACTTGGAACCCTACTTCGGCATGTGTCTCTCCAGGGAGTTAACTGCGAAGCTGGGAGGGTATCTGTCTCTGGATTACTCGCATATGGAAGTGCCCTTCAAAGGAAGGAGACTGAAGATCTACAACGAGAAGCCTTCCACATTTCTAGTGGAGAAGATACCCGGAGAAGAGTCGCAGGACTGCATGGTTCAGCTGACAGAGGAAGAACTGGTGGTGGTAGACATGACAGAGCAAGCTCGTGAGCTGTTGCAAACGGAGGATGAGTTCTCCTTGTTGGATTTCAATGCCATGATCGAGACTGAGCAAGGCTGCTACACCGTCATTCAGCCTGAGAGGCTTGACAAGTCAGCCAAGAAAGAAGTAGGACCTGCACCAGAAAAGCTATGGCAGCTTTTCTTTGATGGCGCCCGATGCAAAAATGGCGCCGGTGCAGGCGTGCTCTTGGTTTCCCCGACCGGGATCCAGAAGGACTACACCTACAGGCTGGCCTGGAGCTGTACCAACAATGCGGCGGAGTACGAAGCCCTGTGCTTGGGTTTGAGAAAAGCGGAGAGACTGGGGATAAAGCATCTGCAGATCTTTGGCGACTCAAAGCTGGTGTGCAACCAGATTACGAACAAGTGCGCCTCCAAGAAGCACTATCTCAAGGCGTACCGTAATCGGGTCTGGGACCTGATGGAGTCATTCGACTCGTTGAATGTCAGAGCCATATCACGTGAGAAAAACAAGCACGCTGACATTCTGGCGTCTGTTGGAGCCAGGTACGTTCCGGCTGATGACACTGTCCAGAAGCCGAAGCCGGTCCGTACCATCTACAGGCCTTCTGTGCTCGATAAAGACACCCACCGGCGTGTGTTTGATCGTGACAAGGAGATCGTCACATTTTTGGTTACCGAAGCATGTTCAATCGAAGGTAGAGACCTTGATGACGAGCAATATGAGGGGTTGATACAGCTTAAAAATAATCATGTCCCGAAAGGACTGATTACATTAGAAAGTCTCTTTGATCAGAATGACAGAGCGATATCACACAGGATCAAAGTAGATCCCAAGCAGTACGTCGACCTAGAGCTTGAGCCCGGAAAGACAATTAAGGTCGGGACAGACTGCACCGAAGAGGAACTCGAGCAGATCAGATCATTATGCCGAGAGTTCCCGGACATAGTAGCCTGGTGCTACCAGGACTTGAAGGGGTATGACAGACAGATAATCCAACATACTATTGAGCTAGAAGATGGTGCAAAACCATTCCGGCAGAAGCAAAGGGCTGTAAATCCAAAGATCGAAGCCATGATGAAGGCCGAGCTCCTGAAGATGCTGGAAGCCAAGATCATCTACCCCATCAAGCATTCATCCTGGGTTGCGAACTTGGTCCCCGTGAGGAAGAAGAATGGAGACATTCGTCTCTGTGTAGATTTCAGAAATCTGAACCAAGCCTCACTGAAAGACCATTATCCGCTTCCCCAGATCGATCAGATCCTCCATATAGTTGTTGGAGCGCAGAGATTCTCCCTCCTAGATGGCTTTTCTGGGTACAACCAGATCTGGGTCAAAGATGAGGACCAACATAAGACAGCGTTCACCACCAAATGGGGAACGTTCGCCTATCGCCGCATGCCCTTCGGCTTATCCAATGCTGGCGCCACATTCCAGAGAGCCATGGACCTGGCCTTCCGAGAGCTGCTTAACAAGATCATTGTCATCTACTTGGATGACATGACTGTATTCTCTCACAAAAGAGAGGACCATGTTCCCCACCTGCGGCAGATATTTGAGAGATGTCGTGAATTCGGCATTTCCATAAACCCGAAGAAATCAGTCTTCGCGGTAAGAGAAGGTAAGCTGCTGGGACATGTCATCTCCGAGAAAGGCCTCGCAGTGGATCCTGACAGAGCCGAAGCCCTCCTCCGCTTGCCCGCCCTAGTCGACAAGAAGGGGCTACAGTCCTTCTTCGGCCAGATCAACTTCGTAAGGAAGTTCATACCGGACTTCGCACAAGTGATCAAACCCATGGCCGAACTGCTGAAAAAGAATGCTGAATTCTTATGGACTGATGAGAGGAGACAGGCCTTCGAGGAAATCAAGGCCCGAATAGCACAAGCTCCGGTGTTGATAAACCCGGATTACTCCAAGGACTTCATCCTGTACGCGGTGGGAGAACCCGAGAGTTACGCCGCAGTCCTGACACAGAAGGGAGACGATGGCGAAGAGCGGCCCATAGCGTTCTTAAGCCAGGTGATTCAGCCGCACGAGGAAAAGTACAATTTTATTGAGCGGCAGGTTCACGCGGTCATGAAGTCTCTCCGAAAGTTCAAGCACTTCGTCTCCCAGAGCCGGACAACTGTCTTCGTGATACACCCGGACGTCCGAAACTTCATCATACAAGGGGAACCGGGTCACAAGAGAGCAGGATGGATTGCCAAGATCCAGGAGTTCGACATCGAGGTGCGGCCAACAAAGCTTATCAGAGGCCGAGCCTTGTGCCAGGAGCTGGCCCGAAGCGCTGCAGCCGAGATATCTGCCTGTGAGTGGGAAGATCCGACAACAACTACCAACCTAGCCAACTCCTTACCAGAGGAGAGTGACTGGACAGATGACCTGGTGAGGTATTTCTGCACCGGGAGATGTCCAGACCACCTAAATGCCTCACAAAGAAGGAGGTTTCGGCTAGGTGCATTGAAATACACTCTTCGCCCCGAGGGGCTTTACTTCAAGAACATTGACGGCATCCTGTTGCGATGCGTCAAGAAAACCGACCAACCCAGGGTCCTCGGAGAATTTCACTCCGGGATGCCTGGGGGTCACCATTCTGCAAGGCCTACGGCCTTGAAAATAATCGTAGCTGGGTACTATTGGCCCACTCTCTTCACAGACGCACATGCGGTCTGTGCAAAATGTGACAAATGTCAGAGATTTGCTGGCAGAAACAGAAAAGCACCCCTGCCCCTCCAGCCAATCCAGTCCGAAGCTCCGTTTCAGCAATGGGGTCTAGACTTCATCGGTGTCATTACGCCGAACTCTGCAGCGGGGCACAAGTTCATTCTTACCGCCACCGACTACTTTACGCGGTGGGCAGAGGCGATCCCCACCAAGAATGCGGACCAGGAGACGGTCATCAGGTTCCTCGAGAGCCTCATTACCCGTTTCGGGGTCCCTGAGTCAATAGTGACGGACAATGGTCCGAGGTTCGCAGGCGTTGTACTCACGGAGTACACCAGCAAGTACGGCATTTATCACAAAATGTCTTCTAATTACTACCCGCAGGGGAACGGCCTGGCCGAGTCTACTAACAAGAATCTACTGAAAATCATCAGAAGGACAGTAGAGAAAAACAAGAGGACTTGGCACCTACTCCTGAACCGGGCGCTATGGGCGGACAGAATATCATTCAAAAAGTCTATCAAGACGTCCCCCTATGCGCTCGTGTACGGCAAGGAGGCAGTCCTGCCAACCCACATAGAAATTCCCGCTCTCTGGATGTTGGATGAGGAGAGAGGCAACGGGGATCCGATGGACGCCAGACTGTGCCAGCTGCTGCAGTTAGAGGAAGACAGAGAGAAAGCATACCAGGCCTTCACCAAACATGCTAAAGCAACCCAAGGCTGGTTTGCAAAAGGCACCACCGCCCGAGTTTTCAAAATCGGGGACCCGGTGCTGAAGTGGGACTCACTGAAGGCAAAGCCGGGCAATCACGGCAAATTTGACGCCCTCTGGGAGGGTCCCTATCAGATTGCCCGGGTGAATCAGTTCAACGCATTCGTGCTCCGGGATATGGAGGGACAGCTTCTCCCCATTCCCGTCAATGGGTTCCACCTCAAAGTTTATCACCACTGAAGGCACCCAATGGGTCCTTCCTTGTACAGTTTTCCTTTCTGTATTTTTAGTTTTCAGAATGTACATATTCTGCATTCAGTTTTTTAGTTTTCAAGAGCCCAAGTAGAACTTAAAGCAAACCCCGACTTCGCAGCGAAGTCGGGTATCGCTCCTTGGACAGTGCGAAGTTCGAGAGAAAGCAGCTGACAAAAGGGGCAAAAATGGCTAAGTGCTGGGGGCGAACCCCGACTTCGCAGCTAAGTCGGGGTGCGCACCGTCTTGAGAACGCAGTTGGGAAAGGAAGCAAAAAAATGGCTAAGTGTCAAACCAGACTGCGCAACTTTTTGGAGCGAAGTCTGACTGCGCAGTCAAACCTGGGCGAAGTCGGAGTGCGCTCATTTTTTGGGCGAAGTCCGAGTGCCTCATGAATGACCCATCACGGAAAACATAAAAAATTCTAAGTGTGGGCCCAGAGCGCAGTACGGCACAATGCGAAGTTGGGTCGCGTCCTAGTTTAAAATCATGGGCCAGAAATTCTTCCTTGAAAGGTGTGCCCAGACGGCGGCGATGACGTCATCAAAGGCACGAAGTCCAAATGTTGTTTAATGATTGCACGACTTTCAAGAACGACGCCATTAAGAAAGCAAGGCGCATTTGGACCAACTGCAACTTGGGTGCGCTTTTCAAAATTAAACCCATGCACGGCCGCCAAAATATTATAACGCCTCCACCAACTTCGAGTTAACCACCTTAACTCCCTCCCTCGCGCCATTAATACTGAAATCCTTGCCTAGAAAAAGGGCCCTGGCATACTCAGAAAATTCAGAATGTCAAGCTGACTCCGAGACTGCAAAGCGCAGAACTAAGAAATCAGAAGCCGTAATTCTCTGTCGCTGCTAATTCTAACGGAGAAAATGGACAAGGGGAAAGCGCCCGTACAGGCGCAATCCAGTGACGAAGGGCGCGAAGCTGAGGAACAGACCGAATCGAGCGCTCATGAGAGCGAAGTGCCGCAGGAGCAGAAAAGGAGAACCCGGACGAAGAGAAGTCGAGGGCAAATTCCGCCGCCGCCCGTCAATCACCTGGCCGGGTACAAAGACGGCTCTTTCTCCATCAGCCTCACCAAACTGCGGCCGAATATCGCAAAGTGGGCAGACAAGGTTTCGCCTTCACACCATGTCGGGGCTGCGTATAAATCGAACCTGTACTGGTTCTTGTGCCCTCCTACCCACCAGTGCCCGAAGCTGATTGAAGCAATTGTAGAATATTACAAGCCAGCTGCCCGACAAGTCTGCGACAACAAGGGAAGAGTGTTGTTCACACTCTTCAGGGAGAGCGTCCAGCCAGCGTTCGCCCCGGGGCTTCAGTACGAACCCGGCGCAATTGTCAGAAGGATTAATCTGGATGAGCAGACGGGCAGATTCACGCAGACCAAGCGGATGAGAGATTTCCTCAACTCAGAGCTGAAGACTCCGCTGGCAGCCGGACAGTGGCCGACAGGCCCCATACCCCTGGACAGGTTCGAGAACAAATACATATACATCATCCTGGCGTGGGTCCTCGGCTGCGATTCTGACAAAGTGGTACGCCCGTACCAGCTGGCGCTGGCAGAATGTATCCTGCATGGGGAGTTCTACGACTCCACAACGCAAAAGAGTGGGAAGCGCCCCATTTTCTTCGACTGGGCAGACTGGCTGGCGTACGCCATTCATTCGACCCTGGTCAGACTGCAGCAAAGCAGACGAAGGATTTCCGGTTTTGCTCTTTCCTCACATGGTTGTGCCTTTACCACATGCACTACCGGATGAACGTTCCTGACTTGAAAAGGGTAAATGAAAAAGGTGAGCCGCTGCCCGTGTACGAGTGGACCGAGATCCTGTACAGAAAAGGGTCATTCTATGAGTTTAATTTTAAATTTTTGTGCATGGTCATGGGGCTGTTCAATCGTAAGGCATCCCGCCCGCCAGAGGTCATGACAAGATATCTGAGGAAGCACGAGTATGGGGATACCTTCCGGCTGACGTAGGGCATCGTGGTCAGAATCTACGGATTCAAGGGGAAGTCCTTCCTGCTGCCCTACTTCTGCACTGACCACCAGTTCGGGATGGAGATTGCGCGACAGATGGACTATGTCGAAGAAGAGTTCGGCCAGGGCAAAAAGAGAGGCCATATCTTTCAGTATCCCATCACCTGGGCGAATACCCAAGTTTACGAGATTGGACAACACGTCTACCTCGAACGGGAACTCATCGACATGGGTCTAATAATGCTGCCGCAGCGCTGGAAGTACGACCCAATTGGGGTCAGGGGTAAATTCACGCACATCTGCCCCCGAGCAGAGATTATGCAGGAAAGAGGCAACAGAACAGGCGCAGACCTGGAATGGCACATCGAGCAGATGCAATCATGGCCTCCATGGCATGATTTTTACTGCGAGGAGGTAGCATACGACCCAGAGCGGAACCCGGATCATCGGTTGGAATCTGCGGGCTTCAAAAAATTTCTTGCCAAGGTGGCGCCCCTCAACTGGCAACAGGACAAAATTGTTGAATGCTGGAAGATGAGATGTCGCACGCAGCACGACAAATCCAACCGGAAAACGCTGGCCGTTGATGATGAGTTTTCGGCGCTATATGATCAATACGCTGACACGTGGCGGCCTTTCGAATTTCGAAATTGCGTCCCCCGAGGCGCAAGGAAAAGGTATACAAGGAGGCCCCCGTCCCAGCAATCGTCGACTCCAGCAACTTCCAGCGCAACTCCGACAAGCAGTCAAGTGGGCCCGATGCAGCCTGTAGCTCCTGAAGCAGTACCCGAAAGGGCGCAAGGGTCAGAGAGGTCAACTCCTAAGGTGGCCCCTCAAGCAGAAAAAGCGCTTGCGCTACCAGCTAGCAGACCGGCCACGGCAGGCATCCTTCCAGCTAGACCCAGGTACAAGTTTACCGTGGGTACATCACTGCCTGCCGCCCCAACCTCATCTCCTTCCTTCGAACCAGTTACAGCGCCAGAAGAAAAGAAGAGGAAAAGAGGTGAAAAGGCCAAGCGGCCTAAAGAATCTGAGCAGCAGCCAACCGCGGCGCAGACAGGGACAGCTGCGCCAAAAATTGTCTCGCTGGACAGCCTTGAAGCGGAAGCAGAAACTCGAGCTGCAAGCGCCCCTCGAACAACGGCTCAGGCGGAGCCCGCAGGTACGTCCACTTCCCCGCTCCCCCAAGTCCCAGTCGGCCCTGCCATAACGTCGTCCCCCATTTCATTAGGGCAAGCCGTAGCCGCATCTTCCTCTTCCCAGACTGTCCAACCATCCAGCAGCCCCCACTCCTTCGACCAATTCGCCCAGGACCCTAACGCCTTCCAGTCCCTGAGCCAAACCCTGGAACCCTCGCCCGCGGCCAGTGTCGAAGCTGCACATACATCGCCGCGCCACTCACCTCATCTATTCAAAACCCCGCCAACGCCACCCACTCAGCCGCTCGCTTCCCCTAGGACCCGGTCGCCCTTAAAAGCGGCCACTCCTTCTGGAATCCCTCCTACTTCGCTGTTTGCAGGAAAAATGCCGCAACAGGACCAGATGCTGGAAGACCTCGACTTCATGCAGATCGCAGATGACCAGCCTCTGGCAGCAAGAGCCGCAGGAGGTTCCGCCTCTTTCCTTCAAGGCGTCAAACGGAGGAGAGCCGAGGAGATAGCTGCCCCGGTAAAGCGTACCAAGTATGACTTGGACAGGAGAGTGCTTACAACTGAGAAATTGATCCCAAAAGTGAAGAAGCCTCTCCGGGAAATGACCGAGGCGGACTATGAGCACCAAGTCAAGGAGAAGAGCTTCGATGACATAAACGAGGAGCAAGAAATCAACGGCATTCGCCGCAGAACCAATAATCTCCTTGTCAAGCGGCTTGAGACCCAGGAGGCGCTGTTTCAGCTGCAGAATAGCGCAAGACAGCTAGAAGAAGATCTGGCTAGGGCCACCGCACAGCTGGGGTCTGCACAGCAGGAGATAGACGAGCTAAAAGCCCAGCTGGCCGCCTCTCAGCAGGAGGTCGCAACGCAGAAACAGACAGCCGAGCAGCTGTCAAAAGAGAAAAGGGCAGCGCTGGAGCAGGTTTCTCAGCTCCAGGATTCATTGAAACAGGCTCAGTCGCAGCTTGAAGAGAAAACATCACAAACGGCGGCCTTTTCAAAGAACAGAGTTAAGGAGATGCGGGCTGGCCTGCTGCAGGGATGCAAGCCCAACATTGTTAAATCTGTATCGGTCCTGGATTTCGTGTCCAGGATCGAAGAAGTGTCTGCCCAGGGAAAGCCTGTGGTAGAGGAGGCCGAACACCAGGCGAGGCAATGGCTAGACTCGGCTATGAAACTTGAGGAGTATGAGCGCAAAGGCCTCCAATTTCCCCCGATGTCCCAACTTGCCTCAGAGTGGGCAGATGCAAGGGTAACCTTGCATATTTATTTTGATAAGACAAAGAAGATAAGGACTGCCAAGAAGATGCTGGACGCATTAGAACATGAAATGAGCATTTGCCTGGCCCCCTTTCACACTCTGTCCGAACACGGGTGCCCGAGCTACGTCAAGGATGGCGAGTTTCTGACCCTTGAGCAGGTAAAGCAGAATTGGCTGTCTTTCGAGGCAGACACAGCAGAAATTGATAGCTGGGCAGAGCCAGTCCAAGAAGCTCAGGTCACCCAGATGGTGTCAAAATACTGCAAAATCAACTCCTCCCTTAAGGAGTTGGGAAAAAGATACAACACCATCGACCTGCATGCAGTTGCTGCATTCCACGCAGCACTAAGAGAGGTCAGCGACCTAGGGCCCTTCCAAGCAGCAGTCTGGGACCAAGCCAAGGCTGCATATGAACGCATCCGCGAGCGGGAGGCCGACAGTGAAGAACCTTCAGGTTCAGGAGGAGAAACAGAAGAGGCAACTGCCGAAAGTGAACCTGAAGAAGAACAGTTGCCCGAAAGGAAGCCGTCAGAGCAGCGGAAAGCAGGGGAAGGAAGTTCCTCTGCACCCAAAGGATGAAGGCCTGGTTCTTTGCGTCGAGGCGAGCTCGACACCCCGCGAGCCGCCAGGAATGTTGCCACATTTTGCACGGGGTGCCATGTTTTCAAAATTTGTAAGTATGCTGCTCTTCCTTCCCTCCTCTTTCTTCCCTTTCTCCATTTTTCCCTTTCTCCCTTTCCTGCAGTTTCATTCCTCCCTTTTTCCCTTGTACTTTCCCCAATCAAGTTCCCAAAACTGAGCAAGTGTTCCTTGAAAAATTCTAAGTGTCAGGGCGCAACCCGACTTCGCAGCGAAGTCGGGGTGCGCCCTCAAGTCTGAGCGCACTCGGGAATGCGAAGTGCGAAAGCAGACAGGAGGTGAGCAGAATTTGACTAAGTGTGGGAGCGCAACCCGACTTCGCAGCGAAGTCGGGGTGCGCTCTTCTTCCTGTGCGCACTTGGGAAAGCAGTGTGCAGAAAATCGGCTAAGTGCTGGGGCGCAACCCGACTTCGCAGCGAAGTCAGGGTGCGCTCCCCTTTTGGTGCGCAATCCGAACAACGGCAAAATCAGCTTAAGTACCGGTGCGCAACCCGACTTCGCAGCGAAGTCGGAGTGCGCCTTGACCGGTGCGCACTGGGTAAGATTCATCAAGCAAGCCAGAAATTGGCTAAGGCACGAAGGCCCTCCCCAACTGCGCTGTTTCCCACCTGCGCTACCCGATAGCGCACTGATCCCGGGCGAAGTTGGATAAACTGCCTTTCAAGGCAGACAAGTGTCACTCATCAGAATTCGACAAGTGTCCAGCCTCGGGATCCGAGCCGAGATGTGACGGGATAAAGGACAAGCATGGACAACATCACCTACGCCATCTGCCCCCATTTAAGCTGATGTAAAGTTCCATCTACCACAGCTACCCGCATTCCTGCTGACCAGAGGTTTGACCCGACGCACTGCCACGTAGTTGTACAGCTTTCAGGGAGACCTTGTTGCAAGTACAGTCCTCGCCGACAGAGTCGGCATCGCAGCCTCTTCTGCCGCTTTTGTCAGCTATTGTCTGGTCCTGGGACTTTGTGCCCGTAATTGTAATCGGGGGGAACTTGGGCTATAAATAGCCACATCATTTCATTGTAAAGGGGTGGAAGGGGAATATACTGCTAGGGAACCATTGTAGCTATGCGTTTGCTTCTAAATACAAGACACATACTTGGCTTCGCTTACTGTCTTCATTTTGTATGCTGCCTCTCCTTGTCATTTCTGCCTCATGTTTCTTATTTCATTGCTTACTGTTGTACTGAACTCTGGACTCCAGTATTTGGTGATTAAGTATTCCTGGAATGCATAGATAGAGGATACATAGGATGAATGATAGTTGTAGTTTCTATGGTGTGTTTTGTGTTTAAATTGTTGTTAGTAGTGGTGATTGATCGTTGTCGTGCTGCTTATTCCCCCCACCCAACTCCAATCACATTTGGATTCTCTTTCCGCAATTTATCTCTTTCCTGCACTCTTAGCTTACACACTAAAAACCCACAGGAAGCCGGCCTTCTCCGGAGATTGGCACGGAAGGCATTCCTTCCTTCCGGCCTTTCAATCTGGTGGGCGAATCTGGGGCGCATTATACCAAATCCTTTCCTCATGGCAGATTCGTAACCAACAGTTTCCATTTTGAATCAGATATGAGAGGATAAGGCTTCAACCAAGCATCAAACCAAAAATTTGAACTCCCCTCATTGACTGACCATCTAATATGTTTCTTTATCAATTGCAAACTCTCTGATATGAAGTTCCATGTTGATGATTCTTTGGATAGAGTTCTTTTCCTAAACAAGTTCATTGCATCAAGAGAACATATATATTTTTGAAGAAATATTTTTGCCCAATTCTTTCCTTGATCTCCTTTTTTAACCCTTATTAAGATAGACTGGTAAGGGATTTTTGTGCTCATATTTTCTTATAAAAGGTTTTTATGATAAATTTTCTAATTTTTTCATCAGTCTTACTGTCAAGATAAACAACAAGATAAACAAATTTCACACGTCCTGGAGAGGTGCCTCAACAAGCCAACCTTTTACACTCTAGGAACCCAAAGTTAGGTTGTGTTACCTGTTATTTTATTCCAGTGAGTTTGAACCGAGTCTTGAATGGTAGAAGATGTGTTTTGCAATTCCCTCCCTCTGGTAGTATGGATTGTTCTTGACATTGATTTATTTTGGGCTACTATTAGTCTCTTTACATTTGTCTCACACTAGTAACGTGGATTGTAGTAGAAAATCTAGAGATGCCCTATTTCTCTTTGTCATATAGTTAGTCATGACAAGGTTGTATCTTAACAGTTCTATTGACTTCTTTTGGTTCTATATTATTTTAGTTGCTAGTGTCATTGATTATCCGTTGATCATACCAAAGAAAAAGGTAATCTAAATTATTCATAGGGACGATATAATGCATAGTATATATTAAATTCAATTGTAAATCTTGAAATGTTGTAATGGATAATAAGCTTCCTTACACTATTTGGCATTGCTTTTCTTTTTTGTTCTTTTTGACAGGAATGGCTTAAGATGTTTAAGTCAGACACCATATATGTCTAAGGGAATGGTACATGGACGAGGAATTTATTTCTCAGGAGACATTAGTGTTTCACGGATGTATTCTACGGCGAGCACCAGTTCTGAATGGAAAAATGGAAACTTGATATTT